>CM064326.1:248533139-251033139 GCA_032595735.1 Pelochelys cantorii | reverse complement strand
AAATTTTCCACAACCTTGAGCAACGAAGTTATACCGACATAAAACTAATGTTTGGGCTTCTCTCAAAAGTCATATTAAGAAAACTAAAAGTGTTTTTCCTTTCCCCAACCAATGCTCTTCTATCTATGTGGGATGAATAAGGACCAAGTTCTGAAACATTCAATTGAGTAATAACACCCAAAATGCAATGCTTTTACTGGATAACTTTAGTGTGCTTCAGGTGGAGTTCTAAGGAGTTGGTACTTAGTGCCAGTAGCATTATAATGCCATTATGAAATTACATTTAGACATAAAGGAAAAGAGAACAATCTGATCTGGACATTGTAGACATGGGGGTGACATCACTAACAAAATCAAAATGCTCCAGTTGTGCCTAGAATTGTAAAGCCATTTCATAATGATCCTTAAACTTTCAAATTGAAAATGTCAACATTTGCCCGGAATAAGCAAGACAGTTAAAAGGAATTGCAGTGCAAAAGGTTCCAAGTATTTTTATTGGTGTACATTTTCCAGATTACTGCCCTCTGAATCTTTTCCATTTAACGCACATTGCAGTTAAGCGACAATTTTCTGGAAAATCATTATTACAGAGATACTTGTCTCCTATAAAATTGCTCACATATTTTTAGCATTCAACTCAAGGTTTTATTGCGGAAAGCACACATTTTACCACATCGGATAAGCTCATCTCCATCATTTTTACTAACAACAGTTTCATTTGGTCTAAGTAAGGACAGTTCTGACATTAAAATATTCTATTGTAGCATTGTATAGTATTTCTACCTTCATCTTCCTATATATATAGCCAGGGATTTTGTTTATATGGCAGGTAATTGTCTTTATATAGCATAGATATTTCTCAGTCTTTGGCTTCTAGTTATTACTGCTTTCATATTTCTAAGTATTTAGGAATAAAGATTTCTTAGGGTGAAATTCACCCAATGCACAAGGTGAAAGTCTTACAAAACCTCTCTTTTAAGAATTTAAGTGGGACTTAAAATGGTTTGTAAGATTCATGCTAGTCCTCTGCACAAAGATGAATTTTAACCCCCCAGTAAATTTAGTACTTACAGAAAATACAATATCTTCAGGTGCCCTAAAAACAGAGGCCCTCTGGATGGAACTAATCCTGCATTTATAAGTCAGCAACAAAGCTCCCATTTAATTCAACAGGATGGGAGTAGGCCTAAAATCTAATACACAATTGTAGCATGAGTAGTGGAACACTGGCATTTCCTTCAATATACCTCAACCTTGAAGGACTGCTTGGATGAATAAGGATTTTCTGTATCCATGCTCATTCAGTTCTTGACCTAGGTTGCCTATTAGTGACTACTGCTGTGATAGAGTTGTGATGTGTACCCTTAAGGCTGACTATTACTAGGGCTCTGTGCCTGTCACGGACATCATGGAAGTCAAATTCTGTGATTTTTCTCGATCTCCGTGACTTCTAGCCCAAGCGGCCCCAGGGACAGCCTCACAGACCACCTGGCCAGCTCTACAGCCAGCCTCACCACAGTCAGCCTGAACAGTGGTCCCAGGGGCGGTAGGAGCAGCCACAACTTGGCAGCCCCTGGCAGTGGTCCTAGAGCAGCAGTGGGTGGGCAGCCGGAGCAGTTGCTGCTTTGTGGAGCTGGACCCAGGGCTTGCCACAAGCAGTGGTGCTCCAAAACCCCCTTCGAGCAGCAGCCTCCAGTAACTATTTAATTAGGGATATACTTATAGTACAAGTCATGGACAGGTCACTAAGTTCCCCTCTAAGCTGCTCTGCAGCTGCCTATTAAAGCTCCATGTGGAAGCTCAGGGCTGCCGCAGGGAGAGATGCCTCTCCCCAAGCCCCAGACCTGCTGTAGAGAGTAGAGGTGCCTCTCCCCATTGGTCCAGCACAGACCTGCCCTGGACTTGCTGCAGCTGGAGGAAAGGTGTCCCTCCCCTGGTTCAGCCCTGCTGGAGCGGCTGCGGAGAGATGCCTCTTGCCTGGACCCAAACTGCTGCAGTGAGAGAGAGGGCTGGGGGTAATCCTCTTTCCCCGCCACAGACTGCACTGCAAATCCCTCATTCTTGGCCTGACCTCAGAGCCTGAAGTCCCTGCTTCACGCCTTATACCCTAGCCTTGTGCCCCATCCCTGCACCCACTGCAGTACCCTGAACCTATCAGCCCCACCCCAGCCATCCACTGTTCATGTACAGAATTAATTTTGTTATGTGCACCAATATGGAAGTGATGTGTCACACATCACCTCCCTATTGGTGCACATAAAAAAATTCATTTCATATGTGAACATAAAAAAAGTAGAGGGACCATGAATTTGTTTATTTCCTGTGACCTGTCCATGACTTTTAGTAAAAATACCCATGGCTAAATTGTAGCCTTAATCATGACCAGCTAATAGGTTTTTTAAAGATTAAACTGTCTCTCCACTAGCTGCAGCATTATATGTAAAAACATGTTAGCCAACATTTTCCAACGTAGTGTATTTTCCACATCTTAGATAGGCAGGAACCACTGACTGCAAAGGGACTTACTTGTAGAGTATGATATTCAATGTTGCCAACTCCAAATGTTTAAAAATCATGTGTCAGGCCCCCCAGAAATAAACTTGGAATTTTTTGTGTCTTCAGAATATATTTGCTTTAGGTTTCTGAGCTTTTCTTTGGAACCATGGGGGCTAGGAAACTTTCTTTAAAAAAAAAGTAAGCTGAAAGTCTCTTGAAATCTTATTCTAGCAGACGGGACTTAAAAAAAAATACCAAATATTGTAAAACTTGCAATGACATTTCAGAGAGCTGGCAACAGTAGTTGCTATTCAGAATAAACGAGTCCTATGGCATCTTAAAGACTAACATATATTTGGACATACGCTTTCATGAGCAAAAACCCACTTTGCCAGATGCTGCATCTAGTGAAGTGGGGGTTTGCCCATGAAAGCTTATGCCCAAATTTATCTATTAGTCTTTAAGGTGCCACAGGACTCTTTATGGTTTTTGTGGATACAGACTAACATGGCTACCCTTCTGATACAATCCAGAATGAGTAAGGATATTTAAATCTGAGCTATGGATGCACCTAAATCAAAACCTCACATCCAACTCCCCTTAAATTGGGAAGTTTGGATCTGAACTTTTTAGCTGGGATCTATCTCCTTTAATTATTATTTATACAGTATCATATGTGAACGCTGTACTGTGCAAGACATAAACCATGCAAAACAAACAGGGTTCTTTCATCATTCAGTTTACAATCTGAAGGGTGTGGGTGGGTGTTACAGTATCCCGGCAAAGAAGAACGTGGTCTTCACAGCTTGAATGCGTCACAGAGCAGGGGGATTTTCAGAAGTTTTTACAAGGAAAGGGGTTGACATTAGGGATGTTGGATATTATTTAAGTGAATAATCGTGTAACTACACCAAATCTTATTGGTTACATGATTATTCTATAGTCCTCAGGGACAGGGACAGTAGCCGGTGCCTCTGATAGAGGGGTAGCAGCACGAGAGGGCAAGTGACTTCATGTGAGCTGATATGCACAGGGAGCCGGCTTGAAAAGTGGGGCACCAGCTCCTGCCTCCCCTTCCCCCTTGCTGCCTCTGTATCAGAGGCAGCAAGGCCGAGGTAAGTGTGTGTAGTCATTAGGATTAACCAATGAAACCCAGGCTTATTGGTTAATCATTTACATAAATATACGCTAACATCTCTAGTTGACATGTAAAATCCTCTTTAATTAGTTAAGACCTCCTAAATCAAACTCACAGGGCTCCCCCACCGGCATCGGTATTCCTGCTCTTCACCAAGAGTAAGGGAAGCAGACAGGAGCGTTTGCTCCCGTTGGCCTCCTGTTGTGTGGACAGCTTGGAAACTCCATTTAAGTTACGGTGACTCGCGCTATGTAATTAATGTAGCAAGAGCTGCATATCTTAAATTGACCTTCTCCTGTACTGTAGGCCTTGGAGTCTATCCATGACAATACAGACTTACTGCTCTAGTTAAGTGATAAAATCACCCTGCTCTGGATGGATGAAGGGCTAATAATATTTGTTTATTTTATTATGGGACCCAGCTGATTTTCTAGCAACAACAACAAAATGGGTGACTGTGTGGGGGTCCCTTTATTCAATTATTTTAAGATGCCTCTAAATTATAAGATACATTACTAAATAAATGGGGCCTCTGTGCCAATCTGATGAATGCTCCCCACTAGAAACTGTACTTCTTTTTTGGCATGCACTTACCCAATGCTTAACTACAATGTTTAACTGCCTTACCTTGTTTTGAGTAATCAAATTCATAGATCCACCACAGCCCCTTGGCTTAAAATCAAGTGGGAAATAGACCTGTACACTTCTTTTGCTAAAGATTCCTGAAAGAGATGTGATTCAGAATCTATTATTCCTTTTAGTGCTGCTGAATAGGTAGAGGTGTATAGAACAGGTTTACAAGATTCTCTTTCTCTATTCATGTTTATGCAAATTATAATACTAATATACCTTTGCCTCTAATGTAATAATCCATTCCCCACCACATACATTCATTCTGTTTTGGTATACCCGTCTATAAAGAATTTCTAATAGGCAATAATTAATTTTCTTAGTAGTGCACTAGAGAATTTTCAGTCCATTTTTTAATCAGAAACTTGTGTCATTAATTACTAATCTTCAAGCACAAATGTTGCAAAGAATGGTACTATTCAGATGCTCCCTGTTACTAGTTGAAAAAGCTGGATAATGTCACATTTGGTTAACTACTTGCCCTCTTTCAGATACTGAGTTTCAACAACTTGTTCCATTTCTCACCTACAGAAGTTCTGAAAATATCTCTAGGAACAAGAAAAAGGAGTTTTATGCAATAATCAACTTAATTTTAGATACTCTATCCTTTCAATGCTCATGCAACTTTCATTACTTAATAGAAGACGTCTCCTTTATTAAAAGGACTTCTCTGCACACCTGGTGGGAATACCTGACCGTTTTTGAGGGGAAAATAACCGAATGCCTAGGTTAAAGTTAGGCTAATCACATAACCTCCAGTGATTCTGTTAGGGTACAGTCTAAAGGAGGTTATCTGTGGGTTGCTTCACAATTCAGTAACACAGAGTATGTCTACACAGCTTTTAAACACCCACAGCTGGCCCGTATCAGCTGACTGAGACTGCAGGGCTGTACAGCAAGGGAGAAGGGTCGCAGAGCTTGGGCTATGGCCAGAATGCAAATACTTACTCTGCAATTTTACAGCCCCACAATTCAAGTCAGCTGACATAGGCCAGCCATGGTTGTGGAATCACTAAGTAAACATACCCATAATAATGGGTAGTAGGCAAATGTGCAATGCTCATTTTTGGAAAATAACAGATCCCTCAGCATTACTAGCATGGAAAAATAAGTATGGGAAAGCCTTTTAATGGCAAAAAATGACAAATAGACAGGACCAAGTAAGATTTAAATACCAGGACTAAATAAAACAAAAGACAGGACTATGCAGCACTTTAAAGACTAACAAGATGGTTTATTCAGCATGCTTTCCTTCTTCTCTTCCCTATGCCTTCCCTCTCCTCCTTCTTCCCTGGGATCTGCCATTTCCTTTTTTCTTTTGATCCACTCTCACTGTATTAGAAGCCAGTTTCTGGCAAAGATGGTTTATTTTTCCCATAATGCTAATCAGAGTTGCTATGCCAATAGCAACAACAATACTTAGAACTTTTCATCTTCAAAGCACTTCACAACCATTCTCTAACTAATCTTCGCAAAACTTCTGAGAGGTGGGCACCTGTTATCCTTATTTTACCAATGGGGAATGTGAGATTTGAAGGTTTAAAGCTTGTCTTCTCAAAAAGGCTGCAGGGAGTTAAATGCCTGAGTCCCATTTGACTTTCAATTCCATCTGAGTACTTAACTTCATGAACTCCTTTGAAAATCCCAGCCTTAGTGTGTTTCTCCTCTATACTAAGAGGACTCAAAATCAGAGAGAGATTTATAATGCCAGAGTTCCTAGTTGCGCCCAAACTACTTCACTATTCATTTCTCTGTTGTTAGGGAGAGGGAAATAGTTAGGAAGGCTGGTCTGGACTGAATAAACACAATAAAGTACATGATATATAAAACTATATAAGTAGAAATCTGGATGTACTCATACAAGTAGATGTAGGTTACAAATTGCCCATATTTTAGCAAAAAGCAAGAATACAGAAATTCCAGCCACAATCAGAACAGTACACCCAGACTGAACAAAATGCTGTACATTGTCTATTATGGTGCCTTTATGATGAGCAGATATACATACTTTTTTATTATTGTCTTGCATTAAGATAGAGTGCAGAATCAAGCCCAAGAGCATCTTACTTGAAGTCAAGTTAGTTTAACTGACAGGCGAAGGGCTGAAGCTGTTGAGACTAGCTTTACTGTACTCTGTTTTCAAAGTTCTAGGAATGGGCCTATGATACAAAATAGAAATACAGGTTGAACCTATCTACTGCAGCACCTTGGGGATCTGACCAGTGCCCAACTAGAGAATTTGCCGAACCACAGAAGATCAATGCTGTCTTCCACGGTTTACTGGGCTCTTAGAAGACATTTAAAAGACTAGTGGCTCTAAACAACTTTATGAGGCTGAAAGAAGCTTGGCCACATCCATGATAAGTGGACACCTGACTAAAATCATGCCTGACCAGGCGTGTTGACAGACCAGAGCCGGCCGGACTAGAGAGGTTCAACCTGTAGTCCAAAAACTTATTTTTTGTAGATAAGTGATTTGTTACACCTATATATCATGGTGACTAGTACATTAAAACTGACAGATAGTAGGAGTTATGCTAGGGTATTGCTATGCTGTGACCATTTTGTGAGACTGAAAACCAAATGAGAAATGCCAGTATAAACCATAAACCACCTATTAATCCGGTCCCTCATCCACATCCCTTTAGCCAGTATTTAATCTACCATTGCCTTAACAGTCGGATGGAAGTCGGGGCAGTAATTTATTCTGCAAGTTTATTCTGCATCAAGTGAACTATATGTGAAGTTATCCAATACATCTGATTCATTCTCCCAAGTAATTACTACAAGTTGAAAATCCATTTAAAAATTATGTGCAAACTCATGCATGCACTGGCAGGCAGGAGGTCTCTTTCTCTCTCTCTCAGATTTTGAAAGAGTGCAACAAAAATTGTTCAAAAGAGCTCATCTTCGAGTTAGGCTCTCAAGTAAATGGCCAGATTTTCAAAGATGCTCAACAAGTTGGATGCTGAACTTTAAAAAAAAAAAAAAAAAAAAAAAATCTGGTCCTAAGTATCACAATTGGAGCTGCTGGGTGCTGAGTACTTCCACAAATCTGTACCTTATTCAGGTGCCTTAATGGGAGCTAAGCTCTTGAAAATTTGGGACCAATTGTGGGCACTGGGCACTTATAAATGTGGCTCTAAATTCATGTGTGGGGGGAGGACATGTATACACAAAGATGCACTGAGCTGTAGAATCAGGCCCCAAATATGAAAACAGTATTAGCATTGTGAATGTTGAACACTCTGTCTTAACCAGACCCTTTCCTTCTGACAAGGATTTCAAACTGCTCTTCAAATCACATCTGGGGCCTGCTATAGAGCTCAATATTTATTTTAAAAGGGTAAATTAGAAATACAGTTCTGACACTTTTTAAACCAAGCTTTTTAAAGTTGGTTTGGAATGCATGAAATTACCTTCCCCCTCACCTGTGAGTTAATCCTACAGTGACATGCTGCATGTCCCAAACAACAAAAGGACATTCAGCACAAACAGTCATAGGTTTGGAATAATTTATTACATATCCCAGAGATCAACAGATAAAGAAAGGACTTTTGGATAAACAGCCTGAGTTTAAACAGGCTCAGACTCTTCTTTCTGATCGAGCAAGTGGATAGGCTCTTCTATTCATGAGGGCCCCCAATTCTGGAAGGACTTTGACCTATTAAGGCCCTATAAGGCTGATTGATGCCCTCTGGCAAGCATTTAGCACATATACAACTTTTATTGTTTTTATATTTTTGTCTATAATGCTTTCACCTTAAGAATAAAAGGCTTTGCTTATAGAGAGTTGTGTGATAATGTAACCATCATGAGGCAGATTTGAACCTGGGACCAGTAGAGCTGAGTATAGGAGCCTCTACTCTCTGAGCTAAAAGCCAGCTGCCTCTTAGACCATGCTGTAGAGGTCTCTTGATCTTAACCGGTGCTGTGGTCTAGGTACCACTTGCATTGCTCAGTAACTACACTAGGTGTGTGGGTTACAATAACTCATAATTGCAGGCAATTACGCTGTTCATTGCCTTCAGAGAGACAGCCAAATGCAGACGTGGGTCTGTTGAGGCAGTCTGGCTTGCTGGGGATATGATATCCCAGTTCAGTCAGCAAACTGTGCAGCTTGGATAAACCCCGGTCAGGAGGGAGAGAGATGAGAATCTCCATCCAAGAGAGGAGCCAGGACCCTAGAGAGGGTGCCCTTGGTGGACCATAGAGAGGGAGTATAGGCACAGATGTCTTGAGTCATAAGGGTTCCATCTACAGAACTCACATCTCTTTGTGGCATTCATGTAATCACTGTTGAGTTCACACATTTATTAAAATAACAGAACAAAATACAGTCGCTGCAGGTCACTCTTAAGGCAAAGCAAACCAATGAAACCATGAGCCGCGAGGGAACTGCCAGACTGGGGTATGGAGGAGCGCAGCAGGAGAAAGGAAGGAACTAGACGAAGAGAGTGGGGAAAGGTAAGGGAGCAATAATGCAGAGCAGGGAGAATTTTGAATGGCCAATAAACACTATGGGCCAGAGCATCAGTGGGGGTCAACAGGCATCCAGTTCCCACCAGCTGAGGATCCAACCATATGTGAGGTAAAATGTAGCTATATTTGTGGTGTAGTTCTATAAATTAAAGCAGGTCCACTGACTGATGTTATGCCGGGATAGAGGCACGGCTTCTGACAACTCATGCCACAGAATAGGCAAGTATTTATTTTATTTTATTTCTGTTTACCAGTGCTTCCAGAAACACTTAACCTTCTGCCCCTAACATTCAGAAACCACTGCGCTGAGCATGATAGAAATGCCCAGATGGGGAAAAAGACTACACAGATAAATGCCCTTGTCCAGTCTAACCTCTCTATCCTACTGCACCCATCAGTGCTGCAATCACAAAAGCATTCAACTCACAGGAGATTGGGTAATTAATTGCAACAAGTTCCTTCTCTTATTATGGCAGGTTAATGTTTCCACAGACTCCTTACCCACTGACATTTTAAATCATTTACAGTATCTGCTTGCTCATGCAGCAAATAGTAAAAGTAAGCCACCCCTTAAAACAACATAGTTAAATTTAGAGGATGTGGAACAATTACCAGCTTGTAAAATGTGAACACATAGGAACCTTTGTAGTCTTTTGGTATAACTCTACAAGTGATAGCACTGTTTCTTCCTTCACATGCTAATTAGCCTGAAATTGCACCCAGGGAGCTCATGCATATTTAATAATGACGCGGGCTTTTGAGCACGTTGCTATTATACATGATATCAGCTACAACTATAAATTATTAACTTTGCCAACTAAACTTCTGTGCAATAATTTCAGGGTGGTGGTGCACAGTTTTACTGAAGGAGAGCTCCGTTTGTGTATGTCTGTCATTAATATGCTGCCTGGGTCTCCTACAGCGCTGTAGCACTGGAGAGGATCACGGCTCGGTTTGAGATGAAGCCTCAGGGGAGAATATGGTTGCTTTGCATCATTCAGCAAGTGTCTCAGACACTCTGCATTTAATGCCATTCTTGACTGGCTCCCCCAACAAAATGTTCTCTCTTGGGTCACATCCAATTTCATAGCTAATTATACCTTTTGGTCAAGGACAGAGCAACTATCTGAAATGTACTGAACATCTTTTTTCATTAACCAGGGGTTAATAGAGAGATGCTGTCCTCCTCCACGGTATTTTAATTAACGTCTAAAGCAGTCAGCTGCATCCATTTTATAAAAAGGAAAAAAACCCCAACAAGAGTAAATGTTTAGAATCTCAGCTTTCCTGCCCAGTCAGTGAATCCAATTATTCATTAGTGCTCAGTTCATGAAACAAACTAGTGAGACACCCATTTTGCTCCAGGTGCTCTGCTCACAAGTTAACAATGGATAACTTGTCACAGCTATTAGCTTGTGTGTAAAACACCTGTCTTTAAATGACTATCGCACAGAGTCTACAAAGGAAGCTTGGCTTTGTGCTTAAAGCAAAGGACTGGAGATATGGGCTCTATTTCCAACTCTGCCACAGACTTCCTGGGTGATCTTGAGCAAATCACATAATCTCTGCACCTCAGTTCCCCACTTCGGTCTGTCTTGTTTATTGAGATCTTAATCCAGCAAACACTTAAGGTGTGTGCTTAATTTTGCATCATGAAATACGGCCATTTGG
This sequence comes from Pelochelys cantorii, assembly GCA_032595735.1. NCBI lineage: Eukaryota > Metazoa > Chordata > Testudines > Trionychidae > Pelochelys > Pelochelys cantorii. The sequence goes on along the minus strand of CM064326.1, from coordinate 251,022,722 downwards.
CACTTGTCTTAGTGTTGGCTCGATTATAAATAATTCAGGGCTGGAACCATTTCCTACAATAAGCATATATATACTGTCCAGCATAATGGAACTCTGATTTTGGTTTGCACTTCTAAATGGTAATACACATAAATAAAACTGAATAAATAATAAGTAGGCAGGTGTGTGTCACCCTTCTGCCAGGTGGAGCTGTCAACAATCAAGGGTTCATTATCTAGGGGTTCCTTTTCAAGGGTAAAACACAGAATCAACTTGAGCCCCGCCCCCTCTCCACCCAGTATTTGAAACAACAAAAGGTTCATAATGAAGCCTATGTAGCTCTATCTTTGAACAGGGGAGGAACAGGTTAAACCCGACCAGGGACCCTTCGGAAGAGTCCATACCACCTGACAGGAGCACCTGTCCTCAGCCCTCTTGCTTTCACAGGGGTCTGGCATTCAAGCTCTTAGCTTAACGAGGTCCTTTCAGCTGAAGGTGAATCCCTCATTCGAGACAGGCTAAGCATAGTGTTGCTCTCCTTTATTCATCGAGTAAAGACAACAGCATTGATAACAATGTTTCACTACCCCTGCATTCAGTACTAAAGTGATTTGTAACCCAACACCAGCCAAAGTTAATCACTTTGAGCGCAGCTCTATCTGCTGGGTATCTTGGCAGAGTAGGGGTGTTCATGTAAATACAGCTTGTTTGTAGAGTTTCTCCCCCTCCCCATCTACCTGTCAGAGGAGAGTTCATTTAGGCCCTGCTTACATGTGAATAGCAGGCGTGATAGACAGCAGTGATCTCAGAGGAGTGCTGGGTGTCAGGACTTCAAAATTCTATTTTCTACTTTGCCACTGGCTCACTTTGTGGACCTTGGGCTTGTTATAAGATCACCTAGTCTCACTGTGCCCAAATTACAAGGCAATAATTATATGCACTTACTTGCTTATAAAAACACCTTGAGGTCCTCGGATTAAATTATTTCACCCTAACATTAATTATTTACATAATAATTTATGAAATGTGAAATTCTCCCTGTAGAGGCAGCAAAACAAGCATCTCCAATTGTCAATTTGCACAACAGCTGGCAAAGCCAAAAATGGCAGGCTTCTGTTTACCCTTGATTTTCCCTGATCATCAGACTGTATTATGACGAGGATCTGGCATACATCCCAGCATGAATCTGGCAGATATTTCTGTATAGTTAAATAGCATTCCAAAGTCCAATGCAATAGTCACTTTAGTATGATGCAAGTTATTCATTATTCTTCTGAAGATGCTTTCAAACCACAATGATACCCAAAAGCATAGTAAAAAAGTCAAGAGATTCGGAAATAATCCAAACTCTGTATGAAGCATCAAATGGAAGATGCAGAAAGTATGCTGTTAAATACTTCTAATGTGGTATCTATATTGTAAGGCTGTCTGCATCATCCAAACAGTTACAGTACCCCTAATAAGGTTGCTGTAACAGAACGGGACACCCCAGATATGGGTAAGCACTGCCTGCCTCTCCTATGATTCAACAAAGCTTTACAGGAAGGGGTGTGTCCCTTTTCTCCAAGCACAGAGAGAGAGAGAGAGAGAGAGAGAGAAACATGGATGGACAAAAGGAAAGATTTAAAAAACAAATAGTCTAGTAGTACCTTAAAGACTAACAAAATGTGTAGATGGTATCATGAGCCCATGAAAGCTCATGAGACCATCTCAACGTTTTGTTAGTCTTTAAGGTACTACCAGACTATTTGTTTTTTAAGTTTTTCCTGTTACAGACTAACTCGGCCACCCCTCAGAAGCAAAAGGAAAGACCTTTGGGTCTCTGCAGGCTGTTTTGCTTGGGGAATAGTTTTTCTGAGTTTCTGTGTTTGAATTAATACAGTGTCCGAAGGGAAGAGCCTGAATGAGACTTGGGGTGGCATGGAATTCTTCCTAGACTGGTAAGCAAGCCCACCAGTGCACAGTTGCACTCTAGACCAGTCCATGGAAGGACAACCAGTGCAGTGTTAGGCACCGTAAATATCACACTAAGGGGCAGCTTCACTATTATCAGTGGAAGCCTTAGTGGAATTTTAGAGCCTCAGGTCTCTACCCTGCCTTCCTATCACAGAGCTTGCTTCCACTCAGCATGTGCATCAACTCAACTATATGGGATGTGGTCAAACTGGTGGAAGTCCCCAGTGTGGTGACTCTTCCATGGGTTTAAGAATGTTCACACACAAAAGCTGCGCCCATGTAACTGAACTGGTTTGGAAACATACTTCCAGTTAAACCAGTGCAATTTTGTGCGTAGGCCAGGCTACGCACACAAACCACCTATTAACCTCAATGGACTTTCCACACACAAATGCCTATTGCACACAGAGGATATCACACACCCACACGCACATATACATCAACACCTATTGGCCTCAATGGAAGTTCTACATACGCACGCAGCACTGATTGACCTCAATGGAAATTACACAAATACACACGTCACCTATTAACCACAATGGAAGACTGTAGGGTTGTGTTATGGTCACAGAATACATAGAGAAGTCAGATAAAGCCATAAACAATCCTGTTAGAAGGCTGCAGCCTAACACCACTTTAGCTCTTAGCATTCTGAACAAAACAGAGAAACACAAACAGGCTACTCCTTAGAACACAGAGGCATGGCATTCCTCTAGGCTGGCTACCTGTTGACTGGCTGCATTCGCTCTTAGGCCCAGATCACATGCTTCCATACAAGCGCCCTGAACATTTAAAGTGACAGCCTGTAATTTCTGCACAGTTTTCAATGAACCACAGACCTCCTCCAGGGATCTCAGCCGGCGGTGCACATCCGCACATGCTTCTGTGCCCATAACAAAATGTATTCCACACACGCATGGCAAAATTTAGAGGGAACATTGTTCAGGATTTCACAGGTTGTCTGAAAGAAGCTCCTGTGGAATTAGATATTTATAATTAGAAAGAAATGTTTGAAAATAGAGGATAAGCAAAGGCCAAATCATGCCCACCCACATTATAGACCCACACATAGGCAAGAAAATTCTTCTCCTTAACTGAGGTTCAAGGCTCACAAATTCACTGATATCCTAACAGCCAAGGAAAATGATGTAATTACACAGAGGCTGCTTCTACACCACTCTAAGGTCTGGTCTACATCCAGATTTTGTACCTGCATAAGTATTTCAGTTATAAGTATGTTTGTTTCTTTACCAGTATGGTTACCCCACTACAAAGCCTATATAGTCAGATCAGTATATGGGGTGATTACGTTGGTTTTGCAAGGAAGCATTCCTCACACCTGAGACTTACCTCAACTCCTCCCACCTTTCTTCAAGACCACACCCCCATTTCTTTAGGCCCAGATTCTTCCTTGCCCCATATATGGTTGCAAAACCTAGGGAAAGACAAAAGCCAACTTCTCCTGCTTGCACAGCTCACATGACAAAGCTCAGGAAAGAGCAGGGGCTGTTCTGTCCCTACTCTCCTAAAAGCGCGTGGCTCCCCACACTGGGATGGGTGAAAAGGGGGCACCTGGCTTCCTTTTCCCCATACCCTGGTCAGAAGAGCTAGTCCGTCAGATCTGGGTGCATAAGTTGCACCCACAAAGGAGTGTTACAGGGGACATGCAGCCCGCCTATGGATGCTTAGGAGCTAGAGGACACAATTAGTCATCCTGGGGCAAAATGCTTTCCAGTAATCCCTTTGGGGCAGAGAGGCACCAAACCACTTACTATGGGCTTAGCCTAAATGGCAAACACCTGCTCTTAAGAATCCCCCTGTGAGAATCAGCATTTGTGTGGTAAACTGACAAATACCGCAGCTTACCAAACACAAACCTCTAGCTTGTGCCCACAGGTCCGTGTGGGGGAAAACTGACACGGTGTAGTAGAAGGAGCAAAAAATCTGCAATGAGTACAGTGACTGGAGAGGCACCAGCAAGGGGCTGGAATAATGTGAGGTTTGGAGGAGCAGAGGACTGTGGGAGTTGAGAAGAATAGCCAATCTTGGAGATATTTTGAGAGCTGGTACTAGAGGCTGGGAGTGAGGGGAGGAGCTACATTCATGGGCACGCTGGGCCACTATCCCCAACAAATAACATTGGTCATAAATGAAGTTACTGTCCCACAGTTGTTCTGGGGGGATACAACATATTCCCCTTGTGCCTTGGCTTATGAAAACATACCCTGATTTCAGAGACACTGGCACAAGATGGTTTAATTATACTCTCAGCCGGTGCAGAATGGTTGCTGAACGTGATTCTGGCAGATTGAAACCCTATCAGAGAGGGTTACAGACCCTTTTGGATGCCAGTGGCATCATTGCTGCCTGCCATACTGTGACTTGCTCTGCACTCAGTCACATCTGTGCTTTCCCAGACTTTAATGGAGATAACACGACCATAACAGAGGGCAAGATTTACCCTTCAGTGTTGAACTTTATGTACAAACTCCCCCAATGTTATTTACAAAAAGCAAAATATGCTTGTTAGCCAAAGCCTAAGTGAAATAAATATAATTGAAGTTTTAAAGTCATTGGACAGACATGACATTACATCACCTGAGAGGCACCGAGAAAGATATTCATGATCAAGTATGGTGGTGGAGCAGGCTGACCTAACAGAAAGCCTTCAAGATGGACAAATAAGCAGCATTAAGGTCTCAGGGCACATCTACGTACAGAAAGCTAAGAGTGCCACTCAAATGTGAAGACAGTGGGAGTGTGACAAGATGCCCTTGTCCTGCACTGGACAGGGAAGGGTTAACCCTACATTGTGGCTGAGGAAGCCAAGCTCCCTCAACTCAACTGGGCATGCTGCAAATGCACTGGTATAAAAGGGAGCCATTCAGCTCAGCTGGGGCTGACTGCTGGAGAGGAAGAACACAGCTCCAGTCAATGATCAGCTTAAGCCCAAGGCTGTGGGACCCAGAGATGCTGCAATCCAGGCAGACATCAGGCTACCCACAAAGGTCCTGCAAAGTTCTGAGTTGCTGGAGACAGCCCAGATCAAGGAATCCAGGGACAGAAGACATGCCCAGGCCATTGTTATGAATGTGCTCAAGAAGGGCATTTCTGATGGAATTAACCTGATAGGGATTGTGATTATGGGCAGGTTTGGGTAGCCAACCCCTGTGCTTGGAAGAGTGGCCCAGAGAAGCTCAGGGTCTCGGTGCACATAGAAGGGAATCTTACAGCACTGACTGACTCTGGCTGTAGCCAAATCCTCATCCAAGACGAGCTGGTACCAAACCTCAAGCCAAATGGATCCCCCATCCATGTACAATGTGTCCATTAAGACCTAAATTCTTATCCTACTGCCCCCAGTGATGCTGGAGATATACCACTGAAGTGCAGAACTTTCAGCTGACATGAAACCCCCCCTTCCCCCCGGCTGACCTATTGGGTGATTCTGGGGTGGGGCGGGCCACAATTCTCAGAACTACTGCAAGAGTCCACCCAGTATCCTTTGACTGGAGAAGGCAAAGTGCCAACAAAAAAGAGGCTACTATGGATTAAGGACTGGGATGATGACCCAGGAGAAGGGTCCTCTCAGACCACTGGAGCTCAAATGCAATAGTGACTAACCAGGAACGAGAGTCACACCTGGGAGCAGGCCACCGCTAAAGATCAAGGATGATGAGATCTTTCCCCAAAACCCCAAGGCCCATGTTTTGAAATATGGCAGGACCGCCTTTGTTGACTGGTGGAAGTGCCACAGACTCAAGAACTATTCCAACTGTGGGTTCCTCAGATTGCACAGGAGGAGAAACCCTCACTCACACCTTATCACACCTCATTCAGAAGAGAAGAGACCCTCTGAAAGGGTGGTGCGGTGGTTCTTCTTCACCTCTTGGTGGGCAGCTGACCAGAATTATTGTTCCTCATGCCCAGAATGCCAATGCATGGGCCCGAACGGAGTGCTGAAAGCACCCCTCATACTTCTCCCCATGGTTGGGATTCCCGTTGAATCAACAGGGCTTGACTTGGTGGGCCCTCTAGAAAACAGTGCTTCCAACCATCAGTATGTCCTTGTGATTTTGGATTACAGGAGCTGGTACCCAGAAGCAGTCCCATTATGGACTGCCATGGCCCCTAATATAGCTGACAAACTCATCAAAAATCTTCACACAGGTGGGATATTTCATCCTCAAACCCCTTTGGCCTGTATCAATTTGTAACCATGTCATTCAGGCTACAAGAGGCAATGGCCACCTTCTAGCAAATCATGGACTGATTACTACAGCCCCATGGACAGTATGCTGCCACTTACACTGACGATGTGTATAACACCAGCTAGGAAGACCTCCTTCAACAGACGCGCTGAGGGAGGCTAGACTACAGCAAAGGGAATGTCAACTTGGGCAGAAGCAAATAACATACCAAGATTGCACTGTTGGTGGTGGAGAGCTATGACCTTTAGTTAGCAAAGTACAAGCACTGCAGGACTGGCCCATATTGACAACCAAGAGAAAGGTGCAGCAATTCCTCTGCCTAGCTAGATATAACCAGCATTTTGTACCAGACATTGTGACTTTTCCAGCCTCCCGACTGACTTGATGAGGAAATCACAACCCCAGACAGTCCAGCAGTCTAGGGAGTGTGAAGTGGCTGTTCAGGCATTAAAAGAATAGTTGACCTAGGAACCGGTCTTGGTCTGTGCCAACTTTCAAAAACTCTTCATCCTACTTCAGAGGTAGGGATCAGGGCGGTGCTGTCATAAGGAGATGCCGGAAAGGAACATCCCATCTTTGTACCAGAGTCTAAAGCTGTTCCCTAGCGAGACCCGTTACTTTACTATAGAGAAAGAGACCCTAGCTGTCAAGTGGGCCATAGACTCCCTGTGGTATTTCCTGTTGGGAAAAACATTCCAGCTGATTATAGACCATGCACCCCTGCACTGGTTAACTAGTGGGCACACCAACAACTATATGGATCAAAGTAATTTACTTCAAGAAAACAAAAAGTTTACTTTAAAAAAAAACCAATTCCCTTTCAACGAAATTAAAACAGTAGAAAGCTTGAAACACAAAAGCTACATAGAACAATTTGTTCTGGAGGTGCCTGGCTGGAGGAGAGCCGGGGAGAATCATTTAAGATGTTTTCAGAGAAGTGCAACTATTTCCCATCTATTACTGGGTGATACTGACCTAGCTAAAGCAGAGAGCCGATTCTATACATGGGGAAATGCTGTTTCTGGAAGAAAGATCATCTGAATAAATCTTGCAAGCTTCAACATAATATTTCTAAAAAAAAAAACCCCAAACATTTAATCGGAGTACTTATTTTTTGTTAACGTGATACAGTAGCATTCAAGAGCAACAGACAGCAATCTGGGGTGGGAGAGGAGATGTTCTTACTATGCCTGAGAAAGTGGAAAAAAACTGTGCATTGGTCATGACAATATAAAATGCTGCACAAATATACATAAATAGCTACATTTTTCTAAAATTGATGTGCTCTGCCCAGGGCCACAAAAAGCACTGCATTCAGCATATTTATGGCCTGTGCATAAGCTTTCCACATTAAGATGACTGCCAGTGTCTTCTGGGCTCTGGGCTCTGTAAAACTTTAAATCTCACTGGAACTCAACTTTTGCTGATTTGTGTTTGCATGGTCTAATCTCTGTGGACCTGGACTGATAGCAATGACTAAATTGCTTTGAAATAGGATTATATCATGTCTAGCATGAGCGATGTGTGTAAATATTGGACTTGGGTTTCAAGAGCACACAGCATAGTCTGATAAATTCACCCTGTGTTTTCAAACAATTGGAAGGTGGAAAAATGTGCAGTTATTCTTTAATGAAGCTTTTTGTTTTAAGTTACAATTGTTGCCCCACTTATGTGATAGCTTAAATATACACACACACAAGTTGGACATCTCTTATCTGGCGTCCTTGGGACCTGACCGGTCCTGAACCAGACTAGAGAAGGTTCCCTGCCACAGCCCCCCGCTGCCAACTCTGGGGCGGGGGCGGGAGAAGAGGTCACAAGGGAATTATCTCCAGCTCCTGCCAGGCTGACTACTGGGTTGCTGAACCTGCTGCTGCTGCCGTGACTGGACTGCCTGCCAGGTTCCAGCAGCCCATGCTGCCACGGGCTGGCTCTGGCCCTGGTTGGGCTGCCAAGTGCTCAGGCTCTGGTCCTAGGCCTGCAGCAGCCTACGGGCTCTGGTCTCACTTCCGCAGGCTGTCCAGGATCAGTGAAGTGGGTAGGAAAAGACATTTCTACTTGATGGTGTGAACTCTTCCCAAAGAGCCCTTGAGACCATCTGACCTGCCCCTCTCCTGTGTTTAGTGACAGAGGTGACTGGACTCAATTGAGAGTCCCCGCTTTCAGTTGGTGTCTCCCAGCACCAGCGGTGAAAGTAACTTCAAATTTCTGACAGGTACTGTCCTATTGCAACCTGGGCCCCTGCCAGCTCTTTAAATAGCTCCCTGATGGCTTTTGTCCCAGCTCTTGCCAGAGCTGAGCACTAAGGTGCACCCGCTTACTTTCACCTCTGCCCAGCACTGACATCACTGCCGAGCTAAGCTAGGTGCTAAACTTCAGATACCGTGTGGCAGGGCTGGCCCGAGCCATTTGTGCACCCCAGGTCCCGGGAGCGCAGCGCCGCCCCCGGGAGTGTGACACATGCATGGCCCCGCCCCCAGGCGCCCTGCGCATGCGTGGCCCCACCCCCAGGCGCCAGCACCTCCGGGCACCCTGCGCATGCGTGGCGCCACCCCAGGCGCGTGGAGCGTGCGCGGCACCGCCCTCACCTGGCCCGGCAGCCCCGCGCAGCACCCCCTACAATGGAGCGCCCTGAGCGGTAGCCCGGTCAGCCCGTAGCTTGGGCTGGCTCTGCTGTGTGGGGACAGTGAAAGGTAGAGAGAGAGGGAGAGAGAGAGAGAGAGAGAGACTCTGCACTGGCCATGAAGTTCCCCTCACAAGGTGAAGTGACAGCACCTCAGAATGTGGTATCATGGAAGCAGCGGCAGCAGAGAAGCGGTGGTAGCAGTGGCCAAAAGCGGCAGAGATGCACTGGCTGCAGAGGACAGTGGCCAGTACGGCAACGGAGTGACAATGGTAGCGGTGAGCTAGTCGCACAAGCAGCAGCAGAAGCATTGCTCGGCCTCACCCATCCTCCACGTGGGATGAAAACTCTGTGAACTCATTTCTGAACTTGGGGTCTTTGCTAATGGAGGACAGACAAGTGTGAGGGAGTGACGTGTTAAAGGGACATTCATTCACTGGGATGATTCTAAATATTGAATCTGGCCCTTGTTGCTGCTTTACACACACACACACACACAAACCACCAGGGATGCTGCATTGTAAAAATAGGCTTGCTTTATTTTGACAACAGCAGTTTAGTTTCAGTTATTTATGAGAAAGTGCTGGTAAATTTAAGGTGGTATATTTAGTAAAAATAAAGAATTCTTGCTCTTACTACAGCTCTCTTCCAGTAAATCTTTGCCGAGGAGTAGAAGGAGATACACTGGGTTATTCTCCATATGGAAATTATAAAAGTTAGCGGATTAATGAAGTTCTTCTCTATTATCTTGAAAGAGCTGGCACTAGTCATACATCGCATCAAACGCCATGCGACAGCATCGTAAAATGGTGCTGTAGAATACTGCAAAAATACGCCGTGTGTCTCAGACACATCTGCCACACTGCTGGGACTAAGTAAATTATAACCCTGATGCCTCTTAGAGGAAATACGCTAACTGCAGATAATATGATTCTTTCAAAATACAAAGAGATGCAGTAGAGCTCTCTAACTTCATTCCTTGAAAAGAGATTTCCTTATGGGATATAGTCTGATCTATGTGTGCAGGGAGCTATCCTAGCTCTGCCCACAAGATATCGCCAGCACGTTCTGAGGCATGGCAATCTGAACAGACCGCAAACAGCATTACACAATGTATGTTCTTTCAAAAGGGACAGTCAACTTCCTTGGATCTGTCTTCCTCACCCCTGAAGAGGGTAAATACTATTCTATGTTCCATAAGGACACCTGCTATTATTTATTCATGCACTATAATATTTTGATGCTTCCTGTCACCATAGCATCTGAATATACAGCTAAAATCAATGAGGAAAAAAACAGCTCCCCATGTACAGGGATAATAATGTCGCTGGGTTTTCTATAAAACAAAAACAACCTGGCTGCACTGTTAAGGGCATTTTCACTAGAAAAATTACCTCCCCAAGACTGCCACGTCCCCTGACATGCGCTCAGGATACATGCCACCTCCTGTCTCAGAGTCAGAACCAGTGTTTCCCCAAAGTGAATCCTGCAACATTGACTGAGCCTATTCCCCAGAAGACTGATATCATTATGGGGCACCTTTAGCCATCAACATGGAGGCATTCTGATGCAGTACATGCAAGGTTGCCCTAGGAATCTATAGCAATGAAGACTAGTAAAAATGGGAGAGAATGACAGAGTTTACATACTGTGGGACGGGAGGGTGCTGGGAGCAGGGATGGAAAATTTGGCTTTGAGAAGTACAAACCGGGGTTAGGGTATCAGGCCAGTTTCCTGGTGTTTTGAAGGCTAGAACAAAAGAAAACTCCATGATACAGTGTGTGCATTAAAAAAAATAGCATAAAATAAGACATTTTTTTAAAAGCTGCGAAGAAAACATTGGTGCATCCCTCATACCTCGCTGGGCAGCAGGGAAGGAGGGGTGATAGTTAACTTTTGGGACATTTATACCAGGGCTTCTCAGACTTTTCCGTAATGTGGACATCTTAGAAAAATGATTGCCCTCCCATTCCAATCACAAGCAGAGGGCACTTCCCCTTTCACTCATGATTGTAGAGACACCTCCTATTCCTGTGGTGATCAAACATCCTCCCAGTAGCCAGTACAGCAACAGAATACTGTAATAGGAAGGTATTTAAGTTTAAAAGCTGCTTTTTCTTATTCTTCATTTCTTTTCTTGGCGTATGTAGGGCCAATGGGAAGTGACTGTTTTTGAAGCCCATGTGATTATGGGATTTGTTTTTAATGCCCTAATTGGTAACAGAAGTGCTAAATCTTGAGGGACAGGGGTTCTTTCTTTCAGGTGGCCTTCTAGCAGGGGTTTTCGAATGGATGCACTGACAACAAAGAAGAGGTCGAGGAGGGGGCCCAATGGTATTGGCCATTTCTAGCTTGCTACTTTTTATTTTTGTCTTCAAGAATAAAGTTTTTGCTTCGTGTAAAACAAATTGTTGAGTCAATAATCTTTTCTACTTTTCTGGGCCCTCTCTCACATAAGCATAAGGAGAACTGCCAAACAGTTGTACCAACAACAAAACACTGGCACAGAAACTTTATTAATACTGTTAGTGGCATTTTCATAAAACATTTCACAGCAATACCAGAAAACAAGAAGTCCTATTGCTTTAACATTCACTTCTCGGAAGCGGGGCCAAATTCTGATAAAAGCATTTCCTATACAAGACAGGGATCAGCACCTTGTGTAACCGAGGCTAGGTCTACACTACTGCTTTTTCCAATTGCTTTTCCGGAAGAGGCTTTTCTGCCATTTGGCCCCATCTAGACAGGAGGGCCTCATCTTTTGGAGGAGCCCTTATTCCTCATAGAACGAGGTATACAGGGCTCCCCAAAAGAGCGAGTTTGCTCATCTGCAAAAAAAAAAGCGGAAGAGCAAATGCATTCCCTGGACGTGGCAGAGTTTGGTACCCAGAAAACCCCCGCAGCGTAGACGTACCCTGAGTAATCAGGTATAATTATTTAACCAGGACTAGAATGACTCACTAGTTAATTACTCTTCACCCACCCTCTATTAAAGACACAAACAGCAGAACTTGACCCTGAAGAGATGTGGCCACAGAGGGGTGAGTGAAGGAATGGTGTTGACTAGACCTTTGGATCTAGATGCACCATATCAGTACCTAGGGGATAGGGCCCTACCAAAATTCATGGCCCTTTTTGGTCAATTTCATAGTCGTATGATTTTTTAAATGATAAATTTTATGACTTCAGATATTTATAGTTGAAATTTCACAGCATTGTAATTGTGAGGGTCCTGACCCAAAAAAAGAGTTGGTGTGAGGGTTGCAAGGTTATTGCATGGGAGCAGTGGTATTGCTTCCTTCATTTCTGCACAACGGCTGGCATCAGCATTACCTTCAGAGCTGGGCAGCTGGAGAGCGGTGGCTGTTGGCCAGGAGCCCAGCTCTGAAGGCAGATCTACTGGCAGCAGCTGTGCATAAGGAAGGATGGCCAGCTATGGTATTGCCACCTTTACTTCTGCACTGCCTCCTGCAGAGCTGAGCCCTTAGCCAGCAGCCACCCCTCTGTGGCCACCCAGCTCTGAAAGCAGCAGTACAGATGTAAGGGTGACATGGGTATGGTATTAATCACTGCTATTTCCATGCTGTTGCTGGTGAGGTGCTGCCTTCAGAGCTGGGCACACTGCCAACACTGCAACCACCACTCTCCAGTTGCTCAGCTCTGAAAGCAGCAATTCAGAAGTAAAGGTGGCAATACTGTGGCCCTCCTAAAATAACCTTGTGATTCCCCCTGCAATTCCCTTTGGGTTAGGAGCTCCAATTTGAAAAACACTGGTCTCCCCAGTGAAATCTGTATAGTATAGGCAAAAAGCACACAACAGGCCAGATTTCACAGGTGGACACTAGATTTCATGGTCTGTGACACGTTTTGCATTGCCATGAATTTGGTAGGGCCCTACCTATGACTTCCTGTGGCTCCCCTTAACTGCAAATGGCAAACTGCAGCCAATGGGAGCCAAGCGGCTCTGTGGCTATGGAGCCATTAAGTAAACAAACCAGAATGGCCCATTAGCACTTTGAGAAACACTGAACTAGAGGTACAGTGACCATATTTTCTGCACCAAAAATCAGGACACATCATTTGACAAAAGGTGTTGGCAGGGCAGTGAGGAGCGGGGTCTCAGTAGAGGCAATGAATGTGCGGGCTGGGGGTGCGGAGTCTCCGAGATGGTGAGTGAGGGGACTGGGGGTGCAGGGTCTCGGCGTGGGAGGGTGCACTTACTTGCTTTTGCACCGCTTTTAGGCATGGGCTCCCGCTGCTCCCATTGGGTAGATTCCGCACGCTGCCGCTTCCCTCCCCACCAACTGAGGGAACAGCCTCACAGGGATGTGCTTCCTGGAGGTTTTCCCCTTTGATCCCATTCTCCCCACCCCCCTGCCGAGATATTGGAATTTCCGGGACATTTCAGTGCTTTATGGTGACAGTATTTTAAAATCGGGACTGTTCTGGAAAATCCGGGACATATGGCCAGCGTAACTAGGGGGAGCCTTCTCATTTGAAAGAACATACTTTGCTAGATGCACAGCCACATCCCTTATCTCAGTGGTTCTGGACCCCTTTTCAATCTATTTTAATTTTACGGAACCCTCCCCCAAAGGGGAGTAGCAGGAAGCGGCAGCCAGTGCGTCCCTTGGCCCATGCTGCTTCCTCAGCTCCCATCCCCTCCCCATCCACAGAGGATACGGCGAGGGGGCTCTCATGGCCAAAGACAGCTCCTGCCCTGGAACTCTGCCCTCAGCCAGACACAGAGCCCTGGGGGAGAAAAGAAAAGGAAAGAAAAAGAAAAGTAAGGATTGGGCCCACCGTGGGACTGGGAGGTGGGAAGAGGACTGGAGCAACATGGCAGGGCTGTCCAGGGGTGGGGGCCAGTGGGGCAATTTGCCCCAGGTCCCGGGCCCCCACAGGGGCCCCCACGAGAATGTCTGAAGTCTATAGTATTTTTTTATGGAAGGGGCCCCCAAAATTGCTTTGCCCCAGGTCCCCTGAATCCTCTGGGCAGCCCTGCAAAATGACAGTGCAGCTGGCGGACAGATAATGCCTCCTGAAGTATCAAGATCTCCCCTCGAAGGCAGGAGGCAGAGTGCATGTGGCTGGTTAGGAACAGGGAGCCCCAGGCGAGAACTGCCTGAGGAAAATCCCAGTCCCTTGGTGGGCCTGATCCTCACTTTTCTTTTCCTTTCCTTTTAACTTTCCGCAGACCCTCTGTAGTACCTGTTGTGGACCCCCAGGGGTCCACAGACCCCAGGTTGGAAACCGCTGCCTTAGCTGACCCATCTTTTTCCCCCATTTAGGAGGATGGGCTCTTTTAAGTACTGCTTAATTGGAAGGTAGACATGCTTCTCTGCTGCTTCGTGGACACACTGAGGAAAAGGAAAGAAAAGCTGCCTATGCAGTCTTCTTTTGTCAGTGCACTCATGTAACACAGGGTGACATTTAGCCCACAGTCACACTTCTAGTGCATCAAATGCTGTCTTTTAAGGCTTGGAAGCAAGAGTAAGTGAACACAGACACTCTGAGCAATGTATTGGCATGAATAGATCACCATGAACAGGAAGCAGGAAGTCAAAATATGGCTTCCTTTTTCAGTTACAATTTTACTATTAGGTCTGAATTTTTGTCTCCATTTTATGCAATTTCCAGAGCTTGGTGTTCAGCTTCTTAGGTGACAGCAGAGTGTACAATAATTTTACCTATGATTTCTAGCCTGAGAAAGTATCCGTTGGAACACCATTCAAAATTAAAGTGAACCTAAGCATTCTCTTTTGTGCACCTCCATATAAACCAGCTTATTTTACCCCCCCCCCCCGCCCCCCATTCATAGCAATACTCAACATGCCCATTTAAGATCACATTAATGACTCTACTGCCCCGGGCATATTTTCTTACAGGGTCTTGGAAGGAAAATAGCATTTGCTTGTTTTGCAATACATCAAACTGCACACTCCCGTTTGATTTGTTATGTGCTGACATCCTTGGGTGCTCTCTGTATTCCTGATTGCTCTCTTTGTATGATTCTGATTGATATTATCTTCATCCCAAACACATTAGTATTTACGTGTTTATATTAATTCCAACATTAATTGCCTTTCTACATTTTTATAACCTTTCACCGTCCTCCCACAATTTCAATCCTGCTGCCACTATGCAGAAATCACTCCTGGTTTTTTTAATCAGCAGACAACTGAATTAATATGCAACTTACTGCTATGTCGTCCAAATCATTTATTAATGCACAGACAACTTCATAGAGGCAGTTTCAATGTTATTTCATGCTACAGGACCACGTCTCAAGATTTATCAGAGCTTCAGCACAGATCTGCTCAAACTATGTATACTCATTTAGTGCTATATGAGAATTTTTTTTAATCGTATGTTTCATAGAATGAAAAATACTGTAATTCTTGGCATGAAAGAAACTCATGATTTGTGTTTGGGGGTTTGTTTCCCCAGATTATGATTTAAGCCTCTGTGTCACTCCTTGAAGCGTTTTTACACTGTGCTATGTACAAATAAATTATATTTACTAGCTGCCAATTCAGTCTATGCACCAACAATAAATGCTACAAACCTGCCATTCTATAGTCTCAGAGAACCAAGTTCCACCCTTGGATGTGTCTGAAGGTGGTCACTGGCTTTGATGGTGCCATGAAAGCAAATCTGAGGGCAGATTTTGGCTCTTAATATTGCTTTCCTCATTCCATCATAATTCCTTAAAGGCCAAGGCCCAGATGATTAAAGGTATTCAGGTGTTGCTGTGCTCAGTGTAGCAATGCCTGATTTAGTAGTCCTAAATCTCTTCTGAGAGTGAGATTAAGAGACATTTTGGAGCCTAAAACTCATTCATTGTCAATGGGATTTAGGCTTCCAAGTGCCTAAATCCCCCTTAAATTATATAGGCTCCTAAATCCATTGGGCATTGCCACACTGACCACGAACAAATACTTACCCTTTAAAAATATGACTATGGCACTTTTACCAACACTTTCTCAAGTGAGTCATATCTATGCATACCTCCTTTTTCCTTGTTATCCTCAAGTTCAGCTCCTAGGATCCTTATTTAATAATCATCAGCAAGCAACAGAAACCTGAGAGGATATTTCTAACATCAGGCAGGTTTTTTCCTAACATGGTTTTATAACACGTTACCATTTCGCAGATTTTTTCCTCATACATTGGTTGGGATGTGCTGTAAATTACCGTCACTTGGGTATTGGGCTCACGTATGGTCAGTCACACTAGAAAGATTTGGAGCATGCAAGTGCTGAAGTAATATGGAAAGCAGGGATTTAAGGATCCAGCACATGATACTCCTGCTCCTATAACGAGAATTAGAGTGTCAGCTGAGGTAAAGAGCAGGGCATGAACGTATCTAGCAAACCCAGCTTACCAGATGGAGGCTCAGCTAACTGTCTAGTATCTGGCAAACATTCAGTAGTTTAGTTCTAGTATCTGGATATAGCAATACTCTACAGCTTCACAAAACCTTGATTTTACAGAACTACAGAAGGCAAACAGAAGCATACCAAACCTTCATCAACTGAAGTCACGTTCCTATAACATTCTCTTCAAGAGGGTGTGCAGTTACACTTACAACACAGCTTCTTGCAAAAGGAACTCCATGTTAAACCTTACTTATTCTATTATTGGAGAGTTGCTGACTGAACATCCTATTGCACAATTTTAAATCTGAGCATTAGCCAACTGGTTATGGGCTGCATAATCTCATCTCTACATTCCAGATGCAAACCTACTTCAGAGTCAAGGCAACCAAAAGTCACTCCCCCAAGATGGCTTTTTCAGAGTGTGAGGGTGGTTCCACAGGTCTGTGTCACAAAAGCCAACACAGCCATCAACCTGCTCTCAGTCCCTGCAGGAAGGTGAGGTGTGCTACTCCCCAAACTAGCTCTACAAGAGTGGAGTTTGACCACATGGGCCCAATCAGTTAATTGGGCTGGAGACAGGAGAGCTTTAACCTGGAGGCAGCCAATTAAAGAGAGGTTCGCCTGTGCAGCAACCTGTGCAGGTGAACCTTATCACCTGTGAAGGTAGGGTTGCCAGATGTCCAGTTTTGAACTGGAGAGTCCAGTATTTGAGCTTTCTGTTCAGGAAACAAATTGAGAAAATATAAATGAGAAAATATAAATGTCCAGTATTTTCTAAATAAGATGGAATGCAGATTGTGATGTCCAGTGTGTCCAGTATTTTTGTTGAAACCATCTGGCAACCCTATGTGCAGGGCCTATATAAAAGACAGGAAAATGGAAGGGGAGCAGTGTGGCTGTGAAAAATGGCAGTCATTCTGTGGGAGGAGTGTTTGGAGGCTGTAGAGAGGAGTTGCTTACAGTTACTCCCTAGGAGGAGGGAGTAAAGAGTGTGGAGTGGGGGCATGGGGCAAGGAGATAATGGAAGTGGCTCAGGGAAAGGCAGGAAGGTTCAGGAAATGGACCTTGGCTGCCGTGTAGAAGGTCCCTGAGCTGGAACCCAGAGTAGAGAGTGGGCGGAAGTTCCCTGCTGACCACTTTGGGAGTGGCAAAGTGAAGCAGAAGCCTGCTGAAGAGCAGGAAGTGCAACTCTCAGATACTCCCTCCACATTTTGGAAGGGGAAACCACAACAGTGACCTGGCCAGAAGGCTGAGTCACCAGAAGGGCAGCTGGGGTTCCTAGGAGAGGGGGTCCTGGAGAGGAGAAACGCCCGGCCAAGGTGTCACTGCTGGAGGGGATGTCAGCCTTACCAAGCCAATTCCCAGAATCACCAGCAGGCGGTGCCATTGACCAATAAGGAGAGCAAACAAGTCACAAACTCCAGGACAGATTGGTGGTTCAGTTTCCACCTGCAGAGCGGAGACCAGCAGTGGACAGTAACTGGCATGCAGGCTGAATGCAGCTCACCAAGTTAGCCCCTGGTGGGCCGCCAGTGCTTTATTTAGCTGTGCCTCTGTAGGTACGGCCATTTGAAGCTCCCGTTTGCCACAGATCGCTCTTCCTGGCCATAGGAGCTGTGGAAAGTGGTATCCTAGTCCACATCACTTCCTGCAGCTGCCATTGGCTGGGAATGGCAATCCAGAGCAAACAGGAGCTGCAAGTGGCTGTATCTGCAGAGGCACAGATGAATAAAGCGTCAACAGCCCACCAAGGGCTAACCCTGGTGAACTGCGTCCAGCTTTTTGACCACCCTTGCCTTAGAGACTGAACTAATTTCACTTCTTACACCTGCAGATGGATTCTGAGCCATATTGATGGGCTGGTCTGGTGAGGGGATGCTCACTCAGTTGCCGCTTGTGCTGGACAAGGAGTGGGTTTGAGGCTCATCATTAAGGACACGAGTTTGTCACAGAGGTTATGGATACCGAGACTTTAGCAAGGGCTGCTGCAGCTAGAACAGCTCCTGAGCCAGCCACACTGGCCATAGTCTGGGGGCTACTTCCTCCCCCCCCCCAACCTCAGAAGGAATTTGTGTGGGCGAAGGGATTGGGGCACAGGAAGGGATGAGGGCTCTGGGTGGTGCTCACCTTGGAGGGGGCTCCCTGGACCTGGTAAAAGGTCCCTTCCTCTACTAGGGAGGAGTGGCTGGGTGGCTCTGTACAAGGCTTCTGCTCCCAGGCACAACCCCTGCAGCCCTCATGGGCCAATTCCTGGCCAATGGGTGCTTTGGAGCCAGTGCTTGGCATAGGGGCAACACACAAAACTAGGAGCTAAGGGAGGGATGTGTCACCACGTCTGGGGAGCCACAAGGTGCAAGGTAAAGCGCCTGACAGTCCCCACCCCAGCATCAATAAGAGTTTCACGCAGCCCCTGCCCCCAAGATTTAGGCAGGGGTATATAGTACAGGTCATGGGGTATGAATTTTTGTTTACTGCCTGTGATCTGTCCATGATATTTACTAAAAATACCCATGACTAAAACAGCCTTACGCGTAATCAGTTGATAGCACTTTTCAGTACCGTTCAGTTCTTACATGCTCAAAACAGGTCCAAAAAACCCCACAGCCTGACAGATGAAGAAAGTACTTGTAACAGTCTTGGGGTTCATTAAATAAAAAACAATAAATGAGGATGGAACAAGAATTTAGCGCAATGAAGTGGTGAGCTTCTGTAGTGAGGAGCTGCCCACAGCCACATGGAGTTACCTCCCTCCCTCCCTACATCTAGGGGCACATCTCTAAATTCTCACACTTTCAATGCCATGCATGATGAGGGAATGTCTCCAAATCACATTCTTTCTTGACCATCGCTCTACAGTATTAATATAGGTTTTTAATCTCCTGATCTCACCATCAGCTACAGATTTCCACTGTTGCACTAGGTTGCATTATTATTTTTCATTTACATTTTAACAGAGAATAAAACCACAGAATTCCCGATTGAAAGGAAGAATTTAAAAGTTCAAATTAGAGTTTAAACTTTGCAGGGTAAATTTGTTCTCACACCACATGGACATTTCCAATGCACTCCCAAGAAAGCACACAGGGCCCACTATCCATATGAGATACATACATTTTCCAGGATGCTGCAAGCGTTCACTTTTGACACTCTCAGAAACCAGTGCGTTTGAGAAAGGATTGTGTAAGTGGATGTGGTTTGTCCTTGGGAAAAGGGAAGTTCTTGTATAATCTGCCCACAAGAGCAGAACTGTTTTAAGACAGAACAGAATTCACAGTAGCACAGGGGAGGAGAGAGGCATGTTCCAACAGGCAAGTTAGAAGGAATCACGGCATGTTCCAAAATTCAAGCGGAGATGGGGATGCCCAGTTCTCTGCAGACATTGTTGCAGCTCTGAGCTCATGCATCAGGCTCACTGACAACTAACAGTAATGCTGTTTCCCCACTTACCCACCTTTCCTCCCCCTGCTTACTAGCCAGAGCTGAGGTACCCTGTTTCCTGCAACTCTAGCTCCCAGGTGACTTGACACCACACACTGTCACCTAGAAGATAACAGGCCCTGGGATACAGTCAAGAGTCAAGCGCAGGATCAAAACCCTTTGAGAAGGGAGCAGGTTCAACTTCAATTCCCAGCTCTCAGACTAAAGGGACCCATGCCCACACCACAAGTCTTTGTGCTTCAAATCCCCCATCTGTAAAATGGAAACAACAACCCTTTTCTAGCTCACAGGGGCAATGTGAGGACATACCCATAAACATGTGGAAAGTTTTCAGATACTTTAATAGTCATGACAAGGTCAATGTGACTATCTAAACAAGATGGCACAGCCCAGAGCCATCAGGAACACACAGATTCTGCTCCCAGTTGCAGCACCCTCTACTATCACCTACAGATTTAAGCAGAGCCATTCTTTGATTTGACAGGGCTGTCAGGCTTTTCCTTGGGAAAGTACATCAGCCAGGGAGAAACTGTATGTGAAGCTAAGAAATGCAGTAAGAACTCTGCATCACCACAAGGTTTTTGCAATCACTTTGTAAGCATCTGCTTTCTGGGGTGAAGAATAACTAGGACAAAGTAGGACTCTCTTAGATCTGACCTTGGGTAGTTACAAATGCTAATGGTGTTACCAAATGAGGAAAACTGTTCATTTTTGAAAATCAACATACAATATTCCTTGAGTCACAGTAAATTGCTCTGACCATTAAATCATCTTCAAGAGAAATGCCTTCATTCAACCCCTCAGACCAATTCCCTTTAAGCAGAAGTTTTGCTGTAATCAGAACAACAATTTACAGTAAAAGAATGAAGCATCAAACTTCGAGGCCACGATGCAACACTTCTGTAAAGCACTTTGACATTGAAGCAACAAGCAAGGTATGAGAACCTTGATAGAGTAGATAAATGCAATGGAAACAGTATGGGCTTTTCCAGGTTATATTGTGATAAAGGCCAAACACAAAATCCTAGATTCAAAACATTCCCATACTTGAGAAACAATCCAAACACTGTGCTTCATGGCTGATTCGAAGCATTATGTGCTCTCATATATGCTCACATCTCCTCAAAAGCCACTGGATACAATAGGACTGCCCTAAGAGCCATAACACCCAAAGGGTATTTAGTCTTATAGCAAATGGATAGATAAACGTATAGATACAGCTGGTAAATGGTGTGTGTCAAGTGAGCTGAGTGCAGTCTAGAGCAGAGGTCTTCAACCACGGATAGGTGTACCCCAGTAAGTGAGGGGTGTGCAGAGGTCTTCCAGGGGTTATATCAACTCATCTAGGTATTTGACTACTTTTACAACAGGCTACATAAAGAGCACTAGTGTAATCAGTACAAACTAAAATAGCATACTGTTTATATCAAAGTATCATATTGTTATGCTGTTCTATATGCATGCCCTGAAATGTAAGTAGATTTATTTTTATAATTTGGTAAAACGAGAAAGTGAGCAATTTTTCAATAATAGTGTGTTGTGATGCTTTTGTATTTCTGTGTCTGATTCTGTAAGCAAGTAGTTTTTAAGTGAGGTGAAACTTGAGGATACCCAAGACAACTCAAATTCTAGAAAGTGGTGCAGTAGTCTGGAAAGATTGAGAGCCACGGGTCTAGACTTCCAACAGAGCTTCATAACATTCCTTAGTTACTAGGCTGAGGACAAGCTCACAGACTAAGCCTAAGTCTACACTGCCACTTTCTGACTCAGGAGTGTGAACACACACACACACACACACACACACACACACACACACACACACACACACACACGTAAACCAAGCTATCATGCCGGGAGCCATGCTCCCAGTACTGTTAGCTACTCCCCTTGTGGAAGTGGTTTTCCTTAACCACTCTCTCCCAGTGCTCCTGCCATGGCCGCACTGGCATGTTTAAAGTGCTGTTTCAGCAGCACTTTAATTTTCAAGTGCAGACAAAGTCTGATAGTTGACTTTGTGCTACCAACTTCACGTATCATTTCCATACAAACTATTTTTAAGAGGACAAAGAAAAAGAGCCATTCATACTAAAAATCACTGTTAATTACACATCACTGCACTGAGAAAAAGCATAATGCAATCGCTCTAATACTACTTTTGAAACTTCCATAATCTTCAGCAATGAAAAGAAAACGGGCAAATCACAAGCATTCACAAATACCAGGTGAATTACCTTGGTGTTTCTACAAAGCAGATTTGTTTGCTCTGATTTTGGAATGAGTTGCCTATTTGCTATTTGTAGCTAGCCATTCATACATGGCTGCCAAGTCTGAGCACATCTGGTTTAGACACAAAAAGAAGAGAGCACTAAAAAAGTGACCTACTCTATGCTTATTTAAAAAACAACAACAAAAAACCCAAACACTCACCCCACTTCCCTATATAGGTTGGGAAACCTGCACTAAAACATGATTCAGCAAGATTTCAAAAGAGATCTTGTGTCATAAGAACGGTCATATAGGTTCAGACCAAAGGTTCATCTAGCCCAGTATCCTGTCTTCCAACAGTAGCTAATGCCAGGTGTCCCAGAGGGAACGAACAGAACAGGTCATCAACAAGTGATCCATCACCTGGTATCTGTTCCCAGCTTCTGATAAACAGAGGCTAGGGACACCATCCCTATCTATCCTGGCTAATAGCCGTTGATGGAGCTATCCTCCATGAATTGATCAAGTTCTTTCCTGAACTCTGTTATAGTCTTGGACTTCACAACATCCTCTGGCAAGCAGTTCCACAGGTTGACTGTGCATTGAGTGAAGAAATACTTCCTTTTGTTTGTTTTAACTCTGCTACCTATTAAGTGCCAGTTGGCAGCCTCCTGGAATGAGTGGAATAGGACATAGTGAATGACACCTAGATCACAAGACAGAAGACTACCCCCCCTTCCCTGACACCAACTTGCTTCCTGACATTGAGCTATTTATTTAGTCTCTGCCTTAGCTTTTCCAGCTGTTAAAAATAGGAGTAATACTTTCTTCACAAAGGTGTTGGGAGGTTAATTTTACACTGCTCTGAAAAATGTCAGGGCTATGTGTCCTATCATCACCATCTGCCACCAGTAGGAAATTTTAATTGATGAAACAGCTGTTGGGAATCACATTCCAATCAGAAAAATATAGATAGTCAAAGAGCTTTTTGATTTGTGCAGGTAATAAAGTGTTTCAAAGAACTAGGAAGGTAACAAGAGGTGAGCTAATATGGGAGCGGATACCAATCAAGAGAGGAGTGTTTATTATGAAGCTGGAATGAAAGAGGGATCTTTGAGCCAGTTTCCCATGAACTAAACACTAAGGAAGACATTCACAATCAATAACCAGAAAAACAAACTCTTCACTAAAACCAATTTTGGGGAACTAGTGTGCTGTATTTTAAAAGAAAGAATGGATTGTCCCAAAAGGTGCAAGATAAAGGTGACACATGAACTAGCAATGCCATTGCTAAAAAGGAACAGGAGGGTCAAGGAAAGGCTGAGCTGACTTTTGGCAGGAACTCATTTTAGATTTGAAGCGAGCAGAGAAATTATACAGGAAATGAGAAGTTACAAAGTAACAAACATTTTAAAGCATAAAGCATCAATGGAGGGAAAACATTATGAGAGACAAATCTAAGAAGGCAAAAAGTACTTACATCTTTTTAGCTCCGAAGGGTAAAAGGAAACAAGAAAAAGGTTTTATAAATACTTTCAGGAAAAGAAATTCTGTGGAGAGAATGGGTCTATTGTTAAACAAGGTAGGGGACCAAATAACAAGTCTTCAGGATAGCTGAAGTATTCGACAGCTATTTCTCTATATCTAGAGAAATATTTTAGAGAGTTTGTGCATCTATCCGTCCATAAGTCCGTCCATGAGTCTGTTTGTTCAAGAACTCCTCCTAAATGACAAGAGCTAGGACCACCAAATTTGGCCTGCAGCTTCCTCTTACCCTAACGTAAAGCAAGGTTGGGGTCTGGTTGTGCCAGGTAAGTGGGATGTAACTGGAATGCAATTGTTTTCCTTAACACCGAAAGGGAGGGGGCAGAGAGCAGGGACAGTTAAGCTCTGCGATGACCACTGGGGGCGGTGAGCATGGGGGACAGTTATGCTGCAGACTGACAGGGGAGCAGCTGCATCAGGAAGAAAGTGGCAAGCTGGAGTCGGGGCTCCCAATATCGCCGGCCTGCAGCCATGGGCAAGTGGCCTCCTAGGCTAAACACACACACACACCCCCGGCGGCCCATGGCCCTATCACCAGACGGAGGGAGGGAGTGGAAACCCTGCCAACCAATGGGCCCGCCGATGCCCAGGGAGCATCTCCTAAGGAGCTGCCAGCTGGGGCTGGGCAATGCAGCCCCCATAAGGAGCTACCAGGCTGGGAAGCACAAACGCTCTCCCGCCTCCAGGAGGAGCCTCCAGATCTAAGCAGCACCACCTTTGCTGTTGCAGGCAGTCCCAGTAAATCCGCCCAGACCTCTCAGCCTCCTGCCCTGACTCCGGAACTCCCCTGCCCAAAGCCCCCACCCCTTGCCCAGAGCTCCCCCACCACCAAACTCCTGCCCCAACTCCTCCGCTCCACACCCCTGCCCTGAGCACCCTACACCTCCCAGCCTCCTACCCTGTCTCCTGCACCCCCCACCCCGTCCTGTGTCCCCACACCTTCCCTTCACTCCTACATCCCCACTCTATGCTGTGACCCCCTCCATCCTCTGCCCTAAGCATCCCGACACCTCCCAGCTTCCCACCCTGACTCCCACACCCACCCCACCTTCTGCCCTGAGCCCCCAAAGGAATCCAAGCAACACTGGCTAAATCCTCTAGTAATAGGCATACAAGATATTTTCTAACAGGCAGTGTAAATATTTTGGATCTTAAATATTCTCTCTCTTTGCCCTCCACACACTTCAAAATAATATTTGATTTAGCAGAGTTCTGAGTGGCAATCTTAACATTAATAGTATCACTTTGTGCTAGTGTTAACATAAAGGAAAAGAAGAACCAGCAATTCATGATTCGGATGAACTAGGACAAAGCGATCAAGAAAGGAAGTGAATGAGCCAAATTCTTCCTTGGTGAAACTCTACTGATGTCAATGGAGTTACACAAAGGATAAATTTAGCCCCAGTTTTACAAATCTCCACACAACCAAATTACATGCATAGAAATGATCTAAAAGAAAGCACAGAACCAAAGGAGAGTGTTTTTGAAATTCATGGAGAGCTGATGAAGGAAAAGCAACAGGTAGAACAAAAGAATTATATTAGAGAAGGGTCACAGCAAAGAGCCAGGAAATGGTTGATGAGCTGTTACATTAGTAAAAACAGAGGATGCAACATGAAAACACTTGAGAACACACAATGAGTAGCAGAGATCCAGAAAGAACACCTCAGAGCAAATAAACCTGCAGCCTGAGAAAACAGCATGTCTGATAGACAAAAGCTAGACTTTAATATTACTTATTTATAGTGTTAGACACCCACAGAAAAATTTGATGACATCCCCTGTAAAGACAGAGACACTGGAAAGAAACTAGGATAAATTCTGTTCTCAGTGATGCCAGTATAAAACTGGAATAAATTCACTGGCTACAGTGGACTTACACCAGCATAAGTGAAAGCAGAATTCGGGCCAGTGCCTGATTCTTCTGTAGTAATAGAGAGGCAGCCGTGTTAGTTTTTCCCTTTTGTTTTAGCAAGATCAGACTATGTAGCACTTTAAAGACTTACAAGATGGTTTAGTAGGTGATGAGCTTTCATGGGCCAGACCCACTTCCTCAGATCATATTCTGGTCTCTTCCAGAATATGATCTGAGGAAGTGGGTCTGGCCCACAAAAGCTCATCACCTATTAAACCATCTTGTTAGTTTTTAAAGTGCTACATAATGATTCTTCTGTCTGATTCTTCTTCTCTGTCAGTGGATTGCAGTGCTTGGGAAGCGGGCTGGACTGACAGACATGGAAAGTGGAATCCTTGACTTGCCCACAGAACAGAATCCCGAGAGGGATCACATCTAGGAGTGAGAAAATAGATTAGTCACCGAGTACATTCAGCCCTCAGTTTCCCTGCCTTCTAACAGCTAATGGCATATTTTGTGTTATGGATACCACTACCATATCAGGATATCATCATGCTGTTTATCATGGATGATTGACAACAGAAATATTGATGGCACATCCAAAACATGACATTTGAAATTATTTCTGCAGAGCTCACTCTATAGCTCCAAGGACTTACAGGGTATGTTCACATCATATAAAAGCCAGGCAGGGCCTGATACAGGAGCTCTGTCAAAGACCAGTCAACGTGGTAATCTGTGTTCCTTGGAATAGTATCTTAATTTCTATCATATTAAAAAAAACCCACAACACACACACCCCTTGTCAAGGCAGGGATAGGAACACGCCGTCCTCCCCCCATTCTTTCCATTCACCAGCCCGCTTTGGAGTTACTGGCCCTGATCAAAATATGCATTTGCATCTTGCTAGTCAGAAATCACCATCTCCCAGGGTGCCTATGAGGGTTCATGTCAAGGATTTCTATCTTGAACTCAAATATACGTGTACATACACACATACCTAAACTGTCCACATGTAAACAAAGTTTCCTTCAGTTGCACCTTGATTTGCACATGAGATTGATAAAAGCAGCCAGTAACCTGGTTCTTCTACCTGCTACAGCACACTCCTCTCCGTTGTCCTTGGATACTTTAATTTGTGACAGACTATTTGATCAAATTATAGCTTTTTAAATGCATTCTGGCACTTAGCTTCTGTGATGACAGGCTCTGTATCAAAACTCATAGCTAGATAAGATAGATATTCTCCTTCCACCTATGGTGTGCACTGTAATGTTTTAATTTACAGTCTCATTGTTTCCTTATGCTCCCAGTATTCATATGTTGTCTCTTGTCTTATTAGATGTTTATGTAAGTGGAATCCTGGACCATGACTAAGGCTCCTAGGTATACTGCTATACAAATATTATTATTATTATTATTATCGTTGTTGTTGTTAAAATAAATAACAATGATTAATTATCCTAATATACAGATTGGGAAACAATTGTGATATCATGATATACAAACCAAATTTTAAATCCTTTTCTGCACTTTGTTTCTTCTTCATAGTTCTTTAAAAATGAAAACCCCAGGGTATTTTTTGCAAGTCCTGTATTCAAACCTACTGCTGGGAACAATGATTCAAATTAGTTATTGACCATGTTTCTCTATTGTCTATTACTCCTTCCTCAAAATAAGGAAATGACAGAGACATGGTGAGATTTGCATTCCACTACAGCAGTGTTTCTTAAAATTTTTAAGACCGAGGAACACCAAACAATTTTTTTTTTTTACGAGGCACACCAAGGATTTTTTGCTGAGCAAGCAAAAAAAAAAAAATCAGGGGAAAAAGGGTTGGGGGAAAGTTATTGAGGGGAAAAAAAAAAAGGTCGCCTGCCCCTTTAAGGGTGGCCATTTTGAATTCTGTTCTCCACGGCACACCTTCGACTGCCTTGCAGCACACTAGTGTGCCACAGAACACAGTTTTAGAAACACTGCACTACAGGTCAATTTGCTGCAACTGATTTTGCTAGAATTAGGTCTTTAAATGTTTGTAGGGCTTTACTTTGGGGATCGTCATCATAATGGACATTTGTCAGAGTGACAAATTCAAGCATCTGTAATACAAGTGAGTGTGGCTGAACATACCATTTGTTCCTTTCTGAGCAATGGATTTGCCCCGACAGGAAAAAGCTGTTACGGAGAGACTCTGGCCACAGTCCTGCACTGTTCAGATGTGGATCCACAGCAATAGCACAGATTTGCCATGATTGTATTTTGTTAAAGTTTATTGTTTTTCTTGTGACGTGTGTGTGCTCTAACAGCAATTTCCAACTGACTGGCCAGCATTTCCAGCAATAGCCTCATGGTTTTGGGGTATCCTCCTTGAAACATGCAGTGCCCAATGTTCAGGTGACAAGTTTAGAGAGGCCTAGGCTTCACTAAAATGATTTTATTTAATTAGTACAGGTTGAACCTCTCTTGTCCAGCACCCTTGGGACCTGACCAGTGCCAAATCAGAGAATTTGCCAGACCAGGGAGGTCAATATTGTCTAGCAGCATTACCAACACTTCCACTGCTTACTGGGCTTTTAGAAGACATTTAGGGGGTAAATTAGAGGTAAATAGCACAGAACACTTAGGGTATATCTACACTGCACCTGTAGCTCAAAATAAGCTATGCAATTTGAGCTATACAAATTGCATAGCTTATTTCAAGTCAATTTCAAAATAGCTTATTTTGACTACACAGCGCCAACTTTCAAAATAACCCGCTATTCCGAAACATCCCTTAATTGTCATGGAACAAGGTTTACAGGGACATCAGAATAGTGAGCCTGTTATATTTTGAAATAACGGGCACACTGTTAAGGCACGGGATAGCTATTATGGGATATCTCCGGAAATGTATCCGGAGATAGCATTGCAGTGTAGACGTAGCCTTAAAGCCAGGACTGGTGGCTGTAAACAAACCATATGGAACCTCAGGAAACTTGGCCACACCCATGATAAGTGGACATCCAGATAACTAAGATCATGCCAGATGATAGATGTTGTTGGACCGGAAAGTGCTGGACTAGAGGGTTTCAGTCTGTATGTAAAAAAAGTAATGGATGAGTTTGGCTTCAAATAACTTTTTCAGCTAAATATGTAGGGTAAATATCAGAAACACCTGCTATTTTAGGGTACGCCGTGGGGTTTGTTTCCAGGAGTTTTAAATATACTATTCACCTCTCAGCAGCTTCAGCAATGAATGCAAGGGCCTCACGAAAGTTTGGAATCTGCAAAAAGCCAGCATGCTGGGTGGTGAGATGCCTTAGCTAGCCAATGGGAGTAGCCAAAATCAGTGGAGGATGCTAAGTCCTGCCCCTCTCTAAGAAAGGTGCCTAAGTCCACTGAGCTATGGGAGATTCTGATGGGAGGGCTCACTCAATCACTCCTACTGAAGCTGTTCCATTCTGGACAGATAATAAATGAGTGGTTGGACCAGAGCGACTGACCCCTGGGTCACCCACCCATTTTAGCTACCAGGCTACAGAGTCCGTCTGTCTCTCTGGCCCTGTGACTGTTTATTTCTCCATTACGAAACAGTGACATTTGAAACTGTGGCACCAGCACCTCCTACCACACAGATTTTGAATGAGATCCAGTCTAGAAGGCAGCTCTTTAGAATGCCTGCCAGACTGGGTTCCACATATGACTTAGGCAGCCAAATGTCTTGTCTTCCCCAGTTTGTCCATCTCCCATTTAAATCCCAGACAGATTCAGAGCTTCACACTTCGGCTGTGTCTACGCTTAAAAGTTTAAAGCACAGCTGCAGCTGTGGCAGGGCTTTAAACCCAAAGTGTGGTCACAGCACCAGGGCTGCAAGAGAGCTCTCCTAGCGTTCTGTGTAAATCACCTCCATGAGGGAAACAGCTAACAGTGCTGGGGGCGTGGCTCTCAGCACTGTAGCCTGGTTCGCACTGGTGCTTTACAGTGCTGCAACTTGCTCTGCTTGGGGTGGGGCTGGGGGGTCATACCCCTGAGCTAGAAAGTTACAGCATTGTGAAGTGCCAGCGTAGACTTAGGCAACACTCCACATGCCCAGAGGCAGGAATGTCAGCAGCTAGAGAATTTTTACTCTGAAAAACTTAAGCGCTAAATTAGTTCAGGCTGTCAGGATTTGACAGGAGTTTTATGGGTTACAGTGCAGCCAAACCTGGGACTTGGATGCAAAGAGTAACTCCATGGATCCCACTGCTCCTCATTAGCCAGCTATTTGTTTTCCTGTGAGGGTTACTGCCACCTTTCCTTTGTCCATTGTAATAATCTCTAGTTATAAGGTGTTAGTAATTTTAACCCCATGGTTGTGAGATTCTGTCATTAGCAATATCATGGGGGGCAGCCCCCGGAGCCCTTCCCCACACACACAGACAGCTTGCAGGCTGGGGGCAGCCCTTGGAGCCCTTCCCCTCACTACCCCCTGCCCACAGCCTGCAGGTCACAGGGAGGTTGCTGGAGGCCAGGCCAGCCCCCCTCACCCACCCTCCTAGAGGTTGCAGGCCAAGAGGGGCTGCTGGAGGCTAGGGCCAGCTCCTGGAGCCCCCACTCCTCATGCACAGGCTGGGGGGGGGGGGAATAGTCTGAGGCAGGGCCTGGTCCCCTGCAGTCCCGGCCCCCTGGGAAGAGTTGCCATCTGGGGAGCACAATCCCGGCCCCCTAGGAGGAGCCACTGGTCAGGCAGCGCAGCCCTCCCCTGCCCTGAGTCCTGCACCCCATTCCCCTTCCTTGAGTCCCTCCACCTCCCTCCTCCTGCCCTGATCCCTCCCCACACCAAACCCTGTGCCTTGAGCTCCCCCATCCCCTGCTCTCACTCCAGTACCCTCCAATCCGCTGTCCTGAGTCCCCCCCCAGCTCCCCCAGCTCCCTGCCCACCAGCCTGAAACCCCTACCCTCTGCCCTCACTCCAGCGCCCTCCACCTCCTGCCACGAGCCCCTCCAATCCTTCCAGCCCCCTGCCCTCAGTCCTGCACCCTAACTCCTTTTTATTCTAGCAAAAGACAGACAAACTGCAAATGCTATCTATTGTTTGAGTTGTTTCCTTTTTTTACTAATAAAAACTCCCCCCCCCTTTATTTATGAGAAATATAATTACTTAATTAAAGCATGTACGCTTTCCTTTTAATTTTCCACACAAACCAAAAAAACCCCATTACTTCACTTAAAGACTCAAGAAATGCCAGGTACATCTGCTAGTATGCATTTATAAAGAGCACATTATGTGGTAAATTTCAAGTATCTGGATATGAAGCACAAAATTCAATTCAAGGCAAGAAAGTCTACTCTAGATGGTTTGTAGCTCCACCATTAGTGAAGTTTTATTGTTGTTTTTTGCTTTTACCTCCTCCAGCAAATACCTTAAACAGTTAAAGCTCACCCATGCTGTAAAACAACCCTGCTCAACAGATCCACTTATCTGAAGATTCAGGGCACTGGAAAGAAGGATTGCAGCTCTTTTCATCATCCCTGCAGAACTCAAGTTTCAACACAGTTGAAATTTACGGAAGGAAAGCAGGGGAAGGAAACTGAGGCAATGAAGTGAGTGATCAAAACCTGAATCACAAAAGCTGAAAGTTTCAGTGTTCTGTAGACAGAGCTAATGACTTCGGAGGCCAGGCTGCAGAGCCAGTGGCATTTAAAAAGCAAATCTAGCCTTGCCGGTAGGGACATAGGAATTGCAATGCCAGAATATTGGTGCATCATTCAGTTATCCTACCAATGTGGCCAGAGCAATTATCCCCACTCACTCAGTTCGTCTATTCATAGACGGGAGTGGGGTTGTGGGAAAAGGGGCAAAGACACTGCATCCAAAAAGAACTATAGTTTTATACTCTCTCATTAATACATATATCAAAGGAAATAAAATGGGACCAGTCTCTTCTAAACTCTGTCAAATAATATAAAAGTCCCCACTCTACTGATTCTCTAGGGTATATCAACAGCCCAGTGGGATTTCCTGGTATCAGAGACATCACACAATGAAGCATTCTGGGGCATCACAGTATTGCAAGAACCTGCTGGTGTAATTCTGGGAAACTTCAAAAAGGAAAAAAAATAGTATGTTTAAAAAAAAAAAGTATGTGCTGAATACCCCTCTATCTAGGGCAATCACCCCATTGCCAGAGGGTAACTCAATTTTCAAATGACTTTGCAGGTCACCTTGAAGAATTTGCCATTTATTTCCATGCTTGCTTTCTATTTCAGAGCCATCCTTTAATCTATGATAGGATTGTACCTTACACCCTGGGGTTCCCAAGTTTCCTTGGTATCAGGTTATGATACACAGCAGGAGCAGCTATCAGTATTTTTCCATATCTATGCTTGTGGATTTTTCGAATTGTTCAAAGTGGTAGAAGTCTGAAACACTTTTGTTTTGTGGTTGATTTTGTGTTTGTTTTTTAAGGTGGGGGAAAGGGAAGCAGGGGAAATATGCTATCTAGATCTAAGTCAAAGCAAATGCCTTTTTCTGTCAGGCGCCCGTCCTGTGGGTGATATGCAGAGAACGCCAGTCTACCAGCAGTACAACTCCTAATTCATAGCAAATGGAAAACTAGAATGTATGGAATGGGGTTGCTTGTGTCTATGTGTAATAATTAGTAACATGCTGCATACTGTGTGGTATGTGACACTAAGTTTGGCTCAGTAAAACTGGGAGTGGGGTTAGACTTTCTGAAACAACATGGGGTTTTCATTTCAATAGTTTATTAAAAAGAGGCATCAGGGAAATGGTCAAACAACTGAAGACAGTCTGACCTGGAAGGTATATTAGGCCAAATAACTAAACCAAAACATTGCCTCCAGCCGCTATATTTTAAGTCAAACCTCATGATTCAAATTTAAGATAAAACCTAACATGGAAAAAAAACTTAGGAGAAATAGCTCATTAGAAGTCTAGGAAAAAATACCATGGAGTTTAAAACACTATTCCATGGTGTAAGGAAATTCTGTTCAAATGCAGATATTATTCAGGAGACAAATACAAAGGATTTTTCAGACAAATGATACCAGGAAAAAGGAGGATTTTGACACAGCCAGGATGCCTCAGAAGACACACCGCATATCTTATTTTGATTCAGAAACTTCATGACTTTTACTCATTTTGATAACTTGAGTCTGAGTGAATTGTGTGTCAATTTCACCTATCTTCTTTCAGATGTCACCTTCACACATCAGTTTCACCTCCATTATTTTGATGTAATAGAAAGTGAAAACTATTGATTAGGAGGGTTAATTCCTTCTTCGAAAACAGTGTTTCAAATGCAGCTGTTGCTAACAGCCATTTATTTTTGTATGGCAGATGCATGGGAAACAGACAAAACTGGTCCCAATAGCTGGTAAAGGTACTGGGATGGATTTGTTAACCTTTCTGGGTACCTTAAAGCACTGACCTCCTTCTTCCATGTATTTATGAAAGGAGTGGCTTGAGCATTGTAAAATGGAGTGGTTTCTATTGCTAGGGGCAAGTATACTATCGTTCGGGTAGTTCATTAAATATATATGGTGCGAGTTATCTTTTGTAGTCTATATTTTAATCTTGTAAAAGCAACTAGAAGCAGAAACAAGCACTCAATAGAAATCAAGACCAAAGATAAAACCAAAATCCGAATCACACAGATATGTCTGATACAGATACGTACTATATTAGAATACATTTTTTCTTCACAGAGTTCAAGGCCATTAGATCATCTAGTCTGATCATCTATATATCACAGGCCATTAAATTTCCTCAGATACATATTTGAGCTCAATTCCTTCTGTGTGAATAAAACATACTTTATGCTTGGATAAATCATATGTCCTGGAAAGACATCCACCCTGGAGCTGAAGAATCTACCACCTCCCTTGGTAATATATTCCAGTAGATAGTCAGCCTCACTGTTAAAAATGTGTGTCTAATTTTCAAGTTGAATTTGTCTAACCTCAACTTCTAACCATTGGTTCTTGCTTTGCCCTTTAGAACACAGATTTTCTGCCCACAAAGGTACTTTATACCCTGTAATCAAACAGACTAAACTGACTGAGTTTAAGTCTCTCACTGTGAGGCATTTTCCACCAGCTCTCAAAATGTTTTTGTGACTCCTCTGTACCCTCTTCATTTTCTCCAACATCCTTACTAAAATACTGGTGCCAGACTTGTACACAGTACTCCAATATAGTAATGGTTTCAACAATGCCATGTGCACATGCAAAAATCTTACTCATGTCCCCCGTTATACAGCCAAGAATCACCTGTGCCCTTTTAGTCACAGCATCACTCTGGGAGATCATGTTCAGTTGCTTCTTCTCTGACTCCTAAACCTTTCCATAGTCACTGCATTCCAGGATACAGCTCCCTATGCTTTAGGTATGGCCTCTGTTCCTTAAACCAAATATGTAACTTTTGCATCTGATTATACTAGAAGATTTACTCAGCATTGCTCAGGTCCTTCACGCCAGGGGGCTGGAGGTGGGGTAAGGAGGGGCTCAGGGCAGAGGGCTGGGGAGCTGGCAGCAGCTCCCTGGGGCTGGCCAAGGCAAAGGCTGTGCTGCTCAGGGGGCAAATGGGAAGCTTACCTGTACCCCTACTCCCTGCTGCCTCAACAGGGTTATAGCTGTCCCAGTCCCCATCTCTGGTCTCTTGCTATCCCCGTGTGGCCACTAGACAGTATAACTGTCCCTGCTAACAGCCCCTTCCCTTTCCATATTATGAAAAACAAAATCACATTCCAGGCATATCCTACTGTCCTGGTACAATCAAAGGAGGAAACTACATACCAAATTTGGTGGTCCTAGATCTTACCATTTAGGTGGAGTTCTTGAACAGACAGAAGGGTGGATAGACAGACTTGCTTGCTCACCAACTCTCTCAAATATCTATTAAATTAAAACAACTTCTTACTGAATGGGCCCAGTTTAACCAAACTATCCATATTACCCGGTACGACTGCCCTGTCTTTGTCATTATTTACCACTCCAAATTTTGCTGATAAAACTTTACAGATGACAGAGTCATTTTATATTTACTTCCAGATTACTAACAAAAATGCTGAGCCTTGGCCCTTGTACCAATCTCTGTGGAATCCCTCTAGAAAGGCCCCCTCCCCTTCAATGATAATTCTCCAGTGAGGTCTATTTGAGATGTCTGCTAGCCCATTCTTAATCCATTTAATGTGTGCTCTATTTATATTGATTAATGCTAGTTTTATCATCAGAATGCCATGCAGTACTAAATCATGTCTTACGGAAGTCTAAATATATTACATCTATGCTCCTACCTTTATCAACCAAATTTATAATTCTTTGAGATTACGTATTTGTTCAAAGAGACCTATTTTCTATAAAGCCATGTTGACTGGCATTAATTACATTCCCATCCTATAATTCTGTATCACATGAATCCCAAATTAGCTTTTCCATTATTTTGTCCAGGATTGATGTCAGGATAGCCAGCATGTATTTATCCAGATAATCCTGCTAGCTTTTTTGAATACTGGCACAATATTAGCTGATCTTCTGGAATTTCTCCAGCATTCCAAGATTTATTAAAGGTTTAATAAATTCCAAGATTTATTTATCAGAGACCCAGAGAGATCCTCAGCCAACTCTTTTAAAACTCTTGGGTACAATTTATCTGGCCCGGCTCATCTGAAAATGTTTATCCTCTAGTAGCAATTTAACATCCTCATTAGTTACTAATGAACTGGAAACTACTTCATCATCCTCATTCAGTACAAGTATATCACCCTGCTTCTTTCAAAATATGGAACATGAATCTTTATTAACACTTGAATTTAATTTTAATCAGTTTAAATTTTTAAAACTTTATAACGTACATGGTCAGGCTGGGTCTTGTCATAGTAATATGCTTTATTCCCCACTCATCCCCTTTTTGTGAAAGGGTGCCCTTTAAAAATTGACGGGGAACAAGATTCTTATAGACTACACATCTGACAACCATTTCAGATTTGTGATTACCAATAGAACAATTAGCTGCGAACCCACATGATACTGTAAATGCACAGTTATACTCGATTAATTATGTGCAGTGCCCATTTACTACTAATTTGGCTTCAATTATACTTTACATAGGCCATATCCTGCACCCAAAGATGTCAAAAGCAAACCCTGACCAGATTTCAACATTGCTAGATTGGGCCTCAAAGATCAATGACACCTTCCATTAGCCAAACATAAGGTCGAGTTTTCAAATATAAGTGGCTCAACTGCATCTGCGAAACTTGTGCGCTTAACCACTGCACACATTTCAGAGCTGCACTTCAGCTGTGCAAAATGAAAATGTACAACATTGGTTTCCTGTAACACACCTTTTTTGTTTCACTGACCAATCAAAAACTAAATTTAAATTAAAAGCTCAACTTGTCCTCCTGCTTCCCAAATTACCCCAAACACTCATTTTCTGTTTCTCTCGCTCACGCTCGCTCACGCTCGCTCACACACACACACACACACACACACACACACACACACACACACACACACACACATTCTCTTTTGCAGCTCTTTTGTCTCCATGTAAAAATCAAGCATTAAGTGACTGAAATGTGGTCATTCAAATCTCAGTCAATATGTATGCAAATGTGATGCAGAAAGCGCGCGCGCGCACACACACACACACACACACAGAGGTTTAGTTTCTCCAGCAGTTTTTTAATGGGCTTTCTGCAAGAGAGAGAAATCTCCTCTTTTCTAGAAACAAGCCCCCAGCTTGCCTGGATTCGGCCCTTGAAGCTCCGGGCTGGCATTCCAGCCCCTTCCCAATGTGGGGCTGCAGCACACAAAATCTACTAGCCTGGGTTCCCCTCGGCCCCCTGAACCAAAAAAGTTCCCCATCCCAATTTAAACTCTCTTGTTATCAGCCAGGATGTTATGTGGATTCTGAAATCTTTAGAGACTTGAGGACCTGCCTGGATGCCGTCTTTTTTGCCAGTTTTCGGAAGCCTTGCGTTGTCTCCAGGATTAATGCAGGTAGGTCATGCACTGGCAGAACATTCACAAATGCATCTTTCAGATATCACCAAGTTTAGATATTTACTTTATTCAGGTCAGAAAACGATGTCACAGGCAATTAAACGATCAACAAAACAAGGCTTCCATCTCTGAGACTGGACAGTGTTCCTGGCTAGAGTCCCTGGTTTCCTTTCTGGCATCAGAACTTCTGGATGTGATTAGCTGACTTACTAAGATTATCACCACACTGTTTGTATTATCATCACACTTAGGAAGCCTAGTCACGGACGAGGACCCCATTGTGCTAGATGCTGAATAAGCACAGAACAAAATGAACCTTGGAGCAGTCACAGCAGGAGTTATGGATTCACTGACTTTGTCTGAGTCTGATTTTTAGGTCCTTCTGCCTTCCATCAAGTCCCTGAACAAGGGTGGGAACCAAAACTACAGGAGAGGACTATTCCTGAGCAGAAAGGTTCCCAGTGGTCCTCTGCTCTGGCTTCAGCTCCTTATGCCTGGCCAGACGGAGGACAGTTCACAGATTGTGCATGACTGAAAGGGTCAGGGCTCCTTGAACATGCAATTTTCATTTGAGGTAGGCTTAGGCAGCTGAAGCACTTACAGCTAGATTTCTGTTTGGCTTCCATGATCTGCTCCCCTCTCAGGCACTGCAATCTGCACTCCCTCTGACTAAATCAGAGAAATAAGACAGGATTGCTTCATCTCCACCCTGCAAATAGTAATTACACTCAAGGAGAATGTCTGGAAGATTGAATTTTTGTTTCCTTAGCTGTTCACAACAGGGGGGAAACCAAGAATGACTTCTCCTGAGACATATATAATACTGAGTCAACCAAGCACCATTCATGCTTAATTTTTGTATCTCTCTCCACCTGGCAGGACATATGTTTGTATCCGTCTCCACCTAGCAGCATCCTGTCTCCACAACTGGAGCAGAGCACCTAGCACAATGCCAATCTCAATGACCTGACTGAAAGACAAAGACTAATTGAGGCTCCAACATACCAGGTTGGAGAGGTTATGATCACTCAGCATTTGCAAAGACAATACAAAGGTAAAAAGTTCTCATATCTCACTTCTGGAATCTGCATTCGATTCCAGTGTGAATTCAGACTAGTAAGTAGATTTCCAACTCCATACACTTTACACAAAGCCACAAACAGAGAAATCAAGTTACAGAACCAAATGCTAAGCTAAATTGTCGGGGACAAATTCACTTGGTATACATGGGTGCTAGTCCATTTCAGTCAATGTGCCCTCTTCCACTATTGGAGACTTTGGTCTAAAAGGTGAATCCCAAGCAGTATAAGATTCAGTCCTGTGTGTTCATGGGAAGTTGATTTTTCCCAATACAGGTATGGATGTAAAATACACTTAACTAATTGACAGCCTGCATGGTACCCTAAGGCACTGAGACTACTTACGGTGTCTTCTTGGAGAGGTATCTTGCCAACAATCAATTGACAGCAGGCATCAGACAATCTGATGGCAACAGGCTATTATTTCTCACAAAGGGAATGGCATATTTGCTAGGTTTGGATTGCATCCATTTGATTATTGTTATAAATGAGTGACATACCAAAGCTTTGACATAACAAGCACTTACGTCTGATGCCACTCATTCACTTTATGGTAGGTCAAGTGCACATATTCCAAGGACTGCTCTCATCCATAATGACACTCAAAACGTAAAGAATGTCACTAAAGATTGGCTTGAAAATGTAGCATAGAATGAGAGTTCAGACCAAGGACACACTTTTCAAAATATCATAACAGAATCCAGCAGTAAATCACTGTGATTAACAGAAGGACATGTGTAAGATTTTTA
This sequence comes from Pelochelys cantorii, assembly GCA_032595735.1. NCBI lineage: Eukaryota > Metazoa > Chordata > Testudines > Trionychidae > Pelochelys > Pelochelys cantorii. The sequence continues at coordinate 250,984,708 of CM064326.1, read as the reverse complement.
GGTCAACCTTAATAATATGAGAAGATAGAGAGTCAGACGCTTGGCCAATGTATGCTGGCATGGCACTACTGAGTTCAAATAGAACTTTGCCGACCTACGAGGATTTGGTCCATAACGTACCTGACCTAAATGTAACTAAATGGGCCTGCTACAATGAAGATCATTGAATTCAAGACCTCATATGAAATTAGTAAACAGAACCGTGTGAAATGTACATCATAAAACTTGAAAGCATGAAACCAGGTTTGTGTTTCCTTACAAACTTTGCATTTAATTTTTAGTTTTTGCATTCAAGCCCATGGGGGAAAAAACTGCCAATGAAAGATTAGGCAGAGAAGCCAGCAAATATTTTCATGTACCTCTGAAAACTGAGACCACTGAGATTCAGTGTCCTACAAATAAATTACATTGTGATTACAAATTCTTTACAAGAAAGTTCGCAGTTTTCTAATTCAATCAGAAAATTTTAAAAAGAATAAGTAAGGCTCCATGTTCCCATAACATGACAAGATGCTACCTTGGTCTCAAGAGAATAAAAGGCAGCTTGCAGTAAAAGGGCTTCTGGGTGGTGATCTGTGGCATACGGAATATGTTAATATAGGGCATCTTCAGGTGAAGAGGAAAATATTAGGCTTCAAGAAAAGGAAAAAGCAAAATTCCAAAGAATATCATCAATAAGTAAGGGACAGATCCCATTCCCATTAAATCAGTGGCAAATCTCCCAAAGACTTTCTCGGGAGCAGGATCTGGTAGCAAATTCATACCACGCAGGCACCTGTGTGTGCTCCTGTCTGCCATGTGGGGGGAAAAATTGCCCATTTTTAAATGCATACTGTACACTTTGTAAAATGGCATATACCCTTTATCTGACTCCACTCCTTTTGAAACAATGTCACTATAGGTAGAAAAAAAAAGCAATCATCCCTTTGAAAATGTCTGTTTTATATAAACTGGATTCCCACATTGCAAAAACACAGATAGCTAAAGGTGTTACCCAATTCTTTTAAAACAAATTAAAAGATATAACCAAGTTGTCCTTTCATTTTTAAAAGAAAAAAAAAAGTTGACCCCTTCACAGACATCTGCCACTTAAATCCTGTTCAGAAACTGACTGATCAAAGAGGGGACAAAGGTCTATTATAAAGTATCTTTTTAAAAACCCATTCCCTCCTATTCTATCTGTATCCCCCCGCTTGATCATCACAAAGGATGAGACATACATCTTAGGGCCCACTGAGATATAAAATCAGTGGGTGCTTTATCCATCAAAGGAGTACAGGGTTGGATTCTGAGGGGTAAATTTTAACCATAATGCTTAAGGACTTAGCTGTGAGACTCCTATTAAGTCTATTTGCTGCACTCAGAATATTGACAGAGGCAAAACAACAGAAGAAACATTTACGTAAATACCATGTATTCCAAAATCCCAGGAAAAAATGGTTGTATTTGTTATAAGATGTGCCAGTTCATCAATCCACTGTAACTCAATAGAAGTACCTAACTGTTCTTTTCTCCCATCCAGCCTGGGTTCTTTCAGAGGCAGGGGACTTATGTTGCCCTCATGGCATGGTGTGGAGGGGCACAAAACCATGTAAGTTTACAAGGTACCTTAAAGAGGTGGCGTTAGGGAGCAGAACTTACTTTATGTGCTGCATGCTCTGCCCAAGCCCGGGAATGCTCCCCTGCATATGGTGGGGCTCAGGAAATCTAGTTGGAATACTCCCTCTCCTCCAGAGTCAATAGATTTCCAAAAAAAGTCCATGATGAAGTTAATGCTGCTACAAGCAGGATTTGTTCTCCCCATTATGCTTCCCATCCACTCAGAAAGGCAAACGTGGGCATAGGCAAAAAGAATCCAGTGCTGCTCCTGTCTGCGCATGCTAGGTTGCCTGTCTTACAGCCGCTCCAGAATTAGTGGAGGTGGATTGTTTCACCACAGATCTTCTGGTTCCTTGCTACTTGGAGGTTGTGCTGTCTAGCCATTCTGGCATGGGCACAATGCACTTTCCCATCCCAGACAAACATGAGGAAGAACATGCTGTGATGCTGGCAGACCAGATGCCAGCCCATGCCAAAGCCCCGGGCCTCACTGAGCACTTACAGATGAACAGATGGAAGCCAGGCCAATTAACTTGTATACTTGTACAGATCGAAGTCATTGTTAAATGTATGAGAACGTCTTTGGTGTTTAAACATCTCAAAAACTAGTGGGATGTTACAAACATTGTTTTCATTTACCTGTTATAAAGGGACATTCACATTGTATATTTCCCTGTAACTAAATAACCCATCAAATGAGAAAGAAGCAAATGAAGAACATTCATAGGAAAGTACTCATTCTTGGACATCTGAAAGCAAGTGGTCATTATGTGTGATGATCAAAGGCTCTAGATGCGCTCCTCTCTGCTAGTCAAAGAAAAACCCCATGTAGGTGGTGACCCTGTCCACTTGTTTTCTGGAAAGGAAACTCCTAACTACAGACTTCAACTCTGAACTGTCTGAATTCTAACAGGGCAGAATCACTGAATAAATAACAGAGATCCCCATCATAATTCTGAGTCATTCTGAGGCTACTGGGAAACAGACAGGTTCCTACATCTCTGCTACCATGTGAAATTAGAGTGACTCACTTGTACATGTATTTTACCTAGTTTAACCTCTCAATTACTCTCATTTCTTTTTCTTAGCTAAGAAACTTTTCATTAGTTTACTATAGAATTGGCTACCAGAGTTGTCTTTGGTGTGGAATCTAGGATACAACACGACTCGGGTGAGTGACTGGTCTCTTGGGTCTGGGAGTAACCTGGAATCTTTAGGATTTGTGATGGGTGACATTTATTGAGTCCAGCCTACCTGGGTGGCAAGATAGACTAGAGTCTGTAACTCCATTATAAGTCTATTGTAGTACTTTGGGAGTTCACATTTGGTACTGGGTTGGTGAGATCTAATTATAAAACATACCACCTGTTTGGGGTGTCTTTCCTGCATTTGACAGTCCTGACTTAGGGACTCCCAGTCACAAGCCACTCCAGGGAGTATGACAGGTGCCTTTTCCAATCTACTCTAAAACAAAAGTCCACATGCTGTATTGAGCCCAGACTCAGCTTCCCGGAGATTTAGATTTTTTATTGTGTTGTTCACATTTGTTAATAAAATTCAGCTCACGCCTTCTATCCAGGCTTCCTGGTCCTAGGGTTCCTGCCTCAGGACTGCTAGGCACACACGCACACTCTTGAGCTAGTCCAGTCTCCTCTACCGTGGAGTGGGGTGTAACAAGCTACCTGCCTCAGTGAGTCAGCAGCAACCATTTAGCTTTTCCCAGCAAGATCAAAACCACCTAGCAGGGTGGAGCATTCCCAGCAATGGGCCAAAGTCTCTGCTGCTATAAACTGCTGCAGCTCCATAGACTTCAATGGCATCTTTCATATTTACACAAGCAGAGAATTTGGCCCACTGGGTTTTAACTTGTAATATTTCCAGGTCATTTCTAATTCCACTCCCCACCCACAGCATCAAGTCTTTTTTGGGTCAGGGGCCACTGACCCCCAGAAAAATCAGTTGGGGGCTGCACACAAGTGAGAAGCCCCCCAACTGAGGACAAAGACACTCCCCACATTCTTCTTGCTCAGCAGAGCCTAGGGGAGCCCAGGCTAGTAGATTTTGTGTGCTCCAGCCCTGTGAGTGGGTGACTGGAATGCCAGTGCGGGATCCCCAATACTGAGACTCGGGGGCTGGATCCAGGCAAACTGGGGGCCACATCCAGCCCCAGGGCCTGAGGCGCCCCACCCCGGTCCTAAATGGAAGAGTTCATCCAACATGCTTACATGACCAAAGGAGCAATCGACGACCCATCATTCCCACTTAACTGATCTTACACTTGATGTCTTTGTGAGACGATCAGCTAAGGCTACTGAAGTCCTTGCATTGCAGAGGTTAAGTTTTAATAGAAGTTGTTCAATAGCACTTAATTCTAAGAAAGCCACATTTAATTATAGTACAGTACCAGTAAACACACTTGTTACACCATTAGAACTCATTATACCTCCCATTACATTACTACATTATTGATGTAACGATCCACAGTAATGAAGCGGTATCTCACTTTCTTCTCCCTTGTGAACGTCAAGTTTACAATGCTACAGCAAGGATGCCAGATTTAGTGAGGTTTTTATTCTAGTTGGTTAAAAATTCCAGCAATGATACAAAAACCAGCTGTGTGAAAGTTAAACACCTGTCCCTAATCAAATGCAAATGGTTGGAGTTTCTTTTTCAAATATCTTATAATTTGAACATTACTTCTAGATAAGTTACTTCTGGCTACACAGTCAATATTTTTTTTCAGTAGTCCAGATGATGTAAAGCAGGGGTGGGGAATCTTAGACCCGGGGACCAGATGCGGCCCCCAGCTTGCTTAGGAGGCTTAGCATTGGGGAGCCCGCGCTGGTGCTCCCATCACCGGGCTGGAGTGCACAAAAATCTACTAGCCTGGGCCCCCCTCTAGGCTCTGGTGTATAAGGAGAATGTGAGGCGTGTCTTTCTCCTTCCCAGTCAGGGGCCACATCAGTGAGGGGTTTTTTGTTTTGTTGTTGTAGTTGTTTCTCACTTGTGCGCAGCCCAACTGATTTTTCTGTGGGTCAGCGGCCCCCTACCCCCAAAAAAGTTCCCTGCCCCTAATGTAAAGAAACATTTTAGAAAGACTAAGTAAGAATGCAATAAACTAGAGACTTCCTTTAGCAAATACTGAGCCTCTGATTTATAGCAAACACACTTACATCTTGATGGATTTGCTGAAAACACAGGGTCCCCAATTAGCATTCCTAACGCTGCAAAGCTTCCATTGGTTTCAGTAGAGTCCAGATTGCCAGATCAGCCTTATGCAATGGTCACAACTGAGCAGCTCAGATCATTAGACCATTCAGTCCTGCAACCTTTACTCATTCACCCAAGCAGGTCTATTGAAGTTCGCTGGATTAATGCATGTGAGTAAGGGTTCCAGGAATGGACCTCTCTAGTCCCATACTGCTCACTGAGCAGTGCCTTAGAGGAAGGTCAAAAGCCTCTGTGCACTCTGGGAAGTGCTTAGGAGGTCTGGAAAAGATAACACTTGCACCCTGAAACAGGAGATGAGCTCCTTTGCACAACAGCAAATATTAATATCGCCAGACACTTATCTTGCCCCCATATAATCCTGCTAAGCTATCTGCCAGTGACTTCCTGCAGCACTGCACTCCGCAAGTTGCCAATATGAGAATTAATAAGAAGTACCACTTTTCCCTTTACATTTAATGATCACATTATGGCATGGGGGCAAAAAAAAAAAAAGAGGGAGTGTCTGGATCAGCTTCCATTTAGCCATTCCATGCCTTTCTTGCACTTCTTTCCAGACTCAGTCTTTGCTGTTTGTCATCACCTGTGACTAATCCCCGTCACACTGCTAAACGTTTTCATTGCCCTATTCAGTGTCTGCCAGGGAATATCTTACTGAAGGGGAGGCAACCAAAAGATACCTCATGCTGCAGCAGGTCGACCTGTTGTATATGGACTAGATCAGTGTTTCTCAACCAGTGGTACGAGTATCCTTAGGGGTACTCGAGAGAAGTCTGGGGGGGGTATGTCAGCACAACTGAAACTTGGAGAAAACTGAATTTTTGTTTTAAGTTTTACAGCGCTTTATTATTTTTGTACTTTTTACACCCAAAAATGTCATCGCCCGCCCGGCTACAATTAGCTGTCTGCATGACGCAGCTAATAAGCAGGCAGCTGCATTCTGATCCAATTCCCAAATGGTCTCGATACACAGCCTGAGGATGAGGGCCTTACAGCAACCTAATTTTGAGATAACAAAAAGGGATGGATAACTGTAGCAAGGTCTATGCTCAAAGGAATAGGCTGCACTCCTGGTGCCTACTACCGATGAAAGAAAAGTGCAGTAGGACACAGCCACTACCCATGCGTCCAGGAGCAACATAGCATGTGCTGCAATGATGAATGTAGCATATGGATACCCACAACCCAGGTGACAATAAAATCCTGCTAACCCAGATAATTCGGTCTCTTTCTCTGATCAACTAAATCTCTTCTGGATAAGGCTTCAGCCCGCCAGTCCTTTAGTCTTAAATAGTTATGCACTGCATTACACCAGCCTGGCTGGCACTGACTGAGGCATGGGAGCTGAAAATCCTCAGGAAATTGACTACAATACATCATAGCCTATGCCTCTTTAGAAACCCCAACAATGTCTTCATATTCAACAAGGATGAGAGCCTAGAAATCAATTATGCTACTTGCATGATTACCAGGACAGGAGTTGGACCATAATGTTGCTATAGTATTTTCTGTCTTAGAGTTAATCTCTTTTAATAAATGCATTCAAGCATCTTACTGTAACTGCTGGCATGCATTAGGAAAAAGGCTTCAGTGAACCATCTACAGTGATTCCCAACTTTTGGCTGGAAAAAAAAAATCTTCCTTAGGAAGTTCAGAATTCTCTCTCTCATGAGAATTGTATTTGTTATTTCTTCCCAACTTCAAAGTCTAAATATTTTAAGGTTTTCTGGTTACCTTAACTACAATTCACAAATCACTGTCTATGATGGAAATTAGCAGTCAACATAGATTTGTCAAAAACAAGTTGAGTTAAACCAACCTAATATCCTTTTATGAAACAATAACAAGTAGGGGAGTGAGGAAAAAGTAGATGTGGCATCTCTCAACTTTAGTAAGGCTTTTGATACCGTCTTCGGTGACCCTCTCATAGGAAAACTAGGGAAATAATATATTCCAGACAAATCTACTATAAGGCGGGTGCATAACCAGTTGAAAAACCATACCCAAAGAGAAGTTTTCAGGGTTCCCAGTCCAGCTGGAAGAACACATGGAGTGGGATCCTGCAGGGTTCTGTTCTGGGTCTAGTTCTGTTCAATATGTTCATAAATGGATTTGGATAATGACACAGAGATCACACTTATAAAGTCTGCAGATAATACCATGCTGAGACCAGTTTAAAGCACTTTGGAGGACAGGATTGAATTCAGAAATGATCCTAACAGACTTGACACATGACCTGAAATAAATGGGAATAAATTCCATGAGAACAAATGCAAAGTACTACACTTTGCACAAATACAAAATGGGAAATGGCTGCCTGGGAAACATTAATGCAGAAAAGGACCTGGGGGTTATAGTGGATCACAAACTAACTATGATTCAGCAAAGTAATACTATTGCAAAAAGAACAAACATCTGGGATGTACTAGCAGGGGTGTTGTAAGCGAGATGCAAAAGTTCATTCTACTTTGCTCAGCACTAATAAAGCCCCAACTAGAGTACTGTATCCAATTCTGGGCATTACACTTTGGGACTGATGCAGACAAACTTGAGAAAGTCCAGAGGAAAGCCATAAAAATGATTGAAAGTTTAGATTCAATGTTTAGAAAATATTACCCATGAAAAAACATTGCCAAATTTAGATTTTGTTTTTAGTTTGGGGGAAGAGAAGACTAAGGGAGGACATAACAGTCTTCAAGTATAAAAAAGTTTGTTATAAACAAGGGTGATACATTGTTTGATTATCCTCTGAGGACAGGACAAGTAGTAATGGCCTTAAATTGAAGCAGGGGAGATTTAGGTTGGAGAGTAGGAAAAGTTTCCTAACTGTAATGGTAGTGAAGCACTGGAGGTTTTTAAGAATAGGGTAGACAAACCTGTCAGAGATGGTCTAGATCATGGATGGCTAAACTGTGGCTTATGCTCTTTTATTGTTAAAATGCAGTTTGCAAAGCCCCCCTTATTCCCCTCACACAAATCTCCACCTACCAGATGCAGTGGGAAGAGCTGAGGACCCTTCTCTTGTAGCTCAACAGAGGGGATTGGAGCTGCCACTTAGAAGGGAAGGTGGGTATCAGGGTTTCAGCCCTGTGGTGCACACTTGCTGAGGCTCGGGACTTCAGCAAAAGTGGGGCTGAAGCCTGAGTCCAAGCAGATGCCTCCCACAGGAATGAAGCCCCAAATCCCAGGAGATGTCTCCCAGCTCTTGAACTTCTGAAAACCGTCCTAATGCAGCTTGAAGGGTCTGTAAGTTTGGCCACTCCTCTTCTAGATAATGTGTAGTCCTGCTCAGTACAGGAGACTGGACCAGATGATATATTCAGTCCCTTTCAGTCCTACATACCTATGATTCTATTATTATTATCTAGATTAGGTACGACAAGCAATTATTTTGCACGTTATTAGAGTCTGCTTCTATATCAGCTTGCAGGACTATTTTCACTAATCAACCCTAACCAAATTGAAAGGGCAACATTTTGTGAATATAGCAATAAAAGGGAATTCTGGATTATAGATTGACAACATAAAATTATAGCAGGTCACTAACTAGGTTTTTTGTTTTGTTTTTGCAATTTATAGGTTAAGATAATCTGATTTTTAAAAATCCTTTGTTCTTACTAAAACGTGCCAGATAACTAAAACTGCACTTTTATTTTTAAAATCTAGTCTACTTCCCAAAATGCATGCTGCTTGACTACCATTAATGACTCCTACATTGGCCAGTAAAAATAGGTGAGGCAGTTTCAGTATCCTTTGTATTCCATTTCTTGTCAGTTTCACTTTGCAGTTTTTAGCTCAATGTTGGGATCACATCATTGCAAAGAACCCTTTTTGTTGGAATTCAAAACACACATTGTTGTTATTGATCTCGGGTTTTATAAAAGTTTATTTTTCCAAAAATCTAAATTTGGGGCTAAAATTTGACTCTTTATTTTATGATCCAAACCTGCAGCTAAATCCGGCTGTCCTTACACAGACAGTATTTCCATTGAAGTCAATGGAAATTTTTCCCAAGTGAGGACTACAGGATAAAGTTGATATACAGTACATTTGGGACATACTGTTTGCATCGCTTTAATGATATTCTACTTTAGACAAGTGAAAAAAACCACAATAGCCCTAAAAATTTTTAAGAAATATTGATGTTTGTAACAGTTAATTTGTAGACATCAACTGAAATAATAGCTTTTCTGAGAACAACTAGCTCTTACTATTTTTGTTCATTCTTTTGAGACTTGGTGCAAAATAACTCATATATATGGATGTACAATCTATGCTTCAGTAAAGTTAGTCATTTCTGTGATATGTTGGAAACTGTATTGTATGCAATGCTGTGCCTTCCCTTTCTCTGCACTGCTCATTGCAGTTACCCGTCTGCAAGGCATCTCACTTCTAATGTTCCTCCTTCCTTCTATTGGTGAACAATTCATTACCTTCCAGCTGAAGAATTTGTAAGCTTTGCATAGCCTCTCAGAGGCTTGAAAATAGCCGCTCAGTCAGGGGCTCAGTCTACCCTCACTCTTACTAGCTCTTCTGTTTCCAGATTCAGGAGAAACAGCAGCATTTAGTCCTTGCTCCTTCCCTACAGATCTCTCCCCTTCCCATTATCTCTCTCCTTCATTCTTGTGCTCAGTTCCTATTTGCAAGCCACTGAGTAGTTAAGAGCATAGCCCTCAGTTTCACAGTCTGCTCTAAATACACTCTGACACAGCGAAATACAATACATCTAAAGGCTCTATATTTCAATCCTGATTATCCAGCACTCCCTCATATCCAGGAAAGGATCAATTAAATTAATAATTGGAGGATCCTTTGTGACCATTCCAGTTTATTCCCTGTAGCCTTGCTGGGACCCCACCCAACCCTACCTTCCTGGTTACATTTGGGTAAGCAAGGTTTTACAGTCATGGGATTTAAAAGCATAGTCTGTTTAAATACTGTACTCAGATACTCTCCCAGGGCTATTTGCCTCTCTTTCCCTCTGTTCATGGACAATTTATTCAGATTCTCTGTTCCTTTGAAAGAGTTCTGTAACTCCCTTTTTTAATTTCCTCTAATTCCCTTTTCTCTGCTCACTTAGGGTCCATTCCTGCTGCTATTATGGAAATAATACCAGTAAAACTAATGCATTGCTTACAAGAGTAAAGGCTATAGGATCAGGCCCTGAATTAGCCAGCCTTAGGATATTCCCCTTCCTTCCTGGCTCAGTTACCCTCACTAGCGCCTCGCTAATACTCCCACTTCAAACAAAACTTGCACCACCGACCCTTCACCAGAACTTTGCTTTCATCCACCAGCCACTCAAAGCATTTCTCTTTTCTGCTTTCACATTTTGCAATTTTTTTTTTAAAGTCAGAATTACTGAAAATATACATCATCGACTCAACTGTAAGAACATAAAGGTCCACATTCCAAATTCAGTTATATCTGGATTATTGCCAAGGAAGTCAAAGTCAAACTACATAGTCCTTAACTGAATAAAACTTCTACTGAAGTCAATTAAGGATGACAGAATTTGGCCCAATGGATTTAATTACAGATTTACATCCCTGTTCCCAAAATGGCCCAGGATATTTTACAAACAGGCAGTCTTGACTGAATGAGATTAACACAGTGTATTTACTTAACCCTAAATAGCCCAGGAATCTGAAAGATTCCCTCCACCACTCTGCCATAGTGAAAGGAGATAGCTGCTCTCTGTGGGTCCCTCAGCCTTGAAACTTGCTCTGATCCTAATTCCCATCTGAAATAGTCCCTGTTTAAAAAAAAAAAAAAACCAATAACCTCCAAATCATACTGCAAAGGCTCATTGCTTTTCCCCAGCTGCCAAGAGCTGGGAGAGCTCTGGTGGGAGATTGTGAAGATTTTAAACATGTTTGCAACAGCTAGGTTATAATGTATGCTTGTTATCAGTTGAAGAGGGTATTACCAGGCTAGTCTATTATAATAACTTTTCAAAATGTGTCCAGGAGCAGCTAGAGCAAAGGAAAGGTGCTGCTTAGAATGGCATGAGTATATGAATCAAAATAAACTCAAAAGAAAGGCAATAGCAGGCTGATTGACACCATTTTAGTGAAAGTGATGAGAAGACCCATGTCTATGATTTGTTAAAGCTAAATTCTGGCCTTGGACATGCACGTCTAATTGACTCACAAATCAATGGAAGCCAGTGTGCATGTCTGAGGGTATATGCCCGGATGGTCTTTAAATTAGTGTTGCTAGAAGTAAGTAGCATCTCTAATCACGCTAACAACAAACCAAATGTGGACCATGTTGCACACCTTGTTCATAACCCAGAAGCCACTGTAGTAAGGAAATCTAGACCCACACTTAAGAATTCAAGGATTTTAGTTCAAGTACATGAACATTTCAAAACACAATTAAACAGCAAGTCAATTCAAAGTGAAATGTTTATTAAAACAAAACAAAAGCAAGTCTCCAGCACCTCAGCAAGCTACCACAGTATGTGTTTTTGTTCTATATCCATTCTACTAAACTGATGAACATACATAATGGCTCCTTGTTTCCAAGCTGCTGTAATAACATATACCTCATCTCACTCTACCCATGTGAAAATAAACCAAGCCTCTCATGGATTCATTGCATATGATCAATAACCTCCTACTTCTAATTTCACAGAAAAACAGTCTTACTTTCTAGAATGTACGAGTGACACACACCAAGTTATGTTTTTCTGAGCCTACAACACAGAGATATCTCCATTCTTTTTGGGTGGGGGAATTTCATGAAAAGTTTAAAGAAATGTAACTAACAAACAAAAATTAAGCGTGTCCCATGGCTAAAGAATATTTCTTCTAAAGAATCCATGAAAGACCAGCATAGAAGCAGTTTTCAGATGTGATGCTTCAGTTGATATACTTCTATGGAAAGTACATGTTTTCAGATGGTTCAATTAAACCCTTCAGGTAAAGTAATAGTACATGTAACCAACTATGTAGCCAATTATATTGTTTACACTTTAGACTGAATCTAAGCATTTTAAAAGTATCTTGAAATATTTATTGAGTGTATGGGAGTTACATTTACAGGTCATTACACAGGATAGGCTACATTAATCTCTTTTGTCTAGAAATAGAATGTGGGGGGAAAAAACAAAGGGAAAAAATTCTGTATGTGATAGTTTTCCTAATATTCTATTGAAACCTTCCATATGCATAGATGTGTGCTGTGAAGTGCTATATGGAGAAAAGAATTGGGGATGAGGTTGTGAAATCGGTGTGGTGCTGAGACTGGGAATATGACCTGATATTGGTGTGGTGCTAAGACTGAGAATATGACCTGATATTGGTGATGGTGTAAATGGAAGAAACTGGAAAAATGCTGAAGCTGGGAAGAGATGAGGAAAGTGGTCCTTAGGTGCTTAGTGAGAAGGTTATAGTGTAGTCTACCTCTCCATTATCTCTACCTAGCAGTGCACTGGTGGAATGATCCAGTGTATAAGATCAGGGCTTGGGTGAAGGTAGTTGGCTGAGCTCAATGCAGACAAGGTTAGTAGGCTGGAGGAAACTACTGTTGGAAGAAAGTAGAACTGGCAAGAACTATACTAGCCACCACCCTGACTCAAGGAGCATGACCACCATTGGTATAAAATTATTTTGTAACCCAAATCTTATTAGATCCTCACCCACTTCTAGATGTCCTAACTATGGCTAAAAATACTGAGCTGTATGCTCAGATGTGGCAAGTAAACACTGGGCACAACAGATTGGTGAATGCCATGAAAGAGTCATTTGTGTGTCGCCAATCCTGAGGCCATTTTTCTACCACTTTCCATCTGCCTTACATTTCAAAACAGCCTCATATCTTGCAACCATTTCATATTCAGATGCAGACTTTTATATCCAAACAAGCCTCTTGCAAGAAGAAACATTGGTGTTCTGTTCTCTTCACTGGTTGCCTGTTTAGTTTCCAGGGGAAGTAAGGTGTTGATTTTAATGTGTAAAACCCTAAATGATTTGAGAGCTGCCTCCCAGAGAGACTTCTCCCTCCTTGAGTGACACTGCTGCACTTGCAATCAGCAAAGAAACTAAGTTTGGAGACCCCAATTCACATGGCTTGGGTCTGTTGGCAAGGTACTCTCCATAAGGGATCCTTGACTCTAGCTTCCATCAGGGTTTGGTGGATCATTCTATGCATTTGTAACTCCCACCCAGATCAATACATGTATAACTGTTGTTCACATGCCACTGACAGTATAATTGGATCCCCTATTTCTGAACCATCTAAACACACAATAAAGTAGGGTATATTTCCTGGGCATTTGGAGAGAGTAGATGGGAAGAGCGAGGAGAGCACTGTTAGATACCCAGCTGATGTTATGATTGTAACTTAAGCGGCAAGTATAGAGGAAGGATGGTTTTCTGGTTATGCTACTGAACATTGTCCAAGGGATGTGGCTTCAGAAGTTTTCTTGGCTCCAACCATGGAATTGTTGCACAACACTGGATAACTCACTGTGCATCTCAGTATGCCTCAGTTCCTCATCTGTGAGAGAGAGACCATATTTCCCTCTCTTGTAGAAGTGTTGTGAGGATAAATTCATAAATGATTGTGGTATATTAAATACAATGGTGATGGGGCTATATTAGTACAACTAAACAAACATTTCAGAGGTGGGGGGAGGAGAATGTAATCATTTTAACATGTAACTATCTCTTAATAATGGTGAAAGTGATCAGAGCAAATCATGAGCACTTGAAATAAATCAGGAGGCGTATGAGAGAACAACATAAGCATATAGGGACAAAAATCAGAAAGACAAAGACACAAAAAGAGTTACACCTAGCAAGTGACCTAGAAAGCAATAGGAAGTAGTTCTTTAAATAAAATTAGGAACAAAAGAAAGACGAAGGAAAGTGTAGGTCCTCTACTTAATAAGGAACGAGGGCTAATAACTGGATTAATACCTATTTTGCTTCAGTCTTCACTATGGATGTGAACGTGTAACTGTGTACATGCAGGCTCCCACTACACGTGAGGAGCCAGCTTCCTATGCACACCGGCTTCCAGGGAGCCATCTGCCACCCTGCACTGCAGCCTCTCTGTCAGAGGCAGAAGTGTGGGGATATGGGTGGGGGACAGGCAGGAGTAGGTATGCACAGAGAATTTTTCAGCAGTTGCACAGGTACTTAATTACATGCATTTTAACATCCCTAGTCTTCACCATAAGTGTTAATTACTATAACAAGAAGGGGGAAGGAAATGCAAGCCAAAAGAGGGTAAGAATATTTAGGTAAGTTAGAGATATTCAAGTCAGCAGAGTCTGATGAAATTCATCCTGGGAATTTAAAGAATTAGCTGAGGCCATCTCAAAACCATTAGCAATTATCTTTGGGAAGTCATGGAGGATGGGTGAAGACTCAGAGGATTAGAGAACAGCAAACATAGTATCTAACGTTAAAGGAAGGAGGGAGGGTAAGAGAGACAGAAAGGACTAGGGAATTATAGACGAAATCAGCCTGGCTTCAAAAGCTGGGAGGATACTAGAACAAATTATTAAACAATCAATTTGTTAGCACCTGAATGATAACAGGATGACATGGAATAGCCAGCACAGATCTGTCAAGAACAAATCATGCCAACCCAACTTAATATCCTTCTTTGACAGGGTTTACTGGCCAACTGGATAGGGGGAAACAACAGACATAACATTTTTATTTTAGGCATTTGTCAAAGTTCCATGGGACATCTTCATAAGGAAACTAGGGAAATGTGGTCTTTAAATTACTTTAAAGTGGATCCAGAACAAGAGGGGTTGTAGGCACTTGGAGGAGAGGATTAGAATTTAAAATGGCATTGAAAATTAGAAAATTCATCTGAAATCAGTAGGATGACATGTAATGGAGATAAGTACTTTGTACTTTGGAAAAATTAAATGCATTGCTACAAAATGGGAAATAACTATCTAGGTGGTAGTACAGCTGAAAAGGATCTGGAGATTATACAGGATCACAAATTGAATGAGTCAACTATGTGATACAGTTGTAGAAAAAGCTAATATTCAGAGGTGTATTAACAGGAAGTGTTGTATGTAATCTATAGGAGGTCATTATCCCAGCTCTATTCAGCACTTGTGAGCCCTTAGCTGTAATATGTGTCCAAATCTGGGCACCACACTTCAGGAAAGATGGGGCTAAATTGGAGCAAGTCCAGAGGAGAGCAACAAAAAAAATGATAAAAGGTTTAGAAAACCTGATGTATCAGGAAAGGTTATGACTAATCATGACCATTTTTTTGAGAAAAGAAGAATAAGAGTGGACCTGAGAACAGTCTTTAAATATATTAAGAGCTGTTGTAAAGAGGACAGTGACCAGTTTTTCTCCCTGTCCACTGAAGATAAAACAAGTAATAGGCCTAATCTGAAGCAAGGGAGTTGTGGAACAGGCCTCCAAGGGAGGTTGTGGAATCCTCATTACTGGAGGGTTTTAAGAACAAATTGAACAAACACTTGCCAGGGATGGCACTACCTCAGCACAGGGATCTGGGTTTGGGCTTCTGAGATTTCTTCCAGGTTTGAGTTTTTATGTTATCACGAAAATAAAAGATACCCTGTACTGCTATGTGGCCTGATTCTGCATTCCTTGCACATTCAAAATCTACACTAACTATAGGATGGTATACCAAATTGTAAGCGATAAGACTATGAAGAACTCCATCATTTACATGACAAAGACTGAGTGTGGGGGATGGAGCCTGGAGGAAGACCAAAGCAACATGAACCAGTTAAGGTCCGATCCCAGCATCTTTAATCAGGCAAGATTCCCACTGATGGCAGATATTTGTGGCTCAGTCCTGAGCCAAGCAAAACTGAAGTAATGCTAGGTAAAGGAACAAACAAAATGGAGATGAAAAACTCAAATTAAGTCTCTGAAAAGGAGATGAATTAGGGTCAAAATGAAGTTAATTTAAATCCAGAGGTGCTATAAGGGGAGTGAAGTTACAAAATTAAAGACTCAGTACAGATCTGTAGGGACAGCACTGCAGCCTCAGCTCTGAAAAAATGGTGCCATCTGAAACATACAGGCACAATACTGTGACTGGGTGGGGAGGGGGGAGCACAGCAGTATCACCATTAAAGAGATCACATGCATGCACACACTGCCTGACTGTGAGAAAATAAAGCATAAGGATCATGAGACACACGCAATGCATTAACAGCAAAGACTTTCTGATTTAAGATTAAATAAAGCTAGTGGGGCAGATCAGCTGGTGGATGTGGTCAGAGCTCCCTAAGGGAAAGCTGACAAAGATGCAGCTATGACATTTTACTCCAGCTGGGGAATCTATCCCCTTGTTTTGCCTCTGTATTGCAGCTCTCTGGGCCCTCTCTGGGAGAAAGGAGATCTTAAAACAAGTAATCATGCATGAAGCAATGGCTTGGCTATGGTAACTTAAGAGAGTTAAATTATAGACATTATAGAAGCTGAACTCAGTTTCATGCTGTTTTCAAAAAGGGTATTTTACATCTCAGGTGTATATATATTTTAGAGAGGGGTGTGTGTGACTAAACAATAGATCATAGGTTTTGTTGCATTTTCACTACAGCTATGAATCTAGGTTAGCTGACAATAGAAGAAATTTCAATTCCGGGGACCGCGGTTATAGTCAATGAGAGCTAAACCCTTCAAAACGTTGGCCCCCTCCTAAAAAAGAAAAATCCCCAGGAAGTTGATGCATCATCGTGTTGCATCTGTGTCACGCTTTCGGTAAACAAGCAGCAACATGAATGAAATCTGCCCAGTAAGCCTGCATCTGAGCTCCAAGCAGGCAGTCTCTGGCCAAACCACCATATAAGAAATAAAGTTTGATTTCGTTTTCGAGGGTTCAGTTACGCTTGTACCATTTCCTGTGGAAAATTGAAGCTTTGACGTGTGTGACTATAACTCAAGCTCCGCTGAAACCCGACCATTTTGAGAAGCCCCTAAACACATACACACACCCCGCCGCTCAGTCTCGGATGGCACTGTACAGAATGCCCCCAAAGGTGCCATCGGGACGCTCTGCCCACCCTCAGCCGTCTCCCCATTGTGCCCGCGACAGGCTGCAGCCCAGACGCGCGCATCCACACGCTCAGTAGCGCTGCACCCCCACCCCTCAACCACACGGGGCTGGCTGACAGCAGCTTCCCGCCCCCCCCTCCCCCTTAATGAGATCGGCCGCGCATTTTTGGTGCTGCAGAAGGACCTGTTCCTCTTCCACCCACACACCCCTCTGCCGCCGGCTCTGTAGGGCTGAAGCCCGCCGCAGACACTTGCGGCATGGCACTCCATACAGATGGCTGGGCGGGGAGGGGGAGTGCAAGGAACTGATGCACAGCAAACAGCTCTGTCTCGCTCCGATTTACAGTCCCCTCGTGCCCCGCTCAAATCCCCTGTTCAAGGTCAAAACGACGTGGCACCGCATGTGCACGGGGTAAAACCCGATCCGCCTCCCGCTCGACCTGCAGAAGGCGCAGCAGCGGATGGGTTCATTACCAACAGCCTCACCCCGAGTGCGCAGCCTTCGCTGGTGGGAGCTGAGCCCGCAGGGCCGGATGGGGTTTGGCACAAAAAAGCGCAGCGCTCTGGAGATGCGCCTAGGGATGAGGGGGTCGGTTCTCTGCGCTCCCCGCGGGCCAGCTCCTGGGAGAGGAGGAGCATTGCCGCTCCTGCTCGCTACAGGTGCTCAGCCCATCCCGGGAGGGAGTTGGGACTTGTCGGAGCATCCCACTCCAGATGCGCAAAAAACCTGCGGCTCTAAGGGCCTGCGCGCAAAGTGTGGGGGACTGGGCGCAGCCAGGGGCCCAGCGCCCGCCAGCGGATGCGGGTCGCAGAGGGGATGTTTTGGTTGGTTGGCTGACGACAGCTGACGCTTCACCCACATGAAAAAAAAAGTGTCAAAATGCGCCACACTGGCGCGCATCTGGGGACGGGTTTCCCTGCAATTCTCGCCACGCAGCCTGCTCCCCGAGCAGACAGAGGCCAGACAAACTTTGGGGCACCGGAGCGGTCTAGATGGCCATCCCCCGGGGACACAGACTAGAGCCATCTCTCCCCTTCCAATGCCCTGGCACCGAGAGGGCTGCATACCATGCCCGCCACTGGCCCCACAGGCAGGCACACGAGGGAGGCTGCATTACGATGCCCCCCCCCCCAAACCCTCCTCACCTGGTCTGTCAGGAGGGCACATGGGGAGGGGAGCAGCCCCTCCCCTTCCCGCCACAGGTGGGCACACAGCAGAGAAGCAAACAGCCCCTTCCCCCACAGGAGGACACATGGGGGACTGCAACCCCCACGCCCCGTACAGAAGGACACATGAGGGCTGCAACCCCCACGGGTGGGGACACAGTGAGGAGCAGCCCCTTCCCCTACAGGAGGACACATGGAGGGCTTCAATCCCCACAGGTGGGCACACAGGGAAGGCTGCATACCACGGCCCCCCAACCCCGCCTCACAGGAGGGCGCACGGGGAGGGGATCGCCCCTCCCTTCCCCCCCACAGGCGGACACATGGGGGGGCTCCGATCCCCACAGGCGGGCACACAGGGAGGAGCAGCCCGCCAGAGGAGGACACACGGGGAAGGCTGCATACCACGGCCCCCCAACCCCACCTCACCCCTGGCCTCACAGGAGGGCGCACGGGGAGGAGAGCCACCCCTCCCGCAGAGGAGGACACACGGGGGGGGGCTGTAACCCCCCCCCCACACACACACACACACACACACACAGGTGCGCCCAGAGGGGCCCGGCGGGCGCACTCACCGCTGGCGTTCTTGCCGCAGATGAGGTGCTGGTAGGGCTGCAGCAAGCCCCACAGCTCCGCGTCGTTGTTGACCGTCTGCTCCAGAGCCTCCACCGTCCACTTGGGCGCCTCGCCGCCGCTCTCCTTGTCCTTCTCCGCGCCCGCCGCCGCGGCGGCCGGGCCCGAGCCCGAGCCCCGGCTGGGGTGCGGGTGGCCCCCCGCCAGCACCCGCCCGTGGATGTCTCGGAAGAGGTTCTCCAGGCAGGCGGTCAGGTAGATGGCGGCGTGCTCGTGGATGCGCACGGCCACCCGGCTGTCCACCATCCAGCGGTAGAACTTGCCCACCGAGAAGGTGAGCCCGCAGCGGGCGGACTTGCCCCGGCTGAAGCGGTCGCCGCCGCTGCTGCTCATGTTGTAGAGCGAGAGGGCGCCCAGGGCGGCCGCCGTGCAGCTGGCTGCCAGCGTCCAGTCCAGCACGATCTCCATGGCGCTCTGGATCTCGTGCTTGGTGCATTTGGCAAACCGCAGGCTCAGCCGCTGCGCCTCCTTGGCGATCCTGACCAGCGCCCGGCTGACCAAGGTGGAGAGCTTGGCCAGGGCATCTCGGGCAGGGCTGCCCGGGGTGGCCGCCGGGCCTCGGGGCTCCCTGGGCCGTAGCAGGAGCAGCGCCTCCACCTCCTCCAGACTCCAAGGGACCTCCTCAAGGTCAGGCAGCAGCCTGGAGCACTGCTGCCCCGAGCAGTCCAGCACCTCGGAGTCTTCCACTAGGACCGTGTTGACAGTGTCAAAGCTGTTGTGCCGACTGTGCATGGAGCCCGTTAGATGCTGCCAGCAGTTTCCTCCATAGGGGTAAGCCGGGTGGGAATCCGAGCAGCACAGGGATAAGTTGGAGGACCGGACGGAGTCCGCAGCACCACCATAACCAGAATCCAGGGTCAAATCTTCCAGCGTCCTCACCACAGTCTTACCGCGCCTTGCCATAGCTGCACTTCATGCTGCACCCGCAGGAAACCGGAGGGGGGGCGGGGGGGGGATGGGAAGACGAGACGGGGCCCACGCGCTACTTTGCTGCGCCTTCCCGAGCCGCTTGCCGGATCGGCGCCGCCCCACTCCCGGCCGAGCGCCGGAAAAATAAGTCTTGAAATGTTCCCTTCTCCCCGCCGCCAGCCTCCCTCGCTGCTCCCCGGTCCCTGCACGGCACTGGCAGCAGCAGGCAGCCTTATACCGCAAAACCCAGCCAGCCAGCCGAAGAAGGCAGTGAGGGGTGGGGGCGAGAGGCGTGCACATGTAAAACAGCCTCGGCACGAGCCAATGGCATTGGCACATGCTAATTATATCGCTCCCCCCCCCCCCACTCCTCCTCCAGCGGCAGGAAATGGAGGTTGTCGAGCTTCACTCTTCAGAATTCAGAGGGAATCGAGACCCAAAGCAAGTCCTCACTGTTCTGGGCCTGTTACCAGGACTTGGGGGTGGGGCTGCCTTTTTTTAGTCTCTCACTCGCTCTGGTTATTTATTTTTGGTGAACTTTAAGAACCCACAGGCTGCATGTAGATTCTCCAAAAACAGAGGAGGGAAAGCTCTAGGAATAGGCAGTGATTTGGGTGGTTAAGAATAGCTTAAATCCCAGGCTTGTGCCCTTAGCAGGTAGTAGAAATTAGAAACCATCCTAAAACAGCCCCAGCAGCTGCAAATTCTTGCAAGAGCATATTTTGCTCCAGTGGTTTCCAGTGTGGTTCCCTGCCACTGCGATGTATACCGACCCCACTACTTCAGTTTTTTGTGATTGCACCTATGCCAGTGAGCTGCCTTCGTCCCATTTAGTTAGACACGGAGCAACAAGCACCATTACAAGCTAGAGCATGCACAGTTGACTGGGGAGGGGAGGGGAGAGAAAGAGGCAGGCATACCTGGCTCCAGTGGGAAGCTGTAAAGCCAGCTATTTTCCTCTGAGCAGATCACAGCACCACATGTAAGGTTCCACTTCCCCTCATTAAAAAAATATATTTTTTAAGATTAAAGAATAGATCATTTAAAAGTGAATCTGTACATCTGTGGAGCTCGGGAACTATTCTGTTTAGCTCCTGTCCAAGCAAGATGCACCTCTCTATTCTTCCTTTGTTTTACCAATGTCACTATTATGCTTGTTGAATTGCAGCACCTGGAGTGGAGACAATATCAAGAGACCCAAGATTTTGAAGGCAGCTCTGAGAAATTCCCTGAAAGCCCAAGACTTGTGACAAAAATCCAAGGGTAGGCAGATGTCAACATAGGTCTGATGCAGTTACGAAACAGGTGGGAAAACACTGGTCAACAGAAACCAGAATCAGTCTGGTCTTCTTCAAAGGATAGGAGCTATGCATATTGCAAAATTAGGAAATGGCTCAGACCCCACTTCTACAAAGCATTTGAACCCATCTGCATAACTTGAAAAGACATGAGAAATTCTGTTAACATGTTACTCACATATTTTAAGGGAAGCATGAGTTCTTTGGATCAGGACTTCAAGTAGGTGTGTGTTTTGAAGGAGGAAAAAGTAGCAATGGGGAAGTATAAAGCAGATTGCTATTAAACTTGTTAGCATGTATCCCAAACATGAAATTGACTCTCTAGTCTTCATTTCACTCACATTCCTTTTTATTCCAACGGTTTGCCGTATTTTCTAAAAACAAAATAAAGCCACTGGGCACAAAAAGCAGAACTTGATTTGGAGCTAAACAAAGTAGTAGCAAGCATAGTTTCAATCTGAGCAAAACAGTCTCCAAATAATTAAAAGTATTCTGAGCCATTTGGAAACTCTTAAGATTAACCCCCAAAGCATGAGGCAGGATTTGAAAAATGAGACTCCTATTAATGTTGGTGAGAGTTTCATACATACACAGCTAAAAATTCCTGCACAGTGCATGAACTACTTACGCCTTACAGAATATATATTAATCTTCATGTGCTGAGTGTTATTGCCGATGGGAGTTACATGGCAAAGGGCCCATGCAACAGACTGAGACTATACTCCTAAGCGTATACTTCGTCAGAAATATTGCTTTAATTGTAAAATACCAGCAAATGTCTATCCCTTTAAGTATAAAAGGCTAGCAAACATTTCTTTCTGCTAGCGTAGTCAGCCAAAATTCTTCGGGAGACAAGACCTGTCAGGTAAGATATTTACCCTCTCAAGGGAGGAAAAACTTGGCAGACCTTCAAAATAAACTTCCTAAAGAAAAGGCATGAAAGGAGAAGGTAGACTAGTTGGGGTAAGTATGACATCCCTGAAAACACCAAAAAGGTTTACATTGGGACTTAAGTGAGGTACATTAAGAAAACAACAAAAAGACACCTTGACAGCATTTTCAACTTTGAAACAGGAAATGTCAAGCAGAATAGGACTTCAAAAGGCACCCTAAAAGCCACAGAACTCATAGTAGCTATAGAGAAAAAGTGGAGGATAGGGGAAGCTCTGGATTAAAGTGAATACCAAGCTGAAGATAGGAATGGCTAACATAGTGGAGAAAAGTGGGAAAAGGAGGAGAAAAGAAACTATCACCCAATCAGCCTGACCTTGATACCTGGGAAGCTATTAATGGTTAAAGCATTCAATTTCCCAAAACATGGGGGATAAAAAGGGTGATCAATAGCAACCAGCATGGATTTACCAGTAACAAATCATGCCAAACCAGCTTGGTGTTCTTTTTTGACAGGGTAACTGGTCTGGTGGATGGGGGAATGTGATGGACATAAAAGCCTTGCTACAGTACAGGTATATTTACAGTCCCATATAACAGTCTCATAAATAAGCTGGAGAAATGCAAGCTCGGTGCAGTTACCATTAAGTGGGTACACAACTAGTTAAGCAACCACACCCAAAGGGTACGTGTAAACTACATGGCTCCGTCAACAGAGCCATGTAGATTAGTTTACTTGGCAAAGGGAAATGAAGCGGCGATTTAAATAATCGCCGCTTCATTTAAATAAAAATGGCCACTGCCTGTGCCGATCAGCTGATTGTCGGCTCAGCGCGGCAGTCTAGATGGGGATCCGCTGACCCCAGAACCCTTCGTCGGCAGATCCTGTAAGCCTCATTTCCCTTTGCCATCCTGCCTAATCTACACGGCTTCGTTGACGGAGCCACATAGTTTAGACACACCCAAAGAGTCCTTATAAATGGAATTGTCAGATTAGAAGGAGGTCTCAAGTAGGGCTCCACAGGGAACTGTTTTAGACATCTTTTTAATGACCTGGGTGTAGTAATAGAGAGCACAGTGATCAGATATGCAGATGACACAGAGCTAGGAAGGATTGCACACATTTTGGATGACAGAGCTAAAATTTGATAAACTGGAGAACTGGGCTATAGACAACAAAATGAAATGCCACAATGATAAAATGTGAAGTGCTTTATGTAGGGAGGGGGGAAAGGAGGAGCAGGGAAACTGTAGACCAATCAGCCTGGTTGGGACGAAAACCCAAATGCACAAATACAGAATGGGGAAAACTGGCTTGGCAGCAGCAGGGCTGAGAAGGATCTGGGAGTTGTGGTGGGTCACAGCCTCAACATGAGTCAGCAATGCAATGCTGTTACAGAAAAAAACCCCACAAATGCAATTTTGTGTTGCATTATCAAAGGCATAGATCGCACGCAAGTCATGGGAGAGGATAGTACTGCTGTACTTAGGACAGACTGTAGGGGGAATTCAGGACCTGAGACAACCTTCCTGCCCCCATCCATCCCAGACTCCACACCTTCCTGTCCCCATCCCACCCCTTTTCCAAGTTCCCTCCCCCAAGCAAAGTGGTCCAGGGGGTTTAGTTGAGCCCCCGCATTCATAGGCAGCTGCAGGAAGTGGAGAGACCTGCATTCAGACATCATCCAGGAAAACTGTAGATTATGAAAGCTGGTTGGTGGACTGCTCTTTGTCTTTGAGAAGGCATAGGAGATAGCCTGGACTAAACAAATTAGTTGGACATTTATGCCACAGTGATGAGAAGTAAAATAGTAAATGTCAACATTATTACAATCCTCTTTAGACTATAGAGTTAGCCAAACACGGGGCAGTTCACATCTCAGAACTATTGTTTCAGGCTCTCTGCCATCTCAGACATGTCATGCTATTGGTTTAGAGTCAGTTCATATTTGAAATTTATCATTCGGGCTTTACATTTGCCTTGCAAGCCAGATTCTAGGGCTCAATTCTGCACAAATTCTGGAACCCTATGGACTCATGGCCACAGTAAGATTTCCGTAGCAACACTTTAGAAGGGAGAAAGTATCCTAATTTAATTCAATGCACTGTTGTGTGGCCTTCAAAGAGTATCTATGATCTTCCATTGCCTCCAAGAACAGGATGTTTTTGCTGCCAAATACTTGAATGAGCTAGAGCACAGACTGGAAGAAACAGCAGGAACTAAAAGGTCTACAGGTTTGTCTGAGCAAATCTGACTAGACAAAGGTACAGGACAGATTTCCTGGGAAGGAGAGAGGAGACCAGATCCATTTGGAAAAATAAAACCTGTGCTAAGGCTTAGTGCCTACATGCCACAAGAACTAGGAACTTCAGAAATAATCCTCTGTTTGAAACCTAAAAGCATAATTGCATCATTCCTTGGGTTATCACAATTTATACCCAATTTTGCAAGCTACTGTCTTTGATGGTACCATTGACTTAACAAAATTAGATCAAAGAAAACAGAGTCTGGTGGATGCCAGACAATGAAAACCCTTCAACTTGGAGACACACACACACACACGACAGAATCATTCTTACAGAGTTTAGCATTCACACAGGAATTGCTTGATCAGGTATCCTAAGATAACAGCAATCCCAACAAGATGCTGTCTACATAGTGAAAACTGATGATAGCTGAAAGAGGGTAGGTGAAATTGACACAAGGATTGGTCAGTGGTGCCAATTTACATCAGTGGGCAGAAGATCATATTATGATTCAAAACATGTTAGGTAATATGTTCTGTGACTTCCCTCCTACGCCTGAACTCTCTGCAAACAGACCATCTTGCACCTGAACCAAAATCTATTCACATGAGGAATAATGCACTATAGAAAAGTAGCATCTGGCTAGTAAATGACTTGAGAGTGAAACTAGTACTTTCTGGGGAAAGAATTTAGGCTGAAAACTGACCATTGTTCACTCTTAATGCAAGGGTGAGTATCTTATCCTGGTAGTTGCAGAGGCAGATTTAGCTTATTAGTGTCCATTCTTATTGTTGGTGAAGTCAAATAGGTAACATATCTAATTCACTACACATGAAACATACAAATTAAATTCTGACCCTTTTCTTTCTTGCCTGTAATTTTATGCACAAAACATGTGCTGCTCTACTGCTCCTGGCAAAGCAGCCTTGATTTGTGGCGACATTTGAAATTTCTGCTGTAGTGATGCCAAGCAAGGAAGGAAAACAATGCTCAAATCACAGGTAACACTTCACCCTGTAGGGCCATTAACTGTCACTTACTGTTCAGGGGAGCAAAAACAGGTAGTTCCCAATCACAGTTGCACCAGCAGCAGCAGGAGATGAATAATGTAAGGAAATTGCTTGTTAGGCTAGGGAGAAGCATCCCCAAAATCAAGGCAGAGTACTGCACCTGGGTCCCAACTAAGGCCTGGTCCAAAGCTCTGGGAAGTTGTCTATTGATTTTAATGGATGTCTGGATCAGGATTGGATCAGCTTGCTCTCCTCTAACCAGCAGCTGTTGATAGCGTGCGTGTAGAGTCCTGTGTTGGACATTTTTTAAATCCTTCTCCCATTTTATGGCAACTGATCCAGCAGGCCCCCATGGGATCCTAGTATAGTAGAGAGCTCTACTTTTTCTGTGAGACTGCTGTGAGACTGCTGCCTGAAAAGCATGACGTTGCTAACTTGTCTTGAAGGTATATTACATGTGGCATGTTTTGCTCAGGACTAAGGGAAACAGGACAATAGCCCATACTGTGCAGCACTCAGGAGGCAAGAGAGTTCAGCCTTTGGACACTCCCTTTCCCCACCTAAATCACAACCAAACCTCAATAAAGGCCTGCTTATGAAAAGACAATGCAAAGGTGAAAGACAAAGGAAAATACAAACTCAAGTACATCAGAGACTGATCTGTTGGAGGTCCCTACTGAAAGAGGGAAGAGACACATTAAGCACCGAAATTGTAATGTGCACTCCCATTTTTAGAATAATCACTTTTCCCCATCCATCCCTTGCAAAATCCTCTTGGTACTCTGTAGTTCAATGAAGGCGCCCTGGAATACATGATTTGGCATCCACACCCATCCTATGAATTCTTGTAAGACTTCTGGCTGCTTGTGTGTGTACTGTTGTGTAGCCATTCAACCGTAATACCTTGTGTTTTCTATGTCATACATCAAGTTCAGCAGTTGTTTTGTTCTCAGCCTTCAGTGGAAATGGTCAGACACACCCACTGTATGCTCCCTCGTGAAGAGATTTTACTTTTGTTCTAAAATAAGTCATTTCGATAAAAGTGTTTCCTGTTGCTAGAGACTCGCATTCGGATGGTGCAATCATAAGTTTGTATAACCTGTCTCTCCTCCCAGGTGAAATTTACACCAGATTTTAGGAACTATAAAAAATGACTGGAAATGAAGCTTCTCTGGGAACGGGTGCTGCTGTCTGTAAAGAATGAAGGAAGTAAAGGTGTTTTGTTTACAAACCAAACCCACCACCATCACAAAAAAAAAAAAAAACACCACACCACACACACACACCGCTTCACTGCTACACATTCCCCTGAGGTTACGTCTTCAAGACCAACCTTCCTGAGAGCTGGAAGTTAAATCACTGGAAGCTGTTAAAGGAACCCAACAGGCAAGGTAAAACAATGACCCAAAGGTATGAGTTCTGGAGGATACAATGGAAAATCTACTAACTGGAAAATAGTTCATAAGGCTCCATTCAGGCTAGAATAGTTTGCTCTCACCAAGGCCCAGCCTACACTCAAAGGTAATTCTCCATGTAAAGAATGCTGGCTGCAAGAAAGAGGAGGGGGAATGGGTTGTCAGCTGACAGAGGCCGATACCTAGGCTGACAGGTACACAAAGGGCACATGCTCTGGCAGGACTGTCTGCATCTCCCAACTGAGGCTAGGTCTACACTACAAAGAAAAGTCAGATTCCGGTATCCCAGAAAAGCTCTGCAGTCTAGACATAGCCTGAGAGATGGGAATAAGCTGGACCTCCCTGAGCTGTGGACAGAGCATTTTAGAGGAAAAAAAGATTTAAAAGAAGGTGTGCTCAAAATCCATTTCCTTCCCCCTGCAGATGTCTAATAACTCCGTGTAGACTTAGGTCCCTACCATTAAAATAGGCTATGCATATTAGGCTGATTTCCAAAAGATTTTTGACACTCTCTTTTAATAGTGCTTTTGAAAGATACTTCTGGGAGGGCAGGGAGTGAATTGTCATCTAAAAAGAAAATCACTTTTCTATTGTCTCTCCCCTTCCAGCCCCTATGCCACCATCTCTGAAACACCCCCAGTGTGCCCATGTCATTTGGTTCTGACTCCAACTATCCCCACCCCTAACTCCTTTTGTCCTCTGTGCAGCTCCTTGCACAAGCACACAGTACTTGGCACTTCACCAAATTATGTTTGGGTCAGCAGCCAAGAGAGTGTCTTGGCCTGTGGGGTCACTGACCTCTGGCACAGCTGTAAGAGCCTGCTATTGGGTAGCTGTATTCTCAGAGGACAATGGGTTGAGAAAAAACTTCATTCACTTTTTATCCAGTAAAGGGAGTTTCCATGCTGATTTTGCTTTTATTATCGGTTGCTGCACATTTATAAGCAAAATCCAGATAAAAGGACTCAACAAACGTGAGGTTTTTTGAAGTAAACATTAGAACAAGCACTCCAAATTGCTTTCCACTTCCAGAACTGTGTGAAGTAGCCTTCCTTGAATGGGACCCAGGCCACTGACGTTAGACTACCGAAAGAACTGACAACCACCAAACAAGGACAAGTTAGATCAAAAATGCAAGTAAGGTCATCTACCACACCCCCAGTTCCTCCATTTTCTCGAAAGCATTCTTTCTAATCAGACTCTTTGGGCACAGTGAGCCCAGCAACAACTATTTCCTGGCCATTAGTGTGGCTCTAAAGTAGATCTTTTTCCCCCCTCAGATTCAACCTAGAGCATGGTGGAAAGTTGAAACAATAATATCCACTTAAAATAACTCTCCCTGCCCAGACTTCTACCAATAAAGCAGACAGCTGTATTATTGCACTTAGAGGCACTACCAAACATGATAATTTCAGAACGCTGCTCCCTTAAACAGTCAATCAGACATGCCTATCATTCAGCATGGAGTGCTGTGGTCGGTTCAGTCACAGATGTGCTGAAATACCACTGAACCTGCCTACCTGCCCTTTGGGGTGCTCCACCTCCCTGTCCTGCTGAGCCAGATCCTTCAGTCTCCTCCAGCATTGGCACAGAGCTCACAGCAGAGTAACACAGGCACTGAGATCAGTTCAGCTCTGGGAAGGCTCAGTCAAAAAGACTTGCCACAGCACCCAACCCCGATGGGACCAGATAAATCTGTCTTATCTTGTATAAAGTTTTATACAGAGCAAGCTCATAAATTGTTTGCCCCCTTTATCAATGAAAGCTGTGCATATATCTCTCTGTCACGCCATTCCCCAGATAATAAATAAAAAGTGATTTTATTAAGCATAAAAGGCAGGATTTAAGTGGTTATAAGAAATAGCAGACACAACAATTTAGGTTACTAAACAAAATAAAACATGCCAGCTGAGCCTAATACACTAAAGCTATGTCTACACTGCCGAATTTTGCCAGCAGAGAGTATGCAAATGAAGCTCTGATTAGCATTTTGTCATGCTTTATTTACATAATTTATGAGCCATTTTTGCGCAAAAACAAACAGTGTGGACATTTCCTTTTTGGGCAAAGACCCCTTTTTGCGCAAGATCCTTATGCTTTTCCCAGAGAGGAATAAGGATCTTACGCAAAAAGGGTTTTTTTGCGCAAAAAGGAAACGTCCACACTGCTTGTTTTGGCGCAAAAACAGCTAATCAATTATGTAAATGAAGCATGACAAAATGCTAATCAGCGCTTCATTTGCATACTCTGTTGGCAAAAGCCCAAAAGAACTTGTTACAAGCCATAATTTCTCTCACTAGTTTTTATTTCATGAAAAGCCCTTCAAGCCAGAGATGTCCTTTCTGACCTGGGTCCAGCAGTTCTCCTCCACCCCTAACGTTCCAGTCATTCTGTCTCAAGGTGTTTTCACGTATCCTCTCGGGGTGAGGAGACTGTTTGAAAAGCCAGCTGAAGACCGTTGTTTACTTCACTTGCCTGATATAGAATTTCCCTATAACAGGAAGCCTTTGTTTAATCTCCTTCCCCCTCTCCCACCCCGCTCAGGAAAAGAAAACATTCAAGATGGATTCCAGCATCAGATGACATGGTCACATGTTTTTGTGGGGACTCTGAGCCCCCCTCCCACTGATTTGTTAGTAAAAACAAATTCATGTACAGATCATTGTCCTTATCCGTGAGCCATCAACTTTCTGGAAGACTCTTAATGGTCCTCAGTTAGCATGTCTAGATTGGTAAAACAGGTTCATACTTCATTTTTCTAACTTCTATTTGTGTGCATGTATTTGAATATACATATTCAGCAGACTGTAACTTTTCAAATGGTACCTTAGTATTTTGAATAAAGTGTTTTCCAGTTATGCATATGGAAAAGCATATTTTAGGAAGCTTGGGGAGCGGGCCGTCACAAACGCTTCTGCATAACGCCTCAATCCAGCTGTAGCTACAGTGAGTAGGGCCTGCCAGGTGGGAATCAGTCAGCTGCATAAACAAAGAAATTTTGGGCCCTATTTCCAGGGCACAGGTAAAGAGCAAAGGCATGAGTACAGCTGGCACTATTTTCCAAAGGTGGATCACTCACTGAAGATCAAAAAAAGACTCCCAAGGATCTGGAGTAAGAAAGACATGGGTCTTGGGATCTTCTAGGTGGGCAATTAGCCATCCTTCCCACCCTGCTGCCTTCAGGAGAGGCAGGAGCAGGATGGCAGGGGAGTGGGAAAAATGGCTCTTGTAGACCTTCTAGAGCAGCGGTTCCCAACCTTTTCCAGATGGGGACCCATTTTGACAATTCAGGAAGACTTGGTGACCCAAGGCAATTCAAAAACAGGGGGAGAAGGGAGGGCAGAGCCACCTGGGGAGACACTTGGAGACCCTTTTGAAATGTAATGGTGACCCATATTTGGGTCCCGACCCATAGGTTGGGAAACCCTGTTCTAGAGAGAATTTTCAGAGTACAAAGTTACTTAAAATAGTGAAGTCCCATGCTGACTGTGAAGAGCTACAAACAGATCTCACAAAACTGAGTGGCAAAAAAATGGCAGATGACATTCCATGTTGATAAATGCAAAACAATGCACAATGGAAAACATAATCCCAACCATACATACAAAAGGATGGAGTCTAAATAAGCTGTTACCACTTAATAAAGATCTTGGAGTCAATTTGGATAGTTCTCTGAAAACATCTGCTCAATGTGCAGCAGTAGTCAAAAAGGCAAACAGACTATGAGGAACCATTAGGGAAAGGGATAGATAAGATGGAAGATATACTGCCTCTATATAAATCCATGGTACACTCTCACCTTGAATATTGTCTGTAGTTCTGATCACCCCATCTCAAAAGATTATATTAAAATAGGAAGAGGTACAGAGAAAGGTAACAAAAATGATTGGGCGTATGGAACAGCTTTCATATGAGGAGAGATTAAAGAGAGAGAGTGACTGTTCAGCTTGTAAAAAGATGACTAAGGTGGGGAAGACCATAGAGCTCTATAAAAAGTCATGAATGGGGTCGAGAAAGTGACTAGGGACGTGTCATTTACCCCTTCACAGAACACAAGAACCATGGGTCACCCAATGAGATTTACAGCCAGCAGGCTTAAACATAAACATAAGGAACTACTTCATACAGCACACAGTTACCCTGTGGAACTCACTGACAGGAGATGTTGTAACAGGGTTCAAAAAAGGATTAGATACATTCATGAAGGATAAATCCATAAGTGACCATTAGCCAAGATGGTCAGGGCACAACCCCACGCTCTGGACATCCCTAAACCTCTAAGAGCCAGAAGCTGGGACTGTACAATAGGGGATGGATCACTTGGTAGGGTTAAGCTGGTTCCTTGTTCTGACAGTGACCAGTACCAGAGGCTTCAGAGGGAATGATCAGAAGACAGGATATTGGGTTAACTGGACCATTAAACATGGTATTATTGTTTCCATCATTTGGATTCTTAGTCATTACTATAATTTTTGCCCTAAAAACTGGCCACAATTTCAAACTTCACTGCCTGAAACAATGCACCTAATTCCACAATTTGATCCTCTGAGCTGATCCTTGCCAAAGCCTGTGAACCTTTGCACCCACATGGAACTCCATGCAGGTCTTGAGGTCTACCCACCCCAATCAGCTTGTAGGATAATGGTTTGAGATGCTGAAGTTAGTGGTTTAATCCTCAAAGGTGCTTAGCATTTGCAACTCACTTATGTTAATAAGTGTGGATCCTCAGCAAATCTGCAAACAAGGCACCTAAACAAGTAGCCTGACTCAAAACCACCACTTTCTAATGGATAGGAAGCCTCTTCCCTGAACAGATTTGTGCATTTCTCTCCCATTGTCTGTAATGCAGCTCGCAGGATGTTCATGCTCAATTGGTCTTGACAGTGTCCCTTTAAACAAATCTTTTAATCTCTCTAGTGAGCATATGTCCTTCAGAAAGATTCACAAACAATTTTTAATGCACAGTTCTGTTTATACTTCATGCTTATAGAGTGATCATCTTCAAAGAGCTTTCCAGACTCAAGTCATTTTTAAGGGGAACCAGCTTAACCCTACCTTGCAGTAAAGCCACAGGTAGCTTGCTCATGGCCACCTACTGCAGTTGGTAACAGCATCAAGGCACTCAACCTATTTGTTTTAAAGAGGCAGTAAGGGATGACTTGATTCATCTGTAAATACCTACTTGGGGAACAGCTGTTTAACAATGGCCTCTTCAGTCAAGCAGAGAAAGGTGCAATGTGATCCAATGCCTAGAAATTGAAGCTAAACAAATTGAGATTGGAAATAAGGAGCACATTTTTAGCAGAGTGCACAGTTAGCTACTGGAACAACTTACCATAGGTCCTGGTGCATTCTCCATTACTGATCATCTTTAAGTCAAGCTTGGATTTTTTTATTTTATTTTTTTTTAAGAAAAAGATATGAAACAATAGTTTTGGGGAGGCATGGCCTGTGTTATATGAGAGGTCAAACTACATGATCACAATGCTACCTTCTGGCCTTGGAATCTATTAATCGATTCCGTGCTTCCAACATGGCCTATTCCTGCTTTTCTCCTGTGTGCATCTTCCTATACTTCGCTCAATTAATACAGAACACCTATCAATGTTAATGCAACCAGTATAAAACCGCATAAAATGAAAAGTGTTGTTCATAAATGCAACATAAAATGAACTGTTTAGAAAGTGAAGAGGTTTACACAGGACACCCACAGTTTATCAGAACTACAAAATTAATACGTTATAAGAGAAGAAACAGTTTGCACATCATACAAGACCACATAATAAACAATTCACAAAAGGTTTAATAAGCAGTGAATAGATGTTTTAATAAATAGTTAGTCAATTGTTAGAGATTGCTATAGAGACCCACAAGTTGCTAGTAACCATCTATAACATACTATTAGTGCCCATAACATGCACTGATCCTTTATAGAGGTATTAATATACACTCAAGTGTAGGCTCAAAAAAGTTTAGATCAGAGGTGTAAGGAAATTTTAAAAGATGATACATTGAAAGATGTTTCAGTATATTCACTGTTTAGATCAGGGATGAGCAATACTTTTTTGTGGGAGGGCACTCCCAGGTTTTGGTACATGGTCAAGGGCCACACCTTTCTAAGGAGGGGTACAGAGTCTGGGATGGAAATTTGGTGCAAAAGGGAGCTCAGGGCAGGGGACTAGAATGCAGGAAAGGGAGTGGGGGTCTGAGAGGAAGTTTGAGTGATGGAGCAGTTTGTGACCTGGGGCAGGGGATTGGGGTACAGAGTCTAAGAGGGGGTATGGATGAAGGAGAGGATTCTGGCCTAGGGGAGGGGCATAGGAATAGGCGGAGGACCTACGAGAGGGTGGGGATGCCACAGGCAGGCTCTGGTTGTGAGGCACGTACCTAAGTAGGTCCCAGCCAGCAGGACCCTCAGACAGACTTCCCTGCCTACTAGCAGTCCCAGACAGCTCAACGCAGTTGGCTTTCCATGTGGCTCCCTGCATTACAGGAAGGAGAAAGAAAGGAGGCTTCATGTGCTGCCCCCTCCCACACACATTCTCTTAGTTCCCATTGGCTGGCTTCCAGCCAATAAGATCTGAGAGATTGTGCTGGGGGTGGGAGTTGTGTGCAAACCCTCCTCTCCATACACAGTGTAGAGAGTCACAAGGAGCAGTCAGCCACTTTGAGTGGTATGGAGCTTCAGGGATGGGCCAGATTCAAAGGCTGGTGAGTGGATCTTGCCTGCACCTGGCTTAGATGAACGAGGAAGTCGTATGCTGACAGAGGACTGACTGAAGCACTTTAAAGTTAGGATCAGCTGTTAGAAAGCTGCCAGGTTTCAGAAAAGGAAAGTTGTGCTAGTATTGTGAAGTTTTTAGATAAAGAGGGACTGCTACAAATCAAGTGAGAACTCCGAGCTCTCTGGAGTGTTGTAAGGCTACATAGGATATTATGATAAGTGTGTTTTGCTGCTGAATGGTAGTAGCACAGAGTTTAGGACTCCCCATTTTTCTTCATTGTGGAGCATGGTTTGGGGATGAAATTCTGGCCGTGCTGCAGTCAGTAATAACACTCCCCTTGGAACCAACAGATTCCACCCCCGTTGTCCACAGCAGAGCAAGGCAACATTCTGAGAAGCCAGCTAGTTGGATTTTTGTGGTAAAAGCTTTGTATAAATTCCCAATGAAGATCGGTATCATACCCTCTTCGGAAACCTTATATATAGTTTTGAGAATAAAGCATAAGTCAGGGGGCAGTGGGGGAACACCCAACTGCCAATCAGCTCTGCAGAGCCAGACCCTATACCTACAGAGAGAGGCACGTGGCGATGTCAGATGCACAGACAGAATTGCAGGATCAGGACTGGCTAGGACCTGCACAGTGCAGGAACTCAGGTTCAAAATTTGCTTGCAGCTCTTAAACCAGCAGCTCCAAAGATGGGAACAGACTGTCTGGCCTCATCTATATAATTAAAATGAGTTCCTAAAGCCAATGGCACACCAGACAGACAACATTCACAAGAGTCCTTACGTGAATGCTCATTTAGTACAGAGGGACCTTGCTCTCATTTCAGCCACTTATACCCTTCCTCAGCTGTTGCTGGCAAGGGTGAAAATGAACTGGTATGATACCCTCTGAATAGGCTTAGTCACAGCTGCTTCTCTTCAC
The DNA here is from genome assembly GCA_032595735.1 of Pelochelys cantorii. NCBI lineage: Eukaryota > Metazoa > Chordata > Testudines > Trionychidae > Pelochelys > Pelochelys cantorii. The sequence continues at coordinate 250,950,641 of CM064326.1, read as the reverse complement.
AGCTGGGCAGCCCACTCATCAGAAGTGACTTCAGCACAGCTGGTGCAGAGCTATAGGCTATTCGTGTCAGTGCCACACCATCATGTCTGTGGCTGCAGTACATGTGGTTGGTTAAGAGTCCCATAACCTGTTACCTTTTAGTTTAGTTGTGATGCCTTTTGAACAATAGAGTTTGGGGATTTTTTTACGTTATATATTTCTACTGGAAGCCTCTGTCCTGCTTGGGCACCCCCGTCCCTTCCTGCATGGCTGGTACAGTCACATGCCCTGTGCAGCCAGACTGGCTGCTTTAAAATGCAGTTCTGTTGGCTGACACCACTTTCTGGGAGAGGGAGAGGAAAGGTAAGCCTATGGGCCACTCTTGATTCTTTTTTAATTAAAAAGAGGGATCAATGCACATGTAAGGGCCATAGCTACCCAATCCTCTTTTTTCTTTCCTTTTTCCCTGACAACACCCCCACCCCTGTTCATATAGGGCTGAATGGCATCTTCATTATTATTTATGTGAATTATCAGAATGCCTAAAGGCCCTCTTCTTATTGCACTAAGCAACACATAAGCCCACAGAGACTGTCTCTGCCCGAAGAGTTTATGGTCTAAATCAGGGGTCAGGAACCTCAGGACTGGAGGTTGGATGTGGCCCACGGCTTGCCTGGATCCAGCTCCCAAGGCTCAGTGATCCCTCTGCTTTGGGGAGCCCATGCTGGTGCTCCAGCTCCCCTTCTACACACCTACATGGCTAGAGCACACAAAATCTACTAGCCTGGGCCCTGCCAGGCTCTGGCATGCAAGGGGAATGTGAGTGTCTTTTTCCTTCTCAGTCAGGGGCTTTTCACTTGTATGCAGCCCGTCCCAAAAAAGGTTTCCCACCCCTGGTCTAAATAGACAAGACATATGGTAGGAAGGGGAAGCACAGAGAGGTGAAGAGACCTGCCCATGTTTGCAGAGCAGCATCAGAGCCAAGAAGTGCACCCAGACCTTTTACATCCTAGTGTAAGGCCCTATCCACTAATCAACATTACCTGCTACCCTGCTTTATCAACAGCGATCACCCTGCTTTATCAACTGAGTCTTCCTAGATTAGGCTATGTCTACATGGGCAACTGAGCAACAAAATGTTGTTGTATCCTGTGGCACCTTAGAGAGTACCAGATTTATTAGGACATACGCTTATGCCCTGATAAGTCTGTTAGTCTCTAAGGTGCCACAGGACTCGTTGTTGTTTTTGCAGATACAGACTAACATGGCTACCCCTATGAACATTTTGTTAGTCAAAGGTACTAAGCCCCTCCTTAAAGACAAAAGTTTTGTTTTGGCAAGTGTCAGTGTGAAGAGCACTCCGGCTGACAATACAAACGCCACTCATTGGGGGTGGACATATTTTGTCTGCAAAAGAGCAAGAGACAGAGACAACACTGCCTGACAGTTAGTGACACAGCTGCATCACTAAAAGCTACATAGTGTAGACAAAGCTGAGTTGCATCACTGAATCCAAAATACTGAATTTAAGAAGTTTTGGGAGGTTATGAAGCCCAGTGAAATGTATACTTCAATAGAACAAGCAATACTTTCTGTTAAGCTGTTATCAGCATTAATTACCTGCACTCCAAATGTGTACAACTGAGCTGGTAAGTAGCTAGCATCAGCATCTACTCTCAACTCTTCTGGGATGAAGCAGGCACCTTTGATAGCACAATAAGAACAGGAACAGGGTCAATATGCAGAAGGCCCATGACTGTCCTGAGTTCACAATATCTGGGGAGGGATGGGCAGGGTTTAGCTTATCCTACCCAACTCAACATTAAAGAGCAGTTCCACTCCAAAAAGTGACTTAAAAGAGGGCCTTCTTACTGAACAGATATGACCCTGGCTGAGAACACAGGGAGATGGTGTGCCAACAAGGAAAGTTTATGACATGCTACTTTTGTTATCACAGCAGAGCCAATGCAGCTAAGAGATAATTAATAGAAGATGTGTAGCTAAGGCCCCTGCCCTATAAGTCTCTGCCATAATTCTTTCCATTTTATCTCATAAAATGCATTCCTGATACAGATCAGAAATCCAAACACAGCACTCTTTGAAAGGAATGCTTCACTTCTGAAAATGCCATTCTGATCAAGCAAATTTAAAAGAGAAGATATTGTTCTAAAAAAGTTTCTGGCTTCAGAAACTGTTATTCTGTTCATTTTTGTGCCATACATTCTGATTTCCCTGCCATGGTTCAGTACTTTGTGTAGCTGGTGACTTGTGATGACGCATTTAGCATAACCACATGCTCATATGAACCAGAGAGCACCATATTTTTGGCTGCATAGCTAAAGTAAACATGGATCTGTGCCCAAACCAAGTTGAGAGTATAACAAGAGATTCATTGGGAAAAAAAATCTGTTCCACTGAGAACATGGTGCTACAGCAATTTTGTCATCACAGTTGTATACTCTATGCCAAAGGAATGAGCTGGCTTAGAATTCAAAGAGCCCATTTCCAATATCAGGGTATTGTACCCTGTCCCTGGCTCCTTCCTAATTGAGTAGACACTTTTCCAGCTTCTTCCCTGAATGTAAGCACCGACTAGCACTATTATGGTGAGGAAGGATGATCCAGTGGTTAGGCTGGGTCTTGGGAAATCCCATTTCAATTCCCTGCTCTGCCACAGACTTCCTGTGTCACTTTCAGCATGTCATGTAAGTACCTATGACAATCAGGGCCTCAATGCCTGAGTTCACCATTGAAACACCACTTACATCAGTACATTAGCTGCCTCAGTGCCCATGGATCCTAAGTTTCTCCCAGTACATATTTGCAAAGCCGGCCACTTATGCCCTGATGCTGCCCTGCAGCTCGGAGCCCTCACCCAAGCCAAGGCCTCAAAGTGGGATTCTTCAACTAGACAGAGGAACACCTATCTCACCAGAGGGACTGGATCCTGTGGGTGTCCTCAGAAAATGCCCAAGACCCAACAGATGTTAGCCAGGAGGGTTAACTGCAGACTAAAAGAGACAGCACAGCATCTGCACAAGAGACAGACAGGGACACCGGGCCAATGTGAGAGAGGTATCAAGAATGAACAGCAGACAGAGGGTATGTCTACATGGCAAAAACACACACACAATGGCAGCAAGTCTCAGAACCTGTGTCTACAGACTTGGGCTCATCATACAACATTATCATTAGCTGTGCAGAGGTTCGTGCCCAGGCTGGAGCTCAGGTTCTGAAGCCCACCCCCCTCCTTTCCCCAAGCTTCAGGGCCTGAGCTCCAGGTGGGGGCCAAGTGAGCACATCTGCTTGGCTATATTTAGTACCACAGGCTGAGGCCTACGAACAGTGCCGGATTTATGCACAAGCTAAGTAAGTTACATCTTAGCACCTCAGATTATGAGGGGCCTCTAAATTTTACAAATTACTAAACTTCATTTTTTTGTTTTGGTTATGCTATGTGGCCTCTTAAACTTGACATGGCTTCGGGCCTCAACGTGTCTTAATCCAGCCTTGCCTACAAGCCTGCATCCGCAGACCTAGGCTGAGACTCATTGGTGAGGCATAGGTGACTGGTGCCTGTGGGGGGGAGGGAGTGTGGGGAGGGCCACCCAAAGTGACAGGAAGGGAGGCTGAGAGGGCACCCCAGTTAGCAACTGAGATTTTTGGCTACTTGTGCAGGGGCTACCTGAGCAGATGACGACCTGGTTTAGGTACCTAATTCCCAGCAGAGATCCTCAGCCAGGAGTGGAGGAAGATGTTCACCACAGCCTGTCAGATGCCTAAGCAACTGAGCTGGAGTGCCTTGCTAAGCCCCTCTGCTCAGCATGGCACTCTTAGCTAGCCTAGTTGACTCCTTGCTCAGCTTGCTGTATCTGAGAATCCCTTTCATAGGTGCTTAACTCTCCATGTATTATGTTGGGAGCCTGGGCACCTAGCTCAGGCCAAGGACTCCAAAGGGCAGCAAACCACCTAAGGGTCAGGCTCTGCAACACTTAAGTATCTTTGAGGATCTAAGCCTGTCTCTCCTCTCTAAGATGAGGGTAACAGCCCTTCCCTATCTCAGGGGAGTTATGAGGACAGCTACCTTAAAGCATGTGAGTTGCTCAGACACTGTGGTAATGAGCGACCCACCACTGTACTTTTGCTAGCTAGATTATGGACCATAATCTGGCTACCATCATGCAGCATCCTGACCCATTTCCAAGAGTCTGTTCTGCCTAATGTACCACATAACTTAGGGAGGAGACCATCCAGTCTGACTAGGCGCCTTTGGGGTGAGCTGTCTGTCCGCCAGCAGCATTATAGCAATGCCACAGGTGCCTTAATACATGCCACAGGTGCCTTCACAACACTCTGATGGAACACACTGGCCCATTTACCCAGAAGCCCCCACAGCCTGCCTTAGGGATATACTAGGAGACTAATACACCAACTGTTTTAAGAAAAAGAGAGCTCCTTACTTGATTTGCAAGGGACTGTGTTGAGATCAACAGAACTTGTCTGATATTAGGGAGCCTTGTTTTAGAGAATCTACTAATGGCAGACTCCCTGACTTACTGAGACAGTTCTTTGACCCTGTTTTAAAGAGACCTTTGATTACATTATTGTATAACTTTCCTACAGTGATTCTGTATCAATTTGTCACTAGCCTGCCATCTACAGTTGTACAAACTTTAGACATGCTCCTATGAGGTTTCACAAGCTGATCAGGCCAGGAATTTGATGGGAGACTTTAAGAAGTCCACACATGTTATGCTTAAACGAAGCACGTGAGTTCTTTTATAGGGAAAAAGGCAGTACGCCACATTTCTTCAGAATACAACAGTTGCATATGCTTTTCAATCACTCACACACACACAAACACCATGCATACACAGTCCCGCCAGACAATGTCATAGTTACCAGTCCAGAGTCTGTATCAATCTAGTGGCCAGCTAGATCGAACACAGAGGGGGAGCAGGGCCTTTGTCGGTCAATTGATCCGATGCTCCTCTGGAGTTGGTGGCAAGACATACCCAAAGTTCCAGAGCAAAGCACCCTGCTTTTATAATCCTCTTCTCTGTTGAAATCAATGGATTCCGCTGTGTCAGCCTGTGACCTGAGTGTTATCTTTTTGGTGTCAGTCATTCCCAAAACATTTTCCAAAGCTCATCCTGTAATCGATCGTCCTTCAGGAGTGCTAGCTCCACTTTAAGGCCATCAATCTGCCAATATCCAATCATCTTGTGAGTAGGGGTACGCATGATGGCTATAGACGGTTTTTCTTTGATGCTGGGTCGTCTAGTTTTCACCCACACTCACGCCTCCTTCTTCAGCCATCTGGTTCTGAGCAATAACTTTTGCACCTTTATCTTGACACATACATGCTACTTTCATACATAAACAATCTGTTACAAGGACTTTCGAGGACGGGCATAACATCGATATCTGCATTGGGCAAAGCAAAGAGGCATTGTAAATCAAACAATTAAGGCCTTAGCCTTCAACATTCCTCTAGTCTCATTAACACAGACACAATACCAAAACTCTATCTCTTTACTCACTACACTTTAGAACAAGGAAATATAGGAGATGTATACTTAACTAAAGGATTTAACTCACTACAATATTAAAAATGATTATATATTACCTTACATTACTATATTATTACTACATCATTAAACTACATTGCTATATTACTAAACCTATGAATACAAATATAAAAAGAATAAAACTTTCAATCCCCCCCCCCCCACACACACATACACACACACACGCACATGCTGCCTTAGGGTGATGTTTTGTGTTTCTAATACTGACAGGTATAAAAGTGCTAAGTAATAAAGCCAAAACTAAGACCCAGCTAGCCCAAATACAATACCCATATCTAGAACCAAAGGATCTGGCACCGAGGCAAACCACAGCACTCAAAGATGAAGAGGGGCTCGTTTCCATTTCATGTGACGTGTGTAAGGATGAAAATGGGGTTGTAAATATAAAAGACTTAAGGGGGGGAAGGCTCAGAACAATGGACAAGGCTAAGCCAATGGAAATAAGCGGCACCGGCCTTGCGCCCTAAATCCAGACAACCACAGAGTCCAGCTGATGTCTTCCAAGAGTGGTCCCACAAGAGAGGAGACGGGAATGAGACAGTTCTGTCACCAGGGGGAGGCCATTAGCAGAGTCCAGCCAGACGTACCGCTAGGCAAAGGGAATAATGCAGTGCCTATTATCCTCTTATCTACATCGTATTTGTTTGCTTGGATGCAGGCGCACTATGCACATATGATTTACAGAAAGACGCCTGTAGATAGCCGTAACAATATGTGTCTTCACAACCAGCTGGCACCCCAGACTGCTCTGTTCTACCAGCTGAAAAGAAAATATAGACTTCCATAGTGCTGAGGTAGGAGCTGTTGGAAACAGCCACACAGATTTTGGAGATGCTAGCTCTAATAAATAGCAGCTCTAGAGCAGTTTTCCACCCTGGCTCATTTGCACTGCTGTGGTGCACAAAGAAGCTGGAAAGCTGGTTTAACTGGCTAACTGGGAATTCCTCTAGTATCTGAAAGATGCCCAGCCCACTTAATGCTTGTGTAGTTGCTCTGCCTAAACCAACCCCTCTCCGCTCTGATGTAGGATGTATAGCTGGCGAAAGGGGCCATGAATAGACCATATCTGTGCTCTGGCTATTCCTAACTCCCAGGACTGCTTCCTGGGGCGGTTGGTGGCCAAGTGTAAGCTCTGGAGCCTAAAGGTCCTAGCTAGCCGTCGGATCCATAACTGCCTTTGCCCCACACCTGAGCAACACTGAAGCAGCACAGGGTTGGATCTCTGTTCAAGACAGCCATTGTGACAAGAGGCGGGGTTGCCAGCCTTCTCAGGTTGGAGCTCTGCTCAAGCCAGCTGGGCTCATCCTTTGTCCCACCCACTTGTCAGTCATGCAGGAATGAACCATTTTGTTGGTCTAGGTCACCTGCTCTGGCTTCTTCTGCAACTTCTTCCCTAGTTTGGCATGGAGAAGACACAGTCAGTTTCACTTGTTCTGCGTACGCCTGGGCCGATGGGGATGAGTTTGTGGGACCAGATGTATGCTTATGAATGATTCATTAAGAGCTGTAGCAACTGGTTACTTAATCTGTCCTGCTAATTAGAACCATGTGACGAAGGGAGCTAGCGCTTTCTATAATTATGCCCCTGGACAGTGCGATGCACTTCCAATACCATCTGCAATCCTGGGTTTATGTCGACACTTGAAAGTAGGCTAAAGAAATTTAGGTTAGCTGCTTCTTTTAATTGCTCTTCATTACCAATATTGTTCTGGAGTGTCATTATTCCAGGCTCTGGGACTCTTCTGCACAATGCACTTTATAAACACAGTTTGATGATGATTAATGTGCATGTGTTACTCCATGTACAAATAAAAGCATAAAACCAAAAATATTTCATCTAGACAAAATGCCTCAAGCCTTGGTTTTCAGTGTAGCTCATTGGACAGACTAAAATGGTGGGTCACATACTGCTCTCAGTTGCACTAGTGCAATGCCAAAGTAACTTCACTGGGTCACATTCTGCGGTTCTGATGCAAGCTAAATTCCCTCTTCATTTTGCTGAGAGTTTTGCTTGAGGAAAAAAAAAGAATTCAGTTTGTTATGGGCTGGATCCAGCTCCCTACTGACTTCTCTAAGACAAGGCTTGGATCGGGCCCTGTATTCTGGGCAATCGGAAGTTACACTGATACAAATGCATGGTAACACAGCATGGAATACTGAGGTCTTAACTCAGTTTCTTTGAAGTCAAAGGGAGTTTGCCTGTGTATAGAATGAGTAAGGACTACAGAATGGTGTTAGTGTCTGGTGACTGTCACTTTATTAAGACAGATACAGAACAGGTACAGTACAGGCAATAGGAGCTTCCTCTGAGCAGCTTGTACTAGAGATATGCTCTCTTTGCCATCTACAGCCTTGTCTACACTGGCAAGTTTTGTCACCCCAAAACTCTCTTTGGCTACAAAACCCAGAGAGCTTTCACATTACGACAGCACAAAAGTAGTAACAAATGCAGCCCCTGTGTAAGCCTGTAACATCCCTTGGGTTTCATGGGAATGCCTTGCTCAGGATGAGCAGTGGGATGAGGCAGGGAAGCAACCCCAACATACACAGAAATGTCAGTGCCCCTCATTGTTCAAGTGGCTTCTCGGAGCCTCCCTGATATTGATGGCCACCCTATGGGCTCTTCTGACAGCTCAAGTGTCTGACTGTTCAAACTGTATGTCCAAGTGCCGTGTCTCACTGTTCCACCCACGGACAAATGCTTCCCCCTTACTTTCACACACATTATGTAAGCAACAGCATGTGGCCACAGCCATGAGGATATGATCCTCTGTAAGGTCCATCCTGCCATAGAGACACCTCCATTTCCCTTTCAGTCTGCCAAAGGCACATTCAGCAACTATGAATCCATAAGTAGCTTTGCTGCAATGCATGATGGTGTAAGCACACCCAACACCACATGGGAGAGAATTGTGGGATTCGTGATTTCTCACAGCAGATGCTGGAGTTCACAGCAAAGGCTATCATTCAAGTGGCATGAAGCCCAGAAGCCCAGTGAAGGGGTGGGAAACAAAGAGGTGCTGTTGGGATGTTTTTCACATTCCCAAAATGCATAGTGCTATGTTGCACATTCCCACAGTGCTTAGCAACTGAAGGTGACCCCAAGCACTGTGGGATGCTTACCTACATTGTTAGCTCCCCAGTGGACAGAAAGAGCAAAGCAATGTGGCCATGAAATGTCAACAATGGGTGGCAGAAAAACAGGTTTGGCAAGTTTTCTGTTTTGGCGACATTTGCGTAGCGACAATACTTTTGTCATCAAACCTTTCTAGTGTAAGTTACTTATATTAGATTAGCCGGGACACTCCCCTCCCAGGCAGTAGATCCCCATGTCAAACCTAAGCTAAACCCTTCTTTCTGATTTTCCAGATGCAAGTATCTTCTCATTCATCACAGTGCAAGTCTGTTCCCCTTTTATCACTATTTGTATTCTTCCAGGAGAATGCTCAGCATTGACTCTTGAGTCATTGGAGGTGGGGCATATTTCACTGATGAGAATGACTAAGGCACAACTTGCTGGTTCTTGTTAGCCAGGGAGCGTCGCCTAAACCCTGAGCCTGAATTCCTTGGGAACACAGGACTAAACAACTTCAAATTTTTATTAGTTACCACAGATGCTAAACTCTAGGGGGGGGGGGGGGGGACAGAAGCCCTTGGGCAAAATCTACAACAGATATATTTGCATGAGAATGGAGCCCTGCAAGGTGACCCAGACATAACTCCGTAATAACATTCTCAGTGCCCCAAACAAACAGGGGTAGGAGGGACATGCCACACACACGGTAACTGTCTGCCTCCTCCCCATCCTTTTATAGTTCCGGATAGCCAGGCTCATTCATGTGACACTATACCCGTCATGGAAACTTACTGCCGAATGGTGCTGATATGCAGCATGTCAGGAAAGTCCTGTCTATTTGGCATTGGGAGAAAAAACAAGACAGGATTTTCCTATTTTTTACTTATTTTGAACCCCCAGTGGTACAACCCCAATTGTGAGGTGTGTGGTGTATACGATACTATGCTAGAAGTTGTTTAAAAATCCTCACAAAACTGTGCGTAAGCTTGTAACTGCCAGTTCAGGTCTGTTCTTTTGGGGTTCTCTAGTAGGACATGACCTGTCCCAAGAACGTGTTTGCTAGAGTGTCACTTTCCCTTTTTGTAAGTTGATTTCCTCAAAGCCAAGGGCAAGGGGAGGTATTCAACAAAAAATCATAACATATGACTACAATGGTTGGACTTCTACAGGTATTATTTCTGGTTTAACTCCAAATCAATGGCTTTACAGCGGGGGGGAGAGGAGGGAATTTGTATTGTGTTTCTTTCTAGTCAAAACAGGGTTAAAAACAGGAGTTGAGCATAGAATCTATTGCCCACGCACAGCTTGTATAATTCCCTGTTGCAGTCTGGGGTTGTATTCATTTGTTCTCCTTGGAAAGGTTCATGTGTTATTAAGTCAGGGCCCATCTTCCTGCCCGTGGGACTTTTGCTATTGACTTTATTGGGAGCAAGAGGAGGGAAAAATGTAGCTAAGGGTTAGTGTGCACTGGAAAGGTGTTGTTGGTATAGTTATGCCAGCAAAGCTCCCTAGGAGAGATGCAGGTTATATGGACTCTTTTGCAAGTAAAACTGAATCTATAAAGGGATATTTTTGTGTGATAGTGTAACTATATGGGTTAGTGATTTAAACAAACAAAACATTCCTGATCAACCCAGCTCTGCCCACCAAACTTTGTAGTTTACACTTGGATTAAATGGAACAAAATTAATCCTGATTTGGTGCCTTTCAAAAATATTTTAATCTTTCTAAGGGATTCTCCAGAGGAAGTAATACAGCCGAAATTCACTAACAAGTACTCCACTTATCTGCATACCTGCCACCCTATCCTACTATTAGTCATACCAATTACTTCAGTGCAATCCTTTGTATGAGAGAAGCTAAAAAGAATTGGCCCATGAATTATGAAAAGAGATAAAAAAATAGCCAAGGGCCCTGAGAAAGCATTAGGACAAGGAGGAAAAGTAGTGGAGGAGTACTCTAGGAAAACTCTACAGAATGATCAGCTGTAAAATAGTTAAAAATACACCACAGTTATTATTAGGTATCAGAGTTAATATCCCATTCTAGAGAACAGAGATATTCACAGTTCTCTTAAAGCTATTGTTTCAGATTGTCAGCAAATTTGTAACCATCCCTTTATAGGTTCCAAACTTCAGTAGTTTTCTTTATAGCAATACGGCTGGGTTGGCTGCTGCAGTGCCCCTTTCTGGCCCATGACATCTTCTGCCTCTTCACTGGTCAACAGGCATCTCCAACATGGTCCTCTACTGTGGTGACTTAGTCCTCTGGCGGTAAATCTACATACCAGCATTATTTCAGAGTAACTGACGTTATTCCAAAATAACAAAAAGCACATCTATCCTACAAGCCTTTATTTTGAAATAATGTTGAGCTCAAGGACATCTTTCTCTGACTCATAGTAAAAGAACGGTTACTTACCTGTAACTGTTGTTCTTCGAGATGTGTTGCTCATGTCCATTCGAATTAGGTGTGTGCACCGCGTGCACTGCGTCTTCCGGAGCGTTTTCCCTAGCGGTACCCATAGCGCTGGCAGGGCGCCCCCTGGAGTGGCGCCGCCATGGTGGGGCATAAGTACCCCTGCCGGCGCCGCCCCACCTCAGTTCCTTCTTGCCGGACGCTCTGACGAAGGAGAGGTGGGGGGGGGGGAGTCGAATGGACATGAGCAACACGTCTCGAAGAACAACAGTTACAGGTAAGTAACCGTTCTTTTCTTCTTCGAGTGGTTGCTTGTGTCCATTCGAATTAGGTGACTTCCAAGCCAACCCCACTTCAAGGAGGAGGGGTCGGAGCACTCAGAAAGAGAAGTACACGAAAGTTGAACAATCCAAACATATTTATTCAACGAACCGAACATAGAAAAACTGTAGAAAGTGCAACGTGGTACAGATAAACATACATATTTACAATACAGAGCTGAGGACCGCAGAGCCCACCCCTGCGTCCTCCCTAGCCTGCTATGTCAGCACGTAGTGCGCCATAAATGTATGGAGCGACGACCACGTGGCCGCCCTGCAAATTTCAGTGATTGGAACCTGCGCCCCAAAAGCTACAGAGGACGCCTGCGCCCTGGTGGAATGTGCTGTAACCCGGGGCGGGACCTTCCTGGCCAAGGCATAACACTCCCTGATATACCCTGCAACCCAATTGGACAACCTTTGGGTCGATATGGGAAGCCCCTTCATTCTGTCAGCGACAGCAATAAACAATTGTGTGGATTTACGAAAGGGCTTGGTCCTATCAATATAGAAAGCTAGCGCACATCTAGCATCCAGGGAATGGAGCACCTGCTCCTTAGGGGAGGCGTGGGGCTTTGGAAAGAAAACCGGGAGGTAAATTTCTTGGGACAAATGGAACGGTGACACCACCTTGGGGAGAAAATAATGTGAGGCTCTGTCCTCACCCAGCCTGTCAGAAAACACTAGGTAGGGCAGGTTTACAGTTAATGCCCTCAGCTCGGAGACCCTGCGAGCCGAGGTAACGGCCACAATGAACACAACCTTCGCAGAAAGGTGCTTCAAAGAACACGTGGCCAGTGGCTCAAAGGGGGCCGACACGAGTCTAGACAACACAAGGTTAAGATCCCAAGCGGGGAGAGGAGGTCTAACCGAGGGATACAACTTATCCAAACCCTTAAGGAACCTTTTGACCACAGGGTCAGAAAACAGGGAAACTCCTGCCGAACCAACATGGAAGGGGGAGAGAGATGCTACATGAACTCTGATAGAGGAGGTAGAGAGGCCACTGGACCTAAGTTCAAAGAGGTAGTCCAGAATGGATGGGACAGGTGCACTCCCCTTCTGGACGCCCAAAACGAGAACTGCCGCCACTTGGCTGCGTACGACCGCCTGGTAGACGGTTTCCTACTGCTTAGGAGCACCATCTGTACCTCCTGGGAACATTCCCTTTCCGGTTGGGTCAGCCACGGATAAACCAGGCTGTTAGGTGGAGAGAGCTGAGATTCGGGTGAACCATGGTCCCCCCGTCCCAAGGTTGGGTCAGGAGATCCCGAACTGGTGGAAGTGTAATAGGGTCCTTGATGAGCATGTCCACCAGGATAGGGAACCAGAATTGTCTGGGCCATCTCGGGGCTATCAGGATGACCATGGACCTGAAGGTCTTGACCCTGGTCAGAACCCTGGGAATTAGGGGAAACGGGGGAAAAGCATAGAGGATGCCTGCTGGCCACAGCATTGTCATGGCATCCCCCCTGGAGTGTTCCCCGAGCCCCAACAGGGAGCAATAACTCTGGCACTTGGTGTTGCGTGCCGAGGCAAACAGGTCTACTAGGGGACAGCCCCACCTGTGGAAGACCTGACGAAGGGCCGAATCCTTGAGGGACCACTCGTGGGCTCCGAAGGACCTGCTCAGAGCATCGTCCAGCAAGTTTTTGCATCCCGGCAGGTACTCTGCCTGCAAAACTATGTCGTGCTCTACACACAGGTCCCAGAGGCACAGAGCCTCACGGCAGAGGGGAGGTGACCGGGCTCCCCCCTGCCTGTTGAAGTAAAACACAGCCGCTGTGTTGTCCAGGCACACCAAGACAGAGCGGCGAGAGAGCTTCGACAGGAAGGTCTCGCAGGCTCTCCTGACAGCCCTGAGCTCCCGGACATTTATGTGCAGAGCCTGCTCTGCTGGGGACCAAAATCCCTGGGTCCTGTGACACCCCAGGTATGCTCCCCAACCCAGGTTGGAAGCATCTGTGACCAGTGTAAGCGAGGGGGGAGGTACAGTGAACGGAACCCCGCTGCACACCACCGTCTCCTGGGTCCACTATTGTAAGGAGGCTATCACCTCCAGCAGCACTGTGAGAACCGTGTCCCAGAGACCCCTGGTTTGGTTGAATGCCCTTGCCAACCAGGCCTGCAGAGGCCTGAGCCTCATTCGAGCATGTCGTACCACATACATACACGCCGCCATGTGTCCCAGCAGCCTGGAGCAGACCCGGGCTGTCGTGATGGGGAACCGGGTTAACTCGGAGACCAGCTCCACTATGGATAGAAACCTGGCCCTGGGAAGGAGTGCTCTTGCCACCCTGGCGTCCAGGAGGGCTCCTACAAATTCGAGGTGTTGAGAGGGAGTCAACAATGACTTTTCTTTGTTTAGCATGAGTCCCAGCCTTACGAAGAAAGATCTTGTGAGGGAAACATGGGCCTCTACTTGCTCGTAGGAGCGGCCACAGATCAGCCAGTCGTCTAGGTACGGAAAAACGTGTACCCCTTTTTTGCGGAGGAATGCCGCTACGACTGCCATGCATTTTGTAAAGACCCTGGGTGCTGTTGAAAGGCCAAATGGGAGCACTGTAAATTGGAAGTGGCATCGGGAAACAATAAAACGGAGAAACCTCCCGTGGCTGGGTCTTATTGCCACATGAAAGTAAGCGTCCTTTAGATCGAGGGTTGCGTACCAGTCTCCTAACTGTAAAACCGGGATAACAGAAGCTAGGGTTACCATTCTGAACCTGGACCTCACGACTGTCTTGTTGAGGTCCCTGAGAGCTAAGATGGGACGAACCCCGCCCTTGGGTTTCGGGACAACGAAATATCGGGAATAAAACCCCTTGCCCTGCAGATGTGGGGGGACCCTCTCCACAGCTCCCTTTTCTAGAAGCACCAGCACCTCTTGGCGGAGTGTGCCTTCGTGAGAGGTGTCCCTGAAAAGCGACGGGGTGGGCGGGTTGGAAGGGGGCGAGCCCAGGAAAGGAATGGTATAGCCACACCTGACTATCTTTAGGACCCAGGCGTCGGTCGTGATTCCTGCCCAGGTGTGGGCAAACCGGGACAACCTGGCCCCAAACAGGGGGCCAGGGTGGGAGGCTGGTGCGCGACCCTCTAGCATCCCATCAAAATAGGTGCTTGGATTGCTGGGAGGGACCTTGACCAGCCCCACGAGGGGTATTCCCTCTCGGGCGGCGTCGACGACCCCTTGCAGAGGACGGGCCCGCAGCTGCCCCCACACCCCCACTGGGAGCACGAGGACGGTGTCTCCAGTAATCCCCACAGGGGACCTGGGACTGAGTTCTGCCCTGCTGTCTGTAGGGCAGTTGGCGACGCTGGGGGGGCCGGTGTATGAATCCCCAAGGACCGTAGGGTAGACTTCGTATCCTTGAGTGTATGGAGCCTGGAGTCTGTGTGCTCCGAAAACAAGGCTTTCCCATCAAAGGGCAAGTCTTGGATCGTGGTTTGGACGTCCGGAGATATTCCAAACACCTGCAGCCAGGCACCACAGCGCATAACCACACCTGACACCATGGTGCGGGCTGCAGAGTCGACAGCGTCCAGGGAAGCCTGGAGGGCTGTGCGGGCAATGGTTCTGCCCTCAGAGGTCATGGCCGCAAACTCCTGACGGGCCTCGGCAGGCAGCTTGTCCTTGAACTTATCCATGGCCTGCCAGATTTTAAAAGCATAGCGGCTCAGCATCGCTTGCTGATTGGCAATGTGGAATTCCACCCCACTAGTGGCATACACCTTATGGCCCATCAGGTCAAGGCGCTTGGGCTCCCTAGCTTTCGGGGACGGCCCCGGCTGGGGAAACCTCTCTTTTTGGGCCGCAGCCTGGACGACCAAGGACCCAGGAACGGGCTGGGAGTACAGGTGTTCGTGTCCCGACTGGGGGACGTAATAGCGCCTCTCGACTCCCTTTAAGGTAGGGGTCAAGGTTGCCGGGGTCTGCCACAGGGCATTGGTAATCTTGGCCATGGTTTTATTAAGTGGCAAAGCCAAGCGGGCGGGCGCATCGTCCGAGAGGATGTCAATCATGGGGTCCGTGTCCTCCACTACTGGCTCCACTGGGACACCCAGATTGGAGGCCAGACGCCTAAGCAGCTCCTGATGTGCACGGGCATCCATAGTAGGCAACGCCGATGCGGGATCCGCCAAAGCTTTGTCCGGTGACGATGGTGATGATGACTCCTGGACTGGTGCCGGGCCCAGCGCAGGAACTGGTTGAGGCGCCGGCTGGGCAGGCGGCACCGCTTGCGGAAGCGGCTCTGGTACCGAGGCCTGCAGCCCAGCAGTGGCGTCGCCAGCAACCGACCTCTGGGGGGGAGGAAGGGGGTCTTGACAGTGATGCTGATGGTTGCACTCGTTGCCCCGAGGCACCGGACACCACAGAACAGGGCACAGGCCCCTGCCACTCGTGGTAAGCCCACGGTGTCCAAAATGGCCATTGCGGCTGAGGCGGCCAAGTCTGTTGCACCCGGGAACGATCACGCTGGTGCTGGGAACGAGATCTATGTGTTGAGGAAGCTGCCGAGGACCCTGACCTGAGCGATGCCGCATCAGAATTGGACGAGTAATCAGACTCAGGCCAGGGAGGCGCAGATGACGAATATATTGCCACTGACGGGGAAGCAAACCTGGCCATGGACTCGGGTTTGCCCGCGTGCGCTCAATGCGGACATGCCAGTACCGGGAAAAACTGTGCCGGTACCTGTTGCGGTACCGGGAGAACAGGTCCCGGTGCCGTGAGAGAAGCCGCCGACTGCGGCACCAGGAAAACCGGTCCCGGTGCCTGGAGTGGAGTCGGTGCCAAGAGAACATATTCCGATGCCCGGGATGGAGCCGGTTGCGGCACCAGGAGAACCGGTCCCGCTGCCAGTTGCTGCACCGGGAGAACCGGTCCCGCTGCCAGTTGCTGTGCCGACACGGGGTATATCTGTGGTGCCGTAGTCGGTATCGGTTGCGATACAAACCCCGAAGAGGCCGACGTCACCGGCAATGGTGGTACCAGCGTGGCCCACAGGGTCAATGCCGGTGCCTGTGATGGTGCCGAAACGTGCATCGGTGCTGAAGAAGCTGATGCTGAAGGGCCCGACGATGGTGTCGAAGACGTCGTCGTGAGGCCAGGGTGACACGGCACAGGCGCAGCCAAGACAGGGTCTGGAAGGGTCCCAGCACCGCAGGAGGTCGAGCCCAGTTGAGCGCCAAGTGGGGTCTGGCGGCCTGCATCGATGCCGGCACCGATACGGCGGCAAGCGGTACTGGTCCCACCAGGGACGGTCCTGCTGGATAAGTGGCCAGTGCCGTTCGGTCATGCCGGTGCGGAGGCGAAGCTGGTGCCAACACGGCTTCTGGTGTAGGTGATCTCGACCCTTCCGCCTCAACCGATGACGGAGGGGAAGTAGTGAGGCTCATAAGGTCATGGGCTGCCTCAAAGGTGTCCGGCGTGGAGGGGCGGTGCGAGGGTAGCTGCCCTGGACTAGATGGGCATCCCGCTCGCTTACGCCGCACCGTGGTGGATGAGGACATGTGCACCGGAGACTCGGTACCATGGTGTAAGCTCGACTTGGACTTCCGGCTCAGAGACCTACCATGAGATGTTCTTGACCTTTTCGGTGCCGGAGAGCGAGATCGGTGCCGGGCCCTCGACGCCAAGGGCCAGTCCCAAGATGGGGCATCTCGCGTGGATGCCGGTGCACTGTGCACCGCAGAGTGCCCAGCCGGTGCCGGCTGTAAAGCCGCCTCCATGAGGAGAAGTTTTAGGCGAGAGTCTCTCCCTCTTAGTGCAGGGCTTAAAAGACTTGCAGATCTTACAAGTGTCCGTAAGATGGCTCTCACCCAGACACTTCAGACAACTGTCGTGAGGGTCTCCTCTGGGCATGAACTTTGCGCAGACAGTGCACACCTTAAAGCCTTGCGGCCCTGGCATTCCTCACCCCCGAAGGGGGAGAAGGAAAAGAACAAAGAAACACTAACTACCTAACTAACTGAACTATTTAGGACTATTTACAATACTAATGGAAACGGGAACCATTAACTGATTTAAGAGAGAGATACGCTCCAACGACCATCACGGGCGGTAAGAAGGAATTGAGGTGGGGCAGCGCCGGCAGGGGTACTTATGCCCCGCCATGGTGGCGCCATTCCAGGGGGCGCCCTGCCGGCGCTACGGGTACCGCTAGGGAAAACACTCCGGAAGACGTGGTGCGCACACCTAATTCGAATGGACATGAGCAACCACTCGAAGAACCACCCTCATTTCACGAGGAGTAAGGGAAGTCGAAGGAAGAGTGTTCTTCCTTCGACTTCTTGCTGTGTAGACAGCACCAAACCCCAAATTAAGCTATTTCGACTTAAGCTACACAATTGATGTAGTTGAAGTTGCGTAGCTTATTTCGGCTTTAGCCCTGCTGTGTAGACACATCCTGGATGAGCAAGTTCCACCCATTCCAAAGTATCAATATCCAAAACAAGTGTAACTAACTCAAAACTCTACCTCTGGGAACTCTCCCAGGGATCTTCAATAAGCCTTGTATCAGAGCTTCTGGCCAGGAGTGGTAAAGTTTGAGATTTTGGTTAATTTCTGATCCCACTATTTGGCAGGCCGGAGCTCTTCAGCTTCAAAAGGACATAATGAGGGAGCTATGCTCCCCCCGGCCCCTATCAAACTATCCCACAGCTATGTGGGCTCCGGGACTCTTCTGAGAGGTGGGTAGAGGTGGGTTCCTGTTCAAAACTTCTCCCTTTTCTGCATGGCAGAAGGAAAGAATTAACCCTGGATCTTCCATCCCTCATGTGAGTGTTTCACCCACAGGGATAAAAGTTAGCTGGAGGGCAGTGGATCCTCCTCCAATCATTTTGTGGGGTGAGACGTAAGCACCTAATTCCTTCCTGCAAGAAATACCTTTGGCACCAGGTTCCCATTCATGGGTCACTAGCAGAGATAAGTGCCTCCCTGCAATTTGGGCTTAGCCCATCCTGTTGTCAGCTTCTCTCGTTGGCTAGCTTGGCTGTCTCCCTGCCTAGCACTCTGGCTTTTGTGGATCACATTCGGAGGCATCTCTCCCCCCATTTATTGTGTAGGGAGTCTGGGTTTGGAGAATTGCTGTGTGCTCCTGATTTTCTAGGCTCCTAGAAGTTAAATGGAGTGATGCTCAACATTAACATCTAAATTCCTTCCGCAAGCCCACCCTTGGTCAAGAAGACAAATCCGTGAGGTTCTGCTCTACATCTGCCCTTGCCACATGTTGCCGTATTGCCATGCGTGCTCTGAATGTCCTTCTCCTGATCATCTGAGCACCTTCACATTCTCCATCATCTGTGTCCGCTTTCAACAGCTCATGAAGCTTTAATCAGGTCAGCAGCACTTTCCTTTCTTTCCCCTTCATAACTCCAAGAATTAAGGGTTTGAAGGCACATTGGCTTGTCTTTGCAAGGCAGTGAGTTAACCAGCCCATTCCTTGCATATAAAAGATGAGAAAACCTGCAGGAAAAAAAGAGAGGAGGAAAGATCAATGTCCATCAACAACCAATTCCCTGCTAGAGCAGAAAATCAAACCATGTGGGATAAGCCCATCTAAGACAAAACAATTATCTCTGCTCTAGAGAAAGATGAGCACTCCAAGGTTCTTGTCAGTGTGTCATGGGAGGCAATGCTTTCCACACCCAAACATGGCAATCGATTAAACTCCATACATTGGAGGAAGAATCATTATAGCTAAATTTATCTCAATTATATCTGGAGATACAAATAAATTCCCCTCCCTCCTTTGCCTTCCAGGACTTTCTAGGGCAAGGAATTCCAAATATTGATGGCCTTTTAGGGGAAAACACTGTCCCTTCTGCTTCCCTTCCCCCTGCATGTAATCCAAACTTCATTATTTTTTCATTTCCAGGAGCAGCCTTTGTTTTTCTGTTGCTGCTTAGTTTTCCACAATCTCTAGCCAGGCCTGTGTGATCCCCTGAGGGGACTTCAAACATTTCAGGAAGATCTAAGCTCCATTAGGGGTTAATACAATTTAGCAGTAAAAACATTTTTTTTTTTAAATAGCAACATAGCAGTGAAAAAGCTGAGGGAGCTGAAGTAATTTCACTGTGCAGGATCTTTTGTTGTGTTTGACAGAGACAGGTCAAAGCTTCTTTTTAATTTCCCTTCCTTTTGGGGGCAATGGCTGCCTGCTGGGAATGAGCTGTGTGCTGAGCCCCTCAGTTCCCATAGCCTGCAGTAAGAGTCGATGGTGAGCAGAACCCTGCAGGATCAGGCCCTGAATGCTTTACAGAATTTGAGTTCCAGGCAAAGAATATATTCCAAAGAAAAGGGACTCATGTATCTGTGTTCTGATTTCTTACCTGCCCATACAGCATGTATAATGGCCACATAACCAAACTGCTCCTTGTCCTCACCTCCGACATCCAACCACCACCACTAAATAATTCTCTTCTGGTTAAAAATCTGCCCACTGTTCATACACTGGGGCTATGTCTACACTACAAGGTTTTTGTGCAAAAACCGGCGGAGTGTCCACGCCTCAAGCGTGTTTTTGCTCAAGAAAATCGACAGAACAGAGGGCTTTTGCCGGTAGAGTTATTTCTCTCCCCACAAGGAATAACTCCTTTTTGCGCTACAGCACTTGCACAAAAAGGCAGGTGTGGACGCTCCGGAGGGGGTTTTGCGCAAGAAACCCCTATGGGAAAAAGCACAGGTACTCTGATGGCCATTCTGTGAATGGCCATCAGAGCTTTCTTGTGCAAAAGTGTCCATGCAGTGTGGACACTCTCTTGCACAAAAGCACATTGCTTTTGCGATGCACTTTGAGGTCTGGACATGCTTTTGCGCAAAAAGTTTTTGCGCAAGAACTCTTCCACAAAAGACTTCTTGGGCAAAAACCCTGCAGTGTAGACTAAGCCTTATAGTGTATCCCCTTGCCAGCTAAGAAGGCAGAATGAACAGACATGTCTTGAGTAGAGATCCTCATTTTCTGTGATAAAACCCCCAACTATTCTGGCAAAAAACCCATAAAAATACACTTTTTCCACAATCCTCAAGTGTTTAGTCAAGCAGCAGCTTGAGCCCACATGTGTTTGCCCCTCCACCACAGCAGATTCCAAATTCTGTGTCCGGCAACGCCTCCCTCCCCCCACCCCCCAATTCCTTTTTACTTTCTGGCAGGCCTCAGTTTCCCATGTACTCCACCCCCTCTCCCAGCTTTGATTATGATACCTGGATCTACACACATTTGTGAGTTACCACCCTTTGCCAGCACCTCCCTTTGTAGCTGTCAGGGATGCTTGATTGCATTTCAGTGCACTGTTTTCTGATAACTAAAGACACTTTTATAATGGCTCCACACTTTTATTTACAGATCAAGTCTCCCATACTAATCACTCTGATCCCAGGTGCAGGCTTTAAAGGCATGTCCCTGCCTATGTGTTGTATTGGATGGGAGGAGGGCAACCAAGAAAGCAACTGTTACAGAGGTTTATTTCAGTGCCCCTCATTTTCAAAATGCACCCTCAAAGCTTCCATGATGTTAGCAGCCACCCTGTGAATTCCTCTGACAGCGCTAGTGTCTGTCCACTCAAACTCTGCAGCGCAGGGCTCTGTGTCTCAGTGCGCAAACAATTCCCCCTTAGATTCACACAAATTATGCAAAGTGCAACACATGGTGATAACCATAGGAATATTGTCCTCAGTGAGGTCCAGCCTGCCATACCGACACCTCTATCTCACCTTCCATCTTCCAAAGGCACATTTGACCATGATATGGCACCTGCTCAGCCTGTTGTTAAAAGGCTCCTTACTGCTGCCTAAGTGCCCCATGTATGGTTTCATGAGCCAGGGCTTCAAGGCGTAAGCTGGGACTCCCAAGATCACTATGGGCATTTCCACCTCTCCCACTGTAATCTTGTGGTCCCAAAAGGAAGTCCCCACCTGCAGCTTTCTGCACATGCACCTTTCCAGGCCACTCTGCACTGATGTCTGTGAAACACCCGCAGAGATCCCCAAGCGCCTGCAACACTTCCGAGAAGTATCCCTTCTTGTTGATGTACTTGGTGGCAAGGTGGGCTGGAGTTAAGTTCAGAATGTGCGCGCCACTGATTGTTTCCTCCCCTCCCCCGCCAGTTAGGAAATCCCATGTCTGCAGTCAGCCACTATGCCATGCGCATTTTCCAGAGTCACAGTCCTCCATATCAGAATGCAATTTATTGCCCTATACACTTGCTGTACACTTCCCCACTCTAACCTGATTTGCAATTGACCGGTAGCAATTGGGAGTCACCAGCTTCCACACAGCAATTGCCATACACTTCTCAACTGAGAGGGCAGTTCTCATTCTGGTATCCTTGTGCCACAGGTCAGGGGCCAGCTTAACACACAGCTCCAGGAAGGCTGCTTTACACATCCTGGTCTTCATCCCACACTTGCATTACAGTGTGATCCCACTAATTAGTGCTGGTCTCCCTAGCCCAAAAGCATCACTCTACCCTGTACAGCGGCTCTGTGACTGCCAAACGCAATGACAGGTTACTGCTATCCACATCATGCACACTAGTAGGCTCCTTCAAGTCTTATCCTCTGTCAGTAATTTCTAGATGCTCTTCACTGCCATGCATAAGGTCCTCATCTCAGTTAACAGAGCACATGAGAGAAGTGCAGGGTCCATTCTTTCTTGCTGCCAATGCAGGAGTGTACAGCAGTTCGAAAAAAGGCATGAAAGGACTCTGGCAGCACCTGTACAAAGCAGTGCCTGATGGTTCATTCTGCATGATCCTGAGATGTCCGGCACTCCGTTCTGCTGTCCCATGACACCTAGTGACAGATGGTGTCGCTAGGCACAGTGGGATACATACCCACAGTGCATTGCTCCCACTGTACACAGGGGAGCTCCCAAGGTGAACACGCATTGGAGACTTTGCCATTGTTGATTTCTACATCTCAACATTCGTTTCCTCAATAAAACTTGATAGTGTAGACATATGCTCAGACACAATCAGTTCCCTTCAACAACCTCGAATAGCCCTATCCTGGCAGGAACAATGGAAGCTACCAGGAGAGCCACTGACATCTAACAATCCTCTGCCATCAACTTTACATTACCTTTTGAATTTCAAATTTCAATGGCAGATTCACCACAGCAGTGCAAACAGCCAGAGTATATCAGCCAGTTAAGCTGGGTTTACAGATCTTTTACATCACCAAAGCAGCCAAAGCATACAGACGCATTTAGTCCTTAATTTGCGATGAACTTACTGGTTTACAAGGCTGTGGTTGTGACACTAGTGTTATGTGAAAGAGGGTGGGGAAAGCCTTTGTGTTAAGAGCTCCCCCTGCACTCCTGCCTCAGTTCCTCGGCAATGCTACTTCAGTTTTCAGACAATCTAAGGCATCTGTGTTATGTGAAGCTTTTCAAAGCTCTGAAGCCCAAGCCAGCAGGCAGCCAGAAAACCACAGTGGGGCCAACTAATCTACCAGTGAGAGCTCTTGATACATATGCACAGTCCTTGTCATACCACTAACTCATTATAATGATTCAGAGGGGTAGTCAAGTTAGTCTGTAACTGGAAAAACTTAAAGAACAACAAATAGTCTAGCAGCACCTTAAAGACTAACAAAACATGTAGATGGTATCATGAGCTTTTGTGGGTACAACCCACTTCTTCTGATGACCGGAGTATTAAAAGTCCAGTTCTAAAATAAATAGGAGATGGGGGGGGGGGGGAAGGAAGGGAAAAAATAGTGAATTAGAGTGTTCATGTGACATAAGGCTGATAGAGAAGATGCAAATTGTTTTTAAGTACCCATTGTTTGGTTGGTTAAGTCATTAGGATGTGGAAGGTATTGTGCTATTCAGGTAATGTCTTTATTCATACCTTTGTGATGGCTTCCAAACTTGTAACTGAAGTTAAGTTCCAACACTTCCCTATGTATTTGTCTGGTGGAATTGGCCTGAAACAACACGGTGACTTTGAGATCCATTCATGAGTGCCCAGGCAGGTTAAAGTGTTCTCCAACAGGTTTGTGTGTGTTGCATTTTCAGATATCTCATTTGTGTCCATTAATTCTTTCCCGTAGAGACTGTCCAGTATGGCCAATATAAATGGCAGAGGGGCATTGTGACAGATCACATTAGTGGATGTGCAGTTAAATGAGCCCCTGATGTAGTGGTTGATGTGGCTGGGTCTAGTGATGAAATCACTTGTGTAGATGTGTGGACAGTTGGCACCAGGGCTGATTGCAGGGATGGGTTCCTGGATGATTATGATGGAGGTGTGTTGCGTGGTTACTGAAAAGAATTTGTTTGAGATTAGGGGGTTGTCTGTAAGTGAGGATTGGCCTTTCCCCCAAGGCCTGTGAGAGTGAGGGGTCATTTTTCAGGATAGGTTGTAGATTGTTGATAATGCTTTAGAGGGGTTTAAGTTGTGGGCTGTAGGTGATGACAAGTGGAATTCTGTTGTTTTCTCTTCATGGCCTGTCTTGAAGTAGTTCATGTCTTGGCACTTTTTTGGCTCTGTCAATCTGTTTTTTCACTTCTCCAATTGGATATTTCAGTTTTAAGAATGCTCTATATAGATCCTTTGGTGTTTGTCTCTGTCTGTGGGATTGGAGTAAATCTGGTTGTATCTTAGAGCTTGGCTGTAAAGAATAGATTGAGAAATATGTCTTGGATGGAAGCTAGAGGCATGAAAGTAAGTGTAGTGGTTGGTAGGTTTCTGGTATAAGGTGGTGGAAATGTGTCCGTCGTGTAATTGTACTGTAATGTCAAGGAAGTGGATCTCTCATGTGGACTGATCCAGGTTGAAGTTGATGGTGGGGTGGAAGTTGTTGAAATCCCTGTGAAATTCTTCAAGGGTCTCTTTGCCATGGGTCCCTATGATGAAGATATAATCAATGTAGCGTAAGTAGAGAAAGGGTGTTAGAGGGCAAGAGCTGAGGAAACATTGTTCAAGGTCAGCCATAAAGACATTGGCATATTGTGGGGCTATGCAGGTGCCCATGGCTGTGCCACTGACTTGAAGATACAAATTGTCTCTGAATTGGAAGTAGTTCAGACAAGGACAAACTTGCAGAGTTCTGTAATCAGGTGTGCAGTAGTGTCTTCAGGGATGGTGTTCCTGGTAGCTTGTAATCCGTCTTCATGTGGAATGTTGGTGTAAAGAGCTTCTACATCCATGGTGGCCAGGATGGTGTTTTCAGGAAGATTATTGAAGTTCTGTTGTTTCCTCAGGAAGTTGGTGATGTCTCGAAGATAGCTAGGTGTGCTGGCAGCATAGGGTCTGAGGAAAGTCAATATAGCCAGATAATCCTGTTGTAAGTGTGCCAATGCTAGAGATGATGGGTCGTCCGGAATTTCCAGGTTTGTGTATCTTGGGTAGCATATAGTAAACTCCTGGTTGGGGATTTGGGGGAAGTTTGTGTAAGTTTGGTTCTGGGCAGTATCAGGGAGCTTCATGAACAGTTGTGTAAGGGTTTTTTAGTATTCTTAAGTGGGATCAGAGGAGAGAAGCTTGTAGTATCTGGGGTTGGTGAGTTGTCTGGTCACCTCCTGTTCATAATCTGTTCTGTTCATGATGACTACAGTGCCCCCTTTGTCAGCCTCTTTGATTATGATGTTAGAATTGTTTTTGAGGCTGTGTATAGCATTGCGTTCTGCATGACTGAGGTTCTCTCTTATATGTTGTTGTTTGCTGACAATGTCAGCCCGTGCATGTTTACAGAAGCAGTCGATGTAGAAGTCAAGACTCTCATTATGACCGTTAGTAGGGGGTCCACATTGAAGCCTTCCTCTTGTGGGGTTGGTGCGGGGGGAGCAGCAAGGTCAGCGTGTTGTACATCGGTGCGTTGGAAATATTCCTCCAGGCAGAGGCGGCGAAAATAGGCCTCCAGATCTCCACAGAACTGAATCATATTCATGGGGGTGGTTGGGCAGAAGGAGAGTCCTCGAGATATGACAGATTCCTCTGCTGGGCTAAGAGTGTGGTTGGATAGGTTGACAATGTTGCTAGGTGAATTGAAAGTACCGGGAACAAGAGACCCTGAGGTATGTAAGAGTTTGGATAGTTTATTGTCCTTTTTCTTCTGAAGAGAGATGAAATGATCCTTGTAGGTGGCTTGTTAGGTAAAGAGGAAGTGTGTGTGGAAGCTTGGTTTTTTATCAGAGAGTCAGCCCCAATGCCAACTCTGTCCACACATCTACACAAGTGATTTCATCACTAGACCCAACCACATCAACCACTACATCAGGGGCTCATTTAACTGCACATCCACTAATGTGATCTGTCACAATGCCCCTCTGCCTTGTATATTGGCCAAACTGGACAGTCTCTACAGGAAAGAATTAATGGACACAAATCAGATATCTGAAAAGGTAACACACACAAACCTGTTGGAGAACACTTTAACCTGCTCGGACACTCATTAATGGACCTCAAAGTCACCGTGTTGTTTCAGGCCAATTCCACCAGACAAATACATAGGGAAGTGTTGGAACTTAACTTCAGTTACAAGTTTGGAAGCCATCACAAATGTATGAATAAAAATATTACCAGGCTAGCACACTACCTTCCACACCCTAATGACTTAACCAACCAAAGTACTTAAGAACAATTTGTACCTTCTCTATCAGCTTCATATCACATGAACACTCTAATTCACTATCCCCCCACCCCCTATTTATTTTGGAACTGGACTTTTAATACTCCATTCATCTGAAGAAGTGGGTTGTACCCATGGAAACTCATGATACCATCTACATGTTTTGTTAGTCTTTAAGGTGCTGCTAGACTATTAGTTGTTTTTCATTATAATGAGTAAAATTCTTCCATGAACTTTTGTGGTAGAGGCTTGATGGTGATTGGTTGAGTTTCCTCTGACGTCACAATGGTCACTAGAGTTACCTGAGATCTGACCTGACCCTGCTATAGCCTATGAGTATCATAACAATTAAATTCAACTAACACTAATAATATGGCATAAATATATCTCCAAGTATAGCCTACTCATAAGATTTCAATTAATTTTAACTACACGGAAAGTTTAAAGAGTTTATGTTATTCTGTAATTAAGAACATTCAAGACAAAGAAAAGGTTTGGCACAGATGCATGATTTCTTCGAGGGCCTGGTTTCCAAATAATTTTAAATCAAACTAATTAACAGAAGCATTTGTACATTCTCAGGGAAAAAAAACCATTTCTACTCTAAGTGCTGCAGATCTGGGGAATATACATGGTGTTTTTCATACAAGACAAATGCCTATGTGCAAAAATTTTACTTTACTCTTATTACTAATCTTTATTATGAAGCTTTGGCTGGCACCTCCATCTGTGTGGGACAAGGAAGGTAATGGTGCCTTTCCTAACTGCTTAGATAAACAATAATGTTGCTAAATTGGAATCTAGCATCACCAAAAAGGACAAACATGAGAGTGTGAGAGGATTTACAGAAAAGCAATAAAAAGGCTTTCAGGACCAGGAGGGGGACATATGAGGAGTTGCAAGAACCAAATATTAAAGAAAGAAGGACAAGGGTAGCAGATAATGGCAACTATTCAGAAATGCTTTACAGATAACTAGAAGATTTACCCAGCGTTGCTCAGGTCCTTAACTCAATTAATTTTTGTTTTCTGGAAAGTAAAATGAAAATGTAGATGCTTCATTTAAATCAGTATTCTGAGGTGGGACTGGGGATGAGGGGTTCAGTGTGCAGGCTGCCCTCAGGAGAGAGGACAGCGCCAGCCCCCTCTCACTGCAGCAGCCTGGGGCCTGGTGAGAAGGACCTCTCCATGCCTACTGCAGCTCCACCTGGCACAGCAGAGTTGTGTATCCCCTGGCTGGGGCAAGTCCAGGTTCATCTGCCTTCTGAACTCCCCAGCCAGAGTGAGGAATGCAGCAAACAGCACTTTCCCCTCACTCCCTGATGAAAGGGAACAGCCAGCAGTGTTCCCATATGAATTGGGGGGAAAGGGAGTTTCACATCCCCCCACACATCCTAAAGGGCTCCTCGGGGATGGTGAGGCTCAGTGCTGGGGCAGCCCCAGTTGGGGGGGAAGGCATGCCCACAGCCAGCTTCTTTTACCTGCCTGATGATTCTGTCTCTTTCCTGTATAGTTTTATAAGAAGCAGTCCCCTTCCAGGCACATTCCATTTTTCTGGCACAACCAAACCCTGACCTTGCTTTAAGTTAGGGTAAGAGGAAGCTACATGCCAAATTTGGTGGTCCTAGCTCTTATCATTTAGAGGGAGTTCTTGAACAAATGGACTCACAGATTGACAGACAGACAGCTATATAGTAGATAACAAAAAGAAGGGGAGGGATTATTAGCTATGGCGATTGCGACAGCAGAAGGAGCACCTACCTGAAACTCAAAAGGGGAAAGTTAGAGTAGGTATTAAAACATTTTGAGGCAAAGGATGTTTCAGCAGCATGATCTGCTGAGGGTGTTTATTGTCGTGATGGCCCCATGCAAAAGTACTATAGAAAATAATCAATGAGGCACATGAAAATCCTACTTCAAACAGGGTGTGTGTGTGTGTATGATATGAGATTGATCTGGCTTCTTCAGCTCTGTCACCTAGAATGAGGCACTATGGACTTTAATTCTACACCATTGTGAAAGGAGATTAAGCCCAGTTTTCTTCCTGGAAATTGAAGGCTATATAGAGAACTGGAAGAAGCATCCTTTTTACCACTGAAAATGAAAAAAATTATGATAAAAGTCAGGGCACAATCTATCTCCCATTGAAGTGCATGGGAGTTTTATCACTGACTGAAATGAAAGCAAGATCAGGACCTCACCAAGTGAGGCCATATGGTCTAGGGCAGTGGTTCCCAAACTTTTCAGCATCATGCCCCCCTTTCTGATTTTTGAGAAACCCTCATGCCCCCCCTCCCAAAAAATAGCAGCAAAACTTGGGGTGGGATTGATGGGGGTGTATGTGGCTGGGTCACCTCACGCCCCCCCTGGAATTTCTTCAGGCCCCCCCCCCAGGAGGGCATGCCCCCCCCAGTTTGGGAACCCATGGTCTAGGGGCTACAGCCCTGGACTGGGATTCAAGAGAGTTGGATTTCTACTCCTGGCTCTGCCACTGCCCCTCTGTGTGACCATGGGTAAATCATTTCACCTGTTTCCCTTCTCATTCTTTGTCTTGTCTGCTTATACTGCAAGCTCTTTAGAACAAAGACTGTCTCTCACTAGGTGACTGAACAACACCTAGCACAATGGAGTCCCATTCCCAGCTGGAGACAATGAAATAATACAAATAATGAATAATAATAGTAATAAATAGAGGGAAATGATGTGGAGTCAGAACTCTGGCCAAAAGAGAACATTACAGCTATATCATATCTGACTTTTTTAAATCCACAATGCCTTTTATGCACCAAATTGTGGGAGAAGAACGTGTTTTACATCAGCCTTTTGTTTTTAAACACTGAAGTATTTTAGTGTTTGAGGAGAGTGTGTGCTTGTGCTGTTTTCAAACAGAAAACACTCAGCATGCACTAGGGATGTTTGATAGCAGGTAACAGAATAGTTGAGCAACAGCCTGAATTCTTAGCAGTTACACGATTGCTACCAGAGGCAGCAGCATGGGGTGCCAGGCAGGAGCCAGTCCATGAGGGGAACCAGTTTAAAAACCAGCCCCCCGAGCACACTGGCTGCCTGCTACCCCATGCAGCTACCTCTGATACAGGGGGTCTGAGTTCCCAGTGGACAGAGGCTGCTGGAGGGGAGGCGGGCGGGGGAAGCAGCTGCGAAGCAGCCCCTGCCCACCGCAGGCCCAGGCTCACTGTGGACAGAGGCTGGTCTGCACCCTCTGCAGCAGCATGTGTCCACAGTGAGCCTGGTCCCACCATGGGCAGGGGCTGCTACCATATAGCAGCCTCTCCTGCCCGCCCTATACTAGCAGTGCAGGGGAAGCCAGTTGGCTCTGCGGAGCCAGTGCTTGGGGGAACCGGCTATTATGCTGGCTCCCGCTTCCCCCTCCCTTTGCTGCCTCCGATACAGCGGCAGCAAGGGAGAGGGATGCAAATAATTGACTAAATTAACCGATAAGCCTAGATTTATCGTTTAATCATCTAATCATTTAGTCATTCACATCCCTAGCCTGCACATGAGATGCAAGAGTTGTGTAAATTTACACAGAAAATGTCATGTAAGTGATGGCAGAACACAGTGCTACTTTTCTAACAAACTTCATGTGCAGCCTGATAGTATGCAGTGCTGAGAATCTACTGAAGGCAAGTGGGAGATGTAAGGACTACCTATGATAGGATCAGTCCCATAGGCACGGCTAAGAAATCAAGCTACAGCCCTTCCTCCTCAGGAAGTCCCCTGAAAATTCTAGCAGCGGGGGCATATTTTATATACTATAGAAGGCAGAATGTTCAGATTCTTCTCCCTCAGCCTCAGAGACTCTCTCATGATGAACGCCTGCCACCTGCAGTCTTGTTCACATGGCCAGATGCCCAGAGCTTCATCTCTAGCGGGGACTTTCTCATACTCCCAATTACTTTTCAATTAGCTAACAGGAGACCTGGTAGCAAAAAAGTTTTTCAAGGCTTCTTTTCCATCTCTCTCTCCTCTCTCTCCCTCACATACACATCGCTTGCAAAAAAAACCCAAACACACACACACCACCAACACTGATGGCTTTAAACTTAGGGTAGAAAAGTATGGACCTCTCCCCTATGCCCCTCTTCTCTCTGCCCACCCACAAAGGCCTGGACTGCAATGGCCTGTTTTTGTTAGGTGGGGGTCGAGGAAGCAAAGAGTTGTAGGAGGGCAATGCATACTCCTCGACACCGAGAACTAAGATACACAGTGACCCTTCATTCAGAAGCAGGTGGCTGTGTCTAAGAGCATGTGTTTCATGTGTGAGTGTGTACATGTAAGGTGGCAAGGCAGGAAGTCCATGTGAAATACAGAATTCCTGGCCATGAAACCCCATGCCAAAGTAACAACAGGGAAAGCCACAGCCTCTCTCAACTCCCTCTCTCCACAGACTGCTGTGCTAAATGAGGATCATGTCTTATGCCAGCTACAGGTGGGACATCCCTGGTCCAGCACACTCAGGACCTGAGCGGTCCCGAACCAGAGTGTCTATCAGACCAGGGGAGATCAAGGCTCCCTTCCCGGCTGCTGGCTCTGCTCTCCACCAGTCTTGCTTCCCCCAGCCCAGCTGGGCTGCACTCCCCACTGCACTGGGGCTTCTCTCCCCACTGTGCCAGCTCAGGCTGGGCTGCACTGCCCAGCCATGGCCATGCTCCCCACCACCAGCCCCAGCCAAGACTGTGCTCCCCACCGCACCAGCCCTGCTGCCACCAGGGCTGTGCTTCCCACCACCAGCCAAACCACCCGCCGGAACAGAGAGTCCCAGATTTTAGAGATTCTACCTGTACTGTGAGCTGGGAAGAGAAGTCTCTTTCTCAATCCCACATCCATTTTCTGAACACAATGCCCATTTAGTTGGGCTGTAAGGACATGGCTCTAAGTGAATGATAATGAAGCAGATCAGTTCACTGAAACATGAATCCCAATACTACCTCCTTTCCCTTGCCACTCTCATGTTCTCTTAGAATGATCCTCTGTGCCCATTTTGTATTTTCCCTAATTTAATTAGAGGTGCTCCAGACGGTATACACCTGTACCTTGCCTCCCTAGTGAGGGTGTACAAACAGAAGCCTAATCCAGAGAAAACAAAAGGAGAGAGATTAACTAGTAATTCATCCCTCTTTATTGCCAAACCATTTTCTTAATATGCAGCCAGCTTTCTAGGACAAAAGCATGTATTTATGTCTGCATTTTTCTTTTCTCTCTCTGCATCTATCCATCCACATGCAAAAACCTGTCTTTGGTGACCACCAAACTGCCCATGGAAAGATGGTGTACTTGGTCATCACTTGAACCTGGGCCCTCCAGAGTGAAGGGCATGAGTCTCCGTAACAACTATCAGGGTGGGCAACTGAACTACAAACTCACAGAGGTCAGACGATAATCTGCTGCAGTGTGAGCTAAAAGACTAGCTCCTGTCCTGGGAGCAGAAGCAAGTTCTTATCCTTTGTAGATCAGGCCAAGGGGGACACAGAACACTGAACAGTGGGAGATACACAAGCCAGTGTCAGAATTCTGAGGTGATTCTTTTGCCTCCCTCCAAACTAAAAGATTTCTTTTTAAATAGCACAGGGGAGACTCCTTAGGCTGCTTCATGTCTCCTCTGTGGTAGAGAATTGCATTGCATCCGCTGCCAACAGCTGAAAAGATTTTCATACAATTCCCCAGTGAGCCAAGGGTCTGAATAGCTGCTAGGCTCCCAGCTCCCAGCATGTTTTCAGTACAGTCAGGTCCCTGACTTTTTCTCCTGCTACTTAATTATAGAATCCAGCATGGGCAGCAATATTAATATCACATGCACTCAGAATAGCTGTTCCCCTCTAAGCTTACACTGATAGAGACCACCTGAGAATGAAAGGCAGCAAACTGCAGAAGCATAGATACATTAAATCAAACTTAGTAACATTTAATTTTTTTACAGCTTTCATTTCTTTAACCTGTTTTTTTTCCTCCTCTCATCACCATTTCCTTTCTTTTTTCATACACACACACATACTGTTTCCTCTCATTATTGAGTTATTATTTTCTCTCACAACATCTCCTCTTGTTGGGAATTTTCTTTGAAAGCAACTTCTCCTTCCCCTTCATCCTTTGGGCCCCTCTTCCTTGACCCCTATGCATCGTTGTCATTATTTATTAAGCTCTCTCAGTGGGCTTGAAGCTGCACGAGAAAGACATGGCCCGTATCTCAAGTTGCTTATACTCATCCTTGTTCTCCCTCATATTATGTTGTCTTTGACCTCTCTTCCCCTCATCTCCTTTGCCCTTCTCAAATGTCCTCATACTCCTCTCAGCAACTCCACTTCCGCCTTGCATCCCCACTGTGGCCACTGAAGTGAGTTTCCTCTCCCCACTCAGATCTACCCTGCTTCCTCTCCATATCTGAGGTGCATTCCTTTACTGTGCCTTCTTGCTCCATCTCTCCATTCCCTTCCCTTGTTAACCCAAGACGAACTGAGTAAAACAAATTAAAACAGAGAAAATCTCTGGGAACAACTCTCAGATAGTGGGTGGGGGAGGGAAGGCATGGGTTCACACAAAGAAGTTTAAACCAAAACAATCAAAATAAAGAAAAATACCCTGATCACAACTAAATGCACATTTTCCCTCTACTCACAATCCATGCTGTTCCATACTTCAAGGCCCAGTTCACTCCCATGTCCAATATTTCTTATAGGCATGGTAATTCTGATTACTGCATCTGCTTCCTCTAGCTCTTAACTTAGAATATTTCACAAACAGAGCAGGCAAGGTATCTAAATAAAATTCAGATTCAGCACTGTATCCCCATTGGTTCCTCTGGCCCCCTGCCAACATCCTTGCTAACTACCTGAGTTAAACCCCTTAGTCACTGGGTGCTGGCCAGCACTCCTCCTATCCATCACAAGAGCATTTAAGGAGATACAGGGATCAGCCTCCTGTCTCTCAGGCTTGGGGTCAGAACTCTAGTGCACGGCATCCAATCTGATTAAAGTCAGTGACACAGGGCTAGCTAGGCAAGCTGAGATAGGGCCCATTTTGCAATTTACTCATACATACCATTCCCTCATTTCAAATATGTCCACCAGTGGGGTATCAAGGTGGTAGATACAGAAATTAGGAGTTACATTCGATCACAGACTCACAGGTCGTACTCGTACTTGATCCTTACCCTCTTCAGTGTGACAGCCTTTGTTGGGGTTCACTCTCTCTTGGGGTTTAAGCCCCTCTGGCTCCTGGAAGCACATGTCTCTAAGGCTCCTGCATGCCTGTCCTCTCACCATGAGCCCCCTCAGGGAGTCTACTCCCTCTAGACCAGGGGTGGGGAACCTCAGGCCTGGGGGCCGGATGCGGCCCTTGGCTTGCCAGGATCTGGCCCCCGAGGCTCAGGGCTCCCCCCAGCATTGGGGAGCCTGTGCTGGCACTCCAGCCCCCTCACTTCCCTACCGCAGAGCTGGAGCACACAAAATCTACTCGCCTATCCCCCTCCCCCAGGCTTTGGTGTGAGGGGAATGTGGGAAGTGTCTTCCTCCTTCTGAGTCAGGCACCATGTCAATGAGGCTTTTTTTCCTTCTCACTTGTGTGTGGTGCCCAACTGATTTTTCTCTGGGTCAGTAGTCCCCTACTCTAGACCCCCAGGGCCTCCACTCCCTACTCTAGACCCCCAGGGCCTCCACTCCCAGAGGGAATAATGTAATCCTGTTCTCTAGACTGGAACAACTCTCAGCATCAAACAGGAGGGTTCACTGAGCTTTTGAACACAGAATAGGAACTCTCAGGGCCTGTAGGCCTGGCCTCCTTTAGCACAGCACGCCTGAGTCTTCCATGCATCCAGGTGGGCCCTACCTGCTCCCTCTGCCCAGTCCAGAAGCCACCTCCTTCCAGCTGAGCCTCCAATATCCTCCCCCAGCAGCTCCTCCCCTAGCCTTTGTCTTTTGTCCAGGTTAAACAGGGTCACTTGGGACCCTATCCCCAGTTCTGATCTGGTCCCTGTAACAATAAATTCCCTCTCCACTCCACTTGTTATATGCTAGCAACACTCAGGGACACAGAGTGCTACCCATGCTGCATGCAACCTCTTTGAACCCTCCACAAATCCCCCACTTCATCACCCTCACTCCCATGTCAGGCAGCCTTATGTCAGGTATTTTTTTCCCTTCGATTGGTTCAGTCTTTGTTATTCCTGGAAGTCTCCCTTAAATGGGTGTGGGTTGCATCCTGCTCTGAACGTGGCCAGGCTCAGGGGCTCAATAATCTGTGTCCTTCCTGCTGGGAGTTCCGGGGTCAGTGCCTTTGTCTGAGGGTGTGTTGTCCCATTTTGCTCTGGACCCCAGCAGCTGCAGAGCACATACTGAGTGCTGCTGTCTTAGGGTATTGTGAGTGGAGAGGGCCTGTGCTGTGCCTCTCCAGCAGGTGCCTGGCAGCATAGAGGGACTGAGCCACATTTGGTGCCAGCTGTTGGGCTACCCCAGAGGGTAACATGGCTCTTGGTATATACTGGAGATGCCCCATGGGCTGCTCTAATTAACACCAGCTGCCCCTACAGCACACTCCAATGCTGAGGTTGCAAGGGAGCACTGTGCCTATTCCTCTGCTGAGGTGGAAAAATTCCCGGAGGGGTTACTTATAGCCCCATCTGGGGATGGAACCATAGAAAGGGGCAAGAACAGGGGCTCTCTTAAAAGCCTTAAGAAATCAGGCTCTGGCTCCTAAATCATAGTCAGAAGTGAATGGTGAGACAGTCGTGTAATGTGCTCTTGGAAGGATCTCTTGCTAAACCAGTAGCTGCTGTATCTGTCTCAGGGCAATTCTACAGCACAGAATTAAGTGGACCTGAATTACGTCAATGTACAGCCACTTCAGTAACTGAATCTCTTTTGCAAATCTACCAGGCCCACTGACATCAAGTGCAGGCCCAGGGCAGAGCAGTCAATGAGCCCCACGCATGCACAAGCTGTGCCCGCGTGGACACTGTCCACCTGACATTTGGGCAGTGATGTGCCTGCACTGGTGAGTACTCAGTGAACTGCTGACACAGACCGGTCTTCCACGTGCTCATCTGGCTATTGTTTGGACCCTGCCCCTACCCCACCTCTTCCCTGAGGCCATGCCCCTGTCCTACCCCTCCTCTGAAGCCCCGCCCCTGCTCACTGCATCCCCCTTCCTCCCCCACTCGCTCTCCCCCACTCACTTTCAGCAGGCTGGGGCAGAGGGTTGGGGTATGGGAGGGGGTGCAGGCTCTGAAAGGACATTTTGATGTGGAAGGGGGTGCAGGGTGTGGGCCCTGTGAGGGAATTTGGGTGCAGGCTCTAGGCTAGGGCAGACCGTTGAGGTACAGGAAGGGATGAGGGGCTCGACACTTACCTCAGCTGGCTCAAGAAAAAAAGGGGCACACCCGTGTCAGTGGCTCCTAGGTGGGGGGGGGCATCAGGAGGCCTCTGTGCATCACTGCCCACAGGCACCATCCCCCTGCAGCTCACATTGGGTGTAGTTCCTGACAGCACACAGAGACTCCCTCCCCTACCCCCGGGGCTGCAGGATTATGCTGCTGCTCCCAGAGCAGCACACAGGAAGGGCAGACAGAAAGCTTACGTTAGTCTTGCTGTGCTGCCGGCAGCAGCAGCAGGGAGTCCCTGAGTCCTTTTAAATCACTGAGGCCCCTGGGCAATTGCTCTTTTTGGCCCCCTCTCCCATCAGCAGCCCTGATGTCCACACTACAGTCCTTGTGTCGGCATCCTCACCAGGAGCACTTGCCCTGATTTAACAGTCAGTGAGGGGCATTGTGAGGTGGCTTACCTCAACTGTTGCTGCCTTTCAGAAGCTATGGCCTACCCTGACACTGTCTTGACCTCACTATGTCGACCTAAGCAATATCGCACCTGCGCAGGTAGAGTTATTATATCATATAGTGGGCAAGTTACATCATTGGGAGCTACATCAGAGTTAGGTCAATGTAGACGGCCGTACGTCGAGCTAACTGTAGCATAGACGAGGCCACAGGGTTTTAGAGGGCTGCCAGTTACCATGGTATCGGACTGCAGTTTTTATGTTGTATAAACTGCAATGCCTAGGTAGTTTTCATCACCGCCAGCCTATTACAGCAGGCCAAGCTGGAGATCACAAAAGATTGGACCGCCATGACTACATCACTGTTTGAAAAGTGGGCACAGTCTCTTGGCAAATCAAAGCTGGAGAGAGGCATTTCTTATCTCTTTTGCTCCTTGAGTATCTAGAAGCAATGATGTGTCAGCTGGACTCTGAGGCTACATCTACACTGCACAGTTATTTCAGAATAAGCTATTCCAGAATAGTTATTCCAAAATAGCTTATTTCAAAATAACACGTCTACTCTGCAGGTAAGCCTCAAAATTAGTCTGAGTCAGGCTTCCCTAATGTAGACATGCTATCTCGATTTAGAGCCCCAGGAGGAATAACTTAGAATGATTCTGATGAGGGGCTATTTCGAAAAAGCAGAAGTGGAGCGTCTACACATGCCTTATTTCGAAATAGCTATTTTGGAATAGGTATTTTTCTTTGTAGAATGAGGTTTATAAAAGTCGGAATAAGCTGTTCATTATTTCAAAATTATTTCAAAATAACGAAATTGCTGTGTAGACGCTCGCATAGTTATTTTGGAATAATGGCCATTATTCTGAAATAACTTTGCTGTGTAGACACACCCTGAGAGTAAACACTGTGTGCTTCTGTAACCACCACCAGGCAGATTTGAAGCTAGGACCTCTGGAGCTTAGTGTATGAGTCTTTACAGCTTGAGCTAGAAGCAATGATGTGGCAGCTGGACTCTGAGGCTACATTGCACAGTTATTTCGGACGTAGGAACTCTTAGCTTAGGCTGTAGAACTCACTCATTCTTATGTCTCGCTGTAGGTGGTCTAAGTTCTACTACATGGGACAGTGAAGTACACCCACTAGATGTGTGAATTGCATTACTTTAACAATTGGAGGGAGGTGGGCGTTGACTGAAGCTTCACTCACTAACTAGTTCCTCAAGCCAGTGTGGCCCAGTAGACAGAACACGGCATTGAGAATCAGGAGACCTTTGTGTTGCCTGATCTGATATTGACTCTCTCTGACCATGGAGAAGTAATTTAACCTCTGTATGCCTTGGTTTCACCATCAGGAGATGGGCATAACAACACTTCCCCTTCTGGGTGAAGCCCTTTTGAGATAGACAGCCGAAGAGCATGGTATGGATGTGAAGTGTTATTATTAAAATGGTTTTCTCTCTTGCTATTAACATCAGCCTCATCTTACAGGGAGGGGTTAAGCTTGAGAGCGAGCTGCTTTTCATTCACATCCGCACCTCTCGTAGGCACTGAGAAAACTGCATGAAGGTGTTGCTCACTATCAGTGCCAATTAAAGTTCACAGACCCAACATTTATTCTCTGGCACGGCTGGTGCAATTCTTTTAGTAAGGAAGGGCTTTTTTCACTCTTGTTGAGCAATTGTAGTGGTAGCAAAGCCTTCCTCCATCAGAGCTAGTAATCATCCTGGCTCAAAACTAATTCCTGCAGGCAGACAGAAGGAGCTAGCCTTTCTATAAACAGCAGAATTAATTTTCTAATGTCAACAACTCACTGAGCTAATCAAAGCAGCAATAGTTAATGAAACAGCAAAACCCACAAGTTTATAGGTAGAAGTATATTCAGATACACGGTCTGCATGGCTGGTATTACTGACAGTAGATTTTTTTTTAAGGCTTTATTTTCTCAGTGCTCTTTCCTTACCCATAGAATCTTCTCCCTCGTGAAATTGTCTATAGTTAATGGACATGTTACTCGCTCACATGAGGATGTGAAATTTTTCTTCTTTCTGAAGAATAGTTTGTTCTCTTTTATGAGGTATTAGTATATGAGAGCCTGTTCCTGATGTTTGCTGCTGCTTCTCAGCATGGGAGGGGGCAGATCCTCAGATAATATAAATCCACATGTTTTCACCAGCTGAGAATCTGACCCATGATTTTTTTTGGTGATATTGAAATGTGATATTTAATTTTATTGTGTTAAAAATTTACTTTCTTGAGAAGGATACATTTCTGGATGCAAAGGCCCAGATTCTGTACCCACTGGTGTCAGTAGCAGAATGATCAAACCCTAAAAACTGGGTGTTTTACCTCTCAGGATTAGGTCCTAATATAAATTATACACAAAAACTAAATGAATGTTACCATTGTGAACTGAAACAGAAAGGTCAAGGATGCAAAATTGTAAAGGGACACAGTCAGGTCAAATTTGTCCTGCTGCACTGCTGTTTCCCCAGCCGGGGGCAAAGGGAGGAGTAGAGACAATGCATGGAACTGCTTTCTCCCCCACCAGGAAGAGTCTATGTGTCAGATCTGCCTTGGCTTGCCTGACGCTGGCCCACAAGGTTCGGGGCTCTCCTACCCCCACAGTGGGGAGCCACCACTGGCTCTCCAGCCCTGCAGGGGGAGCTGCGGGAAGCAGGGGTCTCAGGGCTGGAGCACCAGTGCTGACTCCCTGATGCTGAGGAGGGGAACCCCAAACCTTGAGGGCCAAATCCAGGCACATCTGGGGCTGGATCTGGCCCCCAGGCTGTAGGTTCCCAATCCCTTGCACTATTACATGATAACATGAAAATGAAATTACCCAAAAACTGACTGCAAAACAAAGTGAAGATGGTTGAGTCTCTTCTCATTGTCCCAGATGAGCTAAAGGTAAATTAGACCTTAGGTAAATTAGGTAAATTAAATAGTATAACCAGTGAAAAGCAATTAGCTCTTTAAAATTTGCTTGGTTTTAATAATTAAGATCCTGATCCTGCACAGGGATTCATGCAGGTATTAAGGTTTGCTTAAGCAGCTCCTATAGCAGGATTCGGGACCAAAGATACTAGTAATTTAGGTCTCATTTTAGCAAAGCGCTTGTGCCTATGTTTAACTTTAAGCACATGCTTAACTCCCCATCGAAGCCATGTGCATAAATGCTTTGCTGAATCAGAGCAAAAGCTCCTCTAGCATAGCCAACCCTAAGGCTTTCAAAAATCATGAGTCAGGTCCATCACAATCATAAGATCGTCTTAAAAATCATGCAAATTTTGAAAAAAAAAGTCTTTCGGGTTCTTTCATTTGCCTTCAGATTACTGAATTTTTAGTGTTCCCATTCTCAAGCTTTTCTCTGCTACCAGCAGGGCTGGACATTTACTTCTTTCACAAATGAAAACTGAAATTTCTCACATAATCCTATGACTCCAAGCGCCGGAGTTTTAGGAAAATGTTACGTGACTCTTGATGAAATTGAGGGAGCTGGGACCACTACTACTCCAATTTAAGTTCACTGGCATTTTGACATTGAGTCTAAGTGAAACAAGATTGGGCCCTGGCTAGGAACTGATCCCCCAGAACATTTGGCTCCAGAAGGGCCAACATTTGATCAAATTAAAAGACAGTGATGTTCTAGAAACAGATATTTTCCCTTAAAAAACAGGCTACATTTTCCTAAAAATAAACCCACAAATCACAAACAGTAGAAACCCAACACAAAGAAGATAAACTACAGCATTCCCCTTCTGGAATGTAATGGGATTAATTTAATCTCATGTTTTAAAATGTCACTCATTAGATTATGATATATTATATTGTTTTGCATGCATCATTCACTCTATATGGATTTTTCTTTCCATATAAAAGCCTTCCATCCCCTTATAGTATATAGCAAATGAAAAAGGGGGGGATCATTTTTTACTTGTTTCCCTTATGATGATTTATTTAATGACTTTCCACTGTGTGCTGGGCTACTGATAGATAATTTAAATAGGTCATAATTGTCTAGCACTGTGTTTCCTATTCATTCTCTGGACACATTCAAAAAATAAAGCTTAAGACAACAGAGAAGAAAGTGTGGCATGGTGAGCATTTCTGACAGGGTTTACAGTCTCTCTAAATTGATCTTCAAGACATTTCAGTTAGCTGGTCAAAATGTATTTGAGGGATATGGTTCATGACAGAACAGTACAAGAGGCAATACACAGTATGAGTTTACATTTCTATAAACAAAGCAAAGAAAGCTGTAGAATAACCTATCTGCCTCTTTTGACTATCCAGTCTTTAGGTGCTTATAGACAATTTGTTTTTCCTGTTACGTTCTAGCTCGGCTTTCCCCTTGAAATTTTTATACCCACTACCTCTTCTTGTTTCCCCACCACCACCTCCGCTCCCCTTCTCCCCGATTTATTTTAGTTCTGGACATCTGACACTCTGGTCATCTGAAGAAGTGGGCTGTGCCCACGAAAGCTCATGATACCATCTACATGTTTTTTTTAGTCTTTAAGGTGCTACCAGACTATTTGTAGTTTTTTAAGTTTATTAAAAGAGGTTTATTATAACTATAGGATAGGGCCTAACCCTGGTTCAAACAAAACTCCCCATTGATGCTCTGCCCCTATGGAATGACTGTGTGTTAGGGATGTGAAGGTTTCACTGGTTAACCAGTAAGCCTTGCTTTTAATAGGTTAAGGTTATTGGTGAAGGTTAACTGGTGGGACTTGAGCAGCTCCCCACCTGCCAGGGGCAGGGGGTTGCTCCAGCTCCACAGAGGGCCTTCTGCAGACGGGGATTGCTACAGGCATGGAGGCCACAGGCAGAAAGGTCTGCTCTGACCAGGCTGGAGCAACCCCTGCCTGTGGCGGAGATGGGATGTGCTCCAGCCCAGCAGCAGATGAGGGGGGCTGCTCCAGCCCAGCTGGAGCAGCCCCCCTGCTCTCCCCCTTTTAATCTGTTAACTGGTTAAACACGGTTAGCCAATTAAATGGGATTTTACATCCCTACTGTGTGGCACCCACCCTGAAACTCTAGGGAT
Organism: Pelochelys cantorii; assembly: GCA_032595735.1. NCBI lineage: Eukaryota > Metazoa > Chordata > Testudines > Trionychidae > Pelochelys > Pelochelys cantorii. Next base: position 250,909,851 of record CM064326.1, on the reverse strand, counting down.
TCCTAGCAGATCCACCCTGGGGGATGCACAGGAGGCCAGGACTATCGGCTTGGAAGAAACCTCATGTCTCTTTTATAATGTTGGCCCTACAGGGTTCCCACACGCCACAGTGCTCTGAATCCAAACGGAGTCTATGCTGGATTTCAGTAAGGCTGACCTTTTACATAGTACTTGTAGTGAATTTCACCCACACAGTGTTGCTTAAAATTCTCTAGAGCAGATAAAGTTAGATAGGGTCTGTTGCATCCTACTGAGGTCTCTGCACAACATTTCTGCGGTATATTGTTCTGCATGCTTACTGGATACACTGAAATATATTTCTGTAAAATCCTCACACCCCACATTTTTTTTTACAATTAAAGTCATTTCAATCTTACCATTCAATTTCAGTCTGCTAATAAGAGCTATTTTTTAACATGCAGCATTTTAAGAAAGAATGCACCTTTAAACTAACATTTAAGGAGATTGTATCTTGCTGCAGGGTCATATCTTCAATGAAATCTAGTCTACTTTGATTAATAATTGATGACAATTTTGCATAGGCAAGTCAAAAAAAGAGGGGGCTCTTTCAATTGATCTGAGTTTCTCAAGCAAATGAAACAGAAACATTTTCGCCTTCAGTTGTTAACTATTTATATGGCTGCAGCAACACTAGGTTCAGTCTGTTTCATACAAAGGGGTGAATTCATGATCAGAACAAGACAAAGAGTCGAACAAAGTATTGGTTTCCCATTTCTATTTAAAACAGCCAGAGAACCTGTCTAATTGGACAGGTTTGAGAATATTTATGTCCTCTCAGAGTATATGGCGTAATCAAAATACTAGAAGCAGAGATATTATGTCAGGGGTAGGGAACCTTATTTGGGTTGGGGGGTGGTTGACTCACAGAAAAACCATTGGGGCGGGGGACAGCAGGGGCTCCCCAATGCTGTGGGGGAGGGAGGATCCCTGAGCCCCAGGGGCTGGATCCAGACAAGCCAGGGACTGCACCTGGCCCCTGGGCCTTATTTTCCCTACTCCTGTATTATGTGGACATTTAAATTAAAAAGCTTTAAAGACCTTGGAGCTGTAAATTGTCATCGTTTCAGTTTACACCAGTGGAGAGTCATCCCTCTTGTTTCGTCAGTTTCCTTGCTCAGGGCCTAAACCCGCAATTCACTGTATAAGAACACGGTGGTGCGCCCAAAACAGAGCCCCACTGACTGAAATGAGGCTTGATGCAGATGCAACAGAGGGCCTGCACACAGTGAATTGCAGGATTGCTGCCCAATCTTGCAGTCCCCGGAGTCAGTGGGACTTTTGCCTGAGTATGGAGCGTAGAGTCAGTAGTTTGTTGCATTTGGTCTTCAGGAGATATTTGTTACCTAATGGGAAGGTTGGTATGATTAAACAATAAGGACACTGGAGGGTTTTCTGCCAATTCATATTTGATTATAGGAGTCAAGGGACAGGCAGGTCTATAAACTAAGGCCCAATAAATCATTAACTGTGAAGATATGCCCTTTCAACACATCATTGTTTCTATTACAGACCATGTAAAATTCAAAAGACAGACAGGTCTAATTTGGCCCATAATGCAAGGTTTGTTTTGTTTTTTAAAGCTTTTACCAAGCCTAAAACCAACAGAAATATTACATTTTTGAAAAATCTTCTCAAATTCCAGTGGAAACAATTTTAAACAGTATTAATTTCTCTTTAGTGTTTGCATCATTGTAGCATTCTCCTAGGGCAGTGTTCCACAGGTCCACTTTCAGAAAGCTGCTCACGGGTCCATGCCACTTTGTTTACCTAAAATATCCGACTCCCATTGCCCTGGTTCAATGTTTCCAGCCAAGGGGAGCCATGGGAAGCAGCACATTCTGGGCCTTCCTGAACACGCCATCCTGGCCACCATGGATGTAGAAGCTCTTTACACCAACATACCACATGAGGGTGGACTAATAGCTGTCAGGAACATGCTATCCCTGATGATGCCACTGAGCTTTGTGACTTTGCCCTCATCCACAACTATTTCCAGTTTGGGGACAATGTATACCTTCAAGTCAGTGGCACCAGGCACCCCCATTGCCCAACAATGTGCCAACATTTTTATGGCTGACCTCGAACACTGTTTCCTCAGCTCTCATCCCCTAGCACCTTTCCTCTACTTATGCTACATTGAAGGCATCTTTATCATATGGACCCACGGAAAGGAGACCCCAGAAGCATTCCACATAGGTTTCAACAATTTCCACACTACTATCAGCCTGAGCCTGGACCAGTATACACAAGAGATTGACTTCCTTGATACTACAGTACAAATAAACAATGGTCACATAAACACTACCCTATACTGGAAACCTAGTGACTGCTCTTCTTAACTTCTATCCAGGACACATCACACAATTGATTGTCTACAACCATGCCCTAAAATACAACCAGAGTGGCTCCAATCCCACAGACAAAGACAACCTAAATACCTACCTGGGGAAGTGAAGAAACAGACTGATAGAGCCTGACAACTACCCAGAAGTCACCTACTTCAAGACAGGCCCAACAAGAAAAATAACCAAACACCACCTATGGCCCCCAACTTAAACCCTTCCCGCTCATCATTAACAATCTACAACCTATCCTGGAAAATGACCCCTCACTCTCACAGGCCTTAGAAGACAGGCCAGTCCTCACCTACAGATAACCCCCCAACCTGAAGCAAATAGTATCCAGCAGCCACATATCACACCACAAATATACTCACCCCAGGAACCTACCCCTGACATCAAATCTCCTTGCCAACTCTGTCCACGCATCTATACAAGCAACACCATAAAGGATCTAACCACATAAGTCACAATATCAGAGGCTCATACAACTGCACATCCTCTAATGTGATATATGCCATCAAGGGCCAGCAATGCCCCTCCACCATGTATATTGGCCAAACTGGACAGTCTCTACAACAAAGGATAAATAGACGCAAATCAGACATCAGAAATGGTAACACATAAACCTGTAGGGGAACATTTTAACCTACATGGTCATTCAGTCATGGATTTAAAAGCAGCCATTCTTCTACAAAAGCAATTTCACTAACCAATTACAGAGAGCGTCTGCAGAACTGGAATTCATCTACAAATTTGACATTGTTACCGGGACTTGAGCACAGAAATTAGCTGGTTGGCGCATTACAAAACCAATTTCTCCTGCCTCTAACATGTGCATTTTCATATCAAAAGCTATGAATGGGATACATCCAACCCAGTTAATTAGCCTTATTAACACGGGTCCTACAGCTTACAGGTACTTCTTCTGTTCCATATATAGATCTTGTTTTCTGTTATTTCCACTCCAGTTCATCTGATGAGGTGCATTTTACCCATGAAAGCTCATTCCATGAGGTTTAACGGTTAATTCGAACTAAGGGGTTTATCTCAGAATCCCGCTTCTCTGCCACGTGTAGACGCGGGCAGTTACTTTGGGCTAGTCAGTTTCCAAAATGGCGACCGGACAGGACTATGCTAATGAAGTGCGGGATATTTAAATCCCGTGCTTCATTTGCAATTTCGGTTGCCCTCATTAGCCTCCCTAGTTAGAACTAGGGGGCTAGTGTAGACATACCCTTAGAGAGTGAGGCTCCTTAGGTCGGCGCTTTCAAAAATTTTAGCCTCAGTGACTTGGTTGAAGGTCATACATGAAGTCTGTGGAAGCAAAGAACTGAATCCAGGCCTCCTGAGTCACAGGCTAATGCTCTAACCCAGGGCTACTCAACACATGGCCCGTGGGCTGCATGTGGCCTCCGGCCCATTTGTTTGCAGCCCGCAGTGTGGTTGGGTTTATGTGGGGCTCAACACATGGCCCACAGGTGGGAGTCAAAACAAAAAAGTAGTCAGTGTAATAGTCTTCTGTTGATATGTGTTTTAGTAGTTAAATTCCTGGACTGTCATTGCTCATTAAAAGTGCTGTCATATGGGTGGAAATCAGGTACATGTTGCATTGTATTAATATCAGCAGAACTGACTTAAATGGGGCCTGTGTGTTGTGTAGTCTTGCCTTAATCTTTGTATTCATGCCCATCAGTGTGAAAGAAACTATGTGTATATATCTGCATGTATATACAACCACACTTAAGTTGCGGCCCTCGGCATGTGTTGTGAGTATCACTGTAGCCCCCGGGGCTTCCAAAGTTGAGTAGCCTTGCTCTAACCACTGGACTATCCTTCCAGAAACCAGTGTGGGGACAAGGAGCCCAGTGGAGGAACTTCCTGAGGTACCAGATCAGGCCCAGAGAGCACCACATAACCTCAGGGGTGCCAGGCTTAGCTACAATACCCAACATTTGCAATTCTGAAAATTGTTTGCAGAAGGGATAATGGACTCAAGAATTCTTCCACAATAGCTGGGAGTTCCTTCCTGGGAATCTGGGACTTCAAAGGGCGGCACACTGTATATAATTCAAAGGGAAACTATTTTTTAAAACACTGCCCAAAAATAATCTTCTTACTCCTATGAGTCACAATTTCCCTATAAACTGCTCCAAAATTAGAAAAAAACGCCACAAATGCTACAAACTGGAAACCCTAAAAACGCCATCACAGAACAAAGAGAGATGGATATGAGTACAACTCTGCATGGATACAAAATTTGTATCCACATCTGCATCCACGAAAATGAGCTGTGGATACCTACATCCATATCTGCGGATGCGGATACCTCTGAATATAAAGCAGATATCTGCAGATTTGCAAGGCCCTAGATATGAGTTATAAGCAATTATTATGGTATCTGCTGGCTGTATTTCCCAATGTGTGTAGAAAAGGCCTAGGCAGTTACATAGCTTCCTTGTACTTTCTTTGTTGCACTGTACCAATGTGGGAAGCAAAAACAGACATTTGTATGTAGTCAATAATCACATTCCTCAGTAAAATAAATACATAGAGCAACACTAAGAGAAATCTCAAGAATTTTTGATCATTTTTGCATCAGCTCAGCAGGTCCACATTCCATAGAGTTTATTCCATTAATTATGTATACAAGTACAACAGGATTTGTTGGGGAAGGAATGGATATGAGAGAAGTTAGCATATCTGCACACAGAGAGGCTAGACTAGGACTGACTTCCCTGTTGGTGTACATTGTCTCTCCCCAAAACTCCTTAGATGGAGGCCAGGGACATTTGAAGTCAGCAGCTTTTTAGCGCTAGCCTCCCCCAAGGGGACAGGTAGGGTCAGGAGTGAGGAATCTTTGTTTATTACATGGTAGAACAAGGTGCAAAGTTTCCATCCCTCATGGAGAGGGGTATTTGTTCCCCAACAGAATGAACACGGAGTTTGCTCTTCAAAAACTGTGGGTGCCTTAAAGTGAAGGCAGTTCTCAGGGGACCAACCCCAGAGCTAAAGAAACCCAGCTGAGATCCTGGACGAACCCCTGCTTGTAACCACCATCGTATGGATTCAAGTCTGGGATCTCTGGAACTTAGTGTAGGAGCCTCTACAGCTTGAGCTATAAAACCCTCAGCTTAGGCTGTAGAGCTCCCTTGTTCTTATCTCTTGTTGTAACAGGTCTAAGTGCCACCACATGGGACAGTGAACCACACTAGGAGTGTCTAGACTACAGGGTTTTTTTTTTTTAAAAAGTGGCCTTTTTTTGAAAAAACGTCCCCTGCATCTAGACTGCTGCCACGTTCTTTCGAAAGTAAATCAAAAGAACGCGGCAGTTTTTTCGACCGCGGAAAACCTCGTTTTATGAGGAAGAATGCCTTTTTTCAAAAGTGCTCTTTCGAAAAAAGGCGCTATGTAATGCAAACTGTTCTTTTTCGAAAGAGAGCATGCAGACTGCCTGGGTGCTCTCTTTTGAAAAAGTGGCTTTCTTTTTCAAAAGTACTGGTTGTAGTCTAGATGCTCTTTTTTGAAAGAGGCTTTTTCGAAAGTATCTTTCGAAAAAGGCTTGCAGTCTAGACGTAGCCTAGGTGTGGGGTTGCATCCACACACAAAAAATCCCCTTGTGTGTTGGCAGTAATGGTAAACAATTTAGCTGACAAGATCTGAGGTGTGAAGCAGACCACTCTCATCAAGCAAGCTCACCAACATGACCTCTCTGTAGTGTTCGAGTGTAGGTTTTTCCAATCTACCTGGTTTTCATAGGGTCGTCTTCTGGAGCTTTTCTCAGAGTGGTTTCTCTGTGACAGAGATACACAGCAGAGTAACCAGTAACTGAATGTACATTGCTGCAGAATGAAGCAACTGGTGTATTCTGAAAAAGAAACAAAGTGAGCAAATGAGGAAAATGGTCTCTCTCCATTTCATTAAAAAAAGGTACATAAACATATTTAGATGCTTTGTGGTAGCCTAGTGAGCCCAAGGGAAAATCTTGGCTGGTGAAGGAGAAACTTCTTTGGCAATGGTCCCCCCTGCAGAAAAATGACTTTCTGATGGGGAAGCGAAGGGAAGCTAAAGGAGTGGTTGTGCACTGCTCTCCAGCAGTGGGGGGGTGCATTGTTTTGAATGCCTGAAGCAGAGAAGTGAATCACTCTGGGGGAGGGGGCTGGGAACACGGCTGACAGTGGCTCCTGTGCCAGGCTAAGCTGCTAGTCCCCGTTAGGCTGGGGAGCACAGGATTTCCTCTTCCTCTGCAAGGAGCAGGCAAGGCTGGGTCAGACCCACAGCCAGAAAACTTGCCAGCTGCAGAAAGCATCTCCCCCCCCCACACACCTACTGCTCCCATCACTCCTCAATCATAAGGGGAGGGGGGTCATTGCACAGGGGGCTGCACCCCTGTCTGCCCAACCCTTGCACATCTGGACTCACCTCATACCCAGATCACCACGCCAAGCCTCAACCCCTGCACTCAGAACCCCTCCCAACCAGCTCCCTCTGAACTCAAATCCACAGCCTAACAAGCCTAACTCTGCATCTAGAGCCCTCTGCACCCAGATCTTCCCACCCATCCCCATCACCCTGCACTGAGACCTCTACCTGCGCTCGAACCCCCAACCCAACAAACCCCACCTCCATCTGTACCTGATCCACCCTGACCAGCCCCTCACAACCAGATCCCCACCCTACTGAACCCCACCCAAGCCAGTATCCAGACCCACATTCTACCAAGCCAGCCCCTGGACACTCCCCTTTCAGCCCCTGAGCACTTCACACCCAGCCCCCCACTGCTAAGTCCCTTGCTGGCCCCTGGGCTGCATCAGGCATGGGGGCAGCATTACTGCTGAGACCATGTCTCAGGTAGGAGAGGGGGTGCAGGATGGTCTCCTATCTCTGCACAGTCAGTGACATCCACTCCCCACTCCCATGCTGGTGCCTCCATCTGCATTTATTGACACACAACATTTGCAGACTTTTGAAATATTGTGGGCAGAGTTTTTACTGTTCTGGCACAGAATTCCCTGAGGAACATCATCCATAAGTCCAGTCAGATGCCAAGCAACTGCTGCCTCTCTCTGTAGTTGTAAGAAGAAAGCCTTTGACTGAAGAGTCAATTATAGGGATTGTGTTCATTTCCTACAATTAAGACAATCCAGCTGTAGAGATTTTAATTAATGGAGACCACACAGGGAATTTCATTTTGGCTGGAGGGGCCTACCAGGTTTATTCTCTTTCCTTGAATGTTTTCTCTGGTTGTGTGGTCATTAGCACGTACTATTAGAGGTAATGTTGGAATTGGGGATTGCACTGAGGGATGGTCAAATAAATGATACAGCTGACAATATATTTGCCTCCTTTCCCTGAGTTCTACCCTCCCTTATCCTACAGAAATTAATAGTGGCTGACTACACAATCTGCCTAAATAAATAAAGTTAAAATAATTGGTGGCTACTGCAATTGTAGCAAAGCTCTAGCTGTGCCCCATGGGTCCTGTGCTTCTAGGCAGTTACTGTATGCCTCAGAGGCTCACTGAATTTCCACCCTGCCTCTTACTTTTACTTTTTTAAGAGGACAGGGTCACAGCTAACTGAGCCATCCTCACCATTGGCAAAGATAAAGGATTGGGGTGAGACCCCTCCATAATCCTGTCCTCCCTTTCCAGGCATAGATTTTTAGTGGTGTGGGGAGGGTTGGGGGGAACTTGGGTCTACCCACCACTCTGGGGTCCAGCCCAGACACTCTAGGTAGTGTCAACTGACAGGTTTTTCCTTCTAGCCCCAATATAGCAACTTTTTCCCTGAGCTACTTCCCCAGATGCTCCCCTAATACCTTCTCCCTATTAAGCAAATGTTTCCTGCTTCAGCACAAACCCTCTTTCCTTTCTCAGTTCTCATCAACACACTTACTTCTCTCAGTCCTTCATTCTTCTCCTTCCCCATGTTATCAGAGGGAAAACCTTTTGCAGCAGGCCTTAACTCGCTGCTGGCCTGCTGCTTCAGGCAAGCTCTTAATTAGCCTCAGGTGCCTGCCCGCCTTGATTACATGGCAGCAGTCTGGCAGTTTAATCAGGAAACAGAAAACCATTCATTCAGCTCCCGGTATATCTGCCCTCCACCAAACTAGTGTAGCCATCTGCCCTGGGACTGTCACACAATACAAGAGCATAGCCACTTTTAAAATTACACTAAAATGTACCACCACTTTCAGTGTATTAAATATAAAATAGCACAGGAGATAGCAATAACAATTATCTAACTGTTCATTTTCCTTTCTCTTTTGTTATTTTCTACTTGTTTCTATTAAATAAGTACAAGCCACTTATATACCAATTCCCTTGTTTGTTCTAGGTCTTTTTAAATATAGCCTTCCTCATCTTTTTATATTGATCACCCCTCTCATTAGGTACTTACGTTCATATCTAATTAAAAACCCAATAGTCAACTGCAGTCAATGAGATTACTTAAATTAAATGCTTAAAATTAGGCATGTGCTTAAGACCCTTGCTATATTGAGGTCTTACAGAGGCAGCTGTTTATCTGTTGAGTGTTGGCATTTGCTAAGCTTATGTAATAAATATTTATATGGTATTGCCTCAAAAGTCTACTTTTGACCCAAATAAACTACTTCACTCCTATTCACTGTCATTGACTGAACAAGAATGAGGCTGTTTACCTGGGCTTCAGACTGGATCAGACAGCTCAATCCAGTTGATTAGCTATGTCTACTCTCTACTTAAATTCATATGGACTTTTCCCATCTGAAACTGACTAACCGCTGTCCTGCTTTTATACCAGCCAACAACACTTGATCACAGGTTGGGAACCAGAAGTGAAACTGCAGTATGGACATTAGCTGAATAGATCAATAGTTCCCAAGTTACTCATATTTCAACATGAAGGTCACAGATTTGCTTCCCTCCAGTCCAGTCATCTCTCACAGGCCAGATCATCAACTGGCACAAATCAGAATCACACCAGTGACTTCAAAGAAGCTACTATGACTTACACCAGATGAGGATCTTGCTCCATGTTCCTGGGGCAAAGGTAGAGCTCTACACTACAGAGCCCTTCCATCCACCAGAACTTTCATGTTCTTGGCTGCAGGTCATGATTTTAGACACTCTGAATGTCTCTTTACCGGTGCCAGCATCACCATTAGTTTCAATTACTTCTGCTTTTTCTGTTCTCAAGAAATGTATCTATTCATTCACGCTCCTTAATTAATCGTTTAGTTCTCCAGCAATATTCATCTCATCAACCTGTCATCAAATCCCCCTCAAGGGCACTATGGTTTCTCACTGACCTGCTCCTTTTATATTTCTGTAGAATCCCTTTTTTATTTGTTTGTTTGTCCTTTGCTATGTTCTTCTTCGGTGTCTTGCACTCCTGTAATTATATAACTCCTTTTGATTATCGTAGTGACTGATATAGGTGCAGCATGCTCTCTTGTTCTCTTCTGTAGACCTTTGTATTTTCCTGGTTGCCCACACTAATTCATTTCCTCTTCTAATTTATCCCAGGAAGAATATTTGGCTGCTTCCCCGTCATTTCCCTTTCTGTGTCCTTCCCACCTATTTTGATTTGCCAGCATGATTAGTTCAACTGTGCATGATTTTTGACATTTGCTTTTCAATACTGTAACATTGTTGCATTTTTGCAATTTGGCCTGATTCTAATTTGAAATTCAATTAAACTCAGGTCACTGTTCAAGAGGCTTCATGACATTCACCCTTTCAGCTATAACTTCCAGGTTACTTAGCATAAGACCAAGGTCATGCAGGCTCTTCTACTTCCTTTCTTTTCTTATTCAAGCTCCGTGCAACTCCCCATGCCTTCAACCTCTGATAAATTCTCAGAGGCTTAGGATACTTCAGATACCTGCTGCTCCCTTTTCTGAAGGATGAATCAAACCACAGCCTCCTTCATTACTCAGTCAAGTATTTTTACAAGTGTGGCATATACACAATAAACTATGCCAACCATCAAGCCTGTTGGGGTTTGAGGCACCATGTAATGCCTCCCATCCTGTGGGAGCTCTGCAGAAAAACAAACCAGCTGTCTGGATTGAAATCATGAGCAATTAGTGGCAGTTTCAATGACCAAGAACAGAATTTCATAAATATTTGCAAATTCTACATTCTATATTTTCACACAAACAGTTGCAGCCCCCAAGACAGCTCCCTCTAAAGCTGCAGAATGTTTCCTAAGGGTACAAAAAGGTCAAAAATCCAAGAAATACCCCAAAGCTTTTGTCTTAATTAGAAGAAGCAAAACATAGTCTATAATATGCTTACATTCATACAAGAACTACAAATAGCAATTTAAACAAATGATTGGAGAAGGAAATAGCCAAAATATTCTCCTCACGATACACATTCCTATTTGGAAAGAATTCTAATGGAAAAATAGATGCCTGTTATTTCCCAACATTCAGTGACTAATCAAGACACCACAATTGCCAGATTCCAGCCACAATCATAGAGAAAAAGGGACTTCTATATCCTCTGGCCATGTAATAATATCACACATTGGAAATTAGCACTATTGCATACAAATGAGATTTTTCTTTACAAATAAAAAAAATCTTTTGGTTTTATGATTATTATTATGCATGCACATAAAGTTGAGTGTGTATGCAAGTGTTTGGAGAATGGGATCCTAAGAGATCCAAATGCCATTTAAATCATGGAAAGATTCCCATTGGCTTCTTTACAATGGAATGCTCTGTTACATTCTATTTGATTCTCCATTCATTCTTATATAAATTTCCTCCTGTTTTATGGCAATAGAACTCAGTAGAATAGAATAGAAATGGATCAGGCCATTCCATTGTAAAGTTCCTTGAAGTACATGTGTCTTTCCTTATGCTCTGTACAGCACTCAGCCCAATGATTACTACTACAATAATAATCTGAATTAATATTGATCTCATTAGTTCTGTGTCCTTTGGCTCCAGTTTACCATGCTGATTGTTTGATCATGCTTTCCCTTTTATGTTTACTAAACAGATGTTTTAATTAATAGAAGTATAGCTTACACATTGAAACAATCTGTAGCTAGGAGATGGGCATATTTTTGTAACACACATTGCTGTCAGATGTTTCATTAACACTCACCATATCAGAACAATCTGCTGCATCTTGATATTTGCCTGCCACATAACTTAAATGACTTTCGTCAGAACAAAATTATTCATTACTAGAGGATGTTCCCGGCATTGTTCAGGTCCTCGTGGGGGTTCAGGGCAGAGGGTGTGGGGATTGGGAGGGTGCAAGAGTCAGGCATGGTAGGGGGTTGGGAAGTGTAGGGGCTCAGGGCAGGGTGTTGGGTATGGGGGGTTCAGGCTGGGGTGGGGGTCCAGGAGTCAGGACGGGGGGAGGCAGGGACTGGGAGGTGTGGGAGCTTCAGGGCACAGAGTATGGGGTGCAGAAATCAGCACAGGAGTTGGAGGGCTCAGGGCAGGGGTGGGGATGCAGGAGTCAGGGCAAGGAGAGGTGGGCTCAGGCCTATGGGTTTAGGGCAGGGAGATATGGGAGGAGAGGCTCGCCAATGAAGGCAGCATTGCTCTGGTGACAGCAGCTCCCTGGGGCACCCAGGGCCGTGCTACCTGGCCATGGCTGGCAGCTTCTTGGGAAGAGGGAGCTGGGGTTGCATTGTCTAACCCTGGTGGTGCTCCTCCACAGGGGTGGGTGCACGGCAGCTTCTTGGGGGTGGGCGCTGTGTTGGCCAGCTCTGGTGATGCTCCTGAGGGCCAGGGGGAGGGGTTTAGGGTAGGAGGGACCCTTACCCATGGCCAGTGGCTGGCAATATGGGGAGTCCCAACCCCGGCTGGCCACTCTCTTCCTGGTGCAGCTACCCCCCTGTGATCACTCTGCAGTATAACTGCTCCCAGTGTTTGCTGCCCCCTGTGATCATTGTGGAGCATAATTGTCACTGCTCTCAGACCCTTCCCTTTGCATATTATGGAAAACAAGCAATCGGATTCCAGGCATATCCCATTTTCCTGGCACAACCAAACCCAGACCTTGCTTTAAGTTAGGAGAAAAGGAAGCTGCATACCAAATTTGGTGGTCCTAGCTCTTACTGTTTAGAAGGAGTTCTTGAACAGATGGACTCACAGATAGACAGACAGACATATAGTAGATAACAAAAAGAAAGGAGGGTTTATTAGCTATGGCAATTGTGATAGCGGACGAAGCACCTACTTGAAACTCATACAGTAGATAACAAAAAGAAGTGGGGGTGATGAGGTGGGACTAGGCCCTGATGCCCCCACAGAAGGCCGGAGGCCTTGCCACACCCCATTCAGCGAGAGGAGCAGAAGAGAGGTCCTCCAGGCAGGATAGAATGGCTGTCTCCTCAGTGGCTAATCAGGGCCCAGCAGACCAATATAAAAGAAGCTGCTGGGCTAGGGCCTGCCAGTTCCTTACAGGAGCTTGGCCCAGGTAGTTCTATATACTGACTGGGAGGACAGCTCCGAGTGTAAGCGGAACTTTAGACCTGGGTGAAGTCCAGGTCCAGGTCCAGGTCCAGGTCCAGGTCCAGTGGCGGAAGACTGGCCACAGGCTGAATACAAGCACTGACAGCACCACAGACATGGCTACTGAGATCCCAGCCTCAGAACCTTGTGACAACCAGACTGGGCACCATCTGAGGGAAGTGATCTAGTGAGCTACAAAGTACCAGACAGCCAGGCAAAGAACTTAACTGACACCCCTTGGCCACAGAGGGGTGCTCACAAATGGGCGGACCCCATTGCAGGGGGATTATTAGCTATGGCGATTGTGACAGCAGAAGGAGCACCTACCTGAAACCCAAAAGGGGAAAGTTAGAGTAGGCATTAAAAAATTTTGAGGCAAAGGATGTTTCAGCAGCATGATCTGCTGAGGGTGTTTACGGTCGTGATGGCCCCATGCAAAAGTACTAAAGAAAATACTCAATGAGGCGCGCGCGCGTGTGTGTGTGTGTATGTGTATGAGATGAGATTGATCCGGCTTTTTCAGCTCTCTCGCCTAGAATGAGGCACTATGGGCCTTAATTCTACACCACTGTGAAAGGAGATCAAGCCCCGTTTTCTTCCTGGAAATTGAAGGCTGTATAGAGAACTGGAAGAAGCATCCTGTCTACCACTGAAAATGAAAAAAGATTATACAAGTCAGGGCACAATCTATCTCCTATTGAAGTGCATGGGAGTTTTATCACTGACTGAAATGAAAGCAAGATCACGACCTCACCAAGCAAGGCCATGTGGTCTAGTGGCTATAGCACTGGACAGAGACTCAAGAGAGTTGGATTTCTACTCCTGGCTCTGCCACTGCCCATCTGTGAGACCATGGGTAAATCTCTTCACCTGTTTCCCTTCTCATTCTTTGTCTTGTTTGCTTATACTGCAAGCTCTTTAGAACAGAGACTGTTTCTCACTAGGTGACTGTACAACACCTAGCACAATGGAGCCCTATTCCCAGGTGGAGGCTGGAAACAATGGAATAATGAATAATAATAGTAATAAATAGAGAAAATTATGTAGACAGAGACCTGTGGCCATTACAGCTAAATCATATCTGAGAAATGGACTCTCAGACCGATGGATGGACGCATGGACGGACAGATGTACAAACTCTCTGAAAATTAAGCTAATCTGCATATATGTTTTAAAGGCATTGAGCAGTCCTGACTTCAGTCGGGTGCAACTTCTTGGAATAGTACCCCAAAGTGTGACAGATGCTCTGATGCTTTCCAGAGGACGCGGGGCTGTGACCGACCTGTCACTGTGACTCCAGTGTGAGAGAGTCTTGGGTGTGCCAGTGGAGTATTTCTCCCTAAGACAACAACTCAAGAACTCTCCTGAGAGCTAGGGTTTTGCCTTGCAGGTTGACATCAGATGCACCACATCTTAATTAGACCCTTTCCGCATTTTGGTTTGGTCTTCCATGAGCTTTAAGCATGTGCTCAGTGGCTTCTGTTCTAGCTGTCATCTCCCTGATGCACCTTTTTTCCATTTTTTCAATTTGGAGCATTGAATGTTGCAAAACACATCCTTCACTAGGTCCTCTCTGGTCCTGCATGGTCTGTTCCTGAGCTGATGGAGCCTGTCAGCAGGAAAGCCTGTCTGCCTTCTCAAGGTCTGGCCTGAAAAAATAAACATTAACTATAAAGTAACTGTACTGTTCCTGATAAAGATTGAAACATTTCACTAACATGCCCTTCTCTGAACAAAATTTGCCACTTTCCTATTACCCTAGAGGTAATACAGATCTCTCCAGACCTTCTGATCATGATGTGTTTTAAAGGTGGGGTGAGGGAGGGGAGAAAGGTTGGGCATGGGGGGGGGGGGGCGGGGCACAAGAAAGTACAGCCCTCGTTTGTGCAGCAGATGTACGTGGAAACAATTCTAATAATCCCTCACTTGTCCAGAGGCTGCCTTACCTCTGGCTGATCTTGCCCTACTGAAGGTTAACAGGCAAACCTGGGCTCTGGCTTCTGGATGTGAGCTGGGGAGTGCCCCTGCTTCTTATACAGCCCAACTCTATGTTGCCTTGATACCAGTAGCACAGTACGAGGAATGGTTTGGGAAAGCGTCGGTAGGGAAATGGCAGCCCTGCCATGGAATCTCTGAGAGAAGATGAATAAATACCCCAGGAAAAGCTTCAACAGCAGTTCCCTGCAAGATTCTGTTGATACATCTCCATGTGCATCAGTGCCCTGTTTGGACATAATGCCTACCTAGGCAGGGTTTAGCCAGCTCACAGAAATAAAGCCCCTGGTCGCCCTTCTCCCCTACCCACTGCAATCTTATCCTGCTTCTCTTACCTTGCTTCATGCTCCATGTGCAGCTTCTGCTGAGACTCAACATGAGCCTCCGGACTTGAGAACAGTTTTTGGCTGCCTGCCATACCGGGTGACCCTGCAATGAGCTCCTTCTCCTCACCCACGTCTGCCTCTTCATCTAGAGCGTCTTCCTCTGACGCAAGTCCTATTTCTGCTGACTCTGCTCTATGGGAAGTAGCCACAGGGTCCTTGCCTGTGGATGTGGGGTCCCCACCCAGGATTGCATCCAGTTCTTTATAAAAATGGCACGTCGTGGGTGCAACACCAGACTGGTCATTTGCCTCCTTCACCTTCTGGTATGACTGCCAGAATTCCTTTATCTTGGCTCTGTACTGCAGGGTGTCTTGCTCATACTCTTTCTCATACAGGGCTTGCGAATTGTGACCGTACTTGTCCCATTTCTTACAGCTCACTCGCATCTGTGATTGCACTGAATCTTCACCCCACACTCTGATAAGATCCAAAAGCTCTGTGGTGCCCCAAGCGGGAGAGTGTCTTGAGCAAGAGCCACCTTTGTGTCCCAGAGAAGATGCTATGAGGAGCATTCCACGAGGAGCCAGCCAGCAGGAAATGGATTTTAAAATTCCTGGGGCTTTCAGGGGAATTTTAGCTGTTTACATGACTGCAGAGCAGCACAGTTCAAAGCGCTGGCCAGAGTGGCTAACTGGGCACTGTGAGAAACATTCCAGAGTTCAATAAATTTGAAAAAAAGCCTTCAGTAGTAACACACTGCACGATTATCCACAGTAAAGAGAGAGGGAGGGACAAAAGTCCCTCATGGAGGTGGCATTTTTCATGACTTTTATTTAGGGTTGCCAGGTGTCTGGTTTTGAACCGGACAGTCCAGTATTTAAGCTTTCTGTTCGGGAAACAAATTGAGAAAATATAAATGTCCGGTATTTTCTAAATAAGATGTAATGTAGATTGTGATGTAATGTCAAGTGTGTCCCGTATTTTTGTTGAAACCATCTGGCAACCCTACTTTTATTGTGTTGCAATGTGAATGCTTTTGTCACCAAAAAGAAGATTTGGGGGACAAAACTTGCCAGTGTCGACATCTGAGATGCCTACATAAGGACTTGGAGACTGTGGTTAGGCACCCAGTTTGAAAATCTTGGCCAGTATGTCCATCCCATATTCTTTAGTACCAGGCCCAGCCCTAGGTCAAGGCAAGCAAGGCGGTTGCTTTGGGGCCTGCGCCTTTAGGGCCCCACGCTGCCTATGCCTGCCCACCTGGCTGCCCACTTGATGCCCTAGCTGGGAGCCATCTGGCCATGCAGCACAGCGCAGCCAACCACAACGTGCTGCCTTGGACCCCACAAACTGCTGCTGGGCCTGTTTAGCACAGTGGTTCTCAACCTTTCAAGAGTCCTGTACCCTTTGCAGGCAAGGCGTCTGGTTTGTCTTGCATACCCGCAGGTTACACTTCACTTTAACATAAAAATACATCAGTGTCACAGCCACATTATCACTGAAGAATTGCTCACTTTCTCATTTTTATCATATAGTTATAAAATCAATTGGCATATAAGTATTGTATTTACATTACAGTGTATAGTATATAGAGCAGTATAAACAAGTAATTGTATGAAATTTTAATATGTACTGACTTCACTAGTACTTTTTATATAGCCTGTTGTAAAACTAGGCAAATAACTAGATGAGTTGATATACTCTCTGAAAGATCTCAGTGTACCCCTAGGGGGTACACATACTCCTGGCTGAGTGAGAACCAATGCTTTAGCATATGTAACATTTTCCGTTTCATTCTCTGGATTTTTCGTGTACATGAATAAGAGAGGGTTAAAAATAGGGTAGCTTCTGACCTATGATGTGATGCAAGTTCTTAACATCTATTGGTATCGAAAGGAAGCTACATGGGTGTATCCAGGAGAAAAAGTCATTTTTCATAAGCAGATGTTAACTTGAGCTTAAAATGAGAGATCAGTAAGAGGTACTGCTGCATTATTTAAGAAATATATTTTCTTATTTGGATATAAAAATACATATTTGCCTAGGATTGATTGCACGCAACAAAGTGCCTCACAATATAATGCTATATGGCAATAAAGATAATGTTTAAATAAAAAAATTCTATCTACAGAGTTAATTACTTCAGTGCTTTTCAGCATGGAAACAAAGCTGTAATAAATCTCTCAGATGGTATCTTTAAAGAAATACAAAGGTAATTTCTCTACATAAGTTTTCCTACATATTTAATCAGAACTCCAGCCTATAAAACAAAGGTCAATGTTTATTTGAAACTTTAGTACATAAAAGTTGGTAAATATTTGGTTAGAACCTAAAATCAAGTATTACTACATGTTTAGCACTTGAGTGTTTGACACCCTATCTAACAAGGCATTCTGTCCTGAAGAGCCTTCCAGTCTGCGGCCAGGATTCTGCAATAGGATCCATGCCAGAGGAAGGTCTGCATATGTTATTAATTACTTGTAGTAATGCATGAATAGAAGCAACAACCAAAATCAAGGTGCATTGACCTAGGCACAAACATATACACATGGACAAACATAGGGAGACACAATTCTTGCCACAAACAGCTTACAGACTAAGCAGACAAGAAAGACAAAGGGTCAGAAACCATGAAAGCCCTGGAAATTCTACACAAAAATATATCTAGAATGACTGTATTTAGATAATTTTTAAGTAAAGTATGAAAACTTTACACTATCATAGCTCCTTCCATCTAAGGAGTTCTAAGCGCTTCACAAACATTGACTAACTGGACTTACCTGACATTACCTGGGTCCTTCAGGGCAGGTGGCTGGCTGTGTGCAAGGTGCAGGAGTCAGGGCAGGGCCTTGGGGATATGCGGGGGGGGGGAGGGAAGAGGGAAGGAAGTAGTGCAGCAGGCTGGGGGCGTGGGGGTTGGGGAATGAGGAGGAGCTCAGGGCAGGGGGTCCCATCCAGCAGGGCTTTCTCTCCCCCCAAGCCTCCCCATACACCAGGAGCCTTCTTTCTCCCTCCAGCCCACCTGGCTGCCAGCGGCTTTCTCTCTCTCCTCCATCCCCCCACCTCCAGGGGCCTTTTCTCCCTTCCACCCACTGTGGCCAAGGGCCAGGAGTGGGGGAAGGGTTTGGGGCCGGGGAGCTACCTACCTGGTGTGCTGTCAGGCAAGATGACAGAGCCCCAGCCCTGCAGGCCACTCACTTGGTGGTGCAGCTGCCCCCCAGTGGCCATTCTGCAGTACAGGTCTCCCCTGTAAGCTCACTGCCCCCAGTGGCCATTCTCAGTATCTCATCCCCCTGTTCTCTCCCTTTCCATGTTATGAAAAACAGTCCCATTCCTAACACATCCCATTTTCCTGGCACAACCAAGCCCTGACCTTGCTTTCAGTTAGGAGAAGAGGAAGCTGCAGGCCAAATTTGGTGGTCCCAGCTCTTACCATTTAGGAGGCGTTCTTGAACAAACATGTAAAAAATGTTTTCATTTTAATCAAAAAAGCTCTCTCAAAAAACATTCACTGGCGTATTTTTTAAAGTATTTATTTTGCAAAACAGTTGAAATTAAAAATGTAGAAATTTTTTGAAAAAAAATTAGTTTCAGTGGGAATAAAAATAGCTTATGTCCAACACTGGTTATCTTGAAGCGTCACTGAAGATTCTAACATCCACATGATTGCCAACTATGTGGAGCTATTCCTTGATAAATATGCTTTGAAATTCATTGATTCCATTCCTATAGGTCACAGAAATTGAACCAGTGCCAATGGAGATGATTGCTGAGTTCAGCTGTGTGACACTGTCCTTTGGGGAAGCGCCCTATAAAAAAGATAGAAATGGGAGAGCTGGCACCCAAAGTGGGGGGATATCATGGAGACTGGAACTCCGTCCTTGGGCATAACTTCTAAATGAGGACTTGGGCTGCTGATTAGAAGGCAGGGTGGACCCTCTCTCAGGGTGCATCTACACTGCACCATAGCTCGAAATAAGATATGCAATTTGAGCTACGTATCTATTTCGCTCTTATTTCAAAATAGCTTGTTTCATGGCAGCGCCAAATTTTGAAATAGCCCACTATTCTGAAATGTCCCTTACTCCTTGTGGAATGAGGTTTATAGGGATGTCGGAATAGCGAGCCTGTTATATTTTGAAATAATAGGTTTGTTGTGAAGACACAGGATAGCTATTTTGGAATACTGATATCCCGAAACAGCATTGCAGTGTAGACATAGCCTCAGAGTCTGACCTCGACCCCCTGCGCCTATTTCTGCCATTGCTATTGGTGTTATTTCTGCCTATCCTTCTACTCTGCTCTGGCCTGAAGCCCTGCTGGAAGTGTCTCAGGGCTGGCCTAGAGCTTAGGGGGTCTCCTCTGGGATTCTGGGGAATGAATGCCCAGAGACTTCAAGGTAGTCCTGGAGTCTTTGAGGCTGCGGAGACTGGACCTCTCGAATGAGAAGTCCTGCAAGGAATTCTGGACCTCAGGCGGAATGCCAGTAGACATGCAATATACCAGTAGACATGCAATATATGCCATGCCACCTGTAGCCATGCCATTAAATATATTTAATTTATACTTTGTCATTCAGTTGCCTGCCTGCACTATAAAAGGCCCTTAATTAGTTTTCAAAAATGTATTTTCTACATAATCTACTTTTTCATAGCTCCTATATTGACTATTTGCCATTATACATACAAGCAGTCCTTCCTGAGCAAAATCCAAACATTTTTTTTCCAGCTGTGGCAACCACACACAAAATTTTGTTGGCGTTGATTGCGCTGAATCATGCAAGGAGGCAATCACATACTTTAGAGCAATCCAGCAATTGTAGCAGTCCTTGAAAGTGGGAAATTTTGAAGCAACATCGGCCTGTTTCCCTTCACAGCATGTTGACGACGAGATGGTCAGCAGGAATTGATGGCGTTAAACCAGTTGCACAGCATCTGGACTCTGAGAGAAAGGCTTTAAGTGAGCTTGAATCTCTTACTCCCACAACACAGGCTCGCACTGAGCTTATGTCAATTCAGAAGTATATATCCAAATTCGAATACATTTTAATGTCATCTGTGTTGATGAAGCTGCTAAATCCATTAAACTAATCTTGTAATTAAAGCACGCAATGTTACATTAGATGCTGAGAGAGATAACATTGAATAACTTATTCATAAGATTCATGATCAATGGGATGCAATCCTTTCTGAGTCCAAATCAGTAGCACAGGGCATTGACATTTCATCTGAGTTTTCCACTAAGCACAGCCTAACATCACAATCTGATGCAGAAAGGCAGGGAGCTGGGGAAAGCTACTGTGGCTGGGGTCGGGCAGGGAGGAGCTGCCTTGGCTGGGGTGAGGCAGAGGGGAGTTCTCCTGGCCTGGGGGGTGGGGAGCTGCCCCATCTTGTGCATGTGCAGAGTAGCCCTGAGCTCGCTCTGTGGGGGGGAAGGTGGAATGGGAAGGGGGAGAGCAGGAGGCGGGGCCCGTGGGGGGCAATGCCGGCACACATGGGCTCCCTGCTTTCAGCACTTTGCCTGCAAGAATGCGCTCGACTCCCTGCCCACACCCCCAAGCCAGGGCAGATCCCCTAGCTCCCCCCCACAGCCAGGAGAGCTCCCCCCTCTCCTTTCCCCAAGCTAGGGCAGCTCTCCCCCAGCAAGAACAGGTCCCCCCAGCTCCCTACCCCACTCCAGCATAGGGCAGCTCCCTCCCTGCCCAACCAGGACAGCTTCCTGCCCCCCAGCCCATCTAAATTAGCTGCAAGCTGTTGGAGAAGAACCTGATATGCCTTGGCATGCATTGTGGGCATGGGGGCTATGGGGTTGGCCAGTGCCTCATCAGGCAATGAGGACAGCTCCTCTCTGACCAGCAACTGTTTGTAAGTTGCCTCCACCACACTGGCACACCCGGGGTGGAGCTTGGGGCAAGTTACCCCCATTCTTGGCTGGTGGCCTCACTGCCTCATCAAAAGAAGACTGAGCGATCTCAGAGGCTGGGGCCCTTGGCAAAGGAGTGGCAGAGGGTGCTCCTGTAGAGTGTGTGATCACCAACAAGAACCTTGATGGGAGCAACCCTTGGGCCAGGTGATATGCCTATGGTATCCAAAACAGCCACTGGGCCTCCGGCTTTCATTGAGGTGATCATGTTTGATGCACCATTGGGCTTCAGTGCCGGGACCAGTGCTGGGAGCAAGATTGGTGCTGCGATCTAGATCTATGAGAGATGGCCTTGGAGTGGACCAACTCAGCCTCTGAATCAGATGAGAAATCTGAGGCCGACCATAGCAGTGCTGATGATGGTGCCAGTGAGAGCCGTGACTAGCTATGTTGAGCCATCACCACTGGTTTCCCCCTGTGGCTCAGTGCTGAGGGAGGCATCAGTGGCACAGGCGGCACCATGGTGGGCAGATACACTGCCTTCACTGGTGGATACGGCACTACCTGTACTGATACACTCCCCAGCTCCAAATGTAACGGTGCTGCAGAGACAGAGGGTCTCTGGGCCCAGAGAAGACATGAGCTCTATTAGCAGCTGAGCTGTGTCAAAAGTTTCAGGAGTTGACAGTTGACAGACATTCTCTATCACAATGTCTGGCCCTGGACTCTACCTGTGCATTGAGCTCAACCAGTGACTGACCGGCATGGGAGCATCTTGACGCGCTGTCATTGCCGCATGCTATTCTACGTGGCGCACTTTGTGGCTGCGTCTGCCAGGGAACTGCCCCTGTGTTGCCTCTTCTTTCTCAGTGTTGGAGACCAGGAACGATGCCTCGAGGGCGAGGACTTAGCCGGTGCCATGGCATGCCTTGATGCCACAGATGGCTCCCACACCAAAGCCGGTGCACTCCGCACTTCCAATGCAGAGTCCAGTGCTGCAGGTTGTAGAGCAGACTCCATTAGAACGAGCTTCAACCTGAAATTGCATTCCTGCTTGGCTCTTAGTTTGAAGCTCCTGCAAATTTGGCAACTGTCTGTGTGATGGCCCTCTCCTAGACACTTTAATCACGAGTCATGCGGTTTGCCACAGGTCATAGGCTTTGAGTACTTAACACATGGCTTGAATCCATGTGGCCCAGGCATCCCTTCCCCAGGAAGGAAGAGATAAAGAGGGAAAACACCCCTAAGAACAACTTATAACTATTAACAACTATTTACACTAACAAAGAACTTCAACTAACACTATATACAAAGAGCTAAGGGTCAGACTATCAACGTAGTCAAGTGCTCCAGCTACCGTCATGGGCGGCAAGAAGGAACTGAGGGGGTGGAGAGCCAGTAGGGTTATATATGTGCCAATATAGTAGCACCACTCCAGGGGGCATCCTGGCTGGCCCAATAGATACTGCTCAGGGGAAAAAAGCTCTGGGATTTGTGCATGCGGCGTGCACACACCTAACTGGAATGGACATGAGCAAGCACTCGAAGAATAACCCTCACCTGTATATAACTGTGATATTGCATATAAAACATGCCATGTGAGGTATCAGGGGAAATGTTATGATCTGCCAAAAGTAATTTATCTAAATATGAATGCCATTCATGCACATAAAATTATAAGAATTGTGTTGCATGGTTATCACCAGAATATGCTGTGGTCAATCGTGGAACAACCTGTTCCGAGGCTACACTTAGTATCCTGGCCGTTGTTGGGAAGCGCCTTGTTTATTAGAGATCTTAACATGAAGGCAAGGACTTTCCCTAGGACTAACAACAGCATACCACCTGTAGAGTCAATACATTCAGCCTGCCTCCCTTTTTTGAACATACTAGTCAGATAGTCTGGAGAGAGCCTTGAAATGATCTTCCCATCAATGCAATCACCTGCCCCCACAACCACCACAAAGTTGAATAAAGGTACGAGACTGTGCTTGGTGGTAACCAAGTCTACATTGGCTATGTAGGTTAGCCACTAGAATTTTCATCTTTCCTGCACAATGACTTGATGTTTTGAAGTCAAACTCATTCAGCCTTTGCTTTTGGCTCTTGACAAACATGTCTTTGAAGACTAATTGTAGGGCTGCTTTTTTGTTAGCTCCAACTGCAGTGAGCACCTCTTCATTGAATCATGGATGACATTTGAAGGGCTGAGGCTGGAGCACTGAGCTGGTAGTGGTCAGTGCTGATAAACTGAAATACCATCTTTCCTCAACAGATGATAGAGGGAGTGACATTAGTTACTAATGCTTCGACGGCCTTAAGAAGTTCAGAACAGAAAGCCACCTGATAGCTTAGTTGTAATAAGAACTTTTGGTTGAATCACAGTAGTTTTGGCCCTTTAAACTGGTTGTCTTTAAAAGCCAGAAGTGCACTTTTGACAGCAGAAGCTCATTATCAGTGGCAAGTTCAGTATTTCTACACATTAACATCCCTAACCACTGATCGCCAAAGACTGTTAACAAGGGCATGATCAATAACAGTCTCGGTGAAACGATCTGAGGTGGACCAGGTCTTCTTGTGACTCTTTGGATGACAGAAGAGTGAAAACAGTGATCCTCACGTCAGTCAGCTGCAAATTCCAGCCACTGCTGCCTATTCCTGTTCTTCTGACCCATACCAAACTTTTTGAAGGTATGTGTTCTGTTGTCATTATCCTCTCTCACCTGCACATTAAAGTAATGCAGGATCATCGTGACAACATCTCTTCTCAGAATTTCATTGAAGACCTGATACAATTGCTGGCAAAAATTATCAAAAGCTGCACTGTTGGCTTTGGTGATGGTGGGACCATACACTGAAAAGATTCAACCAGGAAGGAATCGGACATTAAATTATACATCAATCATCCACCAATCCGGCAATTCCCACTGGCATTTGGATGAAAGTAGAATGGCTACCCCTTGCTGGAGTAACCCATTGGGATGTCCCAAGAACAAAAGTGTATGGTCCTCAACTTTTTTTTACTACTTCCTGGCCAGCACAATTATCACTGTTTGGGATTTTCAACTGCTGGATGAGGAGGACAGCATTAGTTGATTTGCACAATGTTTGAATGTTGTAGGTACTAATTTTACATTTGCCATAACATGCAGCATACTGGAATAGCCCTTTTGCCGGGTTTCATTGGTCATTTTTGCCTCGGTGTCAGAAAATCTCTTGCCCATTTCAGCTACAAGGACGATGGACTAGATTGTCATAGGTGTTAGATTTCAGAATAAATGCCCTCATGATATGAATGGACTAACAGTGGAAGGCTGATTTTAAAATGCACAGTATCTATTTTTGCTATTAGTGTATAATAAGATTTTTTTTTTGATGCCCATTCTTTCTCCCAGCTGTGAGCAAGGCATCCTGATGGCCTGTGAGTCATTGTTCTCATAAATAAAGGTTTCATTCCATGGCAATCTTATACTTAATTTCCATTACAGATAGAGGGAGCATTTTGCATGCTCTTTTCAATGAAAGTGAATCTCTCCCCACAGAGGACAGCATTGTATATCAGTTTCATAATGAGAAGGCACATAAGATTGTAGGGCTACATTAGGAAGATGATGCATTTGGTGAACCGTTTTCCCCCATATTTTGCTTGCAAATGCTGTTAGCAGATATGTGGCAGCTGTGCAGTGATACTCAGAAAAATAGAATAATTCAACTCTTGGAGCACCATCTACTGGACAAATGGATAAAAGCAGTGGGAAAGGCATTCATGTTTGAAACAAACAAAATGTAAATCTGAGGCAGAGAATTGGCATGGAACATTTTAGCTCAAATGGTGGTGGTGTGGGAAAATTATAAGCAACTAAAAACAGGATCTTATAATGGTAAATATTGGACAACTTTAATAAGCAGCACTACCTGTGCCATCTATAATATACGTTTATATATAAACACATATATTAAAAAAATGCCATACTTCTTTTGCCCTAGAGAATTGCCTCTGTATATCCACATACTCCGGAGGTAGCAATAACAATCTCTTGCAAAAGAACCACACGGGTATTAAATATAGCCTGTCTTCCCAAAACGAACATTTAACCTTGTTCCTCAATACAGCAGTTCTGAGCAAACACATGGCTAGAGTTCCACGTGGGAGCAGTACAAAGCTCAGTGACAAGTATTCCTCAAGTGTGCCATAAACGCTGCCTTAGAATTGGCCCATATATCTTCTGGGTGCTTTGACTCCTGTCACAGCATAACAAGAGTGAATAAAGGATTTAAATTTACTTAGGGATTGTCTACCTGGGAAGAGTCAGGACATTTCATCCAAATTAACTAGAGCTGATTAGTTAACCTGCATTATACCCTGCTGTATGGACACTCACATTGATAATAAAAGTGGCCTAACTGAGTTTAGCTTAATTCACTTTGGAAGTGAAACTACTGAAAAACACTTCCACAGAACTGATCACTTAAGGGAAGCTACTGTATGTGCAAAGCACTCCACAACCGTGATGGGGCAAAGTGTGAACCGACTGAAGCTCAGTCCACTGAGACAGTGAATGCATCTCTCCCCCTCCCCCATGCAGTCAGGGTGTTATCAAATCTGACAGCTGCCAGAACTGACAGCCAGCAGACTAAAACTGACTTTCTACAGTGACCACTCACTTGAATATAATGCCAATGGCTGAGAGAAAGGATCATGCTGCAGAGGGATGCCTTCTTCATTCACTGGGGCAGGAGGCACCTGAAAGCATTTCCAGAAATCCCAGTGGCAGAAGACCCAAACAAAGCTTGAGACACAGGTTTGATGATCCTAGTTGTCCTATGCTGGTTTATAGAGCTCTGATTCTCAGTTCCATTGTAGATTGCTAAAGCTGATCCCATCATGCTAACCAGGGGCCTTCTCCCTGACAGAGCAGAGATAAGAGGACACAATACGTCCAAGCACATGGCTTACATTTCCCAGCAAGCAGAAAAGCTTCAGGATGTGTTGCAAACAGGTCCATGTGGATCTCTTTACTGAGTCTGCATAAGACCTGCTTGCATGACCACCCTATTTGCTTATTTAGGTCCAACAATAACTAAACCCCTATTTAGACTTGGTAACTGCATAATCTAATCCTGAATTAATCAAAGGCAGAGCAGTACATTGATTTCACTCTGGGTTTAAATCTTAAATTACCTCTCTGATTATAACCTCCCTGTGTCACATGGGTAACAAGAAGATTGTGACAGAACCAATGAAGCTGTCTTTTCAAACACTCGTTTCCTGAAAGCTTAAGATACTTGCATGGAAGTTTGTTTCCCCAAGAGTTCAACTTGCCAGCGAGTTTCAGGCCTTTGTGATGGATCCACTTTATTTATACAAGATTTTACAAGGAAACAAGGTGTGATGGGGTCCTTGGAGTACAGCCTGGGATTGTGGGACCATTGTGTCCCCTTAATTCTTCAGCGTGGGCTGCCTAGCACAATGCTTTGCTAGCAACAAGCAGAAAACCCTTCCAGGAACTGCTATCACTCAGCACCGCCGCATGTGGAGCCCCACACCCAGCTAGATTGTATGAATGCTCCCAGGGCCACTCATGAATCACAGAGAAAGGCACCAGCCAAATCCTCCCAGCTCCCAGCCTGGTACCTGGGGAACATAAAATGTCTTGTACTGCTCAAGACAAGCAGTGGAAATTTATTAATGGGCTCACCACTTCATCAACAGAAAGTGGATACACACCAGCTTTTGTAAACCTGAGCTGATTTACCGATCACTTCAGATAAACTCACTGGTAAAGATGAACAGTAAAACAAGTTTATTGACTAAAAAGATAAGAGTTGATGTGATAGTCAAAGTGGCTACCAAAAGAAAATACAAACATGCAGTCTAAACTCTCAGTCCTATTAGACTGTGCAACATCTAATTTATGTAATTTCTCTGACCTCTTTGGACATTGTAGTTCATAGTACACAGGTTTCACCCTTGAAACCTGGGCCTGTCTCCTCTGTTGGAGTCTTTAGTCTTCTGAGTTTCCTAGTTGCTTGCAGCATAGGTGGGTGAAGGAGAAAGACCAAGAACAAGGCCCCTGTATTCTTTTTTATATCCTTAGCCCATATGCTTGGAGAACATAAATCCAGGCATGTCTGGTGGGCACTGCCAAGTCCCCAGGCAAGGCTGAGCAATTTCCTAGGTATGGCCTTGTGCAAGTGGATCACGGCATTGCAGCTGCCATGCAGGACAATGAACACCCATCAGTAGCCAACACCCACCTCGGCATTGATTAGCTCCCTTATTCTCGTCTCTGGGGACCTAATAATCTGGGTGATTTCACAACTGCCAGCATACTTGATACCATCTACATATTTTGTTAGTCTTTAAAGTGCTACCAGACTATTTGTTGTTTTGTAAGTTTTTCCAGCACACTTATGCTACAGCTACACTGTAGCCTTCATCTGGAAAAGCTTATGCAAATGAAGTGCAGCATGGAATATCGCCGTGCTTCATGTGCATAATTAATTAGCAGCTGCTTTTGTGCAAGAGGCTTTTGTGCAAAAAGGAGCTGTGTAGATGGCTCCTTTTTGCGCAAAAACCCCCTCTTGCGCAAGAACCGTTCTTCCTCATTTTTTCAAAAAATTTCTTACTGATAATTTCATTCTTGCTAGCATCATCTCGCACAGTGCTGGGCATCAGGGCTGCTCTCCTCTCTCTACACATCACAGAGGCAGATCAGTGTTCTGACACTGTATAGTCTGGCCATGCCCCTTTTCTCGTCAGATGAGTTATTCCCAGGCTGTAAAACTTGCAGAACATTATTTCAATATCTCTGGAATATTTGTTAATAACCACACACAGACTAAGGAAGATGATCACATGCTACTGCTACCACTTCATATCTGGCTCAAGAGCCAGCCTTGGTGGGTAGAATTGTGGAAGACGTAACTAGCAAAAACAAAATTATCAGTAAGAACATATGATAGTATCCCTCCCTACCTGTATTTGCTCAAAGGGCTAAATCATTTCTGTGCCACTCCATTGGCAGCAAGCTGCTGTAGGCAGAAGACATGTAGTCTACCTTGTAGCGCTTAATAGGGAGGGTAATATTTGATCAGGCCTTGCAAATTTCTCCTTGTATGTATTAGCTCTCTGCCCAGGAGGTCACCAGGGATCACATGAAATGTGCCCTGACTTTCTGGAACTGGAATGTGTGATGCCTTGTACACTTTCACAAACCATAGTCCAATCCACCTAGCAATAAAGCACCTGGAAACTCTGAATCCTTGGAATTTCAGATGGAAGAATACGAACAGGGCATCTGATCTCCTCGTGCACACTGTATGTTTGAGATAAATTTTCAGAGCCCTTCTGATATCTAGAAAGTGACACCTCTTTTTGGTGGTATGCCGTGGCTGTGGAGAGAATGGAGGTAGAGCTGTCTCGTCGGAAGCCTGGAAAGAAGAGATCACACCTTCAGAATAAAGGATTCTGGAGTTCTGAGCACCACCCTGTCCTTATGAAATATGCACCAAGGTTCCTGCAAAGAATGCTGACAGCTCCAACACTTGTCCCTATCAGAACACTAGTTTTTATGCACAAATCCAACACTGACATCAGTGGCTTGAAGGTGTGTTAGGGTTCTCAGTACAAGTGCAGTAGGGAAAAAGAGGTCTAATGGCCATCTTGAATATCCAGACTACCAGCTGGCCGTTCTCTGCTACAGAAGAAATTACTCGCTTTGTGCAGCAATAATGGTTCTTCAAGATGTGTCCTTGTGGGTGCATCACTTCAGCTGTTGGTGCATCCTCGTGCCAGCGTTCTGAGAATTTTTTTAGCAGTGTCTGGTTGTACCGCCCATCCACAGCAGCCGCCTCACGGTGCCATTGATTGCGTGCACGAGGGAGCCCCCCGTTCCTTCTCTACTGCGAAATCAAGGATTTGGATTCCTAAGCAGGATGGAGGGTAGTGGTGCACCCACAGGGACACCCATCTTGAAGATCCATTGTTACTGCACAAGGTAACTACTACTTCATGTGCTGTCCCTGTGGGTGCTTCACTTCCAGTATCTAAAGAACAGTGCCCAGTTGGAGGGGAGGCTTTACATACAGAGCATTGCCTGGATTTAACCCAGTGTTTTTTTAGCTGCCCTGCCAGCCAGTAAGAAGAGCTAGTAGGGAGACCATGCAGTGGAGGGTTAAATGACTTCGGGAGAAGCGCTGCTCTTCCCTTGACCTCTCCCAAATGGACAGAAAAGGGAAAACAGAAGGTGTAAGGGCAGAAGAAACCACCACTGTCTGCTGCTGCTGTGGAGGCAAAGAAACTGGCAGCAAGCAGAAGTAAAGGGGGCGGGGGCAGGGCCACTCCATGCAGCACCTAAATACTGACCCACTTCCATGAGCTGTAGAGATAGGAGAGCAGCCCAGATATCCAAAATTATGAGAGACAGTGACACTGACAGGCTGCAAAATGCTTGGATGATAGCATGTTTATTGTCAAGCGGGACTAGTACAGAACTTTCAACGTGTCTGTTTTGACAACATGAACAGTTGTTTTCAAAAACATTTCACACTTTTATTCCATGCTCTTCAAGTTTTTAGAGCCCTGAAATAGTGGTTTTGTACATTATCGAGAAACTGCTTTATCTAATTTAGGAAAATTGCTTCACATCTGGTTCTCTGCTTTAATGCTCAGCAATTTTTGCTGGAAGAGTCTCAAGCACTCTTCACTTCAAACAATAGGGGATTCCACAGACAAAGAACATAAAATATGAAAAACAAGTGGTGTTTATTTAATAGTATTTTTAATTAAAATTTCCCTCTGCCCAAAACATTGTTACTGTATATAAGTGGATCTAAAACTGTATCTCTAGAGGGGCAGTGCATCATGTTGTGCAGAGCAGTATTCGGTCCTGCACAAATTGCCAACACAACGTTATATAGCTTTGGGTTGAATTTATAACTTCAAGTTGACACAATGTTAGAAAGAAAATCCTTAGGACTAAATGTCATCTGAAAAGATACTGTTAAGAATAAAGCTCAGCAACTTAAATGAGAATTTATTAGCTTATCCACCAACACCATCAATTGGCCTTGCAGTCTATAATAATATGTAACAATTCAGGTTGTTTCTTCTGGGATCCTTATATTCTTGGAAGATCTCTAATCTTTGCAACTGACCTGAAAATTTCAGACTGAGGCAAACTATGAGCAGATTTGCAGAAATCTCTACTGCTGCAGAAGAGCAAACTAGTTGTAGTAAGCAAAAGGCTGTCTGCAAGGCTGCTGAATGACACCTTTAGGTGTAGCACAGAAAGAAGCATAGCAAGGCATCTAAGTCTATATAAAGCATCCAGTAGATGAGGTAGGACTGAAGTCATGTGGAAAAAAATAGTATGCAATGGGGCTGCATTAAGGGAGGGTTGAAAAAGGTTGTTGAATTAAGGTTGAACTGGAAATCTTAATTCTAGCATTTCCCAACCTTTAGAGTCCTAGACTTTGCAGCCTTACATTCTAGTCACATGGTCTTGTCATAATTAGATTTTATATATCTGCTTCAATAGATAAGTAACGTGCATGCAATTTTAGCTCTGCTACTATGAAAAGCTGTGGAAATAATAAAAAGGAAGCCATGCAGTCAATTATTCTAAATCTTAAGATCATCTTTCCCCTGCCCCCATACAGTTTTTTTGGGTAATAATCACCACAGCAGTAACAAATAGCATGTGTGCACTTGCACGTGCACACACACTCAAAACAAATTAAAACCAATACATCTGTATATACATTTTTATTAAACAAGGTAATTTTAGCTTTACTGAACAAGGCAGTGGGAAATACAAGGACTGGGGCATATACATAACAACTTTACAACATCTTGACAGAAATAAATGGCAGGTGACTTATATACAGCGGCATGTAATACAGGTTACAACTACTGAATTTTAATGAAACACAGTCCTAAGCTCTTACATTATGAAAATATGCAGAAGTTGGATCATATAGAGGCCTAGTAGTCTAAAAACCTCCATACCTCTCAATTTCTGCTCACAAAGTTTCTATTTTACAGAACAGACATTACCTTCCTGTCTTTACTGTTACGGTACATGAAATATCAAAAATATATTGATGAGTCTATCACTAACCATGAATGTTTGTATTTACATTCAAGTTAACAAATTCCTCACCAAATGCTTTATATACAAATCTCAATTTACCCTTTATGAAAGTCATTAAAAAGTTAAAAACCATACAAATGCCAATTAGAAATAAAAACATTCCAAAAACTGAACTTGTTTACAACAATTCAAAACATTTGAAACAAATTTATGAAAAGTGTGTTACTTTAATACACGTATTCTCACAATTCTTCAGCTCCAATACAGTGCAACAATATTTTGCTCTCAATACATTCTGCGCAGTATCCTCTCTTCCAACACTGCTGTAGGAAAAAAATTAAATAATCAACCAAGGGAAAATATTTTTCATGAAGTCCGTAATGTATTTTTTAATTTGACAGAATAAATGTTTGTTGCATTTGACAGAAGGGTCACAGGCACTTCCCCAAGGCAGTATACAGGTGGCCATCACTGTCCAGAAAGGCAGCCTTTTAAAGACAGATAATCTAGGCATAATCGAATTTCCACATCAGAATGCACATAAATAGAGCCCTACAAATCCACGTTTTATATCCATGGGTATCTGCATCCACAGATGCGGACAGCTGCAGCTCATTTTTGCAGATACAGATAGTGGATACAAATTTTGCAACCGTGCATGGCTCTACACATAAGTCCCCAGGGAGGCAGATTTTAACTATTCGTTAGTTAATGTTTTTAATAGTTGTATTGGTATAGCTACACTAAAAATAAAACCGATAAACATGAATATTTACAGGTTTGAAGGATCAGGCTGAAGAGGAAGAAGCAGCTCTGAACACCGGTGGTTCAGACATAGGCCACGTGGCAGTAAGGAACTGAAGAGGCAGTCAGTCCTCCATGCCCCCTTATGCGCTTATAAGAAGAGTAGGGGCACGGGCACTGAATTATAGACATTGCTTGCAAAAAATTTACTAGTCTAAGGCACATGCACATCCACAACAGAAAACAGAGAGGGACCAGCATTCCAAGACTGTAAGGGACTCCAAGAAGATCTCACCAAACTGAGTGATTGGGCAACAAAATGGCAAATGAAATTTAATGTGGATAAGTGTAAAGTAATGCACATTGGGAAAAATAACCCCAACTATACGTACAGTATGATGGGGGCTAATTTGGCTACGACAAATCAGGAAAGAGATCTTGGAGTTATCGTGGACAGTTCTCTGAAAACTTCCACACAGTGTGCAGCGGCGGTCAAAAAGGCAAATAGGATGCTAGGTATTATTAAGAAAGGGATAGAAAATAAGACCCGGAATATCTTACTGCCCCTGTATAAAACTATGGTACGCCCACATCTTGAATACTGTGTACAGATGTGGTCTCCTCACCTCAAAAAAGATATTTTGGCCTTGGAAAGGGTTCAGAAAAGGGCAACTAAATTGATTAGGGGTTTGGAACGGGTCCCATATGAGGAGAGGTTAAAGCGACTGGGACTTTTCAGTTTAGAAAAGAGGAGACTGAGGGGGGATATGATAGAGGTGTATAAAATCATGAGTGGTATGGAGAGGGCCGATAAAGAGAAGTTATTTATTAGTTCCCTAAATAGAAGAACTAGAGGACACCAAATGAAATTAATGGGTAGCAGGTTTAAAACTAATAAAAGAAAGTTCTTCTTCACACAGCGTGTAGTCAGCATGTGGAACTCCTTGCCAGAGGAGGCTGTGAAGGCTAGGACTATAACAGAGTTTAAAGAGAAGCTAGATAATTTCATGGAGGTTAGGTCCATAAAAGGCTATTAGCCAGGGGATAAAATGGTGTCCTTGGCCTCTGTTTGACAGAGGCTGGAGAGGGATGGCAGGAGACAAAGCGCTTGATCATTGTCTTCGGTCCACCCCCTCTGGGGCACCTGGTGCTGGCCACTGTCGGCAGACAGGATACTGGGCTAGATGGACCTTTGGTCTGACCCGGTACGGCCGTTCTTATGTTCTTATGTTATGTTAAGACCTTCTTTTTTGGCTTTCCTACTCCCACCACAACCGTGTGCATGACAAAGCAGAGCATAGCTCCTGTTCCCTTTCAGCCACCTTCAATCAGTAGCTATATATAATTGTTTTACGGGTTTTCAAACTTTTTTTCCCTGTGACCCAGTTGAAGAAAATGGTTGAGGCCCACAACCTAACATAATTATACCTTTTGACTAGAATGCAAGCTCCAAGGTAGAGCTGGGGATGAGAGATTCGGAGTGCAGAAGGGGACTCCGGGTTGGGGAGGGCTCAGGGCAGGAGACTGGGGTGCGGGCTTACCTCCAGCAGCTCCTGGTAAAGAACACAGCAGGGGTGCTAAGGCAGGCTCCATGCCTGTCCTGGCACTGTGGACTGTGCTGCACCCCAAAAGCAGCCAGTAGTCTGGCTCCTAGGCGAAGGTACGCAAGTGGCTCTGCGTGCTGCTCTCACCTGCAGGCACCGCTCCCTGGCTTCTATTGGCCAGGACAGGCAAGAGGCATGCCTTAGCACCCCTTCAGGTCGCCTGGTTACTGTGCAGCAAGGTGACCCAGTACATGACATTCCACAACCCAAAGGTGGGTTGCAACACGTACTTTGAAAACCACTGCTTTAAGTCATGCAATGGCATACATGCTGTACATTAATGGGTGCAAAATACTATATAGTAATTTAGCTCATTAACAAGATGTTTTAGGTTCTCATTTCTTACCAATCTAATTAGTGCTCTGGCGCTGGACTTTTGACCCAGTACTCTGAGCTTCCTTTTCTGGATTTGGGCGTTTCCCAGTGCTGATGCCAGTGCTTCCTGTTCTTCCTGTAAAATGAAATCAATATCTAACTTGAGAAACTATTTTGCTTTGTATGTATCCAAATGGCATCTTTTAGAACGCAAGTCACCTTGTTGCAGTAAATGTGATTGCTGATTGTCTCCATGGGCATAATGTAAAATACTGCTCCCTTGAGAATAACCTGTTAAAATACAATACACATTTACTTAAATCATTCTTGTATTTCCCTTTTATTTATTACAATTATATGTTTGTATCCACAGAGCTTTTGGATGAACAATGGGAGCCAAACTCTGAACTCCCAAACACAGAGAAGCCTGGAAAGAAAACATTCTTGTTTGCAGAAAAATCTTCAAACTAAAAAGTTCTTTCAAGACAAAGACAAGTTATTCACCACACACACACACACACACACACACACACAATCTTCCCTTCTTGAATTACTACAAACTATAATTTTGATAATACTCATTCACATCATCTTCTTTACTATTTAATTAAAACAACAGTCAACAGCACAACTGAACTGGGAAAATATGAAAGTAAATTTCAATAAATTGTTTCATCATCATCATCATTATTTATATTATCAAACTACCTAGAAGCCTCAGTTCTGAACCAGAAGCTTTTATTTCACTTCAACTGCTTGACAGCCTTCAAGGCTGGAATCCTTAATCAACAGATCATGAATAGCAGAAGTAAGAGCAAGTTTTCCTATTCTGCTCAAACATGTGCTTCATAAGGAATGAGAGGGAAGTCCTGTCTCTGCATCTGTTCTGCCAACCCTTAACCTCTACTGAGATTGAAATGGAAGGCCAACGCGGGTAAGAATTGTGTCATGTGGACACCTGTTTGACAAAAAGTGTTCTAAGACTTCTTGTTCTTTAGAAAAATATATTTCTCCTGCCTATTTTCCCATACAAACTGTAGAAACTGACTGTCTATATTGGAAAGAAAAATGACTCTACACAAACTGCTGTCAAATGCACAAAGTAAACAAATGGAAATTTTACTTCCTGCAAGCTCTTTCAGTTATAGTTATCTTAGGTATCGTTTGTAACAGAAGACAAGAACAGATCTTTGATTTCTATGTGGGTGTCCTTCCAAAAGCTATTGTAAAATACCCTTTCCTCAAACCCCTAAATAAACAAAGCTACAATTGTCCATGACTTTTATTTGAAGCCACAAGTTAAGATGATGTTAAATAATGATCATTACTATGTTGTTTCAACAAAGAAAAATGAGCCACGCTCAATTTTAGAATTCTGCTGTCACACTTGGGGGGGGGGGGGGGGGGGAAAGAGATGTTTTTAGGGATTTTAACAATTTCAAGAATAGCGAGAACCTCTTTGAACACATTTTATTTGCTGAATAATACCATGCTGCTGAATTCCACTTGATCCTGCATGTGAGTCTCCAATGGCACATGTCTGAATGCCCCCTGTATGACCATCACTGCTTCCCATTTGAGCTCCTGAAAAAAAGGACTTTTTTAAAAAAAATTTAGCATAGAATACAGCCCAGATTGAACATTTAATAAATAACTATAATGTTTGAAAGTCTATAATTGCTAAATATGTACTTACAATGGGAATTACTGAATACTGCACCCTAAAACTATAAAGCGAGGTCAATTTTTTTATTTTTCCCCCCTCAACATAACTTTACAGGCTATGGGAAAATGTTTATATATGTCCAAGGTGTTGCTCAAATTCAGATCTTTGTTCATAAACCAGGGAACTGAGACTCAAATTCCTAATACGAAAATTACAAATAGAGTTTACGTACACAAAAATTTGATAACTGAAAATTGTACCCATCAATTTTATATGCTGGATTGAAGCCCCTTTGAAAATTTTGCCTTTGATGTTTAAGTTTCAGAGCATTTTTTAAAAATCTTATGCTCCTTATATTATGTATATAAAACACTAACATCTGTACATAATCTAAAGAATGTCTGTAGGCTAAAATATTTTTCATTAAAACCTAATGGAAAAATTCTATAATAGGTATTGTAGACATATTTGGGGTACTTTACCATCATTATGTGTACTCTGGTGATTCTTAGAATATTCAGCCCCAAAGTACTAGGCACAATACAAATATAGCAAAAATGTGCCTTGCCTCAAATAGTTTGTAGTCTGATTTAATCTATTACGTCACTACCATCAAATGACATAAAGGAGGTGAACAGATGCACAAACATTTTTGAAAATTGCTCGACATGCATTAATAATTTTACAAGGTTTAAAACAGTCCTGCAAAGTTTTACTTATTTATGCTGAATATATCTATTCTTCAGATGAGCAGCTATCAGTGTTATATAACCATGCAAAAATGAATAATGGTGGAAGAGAGGATGTGAAAATATTCGTAAGAGCAGTTTTCACAAAACTGGTTTTGTGAGGATAGCTAGGGAGCTAACTTAAGGAATTTGTGCAACTTCTCAGTAGGAATGTGAAAGTGTAAATGTGTACATAGTTAACCAAATGAGCCTGGGCTCCTGGGTTAGAATGCAAGGTCACATGCTTCTCGCTCCCTCCTGTCCTGTACACTGCTGCTTCTGTATCAGAGGTAGCAATGGAGGGAGGGAGGAGTGCACACAGGGAGCTGCATGTGTACCAGGTCCCACAGAGCTGCCCACCCCCACACTCTCCGCACTGCTGCCTCTGCATCAGCTTTTAAAGCTGGCTCCCCACACGTAGCGGCTCCCATGAAACTGCCTGCCCCCCAACATGATCCTGGCTCCCGCCCTTCCCCCCGCATTGTTGCTTCTGAGACCGAGGCAGTAATGTGGGGAGTGGTGAGGCAGGCAGCCCCGTGGGAGCTGGTATGCATGAGGAGCAGGCTTAAAAGCTGGTTCCCTGGGAGCACTGGCTCCCGAGGAGCCTCTTGCCCCACGGCAATCATGGAGGGGGTGGGTACATGCAGGAAGCTGACTTAAGCTGGCTCCCTGCACATACTGGCTCCTGCATAGCTGCTAGGAGAATATGGGGACCTGTGATCGCGTGGGGGAACTGCTGTGCATGGGGAACCGGCTTAAAAGATGGCTCCCTGTGCTCTCCAGCTCCCAGGGAGCCTTCCTCTCACCGCTGTGTGAGAATGAGTTTCAGGAGTTACACATTTACCTGAATAAATACATTTTAACATCCTTACTTCTGACAGAAATATTGAAACTGAGAACAGGAGATTTTACTTACCACCTGTGGTACTACAACCAGAGATGTTTTCTCCTGGTGAATATCCCATTAGGCCACCATTTCCATTTCCATTTGTGTTAGAAGGCACTGTTGCAAGAAGACCTAATCAAAGAAAAAAAAAATCACTGTCAACATAATTGAGGCAAGCAAATATATTTTTGTCTTCTATACACCTTCCATTGGCTTGCAATTGTATTTTCTCAGTAGTTTACCAGTGTGAAGAATTAATTTTTAGACTCTACTGTAAATTGGAATATCTGCCCAAGTAATTTTATATTATAATTACAT
This sequence comes from Pelochelys cantorii, assembly GCA_032595735.1. Lineage (NCBI taxonomy): Eukaryota > Metazoa > Chordata > Testudines > Trionychidae > Pelochelys > Pelochelys cantorii. Next base: position 250,872,480 of record CM064326.1, on the reverse strand, counting down.
TACTTATCAAAAATCAGTATTATTTTTGCAAGAAACTTTAAATGCATAGATTATATATGGTACATTTTAGTGCAAAACACATCTGAAGTTATTTCATACCTAATGGAATATAGCCATTATTTAAAGAGGCAAAAGTCAACAAATGCACATGGAAGAATGTAAACAAAGCATTAAAATTAATTTTGCAAGATAAACTACGGTGTTTGTAAAACACTGGATTGTATAGTTAAGGTTGCAAGACTTTTTCCACTAACTTTTTCCATGCAGAAGTTCTTTCTAATAGTAAAATTAACCTATACAAAACTTATCTGATGCATTAGAAATGACAAGAATTTAAAAGAAACTTCAGGACTAACTCCCTAGGCAGGTGGAGACCAGATGCACTGTAAAGTGCTGAAAAGGTGAGAGGGAAAAGACAAGTGTTACAGTAGGGTACACTGCTCTTATAATCATCTTTACTTGGTAACTAGGCCTCATGGCTGAAGAATGATTATCACAGCTCAAAGGGAAGAAAAACTTGCAAATAAATACATGAAGTAGATTACAGTCATACCTAATCCTCTGTACCGTGAAAGTTGCTGGTAGATTTGTTTCATCCTCTCAATATTCAGGCGGCTTGCCTCTGCATGATTTACCATTGGTTTAGGATAATTAACTCCTATTACACATTTTGCAACCTTCTGGATGCTCTCGGGGGCATTCCAAGGGTCGTATATGTATTTTGCAGGGAAACCTCTCAGTATAGGCAAATAACGCCTTTAAAGACCAAAAAAAGTATAGTTTTAAACAGCTGTTTAAAGCTCAAGGCAACTGCAATGATGGCTTTACAATATTTATGTCAGATTACCTGATGTAGTCCCCATTAGGATCAGTTCTTCTACCAAAACCCACAGGACAGTAGCAATGAAAAAACTGCTGAAAAAATGAACTACAGGAGAGCCACATCCAGCTTCCAGCATTAACACTCCAATCCGCATCAAGCAGCAATTCTTCAAACACCTTGAGAAATTAACAGTGGCAAGTTATTCTAAATGTGTTAAACATTTCCACAAACACTCCTAGGCATTGCTCAGCTATCAAAATGTCAGTATAGAAAACTGTGTTCTTAAATGCTGAAATCCTATCTATTCGGATACTTGCCCAGACTTGGCAACATCTAAAGAATGCTCAATAAATACTTACAAAGTTCTTCTTTAAAGTCCATTCATCTGATGGTGGAAAAGAGGTATGTCTGGCTTCTGCACTGCAGATACCAGTCTCCTGGGCTTTCAGTGGATTCTGCAGCACGGAAGTTGGACATACTTTTGCAAAAATGCATTTTACAGATGGGAAACAGACACAGAGTGGTGAAATAATTTGCTCAAAGTCACTTAGGTAAGCCAGTAGCAAAGCTAAGACTAGAACCCAGGTTTCCTAAATTCCTGCACAGTGCTCTATCCACTAGGCCTCACATTATCTAGCCCGGGGTGGAATTTTCTTTCCCAGTTTGCTCCATATGGACTGTACTAAAAAGCTACATTAACTTCCTAATGCTTTTATAGCTTTTTTGGTAAACGTTTCAATTAACAGTTAATTTAATAATTAGAGAGAAAAAGCAGACGAGGTAGCATTGTTTATTGGATCACATCTTAGTGAAAGAGAAGCTTTTGAGTTTATACAGAGCTCTTCTTCAGGTCTGGGAAAGGTATTCAGCATCACAGCTAAACACAAGGTAAACAGATTGTTATACATGAGGTAACAAATCTTGTAAGGGATCATTCAAGGTGAAGTGGGCAGTTAACATTTAATAATTAGTTGGGCTAAAAAATTCTAAAATTTGACAACTTTGACTAAGAAAATTAATTCCTTATAACCAGGGCTCGACAAATAATGTAATCTACGCACCCGTGGTGAGTAGATTACACCCCGGAAGAGCCGGTGTAGAACGATCTGCGCATGCGCAAAGCCGCGTGGCTGGCGAGCAGGGCTCGCCGCCGCTTGGCGAGCCCTGCTTATAACTGAAATTAATCAAGATGGATGCTGTATAGTCACATTCTTGGGACTCATGCTGATCAGTTATGGCAGGATGGCAGAATGTAATAGGCACCCCTTTTAAGAGCCCTGACTTTCCTGTCTAACACTTGAGTCCCTTCTGAGGGTGAGAGGTTAAAGATGGAATGCTCCCTCAGTTCCTCCCACCAAATTCTCTGGCTATGTCTAGACTACATCCCTCTTTCGAAAGAGGGATATAAATTAGACAGATTAAAATTGCAAATGAAGCCGGGATTTGAATTTCCCGCACTTCCTTTGCATAATGGTGGCCATGCGTTCTTTCGAAAAAGGGCTTTACAAAAGTGAACCGGCCATCTAGACACGGTTCTTTCAGGGAAAAAACCCCTTTTTTGAAAGATCCTCATTTTTTGAGGAGTACAGGATCTTTCGAAAAAGGGTTTTTTTCCCCGAAAGAATGCGCAGCCGCCATGATGCAAATGAAGCATGGGAAATTCAAACCCTGGCTTCATTTGCAATTTCGATCTGTCTAATTTATATCCCTCAGTACTGGGACCAATCCTGTTCAACTTGTTCATCAATGATCTAGAAAATGAGGTAAGCAGTGAGGTGGCCAAGTTTGCAGATGACACAAAGTTGTTCAGGACAGTCAAAAGCAAAAGGGATTGTGAAGAACTACAAAAAGATCTCAGCAAACTGAGTGATTGGGCAGCAAAATGGCAAATGAAATTTAATGTGGGTAAGTGTAAGGTAATGCATGTTGGAAAAAATAACCCAAATTACACGTACTACATGATGGGGTCAAATTTAGCTACGACAGATCAGGAAAGGGATCTTGGAGTTATAGTGGATAGTTCTATGAAGACATCCACGCAGTGTGCAGCGGCAGTTAGTAAGGCAAATAGGATGTTAGGAATTATTAAAAAAGGGATAGATAATAAGACAAAAGATATCATACTTCCCCTATATAAAACTATGGTACGCCCACATCTCGAGTACTGCATGCAGATGTGGTCTCCTCACCTCAAAAAAGATATATTGGCATTAGAAAAGGTTCAGAAAAGGGCGACTAAGATGATTAGGGGCTTGGAAAGGGTCCCATATGGGGAGAGGCTAGAGAGACTGGGACTTTTCAGTTTGGAAAAAAGGCGATTGAGGGGCGATATGATAGAGGTATATAAAATCATGAATGGTGTGGAGAAAGTGATTATAGAAAAATTATTTACCTTTTCCCATAATACAAGAACTAGGGGACACCAAATGAAATTGATGGGTAGTAGGTTCAAAACTAATAAAAGGAAATTTTTCTTCACACAGCGCACAGTCAACCTGTGGAACTCCTTGCCCGAGGAGGCTGTGAAGGCCAGGACTCTATTAGGGTTTAAAAAAGAGCTTGATAAATTTTTGCAGGTTAGGTCCATAAATGGCTATTAGCCAGGGATAAAGTATGGTGCCCTAGCCTTCATAACAAGGGCAGGAGATGGATGGCAGGAGATAAATCACTTGATCATTGTCTTCTGTTCTCCTTCTCTGGGGCACCTGGCATTGGCCACCGTCGGCAGATGGGATGCTGGGCTCGATGGACCTTTGGTCTGACCCAGTATGGCCATTCTTATGTTCTCTTTCGAAAGAGGGATGTAGTCTAGACATGCCCTCAGTGTACCATTATGATCTTGTCTACTCTGCAGCAATAAGAATCAGGATGGCTTGCCTTACCTTTTTTATTACTATGGGAATGAGGAGAAATGGGGAAAAATATATATATTAAACCAGGGGTCAGCAACCTTTCTGAAATGGCGTGCCAAGATTTAACCCTCCTGCCCTGGGCCGTGCTGCTCTCCTGGGAGGGGAGAAGGGGCTCTCTTTCTGCCGCGTGCCCCATGGACCACCTGGGTCAATGCAAACCTTTCAGAAGACTAAGTTGCTAATGGAAACTCACCGTTAATTACATAATTACAGCCCAGCCATTTTGCTAGTGCTGCAGCTGGGGAGAACGATTTTAGCCATAGGGGTTTCTTGCACAAGAAAATCATGTTGCCTGTCTACACTGCCTTCTTGTGGAAGAGCTCTTACGCAAGAGAGCTTATTCCTCGTGGGGAGAGGAACAACTCTTCTGGAAGAAGCCCTGTTTTCTGACGCTTTAAATTTACTTGCGCAAGAACGTGCGTGCAGTGTAGACACCTGGCAAGTTTTTGTGAAAGAACAGCTGTTCTTGCACAAAAAGCCTGCAGTGTAAACGTAGCCTAAGTGTTTTAACTTTCCCACTTTAGTTTTATCAAACTTTATTGAAAATGAAGTAAAACATGTCCAACACAAAATGTTTCAATTTTTTCTTTATTTATGGGAGGGGTGGGAACCTTTTTTGGGTCAGGGATCACTGACACACAGAAAAAAAATTAGTTGGGGACCACACAAGTGAGAGAGAAACAAACAAAAAAAAAACCTCCTCCCAAAATCCCCAGCCCTCACTGATGTGGCCCCCAGCTGAGATATCTTACTCCTGTGGCACTCCAGCCCCCATGGGATGAGGGGAAGGGGCAGGTAGGACTGAAGTTCAGGGCTTCTCATAGGCCAAGTTTATTTTTCTGGGGTTCCAGAGTTAGAGGATTTTGTGGACCCCCTTAGGCTTTAGAGTGGGAACAAAAATGAGGGGTTCAGTATGTGGGGCAGGGCTGTCAGTGAATGGGATAGGGATGCAGGATCTGGATCTGGATCCCTGCTCCGTGGAGGGGAGAGGCGGGGCTGAGCTCCTGCCCCACGTGCCAGTGAAAAAAAATCAGCTCACATGCCCCTTGTGGCTTACTTGCCGGGGGTTGCTGACCCCTGTATTAAACTCTTCTTTCCAACTTAGGAGGAATACACAGGTCAATGGTATGCTGTCTCAGCCCACTTTTGAGCAGAACTAAGGACATTTCATATTGAATCTGATTCCAAACAGGTTTCTGTTCGGAAACCCCCAAAGACTGAAAATATCCTAAATTGTCATATTTGAGAGACAATTCATCTGTCTGCAGAGAATCTCTGCTCAGTCGATCTGCAATCATATTGCATTCACTCGCTTCTTGCCAGACAACTGAGTATATGTTATGCTGGATACATTAATGCCAAAGTTTTATTGCTTCTTTGTAAATTTAAGATGTTCAAGTTCCTCCTTGTCTGTTTGCATAATACACTGCTGACACGTTGTCCACAGCCACTTGAATTAGTGCCTTTTAGCACTTGCAAGAGAGATGCTCTGGCAGCTAAGTGAATTTCCCTCAGTTCAAATACATTTATGTGTAACAGGGATTTCTCTGTCATTCATAAGATCTCAAAAACAGACAGCAAAGATGCACTTCCACCCTGTCTTTGGCTCATCTATGGTTATTAAGAGAGGAAGGCTGAACCAAAAATCCTTTAAGGGCTTCTGCTGTTCCAAACACCACCTTAGCAAAAGAAATATTCTTTGGAACAGCGAGTAATATTTGCATGCTGTCTGTAACTGGTCTGAAATTCCTTAGTAACCAGTGCTGAAGAGGTCTCATTCTGAGCCTGGCATAGAGTCATTTATGTTGTGGATGCCATCAGACCCAACAGAATTAATAAATAAACCATCTTCTGTGACAGATGAAATAATCTCTCTCGTATGGAGCAGGGAAATGACATCAATGTGATGGTATGAGAAGACTTTTATTTTAAACAAGACTATTTAGGTTTCTAAACCCTCCATGCTGCTGCCTCTCTATCAGAGAAAGCAGCATGGTGGGGGGGCACCATCTCCTGCCTCCCTGGGGGGGGGGGGGGGGGGGAAGTGCACATAGTTGACAGGATTAACCAATAAGCCCAGGTTTATTGGTTAATCATGGTAGTTGTCTACAGGTTGACATCCCTACTTAGAGCTCATTCAGCCTTCCCCCATTCTTATTTTCTGATCCTTTAGAGTTCTTGTATACTAGAAGTTCCATTGACCACACCACCAAGAACAAAAGCATCTGAAATCTGTTTGGTCTTTCTTTGCCATCTTAAGATGTGAATGTGCTATAAACGGGTAATGGCTCCCCCCCCAAAACATTTTAAAAATATGGAACCTCATGTCAGATGCTGGGAAGACCTCTGAGCAACACACTCACACTCTACTTGTACCTGCATTTCTTCTTACTGGGATCAGCTGTACAGAAAAAAAGCTTTTCCTTAAATCCTCCAATCTAAAATGAGGATAACCTATAGACTACTAATGGTTCATTTTCTTTTACTGCTGCAGCTGGAGAGAACTGAGGTGATAATAGTGCCACAACCTCTTTAAACTCTCACCCCTCAAAACATAGTTGGGCACAAGATGTGGTGTGCAGGGGGAGTCTGGGCACTGTCCTATTGCACTAGTCCCAAGAGATAGGGACATTTGAAGAATATTAAGTTTGCAGTGCTTTCACTGGATCAGCCCTAACTTGCATTAAAAAAATTCTTTCTGCTTAGAAACATCATGAAAATTGTTCCCTGAAGGGGAACAAAAACAAAGAATCTTGTTCCCTGAAGGAAAATATTAAATAGTTTTAAGTTTTCTGAAACTGCTTTGAAAGTTCTTCTTCAGTACATATATTCTTATTTAGCACACATTTTAAAAATATTCAGCAAGTTTTTCTTTAAAAATGTACCTAATCAAGATGTTCTATAACAATCTAATTTCCTTTCCAGGACAATACAAAACCACAAATATTAGTTCTAATACTGGGTCACATTAAACTTTATAATGTTATTGATGTCTAGCAGAACATGTTAATACACAGTAAAGCTTGCATGGGAGGGGAGGGATTATTACAGCAGTAGAAAATAAAAGTTTTTTTTCCTCTATCATTCCAAATCTACTATTAGAACACTAAATTCTACTTGTTAGACTTCTGTAATCAGCATCAGTTAACAAAAGAGTGACTTAAACAAGTTACCCAAAAAACCTATAAAAACCATTGTGAATACCTGCAACTATGCCTTTTTATTAAAATAGTTCACTTATCTATTTTCTGAAAAATATGTAGTTAAAATACAAGGTGAATGAGGTAATATTCTTTAATGCACCAACTTGTGCTGGTGAGAGATAAAATGTCAGTACACAATTGCCCCACTAGATGCTCCCCTTCAAGCACACTTGCTAAGATTGTATAACATCCTACTAAAATTAGTCGGAGACTCTCTCTAGCAAATGGAAGTACACTTTATAGATCCTTGTACTACACAAATACATTCCTCTGTATCTTGGGTTAACAACTCTAAGGGTAGGCCAAGTAATATTTGTAATATGAACAATCAAATGCACAAAGTTGTACATTATAGGAACACAGACATTCAAATTTGCACATGTAGAAATCACATAAGGCAACCTGCCTTTAGATTTTTCATGCAATTACTTGCATAACCAAAAGTGCTGTTTACATGTGAAACAGGAAGAAGGAAGTGAGCATAACTCAGACAGCAAATGTATTAATCTTCAAGTTCGAAGTTAAAAAAACCCCTGTGATTGTATTTAGAGATTTGCTTTTTATTTTCTGAAAATCAAAACCAAAGACTGAAGAATGGTGCAAATAACAGCAATGAGATTAACACATATTTATACTCTGAATATCCATGGCTCCAGGTTTAGGATAATTTGGTACAAGTTAGTTGGGCTGAGATTACTAACGAATCATGTTGTCCAACATGTATCGGTCTGATACACCAAGGTGTTGAGTGTCTCCCCCCACTCCGCTTTCACTAACCTGAAAAGAAAAGGTTGGTGGTTTTTTTTTTCGGTAGGGGGATGGACAGTATGAATGGGGAAAAATTTCTATCAGCTCATGAATTTTATTTATTCTTACCATAGATATGTGGGGCTGAAAGGGCTCAAGAAATTAGCTACTCTATTCCTTCATATTCTATTTCAATTTAAAAAAAAAAACCCATGGATTTAATAATTGCTGGTACCAATTTTCAAACTGGGTTACCTAAAATTAAGCACCAACGGCCATTACTAGACATCTATAAAAAAGCATGCTCTGCACCTGAAACTTAGACGCCATCACTCCTACCAGAACGACATGATTTAAATGTTTTGACCATAGTTTAAGCTTTAAAAGCTACTTCAGTGCATTTACCAACCGATATCTTTATAATTATATTTATTTTTATCTACATCAGAAATTCATTAATGAAAAACTGTACCTTCATTCCTTCTTCCCAACTAATCCACAGGTCACCTCGAGTCAAGAAGCATGCCACAGCATGTCTGGCTAAATGATGAATCCAACCTTCCTGACGGAGCTGTGTCATAATTGCGTCAATCCAAGGAAATCCTGTCCTGCCTTCTGCCCACTTGGCCAAAGCCTCAGGATTCCTATCCCATGGAATCTGAACACAGATGGGATTTCCCTCCATTTTATCAAAGCGTGGATTATTAGTAGCTGCTGTGTAGAAAAACTCACGCCACAAGAGCTGGCCATAAAGGGAGAGGGGAGGGGAACTGTTCTTCTTTACCTGAAAGACATCACGAAAAAAACCCTCAATGTTTTCTTATTATACATAAACACTAGAAGATTTACCCAGCACTGCTTGTGTCTTAGGATAGGAGGCTGCGGGTTTGGGTGATTCCAGGAGTCAAGGCAGGGGCTTTGGGATGTAGAGGGCTCAGGAGAGGTGGTGGGGATGCAGGAGTCAGGGTAAGGGCTCTGGGGAGGGACACAGGATTCAGGGCAAAGGGACTAGGAGGTGGGTGGGTGGGTGTAGTCTTGCCAGGGCTACCCATGGCAGCAAGGGTGGCACTGCTCTGACAGCAGTTCCTCATGGGAGTCCCAGCCAGCGCTGGCTCCTTTGGGGGGCGGGAAGGGGCTCCTCATCGGAGGTGGGGGCAGAGGGGCTGCTGGCCAGTGGCTCCTGGGGGGGCACAAGAGGTCCCAGGTCAGTTAATTGGCAGGGCTCCCCAGTGGTATGCACTGTGGCCAAGGGCTTGGGGGGCAGGGGAGGATATGGGAACAGGGGGCCACTTACACCTAGGCCATGGGCTGCCAATATGGAGATCCCCAGCCCCAGCTAGCCACTCTGTCTGGTGCAGCCACCTCCCTTGTGGTCACTCTGCAGTACAACTGTCCCTTCTATCAGCCCCCCTCTCTTTTCATGTTATGAAAAACAGAATTCCAGGCACATCCCGTTTTCCTGGTACAACCAAACCCTGACCTTGCTTTAAGTTAGGATAAAGGAAGCTGCATATCAAATTTGGTGGTCCTAACTCTTACTGTTTAGGAGGAGTTCTTGAACAAACAGACTCACGGATAGACAAAAATATGAACACACAAACTCTCTAAAATAAATATATAGATCAGTAGCTTACAAAGTGGAGTTCATACCTTTTTGTATAAGTCTGTTAACTTAAAATAAAAAAGGCGACATGACAGACAGCCAAATCGTAGATAGGGACTAAGCCCGGTGGGACTTGCAAGAAGAGAATTTGCATTCATTCGTGGTCTTTCAAAGTTTGCCACCCAAGCCTCAGAAAAAACAAATTGTTACAATACGTATTAGATGATTCACAGGCAGAGTGAAAAATTATAAAGTTTAATATATAACTGAAACATACTTGCTGATTAAGAAGCCATTTTTGTGACTAACATTGCACTATATGGAAGGTATCTCCACTGGAAAATGCTTATGTTCTAAGTTACGTGAGATATCAAATTTTCTTCTAGTTCCATTTTTATAAAAGTTTAAGGTCTAAATTTTTTTCCAACTTTTAAAAAAATCATTATAAAGAACAAAATAGCTATTCAGTCTGTAGCCAGATACAGGTCTTTGGATTGAAGTTCATTGGAAGTTCTGCTCCCTCCCGCCACACCACACTTCTTAGTAATAATAATTAACCATGGTTTTCGAGATGTAAATTTTTGCTTGTCTCAATGATATGCAACATACCTTTCGTTCCAAGTGCCTTTCCAGTCGTGTGAGAGCTTCTGTTTCTCCACCCGGCCACACTGCTGAAGGCAAACCATCTGTATCAAAACCTGATAAGCAAAGTAAAAGGAAAACAGTTTTTTGAAATACTGTAGCACAAAGAAAAAGTAGTTCTCTGAGAATTGGGATAATAACTGTATCATGGTTTGAGAACATCACTAGATAGTAGAATACAGCTTTTGAAGCAAAGTTTGCCAAATAGACAAGTCCTACCAAACCACATTAAAACTCCATTTGCCTGTAACAAGCTTAAATACAGTTTTTATGTTCTATTATAAAAGGCAAGGATGGACAGATCCTAAATTCCTTTTTACATTTCCTTTGATGCAGTCAATTAAAAATATCCTTCCACACTATTCATTTTTGTGGTCTCAATTCTGTAGTGTTTGGGATATAAGAACTACAGAGATTTTTAATGAGACATCATTTTCCATTAGAATAGGAGGACTGCATAACAAAAAATTAAGGACAGCCAAAATGTTAACAGCTTGTTCTGACAAATTTTAAATTTAGAACCAAAATTTACATAGATGAGTCTTTATATTCTCTATGTCCAATGAAGGTAATCTTCAGCAAAGGCTATTTAGTTTAGATGTTCGATATTAGGAAAAATGTTCCAACTATGAGGATTGTTAAGCAATGGAATATGCTTCCCAGGGAGGCTGCAGAACCCTTGTTATTGGAGGTTTTAACAAACAGGTAAGATAAATACCTGTCAAGAAAGAAGAAGCTGCTCATCTTGTGCAGTAAATAGTTCTTCGAGATGTGTATCCCTATGGATGGTGTATGTGCACCCTTGTGCCTCTAACCAGAATTTTTTGGTAGCAGTTCTGTTGAGGCTGTATATGTGCTCTCCCTTCCTTTTGGTCTGCCTTGAGACTATTAGTACTATGTGGGCAAAACGCCCTCACTTCCTTCTGCACAGTCCTACAGAGAACTGTAAGTGGAGGGAAGAGGGCAGGTTGTGGCGCACCCATAGGGACACACATTTCAAAGAACCACAATTACTGCACAAGTGAGTAAATTCCTCTTCAAGTAGTGTCTCTATAGGTGCTCCACTGTAGGTGACTTCCAAACAGTACCCACTAACAGAGACAGACTTAGGAGTGGAGTCTACTACTAAACAGAATACTATAGAGTCAAAGATGATGTCACGGGCTGCATCTTCAGTGATCACAATGTTTTGTGAGTATGCAGGCAGAGGCCCAAGTTGCTGATCTACAGATTACTTTCTCTGCATTTTCCACATGAATCAACAGATCAATCTCCCTGATTTTCCCCCCCCCCACCCCCACTCTCCCCAACCACATGTTAGAACAACACTAGCATTCTACTTGGAGAGGACTAAGGACTTTAGGAAATCCTCTAAACTCTTCCTTTCATCCACAGTAAAATCCAAAAGCTCTGTGACACTGGCTCAAAAACTATCCAAATGGGTCTCAGGTAGCATTAATCACTGTTATCAAGGACACAATCTGCTTCTATCCAGAGTCCATATGCACGCCACAAGGTCAATTTCTAACTTGGTCATATTCTTTAAAGATATTCCTAGTAAGGAAAAATGTGAGATATTACCTTAGAATGACTGTCTTTTTAAAAAAAGGCCAAGAACGGTGGGTGTGTCATCAAGACTACTATTTTTCCTATTTACCTAAAAAGGTGATGGCAAATTGGAAATGGTATCTTCATGAACACATGCAAGAGAGAGCAAATTGGCAGACTCTAATGGAGGTCTTGTCAGAGTCCTGAGAACTAGGTTAAGATTTCAAGCTGCAGCAGGTGATGTCACACATGGAAAGAGATACCCAGTGCCCTTAAGGAATGTACACGTCAGAAGATACTGAGCAATTGTCTGTCTGGTGATGGAAGGATGTTTTCATTGTAAGATGTACCCTAAGGGAGCTGAGTGAGAGTTTTGACTTCTTGAGGACAAAAATGTAATGTAAAATCAGGAGGAGGAAAGAGGAGGTTGGGTCTGTGTTTAGAATGAGAACAAACAGAGTCATTTCTATTTTGTAGGCAAGTATGTCGAGTGGTCAACTTTAGTTGTGTAGCAACATGTCTATTAGCTCATTAGAACATTCTGCCTCTAAGCCTTGGAACAAAGGATGCTCAGGTTGGGGTGACGGATCAGCTTATTGTTTTGGGAGATCGGGTTAGGAATGGGCCAAAAAGGAAGAGAAGGGCATATTGCCATCTGTGTCAGTAAGGGAGTCTGCCCCTCTTGAGCAAGAGAAGTCTATCAGACTAACTCTTGCTTTGTCTTACTGAATTTTCAACAGGACCTTGAAGAGAAAACTGAGTAAAGGCATACAAGAGATGTAAGAGATTCATCTCCCAGTGAATGTTTCTTCAGGCCAGCCCTGTGGCAATAACGAGGCTATTTCTTGTTCCAGAAAATAGCAAAGAGATCTGTAGTAGGGTTCCCCATAGGGCAAATATATGTTGAATCACCTCTGAGTTCCATTCCAATTCATAGTCATGACAGAAATTCTGAGATTATCAGCTGTCATGTTCTGTATCCCTGGTAGAGAGCTGAGATAAGCACATTGTGACTGATATACCATTGCCAAAGTCTAAGCACTTCCTTGCAGAGGGAGGGAGATCTGGCATCCTCTCAACCTATAGAAAACATACAGGTCATATTAAGACCATCATAACCTTCATTTAGGTGTTCTTGATGAAAGGCAGACAATGTGCACAGTCATTCCTGCCAGCCCTTAGCTCCAAAAGTGTCATATAAAGGAGGGTCACTTCTGTGGAAGGCCATTTGTCCTAAACCTTGTGTTCTGTAGGTGAGTTCCTCAGCCTATTAGGAAGGCATCTGTCCCACGGTGGTGAGTGTGTGTAGCAGGAGCAGCTTTTTCGCTTGCACTGCATCAAGGTTGGTGCTGATAAATCCCAGTCCCTGTACCAGGTTTAACATGCGAGTACAACGAAAAGAACCTAGCCTCTGGAAATGGCCCATAATCCCCGAAGTCCCATCTGCTCACCTGTCTACCTGCAGGCATGTGCATATCCCCTTTTAGAGTTCTGTTTCTTATAGCTTGCTTGCTGTGCTGATTTGCTCCAGGACACAGAATAAATCATTCAAATGAAACGCCCATGCTGTTGAACACAGAGGGTATGTCTAGATTACACGCCTCTGCCGACAAAGGCATGTAAAATAGGCTACCCGACATAGCCAATGAAGCCGGGATTTAAATATCTCCGGCTTCATTAAAATAAAAATGGCCACCACACTGTGCCAGCTCAGTTGATCGTCAGCACAGCGCGGCAGTCAAGACATGGATCAGTCAACAAGGGAAGTCTTTGTCGACTGTCCATTATGCCTCGTGAAATGAGGTTTACAGGAGCAGTCGACAAAGGCTTCCCTTGTCGACCGAGCCGCGTCTTAACTGCCGCACTGTGCCGACGATGTGCTGCACTGACTATGTCGGGTAGCCTATTTTACATGCCTCTGTCAGCTGAGGCATGTAATCTAGACATACCCAGAGGCAGGTGTGTGTTTGTGTGAGATATTACTGTGCAAAGAACTGGGGAGAGAGGCACAGGGGGTTGAGATGTCAGGGATTCCCCCTCCCCGTGTCTGAACTAACAAGACAGCATGCTGACATTCTCCAAAACACACCATCCTATCCCCCCATACACACACCCTGGTCACACTCTGCCTCCTCCCCCAACTTGTGTTGAAAAGCAGCTGTCAATACAGTAGGGATGCCAACATGTAGACGACTACACAATTAACCAATAAGCCTGGGCTTATCAGTTAATCCTGTTGACTACATGCATTTCCCCCTCCCCTTGCTGTCTATCAGAGGTGGGGGTGGGAGGAAAGGTGGGAGCCAGTAGCTGTGTGGAGAGTTGGCTTTAAAGCAGCCCTCCACAAGCACTGATCCTGTGGAGATGCCTATTCCATCCTGCCCTCACGCTGCTGCCTCTGTATCAGAGGCAGCAACACAGAGGTGAGGGGGCAGGTAGGAATGGATACATGCGGGGAGCCAGCTTTTAAGCCAACTCTCCACACATGCTGGCTCTGCGAAACCATCTGTTCCCTCCTTGTTGCCTCCTACAGAAGCAGTCGGGGCGGGGGGGGGGGGGGGGGGAGGGAGGAGAGGAGGGGAAAGAAGGCTGGAAGCAGTAATGAGTGCTGGGGGAGCCAGTTTAAAAGCCAGCTCCCTGCAGCACCAGCTCCACAGTGCCACCTGCCTCCACCCCACTGCTGCCTCTGTCAGAGGCAGCAGCACGGGGCAGCAGGCAGGAGCTGATCTGTGTGGAAACTCAGCTTTTAAACAGGCTCCCCTCAAAGACTCCTACCTGACATCCTGTGCCATTGCCTCTATATCAGAGGCAACAGCATGGGGTGGCAGGTGGGAAGGGGAAGTGGGGACACTGGCTGCTGGCCCCGCTCCCTGCTGATACAGAGGCAGCAGCAGCTTCTGTCTGCAGGGGAGAGGGGCTTGAGCTCCATGCTGACAGAGGCTGTGCAAGCATTCTGTCTGCCCCTCCCCATGCTTCTGCCTCCGATACAGAGGCTGCAGCATGGGGGGGGAAGGAGGGGAGGCAGCTCCATGGAATCCGATTCAAGCTGGTTCCCCACATGTAAGCCAGCTTCTTGTGTGTACCGGCTCCTGCCTGTCCCCCCGCCCCCCGTCACCCTTTGTTTTGCTGCCTCTCTATCACAGGCACCAGCTCCCATGGTCACTAGCTCCCACCTCTGCCCCACCTCCCCCGCCCACTTGCTGCCTCATACAGAGGCAGCAAGGGAGAGTGTGCGCGCATGTATTCATTTGGATTAACCAATAAACCTAGGAGTATTGGTTAATCATTTAAATGACTATACACTAACATCCCTATGATATATAGCAGGATGACTATGAAGCAATGGGATTTGGAAACTTGCATCATGTGATGTTGACTGCTCCATGTGACATTGCAAGCTCTTCCCAAAACACCCTGCAGCCAGTTGCACACTGAAATAGCTACTACAATGCATTGCTCTCTGTGGCACTGCAAGACCTATTAATGTGGACATGATCCAACATCACAAGGAGCACAGTCAGTAGGATATGCTGCACAACACAGACTCTAATCAGTACAGTAGTGTCACTGAAGTAGATGTTTAAGAGTTTTATTGCACTGGGCCTTAAAACTGCAATTTTTGAAAGGGATGAAGTTAACATGAAAGTGTGTCTGAGAATTCTGTACTTGCTAGAGTGACAACTTACACTTAAGATTACTGTAAAAAGCCACTAGTAACTTTTCCCCCCACAGATCAAAAACATTTGTTGAAAGAGCAGAAAAATCCTTACAAAATGTTTTTAAATGGTTTATAGGTGTCTGGATATATTTTAAGGGTGTTCACAGAGTAACTGATGGTGAATGTCAAAAAGCTCAATTTGTCAGTATCCCTTTGATTCATCATGCTTATGGTTTGACCGGAAAGGTTTTCATATGTGCACTGACATTTGCAAGATTACAGTGACAATAATAATTGGATGATTACTCTCAACAATATTTTAAAATTAATCTGCAAAGTTGTTCATGTTTAATTGTATGATAAATTGGTCAAATACATGTTACTTTCTGTAATTGTGCTATTGGAATTCAACTAGACAAGACAGAGCAGTGGAGGTCTGACAGGATTTTTCCACACACCCGTGGAGTCAAAATCACTTCTGCTTTTTTTAACACAAGTGACTGAAGACTAAATACATGACTCTTTTTTATTATTTAACTTTGTTTACTTTATAATAATGTCTTTTTGGCTTTAGAGAAACAGAGTTTTAGCCCTGGTTTTGTATGACCACGGGGTGCTATCATGGAGCACAAATACAGGGAAGTGTTCACTGCAAAGGAGGAGCTAAGTACAATGGTTTAAAATAAATGTGCTCAGAGTGTAGTGTGATATTACAAAAAGTCTGGGAAATCTTCAAATCACTTGGTTAGGCTTTTCCACCTTTGCTGTAGGACATTTTGGAAATAATACTTAAAGTGTGTGTAATATCAGGCAATGCATGAATATAAGTCTTATAACATACCTAATTCTTCTAAAGATGGAACACCATATTTCTCGTCATGATCATCAGAAACTGGAGTAGTACACTTTTCCATTACTTCTGCGGTGATGGTTTCCACTGGCATCTCCAGTGGTTCCATTCTACTGATTAAAGTCTGAAATCTTTTATAGGTAAGAGGTGGCTGTCCCCCATTTAATTCTATAATCCTGTGTTAAAAAAACCAAATGCATGCATTTCATATAGTTGCACATTAGAAATGTATATACATATACACAGATGAATACAGAAAATCTGTTCTGACCTGCAGTTTGAATTCTGTTTTTATATACACACACACTAAGCCAGAAAATTAAATCTTAATTATACCATTCTATTAACTATATAAACTTATTACTTTTGCTTTCTAAGTTGAAAAAACCTCTCAGCAGTAAATGAATAATAAAAAATAAGGTAAACCATAACATATACACCCTCAAACAGGTTATAGACAGCAGTAAAAATAAAATTATTGCAAAGACATACATACAAACCACCAATTAAAAGCGTTACAACTGTGATTTGGAAGACAATACTATGGCAGTACTTCAATGGAAAACTATGGTAACTTCAATTAGGCAAAAAATGAACATACAATGCTTTTAATGGCAGCCATTTACATGTGCATGCACACCCTTCACCTCTCTTCTATACTTCACTTCTCCCACAAAAGTAAGGTTCCCTCTAAGCTGTGGGATTGCACAGGTGTATAGTAAGCCCCACACAGGGGCTCAGGGTTGCTGTGCACGAAGCTACCACCACTGGGGAGAGGCCCCAGAGAACTGCTGTAGCTGGGGAACAGGAGCGCTCCTCTGGCCCCAATTAAGGAAGGGGCTTTAGGGGCTGCAGTCCTTAAAGCCTGTGTGTTCTGGACCAGCCCTTCCTGGCAGGAGGAGAGGTTGGTAGGGGTAGGAGGGGGGCTCCATGCTCTGACATTCCTTCCTCTCCCACCAGCTGGAACCACATTGTCACGAGCCCTGGGAAGCTCTATCTCTGCACATCCCATGGGCCAGGAATCATGACCAATGGCAGCTGCAGGGGAGTGCCAGCAGCATGAAACCTCCTATTCCCACCACACAGGAGCTGCCCCAGATAAGCTCCCTATACCCTAAACCATTGCCCCAGCCCAGAGCCCCCTCCCATCACTCTAACTCCCTCCTTGACCTCACACTCCAACCCTGAACCCTCTCTCCTGAACCCTATCTCCTGCCCAGACCCTGCACCTCAACCTCCTGACCTGAGTTTGCTCCCACACTCCAAACACCTTGGCTCCAGCCTGGAGCCCCTTACTAAATCCCAAAGGCCTCCTCCCCAGGCTCCACCCTAAAGTCCGCATCCCCACAGATGTGGAGCACACATCATCTCCATATCGGTGCACATAATATTAATTCTGAACACGAACATACAAAAATTAGAGGGAATGCTGCTAAAGAGTAATTTGATATGCTTCAGATACAACTTGAACTCCAAAAAGCAATGAAACAGAATTTAAACAACAAATCCTTATATTATGGCACTGAATGGTAAACCTGTGTTGTGCATAGGGAGTAGTATTTTTTGTTTTACTTTCTTCAATACTAGGCAGAAACCCCAAATGAACGAAGATCAACCCCTGCATTCCAAACAATGAAACAAAAATAAAAGTGAGAGATGATACTGGAGAGATTTGAAATAAAGTTATCTTAATTTAGCTAATATAAGACTGGACACCACAACATAATTAATAAATCAAAATCTCAGTGGGACCAATACTTTAGATGTTGTCAATTATGTATGTAGTAGGGGGCTGCGCCCACTGCTCATTACATTCACCAACCCCCCCCCCCCCCCGGCAGCTTTTGTGGCCAGACAGCATGACGACGTCATTCTGTCGCCCGGCAGGAAAAACTTTTACAGAGAGAGATAAGATGGGGCTAGTACTAATCCACTAAAAACAGTAATTTGTAGAAAAATGTAAACACCACTTTGAGTCAAACAATCTCCAATAACTTTCAAGGTACACAAATGATAGAAAGGGAATGTCTGAAAAACGTTCAATTGAGAATTAGCTCACTAGAAACAAACTTTAAAACTTGACATATTTGCATACTGAAAACAGCAATAACTGAAGCAATGGTACCAATCTTGACCTTTATTCTTACCAGGTTCTTTATCACCCTGATGGTATGGAGTGATAGAATGCAACTGTTCAAATTGGTACATACTGAACTACATATAAAACCTAAAATTTACAACTCCACAATAAATCCTATTTAAAGTGAATTATAGGCATATATGCATCATATCCCCACAAAGAAAGTATACGGCCATTTTTATAGACCAATTATGGCATAGTTTATTAAAAGGGACTGATATTTTGGCTCTCTTAGCCAATTTTAGAGTTCAAAACTCTACTTTGCATTGAAATAAGAGGTCATTATTTCACTAGGGGGTGGAAGAAGCAGGAATAAAAACTGATTAAGCATACAGTAAAGACTACAAACTGTGCACTGTGGTTTTGTGGCAAAACAATGACTGAATACTGCACAAAATCCACACACATTACTACATGTTAAACTTCAGACAGTAATAACTTACTTGTCTAAGTCATATAATGTATGTGAAATTCGTACAATGACCTCCACTCCAGCTTCACTAGCCAGTTTCTTAATTGCTGCATCCCTCTCCTTTCCAAATGGCTCAGAATCATATTCAATAGAGAGTTTTGCAATGTTCCATTCCTAAAATTCAGAAAAACAAGTGTTACATTAGAAGCACCAGTTACCAGGGGGTGGTGGTGAAGACACATTTATTTTCCCACCCCTAATTAGATAAAAATCCAGTCTTGCACATCAGCAAGCCTAAAACCTTATTAACAGCAGTAGTAAAAGTAAACTAAAAGTGAGGATTCCCTGCAGCCATTAGCCTAAACCTCTTTCTCAGAAAAAAAAAAAAAAGTTGCCCGCTAAACATTCCTGTCAGTTTTAATTTCATGGAAAGCTAAATTCCCAGACAGAATTAATCCAAAAATGATCAGAGTGATTTTTTAAAAAATTACCTCGAAGGAAAGAGAAAACCAAGATTAAGTTGTATAGCCCCACAGCCTGAATAACTGGACACGGGCTAGTTGCAGATGTTTTATTGTGCAGTAGACACACTTTTGGTGAACTCCCAGGATACCCCAAAATCCCACTGGCTGTCTTTCATCATCCTCTGGACCAGTTTTCCCACACTGTACCACAAACCTAGGGCTAGAGTGATCACTTTTTGGGAGGGTGCTAGGAAGTCTGGGTTTTGAGTAGGTATCAGGCCCACACAATTCAGAGTAAACACTGGACCCAGGGTTCAATGATTCCTAGCGTGGGGTCACAAATGAGCGTAGATGCTCAAGCCTAGATTAAACTCTGTGTCTGCAAACATGAGTTTTCTTAAGGCTGGGCTTATATTCTTGTACAGACATACCATTAAGGCTATGTCTAGACTGCAGAGTTTTTCTGGGATACCGGAGGTATCTGCTGCATTCACTTTTTCTGATCAGTTTCCAAAAAAAAGTGGACACTTTCTTTCGGCATCCCTGTATTCCTCTTGGAGAGAGGAATAAGGGATGTTCCAAAAGAGGAGGTTTTTCCAAAATGTGTAGACAGGCCAAATTTTGGAAAAGCCTCTTCTGAAAAAAGAAAAACGGAAAAAGATACACAATTTGCGGTTCACAATTTGCGTATCTTTTTCTGACAAAACTCTGCAGTCTAGACATAGCCTAAGAGTCTGAGAGGACTCTGTAGTCTCTCTCTAGAGTGTTGTGCTGAAGTGGCTGGGGCACTTGAGTTTATCAGTGACCAGCATATGGCGGGGAAGAAGGGAAATGTTCTATAATTAAATGGAAGAAGCCTCATTTTCCATTTCTTCCAAAGCCTAGATTTAAGTGCTAAGCAGAAGGTGCTCTTTCAAGGGATGTGTTTTCCCCAGGCAATGGACATAGTGGGAATGCTCAGTGATCACTGTGATGGCCTTCTGGCAATTGAGAAAGCATTTCATAGAATCAGAAGGTTGGAAGAGACTTCAGGAGGTCATCAAGTCCAACCCCCTGCCCAAAGCAGGACCAATCCCAACTAAATCATCCCAGCCAGGGCTCTGTCAAGCTGGGACTTAAAAACCTCTAGGGATGGAGATTCCACCACCTCTCTAGGTAACCCATTCCAGTATTTCACCACCCTCCTAGTGAAATAGTTTTTCCTAATATCCAACCTAGACCTCCCCACTGCAACTTGAGACCATTGCCCCTCATTCTGTCATCTGTCACTACTGCAAACAGCCTCTCTCCATCCTCTTTGGAACCCCTCCAGGTAGTTGAAGGCTATCAAATCCCCCTCACTCTTCTCTTCTGCAGACTAAATAAGCCCAAATCCCTCAGTCTCTCCTCACAAGTCATGTGCTCCATCCCCCTAAATCATTTCTGTTGCCCTCTGCTGGACTTTCTCCAATGTGACCACATCCTTTCTGTAACAGGGGCCCCAGAATTAGCCAGATGTGGCCTCATCTGTGCTGAATAAAGGGGAACAATTGCTTCCCTAGGTCTGCTGGCAATGCTCCTACTAATACATCCCAACATGCTGTTAGCCTTCTTGGCTACGAGGGCACACTGCCGACTCACATCTGGCTTCTCAGCCACTGTAAACCCCAGGTCCTTTTCTGCCAAACTGCTGCTTAGCCAGTTGGTCCCCAGCCTGTGGTAGTGCTTGGGATTCTTCTGTCCCAAGTGTAGGACTCTGCACTTGTCCTTGTTGAACCTCAGAAATCAGATTTCTTTTGGCCCAATCCTCCAATTTGTCTAGGTCATTCTGTACCATAACCCTACCCTCCAACATATCTACCTCTCCCCCAGCTTAGTGTCATCTGCGAACTTGCTGAGGGTACAATCCATCCTCTCATCCAAGTCATTAATAAAAGACGTTGAACAAAACCAGTCCCAGAACCAATCCTTGGGGTACTCCAAGGTACCACCAACCAGACATTGAACTGTTGATCACTACCCGTTGAGTCCAGCCATGTAACCCACTGTCTATCCACCTTACATCCGTTTACCCAATCCATACTTCTTTAACTTGCTGTCAAGAATACCATGGGAGACCATATCAAAAACTTTGCTAAACACAAGGTATATCACGTCCATTGCCTTCCCCATATCTACAGAGCCAGTTACCTCAGCATAGATGGCAATCAAGTTGTTCAGGCATGACTTGCCTTTGGGGAATCTGTGCTGACAATTCCTGATCAATTTCCTCTCTTCCAAGCGCTTCAAAATAGATTTCTTGAGGATCCCTTCCATGATTTTTTCGGGGACTGAGGTAAGGCTGACCGGTCTATAGTTCCCCAGATTTCTCCTCCTTCCCTTTTTTAAATATGGGTACAACACCTGCCTTTTTCCAATTGTCTGGGACCTTCCCCATCACCATGAATTTTCAAAGATAATGGCCAATGGCTTTGCAATCACATCGGCCAACTCCCTCAGCACCCTTGGACGCATTAGATCCGGACCTATGAATTTGTGTATGTCCAGCCTTTCTAAATAGTTCTTAATCTGTTATTCTTCACTAAGGGCGAACCCACTGCCTTCCCATACTGTGTTGCCTAGTGCAGCAGTCTGGGAGCTGACTCTATATGCAAAAAAAGCATTGAGTACTTCAGCTTTTCCCACATCATCTGTCACTAGGTTACTTCCCTCATCCACCAGTCAGAGTCCCACACCTTCCCTGACCCCCTTCTTATTGCTAACATGCCTGTAGAAACCTCTCATTACCTTTCACATCCCTCAAGCTGCATGCAATTCCAGTTGCGCTTTGGTCTTCCTAATTACACCCCTAAATGCTCGAGGAATATATTTATACTCTTCCCTAGTCATCTTCCAAGTTTCCACTTTTTGTAAGCTTCCTTTTGGCATTTAAGCTCACCAAAGATTTCACTGTTAAGCCAAGCTGGTCTACCATAGTTGCTTTTCCTATGGCACATTGGGATGGTTTGTTCCTGCACTTTCAATAAGGCTTCCTTAAAATGCAGCCAGCTCTCCTGGATTCCTTTCCCTTTCATGTTAGCATCCCAGAGCATCCTGCCCATCAGTTCCCTGAGGGAGTCAAAGTCTGCTTTTCTGAAGTCCAGGGTTTGAATTTTGCTGCTCTCCTTTCTTCCTTTGGTCAGGATTCTAACCCCATCATCTCATGATAACTGATGCCCAGGATGCCACCCACATCTACCTCCGCTACTAATTCCTCCCTGTTTGTGAACAGCAGGTCAAGCTGTGCATGGCCCCTAGTTGATTCCTTCAGCACTTGTACCAGGAAGCTGTCCCCAACATTCTTCAAAAGCTTCATGTACTGCTATATTGCTCTCCCAGCAGATGTCAGGGTGACTGAAGTCCCCTATGAGATCCAGGAGCTGTGATCTGATAGCTTCTGTTAGTTGTGTGAAGAAACCCCAGGCACTCCATAATATCCTCCTGCTGAGGTAAAAACCTTTCCAGAAGGAAAAAAATAAAGAGGACAAAACCGACCTTGCATAAACCAACCACTGGCTAGCTTACAATAACTAAAACAGGGGAGGGCAATAAACTGGCCCATGGAGTAGATGCAGTTCGCCAGGGTTAGCCACTGGTGGGCCACCAGACCCTTTGTTTACCTGAGCGACCACAGGTACAGCCACTTGCAGCTCCCAGTGGCCACTGATTACCGTTCCTTGGTTAACCACATCAGGCCCTGAACTAAACTAACCACTAAAATAAGAAACATCTACAAGACAAGCTAAAAAAATACAGCGCTGTAACTCCATCTCAGGACGAGATGGGTGAAAAAACCACCACCAAAAATCTCCTTTTGAAGGCAAATGTGTATGTGAAGTAGCGCACCCATAGGAAGAGAACAAGCTTTCAAGCTTCACAGAGCTCTTCCTCAGGTCTGAAGAAGTTAACCACAGGGTATGTCTACACTTCAATGTAACATCTGCAGCTGGCCAACATTAGCTGAACGGGCCTAAAATCCTGGTGTCAAGCCCAAGCCCAAACACCAATACCACTTTAAACAACA
Source organism: Pelochelys cantorii (assembly GCA_032595735.1). Taxonomy (NCBI): domain Eukaryota; kingdom Metazoa; phylum Chordata; order Testudines; family Trionychidae; genus Pelochelys; species Pelochelys cantorii. The sequence goes on along the minus strand of CM064326.1, from coordinate 250,849,436 downwards.
TCATAGCCTGAACCCAACTCGGCTAACAGAGACCAGCCATAGGCGTTTAATTGCACTGTAGACAAGTAGGTGGCTCCCCTGCATGTTCTTCACTGAAAATTCAGACGGTGGACTGGGGCTGAGCCAGCCTGCCAGTTCAAAGTTTTAAATGCAGAGCATAACAGGCGCATGCATTGTGGTTAACTGGGACTGTTAACCAATAAGCAATGGCTAATTCGTTAAACTGTTAGCCAAGTAGCCATTAACATCCCTAGTTTGCACTGTTTAGTAATAAAATCCTCCCCACAAAAACTTTAAACGTTCTCAACAAATCCTTTTAGAGGCTAGGTGTCTAATTTTAATCAAAATAAGTCAAGCAGGATTTAGCCTAGTTCGCATGACAGCTAGAAATTCTAGCTTGATTCTATACAATTAGAAAAGTTATCTCCTCCCAAATTCGAGGTTTAAGTTTATACATTTAAGAGGAACTGATCTGATATATATGATTATTTTTCCCCTCGGAAAGATTCCAAACTCAATAAACTGAAACAGAATGGATATTACAGGGGGGTAGGAGTAGCAGTCTTTCCACCCTACCCTGAACCCACCCCCAAGCAAAGGATTTAACCTCCATATAGGAATCTCGTTACATATTATGGATTAATATAATATTTCTGTCCATGAACCTTGAACAATCTTCCCAGAATAAAAAAAAAAAACTTCCTCTCTGCTTCAGGAGAAAAGTTAGCAAAAACGTAACATTTTATGTAAATATTTTAAATAAAATATAGCTCATAATAGCCTGCAAAGTATAAAGTTTGTATATACTTTGCAGGCTATTATAAGCTATATTTTATACAAAATAAGAGTGAAGTCAAGTTCATATCAATCAATTTATGAGTCAGCAATCCAACTGCTAAGCAAGAAAACACACACTTCTTGAAATCCTTCTCTCTCAGAATAGGAGTCCAAGCAAAAACTCTCTAATCTGAAAAAGTAGTCAGGGATTCAAAGATATTAAGAAAAATAATGATTTAAGTTCAAGGGCAACAGGAAGCAAGTATTCCCAATAGAGATGTAAGTGACTAGTTGAGTAGTCAACTACCCAATAAGCCTAGGCTTATCGGGTAGTCAAGTCACTAAACTAGTTGCTTCTCCCCCTGCTCGCTGCCTCTATCAGTGGGGAGGGCGGGAGGGAGGAGCCGGTGCGGGGTAAGACAGTTCCCCTCAGCATCGTCTCTGCGGGGGCAGAGGTGCAGCGGGGGACCAGGCGCAGGCTGGGACTCAGCTGTCCAGGCTCATGGCCAGTCCCAGATACTGCCCCTCTGCTTTTTAAATGTAGTAAGAGTCAGGTGCCTCTTACTACATTTAAAAGGTAGAGCCGCAGAAGGGTTAGCTCCCAGGGTTGGAAGCTGACTGTGCTGCAGCTCTGCAGTTTCCCCCTTATTGATTAATTGAGTAGTCGATGGAAATTCCATTAATTACTCGATTAGCTAATTAAACACAATTTAACACCCTTAATTCCCAACCAAAACTAGTTAGACAGCTAAACTACCAAGTGGAACAGCACAAGACAAAAAGGAAAACAAAGCATTTGCATTAAAACACACCTTTGCCTAGAACTCACCTTAAAGAGCCTGGGAAACACATCTGCTGGCTGTCCACGTATCACAAACAAACGAGAATTTAGTTTTCGTAGATTGGCATCAAGATCTTCAAGACACTGAAGCAGAAACCTATGTAGGAGAAAGAAAAAACCAACACTTATTTTCCTGAACTAGTTCAAGCAAACATTTTCAGTTAGGAAAAGGGGGGGAGAATAAAAAAAGCGACTATAAGTAGATCAAATAGAAATTGCTATGTTTCCAGGATTTTACAGAAGACGTGTTCACACATGTATATTCTGGTCAAGGTTCAAACTATACATGCTTACTTTGACTGCAGTTGTTTACACTCATAACATGTATTGTTCTATAGAGAGTTGAAGAAATCTAACTGCATTCTGCCTCATACATTTTAGCTTTGTAATGTACCAAAATTAATGCTAGTTATCATTTAGAATGCAGTTATTTAAAAATGGAAGGGCAGAGGGGAATAAGGAACAGGAGATAGTTACTAGCAGAATAAAAACTTTGTGTAGTAAGGCTTCACACAACAGAGTAACCTAAAACGTAACTGAGAAGTAGTATAGCTAAGGTCACACTAAATGACCATCAGTTCCTTTGCAATTAAAAAAAAAAAAAAAAAAAAAAAAATCTATAAAATAGGACTTCTATCCACTGATTTGTGGTTTCCTCTGGAAGCCATACAATTTCACTGTCTTGGATATCCACCTACAGTAGAATTATTTTAACAGAGCAAATAAAATAACCAAACCATAAACTAACCAAAAATGGTCTACAAGTTTTCCAAACAGAGAGAGATTTTAGCAAATCACTCCAAATCCATAAATTTTAATATTAAATTCATTACAAGAACATTTATTTATTATTAATTGGCAGTATAATTTTTGACATGCAGAAGTTAATCTATGCAAATGTTAAGAACAGTTATATTATGTTTAACAAAGATTATGAAGGATTAGTTGAGGTTTATAAGCTACTCTGTGAAATACTATGCAAATCTGAAGTATTCAAACATTGCAAGCATGACACATCAGTACTTCCCCACCCATCCAACACAAACACAAAGCTGACTATGGACAAGATGTAGCAAGAATAATGAAGCATAGGTTGGGAAGAAATACTTTTGGAGTATAAGATGTACAATAATAAACTACTTGTGGTTAGCGGCACTTAAAGGAACTAAAATACAGTTATCTACCCTCCACCGCCAGGAAAGGTAAAAAAAAATGAAAATTTAAGGAAGATGTCTGCATTAATTGTCAGTTGATGTTAGTCACCAGAAACATACCCTAACATCACTAAACACAGCAGGGTCATTTACAAGTGACATTCAACTAACAATACAGTTTTTGTCTGCTGCTAGTCTCCATGTGCACAGAAATTCTTTATGGAACAGGGCAATTCAACAAATGCAGAGTGAGGGTAACCTCTCAATCAGCTGGCAACAGATAATTTCCAATCCCATATTTCATTTTTGCCTACATCTCCTGCATGAGGACTTTTGGTGCTGTAATTTTGATCTGATTAGTACCAAAAATAATTACATTTAAGAAGAGGACTAGGTTTGTTTGTTTTTTTTAAAAGGTCAAAACCTGTTCACAAAAAAAAGAATGGATAATCAAGAAATTGTGGAGAAATTGGAGAAGGTCTAGAGAAGAGCAACAAGAATGATTAAAGGTCTAGGGAACATGAGCTATGAGGGAAGACTGAAAGAATTGGGCTTGCTTAGTTTAGAAGAGACAAGACTGAGAGGGGAGGGGATATGATAGCGGTTTTCAAGTATCTAAAAGAGTGTTACAAGGAGGAGGGAGAAAAACTGTCAAAATTATAATAAAATTCTGCCAAGTCTAAATAGAAGACTGTCAGATAAGGTGATAGTTTTTAAAACTATGGCCACAGTAAAAATGTTAACTGTAAAAATTATGTTTACAGTGAGACGCTAGGCGCCTAATTAATAGGCCTGATTTTTAGGAGCAATGGTCACCAAAAAAGTACACAGAACTTATGTAGATCCAACTGTGGCAATCACGAGTACAAACAGATCTTCACTGGGACCTGGTAGGTGCTCAGAGCTTTTGAAAGGTAGGCTACTTATTCAGGGATCTAAATAGGGAAATAGGAGCATAACTTTGATCACTCATTTTTTAAAATCTTGGCCTTAAATCAGTCACTTTTCCTCAACATACCTTTGAAATTGACGTGTGAGAGTTATTTTAAGTTTTATTCAGGAAAAAATCATTTGAACAGTGAATTACCAAGCAGAGCAAAATATTTTAGATTCATTATCATTTCAATACACATGCAGAACTTGTACCTTTTAAAGTAAGATTCTATAAAGGTTGAACTTCAATCAACTGGGACTCATGTCTGGCAACATCCATGGTCCAGAAGGACCACAGAATGTTCCCAGACCAGAGTGTCCTGGTGGAGAGCTGGCAGCTAGGCTCCCTGCAGCTGGGATGCCAAGTGTGACCAAGCTGGGCTGCCTAGCAGGACTGGGAGCCCGGCGTGCAAAAACTGGGCTTCCCAGCAGGACCCGGAACCCAGTGTGCCCCAGTGGGATTGCCCAGAGGGGCCATAGCTTGGTGTGCATCAGCTGGATTAGCTGGTGTGACCTGGAGCCCAGCTTGCCCCAGCAGGGCTGCCTTGTGGGGCTGCGCTAGGAGCTGGGCTGCCCAGCTTAGCAGCAAAGTGGGTGGGAGGGGAACAGGGGAGTGTGGCTAGCAGCAGTAGGGAGAGCTGGCTGGGAGGCCTATCCAGGATGCAGGGGGAGGGGGAGAGTAACAGGGGGTCAGATATGGTCCAACAAAATCCTTCAGCCAGGACCACTCAGATCCTGAGGATGCCACCTGTACTATAATTTTTTTTAAGGAGACTGTTTTAAGATTATTTTGTTTCTAGCTTTTAACAAGAAAATTAAAGTGATAATGTAGTTTTATCCTAGGAATAATCATTAGGATTCTGAGGGAGGCGTATGTGTAGTAAGAAATATTGTTGCAACTGGGAAGGCAAACAAGTGTGCCAATATGTTTCGGTACCTGCAACAAGTATAAGGGGAAAGGTTAAATATTTAATCGAGTATATTATTCACAATTGAAGTTGTCTGTTTAGTTCTTACTAATATAGGCATGCTGACATTAAATTAAAATAGAGTTTGCATGGATTAGCTGGACAATTATCTATGCCTCATTTTTGACTATGCAACCTCACTTCAATTTTTATATTTGAACTCCCATACAAAGAATTGTAATGATGACGTGCAAGACTATATTATCCCCTTTAGTAGACTCACTCTCCCGAAGACCTATGAAATAGCTTATCATATGTTCTATGTCTATTTTATCCTCTCACATTTTCACTGACCCTTCTGCTCCATCCTTTCACAAAATTTAATATCATGCAAGCTGTAACAGGGAGAAAGAAGGTGGTTAGGTATTATTACTAGGGTGACAAGATGTCCCATTTTTAAAGGGACAGTTTAATATTAAAGTCCTCCTGCAGATGTCTCAACTTTTTCTTAAAGAGGATAAGTGTCTGTATTATGTCTCCCCCACCCATCATTACTGGCAGGTCCTGCTGCTGGTCAGATCCCTGCTTGCCAGCTGCCTATCCTCCAGTGGTGAGTGAGAGGAATTCAACGGGCTAACAAAGGAGGTAGGGGTACAAGCCTGATGGCGGGGTGAAGATGCAAAGTGTGGAGTCACCCATTCCCCCTTCAGTGCAACTCCCACTGTGTGCCAACTGTTAGCCAGAAGGGCACCCCTCCCATCCTGTTTCCAGCACTGGGTGCGCACTGCAATGGTTGGTGCCAAGCAGTGGCCCGTTATTTGTTTCCTTTGTTGCCTACCCCTTGGCCCTTTATGTGCTCCCCCCTCTCACCGTCTTCTCCCTGCTCTGCCCTTTCTATACCCTCCCCCCCCCCCCGCCTCCTGCTCCTAGTGCAGTGCAGAGAACCAGTCCCTGGTAGGAGTCCTTAGCTCACCAACAACCTCTCTGGCAGGCTCCTTCCTTCCTCCACTGCCTCTGGATAAGCTATCACCCTGATAAAGACTAAGACCCTCCAGGCTAGGGCACTGGTCTGAAGCACAGGAACCCTGCACCGGCAAGCCTTGCCACCCCTCAGCTAAGCTTGGGAGAAGCAGGGGAGAAGCAATTTCCAGACTGTTCACACCCAGAACACATAGGCTCTATTGCAGCCTCTTTATCTGCATCAGCCCTGAGTATTGTGCCTTGACAGAGAAGCCTCATTCCCCCTCCCCCCCCCCCCCTACTTAGGCACTCTTCCCTGCAGAGCCATGTCTCTGGCCAGATTCAATGAAGCCCCTGAGATCAGGTTCCTTTGAACCTGGTGCACAATGCATCATTAGGGCTTAACCTCTTCCTACCTGCACTGTAGCCAGAGGACAGGAGGCAGCTGGTTTATATTTGTGGTCAGCAGCAGCCTGGAGGAGTTAGTGCCTTTGGAAACTGTGGGCAGGAAGGGAAAGCTGTTTCCAGCCACAGAGGAGCAGAGTGAGGGAGAGGGGAGAGAAGAGCTTTGCAAAGACACGAGAGGTCTTCTCCCCACCTCCCTTCCCTCACACAAGGGTACTGCTGGACCCATTCTGATATGAACAATGGCAGAAATCTTGGAAGTGGGGAAGGGGAGCAATGTGACCCTGTGTGCCCCCCACATGTTGCCTCAGGAAGACAAAGTGCTAAGTAGCAGGAGAGACAGGTCCATCCTGGGCACCCAGCCAAGGGGTGGTGAGTACCAGGCAGGAATGAGTGGACTGGTTACCCACTGTCAGAGACAGGTGTACAGGAATGTGTATGTGTCACCTCTGTGTGTGGGGAGGGGGTTAGGAATATGTGTCACCCCTCCCTGTGTGAACCCTAAAGCCTTAAAGATAAGGTAAATAAAAAGAATCCAACTATACAGTACTTCTTTTTAACAGGGTCTCAGTCAGCTTGATGTTAATTTGAATGCTCAAGGCACCTAAGGCAGGGAAGAGAGCTGCCCCACCCCCAACTTAACGTGGCCTTCAGTCCGCTGAGGAAGGGACAGTCCGAATCCAGCGCCTCTCTCCTGGCCTGAACACAGCAGTGGCCCCAGAGGCCTGCTTCACCCCACTCTACCCCAGCCCCACTCCAGAGCCCACACCCCAGTCAGAGCCATTGCAAGACCCTTATCCCCTGCCCCACCCCAGATTCTGCACCCTTTGCCATAGCCCTCACACCCCTGCACTCTAACCATCTCCCTCAGGCCTGAGCCCCCTCCCACACTCATAACCCCTTAGCAAAATTCATGTGGTGGGGGATGAGCTATGTGCACGAATATGAAGGTGATTTCTCGCACATCACTTCCATATTGGTGCACACAAAATTCATTCCACTCAGGTGTGGGAAAAATTAGAGGGAACACTATCCCAGACTACTGCACTTAGTAATAAGGTCTGCTATTTTGTCATTTATCCAGTTAGAATGTTTGATCATATGTGAAGCACTTTTTAATTCAAGTACACATGTTCATCGCATTAACATGAGGCAGATGATGCATGATCGTGTTAGATAAAATCTACCAGACTGCCAACATACAGTACTACAGTATAGCACTATCAGAGATTTTTAGCAAACTGAATGACATGCCAGCATATTTTCTTATTCTACTGATTTGTCACAATCAGACATTACGTAGTAGGGCCAGTATGTTCTTGTAAACAGATTAAGCTCAGACAGGATTTAAACATTATGTACACTCCACAGCATCACTTGGCATTGGGATAGAATGCTACCTTCTTATCACCAGATCAAGGTCCTTCTGTTTAGAAAGATGCCTGTTTTATTGATTCATTTAATTACGTATTAAGTTTTATATTGTGACAATATACAAGTTACTGTTACTTTCAAAGGCTGAAAAAGTATTCAATAAGCAAGTTGATATTTTGCATTACTTTCCATGCTTTACACTAACAGACAACATAGTTTTCATGTGTTAGTACAAATTAAATCTTATACAAAAAAGAAAAGTGAATGAGACAACAAGAAGATTTTTCAGCTATTTTATCAGTAATAAATTCTTATTCACTTCACTGCCACTATGTCAAAGTAGTGATGGAAGGAGGAAAAATTACTACAAGATATAGCTTTGTATAAGCCCGTACAGTTGTAGAGTTTCATTACCAAATTCTAAGAGACTCATACTAATAATATATGAAAAGGCAAAGATGAAGGTTGGTGCAGTTTTGGAAAATAAAGAAATCAACGAGTAATACCATGTTATGAGCCACCTGCCACAGGTCGTGCAGCTAGACCCAACTGGGTTACTTGTAGCTCATGCAACAAGAGATCTGTCCATCTGAGACCTTTGAAGACTGCCTGAACTGTGGGGTTTCCCGTCACATTAAAAATCAATTACAATGGTAGATTTTAGGTAGAAGCAAATAAGTATCTGAATCTGTCCCCAACTTGTTTGGTGAACTACAGAAAGTGGTTTCCTTATGCTCCACTGCCTACTATGATCTTTTCCAACCATTTTTCTGTATCTTTAGATTATTGTTCTCCGGGATGTGAAGTATGCAATAAAATATTTCTTTGTGTGCTACAAGATCATAAGTGCTTCTCAAAAATAGTACTCTGTACCTGTTTCGCACTTCATGGGCAACATATGCAATGACAATATTTAAATTAGACAAAATAAAGCTATGTTGTCTGTTGATATATTAGCACCTGTAAAGTTCTGTAATCTAAACACTAAATATTAGTGTACCTCACCTCTAAAAGATGTATAAAATCTCTATCACACCATTTCCTCCCTTCCTTCCTAACTGTTGTACTTACTATTCACAACACTGAAACTGTGGGGGTGTGATCTTTATATTTAGTGTTTTCGTAGCAGATATGTGGTTTGACTGGAGTGACTTCTTACTCGTTGGAAAGTGAAAGCCCTGTGAATTGTTCTTTTGAGCTTTAGAAGTAAGTGGCAAGCCCAACACATTAAAAACAATTATCGCCCCTTATTTAGAGATTTTTTATTTCTATGTAACAGTAATGATATATCTGATCCAGTTACTGGTAGGTCAGTTGATATTTGGGCAAATGTAAAATCTTCTCATTCTATGCTCATGAAGATCTCAACATCTGCTGCCTTTCTGTCAGACAGGATATTGATGTATAAGAGTTCATTTGGGCTACGTGACATCTTGCTTTTGGAACAAGTATTTCTAGACTAATTATGTGCTCTTGCAAACACCCACCTGCCGTAACAGGCTGGAGCCTTCAAGAGAATCATATTGGCATTCTGTGTTTTGGTCATCAACTGTTCTCCAAAGTATATCTGGGCTGCAGCTCCTCTCAATTCTGAGTAAATTTCATTAACTTCAGCTGCTCTTCGGTGCACCTGAGACACTGATTGTTAAGGGACCAGGACATACAGAGTCTCATCTACTGGTCGCATGTCAAGGACAGTTATGAGAGAGTACGCAACAAGCAGAAATTGGAATAATCACTAACGCCAAGATCAGAGTCAGGAGCCAAAGATCAGAGCTACTACGCTGGATTCAGGAGGCAAGAATCATGGTCAGAGGCTAGAAATCAGAAAGGGAAAAATCACAGCAGTCTAGAAGCGTGATGGTGGTGGCAGAGACAACTTCTTAGGGCACCTTCTTAGGGTGTGTCTACACTGCAGGGTTTAACTCGAAATAAGCTACGCAAATTGTGCTACATCAATTGCGCAGCTTATTTCAAAATAGCTCATTTGAAAATAGGGAGTGTCTACACAGCATTTATTTCAAAATACAGCACTCTTCCTCTGACTTCCCTGACTCCTCATACAATGAGGGTTACAGGAGTCAGAGTAAGACGTTCTCCAGCTTGACAGTATTTCAAAATAACTGCCTGCTGTGTAGACACAGACTAAGTTATTTTGAAATCTCGCTAGTTATTCTGAAAGTGTTGCAACGTAGATGTACCCTTAGTGAACAATACCAATCAGAACGCCACAGAGTGCAGTCATTTTGGACCTTCTGGACTGCAATTCTTGCAGCACCAAACCTCCCCAGCATTCCTTGGCTCTCTCATGTCACCAGCAGGAGCCAGTGCAATGTCAGCTGTCCCAGTTTCTGCAACCCTGGATTCTAGTACCACAGGTCCTTAAACAGAAGGACCTTGCAATAGCTTTTGGATGTGTACTGGTGTCATAGAATTTGAAATATGAATCATAACAGACAGTTTAGGATATAGATCAGCAGTTTTACGCAACACTCTAGGCCTCTAGAATTGTGGTGTACAATCTGCACCGCAAGTTTGGCTTGTGAGTTTTAAAGGGGATTTTTGAAGTTCTTTACAATGATCTGCTAGAGAGCCCATCAATTTTTACAGAACTTTAGCTCTCATTTAAAAATAATTACTAGTGACTGTGGTTGCAAACTATTTTACTGCTGCTAATTTTCAGAGAAATATCAAAGAAATTAAAGATGGAAATATCTGGAATAGTCTCGGCCACTGAACTGCCCCAGGCACAAATTCCTCTATAGAGGAGAAGCATTCTGGCAAAAGTGGAATGGTGGAAAGAAACCAGTCAAAGTTTGTGTGTGTATTAGGCCAAAGCAAAAATATATGGGTTTGATCATCAAGTGGCCACTGAAACTTGTCAAAGGCACATTCTGCAACTACTGGGCAAGCCTAAAGTCATTTACTGACTCATCACAGCAAAAATATTCTTAGGTACTTAAAATGTCACAGGGAATGAGATTTTTTTTTTCCTGCTCGTAGGGAAGACTGGCCTGTTACATTCAGCCCAAACTTTCACACAGACAACTTCAGCCAAATGTCTTGACATTTGGCAGGACAGAAAATGGAAAAAAGTAACACGTGACAACTGTCTGCTCACTGAAAGGAGCAAGAAGCATCAAGATTCATGTCAGCAATGAGATAGAGATATTCAAGTGGAACCAAAACCAATTCACCTAAATTCAAAAATAGTGTATATTAGTTGTCTAAACTATTTAAATTTCATTAAGGAAACAAATGATTTTTCTATACAGAAAATACCTACCAAGAAACAACCATGTAAAGTTATGTCACAGGGCTATTTGTGCAAAACTTCTTTGAAAGTACTTATTTGTGAATTGACCTATATGAACATAACGGCAGCTAGACAGGAACAACCAACCAATGAAGGAGAAGCAGCGAGTAAGGCCTTTGTATAGGAATAATGCATCACTAAGTTGTCTATATTTTCTTGTCCCCATCTGTTAGAAGGCAGGCTACATTCTCACTGCCTGAGTTAGCAAAGAAGTATTACAAAGTACTGGCATTTCTACTCAAATCTGAAATAATTAAAAAAACAAAACAAACCCACACACATCCCAAACCCCACTGTGCATTTCACAATATATTCTGCCCCTTCAGAGGGGGAAGAAAACCTTGCCATCAAGAAGTTTTCAAGAAGCAGGACCAATTTTCCCATGGATATTCATTCCCCTGAAGCCTTGAAATGAGATTTTGTATGCAGTTTGCAAGATCCTACATACATTGACAGTGCTCACCATCATGTTGAGTAAACATGTTTTTCTTCAAGCTTTTTCAGTATCAAAAACCCACGCATACTATGGGTATGTTTGCTCCCTATAGCAAGATCCAGAATCTTTTGGAAAACAGTGTTAGATAAGGACAGGGGTGGGCAAGAGGCTGCCAGTGGGCCAAAATCTGGCCCGCTAAGCCACCAGATCAGGCCTGCAGCCCCCTTGCTGGAACCCTTAGGCAGAAATCAGTTCACATTTTAGAAAGCCAGCTGTCCTCTGCTCTGGCGGGCTGCTGAGGAGGGAGACTTCTCATGCTGTTCCTGCCCACCAGCAAAATCTCTTAGCTGCCACAGGCCAATCTCTCCGTATCCAGCCAATAGGAGCCAAGAATTTTTGCTGGGAGCAGGGGCAGTGTAGGAAACCTTCTCCCTCCCTCCTCCCCTTCTCTCTCATGCCCCAGCAGAGCCACTGGAGCCGGGAGCCACCTTCAGCCAGAGCCTGCCTCTGGGACCCCAATCCCTCCCTTCCCCAACCCTCTGCCCCCACCCCCAAATACCCCCTCATACATTCTGCTCCCTCCTGCACCCATACCTGCTTCCAGATCTGGCATTCCAATCTCCTGCTCCAGATCACAAGCCGCTCCAACCCTAGGTCACATCCCCAAATCCTGCATCCCAGTCCCCTGCCCTAGGTCACATCCGCCTCCTTCACTCAAACTCCCTCCCATACCCCATCTACCTCCTGCACCCCAATCCATTACCCCAAGCTCCCTTCTGCACTCAGCCTCCATCCTAGACCTCGCACCTCCTCCATTAAGATCCTAGAAGAATGCGGCCCTCGACCACTTTCCAAAATCTTGAAATGGCCCCCCATCAAATATTATTGTCCACCCCCGATAAGGACCATAAGGACTTGCCTTCAAGTAATGAAAGTTTGTAGGTGAAGCTACGTAAGGAAATATGGCCACCATAAATGCTGGTCCTGACAAATAGCAGAAGATGATGTCAAAATCACTCTGGTTCCTTCAACTTGCTGGCTGAGCCATTCCTTTGTTTTCCCCCCATAGTTATAGACAGTATACTTTTTTTAGGGCTGTCAATTAACGCGCGTTAATGCCTGCGATTAACAGAGCACAATTAACGCGTTAATCGAAGGTGTTTCCATGATGCTGCCCCTTTGAAACACCCTGGTGGCGTTTCAAAGGGACTGTGCAATAGGAACCTGGGATCAGCTGGAGTTCCCCAGCTGACCCTTGGAAACGCTGCCACTGCGTTTTAAACGGGCAGCACCTGGAGTCAGCTGTGAGGCACTGACCCTTTGAAGTGCTGCACTGGCATTTCAAAAGGGGGCAGCGCAATGCAGCCCAGGATCAGCTGGGGACTCCAGCTGATCCTGGGCTCCATGCAGTGCTGCGCCTTCGAAACGCTGCCGCTGCATTTCATAGGGGCAGCGCGAGAGAGCCCGGGATCAGCAGGGGACCCCAGCTGATCCCGGACTCCTGCAGTACTGCCCCTGGGGCGGCGTTTCAAAAGGGCAGTTACACTGAGTCTGAGGTCAGCTGAGGACTCCAGCTGATCCCAGGCTCCCACAGCACTGCTCCTTTGAAATGCCGCCGCAGCATTTCCAAGGAGCAGCATGCACAATTAATTGTGATTAATTTTTTTAATCACTTGACAGCCCTACTTTTTTTACGTTTTGTATCAACAGCAAGCAAACAAATACACATCCAATAACTTTGGAGACGTTTGATTCCTGGAATTGCCTTAAACATGTGGATGTTAGACCTTGACAGCAAAACTCCCCTGTGTTGAAGAGTGAAGTTTACATTCCAGAGTGCTGTTTACATTCCTTTGGTTTAGGGACAGATCCTTCAGCACCAAGAGCGAGTTCCTCTGCCCCAACCCTAAGAGATGCTCTTCTGTAATTATCACATAGGAACCTAATACCCGTCACCTCATCCATGATGGGGCAAAGTTTCTTGCAATCAAAGGACTTGAAGCTGGGAACCCCTGGGGCTGCCTTGCCAACATCCAGCCTTGCCCTAAGAAGGTTCTCCAGTTACCTTCGCTTCACAGTCGACTCATTTGTTCTGAGGTACCTAGTATAAAGACTGAGCTGTGTCCCATCTGGGGTTTCAGCAGCTGCCATCATCTTGCTCCTCTCCTTCTGAAAGGGCAAAAGGAGACTCCTAATTGTATTTTAATCTTTCTTGAATGTAGCTGCAGCTGAGTCAGCAGCAAGGAATCTTTGCTCTTGCAGCATTCATTCAGTATGATATAGGTTAGATGTGACCCTTGTGCCAGTGACAAGTTGCAAATCTTCTAACAGCCACACAGACAATGCTGCTCCAGTATAACTATTGTCATTTTGAGCACCAAGAATTTTGGGAATGTGGAAGCGTAACCATGTAGATGGTTAACCGATGAATCTCTTCATGGTTACACTCAGGTTCCCGGTATGCTCCTGATATGTCAAAGATATCAAATTCAATGTAGTATGTTCTTGATAACAGTTCTTTATATTCATTTCAGATCTAGTTAGCCGCCTTCATAAGAAGTGTAACTGCATCATACTGAAGTGTTTCATGAGAGGGTTTTGAATTGGTAAGCTGCTGGAAAAATGAAATGCACTTGGGGTATTATGTGGAAGTGAGCATCCTTGATCTTGTGTTTACTGTCAACATAACCCCCCTACATTTTCACAAATCCTATTCAAGATGCTTACAAAGTTATATAGCGTATTACTTTTTCGTTTAGTTTCAAATTGACTACTCTTTGGTTAATTCAATATGCAGGCAGCTAATGTGTAATTCAATAAACATCCATCTATATGCACATTTCTAATAGGTTAGATTTGTCCAAGTTGACTTCAAACAAAAAGCAATATTTACAACATTAAACAAACAAACAAAAAAAATCAGAAAACCTGAACATTTTAAGATGTTGGGTTTTACAATGTATTTTTGTTTTAGAGACTAACTAAAATTACTGTACATAATTAATGTACATCATAATCAAGACCTTGAACATACATTTAAGATAAGACGACAAGATTAATCAGTTAACCAGTTAAATGTTATGTTAGTCGGTTAACTAGTTAAACATTAGGTTAAGCAGGATCCTGGGTGGGGGACCACTCCAGCCTAACTGGAAAAGCCCCTCGCCTTTGGGGATGCCACTTGGCAGCAGGGGCCCAGAGCAACTTCCTACCCACAGCAAGCAGCTGTTCCTGGGGAACCAGTTAACTGTTACTCAATAAGCATCACCCAGTAAGGGTGACACCTACCAGGTAAGTGGTTACTTGTTCACATCCCTACAAGGGATTCTGCCAGTAATGCTGGTTTCTCCTGGTCAATACTTCATTTTAAAACAATCTTCATTTTTAAAGAAGGGAAATATACTTATTTTCTCTCACTGAGGTCCAGTGTTGTAACTAAACAATTCCAGCAATCCTTCAAATGACAAAAGGCACATTCAATCATCATTCTTTGTCTGATGCTAAAATAGAGATGTGTGCCATCTAGTACCCTACTGCAGTTCAAGAATCCCAATGCTGCAAAACCATCCACTATGCCCTGCATATTGACAAAGGCAACAAAAAAGTCCTGCACGCTTGCAGGAAAACAGACCATGACTCCTAATGGGTTTCTGATTGACCAGTAGCAATCTGCAGATGCATGTTTCCACAGTGCAATTTTCTCTCTCTCCTCAACTAAAAGGCTAAGGTGAGTTTACCACACACATCCAGAAATGTGGTCTTGTGCATCCAAAGTACTGAGGCCACTGCTCATCTTCCTATACCCACAAGGCAATGCAATCCCACCAGTCGGTGCTTGTTTCTTGGAACCAGAACCATCATCTGCAGTTACTCCCCAAATGCCATCAACAACCCTGAACTGTTTTTTTCCCCCCGTCTCAACCATCTTGGCTCTGAGGAATTCTCATGTTCTCCATAGATCAGCAAATACTGCAAGATCATCTGCCCTGTGCTTACAATACTCATGAAAATCATACAGAATAGTGCAAGCTCTAGGATGCTGTCAGATATGGCAGACAGCAAAGAGATGCACAGGTGTGAGTGTGGATTTTGAAAAGGGAGTTGACACTGATGAAATTATGAGATAGAGGACACTATATTATAGGAATTTGACCCCATTCTCCTACTCACCTTGTGAGAGCTGTTTCAGCCCATCAGGCACTGCAAAAATTTCCCAAAACATCTTGTACACTGGATGACAGCAAGCTACACAGTGGATACCCACGCACAGTACGGATGTTAAATTTTGATTAATTGACTGCTCGATTAGTCAATAAGGGGAACACTTGCTAGCCCACTGCACCTCTGCCTTTGAAATATACAAGAGCCGCCCCTGTCTCTTGTACATTTCAAAAGCAGAGGTGCGCAGGGAACCCATGTGAGCAGAGACCCAAGCAGTCCCCGTTCTCGCCATTTCCTGTGCCTCCCCTGCAGAGATGGTGCTGGGGGGGAAAAACGGGCTTTTAACCCGGCTCCCCTCAGCACCAGCTTCTGCTCCCCCTGCTTGCTGCCTCTCTCTGATAAGAGGTGAGGGGGAAGGGAGAGAGACTACTGGAGTCACTGCTTGATTACCTGGTAAGCATGTGCTTATCAGATAGCTGACTAGTAAAACTAGTTGTTTACATCCCTAACCCACAGTGTACTTGCACACTGCATAGATACAAACACTCCGGGTGAGAATGCATACCGCCAGCACAAGGAGCCAAGCATGCACACACACAAGTGATGGAATAACCACCACAGCTGTATGCAAATATAACTTAGGGCAGCATATCGTAGTTTAGCTATGGCCTAAATTTTTTTTACTTTGACACTCAGAACGAATATGGGAGAAACTCTCTCATTCACACAAAACACACTACTGAAAACTCTTCTCATTTTTCAATATTTCCTACACAATCTTTATTTTAGGGAAAGCATGCACTTTTTGTTCAGCTCAAATATAGGGGTCCAGGTGCCTGCAATCCAAGTGCTTGTCTGAATTAGGGATGTTAAAGACTAGTTGATATTCCCCTCCACCCCCCATGCTGCCTCTATGATAGAGAGGCAGCAAAAGGGGGAGGCGGGAAGGAAGGGATACTTCAAAATGGCAGCACCACACAGCTTTGAAACCCACTTTGAAACCCCAAGGCGGCTGCTGCACAGCTGATCCACAGATCAGCTGTGTGGCTGGCTGCCCCTTTAAAATGCCACCTCACGATTCAAAGGGGCAGCCATGGAGCCCGGGGTCAGCTGGGGACTCCCCAGCTGACCCCAGGTTCCATGCAACACTTCCCCAGAACCCAGAGTCAACTGGGGACTCCACGGCTGCCCCTTTAAAATGCCGCCTCTGCGCATTTCAAAGGGGCAGCTGCCGTGGAGCCCGGGGTCAGCTGGGGATTCCCTGCTGACCCTGGGCTCCCTGCAGCATTTCCCCAGAACCTGGGATCAGCTGGAGAGTGCCCAGCTGACCCTGGGAAGTGCAGCACAGAACCCGGGGTCAGCTGGGAACTCCCGGGCTCCTAGTGGCATGTAGTGTAGTATGGAGCCCAGGGTCAGCGAGGGACTGAGTCCGCCACTGACCCCGGGCTCCATGGCTTTGAAATGTACAAGAGCCCCCGCTAGGGACTCTTGTGCATTTCAAAGCAGGCACGTCGTGTGCAACCCGGAATCAGCGGGACTTCCCGTTGGCCCCAGGCTGTATGCGGAGTTCCGCATTCCTCCAGCAGGGGCTCTTGTACATTCCAAAAGGAGGAATGCAGAAGTGCCTATTGAATAGTCAATGGAAATTCCATCAACTAGTCAATTAACCGTATTTTAACATCCTTACTCTGAATGTTGTTTCAGTTCTGGGTACCCTCAGAACTAAGTCACCTTGTCACTCCCCTAATTCTAGAGGGAGGAGTCTACCTGTGCCTGGCACAGTGTGAGCTCTTTTTAATATCACCAGCCTATCAGCCACTCAAGGCTTCTCTACACTTGCAACATTTCAGTGGCACAGCTGCAACAGTACAGTGTAAATGCTCAGTACAGAAATGGGAAGGGTTCTCCTATCCACTTAGTTAAATCACCTCTCTGAAGTGGTAATTAGGTCAGTGGAAGAATTCTTCCCTTGACCTAGTGCTGTCTATATCAGGGGCTAGGTCAGCTTGTGTCATTTGGGGTGTGGATTTTATTCTAATTTTTTTAATATAGACCTGGCCTCAAGTACTCTCCACTGGGCTATACCAGCCCTGTCTTTGCCTTGCAGGTTAACAATTTGTGCACCTCAAGTCCTGACTCCTTTTGAAATCATTCCTGTAATATCTAGCCCCTAGCACTCATAAATCCCAGTTAGTCTACCCCCAAGAACCAGAGTAAAGATTTAACTAGACACCTTCATTCCACGCAAGGTTTCCAAAGTGAACTAATTCAAAGGACCTATCCCTACCCTATATAAATGAAACACTTTTGTTTCTACTCATAGATAGGAAGAAGCCCTGTCTTGCTGTAATGTTCCCTTTTTATCTTCGGATAGCTTTGATTGTTTGGCGTTCCGATAGCCTTGTCCTGTAAGACTTTCAGTGCAAATCCATATAATTAACCCTTGCACTGCATCATCAGATAGAGTGGTGTGACAACTTCCTCCTGACTGAATGGGCTACCAAGACATTATTGTCTAGTGATTAATTTTTGCTCAAGTCCATAAAACATATTAATGTAAACACATTCTTCCTCAAGTATTACCGGTGTGTACATCTCACAATACATGAATCTTGATAAGTTAGGAGTTTTCTGTAGATACTGGCTATATAGGCATGATGAATAACTTGGAAGGTATGTTTGATGTTGTGATTTTTTCAGGTCTAAGATGAAAGTGTTTTCAAAAACCAGGGGACCCTTTGCTAAGGAGCCTCTGTCACAAGCATAAAACGCTATCACTTTTCATAAATCCACTCCGATACAAACTCCTACTTTGGCAAGCTGCAGTTATCTTGGCACTAGGTTAGTATGTATGACGTGATTTTTTTCTGCTTATTGATATGGGAGTAACATACTAGGGATGTAAAATCTTGATTTGGCTAATCAAATAGTTGATACAAATTGCATCAACTATTCGATAAGTCGATTACACTTCCGCCTTTGAAGTGTAGGCAACAGCTTCAGGGCTGGCAGGGGAGACTCTTGTGTTTAAACACATATGATCCACAAGGAAAGGGTGAGCTAGTGTGAAGGGACATTGTACAAAAACAATAAAATATCCTAAACTCAATCTGTACTCTCATGGACCTGGTACCTTTGCATGTTGGAATGTGCAGCAAATTGCTCTAAGAATCTGTTTACAACTGCAGTTATTCAGAAATTGCTGTCCCTGAGTAACTATGTATGGATGCTGTTATTCTAGAATAAGATCACTTTGTTCTAATAGAACATGTAGTACTGTAAAGTGGTTACAGTTAAATCAGAACCAGGCATTGTTATCCAAGAATAAGAGCATCCACACAGAATTACGCAGGAATATCTACCACACTACAGATAAGCCCTAAACAACCCAGATTAATGAGTGTAATACATTCATTTGAATGTGCAATTACATATCACATTACATAATCGAAGTTGTCTTCTAGCTAGAAGTATATTTTTAAAAGGGAAGTTCGCATAGCATTTTGCATCAGTTTTTTAAAGACAAGTTATTTAGAAACAGTCAAACTGTTTTTGGAATGCATGTGCCTTTCACATTGCCATGATTTTACATCTGCATTCTTTTCTCCTGAGCAGGCAGTAATTAAAACTATAGAAGGGGGTTGGAAGTTTACAGGAATCCTTCTAAAAAAATAAATGTTAAGAATAAAAGCAAGCAAAGACTGAGCTGAGAAGCAGCGTGTTTTATGCATACACTTCATGATATTCATAAAGATGGTCACACAGGCTGTGCTTCCAGTTTGCCAATGCTGGTATAATCAAGCATTGAGGAGGATATTTTAGTGTTGAAGATTTGTTTATTTGGAGGGGTGCAGAGGGCTGATTATAAAGAAACATCCTGTTCTTAAGAGGTTGTTTGTACATTTTAAAGCCATTCTGTCATCAACTTCTACTCTTTTATCCCTTTAGTAAAAACTAGCTTGTGGACAGCTGACCAGTAAGAACCCCACTTTTGTGTGATTGTTGAGCAGGCAGAAAGTGTGACCACTCTTCTCTAGAGTTCAGTTTCTGAGGAAAAAGCAGCATCTCATATACAGAACCTCAGTAACAAAAACCAGAGATACGAACTGACCTTTCAACCACGCATTTCATTTGTAAGTACTGTACTATGTTAAATGTAAACTGCTAAAAAAATAAGGCAAGGATTGAAAAAAAGATTGATAAGGTAAGGAAGTTGTTTCTGTGATTACATCTGAACATTGACTTAATACAGCTTTGAAAAATGATGCTTTTAATAATTGTAATTTAAAGAAACAAACTTTTGAAAGAACAGCCATAAAGTTTTGTTCAGAGTTTAAAACCACCTGAGATTTTACTGTAACTTTGTAACCATTTCTATATCAAAAAGGGGCATTTATGGTCTCTGAATTGAAAACTAGATCTAACCTCATTGCCCCAAAGAGCACAATTGTTATGTGTCACTTCTAAGGGGCAAGAGAAACTTGCCACTAAAGAAAAGATGAAATAAAACCTCTGAAGACTAAAAATGAGGCCTTGATTTAAATCCCACACTCCCAAAGACCACGGCAAGGGAGGAACTGGGGAAAGACAAATTTTCATAAAGAGGAATAAAGTTAGCTGCAAATCTGTCTATCTTTTAAAATGATTTCTAAAAGAACATTTCAATATGAATCAACTGAATTAGCCTCTTAAAGTAGGTCGTTGCTCTAGCAACCGGTAGTGTGTTTAGACAACTCCCTGCCATAATGACCTACTTTTCAGCTCCTCCTAGGACAGCATCACGTAACTAGAATTTCATGTTCACATCTGAAACATTCTGAAGAGAGAAGGCTAATCTGCAACTTCTAAAGTCTCTATTTCCTGGAAACAAAAATAAAGACTCCCAGAACATTTGGATACCAGATCAATACGTTGCTCTACATTGACTAGACACAGAAACAAAGCTATTCAGGACATATTCAGATTTCAAAAAGCATTTAAGAAAGTCAATTATTAAAATTAAAAAATGCTAAAAGCAAATGGCACAAGCAGCTGCCAGAATGAACATCTCCAAAAGCAGTGCTGCTCTCTGCCCCCAACCTTCATTGTAAACAGCCTGTTTCAGTACATCACTGAGGCTATGTTTACACTGCGGGTGTTTTGTGGAAAAGGAAATGCAAATGGAGTGCTCATTTGCATATCTTCTTCAGATCCTTTTTGTGGAAGAGGTTTTTGCGATAAACAGCCCTGTGTAGATGTGGCCATTTGTCGGGAAAACCCCTTTTTGTGCAACAGCCCTTATTCCTCAAAAAATGAGGTTTACAGGCTCTCGCACAAAAGGGGTTTTGTCTGACAAATGGCCCCGTCTACACAGGGCTTTTTATTGCAAAAACCTCTTCCACAAAAAAGATCTGAAGAAGATATGCAAATGAGCGCTCCATTTGCATTTCCTCTTCCGCAAAACACCCACAGTGTAGATGTAGCCTGAGAGAGAAGCTGACAGATATTCCACAATTACAGACTTGAATAATATTAAGTGTGTGAAAAAAACCCCTCAGGAATGACAAAGTTAAATACTTTGCATTTAACCCTGTGTAAAGAGATGGTGATGAGGGTGGAAACAAATTCAGGGAACAGCGTTGACAGTTACTTATCTATTGTTTGCCAAAAGCTTTTTGATAAAATTTCCAAGAGAAAGAAATAAGTTTACTAATACACCTTCACTCAGAAGTTTATGAAAATTCCACCAGAATTTTGAAGATAGATAAAACTGAAAAGTCAGCAATATTTAACCTGTAAAATACATGGCTATTCGACCATCTGAGTTCCCAACCTTTTACATTAAGCCCTCATAGTTCAATTTTGTTCATATTTAAAAAGGCATGGGTAAGGAAATTTTGTAAGTGAGAAAAGTCACACTCCAAAACAAAAGAGTGCTGCAGATGCATACCCAGTATACTCTGGGTTTCTAGTTTTGTTTTAACCAATAAACACCAACAGAGCAAACCCAACATAAAAAAGAAACAGGTATATACGGCAAATTAGTTGAAACTATAGTTAAGAGCAGTGTTCTCTGTAAGATGCGCACATGCGTGGCTGCTCACAAGAAATTCGGAGCCCACCCACCTCCTTTGCAGAGCTGAGGAGCAGCACTCACCTTCCTGGACTAGGGCGGTGGCTGCTCCCACGGTCAGGGCCATATGGTGGGGCAGAGACGGGGATGCGGCCTCAGAGGGAGGTGGCTGCTCTGGCTGCTGCCGGGGCTGAAGCCATGTTGGGAGGCAGCTGCTGCCAGGGATTGGGACCATGGGGCTGGAAGATGGCTACTGCCACCGGGAGTTGGAGCCATGGGGCTGGCAGGCAGCTGCTTCTGCAAGGAGTTGGGAAGGGGGGGGGGTGGAGGAGGAGAGAGGGGCGCTAGCTGTATAACAGGACAGAAGATGTATATATTTTAAATTGTTATGGAAGAAAGTCCCACTTGCTGTGCCGATGCATTAGCTCCTGCCCCATCTTCTGCCCTGTTACACAGCTAGCACTAACAATATATATATTTCAAAGTTTCAGAGGGGTAGCCAAGTTAGTCTGTAACAGGAAAAACAAACAAGTAGTAGTCTGGTCGCACTTTAGAGACTAACAAAACACGTGCCCACAAAAGCTCATGATACCATCTACATGTTTTATTTTTTGTTGTTTTTTTTATAGATAGATAGATAGAGTTAATAATTGATGGGGAAGTCAACATGGTTTCTGTAAAGGAAAATCATGCCTCACCAATCTACTAGAATTCATTAAGGCAGTCAACAAAAGGACTAGGGATGTAAAATCCCATTTATTTGGCTAACCAGTTAAACATATTGTTTAACCTATTAGAGGGGGCAAGTGTGTGTGGGGGAGAACACTTGAGCTGGACTGGAAGGGCCCCTACCTGCTGCCCCCACCCTCTATCCCACCAGATAACCTTAACCAGTAACAGGTTAAATCTTCACATCCCTAATGTGGACAAGGGGGATCCAGTGGATATTGTGTACTTAGATTTCCAGAAAGCCTTTGACAAGGTCCCTCGCCAAAGGCTCTTAAGCAAAGCAAGTAAGGTCCTCTCATGGACTAATAACTGGTTTAAAAAAAATTAGAAACAAAGGGTCACTTTTCAGAATGGAGAGAGGTAACTAGTTGTGTTCCACAACGGTCCATACTGGAATCAATCCTATTCAACATATTCATAAATGATCTGGAGAAAGAGGTAAACAGTGAGGTAACAAAATTTGCAGACGATACTAAACTGCTCAAGATGGTTAAGCCCAAAGCAGACTGTGAAGAACTTCAAAAGGATCTCACAACAGTAGGTGACTGGGCAACAAAATGGCAGATGAATTTTAATGTTGATAAAGGCAAAGTAATGCATATTGGAAAACATAATCCCAACTATGTATATACAATGATGGGGACTAAATTAGCTGTTACTACTCAAGAGAAATCTTGGAGTCATTGTGGATAGTTCCCTGAAAACAACCACTCAATGTACAGCAGCAATCAAAATAGCAAACAGAATATTTGCAATAATTAGAAAGGAAAGAATATCTTATGGCCTCTATATTAATCCATGGTACACCCACATCTTGAATACTGCATGCAGATATGGTCGCCTCATTGCAAAAAAGATAGCTTGGCATTGGAAAAAGTTAAGGAAAGGGCAACAATTGTGACTGAGGTATGGAACAGCTGCCATATGAGTAAAGATTAATAAGACTGGGACTTTCCACCTTAGCAAAGAGAAGACTTTGTAAGGGGGCAGAGTATATGGGGGGGGGGTCTATAAAATCATGGCTGGTGTAGCTAAAGTAAATAAGGATAAGTTATTTATTTGTTCCCATAACACAAGAACTAGGGGTCACCAAATGAAGTTAACAGGTAGAAGATTTAAAACAAACAAAAGGAAGTATTTCTTAACACAACACACAGTCAACCTGTGGAACTCCTTGGCAGAGGATGTTATGAAGGCCAGAATTTTAACAGGGTTCAAAAGAGAGCTAGCGAAATTCATGGAGGATAGGTCCATCAATTGCTATTAGCCAGGATGGTCAGGAATGGTGTCCCTAGCCTTTGTTTGTTAAGCTGGGAATGGGCAATAGGATCACTTCATGACCCGCTCTGTTCATTCCCTCAGGGACATCTAGCATTGGCCCCTGTTAGAAGACAGGATACTGGGCTGGATGGACCTTTGTATGACCTAGTTGCCTATTCTTATTTTCTTATTTATCCAAACACCAGAAACGGTTACCTGTATCCAAGGGCTTGTCCACACAGAGCAGGGGATGTCACATCTATGCTGCACATTAAACTCTTCAGGGAATTCAGTGCCAAAATATGAGAAAGTTTAAAACTTTGCAAATTCTGATCATTGGAGGGTTCTGGATGCAGAGACAATGGGACTGTGTAGGTGGGTCCAGATGAAGGTGGCTGTAACTCAGCAGGAGGTGGTTCCATACACTGGGGGAATGGGGCTTGCTAAAGGCTCAATGGGGTAGGAATGCAAGGTGCTTGCCAGGGTAGTCCAAGTGGGGAGGGGAAAGAGGCTTTTCGAGGAGGAGAGTGAAGGGAGATGGTATAGGTGCATGGGGGCTCTGGATGCAGTGGCTGAGGCTCAGTGGAGTAGCAGTTCAGGGGGGAGGGTATCTGAATTAAGAATGTTAAATTTAGATTAATCAACTAATCAAATAAGTTGATGCAATTTACATTAACTATTCGATTAGTTGATAAGGGCACCTCCGCCTTTGAAATGTACAAGAAGCCTGGGAGGGTAGCCAATTAGTCCTCATCATATTGAATATATAGTTGGGATTATTTTTTCCCCCCAATATGCATTACTTTATATTTATCGAAATTTAATTTTATTTGCCATTTTGTTGCCCAATCACTTAATTTGGTGAGATCTTTTTGAAGCTCTTCGCAGTCTGCTTTGGTCTTAACTATCTTGAGCAGTTTGGTATCATCTGCAAATTTTGACACCTCACTGTTTACCCCTTTCTCAAGATCATCTATAAATAAGTTGAATAGGATGGGTCCCAGGACAGACCCTTGGGGGACCCCACTAGTTACCTCTCTTGGAAAACTTACCATTTACTCCACTCAACTTCAATCAAACCAGAACAGGAAGAAACTTAATCCTTAAAGTTAATTTACATATACTAATGACAGCTATTTGTCCCCCAAATAAAGTTTTAGAACTACCCGTAGATTTACTGATGTTCCTCTGTTGCCACAATACCGCATGGAATTGAAGACTCAGGTCCATAAGTTTTACAACAGCATTACAAACTTCCATACAGAATAAAAATGCTGTGGCTTGCACAGATTTACAGGTGGATGCTTTAGAAAATATGCTGGACATAAAGCCATAAAAATGAATAAATGAGTAGCTTCTTTCATACAGCTTATTTGCCCATCCCTCTCCCATGTAGGCTTTTTCATTCATAGGATTTTAAAAGTCATAATTTTACCTATTTAAATCTGAAATTTCAGTGTTGTAATTGTAAGAGTCCTAACCGAAAAAGGAGTTGTGTGGGGGGAGGTCACAAGGTTATTGTGTGGAGAAGGGTTGTAGTACTTCTACCCTTACTTCTTGGTGGCACTGCCTCCATAGGTGGGCAGCTGGAGAGCAGTGACTGCTGACTGGGAGCCCAGCTCTGAAGGCAGAGGTGCCACCAGCAGCACCTCAGAAGAATAGCATGGTGTGCTGCTGCCTGCACAGCTGGCCTTCAGTCAGCAGTAGGGATGTTAAAGACTAGTTGACTATTCAATAAGCATTTGCTTAATGGATAGTATTTTGACTAGTCGATATCCTCTTCCCCCCTGTTATAGAAAGAGGCAGCAAGGGGGGTGGGGGGAGTGGGAAGGGGTTAAAGGCCATTTTGAAACCCCAAAGCTGCTGCTGCTGCGCAGCGGGCTGTCCCTTTAAAATGCTGCCTCTGCGCATTTCAAAGGGGGGCAGTTGTCGTGGAGCCCAGGGTCAGCTGGGTACTCCCAACTGACCCTGGGCTCCCCGTGGCATTTCCCTAGAACCCAGGATCAGCTGAGGACTCCCCAGCTGACCCCGGGCTTCTAGCAGCATAGCATGGAGCCCGAGGTCAGCGGGAGACTGAGTACCCCGCTGACCCCAGGCTCCATGGCTTTGAAATGCACAAGAGCCCCCGCTGGGGACTCTTGTGCATTTCAAAGCAGGCACGCCGCGGCGCCCGTGCAGCGGGACTTCCCCCTGGTCCTGGACTGTACAGGGAGTTCCACATTCCTCCTTTGAAATGTACAAGAGCCCCAGCAGGCTCTTGTACATTTCAAAGGAGAAATGCGGAAATGCCTATCGACTAGTTGATGGAAATTCCATTGACTAGTCAACTAGTCAATTAACCACATTTTAACATCCTTAGTCAGCAACCATCATTCTCTGGCCAACTATCCCTGAAGGCAGCAGCAGCACAGATATAAGTGTGGCATCCTTATATCGGGGTGGGGAGGGGGGGAGGAGAGATGCTGCCTTCAGAGCTTGACTGTCAGCCAGGTGTCCTTCTGCACTATCCTCAGAGTTGAGTGTCTGGAGAAGTAAGAGGTGACCCACCCCCCAAATAAACCTATAACCCCTCTGCAAGTCCCTTTTGGGTCAGGGCTCCCAGTTAAAGAAACACGGCTCTCCCCCATGAAATCTGTATAGTAAAAGGCAGAAGCACACAAGAGACCAGATTTCACAGTCTAAGATGGTTTTCATGGCCCTGAATTTGGTAGGACCCTATTTACAGATCTACTGCACATGCCAAGGTATTCCCACAGAAAAAGAACAATTCAACATATAAATACATTAACTGTACGCAGACTTAATATTTCCTAATTTCAAAAAAATCAAATACTAGTAGTTTAGAAAACAAAAGAAGAAATTGATTCTACCACATGAAAGTAAGAGGATCCTTAAGGTTTTCTATAACTATTCCTCCACGCCTGCATCCTTCCCAACCAACAGGATCAAGGAAAATAGAAAAAATGAAATCAATCAGATAAACTAAATCCTTGCATGGCAAGACAGTAAATAAATAAATATTTCCACATATTTTTATTTATCACATACTAAGAGTACAAGCATTTTCTTTCATCCTGAAGACAAAATTTGATATAAAACATGATTTGTACTCTTCGCTCATAACAGCAGGCAAAGATGTTCAAAAACAGTCACTTAGACAGTTATGCAAAACCCTCTATAACCTCAGCTAAAAAAAAAAAAAAATTGTGCCTATAACTTGTGTATTTTGAGGAGAAAGTCAGGAACCAGTTAGTTTCTTCTTAAACTACGGTTCCACTGTAAAATGAAACCTACATCATTTTTAAGGGCAAAATTTAAACCATGTAAAGGTTTTTTTTCAGCAAGTAAAAATAACTGAGCAGCTAGTTAGATTTTTTTTGAGGGGAGGCCAAACCATGGCTTGCGGGCCGCATGTGGCTCTTTTAGAGTTAATGTATAGTTTGAGGAGCATCCCATACCACTACCTTCTCCACCTACCAGACTAGGGAAGGAGCTCAGGACTAGGGATGCTAAAATGAGTTTATTTTTGTAAATGTGTAACTGCTGAAAATTTCAAAAGTTACACACGGGGGGGGGGGGGGGGGGGGGGGGAACGGGGACACAGGGAGAGGTGGTGCTCCCAGGGAGCCAGATTTTAAGCAGCAGCAACATATGGGGCAGGCAGCTCCTGCTTCTCCCCCACTCTCCGATGCTGCCTCTGTATCAGAGGCAGCAGCATGGAGGAAGGGGGCTGTGTCTAACCATGAAGGTTAACCGATGAGCTCATTTATACATTCACATCCCTAATCAGGCCTTTGCCTGCAATGGGAGGGGAGGCCGAGGTGTCTGCCCAGCAGAGAAAGGGGTCTAAGGACTATAGGCCCATAGGGCACACCTGCCAGAGCTTGAGGCTTCAGCAAGAGCGGGGCTGAAGGTCCCAGTTCTCAAACTTCTGAAGAGTCTCATATGCAGCTTGGACAGTCAGTAAGTTTGGCCACCTGGATACATGCCATTTCTAGAAATGAGAGAGATCATAATGCTAATATCAAGGAATTAAGGCCAAGTAGCAAGCAAGACATCAAAATCAAGTTATAGGAAAAAGCTTCATTTTGCATCTTTCTGCCCCACGTAACACTAGTCTTTACATTTATGTAATCAATTTTCTGTTAGGACAGAATCTTCCATTTGGGAATTGCAATGGAAAATCCATTATCTAGAACCAGTACCCTGGAATGATCAACAGCGAGATTTACTTAGTGCCAATTCAACAACTTGAGAGGCAAAATAATAATCAAAACATGCTATTATTAAGTTTTAGAGGGAGTAGGCAAGAGCCAAGAGAAAGAAGATCAGTGAGGCCATGTCACTGGTGAGTAACTGTACTTGCTCAATGACAATTATACAACAATACTGGAGTTACATGTACGGTTAAAAGAAGAATTTCCCATACAACATCAATATAATGAAGCATGCTCTCAAATTTGCCAAGTTAAAAAAATCCTGAAAACCAGAAATACTGCAAATGTCTCTTTATTTTGCACAACTTATAATACAAATGGAGGAATCTTCAACAACCTAAAGACAGCTATCACAACGTAATGTTATTTCAAGGAGAAAACATAACCCAGTGTCTTCTCATTTCTCTTCTAGTTTTATTATAGTACCATTTCTAATGCCTATTAATGTTTTAACTTCAAAGCAGATGAAAAACTGACAATGGTAGTCACTTGGTGCACCTGGAGTATTTTGAACAAAAGATGACAGGGTCTAGAACAGAATCTGGGTCACTGGTTCAACCCTTTGCAAGATGTTTCCTCAGTTTAAAACCTTCCTTCAACCCGATGCTAAACTAAAAAAAGGCACTGTAAATTAGCAGCAGAAAAAAAGGAGACTGACAAGATTTTTTAAAATATTTTCATTTTCTAAATGAGCGTCTGCTCCTATTCACACACAGTTGTTTTGCCACTACAATGCCCTTTTTTTTTATAAAAAGGATGGGCAAATAGCTTATCTTCTCAGATTTTGGCTATCAATTTCAGCTGCTGAATGATAACTCCAAATTGAAAGGGTCACTTTATGGGCCTCGTGTGTGCACACTACAGTGGCTAAAAAAATGAAAGTTATAAAAAAAAACCCATTTAGTTAGTAACAAATTTATATTTTGCTTTTATATGCATATTAAACTCATTCTGGCAAATCATTTTTGAGACAGGTAATAGTGGTTGTTAAGTTTTACTTTAAAAATCTTTAATAAACCACATAATACAAAGCTCTGAAAGAGAGGGCAGTGTCTGAGGCACAAACTGTGTATACGGCAAAAGCCATACACACACTGAAATATGAAGCAATTCAAATAATCTCTTAGGACAGGATGCTATAGTATCTCCTGGAACTAGTTCCAGAAGATCTCTGGTCTTGGACAGGTGAAGTGTTAATGCAGAGCAAGCATTCTTCCTTTAAAAAAAAAAAAAAAAATTCTCCAATACCCTATCTATGTTTTTCTTTTGGACTTTTAAGTTCCTCAGAGCCGGGACTAAGTGTGCCTTTTGTACAGCACCAAGAATATTTTTAGACTAAGCAAGTTAACACTAGGGATGTTAAGTAGCAGTTAATTAGTTAATTAAGTAGTTCATGGAATTTCCATTGATTAGTCGGGGGCGGGGGGGAGGAGGAGTGGGAAAGGTGCTTGCTACTGCTGCTGAGGCTCTGCAGCCTAAATGTAGAAGATGAGCATGCAGGCAGCCAGGCTCTTACTACATTTAAACTGCAGAGCTGCAGCGGGGTTAGCTCCTGGGGGTGGCACGAGCTGGGACTAAGCAGTTCCGGCTTGCCCCGGCTCTACAATTTAACATGCAGAGTTACAGCGAGGTTAGCTCCTGAAAGCTCACCCCGGCTCCAGGACTAGGGATGATAAATATCAGTTAATTGAATAGTCGAGTAACCTCGTGAAACCTTATTAGTTACTCAACTATTCTATAGTACCTGGGGGGTGGGGCTGGCAGCCAGTGAGCTCCAGTCCCACTTCCGAGAAGCCCCTTCCCACTCCGTGCTGCTGCCTTTCTATCAGAGGCAGCAGCGTGGGGTGCCAGATGGGAGCTTGCTTGTGAGGGAAGCCAGTTTAAAAACCAGCTCCCCTCATAGACCAGCTGCCTGTTGCCTTGCACTGTTGCCTCTGAAAGAAGCAGCAGCACGGGTTGGCAGCAGCCCCTGTGCAGGGGTGGGTCTGAGCTCCTGGACCCAGCACGAGCCGGACTGCCTGCCCACCTAGCTCTTAATACACTTTAAATGCAGAGCTGCAGCAGAGGTAGGCCCCGGACCCAGCGCAAGCTAGGACTGAGCTCTGCAACTGGCCAACCTGCTAAAAAATTTACTGGCGGAGGAGGTGGGGAAATGCGTGTAGTCTATAACATTAACTGATAAGCAAATGCTTATAGGTTAATCAACTATACTATTACATCCTTGTCAGGGAACACTGCGGCTCTACCCTCCTCCCGCCCCCTGCACCACAGAGACAGTGCTGGGGAGAAACCAGCTTTTAAGCCAACTCCACCCCAGCACCAGCTCCTGCTCCCCCTCCTCCCCGCCCCAAGCTCATCTGGTAGTCAACTATTTGAGTAGTTGCTTATATCCCTTGTTAACACATGTGCTAGATGTGAGTAATATATATATAATAGATACGTAATTGTATATTGAATAGTTGCCAGAAACCCAGAGAACATTAATAAGTTCATTTTTCTTCAGTAGGTCCTATGAAGTTCATATCTGCTCACAGATCAATAGCGTCCATGCTGCCTGCTGACCTTTTAGAGACTAAAGACTACAGGAATCCAAAGCATGTCTTTATTTGTTTCTCAATAACATTACGTATTTCAGGATGTTTAGTGTTCTTAATTGATACGCCACTAAAAAAAAAAAAAATCTAGAAACTTGCAAAGTATTTTAAAAACATCAGGTTTGCCTTTTACTTTAGGCTGGCTTCAGTCTCCACCACATAAAATGATTAGGAAATATAATTTCACAGTTTGTAGTGGCTTGTATATATACACTCAACCATAAAAGTAAAAAATCTCTGAATTGTTTATTGAGCTACAACATGTTTTTCAGTAAAAAGAATCTTATGAATACAACTTTTAAAGATAATTTTCAATCATTCCATCCAAAATGTCCAGCAACTACTGTTTTTAAACTGCATAATTCTAAGTTTTGTTGACAAGCATGCATTAACCATTAAATGGAATATCATAGGAAAAGTACTCTGGTACTTCCACCTTCTTGGTACTTCTACCTTCTCAAGACTATAAATAGGACTACCACGTGCAGAAGTTGGCAATTTCCAAATATAAAGAAGTGAGCTTGTCCATAAACTATTCTGATATCCGTGGATATAAGAGATTATATAAAATAGAAGATAATGTAGAAAAGGCTCTAAACTGGTTGCCTAGCAAGTTCAAATTCTCCTTTTAACTGACTTACCCAAAGTTATTCAAGGAATGAATGGCATTAAGTCTTTCTGCATCTCAGTTTCGTCACTGTAAAGTGAAGTTACCACTTCTCAATGCTACAGTCCGGAGAAGACTCAGTTAGCATTCTGCAAAGCACCTGTAATCCTTGGATGGACCACGGTACATGAATTTCAAGATTTTAATCAGTGTATTTGGAGGGGGGGAAAAAAAAAAAAAAGGGTTTCACACTAGGGATATTAAAGTGTAACCCTGTACACTGTTAACCAATGAGCGGTAACGTTCACAATTACATACAAGCTCCCAGCCCACTCTTAGGGAGCTACCTGCCCCCTGTAAGGGCAGGTGGGAGCAGAAGCAGGAGCCGGAACACGTAGGAGGCAACTTAAAAGCTGGCTCCCCACATGCACCAGCTCCCAAAGAGTTGTCTGCCCCCCATGTATAACCATGGAAAATGTCAACGGTTACACGATTAAACACATTTTAACATCCCTATTTCAGACAAATGGTAACATTTCAAATTAGCTCATTTTTCTGTATGCATTACTTAGCCCAACTACCCCTCTCCCTTATCTCTTCTCTTGCTATGTCATCTCTTTATTACAGAGGCTTTCCACCATAGCTCCACAGTTAAAGTTAAGTGCAAAATTCAAAGCAGATTCAACCTCTTTGGCTACAAAGTAGGTGTGTGATTCCCAGCTCAAATACCCATAATCACACTAGCTCTCATCTGAATCCACTACAGGTTAAACCTTTTCATCTGGACTCTCTGGTCTGACAACACTCGTGGTCCGGCAGGACCACAGATGTTGCTAGACCAGAGCGTGCTGGCCGCAAAGGTTGAGAGCATCTGGGAGTGGAGCTGGTTTGGTCAGCTGCAGCCTGCAGGGCCAATCACCTGGCAGCAGGGAGCCCTGGGAGCAGCTACCGCCCTGTGCAGGGCCAGGGAACCCCAGGAGAGAGCCTCCGGAGCAGAGTGATGACAGCAGAGCCAGGCAGGTGGGCCAGAGGTCAAGCCTCTGGGTTCTCAAGGGACAGCAGGCAGGAGGGGAGCCCCAGGAGAGCCCAGACATCTGACTTTCCCTCATCCAGCAAATTTCCTTGTTCGGGACCACTCCAGTCTCAAGGGTGCTGGACCAGGGAGTTTCAACCTGTACACTATTTTTGGTAGGGATGTGAATGGTTAACTGGTAAGTCTCTCACCAGTTCCAGTTAACCACTGTGGGCTGGAGCAGAATCTGTCCCCCTCCCCCTGCAGATAACTGCTAGCTCCTGCTCACTAGAGGGGTGGATGGCAGTGGCAGCTGATAACCCCACAGGTAGGGGGGCCAGCAGGGACAACCCACTTTATCAGTTAACCAGTTAAATCTGATTAACAGGATTTTACATTTCAAGTATGAAGTTGTTTTTAAGGAAGATGCAAGTTTAACCATCACCACTTACACAGTTCAGGATTGAACAGTATTTTTTCCAGAGAATTTACATTTAAATCTGTTAAGCCATGTGCCAAAAATATTAAAAAGACCTTTCATGAATTCAGCACCTGGTAGTGCTAAATTTTTGGTCACAAAATAATCATAGGTCAGATATTTAGGGGAGGTAACTGGCCTAATCTACTCAGCACCAAATGAGGTCTCAGCTGAAGCTCTGCATCCAGGTCTGGGAGTCAGACCAAAACAAAAATAATGTTAGCTTTTCTAAACCTTTTCTTTCCTAATATCCAGGGGCCCTACCAAATTCACAGATATGAAAAATGGGTCATGGAAGCAGATCAGATTTCACAATCCAGGAAATCTGGTCTTTGCGTGCTTTTACCTTATACTATACAGATTCCACTGGAGAGACCAGTGTTTTTCAAATTGGAGGGCTCTGACTCAAAAGGGAGTTGCAGGGGAGGGAGAGTCATAATGTTATTTTAGTGGATTATGGTATTGCCATCCTTATTTCTGCACTGAGTGCAGAGCTGAGCTGTCAGAAAGCAACAGTTGTTGCTTGGGTGTCTAGCTCTGAGAGCAGCACCCCATCAGGAGCAACACAAAAGTAAAGGTGGCCTATTCTTAGCTACTAAAAATCAGCTCATGTTCAGTCTTGAGGGGGAAGGGGGAGAGAAGAGAGGGAGAAAGACTGATGAGGACCTGATAGCCCTAACCCTATTTGAAGGCTGTTATATAAAAAAAGATAATCAACTGTTCTTTGTGCGCTGAAAACAAGACAATCAATTTTATTTTCAGCAAGGGAAATTAAAGTTACACACTAAGAAAATCTTTCTTTCAACAGGAATAGTTACACTCTGGAATAAGCTTCCAAGGTAGGCTGTAAAAACCCCCATTACTGGAGAGTTTTTTTTAAGAACAGGCTGCACAAATATCCACCCGGGATTTAGGTTTACTGGGCCCTGCCATGCCATAAGGCTGAACTAGAAGACCTCGAGGGCCCTTCCAGACCTACATTTCTGTGATTTTGAAGCTAAGCTCTTTTGACTTGCATACACTAGCATCTTTCCCTAAAGTTTCCAGCCACTGCTACTAGCAATGCCCCCCTACTGGAAATCAGAGGGGCTGCAGCCACTAGTCATCAGCTCTCCTTGAGTCATGGTTATACAACACAGCGGATTAAAAACCAGGGGACTAGTGCGAGCGGTCCCAGTGGGAGAACGCCCTTATTTGGGGGCAAGGCCACATTTTCTTTTGTAGGAGGCCGTTCAGCCCTGTGCCTTGGATGCGGGCGGCCCAGCTGCCTGGCACAGCGGGCCCGTGGCGGAGACTGGCACCGCTGCTGCGCCAGGCAGGGAGCGCCGCGCGGAGGTCACCGCGGGGCCAACGAGAGCAGCGGGCGGGGAGCGGGAAGGGCGCATATGTAACCCGGCGATAACGCGCGGCCGACCGGGCCCGCTCACTCACCGCCACCTGTTGATGCCCACGTTGGAGGAGCCGGCGAACCAGGGGTCGAGGATGTAGACGCAGCGGACGCTGTCGGCACCCTGGATGCACTCCCGCAGCGCCGGGTTGTCGTGCAGCCGCAGCCCCTTGCGGAACCAGTGCACCGCGTTCACCCCCATGGCCGGGGCCGCGATCCCGTCCGGAGCGGTGGGAGGGGGAATTCAGGAAGAGCCGCGGCTCATGCCGGACCCGGGTTGGTCTCTCCCGCGCAGCCCTAGAGCGGGGCGGACCCCCCCCGCCGTGGCGACACTGAGAAGCGAAGCTGCTGCCGGGGTCGCTGCCTCCGCTCCGCGATCGTCTGTTGGCTGTAGGACACCGCGGAGGCGACAGCGGGGCCGGCCGCCTCAGGGGGGGCACATCCCCTCCCCTTCCGAAATCCTCCGCGCCCACTCCGAGACGCCGCGCGCGAGCCGCCTATTGCCAAGCGCCTGTGGCTTCCTCGCCGCTCGCCCTGTGACTCGGTGCCGGACTCCGAAGCTGACGGAATCGTTAAGCCCCGCCTCCCGCCTTCTTATTGGCTGCCGCCGCCCCACCTGACTAGCCGCCCTCACGTTCCCGAAGTGTGTTTAGTAAGTCGGCGAGGAGTGGCCGAGGGGCGCGTGGGCTGGGGGCTCGGAGACAGAACCAAGCGCAACCGCCGCGCTAGGGGCCAACCACCGATCCCGTTCCCGTGGACACATCCGCCTGCCTGCGCGGCTCGGGAGCCGCACTGAGGGGAGAAGGGGGCGGCACCTTCGTGACTGCGAGCCCCGCCTGCTCCGTACCGAGGGCGGAGAAGCCCGGATGAGCACGGGGCGGCGAGGAGGCGCCGGGCGCGCCTCTTTGTGCGCATGCTCCCCTGCGCACGTTAGGCCGCGGAGGCCGTAAACGGGCAGTTATGCAGAGAATCCTGCGTACGTCAGGGGACGTTCGTCAGCAGGCGTGTCACGGGCGCGCGTTGGCCCGGCTGCCGGAGGCTCACGTGGCGGGCAGGCGGGAGGGGCGCTGGGCTGCTGCGGGGGCTGGCGCTTGCGTAACGAAGATGCGCGCGAAGTGCCGTTAAAGCCGCAGCGCCCCCTCCGCACTACGCACCTGCCCGGGCCGCCTCTGCGTGGGAGGGGGCCCCGGCCCGGAGAGGCGGGAGCCCCGCCCCAGGGCAGTCAGGCTCGTGCAGAGCTGTGCTGGTGGCTCAGGAGAGCAACTCCTCGGTGTCCTTCCTCTGCCCTCCCTTCCCCTTATGCTAGCTCACCCTTAGGGGTGAAAGTAACTTAAAAGTTCTTGCAGGTCTGTCTTATTGCAACCCCCCTTGGGGCTGCGCCTCAGCACAGGGCGAGGCTTAGGGATGTTAAAATGTGTGTATTAGGTAAATATGTAATTGTTGAAAATCTGTATCAGAGACAGCAGGGCAGAAAAGCCAGCTCCCCAGGAGCACTGCCTCCCGCCTGTGCCCCACCCACTGCCACCTCTAATGGGGGGAGGGAAGAGCTGGCTCCCTGAGGCTATGTTTTCACTAACGGGTTCTTGCACAAGAACCCACAGAGCGTCCACACTGCCTGCCTGCTCTTGCGCAAGAAGCTTTACAGTTCGGCATCGGAAGACAGGGCTTCCTGTGCAAGAGCTACCCTCTTTTCTAACAAGTGTAAGCCCTCTTGCGCAAGAGCTCATGTGCAAGAGGGCAGTGTGGATACACGGCAGGGATTTCTTGTGCAAGAAAGCCCTATGGCTAAAATGGCCATCAGAGCTTTCTTGCGCAAGAGAGCATTCACACTGCCATGGCAGTGTGGACATGTTCTTGCGCAAGAGTTCTTGCACAAGAACCCGCCAGTGTAGACATAGCCTGAGTGCCTGTACTGCTCACAGAGCTGGTTTAAAAACTTCTTTCCACCCCTGCCTGCTCCCTGCACAGGGCTGGCCTCTGCTTTGCCTCTTCCTCTGCACACACCCCACCCCTTGGATTAAATTGGCAAGAGCAAAGGGGACAAGTGCTCACTTTTGCCAAAAAAAAGTTGGGATGGCAGGGTCAGAACTTCATAATAATTTTAGAAGTTCCAGCTAAAACAGGATGTGTGGTCACCTTAGAAAAATAAATCACCTTTCCTTCAGATAGTTTATAATCCATCCCTTGGTTATGTGCTAGCCCTGTGCAACAGTGAAATGAAATGATTAGAAGTCTAGGTAAAACTAGGGCATGGCTGTGCTGCAGCTGAATATCTTCCCTTAATCTAGCCAGAACTACACTAGGAATTAGTTCAGCATAACGATAACATTATGTGCACATTTTTCTCACCTTTGAGCAACACTGCTTAAAATTTAGATAGCTTAGGCTGGGCCTATGTCAAACTCAGGTTCATTGCTCAGTAAATGATTCACTGAAAGATTAAAAACCCAGCAAAGATAAAGTAAATGTTATAATCAGCTTTAATATTAAAGCATAACTATAAACACAAAACCATGTTTCTTTAAATGCACCTTTTATTTAACACACAATTTTCCCTAACCCCAAGACACTTATCAAATTTGCTTTTATATATATTTCTATGTACTCTTGTAATTACTTTCTATACTTCGGCTGTTTTGTTCTCAAGAGCTTTTGGCTACATCTATACTGCGCTCTCTTGTGCAAGAAAATATGCAAATGAGGTGAAGCAGTGAATATTGCTGTGCCTCATGTGCATACTTAATGAGCCACCATATTTGCGTAAGGGGCTTTTGCGCAAAAAGGAGCCATCTATACAACTCTTTTGTGCAAAACCCCCCCTCTTGCGCAAGAGCTGTTCTGCCTGGAAAAAAAGCGGCAGAATGGCTCTTGCACAAAAGCCCCTTGTGCAAAAATGGTGGCTCATTAAGTATGCAAATGAGGCATGGCAATATTCACTGCTTCACCTCATTTGCATATTTTCTTGCGCAAGAGGAAGCAGTCTAGACGTAGCCAGTATGTTTAAGAGCAGCATAAGGCTAGGCACTACATTTTCCCCTCAAATCTCAGCCATTGTTGTTATAAAGGAGACCTTAAACTGAATAAAATTCTAACCACAGATGAAGATAATTCATGAATTGAAATAGGTCACTTTTTTTAAAGTATCCTCTATAAGATGAGCCTTGTAAGTTGCATTTAAGGCCGTACTCTATTGACCCACTTTCACAATAGGAAGGCCTTTTTGAATGTAGTAGGTTAAAATGTTTATCTTGTTTAAAATAGAGATACAGGTAGAATTAATACAAGTCCCAGGTAATCCGGAGATACAGCTAAGCATGTTCAAAATAATGAATTAAAAAACCCCACAAAACCTAAGAAAGTTTTTGTAGCTGTTTGAAAATCTTGAATCAGATTGTATTATGTGCGCAGTTCCAAACACAATTAAGAAAGGACTGCTGGGTTGGGACACATATCCCCTTAAGGCTGTAATCTGGTGGGCTGCCCATACCGCTGAACTTGCCTACCTGCCCTTTGAGGCACTCTTATCACCCTGTCTTACTGAGTCAGAAACTCTGGTCTCTCCCAGTAAAAGCACAGAGATAGATATAAAATAAGTGTTAGAGAAAGGAATACCAGGAGTTTTGTTCATGTCTCATTGTACATTCAGTGAATCATAGAAATATAGTATTGAAAGGGAGCTTGAGAGGTCACTTAGTCCATCCACGTACACTGGGACAGGACCAAGTACACCTAGCCTAGACCATTCCTGACAAAGGATGGTGGTTCCACATCTTCCCTTAACCTAAAAGGGTAATTAAGCCCTGAAATAGGTTAGCAGAAAGAAAACTATCTCCTTCTCTGTAAATTAAGCAGATAATTTCTTGTCCTGTCATCAGTGGGCCTGGAGAACAATTGATAACCATCTTCTTTGTTAAAGGCTCTGGACATATTTTCATCTGATGAAGTGAGTCTTATCAGTGAAAGCTCATGATGCTCTATATTTTTGTTAGTCTCTAAGGTGCCACAGGACTACTTAAATAACATAACACTGATAGTTCAATGGTAACAAGTTTCACAAAACAACCTTTTCTCATGATCTCATTATTTTTTATCACAATTTTTGGGCCTATACTAATATCCCAACTCAGTTTAAAACCAGCATTTACCCACATCTACATAAAATGTGATATACTGAGGTCTCTTGGCCATAGAAGGAAATCAGGATGTGAGGTTTTGTTCAGTTTGGGAGACTAAGAGAGAGATATTGGCCTTAAGCTAATATGTTAGGTGAAGTGGAGTAGGAGCTGCAAGCTATATTTAGGCGAGATTTTATTTTTTGGAACTTTTAAGTAGCATAGCTTTCAAATGTTTGTTTATTTAATAATTACATTCTAATTTTTTAAATAAAGGAAGTTACTTTATTTAAAACCTTAACTCCACTTTCAAGTCTGGGAATTTTATTAAATCCAAACATGCCTCAGTGCCCTAAATTGGAACATTTATATTTAAAAATGGCAACAACACTTGTATCAAATGGGAAAATATGAACATAAGTGATTCTCAGAGAGAAAGATGTGGTAGTGCTTATCACTCTAATTAAGGAAGAAGATTCATCAGTATGAGTTATAGCATACTCACATCTAGTGTAGGGTGCTATGTTCCAGGTCACCACCAGCTTGGTAAATTGAAGCACTGAGATTTAATTGATTAACAACTGTACCCCCCTGCCAGCTAAGAGACAGATTGACAGAGGATTCTTTTCCTCCTTGCACTGATGGAAATCAAGGGTTACTCCATCAAAGTCAATGGACCTACATCAAAATACAAGAGGTGAAAGTGAGAGAAGCCCATTTGCACTGCCAGCAGGGTATCCAGACACAACTGCCTAAATTCCCCCAACCCCATCCTATGGACAAAAGCTCAGTCATATCTAAGGCGGATTCTTATACCTTTTGGGTGTTCCATAGTCTTAGCAACAGCTGTGCTTTATTGTTGACCAGGAGGACATTATATGGAGATACCAAGCAAAGCTCAATACCTAGAGAGCAGATTCAACTCTCCTGCAAAAAACAGCTGCTACCTTGGATTTGGTCTTTAGCCACCCACTGTTCCTAGTACAGCTCCCATAATAAAACACTTGTCATTTTACTGTGATCTGTGCAAAGCATTTCAGTGGGGTCTAAAGGTGCCTCCCTATTGCCCTCTTCCCTCCACCTCCATCCTTACATTACTTAGCCGCAGATCCTTGTGCTAGAGACCCGGTGCCTTGCATTCATTTTCCGCAAACAACCCCTTGCCGATGTAGGAGCTGAAATCTCATTTTAAAGGCCAGCTCCTGGAGCCCCGGCTTATGGGCGTCGCTGGCGAAAGGCCCCACGAGTGCAGCTCAGGCAGGCCAGGGGTGTTCCCAGCAGGGGGCACAACGCTGCTCCTACGGGGACGTGGCCCTCTCGGCAGCGCCGCCAGCAGCTTCCGAGTCCTCCTCGCTCTCCCGCGCCGGGCAACGGGGATGGACCAGGCCGCTTGAGCGCAGCGCCTTTCCAAAGCGAGTGCGGGAGGCCCGGCTCGGAGCCCGGCCCGGCCGAAGGGGACACGCGGGTGCCGAGCCCCAGCCACAGGCCCGTGCTGACTCAGGTAACTGGGGCGAGCAGGCGTGGCTGGACCCGTCCCCGGCTGGCACCACAGCGGGCCCCGCCGCCTCCCCAGCCGGGTCCAGTGGGGTCCGCAACCTCCATTGCCAGCGCGGTGCCGCCGAGAGCTGAGCAGGGGTCACCGCCTGTTCCGGGCGCCCGGAGCCTCGCAGCGCCCGGCCCGTGAGTGGCCGGATAGAGCGTGACCCGGTTAGCGGCACCTGCGTGTGGTCCCCATCGCGTCAGCCCTCCCTGAGAACTGCGGCTGGAGAGACGCCCCAGTGTCCCGTGTCCATAGAGAGAGAGGAGAGAGAGAGAGAGAGAGAGAGAGAGAGAGAGAGAGAGAGAGAGAGAGAGAGAGAGAGAGAGAGAGAGTGTGTGTGTGTGTGTGTGTGTGTGTGTGTGTGTGTGTGTGTGTGTGTGTGTGTGTGTGTGTGTGTGTGTGTGTGTTTGTTTGTTGGGGGGGGAAGAGTCGCCGCTGTAAGTGGCGTTTGTTTTTCCTAGTTAAGTGAAGACATTTGAACATATTGAAGAGATTAGCAGCGGTTCCCAACCTTTTCCAGATGGGGACCCATTTTGACAATTCAGGAAGACTTGGTGACCCAAGGCAATTCAAAAAATGGAGGGGGGGAGGGAAGAGGGGGAAGCGGACACTTGGCAACCCTTTTGAAATGTAGTGGCAACCCATATTTGGGTCCTTGCCCATAAGTTAGGAAACCCTGGATTAAAGGGATTAAAAAAAAAAACAAAAACAAAGCTCAGGTGTTGGAGCTGAGAATTAGCTGCTTACAGGGTGCTGCTCAGATCCTATCCCTGAGAGGTGAGAAATCCTCCCGTCTCAGCCGATAGTTTTTCTTTAATGATGGAAACAGGATAAGAATAATTTAGCAGAAGAGATGAAAGTCTTTTGAAAACGTCAATGTAAGACAGAAATTCACATTTTTGTTTTGAAATCCATTTTGTATATAGTGCAGCACTCCAGAACATTGAGAGGAATTGCTAATAGTGCAACACAGATGTTTACACTTCTATTGGCTAGATCTCTACACTGCAAGCGACTGCTGAGTGTGTCATCCCCACAGAATCAAGTGAAGGATGGAAGCTTTTTACAGCATTGGAGTTATACAACTGATACAAAATCGAAAGTGGAAAACAAAAAAACTGTGGAGAATCTCTACAAGTTATCCGTTGATATTAAAAAAATTCGGAGGCTAAAGGAGTGGGTCCTCTTTCAGGATCCAGCCTATGTTAAAGAAACTGCTAATACTTTACAAGAAATGGGAGCTGATAAGACTGCCATAGCGAACATTTTGGAACGTTGCCCAGAGGCAATCCTCTGTACCCCAGCAGAGATAAACTCTCAAAGGGAGCTGTGGCAGTCAGTATGCCAAAATGAAAAACAACTGGTCAAGTTAATAGAACTATTTCCAGAGTCTTTTTTTACTGTTGAACATCACAAGAACCAGAAATCTAATGTTCGGTTTTTTCAAGAATTAGGTCTGAAAAATACTATCATCAGCAGATTCTTCACAAGTGCACCTGATATTTTTCACAAGCCTGTTGAAAAAAACAAACATATAGTAGAGACA
Source organism: Pelochelys cantorii (assembly GCA_032595735.1). Taxonomy (NCBI): domain Eukaryota; kingdom Metazoa; phylum Chordata; order Testudines; family Trionychidae; genus Pelochelys; species Pelochelys cantorii. Next base: position 250,808,637 of record CM064326.1, on the reverse strand, counting down.
TTACAGAGAATGTATCTAAATTTAGGAGGTTCTGATGCCAATATGAAGGTTTGGCTTCTGAAATTATTAAGTCAAAACCCATTTATTTTGTTAAATACCTCCACAGTGGTTCTAGAGAACTTGGAGTTTCTCCAGAAGCAAGATTTCACTGATTCCGAAGTTCTACAACTGCTATCCAAGCTTAAAGGTTTTATTTTTCAGATTAGCCCTAGCACGATGCAGAAGAGCATGTTTTTTTCCAAAGATGTTTTTAAGTGCAGTGATGAAGAATTAAAAGAGCTAGTGTTGAAATGCCCTGCTCTATTCTACAATTCTGTTCCAATTCTGGAAGAAAGATTCAGGGGACTGTTGAAGGAAGGAATTTCTATAGATCAGATTAAAGAGACACCAATGGTGCTGGAGTTGACAACTCAAATTGTACAGTACAGAATTAAAAAGTTAGCTGCTTTAGGATACAATATAAAACATGGAAATCTAGAAGATTTGAATGGAACAAAGAGAGATTTTGAAGCCACTTATTGCAAGATACAAGCAAAGAGAGAAAGACCAATGTTTAATCCTGTTGCTCCTTTAGATTAATTTGAACATCTTTAGCTTATTCCAAAAAGGTATTTTATCCTTCCTTAAGGACTGAAACAAAATCATATCACCAGTACTTTAAAAAATGTTACTGTATTACAAAAGGTGACCACAATAAAAAGGTTAGCACTATCATTGCTATCATTTACATAAAGTGCATATTGAGCGCGCACACACTTTTTTTTTTTTTTTAAAGATGTTTCCCCATTCTAACTGGTCACCAACTTACCTGGGTCTTTAGCAATTGTTGTTGCAGTGGCCAGTCTATGATAATATTGAGAGCAATTATATTAACCAGCCAGGAAAGTTAGCTGCATGAATTTTCAATACTGTTCATTGGGTAGCAGATAATTAAAGGTGTTCAAAAAGGCCTTTAGGTAGCTGCCGCTGCATCAAAGAGGCCACTGGAAGTTGAGCCCAAATTGAAGTTGGCAGTCTGAAGGGGTAGAAGGAGATTACATAGCTAGAGTCTCCACTGAGATGATGTGCAAGAACTATTTATATATAGTCATTACTATAAGAGGGCCCTGTCACCATCTTAAAATGTGGTCTCTCAGAGGTCTCATCTTTTCTTGACTCACCTTTCTAGTTTTCTCTCAGGCCTGTTCTTGCACCTTCACCTCCAATTAACTCCCTGAGCATTTTGTGTTTTCAGGCTCTTGGCTGTTTTCTTGGCAATAGCCTGGTATCATTCCAGGCCTTTCTGCCTCCTTTTCCTTCTCTGTACCCCTTATTTTCCCCTCTCTGTATTGGACGCAACGGTGGCTGCCTGCTTCCATGATTGGCAGCTCTAGCAGCCACCTGGGGTTGTAATCCAGCTGCTTGCTTATAAACAGGAAAGGCTCTCCTCCCCCTCCCCAGGGCTCACTCTGGGGTTTGTATACCTCATTACATGCCTTCATCTGGTTGCAATCTCTGGATGCTAATATAATGTAAATAAACTGCATCTAGAGGGTCTCTTTCAAGATTATGAAAGCTGAAGCAGGCTCCTCTTGCAGGAACACTCATTTTATTTTTTATTTTGCCTGGGCTTCTCCCCATAATTTCCCCCTTCTTTACCTTGGGCTAGAAAGAGAACAATTAGAAAGGGAATTAGTTGAGGTAAAGGCTGTGCTTCCAGAAGGAAGGCAAAAAAGTCTGAAGAGGAACATGGGGCCTTATGCCTTTTAAAGTAACTGTGGCTCAGGCACAAGTCTTTGCTCTAAAACTGGTGAACATTAAAAATGGACAGGATATGCAAACAGCCACTGCAGTTATTTCCTAAGCATATGGAAAAACTGATACCTTTGATACCATGATGTAGCTGTTGACAAATGCTGACCTTTTAATAGTAGCTACTATAAATAGCCATTAGTCTTTGTGCAATATTTTCCTTTTCAGGGTATGAATGAAGTGGTACATGACAAAAACCACCATCAGAGGTCACCTGGCTGAAATTAAAGTTGTCAGGGGTTTCCTGATAAGCTTTTATGAGCAAGTGGTCTGGGTATATTGCTCCTTGGCATGCAGGAGATAAACATGCATGAAAGAGTAGTGAGGTGACCAACTACCGGGAGACATGTTCCACATTTAAAGTGTCTGGAAACTCAAACATTATATTCAAACAAATTAGGAGTGATCACACATATCAAACTAAATTCATTTGGTATCAAATTTCCATAAGAAAAACTTATATTCTTGAGGCGCAGTGATGAACCAAAATTGACTACAATGGACATTTTTGGCATACAAAGGATCAGGCCTGTTCTCTTAGAGTACCTCAGCTGTAAAGTGAACTGTTATTCTGCTTGTCGTGAGTATACATTTCAGATACATACATACAGTTAAGGACACATTGGCAATAAATATTTTTTTCTTTACTTTCTCAATGTTTACAACTACAGAGGAAACTTTTGTTTTAATTGTTTAAGATATTTTTTTTCTCCTTGCAAATAACACCCTCAGCACATACCCTTCATTTTCTGATCCATCAATGAGGCTTGAGAATGCTGAGAATTAGTCAATTATGTTTTAGTCCTATCTTTCAGAACTCAAGAGACAGGAGGATGCATCCTCTATGCAATGTTATCTGTGATTTTGTGTCTCAGTAGTGCCTTTTCCCCCAGATACAAGGAGACACTTCAGATATACAAAACGGTGGCTATAATTGGCAATATAAGTAGTAACATTGAACCACTGTAGCACGAAATAGACAGCTGGCCTGTTATGCCTTGTGATGAAAATAGTGGCTCAGAGGAGGAGGGAATTTCCTGCTGGAAGTTAAATCAAGATGTATTTGATTCTTATTTATATACTGATGTAAGAGTTTTTTCCAGTTGCCTTGAGCCCATTATGCTCAGCCTGCCACACTGGGCTCATTCAATTCTTCAGAAACATACTGCAACTAACTTGAGATGACTTTGAGGTAACTGAGTATGACTGGCATCTCTTACTGTTGGAAAAGCATTTGATGGTGCCTCTGGGGAATGTATTTTCCTTAAGAAATGTGGGTAAGTTAGTAACTTTCTTGAGTTTGTCTTTCAGATTGCTTAATTTAATGCCATGTACACTCGTCAATCAGCATGAAATTGGTTTGTTATGGACTACAGCCAGTCAAACTTTTCCATTGTACGTTGTCAACACTTTTACAATAAACTTATTCTTTAAAGTCGGGCTGAAGCCTACTTTTTAGCAAGGTTAGGACAGCCACCACTATGCAAACCTTCAGTTTGGTTTTTAAAAATAGATACGTTTGATGGGATCTCAATGATAATAGGAAAAATAAGGAAACAGTTCCTTTCCCATAGTTGGATGAATCAACATAGTACATTTCTATTAATTAGATCAATCTAGACACAACAAACCTCCTTCCCCAAAAGCTGAAGTAGTGAACTGCTATGTCTGGTCTGATAAAGAGTATTAATCAAGTTTTACTACTGTATTTTAGTACAGTAAAACCTTTGTTTTCCAGCATATTGAGGGAATAGGGGGTGCCAGTTAGTCAAATATTCTGGTTAACTAAGAGTTCAGAGTGTGGGAAGGGGTTTGGGCTTGGGGAGAGAGTTTGGGTGTGGGAGGGATCTCAAGACTTTGGACTGGAATGGGTATGAGGTTTGGGTGTGGAGAGAGAATTTGGGTGAAGGAGGGAGCTTGGGGCAGGGAATTGGGGCACAGGAGAGGTTTCAGGGTGCCAGATCTGGGCAATTGCTCACCTCGGGCTCTTCCCTGGAAACAACACATCCTTGCTGCTCCTAGGCAGAGGTGCACCATGGCTTTGTTTGTTCCCTCTGCCTGCAGACACTACCCTTGCAGCTCCCATTGGCCATGGTTCCTGGCCAATGGGAGCCACAGAGCAGTGTTCTGAGTGGGGCAGGGCAGGGGGAGTGCACAGAGTCCCTGTGGCCATTCCTCCACCTAGGAGCAGTAGAGACATGTTGCTGCCTCAGGGAAGTCACAGAGAGCTAGGTAGGGATTTCCCACACCAGCCAGACTATAAACTGGACTTTCAGTGAAGATCAGAAATGCCGTTTTATATAACTCTGCAGCTGGTACCTGGCTGGATAATACAGCTTTTACTGTCCATAATAAATCTTACCTAGCTGTATAATTTATTTATTTTCCTCAAGTGGTTACAGTCATCTATGGAGTCCATTTTTAATTAAAAAGCATGGCACTGAAGACCAAGAAGAGTGGGAGCAAGCTCCGTTCCTTATGTCCCTTGATAGGTGCTTCTGGTTGTAGCCTGCTGTGAGAGAATGTTTTTGCATGGCAACAAGTATATTCATAACAGTTCCCTATTGTTTAGCATGTCACAACTCAACTATGCGACTGTAGTAATATATTTTATCCAAACTGTATATATCAAATGAAGAGCATTAATTTCTTAACTTACGCTTCTTAAAGTGACAAGATTAGAGAAGGTGGGTTAAACACCAACAGGAGAACAACTTCAACAGATAGGAATTCTGTCATTGTTCATGTAATTGAGTATTGTGATGCATATGCAAAACAATGGTGTTGATTTAGCCTCTATTTTGGCATTTCCCTGCATGACGACTTAACTATTCGATTTGGGTTTCTTTAAAAACATTCTCAGATTAAATAGATGTATTCTGTATCGGGTGGGGGGGGGGGAAGAGAGATTCTATTCTTATTCTTTCCTATTTAAAAGTGTGTGCGTGTGAGGGAACAGAGGGTAGTTTTATTTACAAAGCTCTGCACAGTCCAGTACTAGGAAAATGTATCTGTGCTTACCTGAAAATTTCCTTTCCTTTTGGATATAGTACAATGGGTATTTCAGCTTGCTCGCAGTTTGGGACAGAATCAGATCTGGAAGCAAGGGACTGCTCCACCTCTTGAAGTCCCCTTCAGTTAAGAGCTTTCATAGACAAGATAAATCAAATCCACTTTTCTTGGTCTCAGAGGGGTGTCTGTATCTGTAAAATCAATGAGGAGTCCTCTGGCATGTTAAAGACTAAGGGTGTGTCTACACAGCAGGGCTTAACTCAAAGTAAGCTACGCAAATTGAGCTACGTCAATTGCGTAGCTTATTTAGAAATAGCTTATTTCGAAATTGGAAGCGTCTATACAGCACTTATTTAAAAACAGAGCACTCTTCCTCCGACTTCCCTTACTCCTTGTACAATGAGGGTTACAGGAGTCAGAGTAAGAAGTCCTCCAGCTTGACAGTATTTCGAAATACCTGCCTGCTGTGTAGACACGAACTAAGTTATTTCGAAATAACACTAGTTATTTCAAAATAATGTTGCTGTGTAGACGTACCCTAACAGATTTACTTGGGCATAAGCATTCATGGGTAAAAACTATTTCGTCATATGCACAGGGATTGCATGCATCTGACAAAATGGTATCCAGTAGAGATGAGAAAACTTAACATGCAGAGTTAAACTCTACACTGCAGAGGTTTTTTTGGAAAAATGGCCATTTTTCCAAAAAAACTTCACTTATGTCCACACTGCAATTGCATTCTTTCGGGAAAAAAAAAAAAAAGAATTGAAAGAACAGAGGGGTTTTTCCGACATTGGTAAACCTCTTTCTACAAGGAAGAAGCCTTTTTCCGAAAGAGCTCTTTCGGAAAAAGGTGTGTGTGGAAGGGGAAAAGGGAGTTCTTTCGAAAGAAGAGGAAAGAGGAAAAAGCACAGGTGCCCTGGTGGCCACTCCATCCATAGTAATCATAGCTTAATTGCAAGATAGCGTTCACACTGAATGGACGCTATCTTTCGAAAAAGCAGATCTTTTCTCAATGCGCTTTTGCTGTGTGGACACTCTCTTTCAGAAGTTTTTTCGGAAGATCTCTTCTGGAAAAGTTTCTTCGGAAAGAAGCCTGCAGTCTAGGCGTAGCCACAGGCTCCAGCTATGTGTGGGGCACTAGGCAGGAGCTGGTACATGTGAGGAGTGGGCTTAAACTGCTGCCCCTCGTGTAACCACTAAAGTAAGCAGTTACACGGTTACTTAATTACACACAGTTTAACATCCCTATTATCCACAAAAGCTTATGCCCAAATAAATCTGTTAGTCTTTAACGAGCCATAAGACTTTACATTGTTTCTACTTTCCTAAATTATAACTTGTTCTGTACTTTGAGGGGGAAAAAAGCACAACATTTCCTACTACAGCACATAGTAAATTCAACCTAACAAAAACAAACCAAATTGGATGTAAATGGCCATCTTCTGAATGATCCCTTGGTCTCCAAAGGGGGCTGGATTGGTGCACCTTAGTGTTCAAAGGAATTTAGTTTTCAGGTAAGCACAAATAATTTTTCTTTATGGTAAGATCCACAGATCATCACAGTGGGATTTTCATAGTCTTCAGGATGAGAAATAGGATCTTCCTTTAAACGGAACATTCAAAATTAGGTCAATTATAATCTGTATGTTTTCCATCTTCTCTGGGCACTCAGACACAGAGAGGACATGTGCCCAAAGAAAGAGAATGCCATTGGCTAAGACTGGATGATTAATATCCAGAGTTTTACTAACTTGTGTTGACAGCTAAAGGGATATTTAGCAGATGTCAACACAGGAGCTATGACTACTCTGCTCTGATATTGTCATAGCTTTGGAGGTCTGGATGTTGATGCTTACCCAAAGGAGGAATATTTCTTCAATTTACTTAGGGAATTAGTGCTATGACATTTGTGAGGACTCTGTCTGAATGCAAAGTACAACAGTGGCTCTCACTAGAGAAAGCGCCCACCTTCCAGGAACTCATCTGATTGGAGATATCTGCATAGTGCTGTAAGGAGCAGAATGAAGTTTCAAGGTCATACTTTGTGATCCTGCAGGTTTGGAATAAGGGTTGTCGGCCTCAAGAAACACTGAATTTTAAGACATGTACAATACATTTTTTTCTTGAACATGCTCAGAACATCAGATTGCTTGATGTTTTAGCTTGGATGCTCCTAGGCACTCATAATGAAGCCCTTCTGTTGGAGCTTACAGCTATATTTCACTGGTTTAACATGATAGTTAAAACTGTGGACTTTGCACCAGCCAGTACCATAAATTCTATTTGATGACTTCACTTTTGGGGTCCATGAGAACAATAATCACTTCTGCCAAATGTTTCCTTTAAATGTGTCTGATCCCTCATGCTAAGTTAATCAAATCTGAAATCCATAGCCACTTCTGCCAGAAATAAATAAATGGATTCACTATTGTTCTCTTATTGCTATCTTCTGTATTGTCAGTGGGAAGACATATAGTTAGGACTTTGCCAAACTTTGCTAGTGGTAAACCACCTCGTACCATATGGCACATCGCTGTATTGTTTTTGGATGCAAAATGGTGATCAGCAGCCCATCCCATTGATTTATACTACATATGATATTTCTGCATATAGGAGCCAATTTGCTAATCAGACTTCCACTATGTAAATCTAAGGCTATGTCTACACTGCAGACTTCTTGTGCAAGAAGCTTTTTGCAGAAGAGATCTGCAAAAACTTCTTGCGCAAGAGCACATCCACACTACAGAAGTGCATTGCAAAAGCGATGCACTTTTGTGCAAGAGAGTGTCCAGACTGCATGGACGCTTTCTCGAAAGAAAGCTCTGATTGCTATTCACAAATAGCCACCAGGGCACCAATCCTTTTTTTGATTGGCTCTTTTTGCGCAAAAACCCTGTTGCCCATCTGCACACACTTTTTTGCACAAGAACTCTTGTGCAAAAAGGAGTTATTCCTCGTAGAAAGAGGAATACCTACATCACAAAAACCCCTCTGTTCTTTTGATTTACTGTAAATTTACTTGCACGAAAACATGCTTGAGGTGTGGACACTCTGCGGGTTTTTGTGCAAAAATGGCCGTTTTTGCGCAAAAACCCTGTAGTTTAGATGTAGCCTTAGTGTTCTACTCCCTGTTGGTAGGCAGTATATATATAGAGATAGGAAACTGCTCTTCCCAGGACAGAAAAATTTCTCTCTAGAGTATGACTGATGATAGTCGTCCGACTGGTGACCCCATCTGAAATGTGATGATCACAACCAGAACAGTATGCAGTGCAATTGTCAGTCCAGGATATCAGACAAGATGAGTGAGGTAGTATCTTTTGTTGGACCAACTTTAGGTGCTTAAGAATCAGCTTGTTATCCACGAAAGGAGCAGTGCACTGAGACCTCCAGGAATCACTGTTCCAACTGGTGGATGCGTACTCTCTTTTTGGTACCCCTTCCCTGAACTGATTCAGGAAGATCCCTTTTATAACTAAATCTGATTCTCTGCCTTCACCAGTTGTGAAAGCACAGAATATAGTTGGAAACAGTTCTCTGGAAATGGAGGAGATAGGTATCCACTCCTCAGCCTACTCTAACGTTACTGAGTACCATTATGATATATGAATTCTGGATCACTGAAGCATGCCAGGATGGGAGATCAATTACTCTTGGAGTGTACTGAGAATTCTGAACTTCGTTTCTGTGAAAGCACTTGTTTTCCATTATTACCATCTTGTTAACATTCATCTGAAATGAGCCATTCTACTTGATAGTATTTGTCTTCGCTTCAGGCCACTGAGTGACTTCCCTGGCCTCATTGTTTGTCTAGAATTTAGGACACTCCTGAACTCTGCTCAGAAAGATTGTTCATGAAGAGGGAGAAGAATTGTCTTCTTCCCTGATGCCAACATTATTGCCACCATGATCCTGGAGATAAGACTGTGAGAATATATGTAAGATCAAATTGGGAAAAGAGGAAAAAGTTGCCATTCATTTGTAAAATGTTAATCTCAGGATGGCAAGGTAGACATATGTGGAAGACAAGCCTCCTTTAGGAACTTCATATGTTTTAGGCTGGGCCCTGCTGTATTTGTCCGATTCTTTGAGGCTGGAAGTAGTATGGAGAGTGAGTTGCAATGCTCTGATTTTAAGTAGATGGCAAATTTTATTCATAACATAGCCTTTCCATGGAGGCTGAGAATGGGGCACAGTTGTTCCTCTAATACTTGCAGTATGTCTCAGCATGCTGTGACCTCATTTGCTCCTCAGTTGGGAGAGCTGACACCAACTGAGGGTTTAAGACAACAGATAGAGTAGTTACTAACTCTGCACTTTTTCCTAGCTGCTGGTTGCAGAACTGTATCTTCTCCTATTGTATTCCAGGGACTGTTTCAACTTGCCATATATCCAATATTCCCTGCCATTTTATCTGGCAGGAACCAAGATTGTAAGTAGATTTTTCTGATGGCTGAATCCCCTCAACTTTTCATAAAGTTTGATTATAGCAGCAGGACAGTTGAGAACTGATTTATCTGAGCATCTGATGCCAAGGTCCAAAGGCCCAAATTATTAGTCTCAATATTTGAAACTTTAGCTCTTAAAAGCACTTTTCACCAATAGAGCTGAAAGCACTTTACAAAGCCATTATCATTATACTTCATTTTGCAGAATGGAAAACAAGGCAAAATGAAATGACTTGCCCAAGGATAACCCACGGGCTACTAGCAGATCAGAGTCTGGAATCTCTCTGAAACAATCTTTGCAGCAGAGATAGATAAAGCTGCCTGCCACTGTGGAGACAGAAAAAACCGGAAAGAACTTCAGGAGGTAGGATATTCCCCAGCTGGCATCTCTCAAACTCCACCAAGCTGCAAGCAGATTGAAGTGGCCTGTATAACAGATCTACAGGCCTTAGCATGCAGAAACTAGAGTTTAATACAAATCTGGTTTCTTTAAAAAAAAAAAAAAAAAATCCTTCAATGAGAGTATGAGATATTCCAGCAAATTGAACGAGTCACTGCCTTATACAGAGGCATCTGCAACAACCAGGTTGTTTCCTTTTACCACTATATGCAGGATTCAGGAGAAAGGATACTCCCTCCCAAAATGCTTAAAAAAAAAAGTTCAGATCTTCATTAAAAGTTTAGTCATTTTATAAGGATCACATAAAAATAGGGAATAATCTCAGACCCATCCATGTTAATTTATGCTGGGATTATGCTTTCACTTTCCATGTGAATATGATTAAGAGGTTCTCAAGAGGTTCTCAATTGTTGTAACCCACATAACTTAGTATCAAGTTTTTCAGAACCCCCCCCCCCCCGAGTAAGCAGCATAGAACTCTGCTCACCAAAGGAACAAAGCTGTCCATAGTGTAGCTGCCATGGACACCTCCCTCTTAGAACTGAGTGTGTGTGTGTGTTTCACAGCTCAAGAACTTCCCACACATGGTGAGTCACAAGAGACAAGCTTATTCCCTGGTGCGCCCATTTGGGACAGACTTTTGATTCACACATTGGATTTGACTCCGGAGATCAGTGTTCAGTTTCCTGTGCCATTAGTATTCATTGAACTTTGGGGAAATTCATTTTCTCTCTGCTTCAGTTTTCCCATCTGTTCAAATAGGAATATGTTCTTTCTTCCACTGTTTTAGGCAAGAAAAATAGTAAGAAATTCCTTGCTCATCTCATCTGTAAATAAAGCAGAAAGCACAATGGACATGTAGTCTTGGCTGGGATCTTTGATTAAAATAGTATTTTAAATGACACCTTTGAGTGCAATAATGTTACAGGGAGATACTCCGCAATACACCTCACCACGTTCTTCAACTCATAGGAATATTAATCTCCTCTGTAGTTTTATCTTCCCCACATCTAGAAAGGAAGCTGTCAGTAGTCGTCAAACTGCAACAATTTAATATTTCACAAGTTGCAAGCAGGACAGAATTAGAACAAGTTTTTAAAAAAGGGTCACAGTCATACATTAAGTGGAAAATAAAAATGCAGGCAGCACAGGACCAAGCTCTGAACTGCAACTCTATATTACTTTAAAGCATTTAGTTACAAGAATTTAGAATCACTGAATAATACATTTTGCTCCTAAGACACGCCGCAAGATGGTAGAACAGTTGTATAGCTTATAGCAAGAAACTTCAAGACTACACTTAATTTGCTGCACTTTTCATAGTGTCTGTTACTTTAAAAAATGGCTTATCAGAAAGGGTAAGGAATTTGTGATTTAAAATTTAACCCTTTAAAATTCCCAATTTCCATAAAGATTAGTAAGGATTTAGATGAACAGTTAATGCAGTAAAGTTTGTCAACAAATGTGTAGTTGACTGTCACACCACTCTGTGTTAAAGCCTCTTAACTGTTAGATGATAAACTTACACTGATGACATGGTCCTCTTCAATCCCCAAAAATAGTGTATGACAGATTACCATAGCAATGCAAAATGTTTTACTCAAATAAGATGAGTAAATAATTCCTTTTGTTGGAATCTTCTAAAACAAACCTATATACTTTAACATTTCATTTCCACTGCTACAGCATATCTAGAAAACTGTCAGATAAACATATTTAATGGTAATGCTGTCTAAATAAGGAAAGCTGCTTCAGATCACAGCTGAAGTCCCAATGGTTCAGACTCACTAGCTGACTATATCAAATAGTTGACCATTTACCAACATCAGCTAAACAGGAATAAAAATGTTAAGACAAGTAATACCCTTTGACCTTTAATTTCTATAAAAAGATTTATATCTTCCTTGTACAACCATAGCCACTTAAAAGCTCACGTTTAGAAATTCTCTGCAGAGACATACAATTTACAAAATACTGCATTACCGAACATTCACACGAAATTTCCACCATCTTTTACAGGCTGCCAAAAGGTTAGCTGCAGAGTCAGCAGATCTTGAATAACTGAGCTTGTGTCATGCATTTAGATCCTGCCCATGAACATCCTTGAAGATGTGGGAGATGCACCCAATTCAAAATGTGTCAAGGTTGGATATCTGTCCCCATTCAATTCACTGAGATTACATTTCTCATTTTCACTTTTAACATAGTCAGTCTTGTTCATTAGTTTAAAGAGTACAGTGCTGTGTTTTAAGTAAAAGTGAATTTAAAATACAAAATGTAGTGAAAGTCTTTATATCTTGGAGATGGTGAATGGTTATAGGAGATGGTGAATGGTTAAAAGCAACAAACTAAACTAGTAAATCATGCAGTCAGACAACGGCTTTAATTAGATCACTCTTCGGTGGTTTCTAACATCACAGCAAAGGTACTGCTCTCAAGATAACTACAATGGATCATGAACCTTGGCTCAATTGAAATCAAGCCATTTTCTATTGTTTTTGAGCTAAAAAAGTCACAAGCAGTAATGTTTCATTTGCAGGTGATAGAGGGATACCTTTAAAACACATCTGAGATTTAGCAGTATTGTCTTTAGTAAAAGATGACAAAGTTTCAGATATCAGCGTGTATTTTTTTTAAAAAGTGTCCAAAGCTTATTCTATGAACTGTGTTGAAATGATAGACATTAGAAAACTCTTTACACAGCTTCATTAAGTGAAAATGAGTTTTTCCAACCATAAGGCATGAATCATTAAAAGCAGTATACTTCAAAAATAAACCTTTAAGCTGCCTTCTATCACACAGCCATTTTAAGCATACTTTTCCCCTACCCCTAAACATCTCCAGTTGTCTTTTGCCAGCCATCACTAGCAGAATACACTCATTGAGAATTTATAATCTGTATAAAAATACAGTTTCAAAAAGCAAAAACAAAATATATGAAACTATTAGGCATATCAGATGCCTTTTACACAGTTCAAGGATTCCTTATCAAGAAGATGCAGAAACCACTAAGAATGGCAGCCGGCACATCATATACAGCTAGTACTGCAAAAACGGCCAACAATCTTGTTTTACTTTCACATTTTAGTCCCATACTGCATAAGATTTACAGTAAACGAATATTCAGCCATGTACTATCCCCTCATATACATGTGCTTGGTTCTACATTTATCAAGTGTAACATTTCACCAGATATAAAGCTTGAATCTAGGTTTTAAATGAATCTTCATACACTGTGCTGTCAGTTTCTTTTGTCCCTTCAGAGGAAAGACAAACTTTTCCCACAGCTCTTAAGATAAGTGTCTAAGACGTGGCTTTGTTGTAGTCCAAATCTTAGCAGATTCCAATGCCACTGACGTAGTATTATGGAACTCAACTAGGACTCCGTCCTCTTTTAGTCAGACTTATCCTTTTTCTTCCCCGTTAAAGGCACTTTACTTGTGACAGCAGAACCTACAGCTGTAATACCCCCCGCCACAGCAGAAACACTTCCTTTAACGAGACCCACTCCCATGGAAGGCACTGCTGTAACAGCTGTTTTGGTCATTTCCAAACTTTTTCCTCCAATCCAGGCTACACCACCAATCGTGGCACCAACTGCTCCCTTTGTTACACTGAAAATGCCACCAGTCACACGAGAAAGCATGCCAGGCTGCTGCTGTGGATGATCTTTCAATGAACCTGAAAGATAAAGTGTAAACATTCAAGTCAGTAACGCTAATTAAGAGTTCTAAAAGTATACAGTTTATTCATAAGTATTGCTCCTTTTAATGACATGACACAATGTAAGGTGCATCTCTTACACAGTCTTGGCTACCTTCCTGGAAAAAACTAGGTTTCCCGAGGTTGGTTCTCACTGAAAAGTGAGAGCTAAGCCTAAGAGTGCCTTGATGCCATTTTTTCCACAATACTGATTAATGGATAGTAACTCTTCAAAGTTTAGATAATACCCAAATGCCTTGGGTATTTAGATAATACCCAAAGCTTTGAATAATACCCAAATGCCTTACACCACCCTTTAGCAAATCCCCATCTCTTTCCCTTCCATCCCCTGCCTCAGAGGTTAGTTCCATCTTAGCCCCTGAAGACCTGACTACCTCCATGTACCTTTCCACTAGGCTTTGGCTATCGGGGGAAAAAAAACCCTGAATTTTTTGCTGTAGAGCTGTCTCCCCAAGTGACAGAACTTCAATTTAGTACCAGAGCATGGTACCTACTAGGCCTAAGGGAAGATCTACAGAAAAAGCTGAACTAAGGTTATGTTGGGAAGTGGTTGCGGGAAGGATATCCCAGCTCTTTTTTTTTTTAGCAGTTTGGTTTCTTTTTCCTCTCTCAAAAAAATGTATTTTGCATGGGTGGAGGAAAGAAGAACACCCATTAGGAAGAAAGGAGGATGAGAAAAATAGAAACTCAGGTCAGTTCTGTGTTTCATCCACCTCCTCCCTGCCACCGTACACACAAAGGACCTACACTGGGCCCTTATTTTACTTTTGTGGGAATTCACAACATATTTAAAGACATTTTAAGAAAACACAACGCTTCCCTAAAGTGCCCTCTACCCCAAAGGGGTAGCATTATTTGTTAGTATTATCATGGCCCCTAGAAGTTGCAATGGTAGCCTGATCCATAACTGCACTAGTCAGGGGAGCTGGAACAATGTTTATTGTGAGGATGTTGATGATGGAAGCCATGTGTTTAGTGTCTGTTATTGCTACTTCAAACCAGGAGTTATGGCCATACCCCCAACACCTCTAATTTCAGCACCACTGGTACCAGGTACTGCACAAAGAATAAATGAACTGTGTGTTTTACAGAGTTCCTTACATGTTTTAGATGTTGTATAATAAGTCCATTTTCTATACCTATGGTACAATTAAATATTCTTAAACTAAAAGGAAAACATGCTACATTAACTGTTTTTCCATAAGCTTTTAACATTGGAAATCCATCCCATTATCCTCCCACACTTTAATATTCCAAGTTTCTAAATGTAAGCTTCAAGATGGAGAGAAAAAATGCACTGAATAAACTTGCAGTGGAAATGCTAACACAACCTTACTATAGAAATATTTATCTTTTATAAACAGAGTAGTTTTTAAACAGTTTTTAATTTTTAATGCTATTAGATGCTAGATTAGAAAAGCTTCCACTCATACAGCTGACAAACTATCCAAGTCTCACCATACAGAGAAGCACTGAAACATTTTTTTGTATTGTATTTCAATGTCTGGAATTTACTCCATTACTGTCATATGCTATGTCTACACTACAGAGTTTTTGCAGAAAGATGGTTGTTTTTCCGCAAAAACTCAGAGCGTCCATGCTGTAAGCGCGTTCTTTCAACAGTAAATCGAAAGAACAGAGGAGATTTTGTGCAATTGGCATTCCTCTTTCTACGAGGAAGAAGCCTTTTTGCGAAAGTTCTTTTGCAAAAAGGCGTGTGTGGACGGAGAAGGGTGGGGTTTTGCACAAAAAGAGAAAAGAAGAAAAAGCACAGGTGCCCCGGTGGCCATTCTGTGCATACCAATCAGTGCTTACTTTTGAGAGCGGTCCATGCAGTCTGGACACTCTCTTTCGCAAAAGCCCATTGCTTTTTCGATGCGCTTTTTCAGTGTGGACGTGCTCTTGCGCAAGAAGTTTTTGTGGAAGATCTCTTCCGACAAAAGTTTCTTGCGCAAAAAGCCTGCAGTCTAGATGTAGCCATAGTGTTCCAAAGCAGCATTCTACAGTGCCAATGTTTATTCACCTCCTGCAGTGCTCAGTTCTCACCAAGTCTTTTGCTCTTCTTTCTCTGAAAGATGTTTCAGGGGACAGCAGGGTACCAACAAAGGGCTGTAGCAATGAAGTAGTTCAGGAGCTACATAGCTCTTATAATAATAGGTATGTGAAGAAACAGCAGGTTAACCTGTTTGTTGGGAAAGAAGCAACACACTGAGCCAAGAGAAGAGCAAGTGAATGGAGGTGAGTGGAACTAACAGAAAGAGAGAGATGCAAAGAGAGGATAAACTGTAAGTGGAGTAGAAAGGAATGGGAACAATCAAGGAGACAACAGGAAAACAAGTGAATGAGGAGTAGGGCAGCAAGAACATTGAGCATCTCAAAAAGTATCTCTCTAGGCATGCAGTCACTCTCCTACTGTTCCATCAAAAGAACTCAATCCAACATGGAATAGTTGTTACAATACAGTTCAGTTTTCAAATTGTATTATGTGGACATTCATGTTCTCGGGAATGAACCAAGACCTACAACTTGTGTTATGTATAGGCACAGAATAGTCAGTGATAATGCTTTTAGATCAGTACTGACTTGGGCCAGAGACAAAACCAGCGAATTGGGCCACGTCTACACTAATGTCAGCAAAACTTATGAAAAAACACCCTGGCATAAGTGGTAATGACCACAGCGTTCTGTCAACAGGAAAGCTGCTACCATTGCTCATTGGAGGAGTTTATGAGCTCTCTCATCAACATAATTAAAGTGGTTACATGACAGATCTTACAGCAGCACAGTTGTATCAATGCCACTGTGCCGCTATAAAAGCTCTATGTCCATTACAAATGCCCCGAGAATGCTTCAGACAACAGAACTCTCTCAGTATTGGAAATAACGGGAGTAAATGAAAAAAGAGCAGAGGCCCAAATTGAGGCTACCATGCCATTAAAATGCTGCCAGCTTGCATTAGCCTTTCTTGCAGGGTTGGGGGATTTGCTCACAGTTGTAAGAAGTTTACAAGAAGTAAAGAGGGACAAAAATCAAACTTTAAAAAACCCACGAGTCCTTATCACATTTTGACAGACTCAAGATCACAAAACCTGGTCAATCTGTTCAAGAAATATCCAAGATTCATAATTACTTAATACAAGGGTAATACATATTGAAAAAAAGTTAATAAGATCCTTTAAGTTTCCTTGATTGAAAGAATAGTAGATTTTTCACAGAACTTGCTAAACATTTTGATTGCAGGTCTATTGGTACCCTACTATAACAGAAACAATTCTTATGACAGAAGGAGTTCTAGATCTTGTTACAAGCTCAGTCAAAAAGGTAGCTTGACTGATTCTCATTCTCAACATGTTGAGTAGGAAAAGGAAGTTTGCCATACTGAAGTTAGTTACTGAAATTTAATATTAACTCATACCCATTACAGATTAACATCAGAAGGAAGGACCACAGTCAGGTTACAACAAGCCAGAAAGATGCTATTAAATAGATTTGAACAGCAAAGAAGTTGGTATCCCACTTTCCTCCAGTTGCTTTAGGTGGCAAATCATTAGTCAAAAGCCTATTGACAATGTGACTTGAGTATGTGTATTCGTAGAGCCACATAGTGGAAACAGTATTTCAAATATGCACCCAAGACAAAGAATATTCCTCCCAGCTACTGGCATTTTCTAGCTCTGTTCCATGAAGCTTGCTGTTCGCTAACTGGCCCCCTGTTTCTGATCACTATAATGAAGAATTTAGGAATATTCTGTTTATTTAAGCAGAAAATGTGTAAATACATAGCACCTGTTCAAGAGGCTGGCTCTACTAATCATGCAGAACAACCAGTTACAGAACTAAGGCTTTTTTGGAGAACAAAGACTTACAGTGAATGTGGTGTGAAAATGAGTGCAGTTTGCCAGGGTTATTTATATTTTCCAGCTTGCAGAGGGCCCTAAACACATTAGAACCAATACTGCTCTACATTTAAAAAAAAAAAAAAAAAAACCACCACTTTGCAAATCTATAGTACTTTTCATCCAGAAATATCATAACCAGCCTTCTTTGTTAAATCTCCTGGGACTTGCCAGGTGTCACAGCTGTAGAATTTGGAAGTCATTTATGCCATGACTTCACAAAAGACTGGTCAAGTGACCTTAGAACTAAGCCTTTCCTCAAAAGAGAAGCCTGCCAAGAAATTCTGAAGAGAATTTCATGCTAAGACTGAAACGGGCAGGCATCCATGTTTGGTCATTTCTTTCAAGTGATGAATGTTTAGAATTGCATAAGATATGATGGTCCCATATGACATCGAAGGCAAGAAAAGTTCTTCAGGACAATTTAATATAAAATATGAAGACTGTACTGGAAACAAGGGTCATCCTCAGAACTTTTGCTCTGCTTAGGAGTTTTATTCCATTTCCTCCCGTAGTCCAATTTATGTCGCTGCATGATGACTAGTTTAGGGACCAATTCTGATGCTCATACACAGATTAAGAAATTCCTTTCTTTACAGAAGGCCTGTCTACACAGCAGGGCTAAAGCTGAAATAAGCTACACAATTTGAGTTAAGTCAATTGCGCAGCTTGAGTTGAAATAGCTTATTTCAACTTTTGGCACTGTCTACATAGCAGGAAATCTAAGGAAGAGCACTCTTCCTCTGACTTCCCTTACTTCTCATAAAATAAGAGTTACAGAAGTCGGAGTAAGAAGTCCTCCAGCTCAACATTATTTTGACATTATCTCAAAATAACTGCTTGTAGTATAGACACAGACTTTGTTGTTTCAGAATAACGTCAATAACACTGCTGTGTAGATGTACCCAGATAGTCCCACTGAAGTCAATAGTAACACAGAATAAGATGCTACCCAAACTAATAAGAGTATCAGAACGTAGCCCACTGAAATTTAAGAAACAAATCAGAATATGACATAACACAAAAGTCTACTGAATCCAATGGATTTCACTTTCATAATAGAGGAGAGATTAAGTAATAATCATGCCTTCATTATTAAGACAGGATTTATTTGACAGTTAAACAATGTGAGAAATATTTTACTCAACTGGGTGTTTATAGCTAGCTGAAACTGACTTTTTTCAAGTCAGACATTTGACAAAAAAATTCCCTAAAATAGCTGCAAGATTTTTATTTACTGTTGCATACCATTTGCTCCGCTATCAGTTCTGTCAACCCAAATATAAATGTTACATAGAGAATAAACACCTGTGTGTAGGGAGAGGGAGTTTCTAACATTCAGTTTGAATACCTTACCCTTGCATACTCCATTTGGGGAAAAAAACATTAACATTCTTCCCTGCAATCCTCCTTAAACAGCTTTTTGTTAACAAAATGAACAGTAGCCCCTATATAGCTTTTTTTTATCCCCTTCCTTCTCTCTGTTCTGTCAGTTCATCATCTTTTCTTTCCCCATTACTCTTATCCAGCTTCGGCAGTCCTTAACTCTCCTCTTCTCTCTTCCCCTCCATCTCTCTACTCAGCTGATGTGCTCTAATAGGATATTGCCACATTAAGACACAAAAGGAGGCACTACTAAATAGTAAACAAATTATTTTAAATGTATAACTAAGGCTGTAAGAAAGCTGTGAGATTTTTTTTTTT
Source organism: Pelochelys cantorii (assembly GCA_032595735.1). Classification (NCBI taxonomy): domain Eukaryota; kingdom Metazoa; phylum Chordata; order Testudines; family Trionychidae; genus Pelochelys; species Pelochelys cantorii. The sequence continues at coordinate 250,789,657 of CM064326.1, read as the reverse complement.
TTTGGTCCAAAAGTTGTAGCTAGTTTGCTAAAGTTGCGTATTTGAGGTATGTGCAAGACCTGAACTATTGATCTCTAACTGCCTAGGTGCCGAGTTGGCAGCAAGGTCCTTTACCATCTAAAAAAGGGGCTTGATACTCTGGCCCCCATTCCTCCAAAATACCCAGGTTAAGGTGGAGGGCCCTCAAATACTTGTACCCCAGAGCCAGCCCCACTCAGAGCCCTGGAGGCCCTGTGGGGGAGGGGGAAACTGGCACACCCCATTCCAGCCCTGTGTAGGCACAAGCCCCAGCTCTTACTAAGGATGTTAGATAGCGATTAATTGTCTTATAACTTCACAAAATATTATTGGTTACATGACTATTTGATAGTCCCCAGGGGCGGGGCAGGCAGCCAGTGTGCTCCCAGCCCCACTCTCGGGGAGCCCCTTGCCACCCCACATTGCTGCCTCTGTATCACAGGCAGCTGCGCAGGGTTGCAGGCAGAAGCCAGTCCGCAAGGAAAAAACTGGTTCCTTGTGCATACCAGCTCTCGCCTGCTGCCCCATGCTACTGCCTCTGATACGGAGTGGCAGCAGCTTCTGTCCGCATTGGGCCTCTGATTGAGAGGCAGCAGTGTGTGGTGGGGGGGGGGGGGGAAGGGGGGGTGAACAGCTCACATGCGCTGATACATGCAGGGAGCTAGCTTGAAGGCCAGCTTCCCATGTGGACCAGTTCCCGCCTGCCCTGCCCTCCTCCCTCCCGCCCGCCGCACTGCTGCCTCTCTATCAGAGGCAGCAGCATGGGGGAAGGAGGGGGCGCCAGGCAGCTCCACAGATTTGGTGCTTATGGGGAGTCGGCTTAAAAGCTGGCTCCCCGCAGCACCAGTACCAGCTCCCGGTCCCCTCATCCCCATGCTGTCTCTGATACAGAGGCAGCAAGGCAGGCGGGGGAGGGAATGTGTGTAGTGGACAGGATTAACCAGTAAACCCAGGCTTATCAGTCAATTGTGTACTCATGTTGACATCCCTAGCTCTTACATGGCTCCACTTACTGGAGACTCCCTAAGCTCCTCCCTTGGTGAGGCTGGACAGCCATGAAAGGCAAGTCCTTCAGGTCAGACAAGAACAGGGGTGGGCAATAATTTTTAATTATTTTGGTAAATGGTCAAGGGATGCACTTCTGTGGAAGGACTGTGGAGTTTCGGATGGCGGGTGGGGTGTAGAAAGGAGCGTGGGATAGAGGACTGGGGTGCAGAAGGGACTGTGGGGTCTGAGAGGGAGTTTGGATGAAGGAGAGCGTTATGATCTGGGGCAGGGGCTTAGGGTGCAGGGTCCAAAAACAGTTACGGGTGCAGATGAGGATTCTGGCCTGGGGCACGGGTGTAGGATGGGGTGCAGTGTCTGGGAGGGAGCTGTGATCTGGACAAAGGGGGAAGTGGGTGCAGAGGGTTTGGGTGGTGATGTGGGGCAGGGGAATGAGGTGCAGGGTGAGGGAGGGGGTATGGGTGCAGGAGAGGATTCTGGCCTGGGCAAGGGGGGGTGGAGGGGAGAAGAGGGTGCAGGTCTGTGAGACAGTTGTGACCTGGAAGAGGTGGGGAAAGGGGATACAGAGGATTTGGGTGGTGGCTTGGGACAGGTAGTTGGGGGAAGAGAGGAGGTGGGTGTCAGAGGCAGGCTCTGGCTGGGAAGCACTTATCTAGGTGGATCCCAGCCAGCACCTTTGCACACACCTGAGACAGACTCCCTGCTTGTGTGTGGGGGGGGGGGGGGGGAGAAGAGAGGGGGGCACTCTAGTTCTTCTCATGGACGCGTTGCTGCGAGCCTGGCTGCACTTTCTGCAGGCTGTCATCCGGGAGGTCCATCGGGGGGCTGTCAATATCCAGGAGGCCCTGCGGGAGAGCTTCCACCCTGAGGAGCACTAAGAGCCTCCCTGCTCTGTCCCACTGGGGGCTTGTGCCTCATTCCTCCCTCACATTCTTCCACTTACCCCTCCCTAACGTCAAATAAAAGACATGTATTTTCATGAACACAAACTCTCTTTATTTAACAGAACTAGGGGGGTGGATGAAACTCTGGTGAGACTGGGGAAAGGAGGCGAGAGACGCGAAGAGAGAGGGGGGGAGAGGGAAAACTTGGGAGGAGGGAGCTGGAAGGGGGAAGCAAGGGGAAGGGGAAGCTCAGAGCTCAGGGTCTCGCCAGACCAACCTGATTTTCATGCAAACCTGCTCCTGGGTTTGCATGTGGCCTTTTGTGGCCAGGCTGGCAGGTATTCTGCCATAGCCGGCCCCGTTCCTCCATCTAGTGCGGAGATCATGGATGTTGGGGACATGCCCCCCAAACCTGAATAAGGTTCATGCGCTCCACCCTGGACCAGAAAGGCGCCTGCCTTCTCCAGGCCCTGGCAGGCTCCTGAGAGCTGGCAGACTGCTCCTGGGGAGTGGTGGAGGGCTGGCTCCCAGTGGCTTGCTGGCTCATGTTTTGGGGCCACTAGGTCAGGGGCAGCGACTGCTGGCTGTGGACTGGCAGGCTTGGAGCTGGCACAGGCACTGTGGCCAGAGTCAACCCCTTTAAGGGCTCTGGGGAGGGAGAGGAGTGTTCTTGGTTGAGGCTCGAGTGGCCACCAGGGTACCCTGAGAAGGCTGGAGGCCCCCTATTTCAAAATAAGTGTCTACACAGCACTTATTTCAAAATAGCTATTTCGAATTTGGCGTTACTCCTCATGGAATGAGGTTTACCAAATTCGAAATAAGCACTCCACTATTTTGAAATAGCGGTTTGGCTGTGTAGATGCTAGTAAAGTTATTTCAAAATAGCGGCTGTTATTTCGAAGTAACTTTGTTGTGTAGACATACCCCAATTTAAAGTTTCACCTAGTTTCAAGTGGCTGCAGCTGTCTGTAGTAAGGATGGCGGTAAGGCAGCCTCAGGCCAAATCCAGCCCGCTAACCGCCTCTTGCCCACCCCTGTACAAGAACCACTGCTGGTTGGGAGGCCCAGCTTGCACCACCTGGCAAATGCAGAACTGCACCTCGGCAAAATGTGTAGCTAGTTCCAGCAGTGGCATTCAGCACAAAACCAAGCCAGAAAGCAGGACCAATCCCATTCACCTCCTTGTCTGCCTCTACATCAGGACAGAGGTACAGGTAAGCCAAATTTAAGTGGCACCAAGACCGCTTGCACAAGGCCACAACATTACTCAATTTTCTTAGAGTGTTTGTTTCATTAGATGACATACCAGTCACAATTATATAAATTGTACTCAGTTAATTCTACTGATGCATAACCTGGAAAAGAATCTAGCTCAATCACATATAGCCATATTTCCTCTGCAGCACTAAACAGAAGCATAAGCTCAACAGAAAAGTGAACAGATTTGCTGTTGGCTTAAATTCAATTTCTGTTCGCTAAGATGCTGTTATATAACCCAGCAAGTTCAAGTAAGTGTGGTTCCAGCCTGAAGACAGATTCCAAAACCAGTCATTAGATCCAATGTTTGTCTCAACAATTCCTGAATCAGATGTATTTTAATAACATCTTTTTGTTCAGTCCTTCAAATGCAGCCTGGGATCTGAAAGTCAAACCAGGCTCTTTCCATCTCACATATTAACCCGAGTAATCAAGGTTCAACTGGCAAACTGTGCTCTCAGTTACAGTAATGCAAACTCAGTCTTCACACTGTGCCTTTTAATACTTGTGAAACCTCACTGTCTTCAATGGGGTTGTACTGGCAATACATTGTAATGTAATAAACAATTCTGTTGTTGCACGGATTGAGTGATCTGGATCTATTCCATCTTAAATGTGTTAGCTTTTTAGGGCTAGCAACATTAAAGAATGACATTAAATCAAAAATCAGAGTACTTAGCTTGATCCTTGTATGCAAGAATTAATTATTCTCACATACGCTTCTTTTCAGAATGGAACTGCACTTGAGCTCATTTTCTTACTATCAAATAGAAGATTACAGAAGCTTAATATCTACCTTCTGGTGGTTCATCATTAAGGTATGAAGGAACTTCCTCTTGATTTTTGTCTGTTTGATTCATTATTGCCTAAAAAAAGAAATTCACATCTATAGTATATCATTTCTGGCGAAATATGAAACTTTTTTTTTTCAAATTTAAATACATGCATGTGAAAGTTCCCTCAGAAGAACCTTCTTTTCTGTATGCGATAAAACAGCACAATCATCATCATTTTTATCACTGGCTGTTTGTGGACTCAGATTCATCTTCCCAGTTTCGGAAAATAAGAGTCTTTAACACACAACAGACTACAAGCCTCCTCAGTTAATTGGCATGTCTTAACCCTACCTTGGAGGGATTGCCTTTTTAAGAGTTGATGGCGAAGAGGAGGTTACTGAGCTTTAGCAGTAACTGACGTTCTTCAAGATGAGCATCCCTGTGGGTGCTCCACCGTAGGTGTCGGCACATCCCAGCACCACAGACTGGACTCTTCAAAGCAGTGCCAAGAGGGGCAGCGCATGCACAGCAGCAGGGCACGTGTGAGCACCGTGTGGTTCAATCACACATGTGCAGCCACCCTCCCCTCAGTTCCTTCTCCATCCAGAAACCTGGCCTGTGGGGGGAGGGAAGAGGTCTCCAAAGCAGAGGGGAGAAAAGGAGGGTAATGGAGCTCCCACAAAGATGCTCCTCTCGAAGAACGTCAGTAACTGCTAAAGGTGAGTAACTTCTTTTTCTTCAAGAGACGTTACTCACCTTTAGCAGTAACTGACGTTCTTCAAGAGGAGCATCCCTGTGGGTGCTCCACAGCAGGCAACAGCAAAACAATATGTCCAAAGGAGTTAGGGACTTCGGATCTGGCAGGTAAGCTGTAGACAATACTGCCTTGGCAACCCTTGTTGAAGAAAGAGGTCCATAGTGCTTTGCAAACGTTTCATCAGAGGCCCATCTAGCTGCAGCGCATATATCCTTGAGAGGGATCTTTTGGAGGTAAGCTATAAACATGGCCACGGCCCTGGTGGAATGGGCTCAGATGGAGGTAGGTGGAATGAGCTGGTTGTGCTGATAGCATAAGGCTACATAGTCAGAAATCCAGTGAGACAGTCTTGGGAGGATATCTGTTGTTCTTTTTTGCGTTCCACAATGGATATGAAGAGTTTGGGCAAAGCCCTAAAAGGCCTCATTCTGTGAATGTAAAATGAGAGAGTCATCCTGAGGACATCTAGTGTATGCATCCTTGCTTCGAAAGTATTGGCATGAGGTTTAGGGAAAAATACAGGCAAGCGAATAGTTTGGTTTATGTAGAACGAAGAGCATACCGTGGGAAGGAACTTGGGGTGGGTATGTAGGGTAACTGTATCCTTAAAAAGGGTGGAGTAGGGAGGATTCACCATCAGGGCTGCTATTTCTTCCACCCACCTGGCAGATGTAACTGCAACCAAAAATGCAGTTTTCATCGAAAGGTGAAGAAGTGTGCAAGTGACCATTGGCTCAAATGGAGGGCTGATGAGTGCATTTGAGAACCAAATGAAGGACCAATGGCTCCCTTGGTGGAGTTACATCAGGATATAAAGACTGGACGCCCCTCATAAGGTGCTTTGTCATCAGGTGTGCAATGACTGTGCTATTGTCTATTTTTGAATGGTTACTGCAGCTAGGTACACCCTAATAGAGCTGACAGAAAGGTTGGACTGTTTTAAGTGCAGGAGGTAGTCAAGGATGACAGGTAATGGGGCAGTCTCAGGAAAGACGTTATGAGGGATGGCCCAGTGTGCAAAACGTGTCCATTTGTCAGAGTACGTTTTCCACGTCAAGGCAGCATGACTGTGCAAAAGTATGTTGCATACTTGTTTGGAGCACTGTAACTATGACAGAGCCATCCAGGAACCAAGCCTTTAGATGGAGACTGAGGAACCATGAGTGTTGGGTCTGTATGCCTGGCTGGTATATCGGCCTGAGGTTGTGTGGCAAGGGAATTGGCAGAAACAGTGCTATTTTGCTGAGGAAAGGGAACCAGGGCTGTCTGGGCCAGCATGGAGCTATTAGAATAACTCCGGCCTTGTCCCTCCTTATCTTGAGTATTGTGTGGAGAAGGAGGGGAATAGGAGGGAAGGCACAGAGGAGCCAACAATTCCATTTCATGGTGAGAGCATCTGAAGGAGCCTTTGCCTATTCCCGACCTGGAGCAGTATAGGGGGCATTTTTTGTTGGGGCTTGTTGCGAAAAGGTGTATTAGAGGGTGACCCCAATGCATGAAGATCATGTCTAGTGTCTCCTGGTCTACCTGCCACTCGTGCTGTTGAGGTAGTAATTGGCTTAATGCATCAGGTGCATCTCTAAGAGTGATGCTATGGGAAAGGCACCAATTCCATAAGGTACTAGCCTCTATACAGAGGATGTTGGAACTGTCTGTTTATGTAAAACATACTGGTAACATTGTCAGTGTATTTCTTGACGTGCTTGTGTGCTATTGCCGGAAGGAAGTGTTGGCAGCCTAGTCTTACGGCTCTTAGCTCCAATACATTTATGTGGAGAGCCCTTTCCTTTGGTTTCCAGAGGCCCTGTGTTGTTAAATCTCCCATGTGCGCCTCCCGTGAGGGAGGTGTCTGTTGTAATGATGGCAGAGGACTCTGGTGGTTGAAACGGGATTCTTGTGCATAAATTCTGTGTCTGTGTCCACCACAATAGTGCATTTTTTATTGTGGGTGGAATAGAGAGGCCTGGTGATTGCATCTCTGATCTGCAGTCGTCAAGATAAGAAAATACGATGTCAAGTTTCCTTAGGTAGGCAGTGACTACGGCAAGCATTTTGGAGAAGACCCTCAAATGCCATGGAAAGTCCAAATGGCAGGACAGCGTATTGATAGTGGCACATATCTAGGGCAAAGCAGAGAAAGCGCCTATGAGCAGGATGAATGTGCACATGAAAATAGGTGTCCTTTAAGTCGAGAGACAAAAACCAGTCACCAAGCTCCAGAGCAGGAATAATTGTGTTTAGTGTTACCATCTTGAACCTCTGTCTTTTTACACATTTGTTAGGGGCTTGAAGGTCTAAAATGGGGCAACATCACCATTTTTCTTTTGAGTAAGGAAGCAGTGAGAAAATCCACTCCCCTCATATCCCTAAGGGACCAGTCCTATGGCACCCAATCCGATTAGATGGCCAACTTCATGTTGTAGGATATCATAGTGAGTGGTCCCTGAAGAGGAATAGGGCAAGTGCGTGAGGAGGGGGAATGGAGGTAAAGGGGATCGTATATTCTGTATGGATTGACTGCAGCACCTTTTAGTCAGTTGTTATGATCTGCCATGCTGTGAAAAAAAGGCAGAAGACAATGGTTGAATGTTTTGTCAGAAGTTAGTGACTCTGGAGCAGGGGAAGATGTTTTCAGTCCCTGGACCGAGGCCTCAGATTTGCTTGTTTGGCTACATCTGCGCTGCTGCCTGCCTCGACCACATTATTGCTGAGACTGGTGGTCCTGTTTCTTCTGATAAGTACATGAGACATTCTTAGGTATGGCTGGTACCCAAATTGTCAGCTTCTGTTTGCAGGCACAAGAATACCCAGGGAACATAGAGTCGTTCTTGAATCCTTCATGGAATGGAGGACCTCGTTGATCTCTGTTAAGAAAAGCTTCTCACCCTCAAAAGCGAAGTCCTCCACTGTGGACTACATTTCCCTGGGAAATGCTGAGGAGTTAAACCAGGAAGCTTGCCTCATAACCACCGCCGTGGCTGCTGACCTAGTGGCCGTGTCGGTGGTGTCAAGGGTGGCTTATAAGTCTGTGCAGGAAATCACGTGCCCTTCAGTGATCACTGCTTTAAATTGTTGTTTCTTTTCCTCAAGTATATCACCAATAAAAGTATTGAACTTCGAGTAGCTGTTGAAGTCATACTTGCTAGGCAATGTGGTGTCGTCGGTGACTGTAAACTGAAAGGTGGAAGATGTATATACCTTTCTACTGAAGAGGTCTAGCCACTTGCTATCCCTGTCAGCTGGGGTGGATCGTGGGTTTATTTCTCTGGTGCACAGCTTTGACTACCAGAGAGTTAGGTGGTGGATGGGTAAACAAAAACTCGGATCCCTTAGGAGGAATGTAATATTTTCTATTGCCCACCTGCAAAAGGGCTGATACGGTTGCAGGGGTCCACCAAATCGTTTCCACGGGGTCCATAATAGCAAGGTTTATCGGGAAGGTGATCTTGGCGGTAGGGGTGGCCTGCAGTATGTTGGTAAACTCAAGTTGGGTCTCAGAGATTTCCTCCATGGCAATGCTGAAATCCGCTGCCACCCTTTTAAAAAGATCCTGAAACAACATGAAGTCATTTGCCACTATCGGAGGTGATGACATTACTGCTTTGTCTGGCGAGGAGGATGAGTTGGTGTCAGGAGACGTATCTGGTCGTGATTCACGGTTTTGCTGATCTGGTGCACCTCCTGAATCCTCTGAGGCGATGGAGACTGGGATGAAGGGGAGTGCACGGGTTGCTTGTTTGTCGTCTTAGTGTGTTTTCTCTTGTAACCATCTCGCAGTGGGCTCCATACTGCCACTGTTTGCCATAATGGCATGAGCAATGGCATCCAGGGCTGTGGCCCCCAGGGGGAACTGCAGCCCCCACTGAGCGTTTGAAATTAGGATATGAAGACAGTACTGAGACCTCGGTGCCGGGTGAGAGTTGAGGTGAGAAAGATAGCTCCCCTCCATCATTCTCATCGCTAGACAGTAGTGCAGGAGGAGAAATGTGCTTCGGTGCTGCTGTGGCTGGCAATGTATTGGTGCTGAGAAATGGGGAGTTAAAGGTGGAAGAAAAGGCGAGGTTCTTATGATGATGGTACCCTTGGTACCAATGGCTGCGAATCTGTCAGTACCCATGACAGTTGCGGTGCAGTTTTGGTTGTGGCACAGGTGGCTGCACTCACGGTACCGGAGTCCGGTGTCACTGAAGGTTATGGTGCTGAGTGATGTATTTTCGGTACTGATGACTCTGCCTTTTGTTTGTCTGGTGCTGCTATGGGCCCCGAGCTTCTCAAGGCAGGCACATTGTGGCCTCTAGCCTCTCTGCATGGTTCTGCACACTCTGGCAATACTGCACTGGGTGCCGGAGGTGTCTGGCATGTCATACGTGGTGAGGCCGAGCACAGCCTCAACTCTTGGTGCCGACTTCAGTCACACACCGCTTAGGTGACTGATTTATGAGATAGAGAGGTGGCACACTTCTCTGGGGATTTTTTCCCTTTATCAGATTTCTATCTTTTGAGCCGTTGGGTGCCCAGGCCAGAGGCACCCAACGGCTCAAAAGATAGAAATCTGATAAAGGGAAAAAATCCCCAGAGAAGTGTGCCACCTAGCATCTTAACGTGGAGTTCTCTATCCCTGTGCGTATGCACCTTAAGATTGGCACAATGGTGGCAGTCCTGTTGCACATGGCTCTTGCCTAAACATTTAACGCACTTGGCGGGTCCGGTGGAGAAAGGCACCACATCATTACAGGCGGAGCAGCTTTTAAATCCTGGTGATTCAGGCATTTCCATCCAACCAGGGTAAAAACAACTTGGAAAACCGTTTTTTTGGTAGGAAGATAAACTTGGATGAGCAATGAAGGAAAGAACAACGAGAATGAGTGAAAACGAACTACTTATCTGCAGAGAACAACGCTGAGCAAAGAGCACTCCTGAGCTCCCTCTTAAACTGGGGACAGTAAGAAGGAACTGAGGGAAGGGTGGCTATGCATGCATGGTTGCACAGTGTGGCACTTGCACACCCTGCTGCCACACGTGCAGCCCTCCAGGCACTGCTTTGAAGAGTCCCATCTACAGCACTAACAACTGCTGTGGAGCACCCACAGGGACGTCTCTCTCTCTCAGGCTAAAAGGGGGTTGTGAAAAAGCCAATGGGATACTGCAATAAATTACTGAAGAACAGATTAAATGACAGCAGTGAAGGAGAGCAGTACTGTATCCAAGAGAGTCTTCAGAACCTAGAGAGACAATTTAAGCAATAGGGAAAATACTGCAGAATTTGAATTGGTAAAAGTTTCAAGTCATAAAAATTACACCAGTAAGATCCTATTACTGGTTTCCCGATTAGGGAGAGGCAGCAACAGTGATACCATAATGGACTATTTTAAGCATGCTGCTAGAGACCCATCAAGTTGCTTCTCTACAATTGCTTCTTGGGACACCTAGTTCTAGAGCACACAAGAGGCGAGACCTCTCCTCTCAGTCCTCAGCAAGGATTTTGTTCAAGTACCAACCACAACTGAGTCCCTTATAGCAACCATAATATAAATTAAGTTAGATAGTCTCAAACGAAAGCATAAGTCTCAATCCATACATACCTTTAAAGCGAAAAGGAACTAGGAAGGAAAGGAAAAAAAAGCCACCAGTATGGCTGGCTAAATGGCAAGGATCACGATGTTATTTGAGCCAAAAAGGTATCTTTCAGAAAGTAGAAATCCAAACCTGGAAAACAATAGAAATGAGCATGAGCTATGGCAGATAAAATGTAAGACTGCAAATAGGGAGGCTAAAAGGAATTTAGTGAAATATAACTTTCAGAGGAATGTAGTCTGTGAGATGCTATGCCAGTAGGAAGCAACTGGGGAGCGTAAGGACACCGGAGAAAAGCTAAGTTATTTCTTTGCATGAATCTTCACTACAGGTTGGACCTTGCTGGTCTGGCACCCTTGGGACCTGACATGGGATGTTAAATTTCAAGTAACTGACTAACTGAATAGTTGATTCAATTTGCATCGACTATTCGATTAGTCAATAGGGCGCCTCCGCCTTTGAAGTGTAGCAACAGCCCTAGGCTCCGTGCATGCTGCCGCTTTGAAACGCCGCATGGAACCTGACTCTGGGCTCCCTATGGCATTTCAAAGTGGCATAACCTCAGGCTCCACGCAGCATTGCCACTTTGAAATGCCGCATGCAGCCTGGGGACACCCCACCTGGCCCTGGGAATTTGATGGACTAGGGAAGGTCCCTCCCATCCTGGCCTGTGCTGCAACGCAATTAGGGCTCCAGCCTGCCCCCGCTGCTGCCCCACCCCCCTCTAAATGCTGTCAGCCCTGCTGATGCCAGGGCAGAGCGCCACGGCAAGAGCTCCGCAGCCATCTGGCTCCACGGCCAGGGCCGGAGCTCTGCAGCCGGAACTCCCCACTGTGCCTCCCGTCCCACCCGCCCCCCCACACACATACTGGGTTGCCAGTGCCCCCTAACATGCTCCTGCTCTGCCACCAGACCTCCCTTTTCCTGGGCTCTATGGTCCAGGAACATCCGTGGACCATGGATTTTGCTGGACCAGGAAGACCTGATAAAGGGAGGTACAGCCTGTAGAGACTTTGTGGAAGACCTAGATCTAGTATTGTTAGATAATATAAAGGTAATATGAAAACTCAAAACATCCACAGAGAAGGCGTTGCAACACACAGAAACCAAAAGAGAAGTCAATTGGTCCAGATATTATATAACCAAGATTTCTAAAACTAAAGAATGAAGCGATTGCAATTTGTTACAACACTAATTAGCAAATCAATCTTTAAAAGCAGTTACCCTGTGAGAACTGAAAGATAGCATCTATTTTTAAAGCTAGGATTTACTGATTGGTAGATCTTTCAAAGCCAGTACCCCCAGCACCATCTCCAGTGGGACAGGGGAGGCAGAGGTATTGAGGGGGGGCGAGGGGCCGGAGACCAGACATGAGCTGGGCATCAGCTGATTCTACATCTACATGACTGGTTTGTTTCAATGCTGTTATTCAGAACCCTGGGGAAAGGAGTGAAACTGACAAAAATCAGGTCGATTTTACTTTGCTATTGCTACTTGCAAAGACTCTGAGAAGCAGCTGAAGCAGGCACTAGAACTATTTACCTGGGGAAGTGCTCCAAACCAACCAATTATCATGACAGGCATGGGAAGGGGTGGAGAACTACCCTTCTACTGTATGCTCCCAGTCAGGACTCTTGGGCTAGATCTACACTACGAGGTTTTTGCGCAAAAACTGGAGGAGTGTCCACACCTCAAGCATGTTTTCACGCAAAACCCCTCCAAAAACAGTAAATTGACAGGACAGAGGGCTTTTGCTGGTACAGTTATTCCTCTCCCGATGAGGAATAACTCCTTTTTGCGCTACAGCTTTTGTGCAAAAAGGCATGTGTGGACGCTCCGCAGGGGCTTCTTGTGCAAAAAGAGCGTATCAGAAAAAGCGCTTTTGTGATGCGTTTTTGAGGTGTGGATGTGCTTTTCCCGCAAAAAGCTTCTTGCGCAAAAACCCTGCAGTGTAGACAAAGCCTTGGAGACAGAAGTCATGAGGAAAAGAATTCCTCTTACCTTCCAGCAAACACAGAATACTTCAAAATGTATCTGACACCTACTAGCCATCAGCTGATATAAAAGATACAGCCCCCAATAGAAGGTGTAAAGAACAGCACCTTGGAAAGAATCCTAGCACTTTTTACTATAAAATAAGTGTGGAATAAGAAAGGGAGACTAGAAGGAAAGCCCTCCCACTGAGGTTCTTATCAGAGTATTGTTCCTAGGCTACAATGATTACCTCTGACTACTAATTAGGGATTTTAAAATACATTTATTATAGTAAATGTGCAACCCACTGAAATTTTCAGCGGTTACACATGGGGGTTGGGGGCAGCTCTACAGGAGCCAGTAATATGGAGAACCAGCTTAAAAGCCGGCTCCCCGCGTGTAACAGCTCCCACCTGCCCCCCATGCTGCTGCCTCTGTATCAGAGTCAGCAGCAGCACAAGCAGCTCCTTAGGAGCCAGTGCTCACGGGGACCCTGCTTAAAAGCTGGCTCCCTGCAAACACTGTCTCCAGCCTGCCCTCCCTCCCACTCTGCTGACTCTGATACAGAGATAACAGCACGAGGGAGCGAGGGCTTGCAGTAACTGAAGGTTAACCGATGAACCCAAGCTCATCTGTTAACTGTTTACACCATCGCATCCGTACTACTAATATCCCACTTTAAACCCTGGATTAGTGCTATATGTTATGGCTGGTTTGGAGCTAAGTAGTATTAGTTCAACATCTACCCTGACCCACTGTGGGTCATGTTACTTTCCAGAAGAAAAGCATGTCTTGTGTTTGCAGCGCCTCTCAAGAAATCTATTTCAGTTACTTTAGGCGACTAGTTTGGAATTGTTGGTTGTTTCAGAAACTTGGCAAATGCATCAGCAGCATCATACACTTAGCTAGAACTGCAGTAAGGACACAATACTGTGCCCAGTGTAACTATTATTATGCAGGGAAAAGATTTTCAGTTAAAAAAAAAAAAAACCAAAAAACAAACAAAAAAAACCAATTTTTGAGCCTCTCTAAAAATCAGTATAGATGGCAAGATCAGCCTGAGAACTGACATCCTATTTCTGAGGCCAAGGTGCAGTTTGCGGAGCAAATCTGAGGTCAGTTATCAAAGCATACCTGAGATACAGACTGGACTCCATATAACCAGCTTTAGTAAATATTTGGCGCAGAAAGGAAGGCGTAACCAGCAAAAAACTTAGATCCCTTCTCTGCCTCTATTGTGATCTACAGAGCCCTGTAAATCCATGGATATCCACTTTATACCCATGGGAATCCACATCCGCAGCTCATTTTTGCAGCTAGAGATGTGGAAGTGGATACAAAAATTTGTATCTGCACAGGGCTCTACTGATCTAGTATCCAGACTCAGGCTCCAGGAGTATAACAAGAAAGATACTGAATGTTTTTTGAATCTAGAGATGAGCCATTCCCGGATCAATGCTCAAGCACAGAAGTGCTAGCTGCAAATCAAACTTCTGCGGAAGAAAGAACAGTACCACTAAATGCAGGCTCATTGAGGAAGCGTGCAGGAAGAAACCCAGCTAGCAAACACTCTATCACATTAAAAAAATAAAACGTTAAAAGTCTGAAGTGTAGAGTCAAGGTAACATTTCTGCCACACAACAGCAACCTTAACACTGCCCTGTAGTAATGCCAAGAACAACTGTGAATATTGCAACAGGTAACTCTAATAGAACCTAACATTTTCTATACCCACAACAACTGGAAATCAAAACTCCTTGGCTACGTCTAGACTGGCATGATTTTGCACAAATGCTTTTAACGGAAAAGTTTTTCCGTTAAAAGTATTTGCGCAAGAGAGCATCTAGATTGGCACGGACGCTTTTGCGCAAAAGCACTTTTTGCGCAAAAGCGTCCATGCCAATCTAGACGCGGTTTTGCGCAAGACAGCCCCGATCGCCATTTTAGCCATCGGGGCTTTTTTGCGCAAAACGAATCTGAGCTGTCTACACTGGCCCTTTTGCGCAAAAGCTTTTGCACAAAAGGACTTTTGCCTGAATGGGAGCATCAAAGTATTTGCGCAAGAAGCACTGATTTCTTACATTAGAACTCAGTGCTCTTGTGCAAATTCAAGCGGTCAGTGTAGACAGCTGGCAAGTTTTTGCGCAAAATCTTGCCAGTCTAGACGCAGCCCTTATGTGTTCTAATGGACCCTCAATGCACTCTGAGCTAGGGATGTGAATGACTAATCGACTATCCGCTAAGTGGGGCTGGTTGCTACACTTAAAGGTGGAGAAGCCCATATCGACTAATTGAACAGTCAGTGCAAATTGCATCGACTATTTGATTAGCCAATTAATCTAAATTTAACATCCCTACTCTGGGCAGCATCACTACTCTGAAGAATACTTGCTGCTGGTAGTCAGAGACCACACTGCAAAAAGAGGTTTAGGGAAGTGCAAGGTACTGAATTAAATTGGACAGAGCTGTGATCTGCAAGGGGACCCTCACTTTAAATTTTCTTGTTTTTCAACGTGTGTTTTGGAAATTAAACTCACAACAAGGGAAGTGGCCTGTCCCCCACTACATAACATCTTTCAAACTATCAAGAATTTGACTCTCACGCCTCCCCTCTGCCAGTGAAGTCATCCTTCATTGCCTACTTTTTTAAAGTTTTCCAAATGAGCACGTTTGCTTTTTCCAGTGCTGTCTCTTATCCATGGTAGGAGCTAGGGATATAAGCAACTAGTTGAGTCACTACTTGACTAGTTGTTTTCCTCCGCCCTTGCTACCTCTATATCAGAGGCACCAGGTGGAGGACAGGGTGGGGGGGACGAGGAGCAGGAGCTGGTGCTGTAGGAGCTGACTCAAAAGCTGGCTCCCCACAGCACCGGCTTTGTGGGGGGGGGGGCAGAAGGGTGAAAGGAGGGGCTCAGCGGGGAACCCACAAGCGGGGAACCCAGTGTGGGGACCCGACTGCTGCACCTCTCTCTTTGAAAAGTACAAGAGCCACCTGCGGCTCTTGTACATTTCAAAGGGAGAAACTCAGCAGTCAGGACCCTGCACAAGCGGCGACTGCTTTGGTCCCCACTCTTGCAGGTTCTCCACTGTGCCTCTTCCTTTGAAACGTACAAGAGCCTCAGGCGGCTCTTCTACATTTCAAAGGCAGAGGAGCAGCAGGATAGTGAGCACCCCATTATCGACTAATCGAGTAGTCGATGGAAATTCCATCAACTACTCGATTCACTGATAAATTTCGATTAAACATACCTTGTAGGAGCTCCTTGTCCTCTTTCAAATTCCTCATTAACTCATCTTTACTAAGATGTCTAAAAACTAACAACAATTTGACTATGGTTAATTTCTACACACATTGCAGGCTTTTGGGGGGGCAGGAGCCGTGTTTTTGTTAAGAATCTGTACGGTGTCTAGTACAGTGGGAGGCAACCTGCGGCCTGCCCAGTGGGGTTCTATTTGTGGTCCACAAGACACTTTGTTTACCCTTGCTCATGTGGAGGGTTTCCATCCATGTAGGATTTTTCCTACCAGTATTATTCAAGTGACACAAACGTAAATCAAAGGTATGTGAAATCAGGTGCATGGTGATTGCACATAACATCGACTGTGAGAGCCATGCAATCCCACTGCATCCAATCCAAGCACTGCTACACTTCAACTGGCACACCCTGGAAGTTCTAGATATGCAAGTGCATTTAGCAAAGTTACTCTACCCTGGGAGTCCATCTTGATGATGACAATCTTGCAGCCCCTGAGGTGAAGGAGGGACAGCCATATGGCCCACTCACTATCCTGGTCTAATACACAGAGTCTACAAGTCTCAGAGAGGTAGCCATGTTAGTCTGCCCATGAAACTATCTATTTTGTTAGTCTTTGAGGTGCTGCAGAACTACATGGAGTCTATGTTGATTACTCAGGTTCCTAGACCCAACCACAATACAATACCAATATAGACTCTGAGTGCCTGCAAACTTGATTTAATGGCAGTAAAGGGTTTTGGCTTTTTAAGTATGAATTTGTTCTTGTGACAGACAAGTAAACAAGCATTTACACAGTAGCATGAGAAATTAATGTATATATAAGCTAACGTTAAATTTGTGTTTAAATTGCTTGTCCACTTAAAAATTCTTCTGTACTTCCATACCTTTCAAAAAGGGGAGATTTATGAAAACATATTGCTTCTTTCAGACCAATTTCAATTCAGTGAACTGTTTCAATAGCAAGCATTTCAGTTTAAAGCTAAAGGTAAAAAACAAATGTGTAGTAACTCTACATTACTATACACATTCTGCAATTGTTTTCTAAATGAATTCTGCCATATCTTGATTCATAGGGCTGTAAGTAAGAGCTTAACACACAAGTGCAGAGACTGGCCAAGTAACACAGAAATATTTTGTTTATTAGCCTAGTGAAACCATCACAGCTAGTTGAGTGTTTTATAAAATAATTAGTTTGTTTTCAGGCCACACCATGTAGTCATTAAGTCAATAGTGATGGAGTGTAAATAATGAATTATTTGCATGCAATTTGTGGAACATTATTTGCATGTTTTGCCATAACAGCCTATTTATGGGACAATTCAGCTTACTATGGGGAATGCTGGAAAAAACTGACAAGCGTTCAATACTTTATATTACTACTGTATCCTAAAACAGTTGTGAACGGATAAATGATAGACAGAGAGAAAGAATTTAAGAGTAACGATCAATGGAGGAAAGATTTTCAGATAAAGTCATGAAACAGAATTATTGAAGCAAAGAGTAGTCCTTTTGCACCTTAGCTAATCATGAGCTTTTGTGGGCAAAACCCACTTCTTCAGATGGGAGGAGCTTGATTAAGTGGGTTTCACTCATGAAAGCTCATGATTCTAGATACTTTTAAGGTGTCATATAATGACTCGTTTTTAAAGTTACAGACCAACATGGCTACCCCTCTGAAGCAAAGAGATGAAGGAAAAGAGTAATAGCCACAGAGAAGACTTTCACACCAACTGTTGCAATAAGATTCAGTGGAAAAGTGGTGAAAGGTCAGCACCAGACTAGTTGAAAGGGAAGGGGGGGGGGGGGGGAAAGACATCCTTCAGCTAGCCTGAAGTCCATGGAGAAGTTAAGAACCCAAGCACTTCTGAAAGACATCCTGAAATTCACTGAGGACTAAAGGAGGAATCCAAAGATGTGATGCAGTCCAATATCTTTGCACTTGCAAACACAGGTAGCAGTATGTCATCAGCTTTCCAGTCCATTGTGACACTTGAGTCACACATTAAAATGTAACAGACTCTGGACTGAACCAAAGCATATTGTTCTGAAGCAAAACGCTGCTCCATCCCCTAATGTTTTCCCCCCCTTCCATTTTATATTTGGAAGTCTCCCAACCCAGATGTTAGGCCAAAGAACATATAAGCAGTCCTCCACGTACTTCGTGAGATAGTGTTATCATTTCCTCCCTATTTCCCATTGGCGGACTGGCCCAATGCAGCCAAGTGGGGCCTGAAAACAAACTTGAGTGACATTCTAACCATTGCCTTCCTAACCACAGCTCCTTTCAGTGGGGACCCTGAAGCCACAGAGAGAACTTTCTTGGGCAGCAGGAGTGACGTGGCAGGAGAGGCAGTGATTTAACCTGGAGCCGAGCGACGGGCCGTCTGGGCTCCTGCTTTGCCCCCACCCCCTTCTGCTCTTCCACGTTGTACATAACCTCCAGGTCCTGATACAAGGTGTGACTGCGTACAGCTCCCCTGCCAGGCGCCCGGAAGGCCGAGCTCTGCTCTCTTACACGGGACCAAGCCCCTGCTTCGGGGGGGGTCACATGCAGCTAACGCCCCCAAAGCTGCTGGTACTAACTTCCCTCCGGGGCTCGGCAAGGGATGAGCGCGTGCTACAGCCAGCCTCACACGCACCCCTTCCCTTCTGCATCGCTGAGGCAGCAGCGCTACCCCCCCCAAGGCACAATGGGGCCCAAGAAAGGCAGAGGCAGGGCAAGAGGAGCCGAGGGGCAGGTTACACAGGGAGGGCCCCTGGGCAGGATTTTCCTTTGTGCGCTCAACCACCCACCCCCGCCAGGATGTTTGCTCGGGGGGCTCCCTCCACAGGGGCCCTGGGAGCCTCCAGCAGACGGGGGAAGGGAAAGAGGAAGCTAGGGACACCCCCTCCCCACTGCCGCGACAGAGCCCCGTGGGGTAACGGGAAGGCAGCTCCTCTGGCGACACACGAGAGCGGGATCCGCCTCACAGCCCGGGAGCCCGCCCCGCCGCACGCTGGGCAGCGGGGTGCGCTACTCACCCGCCGCGAGAAAGGGGAACGCGCCCGCCGCCTGCAACCCGCTCCCTGCCCGGCGCAGACTTTACTCTCCTGCGCCGCAGCTCTGCTGCCGACGTGGCGCCCTACGCTGCCCGCCCCGTCCGCCCCGCCCCAGCCCGGCCCCCGCCTTCCCGGTGGGGCGCGCAGGCGCCGGTCTCTCCGCTCGCCTCCAGGGCTCGCCTGGTCCTGCCCTTGTTCCGTGGGGTGTCGGGCCCCGACGCCTCCTTGCGTGGCCCTGCCGGCAAGAAGGTCCCAGTCCGCCCAACTATGGGCCATCGTTCCTGGTGTAAGAAGCACAATCCCCGCGGCAGAACCCTCATTGCTGCTGTATCCTCCAGAGTGATCCCAGCTGGATTACAGCAGAGCTCGGGGAAATGTCAGGCCTCTTCCTATGGGGTTCAATTGACCCAGAACCTCCCCCGTCCTTCAGCGGGAAATTCCTGTCCTGAATGCCGGCTAAAGGGGAAGAGCTGAGTCCCGCACAGCTTGGAACTTGTGTTTAGAGATAGGGGATCTGTCTGATTGTTTCTGAGAGAAGGGGAGTCCCACTGTTGTGCTGAGTGCTGGCAGTCACCCTACACTCGAAAGGAGTTGCATTTCATTTATGCTTTATGTATGCAGGGTAATTTTCTTCCCTCTGTTTCTGAAAAGAAAAGCGAGTCAAACCCAGTAGCTCCTAGCAAAGCAGATGGAAGAGTGCAGAAGTTACTGCTTAACAAAGGGTGAGGAACCTTTTTTGGGTCAGGAGCTTCTGGAGCAGGCTCCCCAGTGCGGGGCCTCCAGGGTTGGATCCAGCCCCCAGGCCTGAGATTCCCCACCCCTGGCTTAAGGCGTCCTTCCAGATGCTTCTCTACTGCAGCCCCATTAGCTTACCTCCAGATTCAAAGGGGGCGCACAGTGCAGATGCGGGTTAAGTTGGTCTTTTCCATGTCCCTCAGATTTTTTTTATATGAAATCCAGTCAGACTAGACTGCTGCTAAAATCTACTTCTAGAATCAAAGATTTTCCTCCGTGGCTGCTATTGTGTAGCTGCAGTGGGAGTCAATAGGATAGCCGTGCATAAGCATGGGCTTGGCAAGGGTGTCAAGAGGACTGCTGGCTTAAAGAGCTAAAATCCCTGCCCACTACCTGTTTGGGGATAAACTCTGTCCCTCTAGCTGGTTTTGAGACAAACTCATAGCATTTCCTGGCCCTTGCATGGGAAAGTCCCTGCTAGGGTAGAATAAGGCCCCTAGTTTGTATTACTCTAAGATCCTCCAGGATTTAGAGCGGGGAGGGAGAACCCAAGGCCAGATGTGGTCCCTGGCTTGGTTGGATCTGACCCCTAGGGCTCAGGGCTCCTCCCCCCCCAACATTGGGGAGTCCACACTGGCACTTCAGCCCCCGCTGCCCACCACCTGACTGATTTTTCTGTGGGTCAGCATCCTTCGACCCAAATAAGATTCCCCATCCCTGATTTAGAGGGTATCAGAGATGCAAATTATAGATTGTCTCCACCTAAACCGGGACTATCTTGTCCGGCAACATCTCTCATCTGGCAACATCAGCTGGGGCCGAGGCAGGCCAGCAACCCAGCTGGGGCTGTGTGCCGGCTTGGCAGTGGGGCTGGTGCTGCCGTGGCAACCTAGGTGGGATCAGGGCAGCTGAGTCAGGGCCACGTGCTGCCCAGCAGTGGAGCTGCAGCCACAGCAGCAGGGCCAGGGCTACTTGGTTGCCATGCCAGCAGTGGGGTTGGGGCAGCCATGTTGTAAGAGCAAGGTTGTAAGAGCTGGTGGCAGGGAGGGGCTGCAAGCTGAGGGGACCTTCCCTGGTTTGGCAAATTCCCTAATCTGGGACTGCTCAGGTCCCCAGGGTGATGAAACCAGGAAGGTCCAACCAGTATTATTATTTAAAGATGCCAAGTGCACATGATTCCTTTTCTGAAGTTTCATCCTCCCTAAAGCAAAACACACCAGGAGCTCTCTTGGCTGTTAGCATACAATGGCAATTGTGAAAAAGCCCCTTGTCTCATTCCAGCTGCACAAGAGCTCTCTCAATATAGAGCCGTCCCCATCAAGTCTCTCTCTGACCACAGTCAGCAAAGGAGCTCCCCCCAAAAACTACCTGAGCTGCACCCACTGCTACTCCAGTTTTTTCAGGAATCTGCCTTTCATCCTTGCCTTTCATCCTTTCAACTGCTCTGTTGCATCTTTTACTGGTGAATCCCTTCATTTGAGATAAATATTTTTTTCTGTTCATTCTGAGCCTTTAGATTGAGGTGAATCAAAGGACTGGAAGGGATCTCAGGAGATCATCTAATCCAGTCCCTTGCACTCGTGGCAAGACTAAGTATTATCTAGAGTCTAGACCATCCCTGACAGGTATTTGTCTAACGTGCTCTTAAAAATCTCCAATGATGGAGATTCTATAACCTCCCTAGGCAATTGATTCCCGTACTTAACCACCCTGACAGGAAGTTTTTCCTAATGCCCAACCTAAATCTCCCTTGATGCAATTTAAGCTCATTCTCCTATCCTCAGAGGTTAAGAAGAATGTTTTCTCCCTCTTTCTTGTAACAACCTTTTATGTACTCTTTTTGAAAATACTGCCAACTCTCCTGAACTGGTTTTCCTCTGAGTCTTGCTTTCCTTGGGACCTTACCTACCAACCTCCTGAGTTTGCTAAAGTCTGCCTTCTTGAAATCCACTGTCTTTTATTTTGCTGTTTTCCCTCCTTCCAATCACTGCCTTAAAATCACTAACTCTGTCATTTCATGATCACTTTCACTCAAGCTGCCTTCCACTTTCAAATTCAAATATAACAGCTTCTTTAGATACACTGTTCAGCCTCTCTGTGATGGATAAGCCTGAAGTTCTGAGAGAGTTGTGTCTTCAGATGATCAGTCTCCCACCATGAGAGGTGTGTTGTAACTGAAACCTTTTATTGTCTATAGGCTTTAAAATAAGGGCTGTCTGCAGATGTTTTACCTACTATTGTTACACATAACCCTTTAAGGAGTCTATACATTTAAGGTCAGAAAATCTCCTTTTCAGTTTTTTTAAACATTTAGTTTCAGTATAAAAACTCATCAGGTTCTTTTTTTCACATTGCATACAGAAAAAACTGCTTTTAAAACCACAAAAGTTGGCAGGAAGGTCTCAGAAACAGGTGTAGTAACTGCCACTGCTTTTATAAAGTGACTATCCCATTTAACCTTTGTATGCAGTACTTTAAAAGGGGACGGGAGTTAAAAAGGGAGCCAATTTTTTTTTGCACATCAAAAAGTTTCAGTTTGGATGAACATACACATAGAATTTTATTTTCACTTATTGTAACAAGCTCCCTTTTCTCATGCACTAATTTACTTCCTTCCCAGCCTTTGAATGCCTCCTTAAAATACACTTCTTCCACTATGAAAGCTTCAATAAAGATTTCTCTAATCTGTGTGCTAATTACATGACCTTCCATCACTGTATTAGTATATGAGCACCTTGCCAATTATTTAAAAATAGCAACACCCCTTTTCTTTTCCCCTTCAAAGCATGTAGGAGTTACAGCATGACTAGCTTAGAGGTCATTTGATTTTGTGTATGAAGAAATAATTGAAGGAAAGTTAAGTCCTATAAAAAGGCATTGTTTAAAAAGTGAAAGTTAAATTCTACTGAGGACAATAGAAAGGAACATAAACTCTGTCAAATTAAGTGTAAAATATAATAAGAAAAGCCAAAAAGGAGTTTGAAGAACAGCTAGCCAAAAAATCAAAACATAATAGCAAAATGTTTTTTAAGTACATCAGAAGCAGGAAGCCTGCTAAAGAACTAGTGGGACCCCCAGACGATTGAGATGCCAAAGGAGCACCCAAAGGCTAAGTCTACACTACAAGGTTTTTGCGCTTTTTGCGCAAAAACCAGTGGAGCGTCCACATCTCAAGAGTGTTTTTGTGCAAGAAAATCGACAAGACAGAGGGCTTTTGCTGTTAGAGTTATTCCTCTCCCCACGATGAATAACTCCTTTTTGTGCTCCAGCTTTTGCGAAAAAAGCAGGTGTGGACGCTCTGGAGGGCTTTTTGCATAAGAAACCCCTGTCAGAAAAAGCACAGGTACTCGGCCATTCTGTGGATGGCAACCAGAGCTTTCTTGTGCAAGAATGTCCATGCAGTGTGGACGCTCTCTTGCGCAAAAGCACATTGCTTTTGCAATGCGCTTTGAGGTGTGGACGCGCTTTTGTGCAAGAAGTTTTTGTGGAAGATCTCTTCCGCAAAAAGCTTCTTGCACAAAAACCCTGCAGTGTAGCCGAAGCCAAAGTCATTGTGGAGAAACTAAATGAATTCTTTTCTTCCGTCTTCACAGTTGCAGATGCTAGGGAGATTCCCAAACCTGAGCCATTCTTTTTAAGTGACAAATCTGAGGAATTGTCCTAGATTGAGGTGTCACTAGAGGAGGTTTTGGAACAAATTGATAAACTTGGCAGTAAGAAGTCACTGGGACCAGATGGCATTCACCCAATATTCTGAAAAAAAACCCGGATGTGAAATTGTGGCACTATTAACTGTGGTTTGTAACCTAGCCTTTAAATCAGCTTCTGTACCTAATGACTAGAAGATAGCTAATGTGATGCAAATATTTAAAAAGGGCTCTAGAGGTGATCCAGGCAATTTCAGACCGGTAAATCTAACATCAGTACCGGGAAAATTAGTTGAAACTATAGTAAAGAATAAAATTGCCAGACATATAGATGAACAGAATTTGTTGGGGAAAAGTCAACATGGTTTCTGTAAAAGGAAATCATGCCTTACTAATCTACTAGAGTTCTTTGAGGGGGTCAACAAACATGTGGACAAGGGGGATCCAGTAAGTATAGTGTACTCAGATTTCCAGAAAGCCTTTGACAAGGTCCCTCACCAAAGGCTCTTAAGTAAAGTTAATTGTCATGGGATAAGAGGAAGGGTCCTCTCATGGATTGATAACTGGTTAAAAGACAGGAAACAAAGGGTAGACATAAACTGTAAGTTTTCAGAATAGAGAGAGGTAACTAGTGGTGTCCTCCAAAGGTCCGTACTGGGACCAATCCTATTCAACCTATTTATAAATGATCTGGAGAAAGGGGTAAACAGTGATCTGGCAAAATTTGAGGATGATACTAAACTGCTCATGATAGTTAAGACCAAAGAAGAGCTTCAAAAAGATCTCACAAAACTAAGTGATTGGACAACAAAATGGCAAATGAAATTTAATGTTGATAAATGTAAAATAATGCACATTGGAAAAAATAACTCTAACTATACATATACAAAAAATGGGGACTAATTTAGCTATATCTACCCAAGAGAGAGATCTTGGAGTCTTTGTGGATTGTTCTCTGAAAACATCCACTCAATGTGCAGCAGCAGTCAAAAAAGCAAACAGAATGTTAGGAATCATTAAAAAAGGGATAGAGTATAAGGCAGAGAACATCTTATTGCCTCTATATAAATCCATGGTACGCCCACATCTTGAATACTGCATGCAGATGTGGTCGCTTCATTTCAAAAAAGATCATTTGGCATTGGAAAAGGTTCAGAAAAGGGCAAAAAAGATGATTAGAGGTTTGGAGCAGGTCCCATATGAAGACAGATTAAAAAGACTGGGACTTTTCAGCTCAGAACAGAGGAGACTAAGGAAGGATATAATGAAGGTCTATGAAATCATGACTGATGTGAAAAAGTGAATAAGGAAAAATTTCCCCATAACATAAGAAGTAGGATTCACCAAATGAAATTAATAGGTAGCAGGTTTAAAACAAGCAAAAGGAAGGTTTTCTTCATACAGCAGTCAGCCTGCAGAACTCCTTGCCAGAGGAGGTTGTAAAGACCAGGACTTTAACTAAGTTCAAGAAAGAAGTAGATAAATTCATGAAGGTTAGTTCTATCAATGGCTATTAGCCTGGATGGGTAGGATTGGTGTCCCTAGCCTCTGTCAGAGGCTGAGAGTGGGTGATGGGACAGGGATTGCTTGAAGATTCCCTGTTTTGTTCACTCTCTTTGGGGCATCTGACATTGACCACTGTTGGAAAACAGGATACTGGCCTAGATGGACCTTTGGTCTGGCCCAGTATGGCTGTTCTTATGTTCAAAGAAATAAGTTTTGAATTAGTTCTTTAAGCAGTAAGTTCTGTGATTTTTTAAAAAAATTGTATTACTGTACCACTCAGGGCATTTCAGTCAGGATCAGGGCTTCATTGCACAGGTTGGTATAAACTTTGAGTAAGAGACAAGGCCTATGCTACAGATAATTGTCTCTCTTCATATAAATGATCTAAACAGTGAAAATTCCTTTCCTGAACTTCTAAGCTTTCTGCATCTGGATGACAGTTTCATTTTTTCAGAGGAGGGTAGCTGTTGTAAATGGCAGAAGTTCCCTCCAGACCCTCTTGAGATCCTTATATTCTATCTGTCTTTCTTTCCACCCCTTGGCAGACACCCCAGAAAGTTCTTGGAGGAAACAAAAGTCCTTTCCCTTCTTTCTTCTCTTCTGGAAGAGAAGAGCCTATGGCAAAACAGAGAAAGGTAGGGGTCATGTGGAACCCAGGGTCAGCCTTTTGAGTGGACCTAAATGGGGTTCACTTCCTCATACTGCTCTGAGGCTGAATCTTACAGCTCCCTGGGTGATCAGGCTTGTTATAGTCTCCCTCTCTGCAAACCTGTCTTTGGCAGGGCAGCCTTCTTCCTGTGTACTACCCCTGCCTCTGGTAGGTTTTCCCTTTTAGGCCTTCTTCCCTCCAGGCAGTACAAGCCTTACAGGTGCACCTTGTTGGTTTTGAACAGACCCAGAGGAACTCATTAGTCTCTTCACTGTTCATGTGAGGGCATGCCCCTCCACAGATGGGTCATTGGTGCAAAGGGAAAAGTAGTCTCTCATAACTATGGTGAAAGGTTTTAGGATCAGGACTTTCTGTTGAACATGGAATCAGAGCCATGAGCTGTGTACTAGAGGAATGTACTCAATCCTGTATTAAGCAGACTAGTTTCTATATATTGCAAGTCTTGGAGATTTTCTTCAGCGCTCCCACGCTAATCCATATCAGTAAGTTTGGCACAAGTGGATTTCAACGGTACTATTTCAGAAGACTATTAATTTCCTAATTTATCTCCCCAGGGAAGACTGGTGGGAAAGAGCTCAAAAAAACATAATATTTTGTGGGGGAAAATAGTTTATTGCAGTTTTGTGTGTTTCAAAATACACCTTGGTGATAGTGTGACCTCACTTAAAGCACCCTCTCCTGGCAGACTGCAACCAAACAGTCACATGGGCCTCAATTTCCCTCCTTCAGAATCTCCAGAAACACCACATCAGGGTCTCTTGCTTCAATAATTCTCCCTCTTGGGGGCAGTTTATTACAAAAATAGTGTAAATATTCCATAACAAAAGTCCCAAACAGTTCATTTCTCTCCCCCAGTGCATGTAGTCCTTAAAATAACACAACATTTAGTCCCATATACCACACCCCAGCATCTCTCACCATACCTGGACTCTTTGTCAGTCTTCTCCTATCTTTCTGTCTCATTAGCCATCCTGTCCCTTCCCGCTGGTATGCAACCTCTTTCCAATAGAAACTGCCCCAGCTTCCCTGCTGGAAATTCATCATAATCAGGAAAGCATCCATCACTTCTCCTATTCTATTAACCGCTCTTACCTCCGAGAGGCCATGAGGTAGACCCCTCCACTGTTCATTTGATCCTCATCTCCCTTCAGCCCTCTCACTCCAACTCTCCAGCACGGAGATGTCACAGAGGTATGCTTCTCCATTGCTTCCACTCTTTCAGGCTTCTCTGGCCCTCAGTGTTGGGCCTTCAGTTTTGAAGTCAGCAGGTGACTCCCTTTGCTGCTGTCCAACCCATAGAGCTCAGCCCAGGTAGATAACTCCCTCAGGGAACTCCATAATAGAGAGCTTCTGGAAAGATTCCTGAAGAAAGCAGCTTCAGGGAAGATGCTGGAGGAGTTCCTGAGAGCCCAGGAGCACAGTCCCAGGAAGGATTACTATGCAACCATCTGAACGTGAGTGGAAATACTACTGGCAGGAGAGACTTTATTTTGCCTCTGGGTGTGACACGCTATTTCAATTTGATTTGGTCGTATTAAAATAGAACCCCAGCAGGGGATTTTTAAGAGCCTGGAGAGAAGGGGAACCTGAGGCAGAGCCACACTTGAGCACTTTAGGAGAAAAAACAACTGACATGACAATAGGATTTAGTACTGTGTGGAGTGCAGGACCTGGTCCAGGAGGTAACTATTACAGGACCTCTTGGGAATAGTGACCATAATATAATAACATTTAACATTCCTGTGGTGGGAAGAACACTAGCATTTAATTTCAAAAAAGGGAATTATGCAAAAATGAGGAGTTTAGTTAAACAGAAATTAAAAGGTACAGTGATTGGAGTAAAATCCCTGCAAGCTGCATGCAAACTTTTCAAAGACGCCATAATAGAGGCCCAATTTAAATGTGTACCCCAAATTAAAAAACATAGTAAGAGACCTAATAAGGAGCCACCGTGGCTTAACAACCATGTAAAAGAAGCAGTGAGAGATTAAAAAGCATCTTTCAAAAAGTGGAAGTCCAATCCTAGGGTGTGTCTAGACTACAAGGTTTTTTTTCAAAAAAGTGGCCTTTTTTCGAAAAAACTTCCCATGCGTCTAGACTGCTGCTGCGTTCTTTTGAAAGTAAATCGAAAGAATGTGGCAGTTTTTTCAACCATGGAAAACCTCATTTTACGAGGAATAACACTTTCGAAAAAAGGCACTATGTGATGCAAACTGTGCTTTTTCGAAAGAGAGCATCCAGACTGCCTGGGTGCTCTCTTTCGAAAAAGCGGCTTGCCCTAGTGAGGTAAATAGAAAGGAACACAAACACTGCCAAACTAAGGATAAAAATGTAATAAGAAAAGCCAAAAAAGAGTTTGAGGAACAGCGAGCCAAAAACTCTAAAAGTAATAGCAAAATGTTTTTTAAGTATATTAGAAGCAGGAAGCCTGCTAAAAAACCAGTGGGGACCCTGGATGATCGAGATACAAAAGGAGCAATCAAGGACGATAAAGCCATTGTGGAGAGACTAAATCATAGAATCATAGAACCATAGAGCTGGAAAAGACCTCAGAAGGTCATCAAGTCCAGCCCCTTGCTCTAGGCAGGACCAATCCCAACTAAATCAACCCAGCCAGGGCTTTGTCAAGCCGAGACTTAAACACCGCTAGGGATGGAGACTCCACTGCTTCCCTAGGTAACCCATTCCAGTGCTTCACCATTCTCCTAGTGAAATAGTTTTTCCTAATATCCAACCTGGACCTCTCCCACCCCAACTTGAGACCATTGCTCCTTGTTCTGCCATCTGTCACTACTGAGAACAGCCTTTCTCCATCCTCTTTGGAACCTCCCTTCAGGAAGTTGAAGGCTGTTATCAAATCCCCCCTCACTCTTCGCTTCCACAGACTAAACAGACCCAACTCCCTCAGCCCCTCCTCGTAGGTCATATGCTCCAGCCCCTAATCATATTGGTTGCCCTCCACTGGACCCTCTCCAATGTGTCCACATCCTTTTTGTAGTGGGGGTCCAGAACTGGACACAATACTCCAGATGTGGCCTCACCAAAGCCAAATAAAGGGGAATAATGACATCTCTGGATCTGCTAGCAATGCTCCTCTTAATGCAACCTAATATGCCATTAGCCTTCTTGGCTACAAGGGCACACCGTTGACTCATATCTAGCTTCTCATCCACTGTCATCCCCAGGTCCTTGTCTGCAGAACTACTACTTAGCTGGTTGGTCCCCAGCCTGTAACAATGCTTGAGATTCTTCTGTCCCGAGTACAGGACTCTGCACTTGTCCTTGTTGAACCTCATCAGATTTCTTGTGGCCCAATCCTCCAATTTGTCTAAGTCACTCTGGACCCTATCTCTGCCCTCAACCGTATCTACCTCTCCCCCTAGCTTAGTGTCCTCTGCAAACTTGCTGAGGGTGCAATCCATCCCCTCATCCAGGTCATTAATAAAGATATTGAACAAAACCGGTCCTAGAACCGAACCTTGGGGCACTCTGCTAGAAACCGACCGCCATCCTGACATCGAGCCGTTGATCACTACCTGCTGGGCCCGGCCTTCTAGCCAGCTTTCTATCCATCTTACCGTCCATTTATCCAATCCACATTCCCTTAACTTGCTGGCAAGAATATTGTGGGAGACCGTTTCAAAAGCCTTGCTAAAGTCAAGGTATATCACATCCACTGACTTTCCCATGTCCACAGAGCCAGTTACCTCATCACAGAAGCTAATCAGATTGGTCAGGCATGACTTGCCCTTTGTGAATCCATGCTGACTATTCCTAATCACTTTCCTCTCTTCTAAGTGCCTCAAAATAGATTCCTTAAGGATCCCTTCCATGATTTTTCCAGGAACCGAGGTAAGACTGACTGGCCTATAGTTCCCTGGATCGTCCTTCTTCCCTTTTTTGAAGATGGGCACTACATTTGCCTTTTTCCAATCATCCGGGATCTCTCCCAATCGCCACGACTTTTCAAAGATAATGGCCAAAGGCTCCTCAATGACATTTGCCAACTCCCTCAGTACCCTCGGATGCATTAAGTCCAGACCCATGGATTTGTGTACGTTTAGCTTTTCTAAATAGTTCCTAACCTGTTCTTTACCCACCAAGGGCTGTCCATCTTCATCCCATCTTGCGTCACTTTGCGCATTAGTCTGAGAGCCGACCTTGTCCTTGAATACAGAGGCAAAGAAAGCATTGAGTACTTCAGCTTTCCCCACATCATCTGTCACTAGGTTACCTCCTTCATCCAGTAGGGGCCCCACACCCTCTCCGATCACCTTCTTCTTGTTAACATGCCTGTAGAAACCTTTCTTGTTATCCTTCACATCCTTTGCCAGTCTCAATTCCAATTGTGATTTCGCCTTCCTGATAACCCCCCGGCATTCTCGAGCTATACATTTAAACCCCTCCCTGGTCATTTGTCCAAGTTTCCACTTTTTGTAAGCTTCCTTTTTGTGCTTAAGTTCACCAAGGATTTCCCCTGTAAGCCAATCCGGTCTCCTACCATGTTTGCCTCTCTTGCTACGCATCGGGATGGTTTCTTTTTGTGCCTTCAATAAGGCTTCTTTAAAATACTGCCAGCTGTCCTGGACATGATTTTTTTGCTTCAGTCTTCACGGCTGAGGATGTTAGGGAGATTCCCAAACCTGCACCATCCTTTATGGGTGATGAATCTGAGGAACTGTCCCGGACTGAAGTGTCATTAGAGGAGGTTTTAGAACAAATAGAAAAACTTAACAGTAACAAATCACCGGGACCAGATGGCATTCACCCAAGGGTTCTAAAAGAACTCAAATGTGAAATTGCGGAACTATTAACTGTGGTTTGTAACCTATCCTTTAAATCAGTTTCTGTACTCAAGGACTGGAAGACAGCTAACATAACGCCAATATTTAAAAAGGGCTATAGAGGCGACCCTGGCAATTACAGACTGGTAAGTCTAACGTCAGTACCGGGCAAATTAGTTGAAACAATAGTAAAGAATAAAATTGTCAGACACGTAGAAGAACATAATTGGGCAAAAGTCAACATGGTTTCTGTAAAGGGAAATCATGTGTTACTAATCTATTAGAGTTCTTTGAAGGGGTCAACAAACATGCGGACAAGGGGGATCCAGTAGATATAGTACACTTAGATTTCCAGAAAGCCTTTGAGAAGGTACCTCACCAAAGGCTCTTGTGTAAATTAGGTTGTCATGGGATAAGAGGGAAGATCCTTTCATGGATTGAAAGCTGGTTAAAAGACAGGAAACAAAGGGTAGGAATAAATGGTAAATTTTCAGAATGGAGTGGGGTAATTAGTGGTGTTCCCCAAGGGTCAGTCCTAGGACCGATCCTATTCAACTTATTCATAAATGATCAGAGCAGTGTTTCTCAACCTTTTCTTGCTCATGGCTCCCTTCTGAGCCTCATTCATCATACGCCTGGCAGTTAAGTTTGGGTGGCCCCCTCAGAAACTTACTGTGGCCCCCTAATGTTCCATTTTTTTCCATGTGGCCCCCTAGAAGTAAGACGTGGCCCCCTGGGGAGCCATATGGCCCACGTTGAGAACCATTGATCTAGAGAAAGGGGTAAGCAGTGAGGTGGCAAAGTTTGCAGACGATACTAAACTGTTCAAGATAGTCAAGACAAAAGCAGACTGTGAAGAACTTAAAAAAGATCTCAACAAACTGAGTGATTGGACAACAAAATGGCAAATTAAATTTAATGTGGATAAGTGTAAAGTAATGCACATTGGAAAAAATAACCTCAGCTATACATACAATATGATGGGGGCTAACTGAGCTACAACTAATCAGGAAAGAGATCTTGGAATTATCATGGATAGTCCTCTGAAAACATCCGCGCAATGTGCAGCGGCAGTCAAAAAAGCAAATAGGATGTTAGGAATTATTAAAAAAGGGATAGAAAATAAGACAAAGAATATTTTATTGCCCCTATATAAAACTATGGTACGCCCACATCTTGAATACTGCATACAGATGTGGTCTCCTCACCTCAAAAAATATATTTTGGTATTAGAAAAGGTTCAGACAAGGGCAACTAAAATGATTAGGGGTTTGGAACGGGTCCCATATGAGGAGAGGCTAAAGAGTCTGGGACTTTTCAGTTTAGAAAAGAGGAGATTGAGGGGGGATATGATAGAGGTATATAAAATCTTGAGTGGTATGGAGAAAGTGAATAAGGAAAAGTTATATACTTGTTCCCATAATATAAGAACTAGAGGACACCAAATGAAATTAATGGGTAACAGGTTTAAAACTAATAAAAGAAAGTTCTTCACACAGTGCACAGTCAACCTGTGGAATGCCTTGCCAGAGGAGGCTGTGAAGGCTAGTACTATAACAGAGTTTAAAAAAGAGCTAGATAAATTCATGGAGGTTAGGTCCATAAAAGGCTATTAGCCCGGGGGTAAGGAATGGTGCCCCTGGCCTCTGTTTGTCAGAGGCTGGAGATGGATGGCAGGAGACAAATCACTTGATCATTGTCTTCAGTCCACCCTCTCTGGGGCACCTGGCACTGGCCACTGTCAGCAGACAGGATACTGGGCTTGATGGACCTTTGGTCTGACCCAGTATGGCCATTCTTATGTTCCTAAGAAACAATATTGCTCCACATTTTACAGACTTCGTAAATTATAGCTAGTAGGAATGTAAAATCCCATTTAATCAGTTAACTAGTTACATGTTAACCAGTGGATGAGAGGCTGGGGCTGCTCCAGCCGAGGTAGAGCATCCCCTGCCAATATTGGGCCCTTCTGGGCTAGAGCAAACCCCTACCTACCTCTGCCCACGCTGCTCCAGCCCCTGCTGGTTAACCATAACCAGTAACATCACCTGGTAAGGGTGATGCTTACCAATTAACTGGTTAACCATTCACATCTCTAATAGCTACTCCTCACTCTGCATCCCGGACCTTCACTGACTACTCAATGGGACTTCAGCTGAGGCAGAGCTGTTGACATAAGTAAGGGCTGTAGGATTAGATTCCTGGCCTTGTAAATATTGAGAAACAACAATGTTGCTGTTTAATCTGCAAGGTGTGGTGTGCTGCATACAAATATAGCATATGATGTGTTTTCCTGCTTTCCCTAGCAATTATTTCTACCATTCTTTGACTATCTAGTGGAATTATTTGTTGGGATGGATTTTTTTTAAAAGGCAGACAACTGACTAAGCTCAAAGTCTGGGTTCAGCTTTACTCACTTACATAGCTTCTAGCTGCTGAAAAAATGTGTTGGTTCAAGAACCGAACAGATGAAACTATTTGAGTATGCAAATTTACAAATAACCTCAGTGATTAATTTGCATATTTTTCACACCACAACAACAACCATTTACGTGCCTAAGGATACAGACAGGCATCTACTAGGATTATCAAAAGCGTCTAGGCACTTAACTCCTAGCACCTAAATATTTGAAAATTTGGCCCCTAGTGTTTCTAATTTCCCTCCCTTAAAAGGTACGAACCTTAGGTGAATCTAAAGATCAAAGACATATTTGCTCTCCAAAGAAAGGTTTGGACTTCAAAGCACATTGTTAGTGGTCACTGAGATAGTAATAGAATCTTCATCCAGGACTGAGGCTCTCAAATGATACCACCATAGAAATAACAACAACAATAAGGCCAACAGCTGAGAGTTTCAAAGGGGAAGATAATTGTTTCACCCTCACTATTAGATGAGTCCTAGATACTGTGCTGAATATTCTTTAGCTTTTCTTACTGCGTTTGCCTTCTGAGGCTATGTCTAGACTGCCACTTTTTTTCGGCAAAAAGTACGCAAATTGCACTCCACAATTTGTGTACCTTTTTCCAATAGTTTTGTCGGAAGATGATCTTCTGAAATTTGGCCCATCTGCACTGGGCCAAATTTTGGAAAAACTACTCTTTCAGAACAGCACTTCTTCCTCGTGGCACGAGGAAGACAGAGCTTCCAAAAGAGCACATCTGCTCTTCTGCAAAAACTGTCAGAGGAAGAAGGGATCTTGCATAAAAGGGGCTTTTTGCGCACAAAAGGCGCCATCTACACAGCGCTTTTTTGCGCAAAAACCTCTTCCGCAAAAAGTATCAGAAGGTATGCAAATGAGAGCACAAAATATGTAAATGAGCACTCCATTTGCATTTCCTCTTCTGGAAAAAGTTCGTAGTGTAGCTGTAGTCTTTGAGGTTAAAGAATCTGTTGGTTATAAGATTAAAGAGACTAGGACTTAATGGCTATTAGCTAGGATGGGTAAGGAATGATGTCCCTAGCCCAGTGCTTCTCAACTCGTTTCAGTCCACGGACCACCAGGCCAATCAAAAAATTTTTGTGGACCACCTCCTTTTTGAGACATGATAAAAAAGAGCAGACAACGAACATTTTGGTTTGAAATTTATTTCTTACTAACAGATTTTTGGATTTTCTTCTCACTGACAAGCTTTTCAATGTTTGGAGTGGTATTTGATAATGCACAACGAATATCGCTTTCCACTGCAAGCTGATTCCTCTGTTTGGATTTAACTTGCAACAAACACGAAAATCCAGTCTCTGCAGGATCCTCTGGAACACTATTAACATCTGTTGTAAATGGATTCCTGATGAAAGATAATCCATCCATTGTCCTGTCCACCTCCGGAAAGCATCGTTGGAATTCATCTCATAGCTTCCGTAAATGATCGAGAATTTGCATCCGAATGGCATCCTTTTCCCCGAGCATGGCATCCACATATGGAAATTGTGGTGAGAGAACAGATTTGCACCTTTCCCTTGCAGCTGAAGATTCAGTTTGTTCAAGATTCCAAAAATATCAACAAGATACGCAAGTTCTAAATTTGACTGCGTCAGCACATTTCAGAATTCCTCTTTCCCTTGAGCCTGGAGAAATAAATCCAACACCTCTCTCAATTGAAAAACTCTGTTGAGTACGTTCCCTGCTGACAACCACCGTACAGAAGTGTAGAACAGAAACACATCAAAGTCGGAACCCATGTCCAGGCAAAATCTTTTGAACAGCTTGGTGTTCAGAGCCGATGATTTGATGTGATTCACCACCCCTTTCAAAACGGCGTTCAGTTGATCAGGCAATGTTTTTGACACCAAAGCTTCCCTGTGAATGAAGCAATGAACTCCAGTTACCATTGAAGCGCGCTGTTTCACCAACATTTGGAAGCCCGATCCTGAGCCCAGCATGGCAGGTGCACCATCAGTGGTGACACCCACAAGATTTACCCAATCCAGACCATGTACTTCAAAGAAATTGTTAACAATTTCCATCACATCCTGAGCCTTTGTGGTGGTATCAAGAGTCTTACAAAAAAGAAACTCGTCTTTGAAGTCTCCCTCAACCAGATATCGTGCGAACACCAATAGCTGAGAGCACAATGTGATGTCAGTCGATTCATCCAATTGTATGGCAAACAATGGAGACTTCTTTATTTCATCCACAACTTGTTCGCTGATGTTCTGTGATATCTCATTTATCTGTCTCAATACTATGTCGTTAGAGACAGATATATCATTCAGCTTCCTTGCTGCTTCCTCACCAAGAATAAGCCGCACCATCTCTCTTGCACAAGGGAGCACAAGTTGCTCTACAATGGTATGAGGCTTCTTGGCCTGTGCAACTTTGTATGCAACAATGTAGGAAGCACGCACTGCATTGCTTGTCTTATTGTAGAATGCACTTGTTGAGTCGAGGCGCTGCCGTTTCAGACCTGATAACCGCTGCTCAAAATAATCTTCATCCTTTTGCAACAAGTTGGGGTGACACTTTTCAAGATGGAGTTTCAGCTTAGCCGGCTTCATTGAGTCATTCCCCAAGACTTTGAAACAAATAACACATTGTGGCAAATCCATGCCTTCTTTTTCTTGACAAGTGAAGCCGAAGTTGATGTAGTCCTCCGAATACTTGTGCTTGACATTTCTCCCTGTCATTGCCATTATAAACAAACTACACCACACCTCTAAAACAACACATGTAGCACAGGATGAATGACACAGCAGTTGCTCAGCATGATGGCGGCAGCTACACTGACGCTCAGAGCCTCAGACGGAAGTTACTGGCAACACAGTGTGGTTGCGTCCTAGGTGATACTATGGATGACGTGCCGCGTGCTTGTGAACATGGCGTAAAACAGCCTAACGGTGGCACCTGCTCATGCCATGTGACTTTGGGCAATGTTCCTGTGGACCACCGAAAAAAGTCACTATGAACCACCAGTGATCCATGGACCACCAGTTGAGAACCACAGCCCTAGCCTCTGTTTGTCAGAGGCTGGAGATGGATGGCAAGAGGGAGATCACTTGATCATTACCTGTTCGGTTCATTCCCTCTGGGGCATCTGGCATTGGCCTCTGTCAGCAGACAAGATACTGGGTTGAATGGACCTTTGGTCTGACCCAGTATGGCCGTTCTTATGTTCTTATGTTATAAGTGAAACCAGCCAAAGGCAAAACTCAGGTCTGTAACTTTCTTCCTTTTACAGAGGCCTTTTCCCCTTTTGACTACATAAAAACATAAGAATGGCCATACTGTCAGACATATCTTCTGACAGTGACCAATGCTAGGTGCCCCAGAGGGAGTGAACAGAACTGTGACAGCGACATTCACTAGGTCAAGTTTTTAACAAGCCAGCAGATGGCATTCTTGCACTTTGTCCTTCACTGCACCAACCATTATGGTTTACCCAGGGACCACGTCACATTTTTATTTCATTAGTTGAGACCAGCTATCTCTGCAAAATGACCATGTTCCAGAAAAGTAGCTAATGTTTTTTAAAATGTAGGGATATTTCCTGTATGCCGTGCCAAATTGTAAATCATTTAACACTGAAGATTAAAAATATTTGCCTGGAGATTATGTCTAGGAGCTCTCACTTCAATTTTCAAACATTAAAAGTAGTCTTTTTATAGTCGGAAAGGGAACTCTTTCTTATGTCCTTTTAGAAGGTATTTTAATATGCAGCAAAATTTCATGCTGAATATAGCATACAAATAGCTTCATGGACAATAAAAGACAGAAGGGACCACTGTGATGAGCTAGTCTGACTGCTTGCATAGCACAGGATATTGCATAGGAACATAAAATGTAACAAATTGAATCAGATCATTGCTTCATTAATCCAGTATAGTGGACAGCTTGTAAAAAGGAAAACAATAAGATGAATCCTAAGAAATTGTTCAAAAGCAAACATGAGATAGGAGCTCTGCAGAATATTTCCAGCTTTGTCCAGGCTCTCAGATGACAGTATGAAACATGAGGTGTAACTATCTGCAGCAATGCTATAAATCTCAGCAATGGCAATAAAATATTAATTGATTTTTAACATGGCAGAGAAGTGTTTGTAATCAAAATATAAAATGATTTGTGAATCATATATAGTATTAAAAGTCCACATAACGATTTTTAATGCTATCAAGTGAAATACGAGCTTATATTATTTATAGCTGGTTGGTGCACAACTATAAAAGATACAATGAGATAGGAGCTCTGGGTTTCATACTTATAGCAATGCTGGATCCAAGTTTATCCATCCTAATGTTGTGGGCTAAAATTCCACTGATTTCAATGTGTTTTTGATCAGACCATTTCTGAGCAAACCTCTGCTGATGTCACTGGAGCCAGGTTTACACTAAAGGGGAAAGTCAACTTAAGATACACAACTCCAGCTATGTTAATTACGTAGCTGGAGCTGAAGTATCTTAAATCACGTTTTGGCACCGTCCACACGGTGGGAGGTTAACAGGAGCACATACTCTCATCTACTTCCCTTACTTCTCATGGGGAGCAGGACTACAGGCCCCGACAGGGGAGCCCTCTCAGTTCAAATTAACTGTCTTCACTAGACCCGCTAATCTGAACCCCGGAAGATTGACTGTGGCAGCTTCGATCTCCTCTGTAGTGTCGACAAGCCCTGGGTTTCCAAACATGGAACTCTAGCAGTATGTCCTTAAGACATCCATAGTGCAACTTGGATAGGAGAATTTTTCTCTTAAACTAGCACAAGATTTGTACTGGTAAACGCAGTGTAATTTGAGAATTTCAAATGGAGAAGCATTAAGTGGAAAATGAAATGGAAATAGTCTAATATTGCTGTCTGCCGCTAGATGGCAGTAATGACACACTAAGAATTTCTAGATTTGTTAATTTATTGATTGCTCTGCTTTTGATTTACATTTTTCTTACATATAATAAAAGCTGGGATTTTTCTTTTTAGAGTGCCATATTTTCAGTTTTGCCTGCCTGTGTACAGAACTGATACGTATACAGGGGATCCATCTGTGTTTGTTATATGGTTCTTATTGCATGAAAAGTTCATCAGCTTGAAGTTTGGTGTCCACTAAGCATGCGGAAAACAAATTTTCAAAATATTTAGTT
This sequence comes from Pelochelys cantorii, assembly GCA_032595735.1. Taxonomy (NCBI): domain Eukaryota; kingdom Metazoa; phylum Chordata; order Testudines; family Trionychidae; genus Pelochelys; species Pelochelys cantorii. The sequence continues at coordinate 250,752,206 of CM064326.1, read as the reverse complement.
CAATCTTTACTTCTATATTTCTTTTTCTCCTACAGTAGAAGTGCAGCTAGGAATCCAAAAGTGTTTGTGTGAATCTACTAATTCAGAAGTATATTTTTAAAAACATATTTTTAATTGGCCATTGGATGTTGACCATCAGTTTAACACCTTACAAGAAATCCTCTCTCACAAGCTCAAAAAATACCTTAAGGCAGTTAGAACAGATAAAACAAAAACCCAAAACAAAACCCAACAACTCTGCAAAAATACTCCAAATAACTTTGAGGGGGGAAAGAACACAATTCAAAGGTTACACAAAGAGTTTCAAAACTTTTCTTTTTTGAATTTTTTTTTCCACGAGTATGTTAGTTTAAAAGATTAAAGTTTGCATTCTGCACTGAAAGTAGCATTTTCTCTAAAGCCCAGATACCAAAGCTGGCTGTGAATTGAAGACTGGGTGTAATTAGATTACTGTAAATACAATAAGAAGCTCACTCGTGGTGGTCTCTAGGTGTCACAGGGCACTCAGGATGTATTGGCAGGATTTGGGACAGTTTGACTAAAAGCAGAGAACACAATCTCAAAATCCTTTTAATCTTTTTGCAGTTCTTTGGGGATTTGTTTGTCGTTAAATAATAGTCAAAAGCTGAAGGGAATATAAAATGACATTAAAGCATTCAAGTAGTTCTATAAAATATTTTTGTTTTAATAGAGTCTGTAAGGATTATATGGGTCTTCTAGAGTCAGTCATTTTAAAAAATCCTGCTCATTTGGATCCATATAATTTTTTCTTTTAGCACTTCCAATATACTGGCTTCCAAAAGTGCTATGGCCTGTTGCTATGTGTCTGGGCTCAACAAGCTTAAACTTTGCATGGCCCATGCTAAACTAATTTGAGTCAATTTGTCTACATCATTCCAACAATCGTTTTGTGCATTTTGAATCGTACATACAACACTGCATGATAAAGGCCCACCGAGCAGATGCCGACTGCTCATTCTGCCGTGGTGTAGCTGTTGCTAGTTCTTCACCATGGTTTCTCCATATCCTAGTGACAATGTTAGTTTTTCGACGGTGGGGTTAAGGCTCTGCCTGGCTAGTTAAGACTTTCTTTACAGAAGACAGCTCCTATACAACTGCCAACTCTAAGCCTGACCTTTAAAATGAAATGGGGGAGTGTGAGCCTGAGTATTTTCAAAAACTTCCCTAGGGAGCTAAAGGAATACAAGGAGATTTTTGCAAGTCAGTTTTAAGCATGTACAAGAAAGGGGCACCAATACCAGAAGCTCTTATTACAAAGTGCCTATCTAACTTGTTTAAAATTGAGTAATATAAATTGTTTGAGCTAGTTTTGGAACATACCCTATAGAAGGGTTATTTTTAGAACTAAAATTGGGCAGAACAAGGTTGAAGAATTAAAACAGTTCAGCTCTGTTCCTGCGGAGTATTATGGGCCAAATCTGCAGCTGGTGCAAGCCAGCATAGTTTCAATGCAATCAGAGTTGTGGCAATTTATATCTGCTGAGGATCTGACCGGAGTGCAGAGCCCCATGTTTCAAAACATTCACTATTTCATGTAGAGGAGGGCCCAGAAATGAGCTGACAGCAGTAGAAGTGATTACCCCATTCTTGTGTATAATAGTCGCTGCAAGAGGGGTTGAAAGGTATTAATTTTCTATTGAGAGAATATCTATAATTGATACTTATATTGTGCCTGATTTGGCTGGATGTCTTTCCTGAAGCTCTCCAGTTGAGGATGATCACTTAGCAAGTCTTGCTTATTTGGAGCCCGACCTAATTTGTATTAACTTCAGACGTGGGAGACTTAGGTTCTAATTCCTAGCTCTGCCACAGATCTGCTGGCTGACCTTGTGCTAATCACGTCCTCACTTTGTGCCTCAGTTTCCCCATCTGTAAAATGGGGCTCACGATATTGGCGTACTTTGCAAAGTGCTTTGAGAGCTGCTGCTGAGAAGTGCTAAAAAAGCACTAGTTATTATTTATTACTAAAGCCAATGGAGAGACTCTCACCAAGTCCAGTGGAAGATGGTTTGAACAGTTTTAGAGAAAACATATTATTTTGAATTCATTTGAAGGCAATTTTGATTGTTATCTAGTATTTATATTACAGAGGTCTGGGTCAGTCATGGGGCCCCCTTGTGGCAGCACTGTACAAACAGAGACGTGACAGAGTTCCTACCTTGAAGAGCTTACTATCCAACAGGAGAAGTGGCATATGAAGGCTGGAGTTGTGGGTGACAATCAAACAGACCCATTGGCTATATTTTGTAGTCTGGCATTTACCTAAATATTGATTTTTCCCAGCTACCCTCTCAACCTAGCTATTAATTGATGGCTGATTTCCTGTAGGCTTTGTGGCAGAAGTGGGGTGGAAAAAGGAAGATAATGGAGGGTGATAGTGGCTTTATGGCACAGTCTGAATGGGCAGTCCATGGCGTAAGGGGCAGTGTGGAAGAACACAAAAAGATGTTTGTGTGAGAAGCAAACAGGTAGGATGGTGAAGGATAGCACGATTGGCTGTGCAGAGCAGGAAGGGTGCATCTAAGCATGACTCACCACAGGATTCACAAGCAGCTAAGCAAGGAGGAGCAACATTGTGAAGATTAAGACAAAAAGGATTTTTTCCCTTTGTTTACGCTTTTGGTAAAAGGGTTTTGCTGGAGCTAGTAAAAAAATGCCTACTTTTCCACAGGAAATTATGAAATAAACCTCTTTTTAAATTAAAATTCAAGTGATTTTTTTTTCAGTGAAAAATATGAACCCCCCAAAAGTTCCAAAACAACTGCTTTGGATTTTAAAAAATGGGTTACAGTAAAAAAAAAAATCAGATTTTAAAAAACAAAAGCAGAAACATTTAACCATACTCCAAACATCTTTATGAAAAATAAATTAGACTGGAAAAAAATGGAAAAAACATTGACCAGAATGCCATAATTTTGTCAGAGGGTTTTGTTGATGAAAAATGGCAATCAGCTCTGCAATCAACAATGAACCAGAGGTCACTGAGTCCTGGTCTAAAACTAGGGAGTTATTTCAAAATAGCCCCCTCTTAGGTCGAAATAAGAAGTGGAGCATTAACACTACCACACCTGTTATTTCAAAATAATGGGCTGATTATTTCAAAATCTGTACTCCTGCTTTCCTTGGGGAATAATGCTAATTTCAAAATTGTTATTTCAAAATAGCATGAGTGTGGATGCTCCGCTGCTGCTAATTCGAAATAAATGGCCTCCAGAGGCCTCTCACAGCTGCAGTTCTGACCACTCTGGACACCCCTGACATCTCCACTGCTCCCCTTCTCCAGCAGAGCTGACAAATCCCGGCAGCAGCAGAAGAGCTTGTCCCTCATGGCAAGCTGTGAAAGCATCCGAGGGAGCCTTGAGTGACCCTAATGCTGCCTTAGAGCCTCCCAGTGGCTGCCAGCACTCCTGCTGCTTCCAAGGCTGCCACTGGAATCAGGGACACAGGAGAGCTCTGGCCTAGACTGGTGCAGAGATCCTCACAGAGCAGTAGTTGTCCAGCGTGGCAAGCTTCCATAGGTTGATGATGACAGACTTTTGCACGGGAATGGCAGGTCTCATGCAGGTGTCCTATTGCCTGAGGACAAGGGCGAGCCACTCACAGAGCTTGAGGAAGGTGGCCTTCAGCATGCAGAATTTCTGCAGCTACTGCTGGTCGTCCCATAGCTGCAGGACGATGAGGTCCCACCAGTCCAAACTGGTCTTCCGTTGTGTTCTGCAGTGTCCAGGGGATTGAGGGGCATGTGCATCAGCAGGAGCACCAGGATCTGGGTGAGCAAGGCCTGCGGACCAAGCTGGTCCTTGTCCTGCTGGAGCAGCGTCAGGGATGTTCCCCACTCTGGCACCCAGAGTGCAGAAGATGGGGGCCCACAAAGAGCTCAAAAGAAGAAAAAACCTTTGCCTCTACAGGCACTGGTTACCAAAACTTCCCTCCAGAATCACCATACACAGATTTTGGGGAATTTGCTGCTACCATCAAGTGATTTTTATCCCTAAAACTGGGGGTAAACACTTGAAATTTCCCCCAGGGGCACCCCAAGCTCTTTTGCCCCGAAAGAGCTTGAAAAGAGAAAAGAGAAAAACAAGCTACAGTCTCCGGTAGCTGACCCCTCAGTCAAAGGCAGATACACACTGACAGACCTTCCAGGACACAAGAATCAAATCATCACCTTAAAAAAAGTGATTTTTATTACAAAACAAAAGATAAACTTGATAAAGCATACTTGGTTGCTAGATGTTACAGCAACTAAGGAAAACAAATTAAAAAACAGAGAAAATCTCTAGGAACAATGCTTAGATGGTAAAGGGGGAGGGGAGGCAAAGAATCACACAGATCAGTTCAAACCAAACCACAAAATAAAGAAAAATTACCCTGAACGTGACTGTATTCACTTTTCCCTGTTACTTACTTCTAATAGTCTCTTTGTCCAGTCTTCTCCTATGCCTGGAATTCCGTGGGGGCATGGTGGTCCTGCCTGGGTTTAAATCATTCTGTGTCTCTCAACTCCTGGCTTATCTCTCCCACACAAAGAAAGCAGGCAGGGAACCTATATCCAATTCAGATTTCAACACTGTATACCTATTTGTTCTCTGGCTTCTTGCTAGCAGCTTTGCTAACTACCTGAGCTTAACCCCTTAGTCGCTGGGTGCTGGTCAGCACTCCTCCTGTCCATGACAAGCAGCACGCGGGGGCTCTGGACAAACTGCGCCATGCGGCACAGCACGAGGTCCATAAGCATGACACTGCTCTGCAGCAGTTCTGGCTCCATGTTGTGAGTGCTGTGGCATCCACAAGGGCAACCAGAGCACACAGTGTCCCTTTTGTGACCCGCGAGAGGGGAGGCAGTGGAAGAGTGGCGTGTGAGAAGTGGCCATAGAGAGAAGCCCTTGAAAGCAGGCTTCTCAGCATGCCTGACCAAGCAGCTAAAGGAAGTCTCCGCCCTCCTGATGCCCTCCACAGAGTGCTTCTGGGGGCTCAAAGTCCAAGGTAGGCTCCACTCAGTGTGGACGCACTATTTTGAAATAATTCTGACTGATTTCGATGCTTCCCCATAGTGGGGACACGCTATTTCGATTTTGTTATTTCAGGAGTTATGTCGATTTTACTTGTTTCAAAATAGCTTCCTAATGTAGATGTGCCCTGAAAATACATTGTCTAGTGCCTGGTTTCCAAAGGATGTAAGTGGAGAGGTGTACAGCTTGGTAGGCTCTGTTTGCACTGCTAGAGGTAAACTTATTCTGTCATTTGAATCAATCTGTGTTTGCCCTCCTTGAGCTTTGCTTTTACTTTTAGATTCAAGTGGACTTCAGTAGTGAAACTAAAAACTTGCTTACCTGAAACAATGGTGCCCCTGGGGCCGGAAAGCTGCCTAAACAGGGGAGCAGGGGGTGGGGGGAGGGAGGGAGGAGGGATTCCCCGTGCATAGTGGCATTTTCAGCTGAGAAAGAGGCCAGCTGGGCCAGCTCTAAGAACGAAATGGCATCCTCCACAGAGCACGGATCACGCCACATGGAAGATGCCATTTTGTGAAACATCACTAAAAAGTTTAGACCATGTGAGCCATTCAAGAGTCCAACTGAATGTTGGCTTCCCTTACTAAAAATGTCACACCACACCACTGTTGTGAGACTTGAGCCTTTCACTCTAATACTGCTATAGCTAATACAAATTCTCTCTTAGCTCAAGTAGCCAAGGTCTGTGATTTTGGAGAAGGTGGTTCTGAATTTTAGCTCCAGAGGATGGCTTTGAATCTGTACTGGAGTTGTTACAATTCCTCAGTGCTCCCACAGGGACTAGCCTGATACAAACAGATGCAGGAAAAAAGAAAGCAGGACACAGTATGAGATGGAGGCAATAGAGTGGGGAAGGATCCACCTCCAGTTAACAGCATATTTGGTCAGTGGCTTGGTGCAAAAGCAAGTTTCTTATTGCAAGGTTTGTTGAGAGGGTTTAAAAACAATCTAAGGGATGTCAACATGTCAAAGCCCCTCAGGTTAGTGCCAGACCAGAGCACTGTGTAGGCAAGTCCTAAGAAATACACACCCAAGGTACCCACACCGTGTTAAGTTGCTGGTTTTCAAGGATGGGGTAGAATTTGGCATTGCAAGTAGAATTTAGCCAACAATTCTGTTAGCTTGGGAGAAGCAACAGAGGCCAGCTTGCTCTCCCATAAGCATGTTGGTTGTGTTGTGCTAACAGGAGTAAGCAGATTACTTAAGATGACATTTCTACATGGAACCTCATTTTCAGTTTTGGAACCTCATTTTAAGAGCTAGAGCTCTGTTGATGCATAGATGCCATGATCAAATATATACACAGACCACGCAGAAATGTGTGCATTTTATCCGGTTATTGCCCCAGTCCTGTACAGTACTATGCACCAAAAAATACCACTGACTTCAGCTGGACTTGCTCCGAGGGGAGGCCTGTCCAAGAACATGAACTTTTGGGACTGAGCCTAGGAAAGACAGTTTAGCACTGCTTTAATGGCTGTGGCACTGACTGACTGTATGACAATTAGCAAATGACTTGGTTTGGCCGTGCCTCTGTTTTCCCATCTATACAATAGAAATAATGCCTGGCGACGTTTAAAAGTGCTTTGAGATCTACATGTATAACACTACCTAATGCTATTTTATATTAATAAAGATTATTTAATACAAGCATCAATATTTAAATAACATTCAATAATTATTACAGAATTTAATAAGAAGAGCTTTTTGCCAAGATCTTCCAGTCAGCAAATACTACTGTGATGGGTCTGTTATAGGATGCCTGCATGAATAGCTACATAGAAGAAACAGGGGCGTACAACTATTCTAAGAAGCACCTAGGACAGTGATGGGCAACCTAGACTAGTGAGTGGGCTGCCTGAGTGGCCCTCCATCTCAGTGGGCCACAAGATTGTCATAACCAAGACGGTCTTCCAGGATAGGGTAGATTTGCTCACTGCACTTGCGTCTCTACAATTTGTGGGAGGTGCCCATTGAACCATAGCAGCGCTTTGATTGGATGCAGAGGGAAAGCACAGCTCTCATAGTGAATGTTGTGTGCAATTAGCATGCACCTTGCTCCACGTGCCCTTGCTTTGTGTGTCACTTTAATAATATTGGTAGGAAAAAACCGATGCTGATGGAAGCCAGCAGAATCTGGCAACCCTGCATGTGGGCAACGGCAAACAAAATGTCTTACCACCATAGAACCCTGATGGGCTGCATGCAGCCCACAGGCCACAGGTTGCTCATCACTGATCTAGGGCTAGTTTCTTGGTTAAATAAATAGCTCATAGAATAGAGCATTTGTATAGTTGCTTCCCACAGCTCATTTTCCTTGGCTGGGGCTATGTGGTAAAAAAAGTAATAGAGCAGATGGGTAGCTGCCTGTCAATTGCCAGTCAACAAATTATGTGTCCTTTTAAAAGGACTTCTTTTGAGTGCCTAATTTTTAACATGTCACAGAATTAAACATGCACTGGACCCAGTGAATTAGACTGCTGCACTGAGGTGCCATTTTAAGTTTACCAACAGTGGAGGCTGCTGACCAACTAGGGAAGTTCCCAGAGCCATGAGTTCATGGAAGACAAAACAGATGAGGTAATTACAGGAATTAGCTCAGATCCTCCATGGGTGCCAGGCCAACTTATTGAGCTATTAGGCTGACTTCATTGCTATGAACTGACTAGACAGAAAAAGCTGGTAACCAAACACACACCTTTAAAGCAACAAACATGTCAGAAGCTGTTTCATTCTGATTTTTTTCTTTAAATAGAGAACTCTTCATGTATTTGCCTGTATAGCACTCTGTGTCAGGTACTGCTTATGTGTGGAGACCACAGCCTATTATACTGGCCAGTACTGTCTCATTGTTGCCTTGTACTCTCTTGTTTGTCTGTGTCCATCTGTTGTCTCTTGTCTTATGCTTTGATTGGAAGATCCCTGAAGCTATGTCTACACAGCAGCATTATTTTGGAATAACTGATGTTATTCCGAAATAACAAAGTACGTGTCTACACTACATGCAGTTATTTCAACATAATGTCAAAATAATGTCGAGCTGGAAGACTTCTTACTCCGACTCCTGTAACCCTCATTGTACAAGGAGTAAGGGAAGTCAGAGGAAGAGTGCTCTTGGGCTTCCTGCTGTGTAGACAGCGCCAAAAGCCAAAATAAGTTATTTCAACTTAAGCTACACAATTGACATAGCGCAAGTTGTGTAGCTTATCTCGGCTTTAGACCTGCTGTGTAGACGTGCCCTGAGACATGGGCCACTTTTTGTATGGCACCTTGCACAATGTGGTCCTGCTCCACGAATAGGGCTAATACAAATAAGCACTGCTTTTTTTATAAAAAAAAAACCCAAAAGGTGCTGGTACTCCAGGCTCAAAGTTGTTGAGAAAAAAAAAAGCCAGCGGCCAAAATGCATTTGTGGTCCTTTAAGAGCCACGTATCCTGAGTGGGCTTCCATCAGGAGCCAAGCCACCCCAGAAAATAGGTGCTGGTACACCAGAGGGGAATCCCATTCAATTATAGTATGATGGGAAAATAGGTGCTGGTACGCCATTCCAGGGTACCAGGGCTGGCCTTAGGCCGATTCGCCTGATTCCCCCGAATCAGGCCCCATGCCTAAAGGGGCCCCGCGCCCTGAACCCGAAAGTGTGCCAGGCGCCATGGGCGGCGAGTTAATATTCAGAGCCGGGGGCCCTGCTCCAGCAATATTTGGAGCTGGGTCGCTCCCCCGGCTCTGCCTGGAGCGGTCCCCGGATCCCACCTGCCAGCCCCCCCGTGTGTCCTCCTACCCCGGCCCCAGAGCATCCCCCTCGGCCCTGTCCCGTCCCTGCCGTGCGCAGCTCTCAGTGCAGCTCCCTCTCACAGGCGCGCACTGCTGCTGCCATGCGTGGCATTCTCAGGTGAGCGGCGCCGGGGAGACACCCGGGCGTGATGTGACGTCACGGCCCGGGACTTTAAAACTGCTCGGCGCTGCGTTGCGCTGCTTGGCCTAGCTCCGGGTTCGGAGTCAAGGGCCCGAGCGCAGACTCCAGCCCCGCAAAGTGGAAGACAGAAGGTAAGGGAGGGGGAAAAGTAGGGGGAAGGGGCTTGTCCAGAGGGGGAAGGGGATGGGGAGGGGGGAAGGGGTGGGAGAGGAAGGGGCTTGTGCGGAGGGGGAGGGGGGAAGGGGTGGGAGAGGAAGGGGCTTGTGCGGAGGGGGAGGGGGAAGAAAGGGGAAGGCACCACGGGACAGCGTGGAGGAGAAACAAATGCCAGGGGGCCAAGTGCAGACAATGAGGAAAAGGGCAGGAGGGGAGGTGTCAGTGGGAGGGGGGACAGGATGATGCTGGTAGAGGAGAGGAGAGGGGAAGGGCATTGGAGAGGGGAAGGGCATGCTGGGAGAGGAGAGGAGAGGGGGGAGGGGGAGGTGCTGGGAGAAGGCTTGAAAGAAGGGGTGGGCATGAGAAAGGTGGGGATGGAGCAAAACATGTGTGAGGGCACGGAGGGGCAGGAGGGGAACGGGGGCAGAGAGTGGTGAGGGGTGGGCATCAGGGAAAAAGAGGGCAAAGGGGGCAGGGGCAGTAAGGAAAGGGGGAGGCACCAGGAGGGTGCAGGGATAAGGGAAGGTGCAGGTGCCAGGGGATTCTGGGGTGAAGCAGAAGGGCAGACACCTGCAGGGGAGGGACCAGCACCAGAGGAGATAGGCAGGGCAGGTGTGTAGAGGGAGGTGTTAGAAGAGGGGATGAGGAGGGGTAGCTCACCTGATCAGAGTGGGGCTACTGGAGGAGTGGGCACAGCAGGGAGAGAAGGGCTGGTGGAGGGGGGCAGGTCACAGGAATGCTGAGGGCAGTGAGAAGGGCAGGAGTCAGGACAGCAGAGGAGGGTGAGGAGTTGGGGGGCAGCAGGCACCAGGGGAGCTGATGGAGCAAGGGGGGGAGACATGGCAGCAGAGAGAAAAGGTAGAGGTTTATAAAATATTTATTAATAACTTGGGTGCCACAGTGGCACATCCAAACAAGCCACATGAACTCAGTACTGGTGCACAACACAAAATCCATTCTGCTCATGGGAGGAAACTCTTAGGCTATGTCTACACTGGCGGCTTCTTGCGCAAGAACATCTTGTGCAAGGGTTCTTGCGCAAGAAGTCTTGCGCAAGAACACATCCACACTGCCATGTGCGAGCTGTGCTTTTGCGCAAGAGCATCCATGGCAGTGTGGACGCTCTCTTGCGCAAGAAAGCTCCGATGGCCATTTTAGCCATAGGGGTTTCTTGTGCAAGAAATCCCTGCCGAGCATCCACACTGCCCTCTTGTGCAAGAGAGCTTACACCTGTTAGAAAAGAGCATAGCTCTTGTGCAAGACACCCTCTCTTACCACGCCATACTGTAAATTTCCTTGCGCAAGAGCAGGTGGGCAGTGTGGCTGCTCTGTGGGTTCTTGCGCAAGAACGGCTGTACTTGCGTAAGAAGCCGCGAGTGTAGACATAGCCTTAGAGGGAACACTTCCCCCAGGCTCTCTGCCCCCCGAGTTAATGTCACACACATTGGGTTAATGCAATTGCAGGATAGTTGCATGAGGGAGGTTTGGTGGGGGGCTAAACTAATCCCTGTTGGTAGGAGGATGGTGGGAAAAGTCCTTCGAGAGGGGTGACATGACACCCTTTACTTCTGGTCATGTGTCCATCTTGCCCTGAGCGTGTTACCTCCAGAGGCCTGGTTAACGGGGGTCAGGGGGTGTGGCTAATGGGGCACCACCAAAAATTATACAAACCTGCCGCCCCTGCTGGGCGCACTGCGGGAGGGGGTGTCGGCCCCGGAGGAGGAGTGCGTCGGCTGCCTGCGCCGCAGGAGGTGTGAGTTTAGCGCAGGGTTTCCCTGCGTCGCAGGAGGGTGTTTGCGCGTGTGTGTTCGTGGGGGATTTTTTGTGTGCCTTTTTTTTTTGCTCTATCAAAAAAATCCCTGGGGCCCCCCATTGAAACTTGTGTGCCTTTTTTTTTTCTTTTTGCTCAACCAAAATTGCTGCGAGGCCCCATCGAAATTGTTCGAATTGGGCCCCGCACTTCCTAAATCTGGCCCTGTAGGATACCATCATAAAATAAGCACTGCAAATAAGAAATGCTAATGTTATGTGCACAAATTCGAACATCCTGCAAAGCAGTAGCTCCTGAGGACCACACATGGCCCCTGTATGCTCCTCAACTCACTTTTTCAGTTTTAAAATTAAAAGCGCTCAGTTCTTAAAGACATTCCACCGTGGAAAGAAACAGGTCAACCCAAACTGGCAGTTGCTCAAAGTCAACAGACAAAACCCTAAGTTGGCTGGGAATGTGCCATAAAAAGGAACGTGTTGAGAAAAAGACTAAATGTTTAGGCAAAAATTTCCATTTTCAAAAAATAACTACGTTTCTTTCCCCCCCCCCCCAAAAAAAGTTCAAATGGAAAAGGAGAAGCATGCAGGTGTGCAGATTGCTGGTCAGAGAGAACAGGTGGGAGTGGAGCTACATGAAAGTGTTGGACCCTCTGTGATCATGTCTCATCTAAACAACACCGCCAGTATATTCTAAACCAACAGTCAAAGAGATGTGACATGTCCTTGTGTAATAAAGATGGTAATAAAGGGTTGAAACTAAAAGTCTGAGTATCTGCCTTAAATACTGATCCTACTGAGAAAGGCCTTTAAAGACTGTATAAAAGTGTCTACAAGAGGCCTGCCCATACCCTGTAGTTTTGAAGGACCTTAGGGTTTACCCTCAGCAGTCTCAAATGACCTGTATCCATTAGTGGAGCATGGGGAGTAGTTTTCAGGATCTATAGAAATGGCATCAATAGCCTACAACTGACCAGAAAGGAAAAGGGGGGCTATTAGGTCAGCCTACAGAGGCTGGAACAGGATGGTTGTGCCCAAAGGTAGAAGTGAGTGTGCTCCTAAATGAGAAGATTGGCACCAAATGACAATCTTTTGTCAAGATTCAAATTTCCATGGCACTAAGGGCGTAAATCATTGTGGGAGTGACTGCTGTACGTATTCCCCTTCCAGGTCAGACTGGCCACTCCAGCTGCCTGTTTTGGCATGTCACAATGAGAAATTAATGGAAACTGGTGGATGGAAAGCAGAGACCTTTAAGAATTAAGTTAATTTCAAAATGCAGCATGACTGTAATGGAAAATTGCATTTAGAGGCAGCTAATGGAGCCAGTTGACTCCAACTGTGGAGCATTCAAAACAGGTTTTACTGTGACCAGATGATCTGATTAATACATCTGGAAAAAGAGACCTTGGAAGTGTACACAACAGATGAACTAATCACGAGCAATAAAGACGACAGTATTTACAGAAAATCTTTCCAAGGACAGAGATTGTCTTTTCTGACATCATTCTACCAGATCTTCTAAAAATGTCCTATCTACGTCAAGGCACTGGGCAGGAAGGAGGTAAACAAAGAAACCATTGACTATGGGGGGATAGCAAACAGTTTGATGATGAAGCATAAAACCAGCAGGATGCAATGTGCTGGGTTTTAGAGAGCACTGTCTAGTGGTTATAGCACAGGCCTCAATCCAGGAGATTTGGGGTGAAATCCTGGTCTCATTGAATTCAAAGGAGTTTTGCCATTGACTTTAATGGGGGCTAGGATTTCACCCTTGGTTCTGACCATGATACAACAAAGCTGGTAAATATATGCTTAACTTGAAACAAATCAAAGTCAGTGAAACTTAAGCACATGGTAAAGTATTTGTTGACTCAGAAGCTCTATTCCCTGCTCTGCTGCTGATTCACTGTGGGTCAGATTCTGATACTAGATCTCATTAGACTTTTTTTTTATCCCTGCCAAAAATTTCAACCTTTTTGAAACCAAACCCCAAACCCCAAAAACTGAACTAAGCCTTTTAGAATCCATATGAACAAGGTAAGTATGTTAGCCCCATTTTACAGATGGAGAAAAGGAGATGCAGAGAATTTAAGTAACTAGTTCATAATTTCGCAGGCCCAATGTCACATTTTGAAATACAATCCAGACCAGTGAGGTGCTGTATCATCCATAGGTGTCTTCAAATGCTCTGTTGCTGTAGCTCCCTTGTCTAGATGCTCCCTGGCAGCACACAAGCCTATTCTGAGTGTCTGTGTGATCATCAACTATGGACCAACAGCTCTGACTCCAGCAGCTTGCTTGTTATACCACAGCCATACTCTGGCTCCATTGAACTTGGTTAGACATGGCAAGATAGCCGTAGCAGCCCCAGTCCCAAATTCACATGCTCTGCAATGCCCAGCCCTGTCCTGGACCATTCAGAGATATAACAAGGTTTGTTTGCTCCACTAAAGAGACAAGCTGCACAGCTTGTCACTTTAACTGGTGTTAACTATTGCTACAGTTTAAGCATCACACTGGGTTGGTTTAGATTAAAAGTAAAATATGATTATGGACAAAAGGAGATAGGATTTTAAGTGAGTCTAAGTATAAAGGATAGTGTTAGAAATGGTTACACACAAATAAAATTGAAATACTTTCTAGAGACTTATGAAATTACAGTCTTAGTTCAAAGTATGATTGTTATCACACTACTTTCCAGCAACATGGCTGACCACCCTTCTGGTCAGGATCTCCTACAAGATCCAATGTGGTTGGTTCCTTTGTTTTCTTAGGTGAAAAATGGTGTAGGGTTCTTTGCCCTCTTCTTTATAGTGCAGTTAAACCTTGGAATTGGATTCTTCTGAAAGTCCTCCCCCACAAGAAAAGTTCATTCAAGGTGTGAGGAAGGAAACATGGAGGCTACTGGTAAAAGAAATTCCATTCTGGTTTATTTCCTCCTTAGTGTCTGCTACAGTAAAAATGAATGGTCACTTGACATGTGATTGCTAACTGACTCTGAAGCCCTGCCTGGAAGTGATGGCCTGTCCTTGGCCTAGGGGAAGCCAGTTTACCTACATCTCAAACTCTTCAGTAAACACATTGTAGTTCCACATTTCCCTCATATTTGAATGGTCCCTTGGGCATTTACCATACATACACCATAAAAGAATGTTAATGATTAAGTTCTGCTTCAAGCAGCCTGATAAGCCCTTAGACCAGTGGTCTTCAACCTTTTTAAGCACAAGATCACTTTTTGAATTTAAGTCAGTCCAGGATCTACCACAAACCCAAATACCCCTGCCCCACCCCTTCGCCAAGGTCCCGCCCTCCTCGCTCTGTAACATGGGGTACAGAAGAGGGGGACAGAGTGACATCAGCACCCCTCCTGACTCTGTCTCCTCCACCCTGCACAACAAGCAGGAGGGTCCCAGAGGGTAGCTCTGAGGCTCTGGGCAGGAGCAGAAGTGCAGTGTTGGGAGGGGCAGCTTAGGGTCCGGAACTTGATAGAATCATAGATATCTTACATGACACACCTCAGATACAGTTTATGACATTAATTAACTAGGGCACATTGAATTGGTCAAACCAGCTGAAACTCAATATCAGATAATAGTGAGCTCTTTCCCTCTTCCCCTGGGATGTTGTTAGGGTTAAAGCCAGATTCTTACACCCTTTACTCACACTGAATGGGACCTTATTCTACAATGGCTCCAAGGACATTTGGAAATGCCATCATGGTACCTTATTGGAGCTCAGTATCTCATGCTCCCAATCTCTCCTGTAGACTTAGCTCATTGGTTGGATTACTTCTCCCTTGATGCATCACGGTACCCTGTGTCATGCGGAGGGGAAGCATTACATCATGGAGTCCCCAGCTGGGGTGTGTCAAGGGAAATATAGTACAGCTGCAGAGTCCAGCCCTGAGCCAAGAATGGGGACATGAGCCAACCAAACTACAATTCCCATGAGGCTTCATGGCATCATATCCAAACAGAAATATTTCTGCTTTTGGCCAAGAACTAAAAACTTTTTGGTTTGTAGACATTTGAATTTTTGAGGGAAAAATTAAGATTTTTCAAAGAAAGTAGATTCTTTTTGCAAAATTATTTATTTGATCATAAACTCAATTTTCCATTAAAAACAGTTTTGACTGACAATTTTCACCCAGTCCTACCTTATGCCTTTACTTTTGGTGAATAGTAACTTACTCCTTGAGTAGTACTGATGACTTCAGTGGAATCAATTTGTGAAATAAGGTAATGAGTAAGCATGTCAGAACTGGCCCTGTGAAACTCTGGGTTAGTCACTTGACTTCCATGCCTGCTTTTTTCTCTCTGTAAAACCAAGCTAATAGAACCATAGAATCATAGGGCTGGAAGGGACCTCGATAGGTCATCTAATCCAGTCCTCTGCCCTCATGGCAGGGCTAAGCATTACCTAGACCATTCCTGACAGGAATTTGTCTAATCTGCTTTTAAATATCTCCAGTGATGGAGATTCTGCAACCCCCCTAGGCAATTTATTCCAGCGCTTAACCACTCTGACAGTTTGGAAGTTTTTCCTAATGTCCAACCTAAACCTCCTTTGCTGCAATTTAAGACTATTGCCTGTTGACCTATCATCAGAGATTAAGAAGAACAACTTTTCTCCCTCCTCCTTGTAGAAACCTTTTACAAACTTGAAAACTGCTATCATGTCCCCTCTGAGTCTGCTCTTCCCCACCCCAGTCCTCAATTAACATACATGCTCCTTCTTATTTGTGCTTCTTCTTGTTTGCACTCTGTAAACTGCTTCTAACAGCTCCTTTCCCTACTTTGTTCAAACAATAGCCTTTGAAAATTTATTTTAATGCAACTGAGACCGAATTTTTATTTAATTTAACAAATGAATAATTCTCTTTTCCAAATTCCCTTTAGCTGCTTACAGATATTACTTAATAGTTTATCTATATGCCTGCCAAATTTTTGCTCCTCTCAAGGCATGCAAACACTAACCTTTTGCTTGTATATCAGATCAGCGGGGGAGGGATGCGGTAGGCCTTCTCTTTTTACTCTCATTTTCCCACACGGGTAATGAAAATATGTAACAGTTAGGTTTTACATAGGTAAACTTGGCAGCTTTACCTAGACTGAGATATTATGTTTGGGAACAGCTCTCGGAATATGGCTGTCTGAAAATTTGTGTTGTGGATCAGGCACAGGAAAGATATTTTTATTATAAATTGTGTTTATATCATTTCAATATTATTTTATATAATTTTGACTTCTTAAATTATTCAGTTTCTTCTCTTGTGTATTTAAACAGTTAGTATTGGTGAGATTCAGTGGTTAATTTTTTTAAGTGTTGCAAGATTGGGGCAGTTCAAGTGAGTAAAGACTATCGCACTGTCTCCCAAATATTCCTCTCAGTCTCAGGAAAACAAAACCAATTGTGCATCCTGGTCATGTGTGGTTAAAGGCCCTACCCAAAGTGAGCGGTAATTCAGAGTAGATTGTGTATAATTTGTAATATGATCCTCCCTCTCCTTTCTCTCATGGTCATTGAGCAGTGAAATACTTCACACCAGTGGTATTTACAGTATATTCATTCTCATCTGAGTTAGTGCCCATTGAAAGGAGTGGGACAATTCACATCAGCCCTGTTGTTTCAGGCTCTTTGCAAACTCAGACAGACATTACTGCATACTTTACACAAAGTCATATTTTCAAGGTTTTCGTCGTAGCCATAACAGCTAGAGACCTAGCTTTCATTTGAAAAAATAAATTCAGTTAAATTAGTACAATATAGTGAAACTCTGAAGAACAAAGGAGAGGCTGGTCCACATGTGCCCACATCAGTTCATATGATGACACTCCAATTATTCAACTTTGAAGGCCCAGGTCGGCAATGACAAACCTGATGAATGACTATATTGAGGGGCAAATGGGAACAGTGGCTATATCTATTTAAAACCTCCATTATCAAAAACACAGTGTTATCACTCTGCCAGAGCTTGACCTGTTTACATGGATGTCATAACCCCCAGTCAGTTTGCCTTTTTAGACTGTAAGCTCTTCAGGTGTCCTTTGTGAGACATGGCCCACAACGTGTTAGACCTCACCCAGCACCAAATAAAAATAATGCATTCAAATTTGTTAAAAGACAAAGCAAACTTCCTGAGTATTCCTTGCGAGTAAGTTGATCTGGAGGCAGCGGAGTCCTAAGTATTACAAAGCAATTTAAAGAACTCAGAATTTGTTAAATTTATACATAGTCAAAGGTTGGGAGCACAACTTGCCTTCTGACACACGTGACTTGTGGTACACTTGGGAGCTGCACTGACCATCTATACCCCCACCAAAATCTTAATTGTTAAATAGGATGCCCTCACATGCCCTTCTGCCCCTTTGGATGGCCCTCCCTGCAGCTCCTCCCCCTGCAGGCCCCAGTCACCCCTACTGTGGTATATCCCATTGCAAATGCACTAAGTAAATGGCCATGCCTGCCATCTTGCCTACTTTCTTGTTCTCTTGCTAAGTGCATTTGGGTTCATGATGTTAGGAAGACAGGAAAAACATTGTAGGCAGAACTGACCAAACGGCAGTGCAATCCTTTGTAAACGAATGGAAAATGAAATTTTGTGAAGATGGGGCATGGCTTTTTCAAATAAGCGTTTCCTGGTGGTACCTCTGTGCATGCAGTCTTGCCCGGAGCAAGCTTTTGGGTAATTTGGACACAGGTTTTGGAGAGTGGAAGGTGATGGGTGGTAGTAGTCCAGACTGGATGGGCAGAAACTTTGAACAGCAAAGAATGTTCTAAGGTGACACGCCTTATAATGCTTTCTGCTTTGCTACGATACCACAGTACTTCAAAAGAGGAGGAACAGTTTTGAATTCTGGAGGCTGGGATGTGTCTTTTTATATCCCTTTGATATTACAGCCCTGCTGAGATATGTAAGTGGATGGGAGGAAGGGAGGAGGGGCATGAGACAATAATCTTCTGGAGTCTTATCTGCTGCTGACTGAAGTCAGTGGAGGTATTGCCAGTGTTTGCAGTGGGCTTTGGATTATGCCCCTTCTGCATGGATTAAAGTAGGCAGTAGGGGATGGCAGCCCAAACTAGCTTCTGTGATGGTTCAGATGGATGGCCTCTCTGCCTGCCTAGAACAAAAAAGCGATAAGGAAGTAGACAGGGTAGCAACCCAGTAATGCAGCTCAGGTTGTTGGCCCATGGGTTCATATTTGATAGTGTGCTCACACCAGGTAAGGCTGCAGTGAAGGGTTTTATTCTGACGGTGTCAGTAACACTGCAGCTTGTCTTAGCTTTCCAAAGATCATCTATGGGACTAATGGTAGAGCAAATAAGCAGCTGGGTCACTATGTAAGTAGTTCAGGTTAATGTGAAAAGGAATGTAAGAGGGGGAAGGGTACAGTTAGAGCCATCAAAGCTTTCACTTCCTCTGTATACCCCAAGAGGTGGAAAGCATTGCCTAATTTCAGATCCCTAAGTACAGATTTCTTCTGTAGTTTCTTTATGATTTGTCCTTTGTCGCAAGTAATGCCTTCAGAACGCAACTGCCTCTTCTCCAGAATTCCCTAGGACTACTTAATTCTACTTTCCGTGAGCTCATTGGTTTTAAAAAGCTACTTTAAAACAGATTTAGTCATGCAACCCCCCCCCCCCCATATCTGAGTATGTAAAATAGGACCTACCATTTCAAATACAAAGTCAAAACAAGTAACTTAGAGAACATACACGTCCTTGTGTAAAAGGCAGAATTAAAAACATTCTGGTATTTAGGTAAAAATGTGAGGCCTAAGTAGTTAAAAGCAATGTGTTCTAAAGGTTTCCTTAATCTATTTTCCCCCAATTCTTTCCACATCTAAGAAGCTTGTGGAGTTAGTTGCCGATTAACATTCAGGAAGATTGTACTCTGTCTCCAGTTCATTGCTCTTTTGTTGGCTTATTGTTATTCAGAGCCTATTTATTGTAGATGAGCCATTCATTTTCCTCTAATTGGATGGGATTGGATTTCACTTTCATTGTTGGACCTATTGAAAACCCAGGAGGTGGGGATGGGAGGAAAGGGAGGGGGAAGGGAATCAGACAAGGGTCGTGGAGGTTTAACTGAGCACTAAGTTTAGATTTCTGCTCAACAAAGCTGTACCTTTTTTACATAAACCCCTTACTTGGATTTTCAAATTCTCTGTGAGGTCTTGAATATTTTATTCCATCTCTAAAAGACCAAACAAGTTCATAAAGATTCTGCCCTCTGTTCCTTTTGTAGGAACTTGCATAATCAGTTTATTGTTGATGCATAGGCCTGAATAAAATTCCTTCTATATCTCATACCAGTAATCTCACAACTCCCCCTGAATTGTTAACAATAATAGCAAAAGACATATCAGCAAGTTGAACTGGAAATACAGATCTATTGAACAAAGATGTGACATTTGTATAGAGTCACATTTCAGAGTAAGACCTACATGGTAACACCTACTACTGAACTGCATCAGAGTAAGAAACTTACACATTACAGAACAGAGAGAAAAAACCAAAAGCCACTATTCACAGCTGGCACAAGTTTATCCTTAGGTGCTTCTGCAGCTAAATCAACAATTTCATCTAAAGCAGAGTGGTTTGTGGAAACTCAGTGATCAACGTTCTCTCTAATTTTTTCCATCCATGTGTGGAATAAATGTTATGTGCACCAAGGCATATGTGGATGTGTACCACTAGTAGAAACACATGCTGCTGGCTGTGGGCATTCTGCTAATCAACTGGGTGGCATTTGAATCTCTCTTAGGTGGCTGTCCAAATACTCAGCTTACCGGGAAGAGTGCCATTGATCACTGGAGTGCTGTCTGGGCACATGGGGCCAACATAAACCCAATGAATCACGTAAGTCCCATTTAGGCCCCCCCCCAAATAGGGTTTAAGAGGAACTTATGCATTGGCCTTATCCTGACTTTCCTCACTGAATTAAATTTTACCTGCAGATGCATACAGGAAGCCCCTGACTTGCGACCGCCTGAGTTCCGCCCCCCCACACTTACAACCATTTTTGTAAGTGCAGAAGGGGCCGGAAACCCCCAATTTACATCCTCGGCCCGCATTTACGATGGCACATGGCACCTATTGTAAATGAAGGTTCGAGTTACGATGCCCCCCGACTTGCGACACTTCCCCGGAACCAATCGCGTCGCAAGTCGGGGACCTCCTGTAAATTTTAAGTTCAGAAGGGACCATTATAATTGACCTCCTGCATAACACAGGCCTTAACTTCATTTTATCTATAGTCCATATTTAGAGGGTCCATGATGCTGGCTCTCTTCATTTCCAGCTGAGAGAGAAAAAGAGAGAGAGGATAAGGAGATGTAGATGCAAACAGCAAAAGCAGACCGGGTGATTAACTTTTTCAAAAAAAGGACAGACACTTACCAAATAAAGACAGCTGCAAAGTAGATAATTTCTCATATTACCTTTTCATTTATGCAGTTGCTGTTGCCATAGAGATATTGTGCGATCATGAAAGAGAGGGGAGATGGTCCATGTAGTCACGAATGGGAGGTAGTCCAAGAATCAGTGTCTACGTTACGATGTGATCCATGCTATGAACAAGTGTAAGAATCCCTGATAAAAAAAAAAAAAAGTTGGGGTTAACAAGAAACTCTCTGCAATATTCTTACTTCAAACAGGAGTAAATTCTGCGGATGCAAACTGTCTCTTGTGGGGTCTCCCGTGGGAGTTTACATCACCCAGCTACATCTGAGATGAGTCACAGCCAATGGCCAAAATCTCAATGCAGACAGGGCCTATTCAGAGAAATTATTTGACAAATAGTTTTGAACAAATTTGACTAAGTTGTGACTGTTCACAGACAATTTGAATAAAAAACTGCAAAATGTGTCAAATTATTTGCTGTGAATTATGTGCTGGCTCTAGCTGAGACAGTATATTTTGGGAATTAAGTGTTAAAATCTGCCCGAATGGCAACCAGTGAACAGTGCAACACTGCAGGGAGTGTGACAAACAGACTACAGAATTTCAACCAGTCCGTTCTGCATCAAACCAAAGAGCTTGTGGTTGAATTACAGCCAATTGGAAAATCCACTACATCTCTTGATAAGTTACTCCAGTAGTAACATAGCTTCACTATTTAAATGTGCCTTATTTCCAGTTTGAACATTGCTACTTCAAGCCACTTGATCTTGTTATGCCTTTGCTGGACAGATTAAAGAGCCCCCCACTTTCACATGGATTCTCCCTGTGTAACTAGACCAGATTGCTGCTGACAGGATTGCCAGGCCCCTAGGCAATGTAAGGAGTTGGCTCCCCATTCCCAGAAGGGGTGGGACTAGGACTAGGGTTGCCAGGTGTCCCGTATTCACCTGGACAGTCCGGTATTTTCGCCTTCTGTCCAGTAAAAAAATTCAGAGAATACCGGACACCTAAAATGTCTGGTATTTTCTGATTTTTTTCCCCAGCCAGAAGGCAAAAATGCCGGGCACCTGGTAACCCTACAAACACTCAGCGCCCGGCCTCTCCCCCTTCCAAGCCGCCCTCCCTTGTTCCCAACACCCCCACCCCCCGACCCCAGTCCCCATGCTTACCTGGTTCCGCAAGGCTGCCGGCACAAAATGGCTGCCAACCAAGGTGAAGCAATGCTTCCCCTGGGTCTTAGTGCTCAACTACTCCCCTGTTTCTATCCCTGCACTCACTCTTAAAGGGGACATGCTGTTTTAATGCTGTTTCATTTTAATTTTCTTTTTTTTTTGCTCAACAACTTTGGTCTCCCCCCCCCCCCTTTTTTTTTTTTCTTCAACAGAATTTTTTCCCGGAATTTTTTTTTGGGGGGGTGTGTTCGGTATTTTTGTTTCAACCATCTGGCCACCCTAGCTAGGGCAACCAGTCCCTCAGCCCCCCTCCCCTGCCAACGTGTGCGCAGTGCCCCCACCCCCCGCACGTCCTCAGAGCTGTCCAGAGTGCGTGGCGCAGGGCTCTGGAGCGCGCTGCACAATGATCCAGGAGCAATTCTAAAGAGCCTGGAGCTCTGGCTGCTGCCCCTGCTACAGTAACAACGGGAGCAGCCAGGAGCCCCAGGCCCTTTAGAATCTCTGGGCCCCAAGGCGATTGTCCCCACCCGCCTCCCCTTCCATTGGCAGGCCTGAACTAGACCATCACCAAGTCACCTCTTAACCTGCTCTTTTGTAACAGATAGAGTGAAAGACTAAGGAATTCAATCTAAAAACAAGTAAGGCAGTCCTCATATCATTCTATGACACCTCGCTGAACCTACTCCAATTTCTCTGCCTTGTCTTTGAAGTGTGGATTCCAGAACTGGACACAGTATTCTAACAGTGGTCTCACCCGTGCAATGTAGAGGGAAAGCCACCTCCTTACTCCTGTAAAATATTTCTTTGTTTATATGCGCAAAGATTACATTGTCCCTTTTAACCATAGCATCAGACTGGGAACTCATGTTCAGCTGTTTGCCCACCTCTAAATCATTTTCAGAGTCACAGATTTCAAAGACACAGCGCCCCCATCTAGTAAGTTTGGCTTACATCCTTTTTTCCTGGATGTATGACCCTGTGTATTGATTGATTACACCCAGCTTATAAAGAAATTCTGATTGTTCTGTATAACTGACCTGTCCTTACGTTTATTTACATCTGACCAAACTGTTATCTGGAAACTTTATCAGAAAGGACGTTATATTTTCTACCTTACCATCGATAAAGATATTGAACAACATTGGGCCAAGAACCCTGCAAGACCCTCCCAGAAACATACCCACTAGACTAGATGATAATTCTCCATTAGCCGTTACAATTTTGAGATCTATTAGTTAGACAGTTTTTAATCAATTTAATATTGTGGTATTAATATTAAATTTATATTATGGTATTTTTCTTTAGAACATTATGGCTGCGTCTAGACTGGCATGATTTTGCGCAAATACTTTTAATGGAAAAGTTTTTCCGTTAAAAGTATTTGCGCAAGAGAGCATCTACACTGGCATGTGCCTTCGCACAAAAGATTTGCTTTTGCGCAAAAGCATCCATGCCCAGTATAGACGCTCTCTTGCGCAAGAAAGCTCCGATGGCCATTCTTGCGCAATAAATTAACGTTCCTGTCTACACTGGCCCTCTTGCGCAAGTATTCTTGCTTATGCCTGAGTGGGAGCATCCAAGTATTTGCACAAGAAGCACTGATTTTGTACATTAGAAAGTAAGTGTTCTTGCGCAAATTCTCGCGGCCAGTGTAGACAGGCAGCAAGTTTCTCTGCAAAAGCGGCTGCTTTTGCGCAAAATCTTGCCAGTCTAGACACACCCTATATGTTATTTAAATCAAATGCCTCCCAGAAGTCTACATTTATTATTTTTATCAACCCAAGCATCTAGTCCCATTAGAAAGTGAGAAAGATTGTTTGACAAGACCTTTATTCCATAAATCCATATTGATTGACATTATATTGCCACCTTGAACTTGTTATGATAGTAATTAAGAGCTGATTTACATTTATAAAGCTTCTTTTCACAAACTAACTCTCCTCAGATGCCAGTGGCTGGGCAGAGGCAAAGGTGCTACTGGTTGGAATAGGAGACTAGGAAGGAGTGTGTTGAGGTCAGAATCTAGGGAAATGGTGGAATTTCTGGAGGAGGCAAGAGGAAAAGAGACACGGGGGCAGATTGGGACGCTGCAATGGTGGGGGAACAGGAGAGTGTAGAAGGAGGCAGGAAGGAAAATGGATGAGGCTCCAGGAGTAGGTGGAGGGACCATGAAGTGTGGGCAGGTCTTCATTTATATGAAAAAAGACCTTGTGGGTTCAAAGAGGCTATGTCTACACTACAAGGTTTTTGTGCAAAAACTGGCAGAGTGTCCACACCTCAAGCGCGTTTTTGCGCAAAAAAATTTACAGTAAATCGACAAGACATAGGGCTTTTGCCTGTAGAGTTATTCCTCTCCCCACGAGGAATAACTCCTTTTTGCGCTACAGCTCTTGTGCAAAAAGGCATGTGTGGACTCTCCGCAGGGGTTTCTTGCGCAAAAAGAGCCTATCAGAAAAAGCCCAGGTGCTCTGATGTCCATTCTGTGACTGGCCATCAGGGCTTTCTTGCACAAGAGCGTCCATGTAGTGTGGACGCTCTCTTGTGCAAAAGCACATTGCTTTTGCGATGAGCTTTTGAGGAGTGGATGCGCTTTTACACAAGAAGTTTTTGTGGAAGATCTCTTCCGCAAAAAGCTTCTTGCGCAAAAATCCTGCAGTGTAGACAAAGCCAGAATGTAGGAAACTCAGGGAGATATAATTATTGGGATGAGGGAGGGAAATGGGGTTGATCATTGTAATTCTCTTGTGTTTCACATTCCCAATCCATATTGTGGATCTCATTTGCTTTTCAACCACCAATTACAAAAGATTAATGTAATTTGCACAGGGTGAGACATATAGACCCAGATCATCAAAAGTATTTAAGCCCTAATTCCCACTGATTTCCACAGATGTCAGGAGTCTAAATTCTTTTGATGATCAGGGCCATACTCACAAGCAAAGGAGAAATGTTACATTAAAATCAAAATATAGCTACAGGATAATGGATGCTGTCACCATGACTTACCTTTTTGTGCTTGGGTATAGCTCCTGTTTACTTTTTTTCTGTGAATGGTTCAGCTCACCGGCCAAACCAAACTCTGTCACTGCTGGTGTAACAAAAGTCTCCTCCCTCCCCCCACTTCCAAAAAAAAGACATTTCAGCTCAAATCCAAAATCTTCACCTTTGGGTAGGGCTGAGCCCAGGTTCCCAAGAAGACTTTCCCATAATGAACAGTTTGTTGAAATTCCTGTTTTTTTTCCAAAACAACAAAAACATATTTAAAATGGAAAATTAAGGAATTTGATTTTGATTAAAAAAACTGAAGTTAAACTTTTTTCATTTTGAATATTTTTGTTTTGTTTTCCACCTCATCCCAGAAAAAAGGGGAAGAGGGAAAAGAAAAAAAAAACAAGCAAAAAAATTAGACAATGATAAAGTTGCATTTGGTTTAACTTTAAGTAACTTTTTTTTTACCATTTTTGAATAAGGGGAAAAGTGGAAAAACAATTAAACAAAATTTAAAAAATATAAATGAAGACCTTCCCGCTAGCTAGAAGCCCAATCATAGATTTCACTCAGTCATCCTCGCTCTGAGGAAAAAGAGATTACTTGTAGGCCTGGGCCCATTTCCCTGTAGTCCTTGCTGCAAGGCCTACAGTCCCCAGAATACCTATTTTCTGAGTTGAAATCTGTACAGACGTGTGCTAGTCCCAGAGCATGCCTGAGAAGAGCCAGCATGTAGTATTGCCAGCTCAGTGTTTATTTTAAAATGGGTGATAGGACTGCAGAGGGCCCTGGAGCTCATTTCATGATGACGCTAGAAGCCTCAGCCCCATCATGCAATTCAGCCCTGCCAGAAGCTAGCAGACTTTCCTCCCCTTTGCTTGCAATGCTCACAGAAGGAGTGGGAGAGCAAGAAACAGAATAAGCCCAGTAGCTCAGTGTAGATTTAGCCCTCCTGTCCTCTGAGCAAGGGGGACAGGCCAGCACCTCTGTTCCTGGGAAAGTACAGGAGGGCGAAGAGCTCCTGGAGAAGCAGCAGTGAGGCTCAGGAACTGACCTGGGGAGTGGAGCGGGCCTATGATTTTTGATCTGCTGAGATTGGCAGTATGGAATGTGCCCTGTTACAGACACCATTAACATAGTGATACAATCTGTACTGACCTAGCATGCTGCCAGGAAACCTGAAAGATGTTTACAAAATTATATTGGAGCACAGTGGAAATAACTTAGCTTCCACAGTAATACCAGAAATTACAGTAAAAATGAGATTAGTAATGACTACTGTCATGAGTTTTGATATTTCCTAAAGCTGTTACAAATTAAGTTTAGAAACCTTATGCTGATTACATTTAAATTATGTCCTTTTAGGAACTGGCATTTCTGAAAAAAACCCTACAAACAAAAAACAATAAAGAGGGGTGTGTTATCTGTTGGCATTTGGTTACTGACAGTGTTATGTGATATGTGAAAATTAGCTCATTTTATTTAAAGCTTCAGAGGGGTAGCTGAGTTAGTCTGTAACTAGAAAAGCTTTATAAACAACTATCTGGATCTGAACTTTTAATACTCCAGTCATCTGAATAAGTGGGTTATGCCCATGAAAGCTCATGATACCATCTACACGTTTTGTTAGTCTTTAAGGTGTTATCTATTTGTTGTTTTTTAAGTTTTTTTTATTTAAAGATTAGATATGGATTTAGGAGTTTAAACTGATGCTTAACTTAACATTTCCAAAAAGCCTGGTCAGTTTTCTATGCTGGGAAAACAAAACACAGCATGGACTCCGAATTGGTTGGTGTAATCAAGAGCTGAGAGTAATTTATAATGGTAACATTTCTGCCTGAGAAGTAGCACCAAATGGAACACCACAGGGATCAGTAGTGAACACAGTTCAACAACTGAATTAATGATATGGAGCAGTGGCACTTGTTCAGCCCATCTCTTGAAGCAGGGCAAGCAAAAGCTCAATTATAGCAGCACCCCATGTGCTGTCTGACAGAAGCAAGGCAGCAAGAGGAGTATTGGAGTAGGAATCAATTAAATAAATATCAAGGCCCTAAAATTGAGACACCCCTTAAAATGCATTCACAGGAAAATTTCTAATATAGTTTTTTTAATGATTCACCAAACACAACCCCCCAAACTTTGATTTAAAAAAACATGTTTAAAAAGATAAAGATAACAGAATCGTTATGTTTTAAAAAACTCTCTTATTCTGGCTAATAGATTAAGGGTAGCACAGAATAACATAGGACACTATATAACATTGAAATATAAATGAAGAATTGTTAAGAGTTTCGATAGCCGATGTTATGAATGACTATAATTATGTATAGTGAATGAGGTAACATTCAAGGTCATGGTTTTTGCTGGCATAAGAGTGGCTTTGCCAATTCTTCTCTTACATAGAATTGCTAATCTACTTAAAATATTGCTGATAGAACAAAGGTCATGTGGGAAGGTGTAAGTAAGAGATACACCATTGTGTAAGGATAAGTAAAAACTCCTCATTTTTTCTTAGGAAGACCCAGGGCAAGTGAGACAAACAGGCCCACCAATGGGGGAGGCAAAGGGGTCAGTTGCCCCAGGGCCCAGTGATTCAAAAAGGCCTGGGGCTTCTGGCTGTTGCTATTGCAGCGGCAGCAGTGGCTGGAGCCCCATGCAGTGTGCTCCAGAGCCACAAGCAATGCTGTAAGGCTGGTGCAGGGGAAGCTAGCCCCAGCCTTGCCTCTTCTGCCCAAGGCTCCGCACCTTCTGGGAATGCAGGGCCAGGCCCCCAACCTGGTCAGGGGCCTGGCAAATCTGTCCTCCCCCCCCGGATACAAAACAACATGCCCCAGAAGCTGCAAAAGTAGTAGGAAAAATATAGAAGTTGGGTAAATGAAGCTTGCACATACATAATATATGGGTTACCTAAAATCAAAGGGTTGATGTGCAGAAAAATGATTGGATAAAGACACAGCCATCTGAACTGCAGAAATATATAAAAGATCTAAGTGAACATTGGCCCAAACTGGAATAATACTGGACCAGAAACTGAAGAATGGGACCAAAGGACAAAGCCAAGAGGATCAGAGAAGGTAGCGAGTATCACAGAAGAGAGAACTTCTTGGTGGCCCAGAATGTGACAATTTGGACTCATTTGTCTGTTATGTGTCTGGCGTAAATACCTGCCCTGGCACTGAGAGTGACAATAATTCTGTCTGAAACTCTATCAATAAAGGGGAAAAGTGATTAAGTCCAGATTGGGTGGACTTGTGACTAGTTTTTCAACTTTTACCCCCCCTCTCCAAATAAGACATGATGATGTGTGACTGCTCACTGCCATCCTACTCAGGGAAGAAAAGAAACTAGAAAGACATTCTGTCCCCACTCTCAGACATCCAGAGGAGAGGAAGAGAGTGAAGAGCTAATGTGTGAGTATGGTACAAAGTAAATATTGGGCCATTTTTTAGTGTTACCATTCTCAGCCAGGCAGTCTTGGATGTGCAGATATGGTAGTACATTGTCAAGATGTTGCATGGTGAATATTTTATGTCTCTCTAGAACCCCACTCAAAGATCAGCTTGATTTTAAGCTCCTCCAAACTGAGTGCTATGGATTGAGCAGATGATGTAAATTCACGTCTGTAAATTCAAGAACAAGTCTTTTGACAGCATCAAAAGTGGAAAGTCATCCCATACAGTGGGGGACAAGCAAACGGCAGCTGGGCCAGGAGAGATTATAATAGGGGCTCATATCCAGTGAAGTGAAAGTTGATAGAAATACATATAAATACATACACCTAGGAAGAGAAAATAAACTGCACAGCCACCAAATGAGGATAATTTATCTGGAAACAGGACCAGATTCTCCAGTCTGCTTCAAGCAGCCTAATATGCCCTTAGACCAGTGGTTTCCAACCTTTATAAGCACAAGATCACTTTTTGAATTTAAGTCAGTCCAGGATCTACCTCAAACCCAAATACCCCTGCCCCTGCCCCTTCTCCAAGGCCCTGCCCTGCCCCACCCCTTCTCCAAGGTCCCACCCTCCTCACTCTGTGAAGATGGAGTACAGGGGAGGGGGACAGAGAGACATCAGCCCCCCCTGCCTCTGTCTCCTCCACCCTGCATAACAAGCAGGAGGGTCCCAGAGGGTAGCTCTGAGGCTCTGGGCAGAAGCGGCAGTGCTGTGTCGGGAGGGGCAGCTGAAGTGCCGGCACTTGACAGCCTCCCAGCCAAACCAGTCAGGATCACCTGTCAGAGGCTCCAAGATCTACCAGTAGATCCTGATCTATAGGTTGGTGACCACTGCCTTAGACAGCCCCCCTCTTGGAGGGAAACAGTACGCAGGGGTAGCCTCTTCCTGTGCACACTGTGTAAGGGGACATAAGAGGCTCATCAGTTCTAATCTGTAGCTTCCATTGGGCCAGATGGCTTCAGATCAGGCAACTCTAAGCAGCTTGTTGCCCATCCGCATTTCCATTAGGGATGTGAATGGGTAACGAGTTAATAACATGAGAATAGCCATACTGGGTCAGACTAGTATCTAGCTAAGTATCCTGTCTTCTGATAGTGGCCAATGCCAGATGCCCCAAAGGGAGTGAACAGAAACAGGTGGTCATCAAGTGATCCTTCCTCTGTCATCCATTTCGAGCCCCTGACAAACAGATGCTAAGGGACACTATTCCTACCCATCCTGGCTAATAGCCATTGATGGACCTAACCTCCATGAATGTATCTAGTCTTTTTTGTACCATTAGGCTACATGTACACCGCAGCGTTATTTCAGGACACTGGAGGTATCCTAAAGTAGCTATTCTGCGTCTTTTGAGCATGCCTGTTATTTCAAAACATAATGGGCTTGGGGACATTTTGGAATAGCAATTTATTTCAAAATAAGTGCTCTGTAGACAGCGCCAAATTTCAAAATAAGCTATTTCGAAATAACATCGAAATAAGATATGCAATTTACATAGCTCAAATTGTGTATCTTATTTCGATATATGGTGCAGTTTAGATGCACCCTTAAAGTTCTGGTCTTCACAACCTCCTCTGGCAAGGAGTTCCACAGGTTGACTGTGCACTACATGAAGAAAAACTTCCTTTGTTTTAAACCTGCTACTTATTAATTTTATTTGGTGACCCTTAGTTCTTATGTTATGGGGAAAAGTAAATAACTTTTCCTTATTCACTTTTTCCACACGTCATGACTGTATAGACCTCTATCATATCTCCCCTTAGTCTCCTCTTTTCTGAGCTGAAAAGTCCCAGTCTCTTTAATCTCTCTTCGTATGGGACCTGCTCCAAACCCCTAATAATCTTTGTTGCCCTTTTCTGAACCTTTTCCAATGCCAAAATATCTTTTTTGAGATGAGGCGACCACATCTCCATGCAGTATTCAAATGTGGGCGTACCATGGATTTATACAGAGGCAATAAGATGTTCTCTGTTTTATTCTCGATCCCTTTTTTAATGATTCCTAACATTCTGTTTGCTTTTTTGACTGCTGCTGCACATTGAGTGGATGTTTTCAGAGAACTATATGCAGTGACTCTAAGATCTCTCTCTTGAGTAGTTATAGCTAAATTAGTCCCCATCATTTTGTATATATAGTTGGGATTATTTTTTCCAATGTGCATTATTTTACATTTATCAACATTAAATTTCATTTGTCATTTTGTTGCCCAATCATTTCATTTTGAGAGATCTTTTTGAAGCTCGTCACATTCTGCTTTGGTTTTAACTATCTTGAGCAATTTAGTATCATCTGCAAATTTTGCCACCTCACTGTTTACCGCTTTCTCCAGATCATTTATAAATAGGTTGAATAAGATCAGTCCCAGTATGGACCCTTTGTTTCCTGTCTTTTAACCAGTTATCAATCCATGAGAGGACCCTTCCTCTTATCCCATGACAATTTACTTTACTTAAGAGCCTTTGGTGAGGGACCTTGTCAAGGGCTTTCTGGAAATCTGAGTACACTATACTTACTGGATCCCCCTTGTCCACATGTTTGCTGACCCCCTCAAAGAACTCTAGTAGATTAGTAAGGCATGATTTCCCTTTACAGAAACCATGTTGACTTTTCCCCAACAAATTCTGTTCATCTATGTGTCTGGCAATTTTATTCTTTACTATAGTTTCAACTAATTTTCCTGGTTACTATAGTTTTGCCCGGTACTGACATTAGACTTACTGGTCTGAAATTGCCTGGATCACCTCTAGAGCCCTTTTTAAATATTGGTGTCATGTTAGCTATCTTCCAGTCATTAGGTACAGAAGCTGATGTAAAGGCTAGGTTACAAACCACAGTTAATAGTTCCACAGTTTCACATTTGAGTTCTTTCAGAACTCTAGGATGAATGCCATCTGACTTGTTACTGTTAAGTTTATCAATTTGTTCCAAAACCTCCTCTAATGACACCTCAATCTGGGACAATTCCTCAGCTTTGTCACCTAAAAAGAATAGCTCAGGTTTTGGAATCTCCCTAACCTCCTCAACTGTGAAGATTGAAGCAAAGAATTCATTTAGTTTCTCTGCAATGACTTTATCATCTTTGAGTGCATGTTTAGCATCTCAATCATCCAAGGGCCCTACTGATTGTTTAGCAGGCTTCCTACTTCTGATGTACTTAAAAAACATTTTGCTATTACTTTTTTATTTTTTGGCTAGCTGTTCTTCAAACTCCTTTTTGGCTCTTATTATATTTTTACACTTAATTTGACAGAGTTTATACTCCTTTCTACTTTCCTCATTAGGTTTTAACTTCTACTTTTTAAACAATGCCTTTTTATCTCTCACTGATTCTTTTACCTAATTGTTATGCTACGGTGTTTTTTAATTTGGGGTATACATAAAGTTGGGCCTCTGTTATGGTGTCTTTGAAAAGTTTCCATACAGCTTGCAGGAATTTTACTTTTGTCACTGTACCTTTGAATTTCTATTTAACTATCCTCCTCATTTTTGTGTAGTTTCCCTTTCTGAAATTAAATGCCACAGTGTTGGGCTGCTGAGGTGTTTTCCCACTGCAATGTTAAATTTTATTACATTATGGTCACTATTTTCAAGCAGTCCAGTTATTTACTCCTCGGACCAGATCCTGTGCTCTAATTGGGACTAAATCAGGAATAGCCTCTCCCCTTGTGGGTTCCAGAACCAGCTGCTCCAAGAAGCAGTAATTTAAGGTATCAAGAAATTTTATCTCTGTATCCCTTTCTGAGGTGATGTGAACCCAGTCAATATGAGGATAGTTGAAATCCCCCACTATTATTGAGTTTTTAATTTTGATAGCCTCTCTAATCTCCCTTAGCATTTCATAGTCACTATCACTCTCCTGGTCAGGTGGTCGATCATAGATCCTTACTGCTATATTCTTATTATTAGAACATGGAATTACTACCATTGAGATTCTATGGAACATTTTGGTTCATTTAAGATTTTTACTTCATTTGATTCTACATTTTCTTTCATGTACAGTGCCACGCCCCCACCAGCATGACCTGTTCTTTCCTTCCAACATATTTTGTTTATCCTGGTATGACTGCATCCCATTGATTGTCCTCATTCCACAAAGTTTCTGTGATGCCTATTGTATCAATATCCTGCTTTAATACGAGGCACTCTAGTTCACCCATCTTAGGATTTAGATTTCTAGCATTTGTGTTTAGGCACTTTAAAAATTGGTCATTATTTATCTGTCTGCCGTTTCTTGATGTGTTAGACTCTTTTTAATTTGATTGTTTCTCATCTGATCTTACCCACATTTTATCATCTTCCATCATCTCCTTTTGAGCTGAACGTAGAGAATCTCTATTAATAGACCCTCCCTTAAGAGATGTCTCTGTCCGATCCGTGTGCTTCTCCACACCCGTCAACTTTCCCCTAGGTAAAGTGTTAGGGATCCTTACCGGGTAATGGTTAACTAGCACCCACGGGAAGCCCACCATGAGCAGATGGCTGCTCCAGCCCCACAAGGACCACTGTGCTGTGGGCTGGGGCAGGAGCTGGCAGCCCCACGTGAAGCCAGGAGCCCCGTATGGGGCTGGCAGAGGCAGTGGCAGCCCTGTGTGAGGCCGCTGTGGCTGGAGGAGGCAGCTGGGGTCAAGGGTGCCAGTAGCAGCCATGCACAGGAGGAGCTGGGGTGCCAGGGGCTGCACCCAGCCAGGCTGGAGTGGTTGGTCCATGCCCCATCCCTAATTTCCACTCCAGCCAAGCAGAATTCAGATAGAATGGAAACATGGAGCCCAGTAATTTTGAGAATGACTAAGAGGTGGTTTGGCACATGTCTGATAGGCTGATTCATGGCTTGTATACATTGTTCCATGATTAACTGCATCTGCCAGCTGTTGGACCTATCACCTCAATAATCCAAACCCTTTCAATTTCAAATACATTATTCCTCATTAATTGTTCTGCCTTTAATTTTAGTATCGCCCACACATTTGTAAGCCTCATTACATAAGAACGGCCATATTGGGTCAGAACAATAGTCCATCTAGCCCCGTATCCTGTCTTCCACCAGTGGCTAATGCCAGATGTCCCAGAGGGAATGAACAGAACAGGTAACCATCAGGTGATCCATCCCCTGATACCCATTCCCAGCTATGACAAAGGGAGGCTAAGGATGCCATCCCTGCCTAGCCTGGATAATAGCTATGGATGGACCAGTCCTCCATGAACTTACCTAGGTTTTTTTTTTAACCCTATTACGGGTCTTAGCTTTCACAACATCCTCTGGCAAAGAGTTCCACAGGTTGACTGTGTGTTGTATGAAGACATACTATTTTAAACCTGCTGTTTACTTATTTCATTCGATGATGCCTAGTTCTTGTGCCATGAGGAATAAATAACAGTTCCTATTTACTTTCTTCACACCAGTCTTAATGATAAAAACCTCTATCATATCACCTTTTGCAAGCTGAAAAGACCCAGTCTTCTTACTCTCTCCTTGTCTGGGAGCCAATTTGAATATCTTATAGCACAGCACGTGTGACCACAGTGTCGCTCATGGATACATCACTGTTTTCTTCTCCCTTTCTGCTCTGTAAGCTCACTTTACTGTTGAGTCCCACAAGCCAGGCACAGAAAGCAATGGTCCTCAACGTCAGGGAGCAAGCAAGAGGCTGTTAATATGTGGTACAGCAAAACAGCATCGCGTCCTGCCTTTTGTTCACTCCATCACTTGCAATGCAATCCCCCACCTACTTCCCAAGAAAGGTCAGAAGGTTTTGCTACATGTAGTTACATCACCTAGCCAACTGCCCCACCCCACTGGAGTCAGTGAAAAGATGATGATTGACTTTAGTGGATATTGGACCACACCCTACATCTTAATTTCACAATCTTAATTCTACAACTTATCTCCTTGAATCATACATTAAAAATGGTGCCATATCTTCATTTTAAATTATGCTCTAATCATTCAAATTTCTTACATGTAACAGCTGTTTCTTGCACTAACCATGTCAAACAAAGCCCCAGAAAGCGAGAGTGAGAGGATTGGGGAGTGGGGAGGAAGGGAAGAGACTGAATCAGATTGCAAGGAGGATCATGACCACACCCTGCAACCCCCTGCAACAAATATTTTGATCACCTGCTGACTTCACAGATATGGGTTGTTGTGTGAGGGCAAAAAACACAGCAAACAATGTTCAGAAAAACTGAAAAAACAACAGATAGTCTGGTAGCACTTTATAGACTAACAAAACATGTAGATGGTATCATGAACTTTCATGGGCACAGCCTACTTCTTCAGATACTTCTTTTGTGCCCACAAAAGCTCATGACTTTCTATATGTTTTGTTAGTCTATGAAGTGCTACCAGACTATTTGTTGTTTTTTCAGTTTACCTGTACAGACTAACTCAGCTACCGCTGGAAGTTAATGTTCAGAAAGTAAACCTTGAATACAGCCAGCCCAGCCTTGCACACCATCCGTAGTGTTAATAGGCCCCCGTGCTTATTTTATTCCAAATGACTAATTGCCATTTATTTGTTATGAATAACTATAGTGCCTTCTGACACCCCCTCGTCCTCATACACGACCCTAACCCCAAATGGCCAGAGTATGTACAAGTCTGCCATCGCATCTCTATTAAACTGTATTCTCTCTGCCTGCCGGTGATAATGCACTTCAGATCATTCATTGATGCAATATATTTTCCAGGATAGGCTTTTTTGTTTTCACTCTTGGCTGCTCACCCTCTTCTGTGGTCAGTTTTGCTCATTTCTCTTGTAGGCTGTCTAGAAGCAGAGAAAGGCTTTTAGTTTTAAGCAGTTCTCTTTTCAGCCTCCTCTTATTGAATTCCAACCTCCATTTTTTTTTTAAACATAGGAACATCATTTATCTTGGACTATAAGTTGCAGAGGCCTTCAAGGGGGCTCCTTTTTTTCTTTCCCAGCTGCATTTGTTGACACACAGTCAATCTGTTTTTTGCCTTCCTTCCCCTTTTCCCCCCCCAGCAGGCCATAAAGTATCGACAGCTGTGCCCTTTATTAGCATAGCCATTCTAAATACAACAAGGGGGAAGAGACTAAATATATTACAGCCATTACCTCTGTCAAAAAGTGACAATTTTAAAACATTTCGGCTTTTCACTGGGAAAGCTAGCAGCACAAAAGAAAGTGCTATAATTTTATTGTAAATGCTTTTTAAATATGGGTCACTTGGCCATAATCAGGAGAAAGCATGGAAAAGTTCAAAGCTTGAGAATAGTTCAGGCTGATATCAGAATTTTTTTTTTTAAAGGCTTGTCTTTAAAATATGCAAATTGGACAAAACACAACAGTGAGAAGCATGCAAACTAAGATCTTGTTCCTGGAGGTTTTGTTTTCAGTACTGCTCTGTTCACACATTTCCATTGACTTATAAGTGTGTTTCACAACTCAGATAGGATTTTTTTCCTCTGCAAACAGAGTGTTATGAATGTTTGGACATTAAGAAATGAAAGGGGAAGAACAGCCAGCCTCTGGTCTCAGAATAATAAAGGATTCTTTTTCCAAAATGCTTTTGGAACTGAGATGTGATATGACTCTGGGATTTACCCAACAAAATGAATTCTAAGAAATAAAATCAATGTGAAGTCTTCCCTGGCATATTAGATTCAAGGTAGGATTCTCAAATCTTGGCCTAAGCTATGAATTTTGTTTATATATTTTTAAGTTGCCACTTTACACTTTTTGTCCAAAACTGCAGAATGGAGGACAACCTTTTCAGTATTTTCCGGAACTAGTGTCTGTGGCTAGCATCTAAAATGTAAAAGGGGATTTATGGATGTGCTTAAGTTTGTATAATTCCATCATTTTTGTTGTAAACTGCAATCAGTGGGTGAGGCTCAAGGAAAAAAAAATCCTGTCAGAATTCATCATTAATTACACCAACTTGCTCATCATTTTGGATACCATCTGAAGACATTTTGCACTGTTTTCCCCCTCATGTTAGCTGCAGCCTCCTATTTACAACTGTTGCCCTGAGGTTTGGTTTTGCTTTTTAAAAGGTGCCTTAGCTGTATGATAGAACCATTTGGTTGGCTCAGTCATCCAAACAGCTGTCCAGAGGCGGAACTTCTTGAAAAGATCTAATTAAACAAGGGTAGATTTAATCCTGGAGAAAATAGCTAACACAATTATTGTTAGGTTTCAGAGAGGTACCCATGTTTCAGCAAAAACAACAAGGAGTCCAGTGCCATTAGACTCACAATAATTGTTGTTAGTATTGCAGTAGTACCTAAAGGACAGGACCCCATTGTGTTAGGCGTTGTGCAAACATCTTCTAGAGAGGGTTCTCCCCCAAATATCTTACCATCCTAGTCTAAATCTCATTAAGTTATACACCCCTATTTGTAACACCATAGAGAGTTACTAGGAGGCAGTGCCCCCTGCCTGCTACACTCGCCAATCCTTCTCTCTGGGGGTTGGAAGCCCCGGCTGCCCCTGCTCCAGTTGCTGGGGAAGACCAGGCTGAGGTATGGCAGCCCTGGCCTGTCCCAGCTCTCTCCCCACAGCCACCAGGCCCCACAGAGGCAAGGCCTGCCCTGCCGTGTCTCCCCGCCCCCCTCGCCAGCCGCCAGGTGGTTGGGCTGGTCTGGCTCTCTCTCCCTGGCTACCAGGGGGTTGGGCTGAGGCCAAGGCTCTCCGTGCCCCCCCCCCCCGGTCTGAGGCTGCCCCCGCCCCTACTCTTGCCCTCCCACCCCTGCTCCCACCCCTACTCTTGCCCTCCCACCCCTGCTCCCCTTCCACTCCCACCCACCAACCCTGGCTCTTTCCTCCCCCCAGCCACCCAGTCTGGCCCAGCTCTCCCCTTGACCTGGGGGGGAGGTGTGTGTGTGTGTGTGTGTGTGTGTGTGTGTGTGTGTGTGTGTGTGTAAGGGGACTGAGGTGTGAGGAGGGGGCACAGCTCCTCCTCTCTGGCTCACCAGAGGGATCACCGGGGAGTGGGGAGGAGAGAGGCTGTGTGGCTTGCTGCTTCTGCCCCCCCGCCCCCCCCCCAGCACCAGGGAAGGGTGGGAGGAGAAAGGCCACGTGGCTCACAGCTTCCACCTCTCCCCCCGCTCCCCGCAAGCGCCGGGGAGTGGGGAAGGAGAAAGGCCAGGCGGCTCCCGGAGTCGCACGGCTTGCGGCTTTGCCTCCACCGCACCGGAGCACTGGTGGGGGAGGGTAAAAGCTGCGTGGCTCCCAGGCCATGCAGCTCACAGCTCCGGCCCCCCTTCCCAGAGCACTGTGTGGGGGAGGGGAGAGGAGAAGAGGAAAGGCTGCATGGCTCCGGGGCTGCGCAGCTCACGGCTTTGGCCCCCTCCAGGAAGGGAGGCCACTCTGAAGCCTCCCCAGGCCCCACATGGCAGCCAAGTACTGGGGAAAGGGGAGGGAGGGAGGAGACAGGCAGGACGTAAAGTGATGTGATGACATCACTCTGTTGTCCCGCGGGAAAAACTTTTTTTTAAATACATAGGAAGGATGGCTTTTTAACAGCAACTGCCAGACCATTAGCACTCCTTTCCCAAGGCTAAGAGGAGTTACAACAGGGTCATCTTTTCTTGGAGCTTACCAGAGTTACAGGCACATACACCGTACTCAAAGCACTACTGATTCTTAAAACCTGTACACTATGACTACACAGAAGACAAACATACAAACACCAGCATCAACAGAGCCAACAGCTACTTAAAAAACACAGACTGATTTCACCTTACCAGAGTAAAACAAACCATCTGGTGTTGGGGGCATCGCTTATCAAGCTATCCAATCTTCCACAGCACTCAGTCCTCTTTCCTTCCAGCCAACAGGCCTTCTGCCAGGACTTCTCCTTAACCCATACCTGCCCTGATCTTGTAAAGGGCAGAGGACAGGAGATGTGCTTAAAGAGCTTCTGGGAGCAGCAGGCAATTGACAGGTACAACTTCTAGTCACATAACTTGAGGTTGCTTTACACTATACCTGAGTTCAGACTGGTCTCCAGGTGGCTTTAGGAAATACAGTGGGGTTTAAAACCATCTTCTGTCTGCCACCCCCATAAGCTTTGTCTAATACAGAATGACCTAAGGATACATTACTTTTTAAACTGGCACTCAGGTAGTTCAGTAGCAGTGGACATGTAGCGGAAGTCAAAAGGCACCAGTGCTCAGGACAAACTAACAAACAGACATTGCAGACATCTAAACATTGCATGGTCCCTGAAGCCAGAATCTGCATTCTGTAGAGATTTGACTTCAGGAGTAGCACAGATTGCACAAAACAACCTAGGAAAGATTGGTTTGTTTTGGCTTATTGTTGTTAAACTAGCATAATGTTTAGTTAAACTAG
Source organism: Pelochelys cantorii (assembly GCA_032595735.1). Lineage (NCBI taxonomy): Eukaryota > Metazoa > Chordata > Testudines > Trionychidae > Pelochelys > Pelochelys cantorii. The sequence continues at coordinate 250,713,989 of CM064326.1, read as the reverse complement.
GATAATGTTTTCTACCATTTTACAATACCTTTTCTAAGAGCTCTGAACACACCAGGCAATTAAGCTGTTAACGCAACTGATTATTTTCATTTGCGATTACACTGTGCTTGTACTTGTTCCTCAGATCTGCTGTGCCTTTGTACTACTTTTAATTTGCATTTTACACACATGGATCAGAAAAAAAAAAGAAAGCTTTCCTGGCCAGCTAACTGTTTAACTTGTTGCTCATCAAAGATCTGTAAAGTCTGGTTTTCAATTATTTGAACAGTGGAACAGCCTTTTTACAGCCAACATTATTAAAGTGCCAGATTTTATTAGCTGTTTTGTGTTAATAAGACTAAGGAGAATGTAGTGGAATGTTCCTTTGGAAGCTTGTGAATTCCTGTATACTCTGGAGTTTACTTTTCTCTGTCTGAACAGGGTGCCTGGCAATGGACTAATACGTTAGTTTGCTGTGTTGTGATAGTCCCTATCCTGAAATGTTCTCTGATGTCAACTACTTCACCTAGATAAGTCAACGCTGGTTTCAAAAGAAAGAAAACCCAGCTAATCCTGCCCATTCACCACTTTGTTTTGTTTAAAGAATGTTCCAGGGAAAGAGACTCACATTTTAAGGAGATATAATATCCAGTCCACTGACAGGCCACAAGAAAGTAGTTTCTTAATACAAGTAAGAGCTGATTAAAAAATAAGTCTAGTCTTTAAAAATGTCAAATATATTAAAAAATGGCCAGGTTTTTGTGATTTTTTTTTTAAACCAAGTCACCCTTCTTTCAAAAGTGTCTATCGAAAGCTTTACTATGCAATAACCTGATTTTCAGGAAATGTAAAATGTTAATAGCCATTTAAAAATTTGCCCTAATGCTTTCAATTAAAACTTGTAAATCCTTCCAGCAGATTCACATGTGAGCTTTTGTACAAAAAGCCAAAATGTTTAGATAGGGTCAGCAATTGCCCATGGAAATGTGTTTTAGAACTCAGTCATTTTGGAATGAAAAAAATTTTTTTGTTCATGTAACAGGCCCTTTTTGGCTAGAGGACTGAGTCCTGCACAACTGAGTGTGCTGGATGCACTCCTAAAAATGCATTATCAATTGACAAGAGGTAGACCTCAGAGCTCCAGGCCAAAACAACAAAAAGGAGTCATCGGGCTCTCCCTAGCAGTCCTGCAGTAGCTACTGTGTTTCTGTCCTGCTAGCAAGGAACATCTCCTTCCTACCTTCACAAAGGAGATGCTCAGGGCCAGATGTTAGGCAAATTAAGTAGAAAATAGAAGGAAGAGGCAGCTTTCCATGCTCATTTATCACACTGAGAAGTGCTACATGGAGCCTCTGAGGGAAGCATGTCTGCTAGAAAAGGTGACAAGTGTGTGTATGTATAAATTGTCAGTGGAAGGTAAGAGTGGCATGGGGTGGGGAATGCAGATGACATAATCCAAAGGACCATTAAGGTCTAATCAGCACCTGCTTTGGGGAGCTGTACTAAGAACTGGTGCCACAACACAGAGGTACAGCAACAGCTGGAATAAGCTTTGCGTGTAAACTAACAGTGATAATTTTCTGTTTTTGCCTGCTCATTGGCCGAATCATCAGAAACCAGGAGCCGGTCCTCATGTTAGTTGAGAAAAATCAGTAATAACCCTTCGGTCCCAGAAGAGAACCCTAACCCAGAGGACTCATGTATACGAAGCGAGTATACAAAGTAGCCTATGTCCTAGTGGAGAAGGCACTTAGATCATGGCAAAGTACCACTAAGAACCTAGTGCCACAGGATACCCAATAGGGAAGTCACCCTTTACTATGTACCATTCACACTAAGGACAATTAGTAACAATATCAGAAGTGATGTAGGTCCCTCTGTCCCTTGATTTTTAGTCAGTTGAGCTCCTAAATCACTTTTCAAAAGGGAACTTAGGTGCTTTTGAAAGTTTTTTTTCTCCAATATCAGAAAGTGACAGAAATTCAGTAACTTCCATTGGACGAGTGGATCAAGTCCATCATTAATATCCAACACAATTACATATTGTAGAACTACAGCTAATTAAATATAGAAGCCGGCTGATGGTTTGAATAATGTTGACTCGCTGCCTCAAGATTTAGAAGTAAAAACCAGGCTGTGGGACTATAAAATATGCTAAAATAATCCTGTTCTACTAGCAAATGCTATAGTCATCCTAACATGCATTTTACAAAATTACAGTTCTCCTCTCAGGATTCTCCAATAAAAGAAATTACCTCACTTGCCTTCTCTCTGTACTACCTTGGGACCATCACAGCTACAATACAGCTTACATCCCCATAGGAGATTACCAATAGCTAGGTGTGCGATCCTACACCCAGAAACCAACCAAGCAGCTGCACCACTCCACTGATTCAAGTTTATTTTCATCTTGTTTCCTTAATATTTTCCTAACAATTTCTCATGTACTCAACCGCTATAAGCTGGGCCCAGCAAGAGGTGAATGCAGGGGTTCATGAGTAATGTTCCCTCTATTTTGTTTCCATTGTCATCTGCCATTTCCTTGAGAAGGCATACTTGGCTCTGTCATCGGCAGAGTCTTCAGATAGGAGCCTCAGTGTAGAGAACCTCCCCTCTGAGATCTTTTTAGGTCCAAGCTGGATGACCTCTTGAAAAACTTAAATGAGACTAGATTTACTGCTTGCTTTCTGGGTCTTCATGTGTCAATTAGGAGGCGACCATGGACATTTTGTTCTGCGCACTTAGGCATGTGCAGATGTGCACCACCAGTGGAAACACCTGCAGCTGGCTGTGAGTGCTCTGCTAATCAGCTGGGTGATATTTTAATTTCTCTTGGGCTTACAGGGAACACTGTCCAGGAGAAGGTCTCGGTCCTTAAAAAATGGCTAAAGCAACTGCGGTTTGGTTTCATTGACAAATACATTTTTCTGAAATTTAGAAAGCCTTAGACTACGAGCTCTCCAAGATAGGGATTGTCTTTTTATTGTGTACACAGCACCTAGCATAATGGGGCCTTCTCCTGATTGGGGCCTGTAGGTGCTGTTGTCATACAAATTAACGAAATAGAAAACTTCAGGATTTAACAATATTCTGTTAGTTACAAATAACACTAGTATGCAGCAGCTAAGACAAGAAGTGCCTGCACCAGAGGGGAGGGAGAGGAATGTCAAACTCATTAAGGAGAGATGGCTGAATTTAAATTAGGACTCATGGGGCAGAGGTATGAAGTCATGAAGGGCCCTATCTGCATTTGCAGGGCACAACAGACGTATTAAAGGGAGTTTGGGATAACTAAGTTAGAATATAGATGGTCACAACAGGTATTGTGACCTGAAGTGACTGAAATGCCATTGCTCAAGGAGAAAAGGGGGTGCTAGCATCAGGCAGGCTCAGGCCCATAATAAAGTTAGCTACTGCCCTGTGAGGACCTTTGCCAGGACTGTCTTCTCCCATCTCAGTGTCAGGCATTACTTGGTCTAGTACCTCTCAGCCCTCTTCCTTTGTTAGGGGCTGGTGTGAGCCAGTTGCTTGAAATTTAACTTTGAGCTCACCAGTTACTCACAGCAGCCCTTCTCTGACCTACTCTCCTATCTCCTCCTCACCTCAAACTGCCTCAGTGAGAGAAAGGAACAGATCCTCTTCCTGCTACAGTCTCTATGGTACTGTTCCTTACCCCTTTTGGCAGACTCAGGAAAGCAGCACTCCATCCCAGCACATTCAGATTTTTCCCAAAACCCAAAAGACTGCACATCACTTTTGCCTTAAAAAAACAAAACAAAAAAACAAACACACACGCATAACAGCCACAGAATCTGAACCCACACCTGTCAGTGTTGCCAGATGGATGCACAGAGAATTGCAGGCAGTGTTATGGTACCCAAGCTGGAGAGAGATGAAATGAGATAAGATGAAGAACCATCTCAAAGAAGGGAGAAGGGGCACACAGGAATTGAGAACAGCCAATTTTCAGAGGACCTGCCAGGGCTACAGTAACCATCCCCCTTCCCCCCAATCTTGCTGTGTAAAATTAATAGAACAGATTGAGATTTTGGGATACTGCCCTAATAGAAAGTTACTCCATGCACTAAACAAGACCATGAAGCAATTTACTGAGCAGTTAATTTACATGAATTATTCCAGAGCTGGAACATCAGCCAGATTCCAACTAACTTGGAGTCTTCATGTCTGCTTGTCACTTTAAGTAGCGTCCAGTGGCTGTCTGAAGAATACACTCTTATTTTGCAAAATAAACTTTTAAACAAGAAAACAAATTGTTGCATGGTTCAGACTGACAGAAGCCCAGTGTTGTGCTGTCTATAATGAGCTCCCCTGAGCCAATATATGTTCATCCCTATGGTGTGCCAGGAAAGACCATTTTAGAGTTAGTAGCATATGCACAGGGAGCAAAGTGTGATTTCTCCTTAGTCAAAGTTATCTTGTGTTGGTCCCTTACACTGCGAGAGGTCTTGCTGCAGCAGATTGTAGGATTTTGGATGCCAATCTGTCTGTTTTATGGGAATCTACTACTGAGACAAGGGCTCCTACACTTGTAGGAAAGAATGCCTGGAATGGATACCAAGAACCCTTCAAATCCTCATTAATACAGCTCATGAGCTGTTGCTCCAGAGGGAGGGAATTTGGAAATTCTCTGGTCGTCTATATCATGAACCTTGTTGTCTATGGAGAGCTGACTGCACTTTGTGTAGAGCAAGCACTGCCCACAGGCAGACTTTGCCAATGTCAAATTTCCACTACTGAAAGACAACAGAACAAATCAGTCTAAACAACTAGCTGGAAGAAGACAATTGCTTAACACAATCTCACCCAGGAAACTCTCAGAAAATAAAGGAGCAGTGTTCTGTGGCAACAGAAAAGTGCCATTCTTACATTTGTATGTGTCACTTAGGTATTATTGGTGCATTAAAAATGTAGAGATGTTATTGCTTTGGCCAGTTGCCTTCTTCCTCTAACTCATGGCTTCACTTCAGCGAGGTGGCTTGAACTCCACTTGTTTTGATGTAGTATGAAGATAGCCATAAATTCAATGGGCAATCTAGAATTGCATGGATAAGCTTAACATTTGTAGGGGGCTCCGCTTCAAAAATTCTGTAATACTGATGTCAATCTTTGTAGTGCTCTTAAAAAGAGAAGGCTTGTGGCTAACCTCTCCATGAAGGGAGTGGAACTCATCTTCTAGGGTAGCATTGGTGGGCTTTTCCCTTTTCAGTCAATTAGGAAGTAAAAGGGATGCTAGGGATCCAGCTCTAGGTACTACCTCCCTCTGAAAAATCAAGTTCCATCTCCCCCGCTACACAAAAAGTCACTCAGCTTAGGGAGCCCTGTGGACAGAAGTGTGCATATTTGCTTTTCTGGAGAGCATATGGACATTAGAGTCTGTCCAAAAATCCTCTAAATGACCAATGTTAAATTGAGGAACCCAAAAGGCTAGAGGGCTGCTGGTTTCCTTAAGAAACCATGCTTAGTAGTTCTTCCAGCCTCCCCCTGAAAGTGAGAGAGCAGTGTATGGTGAGCATTTGAACAAAACACAAACAAACCGACTGCACTAGGACAGGTAGCAGGGAATGTAATTCAAGTATTAATACCAAGAGACACACAGATAAAGAAACTAGGTAGGCAAAAAGGCAACAGCAGTAATGCAGCTCTCCTAAAACTTTACAATTTTGTTTAAGGGTCTGTAAAAGTTAAACAGTAAAGTAGTATTAGTTAAGTATGACAAGCCTTACCCCACAACTCAAAATTAAAAAACCCTTCCCCTTCTTGATTTGATTTCCCCATAATTTACACATCTGTTAATTCTCAACATGTAGGCCCTGATTCAGGAAAGCACTTAACCAAGCACCAAAGTCCACCCCTGGCAACAATTAAGCACATGGGATATTTTCCTGAATGAAGACCCTAAATAGCATAGATTTGCTAGGTTCTATCTATGGCTATGTGTAGACTATGTTCTGTTTTTGAAAGGATATGAAAATTCTGTGAGAATTTGCATATCTTCTTCTGATCGCACTTCCGAGAGCAGATCTTTCGTAAGTGAAAGTAGTCTGGATGCTTTTTTTTTTTTGGAAAAACCCTTTCAGAAATAACTTCCTTAAATTAAGTTTATGCGTTTTTTTCGAAAAAGGTTTTTTCCCCCCAAAACCCCCCCACGTCCAGACTACTTTCACTTTTGAAAGCTCTGCTTTCAAGGGTAAGATTGGAAAATAGAATGTAGTTTAGATGTACCCTCTGTGGCCCTGATTCAGAGAACTATCATATGCAGCTTATTTAAAAAAAGGTAATTTAGCAGTGGCTGACACAGAGGTTAAACTTTGAAACAGATGGGTTAACTTTTGTAATTAATAGAGAGATAAAATTTGATGACAGTTAAACAATTTCCCCCCCAAATGTTTGTAGAAGGAACGAGAGTTTTCCTATGTTGCTCATATTATATTTAACAGAATTCATTTCTAGTGCAATTAAGTCATTCTTCTTGAAACAAACTATATTTTGGGAAGGGGTTGGGTAAGACACCCTAAACAAAAAGAAAAAAGCCTACTGAAACGGGAAAGAGTCGAGCAAGTTTTAATAAATTTAATTTTTTTTGCACTGCAATCTTATTTTAATCTCACTGAAATACAATTTGCTTTACAATTAATAAACTGATAATTTGTTCCTATATAAATGGATTCATAAAAATGCAGAGATTACACCACAAGATCCACCATCATTCAAATATCCCGGTAAGACTGGAAATGATACTGGCTAATGAGGGGGTAGAATGCGTAGATAAAAGATGTCATGGCTCTGAGGGAAGATGCTGATTAAAGGAGATATTGACAGTGAAGCAGGTGATGCTTTAGTCTGAATCTGAACTGTCCTGGTCATTGGTTTGGTACTGGCAGATTGTCTCTTCCAAAGGAGTCATTGTGCCATCCGGTCGAACTCCCATTGGCTTTATAACCTCATCCCTGTAAGATTTTAAAAAAGGTTTCTATTAGCAAATACACACATGCAGCAATCCGCTGTGTTATTTTAAATAGATGGATACACACACACACACACACACACACACACACACACACACACACACACACACACACACACTATTTTCATAGAGTCTTTAAAATAATGAAGATCTCTATTCTGAAGAAAGGGGAACAAAACAAATCCTAGATAAAGACTACATTCATGTAGGCCAACCTATTAAGCCAATTAAAAAAAATACAGGAAAAGTCAATGCCTAACAGACTCATGACAAGGAGCAGGTTCATGGTTTTAAAAATGTACATTAGCTTTTCTTCTGTGAATTCTTTAAGAAGAAATGGTTGCCAAAGTTTCACCTGTCATTCTGGGCAACACACAATTAAAATAGAATATTTGATACATATTCATCTCATTCAGGGAACTAAATCATTCAGGAGAACACATTCTGCCTACACAACCTCTAGTGGTACTTAAGTACTTGTTGATTCATTTTGAACAGGCAGCTTTTTTTTACTATTGCTTTTGTTTGTAGCAGTTTAATTACAGGATTGACAGCCATTTTAATCTCTTCAAAGCTCCAAATGCCTCTCCACAGCTAATCCAATTATATCTACTCCACAAGCCACAGCCTCATCTAAAGATGATTAATTATTGATTAAGCCAATCAAAAAGTATTAGCACAGATTTATTTAATCCTCACATTTTAGCACCTCATTTATTATATGTGGATTATGGAAAAGGTTGTAGGGTCAAAGATAACATTTTGATTTTCTATTAAAGAGCCCTTATTTTTAATTTTCATGATTTCATTTAAATGGTGTGGATACCTGAAAATAAATTTACCTCTGATTGGAAAGGGAATCCCATGAAATGTGTATGTTGCCACAAAGACAGTTATAACCTATACAGCAAAATGTAGTTACTCTCAGTGGGGGAAAAACTTTATTTTCCCCAACATTTTGCCTTTTCCTTTACTCTTTTGTCTAAGAGAGGGCTTTGTACAGAGCGCCCACAATCCCTCCTTCCAACTATGGCTTTGACAGAAGCAGCTAGAAGAGCACCACATTAGTTGCAAGATATGAACAATAAACCAGATCTTATAAAAATGAGCAATGGTTAAAGATACCAGAAACTCTAGTTTTGAAGCTTCTCTTCTCTCTCTCTATAGAGAAAGGGAAACTATCTGCATAACTGAGACACTCAAACCATAGTGATGATTTGCACAATACACAACCTTAACAGTTTTACTAAAAAAAATTATATGCTGCATTATGTGGTTTGAGAGACCGTGAATGCCATAAAACCAGTGTGGTTTTGCTAAAGTGGCCAGGTGGACTGGTAGGTATTCGTGCAAGAGGTCTGCAACCCTAGCATCCAGACAAGTGACTGTGGGGCTTCTGACTCCTTGCACCTCCTTCTCCAGCGGGAGGGAATGTGCAATTATGTAGATCAGCAGTTCTCAGATTTCATTGCACAACAATCCTCTAACAAAAATTACTACATGACCCCAGGGGGAGAACCCTACCCCTACTCCTCTGTGTGAGTGTATACATGTGTTTATTTGGGATGTGGCCAAAGCCCAAGGACTTCAGCTCCTGGCAGGAGCCAGTATCCTGAGATCGGCTGCCCAGGGATGAAGGTCCTCAACTGGCCAAGTACCAAACCACCTTACAGTAACAACATACTTCAAAAGTAAGAACAGATAAAAAGACTAACATTGACACAAATTAGTCATCAACAGATTGTGAGAGATGAGGTGCCACTACTAACTGTACGAGTCTGGGATGAGTGCATTACTCAGGACTGTTGGTAGGTTTATGGAGTCAACTTTGACATTTGCATACAACAGTCCTCGTGCAGATTCTTAGCTTGTGTGAACTGTCAGATCCATTAACCTCAACAAGTCCCCAATTGAGCACTGGTTGCTTAGAGATCTCAAAGGAGCTATGACAATTTATGCCAGTTGAGGACCTTGTTTAAATTAAGGTAAAAGTCATCTGGGGTTCTCCGGACAAGCCACACAAAGAATAGTCACCCATCTTTGCTATCACAGCTACGAAGTGCTCTCTTCACAAATATTACTCCTCGAACCTACTGGGTAGTAGTGTGAATTTTGCAGTACCCCTTAAATATACTATAAATGTAAAATATATGAATGTACAGATTAACAACATTTGTTTTAATGTGTATCAACATCATTGTTTCCCCTAACAAGATCAAAGACTCTTCTCTGCACCATGCATGTTCCCAATACAAACAAAGCATTCTATTCAAGTATACAAGTAGAAAACACACCCTAATTAAACATTTGGTAAAATGCATTCTTTTCTCCTACTTTCAGATCTCCCAAGTGTCCCTTCAAATTTACCTATACAAGTTTCAGCTTCCTGCTTGCCACTTAGCTTGATAACGATTCAAAAAAAATCATTCCCTTGTTTTCGAGGGTACTTCTTTCTTGTCTGCTCTGTGTAAGACAGGGCAGTATTGACACATGGAATTAATGACAGTGTCTGTAATAAAACAACAGTCATGCAAACACCAGTCTGCTCCTTTGATAACATGGCATGTTTGGGACCTATTCACCTCTCTATAATTGAGTACTACATAATAGTTCTGATCCTTTCATGTAACATTATTTTGTTCTATGATTAGAAAAGGAGGGGGGGAATCTATATACCATTGCCATCTTTATTCACCAGCTGATTAATGCTGTGTTTTAATGAGTGTGGCTGCTATTTAGGCAGGTTCTGTTACATACTTGTTTTGTTGACTTCTGTACAATGTACAACAAAACCCAAGCTGTGATAATTGGGGACCATTTCATCAGCAAAAGGATTCCTGCTATTAATACAAGGTTGGCTTGGAAAAAGCACCCTGACATTTTAAATTAGTCAATTAATATATAATTCTCCCATCATTTCTAATGAAGAAAGTGTTTTTATCAGACATTTTAATTAACATGAAATATTTCCAATAGTGTAGGATATAAACAGATGGAAAATTACACAACAGTGATTTAATCTGGCTAAATTTAGTCTCTAGCAACTCTGAAAGCTTATGTTAAAATCTTTTTGCACAGAGCGAAGGTGGTTTTGGAAGCTCAATCACTTATGGAGAGTAAACTTATTTATAAGCCAACAATTCTCGTTGCTGTAACAAGATGATTTATACTACTTGCTTTCAAACAGGTTTTATTTAAAATAAATTCAGGGCCAACTCCAGCCAACCAACACCCTATCCAACACCTGGCCCAAGTAGTACTGAAAGTTTCCCATTGCTGGAGACGTTTCAGTATCTTCCTTTCCCTTGCATTTAAAAGCATTAGGAACACAAGCTTTTGTGGGCAAAACCGAACTTTGTCAGCTGCACAGATGGAAATTACAGCCGCAGGCATAAATATACAATATAAAAATCTGCATATTTATGCCTGCCACTGTAATTTCCACTCCGTGCATCAGACAAAGTTGGTTTTTGCCCACAAAAGCTTATGCCCGATAAGTCTTTTAAGGTGCCATACGACTCATTGTTTTTGATATACAGGCTAACACTGATACCCCTCTGACACTTGTCACCATGTATGTAGGATAGACTCTTAATTGGAAATTCTTTGTTATACTTCATTCAGATATTTTAAGGATGCTATCGTTGTATGTATCCTAACTTCTGATGAGTAACGAGTTCATATTCTGTATGCCACGTTCCCTTTTCATGGATTACAAAACTCCAGACAGATAACCATTTGCAATTTCAACAATAAACCCCCCCAAAACCCACACCAATTTAAAATCTCATCCTGTACAAAGCTTTCAGTTGTGAGGAAAAGCAGCCAGAAACATTACAAATGTGTATATTCACTCCTCCATGCGACACTACCTATATTTACATGAGATGTAAAATCCTGTTTAAAAAGTTAACCTGTTATGTTAAATTTAACTGGGCTGGGCCTGCTGCCATGGGCAGGCAGGCTGCTCCTGTCCACCGGGGCTCCTGTCCACCAGTAACGCCAACCAGTTAACCCTTTACCATCTTTAATTTAAAATGAAGCATAAGTGGATGAATTAATTTTCCCCCAAACTTGGCAATAATTCTCACAAGTCAACTTTGATCAGAGATTCATTCAAGCACAACTACCTCACTGAAAAGTTAACTAAAAATAGCAGATTGCAACCTCACTTATAGTCCAATATCCACTGAGTCGCTCTCCTACTACTAGAGCGTTAATAGCTTTAAAGATGCCAATAAATCCTTATCAACTCCATCGTGCTTTATTTAGGGTTACTAAATGCCACAAAACGGTTTCAAACAAACACTCCCTTGTTGCATGCAATCATCTCCTACAACAGGCACTTTTCAATAACATTGTGTCACAATACGAAAGTAATCAAAAGAGGGTCAGCTTCATAGCTCACTACATTTGCACCCAAACACAACTGCTTGAGCCCTTTTAAAAAAGATGCCATGTTTTTATTTCCTAGGCATGCAATTGGGCCATCAGATAACACATTTTAAAAATAAATCAGTGAAATCAGATTTAGAATGGCCTGTAATTATATGGGATGATTTTGCCATTTTCAGTCAGGGATGTATCAGTCCTTTACTTTTTCTTTACTGCGAGAATGCTAGTGCTTAAAGGATTACATGTCATAAGCAAAATGTATTTGTATTAGCCACACAAGATTTGTTGCAACCCTACACAAGCCCACTTTAATCACTTGCCCAAGTTGTAGGGAACATAAGAACGGCCATACTGGGTCAGACCAAAGGTCCATCCAGCCCAGTATCCTGTCTGCCAACAGCGGGCAATGCCAGGTGTCCCTGAGGGAGTGAACCGAACAGGTAACAATCAAGCGATCTCTCTGCTGCCATCCATCTCCCCCTCTCACAAAGAGAAGCTAGGGACACCATTCCTTATCCATACTGGCTAATAGTGATTAATGGACTTAAATTCATGGAGGTTATCTAGTTCTCTTTTAAACCTTGTTAGAGTCCTAGCCTTCACAACCTCCTCAGGCAGGGAGTTCCATAGAGTGGATATGTGCTGTGTGAAGAACTTCCTTTTATTTGTTTTAAACCTGCTGCCCATTAATTTCATTTGGTGGCCCCTAGTTCTTATATTACAGGAAAAAGTAAATAACTTTTCCTTATTCACTTTCTCTACACCACTCATGATTTTATATACTTCTATCATATCCCCCCTTCGTCTCCTCTTTCCCAAGATGAAAAGTCCTAGTCTCTTTAATCTCTCCTCATATGGGACCCGTTCCAAACCCCTAATCATTTTAGTTGCTCTTTTCTGAACCTTTTCTAATGCCAGTATATCTTTGAGATAAGGCAACCACATCTGTATGCAGTATTCAAGATGTGGGTGTACCATGGATTTATATAAGGGCAATAAGATATTCTCCGTCTTATTCTCTCTATCCCTTTTTTAATGATTCCTAACATCCTGTTTGCTTTTTTGGACTACCTCTGCACACTGCATGGACATCTTCAGAGAACTATCCACGATAACTCCAAGATCTTTCCCGATTAGTTGTAGCTAAATTAGCCCCCATCATATTGTATGTATAGTTGGGGTTATTTTATCCAATGTGCATTACTTGAAATTTAATGTGGATAAATGTAATTTGCCATTTTGTTGCCCAATCACTTAGTTTTGTGAGATCTTTTTGAAGTTCTTCATAGTCTGGTTTGGTCTTAACTACCTTCAGCAGTTTAGTATCATCTGCAAACTTTGCCACCTCACTGTTTACCCCTTTCTCCAGATCATTTATGAATAAGTTGAATAGGATTGGTCCTCGGACTGACCCTTGGGGAACACTACTAGTTACCCCTCTCCATTCTGAAAATTTACCATTTATTTCTACCCTTTGTTTCCTGTCTTTTAACCAGTTCAGTCTATGAAAGCATCTTCCCTCGTATCCCATGACAACTTAATTTACGTAATAGCCTTTGGTGAGGGACCTTGTCAAAGGCTTTCTGGAAACCTAAGTACACTATATCTACTGGATCCCCCTTGTCCACATGTTTGCTCACCCCTTCAAAGAACTAATAGATTAGTAAGACACGATTTCCCTTTAGAGAAACCATATTGACTTTTGCCCAACAAATTATGTTCTTCTGTGTGTCTGACAATTTTATTCTTTACTATTGTTTCAACTAATTTACCCGGTACTGACGTTAGACTTACCGGTCTGTAATTGCCAGGATTGCCTCTAGAGCTCTTTTTAAATATTGACATTACATTAGCTATCTTCCAGTAATTTGGTACAGAAACTGATTTCAAGGATAGGTTACAAACCATAGTTAGTTCCGCAATTTCACATTACCCAGCTATTCTTTTTAAAACTATGGGAAGGAAAGAACAGAAGAAACCTTCTCCTCCCCCCATTTTCCTTTCCAATTTCTTTCCCCTTTACAAAGTGCTCCCCTTAAATGATGGAAAGCATGCTGGTGCTGGAAGGAGTTGATAATGATTTATTAACATTTAAATTAACATTCTAGCAGAGAAGGGAAAGTCAATGGATGTTTGTCTAAGATTGCACTGGTATTTCTGCTATTTTCAATTACTTTCAAGGTTTCCACTGCCAGCTTCCTGATGCATTATGTCCTATCATGACAACAATTAGCAAGTCTATCTAGGACAGCGATCTCCAGCCCATTTACACCCAAGATCACTTTTTGAATTTAAGGGCAACCCAAAATCTATCCTGCTGCTTCCCAGAAGCCCTGCTCTACTCACTTCATTCCCTCTTGTCAACTGCTCTCACCTCACCCTCACTCACTTTCACTGGCTTGGGGCAAACTGTTGGTCTCTGGGAGAGGGTGCAGGCTCTGGGTTGGGACCAAGGTGCTTGCAGGGTGGGAGGGACTTCCCAGAAGCCAGTGTTTGAGGGGAGCCTGCTTAATAGCCAGCTCCCCACAAGCACTGACTTCCACCTGCTTCCTCCCCGCACTGCTGCCTCTGATACACAGGCAACAGTGGGGGAGCGGTGGGAGAGCGGCTTGTGTGTAACTGAATGTTAACCAATGAGCTCAGGCTCATTGGTTAACCATTTAACCGTGTAAACTATCACATTCCTGATTAGCAGTGAAATAAGTCACCTTTCCCATTTGTATTTCAGTTTGTAAGCCTGTTAATATACATTCATTTCCCACAGGCCATCTAATAGACTATAGATCAGTGATGAGCAACCTAGGCTAGTGAGTGGGCCACACGCGTGCCGCTCTATCTTAGTAGGCCACAAGACTGTTGTAACCAAAACAGTCTCCAGGGATAGGGTAGTTTTGCTAACTGTGCTCACATACCTAGAATTTGCGGGCATACAGACTGAATCGTAGCAAGGCTTTGATTGGATGCAGGGGAGCACACAGCTCTCAGTCAATGTTGTATGCAGTCAGCACATACCTCACTGTGTCCCCTTGCTTTACATGCATGTCACTTTAGTAATACAGATAGGAAAAAGGCTACATATGGAAGCCAATGGAATCTGGCAACCCTGCAATTGTGAAGAAAATACCTTATGGGCCACACACAAAATCCTGATGGGCTGTATTCAGGCCACAGGTTGCCCACCACTGCTAATAAGGGTAACAACTTTTATTCCCTACTTGTATGACCTGGATTTTACTCTGCAAACTAGAAATAAATGTTGTTCCTCTGTCTGCCAAGTCATCTATTGCCTTAGGGTGTCCTCCACTGCTGCTTCTCAGCTTGATCCTTAGTGGTCTATTTTTCTCCCCAAACACTGTAGATTCCCCACCTTTCCTCAACCCCTATCTCTGCCACACTGGCAGTCCATACATCCCAATCACTCCCACGACTGCTTTCCTCTGTTAATTACACCACCTTCTTCCTAATCCATTCTGAATGCTCCCTGCCATTTTGTCCCGTCTTGCTCTCCTCTCCAGGGCAAGGAAGTGAGAGCAGCACACCTACACAGCTCACGAATGAGACACTATCTACAGTCATCACTGTACTGAAAAAACTGCAGCTAGACTGGGAGACGGTGCTTAAGGCAGGAAAAAAAAAAAATCAGTACACCTGTCAAAATTGATCAGTTTTTAGATGCTCTGAAAAACCAAGTGTATTTTATATACACTGCTTGATGCTTTAAACCAAAATTTCTGAATTAACTGCTTTCTCCACCTTGAATTCTTGCTTTATTGCAGGAATCAACCCTTCCCAAAGTTTGCGTCTACATTAAAGTTTAAATAGAATTAGATGGAACTGTGTTAAGTTCCAATTCTTGCTATCTGCCAAAACATAAGCATAGTTTTCCAGTCCAGTGAAAATGGCCAAAACAGAGCAGACACACAGAAGCATGTGGATAACTAAAAAGCAAGAAAATTATTAGCATTCATACATACCTCTGACAGTAAACAACTGGGGCCTAACCCTCTCTCTCAAGAAGAGCTATGATTAAAAACCATCCAGTTTTTTGTTTTATTGTAGTATTTTAGATAGGGTTATGTTACCTGGAAAGCTTATCAAACATGTTGACAAGTTTCATGGCTTCATATTCTTTTTGTTCTTCTGTCATTTCATCCATAGGATTGGGCATTGGCTCCTCCACATGACCAGTGATAAGGTTAATGCTGTGAAGGGGGGGAAAAGAGAGAGATGGTTGTAGTATTTACATATACAAACACATAAGAACATAATAACCATCATACTGGGTCAGACCAAAGGTCCAGCTAACCCAGTAGCCTGATAATGGCCAATGCCAGGTGCCCTAGAGGGAATTAACAAAAAACAGGCCATCATTAAATTGATCTACCCTGTTGCCCATTCCCAACTTGACAAAGGCTAGGGACACCACTCCTGCCCATTCTAGCTAATAGTCATTGATGGACCTTTCTTCCATGAACTTATCTAGTTCTTTTTTGAACCATTTTATAGCCTTGGCCTTCACAACATCCTTTGGCATGGAGTTCCATAGGGAAGTATCTTGAGCAGTTTGTATCATCTGCAAATTTTGCCTCACTGTTCACTTTCTCCAGACCATTTATAAATGTGTTAAATATAATTGGTCCCAGTACAGACCCCTATGGGACACCATTAGTTAACTCCATTCTGAAAACTAACCATTTATTCCTACCCTTTGATTCCTATCTCTTTCCAGTTATCAATCCATGAGAGAACCTTCCTTCTAATCACATGACAGCTTATTTAGCTTAAGAGCCTTTGGTGAAATTTTTTTTTGGATTTTGACAGAACTCTTTGAAATTATAATTCCCTGGCAGCATCATAAAACTTGTTTAATGCCTTCAAATTGCTAGTAAAATTCAGCAGTTCTTTTCAGGGATAGCCTTCCTCCATATTGTTTTATATTCATTTTGTTGGCTTTAAAATTTTTTTTTTTTTACTGTATTAGCTCCAGGTTAAGCATTCAAATACCTAAGTCTCAGAAGAGTAATTCTATTCAAGGTGGGCTTTGAGTTAATTGTCTGGAACTATTATTTCTGACACATGGACCAGTCTGGATGGTGCATTTTATCCTCAAGATGTAGTGGGGGTACCTTAAAGTGGCATTACCACTTTGTTTTCTTTTTGCACTCATTGCTACTGAGCCACATTTACTCCAATATCACATGCTGAATTTACAATGCTAGCTGTTAGAAACTCCCTCCTTCCCTTATTTTTTACTTATACATAGACAGCCAAATTTGATACGGAAATTGAATGCAAGAGACAGGACACCTTGAAGTGCTGTTTTTTTTTTTTTTTTAATTAAAGTGTGACTTTTCAGAGCAGGGTCATACTTAAAAATGAAATAAAAATCATATTTAAAAAAGAATAAAAGTAGTGGAGGAAGTCACTTGAAGTCTTTTCAGAAACAAAATGATGAATCCCAGACTAAGTGTACACAAATATCTTTTAAATTCAACATGCTTGTAATTTATTATCTGAGATCAAAGGACTGTTTTCAGGTAAGGTTCTTGAAAAAGATAACAAGAAGTAATGGCTAGAAAGATGTCCCTAAAAACCGGGAGAGATGGAAGTCTGACATCTTTCTTCTCAGTGAAATGTGCTGCTTTTTTGGGGGGGGGAGGGGGGGAGGGGAGAAGGGAAGGGGTATGGGAGGAAGAGGAGGGTTTATTGGCTGTATAATTGGAGGTTCAGAAGAAGCCAGAACCAGCACATCAAGAAGATTTAGGGTCTTCAAGCAAGGCAGAGCAAAGTAAGGTAACAAGTAAGCATTACTCAAGCACTACAATGGGCATCTGAAATAACTCGAAGCCAGCTGACAAGGTAACCCTTCATATAGCTAAATTTCCACCACTTAAATTAGTTTCAATTGATGAAGTTATGGAGGAAGTATTCAAGAACCACAGAAACACTAGTTCACACACAAAAAAGACACTGAAAACCTTCATAAAGACTGTGGAAAACAGTCTATGTAAACACATGCAACTCCAAAATTGTAAGCTATGATAGCCACCTTTGACAAAGGGCAGAGAGGAGGAGACTAAGGGTGCGTCTAGACTGCAGGTTTAAAAAAAAAAAAAAAAGCCATTTTTCCGAAAAAACTTCACTTACATCCACACTGCTATTGTGTTCTTTCAAAAGAAAAATTGAAAACCACCGGGGTTTTTCCAACATTGGTAAACCTCATTTTATAAGGAAGAACATCTTTTCCAAAAGAGCTCTTTCAGAAAAAGGCACGTGTGGACGCGGAAGAGGGATTTTTTTTTTCCCCCAAAAGAAGAGGCCTCCGGGGGGGGGGGGGGGGACGGGGGGACAAAAAAAAAAAAAAAAAAAAAAACCACAGGTTCTGTCCATAGTAATCAAAGCTTAAATGCGATATAGCGTTCACACTGAATGGATACTATCTTTCAAAAAAGCAAATTGCCAAAGCATATTGAAAAAGCAATATGGATGCTCTTTTGGAAGAAGTTTTTTTCGGAAGATTTCTTCCGAAAAAGCTTCTTTTGAAAGAAGCTTGCAGCCTAGATGTACCCTTAGTGAACACACAAAGAATAGGGCCGTTTAAACAGGAAGAAAAAAAAAAATAGTACTGTACTTCGGCTTTGCAGATTTATACTCTTCAGTGTCTGTATCTTCATCATCTGAGTACCAATGATCTCCCCTTCCTCCTGCTAACAGGCCCCTTGCTGCCAGCAGTCCTGCTGCATTACCATAGCCTGTATACTTTAACAAGTTGTCAACTGCAGAGACAAGCAGATCAATTGCTTAAGCTAGAATTTTAATTACTAATGTTGTACTTCGTAATGCATCTTTAGAAAAGGTTTTAAAGCCTAACTTATTTATATAGTGACCAGTTGGTTCTATAAAATAACTGAAAAAGGCAGAAGTGAGATTCTATATTTAATTTTGGTGCGGTGGGCCAGTCTTTTGAGACTAATAAGCAATAAAGATGACAAATTTAAGTTTGCTTGTATTGTATCATTTTGTCAGACAATTTTAGGAGCTGAAAAGCTGTGAGAAGTGAAATTGTGTATTCTAACTCTTGACAAGAAGGTGGGTTCCAGTGATGAAAGCCAGGATTGGGACCCAGGACTTCCAAAATTCTAATCTTGGCTCTACACCCTGGCCTTTTTGTGGCTTATTCAGTAAATGCCATTTTATCTCAGTTTCCTCATCTGTAGAGCAAAGAGGATAAGCAGCTATCCAAAAGGAGATCCCAAGAGTTCAACCAATGTTGGGGAACTGCTTTCGAGAAAAAACAGGGGCTTTATTTGGTTTGATAAATTATGTAGGGTGGGATTTTCACTGTACAACCATCCGAAAGATCAGATGGCATAAAACATTTTTCACCAACCATAAAAAAGGATTTTTAAAAAAACAAGTGGAATTTTAAGCCTACATCAGATTGATTTTTCTGTTTCCGCCGTCAAGTTCTCATTTTGCTAGTAGCGCGCAGACAATTTGTGAGGAAAAGTAAGTTTCTAAGCTTTATCAACACAGCATCATTACTTGAAATGTAGGGCACTTAGAAGTAGACAGTTTCCAAATCCTCTCTTGCATACCAAGCCAGGAGGGGTTAGGAGAACCTCAAACACACTCTACCCATCCCTTCTTGGGAGCAGGCTCTATTGCTACGCAAGAGGACCGTGATGTGCTCCAAATGCAGTCCATTGAGCCCTCATTCAAAATAAGGGTCACCAAAAGGTATGTTCTTAAGGGAGAATGAGGGTTTTTTTTGGGGGGGGGGGGGAAGGGGGGATTTGTGTGGTTTATTTTAAAGCCACGTATATTCTCTGGAGAAAAAAAAAAAAAAGACTTTTATAGGGGCATAGGCCTAGACTGCCCCCTCCAAACACTTCCAAGAATAGCCTTCCTTGAACACAGAATTACAGAAGTGTTCTTCTACCCTACAAAGGTAACACGCAAGCATGCTTATGCCCACATTTGGTTTTCAACAAGAAAACTACAAAAGCCATTGCTAGCATGCTCTTTGCAACAGAAATTGCAAAATGGTGGCTACATCTGAATGTATGCTCAGATGAAAAGTTTACACCAGTACAGGAACCCTCTCCTTCCTCCCGATTTAAGCCCTTTTCACAATAGCACAGAAAGCCTGGCACATTCCCTCTGCACTGGGTGAATTCCACTCCAATTTGGTAGCAATCAAAAATAATTTATATATTAATATTTTGGGGCCTAATGGTATAAAAAAAATAAGCTGGCTCTCAGTCATTTCTGGTATCCTGTTTTGCAGTTGCTCTGTATATGGAACTCCCACTGAAATGAAATAAACAACTTTGCTTGAAGTCAATGAGAGTATTGGGCATTGAACAGCTACAGCAAAGAGTTTATAGCTAAAACTACTATAGCTCATGTCACTGACATTCTTAGATGAGGGGCCAAAGAGTGAAAAAGGCGCACAGACTACATAACTTTTCTATCCAGCTTGAAACCAGTTAGCTGGGTGGTGTAGAGAAGCTTGTCATATTATCAGTTCCATGATAAACAGAAAATTCTAGCCTCCTGGCTTGTAATTTTGGGTAAATTTATCAGATTAAAAGATTATATCTTAAATTATTTTATATATATATATATATATGACGAGAAAAGCTCTTAAAACTAATTTTTACTCCAGTTTGCTGTGCTATAAATAGTGCTGTTAAAGTATAATTGTACTTCCACATCATTATTGGATTGGTACTAGGTTTTTGTTAGATATCAAACTTTGCAAACCGCTTATCTTAAGATGTGAAGACTTCATGAAGCATATTACTAAAAGGTAAAACAACAAATGTATCATGAAAGAAAGTTTAGATAATCAAGATATTTAATCACAATTTATTTCCGGTAAACTGTTACATCTTTAGAATGCAAGATTTTTGAACCATGGGCTGTAGTCTTCCTATTTGTCTCAAACACCCAGTACTTTTTTGGTAGTAAAAATCTAAAATCCTATTGGTCATTTAAGGCTCAAGTTCTTCTTAACTGAAGCCATAGATATCTGAACAGCAATTAAAGTTTAATTTTTCTTTTTTTTTAAAAAAGGTATTTGAAGAACACACTTCCACCACAATACAATTAACTAGATTAAAAGGTGTTAATTCCATTTGAAGAACAAATAAAACATATTTAATGCCACACAGAAGCATGGCAGCTGTATGTGCTCCCAGGAAGCAGACAGAACAATCAATAAGTTAAAAGATCTGTGTTTAGGCTAGCTAATTTTAAAAGGGAAGGTAGGGGGAAATATGTAAAGATAGTTTCATTAGTTTTATAACTGTTTAGTTAGACTGGCCAGATCCTCAAAACAAAGGTCAATTCTGTCAGGATACACTAATTATGATCTTAACCTATTGGGCAGCAGCTACATAAAATGTTGGTGACAGAAAATGGAAGCCATTATCTAATATTTGACTGAAGATGAACAACATTAGGTATGATTTTAGTAGCAGCACAAACGGTACTTTTAAACTAATGGTTATATCTGGAATTGGGAGGGTTACGGAAATATCTTCCTAAAGCCTTGCTGTAATTAGAATAAGAGGAAACAAAATCGATTTATACCTCTCTCCTTACAAAGGACAAAGAGGAATTCTGCTGCAATCTGCTTTACTCCAAGGTCAACATGTGTCATAAGGCGCACAAGCTTGTTTCTCACTGTTGTGCCAACTTCAGGACGATTTGATACATCTCTTAATGGAGGCAATACCTATTGTCACAAAGAGAAAAAATGAACACCACACCACACATTCCTGGCGGAAGTCACCAACTTGAAAAGAAGCACTGACAACTTTTGATTTTTTGGAAAAATAACATACCAAACAAGTTTAAAATCCCACCAAGCAGAAGAGTAAGAGAACAGGACTTTAACAGGGTTAAAAAAAGAGCTAGATATATTCCTGGAGGTTGGATCCATCAATGGCTGTTAGCAGGATAGATAGTACTTTGAAACTGCTGTTCAGGCTGGAAGGCTAACTTCTGTAGGGTGTGTAGACATACCAGAAGATATTTTATAGAATACTCCACTTACATTTCCACACGATCTGTCATATTCTTTCCTCAAATATTCATCTTGGCGATACAGGCATGAAGTAAGGATCTTTGTTTTTAAGAGGTCATTTGGCCTTGCTTCTCACACCTCACTTGAAGTCTTCAGGTGAAATTTTCAACCAAATGTGTAACTTAATGGGTCTTTGTACTTCTAAATCATTGAGTTGGTACAACCAGCTCCTACTAGAATGCAAACTGAACAGGAAGGGGTGAGGGTGGGGGAGGGGAGAACACCTATTCAGGGTGCCCAACACTTCCCATTACAACTTTGATGTTTGGTTTGTTGACTGTTTGATTTGACATTTCTGGTGTCTGCTGCAGGCTTCAGCTTTAGTAGCTAATACCTCAAAAGAGTCCATCGTCATTGATTCTTGCTCTAGTTTATTACACTATGTACTGCTAACTAGGCGTGCAAGCATCATTCCCACTGTGTGACACTGACAAAGCATGCTCTACGCCTGTCAGAATCATAGGGTCAGAAGAGACCTCAGCATGTAATCGAGTCCAACCCCTGCCCAAAGCTGGACCAACCTCAACTAATTCATCCCAGCCAGAGCTTTGTCAAGTCAGGACTTAAAAACCAGTCAGTACCAAGAACCATACTGCTCGTGTGTCATCCCCTCAGTTCCTAATGCTCATCAGGCTGCACGAGAGCCATTCCCACCGAGCAACTGAGCATGTTCCCACCAGCCTAGGGCTACAGTGTTGAATCCGGAATTTCCCTGTAACTACTACTCAAGGCCAGGCACTAGTATCTAAGCAGAATGGAGGAGGAAACTATTGGACATGAAAGCAGGAAGGAGGGGAAGGAGTAGCTGGGACAAGGCGTGTGCTGAGCCCGGGAGTTGGAGGTGGATCAGAATGGGATGAGGAGGAACAGAATGGGGACAGTAGGTGTATGGGAAGGGGAAGCTGGAACCAATCGGGGGAGAAAGGGAAGATATGGGCAGCACTGACTAATTTTCCCACACTTTTGAACGAAATTATTAGACCAACACGGGGTCCATGGCCACCACAGCTGGACAGGGCCTTGGGCCGTGGCGGCCAGATGAACCACATGAAGGATGACAACTTCCTACTCCTATCAGTTACTCTATTAGCTCAAGTAGCAGAAATGTGCATAGTGGATCCCAAGGCTCCAAACCTACTGATGAGCAAAGTGGGTGTCAATTAGTTTCCACATGATGCAATTTATTTTCAGTTTGCCTTTTTTTTTTTAAAAACTATAGAATTACACACAAAAACCTATGAATAGAACAGCACTAAGGATGCTTACCTTTGTGCATCCTTCATTGGGCCTAAGTGCACATGTTATGGTCAAGTAATTAGAAATTGCAACCTAATGTATACACCAGGGTGGGGGTGGGAGAGAGATATTAAGGCAACCTTAATCCTGGCTGTCACAGGTACCTCCCCCTCCCCATGCTTTCTGAAAGTTGGCTTATGAAAATAAATATGCATAACAACGATGAGTTATGCAAAACATTTTACAGTTACAATAAGCTGAATCTATATATCCTATTTTGTGCATTTATCTTTCTTGTATGTGAAGTTAGAAATATGAAGTGTGGATCTGTTTATAGTTCTAATTGTGCTCATGAGGATCAGTAGTGATACTTCAGGCACTTAATGACTCAGTACTCAAACCAATGACTGGTGAATGGTTGTATTTGTCCCATAAGCCCAAACTGTGACCATGCCACCTTGGTGCTGAAATTCATCTTGAACCTGGTATTTTTCCATGGGGATGCCGAACAAAGGATTCCTACCCTGGGGGAGTCTATTTAAGCAACTGGAGGCAATCAGCCTTTGTCTTTGGCTGGTCTTTGAGCCTCCTTGGCCCACCCTAAGAGTGTTTATTATCAAGCCCAGTGTAAATAACTTACGTAGGGGAAAGAGGGAGAGGGCAACCACTCTGTGCACCTCTTTAATAAAGAAGACTGACCTCATAAGCTTTCTCTGAATACAACTTTTACAGAGTGCAAGATGGATTTATTTGGGATTTTGGTTCCTTTTGGGGGTTGGTTTTAGAACAGAGTCCTCCCACACCTGAACTATTTCAGCATCTATGTTGCTTCTGTGAAAGGGCTGCTAACCCCAACTGAGCCTTATCTAGGGGAGATCAGAGGATCTTGTCCAGCAGGACAGGGTGGTGGGGAGATCCAGAGAGCAGGAAGGCAGGTGTCAGTAGCATGAGCTGCACACCATGGAACAATCCAAAGGGGAATTCTATGATTCATCCCATCAGTGGCATTTTCGGATGTTTCAGTTCTTGACTTCATAACCTCAGTAGCATACTTTTAAAGTAATTTGTTTGTATCAATCAGAATAGGTTCTTAGGGGAATGACTGTTAAATGAATATGGATTCAGGTGGAGAACATGCAGCAAATATAGATTTATTTAAAGTAAACGACCGGGTTTCCTATAAATGTCCCAAACAAATAAAAGATGCAGAGAACATATGTAGTCATATATGGCTAGACTATGATTTGAGGCACAGCTCTGAGCAGGGTGCAATTTGGAAGCTGCATCAACCTTGGAGTAGCCACAAGGGACATTGCAATTCAGTGATGCCGCTGGGACTCAGTTTCTATCCTGCTTCCTCTTTGCTTGGTAAGGGGGCATTTTGAAAGTTTTTCCACTGCACTTCAGCAGATAGTTAAAACTGCTGAAGTTACGAAAATGTCTTTTTTTTTCAACCTGGGATAAAATTCACCCTATGCAGAAGGCTAGCATGGGACTCATGCTCTACCTGAAAGCTATTTTAAGGGCTTAAATGATGCACAAGCCTTGGGTTAGCCCTTTGCATCGGAATGCATTTCACCTTGGGAATACAATTTACACACAGCAGTTAAGCTCCAAAGCCATGGATTAATTTCTGCTGAAGTATTGTAATTTATGACTAAAGTTCAGGTGACAGGTACAAAAATACTGATGGATTGACTAGCTTCCATAAAGTTGTTGGGCTATTAGTGATGGGGAGATTTGCAGAAGTGACTAACAGATTTAGGTGCTCGAGTCCCCTTGGGCTCTTTTGAAAAAAAATCCTCCTACCTCGTACTACAGCCTCAGTCCCTGTCCTAATGTTGCTGAATTGAGGCTCTGTGGCATAAGCCATGGAAGTTGGGCCCAGGCAATTCAAGTGCATTTTCTTGCAATTGAAACAATTTGTTCAGTGCCCCCTCTGTATATTTTAATCATTACAGAAGTGTCATGAGGTTACATCCCAATTCTTACATTTTGTATTTTTAATCTGAAGAATTTAAAGTTAAGAATTTCAGTCTGTTCAATATTTTATTGTGGGATTTTGATTTTTATTTGCTGATACAGGTTGAACCTATTTAGTCTGGCACGCTCTGGTCCAGCAACATCCTTGGTCTGATATGATTTTAGTTACCCACTGTTCATGGATGTGGCCGTTTCCCATCGTCCCATAAAGTCTGTTTACAGGCACCAGTCCGGGCACTCAGCATTCTGTACTGTTACTTAGCTCTAATTTACCCCTAAATGTCTCCTAACAGCCCAGTAAGCAGTGGAAGTGTTGGTAATGCTGCTAGACAATATTAACCTCCCATGGTCCAGAAACTTCTCTCATTCAGCACCAGTCAGGTCCCAAGGGTGCAGGATTAGAGAGGTTCAACCTATACAATGATTTAAGTCATTATCATGCATTTGTAGGATGACATTAATGTTTATTCCTATCACAGTACTTTGAAATAAAATTATGACATTACATTGAAAACACTAACGTAGATCAATATTTTTGTCACTGAGCTGAGAGAAGGCAACAGTTGCTTATGGATATAGACAATTAATGAAATTTTAATACACGTTGCTTTATATTCACGCATCAACCTTCTCTGTGACTGAAAGATTTTGCTGCATGTTTTATTTTCAGACATATCTGAATCCTACCTGGGCTTTGATAAACTTCCTGATGTTCCGATGAGCTCGGCAACATTCCGTGAGTAAACTGAGAACGGGAGTCAGACCCTCTCTGTAGCTGCTTCCCTGAAATGGAATAAAAAAAAAAAATCCTGCAAGCATTGGCTTAATTACAAGAGTCAGATAAGATTATATTTTATATATTACATGCATACATGTGTTTTGCTTGAAACTTTACAACAAATAATATGGCTAATTTAGTACGCAGACAAGTGGAAAAGAACAATTCTCATTTTTGTAGTGAAATGAAGATTTTTTTTCCTTTTCAATAAAAAACCCTCTTAATGTCATCAACATAACTGTTGGGAGTGACAATATTTCTATTAAAATCTTTCAATTCAGAAGTTTAGAACGATCTTATGTAAAATTTCCCTCTAACTTTAAATCTTTGCACAGAAAATTTCAGCATGAACACACAACATTACTATGCACAATTTGAAAAATTATGAACACGCTACCAAAAGTCTCCCAGAAATCCATAATTTCTGATGTGCTATTCAGCATTTAAAAAAAAAAAAAAAGGGACTGTTACATAAAATTAGCTTAAGACAACCTAGCTCCCTTGGATGTAAAAAATATTTTCAACTGCTTTTTATTTGAACATTATATATAATGCAAAATTTAATGGCGTTTCAGCCTTCATTTTTGTTGTGTTCATATTACTGTAACACATTTTGTTCAGCATTTAGGCTTAATCCAAAACCCAACTGGCACTGGAACAGAACTTTCAAGCATACATTTAAATTATTTGTTGCACTCTGCCCTGAACAAGTTTTTGCTGATCTTGCTTTTCTAACTATAGATGGTATTCTCCTCAATGGTAACAGAAATATAGTTTTGTCAGTAAAATACGACATCTCAGCCACAAGAACCAAAAAGGTTCCCATCCACATTTGTTACTTTTTATAACCTCAACAATGTTTTCAACTTTACTGTATTTAAGGGAAACAGAGTCAACATCACATTAAAAATTGGTTGGAAGTCAGGCTGGTTTTATCATCTGTAAATAAATTCTGATTAAGTAGGATACTCTCCTTAGCTTTGCTTTTCCTTGTTATTTTATTAGTTGTGTTAGGAGATATATATTTTACTTTTATACACCACATGCCTGTTGACATGTTTCATAACTTTATGAAGAATTCTATATTAATATAGTTTTCACAAACTTTTCAACTCCAGAATGGGTCTGATCTGAAAGATTGCTGAATTACATATCAATCCCACCTCTTACAAATTTACAGTTCTGGAGGAGGAGGCGGCAGCAGCTATATGGATCTGGAGTTCTGGTTCAAGCTCACGTCTACCTTTACTATGATGCATTCTTTGTGTGCAATGTCACCCTTACCTTGTCTATTCTTTTCTCCATGAAATCCAGCAACACTTGAATGGCATCCATATTCATACCATTATATTTTAAAACAGTTTCTTCTTGAGTTGATGGACTAATGAGGACATCCAAACAAGAAACCGGAATATTGCTTAAAAGGTTGACTGCATTACTGAAAGAGATTTTTAGAAAGCCTGTCACTCTCAGTCAATTAACCTTCTTTAAACAAAACATCGACGAGATTAAAAACAATTTTAAAAATACATTGCAATAATACTTTCTCTCCACAGAATATGGTATACATAATCAGTATTGTGCATTCAATTAATATTTTGTATTTTATCTAGTTAGTGCTCTAGTGATAATTAAATGCTGTACCAAACGATAGGTAATTTTAACACTGACTGAAAAGTATGCCATTACCAACACTAATGTGCTTAAAAAAGCTCCTGTAAGTAAGCAAAAGTGAAAAGCAGTATACTAGCTACGTACAAACAGTGTGTACAGCTACAGTTTAAGATGCTTCTTAATTCTCTATTCGTGTAAGAAATTGCAAACATGTGTTGTGTTTCTAAAGGAGGAGAGGTCAATATAGCTGCTTTTCATTACTTGCTGATTTTAGTTGAAGCAGCCAGAAGTAAAGTATATGCATAACTATAAGAATTGTGTGTTTGTTCCATAAATTGATGCTGCATGAAATAGAAGGCTCTCACACATCGGTTTTGTGGGGGGGGGGGGGGGGAGGAGGGAAAGGGGGAGAAAAAAAAAATCACAAAATGCCTCTTGAAATTTGTAAGTTTTAATTTTACAATGCTTAAATGTTATAAAACCACCAGAATATTTTAATAAAAATGTTTTCATCCCCCTTGAAAAGGGGGGGAAAGGTCTTAAATGTGGTTCATACATCTTCATATATTAGCACCTGGACTTGCCTCCTCAAGTATGGCAGACATTTAAGGCTCTTTTTTTTTTTTTTTAAATCAAAAACTAAAGTTCAGAGACATCAAGTACTGGATTTTTTTAAAATGACAGTTTTAGAATTCCCAAAACAGCAAGGGTCAGACTGTAATACCCTTACGCATTGTCAGAATCAAAGGGGAATCCGTGGTTTTTTTGTTTGTTTGTTTTTTTAAAGTAGAGTAGTTCTGTCGTACCTATTTTTGTTAATCTCTAAGATGCCACCGGACAACTTATTTTCATTCTGAGGAGTAATTCAATTCACAAATAGCCCCATTGACTTTAAGCTGACCACTCATGGTTGAAGGTAATATTCAATACAAGTGAATTGGATCATGTCTTGATTTTTCAAAACATATGTAAGCCAGTTAATAGCAACCAATATTTATTTAATTCAGGACAACCAGATCACAGGATCCTTTTTTAAAAATGGAAAAACATGTTTGCATTTGACTAAGAATTCCTGTGTTATGGTCTAGTTTGTTTTAAGATAGCCTTATTCTGCTCTTCTGACAGAACAACAAAAGTTAAATTGGATTTATAAACTTCCCTCAGATTGCTATATGGATAGTTGCTGAAAGAGAGGCACCCCCTCTATATCACTCAGGGTACGTCTAGACTACATGCTTCTTTCAAAAGAAGCTTTTTTGAAAGAATCCTTCGAAAAAGCTTCTTTCAAAAGAGATAGTCTAGACAGCCACAACTTTTTCAAAAAAGTGATCCGCAATCTGGATGCTCTCTTTTGAAAAAGCCCTGTTTGCGGTCAAGAACGCTTTTTTTCGATAGAGCTCTTGAAAAAAAGATGTTCTTCCTTGTAAAATGAGGTTTACTGCTGTCGAAAAAACCCCACTGCATTCTTTAGATTTAATTTTGAAAGAACACGGCAGCAGTCTAGACGCAAGAGAAGTTTTTTCGAAAAAAGGCCACTTTTTTCGGAAAAAACCCTGTAGTCTAGACATTGCTAAATGGTGGTTAATCAGTCAGGCTAAGTTAACAGATTAATCTGAAAAACAGTTGGAAAAAAAAAAAAACCTGGTTACTTACTTTTGTAACTGTTGTTCTTCGAGATGTGTTGCTCATGTCCATTTTATGTAGGTGTGCGCGCTCTGAGCGCACACATTATTGGAAGATTTTTCCCGTAGCAGTACCCATCGGGCCAGCAGGGTAGTGCTCTGGAGTGATGCAGATATATCACAATATATATACACCCCTGCTGGCCCTTCACCCCCTACATTCCTCAGACTATTTTGAAGGAGGAGAGGCAGGCAAGATTTGGAATGGTCATGAGCAATACATCTCGAAGAACAACCGTTACAAAGGTGAGGAAGAGAGTTACTCAGCTTGTGCAGTAACGTCTGTTCTTCGAGATGTGTGTCACCGTGGGTGTTCCACTCAAGGTGCTGGGCTCGTCCCGGCGCCACAAACAGTTTTGCGGTGCCAGGACGAGCCCAGCACCTCGAGTGGAGCACCCTCGGGGACACTACTCGACGAAGAACTGTTTTTTCAAGTGATTGCTCATGTCCATTCCGTGTAGGTGGCTCCAAAGCAGAAACCCTAGGAGGCAGGGTCAGAGTTCTAATTTTCAACTGAGTGTAGGACAGCTCTGCCCAAGGCTGCATCCACCTAGCTTGATGAGCCAGTGAAGAATGACTGGCAAAGATGTGAATAGAAGACCATGTGGCTGCCCTACTAATGTCCAGGATAGGGACCCGAGCTACAAAGGCCATAGAAGAGGCCTGAGCCCTAGCGGAGTGGGCTGTGAGGGGAGGCGGTGGCACCCTGGCCAACTTGTAGTATTCCTTAATACAAGAAGCGATCCATGAAGAGATCTTCTATATGGAAACTAGCTGCCTTTTCAATGTTCTGCTATTGCTACAAACAGCTGAGAGGACTTGCGGAAAGACCTTGTCCTATCTAAATAAAATGCCAAAGCTCTCCTGACATCTAGCTTGTGAAGCGATTTTTCTTTGCCTGAAGCATGGGACTTGGGGTAAAATACTGGGAGGAAAATGTCTTGGGAGACATGAAAATGAGACACCACCTTTGGTAGGAACGCTGGGAGGGGGCATAATGTGAGAGCCACCAGGGAAGACACCTTTCAGAAAAGGTGCAGTAGTGAACATCGCTAGGGGCTCAAAGAGGGGCCCCTCATGAGTTTGGTTACGACCAGACTGAGGATCCACTGAGGTACAGGTTGATGCACATGTGGGTAGAACCTATGCAAGTCCTTCAGGAACCAGCCCAGTTGGAAGGCTAAGATGGCTGCTAAGTGCAACCAGGAGAAGGGTAGCTCCTGAACCCTAAGGTCCAGAAGGTAGTCCAGAACCAGTGGAACCTGAGTATCCCTTGGTGAAACCCTTCTGTGGGTGGCCTAAATGGAGAAGTGCTTTCACTTAGCTAGATAGGTGGCCCTAGTAGAGGGCTTCCTACTTCCCAACAGGACCTTCTGCAGCTGCTCTGAGCATTTCAGTTCCACTGCTGTCAGCCATGGAGCTTCCAAGCCATTAGGTGCAGGAACCGCAGGTTCAAGTGGCGGAGCCTGCCAAAGCCCTGTGTTATCACATCCGGGTCCAATGGGAGGGCTATCAGCCTCTCATAGGAAAGGCTCAAAAGGGGTGTGAACCAGTGCTGCCTCAGCCACGCTGGCACAATGAGTATCAGAGAGGCCCTGAACTCCTACACCCATAGGAGCACTTTGTGTACCAATGGGAAGGGTGGGAATGTGTAAAGCAGCCCCTAGGGCTAGGGGTGATGAGTGCATCTCCTGGAGACCCTCAACCCAGACCCATGAAGGAACAGAACCTGGGGCACTTCCTGGTCTGGTGGGTCGCAAACAGGTCCAGGAGGGGAAACCCCCACCTGTTGAAAATTTGGAAGGCTACATCTCCCCTGAGAGACTATTCACATCCAGAGAAAGACCTGCTCAGCTCGTCTGCCAGAGTGTTCCGAGACCTCAGAAAGTAGGTGGCAATCAGGTGGATACCCTCCCTGATGCACAGATCCCAGAGCTGGAGGGCTTCCTGACACAGGGGAGGGGAACAGGTTAGGGCCCACCCTGCCTGTTTATGTATGAGATCGCCAAGGTGTTGTTGAATAGAATCAGACCTATCCCTCCCCTGAGCCTGGGGAGAAAAGCTTGACAGGCGAGGCAGACTGCCCTCAGCTCCCTGACACTGATGTGGAGGGAGAGGTCTTCCCGTAACCACATACTTTGTGTCCTCATGTCACTGACGTGAGCTCCCCAACCCATGTCGGACACGTCCATCACCAACCAAAGGGTCGGGAGGGGACTATAGAATGGTACTCGGACCCAGGAGGGGGTGGTCTGCGCCCACCAATCCAGAGAGTGGAGGATTTCAGAGGGAACCATCACCACTCTGTCCCAAGAGTTTAGGGATGCGTTGTGAGCCTGTGCCAGCCACAACTGCAGTGGATGCACGCGGAGTCCGGCATGCTGGATCGCTAAGTGCAGGCAGCCATGAGATCCGGCAGGCACATACAGTTCCCTCTCTCATTTAGGGCGCAGCTTGATGCCTTTACAGATCTTACAGGCCTCAGACAGATGAGCTTTGCCGAGGCACTGAGGCAGGCTCTGTTGGGGTCACCACAGGGCATAGGCTTCTGGCACTTCTTGCAGGGCTTGAAGCCTTGTGGCCCGGACATGCTCCGCCAAATGCACCAGGGATGCGAAGCAAGCCCTGTGCCTAAAACAGTGTGCAAAGTACTGCACTTAACTATCAACTGCTAGATAAAGAAATTGAACCTCGAAAACTTTGATGACTAATTAAACAACTAAGATGAACTGCTAAGAGGCGCTTGCAGGGCAAAAGCAAAGCACCTTCCAACAACTGCCGCGAGCAGTAAGAAGGACCTGGTGGCTGTGTCTATACTGGCACGATCTTGCGCCAGAGCTATGCAAATGAGGCTCAACATGGAATATCGCTGAGCCTCACTTGCATAACTAATGAGCCGCCATTTTTGCAGAAGAGGCTCTTGCGCAAGATGGAGCTGTCTACACTGCCCCTTCTTGTGCAAGAAAAAACCTCTTGCGCAAAGCCGTTATGCTGATTATTTTCAGGCATAACGGCTTTGTGCAAGAAGGGGCAGTGTAGACAGCTCCGTCTTGCGCAAGAGCCTCTTCCGCAAAAATGGCGGCTCATTAGTTATGCAAATGAGGCTCGGCGATATTCCACGC
Source organism: Pelochelys cantorii (assembly GCA_032595735.1). Classification (NCBI taxonomy): domain Eukaryota; kingdom Metazoa; phylum Chordata; order Testudines; family Trionychidae; genus Pelochelys; species Pelochelys cantorii. The sequence goes on along the minus strand of CM064326.1, from coordinate 250,682,119 downwards.
TGAGCCTCATTTGCATAGCTCTAGCGCAAGATCGCGCCAGTATAGACACAGCCGGTGGGTCTAGGGCCAGCAGGGGTATATATTAGCCGATATATCACCACTCCAGGGGGCTCCCCTGCTGGCCTGATGGGTACTGCTAAGGAAAAATATTCCAACATGTGTGTGCAGCGTGCACACACCTATGTGGAATGGACATGAGCAATCACTCGAAGAAGAATACTGTAGAACACATTTCAGGTTGTCCATATAGACCAAGGGTGAACAATAATTTTTAAATGGGGGCCCACACCAAGATTTTGGAAAGTCATCAAGGGCCACACTTCTATGAAGGGGGTCTGGGATGGACGTTGGGTAAAGAAGGGAGCTTGGGTAGGGAACTGGGGTGCAAGAGAGGGTGTGGGGTCTGAAAGGGAGTTTAGGTGAAGGAGGGGGCTGTGATCTGGAGCAGGGGCTTGGGGTGCCGGGTCCAGGAGTGGGTAAGGGTTGCAGGAGAGGATTTTAGCCTCAGGGGAGGGGCTCTAGCAGGGGGTGCAGGGTCTGGGAGGGAGTTGTGACATGAATGAAGGGGGTACAGAGGTTTGTGTGGTGACCTGGAGCAGGAGAAATGGGGTGCAGGATCAGGGAAGGGGTGTGGGTGCAGCAGACAATTCTGGCTTGGGGGAGAAGGATGTAAAAGGAGGTGCAGGGTCTTGGAGGGAGTTGTGACCTGGGAGAAGGGGTACACAGAGGGTTTGGGTGGCAGCCTGGGGCAGGTAGTTGGGGGGGAAAAGAAGGGACGGGGTGCCAGAGGCAGGCTCTGGCTGGGAGGCACTTACCTAAGCAGCTCCCAGCCAGCAGCCCTGTAGGACTGGAGACAGGCTCTCTGCTGAAATCTGAGTCAGATGGCTACTCCACATGGAGTCTGCTCTGGGCATAAAGAGGTGGAGGGAGGGAGGCTTCACATGCTGTCCCTGGCCTCAGCAAAATTTCTCAGCCCTTATTGGCCAGAAACAGAGATCTGCTGGGGGCTGGGAGCAGTATGCAAAGTCTCTCTCCTCCTTCCCCGGCAGTGCAGAGCAGGGAGCAGCTCTCTGCCTAAGGGTTCCCGTGAGGTAGCTGTGGGCTGGGTGCAGTGGCTTGGTGGGATTAATCTGGCCTGCTGGCTGCCTCTTGCTCACCCCTGATAGACTCTGAAATGGCATCTTTGCAGTATAGACGTACCCAAAAAACACAACCATCGTAGTGAGTCTCGAGTCCAAGTCTGTAGACCCAGACTTGGACTCAACTAGTTCCCTCTAGGGATGTAGTTGACTAGTCACTTTATCTGATAAGCTTATGCTTATCCAATAATCTAGTAGTGACTTGACTAGTTGCTTTCCTTCCTCTTACTGCCTGGGGCGCAGAGCCAGCTTAAAAGCCGATTCCCCTTCCCTCCCCCCCCCCCCCCATCACCATCTGCGCTGGGGGCAGGAGAAGCAGAGGCACAGCGGGGAAACGGCATGAGCGGGGACTGAAGCCGGCTGAAGCACTGCAGTGGGAACATGGCAGCAAGGGGAGGAGGGAAGGGGGCCAGGGAGAGATACGAGCTGGTGTTGGGGGGGAGTCATCTTAAAAAGCTGGTTCCCACCAGCACCATCTCTGAGGTGCTGCCAGCGGTCCCTGCTGCCTCTATCAGAGGCAGTGGGGGGAAGAGGGGAGATAGAGGAGCTGCTGCCAGGCAGCCTTTGTCAGCGCGAGCCAGAACTGAGCAATCCCGGCTCGCGCAGACATTGCGCCTCTGCATTTTCAGTGTATTAAGAGCCCAAGCTGCAGTGTGGGTGGCTCCCAGAGCTCCCTCCGCTGTGGTGCTCCAGAGCAGTCCTATCGACCAATTGTTTAGTTGACACAAATTGTATCGACTATACGATTAGCTCTGTAAGACCAATTTAACATCTGAGCTCCCACTAAAGTGCTTGAGATAATAGCTGCAGATGTTCTTGCTCAGGCTGGAGCTCGGGCTCTGACACATAGGAAAAGAATGAGTTTAAGAGCTTGAGCAGGAACGTCTACCTGGATATTTTTAGTGCTGTACCACAAGCTAGAGTCTGGGCTGAGTCTCACTGCCAAGGATTTTTTTTTGGTAGTGTAGATGCACCCATATAGGCTTTTCAAGAATAGTATTTGTGATTAGCAAGTAGTGACTGATCTTAGTCTCAGACTCCTCAAAGTTTTCAGAAGTCTCTCTATTTGAAGTTGCATTAAAAAAAAAAAGTCTAGCTAGGTGTTATTGCCGCCCCTCCCCCGCCCCATATCATCTGCAACTTGACATCATGGTTCTAATGCAAAATTAATTTAGTACAGGGATGGGGTACCTCAGGCCTGGGGGCTTGAATGTGGCCCCCGGCTTACTTGGATCTAGTCCCCAAGGCCTCCCCCCCGCCCAGCACTGGAGCACACAGTCTACTAGGCTGGGCCCCCCTAGACTCTGGGGTGAGAGGACATGAGGAGTGTCTTCCTCCTTCTCAGTCAGGGGCCAGGCCAGTGAGGGTTTTTTTGCACTTCTCACTTGCGCAGCCCCCGACTGATTTTTCTCTGGGTCAATGGCCTCTGGCCCAAAAAAGGTTCCCAGACCTAGTCCAAGACTTTCAAATAATCAGAGCATATTGGGGTGAATTTATACTAGAAACTAATTTTGTTGCAGCCACAGTAGACGCAGTGTCCTTTTACCCACAGTATTAGCGCTCTAAAACAACTATCAACAAATTTCAACTGTCTGCGCTTGATGTTTTAAAGGAAAGGAATACAATCTAAAAGTATCCAGTTTGACAGTTCATACAGTAATTAACAAAACAGAATTCTATTCAACAAATATTTGGTGGCTTCAGCCTTTTCAAAGAACGAACCCTTTTTACTCGTTTCTTATTAAACAACCGAGTTCCCAAACACCTACAAAATTAATTTTCTGGATCACTGTGCCTAAGCTATTCTTTTCAATAAATGAAGCCCAGCTTTCTGATCTTTGTCACTTCACTGACAGTTTTATTTGTGGTAGAGGAGTGTATGAATTCTCCAGCTACCAGGAAGTCAGTGACTGCACAGATCTGCACAATAGCGTTTGCATTCCTACTCCAGGGGGTAGAAATACTGCGTATATTACTCACCCCTTTCTACTTCCTAGAGATCATTAATCACTGGGACATGACGTCCACCCACTCATACTCCCAGCCCCCTCCTGATATGCAAATTCAAAAGCCAGGACTGTTTAGCACAGCTGAATGCCTTGATTAAAACCTTGTTAAGTGGGCAAAAATGGCACTTGCTCTACTATTTGGTGCATTAAGCGGCTCATATTCAAGTGTTAAGACATGACAGAATCACATTAATAGTATCTGTATGGGTTTTTTTGCTAAGCTAGTTAAGGTATTTTCTATGGAAAAACTTGCACTTAAAGTCAAACTGTGATTAGCACTCATGATGAGGAAGCTAACCAAGCCATAGTTCAGGGCATGCATTCAACATTTGGTGTCAATATAAAATAAATCCTCAAGTTTATTTTGAGCCCAAAGTTTCATACAAGGGCTCCTTAAGCTATAAAAGTCCTGCATTTGGATATTTAAAAAAAAATAATCAGCATTTAGGTGCGTAAGTTTGAATCTTCCAAATGTGGGATTTATACATCCTTAAAAAAAAAAAAAAAAAAAAACCACACACACACACACACACTTTCTAAAAGTGGGAGTTAGCTGAAAGTGTGGTTTATACCGTGAAGAGTGATAAAGTTTGTGCTTCAAAAAGGCTGCACAAAGTTTGCTCAGTTTTCAATGGAAGAGCTACTTTTTGTAACTGTCAGCTCTGAGGAAGCCATCTGAAGTATGGATTCTGAAAGGCAAGCTCCGTTCTGTCTGGTTTGTGCCTCATGTCCAGCAATAAAGATTCTATAACTTGAGTCTATTGTAGTGGAGTTCTGTTGCTGAAACAAACCTGAAAATAATCCAGTTCACTCTTTTTATGAGTTAAAAAGTTATAAGTTAGAGGAGTAAAAATATAGAATTACTGAAACAGATTTGGAAAGTAACATGTGTGTTTACTTACAGCTACACCTATAGGGGACCAATGTGGCATTCAAACCCCCTTGAGGCTTATGAGGTGAATCCCCCCAGGCCTAAAGCTACCCCAACTCCAGAACTGCCTTAGTGCATATGAATAAGTTATTACATAAACATTTAAGTTAGGAAATACCACATTCATGGTTGCTTATGAAGTCTTAATTTTGCCCCCTTTGCTTCCAGTCTGTATACTAAATGAGATCCTATTGGGTGGGGGAAAAAAAAAAGCAGCATGTAACCTTATAATTCGGGGACTGCTGACCCACAGAAAAATCAATCTGGCAGGGGATAGCAAGAGCTGGAGTGCCAGCGTGGGCTCCACAATCCAGGGGGGAACGGAAGAGCCCTGAGCCCTAAGGGCCAGATCCAGGCAAGCCGGGGACCTACCTGGGCCCTTGGGCCTTAGGTTCCCCATCCCTGCTATAATTAAAGACTACCACAATGCATATGTACAATGGGACAGAACTGAGGTGCTGCAGGGCAGTCTTAAGGGGGCTATTTCCAGATTTTCTAGTGCTTGACTTTGTAATCTAAATAATGTTCTAACATTTTGTATGAAACTTGTTAGGTTGTGGTTTTTGTTTTTTGGGGTTTTTTTTTGTTTTTAAAGACAAATGCTGTTATATACAGCTATAAACAAATCACCCCTCTTCACATCATGCATAATCAGTAGGACTTGAACAGTTCAGTACTACAGCACAACCTACTATCACTTGAGCTACAGGATTAGCTACATTAACTGGAAGCAGTAGAAGGCTGTTTTCCCAGAGAGATGGGGATAAGCTACTGCAGCCACATTCTCGGTCTGGGAGGTGATCAGGGCACAGAACCTAGCCTGGAAAGCGGAGGAGCTCCTGCCCTGCTGTAGTGGCCTATACTCCCCTAAGCCACCTACCAGATCCAGCCAACAGCATGCATTAAAACGGACAAAAGCAAAGGTGAACAAATATCACTAATACTCTGCTCACTCATGGCTGAGTGTCTATTTCAGATTCAATTTTAAGTTAAGTGCATCACAGATCCAGACTAACAGGCTGGGAACAAAGTATATCACATTGTACCTATCCATTTACAACAAAGCAAGACAGCAACAGTCCAAGATGGCTATGCTGAGAGGGGATACAGGTCGATTGGTCCTAGACTCTTGTGTGCAGGAAACAGAGCATTCCAAAAACAGGGCTTCTAGTTCTACCAGAAGAGATCAATCACAACCTACCCCTAACAATGCACTAGTCTAAATGCAATGACATCTCTTCAAATAATGCCTTTCTCCAGTAGTATGACCTAATAAATATGTTTGTCTCCAAGGTGCCATAGGACTGCTTGTTTTTACAGCTACATACCAACGTGGCTGTCCCCTGAGACTTCCCCTCCAGTAGTAGCATCTCCCAAAAACAATCCACTAATTCATTCTCTCTCACTCACACACACACTTACACTTAAGAGGAAGGTGAGAATGAAAGTCACAAAGGAAGACTACTACCCGTTAGTGCACATTCAACACTATCTTTAACAACATGGTACTTAGGCACTCATTGCAAAGGTGTCTTAAATAATCCCAGACTAATCTGCACCAACTGAGGGGTGGCTCTGATGCAGGATCTAGATTTCCAGCAAAAGTAAATCCACTGATCCCATGGCTTTTGGTAGCTTTCAAACTTAGTGATAGCTTTAAGGGGGTGGAACCTATAGCATTCTTCTAAGAACTGTTAAATTAAAGCAATGTCTCCAGAAGATTTTTGTAGCTAGAAGTATGGCTTTTTCAAGTTGAAATAGGCAACACTAGTGTTGCCTGTCAGACAACGTGGAGGCAGTATTTGTAGCTGCTTGTGCTCATGTGTCTGTAGATGTCTATTACATGGAGGAAGACCAATATAAAATACCCAAAATAAAAAACTAGAAATTCTAAATGCACAGAAGTGGGACTCTTACCAAAATAACTTGATTTTTTTGTGCTTAACTTGCAGTCAACAATTCAAGGGAACTTGGTGAAAAAACCAACCATTTTATAAAATTCCTTATGGAGTCAAAAGCAAGATTCAAGGCAGCTGCAGACTCCTCAGGAAGATGACCTGATAACTAAGGCAGTTTAATGGCATTTATACATAAGTAATAGGACAGTGCGTAGGTGCATTAAGCTGAGAAGGCAATTTAGAATTTTAACTATTACAAACCCAGTCATATGCAGGAGCACGGATCCAAGAGCATGAATTTATTGTAATCGATTCACCCTCTGACAAGTTAGACTTTTACATATGTAAAATAGCACTAGCATCTTTAGAATACCAGTGCAGAAACGCTCGGCTAATGGTGACCTAGATCATCAGCTAAACAGTTCCAAATTAGTGGATCAAATTTAGAAATACTGTCTAATTTTTACAACTGATATTTGTGAGGACGACAGTCAAAGAGAACTTCAAGGAGTGCTATAGCTAGAATTCCTGTAAATAATTATCAATATTTCCACAAGAGAATACACTGAAATGTAAATATGTAGTTAACAGTCTTAATTAAGATTATATAGTTTAGGGATTTTTTTTGGGGGGGGAAGGGGGGAGGGAGGGGGTTGAGGGGACAATGGATATATCCAAGACATTTTTATCTGCTAATACATTAAAAAAAAGTGCTCTCAGTGTGTGTCTCAACCTTTCCAGACTACCATCCTCCTTTCAGGAGTGTCTCATTTGTCTGGCATACACCCTTCTTTCCCCCCCCCCCCCCCCCAATTTTCACCTTTAAGTGCTTGCTTACAAAATTAACAAAAAATACAGAAGCATCACAGAACACAATTACTGAAAACCATGTGTACTTTCTTATTTACCATATAATTAACAATTGGAATATATATGTAAAAAATACTTACATTTCAGCATCTCATATATAGAACAGTATAAACAAGTATGAAATTTTAGTTTGTACCAACTTTTCTATTGCTTTTTACGTAGCCTATCGTAAAACCAGGCAAAATACATAGATGGGTTCATGTACCCCTGGAACATTTGTGCACTCGAGAACCACTGCTCTAACTAAAAAGTTAACCCTCAAACATATATTGGTTCTGTTAAATCAACCAACCTGTGCAATTCTTCAGTTTTGTCTTCAGTAGGGCCCATGGTTAATAAGCAGTGGCGAAGGATGGCAGCCATATAACGAAATTGATGAGATTCATTCTATATAAATATAAATTATGAAGATATTTTTCATTTTGACGATTGCAAATGAGGGTTTCAGGTCACTAGAATAATAGAAATTAAAGATAGATTATATGATCTAATAAGTATTTTCCATTTCCTACCAATAGAAGATTGCTCTTTCAGAGTCCAATCTGAATGCTTGGTAGAGTCTAATATTAAGTTAATCTATTCCCATTATTTGCTCTGGGAGATTTGGGATTGATACAAACTTTATGCACCTTTTAAAAAAAAAACAAAAAAAACCTACACCCACACCCAAAAAAAATAGGACTCCCAAAGCCTGAGCTCTAAACCTAGACTCCCTTACAATGAGTGGAGATAGACAGGTGCCTCAGAATAGGACTCACAAAAGCCAGTACATTGTAATGTTTCCTCTTGGGAAACATCGAAGCAAAGAATTTGTCGTAAGCCCTGCCCTCTTATGGAGTTTGGCCTTTCAGGGCATATCTATACTTACGGCTAGAACAGCACTGCTGCGATAGATGCAATGGTGTAAATCTAGCAGGTCTGGTGAAGACCTGCTAAATCAATGGCAGAGCACTCTCTGGTTGACTCCTGTGCTTCAGGTCCCTGAGAAGAGTAAGGTAAGTTGGCGGGAAAGCATCTCCCATTGACATATCACAGTGTAGACAGTGCTGTAAGTCAACTTGAGTTATCCAATTTATGTAGCATAGCTTAGGCTGATTTACAGCTGTAGCGTAGACCAACTCTGTCTGATATGCCGGTGAAGAATGGGAGGGGAGGCATCTCCCTTTGCTTGGCTCTCAGCTGCCAACTTTCTTTTGGCACAGGAACATATGCCATTTTTGCTAGAATCTGCATGGGGGAGTGGGAGAATATCCCTCATCCACGATTCAACTCCTCTATTAACCAGATAAGGAAAATATTCTGATGTGAGGCTCCCTCAATCTCTGATGCTGAAGCTGCTGTATTGCAGATAAAGAGAGTGAAAGACTATTGGGCTAGCAAGAGAACAAATGATAGTTTGAAACCTCATCTGGGAAGTGAGAGATCCAGGATCCAGTGACTAATTATAGACAGTGGAACAGTTTCAGCAGGAGAAAGAGGGATCATCTGATGTGGGCTCCCACTGGTTAGTGCACTCACCTGAGAAGTGGCAAATCCCTGCTGAATTCTTAGTCTCTTCAGGTGGAGGGGGAACTTGAACCCATGGTCTCTTATATTTAGGCCAATGGGCTAAAAGTTATGATGAAGGTCCTCCTCCCAGCTGTTCCATGTAAAATATCATCTAGAAGGGGCAATCTGGGAGGCAAGCACTAAACATGCACAGCAGATCAGGCCCCATAGGGAGGTTAGGCAGAGGAATACAAGCAAGGCCCAAATTGCATTGGACCGTAGGTATCTAGATGCACACTATAGGGCTACATGCAGCATGCTCAGATGCAGAAACATAGGCATAGGAACTTTTACAGCAAAAATTTAGGAGCGGAGGCAGTTCAGGTGCCAGCAGCAAAGTAGGGGGCAGGGGGAGGGGGGGAAGGGGTTTGTAAATCCCACTGGGGTCTGATTCTAGGATTTAGATGCCTAAACTGTCAGTTAGGCACACAAGTCTGTATGCATCTAGCCCTTCTAATCCAGAGTTCATGATTAGGAAATATATCTTGTTAACCAAAGTTCTCTCTCGCTCATTTTCAACTCCAATTAACACCACAACTACCTTTTCCCTGCTGCTTATACCCATCAAGTTTTGGTATGTGCTATACTTCCCTTATTCCTCCTCATTCTGTGATGCATCATTTCTCTGTAAGCTATCCAGAACGTCACAGTCATTGTTTTGCACTTCCTCGGACTGGAGCAGACAACCAAACTCCTACCACCCGTTTCCTTCCTTCAGTATTTTTAAGCATGTCCCAATCCCTCCTGCACTCAAAATTCTTTCCTTCTCTTTTCCCTTTGATCATTTTCCTCTCCTTTATTTAACATGTACATTCTTCCCATTGTCGCTTAACCGTACTGCTGGCCTATTTTTTTTTTTTTTTTTTTTTTTTTTTTTTAAGATGACCTTCCCCACTCATCCCTCCAAAAGAAGGCCCAAACAGCAGCAACAAAGTCTGTAAATTAAAAAGTGTGCCAATAAGCAACGTGATCATTTAGTTGTACACACAGAGAAGGGGACAGGTAACAGATATTTTCTTTTTGACTGTTAGTTTCTATTGGTAGTGAATGTCTCAACTATTGTACAACACAACAGAGACCAATCTTCATTGGGCTGTAGGTGCTACTGTAACAAATGTTGGACCACTACCACGACCTCCAAGTCACCACTCAATATTAACTGTATTTTCCAACTGCTACTTTGAAATTCTCTTGACATTGAAAATTGCTATTTCGGATAGGAGTTTTTCCAAATTGAATCTCATTTCCTGCTCATGGGAATAAACTCTTCAGATCTTTATATTTTTCCATCCTGCCTGATGGTAACATCTAATGCTGCATCTCCAGCACACTTAATTAGTGTATTGTTTTCCAGATCATTACAAAGAATGAAACAAAACTTAGCCTCACAAGGATCCTTTGGGAATGTTACAGTTTAGAACTAGAGAACAGCTTTTACTGAAATGCTATTTGGCTTTGGAAACCTTTAGCAAATAAGTTACTATAAAAGCTTTATCTTGAAGCACAAAATAAAATCTCTAAGCTCGGAAGAGATCTAAACACTCGTATGATATAAAATAGAGTGACCCAATACAACAGGATTTCCCTTTTCCTTATTATGCTCCCTCAGCACAAACCGTTTTTTCAGTTCAGACAGGCTTCTTTGGTTTGTCCAAAGGTAAAGTTCTGAGATGAAACTTCTGTGTTTCTAAAGATATTCCAACAATTGAAACTGTCCAAAATAAGGGAACACCCAGCTCGGATGACTGAGTAACTGCTTTTCCAATGTAACTACATGGTGGTTATGGTTCTTGCAGACAAAAATAAGCCCAAATCAAAGAATTTCAGTTCAGACCTTACCTCACTGTGGACATTCCAACTGTCAAGTGTCACATTAAAGAGAGCTTTGAGTGCCTCAATGGCACAATCTGTTTCTTGCAGCGATAAAGGAGATCCAACATGCTCTTCAGCAGCTTTGTACTTGTCTGTCCATCTTATGCTAAAAGAACTTTCCAAAGCTTGAGTCAAAACCTGCAACCCTTGTAGCTCATGATGCAACTGTGACCTAATATCTGTGTGCAGAAGTGACAGGAGGAAGAGAAGGCGCAAATCAAAACATTTAATGTCATCAACAAGGTGTTGGTCCTTGCATTTTCTCAGTAGATTGCAAAGCATAGCTGCAAGGTTCAGTTCCAAACTGAGCTTCTGTGCAATGGCACTATTAAAAACTATGTTACAAAGGCATTTTAAAGCTTCCACTATAACAGGGAAATTGGACACATCCTCCAAAGAATCTTCTGTCATGTCCAGCTTTGCCAGCCTCATCAGGATCTGCATGTTTTCCTTAGTCGTCACAGGCACTAAAACCTTCTTATCTCTGGAGAGAATCCGAAGGGCTTCAAGACAGGCAACTTGACATGAAGTTTTTAGGTCTTTTTCAAGGATGTTTAAGATTCCTTCACACAGTTTCTGTGCACACATACAAAAAAACAAAAACAACAAACAACAAAAATGTTAATCGTGATTTTGAATGTAAAGTCTTTTACTATTGTCAATCAAATCATAAAATTTCAGCCATTTTCTTCAAGGAACTTGATTTTGGTCTCATTTTATGTAGGTCATTATTAGTTTTTCAAAATACAAACTGCAACAAAAGCATTCAGAGAATATTATAGATTTTTCTTCTACATACAACCAAAATAAATGGATACAGATAGAGATGACAACACATCTTCTAGTCACAGGCAAATGACCAGTTTCACCAGTATCAGGGTTCTATACATAAATCCTATTGTGTCCCAGCAAGATGGTGGTTACTTTTCTGTAAGCAGAGAGGGTCCTTTACATGACATTTTCAGTTTAAATAAATAAAAGGATGACACTGTTTTAGTAGTCTTAAATATTTGGAATATAGTACATTTCTCCTACTAAGTGGCAGCTAAGTGGTTCTTCATATGCATGCATATTTGATGACTGATTTGAGATTTAATGACCCAGTGAGAGTCAAAGTTGAGGTAAATTCAACTGGTATTTATGGTCTGTAGACTAACAGACAAAAGGGAGCATATGAAAACTAGCAAGACAAGACACAATGAAATGTAGACTTTGTAATTTAAGGTGATGAATATGCAGTCTAGCTAAGAGCTTCAATAATGCCTGCAAAACAGTCACAGGCCATTCTGATCAAGAGAGTCATGATCAAAGGGTAGAATGATATACTTACATTACAGGCCACTTAATGTGCATTGCCGCTTAGAAAAATACAAGTGATTTAAGAATTTGAAGGTCAGAAAAATATTTCAGTTACAGAAAGATTCTAAACACAGAGTTTAGGTTTATTCAGATTTACTACAATCAACCAAGAGAGGGGAAGTCTCAGAGGGGTAGCCATGTTAGTCTGTAACTTAAAAACAATACCCCCCCAAAAAGGTCTTGTAGCACCTTAGAGACTAACCAAAAATATGTACAGTATCGTGAGCTTTCGTGGGCACAACCTACCTCTTCAGATGACAAATGAAAGGAAAGACAGGATAGAAGAGACTGCATGATAGGTCAGGGCTCCATAAAGTTTTTATTGCCACAGATTCAGGATATCACCACTCACGGTTAGCAGAGTCACAAGTCTAGTTATGAGACTCTTCCCAAGTAAAAGGCAATAAAAACTTTAGTGCATCCTATACCACCCTGACTTTTGGTTTTCGCCATTTAAATCTCCCTCTGCTTCTTGTCCCTTGAAGTGTGTTAGTTACTAGTGAAATAGTGTAATCATTAATTTGGTTAGTTCTTGGTAACATCCTCTGGTGCGGTGTGAATCAGTTCATGACCAGAAATATATGCCATGTGTACACTTACACTTCTCACTTTCCTATGAATACTAATGTATTGCAACAGTTTCCTACTTAGGGAAATGTCTCAGGAATTAGATTTGTCAAGCACTAAAATAAGTGTTCACAACTCAGACCGAGGCTAGGTCTAGATTGCATCCCTCTAACGAGAGAGGGATGCAAATCAAGCATTTCGGAAGTGCAAATGAGCCCAAGATTCAAAAAATGAGGAGCACAGGAGCTGCCAAAAAAGTTCCCTGCTGTGGGCAGAGCGGTGGCTACACTTTACTTTCACTTTGGACACTGAGCCCGATCGGCACAGCGACGGAACGTGAGTATGCAAATGAAGCCTGGGATATTTAAATCCTGGGCTCATTTGCACCCCTCTCTCGGCAGAGGGATGCAGTCTAGACACAGCCTCAGAGCTAGAGATCAAAAGTTCCACGGTATATGCTACAGGGAGGGTTTGTTTGCTTTTTTGTTTTTTTACAGTAATAGTTACGAGTATGAAGAATTATGCAGATTCAACTGTGGTACAATGCTATGGAGATAGTCAAATTGCCAGACAGAAAAGCATATGTAAGACACTTTGAGGAGTTGTTGACTCTCACAATGCTACTTAGAATATTTGGACTGTTTTGATTTCAAGACCTACCAGTCTGCCTGCATTCTTTGCCTCTAAAAGTTTATCCACAAAACTTTTTTGATCACAGTTGTGGTTACATTTATCTCATGTACAGGGAGGCACCTAATGAAAGCCTGATCCAGTGTGCACTGCAGTCTATCAATGGGAGTGTTTTCCTTCAGTTTCAGCCAGCTTTAGATCAAGATCTAAAACCATTATTTACAGATGGCACGCTTGCTTGCAGCCTCAGCAGAAAGCCCAAGAATTGAATGTTTACTTGTTCACCTTCAGGGATGATCCTTCTCAATCACAAAAGGGCAGATTCCCTACCTCCCTTAACTGCAACTGTCATGCTGTACTCATTGCACAGACTTAGAACGCAAGAGCTGTCAATACAGCAGCTTTAAAAAGCACCATGGGGGGAGATTTTCAAAGACACAAAGGGCAATTAGGCACCAAACTCCCACTGATTTTCAACATGAGTTGGCACCTCTCCCCTCCTCCCCCCAGCATGTACCTTTGAAAACTGCCCTTGAAATTCAGTTAAAGGTTAAATCACCAAGATTCAGAGCAATGAAATGAGGTTAACTGTAGTAACGCAATGGTGAAAACCATGTTTGATGCAAACTGGAGATAAATGCAGGAATATTTGATTAAATTTTAAAAAACTCTTTCAGCCTAACAAGTGATTTGTACAGCATTTCCTGAACCATCTATTGGAGGTCTGACTGTATTATACGTGTCACATACAGACTAGACAACGTCACTGCCCCAAAAGGCTAATGATATGATGAAATAATCACAGTATGCTCAAATAAATCTGTTAGTCTTTAAAGTGCCACCGGACTCATTTTATGTAAAAAGAACACTTATAGTAGCAGTAAGCAATGGCAGGTTTTTAATGACAAAACCTTCTATGACAGTTATGTGATCTCAAGCTGGTTGGACCCTACTAAGCCATCAAAAAGGATGACCCTACGAGCAACAATTCAGTAGAGCAGGGCTACTCAACATGCGGCCCACAGCCTGTTAGTTTGTGGCCCGCAGGTGGGAGCTAAAACAAAAAAGTAGTCAATATAATGGTCTTCTGTGATGTGCATTATAGTAATTAAATTCCTGAGCTGTCATTGCTCATTAAAAGTGCTGTCATGAGTGGCAATTGAGTATATATTGCATTTCATTAATATCAGCAGAACTGATTTAAATGGGACCTGTGTGTTGTGTAGTCTTGCCTTAATCTTTGTATTCATGCCCATCAGTGTGAAAGAAGCTATTTTGCATATATATATTTGCATGCAACACTTATGTTGCAGCCCTCCGCATGTGCTGTGAGTATCATTGTGGCCCCCGGGGCTTCCAAAGTTGATTAGCCCTGCGTAGAGGAAGCTTTACCTCTGCTGACAGTACTGAAATTCAGGTAGTTGCAGAAAGCCTGCTAACTGATTCAAACCGCCACAATAAAATAGTGTAGGGAGAGAGATGGGCATGTTTTCTTTTTGCCCTTTAACAGTGTTGGGTTGAGAGAGAGGTAAACAGCAATTTTAGCAACTGTGGGGCTAGCAGAACAAACGGTGGTGTTAACAGGGAGTATTCAGGCACTGCTGACAGTTGGCAGCATTGCATGGGCAACCTTAACTAAGCATTTCCTGGCTTACAGAAATTTGAGCTTTGCTCAACTCAGTGTTCTGCAGGGGGGACAGATTACCAGCAGCCTTAACTCTGCATTGACATAGGGTTCCCTCCCCCCCCCCCCCGTCATTGAATTTCCTAGTTTTTCAAAACAGGAAAAATACATGTGAGTTGTTAAAGCAGCTGTACATATGCCCCACAATTTGAATACCAAGCCAGTCAGTCCACTTCCAAACACATCAACTAGGCTCCATTAACCTTGCTTTGAGCACACTGCCTAGCCATGCTATTGATCCCCTCAAGACATTTCTTCTTCAGCCTGCCCCACTTGTGGTAGTTTCTGATCTATTCATGCTCAGTTTGATTTTCCATAGCTATTGTACAACAATCATGCTGACCAGAACAAAAAACCCCAGACACCCCAAACACACGATGATGAGCTTGGGAGTGGGGAGCTATTTTGTGGTTTCCCTTAGTGAATCACTTTCTATTTATACATGCCATTGCATATCATCAACAACTAGAAAAATATACTTTCCATTGCTCTAGTATACAAGCCAGGATCTGACCACTAGCCTATTTAGTTAACGGTGTGAATATGATGGTTCTCTGTCACAGGAAGTAACTGCAATTTAAGGGTGAACAGCAAGAGTTTTGCTACAAATATCTACTTTCAGAGTTTAGCAATTTCTCTGACATATATTTGCAGTACTTGCATTTGAGTTAAGTGACCTAAAGCATATAGAGAGAGGTACCATTTTCAAATATATACACTACTACATATTATTCTACTTTAATGTGAGAATAAATAATTTGTCCCTACAATGACCTCACTCTGAACTGTATGCTGATCGAATTTTCTTGTAGCAGAGCAGATAGACTGACAAAAATGCAGGAAAATCCACCAAAAGTAGTTTTTAAATGGTTGTCACTTATCTTGCCTCTTATAAGCAATGCAGATGATAACTGGTTCTTTTTACATACTGTATATGCCATCAATTTCAATGGGAGTTCAGCGTGCCCAAGGAATGCATTTTATGATTCTGGGATGCTGTGTGGAAAACTCCCAAACTCAGACCTAACCATATGCTGCTGTTAAATCTTTAATCTTGATTATCAGTAACTTCAAGAGTCAGGTCTTCTGCTTTCAAGCTAAACAGATATTGGCTCAACCTTAATGCTTGATGGTTTTAATGCAGCATTGTGGAGGGAGAAGTTTTGACTTTGGAGGGAGATGGAACATCCACCAGCATGAAAAGATTATTTAACAATTCTACACAGTTGTGGGGTTTTTAAAAAATTTTAGAAATGTCCATTTTAAAAAGGTCTCAAATAGCTAAATCACAATCCAAGGATTTGGGGAGAGGGGGGAGGTGACAGGGAGAGTGGGGGTGTGGAGGAAAACAATATCATACACTTGCTATGATGTTTCATATGGTTTATTTTATCGGATCACTGGCTGTGCCTGCATATTTGACTTCATCAGGGATTATGCGCCAAAAAACCATGATGTTCCCAAGTCACTTGAATAAATGGTAACTGGCATCAGGTCATTCTGTCTTCTCCTAGACTGACTTAAGTCTCTGTAGTTCATTGTGTCTTCTAACAGAGGTTTTTTCTTAGTTTTAAATTCTCAGTTGATTTTAATTAAGCTCTCAGCAGGTGGTTCATGAGATGGGCAAGTTTTTAATTTATTTAATACAGCCTACTTTAGCATCTGTTCAGAGGGAAGAATGGTTAGTGAAGTCAATAGGAGCTCCACACACAAAACAGAGGCAAAACTGGTCCCATAAAACAAAACAAATCCCTGATCTCTCCCCCTCCACAAGCTTTCACAGCCCTTGTATGGGTCTACAGCATTTATATTGCTACTTTCTATCTTGCACCCAACTTTACTGACTACCTCTTTTACCATAAGCAAAAATGAATTGAATCTTAACCTCAAGCATAAAATATATAAGGGACTATATATACTATATGCCATAATCAGCTAGACCTAAATTGTACAGCAACAATCCTGGCTTCTGGGGCACTCTGCTTTGACACTAGGAATTCTGCAGCAACTTCATCTAAAATATTTAAGGAGGTATGGTGGGGGTCAGGCTAGTGAATTACAAACAGGAGCGGCCCGTGAGCCTAAGCAAACTAGGCAGTTGCCTAGGGCGCCGCTGGCCCGGGCGCCCCGTGATTACGTCATGGCCATTGACGGCCGTACAGGCGGGGGCGCCGATCACTCCTTCTGCCTGGGGCGCCAGCTGCCGCAGCCGGCCTCAGGCCACTCCTAATTACAAATAAAGATTAACAGTGAAATAATTACAGTAGCCCTCATTTTATACAGGTTCCACCATTTTGCACTGACCATGCATAATGGAAATACAGAACTTGTCAGAAAGAAGTTTGGAGTTTTTGGCAATCAAGTAGGAGACAGCTGGGGATTTCAACTCCAAATAAGGTTGTTTGGGATTGACAGCTATTTCTGCTAAAGTGGTCAGAAGTGAAATAGCAAAGAATACCAGCATATTATGGAATTATGTTTTGGAATGAAGCATCCATTGGGCTGAGTCAGAATGTGTATATTCTTTAGATATACCATTTCACCTCAGTGTATTATAAGGATGTCAGTAGAGCCCTGCATGGACACAAAATTGGTATGGGCATTTGTATTGGCAAGAAGTGAGCCGCAGATGCAGCTACCACAGATATAAAGCGGATATCCGCAGATCTGCAGGGCTATAAATGTCAATAGTGCATTAATTTATTTTCAGTACAAGTTATTTTCATAACTTGCAATAAAGATGCATGAAAGCTTAGATTCTGGAGCACAATTTTGAAACAACTGCTAGTGTTCACAACAAATTCTGTGGCTGAAAATTTGCAGAATAATGTCTAACAATAGTTTTACTTTATTTCTGTAAATCTAATTGCACAGAGCATTGTGTCTTTAGCTGCTGTCACAACAGCTAATTCAGTCAGATAGGTATATGAAGAAGTCATACTTTTCGGGAGGGGTTTTTTTGCATATTTTCTCAGTGTTGCCAGCTTCCATGTATGTAAGTCAGTCAATCTATAGAGCAGTTGCTCAACTTTTCCTGACAACTGTACCTCTTACAGGAGTCTGATTTGTCACCTTAAACTATTTGCTTATAAAATCTGACAAATACAAAAGCGTCACAAATCTCTAAAATACATATATGCGCACTTATCTGTCTGTCCATCCCCAAGTCCGTTTGCTCAAGGACTCCTCCTAACCTATAAGATCTAGGACCACCAAATTTGGCATGCAGCTTCCTCTTTTCTTAACTTAAAGCAAGGTCAGGGTTGGATTGTGCAAAGAAAACATGAAGTGCCAGGAATGGGTCGGTTTTCCAGAACCTGGAAAGGGAGGAGGGAGAGGAGGGACACTATACTCTCAGTCACCAATGGGGACAGGTATAATGCAGAGTAACCACAGCAGGTACCCATATCAATGTGACCAAAAGGGCTGGAGTCTGCTAAGTGCCTTGCCCCCTTCCCTAGAATGGGGAGAAGGGGAGAGCAAAAGCTCCCCCACCCGATAACTCCCTGCCCCGAAGGACCCAGGCAACAGCAGATTATTCTTCTAATATAAATTATATAGTAAATCAACCAAAATATACATATTGTACTTCTATATAGAACAGTATAATTAAGTTATTTTATGAAACTTTGGTTCATTCTGATTTTACAAGAGCTTTTTATGTAGTCTATTGCAAAGCCAGGCAAATATCTAGATGAGTTCATGTAACCCCTGGAAGATCTCTGCATGCTGCCAATGGCGCGCGCACACACACACACCCCCCTCCCACCTGAGCATCACTGGTAGAGATACAGCATTTTAGATTTCTTGAGAACTGAGAATTAACTGAAGTCTGAATTAAAATAAACCTCCCAAATGGTTCTGAATGTGAAGATGCTGAGCAGAACACAGAACTGCTGAGTTGATGAAGTTAGTAGATTCATGTGAGTGTTTGGTTAGAGATTGTGATAGTTGGCAGGTGTTGATGGCACATTTACAGCCCCCTCCCTACTGACATGAGGGTTCTGGCCCACTGCATTTGCAGAGGCCTATGCCATGGCCCCCACAGAGAGAGGACAAGAGTCTTCAGTGACTTGGTGGCCTGACAGGCTAAATGATGCAGGCACACAAAGGAGGCAGAGGAAGGGGAGGTACTACTGTCTGGAGAAAGCTGTGAGGGCAATAGTTCTAACACAATTTAGGGGGAGATAGGAAGTCTAAAGATGGAGCCCTGCAAATCCACAAATATCCGCTTTATATCAGTGGGTTATCTGCATCCACAGATGTGGATATCCATAGCTCATTTTTGCAGATACAAATTTTGTATCCATGCAAGGATATACCTAGAGCTAGGGAAGCAACAACTATAATTAAAATGCAGAGACATGGTGTCATTTCTACCATGGAGTGAATGGCAGCAAGAGTTAAGGGGGGGACAGGGGTCAAGATTTAAAGAGGTGGATTTTGTTTTTTTACAAACCCAATAAACATTTCTTTCCTCTAAGTGCTGCTAGCCCATCGTACTGTGCACATACAAGAGCCAACTGATAATGCACAAAAAAGTAAAGCAGAGGAAGAGAAATCCAGTTGGAAAAACAATACTACCAAAGCTTCAACAGTTGATCATAAAACAATCTAGAGAAAAAAAAATTGCTCCCCTGCTGAAGTTTTGAGATCACAAGCAGCTACCTTATTGGAGTTCTTTTGTGCATGGCTGCTGCTCCTTGATTTTTACGCTCAATTTTTTCCTTTTAATATGACCAATTTTCCTTGCTACTGTGGATGAATTTACTTCCTGTTACAATAAGTCACTGAGAGAAATATGACAATGTATTAGGCGACTACACCTGTAGCCACAGAAATGCCATTTTCCCAATTATATGGAATGGCACTGTTGACAGACTCGAACTGCTACCTCATGATGGAGTTCCAGGCCCATTACAAGATAAAAACAAAATCAGGATATCAGGCTGGTTATTTGTTTTATTGAAGTAGTCAATAGAAAGGCTGGAACTATAGAACTAGCTGCCAGTCACTACCACACACAAGAAAAACATGGATCAGTAAGAGACAGCAGGCCTAGGTTCTACAGCAGCTAGGATATTATATCATCTTCTAGCTGGAAGATTATCCTCTAATAGCAGCTAGACACAATTGCAACACAATTGTAACAAATCAATATTTTGAGTTTGGTTATGGTAACATTAACTTTAATAATTGAGAGGTATGGTATTACCTTGGGGTCTGGTCATCCTTTAAGCAGATATTGTCAGGGCTCTTACAGTATGCTATTTAATTTTCATTTACAATCAGGCATGTATAATTTAGGCAATATCAGCATGCACAGAGTACATTGCTTCCACGTCTCAAGAAGTACTATAAGATAGCAATTTATTAATTCTTTACATTTTAAACTAAATTATCGACTGAGAGGAGTCCATGTTACTATGCCATCCTTGTTTGATATTCTATATTTTATTGTTAAAGAAATTGCACACTTTGGATGATTTTCGGAAGGAAAAAGTCAAGAAAAACCCATCTAAAAACTTCATTTTTCAAGTTTTGTATCATGTTTCTAGTCTTTTTTTTAAAACAGATGGGCACCAATGCAGAAAAATGTTCAGTGTACATACACAGGGTTTCCAAATAGCTCAGCTGATTTTTATCCACTGTCCTGGTGCTACATAAGACCACCACCAGGTGTCCCCAAATGGAATTTATTGCATGTCATTTGTCATGCAATGCACCTTCAACAGCTTAGCCAATGAAAGATGGGGACTAGGCTTCCAGGTCACCTTTTAAACTCTGCATACTGAAGAAAATATATATGGATAAATGGTCTAATCCAGCTATGCCTTCCTCAAGAGTAATCATTTAGCATAAGAATTACTCAAAGCTTTGTAAGACAAGTCCAAAGAGCACAAAACATTAAGGCAAATTATGATTTTTTTTTCCCAGTTTATGTTAATGGCCACAACAGAAAAAAAAAAAGTGTGCAAATTTTTCTGAAGCTTGTTCTCCAAGGCAACTTTACTCCTAAAAGCCCTAGATCATGTCTCCCATCATACGCAAACACATCTAGACTAGAATGAGAACGAGAAAAGGATTTAAAGACAGAGCAAAAACATTTAATATATATACTAGGGACGTAAGAGTGTAGCTGTTTAAAGAGGTAACTGATAAGTTGAAGGTTAGGGTAATCCATAACAGCTACATAGGGCTCCCGGTCCAGCCACCTGATGCCCTGTGCTGCTGCCTCTGTATCAGAGGCAGCAGCATGGGGCAGCAGGCTGGAGCCAGTATGCTCACAGGGAGCCACCTGCTGCTCCATGCTACTGCCTCTGAATGGAGGTGGGGGCACGTGTAACCACTGACAATTTCAGTGGTTACACAGTTACACACAATTTAACATCCCTAATACATACTAAGAAATTTATATATTAAAAGTAATAAACCCAGTCATGCCTCACCATTAAAGTGCTTTCTATACTTCCTGCTAAATGGTCACTGCTGCAATTGAAGCAGCAATGTTAATTTAGCAAGTCTGATGAAGACAAGCTAAGTCGATAGCAGAAAATTCTCTCATCAACTTCTGTTCTCCATCTTCCCAAGGGTACATCTAGATTACATGCCTCTGCTGACAGAGGCATGTAAAATAGGCTACCCGACACAGTCAGTGAAGCGGGGATTTAAATATCCCCGGCTTCATTAAAACAAAAATGGCCACCACACTGTGCGAGCTCAGCTGATCGTTGGCACAGCACACGAGTTAAGACTCTGATCGGTTGACAGGGAACCCCTTTATCGACCACTTCCTTATGCCTCGTGAAACGAGGTTTACAGGAGCAGTTGATAAATATACTTCAGGTATATTTGTATTTGGGTTATAAGAACACGGATACTTATTTCAGTGTGCAATCATTCAATACACTTAATCTCTTCCACAGGATTGCAGATTAATATCAGTGTCAGAAATTATGTAGCACTACCATAAAGAATGAATCCTTGCAATTTAAAGGAGTTTTTATATGAGTAGATGGAAACAGTTTTCACAGTTTATACAAAGGGTGTTACATAAGATATCAAGAATGAAGGAAGACAAGACACCACCATAAAATTATTGAGAGCATGAAACAGTAGCCAAGTCAACAGGAAGAAAATCAGAGCGACTGGTGTATCATTTAAAGTTCTTGTTTTATACAGACACCTAAAATGTCAGTGTATGCAGTCATATTTAAAACAGTCAATAGAACTAGATGTTAATTTCTTGTTCTGAGATATGTAAAGTCATCTTAACCATTTTATTTTTATTGGGTTTATATTTATATAGTTCTAAACACTTCTTAAGTCTGTAATATATATTAACCTTGTAGTTCTAAACTAACATCTTCAGATACCAGATCAGTTTTAAGTGGAAGTATATTGGCTATTAAACCCGCTGTATCTTTAAACAGCCAATATATTCATATAAAGATAGTTGCTTCTAGCTTGTGTGTTCGGTAAATTCACATATTGCCTTGGAACCAACCCATTTGTGTGCTTGACTCAGGAAGTCAGATTGTTCTTGTATATGCAGTCTAGATAATCCCAATTTCTTTGAAATTTCTTGTTCAAGTAACTGCACTTGGCGACTGATTCTTAGTAACTACACCCACTTATGAAGTCCACATTAGGGATGTAAAGGGTTAACTGGTGATGCTTACCAGGTAGCCGATTTAACCAGTGGCCTGGCCAGGCTGGAGCAGCCCTTGCCTTATGTAGGCAGGTGGCCACTCCAGTCCTATAGGGCCCACCGCCCACAGGATCCCAGTTAACCAATTAAATATAACGTTTAACGGGTTAACTTTTTAACATCCCTAGTCCATATTCCCCAGAACAGCAGTTCAGAATGTTTTCTCTAGCAGTGTCTAATTGGGGCAAATGCGTGTGCTCCATTCCTCAGGGAATAAAGCATACAGTAACCCCAACCCCCATTCAATTCCTTTGAACTACTTTAGGTAATAGTGTCCATCTGTATCATTCTTGTTACTGATCACTTAGGCTGGATGTTAGTTTGGAAGTTAGTTGGTTACTTTTTTTGCAGTTTCAGTTAGTGGTAGGTCAGTAAGGAGAAGAGGGAAAAAAAAAAAAAAAAAAAGGAGTGCAGCTTATGGTAGATTCTAAATTTCTAGGTTTTAAGTCATGCCTAGCCAAGGGAGGGAGGGAGGGCAGGCAAATATTCCACTCAATGATACCCAGACAATAAAGGCATGTGTTATGGCAAAGGAACACCCAGTTATCTCAGACCATCAAAAACTACATTGGGCTCTGACCACAGACCCAAGACAATCTTCCAGTATTCTTATCAAGAGTTGTGACACCAAACTGAGGGGCCAGGAAGCAACAGAGGTAAACTCAAAAATCCTTTGAAACAGTCCTGCTTCTCAGGGCTGAATAGTTCTGACTCAACAACAGCTCTGATGCCAACTGCAAAGAGGAGCTTTATTCAGCAGTTCTCAAACATCACTGCACCATGACCCCCTTCTGACAACAGAAGTTATCACATGACTCTGGGCAGGAAGACCGAAGCCTGAGCCCTGCCACTATGGGGTTGAAAGCCCCACTGCCCTGGGTTGAAGCCCTCAAATTTCAGTAAGTCTAATGCCAACCCTGGCAGCCCCATTAAAACAGGGTTGTTAATGACCCACTTCGGAGTCCCAACTCACAGTATGAGAACAGCCAAGCTTTTCAAAGATGACATTATTGCCAATGCTGAATAGAAGGTGGAGTTTTCCAGTGCAACCACTATTTCCGTCAGGAAAGGAGTAGCACTGAGGATTCCAGTCTCAAGCCACAGCAGGGAGCCACTATGGAAAAGGCACACATCTACAGGAAGAACTCAAGGGAAGAGGAATTCCGAGAGTCATCTAAGCTTACTCCTCTGTCTCCAACTCCATCAGCACCATCCTGCATTGCACTGGAGTGCTCAAGACAATTTTCTGAAGTGCCTCCTGTGTTAGTACAGTCTAGTCCCACTGCACCAAAGGTTTCAGCTATTCAGGGATATTCAGTAATTCTTGTGTGTCTTCACCAAACCTCAGTCATTTCAGACTATGAATCACCAATCTTAGATGTTTCTTTTTGTGAAGGAGATCTGGAAGGTACTTGAACCAGGGAAACAAGGGTACCAGTTACAAAAAATTTATTTAAAAGAACGTCAATAAAATTAAGGATAAGAGTTCCATTTTCATCTTTCAATCTCCTTTCATGGTTCCTGCATCAGAGTTTTCTTCAGTCAAAGACACCAATTCCTCTGCAGCCTCTGACAAGAGTCTTCCATTAAAAAGAAATATCAAAGGAGAGAAAATGAGACGCTTCCTATTACATCTAAGGATGTTCCTTGGTTTCCTCTCAACTGGCCACACCTTTCCCATATTACCCACAGGGCCTCAATACTCCAATTACAGGAGCAAGTTCTCCCACAATGTATGGGACCTACTTGTGATGAACAGGTGGCAGACACTCAAAATTCTAACAATTTTCCTTGTCTAGTTCAAGGCAAAGGAGTAAACAAAATGTTAAGTGATAATGAAATATCAAAATGATTGTCCTGATCAACAGGTCTTACACATGGCTCATCTTTCTTACTTGATGAAACAATTGCAGAAGCTCTACTTTACTTTCAGCTGATTTTTTAAAAGCTTCAGGAATTACTGAATGCATGCGTGTACACTATGTTCTAATATTCTTCAGGGAAAGGCATAAAAACAATGTGACATTCTACATGCTCTTTCTGGAGAAGGAAAGGTTATTGCTAAAACCTGTCATCAAACTGCATTTGATGCCACCAATTCTGGTGTTTGTTCAATATCTACAAGTACTGCATTGTAATGGGACACTCATCACAGTTATCTGCCTTTGTTTTATCAAAAGAAGTTCAAACAACAATTGAAGACTTGCCATTCAGTGGTCAGAATCTGTTCAGTTATAACATGGATGAATCTCTGCATCCATTAAAGATTCATGATGCAAAATCAGATTTTATATAATTTAAAAAACAAGGAAATGTCCTCAGTCTTCATTCTCCAGATTTAGGAAAGCCCAATATGTTTTTCATGTTCTCAACACCAGAAAGCTTCTGGACAATTTAAGGGGGGGGGGGTGAGGAGAGAGGCGGAATCTACATATTAAAAGGAAGTCAGCTCCATTACCTTCTTCTGTACTATGCATTTGGATCAGGTATAGACATCAATTTGATGCAGGGGTCAAGGTCCTTGTACTAACCTACAAAGATCTCCCCCGCCCCCCCCCCAGGCTTGGATGCCATTCACCACGATCGAAGGTCCTTCAAATAAGCAAGGATTATTAATGCAATTCAATTTCAAACTTTTGCTTCCTTTCAGCCCTACTTCCTGGTTCCTTTTCAGGGACTATTCTCGTGAGAGTGCCACATGCCAACAAACAGATGACCTCATCAAGTTAAGAGCATTAGACTTAGCACATGAAGCTAAGAGCATTAGAAGCCTCTCTGTTTATTTCCTCATTCAAAAAAAAAAAAAAAATGTTTTGACATTCAATTTTAGATCTCAGGAACCTTAAATACATTCAACACACCAAGTTCTGCATGGTAATTCTTACTTCAGTTATCCCAACATTAGATACCATGGATTGGTTCATTACCCTCAACGTATGGGACATGTATTTTGATATGCAATACACCTAAAATTTATTGTTTTATGGCTCTTGGGAGCAATTATTCATTCTGGGTACTTCCTTTCAGAATGTCATTGACACTAAGGGTGTTTATGACGTGTCTGCCAGTGCCAACAGTTCATTTACACTTACAAACATTATGCATTTATTTTACCTGGACAACTGTCTTATAAAGGGGAAGTCACAAATGCACATCATAGCAGAAGCAAGTGAAGTGATTCATTTATTTTCATCCCTGAGTTTGGAGATCAACAAAGTTAAATCTGGATCCATCCCAATCTATGGGAGAGTTCTGATGAATACTAGATTCAGTAGTTCTGAGAGTATTCTTCCTACTGGACACATTTCAAATAAAAAGCATATCCTTCACTTTTGTACTTACTCTCTGCTTACAATAAGAAAGCGTTTCAAACTTTTAGGCCATATGGCTTAACACACATTTGTAACTCCAATTGCCAGATTACATCTGAACATCTCAAGCAAAGATCAAGTCAGTTTACAAACCAACGCTCTGTAATTTGTCATGAAAAGTACAGACTCCAGATCAAATTATGCGTATGTGGGAGAATTCCATTTGCTTCTGCAGTTATGTCCAAAGCACTGAGGCTTGGATGAATATATTACTTTCATATTCAGGGTCTCTGGTCATTTCTAGAATCTGAGATTCACATAAACATACTACAGTTGAGAGCAGTGAGATTAGCCTGCAAAATGTTTCTGCCTGTCATCAAGGACTCTTCAATCCAGGTTCTCATGGACAATGCTATAGTCACATACATAGGCATGTGAGATCAGACCATCTTTGTCTTGAGGACACAACTTTCAGAATGACGTATTCAGAAGTCTGATGGCTCTTTGCTTCCTGGGTGAGAAAAATAGTACTGCGGACTCACAAAGTAGCAAATGTACTTGCCTGATGAATGGGAGGAAAAAAAAAAATCAAAAATTCTCTTCTAAAACAAGTCTCCCAAGAGCAGGGAATTTCCCACAGACTGTTTGTGCGCGATCAAAATGGGAAATATCCAATTTTTTGTTTGATCTGAAAGGAGTCTAGGATCCTTGACAGATGCCTTCATTATTTTGTTGGTCACACCATTTGATACCTACTTTCCCTCTATTTCCACTGCCCCCCCCAAGGATGCTATTGAAAATAAGACATGAGAAGGCTTGAGTGATACTAGATGATCGAAGCTGACCCCATTAGCATTAAGCCCAAGAACCAAAACTGGTGTCGAGTCATTCACCACAATACTGATTAACAAAAAACAATCTCAGAATTAGTCTAATTTTTCACCCTCTATATTTCAGAGTTTGGATCATATCGGGATGTCCTCAGTAGACAGCAGAAAGATATCCATTAGGACTATATACCAAGTCAAATGGAAACATTTCCCATTATGGGCAAAGGCTAACATTTTTGTTCCATTTTAGTGTTCTATTCCAATTATAATCCTAATTTCTTTGAAATTTCTTGTTCTTCAAGTAACTGCACCTACTTATGGGTTCCACATTCTCCAGAACAGCAGTTCAGAATGTTCTCTCTAGCAGTGTTCAATAGGGTCATGCATGTGCCTAATTACCTTATCTTTAAAGATTACCTATCTTTAAAAGCACTTGAAATTAGGGATGTTATTGTGTTATTGAATAGTCAAGTAACAGCATGAAATTTTAGCTGTTACACAACTATTCAATAGTCCTCAGGGGCAAGGCTGGCAGCCAGTGTGCTCTACTCCCCGGATGCGTCTAGACTACAGGGTTGTGAGACAAAAGTTGGCTTGTGTCGACAAAACTATACCTGCGTCTACACTACCACCGCGTTCTGTCGACGGTAAGTCAACAGAATGCGGCAGTTTTGTCAACAGCGGTAAACCTCATTTTACGAGGAAAAACGCCTTTTTTCTAAAGTACTCTTTTGAAAAAAGGGGGCTATTGCATGCAAACTGTGCTTTTTCGAAAGAGCATCTAGACTCTTTCAAAAAAGCGGCTTGCTTTGTCGACAATGCTGATTGTAGTCTAGAAGCTCTTTTTCTACAGAGGCTTTGTTGACAGTATCTGTCGACAAAGCCTCTGTTGAAAAAGGTGTGCAGTCTAGACGTAGCCCCAGAGAGCCCCCTGCCACCCTGTGCTACCTCTGTATCAAAAGCAGCAGTGCAGGGGAGCAAGTTTAAAAACCAGCTCCCCTCGCAGACCTACTGCCTCTGATACAGGCAGCAGCCCCTGTCTGTGGGGGGGGGGGGGGGGAGTGGGGCCGCAGGGCCAAGCTTCCTGCAGACAGAGGCTGCTGCAAAGACTTTCAAAATTGCTAAATAGTATCAGGGCATCTTATGATGAGACACCTCAGTTGAATATCACAATTCATTCCACCAGAACACAAGCTGTATAGATGCCATATTTAAGATGAGTTTCATTACTGAAAAGAGGTAGAGCAGCTACCTTGTCTTCAGCTCATCTGTCTACAAAACATTATTCATTAGCCACTGCTTCAAGCTCTGATGCCAGTTTTGAAGAATAGCTTTTAGATAACTTCTAGCTCCTGCTTTAGTGAAGGATGACAGCTAGATAATCACAATAACTGGGATCCACATGTTCAGTAACTTGAAAAAACAATTACTTAGTATCTGTGGTTCTCCAAGATGTTTTGCACGTTAAGCCCACAATTCACCCTTCTCGTAGCTTGGAGTCTCATAAATGGGGATTCAGTGAAGGAACTGAGTGATGGTTGGGGTAGTTGTGCCCTTTAAGGAGGGTAGGGCAAAAGTCAGCAGAGCACATGAATGACCCCTATTGCACGTCACTAGTGAAATTGTTCACTGAGCCAACTGTATACCATAAGTGGGAACCACATATGCAGAACACCTTGAAAAAGCAGTTACTGTAATGTAAGCAACTGTTCTTGTCATTACTAATTCCTGCTACCAAAGCAAGAGCACAACCCTTTTACTAAAAGATCCTTTTGCCACTAAATCCTCAACTTAGCCTGAAATCAATTTAAAAAGAAAAAGCAAGGGCCTTGAGATAATGCACTACTTATAGCATAAAATTTTTAAAAAGAAAGCAGAAGCATTTCTATGAGTTTTAGTGCCAGATTTTTCTGGTTCTCTTAGGAGCTGTTAAATCTCAACACCCCTACAGCAAAACGCCGTAAAATGCAAATGTTTCCTACCTTTGACTCCCTAAATATAGCATATATTTTGCCATTTAAAGATCTTTAACTATGAAGTAACACTAATTTAGATGTTTTTACCCTCTGTAATTCAATTTTAGAAGGTTTTTAAGTGTCCCCTTTCCAATAATTTATACTCGCCAACCAGCAGATGCATACAGGAAACAAACTGGTGATATACTGTTCCTATGAAAGGGGCTCCTCCATTGAATATGCCAGTTTTTTCCTGGCTCCATGCAAGCAGATATTACGTTTTGCTCAGTTGAGTTAGTGGCCCCTTCATTAATTTTTCTTAATTATAACCTTCAAACAAGACTTCTTGGTACTTTTGTTGTTTTTCTTTATCAGTTCACCTGCAACTCTATGTTCCTTTTTCCAAAAATCACAGCAAGGCAAAAATATGCATGTCACAAGCATGAGAAACTACTTATGGTTGTATCACTTAATGATAGCTGTCTCTACACAACACAGAGCAAAGGAAAGACTGCCCAAAAGGAGGCATGCATAAATAGAAAGGTTTGTTTTGCTTACCTTTCTTTTCTCCTCATCTGCAGGATCAAATTTGAAAGTGGCCCTATTCTGGAGAAATAAATAAATTTAAATATGTAGTCCATTAACATGTTATTAGTTGTCAGTTAAAAAGCAAAATTATTGCCATAATTGATTAGAATAAATTCCAGTTTTAACATGAACCCCTCAATTTGACAGCATACAAAGGGACTTTCCCGAATCATGTACTCTGTCTGACATCCACCTATGAGACTACAGTTGGCTTGCAGTAAGTGCCTCTAAGATTGTTCCCCAATCACCTTTAGATTTGTAGAATGAGCCTGAGTCCAGGAGCTAGGTAGATCTAACCTTTACTCCCAGCGTGGCCACAGCCAAGTCACTTAGGGCCAAAAACTGACCCCCACTGAAGTCATGGATATTTTTGTCACTAACGTCAATGCAATGGGATCAGGCCAGCAAGGTAACTGCAGTTTCCATTATGTGTAAATAGAAATAATACCTATCTTTTCACCTTACACAGATGTCAAGGATTAGTTACATGTATAAAGCAGAAAAGCTGTCTAGGTACTCAGGTTTTACAAACTAAGAGGAAGCAGGAGCCAGTGCAGGGGGAGCCAGCTTAAAAGCCAGTTCCCCTGGAGCACCATCTCTGTGGTGCTGCCTATTCTCCTCCTCCCTGCCCCCCTGAATGGGGGAGGGGCAGGGGCTGCGTAGTGGCAACAGTCCCTGTGCACAGAGGTCCCGCAGCCTGGCTCCTACTGCCTTTTAAATTGCAGAGCTGCAGTGGGGTTTGGTCCCAACAGCCGGCGTGAGCCAGACTGAGCCAGGCTGCCTATTGACTAATCGAGTAGTCAACAGAATTTTTATCAACTACTCAATTAAGTAATTACCTGCATTTTAACATTCCTAGCTGTAGTAGCGGTTTTGACTACACTTAAATGGTCATGAAGGTACCAGCTGAAGGTCTCATGAAGAAGCTGAGGACAGGCTTTTGATACATCTTTAAGAAACAAGATCTGATTCAATATTAAAGGTGGACAACCCCAGGTTAAATGGAATGAATTCACACACAAATACTATCCCCTTGTCACAGATATTTCCTAGATCTTGGCAGCATCTTTTTACTGATACAGGAACGTCGTGAAAAGACTAGGCAAACCCTTAGTGGGGGTAAGATACTTTAAGCATAAGAGGAATACACATTTGATGCACTCAGTGCAGATGGGGCCATGGAATGCGAAGAGAAAGAATGAGCACCTAAATAAATACTCTTAAGCAGCCATCAGCAACCACCAAGAAACAACTCTTACAAATAGACACACAGAGAACATGGTTCTTCTACAAAAGAAAATGTGTTTAGTGGGGAGAAGTCATCTGCTGCTTTTAGAATTTGCTGGGTTTTCTGAAAACTTTGAAAAACATGTCTAGAGCAATTTTTTTTCATGTGCATTGTTAAGAAATCTAGTTAGCTATCAGTTTGTAATGACACCTAGATATTGTGATGTTTTCTCCTTCTGCCTGATTATGCTTTAGAGGATTAAATAAAGGACACAAAAAACATCGTGGTAGGACTCCTTCACAAGAACAATAGGAAGGGAAAAGGCCAAATTGGGACAATTTTTAGAGACTCATTCCCCCAGTCCAAGTTTCCCTAGAACACACAGCAAAAACTCCAGTCAAAGGGAGACACTTTAACCTTAGCTAGAATGTTAAATCCTACTGAGGAAAGCTTCCCACCCCATTCCCAGCCCCAAATGAGTAAGGCTTGGCAAGTCTGGCCACATAAGGGATGGTTTGTTTTTGTGTGCATGCACTGTACAGGTATGTTGAGAAGGAAGGGGGACAAATACAAATATTTTATGAGATGTTTAGATGCATTCAGACTGATTGCATACAGCTGTACTTGTTAAATTCTGTGTTAGCCTTAAATTCCTGAACAGTCTGCCCTTCAAGCACAACACCATGTACCACAGATGACAGTTACCTAAAGCCTCTGTTGTGACAGGCAAGTGAATTTCAGATCAGAAGTTCACACACAGGTGAGATACCTTGCCACTAGCCCTAGCCAATTCAATCAAGTCTATTGACAATTAAGCAAGAACTTGCTGAGACACACCAAGAAAACCCCAGGTAACACAAACAGTGAAACAGCTACTGTTATCATTAAAAGTCAGAGACAACACTCAGTAAGAAATTCAGGTAAGTCTTTTCCCATCTCATATGTGGGAAGACAACCATTCACTGACTCCAATTCGTAAAGGTTTCCTTTTCAAATCATCTGGCTAGAAACATGAAGAAAATGAAAACTTACTCCCTTACAAAAACAAAGCCACCAGGAAAGCCTTGGTCCAAGGTACAAACTAAGTCCTAGATTCAGATTGAACTGGTACTAAACTGAGGTGCTGCAACAGGTCAGGAAAGGAGAGGTGGCAACTTAAGAAGCTAGCACTCAAATCTAGCATGCCTCAATAGAAGAGTTAAAGGCTTATTTTTAACTGATTCCAAAAGTACTCTAGACCAGGGGCAGGCAAAATACAGCCACAGGCTGGATCCAGCCCACCAAACTGCTGGATCTAGCCTGCTGCCTCTGCCAGGCTCCCTACCTGCCCGCCTCCACACGCTGCTTAGAGCAGCCTGGGAGAGAGGCTTTGCACACTGCCCCTGTCTCCAGCACAATCTTGTATACTGGCAGATGGGAGCTGCCTATTAGCAGGACAGGCAGCACCTGAAGTACCCTCCTCCAGGGCTCACAGCATTCAGAGAAGCACATGGCCCCTTCTGTGCCTCTGCATGCAGCACAGAAGACCTGTCTGAGGAACCAGCTGGGCTGCTGACCAGGAGATTACTCCTGCACAGAGCCCACCTCTGGCACCTCAGCCCATCCCTTCCCACAAGCCTCTTCCCTCACTCCTATCCCAAATCTTCTGTACCCACTGCAACTCTGGTCCTGCAACCATACTCTCTCCCAGACCCTGCACCCAATTCCCAGTCACATCCCAAATCCCTGTACCCCTCTTCCAGTTCACAGCCCTCTCTCAGACTCTGCACCCTCCCATATCCCTCTCCTCCAGAGGAGAGGCTTGCTGCTTAAACTAGGGGTGGGGAACCTGAGGCCCAGGGGGTTATATGGACACTGGTGGAAGGTACGTTGCCTGGATCTGGCCCCCAAAGTTCTGGGTTGCCTCCCAGCATTGGGGAGTCCGTGCTGGCACTCAAATTCCCCTACCATCTCCCTATGGGGCTGGAGCACACAAAATCTACTAGCCAGGGCCCTCCAGGTGCTGGTGTGCAAGGGGAATGTAGAATGTTTTTCTCCCTCAGTTGGGGGCCACATCAGTGAGGGTTTGGTTTGGATTTTTTTGCTTCTCACTTGTGTGTGGCCCCAGATTGTTTTCTGCAGGTCAGCAGCACCCAACCCAAAAATGGTTCCCCACCCCTTGGTTAAACCTTCACATCCCTACTATAAATCACCACACATTTGTACAAATACAGGGCACCCCCACTGTAAGTCACCCTGGTACGCCTTGGTCCCATACTAGCGTTATTGATGCCTGTGGGAACTGCTCTGTTTTATGTCCTCCCATTTCCCACTCTTCCGTTGCACAAAAAAACCCCAAACGAACAAAGACACCCCAAATTGCGCAAACAGAAGTCAGCCACAGGAAAAAAATTCCCTGCTTTACATCCTTTTGCTATACATCCACTTTTTCTCAACATACCTTGGACATATAGCGGGGATGCCCTATATTAAACTTCCCTGGAATTCATTACTCATTCACTCCTCACAAAATAAAATTCCTCCTCACAAATAGCAATACTGTATTTTTTCAGCTCTTTTGATTGGCATTGTGAGGAAGAAGAACAAAGAGCTTGTGATGATTTGATTTCCTGCATGGGTGTCATGTAGACATACACACACACTCTTGTTTTCCAAGTCAGTCACACAAGCATCAATTAAATAACCTCCTCATATGGAACACAGGTAGCTGTGGCAGAAAAGGTGAAAGGCACACAGAAGAAGAAATGAGAGGAGTAAAGACTGGGTAAAGTGGCAAAGGGAGTTATTTTAGGGAACCACTTAAGAGACGTGATTGGTGTTCATTAATTTATGGAAATTTACGAGGTTAAAAAAAGGGGTTACAATTACATGAGACCTGGGGCCTTGCAGCGATGAACACTGGAGCACAGAGGAACGAACGGGAACAGATTCGAGTTACGTGAGGCAGGAGCAAGGATGGGCAGGGCAATAACGGGGTTAACCAGGAAACAAGAGGTACACAGAGGACTTGAAGGGGGGGCTTTGACGCGAGATAAGAGGTGCCAGGGAAGAAGGGAGGGCGGCACTGGAGTCAGAGAGCGGGAGGGGCACGAGGGCCCGCAGGGGCGCTAGGGGAGGAGGGGGGGGTTGGAGCGCAATGCAGAGTGGCGGCGCTACGGGGGAGAGGCGGGCGCTGGGGGGGGGGGGCAGTTTACACGGCAAGTCAGAGGAGCGGCGGGCGAGGGCTCCGCGGGGGGGCATGTTGCGGAGCGGGGGGCAGTGAAGGCAAGGGAGGCCGGCCGCGCTGGGCAGTGACGGAGCGGGCTGGGCTTTTACCCGGGCGCTACGTGGAGACGGAAGGGGGAAGGCTCGTTACCTTCTCGTTGTACCGGCCCAGGACCCGCTCGAGGCCCTCGGCCCCGCCGCGCCCCCTCACGGCCTCCAGCACCGCCTCCAACTCCATGCCTGCGGGGCGCTCCCGAGCCACGGGCAGCTCAGCTCCTCCGCCAGCAGCAGCCACCGCCTACCAGCTGCTCCCCGACCTTTCACCCCGCGCCGCCGATGACGCCACGTTCGCCCTAGAAACCAACGGCCTGGTCCCGCCCCATGTGGGCGGCTGGGTGGGTCGGTGGGTGGGCGGAGCGAAGCTATGGGGAGGTGTGTGTGTGTGTGTGTGTGTGAGTGAGAGGGAGAAAGAGAGAGAGACAGTTCGGTCACTATTGGCTGGGACGGCCACAGGGAGGCGGGCTCTTGCGCGTTTAGCTGTTCCTATTGGCTGCGCTCTATTTCCCTCCTCAACTCGGGACAGAAGCCTGTTCAGGCAGGCAAAACTACATTTCCCGGCATGCAATGCGTCAGCAGACCACTCCCGCCGCCTATTCATGACGCGTTGCATGCTGGGAGTTGTAGTCTCCGCGGGCTACGGTTATGGGGTGGGACGAACAGAAGCTTTAATTCTCAATCGCCACTGGGGCATCGACGTGTTGTGTGTGTGTGAATGTGTGTGTCTTGTCTTCTCTCCCCCCCCCTCCCCCGCTGCCGCCCTCCGTGCCTCAGTTTCCCCCGCTGCCCAATGGCCGTCGCGATATGTCCGCGCCGTGGTGGCGAATACAACTAATAGCCACACGCCTCCGGCCGCGGGCCCGCGACCGTTGACGTTCCTTTGCAGGCGGTTGTAAGGTGCCGCTGCGCGCGGGAGGGGGGCGGGGTGTGTCCCTCCAGCCCAGTGGGCAGGTCGGGCGCGTCGCAGCACCTGTGGCCCCGGGCCGTGAGCCTGGCCCCGTGCGGGCTGGGCGGGTTTTGCATTCGCGCGGGAGGAAGTACACGGGGCTGCAAGCGGGACATCTGTGTAGTGCTGGATGCAGCTAGGAAAGCGTGGGACTGGCTTCTTCAGCGGCAGCGTGAGCGCGCAAGAGTGGCTGTGGGGCGGCTGCAGGTGGGGAGTTTGGTCGAGGGCAGGGGGAGGGAAAGCTCTTGTCCTCTCCCCTCCCAAGGAAAATGCTGGTTGCACCTCTCTCTGCATGAAGCTATTGCAACGTGTTTGGGGGGCGGGGGTATGCCAGCAGTACATCAGGTTACCCGTGCATTGTGATGCCCCTTCCATATCTGGCTCTTTGGCCCTAGGGTTAGAAAACGTGTGTAAGTGGGAACTGAGCGGGTGCCCTGGGGAGGGGGAGGAGGAGGAGGAGGAGTGAAGTTCCAGCGGGAAAGGAGGACACTTTCTTGTGACTTTCTCTTCGGTTGTGGCTGAAGAAGAGAGCAGTCCTTGCTGTTAGGCATGAGATAAAGCTTAAAACAAAGGTCCTGGTGCTCAACTCAGAAAAGCTGGAGCCGCCACTGCTGGGGAGCCAGGGTGTTCAGGGAGCCCCTACCTGTACTTATAAAAAGCAATAGTCTTATAAATGCACACTGCACAGTCTTTTACGTCTGTGACACACACTACAGCAGTGGCTCAACCTTCCCGCCCTATTGTACCCGCTTGCCAGGGCGCCTGACAAAATTGCCGGGTCACTGGAGAAGGGGGGAGGGTAGCACCACACTTGTTGAAAGGGAGTCCGGGAGCTAGTTTACTCCCACCACACCTTCAGGGCTGCCTGGAGTGCGCCAGCCAGGGCTCCAGCAGCAATTTAAAGGGCCTGGGGTTCCAGCCGCTGCTGGTTTTTGATTGACCAGGCTTAGGGGCAGTTGCCCCCTCCCATCGGCAGGTCTGCCCCTTGCAGGAGTCTGATTTGTCTTGCATTTGCCATGTTACGCCTTACTTTACTTGCTTACAAAATTAGACAAAAATACTGAAGTGTCTTAGCACAGTATTACTGAAAACTTGCTCTCTTCCTCATTTTGAGCTTATAAAGTAAATAAATTGGCATATAAATATTGTACTTACAGTTCAGTATGTAGTATATAAAGCAGTATAAACATGTCATTGTATGAAATTTTAATATCTGTCATCTGGAGAAGTGGGTTGTGCCCACTATTTATATATTTTTGTTAATCTCTAAGGGTACGTCTAAACTACATGGCTCCATCAACAGAGCCACGTAGATTAGTTTACTCGAAAAAGGGAAATGAAGCGGCGATTTAAATAATTGCCACTTCATTTAAATCAAAATGGCCACCACACTGTGCCGATCAGCTGTTTGTTGGCACAGCGCGGCAGTCTAGGCGCGATCTTACAGGATCTGCCGACGAAGGGTTCTGGGGACGGCAGATCCCCGTCTAGACTGCCGTGCTGTGCCGACAAACAGCTGATCTGCACAGCGCGGCAGCCATTTTGATTTAAATTAAGCAGTGATTATTTAAATCGCCGCTTCATTTCCCTTTGTTGTCCTGCCTAATCTACATGGCTCCATCGACAGAGCCATGTAGTCTAGACACACCCTAAGGTGCTACAGGACCATTGTTTTTTATGAAATTTTAGTTTGTACAGACTTCCCTAGTGCTTTTTACATAGCCTGTTGTAACACTAGTCAAATACCTAGATAAGTTGATGTGCCTCCAGGAAGATAGTTGTATACCCCCTGGGGTACATGAACCCCTCGTTGAGGATCATTGCTCTACAGTGAGAAAACACAGCAGTGTTACTGTCAGTGACTGATAAGCCTGATGCCTGCCATGTCACCATCTCTTGTGACTTGAGTTCAATATAATTGGTGGGTTTTTTTCCTCAAGTCCTACCTCCTGGACTCATGTGAGAATCTTAGCTTCCATTTAGCACCAAAATTAGTCTCTCCTTCCCTATTGACAACATGTTTTGCTTTGCAAAGTTGCCCATGCATAGTGAATCCTTTTGCAGACAAATTAATTATGGGACTGTGTAGTGGCCTCATCAGCATTTAGCATCCATGGAATGGTACCATGTGACAACCAGCTCCCAGCTCCACTCACCTGCCCACTCTGTGATGTGCTGTATAGAGCGAGAGATCAATCTGATACCATAGGTAGGCAAAAAAATGCAGGATGAATTCTCAAAACGTAAGGCAGGGCTACTCAGCTATGGAAACCCCGGGGCCCACAATGATACTCACAGCACATGCCAAGGGCCGCAACTTAAGCATGGTTGCATATACATGCAAATAGCTTCTTTCACACTGACAGGCATGAATACAAAGCACATCCCACAATGCCCTGGCACCTTCTCTCTGGGGGTTAGAAACACCAACAGCTTGTACCCACCTGTTCCAGCCAGCCCGTCCACTTGCGTCTTTCAATGCTCACCCCGCCTGGGAGACACCTCGCCATTGTGGAGCATGTTCCCAATGGAAGCCATGTTCAAAGGATCCTGCCCACAGGCCGGATGTTGAGCCCCGCGTAAACCCAAACTGCACCACAGGCCACAAACAAATGGGCTCCGGGCTGCATGCGGCCCACATGTTGAGTAGCCCTGACGTAAGGGCAGAGTTCTTATGTTCCTATATGTCTGTGAAGCATTATACACATCTATAGGTTTGCAGCAATAAAAAAAATGTACAACTTAAACAGTATTTTATGTATTCAGAGCATTGTATAATCAAAATGCACTGTCCAGATTGCAGAAAATTGCCTATTTTGAAAAAAAAAACCTGCTTCAGAGGGGTGTTATCTCCCTCAGAAGGAATTTACTTATTCACCACAGATCTCTTCCCTGGCTCCCAGGAGTGCTCACACAGCAACCTTGGAGAAGACTTACCTCTTGCTGTCAAATATTTGAGTGTACAGCTGAATATATCCTGAGGGAAGAGCATTAGCAACTACTAATGGGCCTCCAAGTAGACACACTCCTGAACATCTTGGGCATGCATGTATGAATAACCCAGATCCAAACCTAGATCTGAATTTTCTGTGAGGGCTTCGATCCATAGGGCTGAATTGGAACCCAAACTCAGACTATCATCCAACCTTTAAGACAAAAAGGAACAAAAATTCAGGCCTAAATACTAATCTGATTTTTTTTAACTCAAGACATATCAATACAGTGCCTTTTGAAAGAAATCAAGCAAAAATAATCCTTTGATAGTTCTTTTATCTACATATCATATAATTAAGTGCAAACCAGCCTAGACCTCACTCCAAAATAATAAAACATTCAAATGATTTACATACATTTTTATGAAACCCTAATAGATAGACTCTAGAAAACTGTCACTGGCACTTTAAAGGCACATTGTCATTTATCATCCATGCATTTTATTTAACACCTTAGGTAGCATATGAAAGATCAGGATTTCAATGAAAGGCGGACAGAGTAAATTGCATCTTCCTCCAAAGAACTGCCAGACCTTTTCAGATGGTGCATACCATAAGCTCTTCCCATGTTAGTCACTTCATCTAAACCTTACAAAGCAGTGTCTGCCCCTGAATTTCATGGGTTTCAGGGTCAGTCACAACAGAATTGTGAGGTTGGGGAGGTCAGAGGCCATTTTTGTCAAAGGATAGTGACCCTAGCAGCAAGAGGTAGCCTGACAAAAAATTGGATTCATTCTAGTGAAAGTAGTTCTCACTACTTTTCCCCTGCTGAGTCTTTTTTCTACCTGGTAATGAAAATCCTGCAGAGTTGTAGTGGGGTTTCACTACTGAATGACAAAAATCACATTTTGAAAATGTATTTGTAGTGTTCTTACCAGGGGGGAGGGGCAAAAACAGAGGATTTCCCCAGAGAAATCTGTAGTGTTACTTTACTTAAAATGTGTGGCTACCAAACCACAATAATTTTAGTTGCCATCATCAAGAAGGGCAGGCAGGGGAGGCCATTTAGTTGTCTAAGCATCTGGTCTGTAAAAATTTATATACTTACAGATTCAAATCCATACAGGAACAATTCTGCCTTTCATCCTTCTAAATCATACAAAATGAATGTGTGTGTTGTGGGGGAGACCTTCATAACCAAGGCCCCATCTAATCTGTATGGTCATTAAAAATCCTGCAGCTCTTTTCATAAGAGCAAATGTTTGCGTGACCAAAAGTCCCTCTTCTCAACACTGATATGCTATGCACTGGCTGGTGGCAGCCCTTCTCCCCGAAGATGTTTGCATTTCAGTGGAACTCTCTACACTGTATATGATTTCTATCTATCCATTCACTTAGGTTCTCATATGACTCCCATCTTCATGATATCTGAGCACATCTCTGTTTCGAAAGTATGTGTAGACATAAGGATGTCTCTCTCTGCTAGGGACTGGGATTTGTTTATTTATTTGTACATGTTATTGTGCAAAGGCAAATACATGGATTTTGCACTTTGCTTAGACACAGCTGAGGATAACATCAGCCTGATCTCTTCTAAGATCTCACTCCAGATTTGAGCACTAGTGGTGGAGAAAGTGACAATCCTGCCTACATGAGCCTCACGATGGAGGCTGTATTGGTGGGATGCAATTGTCCTGGGAGGTCAGAATCAGCAGTGCATTGGGTAACTTAAACCTCTCCTGTGTAGGGGATGCTGAAAATAAAGACTGCAACCTTAAATTTGACAAAGTATTTCATGGAGAGTCCATGAACAGAATGGACTGCAGGTGGGCCCTGCTGGCTAAGCAGTTGTATTGCTGTTCAACATTGAGAAAAAGGCAGATTTTATTTCTCTGACAGCATTTGCTTTCCCTAAGAGTTACAGTGCACTGATTGCAGTCTGGCCGTAGGTACCTAGTTGTATGCATTTTATATTTAAGAATTTCAATGCCATGATTCAACAAACACAAAAAGAACATTGAAATCAGGACTTTGATCCAAACCAAATACTTAAAAAAAAAGGTAGCTGCTAAAGCTTAGCTACTTATAAACTTCACTGTGTTTTAACTGTGATATTTTGACTTTTTTTGTAGATACTTTGAATTACAACAAAGGAGAATTTGATACTTTGAGCCTGATTCTCAGTTGCTCTGTATCGTGTGTACTCATTTATACTAGTGCCTGATTGAGAATAACACAAAACCAATTATTCTAGTAGAAAATTGCCTCTGCTTCTCTCTTGGTGTAACCACACAATGGAGAACCAGAGCCAGATTTTTAAAAAGATATTTAGGCACTTGAAGAGGCATATAGGCACCCAATGGGATTTTCAAAGTGCTGGTGTTTTTGAAAATTTCACTATCTGCATCTCCAAGTGCCTAAATACCCACAGCAATCTAGCCAACAGGCTCATTTGTAATTAGCAAAAACTCATGTAATGCAAATTTTCAACTCAATTCTCCAGTCAACATGTACACCTGTCAGAAGGTTGGCCACTTCTCAACTGCTCCCCTTACGGCCTGAGGTGGTGTTACAAAGGTCTGCTTCAGTTTCCTCTTCATTCAGGGCCTCTTAAAGAGTTCATGCATTCCATATACGCAAAGCTTTCCCATTCTGGGGTCCCATTTTTAAGTCCTGCATAAAATCTTTCATGGCAGAACTCAAACTTACAAAGTTTCAGTTTGGTCCAGCCTTTGGTCATTGAGGCTCTGACCTCTCTTTAAAATACCTTTCTTTTGCCCTTGTCCAAATTTGAGCATAATCCCTGCTCTCTGTCTGTCTTCCTTTCAAACACTCCACATTCCAGTTTCAAGCTAGAAACACTCCTACTTCCAGAGGTCCTGCTTACCCAGCATCTCTTGCCTGGAGTTTGGCTTTCTCTGAAAGCTTTTCCCCTACACATACAGAGCCCTGTAGAAGCCATCTTCTTCTCTACAATAGCATAGGCATATTCCAACAACCATCAGTTATTGTCTCCCCCTTTATAAGGCTCAGGTGCTTTCCCTTATGCCCAGTTGGGTAGAAGATAATGGATCCAGCTGCACTGATCCTGCTCCCTCTTAAAGGGGCCATTCACCATGCAATAACCCCTTTGAGCTAAGCAGAATATTGGGTATGCTTGGACTGCACATTTGACCCCTTTATTCAGTGTTCTAAGAGAACAAAGGCTTTGTTTTTCCAGCACTATTTGGCATCAGCCTTATCATACAAGTTATAACATTTATATAGAGACAAATCTTGCTTCCCTTCTTTAGTGCGATTACTTGTATGAACAATGTCACCAGAATTTGGCTTGGTGCTGTATATGGCTCTGATCCAGCAAAGCATTGAGCACATTTGTAAGTTTAAGCAGCGGAGCAGTCCCATTTAATTCAATAAGACTATTTAGGAGCTTAAAGTTTCACCCATTCTTAAGTGCTTTGCTGGATAAGGGTATATGCCACCACTTTAAGATTTGTTTAAAGAGTTATCAGCCTGTGAAAGTCACTGTATTCAAATAAACTAAAATAGGATATATTTTGTTTCAAAAACTTGTTTATCTGTGTGTGAATATCCTCCATATATCTTGCACAACTGAACAAATACTTATTTCCAATTTAGACCACAAACTTGATTATCATCACACTGGGTGTTATCAAAGATTTTATTTACATAACAATTACTAAAATGCCTGATGTCATATTTCCATTTATTTATTTCTTACCCATAGGGTAATAGGTCCACCATAATTGCTTGATGCTTTTTATAATACAGAAGAAAAACCTATGTTAATAAATTCTAACAAAAACTCACAAATACCTACAAATCTGACAGAAAATGTCTACTAAAATTTTCCCAAAAATACAATACATTTTCCCACACATACACATTACAGAATAAGTTCAAAGGCACAGCTTTGAAATTTTTTTTATTTTTATTTTTTTGTAGACGCATATAGAGTTGTCATCCTGTGAAGGAATCAGAAGAGAAATTTTCATGCCTGTCGATATGTAATGAAATGAATAATTTGTTTTGTATTGTCATTTTTTACATAATTGCTTAGTATCATATATTTAACATATGTGGCTCTGAATCCAATGCCTTAACAGTTTCAAAATCTCTTCTTAGGTTTGATGTTACTGACCAGAGCTGTCACATTTAACCAGATTGTGCAAACTTAATACAAATACATATATAATAAGAACCACAGTCAACTTAAGGCAGTGTATCATTCAATGCTACATGTCTTTCTTTTGTAAGGATAACACTTATTTGATCAACGGAAAGGTGCATCAATATACAAAGTTATGTGTAAACTGGAGTCTATTACAACACATACCATGTCCATGTAAGGAGTCCAAAAAAGGAATTAATGACAAGTAATGATTTGACAGAACGTCTCTAAAGAATGCAGTAGAGGTGCCAGAGCTTTGTTTATGGTAAACTTTTTGTCTTTATCTCAAATTATAAATAGTTTTCTCTCTAACACCTTAAAGACTAATTAACATTTGTCAATAAGGGGGAATGGCTCAGTGAAACTGACATCACAGCAGGGCCAGACCATAAGACAGAAGAAAAAAAAGGCACAGCTTGGCCAATATAGCTTGGCCAATATAATGCTCTATAGTAGCAGTTAAATCTTGTTACAGGAACACTCTGTCACACTGGTCTGCAGTATGTCCAGATTATGAACTAAAATTATTTCTCCAGGATTGATTCTGTCTTCAAATCCATTAATGAATGTTCAGATAAAGTCGCACGTAAAATAGCCAGATATAAAGTTTTTCTGTCTTTATTAAATATATGGGCTCATGCTATACCAGTCTTTTTCACTTAGCCCATCCTGTGGTGGCTTCTCCATTGATGTAAGCAAAGCCAGGAAAGTGTTGCATGTGCTCATATTCAGAATTCCTGCGAGTCGTCAAGGGAGTGTACATGTCGCTAGAGTTTCCATATCTTGTGGAGTGCATGGAGGGACTTGTGTAGCATGCGTTTGCTGATGGGACTTCTGGCCAGCGAGGAGTTACAGGGGCTGGATGCAGTCTTGGGGTACTGCTCATCAAACAGGGCTCCATCCTGGATGTCGGACTGTTAAAAGGGTACTTAGGAATAAAAACAAAATGTTAAAATTTTTAACACATGCGTTAAAAAAGTTAGAGCAGGCAGTAGCTACATTTTGCCTTTGGAGTAAGAACAATTCTTAAGGTGCTATAAAGGTCATCAGTGAGTTCACAACAGTAAATATTCTTAGCAATACATTCTTTTATTTTTATATAACATTTATAGTGTGCATGAGATGTTCTACAGACTGTTAACTGAGAGCTAAAGAAAAACAAGTGTTGAAACATCAAACTTTAAAAGGCCTAATTCTTCATTGCCCCATACCTTGTATGGTCGTTTACAGCAAGTCAAAGTGAGTGTTATACTCTACCATTCTGATTGAACTACACTAGGTTCAGGGCATTGGAGAGCAGGCCCAAAGATAGGAAGCAATTACACAGAAGAACTTAGATGGAAGAGAATGGGGAACAGAGTGCCCAACAATGCATGTTTTGATTATACTGAGGCTGAGATGGAGTGGTTTGAAGAATTCAGTAACTTTCATGATGGGAAGTTATAAATAGAAGAAGTTTGGGCATGAAAGTGGAAGAGGAACACAAAATGGTGGTGAACGATGTGGTGGGAACAGAAAGGAACTCAGGAGTGGAGGAGTGGAGCAAGTAGGTGGACAGCAGGTGGATAGAAAGTCAGAGAGGGATGATAGTACCACTTGTGGGAGGCCATTGTGAATTTTCAAGAGAATGAGGGAAATTGTAATTAATTAGTTTCAGAGATGGAGAAGAAGCTAATTAAAGGGGCAGAAAATTAGAGAATATGGCACTATTTCCTGAAGGAAAGAGCATTAGCATCTCTAATCCAAAATAGCATATAGATTATGGAGAGCAGTCAGTTGGATGATGATGGAAGGCTGGGTAAGAACTAGAAGAGGAGGAGGTATTGCTGGAAAGACAGAAAAGTTTAAATGCAGGATTGGCAATGATAGCAAAACCTCCTCTGTATTTAGAGGCAAGGAGGTTTTTTTCCTATGAAGAATGGGGAACAGACTCACTTTGAGTAGAGAGAAAATATAGTTTAATGATCAAGTCCCAGCTACTTGAAGGATCTCAAAGTCATCATCCAGAAGGAGGTTGTACACAGGTAAAGATGGTATAGAAACAGATCAGATGTTCAGAAGGGTCAGTCACATGGTGGTTTAGTGCCACATGCATTGTCTTGACAGAGATGGGGACAGTGCAGAGGAGAACTAATAGAGGGCAGACTCCCAAGGCAGTAGCATAGGCTGGTGAGGATGATGAAGAGCAAGCAGAAAGTGGATGAACTTGCTTTGCAAGCATTTGGGGTTGGAGGCTTTGGTGTAGAAGGGAGATTTTGTTGTTTTAATGGAAAGCAGTACTGGGAAATAAAGGAAGGAAGAGAGAGGGTAGTATGGATAATAACTGGTGCTAAATACAAAAGAATATGGGGATAGAACTGCCAGAGTAAGTAGCAGAAGAATGGACAATGATAAGTGAAGTCTTGAAAAAGAGAGGAAAAATAATAGGAAGTTACAAGGGAAATGAGAGGTTTCTCAGCCTTAACCAGAGCATTTTCTACTCATGAATTCTATACCATTTACTCAGCAATGATAGCCAAAACCACAGCAATGCTCTATAAGAGATTCTTAGTGAACATTCAAAGTATTCAAATTTTATTCACACATATATTCCGGTCAAGTGCATTTTAAAGTTACATGCACTAATATTCTCTGAAACAAGTTAAAAAGCCCTGATCTTGCAAGCTGATCCATATGAGTGGACCCTTATGCCTACATGGAGTCTCAATGAAATAAGTAGGGCCATGCAAGGGGGCAGACTCATCCCACTTGGATCAAATAGAAGGACTGGAGCCTAAATTTGCATAAGTGAATACTTACAATAGAAGTGCTTCTCTGCCTATTCAATCAAGGGACAGAAACCATGTGACTTATCTAAGTAGGAATTCCAAAAGTTCAAAGGTTGAGTATTAAATACTAATGTTTGCAATTAATCCCCAGAATAAGAAAAGGTTTGAAAACAAGTCATTATATTCAAACATCAAATACTTTCAGGAAAACACTAATTGCTGGCAAGATAGTCTGTGAGCAGAAAAAATAACTCAGTTTTGTCACAACTGTAATCAAGACATATATTATCTAACACAGGGCAGGTCTTAAAATGTCACACTTCCTGCTCATTCTCTCGCATTCTGAAGAGGAAAGATAAAAGG
Source organism: Pelochelys cantorii (assembly GCA_032595735.1). Classification (NCBI taxonomy): domain Eukaryota; kingdom Metazoa; phylum Chordata; order Testudines; family Trionychidae; genus Pelochelys; species Pelochelys cantorii. Next base: position 250,637,526 of record CM064326.1, on the reverse strand, counting down.
ACCTTTTCTGGACGAAGGCAGTCTGCCCTCTTTAAATGTTTACAAGCCTATCTCTCAGCCTCCACAGAGAGGAGAGAAGGTCTGTCCCCCTTTCCAGGAAACTGTCAAATCTGGAAATCCCTTTCTTTGAAAAATAACATATTTTAAAACAAATTATCCCAATTTGAACATTTTCAACAGACGGGAAATTCCATTTTGGGAGCATTGAAACAGAATTTTTCAGTTTGCCAGCTGCCCATTTGGAAGACGCTTGTCAATTTTACTTTCCACAGGTAGACAGCTGTTCAATTTTCCATGAGAGAAAAATAATTTTCTTTAGCAAAATGGAAGTTTTCCCATGAAAAATATTGATTTTTGCAGATAATTCAGATGGAAAATTCCTGACTAGCTCTGCTCACTGGAGAGCTTCTAAAAAGGGTATGGAAAAGAATTTTTCTACACTCCAGCTGTTAAAAGGGACAGCTGGAAACTAGAGAACAGAGGAGGATGATATCTGCCTCCTGCTAAGAAGAAGACAGGCAGAAGGCAGGACAGAAAGGAAGAGAACAGAGTTTGTCCTCTATAGCTAGGAGGCAGCAAACAAGCCATGCTCCATGTAGTGATATATGTAATAATTTTGAGAAGTGGTACATTAGGAAAAAAAAGAAGGAAACTTTTTCTGTGGTAAACTGCTGTTTATAGACAAAAATCAGTGGAAAAAATGATTCATGGTCTTCTAGGTAAATATTAAAATTATTATTTGGGGGTGAAAGTCTAGAAAAAAAACAAAGAAAAAAGTCAGAGTATTAAAAAAGCAGTTTAATGCAGTAGTTTATTTGATGAATTGTACATTAACAGTACATACACATATGCATTTGCATGCATATATGTGTGTCTTCCACTGCATTGCCTTATTTTAACAGACAGCCTCCCATTCACCCCTAATTTATTATTAACATAAACACATCTATGTAAGGTCATATAACAGTCAATACAGGCTGGACACCCTTAGGACCTGACTGGTACCGTGAAAGGGAGTTTGCCAGACCAGGGGAGGTCTGGGAAAGGGGGGCACCAGCTTCTTCGCTGGGCTCCTCTCCCCAGCCACTTGGCACCACTGCCCCCAGACTCCTGGCTGTGGCAGCTCTGCCGGCCTCACATGCTCCAGGGGCCCTGGCAGTCCTGCCAGCCCTGAAGGTGCTTGTGGCACCATCCAATGTGGGCTCTGCGGCCTGCCCTTCTCCGTCCTGCCGGCTACAGGCTCTGTGCCTCCCCCCTTCCTGGCCTCACTGGCTGTGGGCTCTGGTGCCCTGTGGGCTCCGTTCCTTCACTGGCCCCGCCAGCTGACTCTGTTCCTAGCTGCCGGCAACCTCTGTGCTGGGGCTCTCTAGTCCAGTAATATCCAACATAGATGTTACCAGACCAGAGAGACCCAGACCACAGAGGTTAAACCTGTATTTTCATGTACTTGTGTGTTCAAAAATGTGTGTGAAAATTGTAAAAACAGAATAATAACCTTTCTAAAACCTGGGAATTTTTCAGTAAAAGTCAGTAAAAAACTTAAAACAAAGGGCCTTTTCTGTAACATAGTGTCCAACATAACCTATTGGCTAGGGATTCAGAGGAGGTCATTAAGTGAATGGCAGTGTGCCTCTCCATAGTGGCCAAAGCTGCGAGCTGTTCTCCTTCAGAAGCCCCTGAGGAGCTATTTTAACATGTCATCAGGTGCAAGGATCAGGAAGGACCCTCCAAGGGCTCATTAAGTGATGTTTGGCCTGAACTGGAGCTAAACTGATAAAATATTGTCTCGGTCCAATCAAGATGATTTATTTCTTAATTCACATTAGAATATAATGTTAACTTGGAGTTTCATTACACTTGGATCGAATGTTCCAGCTTAAAACAATCTTTTCTTCCTGGTGTTGCAGACAACTTTCCCTCTTGCTAATCAAATCAGAACATTCTGTCATTCTGATGTGCTACAATTTTCTACTGAAAGCTGTGATGCCAAGGCTGGGATTCAAAGCCAGGACCTATGCTCCTCACGTGGACTGAGAACAAGTGGCTTGCACACTCCAGGAGAAGTTCTTTCTGTGATGTATAGCAGGCTTCTAAAATTTCAGCAATGTTCCCTGTGAAACCAAATAGTCTCTAGGGAAACTGAATGGTCTCTAGGGAATCCTCACAGGTTCTCCAGGTCATGTCAAGTCATTATATGAGAGAGTCACACAATCCAGATTACTTGGAGGTAGAGCAAATGAACATATAAAAAAAGATGCCTTTTTTGGATTTAAATGTTGGCTTATGGAACAAACTCCATAATGAATTGAAAGGGAGAGCTGATCTGCCTTCTTTCTCTTAGTTAATATGCCACAGTGAGACTTACTATAGAACAAGGGCTAATGACTGAGCATAAGTGGACAGGATACAGTGTGCTGCTTTTCTATGTACTCAAATACCCCAGATGCAGCTGTGTTTATGAATGTGTCATGAATATAAAAAGAATAATTGCCTGAAAATAATATAGACTCCAAATATCTAGTATTTTACAATAAATTCTGTTATGACTGAATCCAACATGGAAAGTTTTGTACTGGTAGGTCAGCTAATTGCAAATGAGTTCAGTGACTTCTTTTTCCCTACAGTGAAGAGACCATTGAAAGACAATATTTTTAAAGTACCCATTGGCCCCTGCCCGACTATTAACTCAACCAATGGAGCTTCTATTCAGCCTTGTTGGAGTGTCCAAAGCATAGCCATCTGCGCGGATGCCTGCCCAAGCTGCCTGAATCACCTTTCACACTTTACATCCGGTTTAATGAAGAGTGCTTAAGCATGCTGAACTCAAAACACTGGGGCCTAGTGATCTTTGCCAGATATAAAGGCGACATTTGTTGGAGGGCTCTTGACAGGAAATTACTATTTTCTGGGTCAGCTCACACTTGCTGCTACCACTGCTGTTTAAACTAGACAAGAAAAACTAACTACTTTAAATCTGGGCAATTTTAAGGTGATTATTGTTATGGCCGCTGCCTTTCCTCCAAAATTTTAAATTAACTCCATTTCTTTTAGTATTCTTTTAGAAAATACTGTGGTAAGTGTCTTCTCCTACCAATGGAGTCTGAGTTTCTTCAGAGCAAGGATGAAGAATAATCTCTTTATCCTTACCCTTCAGCAAGCCGGTTGATTATGCAAAGAGGTGAAAGGTGTCTCTGTCCAAATAGCAAAATATTTTCCTTATGAACACAGCTCTAATTTTATACTGCATTAGCTCACACTGTTGAACAGCATTATATCTGTCAAATATTATCTTTTGGGTACACAAGTATCTAGTCAAAAGTTATATATCTGTATTAAAAAACTGGTTATAAATGAATGTTATGGAAAATTGTACAGTGAAATCTCACAGAATTTAATAATAAAAGTCATTTATTCATTGGCTGTTCCTTTCCAACCTTTAATTTGACTCTTCTCTCTACACAGCTAGGTTTGGTGTGTGTTGGCCCATCAAAAGATGTAGGGTAAGTAATTTAGACACTTTTAAAAATGGGACTTAGGGGCTTTTAAAAATTCTACCAATGCTTACTTTTAATTTTCTGCTTTCCAGTAGAAATACATGATTATTTGAGTACATAACTGTTTGATGGACAGTTATGAAATATCTAAAGCAACCTTAGACTCTGTGTTCAACCCTAGGGTATGAGTTCTCTGCTGTGCTTCTGAGGGGGGCAACCCCAAATTTTACCCAGGGACCCTAGTAGTATTAGCATTACCAGTGCTACCTGTACGCCCAATGCCCTAGAGAGTATTATCAAGAATGAAGAGGATATTTATGTGAAAATACACAGATAAATATGCTTGCATGCAGTCTAGTGGAAGGTGAGTCCAGTCACATACACCCACAGATATGCAGATTATAATCCTGTTTCATCAGCAGACCTCCAGAAATTTTGCTGCACACATTAAACTCATGCAATAAACTAAACTACCTGCCATATTGGGGTTCCAAGGTTATGAGATATTGTGGCTTTAAAGGATAACAGCAATAATTACCACTTTGGCAGAGCTTCAGTCATTACTGTGTACTGAACCAAACATGTACTGTCCCAAATTGCTGTCACTATAAACACCGAGTGAAGATCAAGGTGTCACATCACCACCTGTCCTGAAATTCATGGGACACATTTTTCATGGTCTATCTCATGTTCTGAATGCTAGCATGACAATGTTTGTATAATCCACTATTCAATGTGTGTTGTTTTCCCTTTCTACCTAATCCATAAAGATCCACAGAACATATGACTTTGCTTCAGCTCCTAATTTTTAGAAGTAAGCCTCAGTTCTGGAACATATCACTATTCAAGACTACACTTAAATACATGCTTAAGTGCTGTCCTATATAGTTCCTAAGTGCTTTTTCTGCATCAGAGTCTCAGTTCTTTACCTCAAACTCTAGAGGCTTATGCTCTTAGCTCTGGGGTCCCATTATATTTACATGACATTTTCTTTGGACAATGAAATTAGAGATGTGAGTTGTGCATTCTGTGTCTAATCAGAATCACTGCTTAGTTCTTGCACATTAATGCAATGCTGTTGTGTTTGAGTTTCCAATATTGCATGGGTAAGTTTAAATCAATCAATAAATGCCTGAGTTGGAGATGAATGTATTGCATCATATATTCAGTTACTAGAAATTTTAAAATATTAAAAACAAGTATGGTTTTATGCTCATGAAAACACAGCTCTTCGTATTAAGATAAGTGTAGTGGGTGTACTAGTGTTTAAAAAAACACGTGGGGGCCTAGATTATTCGGTGTCTTGTGAAGTAGCAAACAGTTTCTGGAGATTGAGATTGGAGAAGATTCGTGTCTCGAAAGAAAGGGGAAGAATATTTGAACTAAATGATACATTCGGTCATAATTTGCTACAGGGTAAAGGCCTCCTATTTCTCATGCCAAAAGTTTTGATCAACATTCAGCTGACTTTGTACAGCACAGATTAGCTCAGTGGTGACATTATAAATAAAATGCACATCTTATCACTGTGACTTGGATTGTTAGTGGAAGTGCTCAGAAGTTCTTTGACAAATAGTTGCCAATGATCTAATAAATATGAGGCAACATAACCAGCATCTAGTTCAGCTAAAACTATATAGGAGGGTAACCTACAAAACATAACCGAAATACACAGGTGACTATGTATACACGTTACGCACTTCTCTAGTTGCAGAAGCCACATATGACCATATGCAGTTCTGCATTACTGCTGAGAAAAGGAGATAGCAAAAAATCACACAGCAGAACATTTCACATTGATACACAGTGCTCTTGCTGGTGAGCCAAACCTGGTGTGTTAACTCTGAGCAATTATAAATAAGAAGCAGCTGCTCTGAGAACTGCCACCAGATGCCACCAGAAGGCAAACAGATTAAAAAAAAAACATTCAGGCTAGATTAAGATACATTTAGAGAGATTCTGCATAAAGAGCCCAATCTAATTCCAATTTAAGTCAATAAAAAGACTCTCATTGACTTAAGTGGGAACTGGAGTAAGCAGATTGTGCAGAGAGGATCCAGTGCGAGACCGAAACCAGCACAGCACAGTTCAACCAGGAGCTCACAGCTACTGACAACGTCATTAGTAGAACTGGGTAGGAAGTGGTTTCCTGTCCCACGAATATTTTCAAGATTTTGTAAATGTTTCCCATTCTGCATTAAGATAAAACTGAGACCTTCTGCAGTTACTTTGATATAAAAACAGGTAGAGAGCTGAGAAATAGAGACATCTTGCTCCAAATCAGGCCACTCAAGGACTTGAACTGGTATTTCCCAGGTGAGTACCCAAAACACCAGGATAGTTGCTACCTTGGGTGGCTCTCCCACCCCTCCCCTGGACCTTAGAAATCTTTTTGAGAAAAGTTTTGTCAAAACGGTCCAAAAAGGCATTTTGACAAAAAAGTCTATACCAGCTTTAGTCATCAGACTGCTTTCTGCAGTTTTTTCTCTGAACATTCACTCCACTGTGTTGAGTGGCTGTTTGCTTCAATCCCTACCCTTCATCTTTCAATCTAACTAATCCCCTCCTAACATATTTCCATCAAAATGATTTCCATAATAAAACAAAAGCAATAATAAATAAAAATAATAATAATCCTGGGACTAACATGATATTTGCAGCCATCACACTGTTCACTCCGCTTGCATGTTATCCTTTTGCCTGCTCCTTTGTTTTTCTATTTAGATGTGGCCATTCACAACCTGCAGCCCACAGCTGCAGTCCATGTGATAGCCTCAGGGCCAGGGCTGCACCTAGGAAGGTGTGGGGACTAGGGCAACCCCACTGCCACCCCATGTGTAAGGCCTGGGGAAACTCCCTACTCTCCCCCATGCCTGACTTCTTCCCACTCCTGTTCCACCCCCATTTCACCCCCTTTCCTAATTCCCACCCCTGTTCCACCCCCTTGCATCACCATAGCACCCATGGTCCAAAGCCTCCTCCCCTGAGAGATGTAACCCGGGAAGTATATATTTTGGGTGGATGCAGCCTGCATAACTCATAGAGAGCTGCATATGCAGCCCACAATGACAAGAAGGTTGAAAACCAGTAAGTTCTTTGGGGTCAGGGACTGTCTTTTATGTTATATTTGTACAGGGTTTAGTGCAATGAGACCCAATTCTTGATGCACTGCTGTAATAAACATGCTAAGTAGTCCACTAAATAGTGTTCAGCAATACTGTTCTAACCAAATGTGGACTATGGAAAAATATTTTTTTTAAAAGAAGGAATTTTGATAAATACATGCCACTTGACTGAAAAGCTGATGCAGACTGATGGAACCAATTTCACTCAGGCCTGCTGACAGAAGGAGCTAAAGGAGTTAGGTGCCCTGGGGCTTGGTGATTCAAAATGGCTTGGGGCTCCCGGCCACCATTACCACAAGAGAGGTGGTGTCCAGAGCTCCAGGCCTTTAAATCACAGCTGGAGCTCCGTGCAGCATGCTCTAGGTGGCTCTGAGGGCTGGTTGTCCCCAGCCCCACCCCTTCTGCCCAAAGCCCAGCCCCTTCTGGGTGCACAAAGCCAAGGCTCTCTTCCTGTACAGCAAGTCTGTCAGCTCCACTGACTTCACCCCTGGCATAAATGGGTGCATCTACCCTGATTTCAGTGGAATTGTGTCTGGATGGGGCCACTGCAAATTTGGCCCATTTTGTTTTGATTTTGCAAAATCATGGCTTCTGCTTTATGATTCTTTGATGTGGGTTCCCCTTATAAATGCTTCCACTCGAAAAAAAAATGGGACTTCATAATATCTCTTTAAGCTTTTCAGTGACAAACACATGATTAAGTTGTTATGTATTAAGAATGACCATTAAAGTTTTAACACTTTTCTCAGTGTGGAGATTTTACCACATTCCATTAAACTTGAAAAAACCCACCTTGATTCCAACCAAGGTCATATTAAAACTCTTGGAAGATTCTTGAATCTGTTGGTGCAGTTTAGAACTCCTTTAAATGTGCAGTTAGCACATTAGTGGATAATCTTCTTCATTAAAAAAATCTCAGTTTACAAGCAAGGTAAGAGAAAACACACTAAATTCAAGCTGAGGTAACTGCTCTGGAATATGATTAATTAAGACACATCTATTTGTTCTTTTTTGTTCTAGAATATTTAAAAGCTGAAGAAGGCAGGAAAGTTATTTGAAACCTGGACTTGGAGAGAGAGTCTGCTCTAGCAACAATGCTTGCAAAAGAAATCTCCCTCAAAAGAGTTATATGATTTTAGTTTTGTATGTGTATATGTTACCTTAACCATTAACTTCGTGTGCAATCATTGTAGTTATCTCTGTGTATTGATATCTGCATAACTTATGTGACCTATTTTTGACACTGCAGATTGTTACAAGAGGAAAAGAAGATGTTTGAATAAGGGACAAAATTTCTAAACAAAAGTAACCACCAAACACTCTATTATGCATACAGGAACACGTGCATAGATTTCGGAGTCAGTGTATGTATCCTTAGATCGCATATTTAGACTGTTTTTCATGCATTCTTTGTTATATAGTTTTCTGCAGTGAATAACAATGAGAGAGAAAACTGATTTCCAAAAGGTGAAGTCTTTGATTTCAAGGGTTTGTTACAGAACATAAGAATACAGAAAGAGTTGTGAAAAACCTTGTCTAATACCACTCAACCTAACTATCCACTCTTTCTTCTTACTGTGGATATAGCAGTTGCATTAAAAGTGAGAGTCTCCACCCTGCACCTGGCATAACTCTTTGGGCCTGGTGCTAGGAAGATGCATAGCAGATGGTGGAAGGAATCTCTTCCCACAGGCCATTGAATCCAGAGCCGGCCCAAGCTACGGGCTGAGCGAGCTAGTAGGGGGCGCTGCGCGGGGCTGCCGCTCATGCACCGGGTGCCCGGGGGCGGGGCCGCGCATACGCCGGGCACTCGGGAACCAGGGGTGCTGCACGCCCGGGGTCGGAGCCACACATGCACCGCACTCCCGGGGGCAGCACCGCGCTCCCGGGGCCCGGGGCGCATGGATGGCTCAGGCCTGCCCTGATTAAATCACTGTCAAGCTGTCAGTAATACCTAACTCTTATATGAATGAAAAGCGCTGCATAATTCCAGAGGAGCTGACAGACTTGCCAGGCCCCTGGGCAAGGTAGAGGGGGCAGGTCCATACTCCTGGAAGGGGTGGGGCCTCAGGAAGAAGGGGCCGTATGAGGGCAGCCAGTCATCAGTACCGCCCGGAGTGCACTGGGCTCCTCCTCCCGCCTTCCCCAGCCAGCCTTCACAGCTGCCTGGCACTCCGGAGGCAATTTAAAGGGCCCGGGGCTGTGGCTACCATTGCTGATGCAGTAGTGGCGACAGCTGGGAATCCTCCAGGCCCTTTTGAATCACTGGGCCCTGGAGCAACTGCCCCCTTTGCTCCACCTATCAGCGGGCCTGTACATCTCAGAGTTTTTACAGAGTATCATTATCCTCATTTTCCTGGAGGTGAAATTATGGCACTGAGAGGGGAAGTGATTTCCCAAGGTCACCCAGCAGGCGAGTGGCAGAGCCAGGAATAGAATCCAGGTTTCCTGTGTCCCAGGCCAATGCTCTATTCATTAGGACCTACTGAAAGCTGCTGCAGCCTAATGACTGGAGTGGGCTCTGTGGCCCCTTATGTGTCTCCTCAAGTTTCCTATAGATGAAAAATAGGAGGATCCATACAAGTGGACATCCCCAACCCCCCTCCTTCAGATTCCTGCCCATACCGGCTTTCTTGAAGGCTTCCAGAGACACGGCCCCCGTGGAGCTATTCGCCACACTGTGCAAGTAGGTCAGTAGTGCACCATCTGTGTATACCCCAGAACCCCACTGTCTTCTTGCCCCATCCTAGTCCTGTTGCCAATGGCTGTGCCTGCACCTCTAAATCCCATGCTGGTTTTGACAGGCACAGTTTTATGAACCGAAATAACTAAATATTGTAGGCAATGTACAGTACAAGGCTTAGAACAGAAAGTGGGCTAAGTCAGTGCTTTTCATGCAATGGAATTCCAAAGTGCCTCGCAATACATGCAGAAACAAAATGCAAGGAGTATCCAATCAGACTAAACCTGAGTCAGAAAACACAGGGCTCGATTTCACCACTTTACTACTTCGGGTTCACATCAGTGTAGCTCCTTCTAAATTAAATGAAAACTGGAGTAATGCAGTGGTGAGGCAAGCCTGTAGTGCCTATTTAGAATGAAATGACTGACTCAGCCAGATACAAATCTTAAATATGAAATTCATAAAAGCCCAATACATAAGTTTGAAACAGCCAAAACAATGCCATTTTATAATATCAAGCCATTGCTGGACTCATCCATACAAACATCTTTAGTAAATGTATCTGATTTTAATACTACACCATGATTGATTAGATATATGGGTAGATAGGGTCCAAATTGTGTTGCAAGTTACAAAAGTTCTTATAGCGACTTTATGATAAACATGGCATAAAATCCTGGCTCCATGAAGTCAATGGTAAAACTTGCATTCAGGTGGGTCAGGATTTCACCCAGTATATTTAATCAGATGCAAATATAAGTTTCAGAGCTGCAGTAAAATACAGAGTCTCTGTTTTAAGAGTTGAAATTCAAGCAGTATTTGTCACAAGTTCAGGACCCCCACGCAAAAAAATAAAAATAAAATGTCAATAGTCAAAGGAAAAGGTGCCAAAAGAATGGACTACAATCCCAGCATCAGATAAATTACATCTGCTATTTTAAACCACTTATTTTAAATTAGATATCTACCTGATTTAAGAACGTCTAAAGCAAATGTTCAGTTAGGCTATGTCTAGACTGCAGGCTTCCTTCGGAAGAACCTTTTTTTGGAAGAGATATTCTGAAATAACTTCTTCCAAAAGAGAGCATCCACACACAAAAGCGCGTAGAAGAAGCCATCTGCTTTTTCAAAAGGTAGTGTCCACACTGAATGGATGCTCTCGCATTTAAGCTGTGATTACTATGGACGGAGTGGCCACCAGAGCACCTGTGCTTTTTCCTCTTTCTTCTTCTTTTGAAAGAACTCCCTCTTCCCTGTCCACACATGCCTTTTTCCAGAAAAAGGTTTCTTCCTCATAGAAAGAGGATTACCAATGCTGGAAAAACCCCTCTGTTCTTTCTATTTACTTACGGAAGAACGCGATTGCAGTGTGGACGTAACTCAGGTTTTGTTGGAAAAACTCAGTAGTGTAGACATACCCTTATTTAAACTGTTATTTTAGACTGGTACTTGGCAAAGAAACAATTTTTTGTAATCCTTTAAGTTGCATTTAAGATCATAGCATTCAAAAGCAACTTCACAGATTGAAGTGACTTTTAGCAGAAGAAAATCTGCATTCAGGATGAAAATGTCTGAGAGGCATTTTAGATCACTATGGCCTATAAAAACTGAGAGTAAAAATCAGGGCATATCATACAACATCAGATATTAAGATTGTTTAAAATAGCTTGAATGCTGATTACAGACAGTTTTTAAAATTATCTAATAAATTAAATCATGTATTTGCGAGTAAGGCAATAGACTTACCTGTGAAGAGCTTCTGTGGTAAGCTGAGTAATGAAGTGGTCCAGAAATAGCAGTGTCATGTGGTAGAGATGGATATTGACTCTGCATTGGATGGGGGTGCTGGTTGCTATAGCTACCATAGTTGTAGCTGCCTGTGTACCTAAAATGCATAACACCCCCACCACACACACATTTAGTACTCATAATAAAGTCATTCCAGCAACCAGTTCTGTTGTTCTTTTCTAATGCTATATATTAGATATATTTGCATTTGTTTCCATAGGGAGAGAAGCTCTGAAAAACAATCTGTATAAAGATTTCCCCCCAACTCAACTCAAAGAAACAAATGTCCCTTAGTATAATTATGTGCTCTCTGAGTTCAATTTAACAGGTCTTCACTGGACCTGCTAAATCAAACCCCAGAAGATCGACCATGGCAGTGTAGACATGGCCACAGTGAAGTACTATTCAGCATGAGTCAGAATGGTAGAACTGGGCCTTGAGGGCTGAACTGTGAAATTTAGCTACCCCTTATGATGGGACTGGAGGAATAATTTGCTATTGCCCTTTAAGGGGTACAGTGTACTCTTCCTGTGCAGTTGACCAGAGAGGCAGAGTCATAGCTTTGCTTAGTTCTTTTTTCTCCCTTTCCCTTTCTTTTGGGGGCATTCTTCAAGCTTAGGGGAAAGCAGGGGACAGAGAAGCCCCTGAACTTTTCTGAATGTTTCTGGTTCATCCTTACATGGGTCACACAAGAGAGGAAAAGGTAGAGACTCTTTCCAGGATCCCTGTCTCTGCATGGCCATGTAGATGCTAATCTAGCTCTAAAGTACTAGGCTTTTAACATATACACTAGCTAGAAGTGAAACTGACCTGATGGTGGCAAAGGGAGGGAGAGAATGAGGCTCCTTTACATTTTATTTTTATTGATTTTTAACATCTTTTAAACAAATTATTATAAAGTGCACAGGGCAGATCTAGCGTCTCAGTACATTTTACTATCTCCCATTAGTCTTCAATTTAGCACTCTAGAGATACTGAGCTATAGTAACCAAACACACAGGAATGTGTATAAATGAGAGCAAAGCACTGGGTCTGAAAAGGATTGCTTTCAAAACCTGGGGCCAGAGGCCTCTCTTCATTCAGTTGTGTGAGGTGGAGCAAAGCAAGGAGGTAACAGGATGGACCTCAGTGGGACACAAGCATTACTAGGGAGGCTTTCCATAAGGGAGACCGGTCTATCTGGGCAGTTTACTGGGTCCTCCACTCTGTCTGATAATAGAATAAATGGCCCCAAAAGTCAAAGATGTTAACATGATCCTGTCTTTGTACAGCATTAAACATGATTCATGGTTTTGAGTACAGAGACCTCGTCCTGCCTAGCCCCATAGAATCAACAACCATTAAAAAGCTTTTTAAACTCTTATTAAAGCTACAGAAAAAGAAGGAAAAACAGTGAAAGCATTTGGTATTAAAAGAAGCTTTTCTGCATTCCCTTTAGCTGTAGAGTTTTTAGCGAACACCGGCTTGACAGTCTCTGAGATGGTATTAAACATGTAATAACTGTCCTTTTGGAGTGGGGAGGGGAGAGAAAAAGGAAGCTGACATGGGCTGAAGTTACTTTTGTTGTTCAAGTCCAGTCCTGATCCCTTTCAAAAGAAAACAAGAAAAACATACAAGATTGGAGAGAAAAGCACAGTGAAGACAGAAAATACATTTCTGTCTCTGGTGCTAACTCTTGCTTATAATCTCATTCCCTGAGAAATCTGGCGCACACAGTCTACTCCCAGACCTGGCAAACTGTCCCAGTGTCACACTGTTTAAGGCATTGCTGTTATCTGACTCTCTGGTTGTGGGCTCACAACAAGGTGGGTTCCAAGAGAAGATTGGGGGGCAGCCATGATGGTAGAGTTCAGTCCAAAACGGTCTCCAACCCTTGTGTTTTGATCCCCTTTCCCCTCCAGGTCTTTTTTTAATGAGCCCAAAAAGGAGGTGATTAGAAGAAAAGCTCATCGCCCCATTATTATGTTTGCTATTTAGGCCTGCTTGCTGACACACCAATTGTGGTTCATTAATTTCCAATTCTGTTTTTTTGTTTAGTGGTCATGATTTCAACACCATGCTTGGGTGGTTTCAGTTGACCTTTTGGTCTGGATTCATTTAATCTGTCTCCTTTTTGTACCTGTTTCCCAAAGAATTTTATCGAACAGTCTGAATTGGACTTTTGTTAACCTGGACAATGTAGAGCGTACACCTCTGCACAACAGCTCCCGATGGCAGCATGACTCCTCCTGCCATGCCTGTGCTCTACCTCTGGGGCAGTTAATGTCAATCAGACCAGCTCTGCATTTCTGCTGGGCTGTGCATTGGTAGGTTCCTAGGACAGCATGCTGTATATGGTAGCAGCTCCTTGTCCCTGCCCTCACTCCTCCAAACTCACATATTTTTTACCATAGGGTGTCCACATCACAAGGCTTCTTCAGGCTTCTGGTAAAGACAGGCAGGGGCATGCCATGGAGTTGTCACCCCTACTTATTCTATTGCATCCTCCCTTTGTGGGGCCTTTGTGCACCTTGCTCACCTCTGCAGAGGGTAGCATGAGGATCACAGCCAAAAACAGATTTTCTGGTGGTCAGTGGTAAATCCTGGCTTTCTTACATCATTCTATGGTGCAGTCTCCTTTTGCAGAGGGTTTACACCCACAACTGGTCAAATCAGTCCACAGTTTAGGAATGCTCTTGAATTCCTTGCCGAGGCTAAGATGTCATATATCAGCATCCCTGAGTAATGCTTCCTACCATCTCCAATTGGCTAGGAGATTATCCCATGCTGATGGATGATGACCTGGCCTCAGTTATTTCTGCTTTCGTCACCTGTCAGCACTGGACTGCAGCACTGTGACATACACGGGCACGAAACCTTCAGAGCTCAGGAAACTCCAATAGCTACAGAATGCTGCAGTATCTCTCAGCCACACAGGCTGCTGCAAGTACATCATACTTGTCCTCCACTCTTCACGTTGGCTTCCCATAGAATTTCAATTCAAGTGCAAGGTCTCAGTTCTTATCTTTCAGGCACGCAATGGGCTGGGCCCAAGGTATCTAAAAGATTAACTACAGCTCCAGGATGAAGATTGTTCTACTCCTCTAGAAGAGTGGAACTCTGCAATAAGGCAAAACTTGTCTGTACAGGAGAAAGAGCTTGGAACCAAGACTGCGGAATGATTTCCCCCAAATACTAAGAACCATCACAAATCTCAGCACTTTTCACTCAAAGTGCGAGATGCATTTTGTTGGCCTTGACATAAATACATGGCAATATGTATAGTGAACACCTGCCAAACAAACATACATCCCTCTGAGGAGAGGATGAGAAAACAAGCCAGATGTGCCAGATGTTAGAGAAAACATTTAATGTACTTTGGAAGGTCCCCAGATAGTATGGAGATAAGGACAGCATAAGAACCTGTATTGTATAGAATAGAATATCTCTCCCCGCCACCCGCAAATCTTATTATTGCTTCACAGACACAGCATCAAAATAGTCTTACATATGAGAGCTCTTGACAGTGGTCAATGCTGCTAATTACTTACCTACACATACACGTTGTTTTAAAAGAACATTATTAAGGTTGCAAAATCAAGCACTTGAAAGTTAGGAAGTGTCAGAAGTTAAGCTACCCATGCAACTTTAATTCAGCTCTCATGTGAATTATGATACAGTCTTTAATTACAAGATTACAGACTATTTCTTCCTAGGTTTTTAAAGAGCAAACTGAAAACACAGAAATTCCATCATGTTGCATGCTACTGACACCCATATGGGTCTTCTGCTGGGCTGGAACTTTTACGTCCACTGTATAGGCCTCTGCCACCTGAACTAACAGAGTAACTGGTATCAGCAGTAATAGGTTATCATCCTCTATGTGGAACACCACAGGAAACGAATGGGGCACTTTCACAGTGGGTTTCACAATTATCTGCTGACAGCAGAGGAATGGTGGGATTTGGAGCTTGTCTACATGGCACCAGAAAGCACACTCATAAGCATGTGTCGAGCCTCCAAAAAGGACCACATGTTTGGGGTTTAATGTTTCCACCCTACACACATTCCCACATCATATAGCATATGAAAGTTATTTTATATACATTTATATGAGGTATCATGTGGAGCTGTCAAGTGCTGCTGTAAGCTTGTAGGTGAGATGAAACAATGGCACCCCAAATGAGAACATATCATTTTTGCACAGTTCCTGAAACATACCTATGACTATAGTTTTTACTGTTTAAATTAATTTCAGCATCTCAATGTGGTGTTTATTGGTCAAAGCCACCCATGATAAGGTACACATAATGATTTTGCCTTGCTGCACAGCTAGCCCATGAGTTTGGGGCTCGCAATTTAGTTAACATACCTCACCTTCATGGATTCTTCATCAGTTAGGAGGAGCTGTTCATGAGTAGTGCTGTAAAACCTGTAGTAGACTCCAGGATGGTATGTTCATTCCACATGGAATGATGCCACTTCATGCTGGTGAAAATCTCATCCAGGAAGGAGATGACAATATAGACCAAAGGTTTTCAGCCAGGAGTTCGGGACCCCCTGGGATCTTACAGGCAGCTTTATGGGAGCCTCCAAAATAAACCAGAGAGCAAAGCCCATGTTAGATTTGCAGGAGCCCAGACAAAAAGCTGAAGCCTGAGTAGCTTCATTTGCAGGGCCCACTGTGGCTTGGGCAGTTGCCCTGCTTGCTACCCACTAATGCTAGCCCTGGGTTTTAATCTGCTGGATATGTAGAAGAACAGATGTTGTAATACGAGTGGGCTATGGAGTTTTTATAGCATGTTGGGGGAGCCTCAGAAAGAAAAAGGTTGAGAACCCCTGCTATAGACATCAATGCAGAGACCATTGTTGGAAGAATACGTTCCATTCAATGACTAGAGGCATGTCAAGTACAGTCTGCAGATAGTCCAACATCACAGGAAGTATCTCTGAAACATGGAAAAGAAAATGCATTCTCCCTGAGCAACCAGATTCTCTTATACAGCATGCAGAATTTGAAAAACTGAGATCACCTCCAGAACTGACTCATTGTGAAAAAGTACATGAGAAAATAGATTCTTGACACCTACACAGATGAACACTAACCAAGATCTCCCTTTTTAGACTTGTGAGGTCCTACCAATACCAAATTATGTAGATATTGTTGCACTTGGATGATTCCATTTTGGATTGGCTCCACCCACAAGTGTACAAAAAGAAAAGCACCTGCAGGACAATTGTTTAGGTGCCTATTGTGGACAACAGACCAACTGATATGGCCATAGTCTACTCTATACTACAATGCTGAAAGGTAGGGTAATGCCCCTAGCTCTAGATCAGCAGCAAGCCATTCAGACCAAGGATCAGTAGCTGAATGTTGTTGCTCAGCAAGTGAAATGGACTCTCCCAAATGAACTTGGTCCCACTGTAATTCACGGGGGTGGTATTCACACCTTGGGCTGTTTGATTGCATGTACTGAGAAATTTTGAGGAGATGCAGGATTGTTAGACTTTTTTGTTGATTCAGCTGTGTATGTAGCTTGTGCTGCAGGTTCAACTGCTTACTAGTAAGCTATTCAACTATGCTGACTGTGGCTTGACTCTAGCATTTGAGGCCCTGAGTGGAGGTATGTCCAGGGAGGAGGTACTCGCATAGTTCCAACATCTCTCTGGCACAGTGGTGGGCAACCTGCAGCCCAAGAGCCACTCTGAGGTTCTCTGTGTGGCCAATGAGACATTTTGTTTACCATTGTCCACTCACAGGATTGCCAGAATTGGCTTGTTTTCATCTGCATAGTTTTTTCCTACCAGTATTACAAAAGTGACATGCACTTAAATCAAGGGTACGTGAAGTGAGGTGCATGCTGATTGCACAAAACACCGACTGTGAGAGCAAACTGCTCCCTCTGCAACCAATCGAAATGCTGCAACGGTTCACTCAGCACACTCCACAAATTCTACATATGCAAGCACAGTTAGCAAAACTACCTGGGAGACCATCTTGGTTACAACAATCTTGTGGCCCAGATTCACTAGCCTAGATTGCCCCTTGCAATCCTGTGGCCCAAACTCACTAGCCTAGATTGCCCCTCACTGGTATGACAAATGTTGACTGACACTCAAAAGGCGTCGAACCTGAAGACAGTGAGTTCTTACAACATGTCATTAAAGAACTTGATGATGCTGTAACCAGGGCCGGCCCACAACATTTTGGCACCTGAGGCGGGGAGCTCAAATGATGCCCCCCTACCCGCTTGCTTGGGCCAAAACTCTGAAAGGTCTCAATTCTGCCTTCTTCCTGTTCTACTCCTCTCATGGTACTGCTCTGCTACCTACCCCAATAAAGGAGAACTAACAACTTAAAATGCCTTGTTCAAAAAGTGTGAACTAGTGGCGCGTGCCCCCCCGCCCCCAGAGTTTGGTACCTGAGGCAGCCTCATAGTAAGGCCAGCCCTGGCTGTAAGTCAGCATCTGCTACCACTACTGGAGGAATTTCAGACTGGGGATGTGCCCCGTCTCTTACATTCAAGTTCTGGGATCATTTTCTCCAAGTTACAGAGATACTACTTCTAAACATCCATGCAGACTGAGAGAAGGATTGAGTTTCACTTACACACAGCATAGCAATGTTCCATAGTTCTTTACCATAAACTGGCCCAACTATGCCAGATAAATACCAGTCTATAATCTTGTTAAGGTAATTCTCCCTGGAGTAGTACACATGCTTGTGAATCTGGGGAATCTGCTGTGTGTGAGAGTCCTGGGTTTTTCAGTGGAATTTGCAGTGACATAGGAACAGAGAAAAATGTCATCAGAGACTCTAAAGGTGGTAGTGGGATGGTAAGACTTAGAAGAAAGAAACCAGCTCTGGTCAGATGAACCCTCACCAGACATGTCCTGAGTGAATAAACAAAAGGTATGAGAGAAATAAGTGAAAACAAAGTACCCAAAAGAAGGCCTTGCTTGTAAACTGAAGAGAGATGAAGTCTATGTTACAATTCTTACCAACCTTGTCATCAATAATGTAACAAACCCATTTGACCCTGATTCACATCCAGAGGGGCTTATCAACATACCTATTAGATTGCATGTACCGTTAGATCTGTGGTTCTCAACTGGTGGTCCATGGACCACTGGTGGTTCATGGTCACTTTTTCGGTGGTCCACAGGAATATCGTCCAAAGTCACACAGCGTGAGCAGGTGCCGCCGTTAGGCTGTTTTATGCCATGTTCACAAGCACGTGGCACGTCATCCATAGCGTCACCTAGGACGCAACCGTGTTGTGTTGCCAGTAACTTCCGTCTGAGGCTCTAAGCGTCAGTGTAGCTGCCGCAGTTGTGCTGAGTGGTTTCTGTGTCGTTCGTCCTGAGGTACATGTGCTGTTTTACAGGTGTGGTATAGTTTGTTTATAATGGCAAGGACAGGAAGAAATGTCAAGCGCAAGTATTCGGAAGACTACATCAAATTCAGCTTCACTTGTCAAGAAAAAGAAGGTGTGGGTTTGCCACAATGTGTTATTTGTTTCAAAGTCTTGGGGAATGACTCAATGAAGCTGGCTAAGCTGAATCTCCATCTTGAAAAGTGTCACCCCAACTTGTTGCAAAAGGATGAAGATTATTCTGAGCAGCAGTTATCAGGTCTGAAACGGCAGCGCCTCGACTCAACAAGTGCATTCTACAATAAGACAAGCAATGCAGTGTGCGCTTCCTACATTGTTGCATACAAAGTTGCACAGGCCAAGAAGCTTCATACCACTGTAGAGCAACTTGTGCTCCCTTGTGCAAGAGAGATGGTGCGGCTTGTTCTTGGTGAGGAAGCAGCAAGGAAGCTGAATGATATATCTGTCTCTAACGACACAGTATCGAGACAGATAAATGAGATATCACAGAACATCAGCGAACAAGTTGTGGATGAAATAAAGAAGTCTCCATTGTTTGCCATACAATTGGATGAATCGACCGACGTCACATTGTGCTCTCAGCTTTTGGTGTTCGCACGATACCTGGTTGAGGGAGACTTCAAAGATGAGTTTCTTTTTTGTAAGACTCTTGATACCACCACAAAGGCTCAGGATGTGATGGAAATTGTTAACAATTTCTTTGAAGTACATGGTCTGGATTGGCTATATCTTGTGGGTGTCACCACTGCTGGTGCACCTGCCATGCTGGGCTCAAGATCGGGTTTCCAAACGCTGGTGAAACAGTAGGCTCCAGTGGTAACCAGAGTTCATTGCTTCATTCATAGGGAAGCTTTGGTGTCAAAAACATTGCCTAATCAACTGAACGCCGTTTTCAAAGGTTTAGTGAAAGTGGTGAATCACATCAAATCATCAGCTCTGAACACTAGGCTGTTCAAAAGTTTTTGCCTGGACATGGGTTCCGACTTTGATACTTTTCTGTTCTACACTTCTGTATGGTGATTGTCAGCAGGGAACATATTCAACAGAGTTTTTCAATTGAGAGAGGAGTTGGATTTATTTCTCCAGGCTCAAGGGAAAGAGGAATTCTGAAATGTGCTGACGCAGTCAAATTTAGAACTTGCGTATCTTGTCGATATTTTTGGAATCTTGAACAAACTAAATCTTCAGCTGTAAGGAAAAAGTGCAAATCTGTTCTCTCACCAAAGCATCATCAAGGCTTTTCTAGACAAATTGGAACTCTGGATGGTAAGGGTCCAAGGCAATAATTTGGTTCAATTTCCATATGTGGATGCCATGCTTGGGGAAAAGGAAGCCATTCGGATGCAAATTCTCGATCATTTATGGAAGCTATGAGGCAAATTCCAACGATACTTTCCAGAGGTGGACAGGACAAGGGATGGATTATCTTTCATCAGGAATCCATTTGCAACAGATGTTAATAGTGTTCCCGAGGATCTGCAGGAGGAATTCTTGGATCTGAAAAATGATTTTGCAGTTCAAGACGTGTACCATCAGTCTACCATAGAGAAATTTTGGGCCAGCATGACCGGGAGTTACCCAAATCTGTCAGCACATGCAGTCAGATTTCTTTTGCCATTTGCATCAACTTATATGTGTGAGACTGGATTTTTGTGTTTGTTGCACGTTGAGTCCAAACAGAGGAATCGGCTTGCAGTGGAAAGCAATATTCGTTGTGCATTATCAAGTACCACTCCAAACATTGAAAAGTTTGTCAGTGAGAAGAGAATCCAAAAATCTGTTACTAAGAAATAAATTTCAAACCAAAATGTTCGTTGTCTGCTCTTTTCTATCATGTCTCAAAAAGGAGGTGGTCCATGGACTGAAATCAAATTTTTTGATTGGCCTGGTGGTCTGTAGACTGAAACGAGTTGAGAACCACTGCACTAGATGTACAAGAGTCTCTACTGACAACAGTAGATGTTGATGAAGAACAAATGGAGAGATTTATAAGAGGTGGATTTGATTCTGCTGGGACATGTAGCATCCTCAGCCCAGACTGAAAACTGGCTCCAAAACTTTTATTGGAATAGCCAAAAAGACTAAATTTAAGTCTGCCAAGGGAAGAACATCACAGAAGCTTTTAGGCCATAAATTGTTTTCCATGGAGTCCAATCATTAGCAAAAGGCAGAAATGGTGTTTTGATGGGAACAGTTTTGAGTTATCCAATTGGACCTGTATCTATGTCCCATTCTCATGCTGATGAAACAATGAGAAAAAAGAAAGTTGAATTAGGGCATAAGCTAGAAGCTTACATGAAAAGAATCCATGAGCTAAGATCATGCAACAAAGAAACCACAGTGTACATTAGAGATGTCATGGCTACCATACAATGACGGCTGGATACAGATTCTATACATTCAATGAACTGGCTGCTGAGTACTTGAGGCAAGTCCTAGGATTTTTCAAAGCTAATTCTGCAAAGTGTTTGACAGATATGACAATAATAACATTGTGAAAACTGCAAAAACACAGCACCGGACAGGATCTAAGGTTGTATGCAAGGAATTCCAGGTGGTTGGTGGACAGCCTATGCTGGTTTCTAAATGTCTAAATATGGCACCCAACAAGTCACTTGTAAAATTCCTCTCTGACTACTGTTGCATAAAAAAGCCTCCGACTGAGCTTACTTGATTTATATACATGGATTTTCTGAAGCTACAGCAAACTGTAAGGTCTAAGGTTTTAAACTGCAATTTATTGTGATCTTTGTCAAACTTTGTAATCTTTGTAACTCTCAGCCACCTTGCTTGTAACTTTCCCTAAGCTTCATTCTCCCCTGGGTGAATGGAGAGAGAGTGTGAGCGTGAGAGTGTGTTTGAAGAAGACTGGGAACAATGGAGCACATTTCAATGAGTCATCACAGTCTGGGCATGCTCCTTGCTGGATAAAGGGAAGTCTGGGCATGCTCCCTGCTGGATAAAGGGAAGTCTGGGCATGCTCCCTGATGATGAGGTGAATGAGTCACAGGAGCCATTCAGACACTATATAAAGAGAAGGAGCACATGTGAGACTCTCTCTTTTTCCTTCCCCTGCTCCTGAGAAGCTCCTCTCCAGTGTCTCTCCTCCTGACCAGCTTCCCCAGCCATGATGAGCAGACAGACCCTCCAGGATCCACATGCCGTGGCTCCTTCTGCAACCCATAGGTCTGTGTAAGTGTGTGAGTGCCTGAGGGCAGGAATGAATGGGTGTGAATGAGTGAATGAATGGAGGGGGGTGTGCTTGCTTGCTTGTCTGTGTGTGTGTGTGTGTGTGTGTGTGTGAGAGAGAGAGTTCTATCTTCTTTAGTTTAAACCTTTGGTGGCTACTTTCTCCTCTTTAGTTTTACCTAGTGGAAATAAACCCATACTAGTGTAATCCTGGGTGGTCTCCACTGAGCATATTTTTGGGGTAACAGCTACATGGTTCAAAATGCACCTGAAAGTGTAGGAGCACACATAACACAAACACTCCTTGCTGGAGGCTTCTCCAGTAGTGAGATAGTAAAGTCCATCACCAATAGAAATGCTGAAGAAGCCCAAGTCTTCTACACTACTTAAGAGGAAGTGGACACAAGGATGCTTCTACATGCTATATGTGCCAATATGGCTTTTGAGACTCATAGGGTGTGTCTAGACTACAGGGTTTTTTGGAAAAAAGTGGACTTTTTTCGAAAAAACTTCCCTTGCTTCTAGACTGCTGCCGTGTTCTTTCAAAATTAAATTGAAAGAACATGGTGGTTTTTTCGATTGCAGTAAACCTCATTTTACGAGGAAGTGCTCTTTTGAAAAAAGGCGTTCTTGAATGCAAACAGGGCTTTTTCGAAAGAGAGAATCCAGACTGCCTGGGTGCTCTCTTTCGAAAAAGCGGCTCGCTTTTTTGAAAGAAGTGGTTACAGTCTAGATGCTCTCTTTCGAAAGAGGCTTTTTCGAAAGATTCTTTCAAAAAAGCCTCTTTCGAAAGGGGCTTGTAGTCTAGACATAGCCATAGTGTCAAAGGAACTATGGCAATTGGGTCATTTGATACAGAGGTTTTGTTCCTGGCTGTTTTTTACCTTCCATAAATGGAACACATAGACAGCATGCAGATTGAAACAGGCACCACTACCAGCAGGGGCGGCCCTAGACTAGCTGCCAGCAACTGGCACCCTAGAAGAACCATGCAATCGGCGCCCCCACCTCCAAATCCCTCAATGATATTGCACCACCATTTGGCCCCCCATTTAACTTGGCGCCCTAGGCGACTGCCTAGTTCACCCATATGGACGGGCCGCCCCTGATTACCAGCACAAAAGATAAGATGGTGCTTCATATCTGTGCATGTAGCTTGTGATACACTCTCTCCTGAATTTTGCAACATACTTCTTTCTGTACATGCATTGATAGGATCCATCTGTGTCACTCCTATTTGGGATGGGAGTGGGAGGGAAATCTGTTTAACATTGTCAAAACAAAGGGAACTTACCTGATTGGAGATCTTGCCCAATTGGGATAGTGTGATGGAAAAGCTGCAATTGCTGCAGCAAGGAAGTTGGTAACAGTGTTGTATGACCAGAGAGAAAGGAGCTCCAGATTACCTGTGCCTCAGTCTAGACATCAAAAAGGACAAGTCATCGGCCAAATTCCTGCCATATGAGGACAGTTTTGAAGAGCATGTCAAAAGAGCATATTGGCAGAGATAACGATTTGAATGCTTTCGCACACAGGTAAACTAGATACTGGATCATCATTACAACATGGATGGGCAAATGTGGACAATTAACTACTTTTTGTGTTCTTCAAGAGCCAATAGCATCTGAGCTTCTACAAGACCACATCTGTCCCTGTAACAGTAGGAGGCGCTGCACAATCCACTGTCTGTAGTCATAACCATTTTTCCTAACAGAACCGTGTATATGCAAAGGCAACAAAAACTGAGTAACACATGTACTCTTGACTGAAACCATAATGAACAAGATGATGATAATGATGTTAACTTAAAAGGTCCTTAGTGCCATTACGGTTCAATGATGCCTGTGCAAATTTATTAGTAGATTTTGCTTTACCCTTTAGATTGTTGTTGTGAAGCTTTGATGTCACAAAGCAATCCAATTTCCTGTCTTGAAATAATACGCAGAGTCATTCAACTAACAAACAAATGCAATATAATACATTACAAACAAATATTTCAAAGTAGCCATTTTAACGTGGTGATGTGCCACTGTTTACCCCTACTTCTATGGTAACAGCACCACTTGACAGCTCCACATCACACCTCATCTCAATCTAGACATAATAAGCTTTCCAATTATGTATGGTGTGCTTGTTTGTAACAAGGGTACATTAGGTTGACCAAATCAGAGGTAACTACTACTCACCCACAGATGGGTACTTTTAAGGTGTTCTAACTTGTGCCACTCTAACTGCCCCATGTAGACCTTTTGGTGCCTTCTAACAGGTCCCTAGGTCATGTTAACAGAAAGTAGGAATTTTTTTAATGTGCCAGCAGGGTCTACACAGCACAGTCAGAACACTTCACAGATAACACCCCTCTCATGCACTTGGCCATGCCATGCAGACAAGACCCCGGGCACCTTGGCTTCCATTCCAGCCTCTGGAGGGAAGTGTGCTTTAGTCAGCACACATTCTTCTGCCTCTTCCCCACAAATTTGACCCTGTCTGTCCTATCCCCTCCAACCCAACCCTGTCCCAGTCCTGTGTCTTCCGCTCCCTGGCTCCCCATTCCAGTCCCATTCTTCATAAGAACAGCCGTACTGGGACAGGCCAATGGTTCATCTAGCCCAGTATCCTGTCTTCTGAAAGTGGCCAATGCCAGGTGCCCCAGAGGGAATGAACAGAACAGGTCATCATCAAGCAATCCATTCTCCGTTGCCCATTCCCAGCTTCTGGCAAACAGAGGCTAGGGACACTTCAGAGCATGTTTTGCATCCCTACCCATCCTGGCTAATAGCCATTGATATACCTTTTTCCCTTGAAGTTATCTAGTTCTTTTTTGAACTCGGTGATAGTCTTCTCACCTAGCTGGTCCCAGTCTCCACTCTTAAGGCATCTCATCCTAGGTCCAATCTTCTTGCCCAGCAAGTCGTAGGCTTGGTCTGCTCTAGAAAGTAGGTCAGTTTAACAATGTCAATCAAGAGTGTGAAAAATCCATGTAGTGAAGCTGAACGGAATCTCTGTGTAGACAACACTAGGTTGACAGAAGAGTTCTTCCATCGACCTACCTACTGCCCTCCAGGGAGGTGGATTCCCTATGCCGATGGGAGAATCCTTCCTCTTGGTATAGGCAGTACCCATACTGAAGCACTGCAGTGTCACAGCTGCAGTGGTGCTGCTTTGCCATTTCAGTGTTTTACATGAAGATCAGTCCTCACTCTTACCTCCGTGGACTCCCTGACCATTTCAGTCTCCTTGCTGATCCAATTCTGGTCTACCTGCACCTCAATTTCTACCATTTGCTTCCAGGCTCACAGTCTCATCCGTGTAGATTCCTTGTCCTAATTTATTCCCCTGGCTCCATTCTAGGACTCCTGTGCATTTGAAACCAATTGGCACTAAGAGTGCAGGAGAGACAGTCTCTGATGTCTGCACTTCTCTGTTATCAGGATTTCCCAGACCACCTGCAGCTATCTGGAATGACTGAGTATTTAGGAGGTTATGATTCATCACCTGTGCAGTGACAGGCTGACAGAGGGCAGTGCAAAGAAGGGTGACATTGCTGCTGCTCCTTTTTTTCCTGATCAGAAGGGATTTAGGTCACCAGATGGGGAAGGTTCCAGGGCAGCTGAAGCAGTTGGGTCACAGAGGCAATATGTTTTATGGCTCAGGTAGAACACAGAGATTGGAGGCAGCTAGCTGAGTCTAACTGGAACCTGCCAGTGCCTTCGGGCCTGGTACCTAAGGTGCTTATAGAACTTGTCTGGCTGGTGGCACACAGACCATGTCACTAAGAATGGTTTCAGGACAAAGGTGGGCACTGCAGCATTGCCAAGACCTGCCAAGAGATGGGCAATTACAAGGTTTTCCATGCTGTTTGTAGCATGACTCTTGCAGCTCACAGAAGAAAGGTAAGCAGTTTCTGTCTTCTGGTTCTCTACTCTCTCTCCTAGAAGGTATCATAGATATGTGCAATATAATTTCTTCATTTGGTATTTTGGAAGAATATTTTCTGGTTGCGTTAAAGGATGTTTGCACACTGGCTCATGTCAGTTGTATGGGCTTGTGGTTTCCAACTTTTCCACCTCCTTTCCAGAATAAGTCTCACTAACCACTTCCCATCTTGGAGGGTTTAATTGGGCTTTAAGAGTAAAATATTTGATGTAGTATCTCTTTGTACGAAAGAACATACACAATACAGAAAGAAATGCCACAAAAAAAGTAATACTTCTTTTACTTTCAGTATTTCCACCAATACAATTAGGCTAATTAAGAAATGTCCAATAAGTCCCCTCTTTATTTAAAACACAGCTGAATGTCGCTGTCTCAACATCTTCCCAGGAAGGTTTGGAGACTTATGTTACCTATTATTGTCACCACTGCACATTCAGAGGGAAGTAGTAATGACCCCTCAATATTAATGTAATGAAATCTGCTTTTCCCACAAAGATTTTGCCTGACTGTCCCCAAGTACAAAAAGATACATTTACATTTTCTGAGCATGACTCAGAATGTCTCTTTGAACTTGACTCTTTGTTGCAAGCCCTGTTACAAAGTAAAATAAAATTCGGTGTAAAACTCTTCAGCCCTTTAAAGTGCATTCCTCATCAGTACTCTGTAAAGCTTTCACATTCCAGAGGCCGTCCATCTTCCCTGATGACTGGCAGTAGCTCCAGCAGAAATTGTTCTAGAGGGTCTCGCCATTCAGATATCTTGGTCGGTGGAGGATCTGCTTGTTGTGTGAAATTCATCCCAAAGCCATATGCAGCACTTAAGCCCTCAACGGTGCACAGACCTTGTGCTGGTTCTTCACACACCAATGACTCTCTAACCTTCCACCATGGGGTAAGCAATTTCATACAGATGGCAATTGTGGACAGAACTTGAGGAATTCAGGAAGAAGTCTCCACCTTTTGTGTCATGCAGGTTATCAGCAACATCTCCCATGCCTGGGCTTGCTCCCTGGGTGATTTTGTGATGGTGTTTGGCTAGTTGTGGAATGGACAGAGGAGCATTCTGAGCCTGAAACAGAGCCCTAGAGGTTGGGCATATACCGCATAGCCATTGCTTTGGATCAGAAGTGTTGTGAGCCTCAGCTAAGGTCTGTAAAGTGCTCCGAGATTTTTAATACATGGTGCCGTGTCAATGGTTATTATTTTTATTGGTCAGCATCACTTAGAGACTTTGACACTTTTTTTTGTTGGATCCTCCTCCTAGTTCAAAAATTCTCTCTCTTTCCAAATCCTGGAAATTGTTACTCCATGAGACTAGCGATTAGCTTGGTAAAGGGAGGTTAGCTTTTCTTGACATATCTAGGCTGTTGGCATAGCATAACAGGAATCAGAGACAGAAAGAAGCTTAATTAGATCATCACTCTAGTTCTTCTCTCTTTAGAACAGATTTTCCAGGTCTCCTTGTGTTTGTGATTAGCATTAGGTTTAAAAAAAAATAGAAATAGGTGAAAGACCGTATAGCAGTGGTTCTCAAACTTTTTGCCTTAGGGACCACCTGGCTAAATGCAAATCTTTCTGCGGATCACAAGTTACTAATGGAAACTCACTTTTAATTACATAATTACGCCTGAGCCATTTTGCTAGTGTTGCAGCTGAGGAGAATAGTTTAATTTACATTATTAAACAGATTAAACATTTTAACTTTCTCATATTAGTTTATCAGACTTCATTTTAAATAAAGTAAAATATTAATTTATGTCCAACAAAAAAGGTTTCAATGTTTTCTTTTGTTTATGACAGGGATGGGGAATCTTTTTTGGGTTGGGGGCCACTGACCTACAGAAAAATCAGTCGGGGACCACACAAGTGAGAAACAAAAATCTCCTCCAAAACCCCCCAACCCTCACTGATGTGGTCCCCAACTGAGACACCTCACTCCTCTGACACTCCAGCCTGCACGGGGCGAGGGGAAGGGACAGGGATAACTGAGGTTCAGGGCTTCCTATAGGCCAGATTTACTTTTCTGGGGTTCTGGAGTTAATGGATTTTGTGGACCTCCTTAGGCTCTGGGGTCGGGACCAAAATGAGGGGTTCAGTGTGCCAGACAAGACTGCCAGTGAGTGTGATAGGGATGGGGTGCAGGATCAGGGCGGGAGGTGGTGAGGGTACAAGGTCTGGGTGACAGGTAGGGTGCAGAAGCAGGCTAGGAGTAGGGTTTCTAGCTAGGGGGAGGGAGCAAGAGCAAGGGCGGGTGCAGTGTGTGGCCAGGCAGGAGGGTGCAGGAACAACTGTGGATGGAGGAGCAGCATGGGGGCAGGTGTCTGGCCAAGGGAGAGGTGCAGGAGCAGGCTGTGGGGTTCAGGAGCCGTGGACCACCTGGGAGGTGGCTGCAGACCACTAGTGGTCTACGGACCACACTTTGAGAACCACTGCCATATAGCCATATAAACTATCACATTTTCAGTGATGATCTATTCCATCAGGAAACAGACCGTGGATTTCAACTGCTTTTGAAAATACTATTGCACGTTCAGAACAGTTCTTAAAACGGAAACAAATAAACTGGAAAGTGACCTACCCATGTTCCTCTCTGTGGGGATAAACAGGTATCCTGTGTGTGACAGAGGAAGAAGGCACATGAGGACTTCTCATGCAGGCCAGCTGTTGCGGGTTTTCAGCAGGTGATCCAGCAGCTGTTGTCACAGTGTATGTGAGTGACCATGTATAGGACTGCATAGCCCCTGTAGAACAAAGTGGACATTCATACTTAACGTAAGCTGTAGTCCTTTGAAATGATCCATTTTGAAACAGCCAGTGAAGAGCAATCTAATAAGGTGATGCCAGTGAAAAATATCAAACAAAGGAGGTGAATAAAAATGGGTTGAGTGGTAGCAGTAAAACCCTCATTTTTGAGGAACACTTCAAAAGTACAAATAGGTGAGCTGGAATATCAGATACTGGGAGACAACCCAGACACACATGGCATTTCTGAATCATAGCAAGATGTGAAAAATCAATGCAATGCTGCAATCTGTGCCTATAAACCTCTGAGGGCAGGGGCTGTCTCTTTGTTTGGTTTGTAGAAGCATCTAGCACAGTAAAGTCCTGGTCCATGACTAGGGAACTTAGATACTCCAGTAACAAAAATTACAGATAAATAGATGTACTATATGTTTGAGTTTGTCTGTTCATGTGTTCATTTCCAGGGGAAAGTGTGTAGTTTGCTGCATTCCTCATTCTGCCTGGGGAGCACAGGGGTC
The DNA here is from genome assembly GCA_032595735.1 of Pelochelys cantorii. Classification (NCBI taxonomy): domain Eukaryota; kingdom Metazoa; phylum Chordata; order Testudines; family Trionychidae; genus Pelochelys; species Pelochelys cantorii. The sequence goes on along the minus strand of CM064326.1, from coordinate 250,608,673 downwards.
AGACAAACCTGACCTGCCCCAGTTGGGGGACATGCACCCTCCTTTGGCTGTGCCCACTGGAGCTGCAGTGGCCTTGGACAGGCGCTTCACACCTGGCCCCAAGTTGCTACAGTGAGAGAGGACTGGGGCTGTCCTCTCCCCCGGGCAACCTGTATACTGAGCCCCTCATTCCCAGCCCCACACCGAGCAATGATATAAATGAAGAAAAACAAAAATGAATTGAGTTAAGGACCTGAGCAATACCAGGTAAATCTTCTAGTAAACAAATATATGAAAGACAGGAAAGGGCTTAGCACTGGGAAAATAGCACTAGCATAAAACATGTAATAGACATCATGGACCAAATCCTGAACTTCTTTCTTCAACAGAGGGGAGTTTTGTGCTGGCCTGCCTAATCCTCAGGATGATCAGGGCTGGTATGGGAGGAAGAATGGGGGCCTAGCAGTTATAAGAAATAATAACAAGTGCACACGTGAAGATGTTCCTCTCTCTCTCTTCCTGCTAGTCAGCAGAGGACAGGCTTTGTTTACTTTTAATGTGGGTCTATTCTGGGAAGTTTAAAGCAAAACAGTGGGGTTTATGTTTTGCTCTCCAGGGGCTGATGTTTTTAGTCAGTGTGGCTTCTTCCAGGTGGGAGTTCTAGAGGCATGGGTCAGCTCTTGAGAAACCTTGTCCTCTCCACATGGACTCCCACCCTTGTGGTTGGTGGTTCCATAATTCTAGGGTAACATAGCTGTTGTGGATGTAGTCATCATACAGAGTGAGGTCCCCCTCCACACAAATAGGGACCAAATCCCATGAAAATGAAGACCAACATCTTGACTCTGACCCAGTATGGAACAGGGAACGAATGCAGATAGCAAAATAGAGGTCACCAGGAGCTCCCAGCTCTCTTTCTTCAGCTAACAAGGGATTGGATCAGAGTTTCAGGAGCTGACTTGGTTTTTCTTTTAGCCCCTCTAGGATGCTCTAATGTGAAAGGACCTAATTCAGGGAGGCAAGTTATTGTGTTGTCAGCCACTGTGTGGCTCTTGGTGAATGGAGAAGCAGTCCCAAAAAGTCATTTTCTTCAGATAGTTCTTTGTCGTGGGAAGTGCTCAGAGTGACTCCGCAGCGTCTTTATTTAATGGGATTTTGGTGAGGTTTTGGACTTGACAGCGTCCATTCTAGTGCCTTCATTTTTATCTGGAGACCAACCTGAAGGAGGTGGTGGTCAGTCCAGCATAGGGGACAGTTTTTTGTGTCTCCTGTCAGGTTCCCCTTTTCAAGTGAGAACAAATGATCAAGTAGTCACTGCTAGCTTCAAAATCAATGAATCTATACCCAAGTCCCATTCAAAATTCATGTCCAAAGAATGAAAAATATAGCAAAGAGGGTTTAAGCCACTGGATTGGTAGGGTTGTTAATATGGTGCTGCAATCTCCCAGGACTATCCTCAAAATTTCTTCACCATGCCAGACCACAGCACCTCAGGTTGCTGTTCTAGGAAAGGTTCTCTCTCTGGGAGATCTGTAGACTAGCAGCTTGCATACGTTGGGCTTGTCTCTGGATTTGCAGAGCAACTGACTATTGAAAGATTTTCTGTCAAGGAAGCCTCTCTTACATTTGAGGCTGGAATGGGAAATGATGACTATTCACCGCTTCTCTCCCTTGTGGAGGGAACACTGAGGTTTTCACAGAGTGACCTGAACATGAAGAGAGAGAGGGAAGAGTGGCTCATATTAGGGAGATCTCCATTTCCTGTGAGAGGAAGAAGAGTGCTCCAAGGTATGTGTGCAGATGAGTTAGGGGAAGGCATCAGTCTGAGAGCCTTTCCATACTTTATGGTAGGTCAAAAGATAGGAAGAGAGGAGCTTTGAAGAGACTGTTATTGTTTCATTTTTTAAAACACCAGCCACCAGAGTCCCAGTTCCACCCCTTTTATACAATCAATGTCAGAGACTTCAGTGGGCTGCAAGACTGGAATCATGAAGACGAGCCTTTGTAAGCTGATGAATGGAATTGAACTGAACTGAATGTAAAACAGAAGTGGTTGACTGATTTGACACCACTTTGTTCTTTGTATTTTCAGCATTTGGGGTTTGAATCAACTTAGAAAGTTCTTTTACTTTATTCCAATTTATTTTTTATGTATTTACTTTTTAAGACGGACTACACTTTGGAGAAAATGACAGCAAGAGGCCCTCTGTAGGAAGCACAATGTATAAATAGCTCTGCTAAAAGCCCAACAACAGCCTTGTTGTGCTATCACACAAAGCAAAGCCAAAAATGCAAAGGAATTTCATTCATGGAAGTGTGATTTGTAGTACAAATCCTTACTGTACTTGTTTGTGTGTGTGTGTGAATATTCCTATATAGCCAGGCCGAATAACTATGGCCCTGCCTGTTGTGCAGTCATTTATACCAGTGCAAAGTGAATGCAAAGTGGCTGTAAAATGCAACCGTATCACAATGGGAGAATTTTACAGCCACTTTGCACTGGATTATAATGGTGCATGGCAACACAGGCCTGGGCTACACTACGCTCCTCCATCGATCTAAGATCTGCAACTTCTTCAGTTACGCTATTCACATAGCTAAAGTCAATGTACTTAGATCTATTTACTGCAGTGTCTTCCATGCAGTAAGATTGGTGGTTGAGGCTCTCCCATTGACTCTGCCCACTCTTCTCACCCTGGTGGAGTTCTGGAGTAGAGAAGAGAGCACTCGGAGGTTGATTTATCACATCTGAGCAGATGCAATAAATGAACTGCCAATGGATTGATTGCTGCAATGTCGGTCTACTGCGTAGTGAAGACAAGCCCTCCGTAGCAAGCCCACAGATGTCAGTAAGTCTCGCAGGAGTAAATATTATACCTGATAGTAAATAATATTGTTGAGCCCAACTGTTCAAACTTCAGGAGTTAAGCTTGGTCTGCGCTACAGACTTATAACAGTATAACTACATCGTTCAGGGGAGTGGAAAATCCATACCCCTGAGCAATGCAATTATACCGATCTAACCCACAGTGTAAACAGTGCTTTGTTGCTGAGGGCTTCTCCTGTCAACGTAGTTACTGCTTCTTGGGAGATAGATCAACTACCCCAAGGGGAGAAGCTCTCCCGTCAGAATAGGAGATGTCTTCTCTAAGGGCTAACATACTGCAGAAGAATTGGCACCATTGCAGCAGAGTGTCTGTAGATCCAGCACCAGAAGGAAATGTAGAGACCCCCCCCCAAGCTTCCATGGGACCTCTGGCAAGATGTGTGTGCGAAGGGGGGAGGGGAGAGGCTGGCTCCATGCCCTAAGAAGGGGTGGGGCCTTGGGCCAAAGGGGCAGGGCCGGGGCAGCCAGCCCTCAGCGCTACCCAGATTGCAGCCTGGGGCCCTGCCCTGCCATCAGAGCCATGCAGAATGCACAATGCAGCACTCCAGCAGCAATGTAAAGGGGCCAAAGGCTTTGGCAGCTACTGCTGCTGCAGTACCAGTGGTGGTGTCCAGGAGCCCCAGGTTCCCTTTGAATTGCTGGGGCCTGGGGCAATTGCCCCCTTTGCCCTCCCGCCCTCTCCCCTGTCCCTCCTCAGCAGGCCTGGGCAAGCCCTCAGTCTGTCCAAAACCAGGAGACTGGCTTAAAAATGGGATTTTTAAAAAAATAAATGTGGGGGAAGGGTCTTTACATTTCCTTCTGGTGCTGGTTCCTTACGGTTTGCATCATCAAGCTTTTCTCTGCAACCATGAGGGGTAGAAACTTACCTTAATTTTTAAACAAAAATAACATTCTTGTACGTTCTCATGAATCCAGGAACGGGAGCTTTAAGTAAAAGTACTAAATACCATGAGACTCATGATAAAATCATAAGAGCTGGCAACACTCACTATGACCTAGTCTACACTACAGCAGAAGGTCGAATTAAGATACACAAGTCCAGCTATGTTAATTAGGTAGCTGGAGTCAACGTATCTTACATCACGTTTCTGCGCTGTCCACACAATGGGAAGCTGATGGGAACAAATGCTCCCATCAGCTTCCCTTACTCCTTGTGATAAGCAGAAGTACTGGCACCAATGGGGGTGCCCTCTGAGTTCAATTTAACAGGTCTTCACTTGACTCGCTAAATTGAACCCCGGAATATTGACCACGGCAGCATCGATCTTCCGCATAGTGTAGACATGGCCTCAGAGTTTGTAAGATCACCTCCATAAAGCAGTAATACCAAGTCAGCACTTATGGACTAATTGTACATTCACTTGTAATTGAGAGGAAGGCAGTGGAGGTGGTGATGATCAGGAGGTGGAGAAATGATTAGTTATCTATTTGCAAACATTTACAATGCAGAATTTCTGTAAGCCAGTTCAGGTTCTTGTAACACCAATTGCATTAGCAAATGAGTAATCACAGGCTTTAAGAGAGGACTACAGAGTCAACCATATAACAATCTCTATTGTCACAATATTGTTGTAGTTTGAGCAATCATTAATCTGGCCTTTGTAATTTAGAAAGAATTAGAGCTAATTATCCTTTTACACTTTCAGTAATTTAATAGAAAAATTTAAATAAAATGTTAACTGGGCATGCCAGATGTTTGGCACCAGAGCAATCTATACAGGATTTACCTTACTTTAATTACGGTGTCATCTAATTGCAGTGGTTTAATTTGCTGTTTTTGTGTTTGACCAGTGAGTGCTTGCAGAAAGTTTAAAAAGCAAGTTTAATAGTTAACTTTTATTGCTGATGCCACGAGCAACAAAATATAATGACACCTTAAATTGGGGAACTGCAAGCTACTGGCAACCAACCAGATTGGTTTTCTAGTTATACAATGCATCCCTTTGCTACCTAAATTAAGGGAAAATATTAAAGAAAGCAACACAGTAACTTTTAGATATATCTCAAGAGAATTGTTGGTTTGAGCCACATATCTGGAGCAAATACACAGAATTAAAAAACAAGCAAACAAAGGAAATACATCGAGAATTGTACACTTCATTCCTCAGATCCTCCCCTGGTATAAATATGCATAATCCACTGAGCTAGAGTACTTACATTTTCAAATACTTTGATTTTTTTTTACCTTCCACTCTGTGTAAACACTAAGGTCTCATCTACACTAAGGCCATGTCTTCACTAGATGAAGATGGAGGCTGCTGCGATTAATATTTTGGAGTTCGATTTAGTGAGTCTAGCTAAGACTCACTAAATTGAACTCAGAGGGCACCCCCACTGGCTGCCAGTACTCCTGCTTCTATGAGGAGTAAGGGAAGCGCCTCCCGTGTGGGAACAGCGGGGAAATGTGAAACAAGGTACATCGATTCCAGCTGTATAATTGATGTAGCTGGAGTCGCATATCTTGATTCAGTGTTCCCTATGAGTGTAAACCTGGCCTAAGAAGTTTTATTATTATGACTATTTTGGGCAAGGGTATGATTTTTTTTAACTAACATAACTGTTCTAGTACAAACCCTATTATGAATTCAATTAGATGGGTATAAAGGTGAGACAGTACCTAAAGCTTAGGTCAACCTAGCAACGTTGCTGTGAAAAATTTGTAGATACAGCCTCTTGAGAGGATGGATTTACTATAGCAGTGGAAAAATTCCTTGTGTTGCTATAACAAGTGTCTACTCCAGGGAGCTGAAACTCCCATGGGCCAATGCTCCAGCTGGGGATGGCCTGCGGGTTGGGCATCTGAGACTCCTGCTTTAGATTATGACTCTCAAGTCTCAAACAACTAGAAAACCTGAAGTTTACACAACATTATGTAGGTTTAAAATGCTTTAAAATCTTTTTCAGCCACAAATACAATTCTGGTTCCCTGGGATGTCTTTAAAGGCATGAAAACCATCTGGCAGAAATCTTTATTAGTCCTTTAACTACTGTCTGATTCTCCAGTATAGTGGATTGTCACTTTCTGGCATTTTTCTAGAAGCTTTTGTTGCTACACTAGAGTGCTTCAAAAGTGAAAGTTTTATTATTCTTAATTGACATTCATTTCACCACTGAGTAACCAGGGCAGCACCTGTACTTGGAATGTCTTTTGACAGTCATTCAAGTTCCTGACTCCTTTCCTGTATCTCTGTAGACTCAAACGAGGAAAAACAAAATATTTTTTATCTCAGAGACTTGGCGGTGTCTGGCCTTGGACACCACATCCAGAATGTGTTATCTGTCTTTCATATCAGATCAGCCTCTGGGAGGAATTTAACACGTACAATGTAAAGGCCCAGTTGTGTGTGCCAAATTACAAGGCAATCATGTGCCTACTCAGCCCTACTGAATCATTTGCAGTTATTGCAATCTCTAGCCACAAATTGAGTATCTTCATGCACAAATTACTAATTAGGACTTCTGCATGCCCATTTGATAGACAATGTGTTCCTGGGCTTAGGCAAAAGTAAGCGGGAGCGCCCTGGTGCGCAGCTCTGGCAAGAGCTGGCTGAGCTGCGGCAAAAGCCAGCAGAGAGCTATTTAAAGAGCTGGCAGGCTGCAATAGGACAGCACCTGTAAGAGATTTTAAGTTACTTTCACCATCCATTATAGGCATGGACTTGCATACAAGCCATAGACCTCCATTTCCTAAACTCTGGCCTTGTAAGGTGTTGAAAGGTCTGAACAAAACATTACAACAAAAAACCGAAACAAACCCCAGAGCAGAAGGCTCCATTACAAGCAGTAGGAATTGGGAGTTGTGGTATTTTTGTAAATCCTGCCAAAAGCCTACATAACTGTATAAATCAGGCCCATTTGAACTACAGTATGTCCATTTTTTTTTCTGAGAAAGCTTGTGTTAAATCATTCGTTAGTCCTGTATTTAGAAAAGGCTCTTTAAACATATTACTAGAAATATTCAATTTTAGACTGAGCTTTGAAAACATCATGGAACAAAATAGTGGACCTGTTCTTCTAAGGGCTCCAGACATCTGCATAGAGTTATATTGATATTTCCATCTGATTTTACAAATGTATATATTGAGGCACAGAAATCCATATAATCACTGGTTTCTTTTTCAGTTGCACTGCATGCCATGTTTGGCAAGGTATAAAGAAAATATGTATTTAGAATGATTAATACTGAATATATGCTGAGTCCTTTTTGAGAGGGATTCTTCAGAGATCGGGTCCAAACTAGGGATGTAAAAGTGTAGTTGATTAACCAATAAGCAAAAGCTTATAGGTTAATGCTATAGACTACACGCATTCTCCTTCTCCCCTCCCCCACTTGCCAGTACATATTTTAGCAGGCTAGCCAGCAGCCCAGCTCAGTCCTGGCTTGCAATGGGTCTGGGACCTACCCCTGCTGTGGCTCTGTATTTAAAGCGTATTAGGAGCCAGGCAGGCAGGCAGCCTGGCTCAGTTCCAGCTCGTGCTATGTCCGGGAGCTCAGACCACCCCCTAGACAGGGGCTGCTGCCACCCCGAGATGCTGCCTCTGTATCACAGGCAGCAGCATAGGGCAACAGGTCCATGAGGGGAGCTGTTTTTTAAACTTGCTCCCCTCACGGACCAGCTCCCACCTGGCACCCCATGCTGCTGCCTCTGATACAGTGGCAGCAGCATGGAGTGGCAGGGGGCTTCTCAGGAGTGAGGCTGGAGTGCACTGGCTGCCAGCCCCGTCCCCAAGGACTATAGAATACTCGACTAACCAATAAGAATTCATGAGGTTACTTGACTATTCAATTAGCCGATATTTAACATCCTTAGTCCAAACCTCAATGGCTCTTAAGCAACACATTGCTCACATTTTTTATTGCAGGCTTTTGGTTTTTTGACAACAGTTTTTTTTGGAAAAAAGAATGCAAGAAGCAGCCATCCTTAGCCTACCTACCTGTTGTAGTTGCTATGCTAGCATACTCTGGGGACTGATTGCTCACAGGGGAGGGTGCAGATGGCATTTCCACTGAGGTGGCAGATTTAGCTGGAGAGAATGGCACTGGGGAGGGTGTTGGAGGAGCAGGTTCTGTCAATATAATTTCTTCTCGTATTTCTGCTGAAGATAAGGAGAAAGGTCATCAAAAATGTTGTTAAATATGGCTTGGGGAACCCTGTGAAATAGATCACTCAGAAAAGTAAATTTTAGATATAACCTCGAGTGTGTGAAGGAATCGCATAAATCTGTCCTTATCGTAGATATTCTCCTGGCCTCACTGATGCAGCATCTCTAGCTCATTAATATATTCATCCTCACAATATCTCTGTGAGGTACTCGGATGCCCCTGTGACAGATGGGGAACTAAGGCACAGGGAGGATAAATGATTTACCCAGAAAGTCTGTGATGGAGCATAGGTTTAAACCTGGGTCTCCCAGTCACAGGCTAGCACTTTAACCACTGGGCCGTCCTTGCTCTCCTAAACCTTTGTTGTCAAATTTAGTAAATGCTAAAATGGGGGGGGGGGGGACAAGTAAAAATCAGCTAAAATATTTAGCCACACAACTCCCATTTAAATTAACTGGAACTGCCAGGGATGGAAACTGACCCCACTGGCTCTATGCCTGCTGAAGACTGTCTCATCACCTGCAACCTGAACTGGGAGGTTACAGGTGGTTTCCACAGTACTGGGGCAGTACTGAAATACCTGAACATACAGAACTGAGTGTCTGGCCTCTGTATTTTCCATGGATGATATAGATTTTTTCCCCTTTGGAAGTTGAACATCCAAAGTGACCAGAGTCACTTAAAGGAGCATGGTTTTATAGGTCAGTTGATGTGATCATTCAGTACAAAACTCCCTTGCTGAAATCTCAGATGCAGGTTTAGGAGTTGAAATTTTCAGATTTTCATAACAAAACACCATAGTTACAGCAACAAGCAGGTACAGGTTGAACCTCTCAAGTCTGGGACGCTTGGGATCTGACTGGTGCTGAACCAGAGAATTTGCCGAACCAGCGGAAGTCTATATTGCCTAGCAGCATTGCCAACACTTCCACTGCTTTCTAGACTCTTAGAAGACATTTGGAGCATATTAGAGCTAAATAATAGCATAGGACACTGAGAGCCAGGACTGGTGCCTGTAACAAACTTCATGGAAATGCAAGAAATTTGGGCACACCCATGATAAGCAGACATCCAGCTAACTAAAATCATGCTGGACCATGGATGTTGTTGGACCAGACAGTGCCGGACTCGAGAGATTCTACTTATAGTCTAATTCAGAATTAACTTGAGGACATTCACTAATCAGAGAGGCTCATAATTGACTTGTCTGACAACAACAGAGCTGAAAATGACATGTTCCTTTTGGATAGGCTTCATTAGGATGTACAAGGATCAGGAAATGCTCATGTACAGAAATGAGTGAATCACAGACAATAAAATTTAGGTACATGTAAGGTACTGCTAAGAAAACAAACCCACCTGTGCTTCCTTCTCCTTTCATTGCCCTCATTAACTCATTAGCTCTCTCCTGACAATGCAGTGATTCTAACAGGTATAATACATAGTCATCAAACATCAGGTGAATAAGGTGAAAAGAACCTGGGGGATGAAAGAATGTAAACAAACATGAAAGCAATTAATAGTCTCAATATACTTATCATGCAAATGATTACAGAATTACAGAAAAAGACACCAAATACCACTGGCTCCTGTATAGTCCTGTTCCGAAGCATATCTCTTAACTGAAAAGTGAGTCGTCTGTCAATGTTAAAGGCAAGTTAAGAAGTGAGGTTATTTTTGTGTTGGAGTTCTGATTGCCAGAGTATATTCGTACCTGGATTTATACAGATGGTGTGAATTCCTGGATCATTTCTCAGAAGTTAAATTTATGTCTCTGGGGTCCAGTCCTGAGAAAAGTGTCCTGACAAATAAGTATCATTTTGTAGCAATTATAAATCTTGAGCAAGAAGCCGTTCATACCAAGCTGCCTCTCCTATAGCCAAACAATCATTTACTAAACCAGATGGGGTGGTCTAGGAAAGCAGGAAATGAATCAAAACAATAAATCTATTCCCTGTCAAATAAATACACTAGTATGAAGTATAATTAATCTGGCTGGACTAATCTGCCATCCATGGCAGCGTTAAACTAGAAACATACAGTGAGGGATATTAGTGAAATTCAGAAACTAGAGGACCTGGACCCCAGCATCTTCCCAACAAGCGTCTAATTATCTTTTCATTAGCACTTGTCAGCTGACTGGCCACTGCTCCTATATATTAAGGACCTTGAAAGCCAGAACATTTTCTTCCCAACTCTCTGGTAATGTCATTAGTATTGTCAAGAATCAAAGTCCATTATTCATCTGCAATGGGATGCACAAACACCTTAAGCTACATTGCTTTAATGGGGAGCACTGGGTCAGTCAGGGCAGGTATAGTCTGAAAAATTTATAAATAAGGCACTTTCCCATTTTTCATAATTATATGACTGTTGGTAAATTATGTTCCTAGTTAGACTAATTAGGTTAAAAATTACCAGGGTTAAGAATGAGCACACTTTAGGATGTAAACAGATCACCTAGTTGAGAACTGGGAATAAATATTTTTCTCACATTCTAGCATCGTACAACTAGTCAGGAATTTCATAGCGAACAGGAACTTGTCACTTCAAGTCATCCTGGTTAATGCTGTTTCGTTATTAGGTTGCTGATCTCTTAGGCTACGTCTATACTACGTAAAAAAATGCGGAAGAACGGCTCTTGCGCAAAAGGGGGTTCTCGTGCAAAAAAAAAAGCCGTCTACACAGCACTTTTTTGCACAAAAACCTCTTGCGCAAAAGGGATCGGAGGAGGAAATGCAAATGAGAGCGTGAAATATGTAAATGAGCACTCCATTTGCATTTCCTCTTGCGGAAGAGGATCGTAGTATAGACGTAGCCTTAGAGAACATACTCGTTTAAAGTCACGCAATGTTCCATTATGAGGTTGTTTGGCTCACCCCACTCCGCCGTCCCAGGATTCTAGCCGGTGAGCAGGGGCTTACCTCATTCCACTTGCCAGGCACTCCAGCTGGGGAGCAGGCAAGCCCCTAACCTCTGACCTCAACAAGAGCACTGGGTGGGTGGAACGGAGCAAGCCCCCACTCCTGGACTCTGCTTCCCAGGGTGAGCAGAGCAGGACAAGCCCTCAAGCCTTAACCACTCAACAAGGTTCACAATCATCATTGGTGAGTACATTATTACATTGTTTAAAATTATTTAAAACATGCATTGTATGTAAGTTTTGTCTGGTGAAACAAGTTCCCCTGGGAACCTAACCCCACCCCATTTACATTAATTCTTATGAGGAAATTGGATTCACTTAACACTGCTTTTACCAAAAGCAGCATTTTTCAGGAACATAACTACAATGTTAAGCAAGACGTTACTGTTCTTTTCTGCCTTTCTCTGAAGCATCACATTTCTGACAAATGTAGAGTACTGAATGGGACAGACCAATGGTATGTTCTTGTACAACAATTCCAATCTACCTAAGACTTCCGGGAAGGAATATGTCAGAACAATATCAATGAAAGATTAAAAGACGCCTTAGGTAAAAATGCCCATTCACCTGCTAATGCAGGATTGACTTGTTGGAGGGTTTTATCCAGTTTATCTTTGAATAACTTGACAGATGAGATTTCTCCTACTTCCCAAACATGCTTCCCCACTGTCAGTGCGATAGTGAAAATCGTTAAAAGGCCTCTGCACAGCTTTTGTATTCACTGGATTGTGCTGAAGTAGCCCTGCCCTAACCACATCTGATACCTATCCCCTCTCATATTTCCTTTTCCCTTTAATCACCAAAACTTAACTGTGGGACTAGAGATCTCACGCAGTGCTGGACACTGCATACTTCTTGGCCCAGTGCAGAGACCTCTCGGTACAGGTACTGAGCAAATACTGAGTTCTGAGCATTTGGGCTCTCTGCGGCAATCAGCTGCAGGGCCAGCCTTTATATGCAAAACACTCTGTCAAAGCAATGTTGAGGGCTCACTGTTAAAATCACAAAATGAGAAAAATGCACGTTGAGGTTCCAACAATTGTATTCCGTCACGTTGTACATATGCAATATTTTTCATTCTTATTTAGGCTAAATGTGTAGTCTAATAGAATACTTTTTTGTAAAATGTATAAAATAAAATATACACAGGCTGTGTAAACACACAAGAACCCCTCCCTACACAGAATATATCTATTTAGATATAATGGTGTATTCGGAAAGTGTGTATCAGAAGCCATGTGTAATATGCTCTCCGTGGCATTCAGGGAATTACTCTATACAATTCTAGTAAGGCAGATCCTATGCATACTCTGTCTTAAAAGTATGTAAAATACATTGCTGTCTCTTAAAAGTATTGGTAATTTAAATATGTTAGTGGTCACCAACTACATTTTTAAAAGTCTCTGCTTTCAAATTTTTACAGCACATGTAAAATCAATATAAACTGGATTTCTGGAAATAATGCATTTTAACAGGATATAAATAATCTAGCATAGAATTTTTAATAGCTTGGGTTTGATAATGCTGCCTCATCATCGGATGAAGTGGGTTTTACCCACAAAAGCTCACAATGCTATATATTTTTGTCAGTCTCTAAGGGCATGCCTACACTAGGAAATTATTTCAAAATAATTAAGTTTGAAATAATAACTTCCAAATTAACTATTTTGAAATAAGCTTATTCCCTGAGAAAATCAGGAGTTATTATTAGAAATAACCAGCCCGTTATTTCAAAATAACTTCCTAGTGTAGACTAGGGCTAGGGTGCCACAGGACTACTCATTTTTAAAGTTACCGACTAACACCGTTACCCCTCTGAGTACTGAGCAGGGTTACATGTACATCTTCTTTATGACACTGTAGACTTCCTAAGGTTTTCTTATGGTAAGTCCACATAAGGCTCTTCTTTCTACCAAAACACACACTGTATCTGTGAATAAGGGCTTTTACTTGTGTTCAATAGAATCCTTGAATATCTCCTATTCTGGATCCCAAAGTGCAGATCTATTGAATTCAGTGGGTGTTTTGATTGAGCAAGGGCTGCGAAGGACATGAGGACTGAATCCACATCCAGATCGCTGTGTAAAAAAATGTGGACTATCTCTTCTGCCACTTCTCAAAAAAGTCACTGAAATGCTATTTAACAGCATGAGCCAAATTATTCTCTCTTGAACAAATGCTATAATATTCTAATTACAAAGCGGTTGTAAGGCACATTTAGTATTGAATTATAACTGAGCATGTTCCCAAGGTGCAATTATCCTCTGAATTTAAACATATCAGAATCCGACCTGAGGAACTTGTTGTGGGCTTAATTTAATATAGTTCCTCTCTTTTTACAGTATCATGCATTTGTAATGAGCACTATGCAAGAGAGAGAGAAACAAAGGTGGCATTGATTTATTTTAGATATTGTTTTCCATATAAATTTGTTCTTATCATAGATAAAACTCATGCTTTTTTGGGTATATTGATGACTATTTAAACAGACACTGATTTTTTTGATCATTCTACATAATAAACAAATGCCAGATCTTCATACTGTCATCGTTTAAAAAAACTAAAAAGCATTATCTGAGAGGGTGTTTGAAATAAAAATGATAAAAATCACTTGTTTGATGCTGTGGTCATTCTTAAATACAGTGTAATGCATTTTAGCTTTGTCAATATTTCATGATCTGGAAATCTGACTACAGAATGGTTCACTACATGTCAATGGGCGGGCTAGCAGATATCCTGAAATGACATACAGATCTGACTCTGGGCAAAGCTTTTAAGCACGGTGCATGGCATGGGCAATTCAAAACAATTCGTAGCTGACAAAAGCTCATCCCTCTCCTTTTTCTCTCCCTCTACCCTTCCTCTGTCCATGCATATCAAAGACACAGTTGGTGGCAATGTTTTGGTAATGCACCCTGTGTATAAAAACAACTAATTAGTAAGAGGAGCCTTCCAACCTTCCCCAGATCTGTAGATTTCTGTTTTTATGAAACTTGCACATAATTTCTGTCTTTTGTGAATAGCAGTTGATGTTCACTGTGTATTAGCTTGATAATGCAGCTGTAACAACACCCTGACTACATTCAATGTAGTCTTTTTGGAAAGAATCAAATACAATTTATTACTGTAGGTACACTATCCGAGGGACTTTTTATCTCTAACTAAATGAATATATATTTTATCACATACAGATGAACCCTCCTCAATACCTACAGCTATATTTTAAAGAGCCATTCATAGGTTCCTGATAAATACAGTATTTTGCAAACATAAAATATAAACTGTTGTACATGAAATGCATATCCTGAAATTGGTTTCAGTTTATATCTTACATTTAACTTAATTTATTTTAAATGTAAAATGATTGCCTTCATTTAATATAACACCCCTTGTGTGCAGAGTATCTTTTTTATAAATTCTGTCTCAAACATTCTACAGAATTAAAAATATTGAAAGAGTTAATTGTAAAAGAAGAGAGAAATTCAGAGAGCGCCAAGGGGAACAGATAGTTTTTTTAAATGGTGTGTCCAGTATTTCCAGTCCCATGTGTTCAAAATCAATGGGTAGGCCCCAAAATATGATTAAAAAAAAATCTTGGGTTCTTAGTGTTTATCTTCTAGCATGTGGGCATTTAACATTCCTACTTTCAAGGTTTTCTCTTCAGCCTTGAGGGTTAGAAACTTTCTTTTATTTTTTAATGAAAGATGAAATTGTCACTTCCTTCAAGTCCCTAATTGTATTCTAGCAGCAAGGACTTGAACAAAGAACACCGGATATCCTGAGTCTTGTGATTAAAACTGTGAGGCTTGAGGACCTTCATTAGGCCTAATTCACTTCTGGGCCAGATCAGTAATGACTCCATTGAAGTCAACAGAGTACAACTTGTGTCAGAGGAGAACCTGGCTTGTTCTAGGATATAATGCTCCAGTTTTATGCTGGTCAACTCCAGTGCAGTTACACCAGTATTAAATTGGACTAGCACAATGGTCAGTCAAGCCCATTGTGTTTATAACACTTCTAAACAGAATATGAGTCTACTAACATTGCAGCGAATGTTAAACATTTTGAAAATATCCACCTTATTCCATTTGAAGTTTTTACAAGACTTCCAGTTCAAAAAAAATTATAAAATAGCTACAGAGCTTGGATAAGGCTCTACACTATGTTGCACCTTACTAGTCATTTTAATTTCTGTAAGATGCATGCGAAGCCTACAGTTTTAATTTGCACAGGTGTTAATGATCACACAAGTGGAGAATCAAGCCCTTTATATTCACCATTGGAAGATCTGTCCATCACTACACATGTGTTCTGTTTATAATAGTGCCCAATATTTTTGGTTTTGGTCTTGCCCTCAAGGACACAAAGCATCTGTTCTCCCCACACTGGGTGTGCGCAGCTCCCCTGAATGTCAATGGAAGTTACGCATGTGTGCACAGAGAGAATGGAATACAAAGACTAGAACTGTCACAACTGAAGAAGAGTGTGTGCATAGTTGCTTTGAAAACCTAATTAGGAGATAGCATTGCATTGCATAATGACATGGGGCCTTTCAGACTGCTTCTCCTACACTTCACTTGTACAGTGTATCTGACCAAAGAACTGCATATTTATAGAGCAGCTGTAGACACTCGTTAAGGCAGAAACAAGCTTCCCCATATAAACTCAACTTTCAACCTCCTCCTCTAATTTCCCCTAAAGAAATCAATCATCCTGAAATGACATATTTAGCATCCCATTCTGGAAAAGATATTTGTCTTAGAAGTTTGGTAAAAAATTCAGTAAATAAATTTGAAAGTTTTGGGCTAGATCCTAGGCTGTGACCAAAGGACCTGCCTATGGGAAAGTGAGCTTCTCTGTTCCCAGCTGCCATCTTTGCAAGAGGTGAGCTGGTACCTCTTGGCTTTTAAGAAAGGGCCCCTTAGCAGGACATTGTTTGGAGGGGCCCTCTGTTTTGGAATTCTCCCTTCCATTATCCATAGGTTTGAAATAGACAAATGTATTGACATTCAGAGAACAATAAGAAGCCATCTCTTTTCCCAGGTTTTGTGGGGCAATGAGTATACCGATGGCTTGTATTTGTGGTTTGGGAATTTGGGATCTGTGGGTGGCGTTGATTTCTTTTCAGCTGGCTATTTTCTCTCATGTTGGGGTAGCTAGTAGGTTTACTTTTATTCCAGTCTGACTATATTCTCTCCTTCCAAAGGTGCTTAAAGCCTTTGATAGGCTATGTATCATGTGAGCCCAAATAAATATATGTAAAAAGGTACTAATGGTGGAAAGCCAATAAAGAGCAAATTACATTCTCATTTGAGTAACTCTTTGCAAAGCAATCTGAAATATTCACCCAGCACTGTTGTATAATATAAATAATGTAGCCAGTTGAAAACATATAAAAAAATTACTTCAAATTTCAAAGTTTCTGTTTTGTAATGGTTGATGCAGACCCATTTTCCTATTTTGTGCAAACCAGTTATTTGCAACTTTTATCAAAAGCTTTATCTAGATGTTCATGCACATATTTGTTTATCAAAGAACAGGGCTTTGGTCAATGAAAAATTTTAAAGATATCTTGGTTAAAAATCACTATGAATTTGTGATTTAGAATTTTACAAAAATGTCTTTGTGAAATTTTTCATTTTTGAAAAGAGATTGGTTCCACACAGTGCTGCATCTGCTCAGTGATAGAATGTGGACATACCTACTTCTCATGCTGTCCGAGTCCTCATAAATTTTTAAAAATCTGTCTTTATGGAGGCTAGCGTAGAAAAGTCAATGATTTCCCAACATAGGTTGAACCTCTCTAGTTTGGCACCCTCGGGACCTGACCGGTGCTGAACCAGAGAATTTGCTGAACCAGGGGAGGTCACTATTGTCTAGCAGCATTATCAACACTTCCACTGCTTACTGGGCTGTTAGAAGACATTTTAGGAGTAAATTAGAGCTAAATAACAGCACAGAACACTGAGAGACTGGACTGGTGCCTGTAAGCAAATTTTATGGAAATGCAGAAAACTTTGCCATACCAGTGATAAATGGACATCCAGCTAACTAAACTCATGTTGGACCACAGATGTTGCCAGACCAGCGAATGCCAGATTAGAGAGGTTCAACCAGTACTGCTTCCTTCATGTCTGTTCTTTGTTTCTTGACATTTTTCTAGCTGAACTGAGACCTGAAACTGCATAAGAAACTCTTCTTTCCCTGTCTAGATCCTGACGGTTCTCAGAAAACAATGAGGGCAGCTCTTGAGATTTTATCAAGAGTTGTGTTGTATTTGGTGTTTTAATAATAGCCTCCGTTACAGGTGATTTGTGATATGTGAGAATCTCAACTTGCATTTTAAAATAATTAAGGTTCTAGCCTTTATGGTCATGGAGTAAAGCTTAAAAATGTGATCCTTATGCACCCTAGATACTCAAAAACCAAAAGATATACAAAAGAACCAAAATGCATTTTTAAAATAAAGCTTTATTTTTAAGCCAATTCTAGGACTTTGGGTGGCCTGACACAAAATTTGTGATTGGATGGGGTTAGTAGTTCTGAGTTCATGGACACCTTCCAAGTGCCCCATAAAGGACTTCATAGTGCTCTTGCCAGCCTCCAATATTTGCTCTCCTCAGCTTACTAATTCATGGACTAAGATTGGAAGCTTTCTATCTGTAAATCTATATTCTTTTTTTTTTCGAGGAGGCGTGTATATCTATCACCCCTGTACCAAGCACTTCCTAAAAGAATAAAATACAATAAAATGCTGCTGGAAGAAAACATGCTAGTGGCTCAGTGGTGCTCTATCATAGTTCTCATTATTATTAATCTACTAATAACGTATATTGACAAGTGTGCACTCACGAAAACACAAAAGCACAATAGCCCATTTTCAGTCATTCCTATTGTTGACTAATTCAATTTGTACATCTAAATTCTCCTCAGTAGGGACTGTTTACAGACCAGGTTTCAAAGCACAGTTGTTTTTGAGTTCTATGTGAAAAGAAACAGGGCAATCTTTTTTTTTTTAATGAGATAATTATATTCTTCCACTGTTACATCAAAAACAACTAAAGGGAATTTGTTTAAAAGAATCTGAACATTTGAAATTTCAACCCCCAGAAGAGATTTTTTTTTGAGTTATGAGCATGTGAAAATAAGAGGGAATCATCACTCCAAATGTGTGACAGGCTTTCATTTTGCATTTTTTACTGTGCTAACCAATCAGTACAAGAAAATCAAAGTACCAAAGCTGGGTGCACTGTGCAAAGTCATGTCCCGAATCACTCTTGTACCAAAACAGGACCACATCAAGAGGAACTGTTGGGCTACTTTCTTCAAAGAGCCTTGTCTCTTGGCAGCTACCTACAAGAAAATACATATATTTCACATAGATAATAAACATTCATTTTCATCTCCATTGTCTGGCCCAGTCCAACACTGCCTGCGTCCACCTATTTTCTTTACTAAAACTACATCCCACTGTTAGAAAATTAGGATAAAAATGTAAACAGACCCCTGTCAAGTCACCCGGTTTTGATAATTCTATATACATTAGTTTTCAGGAAGAAGAAACCTACAATAAAAGTATAACCCCTAAAACGTAAAATGTTTATGCTTGGTGGAGGGTAAAATTTGGATTACAAATAAGAAGGGCATTTATCAGACTGACCAACAGGAGTCAATCTTCATCTTAATTCAGTTCCTTTTATTGCAATTCTTTTGTTTAGGAACCAAAGTTTATAATAAATAGCGTTAGTGTGGACGCTCCACTGCTGCTATTTTGAAATAACTACTTCTGAGAGTCATTCAAAGTAATTACTCCCCAGTGCTTTCTGAGACTCTAAATCAAGGTAGCATATCCACATTAAGGGAGCCTGCCTCAGACTAATTTTGAGCCTGCCTCAGACTAATTTTCCCTGTAGCGTGGACATACTATTTCAAAATAGTTATTTTGGGCATTATTATTTCAAAATAAGTTTTTTCAAAATACATTCCTAGTGTAGACATGCCCTAATAGGAAACACTAGATGCAAAGAGTTGCAATTTTCCAACAAAACATGCCAATACAAAATGTACCATCCTTCACAGACAGAAGCTCACAGTATATAGTAATTTATATAGTTACGTATACTGTATACAAATATATTGATGCCTGACTGGCTGAGAGTGCTCATGTGTTCATTCAGTAAGTGTCCACTCAAGTAATACTAAAATTTAGGTCTGAGCTGAGTGATTTAGAAACGCACAGAGAATCTTTTAAACACCCAGTGGATGAGTATTGTTGATACCAGCAAATCTCCAGGGCACGCTGCTTTAGTTATGAAAACGTACTAGCATTTCAGAGGAATTCCTAAAAATCAAACAGCTTTATCCCGAGGCGATTGATAAGCTTGTTGTTAACCTTGAGTTACTAAAATGAATCAGCTGGACTAAATATTACTTTGATTAAACTCTCAAAAGGGCATGTTAATTTATTATCTCCACCTGGAACGCTACATTGTTCATTACAAACTAGAGAGGAGTCTGAAGCAACGCATGAGAGACATACACCCTTGAATGTTGGGATTGCTGGAAATCCGAACTCTGATCCAGCTCCCAATTTTGCAAATGGCACTTATTTTGGCCGGAGTGAAAGCCTTGAACCTGAACACCCTCTAATTTTGGAGTCTGAAATTAGGATCCAGATTTGAGTCTATGTCTACTAAATACCTCCTGCTTTATGAAAACAAGTATTGAACATGGTTATACTGCACATTAAGTGATGTGGGGCCTATGTCCTATTTACCAACCTTCACAACACATCTGTCCACCATGGAATCCAGCCACTCAATGTATGACTCAATGGGTGATTGCTCCTCCAAAAGATGATCAAACTCCTGATACACTAACAAAGAAAAAGACTCCAAATCAAGACATTAATTCCATTTTAAAATAAATGAGGGGGGGAGGGAGAAAACAGCCACAAAACCAGACAATAATATATTGCCAATTTGTTAAGCTAAATACAATAGGGCACTTAATCACACACACACACCACACACACACACACACACACACACTTTAAGACATAAAAGAGGCAGTTGAACCCATAACTGTGCTTAGTCTCTATCCTGCTCCTGTTGAAATCAGTGGGAGTTTTAAAAAGATTTCAGTGGGAGCAGGATCTTGGTCCATCATTTGAAATTCACTGTTTGATTTAAGCTTCAGCTGTCTCTGCCCGGAAGTAAAATACATTTATGGTGTTCACAGTGCTGGGCGGTAAGCTAGGCTTTGACCCTCGTGAGGAAAAAAGGCCATGCATGAAATTGATTTAGAAATGCACAGAGAATCTTTTAAACACCCAGTGGATGAGTATTGTTGATACCAGCAAATCTCCAGGGCACGCTGTTTTAGTTATGAAAACGTACTTGCTTCAACTGCAACCACCATTTATTTATAACATCAAACAAACACAAAATGTATTTTCTACTAAATGGTACTTTTATAAAGTTGGTTACAACCAACACACAAATGCCTTGCTGACTACATCTGAAGAAATTTCTACAGACAGGGGATCTTCTTTCAAATAAATAGTTTTTCAAAAATAGAGAGAACAAACTGAGATGGCCCATTCAGATGCATCAACAGAACAAGACAATCTCCCATTTATTTACAAGAAGAAGCTATTGGAAGGCAAGGAATCAGGTTTCTGAGTGTCTCAAGGAATTGCTCTGCAATTTAGCTATAAAAAATGATCCCCTAACTCAAAAGATGCTTTATACCTGCTGCGTCACAGGGTGATTTAAATATGCTGTGCACTTCCATTTATACTTAATTATAAGTAGCCGGAGGGAGGAATTTTGCCTCCCACCCCCACTGGAGTGGATGCTAGGGCAGAGACAAGAGGCAAAGTGCAGAGTTGCAAACTAGGGAAAAGTACAGGAGGAATGGAGAGCAATGCAATACAAGGATGTTCTCCACTTGAGCAGCATGGCCATTCTTTGTAACATTATCCTGTATTAGGCTCTGCAGACTGGGAAGTTGTGGTGTGAGCTGAAGCAACAGATCCAGTCGGGGTGCATTTAAGGGTTTCCTTGCCTTACAAATGGCTGAGTATTGATTTTATTTAGATTTAATTACAAAGGGGTAGATTGTCACAGCTATTATTCAGCCACTCAGCGGAACAATGGGGAGCAAGGCTTCTCTTATTTCCCACTCAGACCTACTTGTATAGGATTTTAGATGCAGTGGGGAGAACTCTTATCAGTCTAACACAGTGGGTCCCAAACTTTTCGGCATCATGCCCCCTTTTTGATTTTTGAGAAACCCTCATGCCCCCCCCCCCAAATAGCAGCAAAACTTGTTGAGAAAAAAAAAAAAGGAACTGAGAGCAGAGAGGAGCATTGCCCTTTTGAGAGCAGAGCAGGCATTGCCCTTTTAAGGCAGCCATTTTGAAGTCTGCCCCAGCGGCCAAGCAGACAGATGGACTGGGCTCTTTCTTGGGTGGGGATTGACGGAGGAGGGGGCTGGGTTGCCTTGCGCCCCACCTGGAATTTCTTCACACCCCCCCTCTGGGTGGGGGGCACACTGCCCAGTTTGGGAGCCCATGGTCTAACACTTCCCACTGTAAGCAAGCCCCTGGGGAGAAGGTGGAGGAAGCAGAGCATAGGAAAAGCCCTCACTCTGCTTCCTTAATTGGCTGGACATACAGTGAGGAGTAAGCTGCTTTGGTGAGCCAGGGCTGTCCTTATAATGTATGGGGTCCTACACAGTACTATTAAATTCATGTGCCTATGCCCAATGGCAGCCTGGGGGGGACGGGACGATGATTTTTTAGAGATAAGATTTTATAATCTTCAGCAACACACTAATGAAATATTTTTCACACAAATTGCAAACCAAGGTCCAGTAGACTAACACCGTAAATTCAGAAGCTGACAGTCTGTACCTGGGGTTGGCAAATGCCTGTTAAATGACTTCATGGCCACCTGAATGACTCTTTCACAGGTTCAATGTTCTGCCAATAGGTCTAGCAGGATTTTTAACTTCTAAGTTAACTAGACCCTCTCTGGAGGAAGCAGAACCACAGCACAGGGATGGGAAGAGGCAGGTGGGTGGACATTAAGACCTACTGGTGCCCCAAATTTTCAGGTGCTGTCCCCAGCTGTGTGAACTGCATATGGGTAAGGGCTGGTCTGCTATGATCCTTCGAGTCCCAGTTTGTTGTCTGGCTGGTAACAGCTGAGAAAATGCTGCTACGCACCATCCCTGACTGAGGGCTGATTCCAAAGTTAGTATCTGGCCCAAAGCAGCTGTTGCAGACACCTCTGCAGGGTCTGGAAGGAAGGGGCACAGGGGAAAAATTATGATAGAAGTAGCTCTATGTTAAAAACAAGAAAAAAGACTTTCCACTAACCAATGGCGATCACTTTCCGCGAATAACTTTCAATCCGGAAGAGATGGTGTTTTTCCAGTTATTTCCAGGAGGCTGTCTGAGTGTCGGGATTTCCCAGCACCAGCAGGATGTAAGAGGGCACTGGAAGCCTACATGGGACATGTGTACTAAAAAATCCCAATGCCATAAGCATTTAGTGAGGGCTCAGTTCTGAGGAGGCACCAGCAAAAAATGTGTGTGTGAGTCTGCGCACACATGTGCTCGTGTATGTGTGTGTGCTGAACTAGAGGTACACATCAGTTTGGTTTTGACTCTTCCCATTAGCTATGTTTTCAACTAGGATTTGAAATGAGACGGAGCACTAATGTACTTTCGGGGCCTGGGAACACCTTTTCAATTGCTGTGTGCACAGTGCTTAGCACAATGATCTCGGATTCAGACTGTGACTGCTAACAATTAGTGCAATACACATAATAGCCGAAGAGGGGAGAGTTATCCTGGAGGTCTTGGGGATTCAGAGGAAAATTCTATCAACAGTGGTCAGAGTGTGTGGAAGGACAGAGAGGAGGTGATACAACGGAGTTAAGGAATTAAGGAATTTAGATTTAATTACAAAGGGGTAGATTGTCACAGCTATTATTCAGCCACCCACGGGAACAATGGAGAGCAAGGATCCCCTTACTTTACCATTCAGACCTGCTCATATTAGGATCCTAGACAAAGAAATTAAGCTGATTTTCCAGCCCGCTGTAAACCTTCCAGTTAGAAGGGAAAATACTGACCTGCAACAATAATACTGAATTTCCTTCAATGGAGCTGAAAACACCACCCCATCTTTTGGAACTATCTCCTTGAAGACTGATCCTTGGTTACGGATCTTTAAATGATCTTCATCTAGATAGAAACTATATCCAAAGCTGGAAAAAAGCTCATATACATATACACCTTGTCTCTATGTAATCCCCACCACTGAGAGCAGAAGCTGTAACCCTGTGGTTTTCTTCTTTCTCTTTCATGCCTTTCTCCTCTCCCATTTTGTTGATAAGGCCCCTTCCACTTATGTTCTGAATTCCATCCACTCTTCAAGAAAGTACTTAAGCACTTGCTTAACTTTAATTGGATTTAAATAGGAACTTAAAGTTTAGTACTTCATTAAGGGTCCTTCCTAAATGGGGATACTCTCCGGAATCTGCTTTACAAATATTACTGATATTAAGTATTAAACCATTGGGAGTTAGATAATATCCAGTGGTTTTGGGTATGTTCTGAGGATGTGAAAGGGGAAGAGAGATTTTCTGGCTGCAAGGAGCCAGAATGAGTCTGTATTCTAGGCTTCAGCATATCCTGAACAGTTTATCTTTCACCCCCTTCCTGTCCTGAATTCTCATTACTCTCAACCTCTCTCTGCTGCCAGCTCTGGCTTATTCCCCTCAAGCCAGGAATCCTCAGTGGACAGGAGGTAAGCTAGGGGCTGGGAGAAACTGGCAAGAATCCCAGAACAGTTCCTTGCTGTTATACGGAGCGAGCAGAAGGTGGTCAGGGGATGTGAGACCACCTTCCTGCATGGGGATGAGTCATCTGGAGGTCAGTGAGGGATGTGAGGTAGATTGGAGCATTTTTGTCATATTCAGGAAAGCAAGGA
Source organism: Pelochelys cantorii (assembly GCA_032595735.1). Taxonomy (NCBI): domain Eukaryota; kingdom Metazoa; phylum Chordata; order Testudines; family Trionychidae; genus Pelochelys; species Pelochelys cantorii. Next base: position 250,584,773 of record CM064326.1, on the reverse strand, counting down.
GCAGGACTCCAGGTGGGGGCAGAGGTTTGAAGGTGCTAAAGACAAGAATACTCATCTTTAGTATCCCAGTGCAACACACCCAGGGATGCGCACACATTCTGTGGGTAACTTGTGTCACTATTTTGCACATGGAACAGATGAGTTTTTACCCTAAACCCAATTTGTCATTTTAAGAAAGCACATTTTAAGGATTCCTGCAAGTCATTCTTTGACCTGTGCTCTTCAATAAACAGTGTCTATGTCAGCCAATCAGATTTCTGGGTGTGGGATACACATTTACTTCTAAAAGTTCATAAATAAAACTTCAGCCAATCAGAGACTAACTTGCTGATAAAAGTGCTTTGTAAAGCTAGAGTTTTTTAAAAAAATAATAAGTCCCTGGAAGTGACTCAAACACACAATAGGCCTGCTGTCAAAGCCATTCAAAAGGCAGATTTCCCTAATAGCGTAACTGGGTAAATGACCAGCACTCTATCAGATAAAATGATTAAGGGCTTGATTCATAGGCCATTAAAGCCAATAGACATACTTCCATTGACTTTAATAAACTCTGGATTGGGCCTTAGGTCTGCATCAGTCATTAGGAAAACTAGACATAATTTTTTAACAGAACATTGTCTGTATCCATGTTTCAAAGTGGCATTTCTTGGTTTTGCCTCACTTCTTTCTGATAAATGTTTCAGTATTTATCTGAGCTTCCAGCAAGCAGTAGCCAGTAAGGATGTGCTACCACATTGTTACAGCATCAAAATTACTAAATTGCTTCACTATAAATCAATTATTATAACACTGAACATTGTTGTTTTTGTTGTTGTTGTGTTTTATATTCAACAGGAAATACGGTACATGGTTCCCCATATTATATCTCAGGATTTTATTCTTACGTTGTATGATGAGCTTTCTGTGCTCCTCACGTGAATCCTCCATGGTGTAGAGCGTTTGTTTGGTAATGCTGTTCAGATCCACGTTCCTCCAGTCCTCCAGCATTTGAAATGTGATATCTGCACTGTGAATCACCGTTCTTGATGCCTATAATCCAATCCAATCTACTCATTAGTCCATGGTTTATTAGGTTAAAAAATAGACTTTATCCCCTTTTACGCTTCCTTAGCAAGCCTCACTAAGTTGATTTTCAAGCCCCATATGCCTCTTGATCTTTTCTGGAAATTACCGGCCATGGAAGCTGTAGAGAACTCTGAAGCCATTTTTGCCAGCTCGCCTCAGCCCGTATTTCATTTCTACAAAGTGCAAATCTAGCCAGGTGTTTCTTAACAAATGGCTCTCTTCCTAGACCATTAATTCTACCAGGTTTGTGCTGCTGTGCTTGGTCCTCTTCAGTCCAAGAACAAAAGCACGTTGGTCCTGAACCTCCCCTTCAGTCTATATATGAAGGAAACTCTCTGTGTGTGTCTCTTCCCTCTGCTACATGAAAAGTGGGGGGGGGGAGTCAACTGCCAGCAGACCACCACCTGCCCACGCTGTGGACCATGCCGAGGCCTCCCTGCACAAAGGGAAGAGGTGGGTTGAGGGAACCGTGGCTAGTGCTAGATTGGGGTCACACTATCAGTTCTGTGTAAATTAATCAGAGAAGACAATCTGGATTAGGACTGAATGATCTTTTCCAAAAAGTGTCCCGTGGAGGACACTGCAGCCTGAAGAGTCCCTGGTTTAGGAAGATGCTGAGGGGGCAGAGCAAATGTTGAAGCTTTCAGCCTCTGTGTGAATGGCTCTAGTCTTTTGATCCCCCAGGTCTATGCAGATTCTTGAGGATCTACCAGGTTTGTGGGTAGACCCCATAGCTCATGCTGCTGCAGAGGGGCAAACCCACCTCCACAAATGGATTAAAGGTGGAGGAATTCCACAAAGCATCCTCACTGAGACTTCCTTTCCACAAACCTCAAACCCTGGGGCTATTTCTGCTGTAGGGGTTAATCTGGGGGCTGGGCGGGACAAAAGCGGGGCCATGGTGGCTGAAGAGCTGCATCCCCAGAGAGCCAGCTGGTAGAAGCGGGCCAAAGCCAAGCCTGAGCCCTGTAGCAGCAGGGCAAGAGCGGAGCCAGCAAGAGGGAGGGGCAGAGTCCTGGGAGGCCAGTTGCAGGGGACCTCCCCTGATTCGGCAAATTCCCTCATTCGGGACCGGTCAGGTTCTGAGTGTGCCAGATGAGGGAGGTCCAACCTGTACTAGTTTTCAAGTTAATTTTATGGAAGAAATACAATCCATCATGTATGTCTATCATAGCATCTTTTGCAAGGTGGTAAGTCTGCACAACCATATTAACCAGTTTTTATCTAGGAAAACCTCCCTAGTTTTGCCAGAATAAAGACGGGATTAAAAAAAATAGTAAAGAGGTCAGGATTTGAGAGCACTTGGTTTTAAACTGAAGTATGTAACCACAATAAGTGAATATCTGCCTTTTTGATTTTGTTTTCGCTTGAGGTTTAGTGTCACAAATAGTGTTTTCTATCTATTTCCCACATCAAAACACCTGTCCAGAATCCATTTTGAAAATCAGTGGAAAGTTTCCCATTGGCTTCAATGCTTTGAACTGGATCTGAAACCTTTTTTAGGACCAGATCCTGAATTTGTTTTATAGAAGGTACTGGGAGTTTTGGGTACACATGGAATATAGGACCAGGCCCACTACCTAATAAATCATTTAACTGATTTTTGGATGGTTTTGTAGCTTCTCTACAGAAGAACATTGTCAATATTAGAGACTAAACTAACAACGACTCATGTTCCATTGTGACCTCCAAGAGAGCATCTCCTTGAGCAATCCCAACCTGAAGATTTAGCAAATGGCTACAAAAGTCAGCAAAAGCAGCATAGATTAAACTTATCAAAGTGGATAACCAATGAAATACTTACCTGGCAGAGATGATTTAATGAGGTCTGCCGCCGGAGAATTTGTGAAAACCTTCTGGACACTGTAAGAAAGGAGAATTTACACATAGAGGTAATATGCCAAATAAACAGATTAGATTTTAAAAATATCTTGTTAAAACTAGTATCAATTAAATACCCTGAATTTCCTTTATGTTAAGGCACATATTTGTGACTTATTTATTCTTCATATTAATGGCCCAGTTTTCAAAGACAGACTTTTGAATAGGACAACCAATTCTTACACTTCGATGCTGAAATCAGTACAGGTTGAAACTCTCTTAACTTGGATTCTCTGGTCCTGCAACATCCATGGTTTGGCATGGAGGTTGTAGGATCAGAGAGTCCTGGCTGAGGGCCAGCAGCACGGATGCCTGTGGGGCCGGCAGGACAGTGGACTGCCCTCAGCGAGCTGATGGTGGGGCCACCCAGAGCATGGCAGCAGGGCTGCCCAGTGGGGTTGGGAGGTGTGGTAGCTCGGTGGGGCAGGGAGCTGCCGCGTGCAGCTTCCCTGCAAGACCCGGAGCCCCAGCGCGGTGTGTGCAGGTACATGGCAGGTCCCGGAGCCATGGCAGCGATGGCTGCCCAGTGGGGTTTGCAGGGCAGTGGGGCCAGCAGGAGCTGGGGAGCTGGCCAGGAGGCCAGTGGGTGGGCCAGGGGGGCCAATGACAGGGGTGCAGAAATGACCTCCCCTGGTCCAGCAAAATCCCTCATCCGGGACTGGTCAGGTACTGAGGATGCCGGACCAGGGAGGCCCAACTTGTAGTTACAGTATGTATAAAGACTATTTATATCTGTAAATGATGGGTGAGTGTCCCAAAAAAGGGATTTGGGCATCTTACTAAGGTATCCAAACTTGTGACTTGGGCTGTAAATATTCACTATGTATACAGGATCCACGATCCCAATCTTGCAAACACTGCCAGCTATATAGTTTTCTGTCACCAGTACTTCCGGAATTGCTCAAACAAGAGTAACTATCATGCCCGGTAATAAGTAACCATTTGCAGGATAGCCAGGCATCAAGTACAAGTAAATGCTAGTGTGTTCTCAAATTTCTTCTCATGTGACAATCACTAAAGGTCTGCAGATCAAAACAAATAATCTATAGCGATATATGAAGTCAGATATATTGTTCCTATGTTGTCCAGGAAGGTAGTTCAACATATATTTTCAGCTTTATTAGAATATTCTTTGTCCCAATATTTATGTATGTGGAACAGGTTTTAATGTTGTGGATTCTCATTAATTTTGAATTGACAAAGAACTGACAAAAACATTCTCAAGACACATTTGCAATCATTTCTGAATAGCTAAGTAAATGGCCAAAAATATCAAGTGGATTATTCTAATTTATGTCCTGAGCACTCTCTGCAAAACATACTCCCAATTTTCCGTGCTGATCAGTAGTTAATCCTTCTCCTAAATTAGTTTTTTTTAAACTTCTGATGTGGAATTTACTGCTCATGAAAAGCAAAGAATTGAGAGCTGTGAAATAAAGCAGGCTCTATCAATAGGTGATGTGCACGGCAGGCATCTACAAAGCATGTCTGAAAAGGCGTAGTGCCCTTTCCTGTGGTGACAGGGTAATTTGATCCCCTTCATATTTAACTCTGGCACTTCTTTGGAGTGAGGGCCTCAAGCTGTATTCAAATTGTGCAAGTCTATAGGTTTGTTTAATAATTTGCTTTGCCTAATATCATGTGTAATGCTTGCTTACTGTCAACAAATTAATTTCTTATCAAGTCCATAAAAAGGGAAAGACAACTGGTCTTAGAGCTGTGGCTTATTACATTTAAAGGAAATTGGTTCTCATGAGTGAGTGGAGATTATTGGTGAATGAAAGACCTTTAATGCTGATCTTTTTTCATGACCAATAGAAAGAACATTTTCCTAGCTTCCAATTAACTTTTAATGGATAAATAACACATTCTTCTCAGATGAAAAAAAAAAAGATTGTTCAGTACATACATTCAAACTTGATATTTCGGAGGTTCTCTGGCAGGTCATGGAGAGCTACTTTTAACCACTCATCCAGCTGTTTTGCAAACTTTCGGATCACCTGAGTCAAGCTGAAAAGAAAAATCACTGCTTCAAAACACATATACTCTGCGTTTATTCTGCAGCGCCTGGAAGCATGTAAAGTCAGGGTTCTTCCACCCAGCATATCATTTTTAGTTACAGACAATAAAAAGGTACCGAGGACACAATTTTCAGATGAAAAAGAGAAATTTTGACATAGCTTCAGGAGGACAGAGTGATTCTTGGGCCAGATTTGATTCTCCATTACATCGGTGTCTACGTAGAGAAATTCTGTTATAGTCATTGGTGCTACTCTGCATTTACACTAGTATAATTCTGAGCAGAATTTGCCCTACTACAGTCTATGGGGCCCACTGGCAGCCCAGTAACAGAGCTTTTTAGTGAACAGTTGAAACAAAACTAAACATAGGAAGCTGCATAAAAATAACAGTCTTTCAGAAGTTTGGAATGGAGAAGAAATAGCCCCATTTCTTCAATGCAGGGGTGGGTAATAATTTTTGATGAGGTGCTACTCCAAGACTTTCGTAAGTAGTCAAGGGCCGCACTTTTCTATGGTGAGGGTCCAGGGTATGGGACAGAGGTTGGGTGCAGAAGGGAGCTCAGGGTAGGGGAGTAGGATGCAGGAGAGAGAGTACAGGGTCTGAAAGGCAGTTTGGGTGAAAGTTGAAATTCTGACTGGGGGCAGGGGATTTGGGTGCAGAAGAGGATTCTGTGGTGACCTGGGGTAGGAGGAAGTAGTGACCTGGGGCAGGGAATTGTGGTGTAGGAGGGGGTGAGTGCCAGGTGTAGGTCTGGCCAGGAGGTGCTTACCTAGGCAGCTTCTGGGCAGTAGCTTAGTGGGACCCTCAGGCAGGCTTCCTGCCTGCTGCAGCCCCAGGCTCAAAGCAGCTGGTTGCTCCATGTGGCTCTCTGAGGTGAAGGCTTCATGCACTGCCCCTGCTTCCAGCACGATCTCTCAGCTTCCATTCACTGCTGGCCAATAGGAGCCAAAAGATTGTGGTGAGGGCAGCACATGAAGCCTCCCCCGTGGTGCGCAGCACAGAGAGGCACATGGAGCAGCTGGCTGCTTTGAGCGGCATGGGGCTGCTCTGTGACTAAAGGTGCTTGGGTCTGCTCTATGGCTGCTCATGGGGTGGCCATGGGCCAAAATGAAAGGCTTGGGGGGCTGGATCTGGCCCGTGGATCATCTCTTGCCCATCCCTGCTTTAATGACTACATTTTGGAAACTGTATTCTCAAACTGAGTCAAAGCTGAATGCTGTCTGGCTGTCTCCTACACCTGTGGGCAGCCCCACTGTGCCAAAGAGTTACCTGCAGGATCAAGGACTTGGACAGTATAGTAAACATGTGAAAATATCTGGAGCAAAAGGGAAAAAAAATAACCACAATACGCTGAGCCCAGGATTTGTTTCAGATTTCTCTTCCTCACTCAAATCCATTTTAAAAGGCGGCATCTCTATTTCACCTCAACTTACAACTCTGTTTGTGGGTTTCAGTGTGGAAATTATATATATATAAAGGAGCCTCAATCTTATTCAACAGTCATAAAAAAAATCATGGTCAAGATTTTCACGTGAAGGAAGAGTACATCCAAGATGAGAGTTTTGAGCACCACTGTGCCTAGCCCTGCATGGGTGGGTATACAGAGAAGCTTTCCCATCCCTTATGGAGCCCCTGTGCAAGGACTGGGCTCAACTCATTGGGTGGGTGCACAGCCAGTTTCCTGTGGATACTAGCAACTCACAAGGCAGCAGGAGAGGATGTGTTGCAGAGGACATGGCCACGGTTCTGTCTTCCTCCACACTGGCTATCTGAGAGGGCTGGGCATGGATTGGAGTATTTGATGCCCCCACTGAAAGGTTGGCTTTGTTGGCACTGCAACATTTGTTCCCAGGGAATTCCGTCTGAGTCAGCAAGATTTCCTCCAAAGGTTTCCACTGCTTCTCTCCATTGCTGTGAGACCCTTCCGCACTCCCTCCAGTGTGGGCTGTGGCTTAACTGCCACAATCTGGCCCTTTATATGCATTACAAAAGTCCATATTCACACTCAAGTCTCTCCTTATTGGTTATGAAAGAATTAAGCAGCTTGAAAAAGGGGCTGCTATGCAATTTAATCCTTCTGATGAGATCGATTTGGGGGAGGGCGGGGGGAGTCTGCAAAAACATGCAAGATTTACCAAAGAAATCCACACACATGTACCCTGTTCCTGGCTGCAGACAGATACTTTGCATCCAGTTAACAAGCCACAGAATCTGAATGCTGCACTCTAGTGTAAGTAAGTAGAACAAAAGCTGGAGAATGTTTGCTGTAATTAGAGCGACAACAAAATGTAGGTGACCAAATCTTTGGTGCAAACAGCGAACAGCCAAAGCAATGGTCTCAACAAATTGTTAGCAAATCTTGTGCTGAATTTTATCACATAATTTTGAATATTGAACAAATTTATAAAAATCTAAGTGTGTTTTCAGATATTTCACAAAGAGAAGCTACATATATACACTGGCTGAATAAAACTTTATGCAGTGAATTGTTGACCCTAACCCTGCTTTCTCTATGTAAGCAAGACCCCATGGATACAAATAAGTTCCATGGGGGAAGATCTGACGTGTAGATCAGAAAGGAGAATTTAGCTCTCAAACTAGTTTCGAAAAGCCAGGTATCTTTCCTGTTCAGTAGAGAGAAGCTGTGTGGGTCTGGTTCTGGATCATGTGAAGAAAGTAATTCCCAAACGATCACAGTTCTGTCCTGAACATGATATCATTTAAATGCATCCATGTTCTCTCAGAGGTCAACCTTACACCCAGCCCCCACACACCCAGCCCCCTATTCCTGGTAAGTGGAAGAACAATTTACATCATAGACTGACAGAGACTGACAGAGCTTGGATTTCTGCTGTTTTGTATACATTTGGGCACATGCAGGTAAACATTATTAACTCCGCTTGGAGCTGTAACTCGGAATAATATGCTCTTAGTCCTGGAAAAGTGACAGAGCAGCCTCTCGGAAAGTGTTCAAAGGAGGCATAATGAAGGCATTCCACTGCCTACAGATTTCTGGTGGGCACTCATGCACATGCTATCTGCAACACAACCGTCTATTTGCTATGAGACATTTCTTTAGGATCCCATCTATCTTTAAACTCATTTGTACTACTTTCAGACTTGTAGGGAAATTATGCTCGTTAAGAACTGCCCCAATAGTAAAAACAAATCCCCACAATTAACACAAACAATTCAGACAAAAACGGTCAAAACTGCAGAACACACTCACCTGTCGGGTAATGCTTGCAGTACAGTGGGCATCAAAACTCCAGAAATAGCTTTGTACAATATTGAATCACAAACCCCAACTATATTGACTACAGTGGAGGAACCCAATACAGGAAGCATGTGAGGTGGCATCCCTTGCCAAAAGTGCAGAAGAAAACTTTGAACCTAGAATCACACACACACACAAATTATACATGGCAAACTGGCCAGGCTTATTCTGTAACTTAGATAAATATGGTACGTTATAATATAATGCACAGGAGGATAAGGAAGCATTACCAGTGAGGAGAACAGGTTCAGAAAAGCTTTTGCCTTAGCACACTACAAGGGTTCTGTTCATGCCGTGTGATTTTTATTCTCTACCAGCAGGCGCAGTGAGTGCAGCTCCTTGATTTCCACATATCCAGCCTGATTTTCCGTAGCTTGTGTGTTGTGTAGCCATTTATACACATGCAAAGTGAATGCCATGAGGTGGCCAGAGCTGGTCAAAATATGGGAAGTATTTTCCTTGAAAAAATTTGGAAGGGATGACATATGTTTGATTTTTTGAAAGAATTTTTGTGTTTTTTTTTAATGAAAATGGAAAATGTTTCCACTAGAGAGGAAGGAAAGGGCAGAAAGGAGAGAAACAGGTGGGGAGAGGGGGCGGGGAATCATTTTTCAGTTTAAAAGAAAGGAAGGTGAGAATTTCAGTCAAAACAGAAATGTTCTGTGAAAATTTTCATTCGGATTAAAAAAAGCCATTTTCCATGGAAACATATTTGATGAGCTGTAGAGCAGTCAAAACACTCGTATTCCTATTTGTTAGCATTTTGGACCCACTTTGCACTGATGTAAATGACTACGCAAGGTGCAAAGCAATGAAGATTCAGGCCTGTAATATTTTATAGTTTTCTCTCTATTTCTCTCTCTGTAGGTACGCTAGTCAACCACTCGGTTATTGCAGATGCTCTGTGGAGCTGATCCTGCAAACACTCCTATATGTACGCTTATCTGGTGTCACTGAGGTCAATGGGACTAGAACAGGGGATATTTGTTGTATATAAGCTGTCAGTCAGTTTTACTCTCATTAAGAAATGGCCTGGATCCCCATTTGAAGATGTGTGTTTACTAACAAGGAAGATACCAATGGAAAATTTTTAACTGGAGACAGACAGTTCCTTTTTCACTTGGGTAAATGAAAATATATAGTCTGGATGTAATCATTAAAGACCCTCAGCTTGAAACTGGAAAAGTGTGGGGAATAATAGACAGCATGAGAGACAGGCATAGAGAATTCTGCTGCCACTCTGGCTGGGATCTTCAAAGGGGCTGATACCAATAGCGGCACAGCTTCCATTAACTTTCAACAGGAACTGGGTGACGTGACTCCCATAGGTTGCTTTGCAAATCCCAGTCTCTGCGTGTTCAGACTTATTTCCTTTAACTAAATACTTTTGCCATCAACAACTGAAAATTACTTTACGCATCAGCAATTTTGGGAGTTTTGGTTCTTGAACTATAACAAAAGCCAAAGAAGTACATGACCAGACAGTTCTCAGACAAAAAAAAGTAAATTGCAAATTTGTGGGGGAGTAGTTTACATACTGGAGCAAGTCAAATCCAGCAATCAGTGGGAAGTGTGACTAGCAGCAGCAGGCAATGATAAATTTATACTGAACATTGAAAAAAATTCCCTCAGAGTGATATCTGTAGTGATACTCAGACTGAGGCTTGTGAGCCACAAGTGGCTCTTAAATGTGGTCTCCTGCGGCTCTTCACAGTGCATAGCAAAACACTTAGTTTGGTTAATAATTCAATTCAAAGTGTTTAACCAATCAGGATGCTTTTACTATGTTATTATTACTGGTTGTAGTTAACAAAATAATAATACTTGGTCAGTCATTTTGCTGTGAAAATAATATATACTAAACATCTCCCATCATACTGTTTAAATATGACTATATAGCACTAAAGTAAATTAAACAATGATTTCAGATTACTATGGATCTTTATCATGTTTATTGATAATTTGGCTCTTGAACTACTAAACCCTGAGCATCACTGGATAAAGATCTCCCTACGGAAGTGATGAAAGACTCGTTTCTTGAATCATACAAAATTGGACTAGCCAGCAGTTAAAGAATATATTGTAAGGGCCAATCCTGAATCGAAGGAGAGGCAGACAGATAACTCAATAGATTTTTTTTCTCTCTAACTTGTGTGTTGATCTAAAGAGTTATTATTAACAGTCACGTATAAAGCACCCTATAAACAGTAGTATAAATATTCTCTTCTCTTATTCACAAAAAGGTACCAGATAATCTATAACTTGAAATATCACACTCAAAATATGCTCCAGGAGTCATACCTCATCAAAGTTGGCTCTTATTACAGTATCTAGTATCCTCTGACAGTGAGTTCTGTACATCATAATAAAGGTAGAAACCTGAGAAAGAAAAAGAAGAAAATGCACAAAAGATCATTTTACTTAAAAAAAAAATCAAATTTAAAAAAACTGCTTTAAAAACTATCAAAATACACAGTACAAAAGGAACACACGAGTTTCTCTCCATATATAATTGAAAAAATACTAAAATCATCTGAAATGATGAGTTAAGATAGATTATTATTAGAAACGATGCAAGTCTTAAAGCTAAATTCTCCTTTTGAGACAAACAGAGGATTCCTTGATGGAGATTCCACAAGCATAAAATGAGCAAAAAAGCCTTGATGAGATCAACAGGAAGAACAGCCCTTAATTAGGATATATAGAACCCTATTTCTTTTGTTCAGTTTACATAAATACTACACACATGAATAGTGTCTGCAAAGTAGAAAGCCAATCAAGAGTCTAGACATTTTGCTGTATGAACATACAGGATTTTTGTTTGTTTTCCAGCCTACAGGAAGGATAAATGTAGTAAGTATACTCTTTCCTCAGGAAAGTGCTGTAATATTTTTCAGCATGCAAATAAGGGAGTTCAGACTTTGTAGGTGGTATATTTGATTATAGAAACAGAGGTCTGGAATATCACAGTTGATGACATGAACAGATATTCTTTGTTTAACCCTTTCCTACTATATGCACTGTGCCTACACTGAATTCAGAAATACTGAAAGAAAAACATACAGTAGAGTTTTTCAGACATTTAAATGAGAGAAAAATATGTGCCCCTAGCACATGGAGCAATTAAGTCCCTCATAAATAAAGCCAAGGCATTATTAAACTCACTGTTATTTAAGATCCTTGTATTTTAGATCAACCTTTCATCAACAGGAAAAAAGCAAGGCAAGCCAAAGGAATATTTCAAAAGTGTTACCTTCTCCTCTGGCAGACTGGCTGGCAGATTTAGATCTTTGACATTTGGAAACTCTGGCAGTAATGTTCCAAGTTTGGATCGTGGTGAATACGCCACTGTCTGTTTGGTTACTTCTTTTTTTCCTGTTTCATTGACCCAGGCTGCTCCTTTCTTAGAATACATCACGTCATAATACTGAGAGCTCTCTTTCACTGCAATGCCATAGTAATGGTACCTGATAAATGAAGATACACATTTTATAATCACCCTATTCATACAGCATACAAATAAAGGTTGGGAGGAGAGAAAATAAGCAATTGCTGGTGATTTCTTTTGCAAAACAGATGTGTGCCAGTATACATTTGGACCACAAGTGCTGATTGAACGGCAGAATGACATTGTTATGTATCAAGTTTCCAACTATCAATCATGCTGGGGGGAAATAGCTCTAACTGGGTAAAATAAAACTGGTTTTGTGGCAGGGCATGGAAATAGATTGCAGCTTCTTGTTTGTGCTCTCTTAAAATTCTCAGCTGTATCTTGAAGCTCCTTGTTGCCTAAGCATTTGCACTAAAGCTCTGCAACTGATCACTTTGCTTAGCGATGAGGAGAAACACAGGACCAGGCCAACAAGATGAGCCCCTCTGCCATATTTCCAGTTTCCTGACAAGTGCCGGTTGGATCCTGAGGAGCAAACAAAGCTGATTGGAAAACTGCAGACAAAACAAAATTTCAAAGAGAAACTGAAGGGGAAAAGAAGTGCACAAATTGGCAAGTCCCAAGAATGTCAATTTCTGGATAAAATTGTTTTGCAACTTGTATTGCTGTCCTTGTTAGGCTCAGACCAGTGAAGAATATTACATGGCAGGATAACACCAGCTGGGCTACAATACATAAGGAAAACAGAATAGGTTTAATGTTGTTCTTATGTTACTGCCAAACTGTATCACCCCATCACTGTAAGTTTGTGCTACAGCTTAGCATTTAATATAAATGATAATGGGACCACTCATTATCCAGTCCAACCCCCTTTATCAAGACAGGAGGGACAATATGATTCTTTCCATCAACTCGCCTAACCTTGACCACAGCTGATCAGCTATCACTGCCTCATTGTGATGATTATGAAAATGGTGTCACGGAAATACCTGTCTCTTGAAACATTCGTTCACTTCTATGTTTTTCCTGGAGAGAGCTGTCTGGCAGCTGCTATGTCCTATCAAAGGCCTTGTGTCACTAAGATGTTACAACGCGCTCCCTGCTTTTGAAATGTACAACAGCCCTGGAAGGACTCTTGTACATTTCAAAAGCAAAGCGCCACTAGGAGCACGGGGCCAGCGGGAGACTGTGAGTCCCCAGCTTGCCCCAGGCTCCCCGCAGCACTTCTGCTTTTGAAATGTAGCAAGAGCCCTGACCTTTCTACATTTCAAAGGTGGAAGCGCTGCCAGTTCCCCACTGTGCCCCTGCCCCTTCTCCCCATGGAGATGGTGCTGGAGGGAACCGGCTTTTAAGCTGGCTCCCCCCAGCACCGGATCCTGCTCCCTCCCCCCCCCACCCTCACGGCCTTTCTCTGATAGAGGCAGCAAGGCGGGGGAGCAACTAGTCGAGTCATTAGTCGACTATCCAATAAGCATTTGCTTATCGGAGAGTCAACTAGTTGACTAGTTGCTTACATCCCTGTGTATCACTGACACCTTCTAAGGTGTAGCTTCCTTTGGAGGCCAACAGTGATCATAGAATCACAGAAGATTAGGGTGATGCTCCATTAGTCAATCAAAAGAGACTCATTTGAAAACAACATTAGTCTGTCTGAGTGGGATTTTTAAAAGCCCCAGAATGACACCTCAGCACATGTCCTATCATCTTTCAATGGCATTTATGGGTCCTCATCACTTTTCAGCACTTTTAAAAACCCCACTCTCCATTCCCTAGTTCTCTTTAAGGCCTTAGGACAAACCCCAGATTCCACACAGGACAACAGACTAAACCAACAGCTACACTGGGTCAAACCAAAGGTCTAGCTAGCCCAGTATCCTGTCTTCTAACAGTGGCCAATGCCAGGTGCCCCACAGGGAATGAACAGACCAGGTCATCAGCAAGTGCCGCCCACTCCCAGCTTCTGTCAAACAGAGGCTAGGGACACCATTAATGCTCAGCCTGGCTAACAGCCATTGATGGACCTATATAGCCACTGAGGGTGCATCTACACTGCACCGTGGCTCAAAATAAGATGCAAATTGCATAGCTTATTTCGATGTTATTTCAGAATAGCTTATTTCGAAACTTCCCTTACTCCTTGTGGAATGAGGTTTACAGGGACATTGGAATGGTGAGCCTGTTATATTTTGAAATAATGGGCTTGCTGTGAAAATGCAGGAAAGCTATTTTGGGATACTCTGGTATCCCGAAATAGCGTTGCAGTGTAGACATAGCCTGATAGACCTTGATTACCAGCATGGGCAGTGGGTAACATAGGCAAGGGAAGACACTACCTTCCCAAAAATACCTACTCTCCATGGCTGCTGGGGAAGACTGGGGCTAAAATTCAGGATTTCTGGTTCAAGGGAAATTTGACAGTTAGAAATCTGGTTTCATTCTGATTCGGACTAAAATCAGATTATTCAAAGTTTCCTGTGTGAACTGAAAATTCTGAAAAAAATATGGTTTTGGAAACACCATGTGTGGCTTCTAAAGGAGCAGGTAAACTGAGAAGAATCATGTCAACTTCATTCAGCCGCTGTGAGGGCTCCCAGGACCTGCAGTTTTGGGGTGGCTCCACCCACAGCAAGTCCTAGGAGCCAGCTGGCCTGGGGGTCTGGATCCCTAGTCCCAGAGCAATCCACACAGTGGGGCTGCCCCAGAGCCAGACCCTGGCGGGAGGGGGGGGGAAGCTTGCCACTAGCCCACCAGGAAACCAGGCAGGAATCCACCAGAACTTTGCTTGGGATTGATGCAAAGGTCATTGAACCCAAGACATTTCCATACAACAGCATGGGCTCAACAAATCAGCATTTTATGATGCAACTTCATCCAAAAATTCCTGACCAGCTCTAACCCTCCCCCTGTTCCAGGTTTAAGATGACAATCTTGTGCTCCCACTCAGCTACCACCTGCTGTACACATTGATGTGCTCCAGGTGTTATATCATGAGTGATATCACCAGCTCCAGCCCCTCTGTGCTGCATAAAAGAGCTGCAGGAAACTAAAGGGGCTCTAAATGCCCTGGTTCCTGCTGGGGGAGAATTTTCCCCAGAATAAGCACTGTGGTAGACAACCATAAAGCTGCCTTCTGAAATCCTCCTTGGAAGCCCCAATGTGGGGGGCATGTCAGAGGTGGGACTGGGGGCAGGAGGGATGAATTGGGGGCAAGGCTGCAGCAGGCATAGAGTTTCCAATTGTCTAATTGTATAAACCCAAACACCCTTGCCCTGCCCCCTCTTCCCTGAGGCCATGCCCCTGCCTTGCACCTTCTCGGAGATCCCACCCCTGCTCATGCCATCCCCCCCCCCCATCACTCTCTCCCACCCTCATTCACTTTCATTGGGCTGGGGCAGAGGTTTGGGGTGTGGAAGGTGATGCAGGCTTTGGGGTGGGGGCTGATAGGTTTGGAGTGTGGGAGAGGCTCTGGGCTGACCTGGTGTAGGGGGCTGGGGTGCAGGAATGGGTGTGAGCTCTGGGAGAAAGTTGGGGTACAGGAGGGCTGGGGCAGGAATTTGGGGTGGGGGTGGGGGCGCTTCAGGCAGTACTTACCTCAGGTGGCTTCCAAAAGCGACCAGCATAGTTGCTAGGCAGAGGTACAGCCAAGCAGCTCTGGACGCTGTCCCTGCCTAAAGGCACCACCCTTGCAGCTTCCACTAGCTGGCCAATGGGAACTCCGGTGGCAGTGCTTGGGGTGGGGGCAGCAGGCCGAGACCCCCTGGTTGCCCCTGTGCCTCTGA
The DNA here is from genome assembly GCA_032595735.1 of Pelochelys cantorii. Classification (NCBI taxonomy): domain Eukaryota; kingdom Metazoa; phylum Chordata; order Testudines; family Trionychidae; genus Pelochelys; species Pelochelys cantorii. The sequence continues at coordinate 250,569,358 of CM064326.1, read as the reverse complement.
CATGTGGTTTGCTTGCAGGAGCTGCACAGAGTCAGGGCAAGTTGGGACCCTGCCTTAGCCCTGCTGCACTGCTGGACTTTTAGCGGCCTAAAATTTCCTGGATTGGTTTCAATGGCCTCGATAAGATCGAGGCTGATCCCAGGTGACTCCCAGCCAATCCAGGAGGGCTGGCAACCCTAGGGATAACACTGAAGAGGTTCTGAGCAGCCCTGGGAAGCTGCCAGGCCCCCTAGACCTCAGGATCAGGAGGGCACAAAAATGGATTAAAGCCACTTTTAAGTGCACCTTCCCTGCATTGCAAGTTTTCTGAGGTGCCTTAGGGGCACAGCACAGAATCTCCCACCATGTGTTGTATTAGGGCAAGATTCTGATTCTTTACTTACGTTGGGTAGCATTTTACTCCAAAAGTAACCTCACAGTCATTGACTCCATTAGGGTTTTTCATGGAATACATAGTATTCACCGTAAGTAAGGGGATCACAAACCTAGCACAGTCAGTTGAATTGCTAAGTCACTGGGAAGATGTAGGTGGCATCACATGGGAGGTCTTTCCCTCTAATAAATTCAGCAACTTTCAGCTCAATTTGATCTCAGCTATACCCATTTCAAAATCAAAACCTGATCAAAATCATGGAGAATTTGATCGTTTTATTTTGTATTATTTCATTCCTAGCATATTTCACTTTAGCAATACACTAGACATGAGGGTTTTTCCAAAAGCCTCAAAATCAAAGAAATTAAAATAGTCAAAATTAACGTATTTGGATTACTGCTTGCAAGGACAAAAACTCCTAACTGTGCACTGCAAAATTCCTTGTAACTTTTCCTGTCCATTACTGTGGAAAAAGAGTTAAGCCAAGGGTGAGCATATGAAAGTTTGAGCTTTCAGAAAATAAAATGCCGACCACACACAAACATTTTTACAGCAGCGTGGAATGACTTTTCCTTTCATAATCTGAGTACCTGCAGCACTCCTTCAATGAAAGAAATAAAATTCCCTGCACACCATGTTTTTTCCATTGCGGAAAGTAACCCCTTGTTCATATAATTGAAGAGTTTCAAGGTAAGTACTATTCAGGAAGAAATCATCTTTTATGTATAGTTGCCTTCTCATGGCTCACCTGTTGTGAAACGGTTTTAAGCTCAGTGAGACAGAACGCAGCTGTGTTCTTACAGGCAACAAACCTTGTTGCAAAGAAGAAAGCTGCTCAGCTGATGTCCAGAAGCATAGTGACATTGTAGCTCTGAACTTCCTAATGTTACTTTTTACTATAAAAAAAAAACCTGAAGGCAGAACAGTGTGAAGCTGATAATCTTTAACCACTGGTACAGCTGGAGTTCCCTTTGGCTATAGGTGGGTAGTGAAGTAAAATGATATTGGCAGCAATTTGTCAGCCCAGTTGTTGAAAGGGAGACAGATGTTACCTTATAGTTCGTTACTAATTTCTCTGTGTAATATTTCATTTGAAAGTGATTGGATATTCTTGAAAATAAAAATAGAACTCAGAGCAGTACTGCATTTGGCAAAGAATGGATTTACTTAACAGTCTGTACTGTGTGCATGAATATCTTTACCTTTAATTGGCTAACATCAGAACTACTCATCTGGGTGCTGTGATCTTTACACTCCTAGCAGCTAAAAGAGACCTAAACAAATTGAATTCCACCTCTCCTGTTGCTGTGAAAATAGAGGAGGAGAGGGGAGACATCTAGCACAGTAGTAATCATGGCCTATATGGCCATGCATTCATTTCTATGCTGACTGCTTAAAACCCTGTAGATTATTCTTATTATTTTGTTGTTTATTTTGCCTGCCTTTCCTTATTTAAAAAAGATGGTTATGGTCAGACGTAAGCAACAAGTCTGAGCAGGATGAGAATCTTACTGGACAATCCAGTGAGGTGACACATGGCCACTAGATAGCCTATTGATGTTTCACAAGAATGAGTCCGGTGAATATTAAAATAACCACATCTACCTGCAAATGCACCCCATAGCTATGTAATAAATTGACCTGTACAGTCTGGTGCAATTCCTGAAGGTATCCCCTCCGAAAGGCAGCATTATTGACTAGAATGGCCAAATTTATGAGCTAAATACTGCCCACCAAGTTCTACTCCAGGACTGTGGCTATAACCAACTTTAAATATTCAAATATGCCCGTGTCTCCTTAAACACGAGTATAATTGCCATCTATTCCTGTTTATGCAAATTAAGTGTGGATCTGGAGCTCCTGATAAACTTCCAACATGGCTTCCTCAAATTGGTCAAGTTTGGGTGACCCCATTATAGCACATGTGAATTGCTAGTTCCAGCACTCAAGTGACAGAAGTACCATCTTTTAATCTAAAGGCAATTAATCCTACTGACAAACATGGTCATACTCACCCTTTTCTTTCATCTGAAAAGCTAAATGACTTTGCAGTTGACACTAGTGTAACTTCATGTGTGAGATAATGTTCAGTTGTATGGTATGCTACTCAAAACCAAACTGTCACATCTTCCTACAGAGGGCACATCTAGACTATAAGCCTCTTTCGAAAGAGATCATCTAGACCAGTGGTTCTCAACCGTGGGCCATATGGCTCACCAGGGGCCACGCCCTACCTCTAGGGGGCCACATGAAAAAAACGGAACATTAGGTAAATTATGTACCTTTTTTTCCAACTAACAGCAGCTATGTGGGGGGCCACAGAGGTAAACAAGGCTCAGAAGGGGGCCATGAGCAAAAAAAGGTTGAGAAACACTGATCTAGACAGCCCCAGGTCTTCCAAAAAAGTGATCCGCTTTTTCAAAAGAGAGCACCCAGGCAATCTGGATGCTCTCTTTTGAAAAAGCCCTGTTTGCATTCAAGAACGCCTTTTTTCGAAAGCTCTTTCAAAAAAAGGCATTCTGCCTTGTAAAAGCAGGTTTACTGCTGTCGAAAAAACCTCCACGTTCTTTTGATTTAATTTCAGAAGAACGCACCGGCAGTCTAGACACGGGTGAAGTTTTTTCGAAAAAAGGCCTTTTTTTAAAAAAAAATCCCTGTAGTCTAGACATAGCCATACTGACCTTCTGAACCAGTGCAGAAATCGTGTCCATTTCTAAATCTAGCTATCTTGAGTCCCCTGGGCTTAGAATTTTTTGCTAATTTGCACCTGGGCTAGCCCACCAATTTCATCTGAATAATATTTTAGGTTATTAACCACTAGAGTACCTGGGCAGAAACACACTGGTCTTTGGGATGAGACCTCACATTTGAAACTGCCTGAAGACTATCACTCTAGAAAGAGAGAGTTTGGTCACAAAACACAGGAAATGCTCACAGAAATTGTCTCAAGGAGACAGTGGTGGATTGTTGGACAGCTAGTTTTGATCTCAGTGAAGAGAACTTGCTAGAAACACATCACCATGGAACTATTTATCAGAAAGGAGAAGGAAGTAGAATCATATTTAAAATGGTATTTGAATGAATATCCTTCAATGCATGAGTTATTCTTATTTTCTGTCCTTAAGATATAGGTTTAATTTTCATTTTATGTTTTTTTCTTATGTATTAATAACATCATTCTTGTAGGTTTTATGTGGGAATGAGAAGTTTTACTAACAAAATTTTGCAGCCATTTAGGGCTTTTGTTTTATATTTTACATATTAAGGGTCAGATCTGTCCAATATGTTGACCTCCAAGGAAAACCAAGGTGTAGTGGGGTGTGATGCTGCATTCACTATTCTTTTTGAACCTGTATAGAACCAATTCCTGTGATGGATCCACTTTACTTTGGAAATTTCATCTTCTGGGTGAGACAGAAAACAAAAGTCCTGACCACTTATAGCTATTAAAAATCTTATCTTCTTACAAAAGCAGAGGGTATTAACTCCAGGTTCCTGGCCAATTTCCAGTTTGGGCAATTGGATTCTTTCTACTTAAATTTCCTCTACAACCCACTTTTGATATAGTGTTCTGCCATTTATGTCCTAAACTGTATGCCATTGAATAGTTGCCACACTGCACCCCAGAAATAGAGGCATTTCAGTGGAGGATGTGAAGATCTCTAATAGGATAGGAAGTGTTCTGGAATCTTTTGGAAAGAAAGGTGCTAAATAAAATGTATATGAACTACAAATGATGTTATAACTCTGCAAAATTTCAGAAATTAGCAGAGAACACTGAAATAAGTAAAAGATACCCTTTTAGGCCATTTATAAATGACCATAGTTACTACTAGCAAAAAATGTTACTTGATAATAGTTTCCAAGGCAACAGAAATTGAAGTCAAGGGGAACTCCATGGTAAAATAGTCAAGCAAAGACTGATCCTAAAATGCTACCAGGAAAAATTCATCCCTGGTGCCATGCCCCTATCTTTAGTGATAGGAAACCATGTCAGAATTTAGCTCTGTGTGAGAATGGGAAATAGTACAATACGTTGCTCACTTTGACTGGCCTCTGGTTCCGAGCCTTCTCGTCGTTAATTGTGGAAATTGTTGTCTTATTATCTGCAAATAAAGACAGTGAACTGTTAATAGATCCAAAAAAGTGCATATGCAAATAGTGTATTTTTAATGTAACTGTTTGGGAAAGTGTGCGAAAGAGGAAGAGAAATTGTATTTAACGTACACAGGGGAACCACCAGAAATTTGTCACCTAATGGGAACAATCACACTCACTCTGCAACGGTGCCTAGGCCCCAGGTCCCCTTTCCATTTTGTTGCAACCTGACCTCCTGGGTCACAGGACCACCCAGGTTTGGCCTAGTGCCAGGTTGCAATGCCACTTGCTGAAACTGGGGCCTGTGACCCTTCAACATGATAGAGGGGCCATGAGCAACAGCCTGAGTGGCACTGCAATCCTGCATGTTGGGTCATACCACCCTCTCAAAGGAAAGCACAGGGCAAACTGCCCATTTTCCTCTCTCTTGCTGGGCAGTTGTACCCCCCTCTGCCACATACACACACACACCTAATTGGCACCCCTTCAATGGTGTGCACCATGTGCAGCAAACAGAACTCTGGATACTGCTGCACATATATAAAGTTTGTCAGGGGAAATCTGACCAAATTAGCTTATTCTAAAAAAGATGCATGATTGTATTCCATTTACTGAATGAAGCAAAACAACAAATGAAATTCAGAAAAACACCATTCACTTAAATGAAAGTTCTCTAAATTTATACCAAAGTAAAATGCAGTTTATCATCTCTAAGGGCTCAGTTCTGCCCGTAAACTTAATGAGAGTTTCAGCTAAAATTGAGCCTATTATTAAAGTTGCTCATGTATGCGTTTGTAGGATCAGGGGCTTCATGTTACCATAATAAGACACTAATTATTGGAAAATTTGCTCAGTGTTCTGGTCAAAATAAGCCTGAGATTTTACAATATAGGTAATTTTTGCTATAATATTAACGTGTGGTCAGGATCACCTCATCTGAAGAAGTGGGTTTTACCCACAAAAACACATTATACTATATACATATTTTTGTTAGTCTCTAAGGGTATGTCTACACATCAAAGTTATTTTGGGATACCAGAGGTATCCCAGAATAGCTACCCTGCATCTTTTGAATGTGTCTGCTATTTCGAAATATAGCGGACGCGCTATTTCGCCATCCCTGTAAACCTCGTTGTACGAGGAGTAAGGGATGGCTCAAAACAGCACCAAATTTCGAAATAGTCTATTTTGAAATAGACTTGAAATAAGAATGCAATTTGCATAGCACAAATTGCGTATCTTATTTCGAGTTTAGAGTGCAGTGTAGACATAGCCCATGGTGCCACAGGACTACTTGTTGGTTTTAAAATTACAAACTAACACAGCTCCTCCTCTGAGACTAATATGTGGTCAGTATCTCATCTTGACCACATTCTGGAAGCAGAACATTTCTTAGAATGAAGTAATTCTTTTGGGGGCCCCACAGTCTTGTTATTAAAATACTTGCATGGTTACGAGAGAATTCCTTGGAAAGATGTTGCTCTTTGACCGAGGCCACAATTCTCCTAGATGAGGTTCACCATTGTATTAACAGGAATAGTGTAGTGTGACCATACACTTAATCTACTCTCTGGATGGAAAATAATGGTGCATCTCACAAACAGGACAAAGCAGAGTCTGAACACCGATTTATGCTCAACAGACAATGAAAAGGACTGGTAAACAAACACCACATCTTCAGTACCAGCAACATTTAGGACTCAGACTATTATTAATTCAAACAGTAGATCATGCCTTCAATAACTATTGACTCCTTCATGCAGTTTAGTCCCTGCACCTATGCAGAGCCCCTTTGTATGGATCTGCCTAACTCCTATTGAGATCCAAGAGAATGGAACTCCCTTGCAGGAATGAGCCTAGTCATGAGGCATGATGAAAACTCTTTCAGCAGAACAGCCATATAAGCAAGAAAGCAGTAGGCCTCAAAGACTGATATGGAGAAGGAATTTCTTCCTCTATTTTGCATTCTAATTTCCACACTAGTTTATTGCTGAATTTTTCTCATATTCAATGAAAACTATGTAAACTTCACTGAAGACAAAGATAAAAGGAGGAAAAACAGAAGAAAATGTCAAAGATTAATTAAATAATATGGACTTTTTCCATAAAACTGTGTTTCATCCCAGTTGGTATCAGCAATTAATATCTAACTCAGCTGATCAAAAGCTCCGGAATGTGCATTTGGATCACAGGTGCTTTATAAAGACTATTAGACTATCACATATTTGGCTTATTTATTACTCATATTTCTTTCCAAATCTACAAATGGTTTTCCCTGTGCAAGACATAATGGATTTGTGTTGGTTTCTGAGAACCTTGCACATATTTGGCTTATGTCAAAAATACTATGTATGTTCACACTCACTAGGCTGTTGAGCTTTAATTTCTGAAGCAAAACTTCAGCAAACAGTAAAACACTTTTGTGGAGCTGTGAAAGTTCAGCCTAGCTGTTTGATAAATGAGCAGACGGGCAAGCAGCCCCTCTTTCTTTTTTTGTATGGATTCAATGAAGCCTGCCTAAAGAACACCACATGCTGTTCCAGCTACTGATCTAACATTCCGCAACATCTCAACCTTCCAAATTCCCTTTAATTACACATTAATCCCACCCCTCTCTCTTTCAGTTTCCGCAGACAGGGTTGGGGGCTCCACAGGGCTGTGGGAAAAAAGGCAGTGTTGAAGAACCACTTTCTGGGGATTTTTTCCCCTTTTTTCTTTTGGTAGTTGCTGTCACTCAGAACATACCATTCCACTCCCAAAGTTGAATATTACTGCAGTAGATTCAAAAGCGAACTTACTTTATTTTACTTTTGCCCTAATTTTTCTTTCAAAACAACAAAAGAAACCCATGGAATTACTTTCAAAGTCTGTCAAGTGCTGATTAAGTATTATAGTGCACACTGTAAATATTATCTTATGAATTATATGCGGTGGGAGTTCTTGAAATCTAGAAATCAGACATTTCTACATACCAGGGAAGAAGTGATTAGGAAAAGAGAAGAATAAATAAAGCAGATAATAAGTTGATCTGCCTTTTCCCCCCTTCTTCCAAATACACCATGTTAAGCAGTAAAATGTACTTTCTGGAGTACTACTGAAATGTGCATTTCTTATAATATTCTGTTTACATTATTTTTTAAAAGTCCAGCAAAATTTTAACGGAAAATTACAGGATTTTTTCAGAAAAATTTAGGAGGGGAAATGTGGTGTGTGTATAATTTCAAAATCCACAAATGCTATTCAAGAAATAACTTTTTTTCAGTGTTAATATGGTTGTAGATGACTTTGTTCTAACTCCGTGGATGGAGCTAGTTCTCTGCCAAGAGGCAGGAAGCAAGGCTGAGTAGGTTGGGGAGTAGCTCACTGTGCATTGAAATCAATGGGAAAAGCAGAAATGTCTGACTGTTTTTAAAATGTGCTTCTCCTCTGACTTTCAATGACAGGCAAAGAAAATTTCCTCTGTTTATAAGTAAAGACATGTTTTTTCTAGCTGTCAGAAATGAAAACTCAACTTAGGATCTGAAAATCAAGCTGGGTTTTTTTCCTTTCCATTACCAGCAAAGAAGATTCTGTGAGTCTGTACAGACAGAAATGAGGACAAGATTTGACAGCAATTTGAACCTGCTTAATAATTCTGGTGGTGATGTGTGAGCAAAATTAGAATCCAGCTGCCTTCCCTGCAGCAGTGACGGCTCTGCAGAAGTAACAGATGTAAAAATATTGTGTGAAACTGTATCTATACTGGAATCAATGGGAGTTTTGCCATTGATTTCAGTGAAGTCAGAATTTCGTCCTTTGTATTCCTAAAGTGAGCAAATATAAATCTAAACACACTTAGAGAGATCTGCTGAATAAGGTGGTATTGTTTTTACATTGTTGCTTATTAAAAATAAAACCACAGTTTTGCGCTACACTTTTTTTATTATGCTTTGTTTTACGTTAAGTTTCATTTGGGATTTGTAGGCAGATAGTAACAAGAGTTTTACATGAAGAGTACACTTACAAATTTTGGGGATGAAACCAAGTTGGAAGGGGTTATAAGAGCTTTGGAGGATAAGATTATAATTCAAAATGATCTGGACAAACTGGAGAAATGGTCTGAGGCAAATATGATGAATTCAACAAGGACAAATGCAAAGTACTCCACTTAGGAAAGGAACAATCCATTTCACACATACAGAATGGGAAATGACTGCCTAGGAAGGAGTGCTGCAAAAAGGGATCTAGGAGTGATAGTGGACCACAAGCTAAATATGAGTCAACAGTGTGACACTTGCAAAAAAAGCAAGTATGATTCTGGGATGCATTAACAGAAGTGTTGTGAGCAAGACATAAGAAGTAATTCCTCCATTCTATTCTGCATTGATTAGGTCTCAGCTGGAAAATTGTGCCCAGTTCTGTGTGTCACATTTCAGGAAAGATGTGGACAAACTGGAAAAGGTCCAGAGAAGAGCAACAAAAATGATTAAAGGTCTAGAAGACATGACCTATGAGGGAAGATAGAAAGAATAGGGTTTGTTTAATATGGAAAAGAGAAGACCGAGAGGGGACATGATAACAGCTTTCAAGTACCTAAAAGGTTGTTACAAGGAGGGAGAGAGATAATATATTCTCCTTAACGTCTGAGGATAGGACAAGAAGCAATGGACTTAAATTGTAGCAAGCGAGGTTTATGTTGGACACTAAGAAAAACTTTCTAATTGTCCAAGTGGTTAAACACTGGAATAAATTGCCTAGGGATAGTGGTGGACAAAATATGGTACGCAGGCTGTAATTGGTCTGCCAAGCCACCAGATCTGGCCTGTAGCCCAGTGAGAGTCTTGGACAGGCTTCCTGCCTGCCCCACCCCCACACACCATTCAAAGCGGCCAGCTGCAGGAGGCCACGTGTTCTCTGTGCACCCCTGGTGGAAACTTCACACACTGCCTGTACCCCCACCACAATCTTGCATCTCCCATTGGCTGGAAAATGGCCAATGGGAGCTGTCTGGGCTGTGCTTGTGGTGCAGTCTGTGTGCAAAGAGCCCCCTGGGTGCATGGCACACAGAGAGCACATGGACCCTGTAGCCAGCCGTTCTGAGCAGCATGTGGGAGGGAGCATTGAAGGCAGGGAGCCTGCCTGAAGGTCCCACTGGGCTGCTGGCCAGGACTGCCTAAGGCAAGCTCCTCCTAGTCAAAGCCTGCACCTGGCATCCCACCCTCCCTTGAACCTTCTGCCACACTTCCTGCATCCCTGCCCTAGGTCACAACCCCCTCCCAGACCCTGCACCCCCTCCTTCAGGTCAGAATCCTCTCCTGCACCCATGCCCCCTCCTGAACACTGCACCCCCTCCTGCACCTCAATCCCCTACCACAAGCTCCCTTCTGTACCTAATCTCCATCCCAGACCTTGCACCTCCTCCATTAATGTCATGGAGTGGTCTTTGACTACTTTTCAAATTCTTGGAGTGGCCCCCTATTCAAAAATTATTGCCCACCCCTGGCCTAGGGAGCTTGTGGAATCTCCATCATTGGAGATTTTTAAGAACAGGTTAGACAAACACATCCTGTCAGGGATGGTATGATGCCTGGTCCTGCCATGAGGGCAGGGGACTGGACCTGAAGACCTCTCAAGGTCCCTTCCAGTTCTATGTGATTCTATAAGCTGTACTCTCAACAACGCATCAGGAGCCAGTGTTCCACTGATCTCCTTCCCCACTTAACTTCAGCTCTGTCCCCTTCCTACATGCCTGGGCTGAGTTCTGGTCTTTCCTTATGAGAGAAAATTTTATGTATTTCCCTGTGAGCTATTAAAAAAGATTGCCCCCATCATTTTGTAAAACAACATACAATCAAATAGTCATACTTGATACCCTTGTTAGTGATTGCCTGGGATTTAGATACGGCAGGATTCGTTATTACCTAAAATCGCAGATGTGTATTTTTCTTCTCTTTTAGACTATTTACAAACATATCTATTTATTTAACCCTTTTGAAATTAATCCTAAAATGTGGTTTTATTAAACTGGACAGAATGTCTGTGTTGTGTTTTAATGTTATCAGCAAGAAGTACATGAGGGGGATGTTGTGTGTGTGTGTGTGTGTCTGTCTTTCTCATGTGGTGTGGACAGGTGATCTTTCCTCTCTAACATCATGGGGGACATCAGAAATAATTGGAGGGAGAATTCTCCCCTCAAATCACTCTCATAACATTTGCAGTTGCAGCATAACATAAAATATTACACAGACATAACAGCTAAGAAACATTTAATCCAGTGGTGCTTTTGAAACCTAACATAATTGCTTGAGTAAATCTAATTTAAATATCAAATTAAATGCACCTTTGGTAACTCTTAAGATGTTAGAATGAACTCTAAACAAGTCATATGTTAGTCTCAGTGCAAGTTACAAAAAGTTTTATAAATAAATATAGAGAAAATATACAAAAAGTGCAAAAATTATATATTTGCACTTTTTTGTATACCTACACGCACACTGCACATGCCATGTAAGCATTAGCCAGGGATAGCTGCAAAAGATGTTATAGCTACAAGCAAATGGTGCATCTGCCCTTCTAATTTATGCATCTGTAATTTCTATTATTGCATCACACATCACTCAGCAGTATGAGACTCACACAATCAGGGTTCTCTCTATCTTTAAAATGAGAAATGTATTGTCTACTCTACCTTTAACCCCTGCACCAGGGGCCATCATTCCTTATCCCATTCACCACTGAGCTGTGAACTTTATACTTCCCAATTATTCCACCTAAATTCTTCCGTGGTATGAGACTCTGTAACAGCTTCACCCTCAGTCTTCACACTGACAGCTAAGGATAGGAGAGACCAGCCATCTTTGAGGTCTTGTGAAATCTCTAGAACTTTTCGGTTTGTTTGTTAAAATGTTGGATTTGGCGAAACATTAAAAATGGTTCTCCCTTCCTTAAAACTGTTTATTTTTCAAAGGTCGATTTAATTTTTACTAGTGCATTAGAGCTAAATGGAAGCCTGTGCTATAGTTTGCAATTCTTTCTGCTTCTTATTTGAAAATCATTCTTGCCGTGACAATTAAATCAATTTAAAACAAAACAAAAACCAAGATATTAACAGCCCAGAACATGAAATCTGCTCGGGAAAAAACCAGTACTTCAGTCACTTAGATTCAGCGTTCCGGATTAGAATTTAGAATTATCAAGTAAGTTCTAAACAGCGCAAAAGAAACACTCACCCCGATAGTAATTCCTGCCATTCATGTCTGTCTCCAGTTTTCCCAGCAGGGCCCATCATTCATCAAACATTGACTGAGGAACTGTGTACTTCCTGGGGTTTCCAATACTGAACCCAGAACACATTCATTGCTTGTGTGAAGTGAAATACAAAAAGCAGGGTCTGCTATTCCCCAATTTGCGGATAATTATCTTTATTGTTCTGGTCTAAGACAACTCTGCCATGGTGGTCATTCTCCTCCTGTTCACAGCAGAAAAGAGCTCTCTCTCTCTCTCTCTCTCTCTCTCTCTCAGAGCTGGGTTGTCTGTGTTTCCCATCAGTGTTAAAACATGAATCACAAATACTACAGGTACCTTCAATGTTATACAGGAAAAGTGGTGTTCACACAGCCCTCAGCTTTGACCTAACTCTACTGTCATTGAAGCCAGCTGGAGTTTTACCACCCACTCCAATGCCAGGTGCTTTTGAAAAGCCTAACAGAAACCTCCCCAGACACACATTCCAGGATCAGTCCTCGTTATAGGGCATCATGTAGATACACTGCCCAGGAAAAAAAGAAGGAATGCACAGTGCTGCAGATACAACCCATTGGGACACAATGCTTCCAGAACACCCCTCTTCCACTGATGGGAAGGAGCATGATAAATCAGCCAATTGAAAATTCTCCCTCCTCCCCCTGCATCCATCCAGCTCTGCTGGTCAGTGGATAATGGGGCATGACTATATCTACTGGTTACTTCCTCCATGCTCACTTACTTGTGAAGGATGGAGTGGAGGGGGCATAGTGGGAGGGTACTCTACCCCTGCTCTGAACACTGATACCAATGAGATTGTTTAGGATGAGGTCATAATCCAACCCTAAGTCTAGAGTGTGACATTAAGCATTGCTACGTCCCAGCTGACATTATCAAGGAAGATAAAGGCAGGCTTTGGGCACCAACTTTAATCAGTGGCCCCTATGCTGACAACTATCTGTTGAGTAGGATCTTTCCTAAAGGGCCTGACTGAGGGTAAGTTTTGTGAAGCCCTTGCTTGGATCCAGTTATGTACAAAAATCATCTGTTTCAAGAGCTCATCCAGTCAGCTGGAATTCAGCTTAATGCACAAACAGATCCTTGCTTTTTCAAGCACCATCAAACACTTTGGCCCAGACTCTCAGCTGAGCTGTCGCTGCCTGCAATGCTCGGGGTGTGGGTAACAGGACCAGTAGCGTCTGCTGGGCCAGGGTTGAATGCAGGACTCAGAAATAGTTACCAAGCTGAGTCAGGAGATGGGTACCAAGGCTAAGCCAGCCTGGAGTCAAAGGCAGGAGTAAGGACCAAGACACAGCGAAAAAAAGCAAGGTTTGTAGCAATAGCAAGCCAGAATCTGCACTGATGCTCAGACAGTTCCCGGGCCAATTTCCTGAATTAAGCAGCAGGATTGGAGCAAGCAGGAAGCTGCAGGGTTCTGTTGCTCAGGCCTCTCCAGGAAGTACTTTGCTTTAGCACTTTCACACCGCTGAAATGTGTCCATCAGAAGAGTGACTGTTGCACACAAGGACAAGCTTGTCAGGAGGATATTTAGTCCACTTCTGAGTAGTACACAGGGCTTGGCCTGTCCCATAGCCATTTCACAAGGGCAAACTCCTCTTCAGTCCTCTCCTCTGCTACAGTAAACTAACTCATGTGCTTTAAAGAGGGAATTGTTTTTCCCTCGTCCTTGAGTCCTGAGCCAATCGACTTGCAAGACTCGAAGGAAACATAACTGGTGAGCAGGCACCGACGTATTTCATATTTTCTAAATGCGGATGTGCTGCGTGTGACATCCCTCATTAGTACGTGGCCTGAAGTCTTTGGCATGGACAACTGTCACACCCCGTACGTTCTTTTATTCGATATTTCCCCTAGACAATACTGGAAAGAGAAAAAAAGAGAACCGAGTGGGAGAAGTGTTTACATCTAAGGATTGGTGTGGTCCACTAGACAGGAAGCTAGCATAGGAATCAGCAGACTACTGCTTAATGTATTGCCAGGGCTTACCAGAGCTGACCCTCAGCACCTCTCGGTTGGTCGTTCATAGCCCTCCAGGCTTGCCCTGTCAGTTATGAAAGTCAAAAAATTGCTTGAGCTCCAGCATCACTTTCATTGCCAATTAAGCTCTGCAGGAGACCCATGTTCTGTGCCTGGCTCTGCTGCTGAGCTGATATGTGATCTTAGATAAATTTCTGTGCCTTTGTTTTCTCCTCTAAAACTGGGATAATATTTACTGGTGGCTGGTATTACAGAGGAAGTCACCGTAGAAGAATCAGTGATTCCTTCTGGATATGAACCCTGACTACACTGTGGTCTGATCGTCCACAGAAGTTTGATTGTGAAGATTTTTCTAGTTATAAAAATGAAAAAAGTCTTACATATAAAAAGGCCTGTTCCTTGTTTATATTAAAACCTTGTCTATATTAGAAGAGGTTTGCTGGTATAGCTATATTGGCAAACCCCCTAGAGTAAATGCAGCTTACACCAATAAAAGTGCTTTTGCTAATACAGGCCGTCCTCGCTATAAGTCCAAGATACATTCCAAAAAACTTGGACTTATAGCAAAACAACTTAAAGTGGAGAATTTTTTTCCCGCGTCAGACTTCCATTTAAGCAAATTGGAGGGAGTGTTTCACATGACTTACAGCGAGGAATGGGAGGACTTATAACGTATCAGTTCCGACAAACATCAACGACTTTAGTGTGGAACGGATGTATACCATGCCAACTTATAGTGGTGACACTCTGTATAGTTTATACCAGTCCCCCAAATGAAAGACGCTATACAAGCATAAAGTAGAACTGCATCTACTCAAAGGCCGTATAGAAAAGTTATAAGAATTACTGTTCCCATCAGTGACATTACTATAACCCCCTTTACATTTAAAACATGGGGCTTATGTTACAGGCTATGTTACACCGCTTTGTCAGCATGCCCTTGATGCTGCCAAAGAGGGTGTATAGTGGCCTTAGTAGGATTGAGATCCAGCCTGTAATTCTTTGCATCCTTTTGGATGCCTAGTTCTTTGTCCTTTTTAAAATGTTTATTTGCTGCTGGTCAAAGATACAGCAGCATCACATCAAAATAAGGACACAATGGAAAGAGGTATAGAACCTCCAGGATTCACAATGGAATCGCATGAAGGACACTGGGAGGGAACACAGACCCATCACGAGACACTGCAGAATTCCCCCATAGGAGCCATTCAGGATGTCTGAGACAAGTGTTAAAACAGAAAGTTGTGGAGGGAAGAGATTATACCTTCAGGAGGAGGGATTAAGAGAGCGAGGAGCATATGGGGTCATGAAAGAAACAAAGAGGAAGGAAGTGACTGTGTGAGAGGCTGGAGAAGGAAAGGGATATGAAAGAGAAGGCTGAAGTTATTGGTAAATTTACCTACAGCATGAATCAATATTGCCTTTTTTTAGCTCCCTTTTATTTTTGTCCCATTGTAGGTTTATTCCATTGACAGGCAGTTTTAAAGGCACTCCTGAGTTGAAACCTTGAATCCCAGGTCTTGGCCTAGACCAAACATTCATAGGCAAGACAAAGATTCTCCAAAATGGTATTTATAAATTAAACTTTAAATGTACCAGTGGTATCAGTGGCACTATATTAATCGAGAAGAAACAGCTGACGCAGCACAGGTAATGTGCTAGAGTTTTACTCAGTACACACAGGTAATTTTTAGCTCAGGACAGAAAGCTCTGTGCTTTAAAACAATCTATTGAAAAAATCAATAAAAAAAAAGCAGGAGCCCTTATGTTAAACATTGCCCACAAAGTTCAAAGTTCAAAGATGAATCATAAATTGAGTGAGATCCACTCAAAGGCGAATTCTCCATAACTTCACTAACAGATTTGACAGAACAACCAAACTCTTTCTCTGGAGTAGAGGACAGCTGCAGTGCACTGATGAGTGGCAATAAGGGCAAATGCGTCCGGGTTTCTGTTCAGCCAGCTAAATATGGAAACCCTCAATTGGCACCTATTATATTGTGCCTGGAAGGACAGCCCCTCCCCCAAGGCACTTACAGCATGCAAACTTTAAAAATTACTGCTTTTAGAGCTGTCCTGCTACAGCAGCACAATTTGTTAGAACTCTAGTAGTGTGTCTATAGGAAGGGAGAAATCAACTGCAGAGTCATTGATTGCGTGGAGTGATTGTTTGCCTCGCTGGTCCTTGTAAGTGTTTGATATCTCCACACAGCAAGGCTATGTCTACACTGCCCCCATTTTGCACAAAAAATATGCAAACAAGGCAAAGCGTGGAATATCGCCACGCCTCATTTGCATAATTAATGAGGCTCCATTTTTGCACAAGAGGCTTTTGCGCAAGAGCCGTTCTTCCACATTTTTTTCAGGAAGAACGGCTCTTGCACAAGAGGGGATTTTTGAGCAAAAAGGAGCCGTGTAGATGGCTCCTTTTTGTGCAAAAGCCTCTTGTGCAAAAACGGAGCCTCATTAATTATGCAAATGAGGCGCGGCAATATTCCACACTTCACCTCGTTTGCATATTTTTTGCGCAAAACGGGGGCAGTGTAGACATAGCCCAATGGTAGGTTTGATAGCCATTTTGCTGCATTCAGGTTCGTACAGATCGCCTCCTGCCTCACCACCGTGGCTGTACCAATGCACTCAGATTCCCTGTTGCTGCGAACATGGATTTGGGGGTAATTTCCATATGCAAAACACTGCATAGTAGGATGCAGTGAGGAGACTCATTTGTGGGGGTTCCTGTCTACAGTGAAGAGAAACCACTGGCCCAGCGGATCTGACCTAAATCCCTGACTCTATATTGGGTGTTGCAACCAGCTGGTAAAAATCAGCATTTGGGACAACTGTACATGTTTTACAAGTTCAAGGTACTCCAAACTAATTCTCCGGGGAAGGAAAAGGGCTTAAATGTCTCTTCACCTAAGGTGGCTGGAAAGACCAATGCATTTTGAGAGGTCACCAGTGCATCGTAATGTTTCAGATAGGCAAACCATTTTTGTTTCCTGGTGAAACAATTTAAAGTTTTACTGTGTATGCAGCATTTACACACATTTTTAGTAAAGGCAGCAAAGGTATAATAGAAATTTTACCTCTGCCAAATTTATCACTCTGTAAGAAATTTGTTACTACTTTCCCCATTGTTTTTA
Organism: Pelochelys cantorii; assembly: GCA_032595735.1. Classification (NCBI taxonomy): domain Eukaryota; kingdom Metazoa; phylum Chordata; order Testudines; family Trionychidae; genus Pelochelys; species Pelochelys cantorii. The sequence goes on along the minus strand of CM064326.1, from coordinate 250,552,522 downwards.
AATTAGGCATTGGAACACTATTACTCACATAGTAGCAATGAGATAGCAAATAGAACAAACAAAAGTTTGAACAAAACCCAAATTTTCATTTATTATGTCTAAATAGAACATTAATGCAATGTCAACCAACTGCTTAGGGTTTTATAGCAATTAATTCAGCAAAACTTTGCCACACAATGCATTTTACTTCCTTCACTAGGTTACTTAAAACAAACATGAAATACAGAAGAAAACATTCCATTAAATGTTTTCTCCTCTTTTGGCCTCTTTGTTAGGAAATAATACCAGCAAAATTTTTGATGCTGTAAATCAAAGTGCACTGCTATACAATTAACATTGTAAACAGTAAATGAGACTAGATTTCATTGAAATGAGCTTCAGACCAATGCTTGCAAACTTTCAGAAAATGGTTGGCAAATTTCAGCATGTCATATCCCGAAATACAAGGTGTGAATGCCCAGGGTTTGTTTTCTCTGGAATAACTCCCACTTTTAAGTAAAATTTGACATAATTCCATTTGGCACTTAACAAGCTCACCTATCTGCAAATTCAAACAGTAAGAAACAGTAAATCTGGTGATGTTCCAGGTTACTGGGAGCGCCTAATAAGACGTTGAAACTCCAAACTGAAATGCACAACTACAATTTATTGATTGCATCTGTACGATCACAGAAGGCCACAGAAGGCCAACACAAAACATATAATGGGCCTGGTTCACTTCTCTCATGTTACTGTAAATCAGGAGTATTTGTACCGAAGTCAGTGGGCATTACAATATTTCTGCAAAATTAATGCACATTTCTGTCCACACCAAGAGCTTTTTAATAACACTTAGAATTATTCTGATCACAGCTGGAGCAATATTAAGAAATAACAATTATTTGCACTCCCTCGTGTTTAGTTTCTATGTTACCAATGCCATCAATGCCATTTTGAAACAAAATGGCTGCCACGAACAGGCAGGTCATAAAAATCACCATTTTTTAAAAACATGTTTACTTTAACCATTGTGAGAAGTGATGCTTACCTTGTAAGTGTTTAGAATGCTGCATGTTTTTCTTGGAGTTTTAATATGAACCATATTCCTCTGACTTGAAGTGACAGTTTTCCTGAGGTTAGAGCCTTTATTTTTAAATATCAAAATCTCACCAGAAAAAGGTTAGGGAGCAATTGAGAAAGGCTTCTCACTGGAGTTTAGACTCACCTTCCCAAAGCTGGCAGCGTTAACAGGCTGCGTGTCATTTTTCTCACAGAAGTCCAAATAGTGCATGTAGAGAGCACTTCGAGGAATGCAAACGCCTTCTGCAATCTCATAGTTCTCCTCCAGCCTTAAAAAGCAAATACCAAACAAAGAAAACTGCAGATATGTTGGCTGCTCTGAATTATAAATACTGTGCAAACCTGCACAGTGACCTTTGCTTTTCAGTTAACCTCTGTTTTATTGTTACCTCATCTTTCCAATTCCCCCTACCCCCATTTTTCTGTTGCATTCTATTTAATATATAGATTGTGAGCTCACAGGGACAAGGATTGGCTTCTTTGTTGTTTGTTTGTACAGTACCTAGCACATGGTCCTTGACTGAAATTCCTAGGTGCTATTTTAATAATGGTATCATTACTTTGAAGCATATTGGGTTAAACGAATGAATGCACAATGACAGAGTAAAGAAATCACAACGTGGCAATGTTCTGATGCATCCTATATGATGAGTCAAAGCCAGTGTCACCTGAAATATCCTGAAATATTTTAAATACTTTCACTTCTGCCTGATTGCAAGATCCTTTACATAAAGGAAACAGGAGTAGCTAAAATAAAATATTTGCCTCAACGTAAGGCTCTCCACAGATCAAGTAACGTACAACAGTTTCTTACCAATGTGAATGTACAACACAGGCTAAGAAGAATCTACCAGGTGCTGAATGCAACATTAAGCTATTGTCCTATTCTACCTCAGAAAATAATAATTCCTCACACTATATTTAATTTTCAATAGAAGTATTGAGGGCGCGCACACACACACTTTGCCTTTAAATTGTGAGACTCTTCAAATAGGTGAGATTATAAATTATAAATCTCTTGGTCTGAGAACATGTGGCTTTGAAAGTTATTTCTGAAAGCTGATCTTTGCCAAAGCAGAGAGGCCCTAGTTCAGGCAGGTACTTAAGCACATCATGTCTAACATGAAACCCATGAGAGGTCCCACTGACTTCAATGCTCCTACTCCCATGTTTATAGTATCTTGCTGAAAGAGGGTCAGAAAGGCTACACTCCTTTTTTTTGTTAATTATATTGCTGAAATCAATATTTGCTCAGGAAACCTGGATTTTAAAGCAAACATGGCCCTGTAAGTAGTTACCTGTAAAAGTTCAGATCGCCAAATAACTCTGTTTTTCTGCCTTTGACAAACCCTCCCTCCATGACAGTTATTGTGACCATGTGTGACTGCAAACTATTTTAATAAGATATCTGGATGGATGAATGGAATTGGTTTGTAAGGGCAACATCTATTCTTCCTTGGTTTCTACAGGAATATCATCATGACATCGTTCCCCAAATTCATAGACCTTTAACAAGACCTCTTTTCAAAACCCAGTTAGTTCATTTCTATACCATAGCTGCTAATTGGCATGTCAGCTTTCCTGACCAAGACAGGACAGAAAGAAAAGCAGTTAATTATTTCTGTTCATATCTGATGAATTTTTCTCTTTTTCTCCTCTCTTTCACAGGGAGTCATTAGTCTTACACTGAAGAATGCTCCATTATACCTGAACTTTTTTTTTTAATGATCAACCCCCCCCATTTTACTCCACTTCTTTTATTTTCCTGCCTTTTATTTAACAACTTTATCATATTTTGAATTCAGCTTCATCCTACAGTATTGTAAAAGGATAATGAATTCAATCTGCTACCTAACAAATCATTATCAGAAATGTATGTGTGTCCTCCTAATAAAGCAATCCAGTAGTTCACTAGGAGAGCTTTTGTACCACTCGTAGTATTGCAATAAAACCCCTCATTTTCTATAGGAAAGACAATTTTATTTGCCCCTATTACTGTTCCCCTTTGTACTTACACACTTCTAGATTAAAAGGGATGACTCTGCAGCTGAATAATATTTTTGTAAGAGTTGATCACATGGACTTTTATTTTGAAATGAGAAGCTACAGAATATTCCAAGTTATTGCAATGTAACTACAGTGAATTCCTAGATTTATTGATGGAATTACTATGGCAGGGAAGGCCTATTTCTCTTAATCCTCTTTCCTCCTTTCCTAGTCCTCTTTAAATTATTTTGCCACTTATGTCCAATGAGTAATTCATATCACTGCTGAATTTGGCCCAGAGACTTTCATAGTAGTTGCACATGCCTACTTACTAGGCTGTATCCAACTGAATTTGGCCTTCTTTCATAGTCATACAAAGACAAAGTCCAAGGCAATAGCAGGCAGAGCTGTCAAACATGAAACTAAATAACAAAATATGTTTTATCTTGTGTTTGTACTAAGGATGTTAAAAAGCAGGTAATTGGGTAGTCATGTAACTGCTGAAGTTTTCAGTCGTTACATGGTTACATGCACTTGCAGCATGGGGCAGCAGACAGCTCCCCAGGAGCTGGTGCATGCTGGGAGCCAGCTCTTAAGCCGGCTCTTAGCATGTACCAACTCCTGGCTCCTGCCCTGCTCCCAGGGAGCTGGCTGCCACCCCACACTGCAGGCTCTGATACAAAGCCCAGAGTGCAGGATGGCAGCCAGCTCCCTGGAAGCAGGGCAGGAGCCTGCGTTTAACCGTTCACAGTATGTAGATAGTTATCCTATTACATTCCTAATTTGTATAGCACCTAGTGCAAGGGGTTCTGGTTCATGACTATAGCTACTTGGTGCTATCACAATATGATGATTAATCTGTGCTAATGAGTTAGGCTTTTTAGGAATGTGTAAATGACATCTTCACATCATGAAAGCTTAGCACTTAACAGCATTCTGGCCAAGATATTTGAATGTCTACTTGTATACAGTATAATCTATCCAGTAGCATAGCTTCTCCAGGTAAGATGAACGACAATCAAAGAGATAATACTAAGATAAAAAAAGAGAAGGAAGAAACACCAGACTACTTTTGTGTGACACCACTGCTAGATTGTGAAGCTCTGGGGCATTAATCAATAAGCTAACTGAATTATTTATTTTGACACAAGAAAAATATTTAAAAAAACAGTAGAAAGCTGCTGTGTCTAGTTCTGTTTCCGCTGATATTTCTGAGTGGCATATTCAATGGAGGAAACTAAATGCGCTACAAAAAGTCGAAAAGGGAAATGTGTGCACTAGATAAATGTGAAGGAACATAACATAATGTGTGGGTAGCAGGAAGCAGATAGACTTGCATGATGTAACAAGCAGTTTCCATTTCTGAATTCTAGGATTCTCTGGCAAATGCTTCTGAATGGGCATTATTGTGCAGAATGCATTCCAGCGGAGCTCAATGTCCCAGGAGTTTAGGGATTTACTAACCTTTATGACTGAGGAAGCTTGGAAGTATTTGGCTGAATATTGTTTATAGAATTTACATGTCTTCTTTTCAGAGCGCTATCACTGGCATGTGTTCCAATTCAGTCTCACTTCTTGGCTACTCTGTTATTTGCTCCTGGGGGAGGGGCTTGGAGGGAGACTTCTAACTGGCACTACCACAAAATAAACAATGTCCTGAATTTGAGGCTGCTAAACACTGTTGGCTATTTTATTTTAGATTGAGAGTCTTACATTGTATTGAGGTAAAATAGACTGGGTGAATAATGCAAAATAACAATACACCTATGAATAGTCACTCTTCACTTTTTAATGAGTTCTCTTTGGCCATACACACTTGCCTTTTTCATTCACTGACCAAACATCGGAAAGACTGAATTTCTTTGGCGCAGATACTTGCAGAAAGTGATTTTCATAGTCAAATTCAGTCATTTAAATTTCCAAGTCTGAGTGAGAATTTGCATCAGAATTGTTCATGACTTTCTCCAGTCAGAACGCTGACTATTGAGTTAGTTGTTCTAGATCAATCCATAGTCAAATAAAATGCAAAATTTCACTGAATACACTTTAAATAACAAATGTGAGGAAACAGCAATCTGCTCATGAATATTCCACATGCCGGAAAAGAGGCAAAATCATTGGATGGATTATTCTTTGCAATTTATTCATTCAGGTCCATGGCAAAGCATGTTGGAGGTAGACCACCAACCTAATTTTCATACTGGAATGGAGAAATTAGAACCCCAAGTTTTCCAGTTTGGGGCTCAAATTAGCATGTACACACCTAAAATGTGTATTTGAGTTCCTGAGTGACAATCTAAGGGTCCAAGTGCAAAATCAGGTACTCATGTTTGAAGACTGGCTCCTTTACTTAATGTCTCTTTAAAGACATGGGTCTTATGAGACTGACCCAGCACTATAAGTATCCCAACCTTTTGCTAAGTGAGGTATTGTATGGCAGTCATCCATTTACCACCTGACCTGCTGAGGAGTACTGACAGCTGACGTAGTGTGGCAATAACAATAGCCTCTCAAGCTATTTGCTTTGAAAAGTAATAAAACAAGTCAAAGGACACTGATTTCTAACAGGGTACCTGGGGTCCAATCCACAGACCAATAGTGTTTCAGATCACAATTCCAAAGCCCAACCTACCAGATGCAGAGCACTTTCCACAAAGCGTTTTGTGCCCTTCACTCTGTGAAATAAACAAACTAACAATTTTTTTTAAAAAGTAGAAGACATGAGTTACTGAAATAGAGCTCAAAAGATTGTTATCAAAACACAAATGAAACGCATTAAATATGTGTGAACAAGTGAAACGCCCCTCACTTATTCACAGCACTAGGCACAATAATGCTTTATTGCATTCTCATCTACTTTTAGTCCTGCCCCTCCTTGTCTCCTTCCTCCCTGCTCCTCCTCTTAGTTTCTCCTCCCTATCTTCCTTCTCCCGGGATAGGATGCCATGTGCGGTGAATCACGCAGTCAAACTCCTCCTGTTTATTTTCTTTCTCTACTTTATGCCATTCGGACCTCATCAAACAGGAATGGACATTAGCACCTGGTTGAGTGCTTTGCTGAATCAGGACCTTGAATCCTGAAAAACCCTTGGCATTTATTTTTCTTTATCTTTCTAAAATTAAACAAACCAAACCTTTCATTGCTCAGGTGGCAAATACATCTGTCCAAAAGACTTATCCAAACTGGATGTGAACTCGCTCAGTGCACAAAAAACAATAAATAGGACAGCCAGCAAGACACATTACCATATAGAGTGCAAGTGAATAGAATGCCCACATGAAGTCAAAATGCTATTGCTTTGCGAGGTTTCTCAGACCTGCAGTCTTTTTACTTGGGAACAGAGCATGAAAACAATAAGGAATCATCAAAGAAGTTTTTTCTTGTTGTTGTTTTTTTGGGGTGTTTTTTTGGAAAAGGTATCTTACCATTGCAAAGTAGCTGGTGTAGAGTGCGGCTTGGATGCTCTGTTATTTTCTTTTTCCTCATCTATTGAGAAATGAAAAAAACAGTATGTCATTTCAATGGGAATTGCGCTGACATTTATGAACTGACAAGGAACCATCTATTGCAAGAATTCTGTCAGACTTCACAGCCTTCCAAAAACGGAGACTAAATTCTGGAAATATGTAAAATGGTCCCGATAGAATAGTTCCCATAAATGCTGCTAAAGCTATGTATATTTTGGCTTGCAGCAGGTTGACAATATGTAACAACCTCCTCCCACCATGGTCATTAGAAGAATCTGAATCTGGGACCTTCCACACCACACAGCACACAACCACTCTACCAATTGAGCTAATAGAGCAACTGTTCCTTGAGTCCCATGATTTCTTATAAAGGTAAAAAAATAAATTTAAAATAATTCCCAGGCAAATGTGACTTGCAAGGCTGCACATATTCAGAGGTTAGAGGAGTTCAGAATCCCTCTCAGAAGGGCTGTTTTTAGTAATGTACAATACATCTCTGCTGTCACCAGAATCCTCAGATGTATTTGTATTCAAACTCAGCATTTCCTAGTCTCAGAGGGGTAGCCATGTTTGTCTGTATCTGCAAAAACAATGAGGAGTCTCATGTCATCTAAGCCCTGGTGTGTCCACACTATCAAGCCCATTATTTTGAAATAAGGGGCTGGTTATTTCAAAATAATAACTCCTGCTTTCCACGAGGAATAATGCTTATTTCAAAATAACTACTCCTCAGAGTCTTTCAGAATAATTACTTCCCAGTGCTTCTTGGGGCTCTAAGTCAAGGCAGCGTGTCCACATTAAGGGAGCCTTCCTCGGACTGATTTTGAGGCTTCCCTGTATTGTGGACATGCTATTTCAAAATAGTTATTTCAGGAGGTATTTCAAAATAATTTCCCAGTGTAGACATATGCTTAGAAACGAACGGGCATAAGTTTTCATGGGTAAAGCTATTTCATCTGATGAAGGAGGTGTTACCCACAAAAGCTTATGCCCTAATAAATCTGTTCGTCTCTAAGGAGCCAAAGGACCATAGATCCCTGTAAGGTGTGCGCCTGTGTGTCCATGCACAAAAAATTCTTTGCCTGCCTACTTTGTTTGCAGAGATGCGCAGCAGCACTCACTTTCCTGCAGAAGGTGAGTGGCATGGTAGGTGTCTGCTCCAGGCTGGAGCTGGGACTGGCTGAGGCGGTGTAGTGGGGGACCGCTGGTGGGGGAGCCGGCTGAGGCATTATGGTGGGGGGCCCACTCCAGCGGCCAGGGCATGCTCCGGCGGTAGGCCAGGACCTGCTGCATGGCGGGGGGCCAGGGCCTACTCCAGCGAGGGCCCAGAGCCGGCCGCATGGCGGGGGGCTGGGGCCTGCCATGAGTGCATGATGGAGGGCCGGGGCCTGCTCCAGTGGCCAGTGCCTGCTGCAGCTGCATGGCCCCCCATCATGATGCCTCAGCCAGCCCCAACCAGCGGTCCCCCCCATCATACCACCTCAGCCAATCCTGGCCCCAGTCCCTACTCGGGGGACCGGGGCCAGAGGAGCCAAGTGGCAGGAGCAGCTGGGAAGTGACCACACGGCCCTGGCCCCAGCTCCAGTCCCACATCAATGTTAAAGGTGTTTGGTTTGAAGTCTTAATTTGGGCCTCTCTAAAATTATAAACAATTTTTAATATGCTTCTATGCCTTGCCTGTTTGTGATTTTGGTCTTTTGTTGACAGAATCTTACTAGATTTTTACACTGAAGTGTGTGGGGTTTTGTTTGTGGGGCAATATTCTGGAAAAAAGTGGGAAAACACAAGATTATCTTTATAGTAAATTAATGTTTTAACAGGTCTCCATTTAGAGGAAAAAAATGATAATTAGGACTCATAGAAAATCATTCCAGTGATACTAAGAAAGTGAGAGTCCTTAAGACTGATCAAAAGAGTCAAGTGTTATGCTTGATTTCTTAAACTATCCTATAAATCTTCTGAAAAAAGCATAACATTTAATAAAATAGTATGTTAGGTGATACTTAAGGGTAAAGACATTTTTGTTATCTTTATCTGTAATATCATGAAAATGTGCCTCAGGGACTTTAAAACATACACATAGATAATAAATATATCCTCAGTTCCACACTCAGCTCAGTGCATGATGGATTGAATGTTCAGACTTTAGTCAAACCTGCATAAATACTCATACATTGCAAACAGTTAAATGCCGTACTAAATGTTAATGCATTAAGTAGAACTACCATGTAAAGCAAATGAAAATGCAGGTTTCTCCTCTGAGGATCCTCTGAGGAACTAAAGGGCAATATATTTTCTCTCTCTCTCAAGTGCTTGTGCCTGTTTTTATCTTAAGATATTTGGAATGTTAGATTAGCTTTCCCTGCTTTTAGAACAAGACTTTTAGAGGTTTCAGATACAGGCTCAAACTTTAACTGAAACGATGGGTGTCTTTAATATTTAACACACACATCATTTGTCCTGGATATTAGACATTTGAGTTAGATATATTTTTAACCCTATCCCCTTCCCCTGAAAAATAGGTAAACACTAACTAAAACCAAATCTCCCACCACCAACTGCTTACATTTGAGTATAACGGAATTACAAATAAACAAAAAATAGTTCACCAGCTGACTACAGATTGTCAGAGTATTCAAGACCTAAATTTCAAATGAAAAAAACAAATAATAATAATGACAACAACAACAACCACCATCAAGGCTTTCGTTATGTATCCTCAAAAGCATAAAAATTCAAAATCCGAATTTATATCTTTCTTTGTAGGTGCCCATAACTTGCAATGCCACAGGTTCTATGTAATGTGGACACCTCTCCACTAGATTATAGGCTGAGACAACAGACCCACTGTCACGTCATAGGGATGAAATAGTGTATTCGATTAACCAGTTAGCAAAAGCTTATTGGTTAATGCTATAGACTACACGCAATTCCCTCCCCGCCCCCCCAGTAAATTTTTTAGCAGACTGGCCAGTAGTCTGGCTCAGTCATGGCTCACACTGGGTCTGGGACCTATCCCCGCGGCAGCTCTTCATTTAAAGAGTATTAGAAGCCAGGCAGGCAGGCAGCCCAGCTCATTTCTGGCTCAAAATGGGGTCCAGGAGCTCAGATCCCCACCCAGACAGGGGCTGCTGCCACTCTGCGCTGCTGCCTCTGTATCAGAGGCAGCAGCGTGGGGCGACAGGCAGCCAGTCCATGAGGGGAGCTGATACAGAGGCAGGAGTGAGGAGTGGCAGGGAGCTCTTCAGGAGTGGGGCTGGGTTGCACTGGCTGCTGGTCCCACCCCCGGGAAGTACAGAATAATCGAATGACCGATAAGAATTCATGAGGTTAATTGACTATTCAATTAACCAATATTTAACATCTCTATCACATAAACTACTGAATAACCATTATATATCAGATGACTTTCAAACACTATTAGCCGGAGCTTGATTATGCTACCACTAACTAACAAACAAATTGCTTATTACTGTGAATAGTCCCATTGATGTTGAGACTACTCACAGTTGTGATCCCTTGTTTTAGTATTCTTTCCCTTTGTTTAGTATTCTTTCTTCCATAGCATATATATCTAAGATATTTGTTAGCAAGAGGTGGGTGCCACGGTGGCACACATCCAAACAAGCACACGTGACCTCAATGTTGGTGCACAAGACAAAACTCTCTCCACTCACGGCTGAAAAATCTTAGAAGGAACACTGCACCGTCACGCCCGCCCAGTCAGAGGCTCAGGGCTGGCTGACTGGGCGGGGCTGATTAATCACCTGTGAAGCTGTGCTGCCAGGCAGCTTAGAGGGAACACTGCCCAGGACTCCTCATTGTTTCGTAGTTTGTAATAGTGTAATAAGATCCCTACCAAATTCCTGGTCCATTTTGGTCAATTTCACAGCCATAGCTTTTTAAAAATTGTAGCTTTCATATTGTCAGCTATTTAAATCTGCAGTTTCATGGTGGTGTAATTTCTGGGGTCCTGACCCTTAAATGAGTTGTGCAGGGGGGTCACAAGGTTATTGTGAGGTGGCGTTGCAGTACTGTTACTCTATACTGCTGCTGGCAATGGCACTGCCTTCAGAGCTGGGCTGCTGGACAGTGATGGCTGCTGGCCATGAGCCCAGCTCTGAAGGCAGAGTAACTGCCAACAGCAGCACAGACGTAACGATGGCATGATATAGTGTTATCACCCTTATGTCTGCGCTGATGTTTACAGAGCTAGGGCCTCAGCCAGCAGCTACCACTTTCTGGCTGCCCAGCTCTGAAGGCAGCAGCACAGAAGTAAGGCTGGTATTGTATGGCATTGCCACTGCTGCTTCTGTGCAGCTGCTGGGGGGGTGTTGCTTTCAGAGCCAGGTGCTCAGCTAAGAACTGCAGGCAGTGCAGAAGTAAGAGTGACAATGCAGCAACACCCCCTAAAATAACCTTGTAACCCTCCCCCCATAACTCCCTTTTGGGTCAGGACTGCCAGTTTGAGATATGCTGTTCTCCTCCATACAATCTGTATAGTATAGGATAAAAGCACACAAAGACCAGATTTCACAGGGGGGTGTCCAGATTCGTTGGTCTTTGATGCATTTTTCATGCCCATGAATTTGGTAGGGCCCTACTAATAGTACATGGACCATAGATCAGACAGCACAGATTGACTACAGAATATTCACAATTTTAACCCAACCTTTGAGTCAGGCCTAAAGGCCATCAAATGCCATAATGGTGAATGTCTCCACTGCTGGTTCTGTAATATATTTTGTTTTTGTACAGGACAGGGTTGTTAGCTCTATGCCTAAACCCAAACCTGGAGGACCAGAGTGTCTGATCTCCCGCACAAACCAGTCCAGCATGGTTGAACCTGCCAGAAGAAAGCATCTCCCTCAGCATAGAATCTGAGCTTCATTAAATATAATCTGGAAATGATTAAAATACAACACCACAACCAAACTCTAGATTTCTCAGAGCAGCGTACTTTTATAGCTACTTTATAGCGCACAATGTTGGGGAATGATAAAGTTCATTTCATACAACTTGCCTCAGAAAAATCCTCCATATCTTTCAGCCCAGAACAATCTCAAACCAAAACCTATTCACACAGTGCAGCCAAAAAGATATAAGGTTTATCGTTACCAGGAGGCACCAGGGGTGTCATTTCAGACTTGGGGGGGGAGGGGAGAACCTGTGCATGCCATGATGGGGGGGAGAGTGAAAGCATGGGGGGGTGGATTGAGTACAGAGGCTTCAGCAGTGTTACTGAACACAGTCAGTACAAGCCAAGCACCAAATCCACCATTCTCCACACATGCATCATCTCTCCTCAGGGACTACCAAGGTACTGGAAAACTACAGGGGTTTTTTTGGCAGTCAGCTTAGCAGTTAGCTGACAGGAGCCCTGTATCTAATTCCTATATAAAAGAAAGAAAATTAAATAAATATTAGATCCACTCCGCTCTAACACTCACATATTCTGACATCTTGGGGCAAGTCACCTAAGGACACTGGTTAGCCTTAAAATGTTAATGTCTATTCTTACTTTGTTACTAACTCTGTGGTGAGAGAGAGGCCCCATCAGGACTCCTGGGCTTTATCTCAGCTCTGGAAAGGAAATGGGGTCAAGTGGGTTACATCAAGGGGGCAGATACATTTCAGTTCTGTATAAGAACATCAGAATGGCCATACTGGGTCAGACCAAAGGTCCATCCAGCCCAGTATCCTGTCTGCCAACAGTGGCCAATGCCAGATGCTTCAGAAGCAATAAACAGAAGAGGCAATCGTCTCGGTCCATCCCCTTTTGCCCTTTCCCAGCTTCTGGCAAACAGAAGCCAAAGATACCATCCCTGCCCATTTTAGCAAGTAGTCATTGATGGACCTACCCTCCTTGAACTCATTTTGTTCTTATTGGAACCCTGTTATTGTTTGGGCTTTTCTACCATCTCCAGGCAAATAGTTCCACACGTTGATTATGAAAAAATAATTTATTTTGTTTGCTTTAAGTCTGCTGCCTGTAAATTTAATTGGGTCAGTTTCTTGTGTTATGTTAGCGAAGGAATGAATACCATTTCCTTATTCTATTTTTCCACAGCATTCATGATTTTCTAGACATCTAACATATCCCCCCACCCTTTAGTTATTTCTTTTCCAAGCTGAAAAGTCCCAGTTTTGTTAATCTCTCCTTATATGGAAGCTGTTCCTTACCCCTAATCATTTATGTTGCCCATACTGTACTTTTTCCAAATATAATATAACTTTTTTTATATGGGGTGAGCAGATCTGCATAGGGTATTCAAGATGTGGGCATACAATGACTTTATATACAGACAAAATATGGTATTTTGTCTTATATTATCTATTCTTTTCCTAATGATTCCCAATATTCTATTAGCTTTTTAGTTTTTAGGCTGCCACTGCACATTGAACAGATATTTTCAGGAAACTATTCACAATGATTCCAAGATCTCTTTCTTGAGTGGTAACAGCTATTTTAGACCCCATCATTTTTTGTATCTAGTTAGGATTATATTTTCCCATGTGCATTACTTTCCACCTTATCAACATTGAATTCCATCTGCCCTTGTGTTGTCCAGTCATCCAGTTTTCTTAGTTCCCTTTGTAATTTTTTGCATTCAGCTTTAGATGAGTCCCTGTTTACCCACCTTTTAAAGAACATTTATACATTTAACACAGTGATCCAAATGCAGATCCCAGCAGCACAACACTCATTCCTACTCTTTCCCCCCATCTTTTAAGTGGCATACCCAGCAATGTTTTCATGATGCTATAACGATCCTTCAATTACTGGAATGCCCAGCCTTTTGTTATTCTGTATCACCCCATCTCCCTCTTTTTATAACAAACTCCCTGCCCCAAAGGCAAACCTGCAAGCAGCTCAAACTCTGTTGCATTTAAGAACTGTCTCTGGAGTCTGGGCATGGGCTTTAAGCAGACCTCACGCATGAAATCCAAGGGATTGAAACTTGGGGGGGTGAGCCTACTGGCCCCCTAGCTGCCGATAAATGGCACCGTTGGGAGGCACTGGAGATGGATTGGCCATGTGCTTCGGATGGAAATTAATTCCATCACAACTGAAGGCAGGCGAACTTGAGAACAACATGGCAAAGAGCTGTAGAAGCTGAGATAAAATACCTGGGGTACAGCTGGTAAACCATGGAAAGACTTGTCAGAAACAGACAGGAGTGGAGAACTTTGTCACTTTCCTAAGCCCCAGAGTCTTAATGGGTACTAACTAATTATGGAGTCTTGCCAGAATGTACCAGAATGCCCTTCCAGAACTTTCTGAGGAAGCCAGAATGGCACCTAGTAGTGATTCCTGTTCTTGTTGGTACTTCTTAAAGCCTGAATTCACCCTCTGATTTAGCCAGCCTATTTGCAAGAAATTTGGCCCCCACCACTCTGCCATGTGTTGCTACATGGCTTAAATGTATACATCTTCCTCACTTCTCCTGACTAGTCCGCACTGATTTTTTAAAGGGAAAGAGGAAACCCTCCGATAATCACATGGCTCCAGGAGCTGGGAATTAAAGACTAACACCAGATACCACAATACTTGAGATAAAAAGAACAAAAAATGGCAACATTGCGTCCTCTCTTTTCTCACTGGCGGTCAGGGCCACCCGGGGGGGGGGGGCAAGTGGGGCAATTTGCCCCAGGCCCCGAGCCCCGCAGGGGCCCCCACAAGAATGTCTGAAGTCTGAGGTCTGAGACAGGGAGTACCAGCAAGGGGCTCCCAAAATTGCTTTGCCCCAGGCCCCCTGAATCCTCTGGGCAGCCCTGCTGGCGATGATGAGCAGTGAAACAGTTAACAATGATGCCATTTAAAGTGTCATCATCCCAGGGCACTCATTTAAATGAATGGTTCAGCTCTCATCTTAGAGCTATTGTTTCTGCCTACAAATTCCTACATTCCTTCAGTCACACTCACTTCACCTTTTGAAGATTTTCTTTGCAGTCATCTTAGCTGGAGACCAATATTTTTTTAAATGAAAGCCAAGACTATAGACTTTCTCTATGTCCCTCCTCCTCCTCAGCTAGGCCAGGCAGGTTCAGGACATACTTCAGGAAACACTACTCTATTTAATACTTCCCAGCACAGCATTTAGGCCAAAATTTTCCAGAGAGATTTTTGAGTGTTTTTTGGGGGCTTTGGGGCAGCCTCTCCCACTCCCTCCCCCTCAGGAGCCTCTGTCTGTGGGGAGCTTAGACTCCCCATGGACAGGGACTGCTGCCACCCTGTGCTGGTGCCTTGCTATCAGAGGCAACAGCGTGGGGTGCCAGGTGAAAGGAACCAGTTTAAAAACCAGCTCCCTTCTTGGACCAGCTGCCTGCTGCCACATGCTGCTGCCTCTGATATAGAGGCAGCAGTGTGGGGTGGCAGCAGTCCCAGTCCGCAAAGGGGGTGGAAGTGGACGGAGGAGGCTGCCCCAAAGCAGCCTCTGTCCACGGTGGCCCAGGCTGGCTGTGGACAGAGGTTGCTCTGGCAGCAGCCCCTGTCTGCAAGGGGTCCTAGCCCCCCATGGACAAAGGATGCTGCCAGAGCAGCCTCTGCCTGTGGTGAGCCTGGGCCTGCCACAGACAGGGACTGCTGCCACAAAGCAGCCTCCATTTGCAGTGGTCCTGGGCTCGCCATGGGCAGAGGCTGCTTCGTGGCAATCTCCTCCTCCCCCCTGCCTCTGATAGAGGTAGCAGTGCAGTGGGGGGCAGGCGGCTCATGGAACCAGTGATGGAGGTAACCAGCTTTTAAGTAGCCTGCATCCAGCACCAGCTCCTGCTTCCCCCTGTTGCTGCCTCTAATACAGAGGCAGCAAGGAGGGGAATGCGAGTAGTCAACTAGATCAACCAATAAGTCGAAGCTTATCGGTTAATCGATTAGTCGACTACTTGTTCACATCCGTAGCATAGGCATATGATACAATCTTCAATTATATTACCACATACTGCATTTTTTCCACAGGGTACCTGCCTCATTCAGTGCACTGGTTAGATGCACAAGTTTAAATAATTTTTAAAAAGGTAATTTCACAGGGTTTATTTAAAAAGGAGAAGGGCAAAACCAAAACCTGTTACATGCAACTATCTCACCAGGGGAGCCTGCTCTACTAACTCTCTCTGTCTGTCTCTGTCTCTCTCTGTCTCAATCTCGTCCAGCCCCTTGAGGTTCCTCTCAGATATGGAGAAGAAACATGCTGCTGAGTCTCAGGGGGCCCCCAGCTGGTTTCTGCCTAATATGATGCTTCCAGAGGGGCCACGGGCCACATCCAGGGAGGGGAGGGGAGCTCAACCTGTTTTTCCCCCCACTACAGCTGCTCTGGAATCTCTCAGACATTCCCAGAACACTTTCTGCTGCAGCTTTGATGTGGGCATCATGAGATTAGCTTCAGAGTTGCTCTACAAAGTACAAAGTTAGATTAGTTTAAGCTTCGCCATTCAGGACAGCAAAAAATTTCACATCCCATTCAGCATAGACACCGGTAGGTCAGTGGAAAAATTCTGTCAAGCTAGCTACTGCCCCTCAGAAAGGTGGATTTACTATGGGGACCAAAGAATCCATCCATCGCTATAATAAATATCTACACCACAGCAGCACATAGTAACACTGCAGCTGTGCTACTGCAGCATTTCAGTGTAGACATACACCTAGAATGTGTGTGTGGGGGGGAGGGGGGATGTTGTTATTCCAAAAGTCTGCCAAAATTTTCCTAGGGGGAGGAAAAAATGAATGAGAGAAGGGAAAAGGTTATTTTTAGCAGCTTATATCTGAGCACAAGCTAAACAGACTGTTTTGGGACAAAGAAGAGACAATTCTGTAGCCAGAGAGCATCCCTCCTGTTGAACATTAAAAGTGTTCTGCAAACAATGAAGGTGGGAGAGGCTTGCAGAGAACGGATCACAAGAATCTTTCATAAAGGAAAATGGCAACCCAAGTACAGATGTCACTACCAGTCCCCCTACAATATGGCACTAACTATTTTACGCACCAATGTCTTTTCCAATGCTGCTGATTTTTAAGACATAAAACCTATAGATGGTCTCAAATTATTATTTCAGGGACCAGGTACAAAAGGCCGGAATTTGTCCCTAACCCTCCTCTTATGTTTTGGGTTATTATCCCCAGATCCAAGGTCAGACATTAACCTAAATTAATTCTTCCTATTTGTATTAGCAAAGATGGTTAAAAAAAAAGGAACAAGTATCCAACCCTATGAAATCCAGTGGACCCTGTTCCTTCCACAGACTACAAATACTAAATTTATTCTGTCTGTTTTGTTCAATGGACAGGCTTTGTGATGCTTATTATCTTTTCATCTATGCCAGCCTGATTTAACTTTCCCTTAGGACATCATTCGGCACTGGATGAAATACCTTATCAATATCTAAATTATACAGCAGTATAGTCACTACCCGCACACATTTGGTTGCTATGTTTTCATGTAAAGAACTATGAGCAGGTACCTTATCCAATCTGTTAGTAAGCACAATCTCTCAAGATGATCTCATCTGAGGAAGCGGGTTTTGCCCATGAAAGCTCATGATACTATATATATATTTTGTTAGTCTATAACATGTCACAGGACTACTCATTGTCTATCTACTATGAATAGTCCAAACTCATGGCACTTAATTTTATTAACACCAAAATTAAGGATAAGATCATAAACCCCAGCTAATACCTTCCTCTAAGGTTAGTCCGCTCCTGGGTTCCCCCTTTCAGACTCTGCAGCCTACACACGAAATAGTATTTTTTAATTGAAAATTGGATTCTCAATAAAAACTAAAATTTTCAAGAAAGTGCATCCTCAAAAAAATCCTCATTTTTGGTGTCACAAAACTGAAAACTTTCAGTTTCTCTGGTTTGGGGCAAATACTTTTCATTGATACAAAAAAACAACATTTTTTGTTTGCTGGATAAAAAGCTCAGATTTTCCAAGGCTATACCTAGACCACAGAGTTTTGTCGGAAAAACGGCCATTTTCCTGACAAAACTTGAGTTATGTCCACACTGCAATTGTGTTCTTTCGACAGTAAATCGAAAGAACACAGGGCTTTTTGTGCAATTGGTAATCCTCATTCTACGAGGAAGAAGCCTTTTTGCGAAAGAGCTCTTTTGCAAAAAGGTGTGTGTAGACGGGAGAGAGGGAGTTTTTTCGGAAGAAGAGGGAAGAGGAAAAAGCACACGTGCCCTGGTGGCCATTCTGTCCATAGCAATCACAGCTTACATGCGAGATAGCGTCCAGGCAGACTGGACACTATCTTTTGAAAAAGCACATTTCTTTTTTGATGCCTTTTGCAGTGTGGATGCTCTCTTGCACAAGAAGGTTTTTTTGGAAGATCTCTTCCGAAAAGAGCTTCTTGCGCAAGAAGCCTATAGTCTAGATGTAGCCCAAGAGAGAATAGTTTTGTCATCAGCTCTAAAACTATCTGTTTCACTAAGTGCTTTTCATTTAAGTGACATTATCATGGATATTGGACAATTATCATTAAGAACTCCAGTTTTATCTAAGATGATGAAAAATTAGATTTATTTTTGTACAGCAAGAAGTGATAATTCATAATTATAACATCACAACTACAAATAAGTGCTAGTTTAAAACACTGCCCATTAAATACAATGATAATCCACGTGTTCTAGCAACATAAACAAACGAATGGGCTTTGCCAGGTTAAAATGGTATTGTGTGATTTTTGGTTACATCACAATAAAATTTTAAAAATGAAACCTGAAGGGGCTGTTGCTGGTTACTCAATGCTAATATAAATTGATCTTGAAGTCCTTGTTCATTCCTTTCCAACACTTTGAAGCAGTGCTTAATTTGAAATGAAAGAGAGAAGAAGATGGGTAAGGGTGTGTGTTTGTGTAAGGGTGTGTGTTTTCTTTGGTGTGGTGAGGAGGGTAACTGCACCTGAAAGAGGAGAGATGGGGCAGATGAATTATGGGTATGAAATTATACACATACCCATCATATACATTTGTGTGTATAGGCTTGCCTACTTCTGCTGTATGAAATATAATAATAGAATCCTAGGGTTGGAAGAGACCTCAGGAGGTCACTGACTCCAACCCCCTGCCCAAAGCAGGACCAATCCCAACTAAATCATCCCAGCCAGGGCTTTGTCAAGCCAGGATTAAAAAACCTCTCGGAATGGAAATTCTACTGCCTCCCTAGGTAACTCGTTCCAGTGCTTCACCACTCTCCTAGTGAAATAGGTTTTCCTAATATCCAACCTAGACCTCCCCCACTATGACATGAGACCATTGCTCCTTGTTCTGCCATCCATCACTGCTGAGAACAGCCTCTCTCCATCCTCTTTGGAAACTACCTTCAGGTAGTTAAAGGCTGCTATCAAATCCCCCCTCACTCTTCTCTTCTGCAGACTAAATAAGCCCAAATCCCTCAGCCTCTCCTCGTAAGCCATGTGCTCCAGCCCCCTAATTATTTTTGTTGCCCTCCGCTGGACTTTCTCTAATGTGTCCATATCCTTTCTATAAAGGGAGGCCCAGAATTAGATGCAATTGGACGAAGCTGTGGCCTCACCAGTGCCAAATAAAGGGGAATAATCACTTCTCTAGATCTGCAGGCAATACTCCTCCTAATGCACCCTAATATGCCATTACCCTTCTTGGCTACAACAGCACACTGTTGACTCATATCCAGCTTCTCATCCACTGTAATCCCCAGGACCTTTTCTGCCAAATTGCTACTTAGCAAGTCAGTCCCCAGCTTGTTACAGTGTTTGGGATTCTTCCGTCCCAAATGCAGGACTCTGCACTTGTCCTTGTTGAACCTCATCAGATTTCTTTTGGCCCAATCCCCCAATTTGTCTAGGTCACACTGGACCCTATCCCTACCCTCCAACGTATCTACATCTCCCCCTAGCTTAGTGTCATCTGCAAACTTGCTGAGGGTGTCATCCATACCCTCATCTAGATCATTAATAAAGATGTTGAACCAAACCACCCCAGAACGTACCCTTGCAGCACTCCACTTGACACAGACCACCACCACAACTGGCCCAGTGCCACAATTCCCCGGGTGCATGAGATGGGGTAAGGAAAAGATGACAGGGCAAGAATGGAGTCCACTTACTGTATAACCCACAAACTATTGACTGGTACATGGAGATGTGTCTTGCCCGCAGGCCTGGGAGTTTCTTTGTGCCAGAGGCTTGGCCTTTCTCCTGACTGGACACTTTGCTTCAAGGCTATCAGTATGCAGCTCTGTCTGTGGTTTGAACTAAGGCCTACGTTTTCATAAGCGCCTATGGTTCTGGCTTCCCAGCTTTAGAGATACCTTCATTTTCAGAGTCAGACTTTTGACCAAAGTCAATGGCAACTAGGAGGGTTCAGCAGCTTGGAAACACAGACAACTCCCCCCCACACACCCCGTGTGTTAAGCTGCATATGTACAAATGGAGAAATCCAAAATTAGTGGACACTTTTGAACATTTTGATTTTAATCTCTACGTCTGCCAAGTAGCTGGGGAAGAATCTACCCTTATACCTGTTGGTACAGCATTTGCGCAAGAGGGCTTTTGCCCGAACGGGAGCGTCATAGTATTTGCGCAAGAACACTGACGATCATACATTAGATCGTCAGTGTTCTTGCACTAATTCAAGCGGTCAGTGTAGACAGCTGGCAAGTTTTTCTGGAAAAGCGGCTGATTTTCCGGAAAAACTGGCCAGTCTAGACACAGCCTATATGTACAAGGACAATGAAATCAGACAACTTTTCTTCAAACTTTAATTTCCAACGGCTTTGAAAACACAGTGAATTCTCCTTTGCTATGTATGAGTTCTCTACAAACTTAGGTTCATATATTTGGTAAAATGGAATTAATCCTTGAACTATAATTTAATGCCAAAGGACTGTCTAATTGTAATCTTCCTTACATGACTAGTATAGTAAGACAGCATACATTTTATGACAGATGTGGACAAATAGAAGAGTAGCAAACATGAGAAAAGGTTTAGAAAACATGACATATGAGGAAAGATTTTTTTAAACTGGGCATGTTTAGTATTGAGAAAAGAAGACTGGGGGGACACACACCTGACAATAGTTTTCAAATATGTTAAGGACTGTTATAAAGAGATTAATGATCAATTGTTTTCCATGTCTCCAGAAAGTAGGATAACCAGAAATGGATTTAATTTGCAGCAGAGAAATTTAGGTTAGATAGGAGGAAATATTTTTGGACTACAAGATTAATGAAGCACTGAAATAGGCTTTTTGGGGAGGTTGTGGAATCCCCATCACTGGAGGTTTTTAGGAATAGGTTGGACAGACAGTAGCCAGGGATGGTCTAGGTTTACTTGTTCCTGTCTGGGGACAGACTTGATGATGTTTCAAAGTCCCTTCCAGCCCCACATTTCTGTGATTCTAGAATTCTGTCACAGAACATTGAAACTGAAACCTTCAGAAAACCCTACCTTGTAATATCCCATCCCAAAATCCTGATGTTCTGCAGAATATGCCAAAGCCCAAGGAACAATAAGTTAGTTCATTTCACTTACTTGATCAGAAATTATACCCTTCCTCTTTTACTAGAATGTTGAGCAAGGGGAGTGCAGGGTTTAGAAAACTGGACACTTGGAAGGCATTGATCTAGAACACTGATGCTAGGCAAAATCCTATGTGCCAGCTATCGATCAAAAAAGGCCCTGAATGCAGGGTATCACTTTGTGGAGGGAGATGGCAAATTTGCAGCTACACAGCTCATCTAGTACTAGTCACCACGTCCTCCACAAAGAAGCATGTTAGCACAGCAGTCTTGACAGGCGGCAGGGAGTGGGGGAAGAGGGAGAATAAATGTGGATCTCCCCCCAGGGAAAGGCCCATTTGCTCAGACTCTGGTTTAGTTTTGGATTTGGTTTTATGAGCATATTCTGACTATAGAAAAGATGAGGATGGGGGAAATTAACTTTACAGCTTTTGCCCAAAGCCTCACTAAAAGCAGAACTCTGGAAACAATGGGTGGAGAGCCATAGTGCAAGGAAACAGGATGCTCCCAAGAACATTCTTTCAATTGAGATAGCACAAGGCATGTACAGGTCTAGACGAAATAAGACACATCCATACACTGCGCCCTGCCACACTTTCCTCTCAACTCTGGAGTGTTCTTCAGGATTTGGGTCATTGTCTTTTTGGAGTTCCAAGTCCCCTCTCTAGGGCAGGATTCTCTTCTTAATCATAGAGTTGCCTGTCCTGGAGGAACAAAATCCCAGAGAAGAAACTTGGAATCCTGCAAAGACACCCCAAAGAATACTCCAGGATGGTGAGGTAAGTGAGGGAGGGAATAGCATCAAGGGTGCCATTTATGGGAGGTTATGGGGACAGTAGCCCCTCCCCCCTGAGTTTAAACCCCTGTATTTCATACTTGAGGTCTGCTTAAAGCCCACGCCCTGACTCCAGAGACAGTTCTTAAATGCAACAGAGTTTGAGCTGCTTGCAGCTTTGTCTTTGGGGCAGAGAGTTTGTTATAAAAAGAAAGAGGTGGGATGATTAAGAATTACAAAAGGCTGGGCATTTCAGTAATTGAAGGATTGTCAGAGCATCATGGAAACATTGCCAGATACTCCTCTTAAAGGATAGTGGGGGAAAGAGTAGGAATGAGTGTAGTGCTGCTGGGATTTGCATTTGAATCACTGTGTTAAACTTATAAATGTTCTTGAAAAGGGGGTAAACAGTGGCCCCAATCCTAACCCTAACCCTGCAAAGAGTTTCAAAGGGATCTCACAAAACTGGGTGACTGGGCAACACAAGGGCAGATGGAATTCAGTGTTGGTAAGTGCAAAATAATGCACATGGGAAAACATAATCCTAACTATAGATACAAAAATGTTGGGTTTTAAAATAGCTGTTACTATTCAATAAAGAGATCTTGGAATCATTGTGGATAGTTCCCTGAAAATATCTGTTCAATGTGCAGTGGCAGCCTAAAAAGTAAAAAGCTAACCGAATATTTGGAATCATTAGGAAAGGAATAGTTAATATAAGACAAAATACCATATTGCTTTTATCTAAAGGCATTATGTGCCCACATCTTGAATACTGCATGCAGATCTGGTCATCCTATCTAAAAAAAGATATATTGGATTTGGAAAAGGTACAGAAAGGGCAACAGAAATGATTAGGGGTTAAAGAACATCTTGCATATGAGGAGAGATTAACAAGACTGAGATTTTTCATCTTGGAAAAGAAATGACTAAAGGATGGGGGATATATTAGATGTTTAGAAAATCATGAATGCTGTGGAAAAATAGAATAAGGAAATGGTATTCATTCCTTCACTAACATAACATAAGAAGCTGACCCAATTAAATTTATAGGCAGCAGATTTGAAACAAACAAAATAAATTATTTTTCACAGTCAACTTGTGGAACTCTTTGCCAGGAAATGGTGGAAAGGCCCAAACTATAACAGGGTTCCAATAAGAGCAAAATAAGTTCAAGGACGGTAGGTCCATCAATGGCTACTAGTCAGAATGGGCAGGGATGGTGTCCCTGGCTTCTGTTTGCCAGAAGCTGGGAATGGGCCAAGACAATTGGCGCTTCTGTTTATTCCTTCTGAAGCATCTGGCATTGGCCGCTGGATACTGGACCAGGATACTGGACTAGAAAGACCTATGGTCTGACCCAGTATGGTCATTCTGATGTTCTTATACAGAGCTGAAATGTATCTGTCCCCTTGATGTAACCTATTAGATCCCCCTTCACTTTCAGAGCTGAGATAGAGCCCACGAGTCCTGATGGGGCCTCTGTTTCCATAGAGTTAGTAACAAACTAAGAATATACAGTGAAACCTTTGTTATCCGGCACTCTCTTAACCAGAAAACTTTGTTAACCGGCATTGCCCCCAGCCACAATACTGTCACATCTTCAGGAGCACAGGCCTGGCTTAGTTTACCATGACTGGCTTAACAATTTTTTCATTTAAGAAGTACTAATCATCTTTAACTCAAAATAGAAATGTGAGATCAACTGCCTCACACTACAAAACTACCAATATTAAAAACTTGAGTTTTACTATTATTGTCCATTGGTTTTTCCTAGGTTGATGGGACCCTCATATAACTGGAATTTTTAGATAACCAGAATGCCCTAATCCCTGAGTGTGCTGGATTACACAGGTTTTACTATACATTAAAATTTTAAGGCTAGCCAGAGACCCTTAAGTGACATGCCACAAGATGTCCGAATATGCTAGTGTTAGAGCTGAGTGGGTCGAATATTTATTTAATTTACTTTGTTTTATATAGGAATTAGATACAGTGCTTCTGTCAGCTAACTGCTCAGTTGTCTGCCAAAAAAGTAGAGTTTTCCAATGCCTTAGTAGCCCCTGGATAGAGATGATGTGTGGGGAAGAGGGCAGATAGGGTTGGTTCCCCCCCTCCCCATTTGGTGCTTGGCTTGTACTGAGTATGCTCAGTAACACTGTTCAGTCCTCAGTCCATGCCCCTGTACTCTGACTCTCTTTCCCCTCCCCCCCATCACAACATGCACAGGTTGCCCACACGCACACCCCAAAATCTGAAATGGCGCCCCTGAATCACATATACATGTTTTATTGTTTTGGCTGGATCTGTATAGTTCTTTTGCTACCCAAAGTAAAGAGCCATTGTTCTGTAGCCTTTGCACAGTCTCTGTGTCATGTGATTTCATTTATCTCGTGTCCCTGAAGGGGTACACCATAAGCCAGAGTGCCTTCACTGCTGGTGCTCTGGGAAGTGTGTGCTTAAGCTATGGGAGCGGCAGGTCTAGCTGGCTCTAGTTACAGGGCCTAGGCTTAGCTATCAGAAGGGAATGGTGGATAGAAGCTCTGATCCAAAGCTAGGGGCAGTGCCTTGGCTCTACTCAGACGCAAGAAATGTAAAAGCCCAACAGCTCAGTGTGTGGGCCCAAAATGACAGCCTGGTGTATCTCTGGTAGGGGCAGCTTTACCAGGGTTTGTGATAGGATAATCAGCTGACACAACACATTGCCACAGTTATCACTAAAGTCAAGAACTTCTCCAAATTTCAGAATACAAAGAAGGCAATGAGACATTTATATGGATAAAACTCATCACCAGTCACGTTAAATACAAAAACAAACAAAAAGATTTGGAAGGGATATAAACCCTTCTGCTTTAGGGCATAACCCAGTCTCTACCCAGTATGAAGTCAGGAAGAAGCTTCTGTCCACTTCGTCATTTCTTGCCAACTTCCTCTGAGATATCTGATATCAGACTCTGTTGAAGACTTAATATCTGGATTAGATGAGGGCCTCAGGTCTGATTAGTTATGGCAATTCTGTTCTACATAGGTTTAAGAAAAATGAGAAACATACAATGTCTGCTTATTTAGATGTAGTGCGTCAAGGTCATTTTGATGACGGTGGGGTTTGCAGCCATGGCTTCTGTTGGGTCTGTAGGAGTGGCACCACAGAAAGTCCTGTCCTGAGATTCAGAAATCAGTCCCAAGGGTCTGAATAAATACCTCAGCTGTGAGTAAGGTAAAAAGCCTGGAATTAGGTATGGATGCTGATCCAATGACTTCACATCAGCCCAACAAGCTAATGGTACAGGGATGTGAGAGACTGACAGTCATATAAACTACTTTCACTCCAATTGTATTTAAAGGTGCATGAGGAAGCAGAATCAGCACAGAGACACTTGAAATATAGCTCTTCTTTTCCTGATCCTGTTTCTCAGAAGACCCATTACAATACACTGGTAAACCACTTAAATGGAATGTCCTTGACCCATCAATAAAGTGGCCATTTTAGATGCTTAAAGAACACTGGGGAGTTAGAGAAGGTAAAATACTTGCCATGAAGCAAAAGAACAGTACCCCAAATAACCACAACTCTTAGTTCAGGGCTACTCAGCATATGGCCCACAGCCCGTTTGTTTGTGGCCCGCAGTGTGGTTTGGGTTTAAGCGGGGCTCAACATGCAGCCCACGGGTGGGAGCCAAAACAAAAATATAGTCAATATAATGATCCTCTGTTGATATGTGTTTTAGTAGTTAAATTCCTGGACTGTTATTGTTCACTAAAAGTGCTGTCATATGGGTGGAAATTGGGTAAATATTGCATTTTATTAATATCAGCAGAACTGACTTAAACGGGGCCTGCGTGTTGTGTAGTCTTGCCTTAATCTTTGTATTCATGCCCGTCAGTGTTAAAGGATCTATTTGCATATATATTTGCATGTACATTCAACCTCACTTAAGTTGTGGCCCTCAACATATGCTGTGAGTATCATTGTGGCCCCCGGGGCTTCCAAAGTTGAGTAGCCCTGTCTTAGTTAGTCCTTGCAGTACAGATGGAGTTACCCACAGAGCCCTGCAAATCCATGGATAGCCATGGATCATTTTTGCGGATCCAGAAACAAATTTTGTATCTAGATCCCTGCAAATTTGCAGATATCTATATATAAATTTGTGGATATATAAATATCCAAGGGTATCTGCATCCATGGATACGGGTGCAGATATCCGCAGATCATTTTTTGCAGATGCTGATACCAATTTTGTATCCACACAGGGCTCTCGTTATCCAATGAAACAAGCCCAAATCTGCATAGCCCCAACATTCTCTTTACAGACACAGAACAAAAAGCTCTGGAGTAAGAACTATAAGACTGTAATCACACCGGACCTGATCCAAAGCCCAAAGTCAAAAGAAAGACTTTCACTAGCTTGGGCTATGGACCTGATCCAAAACTCACCAGAGTCAATGGGAATCTTTCCACTGACTTTGATGGGCTTTGGATTGGGCCCACAGACATCATGAGTATTCTGAAAAGTATGACTGCTCAGTGTTGAACTCTTTGGCGATAGGCATTAAGGCTTGTCAGGTATCACTTGAAGGATGGCTTTATTCAGGGCTACCACACAGTGTGAACTTGATGCCATAGGAGATTAATGATCTCCAGCTGCACAAAACATGGGCGAACAAGTGGTTACCGTGAATCTGCTAAAATTATTTATAGCAAAATACAATTAGAAGAACTCCTTAATTTATAAAATAAACCCTGCCCAGTGAGTGGCTCTCAAATACGATACATAGTTTGCTTCTGTGAATTACAGCAAGTGTTATCAATTTGAGGGTTACAAACAAGTGTCAGGAGGTTCCAACCCTCCATCTCTTCCCATATTTCTAAATTGGAGGTTGTCCCACTAGTTTCCTGAGCAGATGGGAGCAGAGTCCGAGTATAGAAAGGACCAGTGGGTTATTATGTAGTCATAGCATCAATACCATAGCAATTGGATATCCTCAGAGTAATGCTCCCTTCATGTAAAAAAAGTAAAAGGGACAGTCAGGTAGATTGGGTGCAAAACATGGAGTGGGAGGACTGTTGTTTTTAGTTTTTAAAAGCATAGTAAAAATGGCTTAAAAAAACCAACAACAATTAAGGGTGTTTCTGTTTTTAGACCTAAGCAATCTCCTGCAGGGGACAAAATGCAAACATAAATTGTAGCATGGGCTAACCTACAAAATGCAGAGATGGGACATGACTTGTGTTGTTTATTTTCTCTATCTAGACTGAATAAAAATAAAACAAAAAACCCAGATGGGGAAAAGTAAATGCTGAATTAAAAAAAAAAACTTAGAATTTTAAAAGCAACTTATCTTAAAAATCATTTCTTCGTGATTTTTAAACCTATTAGTAACAAGCAACAACTAAAAAGTGCTAAAACGAAAGATAGAGAAAAGTATTTTTAATTGACTAGATTTAAAATTGATACTGTCCCTTCAATAACCTAAGGTGGTATTATCATAGGTAAGGGCATATTTAATATCTGATTGTGATCTGAGAGTGTCTAATTTCTAAGTACACAACATACATTAGGAAGGATTTATTAAGTCATGGTTTATAATTTTATTCTGCATTTCAAATATCTAGTGGTCACCTTTTAAAAACAAAACAGATGATTTTGCTTTTGATCTAATTCTGGGAGTTGCATTTTATAGGTCATAACTTTTTACACAGAGTGCTGAATCCTGCAACCTATTCTATACAGGCAAACCTCTGCACCCACACAGAGCCCTACTAAAGCCCTGACTCTCGACAGATAACACTGCTTCCTCTTGAATACGTTTTAAATGGGATGCTAGCCAGTGTTTCCTCTAACTTTTTCCATCCATGTGCAGAATAAATGGTGTTCTGTGCACCAAGGCATGTACAGATATGCACCATCAATAGAAACATCTGCTGCTGGCTGTGGGCAGCTGCTGGCATTCTGCTAATCAGCTGGGCAGCTGATCTTTCTTGGGTGGCCACCCAAACACTCAGCCTACAGGGAACACTGACGCTAGCAAACATTCCAATGAAAACATGTATATAGCTCGCAGCTATCACAGCAACCTGACTCTTCAGACTACACAACTGAAACACTTTTCCATTCCAACGATGACTAGATTTGGAATCCTGAATATACACTATCTTGCATTACTTAGATTGCAAGCTGTTTGTGGCACTTATCTGTACAGCACTTAGCACAATGAGCTCCTGATCCATAACTGGTGTCTGCAGTTATCACCACGCAAATAATAAATAACAATTTTAAATCTGCTTTTCAAATGACAGGTATAGTGTAACTGCCCTTTGGTGTTATAAAAGGGTCACATTATTTACCAAATCATTGCCTTGAGAAACAGCATGGTGTAACTAAGTTTACATCTATGCTGCAAACCAAGATGTGATTGCAGTACTGCTAAAAATGGAAATTCAAATGTGGTAGCCCAGGCTTGAGCAAGGGCTGGACAAACATGCCAGAACTCATGCTCAGGGTATGTACTTGCATTGCTAGGTTCCATTGCATTGCTAGCAGTGACCCCATGTTTGCACTGCTAGGTTTAGCTCTGTTAGCATGGGCATTCCTATCTAAGCTGCAATTACCCCTTGGATTGTAGGGCAGACATACCCTCATTGTAAGGCATGTAATTTTCTCTTTGTATATTTAATAGCATGATGAAATAAAGATAGTTTTTTAACATAAACATTAATGTTACAAGGGCATGTTAGCTTCTGCACTAGGACAATCCCATAACCTCACTTAAACTTAATGAAAAATTACTTACTTTCATCATTAGAAACATTCCCCAGAGAGGTGTGACTGGAATACCGTTTGTTTTCACTTTCATTGAGACATCTTTCAATCCAGCTCTCTGCAAAACAACAAAATTGCTTTTTTGTCTTTTGTGTAAATACAAATCTTTTGGATTGTTTGAAGTGTACAATACAATGTCACACCACAATTTTTGCTAGAGGCCTTTCTGTTCAGTTTCACTCAAGACTTGCCAGTTCATTGTACAAGAAGAATCCTCTTCCTCCCTTTGACTATCAGATTTCCTTTAAAAAAAAAACCCAAGGGCGGAGTAAGATGTGTCCATGCACATTAGGAATCTTTTTCAGGGTGACCGATAATTTATCTGACACATCATTTAATGTGACAAGACAAATCAAGGGCTCTGTTCTCAAATTCCTTCAAAATTACACAGGGATTTGAAAAATGCACTCTGCATACATTTCTTGGTCTCAGTCTTGCAAAGACTTAAGCATGATTTCAATGAGACCCTTTACATGTATAAAGTTAATCACAGGTGCAAGTCTTGGCAGGATTAGAACCCCACACAGATATAT
Organism: Pelochelys cantorii; assembly: GCA_032595735.1. Lineage (NCBI taxonomy): Eukaryota > Metazoa > Chordata > Testudines > Trionychidae > Pelochelys > Pelochelys cantorii. The sequence goes on along the minus strand of CM064326.1, from coordinate 250,523,378 downwards.
CCACTCAGATGGACACATGCCCTCATGAATTCCCTCCTCCGAACAGCTACAAGGGTCCAGCCTTGGAGATCTGATTACAGGCCTGAGACCTTACACTTCCAGCTCTTCAGGGTAAGGATAGCATCGTCTCATGTGTTTGCCTGTATAGCTCCTGGAACAATGGAGCCGGGAGTGTGGCTGGGACCTTTGGACACTACTGCAATAAATATAATTCTTCCTCTCACAAAACTAGTATTAACAGTCATGTGCACAGGCAGGAAGAGGTAGAGATTGGTGGAACCAACCATGGCACTAGGTGGGATAGGAAGAGGGAAAGGCTGTAAAAGTGGCCCCATACTTGCAGCAGGTAGCAACCCAACTGAGAAAAGACAAACAATAAGTAAAGTTACTAAAGTAAAGTAAGTGAAGTTAATTAGTCAGCTAGCCCGGGCCAAGAGCATTGAAAGGGACCTATAAGACCACACACCTGCCACCTACATGACTCAGTCAAACACAGAAGGCAGAGCTAAAGCATTTGTGTTACGGTGCAGTGATGGGCTGAGGTCCAGAGGGCATGGCTGTCTGTGAGATTTATCATCCTGGTCAGTAACCACAGCACTCTGTCATTGTGTGGGCAGCTCATGGCAGCGCTAAAGCATGTACAGGCAGTACCCGACTTACGAATGGGTTACATTCCAAACACCTGGTTGTAACTCGATTTGGTCGTAAGTCAGAAATACCCTTAAAAGCGCTGTCTGCTCTGTTCGAAAAACTTGACGTACATGGTTCTCAACTCGAAAATATTATAATGGGGTTAATGGGAGGTTGGTCATAAGTACGTATGGTCGTAAGTCGGTGTGTTTGTAAGTCGAGGAGTGGCTGTATTGTGTTCTTAGAGTGTGCATGTGATTAGGTATTTTAAAATGATAAAATCAGAACTTGGACAACTTTGGTTCAGAACTGAATTTGAATAAGCAAAGACAGGAGCAATCATGGCCAGTTAACACCCATGCAAGTAGCCTCATGCACTCAGGTGCCCATACATACACAAGAGGGATCCATATCGGAGAACTGAAGAAGGGCAATGTGAAGGACCCTGCTAAAATCTACAGTTATAGTTTTGCACATGCTCTTCCAGCTGGTTAGCTACTGGACCACAGGTTGCGGCAGCTTCATGTTGTACCCTTCCTATGTCTCTATTTCCTTGGAGTCCTGCAGTACCTTAAGGCATGTCCACACTAAGAAATTATTCAAAATAACTTATTTCCAATAGTAACTCCCAAAATAACTATTTCAAAATAGCATGTCCACACTACAGTGAAGCCTCAAAATTAGTCTGAGGCAGGCTCCCTTAATGTGGACGCGCTACCTTGACTTAGAGCCCCAGGAAGCACTGGGGAGTACCGTAATTACTTTGAATGACTCTGGGGAGTAGTTATTTCAAAACAGTGGTAGTGTGGATGCTGCACAATACTGCTATTTCAAAATAACTGTTTCGAAATAAACATTATTCCTCGGGGGAAGCAGGAGTTATTATTTAGAAGTAACAGGTTTGGTAGTATGGACGTTCTGCTTGCTATTTTGAAATAAAGGGAGTTATTTCAAAATACCTTCCTTGTGCAGCCCAAGGCTTAGAGCAGGGCTACTCAACTTTGGAAGCCGCGGCGGCCACAATGATATTCACAACACATGCAGAGGGCCGCAACTTAAGTGTGGTTGCATATACATGCAAATATATATGCAAATATGCACAAATGGCTTCTTTCACACTGACAGGCATGAATATAAAGATTAAGGCAAGACTACACAACACACAGCCCCCATTTAAGTCAATTCTGCTGATATTATTAAAATGAAATATTTACCTCATTTCCACCCTTATGACAGCGCTTTGAATGAGCAACAACAGTCCAGGAATTTAACTACTAAAACGCATATCAACAGAAGACCATTATATTGACTTGCCATTGTGGAGCGTGTTCCCAGTAGAGGCCATATTCAAAGGATCCCACCCGCGGGCTGCATGCTGAGCCTGATGTAAACCCAAAGCACATTGCAGGCCGCAAAGAAATGGGCCCTGGGCCGCATGTTGAATAGCCCTGGCTTAGGCTATATCTGCACTACATCCCTCTGTTGGCAGAGGCATGTAAATGAGGCACGTTGAAAGTGCAAATGAAGCGGGGATTTAAATATCCCACGCTTTATTTGCATAATCGCATCATGGTACTCTTTCAAACAAGCGCCATTTCTAGAGTAAAACCACGGTCTAAACGCGGTTCTTTCGAAAACGGCAGGCTTTTTTGAAAGAGCCTGTACATTCAAAAAATGAGGAGTACAGGATCTTTCGAAAAAGCCTGCTGTTTTCGAAAGAACTGCATTTAGACCTCGGTTTTACCTTTGAAATGGTGCTTGTTCAAAAGAGCGCCATGATACAATTCTGCAAATGAAGCATGGGATATTTAAATCCCCACTTCATTTGCACTTTTGAAGTGCCTCATTTACATCCCTCTGCCGACAGAGGGTTGTAGTCTAGACGAAGCCTTAGAGACTAACAGATTTATTAGGGCATAAGTACTAGCATAACAATCAATAAAATTAGGACTGAATAAGGATTTAAATTGGCTCTCTCACTAAAAAGGCAATTTCCCCTCTCTTAGTATTCACATCTCCCCATCAGCTGCTGTGAGTGAGCCATGCACACCCTGACTGAATTGGCCTTATTAACACTAGTCCTATATTTGATTCTTTTGTTATACTAGAATATAGATATTATATGTTATACTAGACTATATATACACACACACTCCTGCCCCTATAATTTCCACTCCAATTCATCTGATGAAGTGGGTTTTAGCCACGAAAGCTCATGCCCTAAAAACTCTATGAGTCTCTCAGGTACCACAGGACTCCTCCTTGTTTTTGCAGAAACAAACTGACACGGTTACCCCTCTGAGTCTATTCCATTGTGCATTCCTGAAAGTGATATGTTGTGGTATAGCCTCCATGCTCTTACTTATGCCCATATTTGCACATATCATCTTTCCTTACTCAAATGCTTTGCAGGTTCTATACACAGAGGCAACACATTTACCGTTAGGCAGCAAAGCACCTAACAAGCAGCAGATCGGTATTTTCTCATTTCTAGAATTTATTCCCTTTGCAGATGAGGATCAAGGATTTTTCCACCTGTATCTGCTAGGCAGCTAAAGCAAACAAACACTGCGGAAATGCATGGCTATTATTTCTGGTGTATTTCTATCCCCTTTTAGGAAAGCTTTTCCTCTTTCTATCACCCCCAGAATAGCCATACATCAGAACACCCTTAGCCCACAGCCTTAAAATCTTACAGTAGGACCTTCATAATGAATCTGTACTTTACCCAGTCATGAGCCACAAGACTGCACTATTTCCTGGCTTTTGCTGAAGAAAAGATCCTGCTAAACTTTTGCTGCAGGTAGATCCACTGTCTAACAGCCAAATGCCTGGCATCTGGTGTTCTGGCCACACCCTGAAATCTGGCCTTGCCCTCCTGCTCCTGCAGTGCGGTAGGGCAGAAGGGTAGGCTCTCTGCAGTGAAAAGGAACCAGATATTCAGGGTTACAGCAGTGAGGCCTGGGAATAGGGTTGCCAGCTTTGGTTGGATGTATTCCGGGAGGTGTCATCCTACCTATGGCATCATCTTTAATTAAAGATTCATTTAATTCCTGGATGCTCCAGGACAATCCTGAAGGGCTGGCAGCCCTATCAGAAAGGCCTCTGAGAATGGCTGCCCCACTCTTTTTGCGGGGGAGGAAGGACTCTGGAGAGAGCAGCCTTTGCTGCTTTAATGCACCTGATGGCATTGCCCAGCAGCTGGGATTAAAGCAAACATAGCTGCCACCAGCTCTGAGGGGAGAGATTGATCCACTGCTCTTCCCTTGCTCTTCATCCTTCTAAGGAGAACTGTGTGAGTCATCTGAACAGAGAGCTGGCAACAGCCAACTATATTTCTCTTCAGGGCCTGGGCCGGGACTTGGGAGCAAAGCTTTTCTAGGTTTTCTATGGTGGCATTTTTTCTTGTCAATATCTTTAAACCAACAGAACTCACTGTTCTTGATTAATAGCACAACTTATATAGTCTCATTTAGAAGGCTGGCAAAATACATTACAAACTATAGTATCTCCCCACCTCTTAATACAGTCATCTATGGGATAAGACACAGCTGCTAATTAACAAGGTACTACAACATTAAACCATTTAGGGGTAAATCCGCCCCTCCCCCCACACACACAACACTATTTGCAGCAGCCTGGCTTCTCCCCTATGGTTTCACATTCAAACCTCCTCCAGTAGAAAAAAATTATTTGATCTGTTCAACAGCAGAAAATAGAGGAAACTAGACCTGAGTCCCAACGTTGTGGAGATTATTCGCAAATTTACCAAATTACAGAGCAAACTACAGAGAATGGCTGAAAAAAAGGTCTGCTTCTTTAAATGAGATGGCTGGTATGATGAGCTGAGTGATGTAAATCTGGCTGTTGCAGTCAGTGCTAATTGGTGCCGTCAGACATTCACACAGGCATTTCCTGTGCACCTGGTTCAAGATTTCCAAAACTGTGTCCCTAAAATAACTCTTCTAAAACCATATTTAGCACCTATAATCAGTGAGTTTTGCAACCATGATTTGCTGTATCTTTGCTTGAAGTCAGCTGGGCTCTTCCTATGTGGATCTAATTCAGGCATCAAAACACAGATTTGCAAGTGAGGGCAAAATATGGTTTACATTGTTTTGTAGAAACCAGCTAACAAGTAGTTTTGGCCCTAAATTAAATGTGGAAGAAACTGTTTTATTTTTCAGAAAATTCTTATAAAACCTAACATCCAACACTAATAAGAATTTTTTCATGCATTTCTTAAAAGTGCAAACATTTTTTGCAGAAATGTAAATATTGCTGCCAAAGACTTGTAGACTCCAAATATTGCACTAACGAAAATAAAAAGAGAGAGAAACTGACTAGAACCAAAAGGGAAGCTAACTAGACTTGTTTCCCATCTGAGCAAAAAAATTAAATAAAATGAAAAACAAACTAAAAAGTGACAAGTAAATTTGATCTTTAAACTCTTTCAGATCTTAATAAAAGAGGCCCTGACTCCACAAAAACCACCATATGGGCAGACTCCTGAATGTGCACAGACCCCCCCTACAGACTTCAGCAGGGCTCTAGGCAGGCCGTGTATGGTTGTTTTTGCAAGACTGAGGCCTAAGTATTGTTCTGTGAGCTTGAGGTCTACTTATTAGTTGGTTAGTGTAGCTAAGTACAGTCCCCACAATAATAATGTAGGTATGAGCGCCGTTAAACAACCAAAGCACGTATGTTTATTGCTGGAATAGAGACAAAGGCAGCTCCTCTACTGTTGCTAGGGGAGTTACACTTTCTATCTTCTGCAGGAAGCACACACACCTGTCCACCCCAACTGTCCTCTAAGAATTATATCTCAAGGTACAAGTCTTTCCCACAATGCAGGAGTCAAACCTTTTATGTTGTCTATGTGGGTATGTCTAGACTACATGCCTCAGTCTAATTTACATGCCTCTGGCGACAGAGGCATGTAAATTAGACTACCCGACATAGTCAATGCAGCCGGGATTTAAATATCCCCAGCTTCATTAAAATAAAAATGGCCGCCACGCTGTGCCGGCTCAGCTGATCGTCGGCACGGCACAGCAGTCAAGACACGGATCAGTCGACAGGGATCAGTCGACAGGAGCGGTCGACAAAGGCGTTCCCTATCGACCGATCTGCGTCTCGACTGCCACGCCGTGCCAATGATCAGCTGAGCTGGCACAGCGCGGCGGCCATTTTTATTTTAATGAAGCTGGGGATATTTAAATCCCGGCTTCATTGACTATGTCGGGTAGTCTAATTTACATGCCTCTGGCGACAGAGGCACACAGTCTAGACATACCCTTAGTAAAGAACACAGGTAAAATACATTTTTTAATACATTTTTTGAGATGACAGTGCCTCTTTAAATATATCAGGGACTAAAAGTGGTCTGCCAATAAACTTGTCATTTTGTATGGTGCATTTTGCAAGCTTTAGTATATTTTTCTATGTATGTGAAGACAGGCACATTATAAATATTATACCATTTTTGTATGACAGAAAGAAGTAGATTCTTGGAACAAAGATATTTTTTCATTCTTGATTTTCTTGCTTGATTACATAAGAACAGGATAGTTAATTTCAGAGTGCTTTCATAAAGGCAATTTGAAGGTGTTTCTTCAAAGTAATAAGCATTTCCTAGTCTAAATGAAATTTGCCAAGGTATATATAAAGAAAGAAAGAGACTGAAGACTAATGTATATATTAGCCCAAAATATTTTTATTATTGTGTCTAATGTAAGCACATTCAAATATTTTCTATGTGGATATTTTAATCTTCTAATTTTAGCTCAAAAGAAAAGAAAGAACCTACAAAAATAAAATGGGCTCCCACTCTGCTGAAATGTAAATTTTTATTTTTTTTAAAGCTGTTACAAATTTACTTCCTACTTCTCTTTCTTTTTTGCCCCAGTCCTGCAAAGACTTGGGAATCTCCTCAACTTGAACATGTAAATAGTCTCATTGAATTCAGTAGGACTCATCTCCTCACAGATAGGTTGGACCTCTATAATCTGGACTTCCCTTGTCTCCCAGGTTGGAGCACTCTGTGAAAAGCCAAGGGCCCTGCGCTCAGCAACTCCCCCCCTACATACACACGCTCCCTCCCAGAGCGTCTGGAGCGCTGCAAATAGCACATTTGAAGCATTCAAGCTCAGGGAGGAAGAGGGAGAAGTGGGGAGAGAGAGGGCACTTAAGGGAAGAGGCAGGGTGGCTACAGAGCTCCACAGCCAGTGACCAGGGCGCGGCCCCATGCAGCCTGGGGCCAGCAACCAGGAATGCAGCCCGACAGCCGGTGGCGAGGGCTGGGAGCACAGCCCAGCAGCCACCAGGCTTGGTGTGCTCCCATGGGGCTTTGCTCCTGCCCCCCTTCTTCTTCCCCCCCCCCCCATACCCCGCTGCAGGGCTCCCAACCCACCCTGCCTTTTCCCTGGCCTGTTCCTGCTCCATCAGTGCCAGCCCCTCTGTTGTGGCCAGAGAGGAGTCCACAGGGAGCGCAGAGGGGCCAGCATTGACCTCCCCCTGGTCTGGAAAACTCCCTGGTTTGTGACCAGTCATATCCCAAGAGTGCCAGACAAAGGAGGTACAACCTGTATTTAACAATGGGAGAATTCATGTGTTTAAAGTTAAATATGTGACTATGACTTTGCAGGGCTGGTGCCTTTTTCTGCCTTCTTATCTCTCACTTATTCCCTTCCATTTCCTTACCTTAAACTCAGTAAAGCTCTTCTCTCTAGAGCAACAAGCATATTTTCATTTACATTGTGTTTCTAAACTGAACTGGGAAAGAGGGACTGAGATTTCCCAAAGGAAACCCAAATATATGGACGCTTGGACAGATTAGATTTGTACAGATTGGACCTCTCTTGTCTGGCACCCTCAGCACCTGACAATCCCAGGTGAGGGAATTTTCCAGACAAGGGGAGGTCCCCTGATACCAGCCCCTCAGCCCACTGCCTCTCCCCGCTGCCGGCTCCTTCAGCATAGCTGGGCTGTCTGCAGGTCAGCCCCAGCTCTGCTGCCAGCCAGCTCCAGCCCCACTGCCGAACAGCAGGTTGTCCAATTGGGCTGCTGCAGCCCCAGCTCCGCTGCCATGCAGCACATGACCCCAACTGTGCTAATTCTGCCGGCTGCTGTGGCCGGCTTCCTCTCCCAGGATGCCGTGGCTGCAATCCCGGCCCTGATGCCAGGCAGCAGGTAGCCCAATCAGGCTTCTGCTGCTGCTTCCACCTGGGCTGCTGCAGCTTCCCCCCCGCCCCCACACACACACCTCTCAGGCTGACATGGCCCAGCCAGACTTCCCCTCTTGGGCTGCTGTGGCCTAGAACACGTTGCTGGGTGGAAGACAGCCCTGATCTCTCTCCTCCCAGGCTTCTGTGGCCCTACTGCTAGTAGGCTGGCAGGGTTGCACCGGGCTCTGAGCTGCTGGCCCCCCTGCCCTGGGGCTCTCTCATCCAGGAACATCCGTGGTCATGCCAGACCATCAATCTTGCCAGACAAGCGAATCCCATATTTGGGAGGTATTGGTAAATGTCATTAACTGTACACATACAACTCCAATGAAAAAAATGTTTGCATTGATAATAAAATTTACAAATAGTCAAAGTAAGAATAATGTTGCTTGAGAACTTAGTGTGGTTTCGCTTAAAGATATTAACTTTGTCTTTGGATGTGCTGCTGACGATTTGTGTTTTCATCGTTACAAAGATTTAACCTCAACATTTACTATCATTAAATAATTCTTGTCTGATCCCCCTCCCCCCCCCCGATTGTCTGACAATCCCCATAATTTAAATTTTTACTGTTGCTGGAAATCGATTATAATTTTTTTAATGCTTAAAACTCATAATTTTGTGTAACTGCGAAAATTTAGATAGCTAAAAATTGGAGGGGGGTGCAAGAAATGCCTAAAAACATCGATATTATCCATTGAAATTCTAAAAAATATAAAAATCAAATGCTGCCAAGCCTAAATATATGAGAGTTGTTCTGAGGACAAGAGCCTTGGTGATCTGTAGGAAAGAGGGAAGTTAGTCAAAAGTTTTTATTTTTTTAAATTCTCCCTTTTGGAAGATTGACAGCATAATTTTCTTTCCTTCTTGTTTTTTTTTTCCTTTGGCATGTAAATGTTGGTATTTTTCTGCTTCCTTTGAAGGGATTGAGATGATGAAGTAACAGGAAATGTTTTGAAGGCCAAAATTATAAGAGGATTTAAAATATAGATAAATTCATGGAGGATAGCTCCATCATTAGCCAAGATAGTCAGGAATGCAGACCCATGTTCTGTGTGTCCCTAAACCTCTGACTGTCAGATGCTGGAAGTGGCTAACAGGATCACTGGATGGTTGCCTGCTCTGTACATTCATTCTGAAGCACCTAGCATTTGCCACTGTTGGAAGACAGGACACTGGACTAGCTGGATCATTGGTCTGACCCAGTATGACCGTCCTTATGTTCTTATATGTACTGCTGGCAAATCACTTGAAAAAAATTGTCAGTACAGGAGGTGATCAGAGCTGAGAGATTACAGTAACCAATAAGACTTTGTGGATTTGCATATTCAAGTATCAGCTATTGAGACTGACATATATAGTGTTGATGTAAATTCTTACATTTTGATTGGCTAATAGTGCCTGAGCCAGGACAGATTCTAGTTGATGCTATACATGTGAGTAATTGTACTGAAGGGGAATTCATTGAGTCATAGATTTTAAGGCCAACAGAGACCACTAATCTGGCCTTCATTTTGTCTCAGTCATAGTGCAGGGATTTCTCACCAGTTCTGCAATATTCTGCAATCTGTGCGTGGTTGTATAATTAGCATAATCATTGTATGTTTATTTCTCAGCATCCATAATGTCAATGTGCAAATCTCTCCACTCTGTAAACTGTCTGATGTGACTCCCTCCTGTACTCAAAACTTTCAAGTAGTTTGACAGCAATAAATAAGACCATTTACTTCAGCTTTGCACAGGGACCAGCATTCGTGCTATATTGATTGCTTCAGTTTGTTGATTGGTGAAATGGAGTCGCCTCTGAAGTGGGATATGGCTGCTGTTAGAGCTAGAAATGGGCCAATTTTTTATTTTTGATTCGGCCATCCACACACTTTGATGGTTTGTCAAATGTACCTGAATGCAATCCACTCCTAATTTTTGTTTATCGCTTTAGGTATGACTGTCCAACGACACTAGAACACCGGTTTAAAAGTGGTTGCTAAGCAATTCAAGTGGAGGGGAAGTTGTAACTACAGAATGTGAATACTGAATGCAGAAACTGGCCTGCACACCATTATACTTTCAAAGAGTGCCATGGGATATTTGATATCCAGGTGTACTCAAGAAGACTTCATCTTACATTTTACTGGAGAAATGGCAATTCCTGCAACACGCTGAAGCTTACTACCACACCGTGATATTGGTTCAACATTTTCAGAAGCAAGCGTCCCATCTACTTCATCAGTCACTACCATCTGTTCCTGTAGCCAGTCCCAGCACTGATCCAGCCAGCAACGCTTAACTATTCTTCTGACATCTCGAGACAAGAGGGTGTGGCTTGGAACAGCAAATATGGTGAGTATAAGGAGGGACTGGATAGTTCAGGGCTCTGCCACTAGGACAGGAGTGGAGAACCTCTGGCCTGTGGGCTGCACAAAGTTCATCAGGGTTAACCTCTGGCAGGGTGTGAGATGGTTTGTTTACCCGAGTGTCCACAGGCATGGATCCCCAGAGCTCCCAGTTGCCACAGCTCCTATTAGTCAGGAATGGTGAACCGTAGCCACTGGGATATGCGAGTGGCTGTGCCTGTGGACACTCAGGTAAACAAACCATGTTGCAGTTCACCAGTGGCCAACCCTGATGAAGTGCATGCAGCTGGCACAAAAGAGGTTCCCTACCCTTATCCTATGTGAACTGACTTGGTGATCATACAAGTGCAGAACCCAACTTGTTATACCTTTCCAGCAGGACTGTGAACCTGTTCCTAGATGGTAAGTGTCCAAATCAGGAAAAAGTGTGACTCTAGGCATCTGTGGTGGCAGTCTCTGGAGAAACACTACTGACTGTATGGTTCATGGAGACTGACCTCACTTTTCAGCTCTAAAGGTAGAACCATAGAATACTAGAACTGGAAGGGACCTCGAGAGGTCATTGATTCCAGTCCCCTGCTCTCATGGCAAGACACATTACTGTCTAGAGCATCCCTGATAAACATTTATCTAACCTGCTCTTAAATATCTCCAGAGATGGAGATTCCACAACCTCCGTAGGCAACTTATTCTAGTGTTTAACCACCCTGACAGTTAGGAACTTTTTCCTAATGTCCAACCTAAACCTTCCTTGCTGCAGTTTAAGCCCATTGCTTCTTGTTCTATCCTCAGAGGCCAGGAAGAACAATTTTCCTCCCGGCTCCTTCTGACACCCTTTTAGATACCTGAAAACCGCTATCATGTCCCCTCTCAGTCTTCTCCTTTCCAAATTAAACAAGCTCAATTCTTTCAGTCTTCCTTCATAGGTCATATTCTCTAGACCTTTAATCGTTCTTGTTGCTCTTCTCTGGACCTTCTCCAATTTCTCCACATCTTTCTTGAAATGTGGTGCCCAGAACTGGACATAATATTCCAACTGAGGCCTAATCAGCACAGAGTAGAGCAGAAGAATGACTTCTACTCAGGTTTAGCACCCTTTCTCCTGATACTTTATGCATAGAGGTAGGGGGATGGGCGACAGAGCATCTTTCTTCCGCCCCCCCCCCCCTTCTCCTATTTATTTCGCGTTTCTTTATCCTCTAATCATAACTCCGGTCATCTGAAGAAGTGGGCTGTGCCCACGAAAGCTCATGATACTATCTACATGTTTTGTTAGTCTATAAAGTGCTACCAGACTATTTGCTTGCTGTTTTTTTCTTGTGTCTAGCTCACAACACACCTGTTAATGCATTCCAGAATCATGTATGCTTTTTTTGCAACAGTGTCACACTGTTGACTCATATTTAGCTTGTGGTCCACTATAACCCTTATATCCCTTTCTGCTGTACTCCTTCCTAGACAGTCGCTTCCCGTTCTGTATGTCTGCGTCTACACTGGCATGATATTGCGCAAATACTTTTAACGGAAAAGTTTTTCCGTTAAAAGTATTTGCGCAAGAGAGCATCTACACTGGCATGTGCTTTTGCACAAAAGATGTGCTTTTGCGCAAAAGCATCCATGCCAGTGTAGACGTTCTCTTGTGCAAGAAAGCTCCGATGGCCATTTTAGCCATCAGGCTTTCTTGAACAAGAAATTAATGTTGCCTGTCTACACTGGCCTTCTTACGCAAGAATACTTGCGCAAGAGGGCTTATCCCTGAGCGGGAGCATCAGAGTATTTGCGCAAGAAGCACTGATTTCGTACATTAGAACGTCAGTGTTCTTGCGCAAATACTCGCGGCCAGTGTAGACAGGCGGCAAGATTTTGCGCAAAAGTGGCCGCTTTTGTGCAAAATCTTGCCAATGTAGACACAGCCTATGTGTGAGACTGATTGTTCCTTCCTAAGTGGAGCGCTTTGCATTTGTCCATATTAAACTTCATCCTCTTTATCTCAGACCATTTCTCCAATTTGTCCAGATCATTTTGAATTATGACCCTATCCTCCAAAGTAGTTGCAACCTCTCCCAGCTTGGTATCATCTGCAAACTTAATAAGCATACTCTCTATGCCAATATCTAAATCGTTGATGAAGATGTTGAACATCAATGGTCCCAGAACAGATCCCTGCGGAACCCCACTTGTTATACCTTTCCAGCAGGATTGTGAACCATTAATAACTACTAAAGAGACTACTAAAGGTAGTCTTTTTAGACTGAAACACATTCATTTGAAAGACCCTTGCATTCCTGCTGGCCATGTGTGCAGATAGAGAACTTCAGTCTCCACAGTTATGAATCAGGCAGTGTTTGTGAGCACAACATTTACTTGACCATCACACATTCTGTGATTGTACAGGGATTAATAACAATGGGGCCATAATCCCAGTGTGGGTCTTTGCAAGCCATTGCAATGCAAATAAGTAATAATGATAGTAAAAGGGAAACAACAGTATATTTTATTCTAATATTTATTTGGAGAGAAAAGAAGTGCACACATTACAACATTGTCACCACCTAGATCAATCAACCATACTAACATAGAGGACAAGTCAGGACTTCTGGGGTATGTCTAGACTACATGGCTCCGTTGACGGAGCCATATAGATGAGTTTACTAGACATAAGAAAATGAAGCGGCGATTTAAATAATTGCCGTTTCATTTACATTAAAATGGCTGCCGCGCTGTGCCGATCAGCTGTTTGGCGGCACAGTGCGGTAGTCTGGATGCTCCGCGGTCGACAACGGAAGCCTTTGTTGACCGCTCCGGTGAACCTCATTTGATGAGGCATAACGTAGCAGTTGACAAAGGCTTCTGTTGTCGACCGCGGAGCGTCCAGACTACCACGCTGTGCCGCCAAACAGCTGATTGGCACAGCGCGGTGGCCATTTTGATGTAAATGAAGCGGCGATTATTTAAATCACCGCTTCATTTTCCTATGTCTAGTAAACTCATCTACATCGTGCTGTCGACGGAGCCATGTAGTCTAGACATACCCTTAAACTCCCAAACTCTATTCCCCTTAATAGAACAAAACTCTGTTGGCCATTGATTCCTGTAGGGCAGCTGCACCAGAGTATGCCCAGCAAATCATTAAGGGCCTAATCCAGCACCCACTGAAGTCAAAGGACAAACTTTCATTGACTTCAGTGGGTGCAGGAGCAGGGCCTAACAGCTATAAACCAAAACACAAAAGTTCACATGATAGGATCTTATTTGTTGAACATGGCGTTGGTGTAATACAGATCTGAATAAAGCCCACTGAAGTCACTAGGGTCTATATAGATAAATCTTTCCTGGCTTCATTTTCTCCAGGACATAAGCCATTGGTCTCTTTCTTATTTATTTGTTTTTGTTTGTTTGTTTGTGCATGCATGCATGCAATAGGGAGTGAAGAAAACCCTCTTGCTGGGGCCAGAACGTAACTGGTCTATAGTTATTTCCTGAGCATGCAAACAGATGGAACAATGGAGCAACTTATCGCTAGTGTCACTCCCCTGACTTTATCAGTTACCCCTGGATTGAAGCTGACCCAATAACTATAAGAGACTTGTTTAGTTTATCACAAGAGGTGCCAATTGTGTAGCCTCACGGCAACTGTTTTAAACTGATAATATTTAACTGTTTTAGTGCTAATCACTTGAGCATTAACATCTAGCTGTGCTTATCCATGGTAGCATGGAAATTAGCATGGAAACGATCTGGCAAGCTGCTTTAACCACTTTTTGGGGCCCTGCTAATGTTGTTTCCTACTGAATATTCTCTAGGGCTATGTCTACACTCGCGGCTTCTTGCGCAAGAAATATGCAAATGAGGCTAAGCGTGGAATATCGCCAAGCCTCATTTGCGTACCTAATGAGCCTCCATTTTTGCAGAAGAGCTCTTGTGCCAGAAGGCCCCTTCTTGCACAAGAAAAACTCTCTTGCGCAATGCCATTATTCCTGAAAATAGTCAGTATAGCAGCATTGTGCAAGAGGGTTTTTCTTGCACAAGAAGGGGCAGTGTAGACAGCTCCTTCTGGCGCAAGAGCCTCTCCTGCAAAAATGGCGGTTCATTAGATATGCAAATGAGGCTCGGCAATATGCTTAGCCTCATTTGCATATTTCTCGCGCAAGAAGCTACGAGTGTAGACATAGCCCAGGGCTTTTTCTAGTCCAGTTTTAAATGTTCCATCCTTTCCCAGGAGATGTTATTATTCACTCTAATAGGAATTGTATCACCAGCCTAATGTTTCTTTTTCTTAAATTCATCCTGTTACGCCTAGTTGTTATACCAGGGCTTGGAGTGAGCATTACAGGAAGAGAGTCACCATGGGAAGGGGAAAGAGAAAAGGGAAGAGGGGCAGCATCCAGAGCTACGTCTACACTGGCCAGTCTTGTGCAAGAACATACGCAAATGAGGCACGGCGATGAATATCACCGTGCCTCATTTGCATACTTGATGAGCTGCCATTTTGCACAAGGGGCTTTTGTGCAAGAAGGAGCAGTATAGACGGCTCCTTCTTGTGCAAAACCCCTCTCTTGTGCAAGAGCCGTTCTGCCGCTTATTTTCAGGCAGAACAGCTCTTGCGCAAGAGGAAGTTTTTGCACAAGAAAGAGCAGTGTAGACTACCCCTTGCTCAAAAGCCCCTTGCACAAAATGGCGGCTCATTAAGTGTGCAAATGAGGCACGGCCATATTTATCGCCTCGCCTCATTTGCATATGTTCTTGCGCAAGACTGGCCAGTGTAGACATAGCCTATGGGTATGTCTATACTACAGAGTTTTGTCAGAAAAATGGCCGTTTTTCTGAGAAAACTTGAGGAACGTCCACACTGCAATTGCGTTCTTCCACAAGTAAATCGAAAGAACAGAGAGGTTTTTCCGGCATTGATAATCCTCATTCTACAAGGAAGAAGCCTTTTTATGAAAGAGCTCTTTCGCAAAAAGGAGTGTGTAGATGGGGAAGAGGGAGTTCTTTTGGAAGAAGAGGAAAGAGGAAAAAGCACAGGTGCTCTGGTGGCCATTCCATCCATGGCAATCACAGCTTACATGTGAGAGAGCGTCCCGGCAGTCTGGATGCTCTCTTTTGAAAAAGCAGATCACTTTTTCTATGCACTTTGGCAGTGTGGATGCTCTCTTTCGGAAGAAGTTTTTTCAGAAGATCTCTTCCCAAAAAAAGCTTCTTCCAAAAGAAGCCTGTAGTCTAGACATACCCTATGAGAGGGAAGATGAAATAGCAGAGGAAGATGGTGAAAGGAGTGTAGAGGAAAGAGCAAACCACAAACCAGGATGGAAGCTTAGCAAGGGGTCTATGTGTCAAGTACCACCAGAACATTCTCCCCGCTGCCCTGTTCAGTTCTTGCTGCCAATAATACAGAAAACTAGTCTAGCAGACTTGGAACTAGCTCCATAACAGCGTGCACGACAAGTGATTATAAAGCAGCAAGTCATGGACGGGCTATACCAAGCTAGCTATACAGGCACACACCGCTTGCTCTGGCTAGAAAGTGACTCGTGCCTGTCTCCCTCCTTAGCTCCTGTAAATATGTAACTAAACCCCTTGTTTAGTTCTAGTTGCCTACACCAAATAACTACATCACCTGAGAGGTTCACTAGCATGCACTGTTGGAAGTGTCACTCTCCATGCACTGCTCTTGCCCCAAGCACCCTTGAAGCCAATGGGAGCTACAGGAGTGATGCTTGCCAGCAGTGATGCATGGAGACTCCCTGGTGCACCCCCCTCGGGAGCCACTACCACAGGGGGTGCTCAAGGTAAGCGCTGTAACCCCCCCCCCCAACTCCTTCCCAGAGCCTGCACCCTAGACTCTCCCCACTCCCAAACTCCCTCCCAGAGCCCAACGCCCCCCCAACTCCCCCCCAAAGCCTGAGGAAGAAGGGGGGAGGGACTTGGACCCATTCTGGGCACCACCAGAATTTCTACAACCCTGCCACCCCTCTTCTTGTCAGAAGCTGGGGTTGTGTGACAGGGGATAGATCGTTGTTCTGTTCATTCCCTCTGGGGCACCTGGCATTGGCCACTGTGGGAAGACAGGATACTGAGCTAGATCAACCTTTGGTCTGACCCAGTGTGGCCGTTTTTAAGTTCTTGTCCCATTTGAGCTTACCAGCTAAATACATTTTTGAGAGATTTCTCAACAACTCTCCACTTGGCCCCTGATACACACACAACAGAGACCTCCAAAGAATAGGGTTTACAATGGAGGTACTGGCCTAACATAAGAGACTAACCCTGCAGTACCGATTCACCCAAAAAGTCTCATTGTCTTCAATGCCAGTTTTGTCCACCTGATGCCTGCAGGCTTGGGCATAGGTGCTGGAAGTAGTGGTGCAGGGAGTGCTGCCACACCCCCTGGCTTGAAGGGGTTTCCATTGTATCCAGGGGTTTCCAGTTTGACTTAATGGCTTTCAGCTCCCCCCATTATAAAAACTGTTCCAGCACCCCTGGGATCGGGTCAGGAACACAATAAAAGAATCATGAAATCAAAATGCATATCAGTAGTGGAACACTTTAGAATGAATGTCTCTCTTTCTTAATGCTCTGGGTTTAAGTTGGGACTGTTTGTTGAAAGACACCTGTCTATTCCACTATCCTGGTTCTTCTGTTATTGCTCCTTGCCACACTATAAGAGCTTTCATTTAGGAATTGTGAGAATTTGTTAATTGTGAACTTTGGTGCGCCAGCTGCTGAGAACTGGCTATTTCACTCACATCACAAAGACCATTTTAGAAAATAATTACACTTTCCAAACCCCTACCCCGCACTCCCAGGGAAAGAAAGAAGACATTCCTGATCCCAGCATTCTGTCCTTTCTTGGATTGGTAGAGGGCACTTTAAACTGCAAGGGAGTCTTTCTTCAGTTATTGAAGCCCATGGGCCCCAGCCTCCTGCTGACCCCCTACTTCCGTCCCAAGGACAAGTTTATTATAAGGGGGAAAACTTGCCAAAATTATTTAACATGATCAATTACATACACTCAGAGGGTGAAACCTTGGCCCCATTTGAAATCTCTGTTATTTTCCCTTTGAGTCAGTTTCTACCAACAGCTGATGTTTTACCCAATGAACGCAAATCTCTAATAAACAGGAAAGGGTCAAAGCAACAACTACTAGTCACACAGGTGACATAGACACACAAAAATTACATATTCATAAGAATTATGGAAATTCATTAAAGGCCTGATGCACCCAAACCATCTGTTTGAAGCACTCTCACTGGTTTCAACAGAAATTTTCCACAGAAGCACTGGAGGGTGGGGGTGGAAATTGTAGGATCAAGTAGAAAATTATACTCTATGCACACACATTTACACCTGAATCAAACAAGACATACACACACATGTACATACACATATGTTAACGTTTGAATATGTACATATTAAAAAACATTCCATATGCCCAAATTGGCTTAATCATCAGTACCCTGCTTCCTTACTACTGTGATCTACAGGATCCCTCAGTGGCAAAACCCGTTATAACAATCTATCATCCTAACTAGAATGTCAGCAGTTTACTCAGCTGCTGTGAGTTTCAGGTTCCAGCTGTATCAAGTCTTGTAGAGCATTCGTTTTCATGTACAATGGAGTAACAATAAAGTTCAGCATGGATCCATGAAAATAGACAGGTGGCGGGAAAGTCAAGAAAGTCATCTACTTCTATGTTCATGCAATAGCAAACTATTTATTTTACTATCACAATGTCAAATACCTCTCAAAGTGCGGACTCTGTCTGGGCTAGGTACATGAAAGCCCACTGCTGTTCGAAAGACGCTGTTACAGGTCTGACTGTACTGGAACCCACCTCTTTGAGTGTTGCGCTGAAAGGGGATGTGTATTCTGACACCACCCAGAGTTTAGCCATCCCAGGGTTGTACTTCAATGCCCTGATTTTGCCAGGATAGGCTCCAAATGTGGAGCCTGTTCCGCGTGATGTTCACCCCAGTTCCTCTCTTCCATCTTTAAAAACAAAACCACAGACCTGGTATTTTACAGTCAGACTTCACTGCCCCACCCAGTCTTTCCCACCGCTCTCCATACTGCCTTTATTTCTATTGAACCTCTTGCTCCGCAAAGATTGAGTATTCTTTAGGGGGTTAAAATAATAAGGGTGTTTTTGTATTATGCTTCATTATCATTTAATAATATTGCTATTTAGCACAGAGCCCTCGTGTCTCAGCATGCGAGTGTTAAAAGTAAAAGACGCATCATTTCATACACAGATTAAATATTCTACATGGGACTTTAGTTCAATAGACAAGAATAACTGCCGTAAAGCAGTCCTGGACTGTTCTGTATATCAGATGAGACAGGTTCACAAGTGTACAATGTCCACTGTAATCAACACTGCTGTCTTACACACATGGCCAGAGGGTCCAGTTCTGAAGCCCCTTCTTCAATGAGAGCTTTGCCCAAGTAAAATCTTCAGGATCCGGTCCCCCACTGTAACTTAAAAATGAAAATTCTCACTCTACTTTTACAAAATGAGGCACAGCTGTGCCACCTTCCAGGCTATTCGTGTGCCCATTTTTTATTTTAAAACAGCCATGTATCAACAGCGGGAAAATAGTGCACCTTCACTCCTTTTACATACTCAGCTGAGAAAACGATCACATTTTTTCCCTTGAATTTTTGGAAATAATTCAATAGCAATTGAAGAAAATGTAAACTTTTCCCCCCAGACTAGAACTTTGAAAGTCAATGTCTGCCTCAAGCTAAATTTATCCCAAAATCTCAGAAGAGCAGGATTTATTGTAAACACATTGTTACAATGTAAGGGCGTGATCCTAGCACCCTAGCCTGTACTCACTGAGAGGTCCATCAGCATAACACCCAAAATAATGCCAGCAGCACCATGATAGTAAACAGGAAAAAAAACCTTTTGACTTCTTTCACTGGTGCAGTTCTATGAAATTGGATAATGCAATTAACAAGGGTTAGACCATACAGGACTCAATAAAATTTTCTTTGTATATTCACACCTCATTAACTTCAAGGCACAAAAGAAATGCAGGATCAGCCCCATTAACACTATGTATACCAGAGAATACAATCTAACAACGTATTTCAACCACAGCATAAGCTATCAATAAAGAAATATAACATACTTTTCAGCCATTATAAATGGTCCGTTTCCTAGATAACAATGCAAATTGTTTTGGAAACATCTTTTGAAAAGGTAAGTAGTTTTCCAGGAAAAAAAAAACTAAAAGAAAAACAACACTAATTTGAATTTTAAAAATCTTGAGACATCTAAGGTTAAATACTGTATTATTCTTCATATATTTCAAAATGTTATAATCAATCTCTTTTGCTAGCTAGGACACTAATATTTGTTAAGATTAAGACTGATTACATTTTTATATCAAATTTCATTAAAACAATCAGTATACAAAAGCCTTTATTGCTATTATGAGTGAATGTTTATATTCTAGATTTTTTTTCAAAAATGCAAATGAATAAAACAGAATGCTTGTTACTAAAACATATCAGTTTGTTTTAAACATATGTAGCTATAGCATCATCTTCAGTAATGAGACTATATCCGCAAATTAGACTAAAGCTAAAACACTTTCATCATTTCATGTGATTTAAGCGTTTCAGGGTTCACACTCAAGTGCTTTAAGTGTTCTGTGAAATCAATGCAAGCCTTTTTTATTTTAATGGGCTTTGGATCAAGCCCTAACTGTCAACTTTATGTCCCACCACCCCAAAAGGACCTGATTCCTCTCCCATTGAAGTGGAAGTTTTGCCATTGATGTCATTTGGGGCAACATTGGGCCCAAAAATTTGTAGCAAAAGTGTATCCATATTTTAATTTAAACATATGTTCAGCAGAAACGTTCTATTGCAAAACTATCTCCTATCCCTGACATCCTGCACTACTAGGTATTCTCAGGAGATTTATAATGCCTGGCAGGATGGGAACACTCATGAAGTCTCTAGTTCCCTTCCCAGAAAAGACATGCTGGTCTTCTGGAACCCTAAGGGGTGGGAAGGTTTCAACCTCTGGAACATGGCTGAAGTTATGAGGTAAAGAGACAGATCAGGCAAAAAGGAGAGCACATACAGACCTGCCTGAAAAATAACTTAACACAAACATCACCGCATCAAAACAAAGCTGCTATTTTGAGGGAAAGGGTTACATTCTGACAGGCCAGAGTGAGTGAGAGGAACCATTTAGTGCAGAACAGTGTTTCTTGTGACATCTCTGTTAATGTGAGACCTGGTTTGTGTCCTTGTGACTAAGTAGCATGGAGGTGTGTGCATCACACAATATTAAGATGACATGAGACAATTACTTTACTCCCAGGTCTTTGCCTTGTCCTGAAAATATAAAAGCTAAGTTGCTAGCACTCTTATTCAACAAGCAGTAATTTCAAAGCCCATTCTCTCTCTCTCTCTCTCTCTCTCTGCTACCATTTGTTAGGTAGCTCTGTGAGGATTATGTCAATCAAAGGTGATCTGCAAAATCCAGCTGGATTGTGTGAGCTGAGGCAGGGCCATGCGTAAGGTACTCATCACTAGGCTGGCCAGAAGAGTGCTCTCCGAGGTGGCCGCAAAGCTGATGGTTCTAGATGCAGGTCACTCCCAAGTTTGTTTGGACAGGATTGTTAATGAGTGATTAAGAATGATTTGTTGGAGCCGTTCAGCAGGGTTTCAGCCTCTTCTCTT
Source organism: Pelochelys cantorii (assembly GCA_032595735.1). Taxonomy (NCBI): domain Eukaryota; kingdom Metazoa; phylum Chordata; order Testudines; family Trionychidae; genus Pelochelys; species Pelochelys cantorii. The sequence continues at coordinate 250,502,463 of CM064326.1, read as the reverse complement.
CGGCGTGGTTTTATTTCACAGCAAGCTGCAGGGGCGCCTGCATTGTATGAGGGGGGCAGGCATGCTCCATTGGATCCTTGCTCTCTCTCACACCCCCTTTGTTGTGGGCTTTCTGCTGCTTTCTCGGTGCCCCCTCTCAATCTCACTTTAAAGCACCAAAACCCAACAAATATATAATATTTTGCTATGCACCCTCCTGTTGCCCCCCACCCCACCCACCCACTCCCCAGCTCCCTGCAGTCACTATGGTGATGTCACTGGGGGGGGGCTGTGGCTATGGAAACTTGTTGTGAGTCCGCCTTGCAAACGTTCCTTTTCCCTGGGTGCTGGCAGGTGCAAGGCCGCCCTGTGCGTGCCAGGGGCTGGGCTCTGCGCGCACAAGTCTCACCGAAGCCAAGCCGAATTCTACGCGCGGTAGCATCCAGCCCTCCCCCCCCCCTGCAGCAGCCCTGACCGGCCAAGACTCGCACTGATTTCAGTGGGACTTGCGCACCCTGCGGAGCTCTGCAGCGTGTGCAAGGCCGCAGAGGCTAGCGGGGAAGGAATGCACCCGTCAAAGCAGCAGGAGCAGAGAGTGATGATTTAAGAGCCACGTTCGCTTCTCACTCGCACCTTGCCGGCTTCAGTGGGGTTGCATGGAAGGAGGCAGACGTTGGCCCTTACATGGGGAGAGGGCACGTCTGGAAATAAGCGAGACTGTCCAGCTTCTTCTAGCTGAAGAAGAGCTCCGAGGAGCTGGATAGCGGGTCTCTCTTGCCAATAGAAGTCTGGCTAATAAGAGCTTTTCCCCCGCCCCCCTGGTCTCTCTTGGCTTTCAGTGAAGCCATCCCCAGAGTGTGTGAGCACCCGCTTGTCTGGGTTATTACAGGCCTGTCCCTGCCTGCGGCATTGCCTCTGCTGGGACACGCAGCCCCCGCAAAGCATGGGGGGCGGGTAAAGACTGCAGGACTCGACCTTTCTTGGCTGGGTTAATAAGGCGGGGGGGGGGGGCGTGGTGCCCTGTCTCCGCCAGCCTCGTCCATGCCAAGCGAGTGACCAGAGTGCGGCTACTCCCTCTCGCCCCCCCCCCCGCAGTCAGCTCCTCCCTGGCCAGCAGCCGTGGGAACGGCTCCCCCTTTGGTCCCCAGAGAAAGATCCCAGCTCAGGGCCCATGGAGCGCGGGAAGGAAAGGGGCCAGGAGAAGCTAGAGAGGGGAGGAGAGAACTGGCAGGCGCTGGGGGGGAGTCCGGCTTTGGGAAGGGAAGGGGTATGTGGGTGTAGGGCCGAAGGAGGATCCGGCAGGGGGGTTGGCTGGAGGATGGGGTGGGGCTGGCCAGGAGTCTCCCTTCGCCACCCAGGGCAGACAGGCACTAGTAGCAGGTTGATTGGGTGGGGGCCCGTTATAATGAGTCCGGAGGAGCCCTTGGGCGGGCGGGCGGGGAGCGCTCTCTGATTATGGCCATAAACCCAGCCCCTCTGTGCCCATCTCCCACGGCTCCTCGCTCTTCCTTTGTACACCTAAAACAAAGGGCAGGACGCGCCGCCGGCCGGCTCGCGAGGCTGCTGCAGGGCCTGGCTTCTTCCACTTGCCTTTAACTTCTGGCAGAAGAAAACAAAATCAATCGCTCGATCAAACTTCTGGGCCCTTGCCCAACGCCGGCGCGTCAGCGCCTTTAAGCAGCATCCCCAGCAAGAGTGTATGGGGGGAGGGGGTCCCCTTCCAGGGAGAACACCAGCCCATCTTCACCGCCTAGATCAAGGGAGGGGAAGAGCGGGCACACTAATAAGCGTCTGTCCCAGGAGAAGAAATCCGGGGTTGTTTCCCCTCCCTGCCTTTCGAGCTCTCTCCACACGCACTCTCCTGTACAGCCTTGTTTGGACATTCGGGAAAAGTTTCAGCTTTCCCGAGCCAGGGCCAGCAGTTGGGTCGCTGCTTCCTCTTGCCTCGTTCGATTAGATGCCAGATCCGAGCTCCGTGCTGCTTATAAGAAGCGATTCTCGTCTTCTCTCTCTTCCCTCCTGTTCCGCACCTCAGCTACAGCGGATTGCTTTAGCAGGACAAAAAAATGAGAAGCAGATGAAGTCTGCCCCGGGCCGTAGGGATGCTCCCTTCACTTTCATTGCAATAAAATCTTGCCTTTGGTTCTGAGTACTTGTTGCATATGTTGAGGGGGGAGCTTTGTCCGTTGTTGTTGTTGTTGTTGTTGTGGGGTTTTTATTAACTAAAAATTCACAAGACATGCTGAAGATTTAGTTAAAAGCTGTGGAGCTTTTGTAATGCTTCCAGACTTCTAGCAATCGATTTCTTCTTTAGAGACAAACTCTCCGAATGGATTTTGAAATGATTGGTTTCCCATGCACTCTGTCCCTTCACTGACTAAAACAACGAACAATCCTGAAGTACCTTAGAGGATCTATCTATCTATCTGTCTATCTATCTAAAGCTTTCGTGGGCAAAACCCACTTCCTCAGATGAGTGGAGAAAAAACTTTTTTTTAAAGTTAGAAACTAACAACGGCTACTCCTCTCTCTGAGACCTTCACTGGCTGTTAGCTAGGTTACATTTAAGCAGATGGCATTCTATTTTAGAAAGCAAACATTAGTAAGTTGATTCCAGTATCTTGCAATTAAAAGTTACAGGGTGGTTGGTTTCCTTCCCCCCCCCCCCCCCGTTACTTGTTTTGTTTTTTAAACAAAACTGATAAAGCGAAATTAAATACTCCCCCCCCCCCCCATGAAGCTATATTTCACCACAACTGCAATAGGAACTTTACATAACAACTGAAACTCAGAAGAAAAGCTAATTGGATTAAGTCCTCTGAAAGGGAGGTTAAGGTGTCTGAATGAGACAACTGCAAAGCTCCACTTTTCTTGCCATCTGGTTAGCAAGACGAAAGTGTTTTCCGATTAATATTATCTTCATCACTCATGTTGCCATTTATCATAACCCTGCCTCATTTAGAGAGCTGCAGCCCAGAGAGGCGGCCGCCGAAGTAGAGTTTTGACTGTTGGGATTGAAAGTCCCTGTGATCCCCATAGACAGTTACACCGATCAGTAACCAGCAGTGCCCATCCATAAAACGGGTTTGCGTCCCTGCCAAGCGGGGCAACTTTATCCCACTGTTTAACGATTCTTCCCTGAAAAGTCTATGCTCTGCCTTAGAGCCAGTGTGGCAAACCAGCGAGTGCAACGTTTCATGATTTCAACACGTTTTCACCCCGAGATCACAAACTCCATTTTTTGTTGTTGTGAAAGGATCACATCTTTGTAAATTCGCCCCAGCCAGCCTTCCCCTCCCCCGGAAAGGGTTTGCGTTCCAGCTGTTGCCTTCAGTTCTGTTGCCTTCAGCACACAATTAAAACTTCACAACAGCAAAAAGCCTGAGCAGTGATCACACACTCTTCATTTTAAAAAAACCAAACACCTCTATGAAAGATTTACATATCTGCCCTTTGCTTAGGGAGTGAATGCGGGAAAGAAGCTCACATTTAGGTGGGGAAGCGTTTTACTCTTTACACTTATACCATCCGTTAGCAGCCTTTTAGATTTTCTTTAGATCTATGCTCCCTTTCAAAACCCAGCATCAACTCTTATACGAACCCGGTGATAACTGGTAGAGAGCTTTTAAAAACAACGAGTAGTCCTGTGGCACCTTAGAGACTAACTACATAACTATATATAACTCACTATAACTATAACATTCATCTGAAGAAGTGGGTTGTGCCCACGAAAGCTCATAGTACCATCGACATGTTTTGTTAGTCTCTGAGGTGCTGCAAGACTATTCGTTGTTTTTTTAAGTTTAACTATAACTATATAACTAACTCTGTGCCCACGAAAGCTCATGATACCATCTACATGTTTCGTTAATCTATAAAGTGCTACCAGACTTTTTGTTGTTTTTTAAGTTTATCATGTACAGACTAACTCGGCTAACCCCCGAAGCTTATAACTATAACTATCTATCTATAGTATCATGAGCTTTTCATGGGCAAAACCCACTTCTTCAGATGAGCCGAGTGGAGAGAGGGAAAAATCCCGAGAGCTGACAGGCTCAGGGGGTCTGAAGTGGCACAATATTTTCACACACGCACATACCCACAACTTCACTTCTGGAGAGTCCTTCTAGAACCAGGGGTAATTAATTAGACCCCCATGCTCTCCCTCTCGCAGAACTGCCTAAAGTTACTGAATTGGCAGAGGGAGATTCTTTGCCTCCGAGTGAAAGGCGCACACAGGAGTATTCTCAGTGGGAAATACAGCGCGGTCAGGGAGAAGCAGCCACATAAAAGAGAAGTTTTAGTTCTTTTCAGGGTGGATCCTGCAGCTCTTCCTCGGATAAAACTCATGCAGTCCCTGAGCGCCTAAAGGACTCCAGGATCTGGCCCACAATTACTCTCGGATCAGCAGTACAGACACGAGCCCGCACCCACTGAAATCAATGACACAACTCCCCTCGACAGCACTTTGTAACGAAACGATGAAGGACTGCGCCTCGATGGAAACCTCTGCAAAGGGGGGATACAAGCCGCAAACCAGGGCAAACAATCCCTACAGGGACGAGTTCTTCAGTGAAACATGGCAAGGGGTCTAAGAGGGGCTTGTTTGGGAAAGAGGGCTTTGCCTTTCTGGAGAGAGCGAGGCCTCTTTGGGAAGGATGGTTTTGGGGTTTTTGTTTTGTCTTCTCAGACAAACACAAAGGATCCGGGTGGGTTCGGGGAGCCGCTTGGGAGTGGGAATTGGTTTCCTAAGTCATATGCTGTAACGGGGCGTGACGCCGAATCGCCCTGGGCCCGTGGAGAATAAACCTAGAAGTGTCATGTCTGTGGGTGCAAGATTTCGAACCCGCTTTCCTCGTGGGGAAGGGCGGGAGCCGTGTGAACGGCGCCAAAAGGGGGGCGCCTTCATTTCGGAAAGTCGGGATCTGACAGCCGGCGTGGGGAAGGCCTTACAATAACGGAGCTAAGAAGTAACGTGGGCCAGTGAATTTGTTCTGAGCCATCCACACGCTGCCCTGCCACCACCCTGCCAGCCACGGCCCTCGGACTTCCAACACCGAGCCTTGCCAGCCCCGGAGCGCCGGGCCGCTGCCGCCGAAACAGGAGCCACACACTCCAGGGATGCCCTCTTCTGCCTTTTGCCCCGCGTCCCTTCCCCTTCGCCCGGGCTGTCTCTGCTTGCCGCCGTGCTCGGGAGTCTGGTCCCGCTCTCCCCGGCACTCCACGCGAGGGCTTTCCACCCAAGCCGGGCTGGAATCAGTAGCACTTCCCAACTCAGCCCGGCCGCCCCAGCCACGGACTCGCTGTCCAGCCCCGCTGGGAGTCTAGCTTGCCCACCAGACGCCATTGGGGTGAGGTCATTAAAATCCCCTTCCTTATTGCTACCGTCATTTGTCGCCCAGGAAAGGCTCCGCTCAAATCTAGCCAGTGCCGAAAGTTAAAAGCAGAGAGGGGATTCATTTGCCGGGACCCCGGGGGGTGGGGGTGGGGAATCCAGCCTGCACCCCAGCTGCCAGTGTAAACTCAAGGCTCCAGCCACCCTGGCTATTTTAACACAACTCAGCCCCAGACCCTATACACAAGTTGGGCTCTTGCTGGAGAACTGAAAACACACACACACACACACACACACACACACACACACACACACACACACACGTGTACACACACACGTACGTACACACACAACACACCCACGTTGAACTGGAAGCCGGGTAACTTCTTCGCCTGTTGGAGTCTAGTCTATTTCCTCCGTGCTCACTGTCAAGTTGAACAGTCTCCACTTGGCTGCAGGGGGAGGCTGCTGTCTCGAGAGTGGAACTAACCTGTGGAATCCATGTCAGGTTCCTCCAGTAACCCACAATGCATGCTCTTCCCATGGACAGCACGGAAGCCCCAAAGTCCCGGGGTCTGGAGATCCCCTGGCTCAGAGATGCACACAGAGAACCTGGTGGGGGGGTGGGGGAAGAGAGAGAGAGAGAGAGAGAGAGAGGTGATGGTTGAGGGGGTAGAGGTTAGAGAGAGAGAGGGACACTCAGTAATCCAGCAGGGCAAAGCCAGACCCGTCAAAATGTTTGCGGATGTTTCATGGGAAAAAGCATCATTTTATAGGAGCCCTGATGGGAGAAATGTCATTGATAGGCCAGCCAGCCTGATGAATGGCTGCTAGTCAGATGGGGATGTGGCAAGGCTCAATGTGAAGCCCATTGTGATGCTGTTTTGAATAAGAAAAGCTTTCCTCCCAAAAGGGGGGCCTTAGATCTACGCAATCCCAACACTTCGACTTCCCTCCTCTGTTAGAGCATTAGAAACGTTTTTCTGATTTAAAGTTCCAGCGGCCTTTCCACCCTCCCCCCCCTTCCCCTTCCCTTTCCCCTTCCCCCTTCCCCCTTCCCCCCTAGGCTTTGGCTCATTACAGCCTGAGCTCAGATTTGGCTCAGCTCTTCAAACAAGCAGGAGATGTGGGTGCGCGCTCTGGTGTGTGTGTGTAAAGACCGAATCCATCCCCCCCCCCCCACCGGATCCTAAGTTGGGCTCGTTCGCACACACAGGGAGCTGGACCCCCCCCCGCCCCAGCCTTGCAGGAGAAAGTGGCCCGTGAACAGAAGTGATGTTTCAGTCCCGTGCCACTGCCAAGCCCCCCCCCCCCCTCCATTCCCGTGCATTTTTGCTAGGGCACTGCGCACAGACTGCACGGGCTGCACAGGAGGCTGGGGTGTGTGCAAGTGGTGTACACTAGACGTGCAAATGTGTACGCTTCCCAGCAGGCAGGGAAAGGTTGTGCTCCTCTGTAGCCATGCAACTTCTAATACAAACCCGACCGTTACCTGCCCCTTTTAGGACGACCTCAGAGGGCTGCTAGCCGGGGTGGAAGGGAGAAGGGCTGCAAACAAAGTTGCCTGTTCTGAAGGCGGCTTTAAGAGCTGGAAGGGGAAGTAAAAGTGCAAAGCTCGGGCTCTGATAAAGTGGCTGCTTTAGGGAAGGCAAAGCTGTGATTAGAATATGAATAGAGCTCCAGGAGAGGAAGAGAAAGGGGGATTACAGCTGAATTACTTTGACCATGGACAGAGCCAACGTTTTCTGCTCTCTCCCCCATACCCAGACTCCCCCCCTCCTTCCCCATGGGGGGGAAACAAAACTCAGCCAAACAAGCCGCGAGGCTGCTAAACAGGAAGCCGAACGTTTTCATGGCACCTTCCACTCCGTATTGAAAGGGGGAAGGACACAAAAGCCTTTCTGCTCGCGTGGAGCCAATGCGGAGCGCGAGCTCCCCTGCAAACAGGCTCTGGGCAGAGAAGGGAGATGCTGACGCCCGGGCCCTGTTTTCCCAGGAGACAACTCCTAGGAGCAAGGGTCTCTGGGGGCAAAGGAGTGAGGAGCAAGACGTGGGACGCGGATGAGTTTTTGCGTGGGAAGCCAAGTGGGACCCAAGAAGAGGTTACAAAAGGTGGAAGACTGGGGCAAGGGAGCAGGGGGTGATGGATGGAAAAGCCCTGCAGGGGAAGGTGAAGAAATCGGTTTGTAAAACTCCCCCCATGCTTCCTGCAGCCAAAACGTCCCCCACAAAAGAACTGGGAGCAGGGCCCAGGATTCAGCAGCTGCTCCAGCATTGCCCTGCAAGGTTAACTAGTGCAACTGGGATCAGGCACACTTTCAGGGGTGGGGAACAGAGGGGCTAGACCTCTCACCCCCCTCCATGATTGGGGACAGAGTGCTGGGGCTCCAGCCCTGTAGCCCCCCCCCCAAGCCTGCTGCTGCACCCCCCTTCTACTCCAGCACTCCACCTCCAGCCTGCTTTGTACCCTACCACCCACCCTACCTCACACACCCTAAACCCACTTCCTGGAAGACCTCTCTCACACACTGAACCCCTCATTTTTGGCCCCATCCCAGAGCCTGAGGGGGCAATAGAATCAACAACCTTCCCCCCCCCCCGGGGTCTGGAGTGCGAGGGGAATGTGGGGAGTGTCTTTCTGCTTCTCAGTCAGGGGCCACATCAGTGAAGGATTTTTGTTTGGGTTTTTTTTTTTACTTACTTTGAGTGGGCCCTGATTGATTTTGCTGAGGGTCAGTGGTCACTGACCATAAAAAGTTTCCGCACCCAAAAGTTTAAACAAACAAGCGGACCTCGCTGTTATCGAATTCCAGGGATGAGATGACAATGAGGCAATGGGACACCGTATTAACAGGGAGCACTTTGTATCTAGCTGTTCGGGGGACTCCAGAGCGTCTGAACTAGAAATCCCAACATTCTAGGCTCAGCACGTCCTGTGCCTGTAGAGGGCCGGGCCAAGCCCTTTCGGCACCCTGGGCCTGGGTGCGCGGTGCCGCCCCTGGGGCGCACAGCGCATGCGCGGGCCGGCCACAGCCGCTGGCGCGCAGCCCGTGGCCCACCCCCATGGCGCATGGTGCATGTGCGGGCCGGCCGCTGGTGCGCGGCCGTGGGGGGAAGGGCACTGCTGGGCGCTGCGCGCCCCTTACAGCTGCCATCAGGCACCCCCCATCGGTAGGCACCCTGGGCAGCTGCCCGACTCGCTCATGCCTCAGTCCGGCCCTGTCCTCGTAGCATAGTGTAAACCTAGAGTATGGCCACCAGAGTGATGGTGTAAATAAAAACTACAAGCCTGGCTGTGTCCAGCAGCTATTGCTGATTGTTTGTGTCTATTGAAAGGTGGGAACAAAGGTTGAATTGCAATAGCAACATTTAGCGAAGAGAAAGCAAACTTTCCTCAGCAGGGCACACTAAGGGAATTGTTTCTCTACCTTGCTCTAGGAGAGAACTTCTTCCCCGCTCCCCCATTTCTCCCTGATAGAAGTGAATCCACAAGCATTTGGGGATGTCATATCTCGGGCAAGTTAGACAGAGCTGCTTTTTGCTGACCTCCTTTGAGACAATGTCATTTTCCTTTCCTTCTGGTTGACTGTGATTTAGACACTGACACTCTTTCAATTAGAGTTAACAGGGGATGAGGCAGGGCCAGAACCACCCACAGGTTTGCAGCAGCTCATTTGGAAGGGTGGCTTTTGTCCTTGCTGGAGAGCACCCAGACTAGGAAACAAGATGGGTTAAAAGTGGGATCATGCTGCACTAAGCACCCGGGGCATTCAGAGCATTAGCCCTATTGCCCGCTGCTGTCTGACTGGGAACAAGGGCTTTGAGGGCTGGTTTGCACAAGGAGTTTAGATGAAGTTTAGCTATTTCAGGTCGATTTTCTAAGCAGGGAGTCCACCCTACCACGGCCGTTCCATCGACTTTAAGAGCTGCTAAAGTCAAGTTCGGTACTCCTGCTTTTCATGAGGAGTAATGCAACATTTGACTTGGCGTGATCCAATTCATGGTGGTGTAGACCCACTGTAGAGAAGGTTGAGATTCTTGGCCTTAGGGAGACAGCCTATAGGCCCCACGCTGACCACTCTGGCCAGAACTTGTGCCTCTACTGGTCTCCAGGGCTACGTCTACACTGCAGTGTTATTTCAGGATACTGGAGTTATCGCAAAATAGCTATTCCACATCTTTTGAGAGCACCCATTATTTCAAAATATAATGGGCTCGCTGTGCCGATGTCCCTGAAAACCTCTTTCCACAAGGAGTAAGGGACATTTCGGAATAGCGATTTATTGTGCCAGAATAGAGCATGCAGGAGCTCTTGGACATCATCAAGGCATGAGGAAAGGAATTCTCTTCGATCTTAGAAACAGCAAAAGAAACACAGATATCTAGGTGAAGATAGCAAAGTGCCTGGTGGCAAAAGGATACTCCAGGGCCCCCTAGCAGTGCCATGTTAAAATAAAGGAGCTGAGGTAGTCCTACTACCAGACAAAGGAGGCAAATGGATGTTCTGGTGCATCGCCACAAACATGCTGCTTCTACAATCAGCTGCATATGACCCTAAGAGGGGGACCCAACCAGCTTTCCAAGCCAGGCCACAAAGTCCACCCAAGACAGTCCGGGAAGCAGCATGGAGGACAGCATGGTAGTGGAGGGGGAGGAGGATGAGTCAAGCACTTTTCATCACTTTGGAGCCAGTCCCTTGCTCACAGGACCTCTCACAGTCAAGCACTGCGCTCCTAGTAAGTTCAAAACTTTTTCCTTGCTGCAAGTGGGTTAAGGCAATTGGGTGTGACGTGTGGCAGGTTCTGTGCCTACACAGCGCAGGGAGCCCGGAACAGCTTGTTATTGTGTCTAGAGATGGAGAATGAATCCTCCCCTGCCCATCTGCATGAAGCTCTCAGGTAGGAACTCTTTGATCCTTCTCACAAAGTTTCTGGGGAGGTCAGATGTATTCTGTCCTCCACAGTAGGACACCTTCTCATGCAAAAAGTACCCCTTGCGGTTTATGTACTCCTTGACAAGGTGGTCGGGGCCAAGATGGAGATGTGTGTTCTGTCTATTATCCCACCACAGTTAGGGAACCCCATTGTGGCAAAGCCCTCCACCATTGGAACCAGGCTTCTCAGAGTCTCTACCGTCCATAGCAGAATGGTATTGATCACCTTGGCTACTTGTATAACACGCCCCACTATAGCTTTCCCCACTCTGAATTGATTCCAAATTGACCGGTAGCTGGCCGGTGTGGCAATCTTCCACAGAGCAATTGCCACGGGCTGAGCAGGTGTCATTTGGGTGTCCCTGCACTTCAAGGCAGGGGAAAGCCATTCACAAAGTTCCACGAAAGTGGCCTTGAGCATTTGGAAATTTTGCAGCTACTGCTGATCAGCTCATACCTGCAGCACAATGCGGGTCCCACCAGTCTGTGCTTGTCTTACAGCATCAGAACCAACATTCCACAGTGTCCAGAGGATCAATTGCTGGCTGTGTTTCCATTTCATTGAATGCAAGGGATTGTCTGTACAGCATGCCCATGGCACCCCGAGATAGGGAAGATTCCTCCTCATCCTTTTCCTGGCATACCGTGCTTGCACTTTCACAATACTGCACCATTAAGTGCAACAAAGTAAACAACAACCTTACAATGGTTTTATGCAAAACAAAATCCATGCTTGTGCTACTACGGCATCTGCACAGACAACCTGGGCCAAAAAGGGCATGGAAAGAATGTTTCCCATTGATCTCAAGCAACTGAGGAGGGAGTAGATGAGCACTTTATGGGATGCTGATGACATGAACTCATAACCACTGACTGCACAGTTTTGATCCCAGAGTGCACCAGGAGCATAACCAAGAATACAAAGTGGTACAGACACTGTGGGATAGCTACCCACTGAGCATTGCTCTCAAAGTCGATGGCAGACTCCCTAATGGGGATGTGCTACTTCAAACTATATTGAAGTCTTGCACAGAGTGGGGTCACGGACCTTTGACTGTGCAAAATTGGGACACCTGAGCAGAATCAACCTTATTTTGTAGTGTAGACATGGCCTGAGCTTGTGACGTTATTGGGCTTTTGATGTGACTATGCAGAGAACTGTTGCACCCACTATTGTGTATTTGCCCCAAATTTTGTACAAAGTGGGCCAAGTGAGGTGCCTGTTGAAAGCCTTTGCTTTGCTGATTCTGTTTATACTATTCATATGCATGCATGAGTTTTGTAGTCAAAGTCTGCGTATTGGCTACGTACTTGTATTTCAAAAGTTTGCTTCTGGGAGATATCAGCTAGCATTGCCTTCTATTGTGAAAGGGTGGCTACTCAAGTGAACAGCAGTACTTCACTGGCACTGATCCTTAAGTGTTATTAATACACATCTAAGGAATTTTGGCTGCAAACCTGTAGTCACGCAAGTAGGCAATGGCAGCTTAGCTGAAAAGGACACGGACAAATGACTTGCTCATGTGATTACCTCTCAACATGGAGTTTCTTTCACACAGCAAGAACAATAGAATTCCCTCCACCTGGGCAAGATTCTAAAAAGGGCCCCAGAGATTTCTCCATTTGTCTTCACTCTAGCTCAGCACTGCAGAAGCATCTTTGCTATGAATTGGGCCTGGAAGGACCAATGACCCATCCTGACAAAGGATGTACTCCAGAGACTTTTGAGATAGCAAGTTTATTCCATCTCTGCTAAGAACCTGCACCAGGAACTTTGTATTTGGTGTACCTAATTTTGTTTCTTAACAATTCTACTCTCAACTTTTTCTTTCTTTCTTTTATTAATAAACCTTTAGACTTCAGATTCTAAAGGACTGGCACAGTGTGCTCTTTGGGTAAGATCTAAGATATAAACTGACCTGGGAATGTGGCAGGTCCTTTGGGATTGGAATAACATGTTGGAATTTGGTGAGACTGGTTTTCATAACCTCTCTTCTGTGTAAGGTGTGGTATTGGTTGTGGCACAGAAAAAGCTGGAGTGTCTAAGGGGGGTGCTTTTGTGGCTTCTTGCTGATCAGTCTGGCAGCTGAAGTGCTCTTTGTGACTGGTTTGATGTGCCTTATATAGTGAAGTACCTGCAGTCTTGGGCTGTAAGTAGGCCTGTTTCCAAGCAATTTACTCTGATTTGGCCTCTCAACGGTGCCCCCAGAAACTGTTTTATTACAGTGGCACAGTTGTGCTTGGATTCACAGAACCAGATCAATTAAGCTTTAGGTCAGGACCCTACACTATTCTAAATTTGAATTTTGGGATTGAGAGTTTATTGGTTAAAGAGAAGTTGCAATGAGCCAGCCATGATATGAGGAACTTTTTAAAAATGACCCGGAATATCTGTGTTCAGAGTAAGGAATCACCTTTCGAAAGAAAGCTAAGTGAGAACTAAAATTGTTACTGGCCAGAGATGCTACAGAAGTAATTAGTGTGCAGGAGGCATTGAAGAAAATGGAGCTGAGTATGAATAAAAACTTGCAGAGATTCATTTAAAGGAGCAGTAAAAGAATGCTGAATTGGAGAGAGAAGCTAAGCAAGCTGAGGAGAGAGTTCCCAGACAAACACCAGATCAAGAAAAAATGGGAAGAACAGTAGAGATTGTATCCTTATGGAAGTTCAATGTAGAACTGTGGTGGTATGTGGTTTGATATGACATGACATATGTTCAGCCAGGCTAATGTCTTGAACCAGCCCCAACATGTGTACGAATACAACTCTTCTTGTGTTACCTGTAACTATCAGGGAGATTTGTGAAGGAGGTGTGTGTGACTCTGGGCAGCTTTCTAAGTCTAACCAGTTTTACTGTAATCAAGGGGATAGTTTCTCTAAGTGTTTGCCTGAGGAAGATAACTGTTTGTGCAGAAAAGCAGTGTAATGTGAATGAGACTTCTGAATACCTATCTGATGTCTCAGAAGTGAATCTGGAATGAGATGAAGCACAGGGAGGACCCAGTGATCAGGAAAATGTTTCTCTGGAGCAGACTAAAGTTGATGGTCAAGGTGAAGTCCTAATTGAGGAAGAAAATTTTTTTGATGGCAGTGGATAGTTGGCTAGTGAAGCCTATGAAAATAAACCAGAACAAGATAAAAATGATTTGTGTAAGGTAGCTCAGTGTGATCAGCCACTGTGTGTGGAGATTAGTAGTTTATCTGCTGGGAGTGGCAATCCCAATTTGTTTGTGAAGGAAGCTGTCTCCATTTCCAGGTGTGTGTCTGAAATCAGCCCTGGGTGCTGGGACAAAGGAGAATTTAAATGTCTCCAGTTGTTTGTGTTGGACTGCAGCATGCCTGCGAAGGAAGAGATTATTCCCAGCTCTTTGTCTGCTGAACGTGCCTCTCAGCCTGTGCTAGCTGAGGATATTGCAGTGGCCCCAGAGTTGGTTCTGGATACAACTGGAGCCCAGAAAGGGAAAGCTCCTAAGCTGGTGTCTGCTGGGGAGAATAACGCTGTAACTTGGTTAAATTCCTGTTAGTGTCATCATGATAGAATCTCGGAGATCAAATCGGATTGTAGTGCCTACTGACAGTGTGAAAACTTGTAGCAAGACCGAAGAGGTTCCTATCCTTGTGGGTGCTGAGGCAGGTAACTTTCATGATACCAATGAGGAACACCGCAAAGGGAAGGAGAACGTCTCTAACCTTTAACCTAGTGATTCTGTTGGCTTGAAAGAGGGCTGTACAAAACTCCCACCTGACGGGCCAGAGAGAATTCTGGGTGTAAAGGGAAACTCAGAAGGAGTTCGTTTGTGGGCTTACAGAGGCATTGCTCTGCTGAAGTCACATGAAGATGAAATGCTACTTAAAGAAGCTCCTAAGGAAGAGAGTCCTTATGGTAGTTTTCACAAATAGTTTGCTGTGGCTGAAGGAAGTGGAAGTGATTTGATCGAGTGAGATCAGAAAAGAAGGTCTATCTGTAGAAGGCAACCATTTATTTGTTAAGAAACTTGTTTCAGTTCCTAACAGCCAGAATTTTCCTGTTAAAAATGACTCAATTTACTTGGGTTTAGAAAGATCCAATGTGGACAGTTTTGAGGAGGTTTCAGGTGAATTTAAAGTTGTTTCAGATGAAGTGGAAACTAATCAGAAAGTTTGAACAGCCCTGTGAAGACCAAGTGGCTGTGTTTGACCAGCTTACTAAGAAGTCAGTATGGTTGGGACAGAAATATTTCCATGTTAATTCTGTAAAAGAACAGTGTGTGTGTGTGTGTGTCTCAGGTTCAGAGGAAAAACTGGAAAGCTGAGTATGCAGCACGGCTATGTGATTAATCCCTGGAGAATACAGGAGATGGTAGATAAATGCCTATCTCTAGACACTATGGACACTTATCTTTTAGATTCCACATGGGAGCACAGCCTGGGAATGAAATGACAACAGAACTTGGAATCTGACAGGCTAGTGGAAAGGGATGGAATGTCTTTAAGGTAAAGATAAGCTATGGAAATGGTAACAGTTAAACTGAAAACTGAGGGAAAGAATAGTGTCTGTGTTGCTACTTAGTACCTGATTGACTGGGGGAAGACGACTCCATGGCCATTATTAGCAGAGGGGACACATCCAGCCAGCCCATTGGATTGTTAAGCAAGGAAGATCAGAATTTGAGCCCATGGGACAAGGAGGAAGGGGGAAAAACCCCTTGATTTGGCAAAAGGAAGCCACAGCTTAATCCTAAAAGGCCAGAAGTCCAATGGTATTGAGCCAAAGGAGTGGCATGACAAAAAGAATTGTAAATGTGCATTTGCAATGAATTTGTTCTTATTGCTGATGTTAATTTTTTTATAACTAATATGCTGCTGGTACCAACAACTGTAAAAATGTACAATGAGCATTATCTTTTGGAAAAACCCTGGAACATGTTAAGAAAGGGATATAAAAACAGTATGTTAAAAGAGTTTGTAATACTGATATTTCTTAGATGGTGCCTGTAACTATTCTTGGAACGTCTCAGATGAGAAACAACATTCCAGAACTGATGTGCTGTATGAAAAGGAAAACTGAGGCACACAGCCATATTGCTTTCATGGCTAAGTGACAAGAATCCTACACTATGGAGAACATGAATACTTTGACATGATGTTATTCAATATCAAACATGTGCTAAAGCTTGTATGGCTAAATTAACTATTTTCTTTAGCTGTAGGCAAGATCACAAGACATATAGAAAGCATGCTGCAAAAGCAGATCCAATCCACTATTTTTCTAACCAAGTTGTACCTTGGATTTGTAAGAAAGTTCACTGATATTGTTGTTTCCACGATAAATCTTACAGTGATGAATCCTGCTTTACACAAACATGGTTTTCATAAACCACTTCTGTTATACACTAATATTGGATTAGAACCAGTAGTAACACAGAACCAAACATGGGACGGCCCTGTGATGCACTCAGTGATCTTTTACTGTCATCTCTTCCTGCATCAATTTTACATAGGGGTGTGACATTATTGGGTTTTTGATGGAACATGGCGGACCTTAGTGCACTCATTATTTGTGTTTGCCCAATATTTTCTACAAAACAGGCCTAAGTGAGGTGTCTGTTGAAAGCTTATGCTTTTCTGACTCTGTGTATATTGTTCATGTGCATGTATGATTTTTATAGTTATGATTACTGGCTATGTACTTGTAGTTCAAATATTTGCTTTTGGGACATATCAACAGGCGTCGCCCAACTATGAAAGGGTGGCTACTCAAGTGAACAGCAATAAACAATGAACTGTAAATGTTATTAATACACATGTAAGGAAATTTGGCTGCAAACCTGTAGTCACGCAAGTAGGCAATGGCAGCTTAGCTGAAAAGGACACGGACAAATGACTTGCTCATGTGATAAACTCCACGTTGAGAGGTACTTTCACACAGCAAGAACAATGGAATTCCCCCCACCTGGGCAAGATTCTAAAAAGGTTCCTCCATTTGTCTTCGCTCCAGCTCATCACTTTGGAAGCATCTTTGCTAGGAATTGGGCCCAGAAGGACTGATGACCTATCCTGACAAAGGATGCACTCCAAAGACTTTTGAGATAGCAAGTTTATTCTGTCTCTGCTAAGAGCCTGCACCAGTGGTGCCCCCAGAAATGGTTACATTACAGAGCTCCCAAGCCAGGAGCACGGGAACTCATCCTACAGGTTGTAGAAAGGGATGAGTATGAGAAAATGGGAGTTAAGATTTCTCCTTTTTAAGTTGGTCAAAATTTCACATCTGTGGACCAGCTCGGTTGCTGCCTACGTGCGATTGTAGGGCACATGGCCCTGATCTACACTAGGGAGTTATTTCAAAGTAACTCCCCTTATTTTGAAATAACATACTGAAGAATCTTTGTTGTCACTTTGAAGGCATCACAATTGGACAGACACCTACTAATGACACTCTAGTCTGCCTTAGTGGTATCCATTGGACCAGCTCTAGCTCCCTCTGGAGTCATGCACATGTATGGCACCCTCTCAGTTCCTCCTTGCTAGTAACTCCGACAGAGGGGTAAAAGGGTGAATCATGGAATGGACATGAGCAACACATCTCGGAGAGCAACAGTTACAGAAGGTTAGTAACAGTTTTTCTTCTTCAGTTGCTTGCTCGTGTCCGCTCCACGCTAGGGGACTCCCAAGCAGGATATTTGGAGGCGGGTTCAGAGATCAAGGACATCCTGAATGTAACACTGCACTTCTGAAACCAGCAGTCTCTCGAGCCTGGTGGGGGGATGGTGCAGTGGGATGGGAAGGTATGCACCAAAAACCAGGTTGTGACTCTGAAGATGTCCTGAATCGGTACCAGCTCAACAAATGCTGCTGCTGAAGCGTGGGCTCGTGTGGAACGAGTGGTCATGATGGCCACAGGTGAACTTCTGCATACTTATAGCAAGCCTGGATACAGGTGGTTATCCAGGATGAAATTCTTTGGGATGACACAGGCAGCCCTCTGATCCTTTCTGCTACTGTTCCAAAGAGTTGCGTGGACTTGTGAAAGGGCTTAGTTCTTTGAACATAGAAGATGAGGGCCCACCCTACATCCAGCATATGAAACAGATGTTCCTCAGTGGTCTTGTGAGGTTTTGGGAAGAAGACAAAGAAAAAAATAACCTGGTTATTGTGGAATTGCAACACCACCTTTGGTAGGAACACCTTTGGGGTGCAGCTGGATCTTGTCTATGAAGAACACTCTATAGGGGAATTCTGATGGAAGGGCTTTGAACTCAGAGCCCCACCTAGCTGAGGCAATCCCCACCAGGAAGGTGACATACCAGGAGATAAGCTGCAGGGAGCATGATGTTCATGACTTGAAGGGGGAATACCATGAGCCTTGACAGGACCAGATTTAAGTTCCATGGAAGGATCAGTTTGCAAACCTGAGGATAGAGTCTCCCCAGACCCTTAAGAAACCTGACCATTATCTCGTGGGAGAACAGTGATCTGCCATTCCCTGGAAGATGGAAGGCAGAGCTGGCTGCCAAGTAAACCATAATAGCTGAAAGAGCCAAACCCTGATGCTTTAGGTGGAACAGATAGCCCAAGACAGACTGCAGTGAAGATCAGGATGGAGAGAGATTCTGTTTGGAGGCCCAAGTGAAATGTTTCCCCTTGGCCAGGTAGATAGCCCTAGTGAAAGGCTTTCTACTACTTAGCAAGACCTGTCAAAGCTGATCTGAGTAGGCCTGTCCTTCAGGGTTTAGCCATACAATAACCATGCAGTCGGGTGCAAGGAGGTGAAGAAACCAGCCATGGTCTTGTGAAATCAAGTGTGGGAGGAGTGGAAGTGGGAGTGGAGCTGCCACTAAGATACCCAGAGGCCTTCTGAACCAGTGCTGGCATGGCCCTGCCGGTGCTATCAGGCTAGCCTTCACTTTGTCCCATTTGTTTTTTAGAAGGACTCTGTGAACCAAAGGGGTGAGCGGGAAGGCATCCCACAGGCTGTCTGCTCACAAGAGCAGTAAGGCATCGGGGATGGAGCCCATGCTGTGCCTGTGCAGTGAAGAGGATGGATAGCATTTCCTATTTTGTCTGGCAGAGACTCCCACCTCTGGAAGATGACACTGTGGACCTCTGGTCGAGGGGCAAAGGATCTGCTGAGACAATACATTTTGAGCCCTGGGGAGCTGTGATGCCTCAAGGTGAATGGCATATTCACAGTTAAGACCCACAGTCAGAGCTTCCTGGCACAGGGCCAGAGATGGATAGTCTCTCTCCTCGATGTGAAACACTGAAGCAGAGTTGCCTCTCAGGACCTGCACCACTTGGAGCTCTGGGGAAGGAATGTCTGGCTTCTCCTGGGACCAAAAGCCCTGAGTCCTGAGACTATCAAGGTGGGCTTCCCATCCCAGATCTGACATGTCTGAGACTAGTAGTTTCAATAGCTGAGGGGTAGCAAAGGATACCCCTTCCATTACAGATTCTGGGTCGCTCCACCAGGTCAGCAAAGCAAGGATTGGAGGCAGAATTGTGAGTATTAAGTCCAGGTGGTGTTTGCTCAGGGAGTAACTGACAGCAGACACATCAGGAGGGGTCTGAGGCACAACCTTGCATCACAAATGTGCATGCTGCCATGTGTCCCAGTAGTTTGAAGCAAATCTGAGCAGTCGTTACTGGGTGGGTTGTGACCTGGGAAATCAGGCTAGATACAGCTCAGAATCAGGTAGAGGAGGCTTAGGCCAGGGCTGACTCCAGCCCTGCCCTAATGAACTCTATTCTCTGAGCTGGGACCAGGGCTGACCTCTGCCTGTTTTCAACAAACCCAGCACCTGGAAGGTGGCCGTGGTGGTGCTGATGCTGTACGGGACCTGCGCCTGCAACTGACCTTTGATCAGCCAGTCGCTGAGGTATGAGTAGATTTGCATGCCTCAGCAAGGAAGGCTGCTACCACGGCCATATGCTTTGTGAAGACCGGTAGGGCAGCTGAGTGGCCAAAGGAAGAGTGATAAATTGGTAGTGGTGTTGACAAGCTACAGACCTGAGAAATCTTTTCTGACTGCAAACGAGAGAGATGTGGAAATAATCATCCTTTAGGTCAAGGGTGGTGTACAGGGATCTACTGAGGGAAAGATGGCGACAGGGAGCTCACGTGGAGGTGACACAGGTCCAGGATGGGCTGTACATGCCCTTCCCCTTGGCTTTCAAAGTTAGGAAACATGAGGACCTTCCCCTTTATTCGGCTCTGGTGAGGCCACATCTGGAGTATTGTGTCCAGTTCTGGGCCCCCCACTACAAAAAGGATGTGGACGCACTGGAGAGGGTCCAGCGGAGGGCAACCAAAATGATTAGGGGGGCTGGAGCATATGACCTATGAGGAGAGGCTGAGGGAGTTGGGTCTGTTTAGTCTGCAGAAGCGAAGAGTGACGGGGGATTTGATAACAGCCTTCAACTTCCTGAAGGGAGGTTCCAAAGAGGCTGGAGAAAGGCTGTTCTCAGTAGTGACGGATGGCAGAACAAAGAACAATGGTCTTAAGTTGTGGTGGGAGAGGTCCAGGTTGGATATTAGGAAAAACTATTTCACTAGGAGAGTGGTGAAGCACTGGAATGGGTTACCTAGGGAAGTAGCGGAGTCTCTATCCCTAGAGGTGTTTAAGTCTCGGCTTGACAAAACCCTGACTGGGTTGATCTAGCTGGGATTGGTTCTGCTTAGAGCAGGGGGCTGGACTTGATGACCTCCTGAGGTCTCTTTCAGCTCTATGGTTCTATGATTCTAGGAGTAAAACTCATTTCCTCTCAAAACTTTGAGGAACCTCTTCTATGCCTCCATACAGGTGAGAAGCTGCTCATGAGAAGGATCCCTAAAAGGGGAAGAGGTGGAAAGGTGGGACAGATGAACATTGGAGGATATAACTAACTTGTTACCGTACTCAGCATTGCACGGTTCGATGTTATATCATGCTGTGCTGAAGGACAACAGGCTGGCCCAAAACATAAAGGGCGATGGATCCGGAGTCCAGACTGGTATATCACCCTTGGGCATATTTTCAGAAAGCCTGCCTGGCCCCACAGGATATCTGAGAGCCTGACTTGGAGACTGCAGTACAAGAGAGGAGGTGGCATCGCTTATAACCCTTCCCTTTTTTTTTTAAAATAGGGCTCCTGACTGGGAGGTGCTGCAAACCTAGGAGGTGGTCGAGACCTAAAGTGCTTCCTGGCCATCGGAGGTGCGTAAAGGCCCAGGAAACGAAGCGTGGCCTTCACGTCCTTGAGGCCGAGAAGCTTCAAGTCCATCTGTTCAAAGAACAGTGAGGTGCCCTCAAAAGGGGAGATCTGGGGCAGACTGCTGTACTTTGTGAGGGAGGCCGGGGTGTACCCTGATAGTGCTGGTGATGAATGAGCAGGACAGACTAGGGCAGTGGAGTGCGATCAACCCCCTAAAATAAAGAGGCCAAGAGATTGGAACTGTGTTGAACATTAAGTATTTCTTCTCTACTCTTTCTGAGGTGGGGGGAAGAGAAGTAGTTTGCCACAGTGTTCTGAGAGGCCCGTTGCTGCTTCACTTGGGCAAGGCCACTCAGGAAGGAACAGCTGCAGCCAGGATGTCCATTAGGATGCGAACTGACCCCTCAAGATCCTCAACCTCCAGGCTCAGGTTTGCAGAGTCCTTTTCAGGAGCTGCTGGTGGGCTCTGGAGTCAACCTGTGGGAGCAGGTTACTAGGGTCTGCGACAGTCTCAGCTGGGGGTGACGAGGAGGCCAGTGCTGGAGGTGGGCCTCCCTTTTATATGTCTACCACATCCACTGGGGCAACTTCCTCGGCATGGGCGTCAGGGTCGGTACTGGACTCGGGTCCAGTGCCACATGGAAAGAGATGGCAGCTTTCTGACACCATCAAGCGAGAGTGGTGGGAAGTGACACCTGGTACCGGG
Organism: Pelochelys cantorii; assembly: GCA_032595735.1. NCBI lineage: Eukaryota > Metazoa > Chordata > Testudines > Trionychidae > Pelochelys > Pelochelys cantorii. Next base: position 250,481,340 of record CM064326.1, on the reverse strand, counting down.
GGAAACCCCAGGATTCCAGTCCGGTTACTGCATTGGCCATTGGCTTGGTGGCCAGGCACTGGCAGGGGGGATGGTACTGAAGTCTGGTGTGTAAGCTAGATACTGGTAGGTTTTGGCTGCGACAAAGGATTCCGCTTTAGACTCTGAAGAGGATTCCTCCCTTGGAGACCACGGCAGTGCAGTACTCACTTCTGTCTCCAGGCAGTGCCAGGGAACTGCTGTCTTGAGGCCAAGAAGGGCTTGCCCTAGGTGGGGCCACAGTGGAACTTGCCACACCTTCCTCCTTTTGATCCTCGATCGCCTTGGCTGATGAAGGGCCTTGTGGGGTTGGCGGAATCGGGAGGGATAACAGGTCCTTTGGCGCTTGGAAAACCTCTGGGGCGAAAGGGGCCAGTATGCCTCTGACCCATGGCTGCTCCCGGGAGTCAGTGGCAGTTCCTGTACCAGGCTCAGAAACCTAGGTGGAATCGGCAGTGCCATCGGGGGCTCAGGGAGGTTGAGCGTCCTCATGCAGGTCTCACTACACTGGTCATGCCACTCTATGTCCTCTGCACTGGAGAGTGCCCGTCTTTCAGTGTGTTGTTTCTTTTAGCCTCTTCCTTCGTCCCGGGGATGGAGAGCAGTGCTGGGGCAGTGCTCTGCACAGATATTGTATTCGGTGCCAATTCAGAGCACCCCAAGCCTGGCCTGAGAGTCACCTCCATAAGAACGGCCTTCAGTTGAATGTCACGATTCTTTCTTGTGCGAGGTTGCAAGTCCCTGCAGATCTGGCACTTCTCTCTTTAATGTGAGGCTCCCTCAAGCACTTTGGACAGCTAGTGCCTGGGTCACTCTCTGACATCTTCTTGCCCCATGAAGCATATGGCGGCTTGAAGCCCAGGGACAGGAGCACATGCAGCCCTTGAAATAAGCACTACATTTTTAAACAGATTTTTATTGCTGCTTGGAAAACCTCTGGGGTGAAAGGGGCCAGATTTTACCATTTCATTTTTAAATCAAGAAATTCAAGTAATTATTGAAGGCAGTTTTCAACTTCTCATCAGGACAAGAATGTGTGTGTGTTTTACACGGTTCTCCTGGGCTTACAAGTAGAAAAGTTAAACATATTCTGTAGGTGTTGCTGCAATCCAGTTGTATAGCCCACATATAGGTTTAAAAGGACCCTTGCATCCATCTGGAACAATTTGCCCTGGGCTGTGCTGAATTCTCCATCACTGCACATTTTAAAGTCAAGATTAAATATTTTTCTTATATTCTCTAGTTCAAAAGAATTAATTCAGAAAGTCCTATAGCCTATGTTTTGCTGCAGGTCAGACTAGTTGATCAGAATGATTCCTTCTGTCCTTATAATGTCTGAAGCCATTAAAAACATACAATTTTACTTAATGTTATTAGCAATTTAGATTTTAAAATATTTAAAAACATTCTTTTTACTATATATTTGCATTTTCTATACAACATCCGGCATGAATGATGAAACAAGGCTATTCAGTTTCACTTTTCTTTATACAGGTTGAACCTCTCTTGTCCAGCAACATCTGTGGCCCCGCATGATTTTAGTTAGCCGAATGTCTGCTTATCATGGGTGTGGCCAAGTTTCCTATGGTCCCATAATGTCTGTTTGTAGCCACCAGACCTGGCTCTCAGTGTTCTGTGCTGTTATTTAGGGTTTAATTAGAGCTAACTGTCTTCTAAGAACCCAGTACGCAGTGGAAGTGTTGGTAATGCTGCTAGACAATATTAAATCTTCTCTGATATGGCAAATTCTCTGATTCAGCACCGGTCAGGTCCCAAGGGTGCTGGACTAGAGAGGTTCAATCTGTAGTTAATTTATTTCTGGCTACAATGCTGGAGTGTTTGGGGGCATTTACATTATTGAAATGTTTTATATAGATGCTTTAAATAACCAGAATGACCCTAAAATGAAGCTGCTTTTCTTGAGTATGAACAAGTGATTAGCTAAACCCAGCAAGGGCACCATTTTGGGAGGGCAGGTGGTGGTGGTGGAGGAGGAGGGAGGTTCTATAGCCGTATGCATCGGAATGCTGCTTGCTCTTCTTTCTCTTGCCTTCATGATCAGAAAAACATGAGGAAAATATGCAGCTTGAGTCACATCTCTGCTCTCTCCTCTCACCAGCCAGGAGGGAGAGGAATGCACGCAAGCTGTGTACTTTTCCCTCACTCCCTGACAGTCAAGGGAAGGGGAAAAAGAGCAAGCAGCATTCCAGCACACACAGCTATAGCCTCCGCTCTGCCCTCCTGAAATGGCACCCTTGAAATCCAGCTTCAATTATGGCTACAAGTTCAGGATTGTATAAGCAAAATACACCTAAAAACCTCTCTCATCACCTTCCTTATTTACTTCTATTCTTCATAATTACATAGCATGGCTAGATATTTACGGTATTTTAAGGGATGGTTTTCAATTCATTCATGTTGACTTTGTTTTGCAGTGGAAAAATAAACTTGATTATGGAAGTCTGGGCTGGAAACTAGATTTAACAATTCTACATTTTTAATACGGTTGAATCCCGGTATTCACAAAATAAATGGGACGATATAAAATAATGCATAGGGTAGCTATCAGATCTAGCAGCAAAATATGCCTTTGGCTGTGCTAGAAAGTGGATTGTGTTCAACATTCCAGCTGGGCGTAATAGCAGTGACCTTCATGTTGAATAGTACTTCTAGTAAAAAGCTTCTCCTGGACACCAAGCAGGAACAAATAAAGAAGCTGGAATGGAATTAAAACTTTACGGCTCAGTTTCTTAACCAAAATACCATGGGTGAAAGACCTAAGATCAAGTATTTGTTTAGAACATTACAGCTCCTTCGGTGATCAGACAAAAAGTCATTGCATGTCTGCTCTGAGGAAGCCCAGTCATAGCACCAGAATCATCAGCTGACATTAGAATGGCGTGTGATGGCATTTCACGTTAAAAGGAAAGATCAACCTGCAGAATGTGGACAGATTCAGCGTTTCAAATTCCTTTTTGAATACCGCATGCTAGTTGCACAGCTCTGCAGAGATGAAATTCTCGGTTGCAAGTACATGTAGCAACTTTTGGGGGGGAGGGAGGAAGGAAGCTTATTTCAAAGCACAGTTTTTCTGGGGGCCGGGGACTCGGATCCTTTACCGTTGCACTTCTACCCAGACGGGCATATCCAAGACATTACTCTTTAAACTGTTCTCACAGTTTTTTTATATACGTGCTCTGCAGCGTTGATATCACACAGAACACCATGTATCATTCAAAAATGTTCAACTAGGTCAATAAACATAGGTAATCATTCTTAAAACACATGGTGTGAACATAGGTAATACTAAGTACTGAATTCATCTGGATTCTACAGTCTTATTACTCTCTCTCTGCATGAGTGGCAGATGTGGATGAAAAATCTGGATTAGACTTTGCCTAGGGAAGACAGTGGCAGTTACTTATTGTCGGGGAATACTTTTAGTGGATTTAAGGGAGGCAGTATCCAGACAATCTCCAGAGACACATCTGTCGATTGCCACAACAACTGATAGTCTCTGCATCCTACTGGATGCACCAAGGTAGATTCTGATAGATAATGGGGTCAGTACTGTGTTTTCTCCTCATCCTGAGCTTCCCATCTTTCCTCTTTATCCCATGCCTTTGCTATCTCTATGCTCAATGGCTGCAGCATGCTCTTAGGGCTACCTTTCAAGGTCATACAGAAGCCTGTTTTTTGAATGGGAATGAACACATTCCTTTGCTCCCTTCTCTACACTTGCACATCAACAGGTAGCCAGAGTAATTGTAGATGTTACTTATAAGCTTCTAGGCCCCAAATGGCCTGTAATTCATCACAGTCCCATCACAGCAGTTAAGACAGGAGTAGTAGGCAGCATGAACACCTATTTTCCAGGACCCAGGTTAGAGCTCTCTCTGGGGAAGGCCCTAGCATTTGAAGCTCACTCCCTCTGGTGGTCCACCAGAGCCTCAGTTTGGCAGTCTCTGGGAACAACATAGGTGCACTTATTTGGCCAGGACTTTTAGTTAATTTTCCACTGTCTTATCATAGCCTGCTACCAGGAAGGTAATTTGGATAGAGCAGTGCTCTCAAGTTACAGAATTGTATATCCCCCTTCCCAAAAAAAGGGGGGGTTATACAATTCTGTATGTGCCACCACTTTTTGTTAATAGCACCTTGTTGTTCAGGTCACACTGTCGGTGACTAAAAAAAAAAAAAACCTTCCCACATCCAAGTGTGGGTCTCTGAATTATCTAGATTGTTATTGGTCTGGTAGCAAAGAGAAAGAGCGACCCACCCCTGCATTTGAGAGTCATATTGATCAGACTGGGTTCATTAACTTAGACACAGAGCTACTTATCTAAATATTTGGGAAGCAGCTAAAAATAGTGAGTCAGTTCAGTAGCACCTCAACAGAAAATCTGGATACCTACACTTCTCACTGTACCCCTCCCTCCAAAGGCAGAGCCATTAAGCAAGAAAATAAGGAAGTCATGTTTATTGAAACTTCTTCACTATTTAGGAGGTGGAGGTATCTCAAGATCTCCAGCATGCAGGTAGTATTTTACTTTCTTGCTTGCGATCCAGACTGCCCGGCTATTTTTCCCTGACACACCTTGAAACTCTGATCCAACAGTGTCTATGCTTCATTTTGACTTGAACGGGACTGTTCATGTGCTTAAAATTAAGAGGTACTTAAATCCATTGCTGAACTTCTTCAGTCTCTCAAGTCTGTGCCTCTGCCAGTGCAGGACTGTCATTTACAGTACAATTTCTAAAACTTTATTGAGTTTAATTTTCAAATCCCATTTTTTTTTCTTTTAAACAAGTACTGGGAGACTATCATTGGCTATCATTGTAGTATTATAACCTGTCTTTTCAGGCCTTCAAACCTGGGAAGGGGCAAGAAAGATCCTATGAACTAAAATATTGTACTCAATAAGAATCAAAATATTAGTCTGTTTCCACAAACCAAATTCTACCCTCAGATATATGCATTCAAATATCACTGAAATTTGTGTATGCCTATTGGAAGGCAGCATTTGACATTCTACTTGTATTACACCTCAGACACCTGAATCTTTTCTTCATTTGCTTAGGAAAATATCGTTCAAAAAGGCTGAATTGAAGGTTTTCTGAAAGCGTGTTCAGTCTCTCCAACCTGTCTAAAGATTGTCGATAAATGCTCAAGTATCGGCAGGATAATTCAGCAATGTACTTACCAACTTTACAACATTAATACTGGGTTATGAAAACAAAACATGGGCAATATACTTGAAAACAAGTTTATTAGTCTTTTATACCCTGTCTGGAAAATTAAACTAATATTTAAACAATATGGATAAACCACTCGAGTTCATCAAACCTAGGCCCTGATGCAGCAAAGCACTTGCATCCTGAATGCGGGACTATTACACACTTAAAAGTTATTCATGTGCAGTGCTCTGCTGGATCAGGGGCTTATTACAAGATTACTACACACCTCATTCATCCAGGCTGCTTGAATCCCCACCAATTGTTCTTGATGTTCTTTCCAGCACAGTCTCCCAATTAACTTAAAATAACAGGGGGAAAACAATAGGAATTCATCAGCAGTCTTCCCCCTCTTCAGTTATAAAAGTCACTCCTTGCCACGGAAATCCCTTCCAGTTCTGCATACTTCTTTATTTCTTGTTCAAAATTGGGTTTTTTGCTCATTCATTGTACTTAGCCAATTTTAGCCTGGGTATAATGTTCATGGACTGAAGTTCTTGGAACAACAGCTTACAGGCGTATGGAATGCGCAGGGATGATACATGGCATGATGACTTGCAGTAATGGCACCTAGGGGAACAACAAATAAACAAAGTCATTGCTGGTTTACACATGAAGCTCTGCTGCAATTATCAAATGGTTCTTGCATCCCACTGCACTTCAATACATTTTCTATGGCAGCGGTCTTAGAATGTACTGAGCACTCTGGCCCTGTTAGACATGCACATCCTTAAATACCGGAAGTCCCAATCGCATTGAAGCCATCAAGATTATTCATGTGCTTACAATTAAACCTTTGCTTTGCTGGATTGGGAACTGAGTACTCAGTATCTTGCAAGACTGGGCACTATATCCCGATTGTACACGGGGAATACCAGCACTGAAGAGACAGCGTTACATAAAGAGTGGTCAAGAGGATTCAAAATCTTAACATTTCTAATTGTTCAGTTTCCATTCAATTGTTCAGCTTCTACTAATTTTCAAAACTGATACTGCAGGGAGAAGGAGCCTTCACCCTTAGTTTTCTCATCTGAGATTTCTCCCATTACCAAAAAGTATCCCAAACCCAATCATACAATGTAGGATTATGCTGAATATTTCTCTCGCCTTTGGCCTTCACAGACAAATAAGCAACCAAAGCAGTGCAGATTGCAATTGAAATGGGAAATTAGTGAAGCAGCCTTTAAATAGATGTTCCCACCACTGGTCACTCAGAGTAACAGAATTTTATGGTAATCTAGGGAGTTTTTCTTTTGTTTGCTGTATAATTATTTTTAGCACATTTGTGCAACTGGGCAAGTCAAATAAATTAGAATGAAAATGCCCTTTGTTCAACAGCCTAATATCAAACTCTCACACATTCTACAGATTATTTTACACAGAGATAAGAACCGGCAACATAAAATTTAGTATTTACTCCCTCTCACTCTAACCTTACACATCACATGGAGAACTGCAAACTCTTCTTCAGTTATCATTCCTACTTTCCCATTTCTCATTCTTCATTCATCCATTTTGCGTAATACTTTATACAGTTTAGAAAGCAATCCACTGAGGAAATTCAAGGATTGAGGAGTCTGTAATGGGCTATCCATATTTTCAACCTCTAGAGGCAGGTTCAAGTCCTGTCTCAGATCATTAGGCCCTAAACTTCCTATTTGTTGGCTGTTTGCTTGTAGACTTATTCCAAAATCAATGGGAGTTGATTTGTGGATATTTATTTCTACTTTGTAGGACAGTCCACAAAAGCCAGACTTTGTTTTTACCTTAAACCCTCTGAAACGCAACTTCAATTAGGACAGAATTTGGTACAGAGACTACAAATTCATTTCCCAGTTCCAGTGATAGCTGCTCCATCTGAGTCAGAAGGAACCAGTGCCTGAATAACGAGGAGTTCTATCATCTCTTACCAATCCCTGGAGCCATTCAGAGTGCATTCCCTCCCCACTTACCTGGTCAGTGATATCAATTAATTAAAATGTATAGAAATGTTAACGAATGTTTGCAAAGCACTTTGAAGATGAAAAGCACTACACAAATGTTAAGTATTATTCCGGAGATATAGTTAATGTGTTAATCAGTTGGCCTCATAACTTAAAGACTCAATGGCTTTCTTTAAAGTGAACATGCAAAATAAGACGTAAACCCTCTAAACAGGAAAACATTAAAAATTAGTCAATTTACCAGCCAGAATATCCCAGCAAGCCGCACTGTCCACAGACATCCACTTCAAAGGCATCGCTTGAAATCATCAGTCTCTCTAGCAAAAGCATGCTGGCTCCATAACCTATTAAACAATCTCGTTCCATTTCTCCAAGACGTAAACCACCATCACGTGATCGCCCTTCAGTGGGTTGCCTTTGAAATAAGGAATTGTAAAAATACAAAAAATGTTTCTGGAACATATGTCCTCAAATTTCAGGAACACATTCTTTAAAGAATTGCACTAATAGGCTTAAGTTAAAGGTCTATAACTATAGGGGAAATCCTGCCAACTTTTATTCATGCAACTAGTCCTTACTCATGGGTGAGTAATATATAATAGTTACATGAGTAAGGATTGCAGCACCTGGACCATAATTTTTTATTTCACATATTTGGTTGAATAAATGCAAAAAATCTTGAATTTTCATTAGTCAAGAATACAGTTACAACATAATAGATGAATGAAAGATTGGTCAACATCATAGTTAAAGAGCATTCAAGCACTGAAGTTTTATTATCCAGCCAAATAAAACAGGAGTCAAAACAGAGAGTGAACCCTCAAATTACTATATTTTCAACAGGGTATATATTATAGTTAATTGGATTTAGAAAAAATATTCACACCTCTGATAAAGTTTTAATGAATCATTTGACACATTTAGAAATGAAAAAAACATCCTGGAAAAATGAGATGTTAGTTTTAATTTGACTTCTTTAAAAAGTAAATTAACTTTTACAGTTTTAAAAATTTACTGTCACTTTAAAACACATATTAAATGGGAACACCTGTGTTTTACACATCACTTGAAATATTTTAAAAGTTGAATTACACAAACAGATACTCCAGGAATCCCCTTTTGCCCAGTCTTTAATATAACTCATAACACAACAGCTAGAAACACTATGATCCCCCTCCAGTGTACTCTTGGTCTCTCTCAGATAGGTAAAACACAGGAAATTTGCAACATGTCCTGAACAAACATCAATATTTAGGACCCAAGACAGCAAATTCCAAGATATAGGACCCTCGTTAACAAAGCCTGGCCTCCTGCTGCCTCTCTTTTGTGTGTGTTATTAACATATTATTAAACTGGAAATAATTTAAAAAGATGTTTCTTAATATTTACCCAGTTTGCAGAAAAGCAAAACATACTTAAACAGACTTGCTGTAGAGTCAATATTACTTGTGATTCTGATGTACTAGCACACTGCAACAATACCTGAGTTACAAACAGCAGCTGGATGATAAAAAAAAACCCCAACTTTAAAAAAATGTAATAGAAACATTTAAAAATATCACAATATGTTAAACTAAACAATCTACATGCAGTGCCTAAATCATTACAGTATCCTTTTAAGTAATTAAAAAGAAAGGCTATATTTTATCTTAAATACTCATTTCTGTATCTTTTATCTTCACTGAAGAATAGATATTAGCCTCCTGGTTTTCCACTCCCTGAAGATAACTCTGTTGTATGCAGTTTTAATATTGTCTATCCTGAGCAATTTGCTAACCAGAAAATAGTTACCAGAATGCGCCACATATGGTGGTTCTAAAGCATAGGGTTTACCTAGCTCATGGAGCTGGATATTTGGATTCTTTGCATCACTGGAGTGATACAAAGCAACCACTGTATACTGGCAAATCAGGTCTGCAACTTTTGTAGTATACATATTTTGTCAATATTAATTTAAATTGTTTTATTTCTGCACTAAAGATGTAATTTTGGAGTGAAAAATCATTCCAGAAATACATTGCCTCAATATCTAATTATCCTGTTTAACTACAAAAAGTTATCTTAATTACTAGCTTAAATGGATCTTGGTAAGGTTTAAATTGTATTTACTTGTTGAAGAAGTCTTTCCCTTTTTCCTCTCATCACTTAGGGAATGTAAAGCTAATCTGTTTGCAATTCAAATTGTCCTTCCATTCATGTAACTGGTTTCATTTTCTTCCTTCTTGTGACACTAGGAAGAATTTGTTTACAGTTTAACATCCTAGTTCTCACCCATATGGATGCTGGCATCTTCACTGCTCAGATGTTGCTTTAATGACTGTGGAGTATGGTGCTTATCCGGCAAGGCTGTGAGAATCAAATTTTGAAAGGTATTTGAACAAAGATGCACCTAGGCATCTAAGCACCCTAGAAACTTAGCTGCATCTTTTAGGTGCCTAACTACGTTTGAAAACCTATGTCTGAGTCCCCAAAACTCCAAGTTAATGGAAGGATGAGATTCTGGAAAAAACATATACTCTTTCCTTTCCAGTTCTTAAAAAAAAGCTAGGGTCTTTAAAATAAAGCCGCTAAGCAGGGGAATGGACAGATTTGCGGGGCCCTTGGGCAAGGAGTGTGGGGGAGAGGGGGAGGAGGAGGAGAGTGGCTCCATGGACCCTGAAGAGACGGGGCCTAAGGTGGAAGGTGCAGGAGCTCCAGCAGCAATTTAAAGGGTCCAGGGCTCCAGCTGCCTGTATCAGAGGGGGAGGGGGAGGGAGAGGAGGTTGCTCTGGCAGCAGCTCCTGTCCACAGGGGGTCCCAGATCCAGGGAGCTGGGTGGCGGAAGCCCGGGCTGGCTGCATTCAGGGGCTGCTCCAGCAGCAGCCTCAGGCTGCCACAAACAGGGGCTGGTGCCAGCCCAGCCCCTGCCCACGGCTAGCCCTATCTGCTGCGAACAGGGGCTGTTTGCCAGAGCAGCTTCTGTTTGCAGCAGACAGGGTTTGCAGCAGGCAGAGGCTGCTGGACTCAGTGTGAGCCGGGACTGAGCGGACCTGGCTTGTACTGGTCTGGGACATTGCGCCTCTGCATCTGGAGCTACCCCTGCTGCGGCTCTGCACAGCTGTCCTCATCGACTAATCGTGTAATCGATACAATTTGTATCGACTACACAAATAGTCAGATAACCGCAATTTAACATCCCTAAAACGAGCCCATCTGCTTGTTCAATGCATAGCAACAGTTTAAAAAAAAAAAAAAACCAAAAAAACCAAAAACAACAACAACAAAAAAAACCCCCTGATGTTTAAGACAATCGAGGCTGCACAGAATCTTTAGGACCAGTGATGTTCGAGAAGGAAAGAACACAGCTTTGAATCTCAGATCTCAGGTGGAGTTTTCCACAGCTATAAAGATATAGTTTTATAAAGCAAAACTAAGCACATCTGATATGGAAAGGATTGAGACGCTATCCAGTGAACCTCACAATGATAATGTCATTTTTATAGGGTTACTGTTCAAAGCACAGAGCCACATTTGAAGATACGGTGAAGTCCACTCTGTCCTTGTAAAATGCAACAGATGAAGAAATGAGTATGAAAGTCTGGATCTCATTCTCTTAGAGGAGGTGATGGTAATAAGACAAGATGAATTAGTGGAGAAAGACAGTTTCTAAGATTAGTTATGAGGCGGCTTAAATAGAACAATCCACTAGCTTCCTCAAAGGCAAGTAAAGAGCTCAGTGTACAGAGTACAATGCCATTGATTGAAACAGGTGAAACAGCTTGTACAAAAAAAATCAGAAAAGGCTATGAAAAATCATATCATGAAACCCCTGGATGGTCGGTGCAGCTAGGGCTGGTGAAGGCAGACCTCCAGCCCCGCCCCCTCTGCTGAGGCCCCACCACAGGGAGGGAGGAGGTGAGGCAGCACACCAAGCACGCCCACCACGGCCATGGGAAGGGGAAGAAAGGGGAAGAGGTGAGCGCTCGCGCCCCAGCATCCCTAGCCCCAAGCACTGGAGAGGGAGGAGGCCACATGGCTCCAGACTCCCCAGCCCCCAGTGCACTGGGGAGGGAGGAGGCCACGTGGTCAGAGCCTCCCCAGCCTGGAGCACCGGGGAAGGTGGAGGGTGCGTGGTTGCAGCCTCTCCGCCCCAGAGCACAGGGACGGTGGATGCTGGGGGCCACAACACTCTGCCCCCAGAATGCCTATAGCAGTCATTCTGAGGGCAGTGCAGGGGCAGGGTCATGCCTGTTGATTTGGGAAGGCAAAGTCTTTCCCCGCCTAGGCTGCCAGACACCCATGACGACACCATTGTCTTAAACAGAGAGAGACTGCAGAACTGGAATTCATATACAGGTTTGACAGTGTTACCCTGGGCTTGAATAAAGACATTAACTGACTGGCGCATTAGAAAGCCTATTTCTCCTGCCTTTAACATTTGCATTTCCACATCAAAAGCTATGAATGGGACACATCCAGCCAACTTAATTAGCCTTATTAACATGGCTCCCACAATTAACAGGTACTTCTTTTGCTGTTATACATACCTTGGTTTCTGTTATTTCCACTCCAATTCAACTGATGAAGTGGGTTTTACCCACAAAAGCTCATGATTCTATATATTTTTGTTAGTCTCTAAGGTGCCAACAGGACTACTCATTGTTTTGTAAACACCAATATTACTCTGAGATGAAGCCTAAACCCCAGCTCACAATGTAGTAGCTCTAGCAGGTAATATAAAAATTTGGGGAAGCAACGTGAAACCAGATCATAGAACTCGGATAAGAAAATGATCCCATTAATAAAGCTGTGGTTTTCCTAGCTACTGGTGCACAAGCTTTCATTACGAGTATGGGTGGTCAGTGAGCATTGCACTGTTCAAGAAAAAGAATGAGGCAGACAGATCGCTGGTGATGCACGGCACTGTCACCAGTGACAGCACCACTCTTGCCTGTTACTCAAATTGGCAAGAGATGGGGATTGGTGGTTGTGCGCTATGCTCTCTCTTCTAACTGCTGCAGGTTGGAAATTTTAAAAAGGAACAGTTGGAATACTGTCATAAGACTTCTATTCATTTCCCTCCCCAGTTCAAGCTGCGGTACCTTTGACTTCCTTGCATAAAACACAAAACAACTTGCATGCCTTTTCTAAGACATCTCACTGGAAAAATGAATGCACAGGAAGTGTTTGCAGTGAAGAACAAGAAACAGTGTATACATCTGCATCAGGTAAACCGGAGATAAATCCACTTCTTCACTCACAGAATCATTAAATCAAGAGAACTCTTGGAAGCTGGCATTGACAAGTCAGACTTTTTAGCTGTGCCAAGGGAATTACAGGAGTAGATGTAGTAGTCCTACACCCAATGCTAATAGGCTTGGAGAAACAAGACGCAAGGGAAGATTAAGATTATGGAACATGTTTATTCAAGAGGAAAGCCAGATGAAATCAGACATGGACTTTTATGCAGGTGTGGAAGATTATAAAAAGGGAACACTGATCAATTGCTGTCATTCATTAACAATAATGGATCAAAAAGTAATGGTGCTAAGATTAGATGCACACTCAGAAATAGCCCAAGAACTGATACCTGCCTCCAATTCCATATTTTATAGAAATATTGTAGTAAACATGACATTGCAAATCGTATTCTAAGAGCACAGAAAAATTGTTGCTAACTGTTGTCAAGGTAAGATTAGTTAGTTGAATATGGTTCCAGAAAATATTTTGGAATCATCTTCACTAGTGGTATTCAAGACTAGACTGAACAACCAAGTAACTGACAGGATTTTGGGACCATGCAAGCAATCCTACTATGATGCAGAGAGATGGACTAGTGAGAGATCCATTAGGAGGTCACTTCCAAACATAAATGATTCTGTGATATAAGATTCGGTAGCCTGAGACAGAATCATCAACTTGAAGGCTGAATGAGTAGACATATGGTTAATAGCTGAAGGGGATGAGTTGTTTGGTCTCAGGGCAAGAAGCCAGATACATTCAATGGAAGCAGAAGATTTCAGAGTCCTTGAATATGTAGATGGAAGCAGTAAATTTCTAGAAGCATACTACATTACATACACACTTTTTCCAAACACATCCTTTGACTCCTAGACTTGAAACTAAAGACTAGGCACCAAGATTGCTCCTGATGGAGTGCAGTAGTATAAGCTTGCCCATGTTTATTCTGGGGGAAAGCTAGATGAAAGCAAACATGAGTGCAGAAAACAGAATTCATATTTAGTGCAATAATAGCCACACCACAAGAACAGAGGAAGCGTTATCAGATCTTTAATGAAACAGCTGAAAATGGAGAATTACCATAGCCTTCTTTGTAAATTTTGACTCTGATGAATCACAGAGTTTGCTGAAATTGCCAACAAGCACCACACAGAAGAACAGCAGAAAGGTCAGAGATTGGTAAATACAACCTTGGGATGTAGATCCTTCTTGGCCATACCCCAGGGACTGAGGTATGGCCGAGAAGGGAAATTACACTGAACTGTAGCCAGTTCTATTCATTTCAATTTAAAAAAGCAAAGGTTTATATCCCAACATTAAACTATGTAAAAAATCCCAATTTTTTTCTTCCATTCACACTCTGCATTGCAAGAAGACTACAGTTAAATCAAAAACAGAAGGGGAAAAAGCTCTTAAAATGCCAGAGATGACAAAAAAAAAAAAAAAAAAAAAAAAAAAAAAGAGAGAAATGCTCTTAAACAACCCCACAGGCCTAGATATCAGTTATGTTTAAACATCACCCATTGAGTCCCAATGTTTATATTTCCCCAGACAACAATGGTGTGAGAAGTCTTAACCTGAATTGTACGATGCAATTTGGATTTGCAAACTAGTTTCCTCCTTTTGCCGTTTCACAAGAGTTCTGTTTTTTCACAATTAATATTAAACAAGAAACATAAAATATGTTGAATGCCAAGAGACAAAGCGCCATATCTGGTGAGTGAGCTTAACACTTCTCTGATTATATATCAAGTACTCAGCATATATTCTTCAACAATACCTGGTAAGCACAGCTCTAGGTCCTCGAGCTCTGGCATGCATCTTATCCAATACCATATGCTTTAGTTTCTGATAATATACAGGACCAAAATAGATATATGCTTCCAAGGGTTCTCTAAAGGAATGAAAACAAACTCAATATTCTTAGCTCATTTGCATCATAAGATATGAAACAATTTACTAGTAAGGAACAGTGACAAAGCCATTTGAAATAACCAAGAGCCTTATATTATTAAAAAAATGCATTTGGACTTTTAGGACACTCTGCAACAGAGTCAAGAATAAACTTCTGGAGAATAACTTAGTAGTACTTCCTCCAAACAATACAGCACATTACAGTACATTCATGTGAAGAATAAGGCTCTGAACTTGCAACTGCTAGCATGGGGGCAGACTGGTGTGCCATCTGACTTCAGTGAAGCTGTTTCATCTGTGTACTCAGTTGCAAGTTAATAGTCACTGTTTAAGAGATGTGGAACTGTGATTTAAGATATTATTCACATCACTTAATTTGTCTCATTCAAACGGCTTATGTTATCAATATAAATGAATGCATACCTAATTTAGAAATCAAGGAGTAAATAGGGCACTTATATCTAGGTGTCTCTTGACCTCATTTATATTCTAATTGCCTGGCCAACTAACTTATTCCATGTGTTTATGATCCTTTTCATTCAATAAATATGATTTGTTTCCAGAGAAGTGGAGGGCAGTGGGGGAGACAGGAGGAATAGCAAAAAAAGCAGGAACGTGAGATTAAGAGATCTTTTTTTAAAAGACAAGCATGTTGGGGCACATGGTTTTTTCCTGTTCCTGAACTATTCCATGTTCTTTGAACTCCATGGCTGTGTCTAGACTGGCAAGTTCTTCCGCAAAAGCAGCCGCTTTTGCACAAAAACTTGACAGCGGTCTACACTGGCCGCTTGATTTTGCGCAAAAGCACTGACGTTCTAATGTAAGAAATCAGTGCTTCTTGCGCAAATACTTTGATGCTCCCGTTCGGGCAAAAGCTTTTGCGCAAAAGGGCCAGTGTAGACAGCTCAGATTTGTTTTGCGCAAAAAAGCCCCGATGGCTAAAATGGTGATCAGGGCTTTCTTGCGCAAAACCGCATCTAGAGTGGCACGGACGCTTTTCCGCAAAAAGTGCTTTTGCGCAAAAGCGTCCGTGCCAATCTAGACGCTCTTTTCCGCAAATGCTTTTAACGGAAAAACTTTTCCGTTAAAAGCATTTGCGGAAAATCATGCCAGTCTAGATGCAGCCCATGTGTCTGATGACACTCTAATCAACAAAGGAGGAAGTTACAGATCAGACAACAATGTAAGATTGAATCACTGTACAATCAGCAAAAAGCATACACACAGAAAGCTCGAGAAACAGACACTTGCCCCTATTCCATATTTTAGTTTTTACTATTGTAGTAAATGTGACACTGCAAATCTTATTCTAAGAACACATACAAATTGCTGCCATTTTTTTTCCTGAAGAAAATTACTTAAGCCCCATACAGGGAAAACTTGATTTTTTACACAACACACAGTTAACCTGTGGAACTCCTTGCCAGAGGATGTTGTAATGGCCAAGACTATAGCAGGGTTAAAAAAAAAAAAAACTCACGAACTAGACAATTTCATGGAGGATAAGTCCATCAATGGCTATTAGCCAGGATACGTGGGAAAAGGTGATAGAGGAGGGATCACTTGATAATTACCTGTTCTGTTCATTCCCTCTGGGATAGTTCACACTGGCCACTGGGAAGACAGGACTGTCCTGGGCTAGATGGGCTTTTGGACTGACCCACTATAGCTATTCTTACATTACAGTAATTTGGAGAGTTGAGGCTTAATTCTTTTTGTCATGCATACTAACAGTAATTCAGGCTAAGATCACACCACACACACAGGTAATCAAGCATTTTAAGTTAAAAAAGTAAAATTTAAGAACAGTGAAAAATATATACTATTCTTGAGCCATTTCCTTTAATCTCGCAAAGCAGGGGACTACTTCTCAATAAGAGATGTTCTTTAACTCCGAGACAAAAGTTTTCAATTGTGTCCCAACTGAATATTCCTTTCTTACTCCTAAATGCCTAAATTTTTGCAGCAGATTCTTACCCAGTGATGCCAGATGTTACATAGTCCTTCCCTAAGTAGTTATATCCATGACGAATGAGATCTTCACACACATCCTTAACTTTACTACCCCCAAAAGCTGTTCCGTAGTGAAATCTGCCATCTAGGACACCAGCTTTCCCTGCCAAGAGCTCAATTAACTTCCCCACCTGTGCAATGGAAAAACATGAGAAGTTATTAAGGAAGAATGCTTCTTGGAAAGATGTTACACCTCTGAAACACTGCGTCAAGTTTTAGAATTTAGCATCTTAATACAGGACTGTCAATTCACTGGCATATGGAAGGCAAGACTTGCAAATTCACGGTCACCTGGCTGCTACTCTTCATCATTCACATTTGGAAGGTGAACAAGACCTACAATGGAGTCCCCCACAACTAGAGGACCAAGGAAGTTAGAGCATTGGAAAACAGCCACAGGAGTGGAGGGGAAAAAGACAGTGGTAAGGAAAAAAAAAAAGAAAATATAGAAGGTAAAAACTATCCAGGGAGAAAGGCTGAATAAATAAAGAGCCAGATGATGTACTGCCATGCTAGTCAGGCTAAGGGCATAAGAGGGTTCAAAGTGCCCCCTTATGTTTATGTATCAGCTACTTTCATTACGCACAGTAACACATATGGGAAAGTAGGCTCTGAAGAGCTTATACTTCCCCCACCCAGCTAGACGGAGTCTTGGCTCTGCCCCCAGCATGCTTAGTGGCATAAATATGCTGGCTTGTTGGGGAGACTATGTGGTGCCTGGCATACACTCAAAGGTTGCATCCTGCCTGGAACAGTAGGGAGACCGGACGTGAGATTGTGATTCCTGAGAGCTCCCAAATCACAATCTCCCCCTCAGTTGCTCCTTATGCAGGACAGATTGTAATGTCACCGTCTAGCTGAAAAGGAGCAATGTCCCAAAGAAAGAATACATATTAGAGAAAAAACTGAAAATAAATGAAAAAAGTTTAGAAGTTTAACAAGAGAAGAAGCGACACATGAACTAGAAGAGATGCATCGTGGCACTGAAGAGAGAGTCAACTGAATAGGAAGAGGGAAAGAATAGAACAAAAGAGCTAAAATAAGGTATTGTATAGGAAGCTGACTTCTAATGGAGGATCTATTATTTCATGGTGATTTAGCAATTTTGTCAAAAAACAATTCGGAATCTGAAGTTTTCCTTGGTTTCTATTTCAAAAGTTGCCCAGCAGGCCTCTTTTTTCCCTGCATGCAATAGATCTGTGCTTGTTTAATTTTCATTCATTTTTGCTAAATAATGAAATTAAAAATCACTTATTTTACAGAGTTAAACAAATATTTGATTAGGCTTCAATCCTACAGATACTTTGGCACCCAGTTAAATTGTACTGTTAAACAGTTCCTGGTATGTAAATGATTTGAGTAAATCCAAACTCACCGACCCATTAATGAGAGAGTCAGAACTATTTGGCCATGTCTACACTAGGAAACTATTTCGACATTACTAAATTATAATTAATAACTCCCGACTTAACACATTCAAACTAGCTTGTCCATATTACGAGGAAGCCTCAAAATTAGTCCAAGGCAGGCTCCCTTAATATGGATGCACTATCTGGGACTTAGAGCCTCAGGAAGCACTGGGAAGTAATTATTTCAAAACAGTGACACCGGAGTGTCCACACTACTGTTATTTTGAAATAAATATTTTGGAATTAGCGTTACTCCTGATGAGAAGCAGGAGTTGAGAGTTCGAATTCTGTGGCCCGTTATTTCGACATAACAGGCTTGGTAGTGTGGACGCTCCACTTATAAATTCGAACTTGAGGAGGAAAGGGAGGATAGGGGGTTATTTCGAAATAAGGTCCTAGTGTAGACCAGGACTTAATGTTAACCTTTTTCACAGTTCACATTCTTACAACTTTGAAGTTCTGACACAAGTGAATGAAAAAGGCCAGATTTTCATACTAAAAATTTGAGTGCTATTCACATTCTCTCTCCCCCATCCCCTCTCCCCCGTGATGTAGACTAGAAGAATATGTAGGTAAACTTCCCTTGGAATGAAGGAAGTTTATGAATCGCTTGGACAGCATGTGTTAAAACTGTGTGAAGGGAGGGATAGTATCCTGTCAACTGATTGCATTGCTTGTATGTTTTACTCTCCTACAAGTTTTAGGGGCAGCACTTATATGCATGATGTCAAGAAACTTTAATCTCCATTTATTTCATATAGCATATTCAGGTATCTTATGACATGTACAAAGCAGCTCAAAGAAGAATACTAGAGCAGAAACTATGTGACATGATGAAGGCTGAAAGATCATATCAGTGCAATGCTGCAGCTTGTTGTCCAATGTTTACATCTTGTTTATTGTGGCTAATCCATTTCACTTTCTATTTTTGGGACCATGTCCCTTTAATCATAACGTAATCACTAACCGTCATACGCGACGGGAAGCCATGAGGATTCATTATGATGTCTGGACAGATTCCTGTATCACAAAACGGCATGTCCTCCTGAGGCACTATCAGCCCACACACCCCTAGAGAAGAGAAAATATTTCAGTTCACAAAAAGCAAGTTAACATTAGGACTGATACTACCAAACTTTCTTAGTGTTCAGTCCCTCCCATCTTTCTCTTTTAGAAAGAATAAATTCCATCAGAACAGTGACTGTCCACACCATCCAAAGCAGTGCCCTTGCAGCAGCACCAGCAAAATTAACATACCCATACACAAGAACTTCAGTGGCAATAATTTGCTCATTCATTCCAAGCAGACACTGGAGATGAAGAACCTGGTTACGTTTTTCAAAAGTGATTACAGATTTTTGGCACCTCATTTGTGAAACCTTAAAAGGATGGTAATTTTCAGAATAGATGCTACTCACTTTCTGAAATTCAGACCCCTTTAAGATGTCTCACTAGGCACCGAAGATCAGTAGTCATTTTTTAAATTCTTGGCTAACATGCATGAGTAAAACTTTTGACTGAAGTCAAGCCTGAGAAAACGGACACAAAATAACGTGGTTTTGGTTGGTACTTATTTAATGAGCACAAGACTGTGTGCCTGGAGCTTTCTGAAACCAAGGAAAACAGGATGGAGACAGACACTTTACAGGTTGTTAGACAGATATGTACCCCATATACTTTAAAAAAAAGTCAGTCCTGCTAGCTTGATGATTACAGGTGAGGTTAGTGGATTCCAAATTCCAAAAGCTAGTCAGAAGTGTAAAACCCATTCAAAATGGTTTAAAATACTTCACAAACCTCTCCTCTCTAACCCCGAATTCTGTTTCGATAGCTAATTCTACAGATTAAAAGACCAACATTGTACAGGACATGAAGACTGATAGTACTAAAATGCAGGCTCTAAAACCCCTATTCCTTTGAAAAAAGCCTAGTGTGTCAGTCAGTCTTTCCAGAAGCCCTCGGAGCGGAAAGAATCTGCATTCTATTTGAGAAAAGCCTGGTGCAATTGCCAGAGCAGACTTTGGTTAGAAAAGTCCTAGGCTGGAGGGGAGTGAGCAAAGAGTGGGGGTGCTGGTTACATCCCTAAAAAGGCATCCCCCAACCAGCCAAGTCACAGAGGGATATTGGCGTCTGCTCAGGAGGGAGCTCCACATCCAGTGTCCAAACAAGACAGGGTTAGGTGCATGGGACAGTAGTTAATAGAATGAGAATGGTAAGTGTGGGGGAGGAAGGAAAGGGGAAGACGACTGGAGCTTTTGTATTTTTATGTTTAGATTGTACTGGAGTAGAGACTAATGTCCGCTGTCTTTTTGCAACAAATCTTTAATAACCCTTTCCTCAGAAAGATGTGACCGTTTGGTGAAAGCAGATTAAAAAAAAAAACCCTCTTATGATCTAATCTCCTGCACATTCCTCCCCTCCTCAAAATATATATATATATATATATATATATATATATATATATATATATAAATTGTGGGTTTTGCCCCATTCCTTTCACTTCTATGAAAAGCATTAGGTTGCA
Organism: Pelochelys cantorii; assembly: GCA_032595735.1. Lineage (NCBI taxonomy): Eukaryota > Metazoa > Chordata > Testudines > Trionychidae > Pelochelys > Pelochelys cantorii. The sequence goes on along the minus strand of CM064326.1, from coordinate 250,461,064 downwards.
TGTGGACTAAGGGCACCTGTAAGCCAAAAATTCAATTTTAGCTAACTTAAAATTACTTTAGGCCCTGAAAACCCTTTTATATGCCAAGACGGTTCCCATAGCAGACAGCCACTGTGTTGTTTGTTTTGTGTGAAAGTAAATGATAAAAGATCCATGAAATCGACACAGAAAGGCAGAACAGCAGAAAGAACTGAGGGCTCTCCATCATAGCGGCTTCTACCCTCTGCTGACTTGTATAACAATGGAATCTACACATCCAACTGCAGATCTAACACAGCTGTGCATTTCATTAGATGAAGAGCACTAGTGACACAAGTAAATAATTAACTTATTCTGGTCCGCTGACTGTGCTTATGAGACCAGTCATAGCTGACAGATTTTAATACAAGTTAACACAAAGAGAGCATAATGAGCTTAGAAGTTAAAACAAAATATTTAGACAGAACCTGAGGATCTAAAACTGAGTAGGCCATTTTTAAAGCCCCTATTACAAAAAAGTTATAAATCTTAATTCTAAACCAGATTTAATTTTTTTTTTTTTTAGTTACAGCATTATATATAGTGTACATCTATATTTGCAGAACACAACAAAAGATCTTTTCCTACCTCACCATTCTAAGGTTAATTTTCCCATCTCATGCAAGATTTTTTCATCTCTGGAAAATAATCCCCAGAAACTTTTCATTTTTTTTTAAATCTTGATGGCCTGTGTATTGCATTAATTTAATAATGTTTATTATGTACTTGATTTAAAAAAGATTTTTTTCAGGATCTTGCAAAAGCACAGAAAACAAAATTGCTCATACACAAACTATGTTGCCACTAAATGCACTATTTTACAGATTCATACACTGATCCAGGCCTCAACTCATGCTTGACTCACTGTTTACAGCACATCGTTCTAGTGGTGAAAAACAAACCTACATTGCAGGGTTGAAATCTCTAAGGAAAAAAGACAACTACCATACATCCATCTGTCCACCAAATGGACAAACTACCTCCAGCCAATGCAACTTTTCTGCACTGAAAAATAAAATGAAACCACCCATCACAACAGCAACCTCATTTTGAAACTGGGTAAGAGAGCATTACCTCCAAAATTTAGGAGGTAAAACAGCCTTGGGATTTAAAGAGCTTTCCCTGTCTAAGTATGAACTGAAATTCACAATTTTACCTACCCATTTTTCACTATCCCCATCTCCAGAAAAAGAACACACTCTCAAACTTCCTCTGTGGTATTAAGAAGGAAATAAAACAGTTTTGTCTGAATTTGCTATTCATCATACTCAGGGAGCTAATAGTTCTGCTCATTCCCTCAAAACCTCCCCGCATCACATCCATATTTTCATGTATACCTCAGAGTCTCATGTAATGTCACCCCCACCCCTTTTAAGGGCCCCATCTCTTATGAGAGATGAAGTCTGAGACTGATCTACGTAAAAATGACATTCTATTGCAGGCCCTATTCTGCCCTGATCAACACATTTTTCAGTTCTCATAGTGGGAGCAGAGCCAACCATCTATAAAGAGCACAGGAGATAATTCTGCAAATGTTCTTCTAGATAGAGTAAAAACAATTATTTAAAAACATGTGGGCTTAGGTTAGGCTCATATTTGTAAGCAGGCAGACTGCCAGATGATTTCCAGGTCTCTGCTTTTTCTCTCAGCTTAAAAAAAAAAAAATCTTTTAAATTCTAGAATAAACTTTTGTAAGGAGTTTATTGTTGAGATGACACAAATATAATTAAATTAGTTACCATTCTAGAAAAATGATTTTTTTAAAAAAGATGTTACTGAAACTGTCTTATTCCAAATATTTCGATGCAGATTTTACAAAATGAATATACCGCATTGTAAAAAATCCAATTAAATGAGTACTCCAGTGCTTTGCAAAACAGCAGCCAAATAAATAAAAACTTATCAGGCAACTTCTCTTTCAAACAGTAGATAACTAGGAACTGCGTTCTTCAACTGGTGCTGTATTGCATTCAGATAGGTGACAATTTCATGACTACATATTGGTTCCATCCTGCAAAGTGATCCATGTAGACATAAAAGTCAATCTGTATGGAATCCCATTCTCAGAGGGGTAACCGTGTTCGTCTGTAACTTTAAAGAAACAAAGAGTAGCCCTGTAGCACCTTAGAAATTAACAAGTTATATATACATATATACTATCATGAGCTTTCGTGGGCAAAACCCACTTAGTCCGGACCACATGGACCACTTTGCAGGATCAGGGTCTCTTCACTTTTGTTCTTGAGAGATTTTCCTTTTCCACCTGCAAAGACTCAAAACTCTAGAGCTTGTATCCATTATGTGCTGCTGTTCTTGCTTGCTAGCAGGTGTGAATTCACCACTTGACAACACACAGCTTAACAGTCAAAACACACTGCTTAACAATCAAAAATATCCAGTAGCTGGGGTAAATCTCATTTACCAGCCACCATTTGGATACTTCCCATAAATAAGTCACAAATTCAAAAATTTTGAAAACGAAAGAACCACCCCGTATGTAAATGCCTAATTACTGTCAACAAGAGGTACACTGGAGAGTGAAAAGAAGTGGCAGCAGCATTAATATAAATTTCTGCTGGAGAGGTGAAAAGAAGCCCACTACTGGATGAACTTGTTGAGTTCCTTTACTATTTCATGGCTCAAAAAATAATCTTAGCCCCTTAATAGGTGCACACTGGATTTGTAGTACTGTACAAGATGTGTCCAAATGACAGAATACATATTGCAATTAAAGGAATAGGCTAACTTTCCAATAAGAAGGCTATTTTTCCAAATACAACTGCTGTTTTATAGTTAAAGTATTTTGGAGAGAACATGTTTATAGCCAAGTCTGTAAATCAATAAATGGTACCAGGTAAGTTTGCTTCAAATTTCTCTAATTATCCATCACGTTTATTGCACAACTATATACACAACTCCAGAGAAAGAAACAGTGCTAAACCATATTAGCTTCATTCAACAGCTGAATCATTTACAGATCTATCATATCACTTGCTACATCCCATTTGACATAGGACAGAAAGAAGAACAGAATTAAAATTAACAGATAAATAATGCATAAGTAAACTTGATTAGCTCGCTTATTAAAAACATCACTCTAAATGAGAGGCGGCGCTAGAAGACAATACAGTTTGTACACGGCTTTCCCATGAGCTGCTGAATGGCTTGATGCGATAAATTTGCATAGTCTGAAGCACACAAAGAGCTGATTAATTGAAACCCTTACAATGCTTTTGGAAGCAGCTATTGTAAAACAATAACCATAGGAACTTTACAAAATACACATGGCTGAATGAGTCAAGAGCTTAATAAAATGTGTGTTCAGGATACACTATAACGGAATAAGAGATTTTTATTTTGTGCCATAAAACGCAAAACTAGCCTAATTTCAAAGGTTCAGTTGGGGATTTACCAAAAAGGTCAGAAGGTTACCTATTAGCTATTTGAGATAAAAAATGCTCTAATTTAGTTCTTAAGACAGCAAGTAAAGCAGAGGTTTGGTTAAACAATCAGAAGTGCTAATGGAAGTTCTATGGATTTCATTCTCTTACACTATATATAGACATAAAAAAAATGCATATAAAAATATGGCAAAAAAATCTTCTCATTCTTAATCCCAAGCAAGTGATATCCATCTCAAATCTCTGGAGTTGCTATCTATTAAACTTCCATAGATATCAAGTCTGTTTTTAACATATAAATCTGCTTAACACTAATCCAATCATTTAAATATATATCAGACCAAAAGAAATGTTTCACTAGATACAATGCCTAATGTTATGAAACAAGGAAGTATCAAATTAAGAGTTACATATGTGGAAAATGCTATAATTTGTCACTTAAAGCTATTATTTCACTTCACATGCCCCTCATACATACAAAACAAGTATTCTTTAACAGAACAGATAAGCAGCATATATCTGTACTATGGTCCATGTCAAAACATTTTCATAATTATCAGCGTACATATGGACAGTGTCCATGGCAGCTTCTCTGATCAAGTCAGAATTGAGAAAAGTAAACCCTAAACAAGACTATATTAACCAATATGTGGTGTTCCAACAAAGTTTATGCAGTTCACAATGCAGTGAATAGATTTATTTTGACACTAAAGAACATTGTTCATTTAGGAAAACAAAGATGGCCTTTCATGAATTTAAACTTGCTTCCTTGTCTTTCGAGTATTTTAAGTGTAGATACTTCAGAAAGGTTTAATCCTGTATCTTAGATCTTCAGCTATTAAAAAGCTTCTGTTTGCCAGTTCAAACAATCTCTTGCTTAAATACAGTTTTTCCACTCCTCAGGAATACTGTTCAGTATTGCTGCTTAGTTCTGTGATCTACAGGACCTTTGTTGGAGGTGTTAATCCTTTTTTCACATGAGAGACTGAGAAATGTTCTTTCAGAGAAGTGATATATTGCTTTTTCACATCAAAGGAGTCGAACTTTTTTCTTCACTGTGACTTGTAGAGAAGCAAGGGGAAATCTGGAAATATAATAATTTAGTTTTGTGTGGAACTCAGTTGAAGCTTGTTTAGTTAAGTACTCTCAACCTTCTTTGCATCTAGATATGATTCTGCTTTAAGAAGTTACAATAAAAAGAACAAGGTATTTCCCTTCTTGGAAATACAAAAAAACATCATTCAGTTGAACCAAAAGTCTCCTATGAATTGGACAGTAAACTCTCTCTGACAATTAGGTATTTATTTACTAGCACTAGAAGTGTGCCAAGTACTCCGTAGACAAGCAAGACAAGGTCACTGTCCTATAGAACTCATTGCAAGATACAGATGAAAGCTGGAAAGTGGGATACAGCTAGTGATTGACTGATGAGCTTTAGAAAGCTACATTAGTTCCCCATTTTGTTTCCATTTCTCTTTCCTCCTTGCTTTTAATTTTGTTGACATGTCTTCAAGAGAGGGCTTGGATTTACAGGCAGTTTGGAAGAGGCATGCTTAAAAGAAGGACTTTAAGGACAGGCCATGGCAGACTCAGCAGCTTGTGCTGTCCCAAGCCAAGTGGGCACTGAAATGAGCGTGGGAGAAGGACACAAAGAGGGCAGCAGGGCAAAAGCTGGCAGCATAAACCTAAATTATGAGAGAAACACAGATAGGCTAGCTTAACAGAAGGCTCTTCTTGCAGAGTATACCTTTCAGAAGATGATTTGAGAGACTTTACTCCAATTTTTCCTAAGCTTTTATTTTCTTCCATTTAAACTATGGCTCTCTTTCCAAAAGACAATGGAAATTATGTGAGGTCACACAAAAATGTGGCTCTCCTGATCTCATTCTTATTTAGATCTTTAAAAACTAGCATTATGCATGAGTTGTCTTGACTTACGTTCACCTACGTTTCAGACAAAGCAGAGATTTAAACACTGTCTGCCTCACTTGAGGAAGAAAAATTGTTAATGAAAAAACAAAACAAAAAGTTAATTCACTTGCTGCATGTGAATTGGAAGATAGAATGGTTTTTTGGAGGATATTGGCAAAGTCTGCCAGTTGTCTTGTAGCAAGTTGAGGGTATGTTTATTTGTGAGGTAGGTAACTGGGTATACTCAAAAAGGAAGCAGAGAGAACTGCAGTTAATTGTTATAATCTAACCCTAATTAGAGGTCTCTTACCTAAAACCATTACTGTAAAGATTTACTAGATTTTCTTACAGGTACAGATCTATTGACGGGGGTGGGGAGAGGGCAAAGATGGCCATTGCCCGCGTACCTGGCAATACAAAAGGGCATGGGCCTCTGAGCCATCACCACTACTCTGGCAATGGCTGGAGCCTCAGACCCTTTAAATCACTGCTGGAGTGCCACATGTTTAGGGCAACACTGAGGGTTGGGGAGGACGTGCTGTGGTCTGGTTGTGCTGAGGGCTGGCTGCCCCACCCTCCACCCCTTCCAGTTCAGCCCCCATCCCTTCCAAGATCATGTAAAGTTCAGTGAACAACAGTAACTACATGTAACCAACCAGTTCTCTTGATTCGGTCAAAATTATATTAAAGACTACACCACAACAAAACACTGATTAGAGATCTAGGAGATGTATAATATGAGCACATTCTGTAGAAAATCTGAATATGTGTAAAGACTAACAGGAATTTTTTTCTAACAATTTGAATGTGTGTTGAAAGCTTCCAATAGGATTTAAATGACCTCGATAGAAGGCCCTGAAGTGCAGACATTTTGTGCAGCGCGGATTTCAATTTTGAGTGATGCCACACCTACCAATCATCAATTCTGGATGCTGCCTATAAAATGTAGGACAGCTTTTCCACTAGTATGAGGTTTCCAAAGGGTTTTTAATTATTTTTAAGAGGCAAGATAAATGTATTACAAGTATTAAACACTTTAGAAAATTGCATAGTACAGTACTTGAGTACACACAGACTCCTGTACTCCAAGCACTCCCTAGTGATTTTCAATAATGAAAGCAAAGTCACTAATGGCATATGTGATACACTAATAGCATGAGAGCCAAGAAGAGGTCTGCACTTAGAACCTTAAAAAGGTGCAATAAACTGTTATGCAAGGAGCATTTAGCTTCCTTGCAAAGCAACTTCTCTCTGAAATCAGGAAATATAGGGTTTCTGGAGACTGCAGCATGGAAAGGTAGAAATGCTAAAGGTATTCTACCGATGCAGAGAGAACTGGTATTTCTGATCTCTGGAAGCTATGAAATCAGTTCAGTTTAGATTCAAGTAATGTTTCATTTCAGAAGATGTACATTAATCAGTCATGCCAAAGTGTTATGATTTTGCTATACCATAAATGGTTTTCCAATCTTTTACATAAGGTGCCCAGGAGTGCCTAATGAAGTTATGAACAACTTCCATTCCTGAGGGGTTCGCAACTCTGAGGGATCTACTTTCTAGTTACTATGGAAAACGGAAGTTAAGATTCTGAATTCACGTGCTCCCTGAAAGTTTAAAAAGACAGATTTGCCTAGTGATGCCCCTTCAGAGTACTTGTGCATGGGGCATTTACAGCACCTGCCATACGGCCCGCTAGGAGGAGGGAAACAAGGACGGGATTGCTCAGTTGCATGAAGCAATAGGGCAATGGCACTGAAAGCTGGCATTGTTTTTCTCCCAGCAGCGGTGACTTTAGCTGACACCTCACTCCACAGACACAGAGAGCACAGCTGCTGCTGGTGTTCCAAAGATTCCCTGGCTCATACACTACTAGCCCATTCACCGCAGTCGTGCCTGCCGAAGTTATCTCCGACTGCCATGGGAAAGTGTCCTACCCTGGAGGAAGAGATAACGTTGCCATCTCCAGAAGCTTTCGGGAGAGGGCTGGATAGTACCTCCAAAGTTCTATTGAGATCTCTCAGGAGGATTCAAGGATCATCCCTGTGTGCATCATCAAACTGCACTGTACAGCTTAGGGATGTGAAATCCCGTTTAATTGGTTAACCGATTAAACATTATGTTTAACCAGTTAACTGATTAAAGAGAGCCAGGGAGGAGGGGGGGAGGGCGCTCCAGCCCCACTGGAACAGGGTCCCTGCCTGCTAAAGCTGGACTAAAGCGCCACCTCCCAGGCAGGGGTTGCTCCAACCCCTGCCTGTTGGGTGCCCGGGCCTGCCACAGACAGGGGCTGCTCTGGAGAATTGGAGCATCCCCTGTCCACGGCAGGTCCCCCATGGAGCTGGAGCAGCCCTCTGTCCATGGAGGCAGGGAGCTGCTCCAGCCCCCACTGGTTAACAGTTAATCAGAACCGGTAAGCATTACCTGCAGTTGGAGCTGTCCCTGTTTAGTTACTGTAAACACTACAGAAAACTATGTTTAAATAACATAATGACCTAACATTTTTTAAAATTGCTGTAGTTCAGTCAAGTGTACTGTTTTAACTTCTTTCACTACTTGTATTTCTTGCATTTTATGCACAAGTTTTGTTCCAGCTATGCAGCACACAATTACCCGAAAGACATTATTCTTAAATTTAAACACTTTTATTCTTGCCTTCTTATAGTTTGCTACAATTAATTTGTTAATTTTTACTTGTATTTGGTTAAACAGTTTAGCAATGTTACCTGCATTTTAGATGGTGTACTGTTTCTTTAGTAGCTAGGCCCTTAATATTATGAATTATAGGCTTAAAATGGCTACTGAAATTTTTGAAGTATTAATTTTCTTTTTATTTGATTTCATATTAAATAAACATTTAAAGTCATGCATCTTGTTAATTTTCCCTTGTTTTAGTACTCTTTCTTCCATAACATATACATCTATGTGTGTAACGGGTGGGTGCCACGGTGGCGCACATCCAAATAAGTGCACATGACCTCAATATTGGTGCACAAGACAAAACTCACTCTGCTCCGGATGGAAAATCTCAGAGGGAACACTGCGGGGTACCGTTGGGTTTGTTATCCAGTGCGCTGGTCATGCTGCTAAGCCCATCTACCTGCACTCCGAGTCCCCCTCCCCACCTTGTCCTGCTGGAAAAGTAGCATTTACGTGATTGCAAGTGGAAACAGACAGATCACAGTAATTTACTAAGTCAAACTAAACAAAACATGCCACCAAACGCTAACGCGCTAAGAAACTTGGTACATGCAAATTCTTACTCTGAACAGTTCTAATCATCTCTTTCACAAGCCAAGCATCTTCCTAGCTTGGGCCTGATCCTTGCCCCTGTTCAATTTTAGATGTTTCCAGCAGACATCTTTGGTGGCAAGTTGGGAGTCTCCTGGCATCTTGCCACTCTCCCTATTGTTTGGTTTTCCCCTTTTATATCCCTTTTTACCCAAGGCGGGAATTCTTTGTATTCAGTCCACATTTTTCTCACCTTGAGTAGAAAAGTACCAGACCCAAAATGGGCTACAGCCTCAAGTGGCCTGGCCACATGTCTTTGTAGGACCAACCACAGTTTGGGCTTACAGAAAAAACAAAACTATTCACAGGTAGTTGACTTCATCACCAAGCCATTAAGTTCCTAAGTATCACTAATGGCCCTCATTTGCACATTTAGAATTAAAAACAGAGTTACACTCCATATTTCTAACTTCATATACAAGAATGATACATGCACAAAAATAGAAGATACACATTCTGGGGTTTACAACTTTTATAATGACATGTTACATCTCCCATTTTGCATAAAGCATCTGAGTTATGCATATTTGTATTCATAAGCCAATTTTCATAAAGCAGGGGGGGGGGGTGACAGATATATGCACTATTAGGTCAATGCAAGTAGATTTATACCAACATAACTGTGGCATAGAGAGGCCTTAGAGATAGAAAGAAATAAAACAAGATTTGCTCAGAATGCAACAGGTTATGTGCAAGTCAGTAATCAATGGCCTTTCAAAGCTTCTCACATATTTATATGGAGTCACAATTGCTAAACCACACAGAAATGTCACTAAGGGTGTGTCTAGACTACAGGATTTTGTCGACAAAAGTGGCCTTTTGTCGACAAAACTATACCTGCGTCTACACTACTGCCGAGTTCTGTCAACATGACGTCAACAGAACTCAGCAGTTTTGTTGACGGCGGTAAACCTCATTCTACAAGGAATAACGCCTTTTGTCGTCAGAGTTCTGTCAACAGAAGGTGTTATTGCATCTACACTGTCCTTTGCGTCTACACTCTCATGTCGACAAAGAGGCTTGCTTTGTCAACAGAACTGGATGTAGTCTAGACACTCTTTGTCGACAGAAGCTTTGTCGACAAAGCCTCTGTCCGCAACAGCCTGTAGTCTAGATGTACCCTAAGTTTCAGTTAAGTTTGCTAAATTTTCAACTTGATTTTATGAAGTGGAAAAAGAAAATTTCAGTTTCAGATTCACACGTACAGGATTTAGGAAATCCTCAGCTTATGAGCATTACTAATAATTTACTGATGAGGGATAAACAATTTCAACAGAACCAGGATTAAAGCGGAGGAAAGTTGCTTGGTCTTTACGGAATTTGCATTGGTTTCTTTATTTATGTACTGATATGACCCCCCCACCATAGAGTCTAGAACTTCCCACCTACTGCTAAGTCTCTTTTAAAATCATTCTCTTGCTTCCTTTCCAGGTTGTCAAAGAAAAAGATGGATTAATTGTGCATCTGTGCAAGTGGGTGGTTAGGTATTGGAGGACGTGGTATAGACATTGCGAGGGGACAGACAACTCAAAAGGACTGGAGTTCTGCCTTTATTCCTGCTCTCAGTGAGGCCTAGGGTCATTCCTCTCTTGTGGGAGGAAGTTCCAAAGCCCACATCTAGCTTCTGTGAAATCTCCATTTCATGTGATTAAGTCTCAGTGTGAGGGTTCCAACCGAACGCCTCTGTTGAGAAGGGTTGCAGGCAGGGAGGAAGGGGTGATCTCCAGATAGCTCCGTCTAATCCCACAAAGGGCTTTGAATAGGAAGAGAGAGCTTGTATTGGACTGTATTTAATGGGGATCTAGTGCTGAGTGTGCGCAATGCGATATGGCAGCCTACAGTTCCCGTAGTCAAACCTGGAGGTTAAGTGTGTGGGTGATTGTGACCCATGTCTGGTAGGGTGGGGAATAGTGTTCTGTTTGGCCATAGGTAGAAATGTGCATGTTTTTGCCATGAGTGATAAGTACAAAAAGGGGCCCCAAGCCCACGTACAGCCTGCCTCCTCTGAGGAAAGAAGTTTACTAACATCACCTCACTCGTGTATAGACTTAGCTCTAGTCAGCTGTTCTTTATCCACTTGTTGATTCAGGCAGATACTGAGAAAGCAGTGCGAGTGGATATTGTATGCATACTGCTGGCATTTCAGCCCACCTCATCTCACTGGTTCTCCCCAGGCCTTAATACAGAAATGATAAGGACTGGGGGGGGGAGGAGGGAGGAGACCTCATACTGGTGGGACGGCATACATGAGGGCACTAGAGCTAGAAACTTGGACAAATATATTTTAAAGTATCAGATTCAATAGCTTCCTCCATTATTCACCCAACTATAGTGATCACCATATTCCTCCCTTCTCCGTTTTGCTCTAGATGTGATTTGAGAAGACACATGCTGCAAGAGTTAAGTGATTAATGCTTTACATCAACTGAATGCTGGGGTTTCAATTTCTCAGATGTCAGGCAGCACTAATTTTTAGTTCTAGTGGTTCTTCAAATGATAGCAGCTATATTCACATAAGTGAAAGGGGGTGTGGATGAGAAGTGACCAGTGATTTTAAGGTCAAATATCTTTAAAAATTTGAAGGAAACTGGTTTGGCAAATTTGCTTCAAACTTAAAAGACAAACATCCCCCACCCTCCTCTGGCATGAAACTGAGTAGGAATGTTCTCAAGCCAAAATAAGACAAAAAAATGAAATGAAGCTACAGTATGTCAGGACTAGTACAGCACTCACAATAAAGTAGCACGTGCAACTCTAACTACAGTCATACCTCTGGCTATTTGAATATCAATACAATTCTGTATTTGCAGCACAATAGATTATATTTTGATGCAAAAAATCATTCCAAGCACAGACTCTCTCATTGTAGCGTCAAAGAGGCTGACAAATTTTAAAAGCAGTTTACAATCGATCATTTCCTCTTGTCTGAAAAATATACTCTCTTGAGGACTGATTCAGTGCTATCCAGGGAACTTTTGCCATTGCTTCCAATGCCACAGGATCAAGCCCTTGGTTCTAATCCTATCACTGACTACTCCTTTAACATCCAGTCTTGCATGTGGCTGAGCAGCTCCCTTGAAGGTGTTAACTATCCTTAACAATAATGAATTTTTAAAGGATTTAAGGATACCAAATGCTCTCCAGAGGTGCTCAGTCCAGTGCAGAATTAGGTCCTTACTTAGTATGTCCTTTGGAGGTACTTCTCTTCCCCCTTTCTGGTCTCTGTTGGTGTACCTCAGAACACCATTCTTGGTCCACTTTGCTTTCTACATCTTGGCAAGGGGTGACTTCATCGGATCAACTACCTGCATGCTGATGATTCTCAGACGTACCTCTCCATCTGACCCTGTTTGTCCATTCAGAACTGAAATTTAGACTTCCTGTCCAACATCTTTCTGGGTGCCCCATGACAATATTATTAAACATGACTAAATCCAAACTTCCCTTACAAGAGAACTCTCCCCACTCTCTCTTTCTTGGTCACCAACAGTGACTCCAACATTATTCAGCCTCATAACATTGGTAAGCTTACTTGCATTTCCCTCCTTCCTGATTTCCTCTCACATAGTTACTACATTAGACAAATTCAACAGACTGTGATGTTTTTTAAGTAGTAACACTTGTACAACAGGCCTTGCCAACGGACTTAATGAGAACAGGAAACATGCAGAAGGCTAAAAACAAACACTTTTTTGACTAAGGGCAGGTTTACATTTAAAGTGCTGCAGCTGATGAACTGTTGCAGTGCTACAGTGAAGATGTTACAACACTAGTGGGAGATCTGCTCCCATAATTAATCCACTTCATGAGAGGTGGTAGCTATGTGGATGGGAGACAGTGCTGTCTATACCTAGGATTAGGTCAGTATAATTGTTTTGCTCCAAGGTGTGGATTTTGTACACCGGTGAAGTAAAAAGACTTACCTTTTTGTCCATGACGACTGCTAAATTTATCTCCAATTTCTGGACGTCTAGTTTGTCTCAACAACATTTTGATCAAAAAAGCATCTTCTGCATTTGAAGATATCATTACTTTTTCAATATATGAATCAGTTGCACCTTTGTATCTAAGAGAGACACAAAAAACACCACTTACATTTATATACGCACAGAACCAAGTACAAGTTATGAAGAGAAAGTTATAGATCAGCAAGTTTCTGATTAAATGTAAATTTCATGAGTGGTATATATCTGGAAGGACAATGAAGCAAAATTGTTATATAGAGTTCAAGAGACAGATGTATTTCTGGAGAACAAGGGATTAAAAAGGAATAGCAAAAGAGCATGAAGGTTGGGATTACAGTGAAACACAAAACAGCTGGCATAGTCTGACAGCCTCTTCCTGATTAAAAAAAAAAAATCTCTTTATATATTATATATTGCTGGATTTTCCATTACAATCAACAACTGCCAAACCCAAATTACAGGGTTATAATTGCAATACAGAATTCAGGGAATAATTTTTATTCTCTGCTCTCAGTTTAAGTAAGAACATAAGAACGGCCGTACTAGGTCAGACCCAAAAATCCATCTAGCCCAGTATCCTGTCTGCCGACAGTTGCCAATACCAGATGCCCAGAGAGAATGAACATAACAGGTAATCCTCACATTATCCTTCTCCTGTCACCCATTTCCAGACAAACAGGCTAGGGACACTATTCCTACCCATCCTGGCTAATTAGCCAATGATGGACCTAACCTCCATGAACTTAGCTAGTTCTTTTTGGAACCCTGCTAAAGTCCTAGTCTTCACCATGTCCTCTGGCAAGGAGTTCCACAGGTTGACTGTGCGCTGAGTAAAGAAAACGTCCTTTTGTTTGTTTTAATTTCATTAATTTCATTTGGTGACCCCTAGTTCTTATATTGTGGGAATAAGTAAATAACTTTTCCTTATTCATTTTTTTCTATATCAGTCATGATTTTATAGATCTCTATCATATCCCCCTTTAGTCTCCTCTTTTCTAAGCTGAAAAGTCCAAGTCTTTTTAATCTCTCTTCATATAGGACCTGTTCCAAACCCCTAATCATTTCTGTTGCCCTTTTCTGAACCTTTTCAAATACCAATAGATCTTTTTTGAAATGAGGTGAACACATCTGTATGCAGTATTCAAGATGTGGGAGTACCATGATTTTATATAGAGGCAATAAAATGTTCTCCATCTTATTCTCTATCCCTATTTTTAATGTTTCCTAACATTCTATTTGCTTTTTTGACTGCCGCTGCACACTAAGTGGATGTTTTCAGAGAACTAGCCACAATGACTCCAATATCGCACTTTTGAGTAGTTATAGCTAAATTAGTCCCCATCATTTTGTATATATAGTTGGGATTATTTTTTCCAATGTGCATTACTTTACATTTAGCAACATTAAATTTCATTTGTCATTTTTGTTGCCCAATCACTTAATTTGGTGAGATCTTTTTAAAGCTCTTCACAGTCTGCTTTGGTCTTAACTATCTTGAGCAGTTTGGTATCATCTGCAAATTTTGCCACCTCACTGTTTACCCCTTTCTCTAGATCATCTATAAATAAGTTGAATGGGATGGGTCCCAGGACTGTTCCTTGGTTCAGTTTTCTCCACTCTGAAAACTTACCATTTATTCCTACCCTTTGTTTCCTGTCTTTTAACCAGTCACCAATATCCCTAACTGAAATGCCAACTACTTCAAATTGCTTTTTTTAAACAAACGGAAATATAATATTTCCATTTTCCCAGCACTATACATTGTATCAAACAACAGGTGCCCGTGACAATGAATATCAGTACATGGATACAAACGCTGCATGCTACATTACTAAAACATGAGAAGGAGGGCACTGTAATTGAAATGAGTCAAGAACAGACTAGTTGTGTGTTATTTTTATTTTTTTTTAAAAAGCCAAAGAGAGTGGGTCCTTTGCATATGCTAACAGGGAAGCTGCTCTAGATGTAAGAGGCAAGCAGGAAGAAGAAAACAAAGAGAGAGAGAGAGAAAACGAGAACGGCAGGGAGTGAAGATGATGATGAATCAAATATTTAGGCAGGACGTGAGCTACAGAGAACTTCCATAATGTAACAAAGTCCCTGTGGAAGGAGAAGGCAGAGAGATTTGAGAAAAGTAGCTAGATATGGTACCACAGACAGAAAAGGAGAATGACTTTGGTGAAAGCTTTGGGGATGAATTGGGAAGGGTGCAGGACAACGGGAGGCTCCAGTAATCAAGTCTGACGCTAATTTGGTGAAACCATAATACATAGTTTATAGGCCCTGGATCCACATCTTTCCTTGCTAAGGTTTCCTGCTTCCCTGCTTGATGGCTTCTCTGCCTCTTTTCTTTATTAAGGGCTTAATCCACCTGGCATTGAAGTCATCAGGAAGCCTCCCATTAACTCCTGATCAGGCCTAAGTGCTACTAAGCTAATTTCCCTTTTCTGCTCCATCACTAACCCAATGGGAATTCTTGTGAGCCCACTAAAGAATGACAAGCTTATTACTGGCAAAGATCGAGAGAGAATGCAGCATGCACAAACTGGTCTACTGGGAAAAGCTTTCAATCAAGAGGGAGCCCAAATACCATCTGAAACATACAAGCTAACCTAAAAGGTCAACAGGACTGCTCAGCCATTTTGGGTTTGAGGCTCTTCTCTTATTGTATACCCTAAGATATGGCAAATGTGACTGTCTACCTGCAGGCTGGGGCAATTGCCTGTTCTTTCCAATTCATTCGCCTCCTGGGGAAGGAGAACTAAGCAGAACTGCATGACAGGCCAATAGGTAGCTCCTTCTATCAGTCTGTGTAGCAGGCAGAGCTCCGTTCCCACCAACAACAACTTGGGTCAACAGATGGTTGAACACTAGTGAAGCACTCAGCCCTTTGTTCTCAGAACTGGCTGTGGAGCAACTGCTTCCTGCTCACTCTGTGGCTACCCACGCGTGCCCTTTTCCTGCATGTACTTCTGTCCTCCCACCCCAGCATCCTCATGTTCCTTTGCCACCTCAGTATCTCCAACCTGTGTCTCTGTGCCCCCTGCCCAAACACTAAACTTCGAAGGCCCAGTTTCTTCTCTTACATCAGCGTCTTCTGGGAGAGACCCTGCTGACCCACCCGCCTGTTGTCTGCAGAGAGTTTCTACCTGCCACTCCAACTCCAGTCTTCAGGGGACCAAAAACAACAGGGGATAGGTGCGTAGGAGCTTTTGAAAACCCTGCTAAGTTCCTATCTGCATCTTTAGGCACCTAAAAATCTGGCCCATAGCACTGAATCTAACTTCTAAAGAAAATATATGCCTTTTACTTCTCCAGTGCTGAGCATCTGCTACCTGTCCTTCCTTTTCCCACCTGTAGAATTTAAAGTACGATATTACAGTGTGACGTACGTTACTGGCACATCTTTATACTGCGGCTGTTGAGGCACATTACTTCCTTCCAGAGGAGTCTGAGTCACAGTTGGCATGGATTTGTTCACAAGCACTTGCTTGTTTTCTACCTTTTCACCTAATGACAGAAAAAATATTGATAAAAAGAAAACAAAAAATCAACAAGTGTCATGCAAATATTTTGACATTTTACAGGTATTGAGAAATATATTTTATAATATTCAAAATGACAGGCACATTGGGATAGGATGAATTGAGCAAGATGTATGGGAAATGAGGTCTGTTATATTTGTAATGCAATGGTTTCAGAGAAACAAGGACAGAAAAGACTAAAAGGTGTCTTTTCTTCCCTCAAGTATCCTTATCAATTGTTTGCAAATGTTGGTAGCTGTAAACATGATGCATGCAAGAATTATAAGAGATGTATTTTAAAGATGAAAATCTGATGACAGAAGAAACAAACTGTAAAAAGTTCAATAATATTATAGCTGTGACAACTAGGAAACTTAAGGGGAAGAAAACAGGTAGTAAGACATAATTGTTTTAATAATATAGTTTCATCATTTGCTGTGGTATCAAAATACACTCATTTTTATTTCAATTTAGAATTTCATTTTTCATGCATACTAAAAAAATAGTCACAACTACCAGATTATTTTCTGAACAATAACTGTTTCTGCTTTTTAATGTCCACTAAAAATATATAGTACTCTAAGAAATATAAAACAATAAAAGGTGCAAGCATTTTAAAGCAACTTAGAAGATACATGAATGCTCATTTCTCTTGCCAAAGACAATCCAAATATCATTACTGGTATAAAGTTTTATATACCTGGAGAGCAAATACCATCCGCATCTAAAATTTCATGACGCCAAATTGGTTTACGTGTAGCTGCATCCAACATTGGACCCATCACTTTGTCGAATGTCTGATTTGTGTAGCGCTTCAGTGTACACTTAGCATTCTTATAGACAAGACACCTTCCAAATCCTAAAACAGAACCTCATTCAAATTAACAGCGTACAGAAGTTATTTTATAATCAAGCAGTTATCAAAAGAAAATTTAAAATAGTTAATTTATCTAAAGATATAGTAAACAAATGCATAATAGCCAATACTCCCAAATATTTTGTATGATTTTTGAGCACTTTCAGTGTGCACAATATTGTACAAAAGTCTTTGGCCTCAAGAATCTGACAATTTAAAATCAGATCACATGCTATATTTCCAGATATATCAAAGGCATTTGACCATGATGGCTCAATTTTAAAGCTGTGCCGATTTCCTGCTTGGCTCACATCAATTCTTTCATCTGTAGCGGATCATCACGGAAAGTCTTCATAGACGAAAAGATGCATTTGAACAGGATTAGAAAGGAGAAGTTTGACATCTTTTCCTTTTAGTGGCACCTTGACAGCTAAAGATTTTACTGAAAACTTTTGATGATAGATGTTTGCTTGTCAGGAAAGTGTCTATTTAGCATTGTTTCATGTGCTTCCTATGTTTCCTTTTTTTTTTTTTTTTTTGGTTTTACTCAAAAAGAAATTTGTATTATACATATCACCACAAAAAATGTTTAAGATGAAAAACTGTGCTCTTTAAAAACTCTTCCCAGGAGCAATAGATAGCTTATAGATCTTGCCTGTCATTCCCACATTCAGAAATACAGTGAGGTAAGAAAAATGCCTTCTAGTAAACGTATGTTTTATTTGAAGGATAGCTGTAGCCATTTACAGTACGTCTATATCATTAGATTATGTCAAGTAACTCCTGACAAGCATCACATGGTCTTTAGATTTCCCTGTAAATGTTACCAGTTTACCAGAAAGGAAAACATTCCATTTTAAATCATGCCTGTTGTTGTTTCAGAAAGAAAGGCATAAATTAAGTGCGGCAGACATTAATGCCAAAGATACATGTCTAGGAATACTATTATTGCTGCCTAGCAACAAGCAAGAGGCGTGTTAAGGAAGGGGTAAAAGGGAGACGGAATGAACTAATGGAAGAGTCTGGTTTTGGCTACCCGATACTAAAACTAACAATCATAAAGTGATAATTATTCTTGATTCTAAACAGTCAGGCAATGGTACAAATATTACTTACACACTAATTGAACGGTAACTATGTTTTCCCCACTTAAAACAGACTGAACTGTATACATTTTAAAGAGGAAATAGATGTTTGTTTTTCCTCTATTTTGTTTGCTGGCATATAATTACTTTGCTCTAAACATCACATTTATAGTGACACCAAACTACACATGCTCTCTCCCTTCTTCTGAAAACATTCAAAAGTTAAATTTCATCTATTTTCCCCAGTATTGAAAATGATAAGTTTTTTTTCTCCGTCAGGCTCAGACAAAGGCCTAAGTCACCATCTAAAGAGCAAACCTCACTCTCAGATTATCTAAAACAACTTCATGCAAGACAATTATTTTTTGAAAAAGGATAGTTTATCCTTTGTTATTCAAGGACAAAAGTCAGTCACTCGTTTGCATGTCGTATATACACACACCAGTTAAACTTCTTGTATAATTTCACCACAAACACACCATATTCAAGTACATATAATATGTACACACACCCTTACTACGTTTACAAAAAAACATTTTACAAAGTTGTTTTCCTAGTTTAAAAAAGTATTCATCTTCATAATTTAGGCAAAATTAATTAAATAAGCATGCAGTGCTATAAAAACAAAAGGTTATTTTGTTTGCTTTGCACAAGTGACAAAGAATAGGTCCATGTGTTTCTTACCTCTGTCCAAGGAGGCCTTGTTTAAGACAAGAGCATCTTCAATATCATAACCACTGTAACTCATCACAGCAACTGTGGCATTCTGTCCAGCTGGCAGTTTTTCAAACTCTATCAGTTCAATGGTTTTTGTTTTAACCATTGGCCTTTGTGGATATGCTAACAGATACATAAGAGTATCAATTCTGTTCCGCTGATTGTATCCAATGGTACCTATATTTAAAACAAAAGCAATACAGTAAAAACTTCTTTTTTATTACTTGAAATATTTTAAATGTAAATTACCAACATGTAAAATAACCAAGGCGACATTCAACAAATGTAGGTAATTTATCTGCTAATGTAAGGTCTTCAGAAGAAACTGGGGGGAAAAAAGCAAACCCTTACATTTCAGATTAGAGACTGAGCTGGAATAACTTCAGATTTTCAAAAAAGATTTAAAATGGCTTTATAAAATTGAAGATGCTAATGAAAAGATCCTCACAAGAAAATCCAGATCAATAAAAAAAAGTAAAGCAACTAATAAAACCACCCAAAACCAAATCCTAAGGTAAGTGCCTGTGTTATCTAAATGCTCTAGTTCAGAGTAAGTGTCTAATCCAGAATAAGTCAACAAAAGCCACATTCATTTTCATCATTTTTGGTTAACTCTTAATAACTGTAGTTTTTGAGAGAAGCTGTGGGCTTGATCCCTCCAAAGCCCATCAAAATAAATGGAAAAATTCCCATTGACTTTGAAGGGGCTTTGGATCATTCTCTGTGTCTGCCACATCACATTTACTTCCTTTTCTGGATAATAATTAGTTCAGCGGTCTGTGTTAGAATGTCAGAAAGCATGAATAAAGCATGCAGTTAACAGCAGCCAAGACAGATTTACTTTCTGAAATCATCAGAGGAGTCACTGCTGGTAGGACTACAGTAGACGTTCACCCTCAACCTATTTGTCTTTTTACATGAAATTACTTTTAAATTTACGGTTCAGGATTCAACACTTTGTATAGACCTCCCAGCTTGATACTGAGATTCTGGCCATTTCCCACCAGACTGCCAAAGTGTCTTCTGAAATCTGTGAAGAAAAAATAATTAATACCCAGCAGGGGAACATAAACTGTTGTATAGCGGAACAATAGAGAAAGCACTCATATGTTTCTAATGTTTGCTGTGCAAGGCCCTGTGCTAGGTCTTCTCTTGGTATTTATACATTGTGATCTTAAAAAACTAAATACAAAGTATGTTTAAAAACTTTTAGCAGTTATGCCCAGATTTTGTGCTGCCAAACAATGCACAACTCTGTTACTAGGGTTAGGACAAATAGATGCTTTCACTGTCCAAGTATCTGTATTTGACAAAATACTAAAAAACACCCATAAAACAAGTAACTAAAATGGCAACTGTCATAGCCAACTCTCAAGGTTTGCGCTCCTTTGATGCTATATTGGCGGTCACAAAACACTTCCAATATAGTCCCCTTCCCAAGGCGGAGGGAGGGACAGAGAAATACTACAGGAGGATATGGCAGCCATCTCTGCTGGGTCCCACAAACTCTCCTGATTACTTGCACTTCTCTGGAGTCTGCAAAGTGGCTGTGCAGCTCTGAAGTGTCAATACGAAAAAGAGTCCCAGAGTGCAGGTGGAGCTTTGGCACAGGTGATAAATGGCTTCATTTGCATCTTTCTGGTGACCAATTTACTCTCTTCTTGGGGAGAGGAGAGATTCACCATTTGTTGGGGGAGTCTGGCAGAGGCCTAATCCTCAGTTTGCAATAGGAGAGGAGGAAAAAAAATGTGCTATTTCAGCCTTGCTTGCATCTTGTATATGGAATCATGTCTGTCAGTTACCACCATAGAATGGCCCATCCCCTACACTTCCTACCCACTCGGACAACTTTTCAGACAACTGGGACAATTCCATCCTACTTTCCTAGGCTTTGAAAAATTAAAAGTTTTCCCACTGCAGAGCACAGAGATTCTTTCATTGGGGGAAATTAACACGTAACTTTGTGCCAATTTCTGCCTCTGTCCGAATGATCCTTTTTCACCCCACTACTACAGTGCGCCAATTCTGTGGAGCTTACTACTCAAATGAACTAAGTTTTCAGGTGATTCTAAAAGCAATTCCTGATTCTCCAGAGGAAGCTGCTGCTAAACGAGAAATATAATTTTATAATGGCTGTGAAACACTTACAGATCGTTTCTCACCTCTACTTCCTAAGGGTTTTATGCTCTCCTGTTACATTATAGGTTATATCTCCTATGTTCCAGTGACCAACCAAGAAAAAAGAAGAAAGACGCCAAGATTTATAGTGTTCAAACACACTCTGAACACCTACCTCTCAACCTTAGTAAATTAAAGAGACAATTTCTTGCTTTCTAAAGCTGAGAGTGACACATTTACAAAACTTCAGAAATTCTAATGGAAGTTTACTGGGCATGAATATTAAGGTTTTCTTTTAGAATGGATATTCCTTATCTTTAAAGTTGGTATTACATCACACCATAAGGTAATTCTAACTTGATTTCTTTTTTGCTTACATCTCATTTGAACAGGTATGGATGACCAATGAAGTTGAAGAATGTGCACCAATACATATTATTAGCTTGACTAGACATGGATGTAACAGTACAATAAAAACAAAGAAACAAGGAGGAAATAAACAATTAGGGTAAGGTGCCTAAATAGCAATGTTATTGATTAGAGGAAGACACACTCAAGCATAAAGTAAAATGTTAGTGTGCAATATATCAGTAATTCTTCGTTGGGGCATCCTATGCAAAAGGTAGCTCTCTTGGAGATAGTGTGAGTGTATATTAGTATTGCAGCTGCAGTTCCACAGAAGTGACAGCATAGCTTAGCTGCACTGCACACAAACCACCCGAGACCTGTGGCTATGTACTCGCTGCTGCGGTCTATGCTACAGTGATTACACTACTATTTATTCTTGTGCTCTCTCTCACTGAGCAAGCACAATTAAATGTACACGAGCTGGGACTCACACCTCTAGCTCGCAGTGCAGACAATCACAGAATGCCTTCTCTCCTCTGGCCTGCCAAATCTCTAGCCTTCTCTGCATAGTTAAATTGAACCTGAAATGCACATAAATAGGAGCTTTTTTCCCCTTCCCTGAGGTCTGTTGTGTTAGGGAGCCACTCACATTTCTTTATAAAGGAACAGAGCCTCAAAACACAGGCAAAGTACAATGAACTTCAACAAATGTAAAAAAAAACAAAAACTGATGTTTAAATATGAACCAAAAGGGAGCATCTGTGTGAGTACAAAAAAGGGATTGCTGGTACTTCTGTATTTCCATTTACTTGACTTCCCACTCTTTGCTTTCTGCAGGGGCATGGAGCATGTTATGCAGGGGCTGCGCTGAATCCACAGGTGGCAGGGTGGGGTGGTGGAGGCGGGCAGATAACTGAGCTCATTGGGAATTTTACATGACAGGTGTTTCCTGGTCAGGGTAATTAGTATTTGAAAGAGCCCGGGGGGGGCGGGGGGAGAGGGAGAGACCAAATAGGACAAACAATCTCTTAGAGATTATGGGTAAACTGGGATACAATACAAAAGCCTGACTCACTTTAGGCACTTGTGTGCCTTCATTGGTAGAGCAAAGAGTTGGCGAAAGAGAATGCACAGTGTGCAGCATAAATGCTGTCCCTTGGTGGCTGGTGGCAGAACCCAAGAATAGGTTGCACAGACCAGTAATGACCCCCACTGGTTTTGCTTTTGTTTACGTTTGTTTGTATTCTTTCTTCTCTTTTCCCCTGCCAATAAACTGTACACAATTCTGAGGTACTTCTCAATACATTGAGAAATACATAACAGATCTTACCTAAAAAGAATGCTCTATTCCCAGAGCTGCAATCTCCTTCCTCAGCCTATTTGTGAGAATTGGTACTGAATTTTCCCTGTAATATACCAGTCATCAGGGACCTCCGCAGTTCTCCAGGAGCAACTGACAATATATTGATGGTAATGGTTCTTAGTACTAGAAGAATTAGCTGCAGAATTTGAAGGAATCTATCTGCAGTTTTTTATTACAGCATTCATAGGGCAGAAGGCAATAACCAGAGCTGTAAAACCGTTTCCTTTACAACCACCTATATTCTGACATTTGCACGGATACAACATTGTATATCTGCAACATGGGTAACAGCAGAGTCATTCATATGAACATTTTTGCTCGCCATATCCATATAAACACAGAAACACACACCATCAGTTGAATTAGTAGTAGAAAAAAAAGACACGTAAGTTCTGTATTTCCCAACTAAGTTCTGCACTTGAATAGCACCTAGTACAACAGGCTCCTGGTCCATGACTGGGACTCCTAGGTACTACTGTAAAATAAATAACTCTCATCTCTGTTTTCATAGAGTCTTTGATCCTTTATAGCATTATCCTAGCAACATATGGCACTTCAATAATGCAGAGTACTGAGTTATAATCCTGAATAGCACTCTATTAAATTATTTCTGTGCTGAAATATGCACATACAGTCAGAAGACTTTGCAACCATGTCTATTTGCAACCTAAGAACAGCTAACATCCTTATCCCTAAATTATGCTACATGCATCACTATACATTCTCTGTACCGAAACAAAGTTTCACCACCTGATTTAAATCCATATCGCCTACTATTGATTGCACCAGCACATTTACAAGAATGCTCATTCTGTCCATGAAATATATTTTTCAGTCCAGTACATTTAATAAAGGATTACCCTGTCTAAATGCTGACTGAGATTTTAATAATCTACACATTACCAGTTATATTGCATTCACTTCATGCCTAAATTGATGGTTCCTGTCAATTTATCCCTGCTTCACATTCCTTCTCACCTATGAATAACTTGGTTTTTGATTGAGAAGTCTAAGGACTTCTTTGAATGCCTGTTAATACAGCTTCCTCAAATCACCAGACGGGGCAGTGTTGAGCAATCCAAATCCTCCCCTCTAGGAAGGTAGCATGCTCTCTCAATACGCCCAGTTCTTGACACCACAGAGCATGAGGGGATATGGGCCCTTCCATATGGCTATGCAAAGCCAGCAGGGTAGAGAGATAACTTTTTAAAACACAAAACAAGCAACAAAACTCTGAAGCACCTATCAGCATTTGTGTAAATACAAAAATAAATGCAGACAAATTAAATAAATGACAGGAATATCCTATAGGTTTCATTTTACCCAGCTAATCTATAAGCATATGTAACAATCTTTTCTACCGCTAGATATCACCTCCACCAAAACAAACACCAACAAACAACAAAAAAACCCGACAAGTGTACACAATTTTTCATAAAGACTCAGGGTGCTTTCAGATATTACAGTGTGCTAAGTAACATACAGCCATGTGCAAACTTTTTAAATGTAATTTTATCTCGATGCTTATTCTTTGGAGTCAGGTGTTTTGTAATAACAAATAGAAACAAAAGCTTTTTTTTATTGCTAAAGATATTCAATGGCTTTTGTGTTCCTAGCGTCAGCAGTAACGTCAGAGGATTGTATCCAAGGAGCTAAATGTGCAAGACCTAGGGTCAAAGCAGCTGAATACACCAACCTCAGAAAACACAGACAATGAATTGCAAATGACACTCAAAACAAAACGAGAAAAAAAACCTTCACACAGAAAACTACAAAAGAACTCCACAGATACTGAATTGGCTTTCTGTACACACTGATCCTGCTTAACTGTGTGTGGTAACTAACCAAACGTTCTGAGACTAATAGTCATAAAATAGAGACTCTTGGGGGGGGTGGGGGGACCGGGAGGAGTGGAATCTATAAAAGAAAAAAATGGTGCTACTTTTTCGTTAAGGTGGTAATGCATCTCTTACTATTTTACATTTGTAAGTATTTTGACAAATTAAAGTTGACCATTAAGTACAAGGCAACTATATTCTTCCATTAATTCTGCTAGAAGATATTCACAAAAGGAGTACTGTTTAAATTTAGGAGTCACATCACAAAGCAAATGATTTTCTAAACCTAACATAGGCGATCTTTTTTTTCATGCTACCTGGAGTTCTGTCACTGTAATCTCAACTTGTCACAAACGCAAGACGTAAAACTGACATGTACAGCTGAAGTCTGAACAGGGCAGACGGCACTGATGTGCTGCCAATCAGGTTTTCTCTGGACTTGATGTGGCTTAACAAAACAATATATTAGTTAGGTGTGCAAGTTAACAGGAAGGTGTTAATGCTGGTTTAGCTGCTTATCAAATGGCACAGCTAGATCTGATGTTAACTACCTAACATGGCAACCACATAAGATGGCAGCTAAAGGATTCTATACCAGCTACTATTAATTAATTAAAAATCCATACTTAGAAAACTACCTTCATTTCTTATTTCACTGAGATGACACCTTAACTGCCTAGCAGTGCTTTCTCTCCCAAAATAAAGCCAAAATATAAAATGTTGTGAAGTGAGAGTTCATTGAGGAAGTACTCTCCCTTACCAGAAAATGCAAACATTCTTAGTGCCATGGAATTGAACGTTAATGAATATATATTAAAAATGACAGTACTCTAACTATTCAGAGAAAATCACTTCTTCATGCTTTCACTCACTTTGTACAAACACTTTTCCCCCTCTTTTTTGTTTGGAAACCCACAGCACACTGCAGTATAAAAAAGAAAGAAAGAAAACCACTGACAATCTTCCAGCTATGCTGAAAACCTGAAAGCAATAACTGTTACAAAAATAGGAACAATAATGTTACGGTTTCTTCAAATTTTCTTTTGAAGTATGAAGACCACAGAACAGTGGACTCCATTTTACTAAGCTATTTTTTAAACAAACAAAAATAAATGAAAATTGGAACAACGTCAATTTCTCCTGGCAGCTAAGCCATTGCTCATAAAAAATGTTCTCATCTCCTCCTAAACATTTTTAAATGATCTAGGAGACAAGAATATTTTTAGTATTTTAGGTTATGTGGTTTCTAAAATTACAACATTCCAATCTTACCCATTGCCTGCTTCCCCATAGCACACTGGTAAGTGTTTCTTGGGGACTGGTTATGGTGAGGATATGGTATAAGCCCAGCACAGACGCCAAGAAGTGTGAAAGGTTCAATCTCCAAGTGTGTGGTGTCTCTTTAAAAAAAATAATAAAAAGAAAAAAAAAGTCTGATTAGAAAGCATCTGTAAACAGCCTAATGGCACAATTTTATTATATTCCTTTTCACAAAGTCCGATAAATTATTTTAACTAATTTTGTTAGTATTCAGAAAAAAAATGAAGTGAGTAAAATCTAAAAGCCTAAATGACAAATTCAAATAATTTTTTAATCAACATTTTAATTTGGCCTTTCATTGAGTCCAAATGCAGAGGAAGAGAAAGGACTGGAAGAGTACAAATTTATATGGACAAATAGAAGAAAAAAAAGGAAGAGTAAGCAGTGATCATAATATCCAACAAGACATCAATAGATACTAATTTTATATAAAACAACAGTGCTTAATATAAGCTATAAAATAAAAAGGGAGGTCACATAAGAATGTCTCGAGAGAGAATTTTTAATTCCAGAGAAATATATTTTTCTCACTTCTGATCACATGTTCTAACAAGCTAAAAGTCTATCGTAAAAGAGGAAAACTCATTTTCAATCACTGGTAGGAAAAAAACAAAAAGGCAGTTTTAGTACAATGTAGCAGGCTTCAGAAAACTAACCAGACAATACATTTTTATGTTATAAGAACATAAGAATGGCCATATTGGGTCCGACCAATTGTCCATCTAGTCCAGACTATTGTCTTCTGACAGTCACCAGTGCAAGATACTTCAGAGGGAATTAAGAGACGGCAATAATTGAGTGATACAACTTCTATTGTCCAGTCCCAGCTTTGGCAGTCAGAGGTTTAGGGAGGTACAAAACACAGGGCTGCATCCCTGACCATACTGGATAATAGCAATTGATGAACATATCATCTATGAATTTACCTAGCTCTTCCTTCGTAACATCCTTTGGTAACTCGTTCCTAAGGATGACAATGCATTATGACACTAAATAGTTCCTTATGTTTGTTTTACACCTGCTGCCTGTTAATTTCACTGTGTTCTTGGTTTGGCCAGTCATCCAGTTTTGCAAAACCCTTCCTAACACTTCACAATCTGCCTCGGAAACTGGCCAATGGGATTGTGCTAGGGGCAGGAGCAGCAATTAAAGCTTCCCCCAGCTCCTCTAGACTCACAGTTTTTAAAGAAAAAACGCCCCACAGCCACGTTTGTGAGCCACAGCAGCGTCTGAGAGCTGGATCCGGTGGCTTGGCAGGCCGGATCTTACCCAGGCCTGTTCTAACCCAATGATTCTAGCAAGATTAGTAGTGCTACAATTCCATATTTGAGTTCTTTTGGAACTCTTGTGTGAATACTACCTTTTTAATTATGGGAACCTACCTCAGATCATCTGCAGTGAGGACTGATTCAAAGAACTTATTTATCTTCTTGGCAACAGCCTCGTCTTCCTTGAGTGCGCCTTTAGCAACTTGATCAACCAGTGGGCCCCATTAATTGTTTGGCAGGCTTCCTGCTTCTGTTGTATTTAATTTTTTTTTTTTTTGCTCTTAGTTTTCATTTCTTTTGCTAATTGTTCTTCAAATTCTTCGTTGACTTCCCTAACTGTACTCTTACACTTGATTTCCCAGAATTTATGCTCTTTTCCAGTTTTTAAAAGGACCCCTTTTTGCCAGTAAGCACCTTTTTTACTCTGCTGTTCAGCCATGGTGGCATTTCTTTGGTCCTCACATTGTTGTGATTTTTTTTTAATTATTTGGTGTATACATTTAGTTTGAATCTCTATTATTGTGTTTCTAAATAGTTTCCATGCAACTTGCACATATTTTATTCTTCTGACTATTCCTTTTAATTTCCAATTAACTAGGTTTCTTCTTTTGTGTAGTTGCTTTTTAAAAGTTAAATGCTACTATGGTGGGTTTCTTTGGTATTTTCCTCCCTACAAGGATGACACATTTAATTACTTTATGGCTGCTATTACTGAGCAGTTCAGCTGTATTCACCTTTTGAACCAGATCCTGTGTGCCACTTAGGACTAAATAAAGTATCAAAAAGGGTGTTAAAAGGAGGAGGGAGAAAAATTGTTGATAGGACAAGAAGCAATGGGCTTAAATTGCAGCAGGGGAGGTTTAGGTTGGATATTAGGAAAAACTTCCTAACTCTCAGGGTGGTTAAACACTGGAATAAATTGCGTAGGGAGGTTGTGGAATCTCTATAACTGGAGATATTTAAAAGCAGGTTGGATAGACATCTATCAAAGATGATCTAGAATCTAGATGGTGGTTGGTCCTGCCAGGAGGGCAGGGGACTGGACTTGATGACCTCTCGAGTTCCCTTCCAATTCTAGTATTCTATAATTCTAAGAATTGCCTCTCCCCTAGTTAGTACCAGGACTAGCTGCTCCAAGAAACAGTCATTAATGATTAAAATCCCCCATTGTCATAGGGTTAAAATCCCTCATTGTTATAGGGTTTTCTATTTTTGTCTCTCTCCTCTCGCAACATTTTACCATCACCATCCTGGTCTGGTGGTCAGAAGTATATCCCTTCTACTCAACTCTTATTAATCAAGCATCGAATTTCTATTTATAGAGATTTTATGCTATAGTTTTATTTAAGATTTTTTTTTATTATCTTTCACTGATTTTTCCCCACATATAGGGTCATTCCCCCAACAGGGTGACCTACGCACTGTATGCTTTGCTGGGGAAATTAAAACCCAGATAAGTCATTAAAGTTGTTACCCTCAGTCACAGAATCACAGGAGTAAAAAACTCAATGGGACCTCAGTAGGTCATCTAGCAAGGGTGCCATTTCAGGAGGGTGCAGTGGAGGACAGCAGCTGTGCACTCCGGGATGCGGCTTGCTTTTCATCCTGTTCCCCAGACTCTAAGGGAATGAGGGGAAAATACTTGCATTCTGTGCATGCTTCTCACACCTGGCTGGTGAGCAGTTCCCGTCTTCTACGGTGTTGCCTGGCAGCCGCAGGGAAGGCATGAGCAGAAGCAGTTGAAAGGGCTCCCGTATCCCTCGGGCACAGGCCTGATAAAAGAGCTAGGCAGGCCAATTGCCCTGCCTTCACTGATACCTAAAGCTCACAAGAAACAAATCCCCAACTGGAATGCAAAATGTAAATAGCACAGACCACTATAGCTAAAAAGAGGTGACTGACATCATACAGGAGGTCTGGCAATGGAATACCTCAGAGGTCTTGATCAGGTATTTTGATTATTCATCACACATTAATTATATCGGCTGCAGCCAATATAAAGGAGATTATTAGTCATGTGAAGAGATTAAGGGATAACTGTAAACTGCATGGACGAATTTACTTCATCATTTATATTTAGAAACAACTATTGTATGGCCAGGGTGTTACAGATACTTACATCAAGTTTAGAGGTGTTTATGGATAATGTAGTAATCTTTCATGCAGCGTATATGACACATGCGTATATGGAGCAGTAACTTTGTATACAGTAGACATGGCCTTTGAGTCAATCTTCTGAAAAAAAATCCCACAACTTCGTGGGACAACTTTCTTAATTCTCTCTAACTCAACAATGTGCAATCCACTCCACTGAAAATGGAAGTGCCACCTCCAGCAAACAGCAGATGCCCAGGTCAGCATAAGCCCATTCTGTTCTGATCACTGATCTGTAAGCACACTATCAGAGAGCCTGTTGGGTTTGCAATGAAGAGTAAACCACTCAAGCTTTTTGCAAAGCAAGTTGCTTCTTGGTAACCTATAGGACAAGCAGTGCAGTTTTCCCACAGTGCATCACATTCCCAGAGCTAGAACAGCCACATTTTTGGGGTGTGTGTAGGATAAACAAATTTTCTACAAAGTAGATCATGTCAGGTACAATTTTTCAGTTGATAAATCTGCTAAAATATGACAATCTTGTTTATATGCACGTATAATCTTTGTACCTGACTTCATGAATAGTTGCTATTTAATTTGCATCTCAGACTTGTGTTTTGTTCTTGGTTGACACCCACAAGGTAGTCTTACATTCCGTTTAGCTTGCCCAGTGTTGATGAACCATTCCATTGTGGATGGACCATTCAGTTGGTGACAGGCCATTAAGGGAGACAGCTCTTCAAATGAGTTTTCCTGCAGTTGCCTTAGAGAGCAAGGAATTAATGGCTACCCTTGTGATTTATCAAAACGTTTAAGGACATGTATTGTGGACATGTGATCTTGGTATATAGTTCCATGTGATCAGCAACGGTCCGTACAGAGGGGCACTGGGCTTAGCTTGGAACAGTAAATTTCCATGCAACTGGCAGAGGATATACAAGACATCTGAGACATCTCCATTTCACTTTTTCCTAATCCAACTTCCTGGACTGTGGTCTTATTCCTTTTTAGTTATATTTTGAACTATGGACTGAGGATTTCCCAATCTTTTGAAGATACCAGAGAGACTTCTGCAAAGAAGCAGTCTATTCCATCACTGCTACAAACCTGATATGGACTTTGTGATCATTTTTAGGTATATAATCTATTAACCATTTATAACAATTTTTTTCTTTTAGTAATAAATCTTTATTTTACTAAGGAATGGCTGACAGTGTGATATTTGGTAAGATATGAGATATCTACTGACCTGGTGGTAAGTGTCTGACTGACCTTTGGGATTTATAGAACCTCACATACAGTGAATTGGGTTTTCAGTAACCTCTTACTATATTAGACCTGATTGGATAGGACTGGAATACCAAGAGAGGAGTGTTTTTGGCTTCTGGTTAACTAGCATAGTGCTACAGAACCTCTTTTGTTACTGGCTTGGTAAATATAATTAAAGAATAAACCACCAATTTCTGGGTACTGCTTGCCCTGTTTTTTGCCATCTGTTCTGAGCATGGCATTGTCAGTATGATCCATTCCAGACTTCCCAGTCACAGTGAGCACAGGGACTCTGGAATATCATTACTTTGACTCAAATCTGTGCAGTGCTGTGTGGATGCCAGAGCCCAACGTTCGACCATGCATCTGAAAAAACTTAATCTTGGGTTACAATACAACATAGATGTTGTTCAAGCCCATGGTTCCCTAACATGTGTCTGCTGACTAGAATCCCACTAACCCGGGGATTACCCAATGCAACGTAGACATACACTGAAGAACTGTAAAAATCATGCAGCGTATATGACAAAGATGTTTTGGAGCAGTAAGTTGGTATATAGTATACATGGCCTTTGATTCAATAAAATATTCTCAGCTCAATCCTGAGAAAGTATGAATTTGTAGTCTGGAAAGAAGCTTTGTTTTAAATTTTAGTGTTCTTTGGTCACAAATAGGTAGTCACAGTCTAGAAACTCTCTGAAGCGTGGAAACAAGGTACTTGGCTTTCAACATGGATGGCTTAAAACTGCCCACCAAAAAACTAAAACACTCTTACAAGCTCTCTAAAGACATTCCTACAATAGACTAGCATAACAGGTTACCGTGGCTTGCATAACTCTTTCATGGTCTGGCTAATAGTAAACTATCATGAAAAACCTCACACTGATAAAAACTGCACTATCACATATTCTATATTTTTGTTGGTTAGAGTTTATAATTTCAGCTCTCCACCAAAAAACCCCCTACATTCACGTGTGACTATTTCACAGACGATTTAGGATTGGTGTAATCACAGATTGCTTCCTAAACTTCTATGATCTTCTACTTGTATGCTGCTATAAGCATAAACAAGGGCTAGCAATGGAAACAGCAACATTACAAAATAGTTAATTAACTTACATTTCAGAGAACGGAAAGGAAAAAGGCTATAATATGCATAGTCTACTTTACCAGTTTTTAGTCTGAATGTACACTTACTTAGTAATTGTATGTTCATACAGTGCGATGTTGCAGTCATTTTCCTCATTCACGTCCAAATACTCAACTAGGCCTTCATGCAAAAAATCTTCAAAATTCCTGTAATTGCCAAAAAAGGTATTAACTGTAAATGGTTAATATGAGTTAAGAGTGTTGAAACATATTATTCATATGCAAAAATAAAGTTAATTACTGAAGTTATTACAAGGAACTGACTTTTGTAAGGAAAGCAAACTTCTTATCTGTACTGAGTTTCACGCATCTTAGAGAACTCTCTATATTTGAAGCAGAAAAAAAAAATCATCTTACCTGTCTGCATCAGGTTTTTTTTTGTTTTTGTTTTTTTAAAATAGCCTTAAGAATGTCATCATATCATAAAGGCAAGTTTATTTTGTGGATGTACTAACAAGTTTCCATGATGATTTTGCAATACTGACTACATATTTAAGCATTCCAAGTCATTTCTAAATATTATACACCTTCTCACTCACATAGTACTTACCTCCTAACTGTTGTTCTTCGAGATGAGTTGCTCATGTCCATTCCACGTAGGTGTGTGCCCGCAGTGTGCACGCGTCAGAAATTTTTCCCTTAGCAGTACCCGTTGGGCCAGCAGGGGAGTCCCCTGGAGTGGCACCAGTATACAGGCAAATATATACCCCCGCTGGCCCTCCACCCCCTCGGTTCCTTCTTACCAGACTATTCCGAGGAAGGGGAGGCGGGCGGGATTTGGAATGGACATGAGCAACACATCTCGAAGAACAGTTACGAGGTAAGTAACCTTTCTTCTTCGAGCGATTGCTCATGTCCATTCCATGTAGGTGACTCCAAAGCAGAAACCCCAGGAGGCAGGGTCGGAGTTCTCACCTTCCACTGAGTGGAGGACAGCCCTACCCAGGGCAGCATCCTCCCTTGCCTGATACATCAGTGCATAATGGTTAGTGAAGGTGTGGACAGAGGACCACATGGCAGCCCTGCAGAACTCTAGGATCGGGACCTGAGCCACAAAAGCTGCAGAGGAGGCCTGTGCTCTCATAGAGTGGGCTGTGAAGGGAGGAGCTGGGATCTCTGCCAGCCCTTAGCATTCCCTAATACATGCCATGATCCAGGAGGAGATCCTTTGCGCCGAGACCGGATGACCCTTCAGCTGCTCCGCAATGGTAACAAAGAACTGAGGTGACTTGCTGCAGGGCTTCGTTCTCTCTAAATAAAAGGCTAATACCCTCCTAACATCCAAAGTGTGCAATGCCTGTTCTTTACCTGATGCGTGGGGCTTGGGGTAAAAGACTAGCAAGAAAATGTCCTCACACATGGAAGTTCAACACCATCTTAGGCAGGAAGGCGGGGTGGAGGGGGTGTAACCTGACTTTGTCCTTAAAGAAAACTGTATAAGGGGAGTCTGAAGTGAAAGCCCTCAGCTCGGACACGCGCCTGGCTGACGTGATGGCCACCAACAGGGATACCTTGTAGGACAGGTGTAGTAACGAACACGTTGCCAAGGGTTCAAACGAAGGTCCCACGAGTTTGGACAGAACCAAGTTAAGATCCCACTGGGGAACGGGCTGCCAAACGTGCAGATAAAGCCTGTCCAGGCCCTTTAAAAAACCTGTTTACCATAGGGTCTGAAAAGAGGGTCTTACCCCTGGCACCCGGGTGAAAAGCAGAGATAGCCGGTAGGTGAACTTTAATCGAGGAGGAGGATAATCCCTGAAACCTCAGATCCAGAAGGTAGTCCAGGACCAGGGAGTCCATAGGGGGCATCACCCTCTGGGTAGGCCAGACAATAAACCACTTCCACTTAGCCAGATAAGTTGCCCTAGTGAAAGGTTTTCTGGTTCCCAGCAACACCTCCTGTACATGGGCCAAAACACTGAAGCTCCGCCAATGTCAGCCCGGGGTTCCGATCCTTTCCCGAGGTCTGTGCTGGGGTAGGAGAGGGGGACAGTTCAATCAGATCCCTGGCAGCCCCGAAAGCTTCTGGAGTTGAGGGCTCTGGGAAGTCCCCCATCGGGCTGGCGTCCCAGTGTGGACTTGGTCGGTTGCCCGACTGAAAAGGTCTAGGCTTGGCACCTGATGGTGCCGTGTACCCCACTTGAGGGCACACGGAGGGCATGTGCCGTGGGAGCGACATACCCCTGGCAGACCTCCTCTTCTTCTGAGGCACTGGGACTGAGCATGGTGCTGAGGTCTACGCAGTGCCGGGGAGGCACATAAGTGGCCTGACGCCTCCCACACTGAGGCCGGTGTGCTCTGTGTTGCCGGTGCCGGGTCTGACACCGGTGTGGGACATAAAGCTGCCTCTATTAGAATGATTTTCAGGTCCCTGGTTTAAATGCCTTACAAATGTTGCAGGCCTTGGACAAGTGAGCCTCTCCCAAGCACTTAAGGCAAGCAGAGTGTGGGTCACCACAGGTGATAGGCATCTGGCACTTTTCACAGGGTTTGAAGCCCTGAGATCCAGGCATGCCCCCACCCCGTGCGGAACAAGGACTGCGGTGGGTCCTTAGCACTAGAAAACAGTACTTAACAACTACTTAGAGAACTGATAAGAACAGTCACTGTTGAAACTAGAACCAAGAACTTTAGGAACCAGTAACTGCTAGAGGGCGCTTGCTAGTGAGAGCAAGAGCATGTTCCAACGACTGTCAAGGGCGGTAAAAAGGAACTGAGGGGTGGAGGGTTAGCAGGGGTATATATTGGCTGGTATACCGGCGTCACTCCAAAGGGCTCCCCTGCTGGCCCAATGGGTACTGCTAAGGGACAAATTTCTGAAGACACGTGCATGTTGCGCGCACGCACCTACATGGAATGGACATGAGCAATCACTCGAAGAAGAATAGTGATTCTTTAGGCCTCAATTTTTGAGAGCCCAAGCTGATACTCCTTAAAGGTACTTGATTTTCAGGGGCCAGGTGCTTGGCATTTATTGAAAAACTCTCTTAAGGGGACTCAAATAGGTATCAGAACTCATAAGAGCATAAGAATGGCCATACTGGGTCAGACCTAAGGTCCATCTAGCCCAGTGTCCTGTTTTCCGACATTGGCTAATGCCAAATGCCCCAGAGGAAGTGAATAGAACAGGGAATCATCACATGATCCCTTTCCTGTCATCCATTTACAACCTCTGACAAACAGAGGCTAGGGACACTATTCCTACCTATCTTGACTAATAGCCATTGATGGACCTAAACCTCCATGAATCTATCTAGTTCCTTTTTGAACCCTGTTAAAGTCCTGGTCTTCACAACATCTTCTAGCAAGGAGTTCCACAGGTTAACTGAGTGCTGCATGAAGAAAAACTTCCTTTTGTTTGTTTTAAACCTTTTACCTATTAATTTCATTTGGTGACTCCTAGTTCTTAGGTTATGAAACTTTTCCTTATTTACTTTTTCCATACCAGTCATGATTTTATAGACCTCTATCATATCCCCCTTTATGGTATGTCTGCACTGCACACTCATTTTGAAATAAGTGATTCTGGAATAGTTATTCTGAAATAGCGCATCTACATTAGGGAAGCCTGCCTTGGACTAATTTTGAGGCTTCCCTGCAGTGTAAACGTGCTATTTTGAAATAAGCTCTCTTGATTTAGAGCCCCAGGAAGCACCGGGGAGGAATAACTTAGAATTGCCCTGGTGAAGGGTCTACAGATGCCTTATTTCGAAATAGCTATTTCTGAATAGGTGTTATTCCTCGTAGAATGAGATTTACAGATTTTTTAATAAGCCATCCGTTATTTGGAAATTATTTTGAAATAACACTAGTTATCTCGAAATAATGGTGCAGTGTAGATGCACCCTTACTCTCCTCTTTTCTACGTTGAAAAGTCCCAATCTTTTTAATTTCTCTTCATATGGGACCCGTTACAAACCCCTAATCACTTTGTTACCTTTTTTTGAACCTTTTCCAATGCCAATATATCTTTTTTGAGATGAGGCAAATATTTTTGAGATGTATGCAATATTCAAGATGTGGGCGTACCATGGTTTTATATAGAAGCAACTCAGTAGTTGTTTTTAAAAATTTAGATTATGCATTTATTCTCTCTAACTGCATACAACAATCTCAAATCAACAGCAGCAAAAGAGTCATGACTTCTTTTTGTATTTAATTTTTAAAAACAGAAAATAGCTGCTCTTCTGAGTCTTCATTTACATGTGAGAGCAGACTTCTCCTGTAGACATCTAACCAGCATTCTAACACTACAACAGAATTCTAAATTAGATCAGTGGCTATTGCTATGACATTTACTGATGGAGAAGAGTGGGGGACAGACACAGTCCTGTCAAGTAATTTACCTGTATCCCTGAGCAAGTTCTTCCATATGCTTGTTCGTAACTGCAGGTTTTTGCTTCTTTACAATTATGTAGGGTCTAAACTCAAAAAAAAGAATAATGTAGTGGATATATAGTGTTAATATAAATTGAAATAAGGTAACACCAATGCAATGCACCAATTCTGGTTTATACATCTAGATTTATGTAGTTTATTGCTGCATAAATACATTAGCTAAGTCTAGTAGATAATTAGCCGAGGCATCAACTTGGATTATTTTAAATCTGAGTTTTATATTACCTGTTCAAGAAATATATGTATCAAACAACTTCCCACCAAAGTATAAACAAATGTTACTTTGAAACAGTAGTTCTCAAATTTTTTGGCCTGTAGTCCACCTTGCTCAACGTAACCTCTCTGTAGACCACCAGCCAACCACCCATGATGAGAAAATGCCTTCACTTATCTGTAAATACCTTAAATACTAAAAACCTTAAACAACAAATAGTCTAGTAGCACCTTAAAGACTAATAAAACATGTAGATGGTATCATGAGCTTTCGTGGGCACAACCCAAGTGGACTGTGCCCATGAAAGCTCAAGATACCATCTACATGTTTTGTTGGTCTGTAACTGGAAAAACTTAAAACACAACGAATAGTCTAGCAGCACCTTAAAGACTAACTCAGCTACGCCTCTGAAGCTCTTAAATACTAAATTATTCATATTAGACTACTGGAGATATAACATAAGAGAATATATAGAACTGGTAAGAAAAGAATTATTATTAATCAAAATCAAAATAATTAAACAGATTAAGCACTTTAACTTTTTATGTTTATTTAAAATGAAGTTTGGTAAACTAAGTAAAATATTAATTTATATCAAAAACAAAAGGTTTCAACGTTGTCTTTTTTTGTGCTATGGGTGGGGAACCATTTTTGGGCTGGGGCTACTGATCCACAGAAAAAAAAAAATCAGTCAAGAGCCACACAAAAAAGTGAGAGGCAACCCCCACACCCCAAAAAAACCCCATCCTTCCCTGATGTAGCTCCCAACTAAGACATCTCACTCCCCTGGCACTCCAGCCCCACAGGGACGTGGTGAGAGGGGGCAAGAAGGACCAAAGTTCAGGGCTTCCCATGGGCCCACCCAATAAACTCTTTTGGGGTTCCAGGGTTAGTACATTTTGTGAGCCCCCCCCAGGTTCTGGGGGGAAGGCCAAAAAGGAGGGGTTCAGTGTGCAGGAGGAGTCTGCCAGGGAGTGGGATAGGAGTGGGGCTGCAGGAGGGGGTGAGGATCTGGGTTGAAAGTATGATACCGGAGCAGGCTGGGAGTGACAGTCTGGCTGTGAACTTGGGTGCTGGAAAGGGTGAGGGTAGACGGTCTGGAAGGGAGGGAAGGTGCCACCACAGGCTGGGGATAGGGAGTCTGGCCAGGCGGGAGGGTGCAGGAGCAAGGGGGGAGTGCATGATCAAGGCATGAGAGGTAGGGGATGATTACCCAGATTTGCACCCCCCACCACTTCCAGGTCCCACTCCCAGGCACTGTGTCCCAGGCACTGTCTCCTACTGCTCCCACTGACTGCAATTCCAGCCAATAGGAGCAGCAGGGAAAGCCTCCAGGCAGCACGTCCGCATGCTGCCTTTTGCCCCTAGCCAGGGGAAGGGTGAGCAGCAGTGCACAGAACCGCTTGCTCCCCTAGCAAGCCGGATCCTTCATCGAGGCTCAGGTCTCCTCCCCACCACAGTGGGAAGCCAGAGCTGGTGCTCCAAGCTCGTTTGAGGCTCAGCCTTGAACTGCTGCCCACCTGCAAGGCAGCCACGGACTTTGAGAACCCCTCCTTTAAAAGGATTCATATGACATTAAAAATTTAGTTCTAAACTTTATTTTACATGAATAAGTTTAACCTACAAATTAAGTAAGTTGCTTTGAAATATCTGAATTTTCTCAATAATACCAGGTTAAAAACACCTTTAAACTCCTTGAGATAGGGTCTGTTTACATACCAGTATATTGTTCAGCGCTGAGCACAGAGTCAACACTCAACAAACAGATATTTAAATCTGAAAAGGACACATTTTGCTACTAGCCATTACCTAAAATGATATAAAATATAAAAAGCATTCACTATGTGTTGCAGATTAATCTATAACTTTTAGCAGCACATGAATCTCTGGAAGCTTCTCCACCACATGGAAACGCTGACACAAAGAATGGCATGCGAGATCAAAACGTCAAGGGCTGTTGCTATTTGGACAACTTGCTCTTACAGAGTGCAGCAAATAAGTACAAGATACTTGTGTAGTCTGCTCTGAAGTCCAAATAACTGTTTGAGGACTAATGAGCACTTTTAAATGGCTAAGAGGAGGATCTGAACAATTGCAAAGGCAAAAAAAAACCTCACAGGAAAGTGAATTGGGTAAGTTTTCTTGGAAATACACATTATTTCACTCAACAGTGCCTTTTTTTAGTTGGAACACAGATCAAATGTTTTGCTGGACCACCAAATCTGAAGTTTGGTTTGTACTAGCAGTGTCTGATTTGGAGAATTAATTTCTCTGCCTTTCATTCCTGTCTGTGAATACTGCTCAACCAGCGCTGCCAGGTAGGACTTCTTGTTGGCTCATAAATACGTTGATGATGGAACCATTTTTGAGCCTTTGACAAGCCTTGAATTGCAAACACTATTTTGATTTTTAAAAAAAAGTTAAATACTACTAGACAAGGTGATTGCCACTTATGGTGTAAGTACTGCTGCTGACTGACTTATGAACTGTGCACACCGCTGGCCTATGCTAAACTATGCTTGTATTACCACCTCATACCCTCTCTGTCCTTCCTTCTTGTTTGTTCACCTCTCTGTTGTGCCTTTTAGACCGTAAACTCTTTGGGGTTGGGAACAGTATGTGTGGAAGTGCCTAGTAGAAGGGAGCTCTGATATAGCATTGATGCCTAGAGACTCCAGTCACATGAATAATAGTAGTCATTTTAGTTGAAATACAAAGCTATTTACAGTCTCAAAACATTGTTACATTTTTGTAGGACATTTTTGTCTGTGTCCTTCTGTCTCAGCTTGTTTTGGCAACCTACCTCTTTTCCTTCCCTAGCATAGTGTTATGTATTATTCACATGCTCTTTTTCAAATGTAAACTGTAAGCTTCTTGGGGCAGAAACATTTTTCTTTTATGTTTGTCAAATGTCATGCCCTTCCTTAGAAACTATAGAAATAAGTCAAAATTGTGTGACACATTCTTCTAATGACAGCAAACAGGTACATCCCCTTCACACCTTTACTCAGCCCAAAAGAGACTCACTTATTTCAAAAGAACTCATTATAATTAAAGTAAAGCCCTGATCCTGCAGTGTGATGCTGAAGTCACCAGGATGCCTTCTGGATACCTG
Source organism: Pelochelys cantorii (assembly GCA_032595735.1). Classification (NCBI taxonomy): domain Eukaryota; kingdom Metazoa; phylum Chordata; order Testudines; family Trionychidae; genus Pelochelys; species Pelochelys cantorii. The sequence goes on along the minus strand of CM064326.1, from coordinate 250,421,805 downwards.
TGCACATCTTGCTACAGGACTGTAAGCTTGTGTTTCTTAGAAAAAAGAAAAAAAGTGACAATATTTCAAATACCCTCATATGGAGTCCCTACCGGTTTAGTTCCTTGGGTGGTAGGAGGGTCATTTTTTACTTTGTTTTCACATCTCTTCAGAGTTAAGAGTCATCTATTCAAGCAGCACTTGCTTTTTAAATGTAACTGACTCAAATGCACATTTATTCTGCATTAAGGTTGAGATTACAAAGGTGCCAAGAGTCCTCAGAGCCCTCTGAAACTGAATGGGGGTTGTGTGCCTAAACCCCACACGCAACTTTGAAAACCTCAGTCTGAAGGACGCACAATAGGTAATAAAAAATTAAGTTCTTTAGAAGGATTTTTGAGAAGTTGTGACAATCAAGGTCCAGGCATTCCCAAGGGGAGAACAGAAGGAATAAACCCCAAAAATCCCAGGAAGGGGAGTATCATCTCCTCTAACTGAGACAGCTCTCCAAATTAGCCAGAGGCAAGCAGCCTTTGTTAAAGATCAGGACACAGACCACTCCCTAAAGTGCATCAGGGAAGCAATTCATAGCAACACTCCTGCAGAAAACAATATCATTACTATTACTCATGTAGTAGAGGAGAGAATTTTTACAGAAGTGTGTACGATATACAGGGAAGACTTAGCAGGGAACCTCACAAATAGTGCCCAAAAAGCATAGGGCAGTGTTACTGTGTACAGCCCATGACTGTGTTTGCTGGACATCTAAGAGCAAAGGGGGGAGGGGGGGGAGAGACATCCAAAAGGCTTCAGAAAAGTTAGCATTGGCCCACCATAAACCTATAAGTAAGTGGATACTGTAGGTCCTGTGGTTTATGCCAAAGGCAGAAAAAGAGCACAGGTCTCTGCAATGTTTCACTGCAATCACTTCCCATAATTGCACGAGCATTCCAGAGGGTTGCCATGGGAATTATTGATCCATTCCCTAAGCCATCCAAAAATGGGAAAACCTCAGGGTGGTGGCCTAGATAATACAGAGGGAGAAACAGGCACTTCTTTCCACTAATAGTAGGGTGGGTTTTCCAAAAGAAATACTATCAGACCATAGGTCAAATTTTATGCCCCACGTATTTGCTGAATTGTGGAAAATGTGTGTGTAAGAAACAAGTTTGCTCCATGTCACCCAGAAACACATCTATTAGTTGAAAGGTTCAATGGGACATTAAAATGTATGCTAATAATGTACATAGACAAAAAAGCAAGGGATTGGGATGTGCTACAGCCTTATCCATTATTTGCTTACTGGGAAATACCCCTGCGCATCAACAATGTGTGCCCCATTCAACTTCCTATATGGAAGAGAGGTCAGAAGTCCCTGGGATGCAGTCAGAGATTTGCAGGAAGGTAGCGGACTCAGAAGGGGAACTTGTGACTGAATTTGTACTTACATTCAGGATACAGCTAAAATCCACGATGGAGCTGGTACAGCATAATCTTGAGAAAAGCTCATTTGTACAAAAAAAGGATGGCATTTCTAAAAGGCATGTGATAAAACCATTGATATAGGTAATTTGGTTCTGGTAGTAACCTCCGTAAAAAAAAAAAAAAAGATAAAATCCAGAACTCCTAGAAGGGGGTTCCTTTGAGGCTAGATCAAAACATGATAAGCTGTGTAGATGAGGACCACAAAGTATCGTCTGTGTTAGACTTAATGTCTCAGAGTAAGGGGAAGACTCCTTTATAGAGCATTCAATTAAGCAAAGGCTTAACCCTAGTAGAAAAGAAAGATGTCAGAGTTGCATTACAAAGTCAAAAAAGGCTTTTCCAACAAACCCGGTCTTACTCACCTGAGAGCACCACATTGACACTTGTGAAGCATCCCAATAACACTAGTACTTAGAGGACACCAGGGATAATGAGAAAACAGATCCAAGGGAAGATGCAAAGCATGCTAGACATGGGAAACATAGCAGCTTTAGGGCTGGTCTGTACTTGGAACTTAGATCTGATCTACATCACAGACTTCCATCAGTATAAATGTTGCTTGGGATTGTGAAAAATCCACTCCACCCCCTGTCGTGGCTCCTTCCCCACTCTGGCACAATAAATGCAAAAGTGGGGGCCACCAAAAGTACTCCAAAACCTTATCTACCAGGCTTTGGTATAAAACTTCCCCACAAAAATCTTAAAGCCCTAGATTTTGGGGATAAAATCTGCAGCCACCACCCAAGTAATGCTAAAGAAACTAGGGAGAGACTACTTGGGAAATCTCACCCCTAAAGTATAAACCAGGATACAAAAATTAACCAATACCAGGTTAATAAAAAGAAAAGAGAAAGAATGTTTATTATCACCACAATATTCCTGTTGCAAGCATAATGACTAGATGGAAAAGTCACAAATTAATATACTCATGGAGGGGAAACCCACGATGGGCCAGGAGCTTAGTTACAAAGGAGAGCAAAACCCATTTTAAATGCATAGACATCAGATCCCATTTCCCAAACCATAAAATAATAAAACCTAATGGATTTATCTAAACTTTACCCTACTTACAGAAGAATGAAGAGTCTATTCTTGGAGGGAGACATTCTGTCTGATTCCCTCAGTAGCTGGAGAGAAACTGCCCAGGACAAAGGAGGGAGAAACCAAACATCCCTTTGTCCTAGTTTGAAATTCCTACCTACATTCCTATTGGCTGAATCCACCTGACTTAGGTAAGGTTAACCCCTTAGTTCCCAGGCTGCTGGCTAACCCTCATGATCATGACACCCCCTGAGAAATGTACCTATGCTGATCTAACCACCAGTGTAGACAGCACTAGGTCAATGGAATAATTCTTTCATCAACCTAGCTACCACTTCCTGGGGACATGGATTACCTAATGCCGACAGGAGAACTCCTTCTGTTAGTATAGATAATGTCCACATAAAAATGCTAGAGCAGCACAGCTGCACCACTGCAGCTGTGTTGCTGTAAAATTTTAAGTGTGGGACTCTGGGCTTGTCTAAAGAAAGACTACACAGTAAGGTTGTGTGGTTCATAGAAAACTTAATGCTGTTAAAATCCACGGTGCTTACCTTATACCTGTGTAGATGATATTTTAGATATGCTTAGAGCTACATATTTATCTACCTTAGATTTAAGCAAAGGATACTAGGAAATTCCCTTGGAAACCCAGTCACAGAAAAAGTCTCAATACATTATTGATTTTGGACTTGTTGAAATTGAAGCATTAATTAATCCAAAGGGTAATGTGGGAACCACATTCCTATTACATGGGTTCCAGGACGTTGCTCTTAGCTATACAGAGGATAGAGAAACATTTCACAAACTGTGTGGGGAGGGTACTAAAAAGCTGCAAGGTCACAATCTCCATAGTCGATGCGTCAAAGTATATGATGGGGGGAGCAAGGATCTCTTACTTGGGTTACTGGGTGGGTGGAGGCCAAATCCACCCAGATGCACTGAAAGTGGAAGCTATTGTGAATTGTTGAGTTCCTAAACTAAAAAATAAAGTCCAATCTTCTATAGGTCTGACTATTCTTGCAAATTTATGAGAGGTTTCAGTGACATTGTTGCCCTTGTCACAAATATGTGCCAGAAAACAAAACCAGAAAATGTGGTTTGGTCAAACACCTCTCAAAAGGGTTTTGAAATGAGACAAATTTTACCAGAGAAATCAATTTTGGCCTCTTCAAATTTTAAAGAAAAGGTTTAAATTGTGTGTCTTGGAGCTGTATCAAAGTAAGCAAGGGAAAAGAACAAACAACAACCAATTGCATTTCTGAGAAAAAAGACAAACAAACCCACGAACTCAGTAGTAGAAAGGAGTACTATTTGATTGCATGGACTATAAAACCGTCCAGACTACCTGTTCAGCAAGTGTTCACAGATCACTCACCATTAGTATGGCTCTACAGAAGAAAAGAAAAACTGCACAATGCTTTGCTGGAGCACAGTTTTACAGGAGTAAGTGAGAGAGTGAGAGAGCGCTTTGCAACAATCGGGGCCTTAACACCCCAAGTTGAGATAAACAGGTTTAACGCCCCCTAAAGGAGCAGCTGAACTAAGTAATTGCATATTGTATTATTGCAGTATAAAAGATGATGAGTAAGGGCTTGTGAAAGCTTGTAATGTTCTAAGCTTGATAGTCATGAGATATGCATATGCAATGTGGCCATGAATCTGTATTTACATATATAAACATTTTTTGCTCATAACCGGTACTAACACTATCCTGCTGCAGTTGGAGTAAGCAGTGAAGTAGGGAAGCACTCTCTCCAAGACAGGTGTTTACATAAAACTAACTTCAAATAGCCATCCATTGTCCAGCTCAAATATACATAGTGAGAGACCACCAGAATTAATGAGAAGACATGGAGACATCTTGGCTATCAAGCCAAGAGGAAGTTTTCCCCACTCTTAATAACAATTAGTCATAATGGGCCAGAGGGGGAAGTGGTGTCTTCTTAAAACAGGCTTGGGAATGAGGTTTTTAATCTAGAAAAGGAAGGAGGGTATTAATAAATTTTATAGGTAGGGGGTGTGCTGAGAAACGGTGATAGTAAGTGGCAACTTATTAAAAAAGAGATTTTTGTTTTCTATAGAAGTGTAAAGCCTGACATTGCCTCTTTATGTTTATTTTCTGTGTTACTTATATATGTTTACTCTCCTTTCTTATTTGATTTTCAAATCTGTGTTTTTTCTATTAAATGTTTTGTTGACTTTCACACAAGCAGGTCTCCAATGTACAGAGTGTGTATGCCAAAGTAAGCAGGTGTCTGAGGGGGCTGGTTTCACATCTTTCAGAGTGACAATCTGAGAAGAACAGTTCAAGTTTCTGGTAATTAAGAACTCAGGGAGGATGAATTTGGGGAGTTTGGGGACTGGAAGGACTACTGGCGTTATCCCTCAAGGAGTAACTAGGCTGTTAAGAGCCAAGGCAAGGCCTTATGCTGTGGGTATGCTACTGGTTCAGGGGTCTGAGCCAGAGCTACAAGCACAGAGACACCCCCCCCTCCACCCCAAGGTTACAGGGCAAGGAATGAAAGAATCCCTTATCAGTTTGGCTGCTCCTCCAATCATCATAGAAGTTTACCTGCACAATCTTCCTCCATCAGAAGAAACGTAGACACATCTGTCAGCAAGATTTGTGGAGATTGAAACAAATTCATTGATATAACCTGCTCGCCGCATTAGCCGAAACGTGTGGACTAGTTTCTGATGGTCTCGAATGACACCAAGTATGTTACCTATTCAAGAAAATGATCATTTTAGGATCTACGTTTTGCATGCACCAACATTCTCTTCTGTTCAGAGCTCCTTCCCTTGTTAAACGTGACAGGAAATACCTGTAAGATGAGTCTACACTGTAGCTGGGAATGAGTCTCCCAGACTAGGCATAGGCAGACTAGATTTAGTCTTGCTTGAGTTAGCATGTTAAAGATAGCAATGTGGATGTGCTTGGGGGAAGAAGTGCCATGGGGGTGGAAGGAGAAGAGGGCAGAGCTATGGCAGGAAGGGGTGAGGATTGGGGGCCAGTAATGGATAGCTACCGTCTCATCCTAAATCCAAAATGTCAATGAAGCTTTATTGTTACTAAAAAGAGACCAAATACTGACATCTGAAAAGTGGTTACTGATGACAAAGAGCAATTTTTTCCATGACTTCTAATCTGCTAGTATCATAAATGGTGAGACTTATGATATTAAATGAGGATTTAGACAGACTTCATGTCAATAATGAGTATGTGCATGATATATGCATTTAAAAAAACCCCAAATGTCTAGCCAGTAACCAAAAAAAGAATGAAGCTGGTCTGTTCTCCTAGATGAATTTTTGTAACTGTCTATAATGATGTGGAGAATGGTGAGGGTGAAAGACTAGATGTCCTCTTGAGGTCCCTTCCAGCCCTTTGTTTCTATGATTCTAGGAGGGGAGGTCACCCTCACGAAGATACAAATATTTTCCAAGAGGACAGTAATGCTAACTTTATAACAACACGAAAATTAGGAAGTCAAACACTGCACAGCATTACATTCCAGATAATATTGCTATCTTTGTGGAATTTAAAGTGCATATGCGCGCATGTTACTATTTGGTACCATTTAAGAGACAACATTTAAGGCTTAACACAGCTTTCAATTTTGTGCCAGAAATTTTGCAGCCACACTTAGCTATGGTCATAATTTCGGGCATAAACAACAATAGTAGATAAATAAATGCCATAATTTGAGCTGTCAATTATCTGTAGGATCAGTCAAGTAGATGTAAAAACATGTGCACCTGGAATTGCTACATGAAAAACTGCATCTGCACTTTATTATGATCAAAAAGATCCTGGACAGTTTTTCAAGTCTGGCACCCTTTATCTATGTCAAGATGAAGCAAGACAGATAGGAAGTCACATACCATTAAGAAAGACAAGGAACACATTTGGATATGAAAGTTCTTCTCCACAGAGTAAGTTTACATCTTCTACTCCAAGGTTACTGGCTAATTTAATAATTGGCCCATCTTCCATATCAGTAGTAATGTGAGTCATCAGAGCTAGGTTTTTAACCAAACCACAAGCCTAAAAAACAAATATGAACAAGTTATTCTAAAGTACACATATTGATGTTACATCCTGCACTGTTTATAATATTTCTGTAAGTATGTACAATGCATATTGCAGCATAAGTGACAGCAATGAATTTGAATACAAAATAATTCCCTCAAGGAAAAAGTGGCTTACAAAAAAAAAATCTCAGAAGTACATTTTAATAATCACACTGAAATCCTATGTTCTAGAATTCAAAATTGAAGATTTTAAATTTAAAAAGTTTGATTGTGAAGCTGCAACTATTTTTCAAACTGCTAGAGTACACCAATATTAAATTATGTAGAATACAGGATACGTGTACTATTTTAATTCCTATTGAGATCAAATTTTATTTTTAAAAGGGCACTAAACTTATAAGGTATAAAATAAGCCTTATATATCTCGCTAAGTAAAAGTTACTCTGAAATAGAATAACGCCTCATTTAAAAATACTAGAAAAGTAATTCAGCAATTAAAGATTTTGAAAATATGTAACAGGTGCCTTTAGTATGGTATTCTCCAAACTGAAAACTTGTCTGTTCTGTTACCTATATGCCAGGCTGCTTTTATGATTTAAGATTAGGATTTCACTGGTAATGTTAGAATTAACTGATGTGACAATAACTTGTTAGGATGCCAAAAGTATGTTTATATTATTCACTGTAGTGAATGAAAAAAAGTGTGGTGCTAAATTGCAGCTTTCAAATGAGCCATAGCAAAAGCTGTTTTCTCCATATGAAGGTATAAGACAGCCCATATTCCATAAAATAAGCTTTAAGAAAAGAAACATTTTAATTATATAACACTTGGATACTTCAGCAAATCCCTTCAACTATTTAATGCAAATGGTTCATCCTGCTTATGTATTGGTACAGAAAAGTCCAGCGCTCCCACCAAGCACTGTATCAGAACAATTCACACCCAATATCAATTGTTTGGTGAGACAGTTTTATGATTTTGTTGCATTAAGAATTTGAAGAAATTATTCTTCATTACTACAGTCATTTCTGTAACATACAGAAACTTATATTTATACTAACTTCTTCTCTGAAAGTTGAAGGCTGAGTCTGACGCTCACAATAGTGAGACACATTCATTTACAGCAGGGCTACTCCACACATGGCCTGTGGGCCACATGCAGCCCGTGGCCTGTTTGTTGGCGGCCCACAGTGTGGTTTGAGTTTATGCGGGACTCAACACGCGGCCCACAGGTGTGAGCCAAAACAAAAAAGTAGTCGATATAATGATCTTCTGTTGATATGCATTTTAGTAGTTAAATTCCTGGACTGTTATTGCTCATTAAAAGTGCTGTCATATGGGTGGAAGTTGGGTAAATATTGAATTTTATTAATTATCAGCAGAATTGACTTAAATGGGGCCTGTATGTTGTGTAGTCTTGCCTTAAACTTTGTATTCATGCCCATTAGTGTGAAAGAAGCTATTTGCATATATTTGCATGTATATGCAACCACACTTAAGCTGCGGCCCTTGGCATGTGCTGAGAGTATCATTGTGGCCCGCGAGGCTTTCAAAGTTGAGTAGCCCTAATTTACAGCATAAAGGGATAAGTGTTTAAGACTCTTTAGATCCTTCATCCCAGGCTGGTAACGAGCTTCCACAGAGAAGGCAGTGCCCGAAGTCATTCTGTTGAACATAGAGATGAAGAGCTCCATACAGAGTCTCATCCAACTCATCTCTATCAAAAAGATCTGTTGTAACAAGGAATGAGAAGTGCAATTTGAGAGGGCTGGATTGGGACTCAAACGGCACATCCCCATGTCCCTTAGCTTTTCACTTGAAGCACTGGGTCAGACAATAGTGTCTCTGAAATGCCCCCTTCCACTTTTTTTAATTTATTTTTTAATTATGACAGCGATACTTAGAGGCAGCAGCCAAGATGTACAATGTGCTGTACCCACAACACAGCTTAACATCTAAATAGGTAAAACAAAAGAAATATTACTCTCATTTTATAGGCTGGGAACCAACACATGGAAAGATTCAATGACTTGCTCCAGGTCTCACAGAAAGGCCATGGCAGAGGGGGGATCAGTGCTTACTTGCTTACAACAACAGCCTGGCATTCTTAGGATGTTAGATAAGCAGAAAGATGAAGCTTGGCAAGCTGCGCACTCCGTGTTCCCTTGCACCCTATACTTCTCCCCCAGCTTTGTCTAGTTGTAGCAGCAGGAGCTGGAAAATGGGCGCGGCTCGGCATGAAAAGCACTGGGAAAGGGGAAACTCAGCTCTTTGCCCCACCCCCCGGAAGCAAACACACCACTGAAGGGAAAAAGGGAGAGAGACTTTGGGGAACAGAGAGAGTATGAGTATGGGGGAGAAGGAAAGAATGGAAAGGACTTTGTGGGTGCAGAAGTAGTAGAGCAAGAAAAACAACTTTTGAGCATCAACCAAAGTCAGCAAAAAATCCTAGAATAGGACCAAGTAGATAAAACAACAATACATTAAGCGCTGATCTCACAGGAGGGATAAGATAACTTGTGGTGCTACTGGGAGCTTAATGTGAGTTAAGTCCTGGGGAGTAACGAAGGGCAATCTGTCTTCCCCTATAACATTGTAAGCTAATCTAATCCTCTGATAAAGGCTTGTCTGGATTGCCTGCCTCCTGGGTTACTGGGGGTGGGAGAAAAAATGAGGGAAAGAAAATGCAGGTTTCTTACCTCTCCTTCAGGAGTGTCTGACGGGCAAAGCATACCCCACTGAGATGGCTGAAGAGATCGGGGGCCACTAACTTTTCTTGTCTTTTCAAATTGAGAAGAGATTCTTGTCATCATTCCCAGAGCAGATATATAAGACAAGCGGGACAATACCTGTGTCACACCTTGGCGATCCATTTTGAATCTTTTCAGTGACCAATTTCCCTATACAGCAAAGAAAACATGTATTCTTTCAAATTGCTACCATCATTCACTCCTTATCCTGACCACTCATCTTTCTTTAGAGAAGTGATACTCAGACCTCAAGGCGTCAGGAGTCATATTAGCTATCAATATTAGAGCCAGAGGAGTCTGAAACCAATATTTTATTTACTCTTTGTATGTGTATGTATTATTCTCACAGCAAAATGACAAAGTATTATTACTTTATCAGCTATAATTGGTGAACAGCAGAATAAAATATCCTGCCTCGTTAATAACTTACTCACGCACGGTGCATCTACACAGCAGGCCTTAACTCAAAATAAGCTATGCAAATTGAGCCACACCAATTGCATAGCTTATTTTGAAATTGGGAGCCTCAACAAAGCACTTACTTCGAAATAGAGCACGCTTCCGACTTTCCTTATTCCTGGTACAATGAGGGTTATAGGAGTCGAAGTAAGAAGTCCTCCAGCTTGACTGTATTTTGACATTATTTTTAAATAACGGCCTGCTGTGTAGATGTGGACTAAGTTATTTCAAAATAACGCTAATTATTTTGAAATAATATTGCTGTGTAGACATACCCTCAGGCTTCGTCTACACTACAAGTTTTTGCAGCAGAAAATATGCTAATGAGAGACTCATTAGCATGAGTTGCGATATCATTAGCATATTTTCTGCTGTTTCTTTTTGCACAAGGGGTTTTTGCGCAAAAAGAAACAGTGTAGCCGCTTCCATTTTGCGCAATAAAATCCTCTCCAGGCATAAGGATCTTGCGGAAAAAGAGGGTTTTGCGCAAAATGAAATGGCAGAAAACACGCTAATGATATTGTGACTCATGCTAATGAGTCCCTCATTAGCATATTTTCTGCCTCAAAAACTTGTAGTGTAGACAAAACCTCAATGTTTTAACATGTGATGCAAAGAGCCACAAGAGACACATTAAAGCAGGGGTGAGTAACCTTTTTTGAGTTGTGGGCCACAGACCTACAGAATTGTCAGTCGGGGGCTGCACAGGAAAAAAAAACAAAAAACCCTCACTGGCGTGGCGGCCCCCGATGGAGGAGAAAGACACTCCCCACATTCCTGTTGCACATCAGAGCCTAGCAGGGCCCAGCCTAGTAGATTGTGTGTGCTCCAGCCCCAAGGTGGGGCAGTGGGAGGGCTAGAGTGCCAGTGCAGATTCTCCAATGGTGGGGGGGAGGGAGTGTCTCTGAGCCTCAGGGGCCAGATCCAGGCAAGCTGGGGACTGCAACCGGCCAGGCCTTAGGTTCCCCAACCCTGCATTAAAGAGACACTTGCAGCTCTTGAACCTCAGTCTCAGTATCACTATTTCAGAGTATTTCTGACAAAACAACTGAAGATCTCTGCATTGTTTATAAAATGCACAGCATCTGCAATCTAATGGGAGTCCACAGGTTAGAGGCTAAATTGCATGGTACAGGTTGAACTTCTCTAATCCAGCACTCTCAGGTCTGGCAACATCTGTAGTCTGTCACAATTTTAGTTAGCTGAATGTCCATTTATCATAGGTATGTCCCACCTCTCCTCCCCTTTTGCTTTTGAAAACAATATAAGGTCTGTAGTATCATTGAACACCACACAGATGGCTAAAGCAGGAGTGCCATGGATCCTTCTACATGAAGCTGATGTAGTTATGAATCTGCTGAGCTATTCCATGTTCTCTGGAACTAGTTTGAAAAAAAGTTTCTGCTGAGATTTGTTCTGCTATAACATCAGACTTGGAAAAAGAATTTTAGTTTCCTGAAGAGTATTGAACATTATTACTGGGAAATTATTTTCCATGGTTAAGAACAGATGACTTTTAATTGCTTGTATACCAGTGGAAAAAAAAAGTCTTGAGACAGTGGAAGGAAGAAGAATTTATAGTATATACTGAATAGATGGCAGATTTATCTCTGTCAGACCAAATGGAAAAACTGGCATCTGCTAGAAGAAGCCACTGGGATTTAGAAGACAGAAGTGCCAGTCTTCTTTTAGTTATTTGCATTATGAGATTTAAAATTAAACACAAGATGAGCTTTATAATTGGGATTTGCTAGTTACAGACTAAGATGTATTTGCATGTGCCATATAGTGCCAATTTATTTTAAAAAACCCAACCTGATGCTAAGCAGAAAAAACAATAATTCCAAAGGTTGTGCAATGTGTATTGTAAGTTATTTTTAACTGTTAATTGCTAACTACTTTGAGTTAATCTATTTTAAAAATCAGAACCAATTAATTCATAGATTTCAAAATCCTTTACTATCATGTGCTAATCACAGGGTCCCTAATAGCCTTTTCATTGTACAGTTGGGTAAACTGAAGTTCAGATCCAGAGTTGCATTACTGTGCTTTGGCAACAATGAAAAGGACCCCTTACACCCTGAAAAGCACTATAGGATTTTTTTTAAGACGGAAAACAAAAAGCAACTAAAGATCAAAACACTCTAAAGAAATTTATAGAATCAACCATGTTACCAGCTTTCAGCCAGTTCTATTAAACATCTCTAAGTTGCTCAGCAGTACAACTTAGAAGTTCTGGACAAGGTTTGCCTCTGACCGCAGGTGCTTGTAACCAACAGGAAAGAGATGCATGGGCTCCAAAGTAATCCCTGTGTATACACTGAAAATTAATTCTCTAGTTCTTGGATTAACAGTATTACAAAAAGAATCTCGCAGCTTGCCCAGTGTTACATGATAATTCAACACAGGACAGAAACAGAACAAGAAGTCCTAGTCTCTTGGTACAGCCAGTGGACAGCACTATTCCTCTAAATGGCTATCACCGGTGAACAAAATGACACATGGCCCTTCTAAAAGGTCCAGAGCTATAGCAGATCCTATGTTTTACTTAATTTACAAACTAGAATGGATTGAACATTTGAGTTTTTGAAACTGAGGTGGAGGGAGGGTGGCAAACATTTTTCATGACTTTTTTTCCTGCATTTTTCAAACCAAATATTGTAGTTTGACATCAGATAAATCTAGGTGACAAGTGCTGACCATGAATCACTGAAATAGGAAAAATGTTGACAATTTAAAATTTTTAATTCTCACTCGTAGTTTCAGTAGGACTTCAAAGTAATAGACATTGCTATCAACGTATTATGTTGACCATTATCTCCCTCTGAGTTCTTTGAGCTTTTATTCACGAGAGAGTTTTATCACTGGAATCTATAAAAGAATATTAATAGCTTTGTTTTCATGACCAACAATTCTGGAAGCACCAAGACAAAAATAACTCATGCACTCATCCCAGCCACCCCCCTATTCAGGCTGATGAGAAACCCTACAAAGCAGCAATCAAACATAGCACTTACAGTAGAGATGGCATTTACCATGCCATTGGTGATCTGATCTTGACGCATATGCTTCACTACATCAAACTGGGCTGCTCTCTGCTTTGGAATTACCTGATCAGCAATCTTTTTCATTTCAGAGTTAAATTTTTTGAACAAATCTTCAAAGAGAAGGGAAAGAAGCTGCAAACACAAAACAACTGGATTTAGAGTGAATAATGAGCCACTTTTCTTCTTTTGACACACTCAAAATGACATTTTAGCTCATCAATGTTTACTAATATCAGCTTCCTAAAAAAAGATTAAGTGCTGAATAAACAGTTTGTGTGTTTTGGTGAGAAGGCTTAGTTTTTCTTTATTACAGTAAAATGAAAGACCAGATTATAAGTAATTTCAAATGCACAAATGGCCTACCACACTTACTCTCATTTCTGAATTTGTCTGGCTCTCTCTTTCACCATACTTTTTTCAAACTTGAGAGGCTGCACTAGCCAGTTATTGATCCAAATCATTTTTTAACCCAGTTACATTGCATCTCATTTGATCAGCCATTACTAGGGTGTGATTCTCCTGATCTCCTAACAACTACTTTTCAAGATTTAAAACAATGACTATGCAGACATTTGACTGCATTAACACGCAGCCCCAGACTCCACTGCATAAGCAGGCATCTTCAGAGAAGGAGGGAACAGAAAGGTCCTGCTCCTGCTAGACCAGGGTTTCCCAACCCATGGGTCGGGACCCAAATATGGGTCACCATTACATTTCAAAAGGGTTGCTAGGTGTCTCCCCAGGAGGCTCTTCAGGAGCCATTCACACATTTTTTGAATTGCCCATGTCACCAAGTCTTCCTGAATTGTCAAAATGGGTCCCCATCTGGAAAAGGTTGGGAACCGCTGTGCTAGAGATTCTGCTTACACAAAGAGCAACCCCTTGCTCCTTCACCGCACCCTGGTAAAGATGCCTTGGGAGCAGGGAAACAAGATGCTCAGAGAGTGACTGCTATTGTGTGGATCACTTTCAGAAAGAACCCTAACAGTATGGATTTGGGGACTTGCAAGGGCAGATTGAGGCAGGGAGAGACAGCAGACAGTTTCCACGTCTTCTGTAGGGGGGCAGGCTCCTTTCTTTCAGTGACTCCTGGCCAGCTGCCTGGAATTGCCGGCTTCCCCTGACAGCAGCTGCAAACTCCTTTCCCTCATTTCTGACAGTGTGGACTAGGGATGTTAGATAATGTGTAACTGAATAGTCATGAAACTGCAACAAATCTTAATGGTTACATGACTATTTGATAGTCCCCCGGAGCAGGGCCGGCAGCCAGTGCACTCCCAGTCCAACTCCCAGTCAGCCCCCTGCCACCGCACACTGTTGCTGCTTCTCATAGAGAGGCAACGTAGGGTGGCAGGTGGGAGCTGGTTTACGAGGAGAACCAGGAGCTGGTCCGTGGCATGCCAGAGGAGCCTCTGTCTGCAGCAAGCCCGGATCTGCTGCAGACCGAAGCTGCTTCGTGGCAGCCACCGCAGCCTCCCGGCAGGTCCCCTGCCAGCAGCAGGAAGGGAGCTCCTCCAGCCCCCATCGGTTAACCAGAACTGGTTAGCATTACCCGTTTAGGGTTGTGCTTGTTAACCGATTAACCTTTTACCTCCCTACTTATTAGGTCTCAAACCCTCCTCTTCTTTATATATGCTCTCCACATATGTGTCCTCCATGATCTGAAGTCCTTCCTCCTCCCCGCTATTTACTTGTTTTCTCAGTTTTCCGAACATCCCCCATTAAGCATTAGTGGTTTCCTGAAATACCTAAAGTTGCAGTAAAAGATACATTGTCAATACCCACCACAATTAGTTTTTTTAACAAGCAGTATAAATTCTAAAACTTGGTAATCCTATTCTGGGACTCCATTTTAAAGCAATCCAAAATGTCAGAGAGAGTAAAAACGCACTAGCTACTGAATGCTAAAGATGGTAGTTCCCAGCATACAAAGCTTTGTAGTGTTGAATAAACTGGGTATTTAGCAAGCACAGCTAAGACATTCTGGAGTCTACTGCTTAATTTCATTCTGCACATACAGAAATTAAACTGAACTGTAACAGCCACATCCAAACTGTACATAATGTCACTGCCTCCTCCTCTTGCAAACCAAGCCACTCACTTTTCTCCTTACAAGAAAGGCCATCCAGCCTCATCTGCTAGCTTTCCACCAACATGCTCCAGATAGGCTGTCCAAAGCATAAGACCTATGCACAGTCAAAAGCTACTGGAAATCATAATATCTGAAATCACCACTGTCAGTAGGGATGTACACTTTTTTTTTTTTTAAAGCACTCCTTTAAACTACTGAAAATTATATAACTTAGCTGCTTAATCATTAACAATGTCACAATCTACCCCTGGCTAGGGTGGGGGATACCCTACTGTCTCTCCTCAGAGGTGGAGTACAGTGGCTGGGGGGACTTTGTGTGCATGGCTGGGCATTGTGCACCTTGCTCTGATCCCATCACTCATTCTCTCAGCGCTGCCTAGTGCGCCTAGTTTGGTGGATTGCTGCTGGGAGAGCAGCAGAGCCAGGACACACATAAGTAGTCCAGCAGATCCAGTGTTCCCGTGCAGACCCAATGCTGCAGTCAACTGCAAGAGCAGCAGAGCTGGGGAGGGGGGGCTGCGCCCAGAGGTATCATAAGCACAGGCTGATCCAGTGGTCCCCCAAGTGACAAGAGCGCTGCAAGCTCTAGCACCCCCGCCCCCCGTATTGCCGTGGCGTTTTTAATACGCGCATTAGGTATTGCAAGGTCACAAAATTATTTTACACACCTGTTTTAAATATTAACCGCAATATATCAACAGTAAGACTAATACTTATTGAGTAACCGTTTAACCATTTAACACTTTACATCCCTGTCAGGCCTCTATTTTGCTGACACTTCAGATTAAACTCCTCTCCCACCCTCCAAAAAGCATGAAAACTTCAGAAAATCATTTTAATTCACAACACTGATGTAGTCTAACTTACTGGTCCTTCATCAGTTCAACAAGGAGTCTAAAGACTAGTAGCTTTCAAGATAGTGGCCCGAGTGACTTGGCCACAGCTGTGCTTCAGGAGTAACAGGACATCTGTTTCATTTAATAAATCTCTATTTGGAATCAATCTGAAGATTTTTTTAAAAATGTTTCCAAATTAAAAAGTCATTTTCCTGCAGCAGCTGGGTTCTCCCAAAGCACAATTCAAGCAGCTGCAGACAAGGTTGTTACAAGCTTTAGGGTCCTGTGAGCTCTTAATGCCTAAACCTTAGGCCTTTCCCCCATTAAAACACAGGGCAAGATTCTCACTGGAATATTTTCTTGTATCTACAAAGCATTATGCAAGCCAATGGCGCTTAAGTGAAATGCAAAATCACTTCGATTGAACTCAGCACTAAGGTTGAGAATTTAAATAACCTGAAGTAGTAAATAAAGTTAAGGTTTCTACATCACTATGCGAATACATCTCCTAGTAATAAAAGGAGAAAGAGTGACAGCTAAATTTCAATATACACATGTGAAGCATTTACTTAAATCTTCCTTTTGAACACCCCATTTCTCGATTTGATTTTGTGTTTCAGGGAAGAGGCCTCTCTCTCATCTCGTTCACCCAGTATAAAATGCCTCAGAGGACATTGTCCACACTGTAATAAATGACCTGCGGCATGGCAGCAGCTGGCCTGGGTCAGCTGACTCAAGCTTGTGGGACCCAGGCAGCTGGACTGGATTATACAACTGCAGCGCAGATGAGCAGGCTTAGGCTAGAGTCCCCATGCTCTGAGACTGTACCTGCAGAGGAGTCTGAGAACCCAGACTCTAGCCTGAGCACCTACACAGCAATTTTACAGCCCTCTAGCCAGGACTCGGTGAGTCCAAGCTATCTGACCTGGGCTTTGAGACTCAGTGTCACAAGTTTTCCGACTGTGGTGCAGACATACACTTAGGGAGATAAATTCTGAACACCACTGGCTAAAGAAACATCTCCATGTCTTCTTGCCCTGGAGACTTGGCAAGTGTGTTCTCCGCAGCAGAGGAATGCTTATGATACTGCCTTCTGAGACCATGCAAATTACTTCAGTCCTATGGAAAACAGAAACCTTGCTGAGGTTTGTATCTCTTTTCTGTGCACTTGCTTATGGAGGGAATTATTGGTCAGATGTCATCTGGATAAGAATTTTTAGCCATGCCCTTTCCACAGAAAGGCATGTTAACTTTTCCCAGTAAGACAATTTGTGTAGGCACTGCTCTTATTTAGGACATGACACTCTCTCACCAACATGCCTTGTTACCATGTGAACCTATCAGGCCCTCTTAGCAGCACTCTGACAAGGGCTATCACCACTTGCAGTTTGTTCAAGCAACTGAGTACTATCTATTTAGAGAGGATGGTAAGCACTGAACATTCCCCAGAAGAGTCATTTCTTCCCCAATGTCTTCCCCAGGCATGAAGGTATATTGATAGGGCAGCTGAAAGTTATTTGTCAAAATGGTTTTGATGGAGAATTGGGCCTTTGATAACATTTTTTCTGATGTGTCTTTTGGTTTTTGGCTGGGAAAATATTCAGTTTTTTAGTGAAACAAAAAAATGTTTCCTGATGAGCTCAAGAGAGGGATTACTAAAAGGCCCCTGATACCTCCAGTATCTCAGCAAACATTTCTACCTTAAACTCAAATCAGAGAAGACTGTTTTTGTTCACTCCAGATCTTGTTCTGCATCCAGAGAAGCAGACACCACTCAGGTCATCTTAATGCATAAAAGTAATAAAAATGTCCTCAAATGGAAGGGGCTTCCATGTGAGCAAGAGCAACTCGGATGAACTAGTGTTGACTGCAAGCAAAATCATTGATATTTTTGTGGATGCTAACGTAATGACCAAAATTCTTATATCCTGCACAGATACCAGATAGTAGTTTTTAAAAAGCTAACAGAGTCATCATGAGAGTCTTGCAATAACCATGGTGAGGACCATTTAGCATTTGTGGTTCCAGACAGTTTAAATTTATTTTTAAAAAGTCATGAAATTTTTCCTCCCTTTCTCCTTCACATTCTCACACAATATCACAACAGAGGCGGTCTGAAACTTCTGCATTATTCCGTTATGAATTCTGTGACAAACAGAAACTTTTTCACACTGGGTGCAAAATTTCTTAATGGGCCCATTTTAACTGATTAACAGATTACTTGTAACTTCCAACAAAATTAATTCTATATCCAAAGAGCAAGTGCTATAAATTTGGGAAAGGATACACTATATTTTTATACATATCAAAAAGTTTGACTCTCTGGCTTTAAGGATTTGTCCACACAATATGGGGGCTACAGTAGCTCAGCAATGACTCTTGTAACCCATAGCACATCACAGATGAACTCCTTCTGTCACTGTCAGCGTCTGTCTCTGTATTAACTCTGCGTCCCTGAGCTATGGTAGCTAGGTGAATGGAGCCCAGCAATGGGAAATCAAGAATAGCAAGTAGGCCACATGAGTGGCCATCCTTTGTCTCGGTTGGCTGCATGACCAGTGGTGGGCAACCTGCAGCCCATGGCCCAATGGATTTCCACCTGCAGTCCACAGACCCCTTGTCTCGTGCACTGGGACACTGGAGCCCCGCACTTCCTCCCTCTTCCTCTCCGCACCTTCGGAGCATCATGAATCTGCTGATTCGCGCTCTGTCCCTGCTTTCTCCCAGAATGTGAACAGCTGATTCATGGTATTCACACACTAGGAGGAAGGAGGAGGAGTGAGGATGGAGCACAAATTCATGTTCATCTGTCTTACTGGGAGTGGTGAACATTCTATGCTTAGCATGCCCATTCTGGTTTTGATGATTGTTAATAAATAGCGATTAAGTAGAATATCACTGCATAAGGCTCTTTCACTGGTAAAACATCCCACAAACCCACAGAGTGTAAAGTTACATCTGAGTTCTAGGAACGGGTAAGGGAAAGTGCCCCAAGAGTGAATAACAGAGAATGTCATGTGGATAACACCCCAGTGCACAAGATGCTCATGTGGGAGAGGGGCAGACAGAGGGTGCACGAGCCACAGGCAGAGCCCCACTGCAGGTTGCCTACCACTGATCTAGCCAGCCTACACCAGGGGTTTAGGCTGGCATAGTTACAGCTCTCAGGGGTGGGAGTTTTTCCAAACCCCTGTGTGCCGTAGGTACATTGATCTAAAGTCCAGTATAGACCAGGCTTTGGTGAAAACCTCATATCTTAACTATTCAGCCATAGATAGTGCCTCTAACAACCCTTCCTTTTTTGGCTCAAAACCATTCTACTGAATTTTAAAAAGAAAGTCAAACGTATCATACTTTTGGGCCTGGTCTACACTAGGGGATAAGTTTGAATTCAGATATGAAACTCCAGCTACGTTAATTGCACAGCTTAAGTCAAAGTATCTTAACTTGAATTTTTGCACCGTCCACATTGGAGGGAAGTCAAAGGGAGCACACTTTCACTTCAACTTCTCTTGCGCCTCATAGAAGCAGGACTACCAGCATCGACCGGCATGCCCTCTCAGTTCAAATTAGCGTGTCTTCACTAGACCCGCTAATTCAAACCCTGAAAGATTGTCTGTGGCTGCTTCGATTTTCTCTGTTGTGTAGACAAGGTTTTAGGGAGGATAACTTTTAATCAGTGTTCAAAGTTAAACCCCTTCACTGAGAATGAAGTGCGAGCAGGAAGGAACAGTTTTGCCATTTATCCCCCTGCCAATTCTGATGATCAAGGGGCTTCAGCCAATGTCAACTGAAGTCAAGAGAAGTATTTCCATGGTTGCAAATTGACTTTTGATCATACTTTAAAATGAATGTCTAGTAAAAACAATGTTTTCATTAGACTAGAAAAAAAAAAACATTTTTTGTATTGAATCTGCTAATCAATCCACTAAAATTTTCCAGGGTCAGGTTCTAAAGTGAATATGGACACAGATCAAAATCTCTTTTTCTTTGAGCTAATAAACTAGTTACATTCTGAGTACACCAACTTCAAATTTACCTGCCTAAAAACCTTGCACCCTTTGCTACTTTTTATTCTTTCACAGCCTCTCTGTAAGAGCAGTGAATATCTGCAAAACAGTCTCACAATAACCACATTATTTAGGTCAAGAGTAAGTGATTAAAAGAAAAGGGATGGAATGCCAGTGATAATATTCAATACATTTCAGAGCTAGCCCAAGGCCTTTCAGCCACCTTAAGACAGGAGCACTAAAGAGCAAATTATATTTAAGAAAAAAAAATACTGACAGCTCATCAATTGATTGAAAATCCTAAGGAAAAAAAATTAATAAAGAAGTTAAGCTCCTGAAATACAGTTTCACCAATTAGCTTAATGTCAGAGAATTCTAATTAGGTGCCTTGAGATTGCTATTTAGTGTTTAAGCCTTTAGAGTGCCAAATTCTCCTTTTCACACAAACTGGTTGCAAAATTAAAGACATTAGGCAGCCTTAATTATATTATCAGAACAGCTGGGATTAGGCAATCTCTGAAGTCAAGGCGGTATTCTTTTGTCACAGGGTAGAAATCCCTTGCTTTCCAGGGTGCCGGATTTTGGTGCTGTTCCATATCTCACCCATACAAAGCTAGCTGCATTAGAAACAAAAAAAAAAAATAAAAAAAATTGAGGACAAAGAACAGAGTAATGCTCAGCAAATAATGAACACATTAAGGAAAGAGAAAAGGTAGGTGAAAAGATTAAGCCTGAAATCAGTAGGTTTTGCTAACACCTCTGCTGGCAACTGGCCTACCAAGCCTCTAGTGGCAGAAAGACTAAGAGAAAGCACTGTAAACCAGCTTGGCTAGTGGATACAACTCTGTTATCTAAACCTAAAGCACATTTCATACTCCCTTGTCCCATGGGGTGTGAAATTAGCAGCTATTGTTTTCACACATTTTTATAAACACAATGCCTTTTATGTCTTTACATTGTTTAGACCGCTATGTTTTCCTCTGCTCCCGGGAATGCTCTTTTTTCATTCAAATCTTTGAGCAACAGGATTTTTATTCCAGAAACACAACTAGCATTTTAAAAATCTCAGCCCATTTAGTTACACAAACTTCAACTAATCATAACATTTTAAGACTCACTTAAAAGAAAAAGTGAAATCTCATTCTGTGCTTGATATTATTGTTTTAGTTCCCAAGTAAAAGTAAATCAAGCTTACGCTGATAGTGTGTGTTGGGGAGGGAAGGGAGAGGGCAGAAAGGGGGGGGGGCTCAAACACTCAACTTCCAAGAATCATTTAGGAAATCCCAAGGGAACTAGAGTGACTAAATCATATGGTAGAAATATACGCAAACACTGCACAGCTATTCATGATCAGATAAATTACTATGCATTGCCTGTGTTATGATGATCTTCCACAATTAAAAAAAATTCCTTCCCACTTAATTTAACCAACTTCGAAAGAGACAAGGTAGGAGAAATCACTCTCTTTTATTGGACCAATTTCTGTCCATCCAATAAAAGATACTACCTCACCCATGTTGTGTCTCTAACATCCTGGGACCAATATGGCTACATCACCACTTTCAACAGACTATGGAAGTTTTAACATTTGCAACCAGAATGCTTTTGTTTCAGACTGTAGAAAAGTTGTGTTCGTGTTTTCTGTGATTCGCTTACACCAAGACAAACAATCATCCTTCAATCTATTTAGGTAGGATGGATGTAGTGACAAAGTAATGATTGTTTTTACTGGTTACAAGACTACAGAACTACAGCGAAAATTGAGACTGCAGTAGTGCCCACATTACAGCATTAAAACATTCAGCCAATTAGAAAATCGGCTGAAGTTGTTCCATGCTTATGTAAAATTAGAAAGAATTGTTTTAGGGAGGAAGGGTTTGTTTGTTCAGCTGTATAAAAAAAATGCCCTCTCTTCAAACTAGTCATCTTAACTCTGCATTTCCTGGTCATCTCACATTTGTTGTTTGTGTTTTTACTCTAAAGGCCTTGTAAGAGGTGAGGGTGGGTGGGGATAATGGTAACTTGGAATTTTTCAGGTGCAAGTGTCAGGTTCTGGATAGGCATAAGGAGTATAGGGCACTGCTATGTGCCTACAACCACAAAGCTGTAAGTAAATGACTTTTTTGATTTTATGTGGTAGGCAGTTTTTCCAGTTTGCCCCATTTCGTACATTAGTCTAAATTTTTCATGAATGGTTTATAAGATACAGAGGTGGTGATGCAACATAAAAACGTTAGCCTCATTTATACAAGTATCCTTTTTCTTTTGTTGTCTTTCTACGTATCCATGCTTCTGTAAACTCCAATTCACCTGATGAAGTGGGTTTTACCCACGAAAGCTTATGCCTGAATGAATCAATTCATCTCTAAGGTGCCACAGGCCTCCTCATTGTTTTTGCAGATACAGACTAACATGGCTAACCCTCAAACTTTCCATAAAAACACATGTAATGCTCAAGTGCAGTTATATAACTGAATGTAGGTTTTAATTTGTACTGAATCAAGTATTGAAATCCAACCTAAAGTACTTCCTTATCATAACTAAATAAAATGTAAAATAATGTAAATTATACTAGGGTCTAGGTAAGTGGTCAGTGCCATCAACTGACAGACATATAGATAACAAACCCCTGTTATTAGGAGTACGTGAGGACATGTGGCACAGAACTCACAGGCCAGAGGAGGGAAGCTAAGATCGCTTTAAGCCATCTTTGGACCTTTCCAATGTGAGCTGCTCCTGGGGCTGGAGAAACTCAGTTAAACCCAAGGGGCTTAACTTACATTTGCCTGCTGGGGCACGTTTATGGACTGCAATACTGCCTCGAATCTCTGCAGGGCTGCAGCACAGCCCCACAGCCTCTCTCCTGCCTCCAGGCCCAACCCCGACACCAGGACTTGCAAGGGGGACCTCAGAAGACAGTCACTCTTTTGCACTATATATTCCAAGGAACTTCTCCTACAGGAAGACCTGGGACTGTTAGGGCCCCCTTACAATGCTCTGGGCCTATTCCCAGGTGTAAAAGGGCAGAATAAGAGTAAGAATCTTACATGAAGCGTTTCATATTGTTGTAAAAGCCAATTAAGGGAAAGCATAGTTACACACATTACTACTTTAGAAAAGCCAAAGGGCAGGAAATCAAACTCCACCGTTTCCCCCACACCTACATCTTTTTTTAAAATAAAAACAAAGAACAAACAAACAAACAAAATCACAGAGCCCCAAAATGGGGACCCACCTGCCCAGCCAATTCCAACCGTTTGTTTCCATAGTAGTCTCTGTCATCTACTTTGTTTTCTCCTTGGGCCAGAATTACCCTGCGGACCATCACTGCTGTGTAGATGCACTTGGCACGGAAATTAAACTCTTTTACCTGTAATCAAATATGTAAGAGGAAAAATGTTGATAGTATGGGGCCAATCATACAGTTCTACTCAAAGATGCTCATTTAAATCAAAGGGGAGCTGAGCGTGGGTTAGGACGGTAAAATGGGGCTTGTTTTACATTATGAAAGTCATTAAGAGAAACCTTAAATATATTAGGAACGTTAAAAAGAGAACTTAAAATAAAACAGATTGGAATAAGTCTGTATGTCAAATATGTTATTACAAGAATCCTTTGAATTGATATCTGAAAAAGGTTTGTAGGAAATTGAGTAATTCAATAATATGGCATTTTGTAAATATAAGCAACTCTTGTCAATACATTAACACAAAGGTTTTCCTTCTATTGAGGGTTATTTACTTATTTCAACTACACTGGAAATTAAGATATGTTGTCTCCCTCTCACATATCCACCTGTGGTGAGCTTGGCCTATAAGGAAAGTTTCTGTCCCATATCCCACCAATAAATTCAATCCTGAATTAGCAATCATTTTCCTGTTTCAGACCTATTTCTACTTTCAGTTGTGTCAAGGAATAGCTTTAAAGGCTTCACATTTTGCTTTAGATTCAGCTTGATTTAAATGAGGGGTCTCAAACTGAATTTACCTTAGGGCCAGTACCAGTCCTCAAATCCTCTTAGTGGGTCAGCGGGCACTCCTCTGTCAGGGTTCCAGGGTAAGGAGGGTCTCCGTGAGTTTCCTCCCCACACGCATCTCCCAGCCTTGTCTGCCAGTCCACACGCTCCCCCCCTTATGTATTCCCCGGCCCCTTCTGCTGCCCCTCGGTGATTTAAAACCTCCCTGAGGTTCCCCAGCACCACCACTGGTAGCACAGCGGGGCTAGAGCAGCTTCTGGTTGCTAACTCTGTGCCAGTGCCAGCACATCCTTGTAGCCCAGGAAGGTAATGCAGAACCATTCCATCCATAGGACAGGTCAGCGCAGGCCCGCTGATCCCATTTTGGGGGGCCCCCACAGCAGCCACTCTAACTGTCCTATGGAAAGGATGGTCCCCCATGCTAAAGTTGGCCTGTGGGTCTCTGGGTGGGCTGGGGCCGACAAGCAGGGGTCGCCTCGCCCCTCTCCTCCCCCCCCCCCGCAAAATTCACAGCAGCAGCAGAAGCCATGTGGAAGCAAAGCTATGCAGGAGCCTGCTCCACTCTGCCTCCCTTTCCCAAGCCAGCGCATGCAGGGGCTGGGGCGCTGGGGCTGTTCTAATATAGGAAAGGCTTCCACATTTCATGGTCATTTGTTTTTCCTCTACAAAGGAGGCCTCTCTCACAAATTCTACTTCATTTAAAAGTTATAAAGTTTGAATAATGAATTGTTAAATTTGAATAGTCTCATTCAAATAGACAAATTCTAATTGCACAGCTGTTGCTCCACAACAGTTCACTTCATCATACTATTTTATTAAAAGTTTAGGCTCTGACACAGGGCATGCTTGGAAAAATCCCTGCAAAAATCAAAACATATTTGCTGGAGGACTGTTTCTCTCCTTCCCTACACTTACTCAACTTTTTCTCAAGTGAGAGGAAAAAGAAAAGTAAAAGATAAAACTATTCAGTTAACAGAAAAGGTTATATGATTTCTTCAAACACATATTTCACTAGTGATCTTTCTTCCCTTTTGAAAAACTGTGAATGTGTCTATCTTAAAAGTGAATTTTTGTACTGAAATAATGCCAGATGGAGCACACTCCCCACTACCCCCCTGCCACACACACACACACACACACACACACACACACACACACAGGAGCTACATACAGCACACACAGGTTGCTCAAACCTCTCTTCTTGTACTTTACTACTTGCAAGGAAGATTACTCCTAAGGGCTTTATATAGTGTCCTCTTCATTTCTGGCTTCTCTCACAATGGCAATTAGTGGTAATTATAGTGGTGGAAAGTCTTCCCCTAAAAAGCTGGCTGCTGCAAGGAGTTTACACATCCACTTTTCTGTTATGAAACCTGGAATGTGGGAACATAGTGACTAAGGTCTCAAAATGCAGAGTTCTTTCCTTCTGAATATCTCGGTAATTTTATTACAGACATTAAAGTGGCACTTGAATTGGCATCTAGGGCTGTAGCTTAAGGCAGCAGGATCTCATGATGGAAAACCCAATGCTTGGGAATCCAAAGATAAATTAAAACAAACCAACTAGTTCTACATTAGATTTTCCTTGCAGTTCTGTTCAGAGACCTCTAAAGATTTATTTGGGTTTATTTTTTAGCTTGTATTTTCCTACTTTTGTTTTTGCAGTATCTTCATTACTTCTTATATGAAACAGGAAAGTCAAATACCAACTCTGTCTGGTCTATACCATTGGAAGTGGATCTCCAGAGACAGTAAAGAGGGCATGATCACAAATACACACACACACATATATATCTATATTCCTCCTTCAAATCCCTTCTCAAGACCCACTTCTGCCATGACACCTACAAGACATCAGCCAATATGTAATGGGCACTCAGGAAAAGTAGATATTTATGCAAATACAGAAAGCTAAACTTAAAAGTATAACATTGGTATAAAAATTGACATTTCATAGTCTCGCTCCTCCTACTCTTCATATGTTGCTCCTCATCTTAGATTGCACACTCTTTGAGACAAGGATTGTCTCAGTCTCTGTTTGCCCAGCTGCTAACACAGAGTCCTAATCCTAGCTGGGGCCTTGGGGTGCTTCTCTAACATAATTATGCATATTTTTAGAAAACTTGAAAATTGCATCCTTGGTGAGAATCCGTCCCAATACCCAGACACAATTTCCTTTCTTCACTCTTCATTGCTCCACCTGTGCACTAGTTTGCAAACAGTAAAAATATTCTTTGAAAAAAAATTACGGTTTAAATAGATGGAGATTAAATCTGTTATACAAGCAGGATCTGTTGCAGTTCAGGTTGGAGTCATGCATAGCAGTCTCTCCTACAGTGTTTGCAGATTTCAGAGGGGATGCCATTCGATGAGTATGTGGTAAACAGAAGACCTCTATTGAAATGGGCTCTGAGAGCCATTTAGAACTCCTGGGCACTTCATTGTTATTTTACTGGTCCACTACTCAGATTCATTCAGAACTCAACCAAGTCCTAAACAATTTCAGCAAGCCCTCTTCTGAGTGAGGAAGTGCAACATGTTACTTACCTCTAAGGCAGTGACTGAAATTTGCCTCAATCGCTAATGGGATTCATTTTAGTGGAAAATTTGCTTCGCCCCCAAAATAACATTTATTCAAGTTAAGTGAGACACTACGTACAGGAACATGGGTCAGGATGGTTGATGCTAGCAGTTCTCGTGCTTCCTCCATCTTTGTTTTCTTTGGGCCTCCCCACATCCTCTGCCTCCGTACCTTATTTCCTATATACTTTAATGCCTGTGAAGCAAGCAGCACGTGTGTTTAGCACGGAGAACGTCATCAAGACACGTACAGACATTTTTCACAATCACTGTAGTTTAGTTTAGTCAGTGGCATAGCTACAAAGTCAAGTCACTGACATGAAAAACACCACGTTTTTAAATAATACCTTTCATTCAGGAGCATCATAGAAAGCTTCACAGCTGATCAACTTAATATACATAATGGACAAAAAACATACCATACATTTCGGTATTATACACAAAAAGGTGCGTGTGGATGCTCAAAAGGGGTTTCTTGCGCAAAAAGAGACTATCAGAAAAAGCACTGGTGCTCTAAGGGCCCATCAGAGCTTTCTTGTGCAACAGCGTCCATGCAGCTCTCTTGCTCAAAAGAGCAATCACTTTTGCAATGTGGCTTTGTAGTATGGACGCGCTTTTGCGCAAGAAATTTTTGTGGAAGATCTCTTCCACAAAAAGCTTCTTGGGCAAAAAGCCTGCAGTGTAGACATAGCCTCTGTGGTATGACCAACTTAAACAAATTTGAGGCCCTTAACAAAAGTACAGCTCATTCAGGCTGTGTCTAAACTACATCCCTTTTCTCGAAAAAGGGATGTAATTTAGACACTTTGAAATTGCAAATGAAGCAGGGATTTAAATTTAAATGAGGAGTACAGGATCTTTCGAAAAAGGGTTTTATTTTCAATCAATCCCCATCTAAACAGCCGTTTCTTTCGAAAAGCCCCATTTCGAAAAAAACCACGGCCACCATTATGCAAATGAAGCACGGGAAATTTAAATCCTAGCTTCATTTGCAATTTCAAAGTGTCTAATTTACAGTAGTTTAGACACAGCCTCAGATTATAGACTTCACTGCCTACTACATATACTAAACATGGGCTACTTCATGTCTGAGTACAAATAGATGAGTCTTGGCTTCATTTCTTCTCCTCAGAAAATTACAGCAGAAATTTTTCTTGTGACATGTATGGCCCCAAACCAAAACTAAACAAAAATTGTTGCGTCAACAACCCATGTACCAACAGCAAAACAAATATCCATCATCTTTAGATTTCACACCCCATGGCCATGTGAAAAGACACACCTGCATCTGTGTAAAAATCTGAGCTTTTTGGCATTCTTCCAAACTGGGAGCAAATGCAGCCATCACGTGCTCTTCTGTACCAATCATCTGCACAATCTCTTGGTCACTCTCAACACCCATGGCCTAGGAAATGAAGAAAAGACAAAAATAGTGCTGGCTTTATGTTAACTCACTGACATTTGCTTATGCTAATTTGGTATTGTTTGTCAGTATTACTTCTAAGCAAAAGCTACTTCTCTCAGAAACTGTGCCATCTGGCATTGGCAGCCCATACTCAAGCTATGGAAGAACCTGAAATGGTAATCTTGATAAGCAGCAGAAAAACAAATGCTCCAGAGTTCCTTTTGATTGCGTGTAAGCTGTTCCTTATACATTTCTTAGTAAAAATAAAAACTGGCTAATAGTAGCCTTACAAACTATCAGAGAAAGTCTATTCAAAAGCTACAATAAATAAGGGAAGGTGAAATTACCTAAGAGATCACACATAACCCCCCCGCCCCCATTCCAAACAGTTCTGCACACTGAACCCTGGTCTACACTAGGGAGTTATTTTGAAATAACAAATGGAGCGTCCACACAACCAGACTGTTATTTTGAAATAACTACTCCTTTCCACGAGGAATAATGCTGGTTTCGAAACAGCTGAGGAAATGGTCTGAGGTAAACAGGATGAAGTTTAATAAAGACAAACGCAAAGTGCTCCACTTAGGAAGGAACAATCAGTTTCACACATACAGAACGGGAAGTGACCGTCTAGGAAGGAGTACAGCAGAAAGGGATCTAGGGGTTATAGTGGACCACAAGCTGAATATGAGTCAGCAGTGTGATGCTGTGGCAAAAAAAGCAAACATGATTCTGGGATGCATTAACAGGTGTGTTGTGAGCAAGACACGAGAAGTCATTCTTCCACTCTACTCTGCACTGGTTAGGCCTCAGTTGGAGTATTGTGTCCAGTTCTGAGCACCGCATTTCAAGAAAGATGTGGAGAAACTGGAGAGGGTCCAGAGAAGAGCAACAAGAATGATTAAAGGTCTAGAGAACATGACCTATGAAGGAAGGCTGAAAAAATTGGGTTTGTTTAGTTTAGAAAAGAGAAGATTGAGGGGAGACATGATAGCAGTGTTCAGGTATCTAAAAGGGTGTCCATAAGGAGGAGGGAGAAAACTTGTTCATCTTGGCCTCTGAGGATAGGACAAGAAGCAATGGGCTTAAACTGCAGCAAGGGAGGTTTAGGTTGGACATTAGGAAAAACTTCCTAACTGTCAGGGTAGTCAAACACTGGAATAAATTGCCCAGGGAGGTTGTGGAATCTCCATCTCTGGAGATATTTAAGAGTAGGTTTGATAAATGTCTATCAGGGATGGTCTAGACAGTATTTGGTCCTGCCATGAGGGCAGGGGACTGGACTCGATGACCTCTCGAGGTCCCTTCCAGTCCTAGTATTCTATGATTCTATGATAGCAGTAGAGCATCCACACTGCTATTTTGAAATAACTACTTCCCAGAGTCATTCAAAGTAATTGTTCCCCAGTGCTTCCTGGGGCTCTAAGTTGAGGTAGCATGCCCACATTAAGGGAGCCTGCCTTGGACTAATCTTGAGGCCACCCTGTAGTGTGGACATGCTATTTCAAAATTATTATTTCGCGAGTTATTATTTCGAAAAGTTGTTTTGAAATAATTTCCTACTATAGACATGCCTTTAATATTACTGCATATTCTATTGGAGTAACTTTTCCATGTACCATCTTTGCAGCTATCAGCATTTAGAAGATGACTTCATTGCAGAATCCCACTTGAAAGCCATCTTATCTACTATTTCACTGATCCTCAGATACCTTGTTATACTTTATACTCTAGAAAAAGCTTAATAAACTAAGAAAGCACTTAACAGGTTTAGCAAAATCTCTCTATAAATAAGTGTTTCAAGGTGGCAGCCAGCAGTGCAGGCCTTTGTGGATTCCAGATGGTGCTAAAGCTTTCTCTTCACACATTTGTCTGGAATTTTACCATATCAAGAAAAAGGGAATAATCTCACTCAACCTCTTTTGGCACAGTAATATGCTTCTCAGAAGTTGGGAGCAAAGTTACATTTTGCATTCATCTTCTTCCCTAAACTGTGCACAACAAAAGACCACTGTAAATAATGGGCTATGTATACCCTCTATGCCGATTCTCAATATACATTGAGAATGTACCAAAGAGTCACATTTTCCTAAAAATACATGAATACCTTCTTTTAAATTATTTTTACTGAGTGTTTTGTTTTTAACATCCTACTGATGCCTTGCCTTCTGCAATAAATTTGTCTGCCCCTTTGTCAGGGTTTGACACTGTTTTAAAAAGGTACTTTAAGGATTTCCACCACTTGTAAGAAAACAAAACCAACCCCCACTCCCCCGGCCGCATGTGTCTTGATGAGGTCTCAAAGCATCACACCTGTAAAAAAGTCTAAGAATACTCCAGTTCCAATGTATATTGTAGGTTTGGTGTAGAGTACACATCACAATTCTGCAGTCACACCAACATACTATTTAACAATCTACAAGTAAACCTATTCAGTCCTCTATAGATTAAGATCTCAGTTTGGAATCTAAATCTTTATTTTACCTATTCTTTATTTTTACTATTCTTTATTTTTATTTTTAACAACTAATCATACTTTTGTACCTCATCGATAAAGACTTCTACATAAAGACGGGAGAATAGGTTCTTGATGAATATTTATGCATTTTGCAATTTAAATTGTTGCTGGTTGCTTAATTGAGAGAGATTTAAAATGTGATTAAAATTGTTGGAACACTTGTAAAGCAAGGTGGTCAGAATGTCTCAATGAAAAAAAAGCAAACTATGAATTTTCTGGTAACTGGGCTAACAAAATTGAAGTTGACCACTTCTGGGAGAGTGTCATTAAATCAGCATCAATATGTCATGACTTGTTACTTCATACTATATATATGCTGTTTCACAGAGTATAATGGATTTAGCTGTGCATAAAAGCCAGTATCTATGCAGTACTAATAAGACATGCAAATAAAACATTTGTTTGTATTTTTATATGGTGTGTTTAGCAGCTCGATTATTCATGTCTACCTTAATGCTCTCTTTTTTTGTGATTTAGGTCCTAATGCTGCATCTGCACATGCACAATGCACGCAGAGTCAGGGTATTTAGCTTATAACACAGCTGGGATCCAGAAGCCCCAAGACATCTCATTACTATTATTCCTATTATAATAACACTCAGAACATGCTGGGTATTGTACAGACATATTGGAAGGGTGTCCATGATCTAAACAGAAAGGATAGAGGAAAGAAATATAAAAGCAAAGTGTTCAGGGAATAGATTTGCATGTCTTGTTAGTTTTTTTTGGTGAAGTGCCACAGAGGGTTATATTATGGGACAAAGGTGGGGGAAAGGGATCATTTTAATAGGGACGGAGAAGTAAGGAGGAGGGAGGTAGGTTGTTGAGGAGAGTGCCAGGCAGGGAGAGCAAGGTTGGGACCAATAAGACTTGGAGTTTAGTAGAAAGCTGGATTAAAGCGAACACAGAGTGAGAAGAATGTTCAGAGCTCCTGCTGCAGAATGCAGTATGCTGACCCAACCCATGGCCAGGGACTGTGGAAGCTGCTGCTGCCTACAGAAATGTGTGTAAGACTACACAGCTCCTTCTGGAGGCTGGCCTCAGCCCAGCTCTTCCTGCCTCAGCCCATATCTTAATGACGATGTCTAGTAGTTGCCATGGCAGTTCCCTAGAATGCAGTTCTGTAATCTTTTAGGTTAAATCAGAGAATGGAGACTAGCAGGTGACTGAATTAAGAGATGTCAGAGAAAGTTAAAGGTTGACCCCATCACAGGTAGAATACGTTTGTGGCTTTCACAGTTCAGAGATGAGTGCTGAGAGGCAGGAATCCATA
The DNA here is from genome assembly GCA_032595735.1 of Pelochelys cantorii. Lineage (NCBI taxonomy): Eukaryota > Metazoa > Chordata > Testudines > Trionychidae > Pelochelys > Pelochelys cantorii. The sequence goes on along the minus strand of CM064326.1, from coordinate 250,390,315 downwards.
AATCCAACAGACCCACAGTGAGGGAGATATTAATCTGTTTCTTTAAGATTTCATATTACAAGCCTCCAGTTATTGCAAAGTTAAACCACTTCTTAAATGACAACTGGAACCACTGTTCAATCCTTTATAGATCCCAGAGCGTGCTATTCGTAAGCTTCAATACATGCAGCAATTAGAGAGGTTTCAGAGTAAAGATGTTTTACTAAATAATCTGAGTAAAATCTGACTTTAAAGTTCCTTTACATTCCTTACACTATAGTTTTGGTACAGTGAATAATCTTCAATTAAATCAGCTCTCAAGTCACTTACTCAGATCTACATCTGCCCACAGAGTAAGGAGAGAAAATATTATATTATAATATATATTATACATATATATAAAAATTAGGGCTGTCAAGTGATTAAAAATTTTAATTGAGATTAATCGCGTGATTAAAAAATTTAATCATGACTAACTGCACGATTAATCGCGTGGAACTCCCCTTTGAAATGACGCGGCGGTGTTTCAATGGAGCAGAGCTGCATGGAGCCTGGGATCAGCTGGAGTCCCCAGCTGACCCTAGGCTCCATGCAGCGCTGCCCCTTGGAAGTGTCGCGGTGGTGTTTCCAAAGGGCAGCAAAAGCAGAGCCAGGGATCAGCTGGAGTCCCCAGCTGATCCCTGGCTCCACTGTTGCAAAGCCCCTTCTTAGACTCATAGGACCATAGAGCTGGAAGAGACCTCAGAAGGTCAAGTCCAGCCCCCTGCCCTAGGCAGGACCAATCCCAACTAAATCAACCCAACCAGGGCTTTGTCAAGCCGAGACTTAAACACCTCTAGGGATGGAAACCCCACTACTTCCCTAGGTAACCCATTCCAGTGCTTCACCACTCTCCTAATGAAAGAGTTTTTCTTAATATCCAACTTGGACCTCTCACACCGCAACTTGAGACCATTGTTCTTTGTTCTGCCATCTGTCACTACTGAGAACAGCCTTTCTCCAGCCTCTTTGGAACCTCCCTTCAGGAAGTTGAAGGCTGCTATCAAATCCCCCCTCACTCTTCGCTTCTGCAGACTAAACAGACCCAACTCCCTCAGCCTCTCCTCGTAGGTCATATGCTCCAGCCCCCTAATCATTTTTGTTGCCCTCCGCTGGACCCTCTCCAATGCGTCCACATCCTTTTTGTAGTGGGGGGCCCAGAACTGGACACAATACTCCAGATGTGGCCTCACCAGAGCCGAATAAAGGGGAATAATGACATCTCTGGATCTGCTGACAATGCTCCTCCTAATGCAACCTAATATGCCATTAGCCTTCTTCGCTACAAGGGCACACCGTTGACTCATATCTAGCTTCTCATCCACTGTCATCCCCAGGTCCTTGTCTGCAGAACTACTACTTAGCTGGTTGGTCCCCAGCCTGTAACAATGCTTGGGATTCTTCCGTCCCAAGTGCAGGACTCTGCACTTGTCCTTGTTGAACCTCATCAAATTTCTTGTGGCCCAATCCTCCAATTTGTCTAAGTCACTCTGGACCCTATCTCTGCCCTTGAGTGTATCTACCTCTCCCCTCAGCTTAGTGTCATCTGCAAACTTGCTGAGGGTGCAATCCATCCCCTCATCCAGGTCATTAATAAAGATATTGAACAAAGCCGGTCCTAGAACCGAACCTTGGGGCAGTCCGCTAGAAACCGACCGCCATCCTGACATTGAGCCGTTGATCACTATCCGCTGGGCCCGGCCTTCTAGCCAGCTTTCTATCCATCTTACCGTCCATTTATCCAATCCCTTAACTTGCTGGCAAGAATATTGTGGGAGACCATACCAAAAGCCTTGCTAAAGTCAAGGTATATCACATCCACTGACTTTCCTGTGGCTACAGAGCCAGTTACCTCATCATAGAAGCTAATCAGATTGGTCAGGAATGACTTGCCCTTTGTGAATCCATACTGACTATTCTTGATCACTTTCCCCTCTTCCAAGTACCTCAAAATGGATTCCTTAAGGATCCCTTCCACGATTTTTCCAGGGACCGAGGTAAGACTGACCGGCCTATAGTTCCCTGGATCGTCCTTCTTCCCTTTTTTGAAGATGGGCACTACATTTGCCTTATTCCAATAATCCGGGATCTCTTCTGATCTCCATGACTTTTCAAGGATAATGGCCAAAGTCTCCTCAATGACATTTGCCAACTCCCTCAGTACCCTCGGATGCATTAAGTCCGGACCCATGGATTTGTGTACGTTTAGCTTTTCTAAATAGTTCCTAACCTGTTCTTTACCCACCAAGGGCTGTCCATCTTCATCCCATCTTGCGTCACTTTGCGCATTAGTCTGGGAGCTGACCTCGTCCGTGAAGACAGAGGCAAAGAAAGCATGGAGTACTTCAGCGTTCCCCACATCATCTGTCACTAGATTACCTCCTTCATCCAGTAGGGGCCCCACACCCTCTCTGATCACCTTCTTCTTGCTAACATGCCTGTAGAAACCTTTCTTGTTATCCTTCACATCCTTTGCCAGTCGCAATTCCAATTGCGCTTTCGCCTTTCTGATAACCCCCCGGCATTCTCGAGCTATACTTTTATAGCTCTCCCTGGTTTCCACTTTTTGTAAGCTTCCTTTTTGTGCTTAAGTTCACCAAGGATTTCCCCTGTAAGCCAATCCGGTCTCCTACCATGTTTGCGTCTCTTGCTATGCATCAGGATGGTTTCTTTCTGTGCCTTCAATAAGGCTTCTTTAAAATACTGCCAGCTGTCCTGGACTCCTTTCCCCTTCATGTTAGCATCCCAGGGGATTCTACCCATCAGGTCTCTGAGGGAGTCAAAGTTTGCTTTTCTGAAGTCCAAGGTGTGTATTTTACTACTACTCTTTTCTTCCTTTGGTCAGGATCCTGAAATCTACCATCTTCTGAGGTTGTCACCCACCTCTACTTCCCCTATTAGTTCCTCCCTGTTTGTGAGCAGAAGGTCAAGCTGCGCACGGTCCCTGGTCAGATCCTTCAGCACTTGTACCAAAAGTTATCCCCAACATTCTCCAAAAACTTCCTGGATTGCCTGTGTACTGCCATATTGGTCTCCCAACAGATGTCAGGGTGATTCAAGTCCCCCATGAGAACCCGGGCCTGTGATCTGGAAGCTTACGCTGCCCCTTTGAAGTGCCATTTTGGCGCTTTAAAGGGGCAGCACATTAGGAGCCGGGGATCAGCTGGGGACTCCAGCTGATCCCCAGTTTCACTTCGGCACTTCAAAGGGGCTTTGCAACGCAGAGTTGGGGGATCAGCTGAGGACTGATCCCCAGCTCTGTTGTTGCAAAGCCTCTTTGACGTGCCGGAGCAACAATTCAAAGAGGCAGCACAGCAGTAATGCCTGCGATTAATGCGTTCATTTTTTTAACACGTTAATCTTGTCCTGCGTTAATCGCAGGCATTAACGCAGGACAATTGACAGCCCTAATAAAAATATAAAATCCTACTTGCCCCTGATGTGTAACCAGCACTAGTGTTCCCTGTAAGCTGTGCACTTGGATGGCCACCTAGGACAGATTCAAATGCAGCCCAGCGGAGTAATCAAGTACCCGGAGCTGCGCCCCTTCCTGCCCCCCAGCTGGAAGCAGTGTTTCTACTGGTGGTGCATATCTGTACGTGCCTCGGTGCACATAACAAAACTTATTGCACACATGGACGGAAAAAATTAGAGGGAACCATGACCAGCACTCAAGTGAAATTTAGGAAGCTAAAACATAGTTTTGGGGTTGAAATCTGAACTAAGGACATGTCTTTTAAGGCGGATTTTAGTTATTAAACACATTTATATAAATCTTATTTATAACTGAAGAGTGCTTTATAATGGAAAGTGCTGGGCAACCTTAACTATAGGCATCACTCGCTACCAGCTCCACCTAAAAGATCTAAAAGTAACTAACAAATATTTACTGTTTGGACTAAATTTTTCCATGCCAGAGAAAATGTGTATTATCTTTATGAAAGTTTCAACAAAAATGCCACAGCCATTTCCAAGAAAGAAGTTAGTCTAAAGTACCTATTCCTCCTCCCCGCCATTTTTAAAAAAAAGTTCTTCAGTTGTTTATTTTAAGTGATCTATTTCCTCCATCTCTTGGAGCAAGGACTTAACTAAGCTATTGTTAAATTATCAACCTAGAAAAATTAACATGCTCAGTGCAGCCTGCTGCTAAAATCTCCACATTACACCAACTAGAAAACTGCCCAAATGGATTGATGATATGATATTCAGGCAATATAGCAAAAAACCAAAACCCCGCCCACATATTTTTGCATAAAAATCTGGAAGGTACCAGCCTCTGTTCTGCTGAGTTCTAGCCTCAGCAGGAACATGTCATGTTAGTTCCATATCTCTTATGTTAAATAAAAGATTTGAAGTTTAATACTTATATAAACTGCCGTGCAGCATTAGTACAGTGGTCTTCCAGATGGGGAAACTGAGGCAAAGTAGTTCAATGACTTGCTCAAAGTGTACTGTGCGCCAGGGGAAGAGCATAAAATCCAGGACTCCTGACTACAAATTCCACATTTTAACCACTAAATACCATTGTTTTGAGGAATGCGTGTGTAAATAAATGCACATTACACAGTATCTGCAACAATAAAAAATAAATACATTCACACACACAACACAACTTTCATTACACACTCAGTTCCTTGCTGAAAAGGATCTTCCAAGTAATTGCAAGACTGCTGGTCATATTTTCACGACGCTGGATTATTTAACTATGGAAACAAAAAGGTTAACTGAAACATGTTTTGATATTCTATTTATTTTGCTATAGTTCAGCGATGAGCAACAACGACTAGAGAATGAGCTGCAGGGATGGCCCTCCATCTCCGTGAGCCCATGACCAGCGGTGGGCAACTTGTAGCCCTTGGCCCAGTAGGCTTCCATCTGTGGCCTGTGCACTCTGTCTGCTCCCCCCGCCCCCCACATGCCTCTCACTGGGGCACTGGAGCCCTGCACTGCCTACTCTTACCCCTCCTTTCCACTTTTGAAGCACCATGAATCCACTGATTTGCACTCCATCCCTTCTCCTCCCCCTTCCCTCCCATAGCTTGAACAGCTGCAAACAGCTGATTTGCAGTGCGCAAGCTCTTGGGGAGATGGGAATGGGTGGGGATTGAGTTTGAATCAGCGGATTCATGGTGCTCCAAAAGTGCTAGAAAGGAAGGGAGAGGAGTAGGCAGTGCAGGACTCCAGTGCCCCAGTGCATGAGAAGTGCATGGAGGAGGGGGACTGAAGAAGGGTGTGTGGGCCACAGGTTGCTCACCACTGCTCTAGTCTCTCTCGAGTTTTTCTAAGATTATAACCATTGATAAACTCGCACTTTGAAAATGAGGAAATCTTTGCAGGCTGAAAATTATTGATATTAGTCTCCTCCAAAAGAAGTAAATGTTTTATATATTTTGGTAGACAAATTTAATGGACTAGCTCAAGTGACTAAATCAACAGACATTCTGGCTAGCCAGGAGCAGTCGGGATTGCAAAGAATAAATAAATAAATAGTTTGCTCTGAAACACAAAAACTAAGTATTTTATTTTCTTACCTCCTGTCCATATATTTAAAACATATATAAACCAGAATATGGTATATACAGTGCTGTTCATACCTTCTCATACAATTTTGCAAAGTAACAAACAACATACTGGTAAGAAAATAGCACAGTTATTATGCACTCAACAGCTCATTGTGGGACATAATAAATAGTTTTCAGCAAGAAAAGGAAAAAGAGCTGACACCCTAACCAAGATTCATAATGAAGAGTCCCATGGGATCCTTAAATTCCACTTGTATCATCACCAGATGTGTGATGAGGACCATAATTTAATATTTCACAGAAAGGATACTGCAAAGGTATGGAAAGCTCTATCACAGACTAGGAGAATGAAGCTGCAATATTAAGGATTATTAATTATACAATTATAGCAGGATTTGGTGGTGATGGGGGACTTCAACTACCCATATATATGTTGGGAAACTAACACAGCGGGGCACAGACTATCCAATAAGTTCTTGGACTGCATTGAAGACAACTTTTTATTTCATAAGGTTGAAAAAGCTACTGGGGGGGGGGGGGAGACGTTCTAGATTTGATTTTAACAAATAGGGAGGAACTGGTTGAGAATTTGAAAGTGGAAGGCAGCTTGGTTGAAAGTGATCATGAAATCATAGAGTTCATGATTCTAAGATATGGTAGAAGGGAGAACAGCAAATTAGAGACAATGGATTTCAGGAAGGCAGATTTTGGTAAGCTCGGAGAGCTGGTAGGTAAGGTCCCATGGGAGGCAAGACTGAGGGGAAAAACAACTGAAGAGAGCTGGCAGTTTTTCAAAGGGACATTATTAAGGGCCCAAAAGCAAGCTATTCTGCTGTGTAGGAAAGATAGAAAATATGGCAAAAGACCATCTTGGCTTCACCAGGAGATCTTGCATGACCTAAAAATAAAAGAGGAGTCTCATAAAAAATGGAAACTAGGACAAATTACAAAGGATGAATATAGGCAAACAATACAGGAATGCAAGGGCAAGATTAGAAAGGCAAAGGCACAAAGTGAGCTCAAACTAGCTACAGGCATAAAGGAAAACAAGATGACATTCTATAAATATATTAGAAGGAAGAGGAAGACCAAGGACAGGATAGGCCCATTGTTCAGTGAGGAGGGAGAAACGGTAACAGGAAACTTGGAAACAGTGGATATGCTTCATGACTTCTTTGTTTCGGTCTTCACCGAGAAGTCTGATGAAGGAATGCCTAACATAGTGAATGCTAGTGGGAAGGGGGTAGGTTTAGAAGATAAAATTAAAAAAGAACTAGTTAAAAATCACTTAGAAAAGTTAGATGTCTGCAAGTCACCATGGCCTGATGAAATGCATCCTAGAATACTCAAGGAGCTGATAGAGGAGGTATCTGAGCCTTTAGCTATCATCTTTGGAAAATCATAGAAGACAGGAGAGATTCCAGAAGACCGGAAAAGGGCAAATATAGTGCCCATCTATAAAAAGGGAAATAAGAACAACTCAGGAAACTACAGACCAGTCAGTTTAACTTCTGTGCCAGGAAAGATAATGGAGCAAGTAATTAAGGAAATTATCTGTAAACATTTGGAAGGTGGTAAGGTGACAGGGAACAGCAAGCATGGATTTGTAAAGAACAAATCATGTCAAACCAATCTGATAGCTTTCTTTGATAGGATAACGAGTCTTGTGGATAAGGGAGAAGCGGTGGATATGGTATACCTAGACTTTAGTAAGGCATTTGATACAGTCTCGCATGATATTCTTATCAATAAACTAGGCAAATACAACTTAGATGGGGCTACTATACGGTGGGTGCATAACTGGCTGGATAACAGTACTCAGAGAGTACGGTTTAATGATTCTCAATCCTGCTGGAAAGGTATAACAAGTGGGGTTCCGCAGAGGTCTGTTTTGAGACTGGCTCTGTTCAATATCTTCAGCAACGATTTAGATATTGGCATAGAAAGTACGCTTATTAAGTTTGCAGATGATACCAAGCTGGGAGGGATTGCAACTGCTTTGGAGGATAGGGTCATAATTCAAAATGATCTGGACAAATTGGAGAAATGGTCTGAGGTAAACAGGATGAAGTTTAATAAAGACAAATGCAAAGTGCTCCACTTAGGAAGGAACAATCAGTTTCACACATACAGAACAGGAAGTGACAGTCTAGGAAGCAGTACAGCAGAAAGGGATCTAGGGGTTATAGTGGACCACAAACTAAATTTGAGTCAACAGTGTGATACTGTTGCGCAAAAAAAAAGGGGGGGGGAGGGGAAACATGATTTCTAGGATGCATTAACAGGTGTATTGTGAGCAAGACACGAGAAATCATTCCTTGGCTCTACTCTGCGCTGATTAGGCCTCAATTGGAGTATTGTGTCCAGTTCTGGGCACCGCATTTCAAGAAAGATGTGGAGAAATTGGAGACGGTCCAGAGAAGAGCAACAAGAATGATTAAAGGTCTAGAGAATATGACCCATGAAGGAAGACTGAAAGAATTGGGCTTGTTTAGTTTGGAAAAGAGAAGATTGAGAGGGTACATGATAGCGATTTTCAGGTATCTAAAAGGGTGTCACAAGGAGGAGGGGAAAAAATTGTTCTTCCTGGCCTCTGAGGATAGAACAAGAAGCAATGGGCTTAAACTGCAGCAAGGGAGGTTTAGGCTGGACATTAGGAAAAACTTCCTAACTGTCAGGGTGGTTAAACACTGGAATAAACTGCCTTGGGAGGTTGTGGGATCTCCATCTCTGGAGATATTTAAGAGTAGGTTAGATAAATGTCTATCAGAGATGGTCTAGACAGTACTGGGTCCTGCCATGAGAGCAGGGGACTGGACTCGATGACCTCTCGAGGTCCCTTCCAGTCCTAGTATTCTATGCTTTATTTATTTATTTAGGCAGATAAACAGAAATCTCTAAATCAGTTTATAAAATACATTGTTAGCTGCACTGCAGAGAACAGCTGTGATTACCTGTCCTACTGCAACACATTGACATAAAAATGTTCACATGAGATTTACAAGAAGAGTAGGTGGCTATGGAAAACAGCGATACACTATGAGGATCATTGCCAGGATATGAATGAGGGGTCATTACCACACTTGAAAAGAAGATTTTCTATGACTAACAGTGTAGTTGAAAACCTCTGTGTATATAGATATTTGGACATACCATTGAGTGACAAGGAACTGTGATCATTCAACTTTGTAAAAGACGACAGAATCTAACTTCTTACTACTTGAGCTATCAGCTCAAAACCTGCATAGGCACAGTAACATTTATCTGATTTTCTAGAATGAAAGGACTAGTGCGTCCATTGCTTCTGACTATTACAGTACATTTATCCTCACAAATCATTTCTTAATCCTCTTTAACACTAGTTGCTAAAACACACAATAGCCTCAAGCTATTTAAAGAGATCTTCATAAATCAAAGAGAAGAGATACTTTGGACTAGTTTCTCAAGAGTTTATTTAAATATTATTCAGCTATATGCTATTTGCAGAAACAGAACCCAACCAAAATGCACTCCCCACATATTACCAAAATTCTACGGTTGCCAACTGTCAGAAAGCCACCTCAAGAGGACATTATGGTGCTCTGATGGTATGAGCAGATGCTGCCCTCTTCTGGCAATTTATTTTTTATTTGTGTGATTTTGTCATAACTGTACCATTTACATTTTCACTGACTATAGTGAGAATACCATTGCATGAACATGGGATTTACAATTTCCTGATCAGGGTGGGCTCTTCAAAATTATTAAAGGGACTGATTGCTGTCATGATATACGTTAAGATGTTGGTGAGCTTTGGAAGTCTCTGAGGGAAAAAAATGAAACTCTAAGCAAGTAAAACATTAAGACAGAACGGATTTACAGAGAAAGCAAAACATATGGAAGATGCCAGAAAAAGGAAGCTATCTTTAAAAATGTTAACCCTAAACATGATTAAGGGCCTCAGTCTGCCAGGGTACATTAGTCCTCCTGAGAAGACAGCTCTGGGAGTGGAAGATACCCAGCACTTTGCACCCTTCAGGCACTAGGGCCTGGTCTAAAAGGTGTTGAGCACCCTCGGCTCCCCTGACTTCTGAAAAGTCAGGCCCTGAATGCATTATTAGAGTAAAGGTTCTAAAAGGGCCCAGACTGAAAGAAGTTGGAAAGCCTAGGACCGTCTGAAGTGTAAAGAAGGAGGGCAACAGCAGAGGCAAAAAGAATACAGCAAAAGAGTAGGAAGGCAGTGTAAATGGATTTTTAATTCAGGAGAACTGCATGGATTAGACTGAGCATGGGGAGAGATGAATGGATAGAAAACAAACATGTATGGCTTTGGAGGAAATGATGTGGCAGGATTTTTTCCACTTGCTACTTGACTTAGTCTTTGGGCAAAAAAAGTACTGGGGACATTTTGACAAGCTTTAGAGCAGAGGTAAAGCTGCTGTGAGGGTTTTAACTCAGAAGCAGGACATAACTTCACAAGAGGCCTCAGCTGGAGTACTGTGTCCAGTTTTGAGCACCATAATTTAGGAAAGACTTTGACCAACTGAAGAGTCCAGAGGAAAGCATCAATAACAGAGATTTAAAAAGCCTGATCTATTATGAAAAACTGGGGGGGAGAGACGAGCATATTTAGTCTTGGGAAAAGAAGACTGAAGGGGGGACCTGGTAAGTCTTCAAATATGTTAAAGGCTGCTATTAAAGAGAATAGTGATCAATTGTTCTCCATGTCCACTGAAGGTAGGATTTGAAGCAATCAATTTAATCTGAAGCAAACAAGTTTTAGAAAGGTTAGATATCAGGAAAAAAAACCTAACTATGAGGATAGTTAAGTACTGGAATTCATTTCCAAGGCAGGTTGTGGAATTCCCCTCAAGAGATATTTTTAAGAACACGTTAGACAAAACATTTCTCAAAAGACACTCTAGGTCAGCAGTGGACAATAAGCAGCCCGGACACGATGATTCACATGGGTTAGCTCCTGGTGGGCCACATGCTTTATCTGCAGGTATGGCTGTTCACAGATCCTGCCGGCTGCAGATCACGTTTTTTGGCCAATGGAAGCTGCAGGAAGCAGTGTGCCAGTCCATGCCACTTCCCATAGCTCCCCATGGGCTGCAGATCGCGTTTCCCCAGCCAAGAGGAGCTGTGAGCAGCTGTACCCGCAGATGTGCAGGTAAATAGAGTGTGTGGTGACCTACCAAGGGCTGACCCTGGTGAACTGTCTCCGGTTTATTGCTCACCAGTGGTCAAGATATACTTCGTCCTCCCTCAGAGCAGGGGCATAGACCAGATGCCCTCTCAAGGCCCCTTCCAACCTCATATTTCTACAATATATATGAAACATACATGCTTACTTTCACCATTACTGAATCAAACACTCTATTTGTTCACCAATTTTCTCAATCAGTTAATAAAAATGCCTTAAAATTCTTTCAAAATATTTTGAGCAATCTATTTTTTTGTATATTGTACATATGCTAACTTCAAAAGAAATATAGCAAAGATGGCTTTTGGGCTTCGCAGGAAGAATTAAAAGTTTGAACATTTTCCTGTGTATCTCCATATTTTACTCTACACTTTTGAATAATATGTTGTAAACCCAGTTTTTGTTAAAACTGTTAGGGTATGTCTAGACTACATGCCTCTGGCGACAGAGGCATGTAGATTAGGCTACCCGGCATAGGAAAATGAAGCGGCGATTTAAATAATCGCCGCTTCATTTAAATTAAAATGGCTGCCGCGCTGAGCCGATCAGCTGTTTGTCGGCTCAGCGCGCTAGTCTGGTCTGGAGCGACCAGACTGGCGCGCTGAGCCGACAAACAGCTGATCGGCTCAGCGCGGCAGCCATTTTAATTTAAATGAAGCGGCGATTATTTAAATCGCCGCTTCATTTTCCTATGCCGGGTAGCCTAATCTACATGCCTCTGTCGCCAGAGGCATGTAGTCTTGACATACCCTTAGTGTCCAGAATTCCTTTACAGAACAGACTAAATCATGAGTGCCTCTACAGATCTTTAGTCTTGAACTAAAGTTTTTTAAACTAACAGTTATAGTACCTTAAATATAATAGCAATGGGAATATCTTCTGACAGTGTGTTATGCTTCAGGTAAAATCTTCCTTGTTTCACAATCATATTTGTTCTGCTCTTCTTCTCATGAGTGGAACTAAAGGGTTGGTTAAAAAAAAAAAAAAAAGAATTATGTTTGATACACATCTTGCATTGGTAATTCCTTTGCCTCACCATTTTAAAGCGCTTTATAAAGAAGATTTCACTCATTCAGATCAATAAATTCCAATGCCTTTTGTTTAGTTTAAACAGATGCATAGACCAAAACTAACGGAAGGTTACTCTTGATGAGGAACATTAGTATGTAAATTTAGTAGGGTCGGGATTAATTGAGCATTGCAAAACATATGTAGGTAGTACATAAACAGACGGATGGATCCAATCAGCTCTTTCAACACAACCTGTTATAGACTTTTTGGTCTCACAAAGCTTGCTTACATAATGCTACTCTTGTAGGAAGAAATTATTAGGAGATGCTCCTAACACTTAAGCAAATAAGATGGCTCATAACACATAGGTGCTTTAGGATAGACTGGGGTTTTTTTGGGGGGGAAGGGGGAGGTAAAATTAACATAAAAAGATGAAATAGAAAATAAAGCTGTCTGACTAAGAGTAAGAAGGCTCAACCCATGAGAATATATCTGCAGTCTTCAACAATTTGTACAGTACAAATAAAAACCTCAAAAAAAACTAGCTATGGATTTTGAGACCATACTAAGTTGACAGTCTTTGGCTAAGTTGCCCCTCCACGAGCCCGCAACAGATGAACTTATTTATGCAAGCTCCATTCAAAGAAAAAGTCTTCTAATTTGCATGGCATCCATTTTCCCTACCCACTGTGGAGATGTACCCATTGAGTAGCCCTAGATCCAGGTACTTGTAAAGAACAGGCTGTTTCATCATTAGTTAGCTGGTTCAAAACCGCTTCAGATTTGTGTGACTAAATACTGCTATACTCTCAGCCATTAAGTGGTCAAAGTAAAATGACCAGTAGTGAAATGGCAGGGAGCCACAACACCAAACATTATTACCTCAACTGGAAGCTGGCAGCATCAGCAGACAGGTCTGAACAGGCATGGAAATCTAAGTACCCTCCTAGTCTTAGAGGTGGTAAGAGGTAGTGATGGAAGGCCTGAAGATGTCACTATACATGCTGTACTTGATACATGTCTGAATATATGATTCAGGCTCTATGATGATTCAGACTCTGACAACTGTCATGAGCATTGATGAAGTTGTACTTCTAGACTATGTCTACACTGCCCGTTTTGCGCAAAAAGTATGCAAATGAGGGGAAGCATGGAATATCATGCCTCATTTGCATAATTAACAAGTCTCCGTTTTTGTGCAAGAGGGGGTTTTTGCACAAAAGCCTCTTGTGCAAAAATGGAGTCTCAATTATACAAATGAGGTGTGGCGATATTCCATGCTTTGCCTCATTTGCATATTTTTTGCGTAAAACGGGGGCAGTGTAGACATAGCCCTAGAGTCTGAATAAGCCTCTTACACAGCCACATAGGAGTGACAGGTTAACATGCTTGTGCATCAATACTGTGTGTGGCAGGTTTCCAGTGTTTATTAGAAACCAAAGACAGAAATCTTCCACTGAAGTCACTTGGAATTTTCTGTCGATAACTAGAACAAGATTTGGTCAAATACTATTTTCTACAGGTTGTAGCACATTTCCTGCTTTTTACAGGAAAAAAATTGTTCTGTAACTGGAACTTTCTTCACTGACTTTGGGACAAATTTGAAGTCTTTGAGTAAGACTCCCATTAACTTTGGGCAAGTGGACTTCAGGAAAGGGCTTGAAGTTATTGGAACTACTTTAGCAAGAGAGTGATGCTAAATGCGCTTTCAATATTTTTGAACTAAAATGGAGTAAGTGAAAGTTAACACCCAAGCAATGACATAAAACAATACACTTAAATGATGGTAGAATATTTGCTATACCTGGTAACAGAAGCTCCAACTGTCCCTTTCCTATCAGCTTCCACAATGATCCTGTTTTTGGATAACTGCTCCTGAATGAGAATGACTTTCTCTACACCTTTGACGATGAAGTAGCCACCTTCCAAACAGAGAAGAAAAATGGGTTTGAACTTCATCGTCCTTGGCTATTATTCACCTCTTACAATATATCATCAAAACAGCTATAATGAACAAGCACAAAAATAAAATTAAACTACAAGAAATGCATAAAGAAAATTACAAAAAAGGGAAAGAGGGAGTAAACATCATCCCCACAAAATTATTATATATATATATATATATATATTACTAGTCCAAGGGGAACTTCCTATAACTAGGTACAGGGTAAGAGAGGAGACTATTAGATCCTGTAAGAATCTTATTATGCGGATATACTTTGGATCTTAAAGATTTCGCTGGGAAGTATTTATCGTCAACGATGATGGGTTGTAAAAAGAACCCTAGGGCAGACAGAAGGTATTCATCAAAAGGGTGTTTTTGAACTGTTGGCATTGCAAGTTAAACCAAAAATAAATAGTTTGCCAGATTAAAAAGGATTGATTATGAGGTGCTCAGCAAATTACAGCATATGGTCCCAAATTAAGAAGCTTGGTGTTTCATAATTACTTTCTCCAGCGAAACATGAATTTTATTTGAAATGTGTCAAAAAGGGTTTCAATTTCACAAGTAACTGAAGCAATGAAAAATCTATACATCATGTTAGTATATTCTAATCAGGATTCTGACTCAGAACAATATACAACTTGCAAAGCATTTTATGGAAAGGTGTTTTGTAGTCATTTTGTAGTGATAAAATGAAAAAGGGAAAGGACTTCGTGCAAGCAGTTTGATAAATGACATGAAAGGAGGAGGGGAGAAGGACAGAGAAGTAAACAGTGATGAGAAACTAAAACCAAAAGAAATAAATATTTTAAAACCCGGTCTTTAATAAAAAATAAAAGTAGTATGGATAATTAAGATCTTGACAGCTGTTCTAACAAGCAGACATATGAATACTTTAGGTATTTATTTGTATTTTAACACCTCTCTAAGTTATATACATATATCTTTCTTTTAGTAGTTTCCCTATGAACCATTAGCTTGTCTTTAAAACCATGGAAAAGCCAGTTTCTTGACATCAGTAACTTTAATTTAAAATCCCTACCTGTATAAGAGAAATACAGGAGATACTGTACTGGATCAGATCACTGGGCTGCTACTTTAAGCAAAAGTAAACCTGACCAATAGTGCAACATTTTATTGGTGGATGTAAATCTCTCTAACAAGAAGCCATCAATTTAGGTCTTTAAACACTAGATTTGTTTCTAGCTTACATACTCAGACTACAAATATTATTCATGCATACAGTTTAAGAAACTATTGAACTATTTGGCACAATATCCTCCATTAGCTGTGAATGCCACAGGTTAACTATACAATGTAAAAAAAAAAAAATTTCCTCTCCTTTGAAAATTGCTTCTGTATATCCCATTCATGAGATTTGTGTGTGCCCACACCAAGACAGAACAAATCTGAGGGAGAAATACATTAGAAGAACAATAGATACTGATAGGTAAACCTTCCCTTTTGTAAGGTGCAAAATTAAACAAACAAACCAACCAACCACCCACTTTCAGGTTCACTACTTTTGTCTTTGGTCTTGCTCCACAGAATAAGGCAAGCAGAAGTGCTTGCTCTGCTTCAAACATCCTGTACATTTTTAAATTATGTCCTTTTATCCTGTTAGCATTCCCAGGATTAGTAAACTGAATGTTGGGCCTCCCCTCACAAATCAGCATTATGATCTTAACCTTTTCAAAACGTTGGGATTGGAGGCCAGGGGACTGGTCTGAGCATACTATTTTCCATATTGCCATAACTGTTTCTCATCTCTTTAAAATACACATGAAAGCCTATGCGCTTCTCTACCCACTAGTGTTTTTTCAGTAGCTACCCATTATGATGATAATTAGACAGTCTAATGGATCTTCTTAGAAAAATAACTAGTATATACAAGCAGATGACACTGTACATTGGGAGCAAAATAATTTTTCTAGAAATCTTTTAGAGAGGGAAAAACTCACTAAAGCCACAGAAAGAAAAATAATTGGACAGAATTACCCGGATCTAAAGGGCACTCATTAAGTTTGGCAAACTCTGCTGGAGTTTTCCCAGTAAGAACACAATTGGAGCTGCGCAGCATTATCGGCATTCTGTAAAAAAAACCACAGTTATTTATCCTTGTACCGTAGATTAAGAAAAACAATAAAATGAGAAGCCACGGGTCTTACAGCAATTAGGGTACATCTAGACGGCAAGCTTCTTTCGAAAGAGAGCATCTAGACCTCAAAAACGGATCGAAAAAGCGATCTGCTTTTTCAAAAGACAGCATCCAGACTACTAGGAAGCTCTGTCACAAAAAAGGCAACCCGGAACCACTTCTGGCAGGTAATTAGGGCAGCAGTTACTTCCAAGTGCTGCTGCCTAAGGCTAGCTGAGAGACACACTTAAAGGGACCCCCCCCCCCCGGAGAGCCATTTCTCAGCTGCAGCTGCTTGCTTGCCTACCTCTGAGGGACAGCAAAACTTCTGCAGCATGTGCTTTGGTTGTCCAGCTTTCTTGGATGCCACAGCATTTTTTTCCTTTTGGCTATGGAGCCAGATCTGCCCCTGGGCATGCGATGGCCCCACAATGCCACGCTGCAGTGTCTGCAGCATTTTCATCGGACCATCTGGACAGTTCTGGCCCAGCTCAACTCAGAGCTTGGCCTTGAGACCCTCACCCCTGGATTGGGGAGTACTGGCCTTGCCCCCAAACCTCATGCTGGAGAGGTGATTTTGGAGGCTGGACACCAGTTCCGACTGGTGGGACCGCCTCATCCTGGAGCAGTGGGACGACCAGCAGTGGCTCAGCAACTTCCCCATGCGGAAGGCCACCTTCCTGGAGCTTTGTGCCTGGCTTGCCCTTGCCCTCCAACGACAGGACACCCACTTGTAGCCCGCCATTCCCCTGCAGAAGAGGGTCGCTATTGCCAGGTGGAAGCTTGCTACCCCCGACAGCTACTGCTCGGTGGGACACCAGTTCGGCGTGGGGAGGTCCACTGTCGGGGCTATCTTGATGGACGTAAGGCACTCTTGGGGGACAGTCCCTGCGGAGGTTGGGGGCTGGAAAAGGGGGACCGTTGGGAAAGGGCAGAGGGATTGGGGGGGAGGGGAGAAAGCCCAAACCCGGGGGGGGAGGGGCGTCCTGGCCTCACCCTGCCTTGCTGCTGGGTGGGCGGCCTCCTGGGGAGTGGCTCCTGGGGTCTTTTGGGGGGGGAGGAGGGAGAGAAGAGAAGAGGGGGACGGGCACCTCCCAAGGGCTCAGGCACCCCCTCTCATTCTCTGTTTTGTGTGTTTCTATGTCTCCTTCTGCAGGTGGTGAAGGCCATCAACTCTGTGCTGCTGCACAGGATCATCCACCTCAGAGACATGGACCCCATCGTGGCCGGATCTGCTGCCCTTGGATTCCCGAACTGCAGAGGAGCGATCGATGGGACACACATCCTGATCCGCACATTCCCCCCCCCCCCCCCCCCCTTCGAGCCACCCAGTTTATTAACAGGAAGGGCTACTTCTCGATGGTGCTGCAGGCCCTGGTCGACCACCGGGGACAATTTAGACATTTGTGCCGGGTGGTCGGGCCGCGCACATGATGCCCGCATATCTCGGAACTCTTGTCTGTACCGCAGGCTGCAACATTCTTCTCGCAGTGGGACTTTGCGCTTTGGGGACCTGCAGATGCCGACTTGCATCGTGGGCGACGCAGCCTACGCACTGATGCCATGGCTCATGAAGCCATACACTGGCCACCTGGACCCAAGCAAGGAACAATTTAATGCACACCTGAACTGGGCTCGGATACAGGTGGAATGCGCCTTCGGGCATCTCTAGGGCCGGTTCAGGTGCCTGCTGACCCGCCTCGACATGGGGGAGCATAACATCCCCGAGGTGGTCTCTGCGTGTTGCATGCTCCACAACCTGGTGGAGAGCGAAGGGGAGGCCTTCCTCCCATGGTGTGGGACAGAGGCTGGTGGCGAGGGGAGGCTGTTTGAACAGCCCCGGACAGCTGCCATCCACCAAGCCCATCAGTTGGGGATGCGCATCTGAGAGGCTCTGAGGGAGAGGTTCTCTGAAGGAGCCCAGTAACTCTCCCCAGGGCCTTTCCAATGGGGGCTTGTGCCTTGCCCCCCAATATCATTCCCAACACAACCCTACCTAACCCTTCCCCCATTCCCTGGACAATCAATAAAGACACCATTTTGGATCTGAAAATAAACTTTGTTTTAATTTATAAAAACTGTTATTAACTGGGTTGGAGGGAGGCTCAGAACCTGGAGGGAGGCTGGGAACTAGGAGGGGAGCTCAGGACTGGAAGTGTTGCCTGGAGCGCCTGCAACTGCCGCCTTGGGTCCGGGGACCTCGACGGGCTCGGGGTTGGGTGGGGCCTGGGAGAACAGGGGGCTGGGCAGGAGCGGGGGCTGCAGCTGACTCATGGATGGCAGGGGGAGCGGCAACAGGGACAGGACCCGGGTAGGCCATGATCTCCTGAACCATGGCACAAATATTGTCTCCCTGCTGCACCAGCTCGCCCCACATGCGCTCGTGCCACTCGGCCTCCTCACAGTACTTCTGGGCGACGGCTTGTTGAAGATCTCACATGACCACGATGTGTTGGCGCATCAGGACCTGGTGTGCCCACCAGTGCCTGCAGCTGGCTGGCTGTGGCTCACCCCTCATCGACGGCTGGTCTGGCTGTGGAGGGAGGGAGAGGCGGTCAGTCATCCCTGCACACACTGGCTCTGAGGGCATGCCCTCCTCTGTGAGCAGTGAGCAACTGTCCTTGGTAGAGGGGACGCTGATGTCCCGAGAGCCAGGCCATGTGTGGCCCTGAGGTGCCTGGGGACCATCCTGCACGCTCTCCCCGCCTCCATGGACAAGCAGGCCAGGGAAGTGTCCAGCCAGAGAGGGTTCCCAGGTGCGGGAGAGGAGCCTGGAGCAGCCTGGCCATCCCTGCCCTCCTTCCCCCCCCCTCCCACACACACACCCCTGCACGTGGCAGCACTGTATGCGGGAGCGGGTGGTGCCTCGCACGTGTACACATAGCTATGTGCGACACTCATCAGTCTGTGTGCGGTCATGCATACACCCTTGTGCCGAGCCTGCTTCCAACAGTGCCTGGCGCGGAGAGGACAGTCCTCCCAGGGGTCAGATGTGTGTGGGGCCTCCCCCCAGGCTGTGAGTAGCAGTCTGTGTGTGCTCTGGGACTGGCTCCTGAGACCACATCGCACACTGCCATGGCACGTGCTTGCACATGCACAGCCAACTGCACGTTATCCAGGCCAAGCATGCTGAGTGACGATGGCGTCCCATCCCATGAACCCCCTCCCCTGCCCTGTGTGTGCGCCAACCTCACAGCACTCACCTGATGTTCCCTCCCCGCCATCAGCAGATGCCTGGGAGGTGTCTTGGGCCTGGGGGACTGGCTCCCGGCTGAGGGTGATGACTCCGCCTGTGTCCTCCTCCTCCTGCAGCTGCTAGTTGTCATCGTCCTCCTCCTGGAGCTCCAGCCAGGTGACCCCAGGCATCTTCAACCCCGACTCCACGAGGACACGTGGAGACTGTGCTTCCCCACCCCCCAGGATCTGGTGGAGCTCCTGGTAGTACGGGCAGGATTGTGGTGCTTCCCCGGAGCGAGAGCTGGCTTCACGGGCCCAAGCATAGCCCTGCTGCAGCTCCTTGACCTTTGCCCGGACTTGATCAAGGGCGCGAGGGTGGTGACCTCTGTGGGCCAGAGCTTTGGCCATCTGTCCATAGGTGTCAGCATTTCAGCACCGTGACTGAAGGCCTGGAGGGACTCCTCCACAGTCCAGAGCTCCAGGAGGGCCTGGATCTCAGCCCCTGACCAGGAAAGTGCCCGGCGTTTGTTTCCTTTGGGTGGATCCTCGGACCCTTGGGGCAGCTCCCTGGAAGGGCCAAGGAGACATCGGAAGTCCTGTGGCTGTGCCATGTCTGCTGGCTGGTGTGGCAGGGAGAGCTGCGCAATCAGTCTGCTGCCCTGAAGCTGGCTTCCAGCCACACTGGCTTCCCCGGGTGCCTGCAGCTTTAAGTCCTGGCTGGAGACAGGAACTATAGAGCTGTGATTAGTATAGATGGATTGTCCACCAGGGTTTTTCCTGGAGGCCTCTTTTTTCGAAAGAGCTGCCTCTCCCGCATCCACACATGCTTTTTTTTTTTGAAAGAGCTCTTTCAAAAAAGGCGTTCTTCCTCGTAAAATGAGGTTTACCAATGTCGACAAAACCCCTGTGTTCTTTCAATTTAATTTTGAAAACACGATTGCCGTCTAGACGCAGGTGACGTTTTTTTTTTTTTTTTAAAGGCCACTTTTTTCGAAAAAACTCAGTAGTCTAGACACATCCATAGTGATGACAAAACTGGAGAAAATATTCCGAACATTTAAGAACCAAGGGTCCTCAAACAATAGAGCTCAGAAGTAACAAAAGAAAAGAAATAGAGTTAAAGTTTCTTTCCTTTAACTCCATCCCATTTTGTGTAACATCTTCAAATATTTCTGACAAAATGTGTAAAAAACCCCAAGTGCTATAATGCGTAATCTAAGCAAAAAGAGTCAGTGATCCCAGAAAAGTTCATTGAACTGTTTCCTTTTTGCCAATGTAAGTTTGAGTTTTTGCTGTTGGTTAATAAGCTATTCTGGGGTTCTTACAGTAAAATCATTCATTGTACTTCTGTGATAACTAGGTGTGTAAGTGATGCAAAGGTATACACCAGTCGTCTCCAGCCTTTTTAAGCACAAATCACTTGAGTTTAAATGCAACCAAGGAGCTACCTCAGGGGTGGGCAATAATTTTTAATGGGGAGGTATCAAGGCTGTTCCCCACTCTGGCATGATGAATGCAGAAGTGGGGACCCACATCCAAAACCTTGCCTCTACAGCAGCATTTCCCAATTGGTGCTCCGCGGAACCCTGGGGTTCTGCAAAGCAAAAGCAAGGGTTCTGCGAAGAGCTGCCACTCCCCCACCCCCTCTTAAAAAGACAAGAGCTGCGGCTGGGTTTTTTTGCTCAATGAAACGCGGTGGCTGGGCTTTTTTTCTTTTCGCTCGACATAATGCGGTGGGGGTTCCGCAGCCAAATAAAATTGGGAAACACTGTTCTACAGGCTCTGGCACAAAAACTTCCCCCCACAATCCTAATATCCAGATTTTGGGGAATCTGCTGCCACCACCCAAGTAATTCCAAGAAAAACCCAGGAAGAGATCACTTGGGAAATCTCTCCCAGGAAGAGATCACTTGGGAAATCTCTTCTTTCCACTGTTTAAAAGTGGGGGGGGGGGGAAAACACCAAGAAAAAATATTAAGTAAATTATGACAATTTAAGTGCTTGTCCAGCTGTATTTCCTTCCTGTAATCACAATATATCACTGTGTCCAATGAACAGTGTAAAAGTATCTTGAGAAGTGATCATTACATGCAAGTTAACACACACATGCACTTTTACTTGATTTTTTTTATGACATCATCAAATTCACTGCATGGAGGGTCTATCTGTACCCAGAAATTCTTTTAAATGATCTTTCAATCAATTAAAAAAGGCACAGAAATCAGAATAATTTGTTATCTACATTTATGGTAAGTTTGCCTCTATACTTATACTGCTATGGTCCATGTTCGCTTAACAAATTCGAAAGAAATTATTTTGCTTTGGGAATCGTTCAGGCACTAGAGGATGTTTGGAGCTTAAATTCTTCCTGCTGCTGCTATTAGCCAATAGCCAATCTGCGTTATTTTTCAAGTAATATAGGAAATATTCTCTGTAGGCCACCCTCAGTTTTAGCCAGTTATACCCGTGTCTCTAGAAAAGCTGTTTTATCTAGTTCAAGGAATTTTGGAATCCTGTCCTAGTGAAAACTATGGGGTCTTGGGTCCTCTGGCCCCTCTAGAATTTTCAAAACTTTTTTTCTTTAAGCATTTCATCCGCTTTCTTGAGCAACTCAATATTCGTAGCCATACTAGCAACTACAACACTGGTCTGCTCAACTGGTTTTCTTGCTTCTACACAGATACATCTACCCAAAATAGTCATTTTACAACATCCAATCTAGACTTTAAAATGGTAGAATTTTAATCAAGATTGGAATCCAGTGATGCTTTCATTCGTTGTTTTTACCATGCATTTTCAATAACAGAACCCCCAAAATTCTCCAGTTCAGGTGAAGAAGGTGCAAGACTAGTGTACCTAAGTTTTTGCTTTGAAATTGCCCTGCTTGAGGTGCTAGTATTCTCTGTTTTAGAGAATTTCCCACTCTAACTAGGCATAAATCAAATTTTAAGGAAGAGATTCAAATTAAAATCTTCCAGAAGCTGTGGAAAAATAAGAGCTATTTAGAAACAAACAAAGAAACCAACCAACCAACCAGAAGCCTATCCTCAGTTGCTACTCCCCAAGTTCCACTTTCAAGCTTGTTTTGAATTTTAATTTTGAAGGTGGGAAAACTCATTTTCCTTGGTTTTTTTTTTTTAATATGGTGGTTAAGTTTCACACCTATGGGATTTATGGCACACACAAAAACTGATATAAATAACAAGATAAGAGTATCTTACCTGCCAATGGGTAAGGCATTGCGAATAATCCTCTGGCTACCTCTAGTGTATTCAATGTCCACTGTAATTGGAGCAGAGTAGGTCATATCTCTCAAGCGACACTTAAAGAAAGATAAAACAGACATATTTCACCCTTACTTCAGAGTGGAGAGTCTCAAGATCTACTGAGAAGACCACACTTTTGCATGGCTTCCCACCTATAATCACAAAGGATGAAAGCAAAAAAAAGCTAAATGGAGTCTCTTCAGTGTCTTGAATTCCTTGGATTTTGTCTGACAGTCTCGTTAAAAAAAAAAAGTTTTAAGGTTTCCACAGCAGCTATGGCAAATGCTTCTTCAGATGGAAACACTACGGCCACATGAAGCAGTTTAACTTTTAATGCAATGGTACCTTCCTTAAATGCAGGGAGTACTAATCAGCAAAAATTGAGATCTGGATTTCAAAACCCCACTCCCACAAGCATTCAGATCTGGTGTTTTGGTTCAGGCATGTCATAATGCATGAGGGACAGAATTAATATTATACAAACAACTTTAATTCTTGCACTTTCTAACTTAAGAGTGGTTGATTCTGCCATCTTTAAAGGATGTTTTTCTATGAAATATGAATATATATTATCACATTCTTTATTTACTTTGGTTTATCAGGAGGGCCTGCTGCTTAGAATCAGAAGAGGAGATTTAAAAAATTACCAATTAGTTATTCAGGTATTTAGTCATTTTACAACCACTGGGGTGATTTTTCTTACAATTAGAATATTAAATAACTAGCCAATTAGCCTGCTATAAGACGGGATTTTCGGGTCTCTCCTCCACATCCTATTCCCTTTCTATCTTGGTCTTTTCTTCTGAGCCTCTGGCCTCTCCCTCCCCCCTCTGCCCCACCCCCTCTTTCGCCACGCTTGGCTGACTTCTGCACTGCTCAGCCAGGCCGCCAAGCGGGAGCAAGCGACGCAAACGGCCGTTTGGGCTCCATGGTCCCCACGCAGCATCCCTGTGCTGCATGGGGACCGCAGAGCCCAAACGGCTGTTTGCGCTGCTTGCTCCCGCGCAGCAGCCCGGATGAGGGGTGCAGAAGTCAGCTGAGCGCCACGGCGGGAGGCAAAGGACATTAGAGGCAACAGCACCACCCAGAGGCAACAGAAAATGTTACAGTGTTACAGAGTCTCAGATATTGGGCTACTATATATATGATGCTGCTTTTTTTTCCCCAAACTAGGAAGGTACCAGACCACTATAAGACTCTTTCCCAACAGCAAAGAAATACTGTATAGGAAAAGCTACACACAACATCTACCCACACATCCCAACAGTAAACATGAAATGAAATCCACATTTGGATTCACTATTACCTCATGAGGAGACACAGGTCTTGTTACATTAAAGCTTTCTTCAACATCTGGAACACCTACATAGATATTGAGGTATCTGTAATACAAACATTTCCATTATCAATCACTAACGTATTTGTGTGGTGGAACTGAAGGAAGCAGTGTCCTTTTTTCAACAATTCATTTTGATAACTTCTCATTCTAAAGATAAATTGATCGCAACTGTCTTCCTCGGGTATCCCATAGCACTTGAGCTATGCTCTATCTGAAATTTTGAAATAAGTCTTAGAATTCATATACAATGGTAAAAGCAAAGTTGCCTTTGCAAATGAAGAGTTATACTGGCCCCCTCAATTATGAAAATTCACCAGCCTACTGGAAAAACCATTACTAGAAAGTATTTTTACTGCACGATTTAACATAGTCACTCAAAACTCTACAGTGATCTCTTATTTGGAGTAGGACAAGGTAAAGCACACTCGTATATAACAATGCAACTACATGTACATTTTTATAATCAGTTACAAATGATTATGCAAGATAATACATGTATTACTACCAATACAGAAATCAACCTTATGCTTACTTTAAATACCACATTGGGTCAGCATCACTTGTGACCTTTTCATTGGCTTTCATAATTTTCTTTATCTGGGGGAAAAAAAAAAAAAAATTGAGTCATATGAGTCATTTGTAAATTTAGGCCTATTCCCTTTCCACCAAGGAAACATACCTCTACATTGATGAAATAGTTGAATGAGTCTATGTGTTGCTTCACAAGCCCTTTCACCTAACACAAAAAAAAATGCATATACAGCAGAATTAACCTCAGTAAAATCAGTCACAAAAGCAATGCCAAAATTAACATGCAGATATTTAAAAACAACGAGTAAGTCCTGTGGCACCTGAGGGTACATCTACACTACAGAGGAAGATCAAAGGTGCTGCTGCCGATCCTCCAGGGTTCAAATTAGCGGGTCTAGTTAACACAGCTAATCTGAAGTGAGAGGGGCACTCTGGTCAATGCCGGTAACCCTGCTTTCACAAGGAGTAATGGAAGTCAAAGGAAGAGTGTTCTTCCTTCGACTTCCTACAGTGTAGACAGCACCAAAAGCCAAGTTAAGCTACTTCAACTTCAGCTACGCAATTAACGTAGCTGAAGTTACATATCTTAATTCAACTTTGTCTCATAGTGTAGACATACCCTTAGAGACTAACAGAAATAATATATAGAATAATGACCTTTCGTGGGTAAAGCCCACTTCAGATACTTATAATTGTTTCTGGATCAACTTTAAGGTTTTTTAGCTGAAGAGGTTCTGAAAACCAACAGGGTGACTAAACTGATTCTATACCAGATGTCTCCAGATTTATGCCACCATAATTCTATCAATTTCAACAGAGCCTCAACTGAAATGTACTAATTTTGTAGCACAAACTATGCATAACACCGAACCTCATAAGTGTACAGGCATAATTGGGAAAGCCACTGTGAATTAACATTTTTGTCAGTTTGCCGTTTTGTCAGATGCCTGGGGTATTAATCATTTATTGAAGCTGGAGACAGAAGAACTGTATGGTATTACAGAAAAAGGTGAAGGAGCAAACTCAGGTTACAGCTATAAGGTGGGAGAGAAAGGAGAGGTCCAGCAAGATGTGAGAAGCTGAATAAAGAAAAGAAAAGAAAAGAAAAGAAAAGAAGACTCAGACAACCTCCTCTAAAGACATTAAATTTGGGGGAGAAATGTGATAAGTAAGGTTAAAATTCTAGCACAGGTATTTTTACTGAAAGTTTGGGACAGGTCGCCAACAATAAACAAAAATTCACAGAAGCGTGTGATTGGTGTTTCTTGTAAGTTGTGCACTTGTGCAGCCAGGCAAGAGATGTTCAATGCCTGGCACAGATTAGCAGAGCGCACACAACTAGATTTTTTGTTTTGACTGGTGGTGCACATTGGCACACGCCTCAGTACATATAAAATGTATTCTGCACACCACTGGAAAAAAAATCCACATATGGATGGAAAAGATTAGAGGGAATATTGCTTCTGACCTGTCCCTAAAAATATCCTGGGGGCAGAGAACAAACAAAAAGTCAAGGAAACATGAGGTTCTATCATTATTTATAAATTAGATATATACTGACATATGATTTTAAAATGAACGCATTGGGTTTTAAAGATAAAGGAACTGTGTCTTAATCTTGTCAAACCACTGCCTGCTGCACATCCATCTTTTACTAGTTAAATGGTTTTCAGTTTAAGAGCATAAACATTCATATACAAAGGAAACACATAAAGCAACACTGACCTTTAGAAAAGCTGGAAGAAGCCTCCATTTTTCCTAAAACAAACAAAAAATGAAATAGGAGTGTACCTCACAACAATCTAAAAAGCCTAATCGTTATGCTTCCATGCAGGATGGATGGGTATCCAGTTTTCGCCTGGAAGTCTGGGGATCTGATGGTGTCTGGTCAGATCTACTGACCAGACACTCAAAATCCAATTACTGCAGGCAGAGGAGGTGGAAAGGTGCCAAATCATCACCCCGACAGCTCAGACTCAGCTGGGGCTACCTCTGACCTGCATCTGATAGGTACAGCTCCCAGCCCTGAATCTGCAGGCAAATCCCTCCCAGCCCATGGGAGAGGAAGGGTAGCAGTGAGCAATAGAGGGAGAGTGAAAGAGGAGCAATGGCGGGTGGGGGCCTCAGGAGGAAGAGGCAGGGAGCGGGGGTGCCCTCAGGGGCGGTTCCACACTCCTACTGGAGTGTCCATTTTTTATATATTACAAAATTGGTAAGCCCATTTATAGCATTAAGCCAAAAGACAAGTCAATGTACATAAAAAGGACTATAACAAGTCAATCAAAATTAGTAACATGAACAAGCAAATGACAATTTAAATAATACAGTAATTCATCTGTGCAATACAAACTATAATCAAGACAGTTGAAGGGATACAGTTCACTTGTTTTTAAACGGATTAATTTAATAAAATACAAGCTTATAAAAAAACCACCATTTAAATACTATGTCCTGATTAATTTTTAAAAAGAAAAAAAAAAAAAAGAGACACTCCTTAAAAATGTTTTATTTTCCTATTGATGTTTATCGGGGTCTTTTCAGCAAGAGAGAGAGAATTATGGTCCTAATCCTACAAATATTAATATACACAGCCAAACACAAAGTAATGTCAAATGTACAAATGTGAAAACATAAAAGACTTTTTTTCCTTTAACATGTTTCAGCTGTACAGGAATCTCAGATGTTACTATAATTAAAAAATAGGTTCTAAATATTCAGACAAATGTGACTTGCGGGTTGACAGTATGTCCAACTTTACAAGTATTTAAAGATTCAAAGGCAGCAAAGATTCTTAACATTAAATAATTCAATTCTAAAATTAACTTCAAATAAATAAAAAAGAATTGCCACTGATATGCCGTATACTGGAGTCCCAGATATATTGTTTCACTAGCTTTCAAAGACATGAAATTCAGTTAATTTTTATTCAGTCATTTGTTAAGATTTTTAGTACAACTTTGTTATTCACAATTCAACAAGAGAAAAGCAAAAATCAAAAAAAAAAAAAAAAAAGGAAGCAACTTAATGTTTACATTTCAAATCTAGGGAGGAAGAATTGAATGCAAATCAAGTTCTGTTTCCCTTCCCTCCCCCCTCTCCCATGTTTAAAAGTGATACAGCAAGATTTACAACAAACTATTTTGGTATGTAGTAGTTTGAACAAACATGAATGTGGAGAAAGGTGGGTTCAATAAAGAGTTATAACTTTGCTGGTTTACCCTGTATGATAAACTCATGCACATCACAAGTAAAACTGGCACAAAATTAGTTTCAGGGCAGCTACAGGAGCAAATAAAATCATGATGGAACTAGTGTGCAAGTGGCAGTCTCAACCATTTTGTGCCTGCTACACATAGGCTTAATTCCATGAAGTACAGAGCATCCAACATCCCCAGACAGGATAACCACCTTCCCTAACTGAATGGCACAGTCCCACCAACGTACCTTTCAAGTCCTGGTCCCAGGCTAAATGATTCTCATGGTGCCATTCTGCACCTACCAGAGGCTTAAGGACAGCATCAGCCTATTTACAGTCAGGTGGGCTGAAGTGGGCCATAGCTCCCTCTCTCCACAAGGTTCTGCCCCCTGCTCCTCCCCCTCGCCCCCAGCCAGAAGCTGGCACTGGATAGTAATAAGAGCTGCTCACAGAGCCCAGGTCTCTGCGTAGAGCCCTGGAGACTCAGACCTTGCATCCATCTGTTCCTTGGCAACACACCCCATGGTGCTGGGACACTGGTTTGGCACCACTCTTATGCACTCTGGCTGCCCATCGAGGGCAGATGGAAGGTCTGGGGCTCCCTGTAGTGGCCAAGGCTCCCTGGGTAGCTCTTAGCAGAATCGGCTCCAAGTTTCCAACCTGACTGGAGGAGGGTCTCTGGTGGAAGAGGAGGACCGCAAAAGGGAGGGTTCTTGCACGTGTCTTTTGTTTGCATTTTGAAAAGATGCTCACCCTACTCGCAGGATGAGGCTCAAAGGGAGCACATAACAAGTTAACCTTGCAACGGAATACAGTGCTGGGCTCTTTGCATTGTGTGCATTGATTTAAAGGCTACATTTCTGACACCTCCCTTCTGTCCACTAAGCCATTAGCAAAAAAAGGAACAGAGGATTAAAATATAAAAATTCAAACCCAGACAGCACTTTTACTCTGAAAAAGGAGAAGTGCCAGAAATGTCACAAAGTCCGGGAGGAACACTGCTACGGCTAGCAACTGTACGTTGCTCAAGTGCTATGGTGGTGCCTGACATCTCAGCGGGGGTAGTTCACACACAGCAAAGCTGCAGCTTGAAAAAAAAGGTAGCCTCAATTAGCACAAGATGTTAGAGATCAGCTTGTTTCTATGATGATGGTTAGCAGGATAAGTAGGGTGACCAGATGTCCTGATTTTATAGGGAGGAGTCCCGATATGTGGGGCTTTATATAGGTGCCTGTTGTCCCCAACCCCCGGGGGCAACCTGGCAGAGCAGCCAGCCTAGAAGAGCGAGCTCCCTCCCTTGGGGGAGAGCTAGGCAGCGTGGAAAGCAGGCGGGGCCCCACGCATGCACCACAGCTGACTCGGGGACCCGGTCTCCGGAGCCACGAAAGCCCCCCGCAGAGACGCACCTAGGGGCGACGCGCATGCGCAGCAGGGGGCACGGCTCCGCTGCTCGGGGCCCGCTCCTCCTCCAAGGGCTGGCGGCGCCTTCACCCCCTCACTCACCTCCACCGTGTTCACGGGAGCCGCCGCCTGCTCCGGGGTCAGAGTCCCCAGCTCTTCCGCTAACGCGTCCATAGCGAGCGCGGCAGAGAGGCGAGCTGGGAGGGACTCGGCAGCGGGCGGACGCTCCCCGAGAGGGACCCGCTGTGCGACGGTGAAACCTACCCCCTCTACAACAAGAGGCGCTGCGGAACCGTTCCGTCGCTTTTAACGGCCCGGGAGGGAGCGTGCCCGCACAGTGCTAGCTGCTGCTCCCGGCTCAGGGGCCCGGAAGCTGCCTGAGAGAAAATGTCCCACTGAAGCGTCCTGGGGTGGGGGGCGGGGGTGCAGCAGGCTCTCCTCTAAGAACAGCTCCCCAACCCCACCCACACTCCCAGCCAGGCCTGGGTGGGATTTGGGTGCGGGGTGTGCCATGGAAAGTTAAACTTCTACTGTTCAGCCACCAGGGGGCGCGGTATCGTGCCGGACAGAGCATCGCAGGCTCCGGCGGAACACACCTGGAACAAAGCCAGCCCGTACCCCCTGCATAAGTCTGTGGCAATATTATTCCACTGGACGTGTCCCTTGGTTACTGTTTGATGGACACTGTATTGCATGGGAAAGCCGCTGTTACCGTCTCTGTAAAGTGGGGACGAACAAGCGAGCCAGAGCTGTAGTCTGCACTATTTTTCCCCTCTTAGCAGCTGGCTAGGATTTCATGGGGTTGAGAATTAAAATAGTCTCTCAAATACTAGGCAAATCAGCAACAAACTCCAATTTTGACCTTCTGCAGAGAACAAAGGTTTGAAAGTGCTGATGCAATCTCATTATTTTCTAAGGGTCAGTTTATATTCTGCAAAGCCACACAATGTCAGTATGCATCAGTCCTGATATTTTTTCCAGTTTTAATACTGTGTGCCTTAGAAGGCTTAGATGCACCACCCTCAGAAACTAACATTTTATTTCTATGATTGTTTTCCCCTCTCAGCACTTCACAGCTATTACCAAATTTATGTTCACAATGCTGTGGTGAGGTAACAAGTTACTGTAATCTCCATTTTCAATGAGGAACAAGAAAAGTGATTTGCTCACATCTCTTGAATCTTACTCTGATATGCTTTAATCACAAAACTATCCACAACAAGCATTGCAGTTTTCTTCAAGTGGCAATTGTCATGAACTGAAACTCAAGAACTTTTTAGGTTTGGAGTTGCAAGGCCACCTATTGAGTCAACATGTGAAATGAATTGAGTCATACATGTGGATTTTTGGGATTCTCAACAGAGAAGCTCAGAAGAATACACAAAAATCACTTTCCTGTCTTTCAGTGCAGGGGGATTTTCCAGTTGACTAAAACTGTTTACTAGAAGCATCAATATGCACAATAAAAGTCCCTATGTTGGTCCTGTGTTAAAAGATGTGCCTAATGATTTTTAGGCATCATTCAGAAGCAAGGTCACAGTGGAGACTTAAACAAATCACTGTACTCTTTCTAATAAGAGAATCATACTTCAATAATAGTTCGCACCTCTGTTGCACCCAAGGATATCTACTATGCAAACAAGTAAGGAATACAGGAATTGCCACACCCTTCCAGACTATTGTTCCATTATTCTAATATCATATCTGGTGCTCATAAATGGCCAATACCAGATGTTCAGAATAAAGTGCAAGGAATACCACAATGGAAAATTATGTAATAACTTGTGACAGGGGAAGAGTTTCTTCTTAAACTTAGTGGTTAGCTTATTCTGTAAAGGAGGAGGTTAGATGTCCTAACACTTTTATCCTACCTTGTACAACTATGAATGTTCTTGCCATCCATTTTTAATCCTAAGTACTTGTCCTCAGTGATATTTTGTTGGTAATGAGTTCCACCCATAACCCCTAAAAACACATCCCCATTTTTAACATCCTTGGATAAAACAAATAATAGAATCATTAGTGCATGCTGTTTTTTTCCTCAGATAGATGACAACCAAGTGGGATAGTTAAAGATGCAAGGCCAAACAGGCTGTGGAGTTTGCAGTAAACTGTTTTATTACTACTATAATTCTGAAGGCTGTGTAAGTCAATAGTGTTATGCTAACAGTGAGTTTGGACCAGAGCTATTTCTTTAAAAACTGACATGTTGTGAATTGGTTTTACAAGTGATGGATGCTGCTTTATAGTAAACATTTCTAGAAGCATTAACTCAGAGACATCTAACCTACAATATGAATGAAAACATTTAAAAGGGAAATAAGAGCCCATCATCAACTGCATGGATTGATTTAACTCAGAAGCAGGAAACCTTGATTTAAATAATCAGTTACAGTCTTGTTTTATATTTACATTTTTTTAGTTATTTCTCCTCAAGAAAAGCTGGTTTGGACTGGTTGATAATCCCTGAAAAATCAACTATTTTTAACTAAATATAACCTTTATACAAAATTTAAGATTTGGGGTTTTTTTTTTGGTACTAACCAGGCCAATGCGTGTAAGTATATGTGTGTGTATACAACACACACTTATTTTAACAATTATACAGCTTAATATACATTTATTCAGTGTTTATTTTTACATTTATATTCAGAAATACATCATTCATCCTTTTCTATTTACCAGTTAATTTTTTTACTTGTGGTTTGTGTCAAGATTCATTTTGCAATAATGTATCAAATAGATGAATGCATTACATTTAAACTGAGAAGCAGCTTGCATGAATGACTTCTCACCAAAGGTTTATCATAAACTTTTAATACCTACAAGAAAAAATGCACATCACAAAAGTTAATTTTTACTTCATCTACTAAAGCTGCTGCTACATAATTTGCCTGTTTTCAAGAAACAAAATTCAGATTGGAAGTAAACATTTGAACTATGAGCATGCAACAGACAGAAGTTAGACGAAACATCTACATCCAAATCATTATTAAAATGTATCCTAATTGTAATGTTTAAGTTATCACCAACATATACCATGCTATAAAATGCCCTTTAAAAAAGTCACAAATGCAAGCAAATTATTGTATCCTCATTTTCTAGTAGGAAGTTACAGTGACAATTTCCCAGATAGACTAGAGGTTTCTAAACTAAAACATGTTCCAACTGGTCTCAAAGTAAATTTTTTTTTTTGTGTAGAAAATTTTTCTAGGAAGTTTAGAAAGATAAATCACTATGATAAAAAATGTTACAATACAATTTTTTTACATGTTAAAAATAAAATATTTTCTTTAGGCCCAGCGCACAAATTTAGAATAGTTAGATTTCCCAAGGTTAGGGGAATTACTAAGAGAACTCTCCTTTTCAGCTTTTGGGATATATTCATCTCTTGATACATGTGAAGTATGTATGTAAGCCCCATATTCATGAAGATAAGAATGTACTACACTTGCACGCTTGTTACATTGTAAGAGCTCCTTTCAATTTTGAGTTTCTCAAATTGAAAAATCTGTACTCATCTATTTGATGCGATATTTCTAACAAGGTATAAAGATGAAATGGAGTGAGAAGTCATTGAGAAGTATTGCAATTTGAGACCTTTTAGTCTCCCTTCACCCCCACGTGAACATAGATAGAACTTCAGTAGTAGCTTTTGACATCAGTCCAGAAGAATGTTCACTTAATACATGAGTCTGCTATTGCTTAGTCCCACATGGAAACCATCCAAAAAAAAAGTTAAAAATCCTGCTTTGTTTTTCCTGGGAGATCAGTGTTAGTCTGAGACATTCTTGACTAAAAAGCATATTTCCCCTGTTCAAACAAACAAACCAACCTAATTCTGTAAAAAAGGAGGTTGGACTATAACCCACAGTGTTACTAATACCCAGATATTTTAGATCTTTATGAGAAATACACCAGTTGTACTGTATATTTATATATTATGTATGGCACATTAATCCCATATGGGCAAAGTTTATTTTTAATTAAAAATATACTGTATATAAAACATTAGGAAGATACTTGCAAACTTGTACCAGACAAAGTTTATATTTTTTACATTTAAAAATAGGACTAATTCACTATTTAATAGGTCACAAATACTATCATTATATATTTGATTAATTCTGATCAAGATAAAAACATTTTACATTGAATATTTCAGCACTCATGTCCAATAATGTGAGATATGCAAAATAATTTGTCTACATTGTGTAGACTTCTAGAAGTTTATTCCTATATCAAAGGTCCAATTCAACAGTCTCTGCAAGACCTCAGTGACTTTATAGGGCCTGCTCCAAAGCCCATTCATGACAGTATGAGTCTAAGGTCTCAGGTCAACTTTCAGGCTGCAGTATTGGCCTAATTCATATGGAATTAATAGCTTTTGGCTTACATTTTTAGAAGTGATCAGTGCTCCAGTAAGACATTTAAATACGTGCTTAACTTTAAACTCAAATTGTTCTATTGAAGTCAATAAGGCTACTCTTGTGCATAAATGCTTTCAAGATCAAAGACTTAAAAGTCCCAATTCAGAGGTGCCTAAGCACCTCTAAAGATCAAAGGTGCAACTGCTGTATATAAAAAAGCAGATTAGGTCTCCAAATGTTTAATTAAAGGACAATAAGACCTCTAATAGGTAACTTTTAGAACCATTTGTTTGTCTAAGGAAACTGAAGTCAGCATCCAAGTTAGTTTTCCAAGGAATACAAATGTTTAGACTGTCATCTTTAATTATTGGATCACATTAATTCTGAAATGTTTCTATTTTGCAAGCCCATATTCACACTATCATTGGTAAATTTAACACCAATACAGTAATGTTGGCATGTGCTAGTGAAATATAGGCCAAATTCTGATCTCCAAAAACGACTACTAGGATTTGACCTAATTTGATTCTTTGCTTTGTAACAAGTTCAATTACACTATATTTTCCTCTCTAAGTCTTTCAAGAAGTGATTCATATTGTTATGTAGTGAGTCACCAATAAAGCACTCTACATACATTTGAACTAAAATTGTCATCTTATGTCATTGCACCAGTATGGCTACATCTACACTGCAGGCTTCTTGTGCAAGAAGCATTTTGCACAAGAGTTTTTGCGTAAAAACTTCTTGCACAAGAGCACGTCCATACCTCAAAAATGCATCGCAAAAGTGATGTGCTTTTGCGCAAGAGAGTGTCCACACTGCATGGACGCTCTTGTGCAAGAAAGCTCTGATGGCCATTCACAGAATGGCCATCAAAGCACCTGTGCTTTTTCCCATAGGAGTTTCTTGCACAAGAAACCCCTCTGGAGCATCCACACTTGCCTTTTTGCGCAATAGCTGTAGCGCAAAAGGGAGTTATGCCTCGTAGAAGGAGGTTTACCTACACCGGCAAAAGCCCTCTGTTCTGCCATTTTACTGCTGATTTACTTGCGCAAAAGCGCATTTGAGGCGTGAACGCGCCGCACAAAAACCTTACAGTGTAGATGTAGCCTAAATGTAATGTATTTAGTACGTTTGTTATGAGTACCATTGATTTAACTGTAATAGTGGCAAAACCAGGAGGTACCTCTCCAAATCTATACTAAGTCAAAAATGCTTTCTTAGGAAGAAGAAGAACACACTTATTGTGATCAGGTACAATGAGTATTAAAATCCATTAAACAGATTTAGTCCATGAAACGTATATATATATATATATCTCTATATATAAAATGTGTTGCCTTCCAATGAATTCTGGAAGCTTTACCTGTATACATTACAGCCAGTCCCCAAGTTACGAACGGTCGATTTACGACCATTCGTACTTACGACCAAACGTCCCATTAAGCGTTTGTAAAGGCGGTCCCCGAGTTACGAACGCGATCCGCACTTACGAACAGTGGGGTTGCATGTAAATGAATGGGGTCTGACTTACGAACACCTCGAATTATGACCAAGTGTTTGGTCCGTAACTCGTTCGTAAGTCGGGGACTGGCTGTATAGGGTTTATTCTCCTTTGGATACACCTCTGTCTATCCCTGTCTCAGTAACAATCACTGAAGTAAATTATACACATTGAGGGAACAGAGTTCACAATATATAATAAATACCGTGAAGGGAAAAGGGGTGGATGCACAACCAGATCATTCTTTTCCCTCAATTAGTAGAAGCATCAGGTTCTGTTTTCCCTATTGGTGCCTCACTAAAAAGCAGTTTCCGAAGAATATTTGCATAGAATGGTCCATACACTTGCTTATTAAAATTCACAATGCTTGCATACTGAGATCCAACAGACTCTATCTCTGCCTGAATCACAGCAAGGCCTCCTGGAAGTGTAGGCATACATTTCTGAATGCCTGAAGGAGTAAGCAGGCTTTTCATATATAACTGGATTCGTTTATCTGAAACAGAGAAGATAACTCAATTCAGGACAGAATAGACCATATACATGTAAATCCAAAAAGCATTAAGCCACAGTTGCCTTAGAAATATTTCACACACTAGCACATGGAAGAATCAAAACAAGCAGACACACAGCTTCAATGCTACCTTTCCCTATCTTTCTCTCTTTATTTTCAATTCAGAACAAAGTCAAATTTTGCCCATTGTAGAGAGGAAACCTTCAGGTTGAGGATTAGGATTTATGTTGTGAAAGATGTGCAACTATAATGAAGACTGAGTTAAACCAGGAGGTAGATACTTCACTGTTGCATACAACCCGCAATTAAATATTAACTAATATTCCCCTCTGAAATCCTGACATTTCTAGGTTCACAGAGAACACTCCAGAATCATTGAGAGAATTTGGCTCATACTTCTGGACTCTTTCTAGCTTTGTTGTCCTCCCTGCCCCAGCAATCTTTCAGAAGACTGTTTTAATATAAACCATAGAAGCAGCACAGGTTTGTACACTTTTTATGACCCAATATTTACTGTAAGAAAGTTATTTTCATTAACATTTTCACAATAAAAACACAATGTTTAACTTAATACACTAAAGTTTACAGTATGGATGGGCAATTAGCCTTCATTTATTTTTAAAAAATTATGCATACAACTAGAGAACCACATAAATTATACTAACCAATCAGGAAGCTGATAGGATTATCTTCTTCAACAATGCTACAGATCTGACCTATTAGGCTGTTTTGAATTTCCATATTGAGAGTGGGAAATCCTCTCTCAGACAGGGACCTGTTCACTTCACTGCAAATCTGAACACCTACTGTGTTCAGAGCTTCCTTCAAATCAAATGCTCTGAAAAGAAAAAAAAAAAAAGTTTTAGCATTTAATTGCAACAGTTCTTATTCCATCTGATAGCTCTTTTGACATCCCTTCCCATTTTCTTTTTAAATTAATCATCTCCAATAAAGTAAGAGAGCCAAGTGGATTTTTGCACACGGTCAGATTTTTCAGATATCCTGAAGATTTGTGTCTCACAAGAGCAGATCCCACTGGCAGGGATGTGAGGGAGGAGGAAGAAAAAGGACTGCTCATATGATTAAATTCTATTCACTTCAATTAGACTAATATGTGTGCTCAAAGTTAAACATGCACTTAAATACTGTGGTCCCAGTCCAGGAAAATATTTAAATATACTTATAGGAACCTGGTTCACAGTTCAAATTGCCCAAGTAATGACTGACAGTGTTGTTACAACCAAACAGCTGTTTGGTGGCATGTGTGAACCAAGTTTCTATTCTTAATGCCAGTTCATACAGAGCAGTGTCCACAACACACACAAATCACTATCACCACAATTTGTAACACTAGCAGCAGTCACAGAAGAGGAACCAGGGATTGAATGAATAATGTGAAAGGCTGAAGTAGAGCAAAATGATGAAGGTCACGCTGCTACTGTCTATGCTGACTTGAATGGTGCATAAGTGAAGGAATTTCAGCATTATGCACTGAATTTGGGGTCAGATTTTCAGAACACAAATTGTAAAAAAGGATTAAACTATATGCACGTATTAGGCAACTGTTTGCACTAGTATACATGTGATACATAACAGATTATTACTATCAGGTATAGTCACAGCAGTAACAAGGTGCACAGGCTATACAACATTTTAACTGTTTCTTTTAAAAAAAAAAAATCAGTAAAGTTTGTTAAGAGCCACTTGGCCTTTTTCCTTTAAAGGAGAGGAAAAAAAAAAGTTAGAAAAAAGAACTTACTCCTTGTTCATTCCCTCCAGGAGAACAGCTGAAATCCTTTTTAATTTGTCAGCAAAGTCAGGTAAGCTCACAATAGATGCGCCCACCATATTGCTAGTTATAAGAGATACACAGGCTATAATCTGTAATGCATTCAGCTTCTCCTTCAACTTCTGAAGACGAACTTCATCCGTTACTAATGTCTAGAATTAGAATAGCATTGATTATGTTAGTGATACCAACTGAGACTTAAGATAATGCCCAATCAAGTAATTTGAGGGGGATAGAGCGGAAGCTATTTTCATGCAACATTGCTTAAATTTTCAGCTGCATTCATAAGTCACAAAATTCACAGTAATTACAGCCAGTCCTTTTATGTATATCGTATTAGATGGTTGTTTTAAAATATAACAATTAATTTTTAATGAAGATTTTTTAAAAATAATCAAGAAATAGAAAAGTTTATGGATGAGTCCTGCCCTCACTCTTGCCATTTTATAGCAAGTAAAGAGATCCAGAGTTGCATATTGCTCTTCTCTCCAGTCAAGATTGGCTGGATTCCTCCTGCTTTCCTAACTCTTTTTTAAAGATAAGAATCCCATAAGAATACACTATGAATCAAAGTAGTGGGTTGGCCATTTTCTCTGAAAGTTCTGATCTCTTGCAGAGAATTCCAAATTAACAGGACGCATATCTCTGAACTGTTCCCTGTTACAGAGATATTTCACCACTGAAGATAATGGTACCATCATTGCAGCGGAATGTAGCTGTCATAAGAGAGGGTGATTAAACAGGCTGAGCTGGTCATTCAAGGAACTTAGGCCAATGACATACATGGGTAGAAGATGGGCACTAAAGCTTTGACTGTGACCCAGTATGGAACAGGGAGCCTGTCAGTCACAGAGCAGAACACTGGGTTCATGTGCTCTTTGTAGCCTGCACTGATGAACAACTGAATGCAGTGTTCCAAACTAACTTCTGTTTTCAAAACCTAGGCTACAGTTTTCATTCATAAGAAGAGAATGAAGACAAATCAAGTCTATAGCCCACATATGCATGGAACTTGAGAGGTAAGTACAAATCTGGCAGGAAGAAGAGCAGACTTCTT
This sequence comes from Pelochelys cantorii, assembly GCA_032595735.1. Lineage (NCBI taxonomy): Eukaryota > Metazoa > Chordata > Testudines > Trionychidae > Pelochelys > Pelochelys cantorii. Next base: position 250,352,353 of record CM064326.1, on the reverse strand, counting down.
GCCAACATTAGATGGAAGTATTTTATGCAGCTTGAAAGCTTGTCTGTCTTATGAACAGAACTTGGTCCAACAAAAGGTATTTCCTCATCCACTTTGTCTTTCAGATAGAAGAGGACATTTTTTACTGCTCTGGGCATAAGGATATTCAGAAACTATAAACTGTTCAGGTGAATATGGATACTGCAAATGCTTCACCATCTCACAGCAAATGTCCTTCAATGTGAGGTTATTGAGTTAGAAAGTGCCCACCAGCATCACTTTCTAGGTTTAATTGCAGCCAGCTGGTCTTCATTCGTTGATCTTCTCAGCCAAGTAGATAGCTAGCAGGTAGATAAAAACATCCCTAATTATACACTTCATTGAGCTAGGCATCATATTGTTGAACAGGATTGATCCCCCGGGGGACTCTCCAGATGGCAGAGCAGGTGCCAATCATGATTCTATATATGGCCTAAGAGGAATGACCAATTCTTACTAGCAGGTCCCTGCTAATACTACCTATTCCTGGCACAACAGCAGGATTCCATGGGCAAATGCCTTAAATGCTACAGAAAAGTCCAGTAATATCAGAACAGATGCACTGCCTTTGTCCATGGCAAGGAGATTGTTCATAATGTGAGTTGCTGTCCTATTAATTCAACCTTGGAGAAAATTCTTTAGCCATTAATATTAGTCTGCTCTTATCACAGTTAAAGTAACTAGCAAGGCTTTTGCAACAGAGGAGAAAGCATGCACACAAGTGCATCCGCACACATGGTATCACCAAACAACTGACACTGCATCCGCACACATGGTATCACCAAACAACTGACACTTACCAGGAATGTGCTCCTCTACAGCTTGAACCTCTTAAAAAAAAAAAAAAAAAAAAAAAAAAAAAAACCAGGACTCTCTGGTCCAGTAGGACCATGGACATTGCTGATCTAGAGAGCCCTGGCTGGACAGGTTCAGGGGCTGGGCTGGTGGCAGGGAGTACAGCCCTGGCAGTAGTGGGGCTGGCAGGGTGGGGAGCACAGCCCCATCTGGGAGTGCACCCCTGGCATCTGTGGGGCTGGCACAATGGGGAGCACAGCCTGCCAGAGACAGTGAGATCAGCAGCCAGGATCATAGCCCTTACCAGCAGGGGCTAGCAGCACAGCCCTGGATGTGTCCAGCATAGCTGGGAGTGCACCTGGGCCGGAGGCAACAGGGCCAGCGAGGACTGATAGCCCTGGCTGAGGCCAGCATAATGGGGAGGATAGCCCCATCTGGGCCTGAGGCAGCAGGGCTGGCACCCAGGAGCACAGCCCGGGCCAGCGGCAAGAGTGTAGTTCTAGCCAGGGTCAGTGTGCTGGGGAGTGTAGCCTAGTCCTGGGCAGGGAGTACGGCCGCAGCAGGCTGGGGGCAGTGGGCCTGTGGTAAGGAGCAGGGCCACCAGCTGGCAGGGGGCCTTGACCTCCCCTAGTCTGGTAAACTCTGTGATTGGGAGGTCCCACCAGCACTATGAAACCAGGACATTTGTGGAATTATTTGGCAAGAGAAGTCCTATAGGAGAGTTCCATGACTTCTAGTGTCATTATCAGTACAACTGCTGAACCAGCACTTTCATGCAGTTAGAATGGAGAGTAAATTTTGAAGCATTTGGGATAATTTAAGAAGAATCATAAGAATTCACTTCTTACCTCTGGAATTGCTTTTTTCTGATAATCCCATTGCAACAGTTTCAAGTAGCCATTGTTTAGCACCAGAGTAGGACTGAGACTTGGTTTAGAACTACCAATAGCACCAGGGGACGAAGTGGTTTCACAAGAAACAGACAACAACTCATCTTTTATTGACTCCTTTATCCACTCTGTTGTTAGATCCAGAGCACCTAAATGATAACAAAAGTTCCACACAGGTTTATTATACACTGACACATAAAATTGTACAAGTATATTGACAAGTAACTTAAGTGAATAAGATAGCTCCATTTCTGATCTATAAATACACTGCAATGGACTGTTAAGTCAGTGGTGACCAGCTGGTGCTTCTGAGCAGGTTATAAAACCCCACAGCAGACTAGCTGCACTGGAGGCATAAGCAAGATTTAAAAACACAGTTACCTGAACCTTCAGCAAGTCTAGAGCATTAACAATCAATGTCATCAGTTTTCCGTCCTCTTCCAAAATGTCTCAACAATGGTTTAACTGCATTATCTTTACTCTGCACAAGACTCATTTGTACCTTCACAACATTTAAACATTTATTTTCATTAGAGAGTAGTATCTGATGTACTATGCTTAATTTTGGACTTGATTCTGCCTCTGCCTACTGCCAATTACACACCATGCAATGGCATATATTCTGGAAAGGCCAGCACAAGATAGTGGTTCCGTATACTGCAAGATAAAACTGAGCCCTACATATGCAAAACTGTTTTAATCAGATATCAAATGCTTTGATTGCAGGAACCAGTTCCTCACAAACTATCATTTTGGTGTTGTCTTATGCATTTACAACAGCAACAACCAATAAAGTCAGCATTTCACAACTGTTAGTTATCATACAAAGGTATGATGTGGTCACATTTTCCCCCAGGTGTCCTGTTCAACAGATGTCTATAATAACAGAGTGAAAGGTTGGCTTTAATGGTTTCCACTTTATCTTATTAACTGAAAACATCATCATACATACTTGGCGTTTCTTCAAGAATTTCTTGGAATTTTGTTCTTTCATAGTCCACCAAGTTACGCTGAAGCTGTGGTCTAAGATTTTGAATTGTATAATTAACCATATCCATTTTCATGAGATCCAGAACGTGGAATATTTGTCTGAAAGCAAAGACAATGTTACAGTGCAACATTTTGAAGTTTCAAGACGTATAACAGGCTGTTCTTCAAGAGCACATGAGTTCATGTACATATCTTTGATTTGTTTTGTAGTCCTTTCACCTTAGAGAACAAGCTCCAAGTAACTGAAGAGAAAGTATTGGCACACAGGCCTGCCAACACAGAGGATAGGTAAAGGGGGCAATTGCTCTGGGGCCCAGTGGTTCAGAAGGGCCCAGAGCTTCCTGCCATTACAGCAGCAGCAGTGGTGGTGGTGGCTGGAGCCCTGCGCCCTTTAAAATCACTGCTGGAGCCCTATGCGGCGCACACCAGGCAGTGCTGAGGGCTGCCTAGGTTAGGCGCAGCATGCACGGGGGTTGCATAGGGAAGGCTAGTCCCAGCCTCGCCCTGTCCACCCAAGCCCCTGCCCCTTATTAATTTAAAATATTTTTACCCTTCCTCTCTATTTAAAATATTCAAAGTGGCTTACACATTTTTAAACACACTATATATTAGAATAATACACAAAACCCCAAAAGTGGGGAGGGCATAAAGCCTGCTAAGACACCTCTGGAGGAGGGTGTGCACACACACACACACACACACACACACACACACACACACAAACTCAAGCACCAGTAAAAGCATGGATAAAAAGGGTGGCTTTAACCTGGTGCCAAAACAGTGCCAGCCTTGGCACCAGGTGAATGTCCCTAGGAAGAGAATTCCATAGTTTGGGGGCAAAGGCTGAGAAGGCCCTGCTCCAAGTAGATGTTAACCTTATCTCCATGGCTACAGCTATACTGTAGCCTTCTTGCGGAAAAGCTTATGCAAATGAAGCGTAGAGTGGAATATTGCCATGCTTCATTTGCATAATTAATTAGCAGCCACTTTTGCACAAGAGGTTTTTGCACAAAAAGGAGCTGCGTCGACGGCTCCTATTTGCTCAAAAAACCCCTCTTGCGCAAGAGTTGTTCTTCCTGAAAAAATGAGGGTCGAGCAGCATGCCCCCTACCTTCTGAAAACTTCCTGACAGGTAAGATCGGGACTACCACGAAACAGTGCCTCCAATACCCAACTCCTCCAGGTGCTCCAGAAGTAAACCATGGTCAATAGTATCGAAAGCCACTGAGAGGGCCAAGAGAATCAACAGGGCTGCACTCCCCCTGTTTATCTCCCAGTGTGGGTAACCAAAGCAGTTTGTGTTCCAAAACAAGGCCTGAAGCCAGACTGAAATGGATCTAGATAATCCATTTCTTCCAAGAAATCTTGGATTTGTAACGTCACTTCCCGCTCGAGTACCTTGCCTCGGAAGGGAATATTAGCAACTGGGCAATAATTATTCCAATCGTGTGGGTCCAAGGAAGGCTTCTTAAGGAATGATTTTATCACCGCCTTTTTCAAAGTGGTGGGAACCATCCCAGATCTAAAAGAAGCATTAATAATACCCTGGGCCCAACCAGTCATCCCTTCTTGGCTTGATTTAATAAGCCATGAAGGGCAGGAGTCAAGTGAGCACGTGGTTGGTCACACCTCTCCAAGCACCCTGTCCACATCCTCAGTCTGCAAAAGTTGAAACTGAGCCAAAGAAAACCAACTAGGCGACGTGCTCAATATATTACGTACACCACTTACTTGATAGCTAGAGTCCAAGTCAGACTGCACATGAGTAATCTTATCTGCAAAGTGCTTCACAAATAAGTCAGAGAGACAACCCCCCTTTCACCTTGCCAAGGGGTCTAGCAAGTCTGCTGGCATTGCAATTACTTTCATGGTAGTTTATATCCCCAAGCATCTTGGAGAGAGAAGTAATGTATTGAGATATTTGGTGTAAATTACAAAAAGTAGGACAAAGATGTTGCACGATCAAGAAAGGAGTGCCACAGGCCAATAACAGAAGTGTTTCTTCAAAACCTATCAAAGCCCAAACAAACTGAAATGTAAAAAGTCTAGCAACTCACACACCTCATTCCCTCCTACTCAACCACTTTACTCCCTGTAAGCATGCCTAAGCGATAGCAAAAACAATCAAGCAATAAACTATTCTTCATATTATAGAGCTAATACATCTGAGACTAATCCAGATTTGTCAGTCAAACTTTAAATAGGGAAGTCTTTACTGGAGGGAATAGTGCAGCCAGGAAGAATTGAGCTTCAATTTCATATTCCAAATGGAGTGTACATTCTCCTCCCTCCACTCTGTCAGTTCTAAACAAGAACACTCACTCATCTTTTAATTTGTAAGAATAAGCAAGTTTGATATGGAAACATGTAAAACACATGAAACTGTGTGAGGCTTTGTTTTGTTTTTAAAAACAGTGACAATTTTCAGGGTCTGACAACATTTTAACATATGCCTTTGGAAAAAAATATGCTTGTCCAAAAACCAAAACAATTAGAACTCTTAGATTAAGTATCACATTACCCAACTCTACTGTTGACCTAAACCAATGCCTCTTTCAAATGAAAGTATTTAGGCAGTTTCTTAGCTTAGCCTACTACTCCAATTTAATGCTGGATTAACTTTTGCAGGGCCAGAGAGGGCATGGCAGGGTCTGGACATGAGGCGCTTACCTGGCACCTGCTCTTGAGAGCACACATGGCTCTGCACCTCATGCCACGCCCAGACACTGCCCCCTGCCGCTTTAGGAGTGGAAAAGCTGCAGAGGAAGTGTGTTGCTGTGCTGCCATGCCCCCAGCTGGGGAGAGGAGGAGTGGTAGCATGCAGAGCTTGCTTCCTCCTCCCTACCACAGGTGTTCCAGAATTAGGGATACATGGAGTACAGAGGTTCAAGTGTATTTTCTAAACATTCAGAAACAAAAAATTTGAAAAGTAGCCAAACACCAACCTCAACAACTCTACAATATTGCCAGTTGCTTTTAATTGTTTTATATCATCGTCTCTTATTGGAGCACATAATTTTCCCATGGTGTTGATTACATAGTTAGCTAGCCCAAGAACATCAACAGCATTATGCTCGACCTGCTGTCTTAAAAGATCTGCATCCAGTACTTCACAGATTTGGTTTCGAATCCTGTTCGCTCCAGGAGTCAAAAATGACAGAAGAGTCTAAAGTTCAAAAACAAAAGCAAAAAAACCCACAAGACATTAACGAGTGCAATAATATGAGACCAGTAAGTTCCTCGTAAGTGTGATGATATGAAAGAAGCTTTTTGAAGAATATAAAGATAAATGGTAGAGCCTGACTGCAAATCAGTAAGTTGGGAAGGCTGTTTTACTTAGCAGGATGGGAGAAAGGGTACAACATACAGATCCATGAAGCTGGTGAAGACAAGTTTACTAGCTTGCTGGCCAAGACCACTGCAGCCTTAGAACAGGTGGCATACCCTTACATCTTTTCTAAAAGATGTAATGATTTAGTATCCGGATTTCCAGTAATAAGGGAAGATCTTGATCCTATTTGGTAAATTGATGTCTAGCTTTGTATTATAAGCATACTATAGTACTATATCACAGCTCCACATGAAATCATTTGCAGGACTGGGGTCTAAGATGTCAACACAAGACTATTGGTGGCATAAGGGGGTAAAAGACCAACTTGCCTCCTTAATTTCTTCAAAGAGCTTGATAGCATGATCATATTCTGGAGGATCTTCATTCAGTTCTGACTCCAAAAGATCCCAGAATGCCTTATGTACAATTTGTTTCACTCTACCCTCCAAACTGCAAGAAAAAAAAAATCAACGTGCACAAAAGGATTTAAAGAAGAAAACAGAGTTGGAGGAAAAAAAATCCATGTACATAATCTTTTAAATCAGTCCAATGACCAGGTGGAGAGCCATCATCATATTTGCTAACTGAAAGATCTATATCTGCAACTATATCATACTTGTACCACAAGTAGAATTAAAATGAAAGGTTTCTAGGAAAATCCTGATATTGCAGAACATGATGCTAGAAATTCAGTATTTGGCTATAAAAGACATTTATCCCACCTCTGTATTAAACCAATTCCACTAGCCTGGTACGATTGAATAACATGTTTTGGGAGAAGTATTTTTGTTGTATATATAAAACAAGAACCCTAACTTGTTATCAATAATGATCCCATTGTATTCTTGTAAAAACTGGCTCAGTATCACAGCCAGATTCCATTTTAATTTTTAATCTCTGAATATTCTCACTATAGTCTAAACTAGGTATGTAAATTATTCTTCTCTTCCTTCAACTTCCCAGAAGTCTTTTAGCACGTGGAGCAGCATGAGTACGGTGTTCATTACTTAGATGAGCATACATAGCATTTGAACTACTGAGTAAGCTGTATAGCTAAAAGGCATACACAGTAAAACTCCAATTGTCCGGCATCCAGTGGTCCGGCACTCCCGATAGTCCGGCACCAACTGGAACCCGGAAGTGCTCCGGCCAGCCGGACAATTGGAGCTGCTCCGTGCCGCTTCCCCAAGTCTGCTCCGGAAACTGACCAACGGGGGACTTGGAGGAAGCGGCACGGAGCAGAGCAGCTGGGGTGCTGCCGGGTTGGTCCCACAGCGCCGCCCCTCACCCCCCTGCTCGGTGCCCGGCAGCACCCCAGCTGTTCTGCTCCACGCCGCTTCCCCAAGTCCACCGCTGCTGAAACTGACGAGCCCCACGAAGCAGAGCAGCTGAGGTGCTGCCGAGCACCGAGCAGGGGGGTGAGGGGCGGCACCCCAGCTGCTCTGCCCCACGGCTTCCCCAAGTCCGCCGCTGCTGAAACTGATGAGCGGCGGACTTGGGGAAGCGGTGGGCAGAGCAGCTGGGGTGCTGCCAGGTTGGTCCCGCAGCGCCGCTCAGGTGAGGGGCGGCGCTGCAGGACCAACCCGGCAGCACCCCAGCTGCTCTGCCCCACCGCTTCCCCAAGTCGCCGCTGCTGCTTGCAGCCCCAGCTGGCCTGTCACCGGCAGCTGAACGGGGCTTCTCCTGCCTCCCTGCAAAACGGCAGAGGGTTCCCCCCACACCACACCGTTCCCCGCCGACCCCCCGCGCCCCAGACCCGTCACAGCCCCCTTGCCGGAGTACCTCCTGATACTCCAGCATATCCGATAATCCGGCAGCCCCTGGGTCCCAAAGGTGCCGGATTATCAGAAGTCTACTGTATGTCACATATGCTGCAGTTGTACAACTTTATCCCCCACTATGTCCTTCCCAGAAGTCTTAGGATTGGAAAGAAACATTAAAAGGTAGAGTCCAAAAGTGGAGTGTATACCACATTGTTTACATATCCCCTCCTTTATAAATAAGTCAGAGCATCACATGCCCTAGGAGAAGAAAGTATGTTAGTCCTACTAAATTGAAGCACTTGTGCCACAATGTTCCAGCCTTGACAGTTCCCGGTAAAGTCTGAAACATCTTGACAGGTTGTACACCTTCAGTCCTACTTTCTTTGTGCACACACACATACCCCCATATCAATTTCTGAAAAAATTATAAAGACTCTCTAACTTACCTGTTCCGTGGGAGGTCTACATGTTCCATGTGAAAGTTTTCATTTACAGCAATTTCATGAGCTAGAGTCAAATTTGACAAGTTTCTTGCAGCAGCCATCAGTTCATCAAATGTAACAGTTTTTGGAGGGCTTGTTGCTGTAATGAAAGAAAGGAAATGGGGGTCACAAGTCAGTTGTTGGGAAGTTCAAATTTTAAAAGAGAGATTAGACTGCTAAAAGCAGTCATGCAAATTGTAGTTGGGCATGACATTTTATTTCCTGTTAACTGGGCACTGATTTATGAGAAGCTAACTAAACTGGGAGTTCTTTGGACCTCCTTAAAATGATCTGGTAAATGAATGTCCTAACAGCTCATCCTTGGAAGGTACAAGACTCTCATTGCATGGTTTGAAGTGCAGCAGTTTAGTTTGATATTTTGGCTAACATATCCCTTTGACTATAAAACGTGGGACCCAGTACATAACAGATTGCCCAGAGTTTTGGACTGGCAGGTTTTACATAACAGTCAAAATAAGTAAGGATAAATGTGCGCAGCCTATACACATTACTGAGTAAACTGATGCATTTCTCTCCATAATCACTGTAAGCACAGTCTGAACTCATTACTTTGAGATATGCAGCTTCTATTCCAAAGCATATGCCACAATGTCTTTGACCCACTAATCATGTCTCTTATTAAAGAACTTATGTTGTAAATGACATAATACAGAATACCAAATTATGTACACACTCTTCCTTGAAAGAAGGCTTGATTGCTCACAAAGTATACAAAGTTTCTAAAATAAACTTCTGTAGTTTACTTTTCATATTTGGGAAGTGTGCTTTTGAGAAGAGTGACATAGTATATTCCCTGTTCTAAATACAAACTTTGAGTTCCATTAACAAGTTTACTGTTCAACAAATTTGTACATACTAAAAACATTTGTTAGCATCAGTGAAGTTCTCTATATCAAATACGCTTATTTGTAAGGTAGTATTTAATCTCATAAATCATTCAACATAACTTGCTTCTTCACATTTCTATTTTGTGTTTTGACATATTACTGCTCAGTGAAAAAAGTCACACTATTTATTTAACTGCATAATTCTTAAATTTAAAGATTAAATGAAGGCAATCACATCCTTTACACATTGTGCAACATTTGCTGGTTGGACAGAACGGGTACTATTTTGTGACCTATAAGCCAAAGCCAGAATAATCCAAGACAAGAATGCTCTGGCAGGCAAATTTTGGTTATCTTTTAGAATAGAATAGTAACAACTCCTGCATGTACTCTGAAAATCTGCTTGTGTTTCATGATGGCAAGCCATACCCCTTGGGTCTGTGCCGATCCAAACAAGCTGTGCTTTCCTACTAACACTCTTTAAACACCAATTACAAATCCCAAGTCCCACTCCATGCATGGGACACCCAGGAAAATACACAAATATAGGCAATATATTGTATAAGTTAAATCTGCTTACAAGCTGGGGAGGTGGGTTTGCTTGAAGAGTCACTAGTAAAACTCTGCCTTGAATATTCAGAGTCACTGGAAGAAGCTGTGCTTTCAGACAGCCTTGAAGAATCAAAATCACTGTTCTGGTCATCATTGAGGGGCATTCTGAATCACTTCACTTGGTACAGTACACAGAACCTGTAAAGAAATAATTGTACATGATCAACATTTACTAGCACTTTTTATTTTTTGAAAGACTTATTTACAAAAGCAGCAATATTTGAATGTTATGAGAATTGACTGTTACATGTTGCCTACTTTATAAGGGTGTTATGAAGTTTAGTGGATTTGTGAAGTTAAGTGCTTAAGTAAGATATATAAGATTGAGTAAGTCCTAAAAATTAAACTTTCAATTTGGCAAGAAAATGCTGTTCTGAGTTTGGTGTGAGAGCACTTAGATGTCTTCTTAAAAATGAATGTCAGCAGCACTATCCTTTAATCTACTGTTTACACAAAGGGTATTGTGATGTCAGGTGCATCAGAAGCAGAGCTCCCAAACTCTTTAAAGGTACTCCTAAAAGCACTACCCCCTACCGATGAATATAGATGCAGAATAGAACTCTGAAGGCATCTTAGGAGTTTCTGCACTTGGTTAGAAGAGGATACTACACAATCCCTTTCTCCTACAAAGACAACGCTGGGAAGGGAGAAGAGGAAAGGGGGAAGGTGCCAAAGGAGACAGCTGCCCTGGAGCCAATAGTGGCAGCGTTCAGAGCCCTGGACCCTTTGAATCACTGTCAGAGCCCCGAGGGGTGCCTGCCAGGTGGCGCTTAAGGGTGGGTTGGGGAATATTAGCCCTTAGCCCTGCCCCTTCCACCTTTACGTCAGCTTGCTCAGGGCCAGGCAAAGTCTGTTGGCCGCCCTGCCCACAAAGGGTGAGTCTACACTGCACCATTCTTCCGGAATAATGGCTGTTACTCTAGAAAAAACAATACTAGCGTCCACACAGCAACTGCATTATTTTGAAAGAAAATCGAAATAATGGAGGGCTTTTTCCAACGTTGGTAAAACTCATTCCACGAGGAATAACGCCTCTTCTGAAAACGCTCTTTTGGAAGAGGGTGTGTGTGTGGATGTTCCACTGCTGCTATGTCGAAATAGCTCCTCACCAGGGCCATTCAAAGTTATTCCTTCCCAGTGCCTCCTGGGGCTCTAAATCGAGATAGTATATCTACATTAGGGAAGCCTGCCTCAGAATAAGCAAAATAAGCTTGCAGTGTAGATGTACTCAAAGTGACCACAGTTCCAGAAGCAGGGGCAGGAACTATCTCTTTAGGGAGAGAGGAAACTAACACATCCTATAAGGCTATTTAGAAGGTGGGTGCATAACCGGCTGAATAATTGTTCTCAGAGAGCGGTTAGTAATGGTTAACAGTCATGCTGGAAGGGCATAAGAAGTGGAGTTCTGCAGGGGTCAGTTTTGGGACCGGTTTTGTTCATTATCTTCATCAACTATTTAGATATTGGCATAGAGAGTACATTTATTAAGTTTGCCAATGATACCAAGCTAGGAGGGGTTGCAAATGCTTTGGAGGATAGGGTCATAATTCAAAATTATTTGGACAAACTGGAGAAATGGTCTGAGGTAAATACAATGAGGTCTAATAAGGACAAATGCAAAGTACTCCACTTAAGAAGGAACAATCAATTTTATACATACAGAATGGGGAGGAACTGTCTAGGATGGAGTACTGCAAAAAGAGATCTGGGGGTCATAGTGGACCACAAGTTAAATATGAGTCAACAGCATGACATTGTTGAGGGGAAAAAAAAGCAAACGTGATTCTGGGATGCATTAACAGGAGTGTTGTGAGCAAGACACGAGAAGTAATTCTTCCGCTCTACTCTGTGCTGATTAGGCCTCAGTTGGAGTATTGTGCCCAGTGCTGGACACCACATTTCAAGAAAATGTGGAGAAATTGGAGAAAGTCTAGAGAAGAGCTACAAAAATGATTAAAGATCTAGAAAACATGTCCTATGAGGGAAGATTGAAAGAATTGGGTTTATTTAGTTTAGAAAAGAGATGATTGAGAGGGGACATGACAGCGGTTTTGAAATACCTAAAAGGGTGTTACAAGAAGGAAGAGGAAGGAAAAAAAAAATGTTCTCCTTGACCTCTAATGATAGGACATGAAGCAATGGGCTTAAACTGCAGCAAGGGAGGTTTAGGTTGGATATTAGGAAAAACTTCCTAACTGTCAGGGTGGTTAAACACTGGAATAAATTGCCTAGACTTGAGATATTTAAGAGCAGGTTAGACAAGCATCTGTCAGAGATGATCTAGATGGTGCTTGGTCCCGCTGTGAGGTCAAGGGACTGGATTTGATGACCTCTCGAGGTCCCTTCCAATTCTAGTATTCTTTAACTCTAGGATAGAAGACATTCAAATTTATCCAGGGATCTAGAAATGTGCAAGGACTCACCTAAAAGAAGCAAGCCACAGAATGAGACTAATAATTGTGTTCAGCTGGAAATGTCTTTCCCGGGGATGAGATGGGGAAGGGCAGGGGAAACAAGCAAAACAAAAACAAAGTTACTATTACATGTATGGTATATAGCAGCATTTTTCAAACGAAGGGACCTGTGAGCTGCTACATATCAGCGTGTTTCAAACTTTTAACAGACTTAAATAGGAAGTAAATACTTTGGTTTAATTCCACGTCCAGTTGTAAGTAGATAGCCTGTGCAATTACTCTAAATGGAGGTTGGGCAGGACACCAGCACTGGCACAGCTATTCTTGCATAAAGTGCAATGGAATACTTCATGCCCACAGTTAGGGTATGTCTACACTGCAAAGTTAATTCAAAATAACAGCCGTTATTTCGAATTAACTTTAATAGCCTCTATACATGCAAACGGCGATTTCGAAATTAATTCGAAATAGCAGAGCGCTTAATTCGAATTTGGTAAACCTCATTCTACGAGGAGTAACGCCAAATTCGAAATAGCTATTTCGAATTAAGTGCTGTGTAGACACTTAATTCTAAATAGGGGGCCTCCAGCCCTTCCCAGGGAGCCCTGGTGGCCACTCTGGGCACAACCAGGAAAACTTACTCTCCTCTCCCCCAGCCCCGGAGCCATTAAAGGAGTAGACTCTGGCCACAGTGACTGTGCCAGCTCCAAGCCTACCAGCCCAGAGCCAGCAGTGGCCACCGGGGCCCCTGACCCAGTGGCCCCAAAACATAAGCCAGCAAGCCACTGGCAGCCAGCCCTCCACCACTCCCCAGGAGCAGTCTGCCAGCTCCCAGGAGCCTGACAGGGGCTGGAGAAGGCGGGCGCCTTCTTGGTCCAGGATGGAATCATGGACCTTATTCAGGTTTGGGGGGGGATGCCCCCAACATCCATGATCTCCGCACTAGATGGAGGAATGCGGCCGTCTATGGTAGAATAGCAGCCAGCCTGGCCACCAAAGGCCACATGTGAACCCAGGAGCAGGTTTGCATGAAAATCAAGTTGGTCCAGCAAGACCCCCAGCCCTGGGCCCTGAGCTTCCCCTCCCCCTTCTTCCCTTGCTTCCCGCTTCCAGCTCCCAGGTTTCCCCCTCCCCTCTCCCACCCTCTCTCTTCCCCTCTCCCACCTCCTTTTCCCAGTCTCCCCAGAGGTTCATCCCCCCTCAGTTTTGTTCAATAAACCCAGTTTCTATTTTTGAACATACGTGTCTTTTATTTGACACCAGGAAGGGGGGCTAGGGAGGTGTAAGTGGAAGGAAGTGAGGGAGGAATGGGGCACGAGCCCCCGGTGGGGAGGACTGGGATGGCTCTGAGGGCTCCCCGGGGTGGACGCTCTCCCGCAGGGCCTCCTGGATCCTGACAGCCACCCGCTGGCAGCCTGCAGCACGTGCAGCCTGCCAGCGGGGGCAACGACCCCACGAGACGCACCAGCATGCTCTGGCTCCATGTGGCCGAGTGGTGTGGTGTCCCAAGTGCGAGCACTCAGGGCACTCCAAGACAGGACTGCTTTGCTGTCCCTCATCGAGGTAGACAAGCAAGCGGGGAACCCTGAGAACTGTCTGTCCGGGGTGGGGGTAGGGTCCCTTTAAGCACAGAGCTCAGTTAGCCTCAGGCAGCAGCCCCACACACTAAGTCCTCACCTGATGCCCTGCCGGCACTGGTTCCAGCCAGCCTTAACTTTGGTTCAGGGTCCACTCAGTGTGGATGCACTATTTCGAAATAGATTTTGTGTGTACATGCGTTAATTCGAATTAGCGTAATTCAAACTAACTATTTCGAATTAAGATAATTTGAAATCACGCTGTAGTGTAGACATACCCTTAGAGACTTCTAATATGAGAGGCTACCTCACACCATTTTGTCTCAGAAGAAAGGGAGATCTACTGAATCAGCAACACCAACTAGACTAGTTCTTCTTTGCAAACTGTTAAGTTAGTTGTTTAGTGATTAAGAAAAGTAATGGACTCAATTTATACCTGAACAGTTATTGGCAGTGCAAGTGTCCTTGCTATTTTAACTCTTTGCCTCAAGAGGCCATGTCTAAAGGCTAAAGGGCAACTTGTTTTCTATGTCTATTCAACCCACTGTCTCACATTGAGAATACCCAACAGCAGGATCAGCTTGTGGGAGTTTTTAGTGTGGGCACCCATCCACTGCTTAACTTGTTTTCTGGGCACCAGCTCATTCACACATCAGAAAGAACAGCTATCAGCACAGCATTGTGGAGCCAAGGTAGAAGTATTCCTTTGGATGGGAGATGAAGGATTCAAGGCCTTAGAAGTCTCTTGTGGACATTTTATTTGTGGGTATTATACATGAATTGCTGTTCTGTGTTATGCAGGAGGCTAGACAAGATGATCAGAGTGGGCTCTTCTGGACTTGAAATCTAAAACCTACTAAAATCACTAACTAGGAATGAATCAAAACAAATAACCTATCACAGAAATGAAGGGCTCCCGATTCCTTAATCAATGTTATTCAGCCCCATCCCTCAAAAGAGAGCATAGAACCACATTTGGAGTGCTATTTAAAGAATCTGCATGGCACATATTTTAAAATCTGATGTCGCTGTTGGGAGCGGGAAACACATCGTCATATTTCAGGGTCTACAGCACATGTAAAGAGCCATACCCACAAGTAGCTTCCAAAGTATTGAATATCTGAGCATGATACTATAAGTTATTTTACCCAAAATCACCACTTTTCTAAAATTCACAACAGCTGTAGAGAACAAAAGAATACAAACACACAGCCAGAATTTATTGTTGGAATGCACGGCTCAGACTGATGATACAGAGGCTTCATCCTTACAGCAAATGAATTCTGGTTGATATTATGAAATTGTGGCCGTGGAAATAGCTTTATCACAAATACCTCTATAGATCCACCATTGCAAACGGAAACTCAGGCAGGGTACACACTTGACTGAGAACAACCAGGAGTACATAGTTTTAACGACTGTACTATGACCTCACAATAATTATGCCATGGAATATCCCAAGGCTGGGAAACCAGTTTGGCCAAGTTGGTCTGCAGTTGGGTAGAGCTGTGGTCAGTTACCAAAACAAAAGATGGACAGGAAGTCTGAGCAGGAAAGGGTAAGAAGATAAAACAGCTAAGGTCAGAGTAGGCAAGCTGGAGAAAAGTTCCGCATTTCAGAACACACACAATATACTGCTACAGAAAGGTACTAGATGGCCCTAAAGCAGGGGTTCTCAAACTTTGTGATACCACGGCCCCCCTCTAAGTTGCTCGTGACCCCCCGGGGGGTCAGGACCCACAGTTTGAGAAACACGGCCCTAAACGATTTAGCACAGCCTAGTGGGCATTCCAGAGCAGTGAGGAAACTAAAGCATGCAAATGCATGAAGGGTTTATTATTTTTGCATAGGTGTGTTAGAATCCTGCATCCGTTACACCTTATCACTTGCCAAAAGCTGGGACTGGCTAACAGGGAACAGATCACTTGGTAATTTCCTTGTTCTGTTTATTTCCTGTGATGCATTAGGCACCAGCCACTGTCAGAAGACAGGACACTAAACTAGATGGACCATTCTTTTATCCCTGTGTGGACATACCTATGGGAACATAAGACTCACAGCATGGCTGCACCTGACCAGGTCAATCAACTTGGGCTCACGAGTCTTAAAAAAGACGATCCCGTGCAGATATTCAGACTCAGGCTGTAGCCTAAGCTTGTGGTCTTCCACACTCAAAGGGTCCAGAGCTTGGGCCCCAGCCTAAGCCTAAATGTCTACATAGCCCTTTTTTCAGTCCGAGTCTGAGCCCAAGTCAGTTGACCCAGGCCAGCCATGGATTTTTTAATCCTTGTGTGGACACAGTCTACGTCCCTCTTGAAGAGGTAACCCAGTAGGCTCACTCCTTCAGGTGCAGTTATGGAAAAGTAGGTATCTGAGCTATCGGTCGGGAGTAGGGAAGGGACATCTGATGGGCCAGTACTGGTTCAGTTCCATGGACTCAGCAGTTGATCACATACTCCGAGCTCTCAGAAGGGGTGTCAGATAGATCTGCACCCCAAACTAGGGGCAATAGATGGATTCTTTTCAGACTGGAGGTTTAACACACACAGGATCTATCTAGCAGCTCAGTCTGATATGCAGCCAAGAGGAAGGGTTTGACAAGTGCTGACACACAGCATCTATTCCATGCATAAAAAATGTTCTTCCTCACAACATATAAATTATTCATTATAAGCATTACCTCTCAATGGTGAGTGCATTTAACAGTCATGAATAAGCGCCTAGCAGACGTGAAGCCTATCCCAAAAATAAAAGACTGAACAGATCATGGGGAAGCTTGCAATGACACTACATGCTTTAGCAGCAAGCTGGAAGGTCCACATTCATAGGATGAGAAATTAATCTACTTTCTATGCCCATTCCATTCTTGGACTCTGCTGATATGCACACATCTATGTACCATGAAGTGACTAAAGACTAAACACCTGTTTTTTTCCAGCAGAAGTATGTGTATTCATGCAAAAAGAGAACACTTCATTTTGCTGATGTAATTGTTCACAAGTTTTTAATTACGAACTCCAGCAGCCCAACATAAGATGACACAGGAAAAGAGTACCATGACCTCTGACACAGATTTATTTCTTAGTGAAATTCTTAGGGAGCTGAGGAAATGGTAGGGAAAATGCATTCTTCACAGATCTTAATTCGGTGGGACCAGACATTACTGGTACATTTTCACAATAACTATACCCCCCCCCTCCCACTTTCCATGGCATAATAAGCAGAAACTGGAAATACAAAATCCAGTACTTTTTAAAATAGTTTATCCAACAGATACTGTGCAAAGGAGTAACAAAGACGCCTTAGGTATTTGTCAGAGGTAAGTATAGAAGACTGCCCAGGTGAGGCTACATATTTTTAAAATGTATCTGATACATATACACCTTGTAGCTGTTAACATTAGGGGGCACTTTCGATGCAGAAGTAGGTTGCTATGCAGCATGATCATTCCTCTGCAATGTTGTCTCCTTTTTTCCAAGTTGTGCACTCAGTTTTGACTCACTGATTTTTTATATAAAATGTTTATTATCCCTGATAAATCCAGCAAAACTCTTGTGCTCCCTCATATTTTGGAGATTGGAAAAAAGAAAGCCATCTTTCTAAAGGTTCTTTTTTTGAGTTAGAGCGTGTTTTGTACACTTCCCACCTTCCAATCTGTGGCCACCAAACGTGTAACTGGCAAGAATCAAACTTAGCTTTGTACAGTCAGTGTAGCAAGGTAGTTTGCCCACAAGATAGTTCTGTCCAGTGATCTTCAATAATCTAGACTGTTTATTTGTTCTTTCCAGACACTTTTGTGTGTTGATCCACATCGTGAGTATTTTTATAGGGGATGGTACAGATCATGTTACTTGTTAGGATATTATTGTTGTTGTGCATGCTGAGTCACGGCATGAATCTTACTTTCAGTTGGATTTTATGTTTTTAAATACCCTCCACAAGCTTGAGGTGGAAAGCAAATTTGCTGTGTTAGCTGACATGACACTAGAAAGAGGAAAGCAGTAGCTCTACTCTGCAGTCATTGTTGGGAGCAAAGGGAGGAAGCATACATGTATTAGTTGTTTGCAGATGTTTTACAGAGCCTGTCCCCAAAAGCGTAGTTAACTGCTAAAATTGGGCTCCAGACTGCACTTCTACTTAATAAACTGTATTGAATTATAGTATTATGTTTCAGCAATAGTTACACTGCAGGGTTGAATTAATCTAGTAGTTGACTGTGCGAATTGGAAGAGGGTGGGGGTTTTTTTGGCAATGCTTTTATAGACAGTCTAAGCTCCCTGAAATGTATTTTGAGGGCCAAGTACGTATATCATTCAGGACATACTCAGTTTCCATTTTTTTTTAAAACAGCAGTTGAGTTTGTTTTCAGGCTTTTGAAATGAAAATCGTTTTCCATTTTCACTTAATGGGCTGCCATCTGGTCTGGACGATGGTACAATTGCATAGATAGGATTCCCCCTGTGAGAAAAACTTAGGACAGGTCTACATCATTACTTATATCAAACTAACTTGCATCACTCAAGAGTGTGATAAAGACACCCCCTGTGAGCAATGCAAGTTACAGTGACCTAAGTGCTGTCCACATACTAGAGATGTTAAAATGTGTGTATTTGTATAAACATGTAACTGCTAAAATGCTGCGGAGGAGAGAGGAATGGGAGCCAGTGTTTGTGGGGAGCCGGCTTTTAATACAGAGGCAGCAGCATTGGAGGGCTACATGTAACCAAGAGGATTAACTGATTAGCCCAGGCTCATCGGTCAACTGGGTACTCGGGTATATGTTACATGTTCACATCCCTAGCACATATCTGGGCTATGTTGGCAGAAGATGCTCTCCCACCAACCTAGCTTCCACCTCTCATAGAGGCAGAATAATTATGCCAACGGGAGAGCATTCTCCCTTTGGCATAGTCTCTCTTCAGCAGACATGCTGCAGTGGCACCAATATAGTGCTTCAGGTGTAGACCTGCCCTAAGTTTTATGATTTACCAATCTTATTGGTACAGTCACTAACATGTTAAAAGGTTTGACCTGAGGTACACCCTGTTTTACTCCCCTTTTTTTCCCCCCATGAAGGCCTTTAGTAGCATGCTTATTTTTATCCTGTGCTACATGGATTACACATGGATATTATAATTAGGTTATGTGGCTTTCTACCAGTTTTACAGTGCAGCAATTTAAAGTTCATTCCTGGATGCTAGACTGAGTCAAAAACTATTTATAAATCTACAAACCATGCAAATATTCTCCTGGGCTTTTTACATGTTTCTTATGAGGACAAGGAATATCCAAAAGACTGTTAAAAGCTCTGGAACAGCTTAATTCCTTTGGCACAGTGAAACCTGAAACAATAAAAATAAAGCTTGTCTGTGTGGAAAACAACCCTCTCTGGGGGTGGTCTGAGACCATGGAACTAATTCCATCAGGATTTATTTATCTATATAAGCACTAAAAGCAGCACTTTTCCTTCCAAATGAAAGGCACATTTCTTTGACCTCTCAAATACACACACACACACACACACACACACACACACACACACACACACACACAGCAACAAAACTATATATTTACAAGACAATCCACACATTTCTACCTCTGGGGAACAAATGAGAGAACAACCAACAAATGATAGATGTGTAGCCACATTGCTTACCATACTATTGGAAGGTGCTCAGATATGACTGTGATAATTAAAGTTTAAAATCCAACATAGAATACCATCCATAAGATAAAGATGGGGCCATTTTCTTAGGAAGGAATCCAATTTTGACTTTCACAGATTTATACTATTAGATTTCTTCACACCTGTGGTGTCTTTATTGTTAGCAGGTGAATTTACATAAAAGGACCAATTCGCTATGGTCTGAAGTATGATGATGGTTGATGTACAAGTAGATTTATGTCTCCAAAGTCTATACCAGTTACAGAACACTGTTGTTCTTTGCAAGTGTAAGGGAAACTGCCTATAAGCCCCATCTTGCTTTTCTATCCAGATTCTACTGTCAAGTTTTGTTTTGTTTTTCAAAGCAAGACATGTGCTTAGTGTTCACAGAATTGTCAACACAAGCGTGAGGACTATGTCAGTTTCAACAGAGCTTGGCTAAGGCACTGATTTTCATCTCTCCCCCTCCCCCCCCCATTTACTGACCCCCTAAACATTTTCAAATGGAGATGCCTTGAGAAACCTTAGATATAGTCTGCAGGCAACCCCTCCGCCCCCGCCCTCCGCCCTCCGCCAAGGTCACAAGTTGAAAAGCATTCTGCTAGGGTACCTCATTTCCAAGTGCGTGCTCCTTGCCCTCCGAAGGGATGGATGCCGCTTCTCTGCCTAGGCGAGCACTGACCTCTGCAGGGGTAACAAATGCTTTCCACTGCCTAACAGCTGCCAGTTTCTGAAAGCATCTTTATCAGGCAGGAGGCCAACGGGGCTGTCCCGCTACGAAGCCGTCCTGAGAGGGCAGGGCGGGCCGCGGTGCTGTGTCCCGCAGGCACGTCGCTGACCTTTCTGCAGCGGGCAGGCTGCCAGCCCCTGGGCACAGAGTCCCGCGGGCACGGGCAGGAGCAGCTCGGCCCCACGCACAAGCCATGGGCCCGCGGCTCTTCCCGCCAGATGCCCCACGGAGCCGGCCTCCCGCAACCCCCTCGCCCCGCAGCTCCACCCTTCCCTGCCCAGGCACTTCCCCCCGCAGCGCTTGTGGCAGCTCCTCGGGCCGGGGCTTTGGCAGCCCGCCCAGCACGACAAGCAGCGCTGCCAAGGCAGCCCCGGGCGCGGGGGCGAGAACCCCCGTAACCCCCCCGGCCAGCGCGCCCCGGCCGCTGCCAGCGCCCCCACACCAGGGGGAGGGGTGACGAGCGCCCCGCCAAGGGGTGAGCGGGGGCTTGTTTACGAACACGGGCGCTGGCATCAGCGACCCCCCCCCTCCGCTGCGCCCCCCCCCCCCACAAGGGACTCGGCCGCCTTCCTGGAGCAGCCAGACCGCAACACCCCCAAACCCAGCCCGCCCGCACTGGGGGGAGCAAAACCAGGTCCCCCCCCCGCAGAGGCCCGGCCGCTCCCGCAGCCCCCTCAGGGGCAGTCCCGGGGTGTGTGTGGGGGGGGCGCTCACCGTGGGGCCCGAGCTGCCTTGCGCTGCCGCTCAGCTGTCCGCGCCGCCGGGGCTTTAAATGCCCCCTCCCCCCCCCCCCACGAGACACTTATCCGAGGCGAGGAGTAACTCCTTGGGCGCTTCCATCCCTCCCCGAGAGGCGGGGGGGGAGGGGCTGTGGCAGTTTAACCCTTTGTGGGTCGCTCTGCTCAGTCACCCGGGGCTCAGCCTGGCGGGTCCGAATAAGCAGAGAGAGGCAGGATCGCTCCGCCCCCTGCTCTGCCAGCCCGCGGTTCTGGGATTATGTATGTTCCATGGCGGTAGGTGTACCCCTGTGGGCAGAATGGAACCGTCCGGGCAGGAGGAGGAAGGGCTGGATGGTGTTTACGGAAGGGCTGTGTCAGTGCGTGCCCCCCCCCCCCCCCCCGCGCGGCTCCAGCTGAGCGGGCGCTATGGCCAAAGGGCGGGGAGGGGAATCACCCTGTTGCCCTCCTCGATACCCTCCCCCTTCCTCACCCCCCCCCCCACGCACGGCATCCCCATCCATCTTCCGGCTCGGGTACCTCCCCCCCCATCTGGCCCCCGGCTCGGAACCTGCCCCCCCCCTCCATCTTCTCCCTCATCCTCTCCACAGTCTCCTCATCCATCCCCCTTCACTGCCCGGCTCCCTCCACCTGATACTCTCTCCCATCCTCAGCCCCTTACTGAATCCCCCCATCGTCCTCCCATTCATCTGCTCCCCGCTCCATACCCTCACCTTCCCCCATCCTACTCCCATCCATCCTCTCCCACACCCCCATGCCCTCCCCACCTCCACCAGCGCTGAATTCCTCATTTATGTGCTCCCCCACCCTGATACCCTGAGAATCCCCCATCCTATTCCCAGTCCCATCCAACCCGGATACCCTCCCCCATCAAACCCCTGGCTCCAAATCTTAAAAGTGGTTTCCATCATATTCAGGGTTTACACTTTTGTTCAGTGGCTCATAGCATCCACACTATGCACATTGTTCCAGTACCTCCACCTCCATACACTACTCCCCATCCCAGATACCCTCCCTCATCCTCCGCACAATAATCCACTGCCCTGTTGACTCCACCTGTGATACCCTCCCCCATTCTCCATGCTCACACAAACCCTCCCATTCTGCCTCACCCTCCATCCATTGCCCTTGACCCCAACATTCTCCCCCATTCAGGAGTACAGGAGCCCATGGCTTGAAGTGGTTTCTATGATATAAAGATTTTACAGTTTTGATTAATGGTTTTAAGTACTCCCATTTCCTCCCCATACTACAAAAATTGTTCTAATGCCACTACCGCAATCTTCCCTCCAGGGACTGAATCCCTCAGCCATTCTCCCCAATATCCACTTCCCCAGTTTGCAAAATCTTTGCACTAAGGAGAATAGAAACAGCCTTACATTTGCAAGCTGTGTTTGGGTACTATTGTAGGTGCAGTTACTCCGCACTCTTCCCCTGGCAGGGGACAACACCAGTGACTTGGACAGCCTTACCGCCAAGAGTGAAGCTCCATTAAATACACACAGCTCCACTTTATACAATGCAAAGGAAAGTAATGGTTGTAAAAGACGTTTGTCTCCAACACGCCAAGCTGTTGTTTGGAAGGAAATTCATATTTAAAGAGGCAGGATTTTTTAATCTGTCCTTTTATTTACTTTACATTGGGTAACAAACTGGCTAACGAGCACATCAAGATTTTGTTTGCATATCTGCCATTTTCTTGTTTTGGGGCCTTAGCTCAGTCACTCACAGCCTCTGTTTACTCACGCACCTTGCTCGCTGCTATGGTGTTGTAAGGATTGCTCAGTCCATTGAGCTCCGCCAATGGAATGTGATAAGGAAATGCAGACTGTCATTAGTGTAGCTATTCTTACAGCTGTTTGGACTTCAGCAATCAAGCACAAGGACTGCAAGGTTCAATTAGTTATTAGTAACAGTGTATGACATGCTCATCTTGCTTCTTGCTAAAAATTCCTGAGCCATGTGCAACGTGATCTCCACTTATGGGAAGCAAAAAAACTAGCCATCATCTTTCTGCACTAAGTAGCTCATGGGAATAAATCATACCTTGCTTGTCCTTGTTATACATAGCTCTTCCTTCTTCATTGTGAAATAATTCCATTAGCATTAGCACACCTGACAAGCAGTACATGTGATGAAGGTTGTATTACCTTCTATTAAATTGTAAATGCTTTTGGAGACAGGACTGTCTTTTTGTTCTGTTTGTACAGCTCCTAGAACACCGGGATCTAGTGCATGTTGAGGCTCCCAGGCACTATCACAGTGCAAATAATAAAATAGCAATGCTTGATGCCTGCAGTACCTTCACATTAACACAAGCTCTGCTAAAGAAAACTGATGAATAAGTACTGAAAGTCTATGTCTACACTGCAGGCTTCTTGTGCAAGAACTTTTTTGCACAAGAGTTCTTGCACAAAAAAGTTTTTGTGCAAGAGCGCATCCACACTGCCATGTGCTTTTGTGCAAGAGCATCCATGGCAGTGTGGACGCGCTCTTGCTCAAGAAAGCTCTGATGGCCATTTTAGACATAGGGGTTTCTTGCTCAAGAAACCCCTGTTCCCGTCCACACTAGCCTTTTTGTGCAAGAGCTCTTGCACAAAAAGGCTTATTCCTCGTGGGGAGAGGAGTAACTCTTGTGCAAAAAGCCCTCTCTTCTGACAATCTACTGTAAATTTTCTTGCACAAGAATGGGCTTGTAGTGTGGATGCTCCACAAATTTTTGTGCAAGAACAGCTGTTCTTGCGCAAGAAGTCTGCAGTGTAGACATAGCCACAGTGTGGAAGGAGATCATTCATGCTGTGATTGCTAGCCCCCCGGTTGAATAAGTGTTTATTTTTTCAAGAGCTGCATCCCACGAGTCAATCTTGCCTTTGGTGGTCCATCACTCAGAGATATTAGATGGGATTACATTAAATAGCCTAATCTGATGACTTCCACAAGGAAGAATAATGCATGCTTGTTTATTTACTCCTAGTTTTGCATCTCATTGGGATACAACAACCTCAGGGATGCTGTCTTTTAGTGAAAAGATTCAGAGAGAAGTCCCTTTGTAATGTTTAGCCATTTGAGGCCCCTCAGTTTTTGTCTTCCAGGACTATCATTTACTTCTTTTAAATTAGCTTTAGTTACAATTATTAGTGACAAGGAGTCCTGTGGCACCTTATAGACTAACAGATGTATTGGAGCATAAGCTTTCGTGGGCAAAGACCCACTTCGTCAGATGCTCACATGGGTCTTTGCCCACAAAAGCTTATGCTTCAATACATCTGTTAGTCTATAAGGTGCCACAGGACTCCTTGTCGCTTTTGCAGATCCATACTAACACGGCTACCCCTCTGATACTTTACAATTATTAGTTTCCCATTTTTGTGGAGTATTAAAAATAAACAATAGATAATATCTCTTGCAAGAAAATAAAAACATCCAGTTCCTATAGAGACTTGACAGGCTCAGCTGAAATTTATTATTTGTATTGTGACAGCTCAACATGTTGTGCTTAAAAGAAGCACCCAGGATCTTTTTCAGGGGGATAAGGCAACACACCACATTTATTGAACATACATATGTAAGCAGGGGCTGAACTGCTGGGCTGTGTCTATACTAGCGCGATCTTGCGCCAGAGCTATGCAAATGAGGCTCAGCGTGGAATATTGCTGAGCCTCATTTGCATAACTAATGAGCTGCCATTTTTGCGGAAGAGGCTCTTGCGCAAGACGGAGCTGTCTACACTGCCCCGTCTTGCGCAAGAAAAACCCTCTTGCGCAAAGCCGTTATGCTGATTATTTTCAGGCATAACGGCTTTGCACAAGAGGGTTTTTCTTGCGCAAGAAGGGGCAGTGTAGACAGCTCCGTCTTGCGCAAGAGCCTCTTCCGCAAAAATAGCGGCTCATTAGTTATGCAAATGAGGCTCGGTGATATTCCACGCTGAGCCTCATTTGCATAGCTCTGGCGCAAGATCACGCCAGTATAGACACAGCCACCATGTAAGTAGGGGCTGAACTGCTGCTCGCTATCAGCCAGCTAAAAGGAGAGAGCTGCCCTGGGGTGGGTGTGCCCACTACAATTGTTTAGCTCTGCAAGATAATTAACTGTTAACTGTTGATATGTAAATACAGCTCATACCAGGATGGGGAGGGAATATGAGGTGTGGCTATGTAAATCCAATTCAGCCAGGGCTGATGGAGGGTCAGTGTTGGAATGTAATGTGGTGTATTGTAAATAATTTGGGGCTGTTGTGGGGGTCACAAATCATGCTACCCCTAAATGTGGGAACTGTAAAACATGCCACCAGTGCTTGCAGGAGAGACACCACCATCACTATAAGAGGTCTCCGAGGAACAAGCCTCCCCCGTTCCAGAGTTGAGTGGACTGAGCTGGGGAGAGGGGGGGAGGGTTAAAGGGCTTGAGTCAGCCTGCTTCACACCCGCTAGGTGTGACCTGTAAGACTGGCCCAACCTATCCCTTTCCCCCTTTGTTTTAAGGACAGACCGAAAGCAGACTCCCTGAGGAGTCTTTTTTGCTAGTCCAGGGGGTGGCTAAAGAGTTGAAATCACTAAGAGCTGAAATCACAGGTTTGGCTGGGAGCCAGACCCGTTGCAGCCAGTGAAGCAGAGGCGGCCAGCAGAGGGGCTGGCGGGAATCACTGGCCCATGGTGTGGCGTGGCCGGTAGGAGCGGCAGCAGGCAAGGAGCGGCGACCAGTGGCGTGGAGCGGTGGCAGGTGAGGAGTGGTGACCAGAGGTGCAGCAGGCTGGCAAGAGTGGCAGCAGGCAACCAGTGGAGCATCCGATGGCGTGGAACGAGACAGCTGGTGGAGCGTAGTGGAGTGGCTCTTAAGGTGCTCCCTATCTATCCCCACCCCCATTTCTACCCAGGTTGGGAGGTGAAACCCTGCGGGTGAACTTTTGGACTCTGGGTGGCACTGACCAGGGACAGAGACTTTTGGGGTGTTGGACTTTGGGACTTCGGGTGATTCTTGGCTGGGGGGGGGGGAGGCAGGGGGCTTAGCTCATGTTTGGGTTATGAACTCTGTTTGTGGTATTTTCCCAAGTTAATGCTGTATGACTTCTCTCTCTGTTTCATTAAATGTTTCTTTCCTACTCTCAGACTCTGTGCTTGCAAGTGGGGAAGCATTGCCTCTCAGAGGCACCCAGGGGTGTGTGAATTTCCCAGGTTACTGGGTGGGGGCTCGAGCTGGTTCTGTGTGAGATGGACCCCAAGATATTGAACCCAGCCCTGGTTGCTGCCAGGCCTACCCGGCAGAAGGGTTACACATAGGTCAATCAACTCTTTATCATATGCAGATGATACATTATACTCATGCGCGCGCGCGCGCGCGCGCGCGCACACACACACGCAAAAGCATACTCCATCTTGTTCTTACTAATAGTTGCTCCCCCTAACTACACTGGCCAGGTGAGTTAGATGGGGGAGGAGTTGAGCCGGTCTTCTGCCAATACGGATCGATGCTCCCATGTTGACAAGATGAAAAACCCGGGGTCCCTCTGCAAGATGCCTCATAGTTATCCTTCTCATGCAGCCAATTAATCATCACCTCGCTTAATGCTGCTTCAAAAAGTTCTTCCAAGGGAAGGCACTTGCAGCTGGACTCCTAAGGCCCTCTGTATGTCCAGTCTTCTTAATGAGCTCACTTCACAGGTATTGTCTTGGATCTGGCTCCCAGACCCTCTCCACCCTTGCAACTGCTGCTAGAGGTGCTCACCTTTCATTCTCCATTCACACCTCATTCATTTCAACAGGGCAATCAAGGAAAGGGGAGAGAGATCTATTCTACTCCTAGCAAAAGACAATTTTCTTTACCTTAACTATTCCTAAGACCTATAGCATAAAGAGCTTCATACAAAGTTTCTATGGAAAAGACTGGATACAAGGTTTCTCTGAATACAAGGATTCTATAAAAAAGCTTAACATAAAGATATATCTAAAAGAACAAGATATGTATATATAAAATCTCTTAATACGAAGTTATATGAGAATGATACATTGTTATATGGAAATGTTACAGAGATTTATCCACAAACAGGCACCAGACAGCACTGAGAGCCGCATTATGCTGGACACGGTGTTTCTATATAATGAAAGACAGTACTTTCCCTAAAGACTATGTAGTTTAAATCTGGAGCACGGACTCTTGCAGGGAAGAAAGATTTAGAACCAGGCATAACTCCAACATTGCATATATTGAATTTTGGTTTAAACTTCAGAGTTTGACAGCTGACTAGTCTTTATTCATACTAAATTGTTCAGCTGGAAGGGAGAACAGAGGCTGCTGAAAATCAAAAGCACTTGGACACATAGGCACCTAAATCTCAGTTTTAGGCTCTACTGTGATCTTTTCAGGGGAAGGAGGCTCCCTCAATCTCTCCTGTTAAAGCTGTGCTACTATGGATAAATAATGAAAGAGTGATTGCAGTAGGAGGACAAGATCCTGGCTCTCCTATATGAATGCCCCAACCACTGCATTATCTATCACTCTCTCTGACCCAATGACTGTCAGCTGTGGATAAATACTTAAAGACTCCTGGGATCAGACAGAGCCAGATACATTGTCCTTAACTTGAACAGATGTGTGTTAAGACATCCTGGCTACATCTACACTGGCAGCTTCTTGCACAAGAAGCTGATTATTTTCAGGCATAACGGCTTTGCGCAAGAGGGTTTTTCTTGCGCAAGACGGGGCAGTGTAGACAGCTCTATCTTGTGCAAGAGCCTCTTCTGCAAAAATGGCGGCTCATTAGTTATGCAAATGAGGCTCGGCGATATTCCACGCTGAGCCTCATTTGCATAGCTCTGGCGCAAGATCGCGCCAGTCTAGACACAGCCCATGAGAGTGGAATTTGACACAGCATGTCATGAGGTAAGGTGAAACCATCAAAATGACTCCCCCTGCCCCAAGCTCCAAAAGAAATAGTCAATAAGTCTGTACCAGACAATAGGAAGAGCCTCAATAATGAGAGATCACAGAGAATGATTTCAGGGAAGTTAGCATGCCACAACCTGAAGACAAAGATGGGAACTTAACATTCCACTTGCCCACCTATTTTATTTATAAAATAGTCCAGATTCCTTCATTTCCCCTCCCACCATTATTCTTGGATCTTCTGTTACAGTGATGTTCTGGATGCAGAGGACTGACCTATGGCAATACAATTAATTTTATTCCTATTAAATTGAGGAAATGTGATTATATATTTCCTCTAACACTTAAGGTAGGATACAAAATTTCTGCAGAATGACTATATTAATCAAAACTTCTAAAACAAGCTGTCATACTCTTTGGAGTGGCTCACAGCTGTGAGGGTTTTCCTCAAGGCAAACTGTCAGAAAGTAAGGCAGATACTCCAAAACGGTGGTATATTCTATAATTCGATTTCACCAAGTCAGTAGCAAATGTGAACTCTTAGGCTGTGTCTAGACTGGCCAGTTTTTCCGGAAAATCAGCCGCTTTTCCGGAAAAACTTGCCAGCTGTCTACACTGGCCGCTTGAATTTCCGCAAGAACACTGACGATCTCATGTAAGATTGTCAGTGTTCTTGCGGAAATACTATGCTGCTCCCATTCGGGCAAAAGTCCTTTTTGCGCAAAGCTTTTACGCAAAAGGGCCAGTGTAGACAGCTCAGATTTGTTTTGCGCAAAAAAGCCCCGATCGTGAAAATGGCGATCGGGGCTTTTTTGCGCAAAAGCGCATCTAGATTAGCACGGACGCTTTTCTGCAAAAGTGCTTTTGCGGAAAAGTGTCCGTGCCAATCTAGACGCTCTTTTCCGCAAATGCTTTTAACGGAAAACTTTTCCGTTAAAAGCATTTGCGGAAAATCATGCCAGTCTAGACGTAGCCTTAGATCATTATACCAGTTTTACCATGGAGTCACAGACAGTTCCTTCAGACTCTTCTATCTATCCTGCCACCCAGGCAAACTGAACTTTGTCATAAAATGTTCTTTAAATGAAAAACAAATAAACAAACAAACCGCACACCACATCAGGTAGTTCCTGGTCCCAAGAGACCAGTGATTTACTCCAGATCAGTTGGTACCCTAGGTCTTACACCAAAGACAACACTGGCAGCCAATTCTAAGTCTAGATTTGAGAGTTACTGAGCAGTTAAAGCAGGTAAAATATATTAATAGGTGAGTCACAGTTTGTAATTCCAAATGGAAGCCGTGATGTCATAAATTGCCCGGTTTCCTAAAAGTGTTTCAATATACACAGCTTGTCTTTGGGGATCTCCTCTTTGCATCTAATACATTTCACTGTAAGAATCCAAACAGTTCAGAGATGAAGGATCTTTCTTTAAATCCATTTATATATCTTCTTCTGACAGAAGATGAGCTTGTAGTATCTCTACACCTCTTCCCGTAGGCTTTTTCTTTCATGAAAGTAAGGAATGCACTTAGTCTTTTGATTTCTGACCATGATTCATAATGACCACTTGCTCTGAAATTAGCATTTTCTCTAAAAGTTTGTACGTCCTTCATTAGCATTTCACAAGATTTCTTTGGTGGTTTACTTAGTTTTTAGGGTAATGCAAAATGTAAATATTTGCTATTACATTTTCACTGGAACAGACAAGCAAAAACAATACAAGAAACATTCCACTAGTTTTCACGACATTTAAACACCTGAATACACTCTTTCATTTACACTCATTTTGATCTATTCTAATACACAAGTGAATTGGCCTATGATACTGATCTGAACTGCTCTGCCAGCATCATACAAGACAAGAAGGATTAAATAAAAATCACATCCTTATAAGAAAGTGGAGAAGAATTAATACACAGGCAAAGGAAAAGATAAGATTCTGCCAGAAAAGTATAATCCAATGTGGTTCTTCTAAAACAAAGGTGGGGAACCTTTTTTGGGTCAGGGGGAACTGACCGACAGAAAAATCAGTCAGGGGCCACACACAAGTGAGAAGCAGAAACCCCCCCTCCCACAATGGCCCCTGACTGAGAAGGAGAAAGACACTCTCTACATTCCTCTTGCACACCAGAGCCTACTGGGGTCCAGTCTAGTAGATTTTGTTTGCTCCAGCCCCCAGGGGCGCAGCAGGGGGGCTGGAGCACCAGCATGGGCTCTCTAATGCTGAGGAGGGACCCTGAGCCTCGGGGGCCAGATCCAGGCAAGTGGAGGGCCGCATTCAGCCCCCGGGCCTGAGGTTCCCCACCCCTGTTCTAAAACATTCAAAGTGAACAGATAAAAAATGATACATAACTATTGTCTCCTCAGGATTATATTTTTGCATGCATATCCATGAAATGAACCTCTGATCACAGTGAGCCTCTCCATAATGAAATGTAGTTAAAACACAAAACAAGAAAAACTACATACTAGTAAGATATAAAGGAACAAATCAAATCTGCTTTAGAGCCACAATAACTTTAGACTGTTTAAAGTGTATCTATAGAAAGCTTCCCATTGTAACTAAAGCCATAATCCTACAAATGCTTAAATAACATGTGTCTGCACTCATGAGTACTATTATACACATGCTTAAATATTTTCAGGACTGGAACTTTCAGGGCTTTTTTTTTTATGGGTTCTCTGAATGCTTTACACAAAATCAGCTGACTTTTTAATCTGATGCAGTTCAGTAGGGGCAAATATTGTTCCTACACCAGTGGATCAATGCTGCTTTTGAATCAGATTAACACAAACCAGAGATTAGGGATGTTAAAACAGTTAACTGGTTAAATGATAGCGATTAACTGGTTAACCATTTTAACTTAGGTCCTGCTGCCTGGTCCACCATGGCCGTGACCATGGGGTCCCTCCGTGGCTGGGATTCTGTGATCCGGCTCACTGGCCTGACCAATGCTGGTGCTGCTCTGGCCCAATGCAGCTGACCACTGCCAGAGTTAACTTGCTTCATGCTTCCCGGTTAACCAGTTAATATCTATACCAAAGACTGGATTAATTTTTTTATGTGCGTAATTTATCAGGTGGGTTCACACAGCTGCAGGATTAACATGCGAGGAAGTAACATTTCTTTTAATTATCTTTTTTTCTATTTTCCAACAACCTTGAAAACACCCTGTGTGCCGTTTGTTGCCTAGAAATCAATTTACTGTTAATACCTGATTCATTGGGGCCTTCTATATGGTTTAATTATTTACTCCAGAACAGGATGCAAAATAGATCGAAAAGCTGCTAAATAAGAATGGAAGCATTTTACAATCACCCTGCACAGGAGTCAA
Organism: Pelochelys cantorii; assembly: GCA_032595735.1. Lineage (NCBI taxonomy): Eukaryota > Metazoa > Chordata > Testudines > Trionychidae > Pelochelys > Pelochelys cantorii. Next base: position 250,321,285 of record CM064326.1, on the reverse strand, counting down.
TGACAGCATAAGATACAGGGACAATGATGAATCAGGCCAAATTATTTATAATTTTGTATTCAATTTAAAGACAGTCTTGATCATGTTTGGTAAAGTTCACTGTACATTGGTGGCTATCTTTATGTGAATTAGTGAAGCAGATGGTCAGAAATTATATTACAGGCAGAAGCTAGGCTCCACACATCCTGAACAATGGAACCAAACTGATCATAGAAATTTCTGTAAAATCCTGCAGATTCCCCCATTTCTTTCACCATTATTCTTGGGCCTGCTGTCACAGCTGAAAAGTGGTGAATCCAAGTCTCTCTGCAGCCTGTTGGCAATGTTCAGAGCAGCAGTCATTTCCCTGAGAAATCATGAACTCCAAGCAGATACTGAGGACATTTTAAACACTGAATCAAAACTAACTTTTACTCCTAAAACTGGAAGCCCAAACCACAGAAGCAGAGGCTGGATCTATTCCTGGAGATTTCATCGCAGGATACAAATATTTAATAAAATATGAATCTAAATTCCCAGAGACTCCAGGACAATCCGGGACCCTGCACTCCATGGCTAAGTCTACACTACGAGTTTTCTTGGTAAAAAATATGCTGAGGAACTCATTTGCATGTGTCGCAATCTCATTTGCATATTTTCTGCTGATCCATTTTTGTGCTCGGATTTTTGCGCAAAAACAAGCAGTGTGGACGTTTTCTTTTTGTGCAAAACCCCCTTTTCCCACAAGATGGGGCATAAGGATCTCGCGGAAAAAGGGGGTTTTGCACAAAAAGAAAACGTCCAGGCTATGTCTAACCTGCAAGGTTTTTGCGCAAAAACCCACGGAGCGTCCACACCTCAAATGTGCTTTTGCACAAGTAAATCGACAGTAAAACGGCAGAACAGTGGGCTTTTTCCTGCATAGGTAAACCTCCTTTTACGAGGCATAACTCCTTTTTGCACAAGAGTTCTTGTGTAAAAAGGCAAGTGTGGACACTCCACAGGGGTTTCTTGCAGATAGTCCCATGGGAAAAAGCACAGATGCTCTGATGGCCATTCTGTGAATGGCCATCAGAGCTTTCTTGCACAAGAGCCTCCATGCAGTGTGGATGCTCTCTTGTGCAAAAGCACATCACTTTTGCGATGCGCTTTGATGTGTGAACGTGCTCTTGAGCAAGAAATTTTTGCGCAAAAGCTCTTCCACAAAAGACTTCTTGCAAAAGAAGCCTGCAGTGTAGATGTAAGCCCACACTGCTTGTTTTGGGAAAAATGGATGGCAGAAAATATGCAAATGAGATCACGACTCATGCAAATGAGTCCCTCATTAGTATATTTTTTGCCCAGAAAACTCGTAGTGTAGATGTAGCCCCAGTGTGTATTTGTCACACCCAAGCACCCTGTAAGCACATAGGTGTCCTGAACCAGCAGTTTACACAATGGAAAGCATCGGGCTGCCTTAACTGTAGGCGTGGCTCTGTCTCCTGCCTATGAGTTGGCTAGTAGACTCCAAACTGAACATGCCTAAGCTGCAAGAGGCAGGGGATGCTAGATCCTCCCCCCGCGACACCGCCTGGCTCCCCCTATAACTTTCGGTGCCGCTGGGGAATGGGGCCTGGCTAGCTGCTCTCCGCGTGCGTGGCAGCTGCCGGGCCGGGGAGGCGGCGCTGGGTGTGCAGCAGGGCGGGGAAGCCCTCGCTCCCGTGGCTGGAGTCACCCCACCCTCCTGCCCGCTAAGCCTCTGCCCCGATTGAATGAGGACGAAGAGCGGCTCCTTGCTGCAGCACTAACGCTCCGCTTCTTCATCAGCGTCAAGCGCCGCCGGGCCTCCTTCACTGGCCAGCAGCAGCCGCGCCCGTGCGCCCCGCCGGCATGTCCACCACCAGGCAGCGCGGCAGCAAGGGCTCGGAAAAGGGCGCCCACTCGGATGACGTGGCAAAGAAGCAGCAGCAGCAGCAGCAGCCGCCGCCGCAAGTGGCGGCGGCGGCTCCCGCCAAGGGTAGCAAAGCGGCGGTGGGAGACCGCCCGTCCGCCTGCAGCCTGGGCAGGGCTTTTAACTTTCTCTTCTTGCTTGCTCTGTTCGCAGCCGCCGTGTTCTCGGGCTGGGGCGTGCAGCGCCTCCTGGGCGAGCTCAGCCAGCTCAGCCTGCGCCAGGAGGGCTCCGCGCGGCAGCGAGAGGAGCTGGCGCACGCCCTGCAGGGAGTGGTGCAGAAGGTAAGGCCCTCGGCGTGGTTTCTGGTCGGCCGCCGCCTGCAGCGCGTTGGTCTCCCAGCCAGGGGAGCGGCGCTCGCCAAGTTTTTGCCCGGACTCCCAAAACTGTGGCGACTCCATTGCTGTGCGGGCAGAGGGCGCGCCTGGCACTGCAGACAGGCTGAGCCTGGGGGCGAGGCAGGGGGGCGAACCGATAGCCTGCACTCGAGGCGCTGCCCGGGCACAGCTACACCTCGATAGCACGTCTGGCGAAGACACCCAGTGCTGAAGGGGAAGAGCTTTCCTGGCTGAACTCAGTGGCGACTGCTGCGGGGGGGGGGAAGGGGCACACTCTGGCCAGGAGACTGGTCCCCTTGCTCTCCCTAGCCTGGGGGAGGCCCTGCCCCCACTCCTCTCCATCCCTTTCTCTTCCCACCCTTGTCTCTCCCTGCCTCCCTCTACCTCTTCTCTCAAGCCCCCTACCCTGAGCAGTGTGGCCTGGGGGACTAGCAGGGATCTGGCATCAGCAGCAGGAGTTGGGGACCTCCCATAGGCTTCCTGGCAGGGGAAAGCAGAACAGCCTGGCCCCAGTCTGGTCCACTCCACCTCCATCCCATGCTCTGTTTCCTGCCACCTGTCAGTCTGGGGAACAGTTCCACCCCCCCCCCCCCCCCCGGTCGCCCAAATGATGCAGCTCGGAGCCAGGGGAGTAGAGTGGACTCGCATTGGATCACTCCGCTTCACACTGCCTCATGCGTGTGGGGGTGGGCCTGACCCATATTGCTGGTGCCAGCCCCCCCCCCTGCTAATCCGCCTGGCTGTGCTGTGCTTCATGGGGCCTTCCAAAGCACAGTACTCAGGGCAGTTACTTCTGGTTGGGCTGGCTGCTGGCCTTTTGCCCCTCCCCCCTAAGGTGACTCCCCCACACACTGCCCCTGACTGATTATATGTCTTAACTACTGAATAACATAGCAGGAGTTGAAGTACCGTAGGTTGAGTTACTGCAGGGTGTATGCTGCAGGTGTCCATGGGAGAAAGTCTCCCGTTGACTTATCTTATTCTTCTCATCTGGGGTTGAATAAGAAGGGAGACTGGAGAGTGATATGCAGTCAATTTGGTGGGTCTTCACTAGAACCTTCTCCCTGCTGTAGTGTAGATGTAGCCTAAAAAATCCACCCCAGGGAGGAGCACTAGCTGGTGTAGTGGGAGGAGCTCTCCGGCCAACATAGTGCAGTCTATACTGCACTCAGGTTAGTGTGATGTATGTTGCTGGTTGTCTTATCACACCCCTGAGTTACACTGGAGTAGTCATGGGTATTATGACATGATAAATCACAGCACAGTGTTTCGCTTTCATCTGGTCACTGTTTTTGACTTTGCAGAATATCACCCTTATTTTCTTGCAACTTTCAATGGCATTTGAATCTGCTGGATGCTCTGAAAAGCAAAAATCCCACCTGTTATCAAGAGCAATAGAGTACCAGAACTTCTGGCTGGGTGGCTGGCCCTTTCCTGCTTATTACAGTGTCTGCCAAATTTGGACATTATTTCCAGCCAAGGGGATGAGACCAGCAACTTTTGTTGCAACTCCTGTCTCCAGAAATATGATGAAGTAGTTAGCAATGGGTGTGGCCCAATTGATCAGAGAGGTCCTTGAAACTGAAGGATGCTATTTTTAGTAAAATTGAATCAAGCTTCTGGGCTAAGGTTTCATGCTTGGCAGTGCAATTCATTTCCCACACCTTTCAGCCTATCTTACAATATTTTACTCTTTTTAATGTTAGACATACTGTTACCTTAAAATAAAAATCACACTTCTGTCTGAAAGTGTTTTATACAGAGTAGCACCTAAGATTATTTATAACTGAAATAGATCAGAGAAAAAACTTTTTTTTTTTCCAGTTTGAATGCTTTGTTTGTTTTAGAGCACCCTGAGCCATTCAGTTTCCCTGTTTCTCCTGTGTGATCAGTAAAGCTTCAAACTGCAAGCTGATCCATGAGGATAAGGGGGTTCCATGTATGTGCAAGAGTCTGCCCACACAGGCTGGTGTGCAGGATAGGAAGTTTAGTTGGTGAGTTTCTTGTTTGCTTGGGTCTTTCTTACAGCAGCAGGAGAAAGAAAAACACCTACAATGAATATGTGATTGTAGAACTGCATTGCAAAGGTGGGTGGATCCAAGAACTAACTCCTTTTTTCATCTTGACTAGATTTCAAGTACACAGGGCACTGATGAGCTTGACAGGCACAACATTTTAATTTGCCTAATATTTGTTCAAAGCTGTTTAGGGGCAGGGAGATATTGGGATCAAAAGCTGGGCATGCATGATACAGGAGTATAATGCACGGCCACAGTATAAATATGTAGGTAGTTATATAATTATTAGTTGTATTTTCTATGGCACTTATCACTTCAATACCTGAGCAATACGTAGATGTTAGTGAATCAGATTTGCAATACCCCTGTGAAGAAGAGAAGTATTGTTTTCTCCATTTCACAGGCAAGAAGCTTTAGGTCAGCCAAATTAAGTGATTTGGGCAAGGTCTCGCAGACAGCCTATGGCAGAGCCAAGAAAGAGCTCAGATCTTGAGTCCCAGTTCAGTGCCATAGTCACAAGCCTATTCATCCTTTAATAGCTAGGATTCAAGGGATTTAAACTAGGAGGAATCCTGATCCATGAAACTCTTAGCCACACAATTCAGATCAATGTCTGTCCTCTGTTGACTCACCAGACAGAAGCTGGCTGCTGTGAGTGTGTTCTCTGTGTGAGAACAAAAGAGAGAGTCAGGATAGTACCATAGTTACTGCCCCACTCTCATCAAGCGCTCCCGGAAAGTAGACTTCTTCTATTGGTATGTCTGTGGTGGTGATGTAAAATTGCTCCATTATCCCGTGGGTAGGGGGCTTCTGCAGCTTGGCTGGGCCCGCCGCGCCATGGGCTGCTCCAGCGAGGTTGGGCCAAGCCCACCGCACCACAGGAGGGGTCCTCTCCATCCGAGCCGGAGTGGAGTGACGCCATCCGTGGCATGGTGCAGTTGGCCTGATTGGTTTGGAGCGCCCTCCTCCTGTGACATGTTGGGGGTGCCATGAGGCTGGAGCTGCTGGTGAGGCCAAAGCTGCTGGGACCTGGGTCCTGCCGGGTAACCGGGTAACCATTTCAATCAATAGTCTAAGCTAGAAATGCTGCAGTGGTGGTGTTGTAGCATAAACACTATGGGGATGGTAACTCTTACAATCATCATTTCCCAGGGCTACTTTTTTTTTTTTCCTGTGTCAACAAGATGTTTTTAAGAAGAGGTGTGGTGGGTTTTTTTGTGGGGTTTTTTTTTTTTTTGAAAGAGGGAAACTAGAATTCAGGTCCTGTAATTAGGCAATCTTTCTTATGCTTCTCTTGCTTATCGAAGGGAAGGCATGTTATTAGAAGCATTAGCATCACTCCATTAATTCAAATATTTAGATTGGGATTTTCAAAATCAATGGGATGTGGGTATTTAGTTGCCTTAAGTCCCTTTGAAAATCCCATTTAGTTTTGTTATGAGCTTGAGAAATGCGTAAAGTGTACTGTCTTCATCTCTGGATTGCTGTGAGTAAAATCCAGAAGCTTATACAAAACTCTGGGAGATAGGTGAACAAATGACGTACTAAATAATTAGTTATCCAAAGTGTACCTACACCTTGAATCCTGTGTCCAGTTCTGGTCCTCTTATCTCAGAAAGAATATAGTAGAGCTGGAAAAGGTTCAGAGAAGGGCAACAAAGATTCTGAAGGTTTTGGAATAGCTTCCTTACAAGGAGAGAAGATATGGGCTGTTCAGTTTAGAAGAGAGGTGATAAAGGTGGGGGGATGATTAAGTTCTAAATAATTATGAATGCAGTGGAAAAAGTGAATAGAGAAGTGTAGTTAAACCTTTCCTAGAAAACACAAACACACACACGTCACCTGATGGAAATTAATAGGCAGTAGGTTTAATACAAACGAGGAAGTATTTTTTTTCACATAGCTAACCTGTGGAACTCATTGTCATGGGATGATATGATGGTAGAAAGAATGACTGGGTTTTGAAAAAAGAACTAGGTACACTCATAGCGGATAAATCCATCAGTGGCTGTTAGCCAAGATGGTCAGAGACGCAACCATGCTTAAGAAGACTCTAAATCTTTCACTACCAAAAGCCCAGAGCAGAAGATGAGTGGATCATTTCAAAATTGCCCTATTCTGTAAGCTCACTCTGAAGCTGTGGTACAGACCACTGTTGGAGACAGGATACTGAGCAAAAGAACCATGGTCTAATCCAGTATGGCAGATGTTACATTCTTATCTGTGTTCTATTTTCAAAAGGAAATAAGACTCCATCTGCATGTATACTAGGAATGGCTAACATTAAGCATGCATTTCTAATGTAAAGATGACAGGCAGATGTATGAAATCAAATATCATGTTAGTATAACACAAACACATATGTCCTGTCTATTTTTCTGTTGGTGCCCGTGAGTAAAAAGACTTGTCATCCATTCACAGGCTTATATCACTATCGGATCCTGTGGTGCACTTATATAGCACTGCCAGTTGGGGCTGCTTTGAGGAAACTCCACCTCCTTTGGTCTTTTTCCATATAGAGCCTGAAGAAAGTTGTATAAGCTCATCTGTGTAAGAAGGGAAAGGAAATGATGTGGAAAGTTGTAGTTAGTCTTTGTAGTGTAGCACAATTGACAGAAGGGCAAAGATTATTTTAGTACAGCATAATTTACAGAGCCATTAAGATGATTTGACATGTTAACATGACTGGTTAAAGCAGAAAACTGGTTGTTAGTAGAAGTACTGGTTGTTTTTTGCCTTGTATTTGATATTGAACCTTCCAATGGCGGCGGTTGAAAAATCCATGCCTTGGTGGCACAGTTAGACACACACTTCTTGATTCACTTTTTCCAAAGCATTTGTAATATTATAGACCTTTATCACGCCCCCCCCTCCCCCTCCTCTAGTCATCTCTCTTCTAAGCTGAATAGCATTAGATGTGGTGGTCTTTTTTTTTTTTTTTAGCTTCCCCTCAAAGGAAAACCATTCCAGACTCTTGTTTTGTAACAAATGTGAACTTTTACTTTGAAGCTAGGGTTTTATACTTTTCCGGCAGAGGGCTCCTGTAGGAGCCAAATAGCCATGGTTTAGCCCAGTGGTTCCCAATCTTTTTTTATACAGAGGACCAGTAAACCCATTCACAAGCTTTTGGAGGACTGGTAACATTTATTTGCATATTCATTAAGTAAATGATGAATATGCAAATAAATTGTGTTGCTGGCCCTACCTGTCCGGCGGGTTGTTCCACCCCTCCTCTCCTGGCCTCAATCCCGGCGCTGGGCATTCTGCGTTGGTGCGCACAGCACCCAGAGGGTTGTGTCCTTCCCCCCCGCCCCGGCCCCAATCCCGTCCGCTTTATTGGCTGGCGCCGGCTCCCCCGGCTGCGTCTGGCACTGGGCATTTTGCGTTGGTGCGCACGGTGCCCGGCCTTCTCCCTGGGTCCTAGTGTAACCCACACACCTAGTGTGGTTACCATACAGTGGCACCTAGACCACAGTAACAGTTAAGACCAAGAGACCTCTACAGCATGGGCTGGGAGCCAGCTGGCTTTTAGCTCAGAGGGTAGAGGCTCTTATACTCTGCTTCAGAGGTCCTAGGTTCTAATCTGCCTGGTGGTGGTTACACTAGCACCCGCTGGATCTAGCCCCGCCACCCGGGAGCATGCCCGGCAGAAACGCCGTGGCAGCAGGCTTTCTCTCCAGAGGGCCACACTGCTGCGCTCAGCAGTATGGGGTGCTGCTACCCCATCACACAAATTAATAGGATCGTGCATGATAATTTTTCTAAGGACCAGCATTTTTTTTTCCTAAGGACCAGTACTGGGCCGCAGACCACACTTTAGGCTAAACCAGCGTTTCCCAAAGGGGCTGAGTACATACTAACATTAATTAAATTAGAAATTGGTCTAGCTTGATTACACTGGGCTTGATTCTTTGATACATCAGAGCAGTGGCATAAGTGGGTGGGCCCCAACATTGGGTGGATAATCAATATGGGATGGGTAGGAGTGATGAGTCAGTCTCTCCCCCCGGCCTGCCTTTGGGGTTAGGGGCGGATTATTGCTCTGGCCAGGGGCCCCTGTAAAAATGGGGGGGGGAATAAAAATGTGCCCCTGTGCCCTCCATATCCATTATGCCCACCCTCCCCTGCTTGGAGCTCGGTGCTCGTCCTGCTCCATCAACCAGGCACTCCTGCCAGCGAGGGGGGTCAGGGACTTGCTTTGCTTCACTGGCTGATTGCTCCCACTGGAGAGTGGGGTTGGGGTATGGGGACTTGCTCTGCTCTGCCCAGTGCTCTAGCTGGAGAACTGGGTTGGGGCTTGCCCCGCTACAACCACCTAGTGCCCCAGCCAGAGAGTGGGGTTGGGCTGCGGGGGCTTGCCCAGCTCTGGTGCTGCAGCTGGAGAGCAGCACTAGGGGCTTGTTCTGCTCCCCCTGCCTTCTTGATGCTCCAGTTGGGGAGCATGGTCAGGGGGCTTGCTCTTCTCTGCCTGCCCAGCAGGCATTTCTGATGGAGAGTGGAGGCAAAGGGGGGCCAGGCCCTGCACCTCAATGAGAGCACAGTCAGTCCACCTACCCCCAGCCTTATGTGGCTCACTCAGGCCCACTCGTGATTATGCCCCTGCATTTGAGCTCGTGATCCTCAGCCACATGGCCCTGCAAGGGAAAAGCTTCAACCTACATCACTTGTCATATGGTCCATTGTCGTGTGTTCGGGATAGTAGATACAAAAGGAGCCGGTAGACACCAAGAATAAACTATATCTCTAACTTTATTATACACAGAATAGTAAAGGAAAGCAATGCAGAGTTACATAAATCCATTCCAATAAATGGGATAGGTAGCACAGGAAATATAACCACACCTACACCTAGGAGAATACACAAGATATTTAAGGATAGAAACATACATTTACTTATTTTTATAAATCACACACGGTTCCACCATTAGCAACTTACAGTTGTCAGATGGAAGGTCGTGGCCTCTTTCTGCATGTGCAGAGGCATCCACGATCCATTTGCCGGTAGGAACAGGCGCCACTTCTAATTGCAGCGAGTAAGGTGGAGACCCGTTACCTAACCCCTTCCACTGATTATGTTTTCTACACCTATATTTATACTCGACTTGGTCATTCTAATCATATGTACCAATTGATTATATATTGTGTAAGATAACTATTATACCCATATTTGGGGTACATCCTGCTACTCAGGATGTTGCAAAAACTATGTGCGTGGTTAATAGTTTTATGGCTGTATCTTGAAATTTTACTTATCAGAAATATAATATACCAGTACAAGGTTTTTCCTGATGTGGTCTTACTGTACCATGCTGAATCTGCATGATTGTGCAAAAAAAATTCCTGCCTCCCAAACCGCCCCCGCCAGCCTTGCCTGCGTGCTTTCATGCACCAGACTTAAAACGGGCCTGGGTTTGTTTTGTGAGAGATCTGTACTTTGGACAAGGCAGGCATTATTATTTGTCAAGGCAGGGCCATCCAGGCTCCTTTACACTACCTCATCAGGATCTTTAGGGTCATCTTCATCACCTCTAGATCATTCAGGATCTCCTGATTAAGCTAGCATGGTCTCTTGCCATACTTCCTATCTTTTCTACATATTGAATAGTTTGCTCTTATGCCCTTAATAACGTCTCTTTGAAAAACAGCCAACTGTCTTCAGTCTTGCTTCTCAACTTTTTTTAAATGGTTCCCTTTCTTGGTTGAAAAGACCCTGGGACCACTTGTTGAGGAGAGAGGGCTAAGGATTAGGGGAGTGGATGTAAGAATCAAAAGTCATTTTTTTCCCCTGCTCATTTTTTTTTGTTAGAAATATCAAGTGTTATCTACTTTTTCCTGAACAACCAGTGAGATTATAACATAATGAGATTAGAAATTTGAGCAGTTGAAAATGAATTGGATCTTTGAACAGACTATTTAAATCTTTGCCTTTTATTAACACCTGTTTACTGCAGACACCTGACAAATATTTGGGAGAAAAACTGTCTTTGTTAAAGATTCCAATACTCTTACCCTTTCATTAGAAGGCTAAGAGAAACCCTTTGCTAGTCCTTTGGTGCTCCAGTAAAACAAGAAAGAGAGATGACATTATTCCTGGTGGATTTTAAGAAATAGATTGAGTAGACTTTGGAAAATAATTGGAGGATGGAGAGAAACCATTTATCCCTTCTGTGCACCTCCTGAAGAACAAAAGGATAGTAAAACCATGTTTCCTTTGCAAATTAGCTGTAAAATTTGGTGGTATTTTATACCAGTTAACAGGAGATCATTTAATATTTGCATTTAGAGCAAAATTAAAAGATTTTTGGCCAAATTCTGCAGTCTTTACTTATCTCAGCCTTTTATTGAAACCAAGGTTCAGCCTGAGCATCCAAACATGCATCTGAATAACTTAGATGCTCATTAGTAATTTAATTAATTAGCTAACTCTTGTGGGAAGTGGTTGCAGGCTTAGAAGCTGAATGAAGATTTCAGGACTTGGCCTTTTATAGTTAAAAATAAAATTTTTAAAGTGCATCCATTTAATAACATTATTTACAAAGTGAAACCAGCTCTGAAGCAGTTTATCTAATCAATAACCTGACAGACCATGTGGCAGTACTGATTAATGCACCCTCCACATGTGTAGCAGGGAATAAGGCAAGACAGTGAGTGTCTCCAGGACTCCTGTAGCATTTATTACTCAGCACTGCCACACAGTCAAAACATGTAAGACTTGTGTGTGTAGGATCCCCACTAGGGATGTAAGCGAAAAGTTGACTAGTCGACAAGCTTATCAGATAGTCAAGTAATGACTTGACTAGTCGCTTCCTCCCCCCTTGCTGCCTCTTTCAGAGAGAGGCAGCAAAGCGGGGAAGCAGGAGCTGGTGCTGGGGGGAGCTGGCTTAAAAGCCAGTTCCCCCCAGCACCATCTCCATGGGTGTCAGGGGAAGCAGAGGCATAGCAGGGAAACAGTGCAAATGGGGACTGGAGCAATTCCTGTTCACACTGGTTCCGTCTGCTGTGCTTGTGCTTTTGAAATATACAAGAGCCCTACGGGGCTCTTGCTACATTTCAAAGGCTGAAGCGCTGCAGTTCCCCACTGCTTTTCTGCCTTTTAAATGTAGTAAGAGCCGTGGGTGGCTACATTAAAAAGGCTGAGGCACAGCTCCCCCTTATCAACTAATTGAGTAGTTGATGGAAATTCCATCGACTACTTGATTAGCTGATTAATTGAAATTTAACATCCCTAATCCTCTCCACTGAAATTGGTGAGAGTTTTTAAAATTACTTTGTATTTTAAAAATGATGTGAATTAAGGATGTTAAGAAGCAGGTAATTGACTAATTGTGTAGTCGATACAATTTGCATTGACTACACAATTAGTTGATATGGGGTGCCGGGGTCCAGGAGCTACCCCTGCTGTAGCTCTGCAGTTTAAATGTAGGAGGAGCTGGGTGGCTCCTACTACCTTTAAAATGTAGAGGCGCAGCAGTCCGGGACCCGGCTCACACTGGTTCCTGGACTACTGGGCCTCTGCGTCCCCTGCCCCCTCCCCTGCACCACAGAGACAGTGCTGGGGGGAACCGGCTGATGCAGAGGCAGCAAGGGGGAAAGCGAGTAGTCGAGTAGTGACTCGACTATCCAGTAAGCATAGGCTTATTGGGTAGTCGACTACTCAACTAGTCGCCTAAATCCCTAGTGTGAATTTAGTGCCTGTAGAACATGCTACCTTCATGGACTCAATGACTGAAATTCTGTTTATCCACAGAAGGGGACCAGCCAGGCAGTGGCCAGGCAAGCTTCCCCATTCATGTGCCTAGATCCTGGTTGTAGGGGAGAAAGGTAGTTCATTCTTCATGCCCAGTGATGCCTTGGCCTCTGAGCTGAGACTGCTAGCAAATGTGTCAGTCAGTTGCAACTGTGGAGGTAATTTTTGTGATTTGGACAGGGAGCTAGACTGAGCTCATCAGTTCAGTTCATACCACATATGCAAAGCAATTAATATTCTCAGAAGAATTCCTGGGTTTTGAAAGCCACAATTTGGGTTTTTACTGACTTTTTTCACCTCAATTTTGGCTTTTATACAATCTGGGAATTTTCCAGAGAAGCTCCCGTGCTGACCCTTCATCACAGCCCCAGGGCACAGAGTCCCATCTGCACCTGTTCCTGACAGAGCCTGTGGGGGGGAAGCTCTCTTCCTGACCCCAACTCATTTTCAGTACTGGTCTGTCCACTTTCCCTGCACAGGCTCTGTTTGCACAGATGGGCTGTCAGCAGGGGAACAGAAGGCTGCACTCCCATAAGCAGGCCTGCCGACTGGACAGTGGTGGGGAACAAAGGGGCAGCTGCCTTCAGGTCCTGCAATGTAAAAGGCCTGGGGCTCTGGCCTTTATATCCCTGCTGGAGCCCCATGCAGCACAGTCTGGGCAGCACTGAGGAGTGGGTGGGGAAAGCTAGCTCCATCCCTGCTTCTTACATCTGAGACCCTGCCCCTTCTGTGGCGGGCCTGGCGAAGTCTGTTACCGGCCTTGCCCATGAGCACTATTGGACAGAGCCCGCCTCAGACACTGGCTCTTGAGCGCAGCCCCAGGACATAGAGACCTATTCGTATCCCCTGCTGGGCATATTGGTATGCTGGCATTGTCCCCTAGGGCATGTCTACACTAGGAAATTATTTCAAAATAATATATTTCAAAATAATAACTCCCAAAATAACTATTTCGAAATAGTGTGTCCACGCTACAGGGAAGCCTCAAAATTAGTCTGAAGCAGGCTCCCTTAATGTAGATGCACTGCCTTCAGTTAGAACCCCAGGAAGCACTGGGGAGTAATTACTTTGAATGACTCTGAGGAGTAGTTATTTCAAAATAGGAGCAGTGGAGCATCCACACTACTGCTATTTTGAAATACCCAGCTTGGAAGTGTGGATGCTCTGCTTATTATTTTGAAATAAGGGCTTATTAATTTGTAGACCAGGGCCTAGTGTAGATCCAGCCTACACCAACAGATGTTGTTATTCTGCCAATGTAGGAACACCACCAAACAACGTGAGCCACTTGAAAATATTCCTCTGTCAGCTTACCTGCATTTACACCTGGGGTTTTGTCAGCCATAACTGTGTTGGTCAGGATTGTTGGGGGGGGGGGGGGGGTTTTCACACCTTTCTCCAACACATCTATGCTGGTAAAACTTTTCAGTGTATCCCAAGCTTTTGTTTCTCTGTGCCTCAGTATCCTATTTGATAATAGTAATGCTGTGAGGGCGGGAACAGTAATGATTCTGAGGTGCTCAGATACTATACTAGTGGGGGTTAGAAGTAAATTAGATAGTGACATCCTCATCAACTAACATAAGATGAAAATGTGCAAATATGTGGATTTCTGGTTTTAGGTGAATTCTCTTCAAACCACATTTGGGGGTTTTGAATCCATGATGAAAAGTACTCAGCATAAACAAGAAGTTACAGAGAAGACTGTTAAGCAAGGGGAGAGTGAAATAAACCGAATCAGTGAAGTTCTTCAAAAACTACAAAATGAAATACTGAAAGACCTGTCTGATGGCATCCATGTGGTAAAAGATGCAAGAGAACGAGACTTCATGTCACTTGAAAACACTGTAGAAGAAAGATTAACAGAGTTGACCAGATCTATCAATGATAACATTGCCATATTCACTGAAGTCCAGAAAAGGAGTCAAAATGAAATCAATGATATGAAAGCAAAGGTCACTTCACTGGGAGAAACGGATGTGTATAAACATGAATTCAAGGTGCTGAAAGATGCTATTGATGAGATGCAGACGTCCTTGAAAACCAAAGAAAAGACCATTGAGTCTCTGAAAAGTACAATAGAGTCCATGGAATCTGATGTTTATACTGAAGTCAAAGAATTAGTCAACCTCAAACAGGAACTTGAGAAATTCAAAGAGACTGCTGACACAGAACACCTTTCATTAAAAGCTTTTCAAGAGAAAGTTCTTAAAGCTGAAGAATCCATTACACAGCTCCCTGATGAGATTAAAAGACTTGATGAAGATTTACAGCAAATTAAAGCTGACCTTAACAAACAAGAAGAAAACATACTCTACAATAATGTGTTAGAAACCCTTGAAAAAACCACTGATGGCTTTGAATCCAGATTCAGAGGTGTAGAAGACAGTTTTCAGTCTCTAAGTTCTGTTGATGCTCAACAGTCTGAAAAGATGGAATCACTTCTTTCTAAGCATGAAGAGTATGAAAGAAAGCTAGCTACTCTAGAGGAAACCATTGCATCTCTACATAGTACTTCAGATGTTGATGTACGTTCAATAACAGATACCGTGAGAAGTCTTAGTGAAGCTCAGCTTTCATTATACAATGATGTTGATGAACTGAGAAAAAGTGTGAGTGACCTCCCAGACTCTGCCAATGCACTTCATAACATACAGAAACAAGTTAGTGCTTTGTTGGATCAAGAAAAGCCTCAGATGGACCAACCACAATCGCAAGACAATCTTGAAAAGCTGTCTTCTGTAGAAGGCTCTGTAGATGAATTAAGGTCTATTGTCAATCAAGTTGAATCTGACTTGAAAATGATAAGAACTGCAGTGGATAGTTTAGTTGCTTATTCAGTGAAAATAGAAACTAATGAGAATAAGATGGAGTCTGTGAAGAGTTCAGTGGATGACCTAAGGAATGAGCTGGATAGATTGTTCATGAAAGTAGAAAAGATACATGAAAAAGTTTAAGTGAACAGCGGTAATTGTGCAATTATTACATTTTTAAAAATAGTTTTTGTATGCCCAGTGTGTGACACAGCCAAAAAAAACAAGGACACATAATTAGAGACAGTTCTGCTTAATTCCTGGATCTCTCTTCTGTTTAAAAAATAAAATTAAGGTTTTGTGTGTCTGGGTGGATGGGTGAGAGGGTAAATTACTAAAGCCTGGTCTACATTAGAAAGTGTTCTGCTGTGACTATACTGATATACTTAAAGCAGCACAAATCTCCCTGCTGTAAACATAGGCCTGGTCTATGCTTAAAATTAGATCGACCTACCTTCATCACTCAGGGCTGTGATAAATGTTGTGCTGTGTGAGACATAATTAGGTTGACCTAGCTCACTGTATAGATGCAGCTAGGTCAAAGTAAGAATTCTTCTAGTGACCTAGCCACCACTTCTTGTAGTTAATCCATCTCTCCACTAGCTGAAAAACCCCTTCCGTTGATGTAAAGCATTTACACTGTAATACAACAGTGGCAGAGCTACAGGGCATAGCTGTGGCACTATAGCAGCTGTAGTGTAAACATACCCATAGATATATAAAGGTGCTTTATACTAGGGATGTAAAATCCCATTTAATTAGTTAACCAGTTAAAAGGGGAGTGGTGAAGGTGGAGAGCCTCACACAAGGCTGGAAGTGGCAGGTGGGGTGTGAGGAGGCTGCTGGCTTGTGTGAGGGTGATGCTTACCGGTTACCTGTTCACATCCCTACTTTATACTGGGTTAGCTATTCCCATAGTAGAAGGGGAGTAACTATATTGGCATAAGTTACTTTTATAGTGATGTAACTGCATCCACACTAGGGCTTTTAGTGGTATGATTGTTTTTGAATAAAATCAAACAAACTCACCCTTAACCAAAATATTCAGGCTGGTAGTTTTTTTTATGTGTAGACTAAGCCTGAGGCAACTCATCTGTTCCTTCGGCTTATTACACAGTGGAGGGAAAGAAGCGAGTTCTGACTGCCATGTGTACATAATCACACATGGGAAAATTCATGGAGCCGGGAGAAGTATAGAGCAACTAGACTCAGGCTCTCTTAAAAAACTTGAGATGAGAGGTGCTGAGGGGGTGATTCATGACACTGCTAAGGAGTACAGGCACTTGTCCCCATTTTCCTTTTCCCCAGCACCTCCAAAGTCCCATGTCTGGATCAGCATAGCTGAGGAATCTGAATGGATACATGTGATTCATTGCCAGAGGGCTCAGTAACATTTTGCCATGTTATTTTGGGATGATGTACATTGTCAAAAGTTTTTCCTTGAAGTCCTAATTTCTTTTTTGTGATATCCCAGTTAGTTGCTGTGGAGGTGATTGGGGCTTTGAGTGAGGAAGACTGAGGAGGGGAACTAAAGCAACGCAGCCTATGCTACACAGCTTGCTAGTCTCGACATACACTGACATAAGAGTTGTTCTGCCACTGTAGTAACTCCACCTCCCTCAGTGATGTTAGCTATGTCTCCAAGAGCCATATCAGCATACAAATTGGGGAGGGAGGATTGTCTATGCTGTGTCACTGTGGCATGTGTGTGCTTCTCACACCCCAACTGACTTAGTAAAGCCAGTGTATGTTTTAGGTGTAGACCAGGCCTAAGCATGCTAATAATACCACAGGAGGAGAAAGAGAAGATTCAGAGTGATACCAACAGAATTGTTTCTAAATAAAACACCTTTTTAAGATTATCCCTGAGGTGACAGTGACTTTAATTAGTATTATTTTATTCTGTACCATTGGAGTCAGTGGGAGTGTCATTAACTTCAGTGCAGTGGGAACAAGCCTTAGGCTGGCTGAGAACCAGTGTGTGTCAAATATTAAAGAATTCCAAGCACTCTTAAGAATCTCTTGAACTTTCTAGGGGTTTGAACCCTTGAAAAGGATTTCTGATTGCTGTTTTCCAAAGGTACTTATGCCTAGGTGCAGGCCGCTTTTTAAATGAGGATAGGTGCTAGCCCATAGAGAGTATAATGCATGCCTTATCTTAGCCAACTCTTTGGCTACATTAGAAAATGATTCCTAGAATTAGCACCTTCCACAAGTGGTAATTTCTGGGAACAGAAAAGGGGGAGCCCCCTCATATATTAAAGAATAAAATATCCAGCCACCTCTAATGCTGTTCCTTCTGTACATAGTGAAAAGTTGCTAACAAGTCAACTAAGTCTTAATAAGGGAGGCAGATATACTGCACTGAGAGATTTTTTTTTTTTAACCTTTTGAACTGAATTGTTCTTTGACTTTCCTTTTCAAGTTTCTAACAGTTGTTTAGGTTACTGTGAATTGAACTGTATGGCTTATTTACAGTATTTTTAATACATAATAAACACTTGGAATTTGTATTTTGATTTTTTTCGTATTGCTTATTGTGAAAGGTACTTAATTTAGCATTTTTCCCAGAATATTTCCTCAGGGGTTCAAGAGGTACCTGGGCGAGAGATGGAAAAGCCTACCATTTGTTTATCAGAGTCTCAGCTTTAATTTCTAAACCAAATAAATAAATAAATTAGCAGCTATGATGGTTGTGAAGAAAAACTTGACAATGTGACCTGAGCGTAAGCGATTCAACAATGTTCATCTGAGTTTGCAAAGAGCCTGGAACAATTGCTCTGAGTTGTGAACTGTCTCATTTATTTCAATAAATTCTAATCTAGACACCAACAATGCTGTTTTAAAACACCAACTATTTCATTGCTCAAAGTGTGTAAAACAAATATATGGCAGCTCAGTGCAACTGTACCTGTATTCCCCCTCTAGGGTCCAGACAGGAAAGCCACTCCAAGTTTCTCAGCTATCACCTCTTTTGGGAAGAGCCTGCTTCTCTTTCCCTTCTGACTAGGGTTATTTCCAGGCTAACCAGTGCTCTGCTACCACTGTGTTTTTCTCATCAAAGAGTCTAAGCAGGCCAGCTTCGTTTCTCCCTTCAGATGATATGCAGTGTAATTGCCACAATTTTATGTTACCAAACAGTTTTTTCTAAGCAAGCAGATTTTATTTTTAATGTTAAAACATCACAGAGAAAATGTGTTTAAAAACAATAAAGAACCTACACGTTAATAAGTTTATAAGAGATCACCTGGACCCTGATGTGAGTTCTGACAGGTGAACAGCCCTATTCCTGTGGTTTCAAATTCACAACACCTTTTGCTTAGACTAGAGCAAGAACTCTCATGAATCTGTGAGTCCTTTATGCAGTTTGGGATCTTTGAAGAGACAGGGAATAGGTAATCAGCCAAACAATGGGTTCCCATCTCCAGGGCAAAACTTCAAGGGGGTGAGATTTTTGCCTAGCCAGAGGGGTTATATTAGCATACACCCTCCTCCTGGAATTTTCCTGAGAAATCCACTTAATGTTACAGGTTCATGTTGTTTCAAAAAGTCATTTGAAGTACCTAGCATTTCCCCAAGTTGACTTTAGCCCCGTCTCCTAGAGGAGTTACTTGCACTTCCACAATAACACCTAAACATAAGAACAGCCATGCTAGGTCAGACTATAGAGCCACCTAGCCTAGTATCCTCTCTTCGGACAGTGGCCGGTGCCAGGTGCCCTGGGGGGAATGAACAGAGCAGATCATCAAGTGATCTGTCCCCTGTGGCCCATTCCCAGCTTCTGACAAAAGGAGGCTACAGGCATCATTCCTATCCATCCTGGCTAACAGCCATTGATGGAACTATCCTCCATGAATTGATCTAGCTCTTTTTTGAACTCTGTTAAAATCCTGGCCTATACAACATTCTCTGGCAAGGAGTTCCACAGGTTGACTGCATTGTATGAAGAAATACTTCCTTTTGTTTGTTTTAAACCTACTACCTATTTCGTTTAGCGACTCCTACTCCTTGTGTTATGGGAGCAAGTAAATCATTTTTCTTTTCTACTTTCTCCACACCAGTCATGATTTTATAGACCTCTATTATATCCTCCCCCTTAGTCTTCTGTTTTCTAAACTGAAAAGTCCCAATTTTATTAATCTCTCTTCATATGGCAGCCATTTCAAACTAAGGCTGTTAAGTAATGGTTAATTTACTAGTCGAATAGTCGATGGGCACTTCTGCTGGGACTCTTGTACATTTCAAAGGAGGAATGTGGAACTCTGCATGCAGCCCGCGACCAGCGGGAAGTCCCTCTGACTCCAGGCTGCACTTGGGGTGCCAGCTTTGAAATGTACAAGAGTCCCCCACTGACCCCGGGCTCCATGTGGCATTTCAGCAGAACCCAGAATCAGCTGAGGACTCCCCAGCTGACCACAGTTCCACGTGACATTTCCCCAGAACCAGGGGTCAGCTGAGGACTCCCCAGCGGATCCCGGGTTCTGTGGAAATGCCGCGCTGGATCTCAGGGTCAGCTGAGGATCAGCTCTGCGGCACTGCCCCTTTGAATGCTGCCTTGGCGTTTCAGAGGGGCAGTGCCACACAGCTGATCTTGGGCTCAGCTATGCGGTGCTGCCGTTTTGAAGTACCCCCTCTATTCCCGCTTTGCTGCCTCCATCTAATAGAGGCAGCAAGCGGGGGGAGAGGGGGGAGGGTGTCAACTGACTATCCGATAAGCATTTGCTTATCGGATAGTCAACTAGTCCTTAACATCCCTATTTCAAACCCCGAAACATTTTTGTTGCCTTTTTCTGAACTTTTTCCAATTCCAAGATATCTTTTTTGAGCTGAGGCGACCACTGCATGAGGTATTCAAGATGTGGGTGTACCATAGATTTATACAGAGGCAATAAGATATTCTTTGTTTTATTCTCTATCCCTGTTTAAAGTATTCCTAACATTCTGTTTGCTTTATTGACTATTGCTGCACATTGAGTGGATGTTTTCACAGAACTACCCACAAGGACACCAAGATCTCTCTCATGTGGTAACAGCTAATTTAGTCCCCATCATTTTAAATACAATGGACCCCAAAACTACACAACTTAAAAGCTTCAGTCAGGTTTATTCAGGAGATTGCCCCATTTGTCAGAGTGGGTGTGTCTACACTGCATTTAGATATCCTAGCTGCCCCGTGCCAGGTGACTCAGCTGAACTCCCTGAGCCCAAGAGACTGGTTTATTGTGATTGCAGCCCAAACTCTGGGACTCTCCTACCTTGCGGGATCTCCTACCTTCAGGCTCCCGCCCAACCCTGAATGTCTAGACTGCAATTAAACAGCCCCTTAACAGAACCCCAGGAGCCAAAGTCAGCTGGCACGGTTTTAGTTGCAGTGTAGACATACCCAGTGTCATGTAGAACTATGCAATCTAGAGAGGCAGCAGTGGCTCAGTTTGAATGGGTGGAGTGGAGGCATGATAGGAGAGGGTGGGGGTGGTTACTCTGCTCAAGGATGGGGAGCCAACTCCAGAGTGAGAAAGTGGGGCCCGGCAGCTGGTATCTCTCTCAACAGGGATAGCTGCTCATGGGCCTGGACCAATCATCAAGTATCTACCCCCTCCCTAGCCTGAGCGTGGGGCCTGCAGTGGCCGCTTCACCCCATCAATTCTACTCTTACCTCTGAGCCTCTATCTCCTAACATGTTGGGAGCCTCTATCTCCCAACAGGTTTCCAGGGAACTCTGGTTCCTAGAATGTGTAGCGGTACAGTGCATGGGGGAAGAAATGTAGTCACCCCTTCAATTTTCCATTGTAGTGGTACTAGCCCCTACTGCTCCACTGGTTCTGCTGCCCCTGGCACAATTTGACCTGAGTGACCTCATTTAGGGTAGTCCTTTAACACTAGTTCCAAGGGGGTGCTAGTGGTTTCATTGACATGAAGGAAACTCTGCTTTGAAAAGCTTGAGAAGTGCTGATTTTATTTGGATTTTCCTACACAAAGAAATTAAGCATAAGATGGGCCTGAAACAAACTTACAGCACAAGCTGCCTCTGAATTTGAGGGAGTCAAGCCCAAACTAGAATTTTCTAGCTAAGCCTTGTCTCAGAATGAGCAGAACAAAACCAAAAACTGTTCAGATTTGAACACCTGCAATTTTCAAGGGTTCAAAATCCAGGTCAGAATTTTGCAATTTAAGCCCACCCATGGGAAAAGCAAAAGAAGAAAGGATTTGGTGTTGAGAACAGCCTAATGGTGCTTTCCAGAAGTCATTATTGACAGTCTTGATTCAGCCCATTTCCACAAAATTACCTGGGTCTAAATACCTCTATGGATATAGGTCTTTCTCTTATTTACAGCAAATCTTTTGGGCTATGTTTATACTGCAACACTATTTTGGGATACCGGAGTATCCTGAAATAGCTATCCTGCATCTTCACAGCAAGCCCATTATTTCGGGCTCGCTATTCCAATGTCCCTGTAAACCTCATTCTATGAGGAGTAAGGGGTGTTTCAGAATAGTGCTTTAATTTGAAATTTGGTGTTGTGCACCAAATGAAGAAATAATCTATTTTGAAATAGCATTGAAATAAGATATGTGCAGTGTAAATGTGTCCTTGGGGGTTGGTAGAAGATCTCACTAGCAGAATTGTTACTGTCAAGAGGATGAAAATCCCACTGCTCTCAGACTTGCTGTGTAAGGTTGCCAGGTATCCTGTATTTGCGGCCTCTGTCCAGTAAAAAAACCCCAGAAATGACCTGTTTTTTCTTGGACGGAAGGCCGCTTGGGACATTCCGCGTCTGGCGTGGGCAGGGGAAGTGGGGAGCATGGGGATTTAAAGGTGCAGTGACTGTTTTTTTTCCTGCAGTTGGGTTGTTGTTTTTTTTTTTTTGCTCAACAACTTTGTTCTTTTTTGTTTTGCTCATCCAATTTTTTGTGAAAGTATCTGGCAACCCTATTGTGTGTCCTGTCCCAGACTTGATGCCAATAATAGCATGTGGGCAAAGTATTAATGATCATTTTATGAACCAGCAGATGCAGAAAACATTTCTACCAGTAAGACAATAGGATTTACAGGGTGTCCCTATTTATTTTCAAAATGTATACAGGGACCATGTGCTACAGATTTCAGAGCCTGGATCCCATACTGGATGTTTGTGCAGCTCATCATGGTCATAAAGTTGGTGGGTCAATACTGTGAGAATTCACATGCATGGCTTGTGTGGGAGAACGCCTGTACACTTGGCATGATCCTGGGGAGAGGAACTGGGACATCCTTACATCCTGGTCATACCTGGCTATGGGCAGCTGATCATAAGTTAGAACTTTCATAGCCTCGCTTTGGTTTTAACCCTGAATGTGACTTGGTTTGGAGATTCACATGCAGAGTTGTATGAAGCTTAAGACTTAGAAATCTACTTAGAAAGCTTAAGACTTAGAAATCTACAAGCCAAAGGGTGTGTCCCTCTCCCCCCGCCTCCCCTACACTGCAGTGGTTAGGGTAAAAATAGCTTGCAGTGAAATATCAGTTTTCTCAGCCCCAACAACAGCAATTTCTATGCAGTTACAGACCGTGAAGGGGAACTCGCAGCTGTTGACAACTCAGTCTGCATTGACTCCCCCCATCACTTCAGAGTTACACCACAAACCTCTGCCTACGTCTCAGCAAACATCCTCTTTGGGGTGAGGCATGATACTAAACTACCAGAGACTGACAAAAGAGACTTACCAGATTTGAATTAGGAAAAGTAGCCATAGGCAAAGCATGATGATCTCTGGCTCAAAAAGTGGGCCTCTTCCAGTAAGCAAAACTCCTGTGAGAATTTGGGTAGTTGCCATCTCTGCCCCTCTTCCCTTCCTAACGAGATGAAAGCCTGCCTAGCAAGTTGTATCATTTTTTAAACTAGCAGGTTAGAATCCCATTTGCTAAGGGGAAACCAAAGAGTCTCTGGTCACAGAAGGTATTAAACAATCCATAAATCTCAACCCCTCCTCTCTTTGTACTATAGACATATCTGTCAGCTGGACTCCAATATCCATCTTCACTTTCTCCAGTGCTGACTTGACTCTGGAAGAATCTTGAATCTTCAGGCACTAAACAAGTCTACAGCTTCCTTCCCTTGTTCTTAAGCTCCTCTTTGATTCTACTGAGTTTCCCATGCCACCTCATCATTTGCTCATGGACAACACAAAGTGGCAGTTTCTTTGCCTCTTAAAGTTTGTAGTCAGAGCAGAGGACTTGGAATCCTGAATTCTCTTCTTGCTGCCTGCACTGACTTGCCTTGACAAGTTACTGAACCACCATGCCTCAGTTTACCCAACTGTAAAGTGGAGGTAGAAATAGCTGTCTACTTTGCAGGGGTGTTGTGTGTTTTTAATTCATGTTTCCAGAGAACACTGGGATCTTCAACTGTAAAGGTGATGTCAGACAATAGGACATGAATATTGCAATGGTGTTACTGTATCATACTCAAACCCAATATTCATCAGGGTTACAGTAATTAAAGCAAGGCAAGGCAGGGTGGTTTTCTTACCACAGTGCACAGGGGGGATGCTTGTGTAAAGGCATCACTGCAGGGGAGATGTCCCTGTGAGTGGAGTTATGGCATGCACACCCTCCTCACACTGCCCCTTTTGGCCCAGTGCAGCTGGCCAGGTCTCCAGCTCCTTCCTTCACTGTTCTCTCCTCATGCCCTGTGGCCAGCTAGCATGCAACTCTTTCTCTCCAGTCAACACACAGTACTAGCTCAAGGGGTCAGACTCACTGGGTATGCACCTGCCAGGCCGTGAGCCCAGCCCCAACTAACTTACTTTGTAGCTACTCCCCCGCTTATCTGCCTTTGTCTCCTACTTCTCCCCTTCTTGGCCATCTCTTCAGCAGCTGCTCTTTCAACCTGCTTCATTACCCACTTTCCTCCTTCATGCCTTCCTCCCCATTACCCTTGCTTCTCCTTGCCTTCCTCTCTGGTTTTCTGTAGCATCTCCCTCCTCCAGTTGCTCCTCCTGATGACACTGGCTCTAGTTCTCCTCCTCTTGCTATCACTCATCTGACATCTCCTTTAAGAGTAAACTTCCAGCTGGCTTCCAACATTAAAAAGAACTCCAGGGTGAAGGAGCTGAGCTGACCTGAGAATATACATGACTCTGTCAGAGTATTTCCCTGTGCACTGTGGCACAACCTTGACCTGCTAGGGGGAATTTGCTGATCAAACAGTTGAAATCTGCCATCTCGTGGCACTTGTTTGAAATAGCAACACTTTTAAAATGTGTTTTTAAACACTGGGCTTTTGTGAAGTATTAACTAGGTTTGTAAGGGCATGTCTACGCCAGTGTTTCTCAACCAGTTGTACGAGTACCCTTAGGGGTACTCGAGAGAAGTCTGAGGGGGTACTTCAACACAACTGAAATTTGGAGAAAACTGAAGTTTTACAGCGTTTTATTATTTTTGTTCTTTTTATGTCCAAAAATTTCATCGCCTGCCCGGCTACAATTAAGTTGTTTAAACAAATGTGTTGCAATGGTAGAAAAAAATTGTGTGTGTCTGAAAACTATCGTACTAGGGGAATTTTTTTTTAAAAGGGGTGCTTTATAAAAAAAAAATTGAGAAACACTGGTCTACACTAGGAAACTATTTTGAAATAACTAAAACCAATTTAATAACTCCTGAAATAACAGTCAAAATAGTGTGTCCACACTATGAGGAAGCCTTGAAATTAGTCCGTGGCAGGCTCTGTTTATGTGGACGCACTATCTCGACTTAGAGCCGCAGGAAGCACTGGGGAGTAATTAGTTTGAATTACTCTGGGGAGTAGTTATTTCGAAATAGCAGCACCAGGGCATCCACACTAATGCTATTTCAAAATAACTTTCAAAATTAGTGTTATTCCCTGAGAAAAGCAGGAGTACAGATTTCAAAATAAGCAGCCCATTATTTTGAAATAATGGGCTTGGTAGTATGGACGCTCCACTTATAAATTCGACCTAAGGGGGGTTATTTTGAAATAACGCTCTAGTGTAAAAGAGGGCTAAGAGTTTAACCGGTTAATTTATTAACCGATAAGTTGGTGCTTATTGGTTATTATTAATGGTTAAATTCTGCCAGCAGCCCCTCAGGACTCGGAGCCCCAGCAGCTGGCAGCCCTGTGGGGTCAGGACCCGGCAGCCCTGGGAGCAGTTAACCGTGTAACTGAGAGAGTTTTTATTGCTTATACAGTTAATATTTTTATTCATTTTTTACATCCCTTGTATTAACTTAACATTTATATACCATTTGTCATCCATCCATAGCTCTTAAAGTGCTTGACAAAGGGAAGTAAGGATTAGTTCCAACAGCACCTGCAAAATTTTAGACACTCCTTCTAGACTATTAGGACCAGATTTTTCAAGAGCTTAGCAGCTATGAATTGGGCCAGATTAAAAAAAAAAAAAAAAAATCAGTTCCCTTGAATGCATTTGAATGGGAACCACATTTTCAAAAAGGTTCTGCACCCAAATGTGCTGAGCCCTTAGAAAACTCTGCTCCCTGCTTAGGTGATCTTGGTTATCTTTAAGAGACAAGACACTAATAGTTATTAACTGTTGTTATGTAAATGTTATGTATTTAAAAAATAAAAGTAAGAAAGCTACAGCCTGTGTGGTGATTGCAAGGAATTGCTCCAGGCGTCAGGAGACCTGCGTTCTACTTCCATCTCTGCAGGCTGAGGGACTTTGAGAAAGTCTCTTCTGGTTTCTGGTTTATTCATAGTATAAAATAGGTATCAAGTGCCACTTCTACCTTGGAAATTTGTCAGGGTTCTCAGTGTTCTGTGACCAGCCCCCAGCCATGTGAAAATGCACACCTGTTTGCTGGAAATGGACAAGGTCATTTTGAACCAACATCAAAAGTTTGTAAGCATGGAGTTATCTCTGTGCAAATTAAGCTGTGGGTGAGTGGGGGGGAGGGAGACTGAGGCAGACTTCCATAATCCAGGTAGTGCATCTGAGGCCAGAGAGGCAGGGTTTATTACCAGGGAAAGAGGAGTGACACTTGTCACTGGGGGAGCATCGATTCCCAATATTCATTTTTCAAAGTAGAGTGGTATATGGCACCCGGAAGTGGGGAAGGCTTTAATGGAAAGTTGAGTTGATGTTGGAAGACAGTGGCCCCAAAAGTGTGAATCTCTATTTGCCTATACATTTAACAGAAGCCTACAGCCAGCCTTTGGCATACAAACTAATCATCTCCATCCTTTCCTTTCACATTTTATTGAATAAGTATTAATACAGACCTAGAAGTTACCTAAACGAGCATTTCCTGTTTGCAGAGAGGTTCCATTCCCTCTGGAATACAGAGTAGCTTCTGCATCTACAGTCAGGGTTGCCAGGTGTCCGGTTTTCTTCCGGACAGTCCGGTATTTGCTCCCTCTGTCCGGTAGAAAAATTCAGAAAATACCGGACACGTGCAATGTCCGGTATTTTCTGAATTTCCGGCTGGGTGCCAGATGGAAGCCTGGCAGGGGCGGGGGAGCGACTGCGAGGCGGGCCGCGATTGGCGCTGGGAGCCCTGTGGTCACGTGCAAAAGCCGAGTAGGGCAGGGTGGGGCGGAGGCACTGGCCGGGACTCCCAGCCACTCCCCCCGCCCGGCTTCTGCACACAACCAGAGGCTCCCAGGCGCCAATCACGGCCCCGCCTCCCAGCTGGGAGCCTCTGGTTGTGTGCAGAAGCCGGCCGGTCCCTCCACCCCCCCAGCCCAAGATCAAGTGTGTCTGGTATTTTGGGGGGGGTCTACCTGGTAACTCTATCTACAGTGCCAAGGAAGCTTGCCTAGATACTAGCCTATAGCTGTGTAGGCGCCTTTTGCCTGGCTTATTGCCCTTTGTAACCTTTCTTGTGACAGGATCCCTTTGAAAAAACTGTCCTTATTTCTGACCACAGCTTTCCCCCCCTCTCTGGAAAAGGGCCTCATTCTGTCTTGGCCCTGTTCTTGCAATCAGATCCATGCAAGTGGAGCCTTATGTTTGTACTAAGTTCCATTAACTTCACAGGAGTCAGGGCCTTAGAAACTACCTAGTTAATGGAAACAAGCCCAGATTAATCCCAGCTCCGTTGCTAAGCTACATACAAAAACAACTGCTACTTATTATTCCAGATTCAGTCATTCCCTTAATGCCTGGTCTCTGTGCTCTTTGCTGTCTCCCATCATGTGCTTAGGTTGTCAGCTCTTTGGGGAAGAGGCTGTCCTTTTTAATTGTGTGTGTGTGTGTGTGCGCAATGCCTAGCATAATGTGACCCAGATTCCTGGGTGGCCCTCTAGGTGAAACTACAAGGCTTTTGCCCCCTTGTCCAGCACCACTGGCTTATTCTGACACCACCGTCACTCTGTGCTGAGCAATAGCAGTGGCTCAGGGCCCTGCTGGTCAGCTTCCCAGTGGAGGAGAAATAAGTGAGACGGAACCTCGGTATCCTTTCATCATAACCGCCTTTA
This sequence comes from Pelochelys cantorii, assembly GCA_032595735.1. NCBI lineage: Eukaryota > Metazoa > Chordata > Testudines > Trionychidae > Pelochelys > Pelochelys cantorii. The sequence continues at coordinate 250,294,023 of CM064326.1, read as the reverse complement.
TTTGCACCCAGACATTAATGCTGTCATGATATGCCAAACAGCATGCCAGGCAATCCCTTCTTCCAGGAATCTCAGCCCAATACTTATGCACAGTTCCCAAGTAGCAATTCTATCTCAAGAGTTGACTCTAATCACAGCCCGAGGCAGAAAGAAAAATGCTCCTACTTTTCACACACCCTCTCTAGAACCTTCCTCTCTACAAAATCCTAGAGTAGTTCATATAAACGCAGAACCCCATAGACACAAATAGTTCCATAACATTGCACCAGGCATCGGAAGGGATAAATGCATAACTCCAACATGGCATATCTTCCCAGCAGGCAAAACTTACTCGCAGACTAAGTAAGAACTTGGAAGTCTAGTACAGTACCACCCGCTGATGACTACCATAACAATACATAAATAATAATATCATTAATGTAAAGGGCAATTTAGTATATGTAATCCATTATGCTAAGACAAAGAAATCTCTGACCTCTCACCTCTTTTTATTGATTAGAGACTATGGGGCAAGCATTCATTTGGCAAGTAGGCACATATAGATATTTAATCCAGAAATCCTTCTTGAGCTAGTGGTCTCCATGGTTTTGTTTATTGGAACATTTATTCACAAAAGATTCTAGCTTTGCTAGGAAAGTTACAAATCCAGAGAAACAACTTTCCATTTTACTGTGCATCTCTTCAGAAAAATGATTTCAAAACATAACATGAACTATCTTCTTCCTTTCTTATCTTCCACCCACAGGAGGAAGCTAACTGAAATGGGCCAAATCTTACAGTGCTCAGAAGTATTTTCTCTTAGACACTATCCAGACACAGATAGAGTTGAATCCTGTGGAGAAGACTTTCTTGTCACTACTGCTTGGGTCGGGGTAGAGGTGAAATCCTGCAGTTGTGAATAAAGATGGGAAGCATAAAAAGCAGACAGATAATCAGAATTTCCTGGGAATTCATCTGGCTCTCTGAAGTTTTGTTTTGAGACACGGGAGTTCAGAAAGAAGTTTTTGTCAGGTTTTGGTGCAGACAGTCCATTTTCCCTTTTGGTAAAATATCCACATTGATATGTGTGGTGTAAGGGACAGCTAATAGTCTACACATTTATTATCTGTATTACTGTAGTGCCCAGAGGTCACAACTAAGATTAGGGCCCATGTGCTAGGCTCTGTACAACACAGGCTTGGGGACAGTACCTGTGAAAGGCTTTACAATCAAAATAGATAAGGCAGACATAAGGTGGCAGATTATTTAGAGCAGTGCGGGAAAAGGCCATTCCATTCCATGGAGGATTTTGCTCTCTTAGAACATGGTTTTATTCTGAATGCAAACCAGGAATTCAGAAATTCTCTGCCAAGGAGAGCTCTGGTTCAGGGGCAGTCAGCCTGCTGGGCTGCATGGGAGCCAAAGAATCTGGAGCAATCTGCATGGAGGTGAGAGGAATTCTGGGGCCACAGACCTTGGAAGGCTGGGCTTCCCAGCAGCCCACCAGATAGATGAACTGGCTGGAGACCAGCTACCAAGAATATTTCAAAACTTCCTGGGTTTTTGGATATCGGGCCTGGGAATGTGTGGGCACAACACTGCCCAGCCACCCAGTCCCTAGGGCTGACCTGGCTGCTGGATCCCTGGGGGTCGGCAATCATGCTCCCCAGCTGCCCAATCCCTGAGGCTGGTGAGGGTGGCAAATGCGCTGACCAGCCATCCGAGCACCTGGAGCTGGAACCTGAGAGAGCTGTGGCTGGACTGCCCATGGACTGTGAGTGCTGGCTTGGGCCAACCAGGGCTGGGGCCTTGTTCCCTCCCCAGCCGTCTGGGGCTGAGGGGCTACCGATGGTGGTAGTTTGGGCTTCTATGGGGAGGAGGGTAGAAAAGGAGGGAAGCGGGGAGGAAGAGAAGGGGTTGGCCACCCACGCCCAGCACAGGAACCTTAACTCTGGCTGGCAGCACCCAGAGCCCTGGACCCAGCCAACCACTCTCTTACCAGTGCATTTCACTGGAATGCCACAGCTTCCTTTCACCTTTGCAGCTCCCTAATAATTTCTTTTGCCCTCCACTGGACTCTCTCCAATCTGTCCACATCTTTTCTGTAGCGGGGCGCACAGTCACACATCTGGTGAAGTAGGGAACTGAATTGGGTCTCCCAGCTCCCCTAGCCCTGGACCATCTTTTCTCTCATTGCACTCAGGGAACATTAAGGGAATCCTTCTATAGTTTATTTAACACTAGTAAATGCTCACCAATACTAAGCAAAGGCTCTAGAGCATGATGCCAAAAGCATCAGGTCAAAGCTTCCAAAATTAGATGCCTAAAGTCAGGCCCCTTAATACATATTTGGCCACCCGCTGTATTTCAAAAGTGTTACGCAGCTAACCCACCAGCTGCCATTAGAGCATGTTTTATATACTTAAATATGGACTCATGAACCTAATTTTAGGCATCTAGTGATGATAATCTTGGCTTTTGCCTTATACAGTCCTTCTAAGGTTTGCACATTCAAATATTGTTCAGCTTTTACTTTTATCAACATATCTATAAACTATTTGTCAAGGCTATTTACATTCTTATCACTTTTCTGTACCCCACAGGAAAATAAATTATATTCTTTCTACCATGTTTCATGTTTAAAAACAAGCCAGGCTAGAAATAGAACAGTTTAACCCTACAAAGAGGAAAAATTTATAAAACCAGCTCATTAGCCTTCTGTGAACATAAGTCTGATGAAAGGATAATTAATGGTTTTTAAGGAGTCTAGGAGCTGAATCTTTATAGTTAATTAATAGAGGTGATAATAATGGTGTTCAGATCCTGAGATACTATCTCTGTACTTTACTCAAATGCTATATTAATGTTTTACATTAATTTTTAGTCAACATTACAGCATTCCAAGAAGAGCTAATAGGGTTCCAGGGATTACAGTTTGCATAGCAGGATCTTGAAGAGAATTGTATATATTCTATACATCACATATTTATTATTAGTATTGTTGTAGCAAAGCAATACCCAGAGGCCTGGGTACATATATACATAACCATGTACACTTAGCTACAGACAGCCCCTGCCCTGAGTAGCTTACAATCTAAATAGACAAGGCAGATGAAGGCTCAAGGTAAATGGATGGTGCGAGCAAAGAAATACACTGATGAAGATGATAGCTGGCAGACATCATACCAGTTACATTTTTTTAAAATGTTGTTTTTATGGGATTCTTTCTTCCACCCAGTTTCTGTCTGTCTTTTATGAGGTATAATCCAAAGTTCTTTAAAGTCAATGAGCCCTCTTTCATTGGTTTCCAGGGAGTTTAGAGCAGCTCCATGGGAACAGGCTGATGAGGTGGCAGAGAGGAAAAGTGAGTTACGAACAGGGGAGCCGACAGACTTGCTAGGTGGAGAGTGGCAGCTCCGTGTGCCAGGATTGGGCGGGGACTCAGGCAGAAGGGGTGGGGCTGGGGCTGGGGCAGTCATCCCTCAGTGCTGCCTGGACTGTGCCATGGCCCCCCTAACCCACAGCGCTTAGTACTGCCCGGAGCAAAATGCCCAGAGCTCTGGCGGTGATTAAAGGTTAAGGGGCTCCGGGTGCTGCTGCTGCCACAGAAGTGGTGGTGGCAGTGGCAAGCCCCAGGTCCTTTTGAATCAGTGCCCCTTTTGTTCCCCCTGTTGGCAGGCCTGATTACACAGCACAAAGAGTGGGTGAAGCCGAAGCTCTGGCCATCCTCTCTCCACCCTAGACCAGAACTATGGTCCCGATTCTGTAAAGCACTTAAGCACATGTTTTAGCCATGGCAAATTTAAATCGAAAGCTAAGCACCTGCTTAAGTGCTTGGCTGATACCACGGGGATAGGCTTGATGTAAGTTGCTGAATAGAATAGACGGAACGTGAGCCTTTTGAATGAGAACAAAGTAGCCTCAGTGGAGGGTAACAGACGTATGCTCAAGACAAAACTATCGTTGAAAAGGGGACAATAAATACTACAGTGATTGGCGTTTTTAGTCTTCAGAGGAAGAATTTTGTTCCTTGAGATTAAGAATGACCTCCACTGAGCAATAAATGATTCAGGCCTCAACCTATGGCTTTGGGCATAACAGCCCACTGTTGGTCATTTTCCATTAAATCTTGCATTTTTTTCCTTTTATTTTTTTACACTTTCCTACCTCTTTACACATGTTTGTAATTAGCTTAAAAAACATTTCCTTGTTACAGCCTGCCTTGTTCCATGCTGTCGTTTATGTGTTTGGTATCTCTAAAGTAGTAAGCATTCCTCACCAGTATACCCTCTTATGTTTTTACTAAGGGAGACCTCCCCTTCCTCCAAATTGTTTCCACTAAATTAAATGTCTAGCAAGTCTTCTACACTTAAGGAAAATTCTCCCCTGGGAATGGTCCAAGGTATGGTTGAGCACTTTAGATTGCTGATTAACCTGCTTCCAATAATAACAGCGACATTTAGAAAATGGTTGCAGTTCTTGTAATTATAAATGTTGCTCTTAGTAATTACATGCAGCTTTCTAATAATGAAAATATTCCAGGGACAGTATTTTTGATTCTCCTCTGTAGCTGGTCAAAGAGAAATGTCTGGTGTTACAACAATTCTTTTGCAAAACTCATCAGGCTCCAAGCAGTAGGTCTATTTTTAGTTACTTTATTAACTAAGCCAGGTTTCATGGTATCTTGAGACATACTGTGCTTTCTATGCTGTCAGTGAAATATTGCTGACCTTACTTGGCACTCATCATCAATAATTGAGTGCCTGAGACTTGCTACTCTTCTCCTGAGCATGTATCATCTTATTATTGGTATTAGAAGTGTTGTGAGTATTGGGCTCAGCTTACTCTCTCACTAAGACAAAAATAAACATTTAAACAGAGCATCAGCTAACTATCAAAGTAAGTCTCGCAGGGCTCCCACAGTACCACTTTGACCCAAGATCTTGTCAGTTCTCGAAAGCTGAGCAGATTTGGTAGCTGGGTGAGAGATCTATAGGGAACGCATCGGCTGTACAGGCACTGGTGAGTTACAGAGAAGTCAGTGTGTGCATGGAGATCCTCTTATAGCCTCTAATTCATCTTTTCAACACAGCAGTAACTCAGTGGTGTGGGATCAGCAGTGCATCCTAGATCATGTAAGTGACAGAATTCAGCTGGGAATTTTCAAAGGCGCCTAAGAGGAGATAGTTGGCCAAATTTCTTTCTGTGGGGGAAAGGGTACCTAACTCCCTTAGGCTCTCCTTTGAAAGTCCCAGCATATGTCTCCATATATTGCTGTAAGCACATTGTCAAGCCCTCTGTGAGATGTGATTTGTGCAGCTGGGTTGGCACCAATTTTATAGGAGGCCACTTGCTCTTGGCTGCCCTGAATAGCTTCACAGTGATAGATGTGACAGAAGTGGGGGAATGAACTTTTCAGGAAACACAAGAAAGAAAGAAAGAAAGATCTCCCTCTTCCTCCCCACTCCTTAGTCATTGCCTTGGGAAAACTGATCTAGAAGCAGAGAGTAGAAGGGAGAAACATCCATAGACTATTTGAGAACATGAACCTGATACAATTTAGACAGAGGTAACATGATGAATGCAAACCCCTATGTAAATTCTGCATCAGCCATGCCAGTTTATGTCTGGAGTCACATGGCTTAGGTCAGTGGCATAGCTCCTGATTTTTGTGGGTGTTGAGCAGAAGATTGCCCCTGGAATCCTGGTTGTTGCTCATAGTCTCTGACCACAATGATCTTGTTAATGTTCCTAAGTCTGTGTCCCAAATGTTGTTTTATAACCTGGCACTAGGAAACACCATCAAGCACAGAACCCAAACCTAACACCTGCTGCCTATATTTTATAAGGCAGGAGTTGATTGCCTCTACAGAGGGTTTGGGAATAAAACACATTTAATAGTCACAGAGGGGATTTAATATTAGTTTTATGTATTTTTTACTTCAAAGTCCAGGGCCGCACAGCTTGTATGTGCTGCTTGCCACTGTTCCCTTTTTTCCCAATGTAAATCATTTGGCTCCTTGAGACATAATGCCAGATTCTGTTCTCCTTTACTCCAGTGTAAATGCAGAATCACTCTTTTGAAACTACTGAAGATATCCCAGATTTACAATGGTGTGGCTAAGCACAGAATTTGTCTCTTACTGGCTCAAATTCATCCCTGATGTAATGCCACTGAAAGCCAAAAAAGCTATAGTCAGACTGCATCTGGCCCAACTTCTGAGTGACCCTAGCATTCCCTTCAAGCTGTAAACAGTGTGAGTGAGAGGAAAGAGTGGCTAGATAGCTGAAAGCATATGCTGTGTGCTAGACATCTCTAATAAGACTTCTGTAGCTGTGCTGGGCCATTGGGTTTACACTCACTCACAATAGCTGAAGATCTGGCCCAAATTAGGCAGTTACAAATAGCAAAAATATATATGCTTTGCAATATCAGCCTTCTAAACCTGTAATAGGGAGCAACAAACTGCAGCCAGCATTCATTACTTAGCTCCCTCATTGGAATTCCATGATAATAACCCCCCTTCCCGACAGAGAAAGCCTTTTCTGGGCAGCTGTGGGGTTCATTTTGTTCTTTGTTTAACCAAACCAGCTAAAAGCTCTTAAAGGCTTGGATTTATATACAATAGGCCTGGGAGGCACTGAAGCATGGGGAGGAGGCGGATCACCAGGTGTCTATGAATGAGCTAAGGAGCAACCAGTTTCTGCCTCTCTATCGTTCCTCTGCCCTGGCTTCAGAATATGATACGCAGCAACACAATGAGTCAGTATTAGCCCAGGCACAGCTGCAGAAGGTCAGGCGCTGCCCTTTTGTATGGGGCATCTTTAATTTAGGCTCCTCGGGGACTCATCTTTCAACCTATTAGCATGCTGACACTATGGCTATCCAGGGGAAATGACGTCAATTGGCGAGCGGACAGTCGTCTGAGAAAAGCAGCTCTTCTTTTAACTTTATACGCCACGCCCTCCAGCAGGCCATTCAGGTAGCCTATCCCCCTGTGATTGTCTTTTAAAGAGCACATAAAAAGCCACACATGAACCCAGCTCCGTCAAGAGAGAAAAATGGCTTCCAGAGGAACATGTTCCATGTTAATATTGAGGAGCGGGGAGAGTAATAAAGACGAATGTGCGTTTACATCTGCCAGCTGTATTGTACATAGAGATAGCATTATCGTCATGCCACTCTGCGCTCAGGCTCATAGGGTATGTCTACACTAGCCCCCTAGTTCAAACTAGGGTGGCTAATGTAGGCATTCGATCGTGCAAATGAAGCCCGGGATTTAAATATCCCAGGCTTCATTTGCATGTTCCCGGGCGGGCGCCATTTTTAAATCCCCTTAGTTCGAACTGACTGCTCGCGGCTACACGCGGCAGTCAGAAGTTAATCCAAACTAAGTCCTTAGTTCGGATTAACTGTTACTCCTCCTGCAATAAGGCATAACAGTTAATCCGAACTAAGGACTTAGTTCGGATTAACTTCTGACTGCCGCGTGTAGCCACGGGCAGTCAGTTCGAACTAAGGGGATTTAAAAATGGCGCCCGCCCGGGAACATGCAAATGAAGCCCGGGATATTTAAATCCCGGGCTTCATTTGCAAGTTCGAATGCCTACATTAGCCACCCTAGTTCAAACTAGGGGGCTAATGTAGACATACCCATAGAGTGTCATGATTTTTTAAAATTTGCTCTGACAATCCACCGCACTGCCTTTTTGTCTGGACTAGTATTTTCCACCTACTTATATTGACATGGCCTGTGCTTTTAACTGCAATCTGGTTTGGTAGTGAACATTAGATTGCCTAGCCAGTGCCTGACGATGAGGTCAGTGCCTTGCGGCAGCACCCTCTCCAGCCTCTACCTTTGGACAATTAACAAGTGGCTTTAATGGTCTATTGAAGGGAGTCTCCATTCAGTGCTTCTCAGCTGGAAAGGTGACCCTAGAGTGACATTGTTGGCAGCTGGAGCTGCGGGACTGAGCCCGTTGGAAAATCAGCCTATCATGTTTTGCTGTTGAACGTTTGCTCTGAGGGGTTACAGGCTGCTGGCATTTTTTTTTTAATAAAAAGTAGCACCCACCACTTATTTTTGGTAAAGCAATCCCAGCTCAGATGCTGTCACTTTGTATGTGTAGTGGTAACATGTCGTCCATGGGACTCCGCATTGCAAGGACACATTGCAGCGTGTCGCAGTCCAGCAACCATAGCATCTGCAGCTGCTGTGTTAGAAACGCTAATCCCCAAAGCTGCACCTTTGCTCCCAAAGGCCCCTTTGAGCCTTGCCTTTTGTGCTGAAAACATCCATTCACATGCATGTTGTTGTCCTAGCGGCTCCGAGGTCTCCTGCTGTATTTCTAAATGGCACGTCACTTCAGGCTTCTTACACTTCATTTCAGATGCTCTTCTGTATGTGGGCAAACAAAGCAGCCAATCAGCTCTCGCTTTACTGAGCAGAGGAATGGTGGTCCGGACACAGGGAGCTGTCCTTTATACTTTCCAGGGATTCTTCAATCTGGTCAGCCACCTGTGATGGGCAGAAAGTCCTTTGATTTTACATGTTGCTGGAAGCAGAGAATGTTTACCAATGCAGTGGCAAGAGTAACTCACTATATAATGTCAACATAGGCCACAATGAATGCCAGTTCTGGTGTCCAATGTAAACCTGTGATCTTCTCACCAAGAGCCAAATTGCCATCAACTGAGCCCTAATGATACTTAACAATCAGTTAAAACAGAAATTTCAGGTGACATGCGATAGCTGAGTGACATGTTACATCAGAGGCGCTAACTCTCTGGGTAAACCAGGGCTAAAGCACTCACAAAAAGAGTAGAGGGTACTCAGTACCCACGGGGCCAGATTAATCTTTAGTGGGCTCTGGCACCTGGACTGTAGTTCCACCTTGCCCAGGCTTTACTCCAAAGTCCTGACCCTCCTTGGCCTCTGCCCCCAAAATCCCACCCACTGTTCCACGCAGCGATCCTATCCCACTCGGCCTCTACCCCACCAAAGCCACAACCCCGCTCAGCCTCTTCTCCTCAAGACCCTGCCCGCTTTCTGTCCTAAGGCCTCGCTCCACTCAGCCTCTTCCCCCTGAGGCTCCATCCACCACTCACATGGTGCAGAGGGGGCAGAGAGGAGCACACACTGGCAAAAACAAAAGTCTGCGCCAGTGTGTTAGAGAATACGCTTGAATGGATTGCTGAAGATTTAAAAGTTGTTAAAAGCTTCAGGACTTTGGCCTGGATTCTGAGCTCACTTACACTGTTTTTCTCCTGGTGAAATTCCATGATCTGATTCATTGTAATGAATTTTATACTTTCTAGGGAGCAGCTATTTTGGTTTGACTAAGATGCTCTTAGCACAAGAGCAAGGGGAACAAAGCTGCTCTAAATTGTGCTAGAAATGTTGATAATGAATCTTTCCAGGTTCTGTATACTGTACCAAGTGAAGTGATTCAGAATGCCCCTCGATGACCAGAACAGTGATTTTGATTCTTCAAGGCTGTCTGAAAGCACAGCTTCTTCCAGTGACTCAGAATATTCAAGGCAGAGTTTTATTGCCTACCATAACGGGATTCTGCTCCATGTGTAGAGTTCTTTGGGGGCAACCATAGTAATAATTTTGGTATTATTATCTCCTTTCTTGACTCTAATAGCTTTTTCTTTGAGCTCAACAGGCTTGAGTCTTCTCTCACTTATACCATTATAACTCAATTGGCTTCAGCAGAGCTACTCCTCATTTATACCAGTGTTAGTGACATAAGAATCAAGGTGGATTCTTTAAAATGCTGAGAAGGATTAAAAAGTGTTGCCGTAAAAAGGTCCTGTATGTGTGTATTTTGAATTCTATACTTTTATACACAGATACTCATCCACTTGGTGGTGCTACAGCAAGGAACATTTCTTTTTCCAAGTGTGAAGAATATGCAGAAACCAAACCAAACTGGGTAACGCTGTGGCAGTGAACAAAGTTATGCCATTCTCATTCCTAAGCCTTATACAGCCTTCTCCGTGGGAGGGTTAAAGACTTAAATTCCATCTGATTTTTTTTCCTCGCACATTTGCTTAATTTATAACCTCTGCTAAATAATATCCCATATAACAAATAATACCTAGCTCTTATCTGCTGTTTTTCATCCATAGATCTCCAAGTACTTTACAACAGAGGGCAGTATCGTTGTATCATTTTATGAATGAGGAAAATGAGACAAAGGGAAAGTAAGTGACTTGCTATTCGATTTATGCATTTGCAATAGATGTGGGGAGAATACTGGAGCAGAAAGTGTCCCAGCCACAAGCATTTATTTGCATTTAAAGATGCATTTCTTTCATACCTCCTTTTGTGTTTGCTTTTCACAAACATTGAAGCCAGCCCCTTTTCCTTGCACTAATGCTAGTGGACAATTAATTCTCAGCTTACATACTCAGGTATTCACATTAGAAGTGGGAGCTGGGCACCTAACTATGCAAAATCCCAGACACATTTTATTTGGGATGGGATGGCGGGCAGTTGACATGCTGGGGAGGGAGTGGGGTGCAGGGAGGGAGTTTCCAAAGCACAACCCTTACATCCAAGCCTTGGCACAGAGGCAGTTCAGGTCCTGATTCAGCAGAGCACTTAAGCCTTGGATCTAGGTGTGAAGGTGGAAAGGGGTGCTGCATACCCTTCATCTTCTTCCTGGAACAGGCTGGTCGGAGGGAATGAGTAAACCAGCCAGTGGACCTGAGGCAGCATGGTGTGGGGGGGGGAGGGGGGGAATGAGCAAACCAGCCAGTGGACCTGAGGCAGCATGGTGTGTGTGTGTGTGGTGGGATGCAGATAGTAATTTGCAGGTGCCTTATGACACAGTTTAGTCTATTCTGAAAAGGCTAACTGGTGTTGTGTGTATATAGGCCTACAGTCACTTTAAGCTGACAAAGAGACCAGTCCTGCAGAATTCCTCTTCACAGAACTCCACCTGAAGTCAGGATATGCAGGATTAAAATGAGAAGGAATTTGCCTTATTCTGCCCTGAAACCAGTCAGAAAGAAAAACAGCTTATAGATCATATCACTCTTCTTATTAGAAATGAATACTTTTTTTAAAAAATCGGACACATTAGTGTCTAAACTGTAAATCTATTTAATTACGGTAACACAATTAGTGTCTGCTAAGCATACTGGAGAGCTTTATTTTTGTGTAATTCTCGTGAGGCAGGATAAACTATTCCAATTCTGTAACAATGAGACAAGCCAAATTTTAACACAGTTTATTTAGATCCTGGCCCAGATTCTCTGCTTTACTGGATTTACACAAGCATAATTCCTTGATTTGCTGCCAGTACAGGTAAGAGACACCGAGGGGCTGTTCTTATATGTACCAGCTGGCAACAGATACTCTTTAAAATGTCCATCAGTTAAACATAGCTGAAACACAGCATGCCCTGATCACTTCACATTGTCCCTGGTATATACTATCCCATTCCTGATACTCTCCTGGCATGACCACTTCAGAGATGGGGGTTTCTGAGCCAGTGGACAATGGGGATTCAGCCAGTGTCCACTCCCATTGTACCACATTAGCGGCACACAGAAAAAAGCAGAGAACCAATCTCACTGCATTTACCCAGTCAATGAGATGCAATTGTTATGCATAATGACTCTTTGATCCTTTTTGTCATTTAGTCAAATTGGCATTGATTAAAGAGTTAACTCAGCTAAGCAAAATGCATAAAGGATGACATCTGAGAATGATCTGAATGGAAGATTGCATTTGGTTTGTGTGCATCAATACATAAACAGATTAATTTACCATTTAATTTGTTTTCCAGCTCACTGCCTGAGATTTTTAAGAAATGTGTGCACTCTCTCTTCGGGATTTCACTGTCTCTTTCACTCTGTCTCATTGGTACATACCGCAAAGCCATAATATCCTATTTGCCTCTCTGTGATCACTTCCCATAAAATGATTATGTTGCTATTAACAGATTTTATGACTTTATTTTATTTACAAGTTTTAGGCAGCCACAGTTTTTAAAGCCAGAAATGGCTACGGGCAGATGGAAAGTAAATGGAATTAAGCTAAATAAAGCAGGCAGCTTCAGCTCTGATGGATCATGAATGTATTTTCTAATTTAGCTTTGTTTTGACCTTGACACACTAATTTTCAGAGATGTAATCAGGCAGACAAAATTACAGCTATGCGAAGAAGCCATGATACACGTTGTGTTAAATTCCAAGTAGCTAAGGTCCCTCATATCTTTAGAAAGAATTTGGGCTGGGAAGAGGTTGATAGAAGATTTTATGGGGCTGCACTGTTGCCTTACATAGCTTCTAATAAAAGGTGGTACTTGGCTAGATTAATGCACAAACATTTCAGGGAAGAGATTGTGATTCAGGAGGCCACAAGTCCCTCCCTGCTTGTTGGGGGGAATTAATTTGCAGTTGACCAGCCTACTATGTGTGTGTGAAGAGGAAGAGAGAGAATTGGCCAAGGCTCCACTTCTTCCCCACCTGCACACTCCATAAAGGGAGTAAGCAGGTGTGCAATGTCCCTTACTCATAAGAGTCCAGTGTCCAGGTGGCTCATATCAAAGTGTTGGGGTGGTGGAGGAGGGGTTGTTTATATTACCACATAATTCTAGGGAATGTTGGATTTTCTTCTCACAGTGGTCATTACAACCTATGTTTTACATGGCTACTTTTTCAGTATTCAAGCAAAACACACTGTTGGTCTCAAACAGTCCAAAACATGCTGGATGGTTCATTGACTAGAGCAGGGGTTGGGAGCCTTTTTTGGGTTGCTGGCCCAGGGAAAAATCAGTTGGGGGCCACAGAAAAGTGAGAAACAAAAAAATAAATAAAATAAAACCCCCACCACACCTCACTGCTGTGGCCCCCAACTCAGAAGCAGAAAGATGTCCCGCATTTCTCTAAGCTCTGGGATTCAGTCTGTGGGAGAGGGACTGCTGGGAAGCAGGCTTGGGGTGTGGGGTCTGGGCAGGAGGGAGGGCGCAGGAGTGGGTTGAGGGCTGTGGTGTCTGTGAGGATGATAGGGTGCAGGGCTCGGAGTGGGAGTTTGGGCAAGAGGGGTGCAGGAGCCGCTTCCTCCCCCTCCCCATGGGTTGGATCCGGACCTGGCTTGCCTGACTCTGGCCTGTGAGGCTCGGGTCTTCTTCCTTTCTCTGCCACAGCAGTGTGCTGGCATTCCAGCCCTGTGGTGGGGACTGTGGGAGTGTGTGCAAGGCTGGAACACCAGTACCAGCTCCCTGATGTTGGAGGGGGGATCCCAAGTCTCGGGATCCAGATCCAGACAAGCTGAGAACCACATCCAGCCCCCAGGCCTTAGGTTCCCCACCCCTAGACTAAGCCACTAGATCCACTAGGAAATCCAGGTTAGGCTAGTTATCAGGGCCAGCCTTAGGGAAAATGGCACCCTGAGTGAACTTTCTTTGCTGCCCTTTAAGTGCTGCTCCCTAAGCAGCGGGTAACAGGTTCCCATGTTGCAGACCCATTTATCCATTCTCTCTGCCTCCTGGGTGGGCATGGCCTTTCTGTAGTCTCTTGACCATAGTGCACCACTCCCATAATGGCAAACTCAGCAGTTGACCATGTCGCCCACCAGTTAGGCCAGCCCTGCTTTGTGTCTAAAATCTATTATACGTGAAGAGAATTTTAGGGCTAGATTCTGTGCTCACATCCATATCCATATCCATATATTTAAAAAGATGTAATAGGCTACAAATATACCTTTCTATACTAAAGTAGCTCCTTTTTCTAGACCTACAGCTGCATTTTAAAAGAAAATTGGTTATAGATATCATTGCGGGAGCCATTGGTTATAGATATCATTGTAGTGCAAGAATGGGACAACCAGCCACAATCCACATGCAAATCAATCTTTCCGAAATGAAGTGTGAGTAAAGTTTACACTTTATTTTCTTCACCACAGGAATCAGTGCAAAGAATAGGTGCAACATAAATGAATCTGGTCATTAGACCTGTCTGGGTTACACATAATGGATGTGACATTATGATTAGATCAGGCTGACCAGGAAATCTCAGATTCCGAGTGGGATTATCTGCTTCATCTCATTTATGAGTCACCAGGATGCATGGGTCAAAATGACAAAAATCCACTCTTCCTCATTATAGTCCCATACAAAAGACTTTGCTAACTTTATGCTAAGAGTCTTAATCTACACATCTCACTTTAACAAAGCAGAAAGAGCAAGGAAATAAGCAATTACGCCATTGGACACCTCAGCTGCACTCCACTTCCCCTTCTGAGCTCAGCTACCTCCCTTTCACAACCCACAGGCCATATATCATCACCCTTATCTGGAACAACCAACAGGCACCCTTGAACTGTACTTGGTTTTACTTGTTATAGATTACAGGGTTAGTAAGGTTATAGGTTACACGGTTGGTAAGGTAGCATTGTATTGTTAGTAGGCAAGATAGAGCATCAGATTTTAAATGCTGGCTACAAGATACATTTCTCTGTATTGTGTAGGAAAAATCTTGCACACAGGTGATCTACATTATTACTGATTATTCTAAATGAGGTACTCAAATCTAGGAAGAATGTAAAGGCTTGAAATCTGTCCTCATGCACTAGGCAGAGTGTAAGAAATGACAAACAGATTGTATTGGTGTAATATATTGATGGTTGAAGGTAAGGCAGCCTGTTGTTCAGGATAAGGGCAGGGGCCGGGTGTGATGGAAGGGAGGTAATTGAGGATGGGAAAGGGAAGTGATGAGTGGAGTGTGAATGGGGTGTTGAGTGACCTAACTGCTTATTTCCTTGCTTTGTACATTGTATATTGATGGAACGTTGCAGTCGAGCAACCTTAACTCACAGCTAATGGTGATGAAAGATGCAATGTTGGTTTTCTGTTACAACCTGCTGATATGTATGACTTTTACACTGTGGATTAATGCTCCTTTGGACTGTTTCATGCTTTGCACTGTATATCTTATTTCTACCATAAAATAATATTTAAATAAAGTAATAATCCCTTGTGTCATCCTAGAGATTTATGGGCATTGAAAGCACACTTAAATTGAGAGGAGTGGGAGAAAGTGGCGCTCCCATTGACTTCAGCTGGAATTTGATATACTCATCACTCCCGAAAATCAGGTTCAGTGTGTCTTCATATGGCTCCTAAAAACAGATGCACCTCAGTTAGAGTTTGCCTTAGTTTTGCATTAGTATGCCTTAGTTTTCCCATCTATAAAATAGGGTTAATAATCTCTACATCACAGGGCTATTGTGAAGCTAAATTCTTGAATGACTGAAAAGTGCTCAGATACTATGCTGACAAAGACTATAAATAAGTACATACCGAAGCATAGGGGCTTCCAAATCCATCTGAGGACTGGGCTCTCTCATGCAGAATCTGTGACCACAATAACAAAAATCGTAAAAAACAATTACTCAGAATCAATGGCAATGCATTTGTATTTAAACCCCGCATTTCAACCTGAGGGGCAGGCTGAAACTAGGCCTCTCAAAGAGGCCCCATGAAGTTAGGCTCTGTCTCCTGTGAGCACCCGTACACCCCTACGGAATCCACAGCCTAAATAGCCAAGAGACTTGCTTGCTTCTGGCATCCTCTTCCCATATCCACTCTTCCTCGGCATCAGTGATCTTACCCTGCCCATAAATCTCTTTCACCAGGCATTTGCCATTTCACTGAAATATTACTTTATGGGTGAAATTAGATATACAGTACAAATCCAAAATGTTCCACTTGAGACATAATAACTGAAAGGAGCACTGTGCAAGGGGCCAGGGTTAGGAAGTCTTGTCTAGCAGTCACAGCAGGGCTGGTGTCCACAAATCACAGACAGGCAGAAGGCTACAGTCAACAAGCAAGGTTCAGAATGATAGCAGGGCTCAACAGGTAAGAGCCAATGTCAGGCGGAGGTTGCAAAGGGGCAGTCAGACACCAAGGTGAGGCGTGGCATCACAGCAAACCAGATATTTGCGTGGCTACCAGCCAGCTTCCAGGGATACCCACCATGGTTAAATAGTGAGCCTGGGTCAATCAGAAGGCCACAGGGTGCTAGTGCTTTGGTTCCTTTGGGTGGTCAATCCTGTGGCATCTCAGGTCTACAGAGCTCCTAAGCTATAACAATACACAGACTGTAGATGGTGGTGTGGGAATAGGTTCTGTCTCAGGCTCTAGAGAGCTGGGGTCTAAATCCATGGTATCAAAGACTTATTTCACACACACACATTGTTACAGAAAATATTTACATTACATCCTTCAGCCTGAATCTCCTTGAGTCTCATCATTTTTATGAGATACTAAAGGATTTACCTGGCATTGCTTGGGTCCTTAGCGGAAATAAGTTTTGTTTTTCTTTATGTAAATCATTGCCCTGAGGTGGGGCTGGGGATGAGGGATTCACTATGCAGGCCGCCCTGGGGAGAGAGGAAAACCCCAGTCCTCTGTCACCGCAGCAGCTTGGGACCAGGTAAGAAGCGCATCTCCGTGCCTACTGCAGCTCCAGCGGGCACAGCTGGGAGAGCAGTGCATATTCCCTGGCTGGGGGACAGACACGCACACACACAGACTCACAAACAGACAAACTCTCTCAAATATATAGTAGTTAGCTGTCCCCTTCTTCATCCCTGCCCCCTGCTGCCCCAATGAGGTTATAGTGTCCTGGTCCCCATCTCTGGCCCTTTGCTGTCCCCCTGTGGTCATTATACAGTATAATTGTCTCTGCTCACAGACCCTTCCTTTTCTGTTTTATGAGAAACAGTCACATTTCAGGCATATCCCATTGTCCTGGCACAACCAAACCCCTACCTTGCTTTAAGTTATGAGAAGAGGAAGCTGCATACCAAATTTGATGGTCCTAGCTCTTAGCATTTAGGAGGCATTGTTGAACAAACTAACAGACAGAAACACAAACGTTCTCAAATACATAGTAGATTTATATAAAAAACATAAGTGGCAGGATAGGCTGTGATCTGTCAGAGCAGATAACACACAGTAATCTGCAGCAGGAGACAGATGACAGCAATTTCTGCTTCTAAGAGATATTCTCTGTTACTTACTATTCCTATTTTAATTTCATCCTACCAAAAGTCCTCCTATTGGAATGTGTTTAAATGGAGGATGGTGTACTGCTAAGCTACCCTATTAAGAATCTTCACATGTTTGCATGTATGCAACTCTTTAGGGGCTTGGTCCTGCTTGGTCTAGCCTGACCCAGCAAAAACAATGTAGTAATATTTTAGTTTAATCCAGGTTATTTGTCTAAATGTAGCAGTAAGCAAGTGAGGTTTAGCAGCCTGTTACGTGTAGTCAGTCAGATTGGATAAAGTAGTGGTTCCTTCTGGCCTTAAACTTTATGACTCATAAACATGTGCATAACTTTGAGCATATGAATAGTTCTCGTTAACTTTTAATCAGATGGTGAACTGTTTTTCCAGATCAGGACCATGGTGCTCAGCATCTTGCAGGATTGAGCCATAGAAGACCAGCCCATCAGTTTTAGTATAAACACATCCTTGTCTAATATTGTATTGTATCCATGAGTTCCCTTAATAATAATACCTACTGCTTCAGAAACATTAATTGTAACTGTGGCCAGACAAGTGATTATGTACGAATTAAACCTACTTACTTAACTGGTCTGCAAGGTACGTACAATTGGAAAACAGTTGGTGTTGAAAAGAAGTATGTATAGGAAACTGCTTTGAATTCTGAGGTTTATTTCCCCCCACTGAAATACAAGCAGAATTAAACATAACAGTCTATGAATCTGATGTATAATTCTACCCACGTGCTCTGTTTTTATGAGAGGATTTAAAAAGTAGATAGAAAGTGATTAGGCCAACATTTTCAAATGAGTGTCAGGCACTAAAATAAGTGGAATGATTTTCAGAGGTACTGAGCATCCACAACTATCACTGATAGGTCTTTGTATCAGGAGTGTCCTTTGGCCATTCTGGAAGGATAAGTTAACATGCTGAAGGGTAGAACAGGCGTAATATGCTCATTGTGCAAGATCTCCATATTTTAAAAATTCCAATACTTTTATTTTTATTAGTATGCATTTCCTTATGTTGCTCTGTCAGTTTGGATCTTGTCTGAACTGTGTCTTCTTGTAAGCACCTGGGGTCAAATAGAAGACTTCAGACCTACAGTATTGCTGCAGAACATGGTTGCCTGCCTTCTCCATGCTTAGGCTGCCCTGAGTATATGAGGCGCATGTCTAAGTCCTTTCACTTTGTCCCAGTTGGCTTCCAGTGCTAGTGTAATGTTCAAAGCAAGTGATGGGCCACTTCCCAGAGGCATAAAAGACTGAATTTCAATTCATGAACCCTTGTGACAGCTGGGTGCCTCAGGATGAGATGTGTGAAACCTGGGCAGGCATAAAGCATTCTTGATTCCGCAGATCTGACTATGGAAGAAACTTCCAGAGATCAGCTGAATCCAGAGACAGACCATCTCTAGGAAAAACCATAAAACCTTACTCTTTGAAAAGACCTGTCCACCATAAGAAAGAAACAACACTGACACTGCTTTCTACCTAGTAAGCCCCAACATACCAAACTCCCACTTGGTTTCTGAAGGCACATAGGGTGAAAATCATGCAGACCTTGCTCAGAAGATATACTGAAACAATATATATATTTTGACTCAATCATAATTACTTGAATGATCAGGAATGTCTAACGTGCCTAAAAAAGGTATTAATTTTAGATAATTTTCTCAGCCATTTTCTTTCTTTCCTTTCTCAGTTTTGTAAGAACACACAGTCCTGGAAGCAACATCTGGAATACACACTGCTCCCTCTTTGTCACCAGTAACCCAGGTAGGGATGCCTCTTACTAAGTTTTGCTGGAAGTCCTGCCCTGATGGGATCAGTGACAGCCCTCTGCCCTGTGTGATTTCCTAATTGTCTGGCACATTCCGTATAAATTAGGTAGCTATTTCTGGGGGTTGCCAAAGATCCTAGTTCTTGTAACTCACCTGAATCTCATACTCCACATCATAGCCTGTCTCCTGACTCTGACCTTGGTTTAATACCATTTGTGTAGGATCATTGCTGACCCTGGTGCAAAACCCTGACCCAGATTCTCACTTCATACTCTCAGTTTGGTTATGGACTCTGACTCTGTGGTTTTGAGGTAGGCTGCCCCCAGACTGATCTTTGACTCTGTGGCCCAGATACTGAGAAGCTGACCACATACCCACAGGCTGTCCATGACCTGGACCTGGCAGTATCCATATACCAGTCACTGCTACAGAAGAGTGATTTACCATTACTTCGTTACTTTCAATTTTTACAATGGCCTAAATGTAGAATTGACTGGAAAGCTGACCATACGTTCACAAGAGAAAGGAAATACTGCCCTATTATTGTATTTTCATCTTTTATTGGTGCCTTCATGTCTCTCATTCTATATATTTATTCCATAATCGAAAAGCATATTCTCCACTGCCATTGTTATTACATGTGGATAGATTCATTATGCCAGATATTATATTTAATTACATATCTAATTTGTTCAGTGCCCCTCTGGCTTTTCATTTAATATGGTGGAAATTTAAAGCAGAGAATAGTATTTATGCTTGTATATACTGCATATAATTATGCCATTAAGAAAAGACATTTCTAATTTGGAGTTTTAGTTTGAAGTATTATTATTGCATTTTATAGCTCTCAATTCAGAATAAATAACAATCATGCATGACACATTAAGTTATGCTTGTGCTTATGGTTATGCTTGTGCTTATGGGTAGGCCAAAGAGAACATATTCTTGTGAAGATTAATAACCCTCCATGACCAAAATGCAATGGTCAGATTCTCTCTCCTGGAATTGGCCTCTCTGTGCTGCCCAGGACGTGCAAAGGCTCTGGATACTGCCCTGTATGTGGTTACTTAGAAGGTTACCCAGTTAGTCCAACACTGGCATAGCTGATTCCTATGCCATCCTGCCTTCCTGGTCCTAAGGAGAATGCCAGTGGTGCGAGGAAGTATGCCTGGAGTGTTGCTGCCCTCCAGCAATTTTCAGCTAGCTGACAAGCCCTAGTCTGCTGCAACTTTTAGCAGAGCTAGGGCTGGAGCTGCACAGGGAAGAGCAATGAGACAGCTATAACTACTCCCTAGTAGCCTGCCTTCTCCTGCACTCAGTGAAGCTTGATGCAAGAGAGAATCTGACTCAATTTTTCTAAATTTTGTTATTATTTCTATGCCAGAAATACATATCTTGGTCTAGTCTGCTTCAAATGAGGCTGCACTAAGTTGGCCAAGTATTTTGGGGCAGGCATGCAAAACAATTTTTCACTTCTTTCCACACCTTCTCAAACACAACCAGTTCACGTTCAGGCCACTGTGCACAGCCCCAGAAACAGGATGTGCAGGAAGTACCCCTCTGACTTAACTAACTTATTTTACTTGAAATGTGGTGTGAGGGAAACCTGTACTGTAGATTTTAAAGGCAGAAGGAACTGTTATGATCTAGTTTGACCTGAACAGCACAGTCCATTGAATTTCCATCTTCCTCGGGATTTGAGTTAGAACAGGTCTCCTCCTTCTCTGTTCAAACAAGAAGGTGGGTGCCTTTTCCTTTTCTTTCCTTCTCCTGATCTTGTGGTTACTCAGCCATCCCCTCTCTTCTCCATTCTTCATTGGCAAATGAAGTGAAGATTTAGTAAGTTGGGGAATCTGAAACTGGAACAACAGTGGGAGCTAGTGACTGGTGACAGAACTTATGGAGCTCTCACTGCCTATAAGGGTAATTCTAGACCGCAAGCTTCTTTCAAAAGAAGCTTTTTCAGAAGAGATCTTCCAAAAAAGCTTCTTCTGAAAGAGAGCGTCCACATTGCCAAAGCACATCGAAAAAGCGATGTGCTTTTTCGAAAGATAGCATCCATACTGAATGGATTCTATCTCGTATGTAAGCTGTGATTACTATGGACATAGTGGCCACCAGGGCAACTGTGCTTTTTCCTGGAGGCCTCTTCTTTCGAAAAAACTCCCTCTTCTGCGTCCACATATGCCATTTTTTGAAAGAGCTCTTTTGGAAAAGGCGTTCTTCCTCGCAGATTGAGGTTTACCAAAGTCAGAAAAAACCCTGCATTCTTTCAATTTTCTTTTGAAAGAACGCAGTGGTAGTGTGGATGTAAGAAGTTTTTTTTGAAAAATGGCCGTTTTTCTGAAAAAAACCTCTGCAGTCTAGACGCACCCTACGTGGCATAGCACTCACATGACAAAAGATGGGATGAATTTTTTCAAACTGGGAGTCAGTCCTCTTCCTTCCTTCCTTTTTCTTTCTACAGATCTCTGCCCCTGGTGGCCAGGGAGCGAGCAGAGCAGGAAAAAGAGTCTGCAGACTCCTCTTCTCCCTCCAGAGGAAAAAGGAGACAGTGGCTAAGTCTAAACTACAGAGTTTTTCCGGGATACCAGAGGTATCCCGGAAAAACTCTGCCGTGTCCAGGGAACGCGTCCGCTTTTTCGGATCAGTTTCCAAAAAAGCGGGCACGTTCTTTCAGAAGCCCTGTATTTCTCATAAAGAGGAGGAGGTTTTCCCCACATTTGGCCCTGTGTGGACGGGCCAAATGTTGGAAAAACCTCTTCTGAAAAAAGAATCGGAAAAAGGTATGCAAATTGTGATTCGCAATTTGCGTAGCTTTTTCCGAAAAAGAACTACAGTGTAGACATAGCCATTGTCACTGGCATCCCCCTTCACCTGAAAAGAATCTAGGGCAGGATGGATAAAAATCAATTATTTAAAAAAAATTAAAAATCAGATTTTTGTTATTTAAATAGGATTTTTTAATTTTTTTTTAAATTAGTAAAATAATAAATTTCTCATTTAAAAATAAAAATTACAATGAACTCTCATCATAAACATGCTACTCATACCCGTACAGTCTCATAAAAATGAAATAATGGCTCTATTCTGCCTAGCCTAACTACCAACTCTTGCTTCTTGAAAGTTGTAGGTTTTCAATTTCTGTTTAGCAGACTAAAAAGTAACATGTGCAAAGAAAGACACAAGCTGGATTGTTTTTATTTGGTGCTTATCTGGTGGTAGATGCTTGCAAGCATGGCAGAGGAGTTAGTTAAGACAGAGAGAAAATATATAGGAAAAGATGGAGGCAGGATAGAAAAGAAAGGTGGAGTGGACTGGAAAAAGGGAAGACATTATTCAGCCACACACAGCTTCCTATATTCCACCACACTTTTGCCACAGAAAAACCATCATGATTTCTGGGTGTCAGAGAGACCCTGGGAATATTTTGAAGCAATTCGTTCCTTGGATAAAAAAGGAAAATGTGTCAAGTGTAAGCAGTGCAAGAAGAAGATGCAAGGCCTACTTGCAAGAATGAAACATCATAAGAAAAACTGCTTATTGGGAGAAACTGATGTAGATGAAGATGTGGATATGGCTGAGTGGATCAACTGGTTAGTAACTTAAATAATTCACTTTGCAATGCATCATTCTTCAAGATTCTCTCTATACCTTTTAGTATAAGTGTGATTTGACAAGTAAATTCCCAAGCTGTTTGCTGTGTTGGATGTTGCTAGAAAAAAAAGTTTACCTTAGCTAATCCTTATGGCTTGTTTAATTGTTTAACTAGGTTTAGATCTATCACCCAAGTATACAATGCAGAAAGCTGCAGTATGAGAAACCTAGAGTGCCAGTTGTCACTGAGTGTCATTTTCTTATTTTACTAGGGGGCTGCACCCCTGCTCACTATGCTTGCCAACCTCCCTCTCTATGGGAGTAGGCAGCCCCAGCTCTCCCTCCCTGGCTGCCAGGAAGGGCTGGGGCCAAGGCTGTGGCAGCTACAGCTGCTCCCTCCCCCCAGCCACTGGGGAGGGCTGGATGGGGGCTGCAGCGCAGCAGCCCCAGCTCTGCACATGGGCCCTTGGGAGGGCTAGGCTGGGAGAGGGTGGAGTTTGGCTCCTGTGGACACAGAGCCTATGTCTACACTGCAGAGTTTTTGTGCAAAACCAGCTGTTTTTGCACAAAAACTCACGGAGCGTCCACACTACAAGCGTGTTCTTGCACAAGAAAAAGTACAGTAAATTGTAAGAACACAGGGCTGTTTGCGCAAGAGTTATTCCTCTTTCTACGAGGAATAAGCCTTTTTGTTCAAGAGCTCTTGCGCAAAAAGGCATGTGTGGACAGACAACAGAGGTTTCTTGTGCAAGAAACCCCTATGGCTGAAATGGCCATCAGAGCTTTCTTGCGCAAGAGAGCGTCCACACTGCCGTGGACAATCTTGTGCAAAAGCACATGGCAGTGTGGACATGCTCTTGCGCAAGAACTTTTTGCGCAAGAACTCTTGCAGTGTAGATGTAGCCAGAGTGATATGATGATATCACTTGGTCATCCCACAGGAAATTTTTTATATAGAGAGAGATATTACATAACACATGCCCCTTAATTTTGGAACATCAGGGCCACAGACCATAATGGTGATGCCATAAATCTATTCCCTATTTTACTTCAGCATAACTCATGTTTTCCAAGGGTTTCCCATTCTATATTTGTTTTCTCAAAAAAACAGAAGTGCCAGTGAGTTCAATGAGGCTTACTCCAAAATTAAGTGCACTCCAAGCATAGTCAGTCTTAGCTTTTTGGTAACTTGATTTAAATCAATGATTTTTTTTTGGTGATTTAAATCAATCCACCCTGATCTAAGGTAATGTTCCTCCAGTCAGTTTTTTCTCTTTTGCTGGTACTGAGGGTGGATTGGAGCACAAGAGTTCTCCTAAACAGAGCCACACTTGGTATGTGCACACACACTTATGTGTGGTTGGCTAAGGGCCTGCTTGGAGACATGGGTTCCAGATACTTTCATTTCTTTTGCCCCATTTTCTTTACCATGTCCCATCACAGTAGCTGATGCAATGCCACTATACCACATGATATCAGTACTCACAACATGATCACCACAACCGTGAGTTTCCTTTGCTATGTTAATCTTTAACTATTTGTGTTGAGCTAGTGACCTCATAGACACTTGTGCTTTTACATCTGCCTGGTATCTTAAAGTCAGTGAGCTACTGACCTCATAGAGGGAGGGCTCAGCCTTATCATCAGCCAAGAAAGCCAGAGGTCCTGAACCAGTGAGCTCACAAGTCCTTTTACTTGATATTAGCCAAGCAACATGAAGTGCTGAGCCAGCAGCCTCAAAATGACCTGTTCTTTACCTTCAGCCTTCTGAACTAGAAAGGATTCTAAGAACATTGACAGAATGATTCAGGGCATGGAAAAATTCTCTTATGGAGAGACATTGAAAAGATTGAAATTATTCACCTTAGAAAGGAGACAAATTAAGAGGAGACATGATAAAAATCCATAAAATGTCTCAGACAGAAGGTAGATCAGGGGCTTCCATTCTTCCTGTCTTACAGCACAGGAAGAAGAGGTTGTTCAATGAAATAAAAGGTGGGAAATTAAAAAAATGATAAAAGGAAATATATTTTGGGTAATTAGACTAATTAGCACCCAAAGGTGAGGAGGGCAAGAAGTTAAGATTCCAAAAGGGACTGGGTATGTCTATGGATATCAAAAACATATGATTATTATTGTTAATGATCATTTTGAGGAAAGGGTATTTGTGTGATGTGTGTGTCAGGGCTTAAACCAGTCTCTAACGGTTGGAGATGAGGATGAGATCCAATGAGATGGGGCACATTATTCCACATCTGCCTGCTGTGGGGTTCTTATACTTTCCTCTGAAGCACCTGGTACTGTCCGAGACAGGATACTCAACTAGGTGGACCTCAGGTGTGATTCAGTTTGGCAATTTCTTTGCTCCTAAGATGAAGCTTCAAAGCCAACAACCTCATAGAGACCTATAATTTGACATCAGTCCATTAAGTTATGGGTGCAGAGGCATTAATATCACCATGATCCATTTTTTTGTCATTATCTCAGCAAGCTAGAGATGCAGCGGCAGACTTCACAGAAAGCTAAGCACTCACATAAGCCCAGCAAGCTGGAGGTGCTAATGAAGAAACTTCACAGAGCTCTGTTCCTAGACATCCTCCCAGCATTCTAACATCCCGAGCTAGCATCCCGAGCTTTTGCATTAGCCCAGCCAATTACACAAGCGGAGCCAGTGCATGCACAGAGAGCTGT
Source organism: Pelochelys cantorii (assembly GCA_032595735.1). Taxonomy (NCBI): domain Eukaryota; kingdom Metazoa; phylum Chordata; order Testudines; family Trionychidae; genus Pelochelys; species Pelochelys cantorii. Next base: position 250,268,937 of record CM064326.1, on the reverse strand, counting down.
GCCTTAACATCCTCCCAGCAAGAGTTGAGTAAGTGAACTCACAACAGTACAGACACTGACACCAGTTCAGCAAGACAATGCTACTGAAACAGTGACTTCAAAAGGTCTGTGCCTTGTGATTATTCTAGCAAAGTAGAGGTCCTTTGCCAGTAACCACAGAAAGGCTTGTGCTTTATTGTCAGCCAGCAAGATGAAAATGCTGAGCCAGTAACCTCAGGGAGGCCTGGGTCTTTGTATCTGCCCAGCAAACTAGTCATGCTGAACAGAGGATAAAGTAAGGGGGCAACACAGTTCCCCCTGCTCTGCTAAAAACAGGAGGTACCCCCACCTCACCATCTCCTGAGCTTCAGGGGACATGCAATTTGTAGAAAATATAAGTGATAAAATGTCAACCCTGGCAATTAGCTGACATATCTATTTTGGTTTAAGTTATAGTTTAGGCTGTCTTTGAAAGGGAAAGATCTACAAACTTACTGAAAAGAAAAGAAAAGAAAAGAAAAGAAAAAGCTGACACCTTCACATTTCCACATGCCCCAAACCAGGGGTGAGGGCTCTGCAGGGCCCAAAGTTTGACTCAGGCTTGCATGGATCAGAGCAAACTCTGAGCACAGATTTTTCTTAAAGGTGAAAAAAAGCTAGCCTGCATCATATGAGGAGTTATATGTGCTGCACGATGCCAATGCAGAAAGCTGAAGGGTGTGCCCAGTGTTTTTCTAAAAGTTCTAATTACACAGAAACCTTACAGAGCTATAGGGTACGGGGGAATGTAATAGTTGTTTGGAGAAGCTTTCTAGACATAGATGGGTACATTTTCTTCTGGGCCTCTATCCAGCTTGTGCACGTGCATTTATGCACACAGAACTGTAGCATGCACACATTTATGCCTGCACTTTTCAGGTGCAAAAACCAAGAAGTCACTATAAAAATTCTAACATTCGGATGTGCATCTTAAAAACTGTGCCTGTGCAAGCTTTTTGCAGGGTCAAATGTGAACATTTATGCATGTGTTGCTGTAAATCAGTTGTATGTGCATGTGTTGGCACCTGTATAGACAGTTTTCAAACATCTTGTGTTTGAAATTTTGAGGCCACAGACTTGTGCCTAATCTATTTAGTTCTTTTTTACTAGAACCCAAGTCCTAAATGTTTAAAGAGCCTTGTATGAAAGTGACATTAAAAGCATCCTGTCTGTCCACATTTATATCTCTGATTGTGGGATCTGCCTTTCTATTGTCCCAGCCTCTGCCTGTGGCATCTGTCTGCTCCTCGGTTGTCCTGTCTGGCTGTCCTGGTATCCGTCCATCTGTCCCCTCATCTCAGTTTTCTTAGCAGCACATTGCTGCTCACTCCTTTTTGTGCCATGCTTTTGTCTTTGCCTTGCATCATGCCGGCTGCTGGGCGGTGTGCCCATGAGCTGAGTGGCTGGCTGGGCATTGCCAACCGCACCCTACAAGCGGCGCGAGTCCCGCTTTGTGACCTGCGGGACTGGCCACCGCCCCCAACACCCGGCTGCCTGCTCCCCCCCTCCCCTCAAGCCCGCCCCCACCCAACCCTTCAGCGCCTGCACTGGCGAGGGGCGGCTCCCGGCTGCAAATCCGCTAGGCGCTGCCTTGCCCGCCCTCTCCCCTCTTGAAGCCCAACCCGAGCCCGCAGGGAGGCGAGCGCGGCAGGCGGCGGGCTGCCCGGGGCATGTGCGGAGCTGGGGCGGAGGAGGGACTGTGGCTTCCGCTCCTGGCCGCGGCAAAGCGGCTGCTCGCCACAGCCACGGCAGGGCTGCAGGGAACATGAGGAGGCGGCTCTGGCGCTTGCTGCTGCGGCTGCTCTGCACCGAGAGCGCGGCTCGGCCGCCCAGACCCGCCGGTGGCTCCGGCTCCAGCCCCAGCCTGGCCACCCCCCGCCACCAAATATAGCCTGCCGCAGAAGGGCACCTTCCAGCCGCACATGTGCGGCGGGGCCGGCGGCAGGGGCCGGGCCCGCGGGCTGTAAATACCGACCCGGCCAGCCCGGAGGAGGGGTCCTCGGCGGCCGCGGCCGCAGCACAAAGCGGGGGGCTCGGCTCGCCACCCCCAGGGCCGCTTCCCAGCCCGGGGCCAGGAGGGGGCTGCCCGGCACAGCTCCCGGAGCAGCCTCCCCGGCCAGGCGCGGTGCCTGCGCTCCCCGAGCCGGAGCAGGGTAGCCTCGGGTGCCTGGCTCCTGGGGGAGGGGGCTTGCCAAGCGGGGCTGCATCGGGCGCCGTTCCCCCCCCCCCCCCCGCGCCCCAGTCCCAGCGCCCCATGTGCCTCAGCCGCCGCTGAGGGGAGGCGGCGCTGCGGATCCCACCCCAGTGGCGCGAGGGCCGCTGCGCAGCAGCCGTGGGCAGCGCTCCCGCCAGTGCCCCCCGCGCCCTGCCGCCGTCGGAGATGGAGGGCGCGGAGGTGGATGCCGCCCGCGGCCCCGCTCCCCAGCGCTGCCTCTCGTGCGGCTCCCAGCCTGGCGCGGACAAGGGAGCCGCGGGCGTGGAGGAGCCGGCGGAAGAGGCTCCATCCCCTGAGGTGACAGCCGCGCCGGCGGCGCCGGAGCTGAGGAAGCAGCAAGGGGTGAAGCGGCATCACCACAAGCACAACCTGAAGCACCGCTACGAGCTGCAGGAGACGCTGGGCAAGGGCACCTATGGCAAAGTGAAGCGGGCCATCGAGAGGTTTTCCGGCAGAGTGGTAAGGCAGCCTGAGCTGTTTCCCTTATACCGCCCGCGGGCATCCTCCCAGCGCTCTTTAGAGACCGTTATCTCGGGGGAACCCCAAATGTGGCATTCAAGGGGTGCCCAAGCCTCAAAACTTGGAGTCTGGAATCCCTCTCCCCCCCCCCCCCGCCCAAGAATGGGAGACTATGAACCCAGGTTTATTGGGTACTAGTACCCATTACACAGCGAGTTATGGGATTTGGCACTCCATCTGAATAGCCTCCAAATGCCTTTGGAAACCAGTGTTTTGACACCAGCCCAATACTTACAATGAAGCATTTGGGATATTTATATATTTAGGCCTATTTACCTGGTGCCGAATGATATCTATGATGGGAGGGGAGGATGTGGATTTCTGTTGGCCTTTCCAGATGTGGCTATCATCACCAGTAATCCTGTCTGTATTTCTAACAGTGGAAATGTATAGTGCAGTGAAACTTGCTGTGTTCCCCAGCTAATTGAAGTGACCTTCAGAATGGTGTCAGAACATTAATGCTAGTTTAAGTTATACATTGCAGTGATTTGTTGCAGTTAACTTTTGTGATCTGGACTTGGCTGACACCTCAACAAATGCTGGGACTGCAGTTTAGCCTCATTGATTTTTACAGTCTAGTTCATGGCTCAATTTTGTGGTATGGCTCAAGACCTAACACAGCCCTGAGGCCACTTTGTAATAACTTGGATCCAACAAATTCTCCAACATCTTCAGCATCATACAGATGGGCTCTTGTAATGCCTCTGAAGTAACACACATATTGCCATTTGTTTTTAGTTGAAATCCACCTTCAGTAGTAGGGAGATGGTACAAGATGCAGGGAGTGCATTAGGGATTAACTGCTCAGAGACACAGATGCTTTTTTTTGAAGAGATTTTAACATGTATTTTTATTTGAGATAGACTGACTTTCAGTAGACTTTGTACAGAAAGCGAGACATTACCCTAGTGACGTACAAGTTTTGTTTAAGTGCTTTTTTTGTTTTGGTTGTCTGCAAACTCAGCACATACCCCAAGAAAGAAAGAAACTGCCAGTGAAGTGTCTTTAACAAGGGACATGTACTTTACAACCATATGTGGAGACAGTTAAAATCAGAGTTTAAACCAAGCTGTACAATTACTTTATGTGTTCTTACTAGCTTATTTGGTGGCTGGCTAAAGAGAAACCAGAGATGATCATCTTGCACATGCTCACTTTAAGTACATGATTTTTAATGTTTGCTGTCTTGGCTGGTCTGAAATTTCATACTAACAGATGTCAATATCATGGGGACTGATTTTTTTTAAAGAAGTTTTTCAGTTGCAAAAAAATAGCAAACATCTATTAACTTAAAAAAGATGTTAATTGGGAGAAAGTCCTTTTCTGAAAAGAGATGTAGTTTTTCAAATTTCAGTCTGAACTGAATCTATGTGGCTGAGGTAGCAAAGCTTGAAGAAATAGGGGGAGAGGCTGAAAATCAAAATACAGCTAGATTCATGAATGAAATAAAAATGTTGCATACAATCTGTCTACTGGTATCTAGAATACTTACTGGAGTATATTATAGTTTAATTTTATATTATACAACATAATCCTTGCCACATGGCATTAATTTGTATTAATTAGGCTACATTCAATTAGGATGTAATGTAACCCTCCTGTTTGAGCACATGTAAAATATCTGCATTCTGCCTGTTCTAAAGAATTAGAACTAGTTGCTCTGAACTCAACCAGACATTAAGTTAATAGAAATTATTCCCCCACCCTCAGTTTCCCTAGCTGACTTTGGTCCTTTAAGCACTAATTTCTCTTACAGACCACTTCATCCACAAGAGGGGGATGGGTCAGGAGAGGCACAAGGTTTTCATTCTTTTTTCATTCTCTTTCTTTTCTTCCCTTCTATTCTCATTAGTCATCAGCATTTATGGCATCATTGAAAAGGCTTGAATAGATTTTGTTCTGTGACCAGCAGGGGATGCACAGAGAGCAGTGTGACAGGCACCATTCCATTATGACTTAAGCACAAATTGTCCAATAACCAGAAGCTAGGTTTCAGGAGTCCCAAGGTCACTCTCTAACCTGGCTGTTTGCTTCCAGTCATCTTTATTCACTCAGCAGTATGTAAATAATTCAAGCTGTATGGCAACAGATTGCAAACCTGAACCTTGGAAACAACATTACATTCTCAGTTATTAGTCCTGTCCAAGTGATCTGTACTAACGTATTATTATTAGCCAACAAGCAATTCAGCTATTCAGAGTTTTGCTAAAGAATATTTCATAGTAGCCAGACTTTCATGTAAGCTTTGAATTTTGTTTCTGGTTGTAACAAACAGCAACAAAGTCAGTTGACAGGTTTAACAGGCAAAAGGTCTGATTCTGAATCTCACAGTGCTGTAAATGAGAAGAAACATCATAGAAGTCAATAGGATGTTCTGGAATACCCTGTTTTCCAAACAAGATTTCCATAATTAGTACTGATTGGGTATAAAATGCACACCTTATGATATCTTAAAGTGAAAGTTCCTATAAGTAAAGGATAAAAAGAGGATACATAGAAAGTCTGTGAAGTAGGATGTACATTGAAATTTATGTAGGTGTTTTCTTCTCTTGTCCTCTTGTACATGATGGCAGCAGAACAAAACTTTGCTCTCTACTTTAATATGTACTGGTTAGCCCAAGGAATCCATAGTTAAAATTATGTAAGTGTAAGACATGTTAGGTAATGGTTATATGGGCCTGTTCAGTGCATGATGTATAATGAAAGAAAATATTGCAAGATGGTTATGTGAGGAAATGCTTGGTTTGGGGATTATTACCCTAAATTATTCATAGGTCCTTTCAACTTTAACTTAATCTTTTATATAGTTTTTTTCTGGCGGGGTTAGCATTGCGAAACATGGCAAGAATGCAGATGAAAGCCTGTTACACTGCATAATGCACTCAAAGCAGAGCAGAACTTGATTTTTAAAAAAGGAGGCACATCCAGTACCCCTGCTGATCTACTCCGGCTAGTAGATTTTGGGTGCTCCAGCCCCGCAGTGGGATGGTAAGGGGGTTGAAGCACCAGCGTGTGCTTTTCAATGCCGGGGGGTGGGGAGCTGAGTCTCAGGGGCCAGATCCAGGGAAGTTCCCCACCCCTGATTACAGAGGTTCCCTCTTGTATCATCATTCACTCACCTCTCTATACCCTAATATCCCACTTATTAACAATACTGTATACTGTATGTAACAATATCTCATATACCCACTCTCCCAATCTTTCAGTGGCTGTCCCTCTCAATATTCATTTAGGCTACGTCTATAATGTGGAGCTATTTCGGGATCCCGGAAGTATCCCAAAATACCTATTCTGCGTCTTTTGAGTGCGCCCATTATTTCAAAATGTAATGGGCTTGCTATTCTAACATTCAGTAAACCTTGTTCCATGAGGATTAAAAGATGTTTCGGAAAAGTGCTTTATTTCGAAATTACCAAATTGCATAACTTATTTCAAGGTAAGGGTGCACTGTAGATGCACCCTTTACTGAACAGAGTTTTCTTTCTGAAGGAGCCAGTAGTGGGCTTAGGGAGTGGGAGCCACGGTGGGGTTTTATTTCCTCTGATCCCCTCCTGAGAGTCAGGGCTTTTATCTTTTTCTTAACCAACAGAGGGCAAATAACATTCTTCTTCTCTTCCCCTAAGACAGGCTTAGTATTCTGAGAACTGATGACAGGTTGCAGCATAACATAAAACAAAGGAATGGCATGCATTTTGGTACAGATGTTTACATCTTATTTACTCTTCTGTATAGATGTGCAGCTCTGAGTTATAGGGACATTGCCAACCTAAATTGGCTCCCAAATTTACATAGTATACAAACAATCTCTTGCAAAATTTCAGATCAATAGAAACATTTGCACAGTTGAAAAAATTCCAGTGAAAAAACTTGGTTTCAAAACAAATCAGTATTCCCCTGTGGTTTTGGAAACTCAGACATTGCTTTTGAGAACCCGAAAGTGAATAAAATAAAGAAAGGGAAACTGGCTTCATTGATTGCCATTGCTCTGACTGGGAGAAATGGAAAACATAAATAGTGACAGGTAAATTGGATTTTTTAAAGTTTGGTCATTTAAACAATTAGGGTCTAATCTGTAACACAGAAACTTGTGTTTGTTTACAACGAGATTTTTAAGTGGCGCGTGTCCCAATTAACAAGATAAGAACAGTTGTGCAGGTCACAAGGAATAGTGCCCCGATTTTCATTCTGTTGAGCTGATGTCAGTCGAAATGGAAGGGTGAGCGTAAAGAGGTTGTGTACCACTTTAAAGCCTTCCAGTATTCTTGACCCAGCCAAGATTCTGTCCAGTCCTTAGGGATATAGGACTGCTCTAAAATACAGTAAGCTCTGGTTGGAGTGGCTGCAGACTGAGAATAGCAGCATCCACTCTTCCTTCTGTCTTCTGGCTTACTCTATACACTGGAAACTGGAGGGTTTGGTGTAGAGCTAGTTCAGTAGAGCTCTGTGGCAAGTAGTGAGCCACTTTAGGGCAGGTCCAGTTTATGGAACTTTTACATCATCAAATTATATAACATAGCTGTCAGATCACCAATAATAGGACCTTTTAGAGATAAATTAGTAATCTGTAATAGCCATGGGAAAAATCCTTATATTAAAATCAGATTAATGTTGCAAATTCAAGCACTCAAAAGTTAGGAAATGTCAATGTTAAAGTTATTTGTGGCACTTAGTTCAGCTCTCTTGTATGCTTTATTTTAATTACCCGGACACATACTATTTTATCCCCTCCCTAATACTTTAATGGGCTGTTATTCAATATTTATTTTTATTCTCATTGTTCGTGTGTTGTCCATACATTATTTACTACACATTATTCAAACCATGCACCAAATACTGATATTTATAAATCTCCTTATAGCTTTTCTATAGTGCTGTCTTTGTAATGACTTACATTAATTAACATCTGTCATGAACTATCTTTAGAACACTTCTGTGATGTGAAGTGGCATGATTTTTATTCCCATTTTACAGATGGTGAAGTGAGGAGCAAAGGTTATATCCAAAATTGTCAAACATGTCAACATATTTTGGGTGCCCACTTTGAGATGCTGGAATCTGACTTTTTCAGAGTACTTAGCATTTTATAGCGCTTTATATGTTCAGAGCAGAGTTCCTGTAGACTTCTGTTGCTGCTTTGAGTGTTGTGCACTTCTGTAAACCAGACCCTAACATCTCAAGTCAAGGAACACACCATGGCCACCTGAAAAAAAATTGTTTTCACATGCCTACCATCACACACAAACTCTGCACAGCAGCATTTAAGTGCCTTAGCCACAAGATCATCCTTTCTCTTCTTGCAGTCCACTGCCTCTTTCACTATGTACCTTCCAACTTCTGCAACAAACGGGGCAGCACAGACTTTCTCCCACTTGACTCCTGTCCCCTGCATCTTTTCTTTCCCCTCTACCTGTTCCTTACCTATCTGCATTCTAGTCAACCTTCACTCTCCATTATACAGGCAGAGAGCAAGCAAGTAGGGGAAGCATTGAGAGCAGGGTTGTATGTGTGGGTGGGTGGGGGTTTGGGATAATCCCCCCCTCCACTCCAGGACTTGCCCCATCTCTTCCTGCCCCTATTCTGCCCCCACTCCATCCCTTTCTCCAGACATCCTCATTCTGCCTATTCCTGTCCCTTTTTCTTCCCCATCCTACCACCCTTCAACTCTTTCCCCCAACCAATGCAGCCCAGGGAATTGGGGGGGGGGGCCTGCTATCAGCAGGAGGGATTAGATCCCACTCACACTCGCCAGTGGCAGGAAGCAGAGCAACCCAGCGCACTCTTCTCTCCTGGCTCCCATTCGCATCACTGAAGGGAAAGGGCTTGGGAGAAGGGGTGGAACTGCCTTCGCACTCACCCACATAGAGAAGAGAAACGACATGGCTGGGAGCAGGCAGAGTGCAGCGGGCTGGGACCAGGTCACTCTACTTCCTGCCACCACTGCAGTGAGTGCAAGGGCAGGACTGACCCCTGCTGCCGGCACCAGACCCCCGCTAGCTCCCCAGGGTGCATCAGTTGGGGGATGGAGCTTGGGGAAAGGTGTGGAGCCCCAGCTTGCTCATCTCCACTGGCTCCCAGCCGTGTTGCTCTGCTTCCTGCCACTGGTGGGTGAGAGGCAGACCCACTTCTTCTCCGAAGTCCCCTTTCCTAAGTGGTGCTGGGAGTCAGGGGAACAGAGTGGGCTGGGGCTAGGTTGTTCCTCTTCTTGCCACTCGCTGGGCCTGAACCCTGATGCTGATCCCAGGTCCGCCACTAGTCCCCTATTAGCCCCTGGGCCCTGTAAAGTCCCCTAAAGTGCGAGGTCCAGGGCTGTTGCCCCAAACTGTCCTTTGGACAGGATGACTGTGGTTGAGAGTACAGGAGAAACAGGCTTTCTATACCCAAATCCTGTGCCTGGGGACACAATGAGAAAGGAAGGTCTTCCTAACTTCTGCAGTCCCATGATGGAGCATGCTCAGTCTTTCTGCGGAGATAGTGTAGACACACTCAGGTCATCACACATGAGCTTCAAGGAGTTGGAGCATGCTCTGTGCAGACAGAATCTTTGGCAAATTTAGCTCCAAACTTTAACAAGTCTCTATTGAACACATGCAAAATTAATTTTTTCAGGAGCTTATGATTGGGCAAATAAGTTCCTGCTTCAAGCGTGGAGGTGCTAGAGCTTAGTGAAAAGGCTGTAAATTTTTTTTAAACATGGCAAAATAACATTTTCTACAAAATAACAGTACAAAGTCTCTTTTGGTACATATTGATCAAATGTACTGTGGTGTGGTAGGCTGTGTCTAGTTTTATTTTTGCCTATGAATCACAATTATGATATGACACTTGGAGAGCCCCCATGTGTTTTTGTACATATTTTAATTTGAGCTAATCTATGTTGGATAAAAATGTTTGGAAGTTGCAGTTCCTGCTAAAGATTTTAGTCGCTATAGAATTCTAATCACAGTTACTTTGTGAGTCTGTGTTTTTTGGGTAAATAAATAACTAGAAAGTCTTTGCTGGATTAAAGAACCATTAAGAAGCAGATGGTATCCACAAAATACCAGAGGAGAAAGAGATACAGTTTGAACCTCTCTAATCCAGAACTCTCTTGTCCAGAAGCATCCATCATCCAGAATGATTTTAGTTAGCTGGATGTCCACTTTTCATGGGTGTGGCCAAGTTTCCTATGATCCCATAAAGTTTGTTTACAGCCACCACTCCTAGCTCTCAGCGTTCTATGCTGTTATTTAGCTCTAATTTACCCCTAAGGACAGTGCCAAATTTTGAAATAAAGTGCTATTCCAAAACGTCCCTTAACCCTCGTGGAACAAGGGTTACAGAGACACCGGAATAGCATGCCTGTTATTTTGAAATCTATTTTGACATAACGGGCTGCTTTGAAGAAGCGGAATAGCTATTTCAGGATACTTCCAGTATCCCGAAATAGCTCCATAGTGTAGACGTAGCCTAAATGCCCTTTAATAGCACAGTAAGCAGTGGAAGTATTGGTAATGCTGCTAGATAATATTGACCTTCTGTGGTCCGGAAAATTCTCTTGTTCAGAATCGGTCAGGTCCCGAGGGTTCTGGGCTAGAGAGGTCCAACCTGTACTTGGGTTAAAAAACACTGATAGTATTTGGCAGATGCACAAACGTTGTCCACAGCCAGGTCCACATGCACAGATCCATAAAAATCAGAGGAGAGAAAATATGGGAAACATTCTAATGCCCTCATAGCACACACAGATCTGCTGACATTTTTCTCTTGTACTTTCCCCCTAGAAGGCAGAATTTGGCCCTACATTGCCAGGGCATGCACCTGACTCTTTTAAAAAATATGCTTGTTATACTTTGTTTGAAACTTACATCTTTGTAACTCCAATTATACCTCATAAGGACCCATCAGAAGAGTAATATTTGTTATGCAGATTGTATTGATTATGCATCTTTTAGCTATCTTTTAACAGATGGTGATACCATGTGTTTATTTAATAAACTAAACCAAAAACAATGTTACTAGATATACAGAGTGAAAAAACTACAGAGCAAGGTAAAAACTGCATCTGTGGGATGTTATATTTGATGACCAATTCACTAAAGCCATAAGTGTATCCAGGCTTTCAATAGTGTTCTCCTGCTGTTGCTTCCTGTACTTCCTGGCTATAGAAACAGGCACTGTGGCTCTCATTTGTCTTACCCACATGAAAGCCGTTAAGCATCTGTGAGTTATGATTTGAGAAGGATCTGCTTTTTAAACAGATTATATTTATCACCATGTCTGCACAGACAACATTGTACATTGTATAAATTAGAAGATCCTAGACCTTTGAACACTAGGGGGCTGGGTGAAGTATTCCATGAGAATATAGCGTCTGGCCATGCTGATCAAACATCCTGGACTCACACCAAAAATACCAGATGTTTAATTCATGTAGAGGCCCTCCCATCACCTTTAACTACATGTTCAAATGGGGAAAAAATGCCTGACTGCAGTCATCACTTGCTATCGTTCTGTCAAATTTCTGATTGCAGCTAATTACAATTTTATACAAATCACCATTTGTACAAATTAAACAACCCCCAAGTCACTGCATTACTCTAATATGGATTATTGATATTTATAATATCCCTGCACTCCACGGGTAAATAGCACTGTTACTAGCTTTGATTCTTCCCAATATATCAGAACTTGTAACTGCCACTGGTCCAGGATTGAATACAAGTTCTAGATATTGTTTGGGTGTGGCTTTTAAGGTCCTGTTTTGACACATGGAGGAAAGGAATAAAATATTTTTTATGGTTAGTTCCTTTTATTTAAAAAATGGCTGCTGTGGGATAGGAATAGGATAGGTATGTTAGAAGCAATCCTGGTAGAATTAGATTTGTGAGCCAACTCTAGATAAACTCAAAATTGCAAATTCAATTCAATTCATTCCATGGTTTGTAGCTTATTTCATGGTGAGAGTCTATTCCTTGGTGAAAATAATCTTATGACCACCATCCCTCTAACCCAGACCAACAGCTTTTTAAATAAAGAATTATTCTTCCTTCAATATAACAAATTAATCCCTCAGTAACTTCCCAGTCATTTCTTGCAACCTACAATAGTTCCTTTCCATATTACTTCACTCCACAATAGGGATATGAAGGACTAGTCGACTTGTTGACTAGTCCCTTCCCCCCTCCTTCTCTCCCCCCTCCCCTCGGGCCGCCTTTGCTACCTCTATCAGATAGAGGCAGCAAGGGAGGGAGAAGAGGGGGGTACTTCAAAGCGGCAGTGCTGCATGGAGCCCAGGGTCATCTGCTCCGGGCGGCACTTCCGCTTTGAATGCCGTGGGGAGCCCAGCATCAGGCTCCTTGTGGCATTTCAAAGCAGCAGTGCCACATGGAGGGAATCAGCTGGGGAGTCCCCAGCTGACCCCGGGCTGCGTGCTTTCGCCATACTCAGCCCCTCACGGTCTCCTTGTGCGAGTCATTCACCACCTCCTCACTCCCAGTGGGGCAGCTATATAGTGCTTGTGAACCAAGGAGGACATGAGGTGAGATGTGGGGGAGCTTGATGGTGACTGGAGATTTGATCTGAGGTGGGGGGTCAGGAGAGTAACTGGAGAGCCACTGTTTCTGTGCCAAGGCATCAGTGCTGAAAGGGCTTCTCCAAGCCAGTTGCCCTGGCTACCAGTTAGACCTTGATGTGCTGGTGTTTTGGCACAGAGGCACTATGCTGCTGGCATATTGGAGAGCTCAGGCAGTACCACTGGAGGAGCCAAGTGTCTGAGCTGAGGCACTCATGTTTGAAAGACTCCCCATGGTACGAATGCTTCAGTGTGCTGGAGAGCTGCAGCATTTTCAGGGGAGGGGGGCAGACAGGGTGTTTTTAAGCCCCAGTGCCTTGGCATGGATACAGTGATTTGTATATACTTGACTGAAAAAACCAGAACTCTCATTTGTCCTATGAAGGATTATTGTGCTAAAGTTGGAGACTAAATTCAGTTATTAAGAGACAGAGATTTGGCCCTGCTTTAGATGGAAGTCACAGTGCAGTTTTGACTATGGAGTTGCTGCTGATGCCTCCAGAATATATTTCCCATACCCAGAAAAGGGATCTAATCCCTACTATAACTACTAGTCTTGGAGCAATCCTAATGATGGACACGTTAGAGGGCACCTCCATAATATTCACTGTATTTGGAAGAAATGTGTTTAATTTAAAAATGAGTCTGAATGTTTTTCTTGTAGATCCTGCTACATAATCCAGTAATGAGGGTTAGATAAAAACGTCTCTTCAAGGCAGCAGAAATGTTAGGATCGGTTTTTGCTAGAAGATCATAATTGAAAATAACTGTTTTGTTTGTTGTTGATACAAGCATTTATCAATATTTAAGTGAAAGTTTTAGGAAGAAAAATGACCATGCATCATTTCTTTAAAAAAAATAGTCCAAGATCATACCCCTTTAGAATTTTGGTTTTGATGTTGCAACGCTTTGCAGAAATAAAATCATAATACATTTTGATTCCATATTGGGATTTAATTGTGTTTGTCATAAGGAATAACATGCTTGAAATAGGGCAAATAGTGTACTCCTGGAATTTAGAACTGTTGCATCTGTAGTTAAACTTGAAGGCATACCTCTTAATCACCTTAGCAATATTCTGTGGTTTGTTGTTCCAAGTGGAACATTTTGGCATTGGAAAAAGTGACCATTGGGGGAGACTGAAGAGTGAAACTGCCTTGGTAGCTGAATGCTCAGCAGGAGGGTAGGTTGACTAACACTGCACTCCCTGAGGCTTGAAGTAGTTGCATACCGATATGAAATATTATAGCCTGTAAAAATACCAGCTAAAATACAGTACTATTGCCTTACCACAAGAGTATTTAAAGTACATTAGAAAGCAGCACAGTTGTACCTACACCAAAGGCTAAAAACATTTGATAACTCTGTTGTGATAGCAATGGTTAGGTAAACATTTGTTTGTTTGATGTTAGGTCTGTTTTTACAGTTTGTTGGTCTCAGTCATCTGAGAATGAGCTTCAGTTGGCCTTAATTAACCCAGATAACTGTGTACATGAGGGGTACTCACTTCCTACCCACAAGCAAAGAATTTTTGAACCTTTTCTACATATGAGTAATAGATTGTTTATCCACTGTTTTATCTCGCGCTGCCTTTTCTTTATTTAACTATCTTTTCCTCATTCATTTTTATTTATAGGCTTTTTCTGTGGCATTTGTCATCACAATAATGTCTGAGAACCCCGCAGGCATTGACATAGTCTTGCTACATCCCTTTGAGATAGGAAGAATTATTTCCCCCATATTACAGAAGGGGAAATGAAGTCTGTTTTGTACTTAAAAGTTTTGCCAGCACAGCTATATAAGTTAGGAACATGGAAAAAAAAAATCACACCATTAACCAATACAGCTATGCTAGTGAAAGCCCTAATGTAAACACACTTATACTGGCAAAAAGTCTGTTTGCTGATATAGCATATTTCAAGGGTAAGTCTATACAGCAGCTCTATTTCGGGATACTTCCGGTATCCCGAAATAGCTATTCCGTGTCTTGACAGCACTCCTGATATTTCAAAATAGCATTCAAAATAATGTTCCACGATGATTAAGGGATGTTTCAGAATAGCGCTTTATTTCAAAATTAACTTGAAATAAGCTACACAATTTGCATAGCTCAAATTGTATAGCTTATTTCGAGCTAAGGGTGCAGTGTAGACACACTCTTAGGGACTGAGCTTTTCTGTCAAGAGTTTTGTTTGTTTGCTGGTATAAGTTGCATCCCCCTTTGGAGGGTTTGGTGGTATACAGATACTGGTTTAGCTATACTGACAAACCCTTTCTAGTGAAGACGGGGTTTCAGGAAATGAGAGGTTAAGTGATTTGCTCAAGGTCACACAGGAAATAGGTGGCAGAGCCAGAAACAGAAGCCCAATCTCCCAAGTACTACCCCAATGCCTTAATCATAGGCTTAGGGACCTTCTACTGACTATATATGGCAGCCTCATACATCCCAGGAAAACGATGCACTTTCTCTGTGACAAGTAACGTGAGCATCTTTCTTTGAGACTATAGGGCTATGTCTACACTGCAGGCTTTTTGCGCAAGAACAACTGTTCTTGTGCAAAAACTTGCAGAGTGTCTACACTGCATGCGCGTTCTTGTGCAAGTAAATTTACAGTAAAGCGTCGGAAAACGGCTTCTTGCGCAAGAGTTATTCCTCTCCCCACGAGGAATAAGCCCTCTTGCACAAGAGCTCTTCCATAAGAAGGCAGTGTAGACAGGCAACAGGGGTTTCTTGCACAAGAAAGCCCTATGGCTAAAATGTCCATCAGAGCTTTCTTGCGCAAGAGAGTGTCCACACTGCCATGGACACTCTTCCGCAAAAGCACATCTTTTCCGCAAAAGCACATGGCAGTGTGAACGCACTCTTTTGGAAGACCTTTTGCACAAGTACTCTTGCGTAAAATAGCTCTTGCGCAAGAAGCCTGCAGTGTAGACGTAGCCTAGTTGTATCCCACGAGCTCTATAGATGTTATCTTCTCTTTCACCCACAGATTGTCACCTCTTCTTCATGCCCCATATCCTACCCCATTCTCAGCTTAAATAGTTAAGACTCATAATTTACAAGGGCCTTCAGCAAAAAATTGTGCAGCATATTGGCAGCCAAGAGATTGGCTGACGCTCTTTTTCAGCAACAGTCTTATCCTGAGATTAATCCAAGAGTTTTCTAAACATCTCTTTATTTCAGTGAAATAAGTATATCTGTCAGTTCATCCTTCCTAGCATTTCATTATAAAAATGTGTTTTTTTTATAATGAACTGCTCATGGAGTGAATATTACCATAGAAGAATTCATTAGAGAAAAGAATTTCATTATGTACTTTAACCTCCCACCTTCCAGCCTTTCTCAGACGCAAAGAAAACTATAGCCATGAATGTTATTGGTTATCATTATTCACTTTCCCTGAATGTAAAACAGAAAATCACATCTGTCACATCTTGTGACGTCGTTGGGCCAAATTCTGCTCTTGGTTACATTAGCGCTGTTGTAAGATGAAGAATTTTGGCCCTTTCGGTTGAAGTATTTGTTTAATGCAGGCAAGGGCTTAGCGACACACTTGAAAGCAATCTGTGTTATTTTCTGTAGAACAGGGCTTTTGTTTTATGAACTGGCTGATCATAAAGGCTGCATAAATCATGTAAAGCATTCTCATTTGCTTTTTCTCTTCTTTGCAGATGGGGCTCATAGAGTAGAATTGCAGTCAAATGTCTGCTCCAGGATATTTTAGTTGAACTGTATGAGTCCATTAAACAAATGTAATGGCTTTTTGGAAAGAAGTGCTATGAATTTCAAACCAAATGTTTTACATAGAGAACATCTGGGTATTACTGGTGTTTGTGTGCACAGCACATCAGACAGCAGCCTTAGTGAGCACTGTTGGGAGATTGCCTGGGATGCGGTTGTAGGATATGACATTTCAGTTGTTATGGGGAATAATTTGTATGAAGTATTGCCATAAACTGAATGTTTGGCACAGGCGGCTGTGTCTTTGTTTCACTGTACACCCAAATTCTTCTCACTATCTGCCCAACAAAGCCCTCTATGACACTTTAACAGCCTATTATATAAGCTAATTTGAATGTTGGCTCCTTCTGAGCTATGGCATGCACATTAAAGCACACTTCAGAAAGCAATCACAGTAAAAGGAGGGCTAAAATTGTTTCATTTTCAAGAAGGCAGCTCTGTTAATCCTTGTCATGGATTATCTGATGTAATTGAGAGGTCGGTGCAGTACTTGCCCAAGCTAATATAGGATTGAGTCGGAAGTTATCAGTGTTATAGCCATGTGCATTCTTGCTTTTTAAAAATGAAAAAATGCAAAATTGGGAAAACACATAGTTCAATGCAATGCATGGTTTGATCCAGTAGCTAAAAAAGGGACTTAATTGCTGGTGTGACTCCACTGAAAGTAATGCATTTGGTTTTATTTTAGCCACGTCAGGGTTAATATATTTCTAGGAAGTAGAGCCAGTAATTTAGGTAGAAAGTGTTGCAAATGTTTTTATTTAGGGTCTGTTTTAAAAATTAAATTATTTCTGCCACTTAGCAAAAGGAATGCATGGATCAAATGAGATGAAAGCGGTTCTGAGTTCCAGGATAGCTATGCAACCTCCTCTTTCAGGGTAGCTTAAGTAAAAAGTTAAATAAAATGGGTTAGGCAGTCGCTAGCTCAGTCCCTTGTGGATAGCAATTCACATTGCACAGCACCACTTAAATAGTTCTACACAGTATAACATGATTTGTGGTATTTGCTGAGATGAAATTCTGGACCAAGTAGCATGAAAGGGAATTGTTCTCTACTCTGGGGACAGTGGTACATCCAAGTCTGTGTTAAGGTCACTGGCAGGGTGAAGTGGGAAGCCTGCATTGGTGTTGGTGCTCTACCTAAATTTTTGGCAAAAGGATCCTTGAAATTTGAGCGTTGACTCTCCCTTGTTCAGTTGACTGGCTAACGCAGATGCCAAGAAAAGGGGCTGTGCGTGTGACAGGGGGAGTGGGTTACAGTTTGAATGAGATACATAGTCTGAGTGAGTTCATTGCCAAAGGGTTTTTTACCCATTCCTTTGTTCTGAGTTGCCTCTTTTTCAAGTTCAGTTCTCCCCCGATTGCTCAGAACAAGCACTTTGGTTTCTGAACAGGGAGAATAAGTATTTTTCTCTGTCACTGAAAAACTGCTAGGTGACTCAACTACTTGCTTTCCCCACCCACCCCCCTTGCTGTCTCTGTATCAGAGGCAGCAAAAGGGGGGGGGAGCCGGTGCTGGGGGGAGCCAGCTTAAAAGTCAGTTCCCCCCAGCACCGTCTCTGCGATGTCGCCTGATGCCCCTGCCCCCACGCTGCTGCCTCTCCATTGAGCCATTAGAGTGGCCCCTTCATTTACTTTTGCTAAATAGAAAGGAGCAGCAGCAGGTCTCTCTGCTTTCAGGACTACAGATATTTCTTAGCAATCAGAGATGGATGGGGTAAAACAGTTAGCCTTTCCCTTCCTCCCTCTGTAATAATTCCATGGAGCTCTGTAATAATTTCCAGGATGGTCCATAACCAAAAGGGCAATTAAATTAATACCATTCTGGCTGAACAAGATGAAACCAAAGTAGGAATTATTATAAAATAAGAGGAGAGTTTAACATTACAGAATGATTTGCAGACCTAGAACAAAAGGAAACTGGGTGAGGTTTAACTGACACAGTTGCCAACATTTGAAAATATTTTCCAGGGTCAGTTCTCCAAACAGGATGGGGGACTGAGAGTTACTAGGCCCCCAATGAGGATTGTATTTGCAGCCTGGATTATTTTATAAAATTATAAAATAAGGCTTCAGAGTTTATACTCCTGTGTGTGTGATAAACTCTAGCCCCAACCCTTTCCTCTCCATTACATACATTTGTGTACTTATATAATATTCCCTGTGCGAAAAACACACTTTGTATTATAATTGCTGCCCATAATGGGCAATCCTAGAGCCTGAACTTCAGGTCCAATCCCAAATTCTTTGAACACCCAAAAATCTCATTGATTTAACTGGGAATTTTAGATGCTCAAGTTATACAGGACTGGGTCTTGATTAGCAGTCATCGTCCATAGTCATTATTTTTAACAATATTTTTTTCAAATAAAAGCTCTCCATGCCCCCTGGTAATGTTCAGAAATAATAATATCTTTTCCCTTTTAATTAACTCTTATTCTGCTTCTAAGGACAACATCACCAGGGGAATAAAACAAAATCCACATAAAACCCAGGATGAGCATTGTAAAAGCATATGCGTGAAGACAACCTCCCCTGCATTTATAATGGAAAATTACCCCTCATTAAGGATGAAGGAGAGAACCCCCAAAAGTCTGTGGTTTGATGAGCATAAAGCAGTCCTGATGCTTTCCTGAATTTCCATCACTGAAGATTTTTAAGAACAAGTTAGACAAGTACCTGTCAGAAATGGTCTAGATAATATTTAGTCCTGCCATGGGTTCAGGGGACCTTTTGAGGTCTTTTCCAGTCTGTGATTCTATAGAGCAGGGGTGGGCAATATTTTTTTTCTGGTGGCCACTTTGGAAATTTTTGAAGTGGCCCTGGGCCGGGCATCGAGCGGAAGGGGCGGGGCCAAGATATTTCTGAGTTATCCACCCCCCAGACAATGATTGGTCTGGGGGTGAGGGAGTGCCTTTGCCCCCACCCCACATTCCCCCAAGGTGCCCATGCCCCTAGCATGGGAGGAGACTTCCTGCGCTCCCCTACCCCTAGGCCAATTAGAGGTGGGGGAGCGTGCAAAGCCTCCTCTGCTCTCCCCCCGCCCTGCGAGCAGCGTGTGGCACTTCAAAGCACCATGTGCTCCTGGCAGGGCAGGAGGAGGTTTCACACACTCCCCCGCCCCCAGGTCAATTAGGTTTGAAGTGCCGTACGCTGTTCATGGGGCGGGGGCAGAGAGGAGGCCTGGGGTTGGGGGTGGGCAGCAGGGCCTCCGCGGGCTGAATCCACCCACTTGGCGGGCCAGACCCGGCCCGTGGAGGCCGTTTTGCCCACCCCTGCTATAGAGGCTCTATGAGCTGATACCATAGTATGTCAGCACCTTTCTTTGGTCAGATGGAGCACTGCACAGTCTGTTAAGTTCCCCTGGACAGTCCGTCTGCCCTTCTTGTCTGAATTTCTAACCAGGCAAAGACATTAAATACTATCTCCGTGGGGTATATGAGCTTCCCCTTATGTTTAGCAAGGGTTAGCTCGTCCTTATCCTCAAGATGTCTGGATAGGGTTGCCAGGTGTCCGGTTTTCTACCGGACAGTCCGGTTTTTGGGCCCTCTGTCTGGGGAAAAAAAATCCAGAAAATACCGGACATGTGCAAAGTCTGGTATTTTCTGGTTTTCCGGCTGGGCCCCAGATGGAAGCCTGGTGGGGGCGGGGAGAGTGGCTGGGAGGCGGGGCGCGATCGGCGCTGGGAGCCCTGGTTGCGTGTGAGGAGGAGGAGGAGGAGGAGGGGCAGTCCGGTCTGTGCTCCTGCGCGCTGGTCAAGCGCGTGGTGGAGCCGCAGCCAGACTGACTCGTGCTTCGCCTGGACCCTGCGCAGGACGGGAGCGCCCTGGGATCTGCACGTGTCCAGGTCAGTCCCACTCCCTGCCACCGATTTGCTTCCCCTCCGGCCGGCCAGTTGGTTCTCCCCCACTTCTCCTCGCGATCTTCCGCGGCTAGCCCCGCTGCACCCAACCCCTGCCGCCAGCTCTGCCTCCCGCCAGCCGGTTCCTGCTCCGGATCTTCCCCGGCCAGCCCCGCTGCACCCCACACCAGCTCTGCTTCCAGCAGCCAGTTCTCCCCCCTCCTCCTCCTGAGCTCCCCCGGCCAGCCCTGCTCCGCCTGACCCCCCCACCGACCAGCCCTGCTTCCCGTTGGCCCCCCCTCTCCCCTGGCCAGCCCCGCTGCCCCCCGTCAGCTCTGCCTCCCGGCCCCCCCCCCCAGACAGCCCCGCTCGCCTCCTGGCCGGTCCCGCCCCTGCCCCTGCCCCTGCCCCCGCCCCCGCCCCCACCCCCACCCCTGATGAAGTGTGTCCGGTATTTTTTTTATGACTACCTGGTAACCCTAGTCTGGAACCCCCTTTGGTTCTTAAGTTTTTCTTCGGGAATCAGTTGGGGAACCCAGGTCTACCCATTCCACTCTGTTCCAGGTCAGGGCCCTCAACCCTGGCAGGCAAAACCAAACCCCAGTTATTCTCCTGCTGTACCCTGAGCTCCAGTCTACCTCCCTTGGTTCTGCTTTCTCAGTCTAGCCTGCTTCCTCCTCCGACAGCCACTTAATCCTGTGCTCCTCCGTTCTTTTATTCTCCCAGCTGCTGTGTGAGGCCACCAGCCAGCATTGGCTGGTAGTTCCAGCATTAACTCATTGGTTGCCTAGTGATTACAAGGCCCCCAAAAGGGCCTTTTGTCCATTATCTCACAGGCCTCTACCTGCTGTGAGGGCTTATGGGAAATCTTAGGCTGCTGCAGGCCCTTTTAGTGCTTTGGGGTGTATCCAATAGACCTATTTCCTTCTATGTGACATACTTGGGGAAGGTGGCAGACCTCTTCCCTCACTAGTGTCATCAGTGGGGCACCCTTTTCCTCTCATAGTGGGTCAGTCCTGCTGTAATTGAAGTCAATGGCAAAACTACTACTAGCTTCAGCCAGTGTTGGATTTTCACTGTTTAGAGGGGCATGCAATGCTTCTCCCCTCCTGTTTTATTTTGAGAGCTTGTTTTGAAGATGTCTCCTTTGTTACAGCTCTGGCAGAGAAAGCCAAGCATTTTTATTATCATGCCCATGCCCATACATTGGGTCTTATTGTTAAGATAGGTTTAATTATCTAAGTGGCAGTATATAGTAGAGAGAAAAAATAGGGTGAAGAATTCCCTTAATGAAGGCAATGTTAAACTTGATCTACAACATCTTCAACTAGACTTTATCCTTGAAAGGACAGTGTATTTTCAGGTGGGTCCTTGGAAAGTGCTAGATAATTGTAAGAAAGAGTTTTAGAAGCATCCAAAACTCTTCTCTTTTTTTATGTGTGTCATTTATTTAGTGCGTTTCACCTAAACATATGCCAAAACACATTACAGACTTTGCTAACTGATGGAGTGCAATGTGGCAACTGTTTAACAGCGCTCAGCAGGATGCAAGTTTCTAAGAGATTGTGAATAATATTTTATCCAGTTTAAATTAAAGGGGGCAGTTAGACAAGGAGAATGTATAAAGCTGGAGTTTGGCCAGAACACCAAAGCTAGCACCCTTATGTTAAATAATTTTTAAATGACGACACATGGCCAGCATCTTGCTTTTACATTTCATCCCAAAAGAGCACCTACAAAGGCATAGTGTCTCCAAACACTTTACTTCAAGACCAATTCACAGTGAAGATGTTGCCTACTGAATCACTAACGATCCTTTCTACCGCTTCAGTTTGGCACTTTTCATTATATCCTTGGCTATGGTAGCTGAGAAATCAAGCCCCAAAATTAATTTTGAAAACTGTCTTTTAGCATTTGGAGGAGGAATTTTTAGTAACCATGCAAAACTGAGCACAGTGATCTTGGGACTTGTGAATTCTTTCATTGCCCCTTTTCCTGATTTGCCAGTATTTAAAATTAGCAATAAATATTCTGCACGTGGACTTTGCAGATGTTAAAAGATTGGCACATGAGACACTTGCTGTAGGCTTTCCTCCCTTGTATATGTTCTGGATGGTGCTGTGCTGTGTTTGGAAGCTGTTGAATAACAAAGATTTCACAATTGCAGCTTTATTCAAACTATGATATAAACAGACATGTTAGAAACAGATACTACCCATTTTTTCTTCCCTACTTATAAGTGAAGTCGGGTTTTTTTGTTCCAACAGAATTGTAACCTGAAGGAAAGCAGTTAGACATTGTGGAATCCCAGTTCGATGTTGCGTTTGGCTGTAGTAAATGTGGAAGCCAAAAATAAACATCTGCTTGGCAACTTCACCAGAAGTTAATATAAATGCAGTTTTTATCCTTTCAATGAAAGTGGCCTTCAGTATTGGGTAACATTTCTTGAGGAGTAATGACTGTGTAGTTAAGGTTGTAAGGTAGTTTTTATGTTAATTCCAATCATGAACCTCTGTTATGTTCCAGGAAAAAAAAAACTAAACTCCATCTTTTTACAAAGAATTTCTCGTGCCCAAAGATGAACTTTCTTTGAAAATTTGAAGGTACAGTAAACTTCCGATAATCCGGCACCTTTAGGACCCAGGGGGTGCCAGATTATCAGATACGCTGGACAATCGGAAGGAGGGCTATGAGGGGTCTGGCGTGGAGTAGGGGGGATACACGCCTCAGTGCTGCGGGACCAACCCGACAGCACCCCAGCTGCTCTGTCCCAGGTGTCCCCAAGTCAGCTGCTGTTGAAACTGACTAGCAGCTGACTCGGGGAAGCCGGGGGCAGAGCAGCTCCAATTGTCTGGCTGCCCGGAGCACTTCCGGGTTCCAGATGGTGCCGGACCATCAGGAGTGCCGGACCATTGGATGCCGGACCACTGGAGTTTTACTGTAATAAGATGTTTTTGAGTTATGAGCCTTTGGAAATGAGGTGGTTATTCACTTTTCAGAAATTGAACAATTATTTTGTCCATTCTCAACCTAAAAATAATTGGATGTAACACTTCAAACTCTTTTTTTTTTTTTAAACTAATCTCCTTAGGAAGCAGAGCATAAGATTTTTTTCTTCAGGATGGAGTGCACAAAGCTATAGGTATTAAAAGTGACATTTTTTAATGTTCTAACAGGTCTAAGCAACAGTTACAGGTTTCATTCCAATTAATGTAAGAATTAATTTTTTAAAATCCCTTTTTATTAGGAAGGTAAGCTTTAGAATTCACTTTACCATCAGCTCCAGGACGCCTATCTTGAGTTACACTTGAGCCCTATGAATGATTATGATATATTTATTCTTCCTTTTGAACATAACTACTGCAATATGGAATTGTATTATCACCAAATTTAAAATCATACTTTTGGGGGAAGGTGTCTTTCTTTAGCGTTGCAAGGTCCATCAGTTCATGCGTTGGTCTTGGGGTGAGAAGTCTTCTGCAGCAACTGGATTCAGATTACCAGATTACTATCCGATGGTAACTGATTTAGGATGGATTTGATCCAGCAATAATCTAGAAATGAAAGGTTTTATTGCTTATTGACTGAGTCCTCCCACCACCCTTTCCAAGATCCACTGCACAAAGATGGAACATGAGTAACCAAACTCCTAACCCATATTTTAAGTCCTGTTGGGAAGAAGATTTATGCCACATCAGATAAATTGCCTTTTACTGCTGAGGGTAAATCAGTCTTGAAATGGATGATGCAGAGCTGCCATTTCCAGTTGGAAATAATGAAAAGACAAGGCGGTGCTTCTTTTTAATGCCAAAAGAATGGGTCTGTCCAGGGAATTTTGTTAGAGGATGCACAGTAAAAATATGCCAAGCTGCATTTACATAGCAGAGGACAACCAGTATCAAACAATCAAGGGATGTAAAATTTCCAGCAGGGCATTACTCAGGAAGTACGCACATAAATCCTGTGAACATGTACCATAGATGAGGATAAGAGCAAAAGAGGAGGAAGGGTGTTGCACATATCACCTTCTGTCACCCGCTTTGAATATGTACAGCATAAATCTCTTGGTCTGATTGCTCCATATACCCAGTTACACAGGCAGCTTTCTGAGTCTGTAAATATAAGAGGCATGATAAAGGCAATGAAAAGCCACCCTAATATTTATGAGTCGCTAATTCCTCCTCTGTTGCTGAGTCACCGCTCATGATATGATAATGGCATTTAAAGCCAACAAAATTGGAAAGAAGTAAAATACAGATAAAAGTATCCTGGCTCTCTACAAAGACACAGGCACATAGTGTCTCATCTTATGCAAATAAATTTTGATTTGACATTTATCATCTAGACCCAGGACTTTCTGTGCCTGAGCAGGAGAGAGTTTCTTGACAGGCAGTGATACGGTAGCAGTAAATCAGCTTCAGATTTGGAAAATAGAATCTTTTATATGTGACTCGTTGGCAAGTAGAGGATTGCGGCAGATAGTTACAGATTTTCTGTTTTTACCATGCAAAATGAGTTTCCTATAAAAGGTTCCTCGTCTTTTAAAAGAGATAAATCAAAGGTGCCTGCATAACCTTTGTTTGGCACATCCTTGTTTGCCCGTATGTGCTTGTTGATGCAGCTGCTGGCTCTTAAACAACAGAATTCGTCTTTGGAAACATCCATGTAATGACATGAACAAACACGCAAATAAAAAAAAAAGCAAAAGCCCTGGGGTTTAAATCAGCAGGGTTCCATTGGGTACAGATTGCACCATTGCTTGCTTAAAGGAAAGCATCTGAGCAACTTCCCTGATTATGACACTGTTTGCCAATCTACTAAACAATGGAGTTGGGTAGTTTATAAATAATTAATTAGGATTTTGCTGCATGATTGTCTCCCAGGCAGTATCTCCATGGAGATAATTTGGCTGGCAGGATCTGAAAAGTAATAGTCTCCAAAATGGTGGTACTGTGATGGTTTCGCTCTGTATACCTTGCAAAAGGATAACACTCGGAGGCATATCCATCCAACATACTATGCCTGGCCAGGAGCGGCTGGCAACTAGGTGAAACGTGCGATCGGCGCCCCCGCCTCCAAAGCCCTCAGCGGCCGTTTATCTTGGCGCCCTAGGTGACCGCCTAGTTCACCTGTATTGACGGGCCGCTACTGCGCCTGGCACTAATTTTACAGCAACTCATAATGCCTTTTTATCTTATTTTCCACTCATCACATGAAGGATACATCTAGACTACAAGCCTCTTTCGAAAGAGAGCATCTAGACTACAGCCAGTACTTTCGAAAAAGTGAACCACTTTTTCGAAAGAGAGCATCTAGGCAGTCTGGATGCTCTCTTTCGAAAAAGCACAGTTCGCGTTCAATAACGCCTTTTTTCGAAAGAGCACTTTCAAAAAGTGTTATTCCTCGTAAAATGAGGTTTTCCGTGATCGAAAAAAATGACGCAATCTTTTGATTTACTTTTGAAAGAACGTAGCAGCAGTCTAGATGCAGGGGAAGTTTTTTCAAAAAAAGGCCACTTTTTTCGAAAAAACGCTGTAGTCTAGACACACTCGAAGTGTTTACTATGCCTTTGCAGAAGCCTCTTGTAAAAGTTTGCCGTTTAGCAATATGACTTGAAGTCAGATTGCCAAGAGAGCTGTAGTGTGACCCAGGAGTAAGGGAAGATACACAGGAGGGGGCTCTAGGGGAAGAAATCAACACAAGGATGCCATCCTTGTGGAGTTCTTTCCTGATTGTTCTCCTTCCCCATGGAACAACCCAGGGGATCTGCCTCTAAGCCTAGGAGACCCAATAAGGCCTTGTACTAGCTTTGATCCCTGGGCCTGGCAGAGCAATTCCAATGGAATTACACTTACAGGGGCTCCTTCCTCCCCAGTTGAGCCTGAGACTGGGGGGACCTCCAGGAAAAATATAACAGTTCCAAGCTTTTTTTTTTTTTTCCTGACTATGCTCCACAGGGCAGGGGAGGAAAATGTGTCCTTCTCAGTCCCCCTCCGTCAAATACTATCTCTGCTTCTACCCTATAGCTCCACACATAGAACATGAGAACATAAGAACAGCCATACTGGCCAGATCAATGGTCCAACTAGTCCAGTGTCCTGTCTTCTGACAGTGGCCAATGCCGGGTGCTTCCACGGGAATGAACAGAAGAGGTTCTCATCACATGATTCATCCCCTGTCATCCAGTCCCAGCATCTGGCAGTCAGCAATGGCACTTGATCTACACATCACCTTCCATGAAGTCCAGAGTTGAGGAAACAGAGCTGTAGAACTTGTTGGACCTGACTGGTTCCCATCACACATTGGTGATCCCCTGTGTGCACAGATTTGAGAAAGTGGTGACCTATGTATATTTTAAAACAGAGAGAGAGAGAGAGAGAGAGAGAGAGAGACACACACACACAGAGCAAACTCTATTTTGCTTTAAATAACTGTTTAAAGCTGCATTTTTAACATATTTCCTGGTGACAGTAGTTGGTCTTCCTCCCTCAGGGGACTGCATTCTCTCCCTGATGTCATTTTCCCTGCACTCTTAGAATGCTGTTGCAGTAACAAATTGGAATTTGCTCCATAGCCTAACTATTATGCCTAAGAGGTTGAATTAGATTAAAATTCCCAGCCTCCAAAGTGAAATGGAACAGCTTGTGAGTGCATAGAATCTAGATGGATCTTTCTTTTTTTATTTTTCAACACAAAAATATTCTGCAGAACAGAAAATAGTTTTTTTTATCAGACATACAGAACATATTGAATACAGAAATTACTGCAGGAGATTCTATTGCCTGTTATGCTGGAGGACAGGCTAGATAATCATAATGGCTCCTTCTGGCCTTAAAAATCTATAAATGTATGCCATAGGGCAAATTTTGCTTTGTGTACACTCATGAAATCCCAGGGGGGAATGAGTCAGAATTTGGAACATTGTATTTAAAAAATCAGTTAGAAACAGCCAAAAGGAACAGTTTTTTTTATTTCAGGAAAATATTGTGTTATTGTTCACAATTAGGTCAGTATGGCTTAATCTCCATCCTCACCTGCCAATTAACTGATGGCCATATTGGTTCCACAGACGTACATGCCTCATGGGAATTGAATGAGTGCCCAGGGAGTGGACACCCACTACCTCCTTGTGGTCTTTACCAAATGTTTATGATATATCATATTTTGCTGTGCTCAATGCTCTTTCTGTATCTTTACAGAAAATTCTAACCATTTTGCTATACCCAGAAGTCTGGAAGAAATGAAACATTTCTCATGAAGATAGCACTGAATGTACAGAAACCTTTGTAACTGTCATGAACCATCTATGAAATATAACTCAGTATAAAATATTTGCAACAAACAGAAGTCAAATAAGTATGAAACGTACTTGAGAAATTCTCCACCATCCCCCCAGGCAGGCCCAGAGAACGAATATAAATCCTCTTTCTAGCAAACTAAGACAGGTAATTTATTGTAGCCCAGCCCTGCAAAGGGAGTAACCTACTTCCCTGAAATTCATGCTCAGCCATCTCTTCTTACTATTGCATGGAGGAGTGCAGCCGTGGCTGTGCCTCATCTTTGCCTGCTTGTTTATTGGAGGGGGAACCATAGATGACAAGACTCAATGACATGATGTGACACAACTGCACTGGACAGCTGAGGGAACCTTATTGCCCTATAGGACCGTGTGAGGGTTAGTGACAATCTAACCCAAAATGTTTATGATGTTGTGGGGTTTTTTAACTGAAAACTTCTTTTCCAAATGCACCTCACCCACATGGCTTAACTTTTAACACTGGACATAACTAAAATGAATCAGAGTGGGCAGGATTTTTTTGTAGTACTCCACAGTGCAGAAGTTTCTACTTTAAAGTTATACTTTTTTAGGTATGTTTCCTTTTCTTGCCAGTAGATCAGCAGAGCGTGGGGCACATTATTGACTCTTAAGACTGGAGTTAGACACTTCCTTGAAAAAGAGTTAGCTGCTGGTTAGACATTTTTGTCTTTGTTGTTTTTTCAGTTTTTGAATGAACTTTGAGTTTCTGAAGAGCGCAAAATTTATTCTATTTATTTCTGGCTATCCTCAGAAGAGGGGAGGGGAGATTTTCCCATTTCTTTCTCCCCCACTGAACTCAACCTTGACCAATTGTAGGATTGGTAGGGAAGTTCAGATGCCATGCCCACATAATCTTCAGCCTCAGGGTATGTCTACACTACAGAGGTTTTTTTTTTTTTTTCAGAAAAACAGCCCTTTTTCTGAAAAAACTTCAATTACATCCACACTACAATCACATTCTTTTGAAAGAAAATCGAAAGAACAGAGGGGTTTTTCTGACATTGGTAAACCTCTTTCTATGAGGAAGAAGTCTTTTTCCAAAAGAGCTCTTTCAGAAAAAGGCGTATGTGGATGGGGAAGAGGGAGTTCTTTCTTAAGAATAGGAAAGAGGAAAAAGCACAGATGCCCTGGTGGCCATTCCTCCCACATTAGTCACAGCTTACGTGTGAGATAGCATCCGTTCAGTGTGGACGCTATCTTTTGAAAAAGCAAATCACTTTTTCGATGCGCTTTGGCAGTGTGGATGCTCTTTTTCAGAAGAAGTTTTTTCAGAAGATCTTTTCTGAAAAAACTTCTTCTGAAAGAAACCTTCAGTCTAGACATAGCCTCACTGTGTGACTGACAGAGATTCTAGTTACTTCTACGTGTGATCCTTGTGTATGAGCATGCGCAAACAGACACCTGTCCTTTGGGAACTGAACTAAGATCAAATCGTGCTATTGTGGCTCCTAGTGAAGCCATTTCATGGCAAATTTTAGACCCAATTTTGAATACTCACATGCTTAACTTTGCATGAGGAGTTCCACTAAAGTTAGTGGGACCACTTAGGTGCATAAAGTTAACCATATCCTTAAGTCTTTGCTGCGTCAGAGCCTTGGCCTCTGCTCTCGTTTGGTCTTGAACTTGTAACATAGGAATGAAAGTCTTTATATCTCACTGTAACAAACCAGTTATGTTGTTCTGTCTGCAACTAGAGTTCTGAGTTACCTGAAGCATCTTATCAGTTCAGGAGGCTGGGAAAAACTAAATTGCTCTGCAAGTAGAGTGACCAAAAATACCATCATGACATGTTCTGAGATCTAAAGCTAGAGGTGTTTTAAAATCAATGAAACACAAAGGAAAAGTGTGGTAAGAACATGTGGGATTACCATGAACTCCTATGAGTTAATTACATTCCCTCTGCTGTCAGATCTGGAACTAGGTTGTCCTGAGCTGCTGTTAAGTTGGCATAAAATGCATATTGTATTCTATCCTAGCAAACTTCATGTACTTAACATGTCATGATGGTGAACATATCAGTTGCTTTCAAAGAAACGAATGTGCAGGATGAACAAATAGGTCCTTTAAAAATGTATTTCTCATTTAAGATAATACCTTCTTAGGCCTAAGTTGTTCAGCTTCCTCATGCACAGTCTCTGCATCAGTCCCATAATTAAAATTTTCACAAATGGAGCCATACAATATCTTCAGTGCTAAAAGAATAAACACACATTTTTAGAAAGGCTGCTTTTTGCCCTGAATATATTTTTGTATGAAATAAATTTCATAAACAAAAATCCATTAGCAGCATTTAGAAACCTTAGAAGAGACTTGTTTTATATTTTGACACTGGGTCTAGGAGATGGATATCTTCTTTTCTTCACTGAGACCAAACTAGTGACACATACAGTAATTTCCTAATTTGCCATCATGGCACTTAATTGAAACCACTGGACATGTTTCAGTGAAACACTTCAAGAACAATAGAACTGAAAGATGTTGGGCCAAATCCTCATTTGTGTTGATTCTTTCAAGTCAGTGAAACTGTGCCAGTTCATATCAGCTGATTGCCTGATCCTGTGTGAATTTGGTGCACATGAAAGTGACAGTTTTGGAGACTGAAGTTCCCTCTATCCAATATAAGTTTCTGCACCCTGGCAATCTGAAGTGTGCAGCCTAAACTTGGGGTATTGCCTCTGTGGGGCAAAGATCAGACTCCAGGCACAATCAATATATGGTCTTTAAGATTAGGCTGCCAACAAAATTGCTAGCCTTTTTGATGTTGAGTCTGTCCCCTGGGAATTGGACAGACAACCATACTTGTATAAACAAGGAGTTCTGTGGCAATCTTAAAGACAAGCACATTTATTTGATCAGAAGCTTTTGTGGCTTGGAGCCCACTTCGTCAGATGCGTGAAGTGGAAACCCCCATTTGACATGAATAGATATATACATACAAAGAGGGGAGTGTTACATTACTATTACCAGTGCTAATGAGACCAATTCAATCAGGATGGATGTGGCCCACTCCCATAAGTTGATAGCCCAAATAAATGTGTGTCCTTAAGGTACCACAGAACTCATCATTGTTTTTGCTGAAACAGACTGACATAGCTACTCCTCTCATACTTGTATAGACCAATAGACATCAGGTGCTAACAATGTTCAATCGTTATCAACATAGGCTGTATTTGATCCAGTGACCTACAAGTGAAAAACTCCATATTCTGTAGAGCTAGGTTCTGACACCTTTACTCATGCAGAGTAGCCCTGTTATCTCAGCAGGGCTCCTAGGGGAGGAAAGTACAACTCACAGCGTGTGAGGATGTAAGAGTCCAGTCATCTCTGGTTCTGTCAGCAATCCATTCCTCCCAACACTGCAGTTTGAGAGGGAAAGTAGACTTTCATATCTGAGACAGAATGAGTGTCATGATTCATATTGTGGAGTATCTGTCTTTGGGAGAGCCATGTCATCTTTCATAAAGTGATATGTAAAGCCTAATCATCATTATTCCTACTTAGCATTAGGGATGTAAGATCCCGTTTAACTGGTTATCCGATTAAGCAGGATCCAGGACTTCCAGCCCCGCCCTAGCCTGCGGCACAGTGGGCCCAGCTGTGCTGGAGCAGCCCTCTCCTCAAGGCAGAGGTCTGCTCCCAGACACTAGTTAACTGGTTACCCATTCACATCCCTACTTAGCGTAAGAGTCTAGGTCCTGCCTAGGGATGTAAATAATCCATTTAATTAGTTAACTGGTTAAATGACTAAAATTGTAATGGTTAACCGCCTGCCTAGCCTGGGTTGCTCTGGCACAGCTGGGAAGAGGGGCCTGCTGGCCTGCCCCAGCCAAGTTGGACCGGCTGGTATCAGGGTGCTGCTGGGGCCCCCCACCTGCCTGCTGGGCAATGCCGGGGTTACACTGGGGCCTGTAGAGCTGGGGCTGGAGTTGCACCAGGCCACCTCGTGTGGCTGAGGCCAGGGTTGCCCGGCATGACTGGCTGCTTATACTATAAGCCGGCTCCCAGCGTGCACCAGCTCTGGCTGCTACCCTGTGCTCTAGGTTCTGCAGTATAAGCTTCTGCAGAGCCTGCAACGCAGGGTGGCAACCGGCTTCTTGGGCGTGGTGCTGGCACCTGGGAGCTGGCACACCGCCAGGAGGCAAGAGTTCAATGGTAACTCAAATCATATAAACGGTTAAACTCTTATATACCAACTTCTGCCACCCTTACTCATGCTGACTAGTACTGGAATGTGCATAGTGACCTATTAAGGGGGAGTACCTCACGCCACAGGTAGTAACCAATAAGCTAATGCTCACTTTAAGAATTGCAGAATAAGACTCAAAATGTGCATAAAATTCTGAGAAAAGATCCTCAGCTGACTTCAGTGGAGCTATGACACTTTATATGAGCTGAGGAACTGTCCCTGTATTCCTTATCTTGTATTCCATTATCTTTGAAAATGCGTGATGATCAGGGGTGATCCTGGATGATTGGAAAAAAAGCAAATGTAGTGCCCATCTTTAAAAAAAAGGGAAGAAGGAGAATCTGGAACTACAGAATGGCCAGCCTCACCTCAGTCCCCATAAAAATCATGGAGCAAGTCCTTGAGGAATCCATCTTGACGCACATGGGGAAGAAGAAGGTGATTAGGAACAGTCAACATTGATCCACCAAAGGCAAGTCATGCCTGACCAACCTGATTGCCTTCTGCGATGAGCTAACTGTCTCTGTGGATATGGGGAAAGTAGTAGATGTGATATACCGTGACTTTAGCAAAGCTTTTGATACGATCTCCCACAATATCCTTGCCAGCAAGTTAAAGTATGAGTTGGATAAATGGACTATAAGGTGGACAGAGGGCTGGCTATATCATCAGACTCAGTGGGTAGTGATCAGTGTCTCGATGTCCAGCTGGCAGCAGGTATCAAGTGGACTACCACCGGTTTGGCCCTGAAGCTAGTTTTGTTCAGCATCATCATTAATGATGTGGATGATGGGTTGGATTGTACCCTCAGCAAGTTCATGGATGACACTAAACTGGGGGGAAAGCTAGATATGCTGGAGGATAGGGATAGGATCAAGCGTGACCTAGACAAATTGGAGGACTGGGCCAAAAGAAATCTGATGTGATTCACCAAGGACAAGTGCAGAGTCCTGCATTTAGGACGGAAGAATCCCAAGCATTGTTACAGGTTGGGGACCGACTGGCTAAGTGGCAGTTCTGCAGAAAAAGACCTGGGGATTACAGTGATGAGAAGCTGATGTGAGTCGAGAGTGTAAACATGTAGCCAAGAAGGCTAATGCCATATTGAGCTACATTAGCAGGAGCTAATGGTGAGGCCACCTCAGGAGTATTGCACCCAGTACCCCCTTATCCCCCATTACAAAAAGTATGTGGACAAATGGGAGCGTGTCTGGTGGAGGGCAACCAGAATGATTAGGAGGCTGAAATACATGACTTAGGAAGAGAAGCTGAGGGAACTGGACTTAGTCTTCAGAAGAAAAGAGTGAGGGGGAATTTGGTAGTAGCCTTCAACTACCTGAAAGGAGATTCTAGAGAGGATGGAGAAAGGTTGTTCTCAGTTGTGGCAGATGAGAGAACAAGAAGCAATGATCTCACATTGCAGTGGGGGAGGTCTAGATTGGATAACAGGAAAAACTATTTCACTAGGAGGGTGGTGAAGCACTGGAATGGGTTGCCTAGGGAGGTGGTGGAATCTCCACCGTTAGAGGTTTTTAGTTCCAAGCTTGACAGAGCCCTGGCTGGGATGATTTAGTTGGGGTTGGTCCTGCTTTGTGCAGGTTGTTGCACTAGATGACCTCCTGAGATCTCTTCCAACCCAAATCTTCTATGATTCCTAACTATCAGTCACTGAGACCAAAAGAACCTATTGGACCGGAGAAGTCAAAGTCTATGTTACCAGTTTGCATAGATGTTTCTTCTTTTGGATGGGGTGAAATCCTGGGGCTAAGAAATCAATGGGAAAACTCCCATTGAATTCAATGGGTCTAGGACTTGAAGAAATGGGGTAAAATTTACAAGAAATCCTAAGTGACTTAGGACCCCCAATTCAAATTTTCAAAATTGACAAACATTAAGGAAAGAGTGATATTCCATGAGACAGGCTCCTCCATGCCTAAGACTCTTTTGAAAATTGGATTTAGGCTCTTAAGTCACTTAGGTACTCTTGAAAAATGTAGACACAGACAACACATCACACTGTATTCCAAGACAAACTCAAAGACACATTTTAATTTCTATAATGCAACCATAATTTGAATCCCTGTTGTATTTTTCATATAAGGTGCACTTACCTCCGTGTTTAAAATTCTTCTGTAGAAACTACATAGGAGAGAGAAGGAGCTAATTTTCCAGTTGGTTCAGTAGAGAGTTAGGATGTGGAAGTCTGTCTTGCAGTGCTGGATGCCATTATTCCCTTCTGGATCCAGGATGGTGAAGAATTTGCTACCTGTTATATGCTTGACAATAAAATCTTTTTAAAATTCTTGTAGAGAGCCAAGTGCAAGGCTGTCTGATGATAAAAAGCATGTTTTTACCCAAGTCTAAATTTACTTGCAGGAATGCATGTGCTGCTCCAAGAGCCACCCACATCCTCCTTGTAAACAAGGTACGCACTTACAGCCTAGGCTGTTTTAGAGAAGTGGATAAAGAGGAAAAAATCATATGTTGTCTGCTAGTGTTGGCTGCTTTAGCTCTCTTCTTGGAATTCATCTGATGGGGACTTTGTCTTGTTACCTTTACTAGAAAGGTTTGAATCCTCGATGAAAACATTGCTTTGCACTTTTACTTTTTAAGCTTCTATCCCAAACATTTGTGTCAAGAAGCAGAAAAGAGTTGTTTAGCTTTTAAATATGACTCCACTCATCCTTTGTCTGCTGCTGTTCATTCCTGAATCAGGATAGTGCTTGGGCACATGCTTAAAGTTTAAGCTCTGTTGACTTCAGGGGGATTTAGGTTCACGCTTAAAATTAAGAATGTGTTTTTTTTCCCCCAGTAGCGATGCCTTCTCAATTTGGGAACTCTGTAGTAACTAGCAAGGAACCTGATCTTGTAACATGATTCCATTTAACCACAGTTCACGTTAATATTCTTTTATAGTTTCCCGTTTCTCCCCAATGTCCTTGATGCTACACAATATAATAATTAAAATAGAGATGTAAAATCCCATTTAATCTATTAACTAGCTGGAGCTTCTTGGGCCAGGCTGGAGTGCAGTCCACCATAGACAAGGGCTGTTCTGGCCAGGCTGGAGCGCTCCCCACGTTCAGTACGCTGGGCCAGGCTCATCATGGTGGGGACTGCTCTGGCTGGACTGGAGTGCCCTCTGATCACAGCAGGCCCAGCTGGACTGGAACAGCCCCCTGCCTGCAGCAGGCAGGGACTGCTCCAGCCCTTGCCAGTCATCTGTGAACATCATCCAGGAAGAGTGATGCTTGCTGGTTAACCGATTAACCATTCACACCCCTAATTAAAAAGGCACCAACAATGCCATTTGCAATGATTGATGCACGCAGGCAGTGTGTTTCAGTAGACTGGAACACTGTAAACCCACATACTTTTTCACAAGGTAAAATGTTTTCTCAAGATAGTTCCATATTATCATAAGCAAGTGGAATAACAAAAGTGTTATTCACCCACAAAAGGGTGGTCTCCGTAGCAAGAGCAAGGAAACTAGAGGTGCATTGTCAGATAATGATGTTAGCCAAAAGGCCCATGTTTGATTTTTAAATCAGTTGGTAATTTATTCCTTGTGCCTGGACTTTTAAAAAAAGCCATTTTGGGTAAGTATCTCTGATCATAAAGTCTGTGTTGCCATTTGCTGTCATTCAAAAACACGTTCCGCCCATCAGGGTCTTACCGTTGTTGGCTTATGTTTTTCTTTTGTAGTATAATCTGACCCCCACAATTATATATGAGCTAGCTTATAAAAGTCCTCTCTCTTCCACAGGCAACTCACACACTTGAGTCTGAATTTGTGCTGCAAGTTTGCCTATCACTTCCTCTGTTCCCACCCTGCTTTTTGGAAAGATACCCAGTCACATGATGTACTTGAGAAAGGTGGCTGATTGAGGAAGGATGCAGGAAGGATATGGTTTTGGAGTGATTGCCTAAGTTCTGTATAGGAAATGAAAGCACAGGATTTATACAAGAGTGATTTTTCAAGGCTGCAAATATTAAGGATTTCTTTATTTTTTACTTAGACTTGCTCAGGACTTAGGACTTGTATATTGTAGCTCATCATGTAATAACTTGTATTAAAACCATGCTCATTGTATGAGCTTGTTCCAATATATTTTGTTATTGGTACCTTAACATTTCAGCATTTTTCTGTGAAAAACAAACAGGATTTCTAATGGGAATGGACTAAAGCTTTTATGTGAGATTGTCAAAACAATCAGCTCTGGCCAAATGCTGTTCTCATTGAAATCAGTGGGGGGTTTTACCATTGACTTCAGATTTAAGCCAATTCTGAGTGTTTTTTTGAAAACCCCACCCTTTTTTGCAGGATAAAGGCATGCAAATAAAAATTTCAAAACTTAATGTGATCCACTGCAGTAATGAGAGTGTATTTGTTGTAATGAAGTGGAAGGGGCAATGGGGTATTTATTTTAAAACTTTGTTTCGGTCATTCCACATTGTGCCAGCACCTGACATCTGTATTTATTTGCTGAACTCTCCTAATAGATTATTTGCATCTGTTCAGTTCCAAGAGTAATGCTTGATTTCCTGCATTTATAGGTTGCAATAAAATCCATTCGTAAAGACAAAATTAAGGATGAACAAGATATGGTTCACATCAGACGAGAGATTGAAATCATGTCATCCCTCAGCCATCCTCATATCATCACTATATTTGAAGGTTAGTGACCGTGATGCTTTTGACCATCTGTACTGTTTGTTGTCTCAGACCTAGTTTTCAGATGCTTTTAGGTTAGGGCTTATACCGTCTCTTACTAGAGTTTTGTGCACTAATTCCCCTTCAAATCATACTCCACTTTGCAGATGCAGACCGCTTCTCTAGCAACCACAGTAGGTCCTTGCATGGGGGAACTTGCTAATGTGTGGCTGAAATGCTGGTGTCTGTGTGTGTGAGGAGAGCTGTCTTACAAATCATTCAGTCCTCCCGGTCCCAGACCAGAAAAATCAATTTAATTCCCCCCTCCCAATATAAAGTCAATTTCAGTTCATATTCCTCAACCACATAGGAGGTCAGACTAGATGATCTTATCATCTCTTCTGGTCTTAAAATCTTTGAACCCTTCCCACCCCCAACCATTTCCCACTTAGTTGATTGTTTAACTTTTCTGGAGCCCACCTGGTTGGTTTCAGTCTCCCCCCCACACTCTGTTTCTTTCATTGCCTCTATCCCCTCTTGCTGGCTCTCTCCCCATGCTCCTTTCTCTCCTGAATCCAAGCTCTGGTTTCTCAACCCTTCCTCCCAATCCACTCATTGGCTTGCC
This sequence comes from Pelochelys cantorii, assembly GCA_032595735.1. Lineage (NCBI taxonomy): Eukaryota > Metazoa > Chordata > Testudines > Trionychidae > Pelochelys > Pelochelys cantorii. The sequence goes on along the minus strand of CM064326.1, from coordinate 250,232,269 downwards.
ACTCCTCTCTCCCAGTCCAGTTCCATCTCCTTCCCTTGGCTCTGCATTCTGGCATCCTTCCCTGCAGCATAGGGCAGTGGGACTGGTATCTTTCTTCAACAGAGAGTTCCTGGCTTCGTGGCTGCTGCTGACTCTGGAGAGGCGCAGGAATTAAAAGGCCACTTTAAAAAAAATAGAATAGTGGCCTGTAATGGAAACTCCTCCTTCTTCCTTCCACAGGCTTTGACATCCTGATTAGAACTAAACTGGTCAGGAAGTGTATATATTCTCTGCCCCTGAGTAGGAACATTGTCACAGAAGACCTGTAAAGTGCAAACTTTAAAGATGTGAGGGAGCTTTGCTCCACTTAGTCACTGTTCTTTTTCACATGCTTATATTGGGAAGAGGCACCTGAATTTGGTCCTATGTATTAACTCTACACACCCACTGTACAGGCTAGGTGATGATAGGTATATGGCAACTCTATTGTGAGAGTTGATCTGACTGATTAAAACAAGGTCTGGGTTGGAATTATGTTACAGTATCACATATTGAGCTATTCAAAAGCATGTTCTTTTACTTGAAAGGAGATGAATTCATCTATCTTTTTATGGAATAAACTCATAACAGGAACTGGGAACAGAAAAGGGGAGGGATGCTGTGTCAGCATGTGGGTTGCAAATGGAGCAAAAGTTAGTTCCAGTGTGTACTGGAACTAAAAAATTAAGTATGCGCCAATGCTTTGAAAAAGTGCCATTCCTATGTCTCCTGCTCTGCTTTAAAATATTGTAACCCAGTAAAATTAACTGAAGTTAGAACAATTTAAAAACAGAAAATAATTTAAAATTAGCTTGAAGCAAAACCTTTATCCATAACCCTCAGCTCCTTTACTCCAGCTGAATACGATCCCTTTCCACAACAGAACCAAAGTGGGTTTGCAGCTCAGGGTTCTTCACCCCTTCTACCCTACTGACAGTGCATATGGCACATGACAGTGTTACTGTCAAGTAAGATCCCTTGCTGTTAATTTTGTTGTGAAGTCTTAAGCATGAGTGATGCTTTTTTATATGGGAATTGGAGGCAGCTTTCCTCTGATCTTTAGAGGTTTTCAGGATGTTCGTGCCATTACTGGTTGCTTCTATCCCTGGTCGAATAGCTGCTCTGTTACTGACACAAAATAATTATCTAGAAACTAGAGCAGTCTGGCATGGCCCTCTGTATTTCAGTCATGGCCTGTGCAGATGGGCAGTAGGAATTCAGATGCACAATGTGATCCTATCCATTACAGAATCAGTCACGTGACACTGGGAACAGAGGCATAGCAGCTGTTGCTTTACCAGCTCCAGGAGACAAAAAGAAGTATTCTCTAATGGCCAACATTACACCATGGGTACTGAAGTGCATGGCAAAGCAACTGAGACATAGCCATATCCACCAGAAGAATAGTTACATGCTGCAGAATGTTTAGGATCCCAGCTCAGAAATGTAACTCTTCATGTGCTTCACTTTAAGACTGAGATAGTTCCAGTGAAGATAATGGGATTATTTCCATGTTTGAGATTAGGCAGATACTGTAGCTTGCTACATCAAAGACTAGATTACATAATCATCTTCGTGAATGAGCCATAAAATTGGTTATAGTTACATTATTATAAATAAGCTTATTTTAATTTTCTGTTGTCTACTTAAAATGTATCTTTTGCTATGGGTATTTAAGAAGAGATTTGGATTGCCCTAAAATCTATAAATATAGGTGCAGAGCTGCACTGAGTCTGGCTGGAATGAGTACTGCTCTCTCTGTCTGGAAGATCTTTAAAAGTTCTTTGAATTGTACTTACAAACACATGTTTTCCTGAAATGGGATCCATGTTTTGGTATCCTTTTGACCTTGTTGGCTAAAGGTGATTAACCTCTGAATTTGTCAACTCAGTGTAAACATAAGCCATTAGTTTTTAATGCTAAGCAAATCCAAATGCATGTAAATAGACTTTCTGGTTTACAGATACTTTTTGTACCCAAATCAAAATGAATTTATCTCATGTGCTGTTTGAAAGAAGTAGACCTCCAGTTCTGAATCAGAAGAAATTCCATCCTCTCATGCAGGACTGTAATTGGCAATCTTTAGAGTGCAGCTGGAAGGGAAGTGCTCTTTCGAGTGACTTTAAATTCCTTGAAAAGGACTGAAAAGATGAAGCTGACTTTGCCAGAAGTGTTCTGATTTCAGGGCATAAATTTTAACACAAAGCAAAAGCCCTCCTCCCTCTCTCTTTCCCCCCTTGCAAACTCCGGGACTTGGTATCTAAAGCCTTTGAGAGCAAACATATTATTATTCCATGGGTAGTCTGACTGCAAAAGACATCCCATCTGGCAATACTTTAATTTATAAAAGTTAAAATATGGGGAGTATATAGGCCCAATCCTGTAAACACTTACACATGTGTAAGGCTGTTCATGGGAGTAAAATTATGCACATGGATGCACAGGATTGGGCCTGTGGGTCTCTATGTCATGAAGTACAGTGTTTATGTAAGTGTTTCCATTGCTGCAAGTTGTCCTGGGTTTCAGTAAATCTGAACAGAGTTCTTGCATTTGTGAAATGGACTAGTTACTTTTTTAAAAGTGAACAGATTGTTTGCAAATGAGGTGGAAATGATTTAACAAAGATTTTTCTTACTGAATTATAATATTATGAGCCCGATACAAAGCCCATTGAAGTTAATAAAAAGACACTCAGTACCTGGAAGGATCAAACTCCTTTAAAACATCACGGTGCTAAAATTGCATTTTCCTTAAACACATTTCCTTAGGTCTTTGCAATTGCATTTTATTGATTAATAAAGAGAATACAAAATTCTTCACACATTCACAAAGTGTAAATTACAAACGTAAACTGACTTGAACTAGGTTTCCTGCCTTGCTAATTAGGGAATTCGTTTATTTTAAACTTTTTAACTTCAATGTAAAATCTTTAAAATCTAACATATATTTACAACGATGGTATATATTTCCTAATTTGCCATGCACAAACACTTGTTAGAGCTAACATTTCATATCATGCTTCTGCAACAATAACAGAAAATGATCAGTTAGTTTTCAGTCACTGCCAGTCAGTTCCACCCTACATTTTTATAGACCGATTCAAAATGGACCCGAGTGCCTGATCATGTGAGTTCCGTGTGGAGAATTCAGTGACATCAATACATGTCCTGTAGCGTGAAGCCCATGTGGGGTTGGACTCTTAACATGAATGGGAAAAACTGGAAAGCTGATTGTCCTGGGTTGGGTCACAGAGATCCCCTTGAGGCTGTTGCCTGATGGGCTGGTCATGCCACTGAGCCTGCCTACCTGCTATCTGGGACACCCACTGCCCTGCTTGCTGGGCCAGGAGCTCTGATCTCCCCCAGAAAAGGCACAGCATTGGGGTAACAGTCCCCTAGCAAAGTAACACAAAGACACTGATAACAGCTCAGCTCTAGGAGGGCTCAGTTACAGAGATTTGACTGTACCCCTCATCATAGCCCCAATGGGACTGAGCCCCCAAATAAATCCATCTTACTCTGTATAAAAGTTTTACACAGAAAAGGCTCATAAAGTTTGCCCCCTTTATTAATGAAAGAGATAGATGCACAGTTGTTGTCTGCCCCCCTCGTAACAATTATTTACACTGAGTTTGATAATAAAAGTGGTTATAAGTATAAAAAGTAGGATTTAAGTGGTTGCAAGTTACTACACTAAAATAAAATAAAACATGCCTGCTGAGCCTAATACACTAGGACAAGTTGTTAAAAATCATAGCTTCTTATCCCAGTTCTCATTTCAGGGGAAGTCTTTTCAGGCTAGAGCTGATATTTCTGATCTGGGTCCAATAGCTCATCTTCACCATTATGATTAGAGTTCTTTTGTTTCCAGGTGATTTTATTTGTCCTCTTGATGTGGGTAGTGGTCTGTGAAGACAGGTGAAGACAATCATTGTTTGCTTCCCATTGCTTAAATAAAATTTCCCCGGGAGGGGAAGTCTTTGTGCCATTCTCCCCACCCCTGAGGGAAAATACCAAATTCAAAATGGATTCCAGTACCAGGTGGTAGGGTCAAATGTATTTGTAGGACCAACCACAGTTTAGGCTTACAGGAAAAACAAGACTATTCACAGTTCATTGTCTTGAGCACCAGGCCTTTAAGTTCCTTAAGTACCACAGATGCCTTTCATTAGAAGACCTTAGTTAATAAATAGGTTACATATCATACTTCTAACTTCACATACAAGAAAGATACATGCACACAAATACAATATACACTATATTCAGGGGATTAGAAACTCTTGAATGATAGGTTACTTGCTCCATTTTTCATGAAGCATATTTGAGTTATGCATATTTATATTAAAATATTTCCATAAAAATATGGGGGAGCCACGTCACACTGAGATTTTTTTAAAAAACATTTAACCAAGGCAAAGTATTTTAATGGTGATACCATTTAACCATATTGCTAATTGGCTTCCTCTGTGTAGCTTTTTGACCATCAAGTATATTATTTCTATTGTTTTCTTTTGATAACATCCAAGAATATAAAACAGTTTTTTATAGTGTAGCGATTAGTAATGAAACAAGTATAAACAAACTTAACTCCTATGTTATCATACTCCACCCACATGAATTTCCTTTCATTCAGTATGCTTTAACACCTAAACAACACCACTTATGAGATGAACCCTTAGGTTCCTGAGAACACTGGCAATTTCAAATAACATTTTACCATGATCTCAAGTGACATTAACTTTAAGAAATAAAAACAATTTTTTATTGCCACCTCATGGCATATGCTTGCTTATCTGAAGTTCCAAACCAATTGCAGTCATAATTTAAAGATGTAATTAGCAAGTCTGTTCTTCACTCAGATAAAATTAAGATTAGTGTAACAGAAAGATGAAATGTTATGGCTGATTTAGTGATTCTCACATTTTTCTCAGCTTATTTTTTTAAACGGTAAAACATCAAATTCTATGTCTCCTCATCCATATACATAGAAAATTGATATCAGCAAGGATTATGGCTCTCATTTTGATTTAATCCACGTGATAGGGATTGATTCTAACCCACAGACTGATTTAAAATGATTATCACAGGATCTTAACTATATTTATTTAATTTAAGAAGAAATGCATTGTATTTCCACTGTATACAGCTGTCATTTAGGAAAGCGAATTTAAACATGTTTAACTTTAAAGCATATGCTTTAAATCCCATTGACTTCAATGGTTGCTAATCTTATGCTTCAAGTTAAATGTGCTTAGTGCTTTCCTGAATTGGGCTCTGAAAGAGAAAGGCTACCCAGGCCCATCACGTATTTTTATTTTAAAAAATTATATAACATTAAATTAGTAAATAACATTCTGAAGATACAGACTTGAGGCTTTAAAACAAAATGACACTTTTTTTTCCAGCTAGTCATGAAGCTCACAAGATACGTTAGTCTAAAATTGTTAGGAAGAAGTTATGTCCCATTATTCACATGTCTTTCTGAGGAATAATTTGTCCTTTACAACATGACTGCGCTAATTGGGCTTTAAATGATTTTATTGAATGAAAAGGTTATTCCAGCCCATGTGCCTAAAATTAAAGATAAACTTGCTTGTTCTCTGGATTTGGCTGACCTTTAATAAAAGAGCACTTTGTAGCAGAGGAAAGGTACTTCTGTCTGCGGCTGTTAGGAGAGTAATAAAAATACCGTGGAATGGAAAGACACCAGATGGAAGGAATGTCAACATACTGGAACTAATTTAGGAGATTGCTCTGATAGAGAGCAAAGGCATGAGGAGAATTCAAATGGTTCCAGTAGAAGGAGATTGGCTTGCCCCCCTTAAACCAACAAACTAAAATTCTTACCTCAGGGTTACATATAAAACAAAAGAAATTAGCCCATGAGGAGGTAGTCCATTTCAAAGAAACACAAATAAACTCCTGCCCAGTCTGAATTAGCACTCTGTAAACACAGAAACAAAGGGATCAGGGTATTTTTTTTTTAATTAGGTGTCAAACAAGTCTAAGACAAAATACCAAAGAGATGTCCGCAACACCACTGAATCCTTTTGACTAGTCATTGCAAAGGCATATTCATATGTTTCATATAGCTAGGGCTAAATTCTACCCCCAGGGCCACATTTGTGTAACTTGAATTTTTTTAAATCCATGGTGTTCAACCAGTTCTGAAGCAGTAGTCACTATAATGGCTACTCCTAGAGCGAACTAGCCACATTATTCTGAAAAATGTAAATAATATAGTGGCTCCTGCCATAGCCAACTAGCCACACTCAACCAGCCAAATAGCCATATGCAGCTAGTGGCTAGCTTGTTGGACACCAGGGCTTTAAATGAATAAGAAAATGTATTCATCTAATAGCAGAATGTGGTCCACAGGGTTTCTGCAGAAGTGTAATTCTTTTGTTCCTGAAGAGGAATATTAATCACTTTGGGGGAAAATAGACTTCCAGATCTCTGAGCTGAGAGTGGTCTCTGCACTGCCAGTCCTATCTGGGAGTTGTAAAGCTCTGAATAGAAGCTGAGTCCATCATTTCAAGCCCTCTAAATATAGTTCAGTAGAGAGATTACATTCAGGAATTATTGCTATAGTAGTACAGAGTATGATGGAGAACAATTGTTGCCCTTACAAAATGTACTAAAACTCAAATATATCTTTGGTAGAGAAGTTACGTATATCCAGTTATATGTTTGTATTTTTCAGTTAGCTCCCAAGCCAAGGGATTTGGTTTCAGAAGCATAGAGCTTTTCTTTTTAACAATCAAATAAGCAAACAAACCTTTTCCTTAGAATTAACAGGACAACTGAAAGAAAGAGAAGCTGCAGCACATATTTGAATATTTGAACATAAATCATCCTTTGCTGATTTTACACAATTTCTCTTTTAGGAAAGGGTCTTTGGGGTGGAAAAACTGATATAGCTCAGTGAAAAATAATTCTCCTTACCTCCTCACACTTTACTGCAGTGCTCCCTCCGCCTCCTGATAGATACACTATCACAGTGTGTTTCCTGCCCTTTTCACATGTTACTCCAGTGCATCTGCCCCCTTTTGATACATTATTCTAGTATTCCCACCTCCCTTCTCATAGGGTATGTCTACGTTGCATGGCTATTTCGGGATACCTCTGGTATCCCAAAATAGCTACCCCGCGTCTATGCAAGCCGCCTCTTATTTCAAAATATTTTTTTAAATAATGGGTGTGCTATTCCACCATCCCAGTAAACCTCATTGCACGAGGGATAAGGAATGGCTCGAAATAGCACGTTATTTTGAAATTTGGTGCTGTGTAGATGCACCATATTAAGCTATTTCGAATTAGAAATAGATTTGAAATAAGATATGCAATTTGCATAGCGCAAATTGCGTATCTTATTTTGAGTTTAGGGTGCAGTGTAGACTCGCCCTTACATTACTGTAGCACCCTCCCTTATAAGTTATTACAGTGTTCTTTCTCTCTAATTTCTGATAGATTACCGTGGCTTTCCTTCCACCTGCTAATATATGTTACAGTGGTGCTCCCTCCATCATTTTCTGGGGCCTTGCTACATCTCTCTCAACATCACCCCGCAAAGTCAATGGCTCAAAAATTAAAACAAGTATTTCTTCTTTGTGTCCTATAATAACTGGGTTCCTCACTTCTCTCTGCACAAATCATCTCTCTTGATTTCTAATTGACAGCCTATCTCCATAGTCCATCTGTTAATATTGACAACTCTCTGTTTCTTGCTCTTGATCAGTTTACGCCGCTCGCACTGGTTCCTTCAAAAGCTCTCCCACTGCTCATATGCATAAATAACCTTTCATGCTCCCTGATCCCCCATAAGCGGTTGAGGAGCAGTCTAGGACAGCCTTTCGTGAACTGGCCTCCTCATCATTAGTGAGCCATGAAGTTTTTCTGGAGCAGTCTCTCCTGGCTAAACCCAGTTCCCTGAAATTGCCAGCTGCAGCAGAGATGCAGAGGCACTTCAGAGGTGGAGTGAGCTTCAAAATGGCAGAGGATGGCAGATAATAAATCAAACACAGCGAAAACACAATGTGCACCAAACATTCACAGAAGCTATGCAGGGGCAAGCAGTTCATCATCAGCTTGCAAGTCACAGCCTAGATGTTAACAGGGTAGCATATTTATTACCTCGTTATTATTTACAGTAAATATATCCAGCACTTAGTTAATGCCCCTTTCTTTCCCCCAACTCACAATCACATTATTTTCTTGGGGCATATATTTCAGAACTACATTTGGTGTAGGTGTTCAGCACACACGCATGTTTGAAGATGCATGTAAATATATAGATGGATATTGCCATAGAATCACTACATTCCATGAATGTTTAATGATGGACTCTTTCTCTCTACATTCAGATTACATGTGAGCCTAAGGAAATAAGCAGCAAAGTCATGTATTTTCACTCCACTCATTACTCCTTCTTAGTCTAGCTACGTCTTTTCTGCCAGCATCTCCACCTTCATCCTGAGTAACCAATATACACTCCTGTGTATTGATAATGTGTTCAGGTGTTTTGGTGATTATTGTAGGATTGGTGTGGCTTTCATTATACTATATAGGACTGTGTATCGGTGTATATAAGCAATAGAGTACAGCAGCAGACTGCAAATAGGGTATGGGCCAAGGATGTGTTATGCTTTTCTGTAATGTTCATGAGAACGTAAGCAATTGAGTGACTTATGTTGGTGATTGTTGTAAAATTGGTATTAATTTTTATGTAGAAATTAGAGGATTGAAATCTGCATCTGCATGCGGGGGAGGGAGGGAGAGTAGGGAGGTGAAGGACCAATGTGTGAGTAAGGCTTTGTTGCGTATGGGGCCAAGGATGCATGGAGGTGGGATGAAAAGGTCTGTATGCCATAGAATCTGTGCTTGAAGGGTTTCCTCCATGTTGCAGTAGGGAGTTCTTGAGGCACTGCTGCCATAGTGGAGAGAGGCGCTGCTGCCTTTTCTGTGTCATTCTGTTTTATGTTGAGATACACTGACATGGTAGAAGCTAAGTCACAGGGTAATATCCCTATGAAAAGTCTCCTCCATGGAGAAAAATACCATGTATCAATGCATCCTTGAGGAGACAGCACAATCAATCTGAGACGCTAGGCACTGACATGCCCGTACACTGATTGGATCCAATATGCTTTCCCCCAAAATGCAAAAATTCATAGTAGAGTTTTAGTATTCCCCAAATATAGCTTTTAAAATATAGGCCCTGCTTGTTAGAAAACAATAGAAATATCTAAAATAACATGCCTTTCTCAATGCTATCTATGTTTGTTTCTAGGTAATTATGGGGAAATATTCTGGGACTGAGACTCAAACTAAATGTTAAATTTTAGACCAGAGGGAAATTTGGTCATGGAATTAGAAATTTCTGAATATAAAGTAGGAATGTGAAAGATTAACCGGTTACCCAATTAAATGGGATTTTACATCCCTAATACAAAGAATTGACAAAGCTGAAATGGTTGAGTTGCTAAGTCACAACTGCAATAAATCCATTTATCAAAAGAATGCTCTCGTCAGGCATGAGACATAGGGAAGTTAACATGTTTAGTAGCATCTAACCGTTTTTATGACGTGAGTGGAGAGTGTCCAGAGCATCAGAGGAGGCAAAAGGAGTCTCTCCACTTGTGCCCCTGTGCCATCACTAACACTTTCCTGAGCTCAGCGTATTGTTTGCTAATTCCCTTTGGAGTGCAAGCTGCCCCAAGAACAGAAAGCTGGAAGAGGGACCAGAGCCCTGTGCTTGCCCTTCAGATGCACACCAGCTAGCTGCTCACAAAGGAATCCCCACAACATTTTCTGGAGGGAGTGCAGGTACAAACCACCCCCCTTTTCAGGGCTGCTGGTCGTCAATTAGCATGTATGCACAACAATCTGTTAGACTCAATATTATTAGTCAGAACAAAGTTCCAAGCCCATTGGGGTTAATCAACCCTCATTGTGTCCCTGCACATACATGTGTGGAATTCACTCTTGTTGTGAGTGAAACTTCATGGAGATCAATGGATCTTGGCCCGCTTATATGAGTGGTGAATTTAGCCAGTTTAATTGTACATCTGGTAGACAATAAACCTTCCTGGGCTGAATAGTGATTAGTTAGCAACTGTCTCTGTGCTTAGCGATATGAGTGCCCTCATTAATGCTTTATCAATAGTGTGTCAGAACACTTTTATATAGAACACATATTATGTTGAGTCCTCTCCAGAGACTATCAGTCTGTCACACATGCATCTGAGGAAGTGGGTCTTTGCCCACGAAAGCTTATGCTCCAATAAATCTGTTAGTCTATAAGGTGCCACAGGACTTCTCGTTGTTCATGCAGATTCAGACTAACACGGCTACCCCTCTGATAATAAAACCTGGTACACGGTTCAATAGCAGTTTGTGAACTGACTTTTTACTTCTGATTCAAAATGTTGAATTAATGTATTCTTAGTTTATTATCTAAGCATAAAGAATGATTCTTTTCCCCCCTTCCTGGGCTGAATAGTGATTACTTAGCAACTGTCTCTGTGCTTAAAGATATGAGTGCACTCATTAATGCTTTATCAATAGTGTGTCAGAACACTTTTATATAGAACACATATTATGTTGAGTCCTCTCCAATCTGTCATTCTTGGAGAGGATATTGTGGTATAATCCATCCAGAGACAGTTCTTCCAGTTTCCGAAGGTTATTGTTAATGAGGATACATGTAGGATGTAATCACTGGCAGAAGTCTATGCTTCAGGGTACTGTAAGGCCAACAGACAAGTCAGCGGCCAATTTTATCTGGCAGTTCCCCTTCCCTTTTATCAGAGCCATTTGGCTGAAGCCTATGGGGATTTAGAAAGAACTGCAGAGGCTTTGGCTTGTAAAATTCAATGACAAGGTGTGAGGGGACAAGAGACAAAGCCCAAGAATGAAAACTATGTGTGTGTTGGGAATTGCAGCTTCACGTTGAGCTGCAAAAGCTGAAGTATGCTCCTTAAAACACTAATAGCCATGTTAGAAGACAACATTCTAGTTGTCCCGCTCCAGAATTGCACTGGTTTGGAAGCCCCCCCTGCAACCTTGTTACTTTGGAAGAAGTTTCACAGCCAGCATGACTTTTCTTGCCTCCATAGAATGAAACAAAAAGAAATTCAATACATTCTAAAGGGACCTGTGGTTATCCAGGCCAGGTACAGTGTTTCCTGTGTGTACAGTAGATTTTCAGAGTCAGAGGAAATATTATACAGCAGCCCAAACTGTGTGGCAATTTGAAACTCGCCACAGCCTTTTTTGTTAGTTTAAATGTTTAGTTTTCATGAACTCCCAGTGGAGTCAATGGCAGTCGATAGCACACAGCATAGTACTTTGCTGGACTGAGTTCCGAAGGAGCAATCATGTCAGGGAACATATAGGCCAGACTGCAGTTGGCTCTGCACAGGTGCACAAGAGACAGCACAAACACCCACTTGCAGAGTGGCCAACATAGGCATTGCTTAAAGCTAGTGTTGGTGGCGTTCACCCAGAGGAGGTAGGGAAGAATGGGTGAAAGCAGAAATGTGGCCACCTGTTTGTTCAGTACCAGCTAGGGGAGCTGAATGGGCTGAGAGAGAATTGCACACAGGACACTTGCGAAGGGTGGCAGAGCAGCACTCCTGTTTCCATCTGCTCAAAGGCCCCACAAGGAGTCCTAGCTGGGTCAGCCAGAATCCCTGTGGTAACGCTTCAATGCTGGATGACAGCTCCTAACTCACACCCAGTACAGAGCTGGTCATTAAAGGCACAGTGTTGTCCTTGTGTAAACTTTTATTTCCATGAAGATAAGCTTTCTGGCATTCTTTTTAATGGCCATGCATATGCCTTTACAAAATGTTGAGTTTCAAGGCAATCACAAATATTTGATAGCCTGTACACTTCCTTCTTTCCCTCCCTGCCCCCGCACATACAGAGGCTGTAGGTGTGAGAGCTGGAGGGGGAAGAACTATATGTGCTGAGCAGCTAGCCCTCCCATTGAAGTTCAGAATAGTACACACACACAATTAAATAATAATAGTGAATATGTAGAATTGTTATAGTAAATTCAGACACAGGCGTAACCGTTTCCTAGCAGAAGGATAGGCAACAGTAAGTAAATGAAACCCGCTACAGACATCTCAGACTCCTCTTCTAAGCTAAGTAAGTATTACAGTTGCTAAATTAAAATATTTGTTGTACACTATACATAAACCCTTAAGGCCAGCACTTCAGCTGAGGAAAATTGGCATTGTTCTATTAATTTCACCAATTTAAACAAGTGAGAGGGATGTGTTTCTTTGTGACTGTGAGATCTTTAGGACAAGAGCCAGGGCTTTTTCTGTTTGTGTTTGTGCAGCTCCTAGTGCAAGGGGCCCCCAACTCACTACTGTAATTATCTAACAAAAGTTAACAATATAACTTCAAAACCTCTTTGAAGTGGCCTTTAAATGTGTGCTAGCGTGTCTGTTTTCAAATCTAATGAAAAACATCAAACATCTGAAATATTTATGGTAAATATAGGTAGTAAAATAATTGTTCATGAATTTGGCACATTTAAGACCAAACTGGCTAGTTATGTATTGTATGAGTTATAAAAATCACATATCCAGCAGTCACATATCTAAGCATATTATGACTCTTGGTTACAAAAAACTTCTTTCAGACGAGGAAGGCCACATATTGATAGATAGTGTGACTGAGGGGTCTGGAGTGTATTACTACTGAAATAAATAGAACCCTGTCTGCAGAACTCTGATTGCCAAATTAGAATGGTTTTACACTCCTTTTGCACTGGTGCAAATGGTGACACATGGTGCAGGGAAACAGAATCAGGCTCAGGATGTAAAATCCCATTTAATTGGTTAAATGCAGTGCTAACACAGTGTTTAAGCAATTAAAGGAGGTGGGCGAGGAGGCCATTCCAGCCTCCTTGCTGGGGTCAGGCTAGAGCAACCCCTGCCATAGGCAGGGGTTGCTCCTAGTCTTCCCCTTCCTCTCCTCCCCCCAGGAGCTGACACCATGGCTTCTGGCCTCCTACAGAGGCTGATGCTGCAACTCGCAGCCTGCATGGGCTGGGAGCTGGCAACCCTAGGCAAGGGGCCCAGTGGGGCCGGAGCAGCCCTCTGACCATGGCTGGGCCACAGGCAGGGGACTGCTTGCAGGTACTGGGTAACCATTTAACTGGGTATCTGTAAACATTCCTAAATCAGGCCCTTTTATCTTAATATGCTGTTTAGCAGTACTGTGACTACACAGTAGTGTAGTAGGGAAAAAGTTTGCTGTCTGCTGTAACTGAACAAAGTGATGCTTAATAGCAGTAATGATTTATAATATGAACAAGTGTAGAACATTAAGCACCTTTGCCTTTATCACAGATCCTTTCATTATGCCTGCAGCAAAGAGCTCAGACCTAATCTTTATTATTGTTCAACTAATACTTAATTTTTGTGTCTTAAGTTATCTGTATTTTTGAATAATCATAGTAGTGATGAGTGCTTTACACTGCTTCACTGCAAGCAGTCACTAATCTTTCTGGCACCCCCCTGAGGTGGGTATTGCTACTGTCTTTAGTGGAGTTATTCTGAGATTTACATCAGTGCCAGTGAGTTGAGAATTTGTCTCTATGCAAATGCTCAAGGCCACAATGAAACTTAAGTCAGACCTGGAATTATAATGCAGGGTTGCCAACTCCCAACCCTGTGAACCAGCCTCTTTCCCTAGGCAGCTCCTGGAGTTACATGGTTTGTTTAGATAAGCATTTGAAAAGATAACTTAGGCAGGGGTTGAATCTGGTGCATTATTGGCTCACAAAAGATGTCCACGCATTAAGATGTAGGCTTATCACTTGCATTTCAAGTTCTGCCTTGTTTCTCTAGCATGCCAGGTAATTTAAGTTCTTCAAAAAATGTGCAATGTCAATCATGTAGATTGGTTAAGTGCATTTCCCAAGGATATAGAAAGTCATTGTCAGACCTGGGCTTAGAACTCCTGAGTTCTTAGCGCTAGTACTTTGCTCAGGCCAAATCTACATTGGTACTTTATAGTGCTGTAACTTTCTGGCTCAGGAGTGTGAGGAACCCCTACCCCCTTTCTCTGCACAGCAAGTCACAGTGCTGTAAAGCACCAGTGTGATCCATGCTACAGTGCTGGGAGCCACAATACTGCTTTAAACTGTTAAGTGTAGACAAAGCCTCAGACTAATAGAGCCTAGTGGATTTTTTTAAGCCCTCATTACAGTGTCAGGATCCCCCTCCCATATGGGAGTGTGCCTGCACAGCACCATAACTCGAAATAAGAATAACGTGCTATTCCGAAATGTCCCTTATTCCTTGTAGAATGAAGTTTACAGGGACGGAATAGCGAGCCCAAAACAGTTGGTTTGCTGTGACGACACAGGATGGCTATTATGAGATACTGCGGTATCCCAAAATAGCGTAGCAGTTTCGACGTACCCTAGCTGTAGAGACAGTGAGGGTAGTTACAATCCTCTTTCCCTTGCTCTGTTCATGACTGTGAAAAGGCCTCTCCAGTCTGAGCCTCTAGTCACTGGCCCTGTCAGGCCTTACAGGGCTACTCCCCTATCAGCCGCTACAAATGCTGCTCCCGTTACCCAGGATAGTGTGCCTTGGAGGAGGGGAAGGGGGACTCGGGCCCGCCCTCTCTCCGAGTCCCGACCTAGGGCCCTAAGGTCGAGGGAGAATCACGACTCCCTCATGTGACCTGACTGTTGGGGCATAACCCCTTAACTCACCAGTCCGCGGGCTTACCTCCCTAACCCTGCCCTGGGCCGCTTCCTCCCCCTCTTGGCTCACCCGGCTCCACCTCCATTGGGCATTCTCCCTCCTGCGTCCGAGATTCGCCACGCCCCTTTTTGTCTGGGCTTCCTCTCTCCCCAGACTCTTCCGGTCCCACTCCCTTCATAGGTCCTCCTTCCCTCCTTCACCTATTCTCTTCCTCCCCTTCCGCATCTTTGTCTTCCCCCGTGTCTCCTCCCTTCTCCCTCTTATACTCCCAACCTCTGCCCTGGGACGTCCCCATTGACGTCACCCAACCCATGGCCAGTGGGTGACGTCCTGCGTCATTCGCCCACGCCTCCCTGCGCGGCCCCAAATGCGCCGCTGCTCGCGTCTGGGGCGGCGGGTGGTTGCCCAGCAACCCCGGGCGAGGCGGCACCTTGCATGGTGCTGCTGCCGCCCACATCTCCCTGGCTGGCCTTACGTGCGCCGGCCCCGTCAGCTGGGGCCGCGTACGGTTGCCCAGCAACCCCAGGTGAACTGGCCCATTGTGCGGCACCATCAGCGCATGCGCCGTCTGGCTACTTCGGCTCAGCTGCGCGGGACGACGGCCAGCACCGCACTGTGTCCTGCCGCTCATCCCCCGAAAGGAGGGGAGAGCTGCAAGTGCGGGGCTCTGCCGCCCCATCACAATGATTCCCTTAGGATTGTGACCTCCAAGATGAGAACCAATGCACTTGACTAGTCTATACCTTTGCCAAGCATGTTGGGGGCAGTATATTGAAAACCTCTCTATGGTCCAGGGAGGGTGCCTAAAACACACTGAATCATTTGTATTCTCTCTCAAGTACTAATTTAAAATTTATCAAACGAACAGTTCTTTTTTATTTTTTTGCTTCTGCAGTATTTGAAAATAAAGATAAGATTGTGATCATCATGGAGTATGCAAGCAAAGGGGAGTTGTACGATTACATCAGTGAGAGGCGGAGGCTGAGCGAGAGGGAGACAAGACACTTCTTCCGGCAGATTGTCTCCGCTGTACATTACTGTCACAAGGTGAGCACAGCATTTGGTGTTAAAGGAGCTATTTGAGGATTTAACAGTGACTCTAATGCTTAAAAGAAAAAGTGAGGTCAAAAGGTTCAGCTGCTGAAGTGGCAGGGTGCAGGTTCAGTATTTTAAGTGTACAGCAAGGTATCACAAGCATTCACCATCCAGGGTTAGAGACTAAAGGCCATAATCTCACGTGGGCCTGTTTCCACCAAATCTAGCTCTCATTTCAACCTTTGAAAATATTCTCCTTATTTAACAGAATACCTCGCTAGCTTTCTGTAGACAAAAGATCACATTTAGTGATAGAGTCAATAGAAAAGGACAGATAGTTATCCTGTAATTGGAATTCTGACCAATTCTTGATGGAAGAATAAGGGACAATATATACAATTAAAAAATACAGAGCAGAGGCGTACATGGGCAATTTCACTACAAGGGAACTCTTTCGAGAGGTGAATAAAGTGAGAATACTTCCCCTGGTGCCATCTAAAGTTATCCAAAAGTAACTCTTCCAGATATCATAGGGGCATCAGAAAGACTCCCCTTGCTCTTGTCTTTATTCTTCATGGCATGCTTCGGAAGGACACTTTAAGCCATAAAAAACAAACATCTGGCTGATTAACTTCATGGACTCTTCATGCTCCCTTACAGACTGTGGTTGTCCATGTGTGCCCTGTGAATGATGCATTTGTAGGGGTGTTACATTCACTGTGTTTCAGCGGGTGTTGCTTTTATCCCAGCAGTGCTGCTTGAAGTACGGAAGCATTATCATCCCAGTTTTTACAGATAGGCAGCTAAGGCACAAAGAAGTTAAGTGTCTTGCCCAGGGTCACACAGAAAGTCCGTGGCAGAGCAAGGAATTGACATTGGGTCTTCTAGGCCAGTGCCCCAACCGATGGGTCATGTAGATATAGAGTCAAAATTCATACCAGACTAAAGCCGAAAAGCAGCTTGCACATATTTTCATTCGAATTTTAAAACATGTTAATTTCTCTTTAAATTCTGCTCAGTAAGGGAGGCTTTCTGAGACCTCATTGTGCAGTACAGAAAACCCATTACAGCCTTCTGAGCTTGGTTAGTTTTGAGAACTTTTGGAACAAGATGCTGTGATTTAAATTCTGCTTGTTAATTTCCATCCCTAACATTTACAGGCTGTAGCAGTCTTTTAGTGTTATAATTCCCATTGCCCAAATGGCTGCACACTAGAGGAATTAGGGCTTTTCTAAGAACTAATGTCATTGACAGATATTGTATTCTGGTGCCCGGGAAGAATATATTGCTTTCACACAGTTGGGGGGAGGATAGGAGTTGGAATTAAGTTCCGAAAAGAATCCCCCTGCTGTTTTACTGGCTTTGTGGGAGAACAGATTCCAGTCATTCTTCTCTTAACCACACAGCAAGTGACTAACATCTCCTGTCACTAGACACTGGGCTGTGAGTGCTAGGACAGCAAACTCAGTTCCGAAATGTAGATACACAGACCACCCTCAGGATTCAATTATTTAACCTGTGCAATACGCCCCCCCCTTTTTTTTCCATTTTAGAATGGTGTTGTCCATAGGGACCTAAAACTGGAAAACATCCTTCTTGATGACAATTTTAACATTAAGGTAAGATTCTTTCCTTTTCTCTAAATGGATTTGCAAGTTCCATAGCAATTTTTATCTAAGCGTGATAAGATCCAGGATTATAGCAACAGCAACTGGCAAGTAAATGAATGGGTGGGAACATGGGCGGCAGGTGAAGGCCCAGCTTGGGGAAAACAGCTGAAGTCCCGCCCCTTCTACCCAAAGCCACACTCCTTCCCCAAGACCATGCCCCTTCACAACCTTAACCCCCAGTACCTGCCCAACCCCCGCTGAGGGTTGGGGCTGCCAGGTTGCACAGTCCCAGCCTTCCCTGGCCCCAGGGTAGCTGGGCAGTGTAGGCAATATTGGGAAGGCAATACCTTCCCTTGCCTACATTACCAGCTGCCCATGGGTGGAAAGTTGAGGTGAGAAAACACCGTGTATGGTTAGTTCGATATGGCGTTCTGGATAATTTTGGAGGGAAAACTCTTCTTGCCACCCAAGGGGCTCAGTTCCCAAAGTGATATTAATTTGCCAGTGAAAGATAGAGTGTTTCAAGCAGTACAGCTTACATTACCAATGGTATTATTGCTGGCAGCTGCTAAGACTCAAAAAAATTTTTTAGGCCTAGAAGGTTCAAGTGCCTCCTACTGAACACTCCGAATGTCCTTTTGATCATGTCTGGAAAATAAGCAAATAGAGTTTCAAAATAAACTCAGTAAAGCATATGTGCTTCATTAGGAAATGGCTTTAAAACGCCAGACACAAATGTAGCTTTCTGATTGGCTATCAGTGATGTCATATCTATGTCAGTAATTCTCAGTGAAAGCATGGGAATGACCTCCTCCTCCTCCTCCTCCTCTCTTCTTCTTCTTCTATACTAATATTATTAATAGCCATAACACCAGAAAAATAATGCAGTTCTGGGAGATTAATGAAGCTAAAGTTCCTACATGGTGACCCTTTTACACCTTCAGCTTGGTGTCACGTCACACTCATTGGGCGTACCATTATCGTCCCTTCCTAATGCAGCATAGATTGGTTTAGTGTGTGAACCAACAGAGAGGCAGAGGATAGATGCTGCCCACTGGCTGTTATGGTTTATGGCTTAATTAACAATACAAAACAATCAGGAAACAAGCAATCTACACAGCCAACTGTCCCAACAGCCTAAGTTTTGTCTTTGTCAGTTCTCTGTCTTCTCTCTCCATTGATAGTCATGGTGCTCCCTGCGCTGCCTTTTGTGCTTCATACTAAAGAGATTCTGAATTCACGCACAGTGGAAATAGAAAATAATATATGGTAGTTGCCATCTGTGTAAAACTGATGACAAGCTACCTTGGATCAAGTGGTGGATTAAAGCATATCAATATGCAGTTTCTAAAAATAGCATTTTACAGCGGCCACATCCTATGCGATACTTGAACGTTTGTTGTTAACGTCAAGGCTGTAGTGCTAGTGTGAATCTCTCCCATTATGTGCCAACAGTGTCACCAATGCTGGCAGCCCCAACACACCTTTTAATAGCACTGAAAACAAATAATAGCCTTTCCAGGACGTTGCATGTGGTTCAGGCTTCTGTGTGCAGAATGACCTCTATTTCAGCATCACATACAAAACTATCTTCCCAGATAATCACAGATTTCTTGAGAGAGAAGAAGAATTTGGGGAATTTGTTAAATGGGGTGGGCTGTGTTCATCACATGCATTTTCTCAAGCTTGCAGGAAATTGCACCAAGACAAAAGGCCTGATTCTCTTTTTATGTCTGTTTTATACCACTTCAACTCTTCTGATTTCAAGGGACTTAATCCTGATTTATACCCCAGTGAGAATAATACCCAAACTCAGTGTGATCAAAGCATTTCAAAAACACAGATTTTTTTTTCAGATACTAAAATATTTGGTACGATTATTGGAAGGTGGATAGGTGCTAGTCAGAAAGCAAACAAGGGCCAGATTCTGCAATTCCTCACCCACAATAATTGTTCTCTTGACTTTGATGGGTATAAGTCAGGATTGCTCTTGTGGAAAAGGGCTGGTTGGATGGGGGTGAAAGCTGAGCCCCACTAGTGACAACAGCAAGACTTCCATTCACTTTAGTATAGCCAGGATTTCACCCTGGGGTGATGTGTCAAATACTGCAGTGGTTTTTTACATAAATTTTGTGTTCATGGAATACCTGATGAAACGTTAGTAGCTGATGAATTTTTAATAAATATACATTTCCTATAGCTCCCAGTAAAGAATAACTTGGAGTATTTATAGACTTTTCTCAGGGATCCCCTTTGTTGGATTAAATTCAGCTTAGCCTACCACGTATGTATTTTGCATATTTCCAATTCTTCCTCTCTCATTCCTTTGCTAAAAGTAATGCACATCTCTGTATGTGCAAATATGCATGGGCGTGATTATACACACAGGTGGCAATAAGTTGTCTTACTTTCTCATGATTCCTATATTTAAACAAAGAAGCTCCTGAGGTATAAGGATTGGGATTTGGAAGTACAGTTTATATTTCATAGTCCCCACTATCAATGGTGTCTGAATCTGGATTTCTCTGAGTAAGGTTTTTTTTGTATCTTACCTACCACATTGAGAACTACTTCCAGTACTTGATGTTAAACAGACAGCCAGTATTTGCCTTGATACTTTGGGGTTAGAATGTGTTATTGTGGTTTCTCTGTTAGTAACATAGGGTTTTATTTCTCTCTTTTTTTCTGTTTCATAAACAGTGTTTGTTGGCAAGGAAACACATCTGGATCTGTAAATTATTTATTTTCAGTTGAGTAACTATAACAGGCCCTGATTCTGAAAATATTTATACAGAAAAAAAGAGAGAAATGTGCAGTTTGGGGCTTTAGGAAGGGGCTCTTGGTTTTGAATGTTCAGTGGAAACACATCTACTGAAATGAGATGAGACTTACTGTCTTCTATCCTTTAAAGACATCTATCCTCATGAACTTGTATTTATATTTTTTATTTTGCCAGTAGATCCAAAAACACTCCATAAATTTTACTAATTGATTGTAAGAAACGTATATGAAAAGGAACCACGTTGTTCCCTGGGGGTGCATCTACACAGCACAGTTATTTTGAAATAACTGACGTTATTTTGCAAGTGTCTGTCTACACAGCAATTCTGTTATTTCAAAATTATTTCAGAATAACGGATGGCTTATTTTGAAATCTGTAAACCTCACTGCATGAGGAATAATGCTTATTCCGAAGTAGCTATTTCGGAATAGAAGTAGTGTGGATGCTCCACTGCTGCTATTTCGAAATTGCTCCTCCCCAGGGCCATTTGGAGTAATTACTCCCCAGTGCCTCCTTGGTCTCTAAATTGAGGTAACATGTCCACGTTAGGGAAGCCTTCTTCAGACTAATTTTGAGGCTTCCCGGTAGTATAGATGTGCTATTTCAAAATAAGCTATTTCGTAAAAAAAAATTCTGAAATAGCTTATTTCGAAATAAGCGTGCTGTGTGGACAGACCCTGGGGGGCAAAATATAAACTTTTCACATAACCAATGGTACTTATAGCACAGATTACACAATAGCACTATTCATCCATTATGTTAACAGCTAAATAAGAAACCAGAACAATGTACAGTAGCACCCCACTGTGCTATTCAAGAAAAGAAGTGAAAAATACTTTTATCTATTAGAAATTACCCTCTCAGATCATTTAGCCATTTTGTCCTATCCTTTCTATTTGATACCCTGCCAATTTTGGAACCATCCTTAAATTTGATCTGAAAAATTTAAGTCATGAGATAGGTGAACAGTGTGCAAAGAGATAATTGGATTTTTTAATTTAATTAGCCAGTGACATCTCTGGAAATTTCACAGTCATGGACTCAAGTACAACAAATAGAAAGCGTCAATCTTTAAAGGTTAACAAACGTGCCACCATTGGAATGCAGACAGTTGGGAAGATCCCCACTGTTCCACAGAGTGCAGGGGACTCTGGTTCAAGTTACGTGGTTCGATTACCAAAGGACTTTCTGTGGTAGTGTTGTTCCTTGAGAACCATTTCTTAAGCGCTCTCTGAAATGGGGGGAGCTGGTCTATATTAAATCATAAATGATGTCTTGTTTCAGTCACTCATGAGATGGATTGTATGCTTAGATCCTTTGGAAGTCAAGAAAAACAACCATGCTATTTTTGGCTCAGAACTGACCATTGCAGTCATATACCTAAGTACTTAAGGTCCTTAAGCACTCATTATTATGTTGCATTTTTTGGAGCAATTGTCTGCATAACTGGTTTCTTGGTCAGTTTGATTTAGCAGAGAACCTCAATGGAGAAATCACATAACTCTGCTAAGTATGTTGATGCTAAGACTTCTGAACTGAACCACAGTGTTATTTGGGCCAAAACTGTTACTGCTCTGCATGTCAGTAATGGTGCTGACATCACCTAGCACAGCAGGAGTCCAGGTCCAGAAATGAGGCTCTTAGACTGTAACTGGTTGCATGATTCACTACTGCTGAAGCTCGTTCGGGCCATCCTGGGATTAGCTCTCTGGTGCCTGTGTACACTCCTCAAGTGGCATCTTGCTTCCATCACTTCTGCAGTCTCCCTGGCTCTGGGATCCGCATTGTTTCCCGGACCTGTCCTCTTCTGGGGATGGCCTTCAGGCTGTGCCCCACTCTGTTATCTTCCCCTCTTCTGTGGGACCGGCAATCCTCAGGCCTGCCACTTGCCTCAACAGCCAACTGCATTCCAAGGTCCAGCCCCTCGCCTCAGGGGCAAACTGCAATCTGGATCAGCCACTCTCCTCATTGGCAAGTGGGATGCTAAGGGAGGTGTGGAACATAGGTCTACCTGCTATTCTGGGTCCTGACCCAGGGACCCAATAAGCAACAGCCACCTACTGTCCCAACAATCTCCGCTGCCTGTTTCCCTGGGCCACTTCCCTCTAGCCCTAGCACCTTCTCTGCCTCTGAATCAGGGCTTTCATTTTGGCAGCCAGTCAGGCTGGAGTTCCTTCTTGTTCCCCTGACCGTACCTAGCCCTGCTCTCTCTCTGAGGTGTTCCTCTCTGCAATCAGTCCTTCTCCCTCTACTCTGCTGAACAGCCCTTCTTTATTGGCCCTCCCTGGCCCTGATTGGCTGCTCCACAAGCCTCCTCCTTATTGGCTGTCTCAATAAGCCCTCTTCCCATTTGTCAAGGTTCTGTGTAGCCTTTCTGAGGGCTGCTTTAATCCCCCCTGTTACCTTTGTAGGGCGGCCGCCCCGCCCTGCCACATAGACACTACCGCAGTACCAGTAAATCAGAACAAGTATGGATAGCCTGTTATGTTAGGAAAGAACATTGTTTTAAACCAAGTAGGGAACCTGATAGTGATGAAATCTGTCAGATTTGGTTTCACCAAAGTGTTACAGTCAAACTGACCGCTGAATTTCCCTGCCTCTGGAAGAGTCACCTGCCCAAACTGAAAGGGTTCTAATATTGATTATCTGTATCCTGGAGCTGAAAAATGGGGTAGAATCCCATGAGTTGATCCTCTCTCCTCCCCAGGACTCCCCATGTCAGCACAGTCTGCTATGTTGAAAAAACGTTACAATCTTTATCGCATTGCGCACAGTATAATATACATAAAACAATATTCATTTTAAATTGTGTGATAATGAAGCGTGGGATCCTGCAACAAATATTAGCCACTCCCTATTCTGACTCACTTCCTAGCTGCCAGCAATACAATTTACTTTAAAATGACCTTATTAGTACTTTAGGTTTCAGAGCTTGGTCCAGATAATAGAGCTCCCTCCCCCTTACTGCTGCTCCTCCAGTTCTCATGGATTTGAAACATTTGTGTGGAATGCTGGGAACTGAGGGTGTGTCTAGACTACAGGATTTTTTCTAAAAAAGTGGCCTTTTTCCTAAAAAAACTTCCCCTGCGTCTAGACTGCTGCCGCGTTCTTTCGAAAGTAAATCAAAAGAACACGGCAGTTTTTTTGACCGCAGAAAACCTCGTTTTACGAGGAAGAATGCCTTTTTTCGAAAGAGCGCTTTCGAAAAAAGGCGCTATGTAATGCAAACTGTGCTTTTTCGAAAGAGAGCATCCAGACTGCCTGGGTGCTCTCTTCCGAAAAAGCGGCTTGCTTTTTTGAAAGTACTGGTTGTAGTCTAGACACTCTTTTTCTAAAGAGGTTTGCAGTCTGGATGTAGCCTGAAAAGCTGTGTATATCATCTGACCTCACCCACCTTTTGAGGATCTATCTTTGGTTGGACCAACTTCCATTGGTGAGACAGACTTTTGAGCTACGCAGAGCTCTTCTTCAGCTTTGTCTTGGTGAGAGAGAAATCTCAAGCTAAAGTTGGTCCAGTAAACAACAAAGCCTCACACACAGTGTTTCTAATATTCTGCAACCAACATATAGATCTTCCCAATCAGCTATCTCATCTCCCGTTCCCCTGAGCTCATGAATTGCAGTCTCCCACCAATGCCTTTGTACCAGTAAAAAGGAGGCCACCCTCTTTGGCAGTCATACTCCAGCTGTGCCTGGGTAATAAATAGCTAGAAAGACAGCAGGGCTAAGGGAGCACCAAAACACCTATTGATATAGTAAACTTAAAATGAAACAAAGTGACAGCAGGAAAGAAAAATAAGTGTAGTAGCAACAAGGAGTTGCTGACTGCATCTTCTTTTGGGCTTTACAATGGAAACAAGCTAGAATAATTTCTGGTAAACCCCCCATGTGCCCAGGAGGGTGTTACATATATGCAGAATAGGGGATTTGCTCACTTTGTCACAGCAGATACATGTCATTTTTGAAAATGTTACCCCTAGCATGTAAATTCTTCGGTCATTCATCTGCTTTAATGTACCAAATATATTTTCAGTCTGCACTGAAATACAAAGAGCCAGATCCTGATGCGAGGTAAATCAGCATAGCTCCATTGAAGTCAGTGGAGCCATGCTATTTTACACCCGCTGAAGCCCTTGCTCACGTTCTTTAAATAAATGCACACATCATGAAATTTACAGTCCATACTTATAACCAACCAATAAATTGCATCTAGGTTATTGTAGTAAATAGTAAACATGAAACTACTGTAGCTAAAGGGAATAAAAACGTGTTTCCAGCACCTCCCAATTTTGAAGGTTTTTTGACTTAATGCTTTAGTTCCATTTAAGTGCCAAGAACATGAAGTAATCTTGGCTTCTATTAATCTTGTTGGGGGGGGGGGGGCGGAGGAGGCACAACAGCTTTTATGGGAAAAGCTGATAAGTATCAGTCTGTGAGTATGGGAGTGGATTATAATATAAATATCCCTTTTCCTGAATGGCCAAAATGAAAACATGAATGCCCAAGTCTAGGAGTTCCTTGGTGTGAAAAGTGGTATGTGTGTCCCTACATGTGTCAGTGTACATATATGCACATTTTATACATTCCATGGCCTTAAGGGAATGTATTTTCTTAATGAAGCATACTGTGCGGTGTCTGCCCCTGTCTTAGCTTGCATCCTGAACTAAACTGAAGCTCAGGGACTAGCAGGAAAGTTTTAACATTGAATTGGTTCCACTCTTCTTCTGATTGACAGGGCACACTTCATCAGACTTAAAACCAACTTCCTGCAAGTCAGTCAGGGTGACTTGATAAAAAAATGGAATTTAGGGCAATTAAGTGCAATTTGAGCCAGCAGAACATATCTGCAAATTGTAGAAGTACACCCCATTCAATGGTGTTCCACCCAGACACTGAAGATTTTACAAAACACTTATTTAAGGCTTGAAGTGGCTACAGCAGATTTCTAATGTAGTAGATGCTATATTGAGTAAATTCAAGTTATAATTATACTGGAATGGGATAAAGTACTATTAATGAACAGAAATCCTTCAGCACTACCTTAGGAGCTGCAAATATCTGCAGGATGCACAGACACATACCCCTGCAAAATATTAGGGGTGGGAGCTTGAAATGGGATAGATATGATTTTAAAGATGACTAAGGATTTAAGCAAAAAATTGAGATGGCCCCTAATTTTTTTTCTCTTTATGATACATAAAGAAAACTTGGAAGCTGCTTATTTTTGGTTTTTAGTCTGGCATTCCCTAGTTTTGACACAGAATATTTTTGGGGGGGCAGGTACAAGGTATCTCAGAGATAGGCAAAAGGGTAAGGGATGTCAAAAATGTTTAACAAGGACATCCTTTTCTCCAAGTTCTGATTAGACATTGGTTCTAGCCATAGCAAACAATGACAAAAAGTCTTAAACACTCTGAAAAAATAAAATCCCTGGTCCCCTTCTCTGCTTTTGCTTTTTAGTCTTTTGTGATATCACCAGTTTTTCATGGTAGGAAAGGCATGAATTTATATAGTTTTAACAAAAAAATTCAACAGAAAACTCCTTCCTTTTTCATATTTTTGTTTCTGGTCTGAAAAATACTTTGGCAGCTTCCTTTATAAAACATCATAAAGAAGCAAAAACGGGGGCAAACCAATGTATTGTTCTGATAACTTTTAAGCCATCTGTTGTCATGGTAGGAACTATGATATAAATGGTCAACACTAACCTCATGTTTTCTCATCATTCTTTCTACCCTCTTTGTGTCACTGGCTAGCCATTGTTGTGTGTGTTGATCAGCTCCCACTCCAGGTACACGCTAAACCCTCTCCTGCTGACAGAACAGGCTTTTGTAATGTATAGTCACAATCCTTTGCCCCACTTTTGTATGCTCTTTTTCTACTATGGTGGGAGTCTCTGCTTCTGTGCCTCCATTTTCCAGAGGAAGGGAAGAGAAAGCAGCTTCTGCTGTCCTGCTACTCTGTTGGATTCATTTTTATAATGTAATTTAAATAACAACTAAATAGGAAAATGTCTATCAAGGCATTTAAACAGGGCCATAACATAGCTGAGGGGGCATAGCTGAGGGGGCGCAGAAAAATAATATAGAAAACTAATTATTTTAAGACAGCTACTTATTTTAAGGCCGCGCCACTTCCCTCCCCCGCCCATTAGCATCGGCTGGCCTGCAGTTTACATGTCAGGGTGCATGTTGCTGCTCTGCGATCCAGTGGTCACCAGCCCTGGCAGTCACTCAGCGCGTCAGCTGCTTCCGAGCGGCGTGGGAGGCCATGCGCCACCTTAACGTGTCCTAGCGCAGTTCCCAGGCGTGGGCCTGGGGGAGAAGGGGATCAGATTGCCCTCCACAGAGGCAGAGGTGCAGGGGGTGAGGTGGGGGTGTCAGGCTGGGAGCCAGGACTCCTGGGTCTTGTCTCAGCTCTGGCAGGGAAGTGGCTCTAGGTCTTAGGGGTATGTGATTAGAGCTGGGGGTCTGGGAGCTACGATACCTGAGTTCTGTGGGTCGGGGTACAGGCCCTTAGCCTGTTGGAGTCATGGTTTCCCCTCCAAAAATTGGAGCCCATATTGCTGAGCCGCCTGTGCCAAGTGCTTTGAATGTGCTACACAAACCAAGCGGAGAAGGCAGTGACTGTGGCTTCTTGCGAAAGAAGTTTTAGTAAACTAAAATTAATTAAGAACTACGTTCGAGTATCCACGGGTCAGGAGAGATGATCAAATATGTCTATCTTATCAGTAGAACAAGAGGTAGCGAATAATATTAATTTCAACGCAATTATTGATGAGTTTGCCTCATTAAAAGTGTGCAAAGTACAATTATAAACAAATACTTAATAGTACCTGACATGGTGATATTTTATAATTATATGTATATATGTATTAATTTATTGTTTATGCAGATCTCATAACTATAATAAATAAATGTTGTGTTGTTATTATTATTACTGTTATTTATGTATTTTCCCCTTTTTTACGAAATAACTACTATGAATATATACACATGAGGGGGCGCAATTTTATATTCTTGCCTCAGGTGCAAAATTAGCTAGTTACGGCACTGCATTTAAACACAGCAAAGACCCAGTGATGTAATTCTTAACAACATAATCCTAGATGGTAATCCCCCCTCCTCTACACCCCAAATCTCATATGGATCAGCAAGCTACTGTCCCCACAAAGTCTGAGAGGAAGCCACACCCCTGACTCATATGATAATCCCATTGAAGCCATAATAGTAAATGAGTAGGATTTGTCCTATGAAGGGACAACTTGACTGTGCTAGACGCTCTAGAAGCTATAGTGTGGCTCAGGGGAGTTCTGGAGTAATTGCAAAGAAAGCAACTATGCATACCACCAATTGTAAGTTTGTGATCCACCATGTTTATGTCAATCATGTACATTAATTAAAAAAAGGCGATCTCTATGACGCAGACATTTGAGTAAAAAACAAGATAAAATTGTTAATTTTGTTGCCCTGTGCTGGAGAAAAACAATGAAAATCCAAGGGATGTAAGAGTTTGTAAGCCACAGTGTCACAATCTTCAACTTTTGTTTGATAAGAACAAGAGCAGAGACTAGAAGAGATAAATGAATGTCCCAACAATCTCAAGGGCAGTTTTGTCTGTGCTGGGAAATTTAGGAATGCAGCAGTTCAGTCCCTTGCTCCCAAATAGGAATGGACTTCCATTGTGGTTGACCATTCAAATCCATAGTGGCATAATTGATCAATGCCTATTGACCATTTGGCTCCAGATGACTTCAGATGCCACTTCCTTCTGCCCTGGGTCCCCAGGACACCACTGCCTCAGTGCTCCTGTTGAGTTCTAAGGGCCTGACTCTTCGTTTGCCTGCACTTTGTGTAGGCATTTATACCAGTGCAACCACATCAGAAGGGGAACACTTTATATTCTCCTTGCACTGGTGTAAATGACTACACATAGTGCGGGGCAATCAGATGGCAGTAAGGTTCAATTTCTTCCAGTTACCCTTGCAAAGATAGGTGAGGTATCCAGGTTTAAATGACTTACGAATGGCTGCATAGGGACCCAGTGTCTGAGCTGTAATAGAAACCAAGAGTTTTGATGCCTCATCCTGAAGATTTAACCAGTAGATCTTACTCCATCCCTATCTTTTCATAAGGTAAATGTCAGTACTACAGACCCCTTTTTGTCTTTACAGATTGCAGATTTTGGGCTCTCCAACCTCTATCACAAAGACAAGTTTCTGCAGACCTTTTGTGGGAGCCCACTGTATGCTTCCCCAGAAATTGTTAATGGAAGACCCTATCGAGGCCCAGAGGTAAGGGGGAAGTAAAATGAAAATTAATTTTACATTGATAGCAGATATACGACTTGTATTTGGTAATAACAAGCATGAATATTCTGTCCTGATGATATCCTACATGTAGAAAAACTGGGCCTCTCGTAGGTTGAAAGTATTCAAGCTGCGTTCTGTTATTTTCATTTGGTTTGCTTACACATTGTCAGCTACTAAATACCTGCATGCCGGTAACCAAGCACAGCTGGATGTTCTGTTGTTCTTGTAGTGCTAATGGTCTGGAAGACTGCAGGAATCAGCTTTTCTAGCCCTTATGCTCCTTGTCTATGTATTTTTAGGTTGACAGCTGGGCCCTTGGTGTATTGCTTTACACTCTGGTTTATGGAACGATGCCCTTTGATGGCTTTGATCACAAAAATCTAATCCGGCAGATCAGCAGCGGAGAATATCGTGAGCCAACACAGCCCTCAGGTATTAAAAAAAAGAATCGGTGTAATGCATTAAGATGACTGAAGTTGAGAATGGCTGGCTGCTCTGGCCTCCTCCTGCATTTTCTGGTGTGTCACTTAAGGATGAAAAGAAAAAGGATCTTCCATCCCCTCTCAAAACATCATCTGCCATCAGTTCCCATCTGGGTAGAGCCCTTACCAAAAGCCCTTTTGAAATGAAAGTTTTACAGCAGATAGATTTTATTGCCTTATGGAAGTTTTAACAGGGTCTTTTAACTAGATCCATGACAGTGGAAAGTCTGTTAGCTATTGCAAGTGGAATTGTTCAGACAAGTTGTAAACCGACCCAAGGTCCTGATATGGATCAGTGTTCTAGTCTAACTACATTGTGGGATATATATCAAAAGCAGGGAGAAGATGAATAGTCATGGAGAAGCAACCGCTTGGCCCAAAAACCCATTCAGAAATCTGAATTTAATACTAATATATTCAAAATTATCATTGCACCAGGGGATGCCGCCCTGATAGAAAGGCACCAAAGAATTTTGGTCATAATGGTCCCTTCTGGCCATGAAATTATGAATCTATCAATACATTTTAGTATGCATTTAATGTTCATAATTTGTTTGCCACCATTTTTTATATTCTCCTTTCTGGTTATTCCTACGTAATTTGCGTGTGTAAATTAACCTATAGAAGACTATATTACAATTGCATTTAACTTTTTCTCCCCCTCCTTTCCCTCTTTGCTTTAAAAAAAAAAAAGATACAAAATCAATAATGTACATAATTTGAAATACCAGCGTGCCCTTTTTTCCTCTAAGGCTTAATCTGATTCGATGTAAAGTTCAGTGTCTACACTAAATTCCTTTACTAATATGGAAAAACACTCAGCTGTTGACAAGCCAATAGTACTTTTATTTCGGTGTATCATGTGTCTATAGCTATGGAATAGCACTTAATTTCATTTCCTGAAGTTGAATTGATGGCTAACTCTTCCCACATGACACCATCACTTCACATGTTCTGAGAAGCATCATTTCTGTTCATCTGTCTTACCCATATTTCCATTTTAAAATGGAAAAAACCCCAAAGAATTCTATATTCTGACTATTTTCAGTGTCATTCTTTAACTGTAGATGCTCGTGGTCTCATCAGGTGGATGCTGATGGTGAACCCTGAGCGCCGAGCAACCATCGAAGACATAGCCAATCACTGGTGGGTTAATTGGGGCTACAAGAGCAGTGTTTGTGACTGTGATGCCTTGAGAGATTCGGAGTCCCCATTGCTGGCTAGGTTTATTGACTGGCACCACCGTTCAACAGGCCTCCAGCCAGAAACTGATACCAAAATGAAGTGCCTTTCCAAACCCAAAGGTTCCGAAGTTACGCTGGAGCGACAGAGGTCCCTGAAAAAATCAAAGAAGGACAATGACGTTGTGCAATCGATCCAGGAAGGAGGAGCTGAGAACACTTCCAAACCAAGCTCTAAGAGGCCCAAAGGCATCTTGAAGAAAAGGAGCAACAGTGAGCATCGGTCTCACAGTGCAGGGTTCATTGAAGGAGTGGCTAACCCAGTGTTACCCTCCACTTTTAAGATAGAGCAAGAACTGTGTAGGACTGGTGTAGTCATTAAGAGTGCCGTGGAGGGAGAGATAGCAAGCAAATATGGCACTAAAACGTCTTCCCTCATGCCAAAAAAAGGAATCTTAAAGAAGACTCAGCAGAGAGAGTCTGGCTATTACTCTTCTCCAGAACGAAGCGAATCTTCTGAATTGTTGGACAATAAGGATGAGACAGGAAACAGTGACACTTCCCCAGGCATCACTGAAACACCAAGAATTGGGTCTCATAGCCATTCCTACAGACGCAAGGGCATCTTAAAACACAACAGCAAGTATTCCACCAGCACCATTGATTCTGCTTTGGTCAGTCCCGAAACATCAATGGTAGAAGCGATGGAAGAAGGGATCCTGCCTGGGGACAGATTATCTCGAAGTTACAGTCGCCCTTCTAGTGTGATTAGTGATGACAGTATTTTGTCCAGTGACTCCTTTGACTTGCTAGATTTACAAGAAAGCAGGCCAAACAGGCAAAGGATCCGGAGCTGTGTGTCTGCTGAAAACTTCCTCCAGATCCGAGACTTCGAAGGACTCCAGAACCGCCCCCGCCCACAGCATCTGAAACGTTACCGAAATCGGCTGGGGGACAGCAGTTTTTCCCTTCTAACGGACATGGACGATGTGACTCAGGTCTATAAGAAGGCTCTGGAGATCTGCAACAAACTCAACTAGCACAGTGGAGATGGTGGGAAGGGAAGGGAGTTGTCGTGTGTACCTTTATGATGGAGTTAGCCTGGTTACCAATTTGCTGACAGTGGTAGGGTCATCCAAATGGACTTGAATGTGCAAGCCTGAAAACCTTGAGATACATAAAAACCCCAAAGTCTTCTCTTGAACATTATGCAAACTCTCTTTTAGTTTGCTTTACTGAAGTATTACCTAGTTTCCCAAGAAAAGAATTCATATGTGATACAAACATACAGAACCTAGCTCAGTGGGCTCGTGCTCCATGATGGAGATTTATAAGTACTGTGGTCATACAAACAAGCAAACAAACAAAATCAGGATCTGGCAGCCAAAGGCATAACATAAATTCAGATTGGAAATAAGGCATGTATTTTTAACAGTGAGGGTAGTTAACTAGTTTACTGAAGTGCTGTATTTTTCATCACTGAAATCTTTGCCAATATTGGATGACTTTCTAAAACAGGGGTGAGGAATGTTTTTTGGGTCGGGGGTTGCTGACCCACCAAAAATCAGTCGGGGGCTGCATGCAAGTGAGAAGCAAAAACAAAAACCCACTCCCATATTCCCCTCACACATCTGCCCCTGGGGGGCCCAGACTGGTAGATTTTGTGTGCTCTGGCCCCCCAGTGGAGGGACTGGAGTGCCATCATGGGGGCCTCAGTGCAGGGGCAGGCACTGAGCCTCAGGGACCAGATCCAGGCAAGCTGTGGTTTCCCACCCCTGTTCTAAAAGCTATACTCCAGTTCAGTCCGAAGTTATTTGACTGGATGCAAGAATTACAGGGTGAAATATCTAAGGCCTGTGTTATGCAGGAGGCCAGAGCAGATGTTCACAATGGTCCCTTCTGGTTCTAGAAATCTCAGGATTTGCTATAGAAAGGGTAGTTTTAAATAGTCACCTCAGTGTGATGTTCCTGGAAAATATCAGGCATGTGGCTACAGGTTCAGATTTTCCACCTACCATGTCATTCTCCTCACTAGTGAAGAGCATAGGTTCATATCTGACCATAAGTACTGTCAGTGAAAAAATGCAACATTTGAAACCATAGTGTGAGCTAGAAAAAGTTGTACATTGCAAGTAGCTAATTGAGTCCCTACCCCCCTGCTCAAACACATTTACTAGGGTTATGACATTTTCCAGATTGCCAGCCAAACAAATACCAAGGAAGAGCAGTGTTTTTCATAATTTCTCAAGGTTTAATTGAGCACAAAATCCAGATTTCAGTAGTTTACACTGTCAGCAAATGGTGGTGCTCTGCTTATTAGCATGTATCTGAGAGTGGAGAATAATTTGCTTTTAGAATGTTAGCTTAAGAAAAGGATTGTAGCATGTAGTAATGGACAGAGGACTGAAACTCGGTGAGAATGTGCCTTTTTCCAAATAAGGTTTCAAAGTAGGTAGTAGTGGAACAGAAGGAATTTGACCATGAGTACTGGAATGAGAACAGTTGACTTGATACGAGATTTGGTGTAAAAATACAGATAAATACCTGTATTTGTAGTTGGTTCTACATGAGCAATGGTATCAGTCTGAAAAGGAGAAAAATGTATATGTTTCCTTGGATATATCTAAATATTTAAACTTAAGGCTTCAACTCCCATAAAGGTACCACTTGGGTCTACTGGATTACCTGAATGTAAGCCTCAGTTAGCAAGGCACTATGTGTTTGACAGGCCTGGGCAAACTGGAGTCATATGGCCAATGTTGGATCTTATTTACATGAATATACACTCTTGGGCTTTACTGGGGCTACACTGGTGTGACTGCAGACAGAGTTTAGCCTGTGAGGTCTAATTGGCCACAGCTTTAATGGTCTAAACACACACAGAACTGGAGATTAATGTGCCATGTTCTGGTCCTGTCTTTATCCCAGACTTCAGCTGGGAGTAGTATTTGGCCCACTTTCTCTGAGCATGCTCTAAAATCCTACAAGCCATGGAGAAAGACTTCCAATTTCAATTTGGGGTTAGCTGAGAATCCAGAATAACAATGTGATTGGATTTAAGAGAGAACAAAGAGCTGCTTTATTGTTCGTTGCCTTACAGCTTGCAAACTCCTTATTTTCTGTGTCACAGTACGGGTTGAACCTCCTTGGTCCGGCACCCTTGGGACCTGACCGGTCCCGAACGAGGGGATTTGCTGGACATGGGGCCTCCCCCCCCTTACTGCCAGCTGCTTCTGGCCTGCACCTGGTCCCACTGCCCCTAGGCTTGGGCTCCAGCCCTGGACCCACTTCTGCTGGACTTCAGCACCAGACCCCCTGCTGCTCAGCTGGGGCTGGAGCTCCTTGGTGTCCAGAGCTCCCCACTGTGCCTCCATTCCCGCTGTTGCTGGGGCCCGGATCGGGGCTGGAGCTTCCCTCTGCATGTCTAGAGCTCCTCCGTGACCAGAGCCAGAGCTCCCCACTGCGTGGCCAGAGATCCTCAGCAACTGGGGCCAGAGGTTCACACTGCTACTCTCCACTGTGCCACCAGACCCTCCCCCTCGCCTTGACCCTCCCTGCCATGCTGCTGACCTTGCCACCAGACCTCCCTATCCCTGGGCTCTGTGGTCCAGCAACATCCATGGTTCTGCTGGACTAGGGATGTTGCCAGACCAGAGAGTATCCGTTTAGGGAGGTACAACCTGTACTTCACTCTATTAGCTCCTCCTTAAAGTTAGGTGAATTAACTGGCATAAAGGTGGGTGAGTTTTATTTCCCTGATTCACCTCCTCTGTGTCAATGGAGAGAGTTCTTCCTCCATGAGACACTGGGCCAAAATTCAGCTCTGGTTTAAGAGGCATCCAGGGGTGTTCTGTTCATACAAAGCAAGATGTAAGTGCTCACTGTTCTCTTAAGAGGGGATATTTCAGTCCATTCTTTTATTTATGGATATCTTTCAGTATAACAGTGAGACATCCTGTCCTCCCAAATGTGTACATGTGTTATATTGTTTTTGTCCCTCTAAAATCTATTTTGAAGGGTGCACTGTTAACAGGTTTGCCATATTCCATTTTAGGGAAACTTGAACTAGAGCCTACATGGTTTCAGCACTTTGGGTGAGCTTTGCAGCTTTGGGCAAAAGATGTTCTTGATGCCCCGGAGTATAAGATGCCAGACCCTGATCGGGTATAAATCAGCCTCATTCCATTGACCTAATGGAACCTGACTTTAGTAGTTCTACACTGATTGACACCAGCTTTGAATCTGGCTCTACATGTGGAAAGCAGTGGTTCTCAAAAACGCTTTTTTCATGGACCACTTGAAAGTTGCTGAGGGTCTCAGCAGACCATTTAATGATCTTTCCAAATGATGTTTGTACCATTAGCTAAATATTGTAAAGGGGATTTGGATAAAAAGCGCTATATAAAAACATTAATAATTAATGCTTTTATTCTACAAAAAAGTGTACAACTCATATTTTAATATCAGTAGGGGTTTCTCCCCCACCACATGAGCCACTGAACTGAGGCTAGGAAGGAGGGCCATCTCTCCTTAACAGCCACATCCCTGGACCTGGGGGAAGTTGCCTCTTTCTGACTGCTGCAGCCCTGCACATCCCAAATTCCTCATCGCCCCTTCACTTACCTGTTTTTCTCCCTACCTCACTCACCCACCCACCCACCTGCCCTCTAATCCCCCAAAGCCACCACCTCACTTTACAGGTGAGAGGGTCCAGGTCAATGTTCCTCCTAATTTTTTCAGCCATGTGCAGAATACATTTTCTTCTGTGCACTGAGGTATGTGCAGATGTGCACCATCAGTAGAATATGTGCAGATGTGCACCATCAGTAGAAACACCTGCTGCTGCTTATGGGCAGCTAGTAGAGCTACGACTGCAAGCCACTGATTAGGTGGGCAGCCCTTCATTTTCTTGTGTGTGGCTGCTCAGCTCATACCTTAGAGGGAACTATATGCGGACCACCTCTGGTGGAAGTGATTTATACAGGTTCAAGATGAGGCAGAGGAACCTCAGCTTGCTGTTGTAAGGAAATGAGAAGTGCCCCAAATACTCAGATCTCCCCAGGCTTTTGCCCAGGCCTGCCATCTTGTGTACAAATGTGAATGAATGATTGACTGCTTGGTGCCAAACTGGAAATGTCATGTAGGGATTTACTGGCATGTTATCATTCCTAGAAGAATAGAGAAAAAAAACTTGACTGCACATTATTACTAGTGTTGTGATTTTTATTTAATTTTTTTGTAATACAAAGTTGACTTTTTTATTTGAATTTGTCTTTTTTTTATTTATTGGTCTGAAAGCCATTTCAAAAAGGTATAATAATATATTTGGTGTAATTTAATTGATGCAACATTATTTTACAGCTGCAGCCAAAATGGTTTTGTTTTGTTTTCCACTCATTGGTTGGCACTAGAAGGCACACAGGGAAAACGCTGGATAATCACCCAAAGTGTTTGTATTTTTAATCTGATACTGTTTTTTATTAAATAAAAATCAAATGAACTGAATGCAAGATTTTTTTTTCTCTTTAAATGTAGATCAACTGTGGCCAAATACTAATGACATTTTCATGCAAAAATACAGCAGCAGCTCCAGTAAACTGTGTTGAGTTGTTTACTCAAAGCTTTTGGCTTATTTGTATGTTTGAAGAAAATATGGGTTGTCATCGAGACTTGTAAGCATGGAGAAGACGAGCTAACTGCAATCTGCTTTCTTGGAGAGTGAGATCCATGAGCCAGGTGTGCCGCAGGAGAGGGCAACACAGGCAGTCTTGCAGCCAGGCCATGGCATGCTTATTTTTGCCAAGCAAGACTTCAGTAGTGGTCCCGTCCCCTCCCTGGTCAGGAAAGAAAAACGTATTGTTATTTTAAATCTTCCTGCTGACGTAATTCAAGGCCCATTTTGACAAAACAGCCATATGTTGCTATCAGATGAGCTGTGGTTTCAGATGTACGGCTTTCAGCAGGCTGAGTGGTTGGCTGGTGAAAGACGGAAAGGGAGTTTCTTTTTGATTGAATTGATTGGTGTCTACTTGAAAATTGGAGGCTTTTGATGCTCAGAGATGAACTCTTGGTGTTTTGTCTTGGCAATATCCCAATGTCTTGGGATCACAGTGAAGGAAGCTGGCGATTGGGTCTCCCATCGGTGTCAAGGACCTATTTCAATAAAGGGAACGGTGATAATAACCTGCTAGTGACTGACCAAGGCTGCATAAAACCTCTTGCTTGAGTTCATCAAGGTACATTTTTTTGTTTACAGGAGGTTTGAATGCCATGTGAATTCATTCTCTAATTAATTCTTCCCTGATCATCTTAGAACTAAGGAGGCATGGCTCTCAGTGCTGGACTTGCGTAATGCAACACTACCCAACAGAGCAGTGCAATTGCAGCCACAAACCAATAAAGCACAAAGGCAAACATGCATTAATACATTACAAAGGGAGTGATTAAGCCAGCTTTGTACTAATTGACACAGGAAAGTATTAAGTGAACAACAGTGCTTGCTAGTGTTATCCCAGGCATCACGGATATCTCCAGCAGTCCCCATATCAGGTTTTTAAATACAAGAGCTATTGATGTTGCTTCCTTCAAACAAAGATCATCAGTGGTTATGTATTGCCTCCAGTATGTCATGAGGGGCTGTCTTCTTCCATTTCAAATCAACACACCATTTGTCACGAATAACTAACTAGACGAACTTGGATTGGGCAAGAGCTTTTTCGGATTCCCTCCCTCTATTTCTGGCCAGCAATATCTAGTCTCCTTTTTTGTAACATTTAATGGACTGCCCGTGAGTACGTAAAATAGTTGATGTATCATCAGGGCAGATACAGACCTGCATATCTTCAGCATAAAGTTGGGTATGTCTACACAGCAAAGTTATTTCGAAATAACTTTACTAATACATTTGAAATAAATTCAAAATAGCAGAGTGCTTATTTTGAATTTGGTAAACCTCATTCTACAAGGAATAACGCCAAATTTGAAATAGCTATTTTGAAATAAGTGCTGTGTAGACACTTATTTCAAAATAGGGGGCCTTCAGCCTTCCCAGGGTGCCCTGGTGCCCACTCCTGCCTCAGCCAAGAACACTCCTCTTCCTCCCCCTCTCCCCAGAGCCCTTAAAGGGGTAGACTCTGGCCACAGTGCCTGTGCCAGCCCAGAACCAGCAGTCACTGCCCTGACCCAGTGGCCCCAAAACATGAGCCAGCAAGCCACTGGCAGCCAGCCCTCCACCGCTCCCCAGGAGTGGTCTGCCAGCTCCCAGGAGCCTGCCAGGGCCCAGAGAAGGCGGGCGCCTTCCTGGTCCAGGGTGGAGATCATGGACCTTATTCAGGTTTGGGGGTGATGCCCCCAATGTCCATGATCTCCGCACTAGACGGAGGAACGTGGCTGTCTATGGCCGGATAGCTACCAGCCTGGCCACCAAAGGCCACATGCAATCCCAGGAGCAGGTTCACATGAAAATCAAGTTGGTCCAGCGAGACCCCCAACCCTGAGCTTCCCCTCCCCCTTCTTCCCGTTGCTTCCCCCTTCCAGCTCCCTCCTCCCAGGTTTCCCCCTCCCCTCTCCCACCCTCTCTTCTCCCCTCTCCCACCTCCTTTCCCTAGTCTCACCAGAGTTTCATTCCCTCCCTCCCAGTTTTGTGAAATAAAGAGAGTTTGTGAGCATGAAAAAATGTGTATTTTATTTGACATCAGGAAGGGGGGTTAGGGAGGGGTAAGTGGAAGGACGTGAGGGAGGAATGAGGCACAAAGCCCCCAGTGGGGCAGACCAGGGAGGCTCCTAGTGCTCCTCAGGGTGGAAGCTCTCCCGCAGGGCCTCCTGGATACTGACAGCCCCCCAATGGACCTCCCGGATGGCAGTCTGCAGAAAGTGCAGCCAGGCTTGCAACAACACGTCCAAGAGAAGCACCAGAGTGCCCAGGGGCAGCTCTGGCTCCATGCTGCAGAATGCTGTGGTGTCCCGAGTGAGGGCAATCAGAGCACGCAGAGACAAAATGCTTTGCTGTCCCTCATCGAGGTAGACAAGCAAGCAGGGAAACCTGAGAACTGGCTGTCTGGGGGGGTCCCTTTAAGCACAGACCTCAGATAGCCTCAGGCAGCAGTCCCACACCATAAGTCCTGATCTGGTGCCCTGCTGGAACTGGTTCCAGCCAGCCTTAAATGTGATTCAGAGTCCACTCAGTGTGGACGCGCTATTTCGAAATAGCAAAATGCTATTTCGATATGCATTTTGTGTGTAGATGCGTTATTTCGAAATAAGATATTTCGAAATAACACCGTAGTGTAGACATACTCAAGGATATTAAAGTCATCCCTATTTGTGTAGGTAACTACATGTTCTGTGAGATAGCATTTAAAGAAGCAATTTTATCTAATGCAGAACAGCTCCTTCAAAAACACCATGGATCTCATTGCTAGTAGTTGGGTGCTGCTGGGGTTTGATTATATGGTTCACATGACTGAACCCCTGCTCATACCATAGAGTATCCAAGAGCAATACTAGGTCCTGAGCTCCTCTGAAATTCAGGTCCAAAGTCTCTCATCCAAAATTAAAGAACGCAACCAATAACAGAGGCTATTTGAAAAAAAAAGGCATCAACTTCCCTTCTCTTTTTGCCTTCTTCCCATCTATATTACACTATATAATTTACACAAGTAGTGACATTTCCTGGCAATTTAAACCAAAGGTGGCACTGAGTCTATGTTGGGAAGCTGCCGTATGTTGGACTGGATATTACCAATTATATTATTTTGGGCACTCACCATGGCTGTGGTATTTGAATCAGTAATTGGCGTCTCGTTAGAGGAGATCATTAGCCTATGGCGGGATTCTGCTCAGCCAGGTTTGGCTCCATTTCTGGTGCTCAGTATCAGGTAATTTTTCTTTATGGAGTGTTGAACTAAAGCAGGGCAACTGTGGAAGAGAACTTGAGCTAATAGTGGCTTGTTCCCTTCAAATAATGAGGGCATGTGAAGGAGCAATTAAAAAGCCAGAAGTCTAGGCTAGACAGACCAGTACAATATTCTGCAGAAGTTATGATGAGATTCTATAGTCCCCGGCAGAAATCCACTTAGAAAAATTGCTCTTTTCATACATAGGGACAATACTGCAGCATTTGGAAAATACAGAAAGCTGAGCAAGGAACTAACGAGAATTGGCTAATAAGTGAAAGCAAGAGGAACTGGAGACAGTTTATACTATTGCACTGCAATGATACCGTTTATTAACCTCCCATTCCAAATTTCAGCCTCAGAGATGATAGGATGAGGCATACCATAAATAACAACAAAAGGAGAACAAATTCAAAACAGATGCCAGGAAACGTTTGTTTGTTTCCAAGATGCCCTAACTGCAAGTAAAGGCCTGCTGGGAAAACTTGCTGGAACTAGCCATATGTCAGCATTGCACTGGGATTTACCAAAGAAATAAGCCTGGATAGGCTGTATTATTTTTTTTACAGTTTCCTGAATTTTTAACAAAATGCACCAGATCTTGACTGGTAAATCAGAACTCTTCTTCAGCAGAACCTGCTGCCTCATTGGGAGGAGGTGATTTGCAAAGTTCCAGTATAACCCAGTGCTGCATGTAAGTTTGCAGGCTTACTCCCACCATATAGTAGCATGCAACTTCCACCTTCAATTCTAGGAGCCATTTATGTCACCATAGGAAATGCAATGGGCAGTTACTGAGAATGAGACCCCCAGCTCAGGTTAATTGGCATCACTCCATTGACACCAATAAAGCTATGCTGATGTGCACAAGCAGAGGATTTGCCCGCTTGTGCAAATTATAATTATAATATAATATATTATTTATGTGAATTATATTACAGTAAGAAGTCTTTTGGATTGAATGGGAGTAGGGGCTTGCCCTCAAGATTGGTTAGCAAATTCCTAACTATCTAGGCCCATATTTTCACAAGTGACCACTTGGTTTGGGTACCTTAGTTTCTGGGTGTCCAGGTTGAGACAACTTGCACCCGATTTTCAAAAAATGTTGAACACTTTCTGGTCCTCTTGAGTTCAGTCAGAGCTGCAGAGCTGAGCCAAAATCAAATCCCAGGTGTGTCAGCCAGGGCAGACAAAAGTTGAGGTACCCTAACTTTCAGAAATGTTGGTCTTAATTTCATAGATTTCGAAATGTAAGACTGAAGGGACCTCAACAAATAACTAGTCCAGCCCCCTGCACTGAGGCAGGACTAAGATTATCTAGATCAGGGTGGGCAATAAGCAGCCCATGGGCTGGATGTGGGTCACCAGGGTTAGCCATTGCCATTGTATTTACCTGTGTGTCTGCAGGTACAGCTGCTTGTTGCTCCCATTGGCTGTGGATCAACATTTCTTACTTTTTGTTAGAATCAGATGTAGAACAGCCTCTCTCTCTCCTACTCACTTTTTCCACCATCTGTAATGAAAAGTAGTCTCTCATATATTTTAAGAGCGTTTTGGATCTGTGCCCTGCTGTATTATTTTCCCAACAAATGTCTGGATAGTTGAAGTCCTCTCCCTCCTCCACACACCAAGTCTTATGCTTTGGATGATTTTGTTAGTTGTGTGGGGAAAAAAACACCTCCACCTCTTCTTCCTGGTTAAGTAGACTGCAGTAGACACCTTCCATGACATCAGTCTTGTTTTTACCTCTGTTATCCTTATCCAGAGACTTTCAACTGGTCTGCCTGCCACTTCTATCTCAGTTTCAGTGCAAGTGTATATATCTTTGATGTACCAACAAGACCTCCTCCCTTTATGGCTGCTTGTCCTTCCTGAACAAGCTGTGTCCTACTATACCAATATTCCAGGAATGTAAGTTATCCCACCAAGTTTCTGTGATGCCAGTTATGCCATAGTGACCGTACACTACTTTTGAGTTCTTCCCATGTATTCCCTCTCATTCTTGCATTCTTGTACAGCTATCTAAGATGTTCATTAGATTTCTCCCTTCTATTCCCTCTTGTTTCTCCTTTGTCCCCGCTGCAGTTTCCCATTCCACCCCCTCACCCACATTCTGACTCTCCACACAGGTTTTCATGTTTTGGACTTACCTGTGGACATTTGTCTCCTGCCCTCTTCAAACCTAGCTTAAATCCTGCATCACTAAATTAGCTGGTCTGTATCCAAAGATAGTCTTCCCCCTCCTTGACAGGTGGACTTTATCAAACCGTTGAGTGATTCATAAATACCAGCCTCAGGGCAGACTGTTAAGAAGCGGGACACAAACCCCAAACTGATCTATATTTAGATTTCCCCAACCAAATACAAACTCCTCAGGCACTATGCAGGTCTAAGATGGAGTCACAGACAGTCCCCTTGGGCATTCCTAGCTATTTTGCTACTCAGGCAAGCTGTACTGTGTGATAGATGGTCACTTGACACCACAGATAACAAAATATTCAAGCTACTTTCAGTTCCAGTGGTCCCATCATTTACTTCAGGTCAATTTGCACCTCAGATCTCACCCCAAAGACAACACTCGTTGTCAATCCTGCAATAAACTAACTAAAAGTTTATTCA
Source organism: Pelochelys cantorii (assembly GCA_032595735.1). NCBI lineage: Eukaryota > Metazoa > Chordata > Testudines > Trionychidae > Pelochelys > Pelochelys cantorii. Next base: position 250,190,600 of record CM064326.1, on the reverse strand, counting down.
CTAGGAAAGAGCAATGAGAGTTATTTACATGGTCAAAACATATAAATATACACACAAAATGAGTTGAAAACTCAAGTGTGAGATGATGACAGAACAGCTGAAATATGTCAGTTCTATTATGTCTATTAAATCTTGGGGATATCTTGCTTATGTTTAGGAATCTTTGCTCCTGGGAGTCCAAACAGCATTAAAAAGACCTTATTTCCTTCTGGCCAAGGTTTTTATTCCTCCCCTCCCTAGAGTCCGAGTGGATGGGATGAGCTCTTCACACAAAACCTCACCACCAGTGGGTGGGTGGGGAGCAGTCAACAAAGTCTTTGTTCCAAAAAGGCCTTTTTGGATTCAGTAATCCTTCCTGAGGGACAGGAGATAAAGGAGATACAGCAATCCAGCATTTTGCATAAGGTCATTTCTACCCCGTTTGGTGAATTACAGAATTTCATAGCAAACATTTCACCACACTTATGGATTATCTTGGGATCCCAGAGACAAGTCAGGTTCATGCAGCATCCTAGGCATTCCATGAAATCTACAAACTAAACTAATATCTGTTTAGACAATACTAACCTGCAGGTGAGCCATACTGATTTCCGGATAGGCATTTGTCAGTGTTCAGGGAGGCCCGGGACCTCGGCAAGATCTGACACCAGGTCTGCCAGCCTCCCAGACCTCATCTCTGCTCAGCAATCCTTCTCCATGGAACACTTCACATTATTTATACAGCAGAGTAGAGGTGCACGCCAGGAGGTTAAATAAGTTCCCTGCACCAATATTTTGGTTCTTAACAAAATTTTCAGTTGCATATGAAAAATCATGATAAATAACTTTCACGTGGCAGGACGGGTGGCTGAGGCTACAGGTAACGGGACACCGAAACTTTCACCTCTGCAGTTCCCGTTCAAACGCTGGCCAGATTGCTAGTGATCCAACATCATCCTTCCACGACTGTTCAGTGTTCTGTGAGAATGAACTGGTGGCCTCAGTCAAGTTCCTAGTATGCCAGGATCCCTATGACAACCACCCCATCAGAACCAGAACTCCTCCTTGCTGGTCTCAGTAGAGGTTCTCTGGCTTGGATGGTCTTGAGACTCCTTTCCCACAAGTAGAAATGGCCCATGGACACCAGACCTGGAGGAGGAACACCGCGGGAAAACGCTCAATGCTTCCGCCTGTGCTGAGGGATGCAAAGGGATGACTGAAAGCAGAGGCTTTGTATCAATACAAAATGCAATTTGCGAAACATACCAAATGAATGACCTGATCCTGCAAAGCCTTATGCCCACCCTTCCACTGAGCATGCTCTGAGAGTCAACAGGTGCCACAGCTGAAATCAGCGGGATGGCTCATGGTGCATGAAGGGAAAGGTCTGTTCACAGAATGGAGGCCACCCTCTTCAGCTCTTTGGAGGAATGGAAGGGGGCGGGCAGGGTTGCGGGCATTCTCCACCAAGAGTGTCCATTCTAAAGCGTGAGAGTTTCACCTGGGCCCTACCCATTGACACCTTTGGCTATTGGCAGCAGCAGTGCAATAGCTTACGCCATGTGGGACACTGCTTAGAAGCAGGTCAGGTTTCCCAAACCCCTCATCAGGCACACAGAGAGAGGGCTTGGGAACAGTAATGTGCTGCAAGAGGCTCTCAAAGACTTCAGGGAGCCTCTGGTTAAAATTCTGCCACTCAAATGAAGGGAGGATTTGGCTGATTTTGCTCTTTGGCAGACTTCCTCCCCTCTCAAAATTCTCCTCAGTCGTCATCCCTGCCAGAGATAGTCTAAAAATACTTCTGAAGAGCCTATTTTCCTCTGGAATGGACCAAATTGCTTCAAATGGCAGAAATGCTCAAACAATTTCCCTGGGAAAGGAAATATTCCTGGCATACAGGGCATAGCACAGGCTGGGGTGGGGAGTGGGACACTTTTGTGGGAGCCCCTTGCTATGGTATTGGCAGCATATTTCTGATGTGACTTGCACTCTTCCCAGTTAGGACCATGCACGTATATGGAATTAGTTGGTGGTGACATAAAATTACAGACAAGTAAATGCAATAAAGCACTTAGTCTACTTCAAATGGTGTGGGACACTGCCTATTAACCCAGCAGGGCTCCACAAGCACCATCATCCTTCATCAGTGTTGTTGCATAAAGGCAGCCAAGGGTCAGACCTCATCCTTTGTATGTAGAACTGCACACACACAGTTAATCACATTGAATGAATATGGATGAGACATTAAAGTAAAACTCTGCCTCCAGCTATTAAATCTTACATGAGTTTGATATTCTTAGGAGTAATACCTTGGGCAAGGCCTGTGTGGCTGCAAAAGGAAACGGTTTAAAAATGTCTAACTCCCTAATCCTGTTTATAGACCTCCACTTCTTAAACTGCTCCTTTTCCCAGTGAGGTTCAAAGCCCCAGACAATAGCTGCTTCAAGCCCACTAACATTATTAAAGTGAGGCTCATCCAGCTGAGGAAATGAAACCATACCATGTGACTAATGTGGCCAATCACAACTTTCCCAAGCAGCTCAAATTTTGAGTATTGGATAGTTAGTTCATGAACTGTTCATGATCAGTTGATTGGGTAAAAAATACACGGAAAAACTGCCAAGCAATTCCAACACACAAATAAATGGAAGGAAATTGCATTTGAATCCCCAACACCCCAAGAGCAGACAAAGAAGTAACATTGTTTAAGTAGATTGCCTGCTATAAATTATTCTCTCAGCACTACTTAGTATATAATGTATACTACATTGTACACCCCGGTACAATGTTTCATTGACTGATTTCTGAAATGGCAGCAAAATACGCAGTGATACTACAATTAGCTTATGTGTGGCAAAGTTCAAAAGAACGGTTTGAAGGTTCATCACAAAAATATCCACTTTGCATTCACATTCATGTGAAATAGAAATCCTTTATTCAGATCAAGCAGAGAAGAAATAAACTAGTGTTAAAAGGTCATCTCAGTTTCCTTTGAGAGGTGGGGAAGAATGACCCGAAATAACCAAATGTGGTCTTCTTAGAGGTGATTATAGATATTATCTTTCAACAGGACAGAGGTGTGTTTGTTACAGACCTATTCGTTTGTAAATTAACTGGACTTTTTCAAGGTACAGGCCAAGACTTTAAACATGGTTATTGATTTTATGTGCCACAGCTCTTGGGTGTCCAATTTGAGAAACACTCAAGGGGTTTGATTTTCAGAGAGTGAGTGACTCAATACTTTCTGAAAATTAAGACCCCTTTAAGTTATTTTATGTTGGGAATCCAAAAATCAAGGCACCCCAAATCCCTAGCCACGTTTGTACATTTTGGCCTTGGTAGATTTCTTTCACAGTATTTTTTATTTTCCAGCACCTACAAAATTAAATATCAAGTTTGCTACTGAAATAGGAAAGGCTTCTATAGATTTTTAATTACCCCCCCCCCCCTTCCCCTGTTAAATATTGCTATATTATGGGGCTTTGCCTCGAATAAATAATGTACTATACTCTAGCTAGGCTACGTCTACACTGGCAGCTTCTTGCATAAGGACTGTTTTGCGGAAGAGTTCTTGTGCAAAAAGTCTTCCACAAGAGTGCATCTACACTGGCATGTGCTTTTGTGCAAGAGATGTGCTTTTGCGCAAGAGTGTCTATGGCAGTGTGGACACTCTCTTGCGCAAGAAAGCTCTGATGGCCATTTTAGCCATAGGGGTTTCTTGCGCAAGAAATTCATGTTGCCTGTCTACACTGCCCTCTTGCGCAAGAGCTCTTGCGCAAGAGGGCTTATTCCTCATGGGGAGAGGAATAACTCTTCCAGAAGAAGCCCTGTTTTCCGACACTAGACTGTAAATTTCCTTGCGCAAGAACGTGCGTTCAGTGTAGACACCCGGCAAGTTTTTGTGCAAGAACAGCTATTCTTGTGCAAGAAGCTGCCAGTGTAGACATAGCCCTAGCCCTAGCCATAGTCTATCTTAAGAACACTGGGAAAGTAACTGCTAGGTTTAGTCTGTCTCCTTCCTGAAGAACCACAACTTCATAATATTCTGTGGCTGACCCACAGCTGATGTGTTCTTTTAAAAAAAGGAAAATATGTGAATAGATTAAAAGTTCTAAACTTAACATCTACAGGTCTTTTCACTATGTCAGGCCTCTTACAATGTCTTCATCTTCTCTCTTTTATATGGGCCTTTATTCAGGGAGGTACTTACACAATTGTTCCAGCCAGGAATGGCCCATGAACTAGGTATTTGAGACCCTTGCTTTAGTAAGTTGTGTCAATGTTTTATCATCAATATATGAAGCTGAGCTATTCAGGGACAACTTGAAGCATCCAAATCCCTAAGTCAATTTTGACAATCTCTGTCTGATTGTACAATAAAGGTCCTATGGAACAGGTCTGAGGTGGAAAGTATGATTAGTTTACCAAAGTTCTTGTAGCTTGAGGAGAAATGTACAAAGAGGTTTGATGATTAGGATAGTTGGATTTATACTGCACCTCTCATTTGAGAATTCCAAAATGCTATACAAAGGCAGGGAAGCATAACCATGCCCACCTGCACATGGAAAGCCAAGCATTGAGAGGTTAAGTGAGTTGCCTAAGATCTCATCAATAAGTCAGTGGCAGGGTCAGGATATCTTTATCACTATGAGTTGTTGCCTCCGGCTCTGGTATACTCCAGTGATCTACATAAAGGTTGGGGATCTGTTCCCATTGATGTCAAATGTTAAAAGAGTCCCTGGCCAATGGGAGCTGTGGGAAGCAGTGTCCTGGTCTGTGCCACTTCCTGCAGCTCCCATAGGTTGGGAATGGCAATCTGTGGCCAATGGGAGCAACGAGAGGCTGTACCTTTGTACATGCAGGTAAATAAAGCGTCTGGTAACCCGCGAGGGGCTAACCCTGGCGAATCACATCCAGCTTACAGGCTGCTTATTCCCCGCCCTTGCCCTAAGGGATTAGTTTGCAAAGTATGGATAGCGTTTTAGCTGCAGAACTTGCCAATGACTTGAACCTTCAAGGAGAACCCAAAATTTGATGGTCATCAAGGACATGGTCATGATCCAGAGAGCAGAGGATTTAACCAGAACAGATGCCATTCTGGATCTGCTTCCTAACCTCACAATGGTTCCTTCCTGTCAGAAGTGGGCATAACTGGTGGAATTAACCACAAGGTACTTGACTCTTTAGTCCCAGGAATGGGTGGCTAGCCCAGTAAAACAGAAGGGGATTAGATTTCAAGACAGCAAATTGGATTTATGAAGAAAAATTAAAAGAGCCAATTATGTTTAACTTGGCTAGATGGCAATTGAAGGAGGATAATGATAACTGTCTAGAAGTATCCAAGCACACTAAGGAGGGAGAGGAATGTGTTAGGATGAAGCTGAGTAAAGGAAAATTTAGTCTGGATGCTAGGAAAAGAATCTTAACAATGAGGTCTATCTAACCACAGAATAATTTCCCAAGGAAATTGGTAGACTCCCTATTTAGCAGTAGACTAGACAACACCCACAACAATACTTCACAGAGAGTAATCCTGCATCAGTAGGAGGATGGGACAGATAACCTAATAGTCACTTCCTGCTCTACTGTCTATAGTACTGTCAATAGCACGGGATCTTAAACAGACTTTTCAATTATGTTTTCATTGCAGAAGCTTGAGTGCAAAGCAGAAAGTTCAGAAGGCCTCACAGCAGTGAAGTCACACTTTTCACAGAATCTTTGAACTATTAAGAGAGTTTCACTATCTATGGCCTCAAAGTGACTGCACTGCCATACCCCAAAATGATATTGGACTTTTAGTTCAGTTAGTCCATGGACCATCACTCAGTCGGAGTTCACTGTAAGTGGATGCAACTTGTATGCTAGAAACACAAGTGTAGAATTTTTCAAGAATTGACGTTGGTGCTTATCAACGTTTTGCAGAGCTAGAACATGGAACTGTGTGTGCATGTATGTATGACCTAATCCTTGTTCTTACTGATGTCAAGAGCAACAAGTCTTGAGCCTTTAAAAACAAAATGGACCCAAATCACCAGTGCGCTGCCCTGGTTTTATGCAGGAGTAACTCTATTGCACTATATGGGAAGAAAGTGGAGTGATGTGGTGAATCTAGCTGAATATGTCTAGTGTGTTTGTGCTTATTTTAGTCAACTATATTTATAAGCCACACAGTGAAATTTCCTTTATGTGCAGTCATCAGCATTCGCAGCATGGCTGTCTGATTATTCACCAAGCTGCTTGTTATAGTGTTGCAATTTCTTTAATGATTTTTTTAAGGTTCATTGTGGCCTTCAGAATAGGTTTAATCTATGTACATTGCAGGAAAACACCTATATGTAGCAAAAAATAGCAGACTTTTCACATCATGCATAGCACAATGTATCAGCAATGTAAGGTTCTTGTTTTTGTTTTTGGTTTATCTTTTGGGTGACAATCAGAGGAAGCTGGGCTGATTCACATACCAGAATAATTCTGTTTACTAAGTAGGCAATGCAGAAATGCATCAGAGGACATGGAATTTTTAAAAGTTTCCTCTGAGCAATGCTGATTTACTGTAAGCCTGAAACCAAAAGAATGGCAGGTTTAAAAAAATGGTACACCAGACAGAAAAGGCAGGAAAGGTACTTGGAATTTGGAATCCAGTAGAGACGATCTATAGTCAATGTAAATCAAAGTCAACATTGAGAGGAAGTGCTTTGAGTGGCACAGTTTCCTGCTTTCATGTTGTGTTTGCTCTCGTAGGAGTTTCAGGCGGAAGCAGCTCTCTGTCTCAGAGATGACACATTTTCTTTTAAAGAAATGAAGAAGGAGAAAGAAGGAAGTTTCCTGCCTCAGCATGGGGTAAGAGCAATAGGGAAAGTGGTTTCAATCTACTAATGAGTTTTTTGAAACAACACCTTACCAATATCCTCAGCACAGGTGGCTGGGGAAAATAATCTTCTTGTGGGGTGGGAAATGCTAGGTGAAGAATGTAAGTAGGTCCCATGTATGCAAACAGCCTACATTTTGGGAGTGTCAAGCCCTGTCTTCCCAGTGTATGTGGGGTCTCTATCTTCACCCAGTCTCTATCTTCACCCAGTATAGAGGAGAGACCGCAGTGGGTGGGACTTCAGAGAAAAACCCCACCTTGCACTCAACCCACAATGGCAGCTTTTGTCCCAAGGGGCTGGACCAAGATTTACTTATTTAATCTTCCCTGCCTACTGGCATATGAGGCAACCCACTTTCCTCACTGCTGTCTGTTCAGAGCGAGGTGTTTGGCACCACCATAAGTTCTCTCTACAATGGCACCGTCCTTTTCACTTGTCCTGTGATTGTTCATTCTTTGTCTTCCATGTCCTCTCTTCCCTCCAAGTAGAATCTAGCCTACTTTGTACCATGTGCTTCTGCCGCAAGGCAGCCTGATGACATGGCCAGACCACTCTGTCTCTGTCTATTTACAGAGACCACACTTTACTGATACCTGCAGTGCAGGGCTTCCATATTCTGTCCAATGAATTCCCAATGGTCTTCTTAACCAGCATTGGTTGAATGCATTCAGCTTTCACTTGCATACTTTCACCATCTGCTTTGTTTCTGAGTCATACAGTAGAGCTAGGTGACAATACAGTTGAACACTTTCATTGTAGTGTGCGGATGCCTCTCCTCCCTTTTCCAGAGGTTTGACAAACGGGAAAATGATCCACGGGCTTTACTGATCCTTGCGGTGATCTGACCTCTAGTAGATATTGTACTTCAAGGATAGATGAAGCCATCGGCTTTTTTGCACCCTTCTCCACCAATTACACATCTACCTGTGTTGACAGCATTCTATCCTATCTGGTCCTAGTCTTCTGCATACTGATACAAAGTCCCACATCTGCTGTTATGCTCATGAAGAGTCTTTTCATTCCATGCAAGCTGGCATCCAATATGGCTACATCTTTTGCAAAATCTAAGTCTTGCAACAGCCATCACTCTTCTTATTAGGAAGCCCTTGACAATGTGGAGGCAAAGTGGGGATAGTACCCAACATTGCTTTGCACCAGTATCTTAATACTTAAACCACGCTGCTCTCCACTCTCTGTCCTGATGTATCTGGCAGACTGATCGTACAACTTTTTATCCAATGAGCAGTCCTCTCTGGAGCTCTATGGTGTCTCAGGAGCTTCCCCAGAGCTTCTCAGGGGATGCTATCAAATGCTTTCATAAAACGAAGGCATTCTGAGCCTCTCACAGTAAGTTTTCTAAGGGTATGTCTACACAAGCCCCTAGTTCGAACTAGGGAGGCTAATGTAGGCATTCGAAGTTGCAGATGAAGCCCGGGATTTAAATATCCCGGGCTTTATTTGCATCTTCCCGTCCGGGCGCCATTTTTAAATCCCCCCAGTCCGAACTAACTGCCTGCGGCTACACGCGGCAGTCAAACGTTAACTCGAACTAAGTCCTTAGTTCGAGTTAACTGTTACACCTCATTCTCATGGAATGAGGTCTCGTGGAATGAGGTGTAACAGTTAACTCGAACTAAGGACTTAGTTCGAGTTAACGTTTGACTGCCGCGTGTAGCTGCGGGCAGTTAGTTCGGACTGGGGGGATTTAAAAATGGCGCCCGGACGGGAAGATGCAAATAAAGCCCGGGATATTTAAATCCCGGGCTTCATTTGCAACTTCGAATGCCTACATTAGCCTCCCTAGTTCGAACTAGGGGGCTAGTGTAGACATACCCTAAGGGTGAAAAACTGGTCTGAACATGACCGACCATATTGAAATCCAGCCTGTTTTTACCCTACTACTTTATCAACAGAAGTTTTCATCCTTTTCAAAATGATGGTGCAAAAGATTTTTGCAAGTATAGGTCGAAGTGTCACCCCTACCCAGCAACCACAGAAAAGCTGGTTCCTCTTTTTAGGAATTTTGCAGATAACACCTCTTCTCCAATCTTTCAAGCAGCTCTCCTTTCCACCAATCTACCTGTATAACCTGCCTATGGATTTCACCATCACTTCCTCTCTAGCTTCTAGCATTTCAGCATCTGTCTTCATATAGCCTGCCGCTTTACCGCTCTTCAGCTGGGTTTACGGTCTTAGCTGCTTCAGCAAAGGCTGTCATTTCAAGGGACATAGGCAAGTCAGCTATTGCTTCACATCTCTCAGTGTGTGTTAGTGTACTTGGCAGGCTAAGCACCTCCTGGAAAAGTTCCATCCAGCTGGGTTTTCTGCCCTTCCTCTGTGGTTAAAATTGTACCATTCGGAGCCTTCATCATGCCACAACAGTTCAAGAATTATGATGTCAGCTGTTTAGATACTTGAAAAAACCTTTTTGAAATCCCCTCTCTTGTAAATCTCCTCAGCTTCCTTTGCTTTATTTTCTGTCCAGTCCCTCTTATCTCTTCTGAATGATCTTTTAACTTCCTTGTCTTGGCCCACATGTTCTTGTTGGAGAATAACTCTTTTACTGCTTTCTCCTTCTGGATGAATTTTCTTAATTCTTTCCTCTCTTCAGCTAGTCCCCATGCATTTGGTTGGACCCATTCTTCTTTCTTAGGGCCAAGGTTAGGGCTTGTTAGTTAATTTAGTGCCAAACCAAACAAAGTAAAATGTGGTGCATACAAGGAGTAGGAGATAAGGCATTTTTGGAGAGGTGGGATGAGAGAAATAATTCTCCTTCGCAGAATAGGGAGGGTAGTCCCAGGTGTCCAGAAGAAGCTGGTTGGAAGGAGGGAACAATTTACAAAGGTGTTGATACCAACTGGTCCTAGCTGATACTCCTGAAATGCCAGCAGCAGCTGCTGATATTTACACAGCAGGTTTGGCTTGCACACATTACTGCTTCTCCCATGCATAGACCTGGCCTCCTGCCTGCCATCATAGAAGATGTAGTGTACAGATCCCAGAGCCAGTGAGACAGAGGCAGGGAGCCCAGCCCCCAGGTGAACCACAAGTCCCAGAGACAGCTATCAGTGCATGTGTATCCGTGTGTGTGTGTATGTGTGTGTGTAGTAGCTCTGTCCTGTGTTGTAGTACTACACTCCTGGGGGCTGTCTACACTAGGAAATTATTTCAAAATAATTACATTCAAAATAACAACTCCCAAAATAACTATTTCAAAATAAAGTGTTATTTCCTGAGGAAAGCGGGAGTACAGATTTCAAAATAACCAGCCTGTTATTTCAAAATAACGAACTTAGTAGTGTGGACGCTCTGTTTATTATTTTGAAATAAAGGGGGCTATTTCAGAATAACTCTCGAGTGCATACCAGGACCTGAGATAGACATGGCTTTGGTCCTAGTCACCTCATCCTTGGAGCTGGAGTGGGGAGCGTTCTGGTAACCTTCATGATCCTTCAGCTGCAAACACCTCCAGAGCAGGAAGGGTAAATCTGTCCTGCTGGTGGCATGAACCTCAGGGCAATCACAGTACTATTCACCACTGCAGTGTCAGCGGCATGGGCTGGGGAAGGGGTGAGTTCTAGAATATAAACTAAATTGTCAGCCATCAAATTTGCATCTGAGACTGGCCAACTCAGGTCATGGTGGTCTCCAGTGAGGCCGCTCTTTTATCCCCCACACGATAGCGTCCGCATAAGCAATGCATTTCCATGGTGTCTGGTGAGCGACTGTTTTTACCACTTGCTGACAGCTTTAAAATGTTACATTTGGAAATAAAAACTTAAAACAGTTTTAAAAAAATCCTCCCTGGTCATTTTAAGTAACAAGTAGGAGGCTCTTATATTTTACCCCTCTCCCGTCACCTCACATGACAGCTTGCTGATGTGTATTAAATAGAAAACTGAAATCCAGCCATTTTGTTGGCCTGGGATTGTCAAAGAAACAAATGGAGATATCCTTTTCCCAAAGAACCTTATAATATCACTTCAAATGTCACGGGGCAGTGTCTGGGGCTTGTATATTCGCCAAATGAAAACATACTTCCTTTGTTTATATACTGCTGATAGAGAGTCTGGCTCCTGACTGGAAGTGAAAAGCAACCACATTGCGTCTCTCACAACTGTGGAAACAGGAAACACAACACGCGTGCATTCAGGAGTGACCTGTCATCGTGATCACAGTCACAATCATACCAAGAATTCTCAGCCCAAATGTACTGACTTTAGTGGGACTAAGACAAGCAACACCAGCTCTGGAGACAGCCCATGCCCTTGTCTTTCTGGCCTATTCTTCTTTCTTTAGCCCCAGTCTGGCTTCTCCTCGATATGTATTTTATTCATGCTATTGGGAGTCTCAGCCTCTGTTTGGGTATGTCTACACTACCACCCTAGTTCGAACTAGGGTGGCTAATGTAGGCATTCGAAGTTGCAAATGAAGCCCGGGATTTCAATATCCCGGGCTTCATTTGCATCTTTCCGGGCGCCGCCATTTTTAAAAGTCCCCTAGTCCGAACTCCGTGCCCGCGGCTGCACACGGCACGGAGTAGGTAGTTCAAATTAGGTTCTCTAATTCGAACTGCTGTTACTCCTCGTGGAACGAGGTGTACTGGTAGTTCGAATTAGAGAACCTAATTCGAACTACCTACTCCGTGCCGTGTGTAGCCGCGGGCACGGAGTTCGGACTAGGGGACTTTTAAAAATGGCGGCGCCCGGGAAGATGCAAATGAAGCCCGGGATATTTAAATCCCGGGCTTCATTTGCAACTTCGAATGCCTACATTAGCCACCCTAGTTCGAACTAGGGTGATAGTGTAGACATATCCTTTGTTTGCTTTTTGCACTCCTCATCCCCATTTACATTCTGTTGCTCATTACTGAGAGGAACAGCAGGGATCACATAGTGTGTGAGTTCTCTGGTTTGCCAGATGACAAAAAAAGATAAACAACGAAGGTGCTACACACCCCTATAGAGTGGTTCCAGCACAAGGCCCTATTGGGCTTAAAATTGTGAATAGGCCTTGTTCTGGCCCTCTGTAACAGGATGGATTTCATCCTCAGGTCCTCAGCTAAACACTTTTACCACCTGAACGTGCAGTTCATAATTTGTACAGAGCCACTCCTCGTCCTTTGCTTCCTCTCCTGCAAGGCTCTAACCCCATCTCAATGCAACAACAATCACTGTTCTCTCAGGGGACACTACAATTCAGGCCAGAAGATCTCTGGCTTCTGCTCAGAAATGTGCCAGCTGTGAGAATGTGGGTGCACGGAACCTTGCCCTCCTTGGTGTCAACTGCTCAGGGACCAAATACAAGTGAAACCTCTGAGTGCTCAGAGACACCCTGCTCAGTGCCACCCCAAAAGGAGCCGACAGGGCTCTCTGAGGCACAGTATCCCCCCATGCTTGTGAGAGAGCAGAGTGGGGCGGAGAGTGGGACTGTGTAGTTTGGCACCATCCTCAGCATAAGGTGCTAATTAAGAGGCACAAGGCTATTAGGCACTGAATTGTCATGGTTGGAGACTCTAGGTTACTCCGGGTTGTTATGGTCATTAACAAAAGCACAGAGACAGAAATAAGCAGTGGGGCAAGAAAGTTAGCACAATACAGGAGGGTGTTTATTTGGTTCAAAATCAAGGGTTTGATTCTGAGGTGAGTGACATGAGCATACATTTGGGAGTGACCGCCCCAAAATCTGGGGCATTCCTTTGGATTTACACCAGTGTTTCTTAAACTATGTTCTGCGGAACACTGGTGTTCCGTGAACTCCTCACAGGTGTGCCGCGACCTCTCCTTTTTTTTGTTACTTCTTTGTTTGTGTCTTTTTTTGTGTGACAATAATTTTTTTTTTGAAAAAAAATTTCATAGATGTTCCGCATAAAAAAATATTATTGTTTGGTGTTCCATGGCCTCAAAAAGTTTAAGAAACACTGATTTACACCATAATTGAGGACATCCTAATTGGGCCAGCATTTTCAAACTTTTTGCAACACGTGGATTCCTCTCACTTGGGGCTGATGCTCTAACTCACTGTTTGTGGAGGGCGGAGGGGAGGTACACAGAAGGCAGGAAACTAATGCTAATTATGAATAGTATTGCAGAGAGCTAGTGTTGCTGCTCTGAATGGGGTTGGCTGAGCTCATGAGCCCACGCTGGCACACACGCTTCCAAGGAACAATGCTATTATTGGTTAACATGTCTGGTTAGTTCATAGACCCAGTTAACAACAAAGGGGGAAGGGGGAATTCCTGCATTGTGCAAAGCCTTTACTCTCCTCCCACGCTTGGATCTTTGCCACTGTTTAAATTCGCTATCCCAACATCTGTAGTTTGATTATTTGACTATTGCCTGGCGCTCAGTCAAACCACAGCAGAACACACTAGCCTGTGATTTACAACCCAGGCTGTGATTATAATGGTTTTAGTTTAGTTGGCCCCCCATTTACAGGCTCATTTATATTAGTGCACAGTGTTATAACAACAATGGTAGAACTATTAGGTCTCATAGAAACAATTGCATGTAGTAAATGGCCACAACGCATGGTGTGTTGCTTAAGTGCTCTAACAGCCTCGCCATGTCTGCAGCACAGAGGTTTCCATTTTAATAGCTAGGTGCAGTATGGCTCCAGGCACAACGAGGTTATTATTAATTATTTTCTAAGTAAAATACTACGGACATGTGTTTCCTAGATTAGCAACCAAAAACAAAGGCGGGGGGGCAGGGAGGAATGTTGGTGTTTCCCTCACCAAGGTTATATAAGGTACCCTGGCTTCAGTACTTAAGGAAGTCAGCTGCTTCTGAGACATGCTGTAAGCTGTGCAGAATGTTAGGCCATTGAATGCAGATTATTAAAACAGGAGTGGCACTAACAATCACCACAAGGTTTGGTGCACAGCTGAGGATGTTCCCAGCTCCCCAGGGGTGAAATGGAACTGCCAACTGCAGTGGAAAGTGATTTGGACATGGAAGTACAATCCCAAAGGCTTGTTACTCCTGTGCCCTTGGAAGGACCCTGGTCAGAATGAAAGCTGATTCTGCAGTATGGAGCTTTATTTATAGTTGTGTCTCTGATGCCAACACAGTCCTGGGTAAATCATCAGTATATCTCATGGCCACACGTGTTTGAGTGAGTCTTTTGCAGACATTAATGTGTTCTGCCTTGGGATTGGTACCTTAGAAAAACTACCCTCTGTTAACAATACTACTACTTAGGGCTTTACCTCACACTTCATGAACACCAAGAAATCCAGTCGCAACAATCCTGTGAAGAAGGAAGTGTCATCAGCCCTATTTTGCAGACAAGACAGAAAAGTTAAGGTGCTTGACTTTTGGAGGCGTTCACCACCAACTGATCCCACCTGCCTCAATGAGATTTGTGGATGTTCAGCGTTTCTGAAAATTAGGCCCCGCCAGTGACTCATTGAAGGCAACAAAGGAAGTAAGTGGCTGAAATTAATATGCAGGAGTGCTTGGCTCCCAGGACTGTGAGCAAATCATTAGACTTCCATAGAGTGGGTGTGGGTTAACACTGCAGAACACCTGAAAAGTGAGCTGTTCTCACACCAGCCACCTCCACCCCTCCTGAATGGTGGGGAGTGGAAAATAGGTTTCATTTGTGAAAACACATGGACTTGGAGCATTTCCTTCCTAAAGGAGTGAGGATAAAAAATGCTGGATCTTCATGTTCAATGTAGGGGAAATAACTGGTTAATGTATCTGTGTTTACTGTGCAGAAATATTAAAATCTTATTCTGAAGGTTTTCCATGCACATGATGATTGATTTTTAGAAGCTGTATTTTTGTTCTTGTTCTGAAAGCCAACCTCTTTCCCCCTCCAACCCAGCATTTAGGTGGCATTGTCACTTCAGCAGCTGAGAGGAATTAAACACACCTGTAGCAGGTGGGGATGACCGGGAAAGTGGCTTAGCAGATTTCATCAGGGAAAATATGAAGCAGGGCTAGTTCAGGCTGTGGGGATGGAGGCTGTGCTTTGCAGCTGAGTTTGGTGTTTTCTTTCAATAAAAGATGTCTGCAAGGAAAGTGGTGTATAATTTGGAATAACTGTTTTCATGGAAATTCCATTCAGGCAAACCCATGCCTATAAAAACAGTAAAGTGGCATTTTCTGTATGTCTGGCACACAGAAAACTTGGCCTCCACTTTCACTCATGAATTGCAGTTTTCAGGTCTTTTATTTTTTTGCCATTGGTTAAAATGAACTCCATGGACCCCTCATGGACATGACCTCAGATTTGAGCATGTTCAAAAAATAGTATCATGCTGCTAATAAGGCATGTGGATTACAGAGTGAGGCACTGAAATGCTAAATGTATTTCAAGTTCCATGTTTGCAAAGCGCCTCTAAACAAACATCGGTGGTTGGGGTCTCTGGAAATGTGTCGTCAATATTTGCAGCTGTACTTGTTTGCGAACATACCAGTCCTGCATAATAATCTGTTGTGAAGAGTGGTAAGTGTTTCTGGTGCAACAGATGAGGTTTCAAATACTGCAAGCAAATCTTTGAGGCCCTTTGAAAATTTTGCTCTAAATGGTATCAATTGTATTATCATAAAAATAATCACAGGCCACTCCTGGCGTCTGGTCCTGCTCCCATCTGAGCCAAGAGCAAACTCTTATTCGGAGAGAGTATTGTTATTTATACTGCAGGAGCACTTAAAGCTCAGGGAGGTGCTGTCCATGAACATAGAGACTGTGCTTTGGAGAGTTCACAGTCAAAATAGACAAGACAGAGAAAATGTGTGTGGGGGGCGGGGGGGGAGGGAGTTCTATCCCCATTATACAGATAGGGATCTGAGGCACAGTGAGATTATTTTATCTAAGGTCACACAGGGAAGTCTGTGGCCAAGACACAAATGGAATCCAGATCTCCTGAGTCCAAATACAGTGCTTAACCACAAGATTATTCTTCCTCTCATAGAGGTTGTTTTGTGTTGTTGGCCTTCTACATGGAGAAAAAGAGAGAGAGAGAGAAACCTCCTAGCCAAAAGGAAACGCTTCTCTTCTGGCTGATCTCTCTCTATCCACACCCATCCATTTATAATGTGCTGACTTCCAAGATGTCTGAGTGCTCTCTCCCAAGAGCTATTCCTGGAAGACGCACGTGGTAGTAAGCTTTGTGCATTTTCCTGTATTCTTTTGTACAAACTGATTTCACAGCCTCAAGATCATGAATCCTGAATCCATCTCATTTTCACTTTGATGGTGGACTAAATTTCTCAGGTCTATGCACAGTTTAATGTGTCTTGTTCCAGACACATATTCATCTCTTGGCTTTATTTTTCAGAATGCTCTGATCTTCTCTTATGGTTGCACTTCTGATGAGTGCCATGCCCCTCACTCACATTAAACTCTCAGTACTAGCACTTTAGTAATTGCCTGTAATTTCTCTGCTCACAATAGACAGCGGAGTAAGCGCCATTAGCACTGAAATAATTCATCTTGTCATGGTTCCCTGGTTTCCTTCTAATTTATAGGTCATCCTTTGCTCTTATAGATGGAGCCATTAATTTTTATGAATGAGAAATTAGGATGCATTTCCCACCTTTGTCATGTGGCTAACTTTCAATATAAGATTGTTTCTATTAAAGGGCCACAGCCTGAGGATGACTTAGGGTGGGGACTAATGAAACACTTACATACTGACTTGGTGCACAAGCCGGTCTCTGTACATTTTCCACAGAGCAAGAATTCTACAGCCCAAAACTTGTTTTATGAGTTGAGCCTAAAGTTCTTCTGTGTTTTTCAGGTGCTAGTAGATTAATTGCTTCAAAGGTAGGCAATAACAGCCTTCCCCAGCTTTCATTTCTTTTATCATCAGTTTTATTTAGGCCAATTGAAATTTTATGACTTTTCTTCTACAACAGAAAGAAAAAAAAATGCTAGAGTGGCATTGGCACCAAGAACAAAGCACTGACTTGTTCATGTATTGCCACTTGCCAGGAATTACAGAGGTTGAAGCAAACTCCATGTCAGAATGGGCCAACATATCATCCAATCTTCTAGTAACATTTTCCCAGCCAAGGCACTGGGAAAGCTTATGGGAGAAGAGGTGCCTATATAGGAAGAATGGGCTCCCTGTAAACAAAAATAGAACCAGCTTGTGGCACTTATAACTAAAACTGTTGTAGAGGAGTTTTTAAACTTAGGGCTGTGGGGAAAACCAACAGGTGTGGAGGAACACATCATTCAAATGGAGACATCTCTTAGGGATGAATCTATTAAAAAATGAACTCTATGGCTGCATCTAGACTGGCAAGCTTTTTGCACAAAAGCAACTGCTTTTGTGCAAAAACTTGCCAGCTGTCTACACTGGCCGCTTGAATTTGCGCAAGAACACTGACAATCTAATGTATGATTGTCAGTGTCTTGCGCAAATACAATGACTCTCCCGCTCGGGAAAAAGCCCTCTTGCTCAAATGCTTTTGCACAAGAGGGCCAGTGTAGACAACTGAGAACCGTTTTGCGCAAAAAAGCCCCGATGGCGAAAATGGCGATCGGGGCTTTTTTGCGCAAAACCACGTCTAGATTGGCCACTTTTGCGCAAAAGCATCCGTGCCAATCTAGACGCTCTTTTCCGCAAATGCTTTTAACAGAAAAACTTTTCTGTTAAAAGCATTTGTGGAAAATCATGCCAGTCTAGACGCAGCCCGGGTCTTTGTAAATGGGCTAGGAAAAGAGTTGGAAAAGTATAGAGTGGAGCTAGTGAGAAACAGTCAAATGTAAAACAATCCCATTTAAATATAACACATGAAGGCAAACAGTGGAATAAGACAATATATCCAAATGCTGCAAGTCTAAATACTAAGATGAGTGAATCAAGAGTTCCTGAGCTAATTGAAATAACTGGCATTGCTGAAACTTTAGCTGGAATAAGGATAATCAAGGGGGTATGGTAATACATAATATATAGGAATGCTAGAGTAGCTCACACAGGTGGAGCAGTTACACTAAAGCTAGTCAAATAAAAGAAAAATCTTAAATCAATCTGCACTGTGAATGGATTCTAGGGACAGAAATTCCATGCTTGAGGCAATAAGAATATAGCAATGGGAATATACTACTGACCACTTGGCCTGGATGCTGACAATGACTGTGAAATGCTCAGGCAGATTAGAGAGGCTACAATGGTAAGAAACAAATACTAATGGGGGATTTTAACTATCTTTATTTTCGACTGGGTACATGTCACCTCAGGAAAGGATTCAAAGATATAATTTCTAGACACCATTAATGACTGCTTCTTGAAGCAGCTAGTCCAGGAACCTACAAGAGGAGAGGCAATTCGTGATTATAGCCCTAAGTGGAGCTCAGGTTCTAGACCAAGAGGTGACTGTAACTGAACTGCTTGGTAATAGCAACCATAAGGTAATGAAATTTTGCATTCATTTAGGTAGAGGGAAAATGCCAGAGAAACCCACAGAGTAGCATTTAACTTCAAGAAGGGGAACTACACAAACACGAGGAAAAGAGTTAAACAGAAATGAAAAGGAACAGTCACAGGGATGAAATGCCTACAAACTGCATAGAAACAATTGAAAAACACCATAATAAAGGTTCAAATTAAATGCAGAACTCAAATAATCAATACTATTATAAAAGGAGAGAGGCGTCCATCATGAGCATGAGCAGTTTCTAGTGGGAGGCAGGCTCCCAGCCCCATTTACAGCCCCACCCCTTCTTCAGAGGCCCCGCCCCCACCACGGGGAAGGGAGGAGGAGGAGCAGTGCACTGAGCATGTGTGCGCCCCCCACAGGGAGGGGAAGAGTGTGCGCGCGCCCCAGCATCCCCAGAGCAGCAGGGCAGGAAGAGTCCATACTGCCTGAGCCTCCCTGCACCTGGGAGCAGCGGGGAGGGAGGAGGCCCCATGGCCCAAGCTGGCCTAAGCCTCCCTGGCCATGGGAGCAGCGGGGAGGGAAGAGGTCATATGCACGCCTGCCTTCCTCCATTGGGCAGGGAACAGTGTGCATGTACCGCAGCAACCCCAGAGCAGTAGGGAGGGAAGAGGATACACAGCCCAAGGAGGCCAAGTGTACATCTACCCTCTCAGTACGACAGGTAATGCTAGTAATAATAAAAAAACAGCAAGAGGATTGAAAAATGCAACCCTAGCTAAAAAGCCTAGTAAAAGAAGTGCATAGAGATTTTATAAAGCATAATTTAAATATTGGAAGTCAAATCCTACTGAGGAAAATGGAAAGGAGCATAAACTCTGGCAAATCAAGGGTGTACATATAAGAAGGCAGGCCTAGAAAGAATATGAAGAGCAACTGACTAAGAACACAAAAACGAAAAGTGATTTTTAAGTACCTCAGAAGCAGGAAGCCTGACAAACAGTCAGTGGAACCACTGGATAAATCAGGAGAAGCTTAATTATGGAGAAGCTAAATGGATTCTTTGTCTTGGTTTTCACTGCTAAGTGTATGGTAGAGAGCGCCAGACCCAAGTCATTTTTTAGGTGACAAAACTAAGAAACTGTCCCAGATTGAGGTGTCAGTAGAGAAGGTTTTGGAACTAACTGATCAATTAAACAGTAATAAGTCACCAGGACCAGAGGGGCATTCACCCAAGAGTTCTGAAGGGACTCAAATATGAAATTGCAGAATTACTAACTGTGGTATGTAACCTATTGCTTAAATCAGGCTCAGTACCAGATGACTGGAGGGTAGCTGATGTAATGCCTATTTTTAAAAAGGGCCCCAGAGGTAATTCTGGCAATTACAGGCCAGCAAGCCTAACTTCAGAAGCAGGCAAATTGGTTGAAACTACAGTAAAGAACAAACTTATCATATACACAGATGAATGCAGTACGTTGAGCAAGAGTCAATATGGCTTTTGTAAAGGGAAATCAAGCCTCACCAATCTGTGAGAATTCTTTGAGAAAGTCAAGAAGCTGTTAATATAGTGTACTTAGACTTTCAGAAAGCCTTTGACAAGGTCCTCCATCAAAGGCTCTTAAGCAAACTAAGTAGTCATGGGATAAAATGGAAGCTCCTTTCATGCATCAGTAACAGGTTAAAAGATAGAAAGCAAAGGTAAGTCAGTTTTCACGATGGAGAGTAAAATAGCTTTTCCCATAAGGATCTGTCCTGAGACCTGTGCTGTTCAACACATTCATAAATGATCTGGAAAAGGGTGTGAAATGCAAGGTGGCAAAATCTGCAGTGATACAAAATTACTCAACATAGTTAAATCCAAAGGTGGCTGTGGACAAACGGATCTGACAAGACTAAGTGACAAAATGGCAGATGAAACTCAATGTTGATAAGGCTGAAAAAAAAGCCCATTGGAAAAATGATTCTAACTATACATACAAAATGATGGTGTCCACATTAGCTGTTACCACTCCTGAGAGAGATGTTGAAGTCATTGAGGTTAGTTCTCTGAAACTATCTGCTCAGTGTGCAGTGGCAGTTAAAAAACAAACAGACAGGGATAGCATTAAAAACAGAAAATATCATAATGTCATGAAAATCCCTGGTTTGCCCACATCTTAAACAGTGTGTTCAGTTCTGGCCACTCCTTTTCAAAAATGATATATTAAATTTGGGAAAGGTACAGAGAAAGGCAATAAAAATGATTAGAGATATGGAAGAGCTTTCATATGAGGAGAGATTGAGAAAACAGACTGTTCAGCTTTGGAAAAAAGATGACTTAAGGGAAGACTAGGGCAGAAGTCTATAATATCATGACTGGTGGGGGAGAAAGTGAATAGGGAAGTGGTATTTACTCCTTCACAGAACACCAGAACCAGGGGTCACCTGTAGAAATTAATAGCCAGCAGGTGTAAAAGGAACAGGAAATACCTCACACAATGCACTGTCAACCCGTGACAGTTGTTGCCAGGGCATGCTGTGATGGCCAAAAATGTAACTAGGTCAAAAAAACCAAATTAGAGAAAGTCCTTGAGTTATTAGCCAAGATAGTCAGGGATGAAACCCGTGCTCCAGGTGCCCCTACAACTCCAACTGTCAGAAGATGGGGTTGGATGACAGGAAATGGATCACTCAACATTGCCCATTCTGTTCTTGGCCTCTGGCACTGGCCAGTGTCAGAAAACAAGATACTGGCTAGACTGACCATTCGTATCCAGGATCTTGCGCAAAAGGGTTTTTTTTTCCAAAAAATGACTCCATCTTCACGACGGTTTTTTTCAGAAAAAACTCTTCCACAAAAAGGATCAGAAGAGAATATCAAATGAGAATGTGAAATTTGCAAATGAGAGCTCCATTTGTATTTCCTCTTCCACAAAAAACAAACAGTGTAGATGTAGCCTTCAAGGATGCAAGATTGGACCCTTTAAAGAATATTTTGATTTTTGCCTGTATTTCCATAATCACTTTTTAAATACAGGTTACTCATGTAACAAGTGGGGTTCCGCAGGGGTCTCTTTTGGGATCGGCTCTCTTCAATATCTTCATCAACGATTTAGATATTGGCATAGAAAGTACGCTTATTAAGTTTGCAGATGATACCAAGCTGGGAGGGGTTGCGACTGCTCTGGAGGATAGGGTCATAATTCAAAATGATCTAGACAAATTGGAGAAATGGTCTGAGGTAAACAGGATGAAGTTTAATAAAGACAAATGCAAAGTGCTCCACTTAGGAAGGAACAATCAGTTTCACACATACAGAATGGGAAGCGACTGTCTAGGAAGGAGTATGGCAGAAAGGGATCTAGGGGTTATAGTGGACCACAAGCTGAATATGAGTCAGCAGTGTGATGCTGTGGCAAAAAAAGCAAACATGATTCTGGGATGCATTAACAGGTGTGTTGTGAGCAAGACACGAGAAGTCATTCTTCCGCTCTACTCTGTGCTAGTTAGGCCTCAGTTGGAGTATTGTGTCCAGTTCTGGGCACCGCATTTCAAGAAGGATGTGGAGAAATTGGAGAGGGTCCAGAAAAGAGCAACAAGAATGATTAAAGGTCTAGAGAACATGACCTATGAAGGGAGGCTGAAAGAATTGGGTTTGTTTAGTTTAGAAAAGAGAAGATTGAGGGGGGACATGATAGCAGTTTTCAGGTATCTAAAAGGGTGTCATAAGGAGGAGGGAGAAAACTTGTTCATCTTGGCCTCTGAGGATAGAACAAGAAGCAATGGGCTTAAACTGCAGCAAGGGAGGTTTAGGTTGGACATTAGGAAAAACTTCCTAACTGTCAGGGTAGTCAAACACTGGAATAAATTGCCCAGGGAGGTTGTGGAATCTCCATCTCTGGAGATATTTAAGAGTAGGTTAGATAAATGTCTATCAGGGATGGTCTAGACAGTATTTGGTCCTGCCATGAGGGCAGGGGACTGGACTTGATGACCTCTCGAGGTCCCTTCCAGTCCAAGTATTCTATGATTCTATGTAGTGCCCAACAGTGCAAATTGTTCTTAGTCAATTCATTTTACAGACTTCAGTGGGATATTTGAGTGAAGAAGGAATACACGGCTGCAGGCTCAGGGCCACAGTTCAATTATACTATTTGTGTTTATCCAAGAAAACTGTGAAACTGAATTTAGTTCACAAAACTCCTTCTGTTACACACAACAAAACTGTCTCCTCTCCCTGCTGCTCCAGCTTTAAATGCCACTATGGATCTTTTGGTGCACTAGTTATCAAGGGAAAAAACCCCATCTGGACAACAACAATTCACTGACATGGTGAACAACAACAACAGATTTCACTCTAGCTGCAGCACTAATATGTGTAGAACACTAGAAATATTGCTGTTTATTTATGTGCTTGGCTTATTGCTTACATGGCAGAGGAAAAAGTGTACAGAATTCTGTCTTGAAAAATAACAAAATCCAAACAAATGTCTGGCAAATTATTTGATCAGAATGGGGTACTGGAAACGTAAAATAAATAAAAAAATCTTTTACATTTAGGATTGTTTAACCATATACGATTTGATTAAACAAAGGGCTTACATATATGCTTACATCTCATTGAAATTAATAGGACTTACGCACCCCCGCTATATACATTGTTCTAGCCCTGCTGCCCAGGAGATAGTGGGGTTTTTATGGATTTTGCTGTGCAATTAGATCTAAAAAACTCAACCCAATTTAAATCCTTGCAACATTCTTTTGTTTAAAAAGAGTGTTTAAAAATACCCTAAATATACCAAATGTTGCCAGGTGCCTAGCCCCATGCCTACATTTGTAGCTGTGTAGGGTAATTCAAAATGAAAGAGAAGTCAGTGGCAATTGCATTTTAGCAGTGAACAGTGAAGCTTAGAGGAAATCACCGGGGCCAATTCTCCCCACAGTTACCCCCATGTACTTCTAAATGGTGTACATGTTCACCTGCCTGGCAGGTACTAGGACTGCCAGAATATAAATGCTGTATCAAATGTGGTCTATTAGTAAACTATGCCATCTAAGCAGAGAGAGTCACACATTTCCTTTCAATTCTACAGCTTAGAAAACATCTGCAGGACAAACTCCTGGCAAATGTTAGTCAGGTTGCTTAATGAATTACTGGAAGGTGCTCAGAGACTATGGTATTGGTCCCCAAGTTTTTCAGATTGGTACTCTCTGCCCCTGCCATGGTGCTATGGCTCATGGGGGCAGGGGAGGGTGGCAGAGGGATGAAGCCAAAGGTAATGAAACTGAGGCTGGGACTGCAGGTTGAGGTTGTCACCCTGTGTGCTGAACATACCATTGAGCCCACATATAGTTTCTCTAGGGTGCCCCACCACCAGAAGCTCTGGTCTATCCCAGGAATGGCACAGAGTTGGGGAAAACAGCCCTCCAGCAGAGTAACACAGATACTGAACCAGCTCAGCTCTGGGAGGCCTCAATGATAAGAGCTTGCCAGCATCTAAGAGCACAGCCCTCAAAAGGGACCAAATGCCCATATAAATTCATCTTTCTCTGTACAAAAGTTTTACACGGAGAAAGCTTCTAAAGATGTTCACCCCCTTTACAAATGAAAGAGAGATATGCACAGCTGTGGCTCCCTCCTCCTCTAGGTAACAATTATTTACACTGGGCTTGATAATAAACAAAAGTGTTTTTATTAAGTATAAAAAGTAGGGTTTAAGTGATTGCAAGTGAAAAGAAAGAGATCAAAGTAAGTTACTAAGCCAAAATAAACAAAACACGCCAATTAAGCTTAATACACTAAGAGAGATTGTTATAAATATATTTCTCATCCCTCAGCTTGTTCCAGATAAATTCCTTCAAATCAGAGCTGACCTTTTCTCTGGCTTGGGTCTAAGACAGTGGTTCTCAACTTGTTTCAGTCCACGGACCACCAGGCCAATCAAAAAATTTTCATGGACCACCTCCAGCACATGTAGCACAGGACGAACGACACAGCAACTGCTCAGCACGACGGCGGCAGCTACACTGACGCTCAGAGCCTCAGACAGAAGTTACTGGCAACACAATGCGGTTGCGTCCTAGGTGACGCTGTGGATAATATGCTGCGTGCTTGTGAACATGACGTAAAACAGCCTAACGGCGGCACCTGCTCATGCCGTGTGACTTTAGACAATGTTCCTGTGGACCACCGAAAAAGTCACCATGGACCAATTGAGAACCACAGGTCTAAGAGCTTCTTATGTATTCTCTTAGGGTGAAGAGGCAGTTTTCAAAAGGCAGCTGAAGATGATGTTGATTGCTTTCCATTCCTTAAATAGAATTTCTCCTGGGGAGGAGTCCTTTGTTTAACTCTCTCCATCCCCATAGAAAAATACCAGATTCCAAATGGATTCTAGCACCAGGTAGTGTGATCACATATCTCTGTCAGACCAACCAGTTTGGGCTTACAGGAAAAATAAAGATATTCACAGATCATTGTCTTGAGCACTGGGCCATTAAGTCCCTTAAGCACCACTAATGATTCTCACTAGAAAATCTAGATTAATAAGCAAGTTTACACTTCATATTTCTAATGTCACATATAAGAATGTTACGTGCACACAAATAGAAATACACATTCAGGGGATCACAGGCTCTTGAATGATAGGTTACTCAACCTGTTTTGCATAAAGCACATTTGAGTTATTCATATTCATATTTAAAATATATTTCCATAAAAATATGGGATCATAGTGTCACAGCTGGCTCTTAGAACAGAGCTGAAGCCAGAAGCCAAGGTTGGGGGAAGGCCCAGGGCTAGGACGGGCTGTACACAGAGCTGCTGCTCGACCCCAGCTAGGGGCTGAGACTATGGGAGGCATCAGGCATACGACTGGGAACTAGGGCCACAGATGGGGGCAGGCCTGGAGTAGAATTGGGAGTGAGTAGTGCACAAAAGAACCTATGTAGACTTGGGTGTTCCTATTGCCTTAAATCCCCACTTTGTCAGTCATGTGTCTGAATACCCTGTTGGGAGTTGTTTAGCTACTACAATAATGAGGGTAATATAAGAAAAAAACCTGTGTACAATAAAAGAGTGATAATGAAGTTATTATGCAAATGAGGGTCTGATTGTAATTTACTCTAAGGTTTTTTTTACATTGTTTTGGCCTATAACACCTGTAATGTGTCCCCCTTCTTACTTGTTGAAGGATATCCTTTAAGTGCTGTACCATGACTTGGACTACACAGCCAAACAGTGGTGTCAGCAGTAGTAGTAGGACCATCCCTCACATCCCTGAGTGGGCTACCCATGCCTTTGGTCCAGGAATGTAGGAGTAAGTCGGGGAGTGCTACTCCCAGCCCAAGAGCACAGGGAGCGGGTGGAACATTGGCTCTGGCCCCCTATGCACTAGCCAGCGCACCTGTGGGGTGTGCATCCTAATTTTCTGCTGGCAGCAAATTATTAGACATATACACCCAGGTGCAAGACAGAAGCAGAGAGAGGGAATTATGCCTGAGAATCACTGAATTGTGCCTCTGAGCCACAGTGCCTCCCTAGGCGACTCTGTGTGTGTGAACACAGAGAGAGAGAGAGAGAGTGTGTGTGTGTGTGTGTGTGTGAGTGTGTGTGTGTGTGTGTGTGTGTGTGCATTGAAACTTCTGGACTCAGCTATTGCTCAGTTCTGTTCTCAAAGGCACAGTCCAGCTCTGTCTGTTTAAAGAATTAATTTTCAAGACATGGTCCAAGCAGCCAAGCATGTGCCCTATCAGCCCTAACATCTACAGAATCCAAAAGGGGAGTCAAAACTTTAGCTTGCCTGTGAATGATACAGTCTGAAGTATCTATGCAATTAGCAGCTGGGAGATAAAAAAAAAAATAGTCAGAATATGAGAGTGTGCGTGTGGCGGGGGGGGGGGGGGGGGAGGGGGCGGGGCGGGGCGGGGGAAGGCCGGAAAACTAGACGTTACAAAAGCACTAGGAAAAATATCATTATGAATGCTCAATTTAAACTGAATATTGTTTAAAATGCATGGGTGGAGGCAAAAACATGCAAGGAACATCTGTTCCCATTGAATCCCATCCCTTTTGTTTTAGCAGCAGCATAAGTTTCAAGAGACATGGGGGTTTTTTAGCTTAGATTTTTTTTTATTTACCTATCTTTATTTATAGTATGGTTAACCTCATTTAGGGTTATTACCTTGATTTATCATATTGTATATGCTGACATGATATTTTGTTTGTATAAAAGCTAGATAGCTGAGTTGCACACTTGAGTTGCTCTGTTGCTATGAGGAGTAGCAGATGTTAAATTGTTTTCATTTCCACTCCTCAGTGGACAATAAGTAATGTCTGATCACACCTCTGTTTTGTGAGCAGGTGGCCCAGTATTCTAAGTGGGGGGTTCAGGCAGAACAAAGTACAGTACAGAGTCAGGAGAATATCTCCTATGGCTTTTATACAGCTTTAACTACAGCATTGATCACACCAATTTGCACATTGTTTAGACCCTTTTAAAGATTTCCACTAGGGAGAGTTCTCTTGCCAAGCCTCCTTGTGCAATTTTCACACAATATTTCTCCTTCCCAGGGCTCAGTTCTGGAAGACCCTGAAGACTCTAGTGAGTTATTTAGCATCCTTAACTCCTATGCACTGGGGACTGAGAGCACTTTGCAGAACTGGTTTGGAAACAATTTTTCCTCCAATGAACATTTTTGGTGAAAGTACGAAAATGATCATTTTTCATCAAAGATTTCCCACAAAAAACTGTTGACAACAAATCCCTATTGTTACAGAAAAATAGTTAGGCAACTCTAGTGCTTAGGGACTCTTAATTTTTGTAGCCATTACATAGTAAGCACTCTGTCCAAAGGAGTACAACTCTCAATGTATTCCAGTGGCGTAGCCAGAAGGGCCCACTTGGGTAGGTCCTGATTTCGGGTGGGTGGGGAAGAATGGGGGCAGGAGCGAGATGAGAGGCATAGGGGGTTAAGCTCTAATCCTGCTCCTTGGCCAAAGTGCTAGGATGGAGCAGGAGACACCCTGGCCTCATTCCCTGGTGTTTTGGCTGGAGCAGAGTAGGGGACACTCCAGCACCCCAGTCCCGCACCCCAGCCAGAGCAGAGTGGAGTAAGCCTTGGGTCCACTCCCCAGCTGGAGCACTGGGCTGGCTGAGCCTGGATAAAAGTGGGTGGCCATGGCCTACTCAGGCCCACCCATGGGTACAACCTGATGTATCCCCAAACTAACTCAAAACTTGTTCATATTGTTCCCTATCAATTCTCTTTCCAAATACTGGGCCAGATCCCCACCTGGTTTAGATCTGATTTACACCAGTTGAAAAACTAATCCATTGTCATGACTTGATCCCACATAGTCTAGTCTAGGGCTAATCTGCACTGTGCATTCGTCCACACCAGAGGGATGTAAATTTGAGTGTGTACTAGGGTGTTGCACCCTAATTGGCCCGTGTAGACTGCTGGTGCCCACTAAAAGTTTTTCTTGTGTGTGTTAATGCCATCCCATTTCATATATGAGCACTAGGGGACTTTTAATACACACCAGTATGGTCCACAAAGGCCAGTTTGTGTGCACTGTAGAATTTACAACTCTGTGCTGAGCAGTAATACACCATGTAGACAAGCCTTGAACTACTCAAAAAGGAGCACCATTTCAAAATGGTGTTAACATCAGTAGCTCACGGGAATTTCTCCTGATTTACACAGTATAACTAAGAGCAAACTCAAGCCTTAAGTCACCATCGAACTCTCTTGCTGCTCCAGTTTTTAGAGCAGACCTGCCTTCTTTGCTCTGGCCTAGATTACAGTGGTTCTTTTTTGGCCTTTTTACAATTTGAAAAGGATAGCCTTTGATCTCTTCAGGAGAGCAGAAAGGTCCAGGATGTTATGATAGGGAAATCATTTTAAACCAATGGGTCAGCAGAATATTTTTAGGTACTGGTGCTATTAAAAATATAGCACGCATATATTGAAAGTAGACAAGCCTGAAAGACTAGGTTTTCCTCAGCTGAATAACAGAATACTAGTAATCAGTCATTCTGTGGCCTTGTTTGGTTTCAGAAAAATTGCATGTGTCATGTAGATACAAAAATAGGGGTTACAAGAAACTAGTTTATTTTATTACATCCCCTGGAATAAAAATGCCTGTGAAGAAAGATTATATTCAAATCCCTGACCTACATCCATTGTCTTACAACCAAGATGCATTTTTACAGACATGGCTATTTTAAATTACTCCATTTTGTGAATTCATCTTCACACACAGGTGTGTGCAGACTAATGAGACATGCAAGGAAGATGGATCCATTTCCCTAGGATCCTCAGAAGACATTCTCCAAAGCAATCCATTAGCTGAGAAACATCTGAAAAAGGGTGGTTTCCCTCAGAGCCATGCCTAATGAAAATGGTTAGCTTTCAAAGGAGGCAAACATTATTATTATTAAAGAAAGAATGCAATCCACAAAATATTTTGTGGTCTGGCATTTGTTACATCAGCTATTTCATGTGGTTCAGCCCTGTGGCTATTAAAATATTTGTTGCACCTGCCAGTCAGCAAGTAATCTTGTGGTTGAAGGTGCTGTGTTTTCATCTTCTTTTTCCTACCATACTGTTCATTGAGCTCTCTGCACTTTTCAAAGGCCCTTCATCTTCTTGCTCTGACCTTAAAATAAGACACAGAAGGAGCCATCTCAAACTGAGAGGTTTCATTTCTACTGTTGGACCTGATCCAATGCCCATTGAAGTCAATGTCTTTCCACTGACTGCAAGGGATGCTGAATCAGACCACTAACAGTTTAATATTGGTTATAGTTTGTCTTCAATATTCTCATGACAGGCTCTGGATTTATAAAATAATTAGTGCAAGATTCAACCCTGTGCTGGAGGCCACACAAGGCCCTATTTTGAGGACTTAAGTAACCCATGGGCCTTCTGCTGTTCCTCTGCAGATGGGCCATTTCCACTCTTACAGCTGAACTTAACCAAAAAACAGAAATAAAAAACAAACAACCTCCCCAAAAACCCTGCAAAACAAAACAAAAGAAGAGCTACACTGAAATACAAGATTTACATTTAGAACCACAAATTTCCGGTACTTCCAATTAAAATTCTATATATCACACCACAAGCTCTGATCTTAGTTTTTAGTTTTATTCTTAATTCTTTTGGTCCACTGACTTCAGTGGAATTAATCCAGATTGGCCTCAATATAAATGAGCACAGAATTTGGCTTTCTTTTTCACTATACCTGAGAAGAATTCAGCGCTTAATTTGTAATGAAAGAGGTACTTGGTGCTTGAGCACATTTTGTACATTAATAAATGATACCGTAAGCTGGGCTACGATCTGCCAAGCCTAGTTGTGCAGGGGCTTAGCCTTGGCAGGCCCTGGTACAAATTCAGCACTGGAAGAGCCATATCATCTGAAGAACTTGTATTGTTCCCAGTGTTCCCTCATTATAAACCCACCACCCTCTTGTATCTTGATAGCACTGCAGTCCAATCAGACAACGTACCGGGTCAACAAAGCTAAATAGAAACCTAATAGATAGTAAACCCCACTCTTTTTTTTTTTTTTTGGCATGTACCTTGGTTTAAAAAATAGGAACAAATCCAGCTCCCACTGTGACCATATTCTGCTGTCAGTTATACCCAGGCATATCCAGAGCAACTCTGTTCACTTCAGTGGAGTTGCTCTACATTTACACAGGTGTAAGTTGGCAGAATTTGCCCATTGAGGTCAATGGAAACTTAGACATGTCGTTGTTTCTAGGTTTCGCTAAATGTTACAATCGGTCTCCATTTTATATGTCTGAGGATGGGGCGGGGTGTGTGGATAAGATGCTGAGAAAAGGGAAGAAATGAAAGGAATCATCACAGAAAGCCAAGATAGCTTGAAAGCAACATCTTGATGTTCTATTGGAACAATAAATGAAAACCTTTCTCCAGCAAAACGTTGGCTCCCTAAAGTCAAACTAGAAGCCTTGCATATTTATCCCTAGAAACAATGTCGTGGGGAAAATGTTAATGATTTTTTAATAATGCTTTATTTGACAGGAAACAATTTTACAAGTATTCTTTACTTCCAGAGCAATTATTGACCATTTAATGATATGGTGAGTAGCATGTATTGGCATAATATGTATGTGGGTAAGTACCATATAATCACCAAGTAAATTTGTCATTATTTTTGCCTTAAAAACCTGCATACATGTTAGATGATATTTTTGGGCTTGCTTTGTGTAATTACTACTATACTCAGCAGAAGCATGTAATTACTATGCCGTTGCACTCGGAGTATATAGTTACTCTTTTTGGTACACATTCTGCTCTTCCTATTCTGTTATGCCAAGATCCAACCAAATTTATTCAAGAAGCCCTGGATGTTATTGGCCCCCTCAAGATAACACTTCATCTTCTTCAGCCTTCACCTTTTCTGAGAGCAGGCTACTGAAACATTGTGTCCCATATTAAAAAGGATATTGGAAAAAACTGGAGAGCAAGTATAAAAGAGCCACAAACATGATTCAAAGGCTGGAAAATATGCCTAATAAGGAAAGACTTCAGAAGTTCAATCTGCTTAATTTATCAGAAAGAATATTAATAGGCGACTTGAGTACACTGTGTAAATACAACTTCAAAAAGAGAAAACATCAGGCACTAAATCGCTCTTTAATCTAGTGGAGAAAGGCATAACAAGAATCAATAGCTGGAAATTAAAGGCAAAGAAATTCAAATGGGTTATATGGCTCACATTTTTTTTTACCAGTGAGAGTGAATAACCATTGGAACAAACTGCTGAGGGAAGTGATAGATTCTCCATCTCTTGATGTTTTCAGATCAAGACTGGACACTTTTTTGGAAGATATACTTTTGCCAAACAGAAATTATTGGGCTTAAGGGAAACCAGGTGAAATGCTATGGCCAGTGATGTGAAGGAGGTTAGACTAGATGATCTAAGGTCCCTTTCTGGCTTTCACCTCTCAGAATCTATAAGTGTTGGAAATTTATAGGAAAGTAAAGTTAGCTGATCTGAAATTGGGGTTTGTTTGCTCTAGATTGTGTGCTGTACCATACAGGTGTAATCGAGTCGTCATTGGACTTAAGGCCATTCTGATTCTAGGGTAACTCTATTATTATCCCTGGACTTATTATTCTGGTTTTACACAGGTTGACTGAACTCAAAACCAGACACGCTGGAGGCCAAGTGGCCTTTCTGAGGGTGCTCAGGATGTGCAAGAAGCACTGCACAACAGCAGCCTCTGTACACTGGGGAACATAGGCACTACTTGCTTCTGCTTCCAAGGGAATGGGAGACACTGGGAAAGAGGCAACAGGAGCACAGAAGGATGAGGAGATGACATGATATAACTCAGCCCCCAGCCCTTTCTGCAAATGGCCTGGGGAGTAAGGCTGGTTCTCTGTGGAATTGCTCACCTCACTGCACAAAGCAGAGCCCCAAAAGAAATTGTGTCTGCCTAGGCATTACTTCCCTCATGCTCCTCATTCCACATGAGGGGCGAGGCAGTGGCATAAGTGCCACAGTTTATTTAATCTACACATGGGCTTGTGTACACTTGTAATGCTACACCAGCACTGCTTGTACTTCAGTGTCAATGCTACTTTCCCTTTTGGATGGGGTTTTCCTGTCTGAGTAGGTAACCCACCTCTCTGAGAAAGGATAACTAGGTCAATGGAAAAATTCTTCTCTCAGCCTAGCTTTGTCTGTGCTGGGGGTTCAGTCAGCTTAACCATGTTGCTGGGTGTGTGTGTGAGGGTGTCGATTTTTCACACCCCTGAGCAAAATAGCTGGATCAACCTAACTTTTTAGTGTAGACCAGGCTGAAATGTAGGGAAGAAGGTAAAGGCAATTTCTGGGCTGAGTGTGTGAGTGAATTACTTGGGAATATTATTTTTTGGACATAAACACTACAATTGCTGCCATTATTTATAGCCAAACAGGGACAGAGACATACCAAAGTCCCAGGCTTGGATAGGATATTTGGATACTCCTCTAGAGAACACTCTGAGTAGTGAAGCAGAAAAATATTTTGCCAGGATCATACCTGTTCGGTAAAGTCATCGTTTTCTACCAGTTACAAAGCTCTAATGGCCCATTAAACTCTTCCAGTGGGGAAAGGAATCATTATAATTACAAGAATCAGGATCAATAGTCATCCTTCTAAGAACTTCTGAGATGGGGGACTGAACTTTACTATTCTTTGTTCAGCAAGGCTCTGGGAGCCTCTTTCCACAGAGGATCTACAGCACTGTTTTGTTTTTTTTCCTTCCAAGATTCATCCAGGAGTTCTCCTCAGCACATCTGGACTCCCCTTATTGTGATGGGCATAATATTTGATTGACATTATTTTTTTTCCTATTGTGAACAATTGGTCAGTCGTCACTATGTGAGGAAAATCAGAGTCACTTATCTGTTTTGCCAGTGACGCTCTCTTGCTAAGGGTGTTTCTACTGTACTATACCCTGCTCATATTCACATTAATGTCCATCAGTATTGACAGGCTGGTATCGAATTTGGTGAGTTAGTTTTTTTGGTGGCACCTACTATGCCCTATCCTGGCAGCTTCTTTTGCCAAGTCCCCGATGCTTGAGTTTCTGATGTCTTTCCTGCATGTGGTTGCGCTGCAAATTTAGAACTTGATGCTCTCTGTGTCTCTACATAGCTGGCTCTGGGTCACTGCAATGTTTGTTTGGCTTTCTTAATCTGAAGACCATTATATGAGGAAACAATTACTTACTTTTCCTCCCTCCTCCCATTTATATTCTGTTGTCTAGGGATCTCTGAGGGAATGTTAATTAGGTCAGATCCAGTTCAATTTTAATAAATACTATAAGACCTTGAGAGAGAAAGTCAGTTTTTTTGCATGATCCCACCAACAAATCAGAGATTTATAAACGATTATTGCCTGTCAAAAAGTATTCTGTATAACCATTATAAACAATACTAATTTATCACCGCTAAGCTGCTCACATTGGTTATTTCAATTGGAAATGTTTTGCCAACTCCAACCAAAGGGTGACTTAATAAACCTGAAACTAGTGACAGGAGGCATGGCAGCTCATGCAGGCTAAATTGCTTTGCATTTGCTTTAGTTCCCCACTTGCATAGCTTTGATTCAGGATAATACTGTCAAGTACTTCCATAGCATTGGGAGATTAAGGCTATGTCTACACTACAGGGTTTTTGTGCAATAACGGCTGTTTTTGCGCAAAAACCCGCAGAGAGTCCACACCTCAAGTGTATTTTTGCACAAGAAAATTTACAGTAGAATGGCAGAACAGAGGGCTTTTTGCGGTATAGGTATACCTCTTTCTAGAAGGAATAACTCCTTTTTGCTCAAGAGTTCTTGCGCAAAAAGGTGTGTGTGGATGCTCAACAGGCGTTTCTTGCGCCAAAAGAGCCTATTGGAAAAAGCACAGGTGCTCTGATGGCCATTCTGTTAATGGCAATCAGAACTTTATTACGCAAGAGTGTCCATGCAGTGTGGACGCTCTCTTGCGCCAAAATTACATCACTTTTGTGATGCACTTTTGTAGTGTGGACGTGCTCTTGCACAAGAAGTTTCCATGGAAGATCTCTTCTGCAAAAAGCATCTTGTGCAAAAAGCCTGCAGTGTAGACATAGCCTAAGTGAACAACATCACCAGTCTGAGTATGATCTTCCTGAAAAATTCAAGATTAAACATAGTCTGTTTTCTGGGCTGGTTTATAAAGTATAATTAATATCAGATTAGTTCAGGATGCTTCTTTGTCTATCTAGAATAGCAGCTATTTATGATAACCATATAAAGTCAAACACAGGACATGATTTCCTTCTCCCACTGGTAGTTAGTCAGGAATAACACAGCTTGGCAAGGGCCCAGTTCAAGAGTGATACAAGTCAGAGCAGAATGAAGCCATCACCTTTATTCGTGAGAAAATATGAACAACCCAAATGCATGAAATATTTGCAAATATGACTCAAGGGACTCATCATGGTGACAAAGGGACCATATGTCGTGATTTACAGTGGTCAGTGGTAGATGTTAAATGCCACCATTTTAGTTTGGTAGCACATTATTTCAGACACAAGGTATTCACTTTGCCCAGGTGTCAATGACCATGAGGATCCAGGGAATGGAGAATCAGGCCTAGGGCAGAGGTGGGCAACCTGTGGCTTGCAGGCAGCATGCATCTCCTCAGGGAAATTGTGGGCTGCAAGACATTTTACTGACATGGAGTGTGTGCAGGCACTGCCCCACCCCCAGTCCCAGCAGCTCCCAAGAGCCATGGTTCTGTGTTCCTGGCCAATGGAAGCTCTGAGGGTAGTGCCTGCAGGTAAAGGGGCCACAGGGACATGCTGGTCTCCACTTCCCACAGCTCCCATTGGCCAGGAACAGAGAACAGCAGCCTCTAGGAGCTGCAGTGGGTGGTGCCTGCGGATGGTCAATGTCAGCAAAATGTCTCACGGCCCTCAATCAGATGACCTTGAGGAGATGCATGCCGCCCCTGGGCCGTGGGTTGCCCACCTCTGCCCTAGGATGAGTCTGGTTAGTAGTGACTGAGAGTCAATATTACCTGACAGTTCAGATACCTGAGGAAATCTACCTTGGTAAGTGTGGGAGTTGAAAAGAGAGGTTCAGAGATTTGAGGCAGCTCCCACTGGACAAGTAGACTTACACATAACTATACTACCAAAATCAGAATTGGAGAGTGCCAAAAGCTGGAGGAGAACTGAGAACAAAAGAATGTTGAAAGGCAAAGGCACCATGCTAGAGAGAGGGCTGTGAGTGTTCAGGAGGGCCGTGAGAAGGAGGATTCACAGAGAGCTGTAGTCAGAGAAGCTTGGTCAGGACTCTGCAGCCTGGCGAGCATAGGAAAATGTTCATGTAAAGTGCAGAGCTGCAGGTTCCTCTTGCCAACTTTTATCCTTGTTTCTCTTCTCAAAATAGTTACTTGTTAGAACAAGCTTCTTGCCAGGGTGTCACAATTGAGATATTTGCTCCAGCTCCCGGCTGCAATGCCTCCAACTTAGCCAGGCCGTGTAACTCTTCAGTTCCCCTCCTCCCCAGTCTATGTAGCAGAAAACACAGGTCACCTCTGCACAACACAATACCAAACTTGGTCTCGCTCCCTCTCTGGGTGTCCCCTTTGTGCAACGATGCACCCTATAGATGTCAACAGAGAACTGGCATCCATTCAACACATCATTTATGAACATATATGTGGATGCTCTTCGGGGTACCATTTTTTTAGGCCCATCCTAAAATGGTGCAGCTTGTTCAGGCCCTGTGCTGGCCAAAACTAGGCTAGTGCCACCCAGTGGTGCATCGGGATGCTTTGCAGAGCTTCTGTGGGCCTGAAGTGCAGAGGATATGAATATGTTACAGTATTACCTATTGAGCTTGAGCTCAAACTGCAGAAGCTCATGCTTTAGCTCAAGGTCCCTGGTTTAATGCCAAGTGTCTCAAACAAGATGGCACCTACTTGCATCTGACATTAAAAAGCTACAGGCTCTGACTCTAGTATCTAACATTGTTTATCTCCCAAGTGCTGGCACCCAGCTCCTTGTTTCAGCTCCTTACATTAGTGAGCTACTGCAGTAACTCTTCTATCCGGGAATGGTGGCACAGCAGAACAGCATCTATTTAGATAAACTCTCATGTTATGTGCCATAAGGGCAAAAGTGTTCATCTTAGGAAGGCAAACCATGGACAGACTTGACACAAATAAATAGAAACCATCTTGGTTGTCCATATGGGTGTGGCTGTATTAAAGGAGGGGGGAATGAACTGAAAAGGGGCAAATAAACCTCTGCGAATTCAGGCCCTTCCCCTGATTCAGCATTTTTAGACTTCAGTGGGACTAGACCAGTGCTGAAATTTAGGCATGTGCTTAAGTACCTTACTGAATTATTCCCATGCAAATTGGAAAGCTTCCAGCCAAATCAGTATACAGTTACCACATCTTAAGGTAAAATTCCCCTAGGCAAAGCAACATATAGGTCTTAAATGGAATTTAATTGATGCATAGGACAAGTGAGTAGGTGGCATTATAACACAAGAACTGCACTGGATCTCTCATATCTATTATATATTTTAGAGAGTTTGTCTGTCTGTTTGATTAAGAACTCTTCCTTAAACGGTAAGAGCTAGGATCACCAAATTTGTTAGGCAGCTTCCTTTTATCCTAACTTAAAGCAAGGTCAGGGTTTGGTTGTGTCAAGGAAAACAGGATGTGCCTGGCATGGAATTGCTTCTGATAACCAAACTGACATACCTGAGTGAATGCTGAAAGAGTCTGAACCAAGATGAGTCAGAAAAATAGGATGAATCTGCAACAGGATTGCTTCTCAATAAACCTTACAGAAAAGAGATAAAACAGAAAAAAATGGAGTAGCGCTCTCTTTTGGCACAGCTAAATCAATGCTTAAGGTTTGAAAACTAGAAGAAAATATTATTGGAAACCAAATTGACTATAGTCCTTTTTTTGGTTAAAACATGGTGAATTACAAGTATTTATAGGGATGAAGAAAAATACACTTGATGGAATTCCCATTTAAAAAAAATCCTTTAAAAAAACCCTTAATTGAATTATGGTTCTGAACAATATCTGGTAAATCTGCTAGTATTAAATATGCCACATTTGTTCAGTGTCTCTGTTAAAAAGTCAATATTTACCCAAATAGCCATCTGTGATACCTTAGTTATTTCCTAATCCAAATCAAGGTAGATACTGCCATAACTTAGAAAACATTGTCTGATAAACTAGGAGTGAATGCTGATGCCTTAATGAGACTAGTCCATATATTGCAATGCTTTCTATTTTGGCATTTAGTATGTCTGCTCCAGAGTAATACTACGAGGAACAAAGCAGAGAATCCTTTTGCTTAAGCAATTTTTCTTCCTATCTAATACAATTACATCATTAATAATTTTCATGTCTATTACAGTAGTGCCCGAGGGACAACCAAAAATAGAGCCCCACTGCGCTAGGTGCTGAACAGAGTAGTCAATGGTCCTTGCCCTGAACGGATAAGACAGATGCAGGGTGGAGGACAGGATAGATAAATACATAGACAGAATGTACAGTGTGATGGCAGTAAAGGTCTTGTTAGTTCCATGATTTTTGGGGGGCTGGGTGGATTTTGTTTAGAAAGGGATCAGCTCATAGAGAGAAAAAGAAAGGCAATGAAGATGAGGAGGGCAGGGCAGGGGACCCCCACATCCTAGCTAAGCACTTAACCAAACCGAGGGGGAGGGGAGAAATGATCAAAGTGGCATCACCTCCATGCCTTCAAATGGCCTCCAATCTAGTAAGCACACTCAGTGTACTCAGTGTACACACACATAGAAAGTGTTCCTGCCCTGGAATTTAAATCAGTGAGACAGGCAAAGGGGATGGGGGCAAGAAGAATTATTTTCATCCCTGTTTTACAAATGGGGGGCTGAGGCCCAGAGAGATTAAGTGAACTGCCCCAAAATCACATCGGAATCTATGACTGAGTCAGGAATTCAACCTGGAGTTCCCCTCTGAGTCCTTGCCCATGACACCATCCTGCCTCGCAAGCCACTTTTACCTCAGCTGTGTAAACAACAGAGCACTGCCAACCTGGCACACAGGGAACAAAGGGGGCAAACGCTCCCTTGTGACTAGAACATAGTCTATAGCAGCTTGCCTAAACTGGAACTTGTAGCAATAACCCCTTTGCATGCGCATGTGCAAAATTACCACACACACCCCAGCCAAGCACATCACTTGTTGTGCAGCGTGTTTGGCAAGGCCACCGTCAGCAGTTACACCAGAGAAAGCCGCACAATGCTATGGAAAGTCTGACGCCTTGACAAACAGAGCACCTACGTGCAAACTCTGTCTCCTCTGAAAGGCCAGAAAATTAGTCAAACATATGGCCCTCTCTGCATGCACAGGCCTGTCTCGCCTTTCGCACAAAGCTCATGGGGAAACACAGATTTGGTTCCTCTAAAAAATGCAATCAGTTGGTGTCATTTATTGTCTTCAGCGAAAGCTGGTTATTTACTGAAAGGCATTCCCTTGGGAAGAAAAACAACACTGAATTCCTTGCCCTCTAGTTGCTGTGTGGGCCTGCCTTGTACCACTGACAGTGCCAAATGGGTCATGTGATTTTAGATTCACAGCCGCAGTATGTGTTCGGTTGCATCACGAGGAGGCGCTTGTCTAACACAGCACTGGTGTAGTCACCGCCTCCAGCCCTTACTCATGGAGAATATGTGGCTTGACAGATCATGTGTTTCTAAGATGGGAATAACTAAGTGCCAAGCTGCAAGAACAAAGCAAAACCCTTGTGCCTGAGTGATCCCAACAAACACTGAAGCTGCTGGACAAGGGCCATTGTTGCTCTAGGGTCCCATAGCACCAACAAAGCAGGCCTAAGTTGGCCATGAGGAACGACCTTTGTGCGTGGGATCCCTACCCCAGCTCAGATTCAGAGTTGACCCTGCCACTTCCACACCATCTCCACAGAAGCCTGTGGGCAATACTGGGGAGGGAGCAGACAGAGTGGGGGTAGGCAGAGGGATATAGCCTGAGGGGGTCCTTCACTCACAGTGGTGATTCTGCACTTCCACAGTGGCCCAGAGGAGCTATTGGAACAAGGGTATTAGGATGAATGAACTGGTTCTTTGCAGTCTCTGAATAGGGGAGACATAAACCACCTCACCTCTGTCCATCAGTACAGGCGCGGGGATGAATGTGCCTTACTAGGAGCTGAAGTCACTCAGGACCTTGCATGATGTAACCTCAGAGGATCAGGCTCAAGGCACATAAAAGTCATGCCACTTTTTAAAAACTGTCTGCAATATCCCCCCCCCCGATTCCTTTGCTGTGAACCCCAGCATCTCTGGTGGGTACGTCAGGCCTTTAATCCCCTTTCAATAAATGTATTGCTGTTTGGAATACAGTGCACAAGATGGAGGTAGGCTTAGTCAGCCTAATATGGGTAAAGCTGCATAATTATAGGTACAATATTAGACCTGGCAGGCAGATGAAATGAAAGTAGGTTGTCACACACACAAGCCAGACTGATTCAGAGAAATGTCAAATCAAAGCTGTCAAATCAGACATGAAGCAGTGGCTTTCCAAAACAGTGCATAGCAGCCAATATAAGATAAAGTCATCAGCTGCAAAAGGACTTTTGTGTGTGTGGCCATTTGGGTCACAGCTGTAAGTGATCTGCACTCTACTACAAAACATCAGATCTTGACTGAAGTGATTTTCTGCTAGGGCAGTGTTTCTCAACTTACAGGGGGGTCGCAGCTGCTGGCGTCTTTCGCCCCACTTCCGGGGATTCCAGAAGTGTGCTCCCCTCCCATGGGCACGCTGCGGGAGGGGGTGCCAGCCCCGGAGGAGGAGCACGGTGCTGGTGGCTTCCCTGCAGCACAGTGACTGCAGGAGGGGTGAGTCAAATTTTTTTTTTTTTTTTGCTTAACAACTTTCCTTGGCTCCCTTTTTTTTGCTCAACAATTTTGGTGGGGGGGTCACACAAATTCAATGAGCATTTTAGGGGGTCATGGTATCAAAAAGTTTGAGAACCCCTGTGCTAGGGGATTCAGGTAGGAAGTATGATAGAAATACCACTACAGTGAGAAACCATGGTGATGAGTACAGCTGTGCATCTGCACAGCAGGGCTTAGCTCAATTTGCATAGCTTATTTTGAGTTATGTCAACTGCGTATCTTATTGGGAGAATCACCACAGCACTTATTTCGAAATAGAGCACTCTTCCTCTGACTTCCCTTACTCCTCGTACAATGAGGGTTACAGGAGTCAGAGTAAGAAGTCCTCCAGCTTGACAATATTTTGACATTATTTCGAAATAACTGCCTGCTGTGTAGACATGGACTCAGTTATTTCGAAATAACACTTGTTATTTCGAAACAATGTTGCTATGTAGACGTACCCCTAGAGAATATGCACCTGCCGCTGCTTCACTGCTGTCTTAATTCAGTTCCTCACTAGTGTTATTCCATTGACATCAACGGGGAGTTAAATTGCTGGAATAATGAGCTGCTGAATCACCTAATGCACCCAATGCCTCAATGCATGTAGCAATTTGGGTTCACTGACACTAGGATAAAACCTGTTATTTGCTTTTAGTTTATGTGGCTTCAGATCTAATGAGTGTTACTTTTAGAAAGGAAACAACTGAAAACACAGTTTGCCATGTTTTCTACCAGATCCCATCATTCCCTCCAGGGCACTGTCTTCTAGAACAAGTTTGCCAGAGTTTTTGTGAAAATCTGCTCAGGGTCTCAACCCATAGCTGTTCTTTTGGCCAACTTGGGCTGAAGTTTGTAGAAGATTTCTTGATGGTTTGGGGTGTGGTTATAAATGGTTCACATAGCTCTGCAGTCAACTAGTAGCTGCAGCTTATTCACATCAGGTGGAAATTAAGACATCCCTTTTCACCATTAGCTGATAAGATCAGGTAGGTGGAGAGCTTTGGAGGCAAGAACAAGTTGCTTGTCCTTGACCTATTGGAAAAGTGGAGGCAGTTAAGTGATTCAAAGAAGGGGTGCTGACATGATCAGATTGATGAACAAATAAAATGTTCTTACCATCATGTCTGGAGGGATGATGTGAGTATCAAAGAAGCAGCTACAGGAATCAAGAGGAGGAAATGAGGGCATAGGATGAATGTTTTCTCTGTCAAGATAGAAACTGTTAAGACTGATGGACGAGGAGCACCATGAGTTATACCCATTTATACCAGCAGAGAATGTATTGTTCTTACAGATGTGGAGGAAGACCTCCCTGCTAGATGATCTAAGACTGACCACTAGGTTTCTTTCAGTGCTGCTGTCTGGCACCATTATAAAATGTAATACATTGTGATAGCCTACCATTAAATCACTGAGGTTGAGGAATTCTCTAGAGCAGTGGTTCTCAAACTAAGGGTCAGGACCCCAAAGTGGGTTGCAAACTTATTTTAATGTGGTTCACCAGGGCTGGCTTAGACCTGCCAGGGCCAAAGCTGAAGCCTGAACCCTACTGCCCAGGGCTGACGTTGATGCCCTCAGTTACAGCCTTTGGGCTTTGGCTATGGCTTCCCAGCCTGGGGCAGAGGGGCTCAGGCTTTGGCTTTTGGCTCTCCCACTTGAATGGACTCAGGCTTCAGTCCCCCCTCCTGGGGTCATGTAGTAATTTTTGTTGTCAGAAGAGGGACATGAGCAATGCAATTTGAGAACCCCCACCCCAAAGCAGTGCTTTTCAAACTTTTTAGGCTGAGTACCCTTTCCAAATAATGTAGTCTGACATGTATCTCATCTGAGTTAGGGCTATAACACCTGTGATTAGATCGCCAAGTCTTATGAAATAAAACATACAGTCCACCATTACAGGGTTTTGTTTGCATGCCCCCTGACAAGAGCTCATACCTTAGGGGTATGTAAACCCCACTTTGAAATCAAGCAGGTAGCCAGAGAGATGTTACTGAGAGGCTATGATTTGGGTTCTCCTGGCCACGTAGCCACAACAGGAGTAGAAGTTGGCGCCATAGGGGGTGGAGGGGGGGGGTGAGCAGTTGGAGGAAATAGTAGATACTGGAGAGAAAACAGAAGCAGATGGCTTGGGCCTGTGGAGCTGTGAAAGAGAGACAGAGATATCTCTTGAGAGAGGGCAGAGATGCTAGGCTGGAGGTTTCTGTCTGCTTTCTGTGCGCTGCTCCTTACCACCCTTGCTTCTGGGAAGAGGACTCCTGTAGTTAGTAAATAAACAAATTACACAAAGAAAATATCCTGACTTTGCACCACCAATTTCTGCTCCAAATGGGAAACTGATCCATGAACCTCTCACAGTCTGCTGCCATGCAGCAGAGAGGTGCAAAGATTTGAAGGAAGAAATGCTGTTCCTAGAAGGGAACATGGGATGAAGTGTGCCTGGGTAAAGCCTATGTCACTATGCAAAATGGCCATTTAAAATACAATTTATCCCCCATCACAACTTTGTCAAATTTGACCCTAAAATTAGACTGGCCTTTCTGTGGAAGCGAAGGAAGAGAAATCGAGATATTGTGATTGTGGAGACTCTTAGGGCACACCTATACTTGCAGGAAGATTGATGCCGTGGCTTTCGATCTTCTGGCGTTCGATTTAGTGGGTCCAGTATATACCCGCTACATCAAATGCTGAGGGTGCCCATGTCGGCACAGGTATTCCTTGTTCCTGCGAGGAGTAAGGGAAGTCAACAGGAGTGTTTCTCCCATCAACCTCTCGCTGTGAGGACTGTGCCAAAGTTCAACTTAGGGTATGTTGACTCCAGCTATGTAATTTACATCACTGGAATTGTATACCTTAAGCCAACTTTCACTGTAGTGTAGACCTGCCCTTAGATACTAAGGTGGTGGGCACTGATATACAAAGATATGGATTAGCTAGAAGCGGCAGCATTTGGACATAGCTCAGAGGGAGAGAGAAGAGTCAAAGATGGCCCCTAGGCAAAGGATCTGAATGAGAGAGATCCTGGTGGTGGGTGTTCAACAGTTTCCCATGAAACAATGCCTTTAAAAACAAACCCTGCCTTTCTAAGGTAGAACTTCAAAGGCAAAGCAGAACATTTTGAATAATTTATAAATGTCTTTGCAATTTCCAAACTTGGACTGTTCCCAAGAAATCACTGGATTTCTATTTTAACCCTGACCTTTTGACTGATTAGTAATGTTCATGTCAATCTTCTGCCTTTAGATCCTGTAACTGTGTCCAGATCCCACAATGCTCCAAGATCGTGTTGCTGATGCTTGTGAAAAGTAAAGGGCTCATCAGAAGGCCCTGCATCATTTTGTTCACAGCTGCTCATGTCTTTTCTCTATTTCATTATGATGCCTTGAAATATCTGTGTTTATGTAAATGTTTTGGGTCCAATTCTTTTTTCATTTATGATTGGAAGTATTTTCCAGCAAAACCCATGGAATTACACTGGTGTAAAACTAGAAGAGTGGGAGAACCAAGTCTTTTGCTTTTAGGTTGGTATAATTCCCTTTTTCTTGACTTGATACATTTTTTTATATTCTATCTGGAAAGGATAGATTAGTAGTATGAGGGGGAAAAAACAGTTAACACACCTGCATTTTCTTTGGGACACATTTTGAGACTGTGAGCCCTTCATAATAAACTGTAGTTCCAAGTGATATACCATGTGTGTTTGTTCATCTCTGTGTGTGTGTCTCTCTCACACTCTTGCTGCTAGCTGGGACATTAAAAGTCAAATCTTGTCTACTCTGAAGGACAAAGACTTGAATGTTCTTCCTGTAAAAGAAAGTTTTCCCCAACATCCCTGGTCAATTTTTTCCTTTTTCTACTCTGTGCTGTGTACTGCAATCTGCAATGTTTGGTTGCCATCATCCATCCCCGAGATGGCTGCATTATAAAGGGATGTATTATATAGAACCAGGTTACCCATTTAATGTGGAAAAACCTGCAAGAGCGAGGAAAGCTCAGTAAGGTTTCCCCCTGCAGAATTCTCCCTAAGCTTTCCATCTGATGAGAGGTGCTAGGGAGACTGTAGAATGTGCATGTTCACATCTGCTCACTGGGGAAGAGCACCCATTTCTGCAGAGAGCCAGGAACCATCCCATAGTGACAGGCTCTGCTAACCATGCTCTACCTGCCAGCATGGCTCCTGCTTCTACTATTTCTCCTGGGATATTATTCCAAAGCTGAATACTCCTCGTGAAATGCGGGCTACAGGAGTTGGAGTAAGAAGTCCTCCAGCTCGCCATTATTTTGAAATAATGGCTTGCTGTGTAGACGCGCTCTTTCTTTCAGAATAATGTCAGTTATTCCGAAATAATGGTGCTGTGCAGACATGCTCTTACTGAACATTTTCTCTTGTCTCCGTTTCTTTCTGTAACTCTTAAATATAGCTCAGTAATTCTCTCTTTGCTGCTAATCTGGTGATATATGAGAATGAAAAGCAGATGCCTGAAGACTTTCTCATACCCGTCCAGGACATGGATGAGGGTGCTATTACCAAAGTCAGCAGGCCAGGTGGAGAAAATGAATAGTTTCTGGGACAGGGGTCTCAAACTCAATGTATCTTAGGGCCAGTGGCAGTCCTCAAATCCTTCTAGTGGGCCAGTGGGCACCTCCTTTGGGCAGGACACAGGAGAAGTGGGGGGTTTCTGTCATGTCTAGCGGCTAGCTTTGTTCCGCTGCCAGCATGCCCCCGTGGCCCGGGGAGGAGGTGTGTGCAAAGTGGAGAAGCAGGACATCTGGGCTGGCCTGGGAGATGTCAGGCTGCTGCATGGCTCCACTTTCCTGCATCTCCTGCCACCCTGGTGAGTGTGGAGGGGCTGCCCCCTGCTGCTGCCCCATGCCAGACCTCCTGATCCCCATTTTGTGGATCAGGAAGGTGACCCCAAGTCAAGCTTAAGATCAGGCCATTGCTCCAAAACCCTGTTCCTTGTTTGTCAGTCCCTGGAGAAACCACATTGAACTAGGCTATGCGAGGAGTTGGGAGGGGGGCGAGGGGGAACAACTGGCTTCTCTGGGGAAGTTACAATCTGAGTGAATTTGCCTAATTGCTCCCTGCTGTTCTCCTATTAACCCTTCCCAGGGAAATGGAATGTAATTCTGCAATAACACTCACACAACTGCATTTTTAATACAATGGACCCCAAAGGGGAACCCCAGAGTACTGGACACTTCCAGATCTGTACCGCAAGAGATTGTTACCTCCCTTCGCTGTGACCACTTTGTGTACGTAATCCCTAATTCAATAAGGTTTAATTTAATTCAATACAGTTCACTCAGGGTATTACAGGAAATTGTTTCACAGATGCACT
This sequence comes from Pelochelys cantorii, assembly GCA_032595735.1. Taxonomy (NCBI): domain Eukaryota; kingdom Metazoa; phylum Chordata; order Testudines; family Trionychidae; genus Pelochelys; species Pelochelys cantorii. The sequence goes on along the minus strand of CM064326.1, from coordinate 250,145,614 downwards.
TACAGAAACCATTCAGAATGGCTTTTTGCAGGTGAAGTAGGGTTCATGGAGGACAGCAGAGAGGAAGTGGAAGAAGATTTACAGACCTAGAGGTGTGAACTTGAAAGAAATGACATGAAAAATCAGTAGGAATAAAACAGGTGATTGGTCTGTAGCTGCAATGGTACCCTGCAGGAAAACAACAGGACTAAATTTGGTATGCCAGCCATACCAAAGGCACAGTGTGATGGGGTAAGATCCCCCCGCACTAGGCCAGAAGTGGTTAACTCCACTCTGAGGGCGAGGGAGGCCACACCCTTTGTAGCCTGCTGGGCATGCTCCCGCTGCTGGGGTATAAAAAAGGGCTACTCAGGGCAGATGGGGCTGACCATTGGAGGGGAAGGTGCTCAGGCAGGAGCTCTTGGAGAGCCCCTGCAACCAGAGCAACAGCCGCCACAGTTACAGCCGCAGCCACTGCTGGAGCAGCACCAGCCGCCGCAGCAGCTGCAGCTACAGCCGCAGCCACCACAACTACAGCCACCACAGCTACAACCACAGCCACTGCCAGGCCAGCACCAGCCGCCACAGCAGCCGCAGCTGCCTCCGGACCAGCACCAGCACCAGCAGCTGCAGCCACCGCCAGACCAGCACCAGCCGCCGCAGCAGCCACAGCTGCAGCGACAACGCAGGGCAAGGGAGTCACCAGACTGGGAGTGACCACCGGAGCCACACGCAGAGGACAGTGCACCGGCGGGGTAGGAAGTGGCGCAGGGCGGAGGATTGTTCTCTGGGAGCTCGGCGTGTTCTGGCCACATCCCCGCCGAGCAGGCAGCAAGAGCTGTCGCTGCCAACAGGGCCCTGGGCCGGGACCCGGTGGAGTGGGAGGGCCCGGGTGCCCCGACCTCCCTGCCCCACCATAACCCAGCTACCTACATTTAGAGGAAGCTTACCTGGGAAATAGGCCAGAAGCCTGTTTACACCCTGAGGGAGTGCGGCTGTGTCTGTGAGTCGGCCCGAGGGGCTGTAATTACCCAAATAGGGGTGAGCTAGATTTGTGACTAGGCCCGTGGGGCCATAAGTAGCCTAATAGGGGCTGTACTGTGTGGGGAGTAACAAGGGGTGCCCCGGGCATTAGGGTACCTTGTGACACATGGTGGAGAATGTGGGCAATGCCCCAGGCCTGAGGGAAGGCCTAGACTAAGGAGAGAAGGGGAACTCGAACAGAACACAGAGTTCCTTGGGTTTTTTTTTCCTCTTTCTGTTTGTTGTTTTGGTGGTGTTTTTTGCATCATATAAGTTTAAAGGAGCAGGGTTGAGATGGCTTGGGACCAGGTCCTAAAGTGGCTGGTGGAGAACCAGGAGCAGCAATCCCTTCAGCAGCAGCAGCAGCAGTATGCGCAGGTGTTGCAGCAGGTAATGATACACCAGCAAGAGCTGATGAAGACCGTAGTGGTGCAACAGAGAGCCCAGCAAGAAGACTTGGTTCAGCAGCTAGCAAGCTTGTGTAGGACACCCAGTACACCATTCACCACACCGGGGGACGCCGACTCGGGTGCTCCCTCATCAGGAGTCCCACTGAGGTTTACCAAGATGGGGCCAGGTAATGAGTCTGAAGTGTTTCTAGTGACTCTCAAGCGAGTGGTGATGGTAGGGCAGTGGCCAGCTAGGCATTGGGCGACCATTTTAGCCCCCTACTTGACTGGGCCAATGCAGGCCACATATTGTAACCTGGACCCACAGGAAGCCCTGTACTACGCAAAAGTAAAGGCTGCCATATTGGACCAGACGAGGATTAACCCTGAGACATACTGTCAACACTTTCAGGAGGAGCAGTATCTGGCAGGGGCTAGACCCCAGGTAGTGGCTCAGCGCCTCTGAGACTATGCATGGTGGTGGCTAGAGCCTGAATGAAGGTCTAGCATGCAAATAACCGAAACTGTGGTGCTGGAACAGTTCACTCACATCCTCCCGGCAGGAGGGAAGGAGTGGATATGGAGACATCGGCCCACCATGCTTTTAGAAATCATGGACCTTATGGAGGACTATATGGCAGCAGAACCCCTGCACTGCAAGCCCCAGAGGACAGAGGAGTCAAGGTGGAAAGCTGTACCTCCCCAGAGACCATCTCCACGGGCCCCAGGGGGCAATGTACCGGGGGAAGATGGTGCCACATAAGGCAAAAGACGTGAATCATGAATTACCCACCGGTAAGAGGCCGCAGTGGCATGAGGAGGGACCCACTGGAGGACCTGAGCTGGTGGGGAGGAAGGCAACGGCTAGTGGGGGACGGGAACGGTGTTTTGAGTGCAGCCAGGAAGGCCATTTTCGGTGGGACTGCCCCTTTATGGACTGCATCAATGCACAAGTTGAGTAGGCAGCCCCCGTGCAAGGAGGAGAGGCTCTGAGAAACTGAAGGCCCTGGTGATCATCGAGGGGGTGGCCACAACCGCACTCATAGACTCTGGGTGTAGTTAGACACTGGTTCAGAAAGACTTGGTACCTGAGTCATCGCCAGCGGGGAACCCTATTTTTGTACAATGTGTCCATGGAGACCTTCATGCCTATCCCATGGCTAAGGTGAAGTGCGAGGTTGGGGACCAGACTACCTCCCTCTCCGTAGTGCCCAGGCTGGTCTATCCAGTAATATTGGGGCAAGACTGGCCGTGGTTCAGAGATTTAGTGAAAAAAGTAGCTCAGGACTTTCAAGCCAGGGAAAGAGGGCGGCCAGTGCGAGCTGGGTTATTGGGTGGGGGACCCACATAAGGAAGACCCAGGAGAGGGGACCTCCAGGGGCACAGCACCGCATCAGACCTGACTAGGTCTTAGGTGGAAGAAGTGCAGAGGGCCCTGGAGAGAGAGGGAGACTTCGTCCAGGAACAGAGGGAGGATCCTGCTGCACACCTGGGAACAAGCCTCCATGGGTGACCCTACAGAAAGTAATGCTACTAGGATACAGGGCCCCCACTTTAAGATCTGAAATGATCGTCTCTACTGTATAGTCAAAGAATCTCAGATGTGAGAAGTCTTGTGACAGTTGTTAGTTCCCCGTGGGTGCCACCAAGGACTTTTGTACTTGGCCCATGCAGTACCCTGGAGAAAACCCTCCAGCAGCTGGTGCGACGATTCTTTTGGCCGGGGATCCACCAGGAGGTCAGGGACTACTGTGGGTCATGCCCTGAATGCCAGAAAGCAGGACCAAAAGGAGTACCCAAGGCACACCTAGCATTCCTCCCTGTCATTGGTAGACTGTTTGAGTGGATAGGGCTAGATTTGGTGGGGCCATTAGAAAAGAGTGCTGCAGGATACCAATATATTCTGGTAATAGTGGGACTACGCGACTCGTTACCCCGAGGCCATCGCTTTGCGAACAGCCACAGCCTAGAAGATAGCCACCAAGTTGATCAAACTTTTTTTCTCAGGTGGGGATTCCCTGGGAGATTTTGACCGACCAGGAGACAGATGTGACTGCCTGGTTGATGGCTGAGCTTTGCCACCTCCTGGGCATACAGGCCCTGTGGACCTCCTTGTATCACCCGCAGATGGATGGATTGGTGGAACAATTTAATAAAACCCTGAAGAGCATGCTCTGAAAGTTCGTGCAGGAAGATCCACATCGATGGGACTCCCTGCTGCTGGCATTACTATTCGCCGTGAGAGAGGGGCCTCAGGCCTCCACCAGGTTTTCCCCATTCGAACTTTTGTACGGTCATTGGCTGCGGGGAATCCTTGACCTGCTGAAGGAAAGCTGGGAAAAGCAAGAGACCCAAGCCAAAGGGGTGATCCATTATATCGTACAGCTGAGGGAGAACCTCCAGAAGTTAGGCGAACTGGCCCAAGAGAATTTAGGGCAGGCCCAACAAGCCCAAGCAGACCACTATAATAAGGGGGCACAACTATGGACTTCTGAGCCTGGGGATTGGGTCTTGATTCTATTGCCATCCTTGGAATCGAAACAGTTGGCCAAATGGCAAGGCCCGTTTGAAATTGTGCAGAAGATAGGGCCGGTGGATTACGAGGTGCGGCTACCAGGCCACCATCGCGAGACCCAAACATACCATGTTAATCTGCTTAATCCCTGGAAGTCTCGGGAAGTCTTACTGATTGCACCCTACCCCTCGGAAACTGAATTGGGACCGTTGGCCGGTGAACAGGAGGAGGGCAGACCAGCCATGACAGGGGAAACTCTCGACTGAGCCCAAAGACGGCAGCTCTGGGACCCATTGTGGGACTACGCAGAGGTATTGTCCACCAAACCGGGGCAGACTAAGGTCACCAATCACCACATAGCCATGGTCCTGGGGCAAAAAGTGCAGAACACCCATCGACCCTTACCCAAGAAAATGTGGCAGGCAGTGAGGAAAGAGCTAGATACGATGCTGGACTTGGGGGTAACAGAGGAATCACACAATAAGTGGCAGAGTCCAATAGTGTTGGTCTCGAAGCATGACAGATCCGTGAGGTTTTGTATAGACTTTAGAAAAGTCAATGAAATTTCTCAATTTGATGCCTTCCCGATGCCTCGGGTGGAGGAACTGCTGGAGAGATTGGGTGGAGCTGCCTTTTTATCCATGTTCAATATTACTAAGGGGTATTGGCAAATCCCCCTGACTCTGGCATCCCCGGTGAAGACAGCCTTCCCAACCCCATTCAGTTTATACCAATTTGTGACGATGCCCTTCGGACTCCACGGGGCAGCTGCCACGTTTCAAAGGTTAATGAAGTGAGTCCTACAGCCCCATGCTCAATACGTGGCAGCTTATATAGATGACATTATAGTGTGTAGCCCTACCTGGGAAGATCACCTCAAGCATCTGGCAGAGGTCTTGCAAGTCTGGAAGGAGGCCCAGCTTACAGCCAACCCTGCCAAATGCAGCTTTGGGCAAATTGAGGTCACCTACCTCGGGTATACTGTGGGAGGAGGACAACTGAAACCGCTAGTCAGTAAAGTAAAGGCACTGCAGGACTGGCCCACTCCCTATGACTAAGAAACAAGTGAGGCAGTTTTTGGGTCTGGAAGACTACTATAGGTGGTTTGTCCCAGATTTTGCGACCGTAGCAGCCCCATTGACAGACCTAACAAGAAAATCCTTTCCCCAGAAGGTCCAGTGGTCACAGGACTGCGAGATAGCATTTGAGACCCTAAAGAAGAGGCTAACCCAGGAGCCAGTTTTAATTCATCCTAATTTCCAGGAACCCTTTATCCTGCAAACTGATGCGTCTGAGGTAGGAATTGGAGTGGTGTTATCCCAGGAAGTGGAGGGGGAAGAACACCCAGTGCTCTATTTGAGTTGTAAGCTGTTTCCCTGGGAGACTAAGTATTCTACTATAGAAAAAGAGGCTTTGGCTATGAAGTGGGCTATAGAGGCCTTAAGGTATTATTTGCTCGGGGGGGTTTTGTGTTAGTGACGGACCATGCCCCGTTGCGGTGGATCCATCACATGAAGGAAACCAACCCGCGAATAATGCGGTGGTATTTGTCACTACAGCCTTATGAATTTCAGGTAAAACAGGCTGGGGAAAGGCGCATCTGAATGCTGACTTTTTTTCTCGGCCGGAGGGTAGGGAAGGTGCAGAAAGACCCAAGGGGGATTCGTTCTGAAAGGGGCGGGTGTGTGATGGGGTAAGATCCCCCCCACACTAGGCCAGAAGTGGTTAACTCCACTCTGAGGGCGAGAGGCCACACCCCTTGTAGCCTGCTGGGCATGCTCCCGCTGCTGGGGTATAAAAGAGGGCTACTCAGGGCAGATGGGGCTGACCACTGGAGCGGAAGGAGCTCAGGCAGGAGCTCCTGGACAGCCCCTGCAACCAGAGCACCAGCCACCGCAGCTGCAGTGACAACACCAGGCAAGGGAGTTGCCAGACTGGGAGTGACCGCCGGAGCCACACGCAGAGGACAGTGCACCGGCGGGGTAGGAAGTGGCGCAGGGTGGAGGATTGTTCTCCGGGAGCTCGGCGTGTTCTGGCCGCATCCCTGCCAAGCAGGCAGCAAGAGCCGTCGCTGCCAACAGGGCCCTGGTGCCCCGACCTCCCTGCCCCACCATAACCCAGCTACCTACATTTAGAGGAAGCTTACCTGGGAAATAGGCCTGTTTACACCCTGAGGGAGTGCGGCTGTGTCTGTGAGTCGGCCCGAGGGGCCATAATTACCCAAATAGGGGTGCACTAGACTTGTGACTAGGCCCGCGGGGCCATAAGTAGCCTAATAGGGGCTGTACTGTGTAGGGAGTAACGAGGGGTATTTAGGGCACCCTGTGACATACAGAAGTTCAAGTACACAGATTCACTAATACAGGAAAACAGTGTACTCAATGACAAAATTATTAGCAGAACCTGAGAGATTTGGGCTAACTGGTGAGAAGTGAGTGGAGCGATGTGCAATGACTATCAAACTGAAAAGTAAGGTCTACGAAGACAGTAATCAGGGCTGCACTTTTGTACGGCTCCGAATGCTGGGCCCTGAGGAAGAAATAGGAATAGATTTTGAATAGGGTGGAAATGAAAATATGAAGATGGACGCTTGGAGTTACCAGGATGGGACAGGTTCAGACCGAACAAATTAAGGGAAATGTGAAGATAGTACCAATATAGAATAGTTGAGAATCCAGGCTGAGATGCATGCGTAAAGAAGATCAGAAGATAAATAGGAAACAGCATGTTCAACTTAGAAGTGGGGGTAGGAGAAGGGTTGGAAGACCCAAAACTTGGTAGTTGGATGTTCTGCAAAAGGATCTGATTAGCTAAGAAATTTCTGAGGAACTGCTTCAAGACAGAGTGGAACGGAGGAGAAAGACTCAAGAGCCAAATTCATATGGGATTATGGATAGAAGACTGTTCTACCTTCCCTTTGCTGGGTGGTAGGCCTCAGGGAGGCTGCAAATATATCCAGTTGTCATTCAGCCAGTTCTTTTAATCTTTCCTCTTAAACCCCAAGCCCCCCAATAATTTGTGCTTCTATTCTCCAAAGCCCCTTCAACAGTTTGTCAATATCCTTGTAGTAACACAGCCTTGAGCATGGACAGCATTCCAGATGCCATTGCACCACCACTGTGCAGCACGAGATGACCACCTCCCTTCTCTGAGACCCCTCTGTGTATGCGTCCCCAAAACTGCATGGGCTGCTTTTGCAGCCATATATTACAAAGTAAACATCTGATTTGCTGTCTATCATCCCAAGGGCTCTTCCAATATTACTGTTTGCCAGGTTACCCCTGGCACCTTTGTGCATGAGTGTTTTGGGTTAATTCCCCCACCATGTATTAATTTATAACAATAAAAAGAACTGGTTACTTACTGTTATGTTTTAAATAATTATGAGTTTGGGGTCTTAATTAGAACAATATTAAAATCAGAGAAGACATAATAATCCAGTTCCGAGACATTATTTAATCTCCTAAATGCATTTTCAAATAAAGCCATATTGCTCTTTAAAGCTATAGCAGAGCCATTTAAAGCAATCCATATTGGTAACATTATTTACTGAAGAGCTGTGCACACGCCACCTGCATCCATCAAAACTAAGGGCGCCTTAAATCATCTTATGCCAAAATGTAATGCAAACAACCAGCAGAAGGATGAAGAACAAAGAAAATAACATTCCAGCGCCAGGGCCTCTCTAATCTGGAGAGAAACCTCAGGGTAGAAACGTCAATTATTTTCTTTGTTCATCCTTCTGTACACTGTTTGCATTACAATTTGGCATAACGATTTAAGAAGCCCTTAGTTTTGTTGAGTGTGGGTGGTGTGTGCAGAGCCCAGAGATTGTGGTGGTGTTGTTGTTGTATATTACTGACTAACTCCCAGGAGACTGAGGCTTACTGTATGTCATCTGCAATTAATTTATCACTCTGTGTGTGTGTGTGTGTGTGTGTGCATTTATTTTTTATATATATATATATATATACACACACACACATACAGCAATGTCAGGCAGCTAGCTTGTTCTCTGTTGTCTTACACAGATATACCTTGCACAGAAATGCCCCAAACTCTAGCAGAAAACAAAACACTCTGTACACATGGAAATTTTTGCCCTCTTCTAGAGGCTGGTCTAGACAGCTATTTACCCTGTTTTCACCCTGCAAAAAGATGTGGTTCAGAAATCTGTAAATTGAGATTTAGGTGAGTTTCTTTTTATGAAGCAACAAATGAATGTCTTTGAACATCTTGGGTTAATAAAGCAGTGCTGGGTGTAACTAAAAGAAGGATTTTATCCATGCCAAACTCAGCCCTGATTTTTGGCTGTGGTAAAAAAGGGTAGACTATTTAATTCCTTTGAAGATGAAAGAATGCTCTTTGAGGCATGTATACTGCCTAGCATAAACATACATCGGTGGTTCATCTTGTGGATTTTGTCTCACTATTTCTATAAAACCATAGACCAAATTCCCTCCTGGTATAAATTCTCTGTCTTCAATTAACTTACCTCAAAGATAAATTTCCTTCATTCTATTTCATTCAGAAACAGAGTACCGCCGTGAAATAAATGCACAACCATCAATACAACTAATAAGTGCTGCATTAGAATGATGTGTGCAGGTGGGAGAACAGTCACTGAAGGAACTTAATTCTCTCAGGCTATGTCTATACTGCAGGCTTCTTTTGGAAGAAGCTTTTCCAGAAGAGATCTTCAGAAAAAACTTCTTCCAAAAGAGAGCGTCTACACAGCAAAAGCGCATTGAAAAAGCTACAGATACTTTTTCGACAGATAGTGTCCACACTGAATGGATGCTATCTCATATTTAAGCTGTGATTACTATGTTCAGAGTGGCTACCAGGGCACCTGTGCCTTTTCCTCTTTCCTCTTCTTTCAAAAGAACTCCCTCTTCCCCATCCACACACGCCTTTTTCTAAAAGAGCTCTTTCAGAAAAAGGCTTCTTCCTCGTAGAAAGAGGTTTACCAAAGTTGGAAAACCCCCTCTGTTCTTTTGATTTTCTTTCGAAAGAATGCGATTGCAGTGTGGATGTAAGTGAAGTTTTTTCGGAAAAATGGCCGTTTTTCCGAAAAAACTCTGTCGTGCAGACATAGCCTCAATGCAACCAAATACCAGTCAGAAAGAGAAACTAAACATTAAAAACATGTGTAATTCTTCCCAAACTGGCTTGCTGACTGGCCCAGTAAACTGATCTTTAGACAGTGTTACACACAAGAACTGTCACTTTACAGATTAGGTATTGGTTACCTCTAATCACATGCTGGTAAGATATGTTCTGAGCCGTACAATACCGGCCAAATTGAACCATTTTTCAGCATTTTTCACTAGTTTTTTTAACAGGAAAATCAGATATAAATTGTTTTGGTGATATGTGCCCAACTTGGAACCAGAGTTAGGAGGTAGGCTACTTAATGCTGCTCTGACAGCATAAAAAGGTCTTAAAGTGGGAGTGAATTACTTTTACATCCACTTTAAAGCCCCAGAAAATTGTAAAGGGGGCTGAGGGTAAGAGAGAATCAAGTCTCATTATATTAATTTTTCAAGCTATACAATACCTTGTACCAAGCACCTTTAAGATCTGGTTGGTGTGAGGAGCAGTTACCCTGTTAAAAATCCTCCAAATCCAAGTCCAAAACCACTCATTAAGCCAAGGTTACACAAAGCAATTCTCTTGCTATTCTTGTTAGATCCCCGTGAGTTTTGCTTTGAGTTTTGGAATGGAACAAACCAAAATTTCAAAATGAAAGTCAGTCAGAGCCACAGTGTTTTGTCTGCTTCCAGACTGAAACTTCAAAATCACTTATGACAAACCTGGATTCCATTTTGTATGATAAATGGGCTCAGGTCTGCTGGACATTTGGCCCAAACCTCTGCCAGGGAATGTCTACACTGCATACTAAACTCAGATCTTTGGGACCCAAGCTTCTGGGTTTGGGAAGTCAGTGGGCTTGCGTAGTGCAGCATGGTGGAAAGTCCAAGCCCACAATGACTGAGCGACCACACTGCATTTCAAACCTGGGTTTCACAGTGGGGCTACCACCATGCTGCACTACACAGCTCTTATGACTTGGGTCTGTGACTTGACCTGTGCCCACACTGGAAAATGAAAGGCTCTCTCCTGAGGGTCAGTAGATTCCAGGAGTACATGTGATGCTTCCATCCCTTCCTTGTGGTACTGGCAGTTACTTTGAATGGGAAACTGCTCATTTCAATAATGGAAGGATTCACAAAAAGCCTGGTGAGGGGAGATGCTTTTTTGTTTAATCCCCCACAACTATAAAACCTTGTATAATAGCTGCAAAACATACTGTACTTCCCAGCTTTACTGGTCACAGTATCCAAAGAGATGCTATAGCAAATATCTACAATGCTGCAGCCTGGTAAGTTTGAGATTTAACCTCTAAATAGAAGGTTACATAACCTCTCCCTTTCAAATCCAATCATAACAGGCTCTCTGCAAGGTAGTAACTCTCAATTTATTCACTGTGGTATCCTCTGGGGTTTGGGTTAAGTATATCCCAGTTACCATGATTAATGTGTACAGAGGTTTTCAGTGGGGACCTGTATTTTCTATTTATATAATGAGAGGATTTATTTTCACACTTTGGGTAGAAAGAAGCACACATTTTGTGTGTGCCAGCATTGTGCATTGGGTTTATGTGACAGAGTTAGTTTCCCTTGGAAGGGATGCACTGCAGCAAGAATGTTTTTTTGCCAGTGAGGCCACCATTGGAGCATTATCCAGGGACTAGAGGTGAGCTAAGCAGGGTTCAATTCCAGCTCTGTCATCGACCTGAAGTGGGATCTTGAGCAATTCAATTATTCTAAAATTTTAAATAGCGGCCTGTGTGTTTGGGTTACCTCAGTTTTGGGGCTTAGCTTGAAACATCCAGAATATAATTTTCACATGTGCTGAGGACCCTCAACTTTAGAGGGAGTCAGTGAAATCAGAAAGTGATTAGCACCTCTGAAAATCAAGCTCACAGTGTCTTAATTTGGTTACCTAAAATGAGAGGACACTCAATACTCCGCTACTGCACATCACAGAGATTTTGCAAGGCTTAATCAATTCATTTCTCACCAACTTTGGATGGAAGGTATATTGTTCAATAAATTCCAGGCTTCTCATCCCATTGGTGACTGTATGCTTCTTTCTCCCTGAACAAACAAGTTACATTAAACCGTTGCTGTTGCTGAAAGTTCTGATGCATTCAAGAATGAGCTGAAGAATTATCAGCATACACCAAAGTGTGACTTCCTCACATTGTTTTAAGAAAAGCTATGAACAAACTATGGAACTTGAAGAAACACTTGGCACTGAAGTAAAACAGCACTTATCTGTGAGATATTATCGGCCCCAGACATACCAGAAAAGTGTTTGGCTGGCACTGCTGACCAGGACTTTTCAGTGACTAGTATTAACACAAATAAATCCAAGTAAGAAATTCATGGACTTATCTTTAGGTGAAATGAAGTTATTGGATGGGATTATGGAAAGGGTTCTGTCTTGGACCCTACATAGCTGATTTTCATGTACTAGAGATAAGATACGCAGGAACACGACTCTACTGTGTAATTTATGCACAACTGGTGTCCTTTACTACCTGGAGTTTAGGGCTTACACAGAACTGCTGTTGGGGAGTATATATATACAAAGCGGGGCAGAGAGAAACATGGAAAAAAGGTTTAAAAGACTGTTATTGGGTGGGTCTTGGATCAAAAAATAGTCAAGGACCTCATTAAACATAATGAGTGCACCAATCGCTATCACGCTCAACAGAAGAAGCAATCAAGCCACTTCATGTAATAAAAACAATTATGGACAATGTGGGAGACTATCCAAATCCATAGGCCACATAGCAGGACAACTAGATTAACTGGGGTTTCCAGGTTGCCTATGCAGGGGATAGGGCATTGATAGCAGGCTGTGTGATGGAGGCAAAAAGACAGCGTCTGATTCTGAGAGGAAGCGGAGGACAGGGCTTCTAGGGCACGGGGCCCACCGGAATTGGCAGACTTGAGGATTTCCGAGCAAGGAAACTGCCTGCTGCTGTGACGAGGGAAACAGGACTTTGTGTACAGTGTTTGCAAATCAACAAGATTGCCCCAACTCCCATTACTGATGTCATGATGTCTTCTTCCAACAAAAATAGCCCTGACAGGCCAAAGGGACAATTTTATTATCATCTTGAAAGGGTGTTGTTTATTCTCCCTCTCCTCTACGACCAGCCGCTTTGACCAATAATTCCTTCCACCTCTGCTTTTTTCCACCTCCCTCCCTGTACCCTTGCTCACTGTAGATGGAGCATGAGTCCCAAGATACACGTGGCAAGAATAAAGGGTTGGGCGATGGGAACTTACACCCCTACTCAGCTGAATAAAACATGGATGCAATCCAGTCATAACAGTGTCCTTGATTCCGCACAGTCCCTGGTGTTTGGTTGGACCAATAAACCATGTTGTCGTGGTGCCATGCAAACGGTTTCTTGGAGCAAACTGGAGATGCTAACAAGGTGTCAAAAATGCAAGAAATCCTACTGCTTTAGTCCTTCCTTGGGGCTGATAAGAGGAACTGTGTCACTTTAGCAATAATTAGCAGCAACCTTCTACTCCCCATGGTGATGCTGACACCTGGCAATCTCTGTGAGAACTACTGTTTCTCCAGGGTCTCATGGACAAACTATAAAGTGGGAATTTTTAATGCCCACCCCAAAGAATACATGATCTACATGGCCCTTTTTGTAGTGTTTCAGGCAATTCACTCTCATTCACACCTACACACTGTTTTGCCCACGTTCTGGGAATTATCCCTATTTTCCTTGTCCCATTGACTGCTTAAGTGGAAGGCTGGGTAGGCCATAATCTTACTCTTGAAGGCTGTGTTACAGGACATAAGAGTATATTGTTCTTGAGCAATATTTTCCTGATGCATTAGGTCCCAAAGCATTTTTTTAACAGCAAATATGTATTTTCTTGTCCCACCTCTTGTTTTCTTACGCTTAGCTTAAAATAGAAGGAAAATCAAATCTCTTATGTTATGTCTTGAATTCTTCTGTGTACTTGACATGGTATCTCAGATATCCACCCCATATCTGTTTTTAAATAATACTTTAAAAAGCTCTGTTGCCATACAGGTATCAACTTTACCTCCATAACCCCCAAATAGCACTAATGCGATATCCTGCTTTTATAGCATTTGCAAGTCTATTTTGAAGCCTTTATGTCAGTTTCTAAAACATTTTTGTCTCTGAAGTCCCTCTTTTACCTATGAGCATGTCTTGGGTTTCCCGCTGTCTTTTTCTCCCAAACTCTACAGTCAATGTTCTAGTTATGCTAAGACAATTGACTGTCTCTCAGAGACCCCCTCCGAGCTGATGATCTCATGGGGGAATTCATCTTTGGCATTGTGTGTGGCTCTATTCTTGCACATAATTTTAAAAATATTTTTATATGTAAGAACTAAGACCACATGTCATGAAACTAGACCCCAGAACCTTCGTCATTTAAAGCACAGACCTCAATAGCTAGACCTTAAGGAGTAACTCCATCAGTTGGCAGCAGTAGTATGCTCATATCTTCTAAATAAACCAGCTCCTAGAAGAGCATGACTCATCTAGCCAATGTGTTGCACATACCTCTGTATATGAGCGTTAAAGATAGTTATCCCAAAAATATGAAAAACACAGACATGACATGCTTGCATTCTTGTTATCCAAGACATACATCCGAACACAGAGTATTTTTGAAATGACCTTAATACTATAATCATTAAGATTATTTAAAATCTCATACCTCAAACCTGGAGAAAGATTTTCAGTTATGCTTTGGCTCTTAAACCTCACAATGGCAAACAAGCAGAGTATTCCTAGCTGGAATGCTGACTGATTTCTATGACCCAATTGGAAAGATTCTTCCTCACAGAAGATATGAAAAAATATGACATTACTCCACTGATGCCAGTGGATATACTTTGGATAGATCCCAAATGAAAGAGAGAGCAAAATCTGGCCTGAATGCAATTAACAAAGGACCAGTTGTATTTTGCGGTGATTCTACAGCCCTGTGAAATAGAGATCTGATCCAATGGAGTCAGTGTGAGGCTTTCCATGGCTGCTGATTCAGGCCCTAGATCAGGGATTCTCAATCTTTTTCTTTCTGAGCCTCTGCCCCCCTGCAACATGCTATAAAAGCTCCACCGCCCAGCTCATCCTTCAGCTTCAGTCCCGGCAGAGGGACTCGGGGCTCCAGGTGTCAGCCCATTGAGGAGTTAGGGCTTGGGGTTTCTGCCTTCCGGGACAGTGGGGCCCCAGCCAGTCTAATGCTTGATGGACCCCCTGCAACCAGCTTGCAGCCCTCCAAGAGGCCACAGACTCCTAGTTGAGAACATGCATCTGACGAAGTGGGTCTTTGCCCACGAAAGCTTATGATCCAACACTTTGGTTAGTCTATAAGGTGCCACAGGACTCCTCGCTGCTTTTGCAGATTCAGACTAACACGGCTACCCCTCTGGTGCTAGTTGAGAACTGTTGCCCTAGATCGCATCGGCCCTAATTTAGGGAAGCAGCCTTACTCAGGAGACTCCTTTAGTATTTTCCTGAATCAAGACCATCACCTACCCATATTGGTTGAAATTCACTGACTTAACAATATTAACTTGGTAACAAAAGGGACTGGGGGAGCTATGAAGATTGCTTTATCTGTCATCCCCAAAGTGTATTTTTATTGCAATAAGTACTTTCATATTGTTAGGTGGAGAAACTCTAATCCATTATTTAACCAGGAAGTTGACATACCTGTTCTCACTATCTTACAAAGCTCTCATCAAGTCACAGTTTAGTTCAGGACAAGCCCAAATAAAAACAGAGATATATCCTCTATTAAGGAAAGTCTACAAGGCCTCAGCACAGTAAACAGTAAAGATTACTTAAGGATTTAAGAGGAATTACTCTCCCTCTGTGATTTGCAAGGCCTGTGTTTTCTTACCCCAAGTAGTTCAAATTTCCAGATATTGGGGGGAGGATTATCATTTTAAATGGTTTACACAACCTAAAATAAACGAAACATGTTTTACTTTCACGTAGAAAAATACCCAAATGTGACAAACCTGGAGCTATGCACAGGTAAAAGAGTAGAAATGAGAGTAGAAAAAGCTTATGTCCTAATAAACCTGTTAGTGTAGACATAGCCTTAGAGACTATCAGGTTATTTCGAAATAACTCTCAAAATAACTATTTCAAAATAAGCTTATTCCTCTTCACAAGCAGGAATTATTACTTCAGAATAACAAGCCCATTATATCAAAATAACAGGTAGTGAGGACGCTCTTCTTGTTATTTTGAAATAAGTGTATCCAGTGTAGACATGCCCTAGGTGTCACAGGCTCCTCGTTATTTTTGCAGCTACAGACTATCACTGCTACCCCTCTGAGGGTGCATCTAGAGAGCAGGGTTTTTTCAGAAAAACAACCGTTTGGGAAGCCCAGGGCAGCAAATCTGGCCATGATCGGGTCCAGGTCTCCCAGACGGATGACCCTGTGCAGCAGATGGAATTGATGGCCTTCACAACCCCCAGAAGGAGACAAAGAAACACACAAAACATAGAATGACAGAGAGTGCCTGAGCCCTTGGGAGTTGCCCATCCCCCTCTTCTTCTCCTCAAACACCCCAGGAGCCACCTCCTATGAGGCCGCCCACCCAGCAGCAGTGCTGTGTGAGGGCGGGATGGCACAACACCCCCAGGGACGGGGCTTCCTCCCACTCTCACTCCACTCCCCACCCCCATTTCCCCAGGGACCCCAT
This sequence comes from Pelochelys cantorii, assembly GCA_032595735.1. Classification (NCBI taxonomy): domain Eukaryota; kingdom Metazoa; phylum Chordata; order Testudines; family Trionychidae; genus Pelochelys; species Pelochelys cantorii. The sequence continues at coordinate 250,129,905 of CM064326.1, read as the reverse complement.
TTTCCAGGACTCCCTGCCCCCCCGAAGGGACTGCAGCCTGAGAGTGCCTTACCTCCATGAGGAGGACCCCGACAGTGGAATTCCCCACACTGAACTGGTAGCCCACCGACCGGTAGCTGTCGGGGGTGGTGAGCTTCCAGATGGCAATTGCAACCCGCTTCTCCAGGGGATGGTGGGCTGCAGATGGGTGTTGCATCTCCAGAGGACAGGGGCGAGCCAGGCACACAGCTCCAAGAAGGTGGGGAAGTTGTGGAGCCACTGCTGGTCATCCCACCACTCCATCACCAGCCGGTCCTATCAGTCGGAACTGGTGTCCAGCCTCCAGAATCGTCTCTCGACCGTGGTGTGCGGTTGCAAGGGCATTGCTCCCGCATCCAAGTAGAGGGACTCACAGATGAGCTCTGAGTCGAGCTGGGGCAGGATCATCAAGATGGTCTGCTGAAACTGCTGCATAACCAACAGCATGGCTGTGTGGGGCCATCGCATGCCCAGGGGCAGCTCCGGCTCCATAGCAAAAAAAAAAAAAAATGCTGTAGTGTCCAACAAAGCTCGGCAACGAGAACATGCACTGCAAAAGCTTTGCTGTGCCTCAAAGAGGTAAAAAAGCCTGCAGCAGAACCTGAGAAATGGCTGTCCAGGGGCGTCCCTTTAAGCACATGTCTCAGATAACCTGAGGCAACAGCACTCAGAAGCAAATGCTGACCTAATGCCCTGCCTGAAGTGGTTCCGGGTGGCATTTTATGCGAGAGAGCGTCCAGACAGTGTGGATGCTCTCTTCTGAAAAAGCAGATCCCTTTTTCGATGCACTTGTGCTTTGTGGATGCTCTTTTCGAAAGAAGCTTGTAGTTTAGACGTATCCTGAGATTCCTGCAGAGGCTGCCTTGTTAATTATCTGCCTATACAAAGGAAAGTTTGTGTTAAGTATTCTCTGTAGTGGCTTCTGCTATAGCAAACTAGCCACACTCAACCAACCAAATAGCCACATGTGACTAGTGACTAGCGTGTCAGACATCATGGCTCTATAGGTATCTCCTTTGATCTGTAATAGCCCAAATATGGGGAACAACAGAGCACATTGCAAAGCTCATCCATTTTCCCCAGGAATTTGAAATGGGAGAATTGGAGAGAGAACGCACACACTGCCTCCGCTCTATTCTAAAGTCCACTTGAGAGACAAAGTCTCAAATAATACGTCCTTGCAAGAGCAAAAACAACCAGCATTGAGGCAACTATCCTCAAAGCTCTGGTTAGATGGACAGGTCACATTATTGGAACAGGCAATAGTTTTCTGTGGTGAGCTCAAACTGGGAATGTTTAGGAGGCATAGTCCATGAAAATGCTTCACAGATTCTCCTTAAGCAGAATCTTGCCTCATGCAGCATAAATGTTGATCACTTTGAAGACCTAGCCAAGGACAGATTTTAATGGAGAGCAATTACCAATAAAAGGTGTAAGCTCTTTGAAGAAGACAGAAACAAAACACGGATCAAAGAGCATCATGCTAAGTCTTCAGTGGCAGCCAGAATATCCCTTTGTGATATCTGTTGGCAATTTTGCTCTGCACCCATTGAACTATACAGCTCTTTGAGAACACGTATGATGCCATGACATCAGTGTTAGATTATGATGGACGGCCCTTCAGGGGAGGGATTTAAGCTGTTGAACTGTCTGGTTTACTGGTGGTGTTTTATTGCATCGTGCTACTGTATTTTGGTTACATCTGGGTATCCATGCTGTTGTATTTTTAAGATATGTGAGAGGGCCCTAGATCTCATGTGATTTGAGTAGTTTGTGTAAATCCAAAGAAAGCAATTCAAGAAAAATAACTAGTTTGGAATTAATCTAAAACAATGATGATTCATATTAGCCATCATGCTACACATACACATTCTTCAGACAGAAAAGGCCATTACAACTTAGCAAAGAGAGGTAAAGAGTCTGTTTGTGAAGGGATAATAAAAGCATTTAGTCCTAAAATATATAAACAATAAACCAGAGATGGAGTTGGCACATGCAATCTGACATGAAACAAGTGGAGAACACTTAGCTTGAAAATATACATTTAAATGTACATCTAGGGCTTGAATAGGTTTTAAGTTTAATGACATGTCTAAATACAATTTATAAGAGATTCACTTATTACTTACATTATGTAGTTGATGGTGACTTTATAGAAAAATGTAAGCTGTTCCAGAGAGTCAGAAAACAACCCATTTATTATATGGCCACCATTGCATTAGCAGTTCACTTGATGAAAAGCCTCTAATGATATTCATGTAGTCGTATGGTAAATGTTTTTATACTTACTTGAGGTGACTGAATTTCCTTTACTGAACAGTAAAAAGTGATACATATTCCATGTTTTGTGGTAGTACATTAACAATGGTTGAAAGGGTTTTTAGGTAGGTTGGTCCTTCAACCATATCTTCCTTCTGGACACAGACTTGAAATGTAACAAATTAAAATAAATTATCAAATAAGATGTATACAATAAGCATGTATCTCTATCATAGGTATGTTTATGGCCCTTATTACTATAATAGCTGAACACTTCACAATCTTTTGGTGTATTTATCACCACAATACCCAAGGCAACAATGCTAATACCCTTATTTTCAGGTGGGAAGCTGAGGCAGAGGAAGGCAAATTGACTTGCCCAAGGTCACATAGGAAGGCTGTGTGCAGAGCAATGACTTGATCCCAGATCTCCCTAGACCTAGGCTGGTTCCCCCACCACTGGGTCATCCTTCTTCCCCATTGGTTATCCACAGATATCAGAACTACCCCCATTGGAAAGTAATCTGCATTTGCTTGCCAGGGAGGTATGTTCTAGAGATACAGCATTCAGCATAGCATTTGAAATCCTTTTTCTAATTTTAATCATCTAACTGGAGACAGGACTACATGAAAAAATACTTAGAGGCCTGTCCTGCCTGCCAGGCCTCTGTGCAACTTGAACATGTGAAAAGATTGATGGGCTACATGGCTATGAAAACTGGAGCTCGTAACTCTTCGTTATTGTTGGATATTGATCTGAGGAATAGCTTAAGAACTGCTTGATATGTTCACCTTGATAAAGCCACAGTATAAATCTATAAATGCTGGCTTCTCTTTATCCAGCCTTTTGGTGTTCAGACTGTAGATAAGAAGGTTTTCTGTCTTGGTTCAGTTTTTTACAAAACTCTTGCTATTTGAAGTGTACAAAGTGTCTGATATCCTTGATGGTATATTAGGATAATTAGTTTATTTCTCCTTTTTCTCTCAAAAGTCCAAGGTGATACTCTATTAGTGAAAGAATACAAGCACGGAACCCTTCAAATTACCTTTCAGAGCTCAGAAATGTAGCCATATAGGGACAAATGAGAGGCTCTTAACATTTGTTGTATAAGAGGAGCATGTATTTAACATAATTAATGCAGAACTAGTCCAAAACCTACCATAATTGCAGTACCATAAGTACAATTACTAAACAGGACATGTGGTTAAAAGCTCGAACATTTTGGCAGCCAGTTTGGTACCACAATAAAATAAGCAGATAGCCTGTAGATCTTGCTACTTCAATATTATTATGCTATTCAGCTGGCACAGCTCTGCACTCCAGTTCTAACCAATAGGATCAGATCCAAAAGTACTGTAATTTTACTTAGAGTAAAACCTTGAGCAAAACAATATTGAATATTACAGGGCTCACTACTGAAACCCTTACACGGTCAACACACTCATTGACGTCAATGGGAATTTTGCCCAAATAATCCAATAAACCCAAAGGATTGGGCCCAGAGGGATTAGCTGTGCACATATAAAAGGGTAATCATTAAGAAAATCCTAGACCACTTCTTGATGTGTGTAAAACTGTATAGATGGATGATGGGGGCTTGCTCTTATATAGCACAAAAAGAGATTTGAATGGGATTCTTGGAGTTATCGTGGACAGTTCTCTGAAAACTTCCACACAGTGTGCAGCGGCGGTCAAAAAGGCAAATAGGATGCTAGGTATTATTAAGAAAGGGATAGAAAATAAGACCCGGAATATCTTACTGCCCCTGTATAAAACTATGGTACGCCCACATCTTGAATACTGTGTACAGATGTGGTCTCCTCACCTCAAAAAAGATATTTTGGCCTTGGAAAGGGTTCAGAAAAGGGCAACTAAATTGATTAGGGGTTTGGAACGGGTCCCATATGAGGAGAGGTTAAAGCGACTGGGACTTTTCAGTTTAGAAAAGAGGAGACTGAGGGGGGATATGATAGAGGTGTATAAAATCATGAGTGGTATGGAGAGGGCCGATAAAGAAAAGTTATTTATTAGTTCCCTAAATAGAAGAACTAGAGGACACCAAATGAAATTAATGGGTAGCAGGTTTAAAACTAATAAAAGAAAGTTCTTCTTCACACAGCGTGTAGTCAGCATGTGGAACTCCTTGCCAGAGGAGGCTGTGAAGGCTAGGACTATAACAGAGTTTAAAGAGAAGCTAGATAATTTCATGGAGGTTAGGTCCATAAAAGGCTATTAGCCAGGGGATAAAATGGTGTCCTTGGCCTCTGTTTGACAGAGGCTGGAGAGGGATGGCAGGAGACAAAGCGCTTGATCATTGTCTTCGGTCCACCCCCTCTGGGGCACCTGGTGCTGGCCACTGTCGGCAGACAGGATACTGGGCTAGATGGACCTTTGGTCTGACCCGGTACGGCCGTTCTTATGTTCTTATGTTCTTATTCTTACAGCATTTATGTAGATTTTCCACACATGCTGTCATTTGGGTTTATTTTACAACTACATATAAAATTACTCTTTTTAAGAAGTGTAAGCACAGAATAGCTGTGGTATGGTTATGGGTAGATCAGTGAAGCTATCTCTAAGAGGTTGATTTTTTCACCTGTTTGGGGGTTTTTTTTAGTAAGGAATCAGCCACCACCATCACTTATGCTGGTACAGGTTGAACATTTCTAGTCTGGTACTCTCAGGTGCTGAACCAGAGAATTTGCTGAACCACAGGAGGTCAATATTGTCTAGCAGCATTACCAACACTTCCACTGCCTACTGGGCTCTCAGAAGACATTTTGGGGTAAACTAGAGCAAAAATAACAGCACATTGAGAGTCAGAACGAGTGCCTGTAAACACACTTTATAGGACTGCGGGAAACTGGGACGCACCCATGATGAGTGGATATCCAGCTAACTAAAATCATGCCAGATCACGGATGTTGCTGGACCAGGATGTGCCAGACTAGAGAGGATCAACTTGTTACATTAAATAGCAGAAATAAGTATTTTGAGTGGAAAGGGGTAGACCCAGTTTAAACAACTTAACTCAAAGGCTAACCAGAATCTTGGTGTTCCTTCAGTTTTACAGTGTTCACAGGAGCATAGAAATTGTCCTACTGGACCAGACCCAAGGTCCTGCTATTCTTAAATCCTAAACATGCCCTTATACCTTCAGGCTTCCAAACTAACTAACTTCATGGATTGATATTGGGAAATCTTACTGCTTCTAGCAGGAATTTGTTCTGCCTTCCCATACGATCCCTAGGCTGCTCAACAGCCAAATAGGGGCCATGATGGGGTTTCAAATCTCTCCAGTCTCTGTCTAGTGGCAACAGCTGCTCAATCTCCATCAGCCATTCTAGAAGAAGTGGTGGAGGAGTAAATTCAACATCATGCCCTTCTCTCTGCTCCACAGCACATGCTCAATTGTTTTGTTGGATGATGGACAGAGAGCTCAGCACATTGCAGAATTGAGCTCCAAGGGCACGAATAGAAAATGATCATTGAATTTCTTAAGCTGGTTGGCTTCCTAAACTTTTCAGCCTGGATTGATAATGTTTCCAGCTTGCTTCCTCACTAGTTCTAATAAGCACACATACGACTGACCCCTCTATCTCCTGCCAGTAATTTATCCTATAACTTCTACTTTGGCATCTAGAGGGAAAACACAAGAGAGAATCTAGATAAATGAATGTATTTCATATGGGCTGTGTTACTAAGTCCATTAATAAGTCTTCTGCTGCCATTACTGGCCCTACGCTGTGTCACTGATACCTTTCTTCTATAATGATTGGTTTTGCATATGCAGTGGTATAGTTTACAGAATGCACTTGAGCTCTAGCATGCACCCCGGGCCCATTTTGAAACACAAAAAGTGTGATCCTGTGGTGTGCCAAGTGTCTTTGTGTCACACCAAAGCTTGTGGGGATGGAGAGAGCAGAGCATGGAGCAGCTCAGACCTTGATTAAATAATACACATTGCTTGATGAAGTGGTGAGGTCACTTATGGCCCAATCTCACTTTAATGGGAGTTGGACTAGGCCCATGAAGAGCACCTTGATATTTAAAAGCTATTATTGGCAAATAGTATTTCGGTCATTTCCTGTCTTACCAGTTTTTTATAATCCATTTTTCAGCAGCAGCTTGTTGATTGAAATTTGTGGCCTGGTGGACTAAGAGCTGGCCTAGGACACAAAAAACCTGGCTTCTATTCCCGGCTTGGCTAGTGACCTGAGCAAGACACTTCATCATTCTATGCCTCTGTCACTGAGGTGTGGGAGCCACCGGGCCCTGCACCCCGACGTGCCTCTCAGCTAGCAGGTAGAACAGCAGGTTAATTAGTTCACAGGGATACAGTGTAGAATAGACTTGTTAGCACAGGGACCAGAAGTAGCCAATCCAATCCACATTGTGGAGAGAGAGAGCCTGGGCCCTCTCCCTGGCTATGTCTACACTGGTGGCTTCTTGCGCCAGAAATATGCAAATGAGGCTAAGCGTGGAATATTGCTGAGCCTCATTTGCATACCTAATGAGCTGCCATTTTTGCAGAAGAGACTCTTGCACCAGAAGGAGCTGTCTACACTTCCCCTTCTTGTGCAAGAAAAACCCTCTTGCGCAATGCCGCTACGCTGATTATTTTCAGGAATAACGGCATTGCGCAAGAGGGTTTTTCTTGCACAAGAAGGGGCAGTGTAGACAGCTCCTTCTGGCGCAAGAGCCTCTTCTGCAAAAATGGCGGCTCATTAGGTATGCAAATGAGGTTTGGCGATAGTCCACGCTTAGCCTCATTTGCATATTTCTGGCGCAACAAGCCGCCAGTGTAGACATAGCCCCTGTGTCCTAATGTAACCCACACACCTAGTGTGGTTACTGAGCAATGCAAGTGGTACCCAGACCACAGCAACAATTAAGACCAAGAGACATCTACAGCATGGGCTGGGAAGCAGCTGGCTTTTAGCTCAGAGGGTAGAGGCTCCTATACTCTGCTTCAGAGGTCTCAGGTTCAAATCAGCCTGGTGGCAGTTATACTAACACAGTTGAGATGAACTCACACATTCAGCAACTGGCCTGAGCCCTGCAGGTAGCCTGGTTTCCTCCTTTATCCAGCTTCCTGGGCAAAAGTTGTCACTTGTTTACAACCCCTTTTCCCAGGCTTATGTTACAGTGAGCCTGGGCCATTGTGAACATGCTGGGCTGAGGTAGCCTGGGGCATCCTCCCCTTTGTGAGTCACATCCAAAATTCCCATCCCCATCCGGGCACCAGTGCAGTGCCTAGGGAAACTGAGGCGCATGTACACCCAGAGTTACTATGGAACAGTACAGGACAGTAGAAATCACATGTAACATAAGAAGCAAACAGACCAAATACAATCCCCAGTTCATCACAGCCTCAGTTTACTCATCTGTAAAATGAGGCTCATGATGCTTATCTGTCTGTAAAGCACTTTGATTGGAAAGGGCCACAGAGGTGCCTTTAATGAAAAATTTTTCATTAAAACAAAACTCCAAATCAGAATAACATCTGAGTGTTATTCTGTTCGCTGGCAAAACATATTTTTTTTAGACAATTTGCTCCTTTATAAGGAGGCATTTCATTTTAAAAGGCTGAAAGTAAGCCTGACCTTGCTTATGTCCCAGTCAGTCAACATTTGAACTTCATTTGTTGTGTCATGAAAAAAAAAAACCCACCCCAAAACATTCTCAATGTCAAGCAAACATTTATTCAAAGGATTGGCTTGATTGTTTAAAACTTCTGTAAATCAATCACTGTCAGTTAACTTTTCCCGCCTCCTCCCCCACTTTATGAAAACACTGTAGCCATCAGAGCTCACAGCAATACGGCTTTTCAGCACTGCACTGTCAGGAGAAATACTTAGCACAGATTTGGCAATGCAAATACTTTTCCACCCAATGCTCTGTGGAGCTCAAGGAGCTTGTGTGTTGCTGCGTTGCATCGTAAGTACAAAAAAGATATAATTTCAGCTATAATCCATCTGGAAAAATACTGGGAATGTGAGACTATGGGTAGTTTAGAAGACATTTGTGTTCCCTGGCACATGGATATCAGCATACAGTTCAATTACACAGTTACAAGCATGCTTTCCTTCTAAATGACTCAGTGGAACAGATCTCTACATGTCATGCACAAGGTGTTTATGTTACAAACGGGGTTTGTGCTATGGTTCACCTAAAGGAGAAGAGAATCAAGTAGAGATGGGAAAACATTTGCCAGGAATTCAAGCCGTGGAAAACAATGGCTGCTCTCTGCCCTGGAAGAGCAAATATTTTCATACCTACAAAGCGCTGATTAACTTGGGTAAGCAGAAATGTTACCCAGCTTAATTGCACATTAAAAGGGAAATGTGAGAAGATCAAGAGCCTTGCCCACTGCAAGGCAGTGTTCTGTGGCTAACTCATTTTATATTCTAGGGGATCTGGCTGGCCATTTCACTTCATCTGCACATCCAAGCAAAAGCATGGCCTAGAGTGAGGCAAGGGAAAACACTTGGACAGATGCACAAGGGAAAAGCCTTTACAATGTAAAAATATGTCAAGGCTATTTTTGGCAGGTGGGTAGATGACACTCAGGGCTGTCCTTATGATTTATGGGACCTATGCAGTACCATTAAACTGGTGCCCCCAGATGGCAGCCCCAGGGGGCCGGAGGGATGATAATGTTTTAGAGATGTGATTTTATGATCTTCAGTAAAGAAATATTTTAACCAAGATCCTATAGACTAACACAGTTAATTCAGCAACTGATAACATGTACCTGGGGTTGGTGCATGACTGCTAAATGACTTCATTGCCACTGGAATGGTTCTTTCCCAGGTTAAATATTCTGCTAACAGATCTGGGAAACTTCTTACTTTTAAGTTAACTAAATCTTCCCCAGAGAAGCCAGAGCCAGAGAACAGAGAGAGGAAGAGGCAGGTGGGTGGACATGAAGACCCAGTGGTGCCCCAAATTTTTGGGTGCCCTATACAACTGCATATTCTGTATATGGGCAAGGAATGAAGGAAGCCCTGATGATTATGGAGAGAAACAAACTGGGCTCCCCCAAATGTGGGTGGCTGAGCTAGCTAAAGCTTATTCCAGAGAGATTCCCAACAATCCCTCACCTCTTTAGGAACTACTGCTTCTCCCTCTATAAAATCTTAGCACTCTTCTTGTGTAGAAGACAGACAGACAGTGATTGCAAAGCCTGTGCAGAGTATGTCTAGCTCTTTTTCCCCACCGTCAGTTCTCCCAGGCTGCCCCTCCCCCTTAGAATTATCTCCCACTGTCAAACATCCTCCCCATCCTCCCTCCTGTGATGCCTTTCAACAATGGTGCTGTAAAAAAAGGCCACAACATTCAAGGCTTGTACTATCGTAGGATGTGCTGCCTGTGTCTCCAGTGAATATGTTTGTGTGGCAGAGATACAATGACAAAGCATAGGAGCTCAGGCATAAATTGTCTAGGGACTTGAAGCTTGATTCCCTACTGGCTTCAGAGATGCTAACTCCAAATATGCACTTGTGTGAGAGAAAAATCAATGTGGATTACTAAGGAAAATATGCCATCTCTTGAAAACTTCACATCAAGACTGGTTGCCTTTCTGGAAGACTGGTTACTGGTTTCAGGATAGGGGTAACTAGGTGACATGCCAAAGCTTATGTCCTACAGGAGAGCAGACTAGATGGTCTAATGGCTCCTTCTGGCCTTAAAAACTATGAATGCTCCTTTGAAGCACTGATCAGACACTAAAAGATGAGCCTTCCTTTAGTGTGTTATTTACAGTCTTTACAAAAGATGACCTGCAGTATTTCTGTGCACCTGTCTCTTTTTTCCACCATTGCCCCCAATTCTTCATATCAGGTTGATTCATATGGGAACAATGTCAGAAATATTTCTTTCATTTAAGGAGATCCATTGAACTGTAACAAGTACAGTTAGAACACAAGAACAACCATACTGGGTCAGACCAATGGTCCAGCTAGCCCAGTATCCTGTCTTTGAACAGTGACCGATGCCAGGTGCTCCAGAGGGAATGAACAGACCAGGTCATCAGTGAGTGATCCATGCTCTGGCATCCACCCTCAGCTTCTGGCAAACATCAACTAGGGTCACTTCAGAGCATGGGGTTGCATCCCTGCCCGTCCTGGCTAATGGCTCCATGAATGTATTTAGTGCTTTTTAAACATTTGCTGCAGTTTTATAGTTAATTATGATTAAGTCTAAACATGGGAGGTCGTGTAGAGCCTGGGGACATCTCCTTCCTGATCTAGAAGAACATGTAGAATTGCTGTGTCATTTGAGATGAGCACAGAATATGTGACACAGATTGTATCAGGTCAGGTCATTTTGCTGGGAGCTTAAGACATGTTTGTAGATTAAACTACAGTCCCTCTAACTTTAAATTACCACCATGTTCGGATTGCTCAGTTACTGACCTCAGTATATCCCAGTCTCAGCTCCATCATGGGATGCAGTGAGCCTTCCTGAGACCCATGCCTGCAACCTATTGCGGGTGATTACTAGTAGGACTCAAATGGTATCACAGCTGCCTTTAAACCAGTCAGAAAGACGCGGCTTCAAGTCCAAATGTCAGATTGTTTCAGGCTGTGTCTGGAAAAAACACCTATAAATGTGTGAGGACCCCTCTGCCTTGGATGATACAAAACAGATCCCCTAAGAATGTTCACTTGTAGAATTATTGAAAGACAGCATTAGAAGAGGCAGGCCTGCAGGAATCATGAATTGGAAATATGAAGGTATTACTCTTCACATCAGCACTACTGTAAAAATCAGTGATTAGTCCAAAAAAAAAAAAAATGGCAGATGCACCTTCCAGTAGTGGTAGTGCAAAAATATTGCCCTGCAGTTACAACAACAACAATAATCATTTTTATTTATGATCTGAAACTCCTAAATTGCTCTACAAAAGTATTATCTCCATTTCTCAGACGAGGACAAGGTGGAGTCAAGGCCACACAGTTAGATGCTGGCAGAGCTACAACTAGAACCCAGTAATTTGACTTCCAGGTCTATGAAGATTAATAGCAAGGCTCTCGGTAGGCAGCCATCAGAGGACCAAGTGACATTAGGACCAGAGATGTTTCAATAGTTTCCCTTTGGAATTTCTTTCCCACCAACCCTTCTGCTTCTTTTTCCCCAGAGGGAAATTTGGTTCACAATTTGGCACTAAAATTTGGCATTGTCATTTTTTGGCTGGAAAATTTTTGACCAGCCCTAACCAGGATGCTTGGTAGACATGGGCTGCAGTTTTGTCTTGAGTTTCCCGCTTGTGTTGGTCCAGGGATAATGTCTATCACTCTCTGGTAATCCACTCTAACGTGATCCATACATTCAGCCATTCCCAATCATCCCAGAAATCCTCTTGTGCCACATCCTTCCCACAGAACCTCTTTCTTCCCTAAAACTCATTCTGGAATGAACACCACTCATTCTAGAATGGGCAGCTGGGGTGAATGCCGACTCTCACAGCAGCTGCCTTTGCTGTTCACGCCTGTTTATCCTCCCTGTCATTTACATTATTTTCTGGTTCCAAACATCTATCAATCCAGAAAGCCATGCTGATGTTTAACAGTCACTACAGTTGTGTCACTCTACTTAAGGAGCTAGCATTCCTCGAGGTAAACCATTAACTGAAATAGATCATATTCAAGAGTATTGGTCAGGGCTCCACCCTACATAAGCTTTGCTTGGCCTCTGAAAAGGCACTGGCCAATTTATGCAAGCTAACACACCCTACTCCCTTCGCTGCTGGCCAAAGAAGCAGGATTTTTCGGTGTCAATGACTCATGATGGAAGCCTTTAACTAGGGATTCCCTGGTTGCACTCTGCTATGATAGGCCTTGTTTCCTGGCACTACCAGAGACCTGACGTGCTCTGCAAGCCTTCAGCAAGGAGAAATGTGCCATGTGCCTGGCTTTCTCTTTGGCAACAGAGACTGCAAGAAAGGATTTGGCCTTGAAGACATAGATTTCCTTTTGATCAACGAACATAATTTAGGTTAGTGCATTTGAAACTCCATAAGGGGAAACTGCATGAAAATGTTTCTTTTCTTCACCAGCTTGTAAAATCCCCATTTATACTCAGAACAACAGATAGTGTCCTCCACTGTCTTCTCAGCGCCTCCACCCACTTGCAGGCAGCTAACCAGGATCTGCAGAAAAGGAGATAGTTCAGCACGAAAACACATCTGTTTGGAAGAAGTGACCAAGGCAACGGAGAGCACAGTAACCAGAATGCCAGCGCTTCATGCTTGCAATTAGCAATAAAACAGATGGAGAGTAGGAGGCCCTCCCTGCCTGCTCTGAGTGAAGCATTAATTATACAGGAGAAGTACAGGTTTTCCAAACTGTAGGCACACTAAATGCCATGTACATTGTATGCACCATTGTGCAGCACATTTGCCGGCACCATTTCTGTGGCTGCACAGAACCCTTGCATACACATGGCTAATGAAGGGCAATCATCGTTATGAGACATTTTCATCAATTGCCCCTAGCAAGAAGGTTCTTTAAGATGCAAACCTTAATTTGTCTGCAGTCTGTCTCTAGGGATTTACATACACAGGAATGACCATCCTGGGTCAGATCAAAGATTCATCTAGCTCTTATCTAATTATTTTTTGAATCCTGTTAAAGTCCTGGTCTTCATGACATCCTCTGGCAAGGATTTCATAGAATCATAGAATCCCAGGGAGGAAAAAAACCTCAGGAGATTATCAAGTCCAGCCCCCTACCTAAAGCAGGGGCTGCTTTGATACAGCTGCCCATTACTATGGCATCAGAGCATCTGTAGAAGCGAAAAGCACATTAACTGCAGAAATGTATGCTCACGGAACCTCGCCTATTGCTTTTTTCAGCACCTCAGCTTTCATATGCTCTGAGATAGTGTTGCAGTAGCTCAGATGTAAAATGTCTGTGCCATTGTCTTACTGAGTCACGGGTTCTGGGCAGTTCATATACAATATTTTCCAGCTGTGAAATGACAAGGAAGAAATCTTAAATTACACAGTGGAGAGCAGACCTTTGAAACACTTTAGTCATGGAGAACCTGACCTGCTACTGTGTACCAAATGCCAAAACCTGGCTGTGTACCTTAAAGCACAGCAAACAGGCAGCGGTTTTTTTTTAATTATGTGGGGAAAGGCCATCCCAGGTCTTAGAAATCAAATAATGTATCCTGCTGTCTGGAATAACTAGAGACGGGTGAAATCTAAAATGTTTCAGGAGTTAAGAGCCCAGCATGTGCTATTCTGTCACAGACAAGGAGGAGCAGCAATTGTCAGCCACCCCTTGCGTCTTTCAAGGTAGCTAGCAGTTTGGCATGGTTGCTGTTACAAAGATCCAACGAGGCCTGGTTTCCCAGGGTGTGGAGTAGTTGAATAAAGTGTGCTACTGGAGAGCCATGCTCCTCGACCTAGGGATATATTGCCTTGCCACAAAGAGAGGCAATACAAAAATCAGCATCTTGAACCCAGTATGCCTGTAACCAGCCCCTAGTGGGCAGATGGATTAGCTGCCCTTCCAGGGGCTTTCTGTTGCTGCAGCTGTTCAGATCTGGGGCCTGTGATATTGTCACAGCTAAATAAACATACAGAGGGGCATGCACTCACACCCTTCTACAACTTGCCATGGCACTAGCTGCAGGAAATGGTAAATATTAATGTACTGTGAGCTCCTGGTGATCCCTGGACAACACAAAGCGCTGCAAAATAGCACAAGGCAAAGTAGAAGCTGTCTGGATCTGAAATTATTAGGCTTTAATATTAAAGGTTGGAGATGGGCCCAAATAGAAACTTCAGATCCAATTTCCACATCCTGATCCATCTGCACATTTCCACAGTGGTCAGCCCCAAAACACTGCTTCCAAACTCTGAGACTTGGACAGAGGGAATCCAAAGGCAAGCTTTCCCAGAGTTCAGGGTGGTCAGATTCAATGTCCAAGTTTGGGCCCTTAGAGAGGGAGATTTGAGCTGAAACTCAGATCCTGAATCCAGATTCAGGGTTTTGGTTCAGAACCAACTCTAAGTAAGGCTGATTCCTCTCTGAGCGTCCTCTCCCATTTTCAGTAACTAGCAGTCAGAGAGGTCACTGCTGACGGCTCACTCATCAGGTTGAAGGAGGGGAAATTTAAAAAACATGAATATGTCAGCTGTTGATGCTTGCAACTAACAGAGCATATGGAGAGTAGGATCCAGTAGGAGTCAAATCTTTTTAAAGTTAGGGCCTCATGTCTATATGCAAGATGTGTGGGCAAAAGCATTTCAAATCTGCTCCCATAATTTAACTGATCAACAGGATATAAAATATTGGATTATTGCATGCACAAATGTCTAATTAGGGATTCTTTGCATGCAGTTACTTGATTAGCACATGTAAGTGGTTCTTCTCTGAGAAGTAGCTGCTGTGGCAGGTAGAGAAGGACAGCTTCCAGGAACCTTTATGACAGTATCCACACTCTGTCTCAGTGTTGCCCCGAGATAAGGGGGAGCGGAAGGAACTCAGCACCCTGCAGAATTGGGCCCAAGCAGTTAATTATGCTGAAGTGAAAATCTCCATTTTAATTCAAGATAATAAACTCAGCCACAGAACTGAACAATTAAATGATTCTGGGGAGACTTAGGAGTGGGGCAGTGACACAAAATTAAGGGATGTTGAGTCCAGCAGTGAATGGGCATAAATATCCCCATCCTATTTTACCCACAGGCCCAATGGATTAACTGGAACTTGGTGAGATGCAGTGGGGTAGTTCTGAATGGGCATCTATTTGAATGCCTCTGCCAGTGTGACCTCAAACGCATTGTCACTATATAGAGGACTTCATTTTCAGAGCAAAATGGCATCTTCCATGCAGCAAAAGTGCCATTCCACTGTGATCTGGCCCTACTACAGCACAGGTCAGAGGGGCCAGCACTATTACAGTACGTCTATGCTGCGGAGGTATTTCAGGATACCGGAAGTATCCCAAAATAGCTATTCCACGTCTATTGAAGCAGCCCATTATTTCAAAATAGATTTCGAAATAACGGGTGGCTTATTTTGAAGTCCCAGTAACCCTCGTTCCACGAGGGTTAAGGGGCATTTCAGATTAATGAATTATTTTGAAATTTGGCGCTGTGTAGACAGTGCCAAATTACACAATAAGCTATTTCGAAATAGCTCAAAATAAGCTACGTAATTTGTGCTACTTTGCGTAGCTTATTTCGAGTATAAGGGTGCTGTGTTGATGCACCATTACAGAATTCAAAAATATTGCCATTGGTTTCCAATTCCCCAATCCTTTGCTGTGTCCAGTTCTGAGCAAGAAAGCATTACTTTTGTTTCTCAGACCCTTCGTGATTTAGCAAATGAGACTCAGGCCAGGCAAGGTCCAAATGTTAATGAGGAATTTACAAACATGTAGGATTTAAGGAAGCTTTACAGCAATTTGAGCTACAATTTTATTTAGAAATTTGGAGACCTGTAAACTATTGATGGAGCAGCCTTACTAACGGAGTTCGCATGTATTATAACACAGTATATGCTTTATCTGTTATTTTCCCTCAAGACAGAGCTTTGTGCAAAGCTATTATTCTTGTATTAGAACATTATGTATCATTTGTTTATCGTTGTATTTTAGAGGCACATAGAAGCTGCATTTAAGATTGAAGCCCCGTTGTGAGAGGCACTGTAAAAACACATACTGACAGATGCAGCAGGCAGTAGGTTGATTGCTTGCAGAACTGGGAAGCTTCCCATGTACAGCACTGTAGAATTGGCTACACTCACCTGTATTATTATATCTATGTAGAAATGCCTGGAGGCCTTGGCCAGGTTTGGGCCCCATTGTGCTAGGCACCCTAAAAATAAAATTTGCAGAGTATTTGGAACTAATCCGATCTCGTATAGTGATGCCTATGGTCATGTAGAAAAATTTAGTTCAGAAAATATTTTTTTTTCCTGTTTGAAGAATATTATAAACAGGATTTCATTGTGCTCAATGCACAGCACATCCAAGACAGAAATCGCTTGTCATTTCGTGGTGTAAAAACTATTCCTTCGGCAATGAGAACTGAATCCCACGTACAGCTGAGACACAACCTGCAGCTGATGGCAGCACAACAGCTGCCTTTTTCTTATGAAATTCCCACACATGTGAGATGCTTGAGCTCACCTATGCTTCACTACCCTGTCCTTCAGCACTTCATTTCCCCAGAATGAGTGAAAGTTTAAATAGGGCTCGGCTTCCAATAGCAGTGGCAAATGCCGTTTTGAATTACAAAGAGTGGAATAAAGGGCTCTCTCTGGGTAACTTGACACATGTTACAAACCCTTTTCTTTTAGGCATTGTCTCAGGTCTTCCTCTAGGGACGAAGAAACTGAAAGGTTGAAAATGCAAGAGCAACACAAAGAGCCCAGTTTAGAGGAAACTGAAGCAGGAGTGTGTTGAATTCTTCTAGTGCTGTGACACCTGTCATGTCAGCAAAGCATTGGTAAGATTACTCAATATAAACTGGTCTGTTCTTTAGACAGACATCAAGAAGAAAGGTGAGAAGAAACTCAGGCTAACCATACAGTTTTCAAATTCCATGCTACTAGGGGAAGCAGGAGGAAGTAGGCCAGGAGTTGTCCCTTTGGGTGCATCTAGACTACAGGGTTTTTTTGGAAAAACAGCTGACATTTTCTAACATTGGTAAGCCTCATTCTACGAGGAAGAAGCCTTTTCCAAAAGAGCTCTTTCGGAAAAAGGTGTGTGTGGACGGAGGAAGAGGGAGTTCTTTTGGAAGAAGAGGAAAGAGGAGAAAGCACAGGTGCCCTGGTGGCCATTCTGTCCATAGTAATCACAGCTTACATGTGAGAGAGCATCCATTCAGTGTGGACACTCTCTTTCAAAAAAGCAGATCGCTTTTTCGATGCACTTTGGCAGTGTGGATGCTCTCTTTCGAAAGAAGTTTATTCAGAAGATCTCTTCCAGAAAAGCTTCTTTCGAAAGAAGCTTGCAGTCTAGACGTACCCTTTCTTGCCTGCTCTGAATAGAAGGGGAGATTGTGCAAGCTTGTAAGTTGTTTCTACCTAGTTTGGTCTCACTGCTGGAAGTGGAGCTAGGGCTGCCTGATGGCTTGCTGAGCTTGCCTGGGAATGCCTGGTCCCAAGCAGCTGCTTATTTTGCTTGTATTCCAAGCCAGCCCTGGAAAGAGTAGAGAAACACCTGGGTATTAGCATCGTCTGTCCACAGGAATGAAGATGTTATCATCAGCATAATCCTAGCATTGTTGGAGTGTGTGGGCATATTTAGGAGGGAGAGGGTTCGTATTCTGATATAAGGTGTTTTAGAAATAAAAGCCACCCCCCCAAAACACAAAACAAACAAAAGAGAGAGAGAGAGAGAGAGAGAGAGGGAGAGAAAACTGCAACCCAGTAATTGTTAAAGCTGATCACTATAGGTCAAATAATACAGAATTAAAAGGAAATTTGAACTATCCTGTCCAACAAGCAGGGATATAAGCCCGGCCGGTAGTACAAAAATAGCATCTTTTTATAAAATGAAAAATCTATGCTAAACCACAAAGCTCCAAAGTAGCATCTGGTTCTTCTGCTAAAGTATAATTCTTCCCTGCCAGACATCCCAGTGATATCCTCCATTGTTCTTACTATTGTCCTTCCAAATGGAAAAAGAAGGTGTGCAGTTTCTTCCTCCCACCATCCAACATGATCAAATAAAATTATTACACGGCTCTGTAGTAATTACTGATCAGGATTTGGAGAGGAATTTTCAGAGGGCACTTTCATGATGTTTGTGCCAAAATAATGACCTCTCTGTGTCTTGACATTTATTACACCTGGGAAGGGTTATCTTCAGAAGAGATTTGTTTTTCTAGTTCCAACCAAAGAGGGCTGTATGTGAGAGATGGGATAAATTGCTAAAGCTTTGAAGATACAGGTTAGTTTGGATAAGCAAACTGAAGTTCTGATGTTTAGCTGACCTTCATAGGTTTGCAAAACTGGACCAGAAATACCATAATCCTTCTGAGTCCTCATGAAGCCACATGCAGTGAAGCTCATCAAAACTGGCCAGTTTTGTTTAGACTGTTAGATTTTCACCATACTGGGTTGGAACAAATCTGTCACTTAAACCAATATTCAGTAGATGAGAATTCTCACAAACCAAACCCTATGGAAAGAGTAGCTGAAACCCACATAAACCAAAACCAGGCAGTCTTGCACTGAACTACCTGGAAATCCTTTAAGCTGTCCCAAAATCATTCTCATTGGCAGGTCCTCATTATTTCGGACACAATGATGCTGCAGCGTTCTTTTGGTTCTTTAAATCCAAAACAAGGAGTTGTCTTTGAGACCATGCCTTCTGAAAGAAGGAAAGATTCAGGTAGAGCTGTGTGTAGAAGCTAATATTTATGCTGAGATTTTTGGTTCAAAATACAAAGAAAACATTTCAGTTCATTTCTCTTCTCTACGCCTGTCAGTTTTCTGACAAAGGTTATTTATTAAAACAGACTCAAGAGCATAAAGAAATAGACAAGCACTTGAAGTCATTGTTTCCTCCTATCCAGCCCATCATTTTGACACAGCTAGTAAATAAATTGGGTCCAACTCTGATCCTCAGTATTATCAATTCAGAGACTACTTCCTACTCAATTCTTCTTATTCTTCTGTAGTTTCCCCTTCCACACACCTTTATGACATCAATTCTAAGCCCATTGAAAGTGGACAACTGATGCTTTGTTTGCCTATAGACCTTTTGCTGTACACAATAAGCTTTGTCAGAGTTCTGTGCAGGATTGTTTTAAAAGTTTTTAAATTTCACTACTTTATTCCTGTTGGCTCTCTGGTTGTGCAATATAAGCACCCAACCTCTTAGCTCTCTGGACTTATGGCTTTATGAAAACACATGGCAAATTAATGATTGGACAATGGCATATCTAAGATAATATATTTATTCCTTGTGACCTTTGTGCTAGAGTCTAGTATAAGCATTTTTTGTAAATTCATCCAATAATCCAAACATACCAAAATGAGACTCTGCCTTCTGGAGAGAGGTGTTCAGGCTTCTTAGTTGGTAAAAGCAGGGAGAACATTCTTTTCACAGTCCTAAAGTTACTGTAATCTTTTAACACACTTTTCTTTCTTTTCAGCTCTGCTTCTGTGTCTTTGTATGAGAGAGAGAGAGAAAACAGGAAAGTGAGAGGGGGGAGAGATCCATATTAATATAACATGCAATTTCCAGATGTTTGCTAATGAAAAAACCATAAAGGATCACATTAAGAAGGGAACTTACATAAAAATAATCTGAAACTAAGTCTAAATTCACCTAAAGATTTGCTGCAGTTTGGAAACCCTTTGCATGAACCTGGACTGATTTATGATTTCACACCAAAACCACACAAGCTTGCGGATTTTGCATGGTGAGGATGTGAGACCAGATGAATCTCTGTGCTTTTGAATTGGTTTCCCATTGAGTTTTGGGGTTTCCTCAGATCCCAGAACACAAAAAGAAAAAGTTAAAGGGTGTGAACCTCCATCAACTGAAATCAAGAGGGAGACCTGCAATCTCCTGAAGAGCACAACAGCCAAATTTTGTACAGCTTGTCTTGAGAAATTGGACTTCCACATGTTCTCTTTACACCTTGGAACCCTTTGAAACTGCACCCTCCTGCCACTGTGAGTTTAAGATCCTAAAGTTACGCACACAGCCTTCTCAGTTCGACAGTACTCACACAGCTTGGTATGAGATCCTCAACTACTGTAAATCTGCAAGACACCATTAAAACACTGTAGCAATCTTTGGTTGACTGTCCTTGACAATATGTCATCTTTACATACTTTTCCTTTTGAAATTTCACCCTGCCTAGCAATTGATCCACAATGGTTATACTGACTTTATTTGCACTGCTGAAATACCCAGAAGTCTTGATTTTGTTCTAATCTAACTTGATCGTTGATTTCTACTTCACTGAGGATGCTTTCCCACCTCTCACAAAGTAATGTCTCTCCACTTAACTATGTAGGATTTACTCTCTTCTTATTGATTTACCTTTTAGACTGTAGGTTCACCTGTGGTATAGGTTCATCTTTACTTCTGTGTGTGCTACAGAGCAGAGTTATTCAGGATAGTCTCTTGAATATCCCACCTAAATTGTTGTTGTTTCCCCTTGAAACTGCTGCTAGCCATTTTCTTCCTTGAGGAATCGTCCTTTACAACATCAAACCTGACATTGCTGTGATAATAGTGACCCAGCTGCCATCCCTACACCTTCTCTCATCTACTGTCTCCTGCATGATTCATAAGGTGATGGCAAGGTAGGTGAAGGGGTATGTAAAGGCAACCAGAAGTATTCTGCTAGCAGATTCTGCAATTTCCTTGATCATTTTTAACATACTAAGGCCCTTATCTTTCTTCTGAGCTGGACATTCATATTATCTAGGGCCAGATTTTCAAATGTATTTAGACACCTGATGCCTAACAGGATTTTAAAAAATGCCTAAGCAGGTTAGATGCCTAACCCCCACTGATTTCCAAGTTAAGCCCGTACCTACTTGCAATGGGAGTTAGACACCTAATTACTTAGGCACCTTTGGAACTCTTTTTAGGAGCCCTATTTCCTTTGAAAATCTGGTCTCCAGTCTGCAGACACATTAATATTTCTGTTACTTGGGATTTATAACCAAATAGAGCCTCTCCATCCTGGAGAGGCTGCCAGTATGTGTAATGCAACGGCATTGTCATCTGTAATGCACCTATTTTTCCTGCATAGTTTAAAAAGACAGATCACTGATATTTAGAGATTATCTCCAGTAAAATGATATGATCCATTAGGTTGCATGGTTTTTATGTTCTAATGTTTACTCAGAAGTAAAAAGCAAGGCAGTCTATCAACCCACAAAACAAAGATTTAGCGTCACTAGGATACCTCTCAAACCAGCTTCTGAAAACCTACTCTAGATCCTCGTCACCACCAGGCTCTCAAGTTGTTGTTTCTTCCCTTCTTAAACACTTTGCCAAAGGGTTGGCTTTAGTGATCATTCACCATTTGGTCGGTTCCCGTGTGGTTGCAAGGACTTGATGGGTCAAAAGTCCAACATTGGAACAGTGTTGATGCACCCATGTAACAGAGGGTCTGCCTCTGGGCCACCTCCGTCCTGGGTTGGTGGAATTTTTATTGTGGATATTATGAACCACCCGGCGAACCATGTTCACCAGAACATCCTTCAGCATTCTGGCAACATGTCCAAAAAGCGTAAGACTCCAGCTGTGGACAATGGCCCAAGTTGTCTGTGACCACAGGGACCATCACCTTCTGCACAACAAAGGCAGTCATTTCACTTTATGTCCAATATACAACACTGGCTTTGTAGATGGAACGCCTCCAACTTTGCCCAGTCTGGGCAGCATAGACTTCATGTTTTGCAACCAGACAGCAGCAAGGAGAGGATACAGCTTGAACAGATTCCTTGAGCTTGGCTGTCATGCTGAGATGATGTTGATTCCATATTTGTCATGAACGACCCATAGCAGACACTGCCAATCCAGTGAAGAACCTTTGTATGAGAGTTACAGAAACTGGTGTGCATAGAGTCCAAATTGTTGAGACTTTTATATTACACTGAGAGACAGTTCCTCAGTGGGTATAAATCAGTTTAACTCCATTGAAGTAAATGGAGCTGTGCTGCTTTTCTTCAGCCAAGGAGCTGGCTGCTGTGGGCTTCATTTGCACTATAAAGTACATTAAGCAGCAGAGCCTCTCAGCAACTCTATTTTTAACTTTTCTACAAGTGGTATTAGTTTATGTAAGTCTTGTTTACATGTCATCTATTTATTTACTGGCTGGGATATAAAAGAGGCTTACATACTACAGTTATTCTAGTGCAGCTGCCCAGCAAATATGTGCATCACTGTGATTCAGATTTATTTTTCTCCTGTACTAGTGTTTTGAATGAACAAGTAAAGTGCCCGTGGATTGTGTTGACTTGTGCCA
The DNA here is from genome assembly GCA_032595735.1 of Pelochelys cantorii. Classification (NCBI taxonomy): domain Eukaryota; kingdom Metazoa; phylum Chordata; order Testudines; family Trionychidae; genus Pelochelys; species Pelochelys cantorii. The sequence goes on along the minus strand of CM064326.1, from coordinate 250,107,655 downwards.
TCAAAGAACAGACTGACCACAGCAGTTCTAAATACAGGCAAGAGTTCCGTGCTAAGTCGGAGGCCAGGATCTTTTCTAAGAAACTAACTGAAGAAATAATGATGGAGACCAGCATTGGGCTAATCGGTTCAGCTTGATCTGACTCTTTGGAAGGCTTTTGCGTTACGTTAGGCCTCTGCAATCCCAGCAGTTCACGCTGCAGGGTCTCCTCACACAATAGCAATAAATCACTCTTCATTCATGTGGGGCTGTGTTAAATGTTTCACATTAAGATGAACTCCAAAGTGCAAAAGTTGGATGAGATTTTGGCAAACTAGAGAGGTATTGAAAAGGTTGGAGAAAGGAAAAGACACATACCTTGTTCTGTGATCCAGTTTTTCTAATCACTAACTATTACGCAACTGTTGGGTTTGAGTCTATTAACAAACTTCTTCCTTGGGCAATATAAGTTGTCTTCAAAAGCATAAATCCCTCATAGGGGTTTCTCCTAAACTGCCTGGAGAAGCAAAAAAGTAGCATATGATGGGACAAAAGTGCATAAATGTAGCTGAATTGTCACTTCCCTGACAATGACCATGTGTTAGATAAATTGGCACACTACTGATCTGAAACAGTTTACCCCACAGGATTGTTAGTAAAACTGTTGCTTGTTTTCTCCCTTCAAACTACTGTGCTGACATAATCCACCCCCTTCTCTTCCAGGACTGCAGAATTCCTTTCTTGGATCTGAAAAAGGGACATTTCCCCCACAGGAAACTCTAAATTCTTTGATTATAAAATTTGGCAGGTGCACTTGAATTTTAAGGTTGAAATTGAAATAAAAACCATCCAACCCCATTGTGTTCTTATCCAATTTCTATGTTTGCACAACGTCTGTCTAATTTATAATCATGTTATCTATTAGAGGGCGGATAATTTATGGGCTGATGCATGGTTCCAAATCAAAACAATTGTTCAGCATTTTTTTCTTTTTTGGAGATAAAATTTAAACAAGTTCAGCAAATCTGGAGTTTGAGAGACTCCAAGAAAATGACTTACTCAGTGCAATAGCTAATTCACTCTACCAGATCTACTGCTTAGAAAGTTTTTTTTCTGTCTCTTCATCGGCAGCACTTTAAAAGGAGGATGATTTGGAGATTTAAAGGCTTATTCAGAGCATTTGTACTTATGCACCTGCTGTATCAAAAAATGTTCAGTAGTTCTATGAGAATTGTCTGACTAGGCCTCCACTTGTATGACTGTTCATGTGCCCTCAGTGCTGGGCTGAAACCCTCTGGGACGTGTTGACCATTGGAGCCAAACACATCACCCCTAGTGGAACCAAATTTTTAGATCCAGAATTATATAAGGAATCATGAGCCCATCTTCACCCTGGTTCCTTTTGGATGACCGAAGCAGCACACATCCTCTTGCTCTTCCTTTCAGTCACTTTGCATTTATTATATGCTGTCAGAGTTATCTGTAGTTCTACACTCTTAAAGTTATTTGGGGTAGATTTGGTAGCTAGTACTAGGATCTGTACCGCTGGGTGGCGCTTGGAATTAGAATACAAATGGAACCATCCATCTAGTTCTAGTAGCTTGTGTTTGGCCCACTCTGCCATCCTGTAAGCAGCCCTAACTCAAGAGATGTAGGAAAGCAGGAACTGCCTGACGGACTCAGACCTGAGGCTAACATAGTCTCTGACAATGGCTGTTCCTTATGCTTCAGAGGAAGGTGTAAGAGCCTCACAGTAGACAGATATGAACATAAGAATGGCCAAATGGAGCAGACCCAATGGCCCATCCAGCCCTATATCTAACCACTATCTTCTGATGGTGGCTGGTACCAGATGCTTGAGACAAAGTAGGCCAGTTGCTGAGTACTCCATCCCTTGTTGTTCAGTCCCAGTTTCTGGTAGTCAGAAGTTTAGGGAGCTCAGATCATGAGGTTGTGCCCTGACCATCTTGGCTTGTCTTCCTTTGTCTAAATTTACTGGATTTCTCTATTTCAGTCCTTCATACAGTTAGTTGGCCAACATTTTTAAAAACCTGCTTGAGTCACTGTACAGGTGCCTGCTTGTGGTCATAAAGAACTGAGCACTCAGAAATTATGCTGCCTAAAGTACCACCAATTGAGGCAGTAGTAGGTTGAACTACTTTCCAGGAAGCAAAATCCAGCCTACAGGTTCTCAGGATTTCTCATCCCCCTTTTCTTGAACTGCTGCTTCTGACAGTCAAGTAAATAGTGTTCATTCTCTGCTGAAGGCCGTGTGAGCTCTCGTGGTACACTGAACATTCCAAACAACCTTCTTCTTGCTCCCATTCGAGTTTGTAATTTTGTACATTGACAAATGCCTCTGTCGTATCTCACCACCCCTTGTGCACAGTATTGATTTCAATGGGAATTTTGCCCATCTCAGCACTGAAAGATTAGGTAAGCACATATCTGTTTTTCCCTTCATAGTCTAACTATCCTGGCATCTTGCTTTGACTACTGAACTTACTATATGCTTTCTGGGAGGTCCATGATTTCATTACAGCCTCTGTAGATGTACCCACAGCACATTTACCATTAATTTTTCTTCTTTCATTTCAGGAATTCATAAAACTTCAAACCACTTTCCATTTCTGGCTACATTATTCCTCAGGGCAATTAAGGTGAAACACTATAGTGAAAGAAGTAGCGAGGGTTTTGAATTAGTAACAGCATTTGGTGCAGTTTTTCTCTCCCTCCTTCTTCTTTGGAAATGTTAGTCTCCTCATCTTTCCTGTGAAGCTGTATAATAGATTTGATTCCCATAGAGCTGCCGTGAAGAGCTCCACACACAGTTTTCTTAGTGGTGTTGAAATAAAATATTTGCAAGGGCAAGCTGATTTTCATAACCGCCTGAGCCATTATCCTTGTTTGTTGAGCTCTCTCAATCAGTGCCTCTTTGCTACATTGCAGATTTAAAAACGTTTTTAATAATCCCCATGAAATCAGCAACAGATTGTGTTTCCGTAAAGCATTAATAAACTCTTGCATTTGGCAATGGAACTCTTTATTCTCATGACTTGGCTGCTGTTTTGTATGATTTGGGAGTTTGGTCAGTATTACTTCTGAATTAGGGATGATTTTCGAAATTATATCATGAAATTACAGTGTCATGGAAAGCCTGTATGCATGTGGCTCTACCATGAGCTTAGCAGGGTGTGTTACATCAGGCCAGAGACAGCAGCGTGTGATCAGCCGTCAGTGATCATGCATTCAAAGTGAAACACCTTGGGGTTTGCTGTAGCTGAGGGAAGAAACGTCCTCTTGTTGTCTGAAGGGAGCTGGGCTTGTGAGTAAGGAAACCTTACTGAGAGGAGAACAAAAGAGATCAGGTGACCAAGAAAAAACAGCAACGGAACACATAAGAACAGGGGGTCAGCAAGAGGAAGTGTGAGGCAGAAGAGAGCCAGGTCACAGAAGCTTTGGAAAGCAATTGCATGAGGGAGAGAGACTAGCTAGCATGTGACAGTCGGCATGAGGAGAGAACACTGAGGGGTGCCTAACGCGGAATGCATGTCTTCGGGCTGTTATGAGTACCTCAAGCCAGGGGGTGCTGCCGCAGCCTCAGCACAGCTAGTTCCAGCATCCCTGGGAACATCTTGCCTGCCAACTTTCCAATGGTTCCCCCAGGACTCACAAGGGAAGGATAAATAGGAAGTCAGAGACATTGCTGTTTCAAAGGCTAATTGGCTTGTATGATTATAGTTGTTAGGCAAAGTGTGTGGTTAACTGCTTCACAACTACTATGTGGCCATGAGAGTTAAACTGTAACTAGAAGCTTCACACCTGTGGGGTAGGGCGCTGGGTGGGTTGTGTGTTTAAGTACTGGAGAGCATGCCTACTAACAGGAGGAAAGGGGATAGTTTCCCTGGGGCCCACTGCGCTCTGGGTAACTCTGAGAGCTGCCCGGGGAGGGGGAGTCACAGCACACTCCCAGCAGTGCTGAGGCCTGCTTGCCCTCAGCCCTGCCCTTTCTGGAAGCATGGAGCCAGCCAGGGGCCTGGCAAGTCTATTGGCCCCACTGCCGGGGAGGCTGAAGAGTCAGCTCTGAACCCAGAATGGCCAGATGACTGGATAGTGAGTTCCAAGACTACAGTGGAGCATGTGCCACATGGAAGGTCTGAGCCCTGGGAACGTACCAAGAAACACAAAGATTGGGGCCGGCAGTGGCTAGATGCCATTTAGGCACCAGGAGCTTGAAACAGCCAAAGGATTCATAGCACAGAGGCACTGAGTCCCCTCACAGTGGATGGCCAGAACAGGGTGCTCACTAGGATCTGTGACACTGTGTAACTAGTGAATTGGCTTCCATCAGCCTGATTTCCTGGAATTCTTCTAAGGTGAACTGAAACAAACCTGGCAGTGACAGGATTATAGTATGGGAGGGAAATCCAGTCTTATTCCCAGTAAGTGCTACTTGTTTCTCATTCCTCTTAGTTCACCCCCAGCAATAAGTGTCCTTGAGGTGTGCTGGTGGCTTTGCAGCTGTTTTTCTACTAGATCTAAAGCCTATAAAATCTCTCTCTCTGTGATGTGAACCCCATAGCTGAAAGTGCTGTTAGACCACCTGCTGCAGCTCTTGGGTATTTATCCGTTATAATTTACACAGCTATAAACTGTCCTTTTCTTTCATAGATTTTATATAAGATTTAGTCCAATTCATTCCTTCTGATGGGCTCTAGGCCACTTGAGTTTATCACTGACTTTCTCAGTCCCTGGCACTAAATTATGCCTCGACAACATGACAGGTGGTTTTTACTTAATTATCATGTCTGGACAGCATAATGCAGGGTTCTTTTGTATTTTCCCACTGCCTTTATCCTTTTACAGTGACTTCAAAATAAATTACGTTTCAACTTCGTATTAGTCAGCTATAGATGCCAACTTTAGAGGTATGATAAGTACAGGTAAGGAGAGGTAGAAAACCTTTTTGCTTTAATTTGTACTGGTCCAGGAGGTACAGAATGATGCAGTAAGATGGTGGAGCAGACTGGACAGCAACAAAATCTGGACCACCAGGCTTAGGAAGCTGTATTTTGGTTCTTGCAAAACCTCCGTTGTGTCCTATTTGTCTGACAAAATCCACCATCCCTAGTTTTTTGATTCATAGCCAAAGCACTGGAATATCACAGACCTTAGGCAGGTCTCATAAAGGTCTTTAGTGAATTGGTATTAGAAGGAGGGGATTAAATATAACAGAAGAGATGGCTGCGGGAGGAGCAATGGATGTGAATGACACCTAGTGTGGCTCTCTGAAGCAGATGTGCTATAATCTATTTTACATACACAAGTGTCAACTCCAACCCCTCAGAAAGATTGAGCCCAATGGCAAGTATTCCACTTCTATCCATTTTAGCAAAATCCAGCATTCCTGGGACCTTCATAACATGTACCATGGCTCATGCTACTAGTTGCTACACTCAAGAATGACTTACAAATAAAACTGCTGCCACCATGGTTCATTAACAATAAGTGAAGTGCAGAGTTGTATGAAATATGATGAGAGACCAAAAAATGTGTTGAGAGACCAACATTACATGCCAAGCTCAACCTTTTGTCTAGCAACTTAGCTTTTACTCCAGAGTACCTGGTCCCTCACTGGTCCAGGTCCCTCTTGAAACCTGACCAACATTTCTTTAGTTTCACTTATTCCGCTATAGGCATTTCTAAAGGCCAGCACCGTTTTGAGATTTAAGCAATAAGTTCTGTAGTCAAACACTCTGCTATTATCATCAGAAGACAGAAATTATCTAATTCACATCTCCACTTAACACCCCTTGTCGTGTACTGAAACAACATGCCTTGATTTGACCCCTACCTTGGCTCAAGAGTTGTAGAAAAAAAACCAGATTACTGTAAATCCAGTTTCATAATAATTGCAACCATTGCCCCATGCAAAGCAGAATACTCAGGATAAAATGGAAAAAGACTATACCAAATAAAACTGAGTCTCTTGGAAAAAAATATAGCATTTGTCACGTGCACTAAGGCAAAGGCCGTTGTGAAAGAAACCAGGCCGAACAGATGTGTGGTTGATTTATTCTATGTCAATTAATCTCCATGTCACAAATATTTTTGCTCCTAGTAAACACTGAATACAGATGGAATAACAGCTTCGGGGGGGAGAAATAATTGTGTGTAGCTGTGGAGCCTCTGTCTCAGTGGCAACAGCTTGCAGACTCACTGCTTTGAGACAGGTAAGGCAGTTCATGTATGTACTTAGGGAATCTCAAATGCTACCATAAGCAAATTGCAGACCCACAATTTTCAGACAGAAGCTTGCTCCAGAGGAACAGTGTCTATATTTGACTCTTGTGTTTGTGTGTGTGAGTGAGAGAGAATTTATGGGGATTACCCTATGCCTCACTGTACACAAAATACAGCTCTCCATTGCAAATGGTGATGAAAGTTTGATTTTGAGGTGTTAAGTGTGTAAATCTAGGGTCTTATGCCACAACATTGCTAAGAACTGCAGCTCTTCTTTCAGGAAGCTACTAAACTGGAAAGAAAAATAAATGCCTTCATCCCCATTTCACACAGAGGGATAACAGAGACACAGAAAGGGTAACTGGGAGATCAATGGGAGCTAATAACTTTGATGCTGATTAAGGAGTTAGGAGACCTGGCTTTCAATCCTACTTCTGTTGCTGATTTATTGTGAGACCTTAAGCTAGCCACTTAATATTTATATCTGTGAGTCACCTAACACATTGATACCTCTGTTTCCTCAACATCATCTCTCATTTTAACCCTATGGATGGTTGAACTCTCCTATGTATTGCTGTTTATAAATAATATTCTGGACCCCATAGGTCGGACAAGTAGGGCCCATCTCTAAATCAGATTGCCCCATCTCTAAACAGTGTACCTCATCTGGGTGACAGTTGCTTAATACATGGCTCTCTAATTTAAAAGTGCACAGAGAGATCCATTTGTGACATAATATTCCATATGCTGTATGAAAATATGCTTATGATAGGAACATGTCACTGCTTAGATAGACTTGCTGCAAGATGGCTCTTGTAGCATGTCATTGGAAAGGTTGTGATTTACTGACTACGGGTATGTCTACACTTGCACCCTAGTTCGGACTAGGAATGCAAATTCAGGCATTCAAAATTGCTAATGAAGCGGGGATTTAAATATCCCGCGCTTCGTTAGCAAGATCTCGCCGGTGCACTAGTTCGAATCACAGCTGATTCGAAAGTGAAAGTGCACACCGGGACGCATTAGTTTGAACCAAACCCCTTAGTTCGAACCAACACATCCCGGCGCACACTTTCACTTTCGAATCAGCTGTGATTCGAACTAGCGCACCGGCGAGATCTTGCTAACGAAGCGCGGGATACTTAAATCCCCACTTCATTAGCAATTTCAAATGCCTGCATTTGCATCCCTAGTCTGAACTAGGGTGCAAGTGTAGACATACCCTATGATTATGCAGTTGCATGCATGTATCATGTTTGTAGATTGAGTTAGAAATGCTGACCTGTGCATTTGTAATTTCATATTTGCTGCTTTGGGTCACACCCACTACTGATGCTTCGAGTGCAACAATGCGACTACAGTGCGGATGGCCCATGAGCAAGAGACAACGAACCGTAAGAGACCTTAACCTTCCTGGGAACACGTGGGTGAGCCTGTGAAGAATGGCTACCAAGGCATGTGACCATGTCATCTGATACAGGAACCCATCTTGATCTCTGTAATTTGCCATGAGAGGCTGGGAGGGGGTCAGACTTGAAACAAAGGACTCCTGCATTATGCATATCCTGTTTAAGGGTGGGAGTGAGGTAACCCTGGTCATCAGTTCTCCCTGGCTACCTCACCCATGATGACCCAGGGAGAACTTGAAGTGCTAATAAACAAACACAACTATGACATAGGCAGTATCACAGAGACTTGGTGGGATAATACACACAATTAGAATATTGATATAGAAGGGTACAGCTTGCTCAGGAAAGATAGATGGGGAAAAAGAGAGGAGGAGTTGCCTTATATGTTAAAAATGTACACACTTGGACTGAGGTGGAGATGGACATAGGAGACAGACTGTTGAGAGTCTCTGGGTTAGGTTAGAAGGGGTAAAAAACAAGGGTGATGTCATGCTAGGGGTCTACTACAGACCACCTACCCAGGCAGAAGAGGTGGATGAGGCTTTTTTAAAACAACTAACAGGATAATCTAAAGTGCAGGATTTGGTGGTGATGAGGGACTTCAATTACCCAGAAACATATTGGGAAACAAACACAGCAGGGCACATATTATCCAATAAGATCTTGAACTGCACTGGAGACAATTTTTTATTTCAGAAGGCTGAGAAAGCTACTAGGGGGGAAACTGTTCTAGATTTGATTTTAAAAAATAGGGAGGAACTGGTGGAAAATTTGAAGTGGAAGGCAGCTTGGATGAAAATGATCATGAAATCATAGAGTTCATGATTCTAAGGAATGGTAGAAGGGAGAACAGCAAAATAGAGTCAATGGATTTCAGGAAGGCAGATTTTAGTAAGCTCAGCTGATCAGTAAGGTCCCATGGGAAGCAAGACTAAGAGGAAAAATAATTGAATAGAGTTGGCAGTTTTTCAAAGAAACATTATTAAAAGCCCAAAATCAAACTATACCACTGTGTAGAAAAGATAGAAAGTATGGTAAGAGACCATCTTGGCTTAACCAGGAGATCTTACATGATCTAAAAATCAAAAAGGGGTCATATAAAAAGTGGAAACTAGGTCAAATTACAAAGGATGAATATAAGCAAACAAAGCAAATATGTAGGAGCAAGATTAGAAAGGCAAAGGCACAAAACGAGCTCAATCTAGCTAAAGACATAAAGGGTAACAAGAAGACATTCTACAAATATATTAGAAGCAAGAGGAAGACCAAGGACAGGATAGGCCCATTGCTCAGTGAAGAGGGACAAACAATAACAGGAAACTTGGAAATGGCAGAGGTGCTAAACAACTCCTTTATTTTGGTTTTTGTCAGGAAGATTGATGGTGACAAGATGCCTAACATAGTGAATCCTAGTGGAAATGGGATAGGTTTAGAAGTTAAAATAAAAAAAGAACAAGTTAAAAATTACTTAGAAAAGTGAGATGTCTTTAAGTCACCAAGGCCTGAAGAAATGTATCCTAGAATACTCAAGGACTGATAGAGGAGGTATCTGAGCCTTTAGCTATCATCTTTGAAAAGTCATGGAAGTCAGGAGAGATACTAGAAGACTAGAAAAGGGCAAATATAGTACCCATCTATAAAAAGGGATATAACAACAACCCAGAAAACTACAGACCAGTCAGTTTAACTTCTGTGCCAGGGAAGATAATGGAGAAAGTAATTAAGGATTTCACCTGCAAACATCTGGAAGATAATAAGGTGCTAGGTAACAGCCAGCATGGATTTGTAAAGAACAAATTGTGTCAAACCAATCTGATAGCTTTCTTTTATAGGATAGCAAGCCTAGTGGATGTAAGTAGGGTCTGAACCACTGCTTCCAATGCAGCAGCTGAAAGGGGAGAGGAGTCCTGGGGGCGTGGTTATACTCCTTCAGTTGTTTAGCTCTGCAATGTATTCAACTGTTGAACAAATACAGCTCATGCTGGGCTGGGAAAGGAATCCGGGGTGTGGTTGTGTAAATCCAGTTCAGTCAGTGCTATAGACCTGATGGATGGTCAATTGTTAGAATGGAATTCTGTGTATTGTAACTAATTTGGCTGTTGTGGGGTCACAGGCCATGTTGACCCTAGATGTAGGAGTAGTAAACTGTGACCACCAGTGCTTGCAGGAGGGACACTGTCATTGCAAAGAGTCTCAGCTGGACAAGCCTTCCCCTTCCAGACTCAAGTGGATTGGATTGGCGGGGGGGGGGGGGAAGAGCTTGAACCAGCAAGCTACATGCTCTCCAGGCCTGAGCTGTAAGACTGGTTCAACCTGTCTTCCCTCCCCTCCCTTTCTGTCTCCTCCTCGCCCCCCTCCGTTCTAAGGATAGACCTAAAACAAACTTCATAAGGAGTCTTTCTGTTATTTTGAAATATTAGTCCAGTGGAAGCTGGAATCCTTTGGCCAGCCTAGGTGGTGGGCCAAGAGCTGAAATCACTAGGTTTGGCCCAGAGCCAGACCCATCGTGGAAGCAGCAGCTGGCAGGAGCAGGGCAGCTGGCAGGAACAAGCAGCCAGCAGGGCATCTGGCAGGAGCGGCCAGCGGGCAGCCAGTAGGAATAGTGGCAGATGTCCAGCAGGGCAGCTGGCAGGAGCAGGTGTCCAGCAGGGTGGCTGGTGGGAGTGGCCAGCAGGCAGCTGGTAGGAACAGCGGCAGGCAGACATCAGGGTGGCTGGCAGGAGCAGGCAGCCCACCGGGTGGCTGGCGGGAGTGGCGAGCTGGCAGGAGTGGCCAGCGGGCAGCCAGGAAGAGCAGCTGCTGGCAGAAGCAGGTGGCCAGCAGGGTGGCTGGCAGGAGCAGTGGTGAATAGCCAATGGAGCGGGGTGAGATGCCTCCTATCTGCACCCCCCCCCAGGGGTGGGAGGTGAACTCTGAAAATCACTCCTGAGCTCTGATCTGCCCTGACCAAGGGCAGCAACTGTGAGTGGGATATGGAGAAAGTTTGGGCATGTGAATGGGACACTTACATTGCTAGACCTGTGAGCCTGAGAGGCAAAGGACATTGCTCAATCCATTTGAGCTGGGACGTTTACACGTGGTTTGGTTATGAACTTAGTTTGTGGTATTTTCCCAATCTAATGCCATGTTACTTCTCTCCCTCTTTCATTAAAAGTTTCTTTTCTGTGCTCAGACTCTGTGCTTGTGAGTGGGGAAGCATTGCCTCTCAGAGGCGCCTAGGGATGTGTGAATTTCCCAGGCTACTGGGTGAGGACTCGAGCTAGTTCTGTGTGGGATGGATGAAAAGGAACCCCTAGATATTGAACCCAGTCCTGGCTGCTCCCAGCGCTACATGGCAGAAGGGTTACATAGATAAGGGAGAAGCGGTGGACATAGTATACCTAGACTTTAGTAAAGCATTTAAAACAGCCTTGCATGACCTTCTAATCAATAAACTAGTGAAATACAACCTAGATGGGATTATTACAAGGTGGATGCAAAACTGGCTGGATTACCATTCTCAGAGAATAGTTATTATTGGTTCACAATCATGCTGGAAGGGCATAATAAGTGGGGTTCCACAGGGGTCTGTTTTGGGATCCATTCTGTTCAATATCTTCATCAACGATTTAGATGATGGCATAGAGAGTACAATTATTAAGTTTGCAGATGATACCAAGCTCGGAGGGGTTGCAAGTGCTTTGGAAGATAAAGTTATAATTCAAAATGATCTGGAAAAACTAGAGAAATAGTCTGAGGTAAATAGGATGATGTTTAATAAGGACAAATGCAAAGTACTCCACTTAGGAAGGAACGGTCAGTTTCACACATACAGAATGGGAAGTGATTGTCTATGAAGGAGTACTACAGAAAGGGATCTAGGGGTTATAGTGGACCACAAGCTAAGTATGAGTCAATAGTGTGACACTGTAGCAAAAAAAGCAAACATGATTCTGGGACGCATTAATAGGAGCGTTGTGAGCAAGACACGAGAAGTCATTCTTCTGCTCTATTCTGCACTGATTAGGCCTCAGCTGGAGTATTGTGTACAGTCCTGGGCATCATATTTCAAGAAAGATGTGGAAAAATTGGAGGTGGTCCACAGAAGAGCAACAAAAATGAGTAAAGGTCAAGAAAACATGACCTATGAGGGAAGACTGAAAGAATTGTGCTTGTTTAGTTTAGAAAAAAGAAGACTGAGAGGGGACATGGTAGCAGTTTTTCAAGTATCTAAAAGGATGTTACAAAGGAAGAGGGAGAAAAATTGTTCTCCTTGATTTCTGATTATAGGAAAAGAAACAAAAGGCTTAAATTGCAGCAAGGGAGGTTTAGGTTGGACATTAGGAAAAACTTCCTAACTGTTAGGGTGGTTAAACACTGGAATAAATTGCCTAGGGAGGTGGTGGAATCTCCATCACTGGAGATATTTAAGAGCAGGTTGGATAGACATCTATCAGGGATGATCTAGACAGTGCTTGGTCCTGCCATGAGGGCAGGGAACTGGACTTGATGATCTCTCTGAGGTCCCTTCTAGTTTTAGTATTCTATGACTGCTGGAAACAACTAAGACTGAAGTGGGAGAAGGAACTAGACCCAGGCTGGAAGGGTGTCTGGCCTTTGAAAGAGATTATTAGAACTACATTTAGGGTGAGATATTACATGTAACTAGTTTCTTTAGTGTATTAAGCCTAGCTTGTGTGTTTATTTTGCTTAGTTACCTACTTTGTTCTGTCTGCTGCCTCTTATGACCACTTACACCCTATCTTTTTATACTTTATTACTGAACAAAAGTGATTTTTTTAAACCCAGTGAAAGTAATTTCTACCTGAGGGAAGCAAAGAACATGTGTATCTCTCTCTTTACATTGAGAAAGAGGGAGAGTTTCATCGCCTTACACTGTATAGACTTCTGTACAGAGAGAGATGGATTTATCTAAGGTTCCATTCCCACAGGGGCTGTGTACTTGAGTGCTGGAAAAAGGTCTTACAGTGTACTGCTTTCAGTCTGTCTGCAGTTGTGAGGTTATACTGACAACAGAACCACTTGCAGACTAGGGAGGAGAATGGGAAATGATGCCTATTTGCTCTATGTAGCTTTTGAGGCATGATGGAGAACACCCTAGCTGTGTGTGTTAGAAATCTCTGTCTTCAATGGACATGCTGTATTGCATGGCTTCTTTGTGGCAATGGGTAAAGATCTTTTTCAAGTTGGTTCCCACTCCCAACTAATCCTTCCCCCGCCCACAGTCCTTAGATTAAAATGCTATGGCCCTTTCTCTTCTCCCACATCAGTTATTTATGCTACTGGCACTCTGCAACTTGCCTCAGCTACATATACCACAGCTTTTTACAGACCTGCAATGCCACACCTAGTGTTTGAGATTTTTGGGCCCTTAAGTAAAGGCCACTCATCATATTTCTTGCAAATCTCAATTTGAAATCTACCCTCTGGGCTTGAATTTCAGCCAGATTTGAAACTAGTAAGGTAGATCCCAGATCTAGGCCACTGGTTAAAAGCTCTTCAAAAATTCAAGAGAAAAGATCAGCTAGCATGAGCTAATTTCAGTCCATTACTTAAAAGAAACTTCTTCAGAAAGGAAATTTTCTCCCAAGGCCTTAGTCTCCAGTTTGAGACAGCACCCCCAACAAAAGATTTTTAAGTAAGTACCTAGCTGTCCCTACATCCCTGAACACTAACTGCTAGCTATATCCTTAGACATGATCTCTTTTTGGATAACAAGGGAGCTATTTTTATAGGGCAACTAATTTAATGCTCAGCACCTGAATTAACCTAACAAATCAGTCAACAGCTCTGTGTAATTACTGACCCCACCACTGAAGGAAAACTGAGGGCAGGGAGTTAGTTTGGCTGGTGCTCAAGTGAGTCCTCCCTTGGGGTCAGAGTCTCATTTGGTGTGAATTGGCATTGCTCTGTTAAAGTTAACGGGCCCCCAATTTATCAGAGGAGTATCTGGCCCACAGCTGGACTGGTATGAAAGTGTGCTTAGTATCAAAAACATGTAAATACTTTCTCTTTTGGAAATGCAGACTAGCCCAGAGTTACATCTGCCATGAGCAAAATAAAAAAGTTAGAGGCAGCCTGAGAATGATTAAAGTGGGCCCAAACTATCTAAAATACACATTTCCCCAAAGTCACCATCAAGAGGGGAAGATTCTAGCCAACATTTTGATGCATGCTGCAGAAATAATTTTGACTGAGAAATGTAACCCTGGAATCAATTTTATCCATAGGGCAACAATATAAATCATGAGCCAAATTCTATCCTTGGCTGCATACACAGGACTTCCACTGATTTCAGTCCTAGCCACACGCATGTATCTGAGGGAAGAATTTGGAACCCCATGTCTTTAATCCTCTACCTTTGCAGAGCTCAGTTATTACACATACTAAAAATGAGGAGCACGTGGGTTGCACGGTTGTAACTGAGAAGAGAATTTGGCCCATTTTCTCCGAGTGCTGTGTCTGAAGTGGGTTTTCTCCTACTAAAGAAAACCAATTTTGTAGGGTTATGGAAAGTCATAAATAGCATATCGTTAAAAACTTCCAGTCTACAATATAAAATACACCCTGGAAAACTACTTAAATGAACAGAATACATCTTCCAGAGTCAGGGCACGATTCACCAGAGAAACAGAATCAGGAAAGACTGTTTCAGCTCCTGTGATTATACACTAACCTGATTGCTCTTCTGGCAGACTAACTTTCAAGTCCTTTAATGCTACATCATTTAACCTCTATCAAACATCAGTCCTGCAAAATGTGACCTTTTCCTTGAAACATAGCATGACTGCATCTTTTTGCCTTGCTGAGCAACTCTGGGGATTCAATCAATGAAGCTGATTGAGTTGGCACAGTTTGTTAAATCAAATGTATGTATTGCCAAAAAAGCATACAACATCAATCATTGGGAAGGAAAGGTAATTTGAATACTCTCATTGATTTGCTAATACACATTAACTGCATGTGCTATACTTAAAATGATTACCTGAAATTTCAAGCTTAAGGTGAATCATGTGCTATGTATATTTTGGCCTTGTACTGCTGACCTCCTGTAAGTGTTCTGTAGAGTTTTACAGAGAATGTTAACCCATCAACAGAATGTTTAAACCCTCTTACGGAAATGAATAGAGAATTCTATCCCCACTATGGAATTCCATGGGGTGGTATTGTGTGAAAATCCTACACAATGGAAATGGCTATTTGTAAAGGATGTCAAAGGAAGTCAGGTACTCTTGGGAGTTCAGTACCTAACTCCCCTGAGACTTTTTTTTTTAAATCCTCATCTTATTTCTATATGACAAGACTTTCAAAGAGCAGGCACCTGAGCCCCACTGAAAGTCAATGGAAGCTTTCTAACCCCCTTATGTTGCTTTGAGAATCTCCTCCTTGGGGATTTAGCCACATAACTCCAATTCATTTCAATGGGAACTGTGCAGAGGCTAAAAGCCTTATCTGGCTTTAAAATCTTAACCATAGGTTTTTGATTAATTTCTATAGAACCCAATTTCATTTCTATAGAACACTAGTATTTTCAACTTTATTGCACTCCACAGGCCTTCTCTATAAGGGTGTGCAAGTAGAAACTTTTACAAGGTCTGACCCTAGGCAGCTCAATCATGGCACACGGAAAACTTAAAAAGATTATAGCTATTGTTATTTCTTACATTTCTGGGACATGATGTGATTTTTCCTTGCATTTTAATTTTTTATGCATGTGACAACTAAATAGATTAATATGACTTGGAGTCTGTGAATGAAAGTGCAGGCCTTTGGTTAACTGCACCAGAGGAAAAAGTTTTCTGCCTGATTTATATGGGACATATGTTGGGGAGTGATTTTAATGGGTTTCTGTAACACCTTTCACAATGGCTTTGACACAACAAGATGGAGGACTGTATGGGCCTCCATCCAAATTTAAGAGTTTGGGTTTAATCCAAAACTAGCATATATGGATTTATTCTGAACCAAGCTTCCCTGTGAGGCAGCTAGGGTTAGCTATAGTCTTTGTAGCGCTGAAGCATTCAAGAACATGAGTGATTATTCATAATCTTATAAATACTTGAGATGGGCCTCAGTCAAAGCCCTGGGTTCTGGACACCCTTGAACTTCCAAAACGTTCTGATTCAAAACTGAATCTGGACACAAATGTTGTGGCCTGTCCCAAGTACAACAGGGCTCTAGAGGATCCCACTAGATTTGTGTGAAACTTCTTATTTCTATAAACTTATAATTAAATGTACAAGGTGCATGAACTGCTATTCTGGGCACCATTGGAATCATTTATAAACAACAACATCACAAAATCAACACCGACCCCCCCCCAAAAAAAAAGCTCCAGCAGCTCACGCCTCACACTTTCAGACTTTCTCCGCCAAAACATCTCCCATAATCAGTTGCCTCCCCCAAACCCAACCCATGTCCCAGACTTAAGCAAACAAATGAGCACACACTGAAGGTCAACTATAGAGGCTCCCTATTTGATCTAAGGTGGAGGTCTGTTGCAAAAGCCAAGAGCTCCTCACACAAAACACTCTGTCCTTTTCTAGTACCTCAAGGGTGTGACAGGGTCCCCAGGGTGCAGGGATTGAGAGATTGCTGTGCCCTCTCATTTCTCCAGCCTGGCCTGTCTCTCACAATGCTTTGCTAGAGGCAAGCAGCAAACTCCATCAGGAACTGCTATCACTCAGCACAACCACGTGTATAGCCCCTTACCCTCCTAGATTGTATGAATGCTCCCAGAACTACTCATGAATCTCTCAGAGACAGGCACCAGCCAAACCACACACACACCCCACTCTCAGCCTTGCACCTCAGGAATATAACATCTTGCACTGCTCAAGCTGAGCTATGCAAATGTATTAATTAGTTCACCACTTTATCAATGGAAATTGGATATATACCAGCATTTGATACTAGACATTTCAGGCAAACTCACTGGTGTGACTACAAAAGATAGATTTTAAGTGACTATAAGTGATAAGCAAAAGGTTACATGTCACTAAGGGTAAGAGGCCATCTTTACCACGATCAAGTAAAATATTAGCCAGGGCTTGTAAAAAATAAAATAAAATTCTCATTTTCTTGATGAGAAAACTGCAGCCTGCTGATAGAGGTCCTGGTCCTGCACACACTCTTGGTGTCATTGACTTCAGTGGAACCACTATTAGGATCAATGCCTAGCTCTCCAAAAATAGTTCTCCTGATCCAAAGCCTCTTGAAGTCAATGCAAAACTCCCATTGACTTCTGTAGGCTTGGGATCAGGCCCACAGAGGATAATTATATCAGTACCATTTTGTTACTGTATGTTTGCCTGGGACCTAACACAATGGGGCTGAGGCTCTCACAGATCTCATGCCCATGGAGAAATCTGCCAGTATTAGTCAGGATACGATGGGGTGAAATTCATTTTTATGAAAGCCCCTTATAGGCCTAAGGGGGACTAAGATGGCACATGAGCTTTGTGCAGACTCTGCACAATGGAACCAATTTATTAAACACATGCAAAACACAGCATGTGTATGTCAGTCATTTAATCCTCTGACCTTTTCACCTTGTACTTGTAATTACCGTTACTCCCTATTTTCTTTGGTTTCACCTTTCCAAATAATTTTTAATAGGCATATTGTAGAATCACACTTTTTATGTCATGTTTTCTGACACATTATCAACCTGGGCTTCAGTTGGTCTAAATCAGAGTCGCTCTGGTGGTTTTAATAGACCTATGCTGATTTACGCCAGCTGAAAATCAGGCCCCTTGTAATATTAAAACGATTTTCTCTATATTGTCCCTGTACCTGCTTTAATACAAATACAACCACTACAGCTGGGACCTCCCTGGTGTGGCTCCCTCAGGACCTGAGTGGTCCTGAACCACAGAATTTGCTAGACCAGGGAAATACAGGGCTCTCCTCCCGTCTGGACACTGGGCTCTGCTCCCAGCCTGGCCAGGGCTGCACTCTCCACCATGGCTCTGCTGTCTCCAGCACCACAAGGGCTGTGCTCCCTGCCACACTGGGACCATTTTCTCTAGCCCCATTCCTGTACCTCCGCTCACTCTGTGCTCCTGGCCACTGTGCTATCCTCCCCACTGGTGGTCTTGGCCCCCTGAACCTCCTGAACCTGGCCAGCCAGGGCTCTCAGCACATATGTTGCCGATCCAGAGAATCACAGATTTTAGAGGTTCAACCTGTAGCTCAACCATAATTTGATATAGCTTGACTTGTATAATACAGATTAATGATTTGCTCCACTGAAGGAATTAACAGTGAAATTCTATGGCCTGTGTAATGCAGAAGGTAAAACTCGAAAAGCACAGTGGTTCTTTCTGGCTTTAGCACCTGAGACTGTAAGAATGATCAAATAAAACACCGAAGTGTGCCACACATTTGGCCTGACCTATCCACTCAAAGGTACCAGATCCTAATAAGCCCACCTGGAGTAGACTGGACATGTCCTAAGAAACATGAAGTGAAGGTTCTTCTTTTGTTAACAGACTCTTCATTGTTTGGTCCTGTTTGTGCCACTGAATCTTTACAAAATGTTTACAAGAGACCACTTGCTTTGCTGAAATCCTATGCAAATGCTGCTGATAAATTTATCTCCGGCTGGCTTGGATAATGGATGATCCAAATGTCTTGGCCAGGCTTTTGAAACCTTTGGCTGTCATCAGCTGATACCACAACACCATGTGGAGACACAATCATCGCAAAGGAAGCAAAGAACTAAAATAAACATCACAATATCTGATGAAAGCTGGTCCTTTCTTACCAAAGCCATTAAAATTCCAATCCTGAGGGGGTGGGAAGGACTTGTTTTGTGGGGAGTGGCAAGAGGTGACTCCCTTGAAATACCCAATCATTCAGAACTGTATTCAATAGAAGGTAAATCATTAAATACCATCCCAGTTTCATTGTAATTTGTATATAACTGCTGGTTTGTTTTGATTTATGCAACACAACTGCTTGTTGGTAAGAAGGCTTGTGAGTTCTGGGTCAGCATAGTAAGGATGGAAGAGTCTCATTTGTATTTCCTAGAAGAATGATTTTGGTTAGAAAATTTAAACTTGCCTTGTTTAAGATACCTGAATGATCTTGTAAAAAGACTTAAAATAGAGGCCTTGGCCTGGCCCTTTGCACAGGGAGTAAATACCATCCTTAGAAAACAAAGATAAATTGCAAAAAAGCTGCAGAAGAGTAATTGAAGGGTCAGGTGTAAGTCTACAGAAGCCAATAATTTCACAATTTAGACTGTAATCATTCAGCTGTGTTCAAATCTTGCCACACAGATGAGAGATAAAATTCCCCAATCTTTCCATTTTAGCCATATGGGGTGAAATTCAGTCATTATACATCTCCATGGACTCTGATGGAATTTTCCCCACCTACATACTAAGATAGAATTTGCCTCAGTGATGGGAATTAAGCAGGAAACATGGTTCTTAACTTTGGGTTTTGTAGGATTACACATGCTGTTTTCATACACTTTTGGTTTATTATACCTTTTAAAATTGTGAATACAGATGACTACAGTTGCATAGGTCCTTCGATTCCCCAGACTCTTAAAGATACTGTATTGGTATTTAGCTTGGTAAGCCGCCAAGAAAAGTGTTCATTACCTTCTAACTTCCTCTTTGTCAGGAAACAAGATTTATTTAAAATTGTTTAAAGTTGATTAGGGAAATGCTGCATGCTCAAAAATGAGCCACATGGGCCTTCACACAGAGCTATATTGCCCCCCCCATCATTATCCCTACTTCCCCTATGCTATTCCCCCTCCCCGCCCCACACGTATTTATAGTTGGCACCACTTAAGACTGAATATCTTCCCCAATTAGTCTTAAAGTAACTTCTTTAATGAAGTCACCTTAAATATCTTCTCAATTTTTCTATTGCCAATCATTTATTCCTCTATTTATTATATGAAGCATAGGGTAAAATTGGGGGTTAAGTGGTGCCTTCCTGAATTTCACCCATTGACAATAGTGCTGTAACAATTACTTGCCAACTGTTATTGTGAAGATTTAAGTGGTGACCATAGTTACAGCACTGTAATAATCTGAGCTGAACCACAAGCACCAAAAAACCTGCTCTTTCTAATGACATCAGTATCAATTTTAGCTTCAGTAAAAGGGGAACCATGAAGCTGGAGTTTCCCTTACCATTCAACCTTTTCAGAAGTCAAATTTTCAAATTTGAACATTGTTTCTGCCAAGCGTAAACATGTTCTACAAATTCATTTGTTGTTACTACATTTGACATCACTATGATCAAGTCTATAACTTCTGTTTACTCTTTGGTGTAATGAGGGAATAAATATTTTGGAAAAGACTTTCTTTGAATCTTTTGGAGATAAGTGGCATTCAACTGGCAAAAGCATGCCAAGGATTTAAGAAAGGAAACAACAACAAATCCATTTCAGAAAGGCTGCAGATTTTGGAACTCTTTCTCTCTTACCTACAGATTTTGAAGGGTTAGGCTGAAATTCGTGCAGATTTTGCCAACATTTTTTGCAGATTTCCACTATCTTTGCAACATACATTGTCTTTTAGCTAAAACAGGTTGGTTTTATCTACCCTGTTTAAAATAAGTAGAAAATTCTTTTGTATACAAGTTACACCAATCTTTTATTTCATCTCACTGTTCAATAATTCTCCAGCCTTAACATCAAGGACAGCATTAGGGTGCACTGATATTCAACTTTCATATGGTTTCTGTTTACTAGAGAGCCAGAAGAAACATTGCATAATAGGTCACAGATGTTGAAAAAGGAGATGTCCATAGACATAACAGATATAAAGAATGGTCTCTGTAAATTTTATTGGGTTAAATGGTAAATCCATTTCGGTGTGAGTGTGCACAAGGGCTGAATTATTTGTGAATGGTAATTAAAATCCCAAATGACATTTTTGCTGCAAACATCGTTATTTACAGTATAAAGAGCAGAGGGTTTTTTGCATGTACGATATACATTGTAAGGCAATTTCGGCTTTGTCTTGAGGACAGTATGCCCCACAGTCATGGGTGATCTCACCATTATTAAATCTGATTTAAATACTTCTAGGGGTATGATGGCCAGAATCCTCAAGAGCTAGCAACTAATTCTGATCAGTGGAATGTGTTCTCAGAGACAGGCAAGAGAATTCTATACATAGGTGTCAGAACTACAGGTGCAAGGCAGTACCCCCTGGTTTACAGTTTGGTTCAATGACTCTCATCTCCCTCATTGTACAAATTGTTCCAGCACCACTCCCTATACGAATTCTTGCATTGCACAACAAAGCCTAAGAGCAGCAGGATAATACCTGTTGAAAAATAAACATTGTCTAAATGCACAGGCAGATTGTACAAAGCTCTCTGAATCTCAGTGACTGCTGTTTCATTTTCCTTCTCAGCTGCAGCTGGAGACACAGAAAAATAGGAGGGAAGTGACTGCTGGTTGCAATCAGATGAGGCCAGAAAGATGGAACCTTCAATAGCACTCCTGTGGTGCTGCTTGGGGAATTACTTGAGAAATTACTCAGGAGAAAATGCGCCACCTACTGGACCCAGGGTGCATCTTCTATAACAGTGTTTTTCAACCACTGGTCCGTGGACCGGTGCAGGACCCTGAGATCTCCCCGACATAGTATAGGAAGGCAGCAATCCAGTCCCTGGTATTAAAATGGTTGAGAGACATTGTTCTATAAAACGACTCTCCCGGCCTAAGCATGCTTAGCTTGAGAGATATGTTGACTTGTAACCCAAGACAGTGTGGTTGCAGGTGGCGTTATGCCATTTATATACATTGTTTACCATATTGCTACCCTGTCCAACCTAATACACGAGAGCTCAGAATGGCCGAACAAGAATTCTGTGCTAGGTATTTTAGTAGTTTATTTTGGTTAGGTTTTAGAATTGGTCTTATTTTTAGGGACTAATATTGGTTCAGAGGGTATTTGCCATCCTGTAAAAAGAGTCTGTAGGGTTTTCATTGCCTAAATTTGTCTTAGGCTTAGTTTTATTATTCAATGTACACTGATTAGGTTACCCTTTTAGTGTTCATATGAAATCTTTCTATACTGTGTTGCCATTGCATTGTGCAGCTACCACTGTACAACATGTTCCTCCAGTGCCTATATAATACTACCGAGCTTACTTACGCTGATCTCAAGAGGAAACAGAAGGGTTCCACTATCAGGGTTCCTTATGAGTTCTGAGTTATGAGGCCTGATACTGCAAGATGCTGAACTCTTCCTACAAGGCCCCATCCTGAGCTCCCTCAGGTCCATGAAAGTTAATGGGAAATCAGAATCTATGCCCTCTTGCAGGATCATGCACTATTGCCAGGTGGTTCATAGGCCACCACTGAGCTGTCTTGCCATAGTGCAACTGTGACTTTTCACCAGGGTGCCTGGGTAACATTGCTGAGTCATGTCAACGTTCCACTGAGACACTCCACCTAAGGCCTTTTAATGTGGTGGCACAATAGTACCACTGAGTTTTCTTTCTAAAGCCTGTTATTAGAGTCATAGAACACATACTTTGACCAAAGCACCACATTAATGGCATGAAAGTCCACTCCCAAGGACAGCAGAAACTGGTTTAAGCCGATACCTTTGGTTTGGGATCTTATTAAAGAATTCCAGAGTTGAGTCCTGACTCTGAGGGAATGATGAACTTAGAGAGGCTGTGAGGAGATGGCCTTGAGACAAGCTACTGTAGGAAGAATCCCATGAAGATAACAGGGACAGGTCTGAATAGAGAGACCTTGCCTGTTCACTACTGGGGTCCCTAGGTTGGAAGCCAGAAGAATGGGAGGGCCTGGGTTCCCCTACAATCCACTGAAGGTGGCATGAACCCAGTCACCCCCCATATGAGGGAATAAGGACAGTCAAAGCCCTGAGCCAAAATAGCTCAAGGATCTCAGGGCCCATAGGTGAGACCAAAAATCTATTGTAAGGGCATTAGACTGTTTTATTTGGGGGACGGTGTTACCCTGGAAGAGGTGGTTTTAAATGGGACTTGACCAGAAGGCCCAGTTATGGAAAGAGAGATTATTGCAGGGCTAGCTTGTCTGTTGGCAAGAGGCACCAGATGGGGAAAGAGGCTGCTATGTCAGACCTGACCTTGAGGAGACACACTAGTAATGAGTCTGCTCTTTCACACCAATGTGGAAAGCAAGTGCAGAATGGAAATAAAACTCTGTCTTTCTCATGTGTGACACCCACTTAAATTCCCTTTGCACAGGCCATAAGGAATGAGGCTGCTGGTCTCCCTAGAAGCATAAAGACGCAGGACAAATCAAACAAAGTCACCCCCAGTGATATAGCCACACCAGTGACAGCAGAGACATCCTTAGGCTGTATGGGGCCCTACACAGTACTATTATGCTGGTGGCCCTATGCCCCATGGCATGTGGTGTGATTTTATAATCTTCAGCAACACACTAATGAAATAGTTTTAAAGCAGATTTTAAACTAAGGTCGTGTTGAGTAACACAGTAAATTCAGAAACTGATGATATATACCTGCTGTTGGCAAATGCCTGTTAAATGGCTTCATTACCACTCCAATGGCTCTTTCACAGGTTTGGTGTTCTGCTAATAGGAGTCGCAGGTTTTTTCACTTTTAAGTTCACTAGATTCTTTCCAGAGGGAGCAGAGCCACAGACCAGAGATAGGAAGAGGCGGGTGGGTGGACATAAAGACCCAGTGGTGCCCCAAATTTTCGGGTGCCCGATGCAACTGCATATTGATAAGGATGGCCCTGAGTGGCAGAATACTCATGTGCCACAGTAGGTGACCCAGACTTGGATGTTTGCTCCTCAGACTTATGTTGACTTGCCACATCATGGCAGCAGAAGCAAGCAAAATATTCTTCCACTACTCCCTCCTGGCAAGCCAAAGCAACCAAGTACCAAAAGTACTATTAGGACAGTATCTGGGCTAGATGGACCATTGGTCTGAACCACTATGGCTATTCTTTTATTCTGTCAGTTAATTGAACTCACAAACCTTTAAAAAGCACAATACTGTATTAAAATAGAGAGAGATGTACAGCAAAGCAAACCAAGTAAAGCTCTTTATTGTACAAATCCTTTAGCTGTAACTTTTGCTTGGCCAGAGATTTTGTAGAATCCATGAGAATCCATATACTCAAATGTTCCATATACTGAGCCTCGTAAGAGAATCTGTAGAGTCATTTACATTCCAGAGCTGTTGCATGTTAAAGTACAACAGCATTCAGACACCATTGCTATGGGACATCTGAGCAGGGCCAGAGCCACCATGTTAAGACCTAGATCCCAATCTTATACTTCCCAAAAGCATGAGAGTGTCTGGATTCAGAGATTTGGGTCACTCCATAACAAAGGTGCTGGAGATTGCAACAGGACACACTAAAGTTTGTGGCATTAGCCCAGGTCAGGTGACTTCATTCTCCTGTCAGTTGATGGCACTCCAATGGTAGCTATTCCCTGGTTACTTTTTACAGGGGCTTCTTGTTAAGATCAAGGTTGCCCCTGGGTTTAGGATGCTTGGATCAGTGTTAATGGTCAGGCCTTTGCCATAGTGAATGGCCTGGTTCAAACCTCAGGCACAGCTTGTTACACCAAATTCTAAGCAGCACAAGTCTAGGGGTATGTCTACACAGCAGAGTTATTTTGGAGTAATGTCCATTATTCCGAAATAACGTTATGCGCTGTCTACACAAGAAGCCAGTTATTTTGAAATAAATTTGAAATAACGGGCTTCTGACTCCAAATTCCTGTAAACCTTGTTGTATGAGGATTAAGGAATTCAGTGGAATAACGATTTATTTCAAAATAAGTGCTGTGCAGACAGCACCAATTTTCAAAATAAGATATTTTGAAATAAGCTGCGCAATTTGAGTAGCTCAAATTGCGTAGCTTATTTCAATGTATGCTCTACTGTGTAGCCATACTAGGAGAGGTTGTGTTTTTTTATGAAATCTCTGAAAGTTTTTTATGTTAAGAGCCTGGAACCTGTAGCTGAGAGGAAGGAAAAGGGTGATGATTTTTATTTTAACATTATTGTACCTATCAATCATGACTGGTAATAAAGCCTCCAGTTAGGTAGAACTCTTTACTTTTATTATTCTGTTGACATGGGTTAGACAGCAGTAAGATACAGAGAGGCTTTCTAGTTTATTAATCACACCTCAAAAAGGCATGCAGAAAAGGAATCTATCCTACGGAGAGTGAGAGCAAAGAGGAAAGAGATGATTTCATTGAAATATTATTATTAAATCATAGCTCTAAGTAAAGAATGGGGGTGCGACTGCAGCTGGGAGGGAAAGGAAAAATTTGTTTAACATACAGTCACTTTCAGACATAACCAATTCCCTGCTTGACACAATAACAGAGTGAGGGCTAAGCAAAGAAACAAGAAGTAGAACATTCTAAGTTTAATACGGCTGTCCTATCTGTTCTGGAAGGCTCAGGGGATTGGACACAGAGTAAAGAACTTTGCCCTTATAGGATCAACAGTTCAAATCCAGCTGTGTTTGGTAGAGGCTCAAAATCACCACCATCTGATAGATGTTTGGTCCACTGGCAGTGGACAGGTGCTCACATCAACAAAAAACATAAGAATTAATTCCTGTTGCTCCCCTTTTCAGGCAATTGCAGCAGAGAGTTAAGACAATAATAGCCTTTCAAACTGATTTCCCTTATTACTCCTATAGGTGATCCCTTGAGATTAGGGTAGAAACATAATGGCAAGGGGCCTGTGGGGCATCTGTGGAGAATCTCCAGGGTTCTCAGTCTGGTACTTCGCATTTGTGTGTGAGAGAGAGGGGGATCTTTTTGCCATGTAGTGATTTTTACAGTTCTAGTGACAGGAATAAAGCATAGATACTGCTGGGATAAAATGTCATTGGAAAAATAGATCTTTCTAAGGGTATGTCTACACAACAGTGTTATTAGTCTGTGTCTACACGACAAGCAGTTATTTCTATGTAATATCAAAATAGTGTCAAGCTGGAGGACTTCTTACTCTGACTCCTGTAATGAGGAGTAAGGGAAGTCAGAGGAAGAGTGCTCTACCTCGGTCTTCTTGCTGTGTAGGCAGCACCAAAAGCCGACATAAGCTATTTCAATGTAAGCTACACAACTGACATAGCTCAAGTTGCGTCACTTATTTCAGCTTCAGCCCTGCTGTGTAGACGTGCCCTAACTGTACACATTTATTTATTACAGCTACACATAGGAAATGAGTGCTGTTCGCTTTAATCTCCATAGAAACATCTAAGCCTATTTCCTTCCTAACATACCTGATCGTACAACAGATCACCATGGGCTAACAAGTTTTATTGGATGTTTCATTCTTTCTGAGTAGCACAGTGCAGGTCCAAGATATGCAGTGATCAATTACATATGAGAAGATTCCAATAAGATGCCTGCTATTCTATTTACAGGAGCAATTAGCAAAAAGGATGAACTAATCATGCTTCCTTTCCTGCTCATAGGGTATAACAGGAAATCTGAGATGCTGTTTGCACTGTTTCTTTTTTAACTGGCAACCCATAGATTTTGTTCATGCATTTCTTTAAATTCTGGGCTACACTATGGAATAACAAGCTACAACTGTGAAAACAGTATTTACAGCCAGTGTTTGGTTTTTTGTTGGTGAGCTGTGCTATGGACTGGAATTTTGCCTCTGGGACTGTGGTTTGAAACTAAGTTGGGGTCTTAAATGAATTCCAAGGACTCACCAAGAACTATGGCCAGAAATCTAATAATGACTATATAAAGCAACCCTCAGACTTTCCCCACACAACAAAAGGGAGTCTGATATTTAGGACAGATAAGGATGCCAAACACTATCTTTTGGAGACATTTTGATTACTGTTCCTTGCCTATTTGCTGCTTACAACATTTTCATATATGGCAATATTCACAGAAATATTAAGATAGTCTTCAAATTAAACGTAGTATGTGTATATGTTCCCAGGCACACCTGTATTTGCACCCTACACACTATTGCAATAACGGTTGCACAAAACATTCCTTGTGGACTATCAGATAAAAGATACAACATACTGGTTATTAATTCCATTGTAAAAGGGATGTGTCAACCTAAATATGTGAAATTATTAATTCCCTCTCTATGATGGTCTGTGGCAGTATATGCACACCTCGTCCCGAGTGGGGGTCCACAGAGATGTAAGGACACAACTATTAGCACTCTGCATCTGTCAGTGACCACAAGTCAGTCCATCACTGCAGGGCAGTGCAGCCTAATGGTCAGAGTCTCTGGAGCAGCGCTTTGGTTGCAGGGCAGCGTGGCCTAATAGCCAGCAACAAGGGAGCTGTGACAAGAAAAAATGGGGAGTCACAGCAGCCCTGGTAGGGGGGCTCAGGCCCACCTGACTCCATCAGGCCCCAACCCAAGGCCCTGTCAGTGGTGGAGTGGTCCACCACTAGCTCAACAGGGAATCCCACCGAAACATGTCAAGCTCACTTGGGTGAGAGATAACACTCGTGCACCCTCTCTGGGTCACTTCCCACCATCTCTGGTGGCAGGACAATCCATGAAGCTTTGGGGTTCTCTGTCTCCATGGCACAAGTCACTCCCTAGGGCTCTGCCAGCTCTGGAATCTCATTCCAGTCTCCCGGGTCTCCAACTCCCACTATCTGGATCTGTGGTTGGTCTGCTTCTAGAGCTCCTGCTACAGGCCCTTCCTCTCCAGTGTCCAGCCCATACTGAGCTGATTTGCTCCCTTTTATGCTAGCCCAGTACTTGGAGCATGCCTACTATGGCTGGAGGGGAGAGGAGGGGACACGACTTCCTCTACCCACAGTATATTAACCCCTTCCAACCTAGTGCGGGGTATGGCCCTAGAACATGTTTAAGGCTAGACAACCAAGCCTAGGTTAAGATGATAAACAGGTTTGCCCAAGACAAAGGTATGCAGTTTTACCTCAACTTACATATTAGCAGTAATGAAAGCCATCAAGCTAAACCAGTGGGGGCGAGCTTCAGCCTGAACCTGAGACATAGAGAATTAAGATGGCTCTTGCACACAGAGAGACACAGGGAAGTGAATCCCCAGGAAGTCTCCATCAGGATCCATCGCCTTAAAGGGGCCAAGAATCCATGTGATTCAATCTCTGAGATGGATCCTGGCCAGACAGGCAAGCGAAAAGGCAGAAAGGAGACTGGGGTGAGAGAAACCATCTTGAACAAGGGTTGTATCTTACTAGATTATTAAGTTTTAGATTTTTAAGTGTATGTTTTAACTTTGGTTTGTGTGTAAACCATCTCTGCTTTTATCGTTTACGTGGCATCACATAATCCATGGGCTTTTGTTAATAAGTTCTCTTTGCTTTTATTATAAACCCGTTCAGTGCTGTGTTGGATGGGAAGGGAGTAGTTATCCCAGTTAAATTAATAAACTGAGATTACTTGACTCTAACAGAGAAGCAAATTCAGTACCTTTTGTTACTGCACAGTGGCAGGGGCTGTGTGTTTCAGAGAAACATCTCTGAGGAGCCGAGGGGCTGGAATTCACTGATTGCTACCTGCTAAGCCACATCTGGGTGGGGAGAGCCTTGACGAGCCTGCTGGTGAGGAAGATAGACTGGTATGGCAAGGACCTGTCTCACAGTCTAATCTCTGGCAAACCTTGCTTTTGTTGAGGCAAAAGAGGTAACACGATGGCTCGTAGCGCTGGGTACCCCAACAGTATGTTACAATGAAGTGCTGTATTGCCACCCTGTCTTTCTGACACCTGTCTCCTGTCCTGACCGGAGTGCTGCCCCTCTGCCGACTAGTAACAGCTATCCAGGCCCTTGCAGGTTGCCTTCCAGCTGAAGTATAAATTAGGGATGTAATAGTATAGTCAATTGACAGATTAACTGATAAGCAAAAGCTTATAGGTTAATACTATAGACTATACGCATTTCCCCCCATCTCCTTGCCAGTAAATTTTTTAGCAGGCTGACCAGCAGCCTGGCTCAGTCCTTGCTCATGCTAGGTCTGGGACCTAGCCCCACTGCAGTTCTGCATTTAAAGTGTATTAGGAGCCAGGCAGGCAGGCAGCCCGGCTCAGTTCCGGCTCACACCGGAACTGTATCAGAGGTAGCAGCATGGGGCAACAGGCAGCCGATTGATGAGGGGAGCGGGTTTTTAAACTGGCTCCCCTTGCAAACCAGCTCCCTCCTGGCACCCCACGCTGCTGCCTCTGATAAAGTGGGGTGCACTGGCTGCCGGCCCCGCCCCCAGGAACTATAGAATAGTCGAGTAACCAATAAGAACTCATGAGGTTACTCAACTATTCAATTAACCGATATTTAACATCCCTAGTATAAATCAGTGACTTGGAGTCTGGCTATCCTCTCCAGGCAAGTCTACTCTGCAATCAGAGGTGCAACTGCAGCATGTGTAGACACAATGAAGCTGTTTTTATCTCACTAGTTCAAATAACTGCAGCTGCAGCAGCCCAGATTGTGTAAATGTGCCTGGGATTCTGTATAAGTATTTGAGTGGCTAGTCCATGCTGCTCTGCATGCTGCCGCAGCTCCACGGCTGTTGCTGTGTGAACTAGTCCTCTGAGGCTACATCTACACTATGAGGTTTTTTTGGCAAAAAATATGCTAATGAGGGACTCATTTGCACGTGTTGTGATCTCATTTGCATATTTTCTGCCAATCCGTTTTTGCACTAGGGGTTTTTGCGCAAAAACAAGCAGTGTGGACTTTTCCTTTTTGCACAAAAAGAAAACATCTACACTGCTTGTTTTTGTGCAAAAACCCCTAGTGCAAAAACGGATCAGCAGAAAATATGCAAATGAGATTGTGACTCATGCAAATGAGTCCCTCATTAGCATATTTTTTGCCGAGAAAACTCATAGCATAGACGTAGCCTGAGATAGCTTCCATTTGGGTATGCCAACACATGCTGCAGACACCCTCTGATTGCAGTTTGTACGTACCCTGAGCGTAGCTTGTTTTCACTCAAAGATGTTTCATTACAGCTCCAGCATTTGTAAGCCCTGGTTCAATCCGCAGTGTCAACTAATATGGAAGCAGTCATATAAAAAGTCTCAGCACAGTTGCAAACACTAGATGCTACCATGATCATTCATTCTGTGGCCCTCAAGTCCTGTTTTTTTCTCCCCCTCTGCTCACATTAGTGGAGAAGACCTTGGGCCTCTATTTACTTGGTCACCTTCAACCGTTTCTCCTCTTCCTATCAGTAGCAACTCACACAACAGCCAGGAGACATTTTATAGAAGAGAAAAATAAACAAATACATCTCCCCATCCCTGCAAGAAACATTTTTATAATGAGCATGGAGTGACCTTTCCTCTTTGCCTGAGTAACATTTCAAATTTGACTTTATAACAAAGCAACAGAAAGATATTTGCAGTGAATAGAAACAAAAATGTCAAACCCCACATTAATGCTTTGAACGAGGCTCACAAATTCCATGTTTCATGGCTCTGCCTATCATAAATATTTCTGAATCCACAAATGCTTTTCATGCTGCATCTGTCTCACTTTGGTGGTCGGAGACAGAGGGTTCTCTTTGCAGCATCTGAAAGTAGTTTTAATTGTAAACCTTCTTCATAAAGAACTTGATTGGAGTCAATGTCTGCAACAGTGATAGTGGAGTTAGTTGTGCATGGATTTATAAAGGCAGAAGTCTAATGAAATAAGTTCACACACACCCCGCCCCAACCACAATAGTGATAGATTTGGCCAATTAACATGAACACTGATCTATACATGGTATAGATTAGAAATTCAAAATTGATTAAACATAGTCTCTGAGTTAAGTGCATTTAAGGTAATGCAGTTTTGGCTATATTCGTGGAGAGCTTAACTTCAAGCTACAACACAAAAGACTAAGGGCCAGATCCTCCAGTGCTGTAAACTGACAAAACACTGCTGAAATCAGTGAAGCTATGACAGTTATGCTAGCTGAATATCTGGCCCTAACAGCCAAATCACCATTTAATCTACACCCACATTGAATCCAGCCTGCTTAAATTTACATCAGTGGAGCTCGTCCAGTTACACGCTAGTAAAACAGAAAGGAACATCTGGTCCTCACTGAGTATAGATTTAAGATGTACATACTTAGGTCCTGATTCAGCAAAATACTTAAACATATTCTTAAGACCAATGGCTTCAATGGAACTTAAACATGTGCTCCAAAAATAATGAGGAGTCCTGTGGCACCTTAAAGACTAACAGATTTACTTGGGCATAAGTTTTTGTTAGTAAACCCCGCTTCATCAGATGAACTGGAGTGGAATGGAAATTACAGAGGCAGACACACACACACACATTCTAGTATTCTAGTATAACAAAAGGAGGGAGTTACTTATCGAGTGTAGGAGCCAATTAAAGGAGGGAGTTACTTCTCGAGTGTAGGAGCCAATTCAGTCAGCATGGATGTGGCTCACTCACAGCAGCTGTTGTGTAGATGAGGTACGAATACTAAGGGAGGGAAAATTGCCTTTGTAGTGAGATAGCCAAACTAAATCCTTATTCGCTCCTAATTTGATTATATTAAATTTACTGTCTCTCTATGTAGTCTGGTTTTGTAGAAGGATGGCTACTTTCAAATCCATTACTCAGTGTCCAGGGGGGTTAAAATGTAAAAGTGTTACTTTTCTTGATGTGTGATTTGATATAGATTCAAAGAAAAGTAAAAGCCTGGCTATGTGAGGTGAGATAGGAACTTCTAGCCACACTTTTGGTGCCTTGGTGTTCCTGAAGCCCTCCAGGTGCGAGATTTACAAGTTCAGCACAAAAGTTTAAAAAACACAAAACCAGATGTTTTCATGTACCGTGGAGGTCAGATTAGATTATCATAGTTGTCTGTTTAGACTTTAAAATCCACAGATAAATCTGGTGAGGCTAGGAAGAAACATACCAAGAAAGGTACTAGAAACATAAAAGGAGGTTTTCCTGTTTCCTTGAAGGTACCATGGAAAGTGGGTTGAAGGCTCCTTGGCAGTAAACTACCGTTTTTCCTCTTTTAACAAACCATTTCTAAAATACAAGAGCAACTGTGCTGTGGCCACAGGCTTGCAATGTTTTGGTACTCCATTTTTGTAAGGTGAACTCTGGGCTTTCCTTCTTGTGCCACATACTGCAGCTACTGCATTCTTCATACTGCTTGACTGTGCCACAGGGAGATTAGAAGGGCCTGGAAGACTGCATGAATGCACAAGAACAGAATAAGCACATTGGCAAAAATACCTGGAACCCTTCCTTTGAGCAGACAGATATATCTGGTTACAAAGAGACTAGAAATCTGAGGATTGTTCTGAAGAAGAATTTGGGAAGGGACAATGATTAAAGCAAGCAAGAAACTAAGAGGATACAACTCCTTTGTGTATACGAACAAACTATTTCATTTAAGGCATCAGAATTATACACATATTCTGTTTCAACCTAGGCAAAGCCTGTTGAAATCAATGGGAGATTGTCAGAGAAAGGACGTCAGGACTTGATCCATTGAAAAAAATAGGAGCAAACAATCTCCTCCTCCCCCCTCGACCCCCGGCACCTTTTTGTTATAGTGGATGCAGATCCTCACCTGTCAGACTTCATGCATGAAGAGAAAAACAAAAAGAATTTGTAACATATGGGCCAAACTTGGGCAACTTTTTTCCTGGAGGTAGAAGTGGCCTGGACACAAATGATGCATTCTGCTCCCCATTGCTTCACAAAGGGAAGTAGGGGAAAGCTTTCTGAAAAATAATATTAATCCTTAGCAATTGTAAAATGTGAGCAATTGGATGGGTTTGTGCTTCTCTCACATCTTGCTTTCTCCTTTTCCTTCCCATTAACTCTCTTTATTCCACACAGCTTTTTTTCTTGCCTCCTCCTCTTGCTCCCTTTTCTTACACCATTTCATCCTTGCTTTTGCTTTCCTCTCCAATTTCCATGTGTTTTTGCAGAAGGTTGTAGTAGATGATCAGAATGATCTTTCTGCCATAAAATTCCTATTTATCCTTCTTTTCTCCTGCCTTTCCTCTCATATTTGCCCCCACATTCTCAATCTATTTTCTCAGCCCACCCTCTCTTCTGGGTTTACCAGCCATTTTATCATCTCATGCCTCATCTCTTTCCTCTTGTTTTAAATAATTAAAGGTGACGCAAACTCCCCTTCAGCTTTGTAGACTAATCTTCATATCTCAGTTCTGGTTTTTTATTTAGCTGTGGGTTGGACTCCCTCTGTGGCCTCCAGAAATGATCACAGAATCTTCGAGTTTAAGGCCAAAAGAGATGACCAAATCATCTAGTCTGTTCTCCTACACATCATGGACCACTAAACCTACCCCACTCCCAGTTACTTCTTCATTGAACACTATAGTCTGGATTAGACTGAAGTATCACAGCCTTCCGGAAATTAACCTACTGTGAGCCAAAGACAGAGAATGAGTGGGGCTAAGGGGCACCAATACCTGAGGTCTCTGAAATGGTAGGAAACTGGTTTGGTGAGATAAATCTAACAAGAAACTTGTGACCTGTGCTGCAGAAGAAGGCAACACCTCCCTTAAAAAAAATGGCAATTTGAGCCCAATTATATCAGCCAGACCCATCAGCCAAATATCCAAGAAAGAGAACACTCCATATCGCCTCCCCATCCAATGTTCCATGTCTAGTCATGTCCATCTCTGATGATTCAGAGAAGGAGACCAGAACAAAACAACTGAATGTATGGGGGGGGGGAGAGGGAGGGAATTCCTTCCTAATCTCTGCAGGAGAATCCTCCCTCTTATATTGTAAAACTGTTTTATTATTAAAATTCATATGATGGACCAGATTGTGCTATCAGTTTCAATGAAATAATACCTTGGACACTAAAGAAAAAAAAAAGGCAAGAGGGTTCCAGTGACTTTATAGAGCTACACCAGGGATTAATTTGGCCTCCTAGGATTGCGTCATCTGAAAGCCAAATCTGAGCTGATTCCTCTCTTAGTTTTGGATCTCAGTTCTCCAATGGCAATTTCAAAATATCTGTACTGTAGCCAGTCGAATTAATTTAACATTCCCACGATTGAGAACAAAATGTAGCCCCAGAGACTTCTGTGTTTCAAAGGTCAACACTGATGGAAAGTCAACACGGATGATTTTGTGCCATTGATTTGAAAAACTAACCTGCAAAGGAATTCTAATTTAAAGGGGATATTGCAGTCCTGGTTTGAATATCCAGGTAAAGACACCCCAATTCTACCCTCATTTACCCTTTTGTGACCCCACTGACGTTGCATGGATGTAACTGAAGAAAGGATTTTGGTCCATTCATTCTAAATGTGCCCTGTTCCAAATACCTACTATCTATTTCTATCAAGTGTGAAGGGAGCATTCCTTTGTATGGACATAGGGATTTCTGTAATGGAGCATATCACTGACTCCTCTAATTAAATACCCTTTCTCTGAAAGTGGTCAGTACTTGATGCTTCCGCTCAAGAGGAAGAACTCTCCTGGTAGACAATTATGGAATAACTTACCCATTGGAGAAGATTCTTCCTAAGCCTTGTCAGTCAGAGGTTATTTTATGCCCTGAGGTATGACAGCTTAAAAGCTTTTTGGCCATTTTAAGGTATTTTTTTTTTAAAATAATGTATATCGGCTGTATTACAACTAAACCATAGACTCCTTTTGGTAGGGAGGAAGGTTGCACATTGAATCTTGCAGCTGTAGGTCTCACCACAGCATGGTTAGCAGGGAACTCCACATTTTCTTGAGACAGCCCTGAGAAGCAGACAGTAAACAATCTAGGGCTTTATCTCTATTGTAAAGAGACTCTATTTGTTGGTGAAAGATTTCCATAACAGGGATTATAAAAGTGCTATATAAATTCATGGAGATTAGGTCATGGGCTATTAGCCAGGATGGGCAGAGATGGTGTCTCTAGCCTCTGTTTGCCAGAAGCTGAGAATGGGCAACAGGGAATGGATCACTTGTTGTTGACCTGTTCTGTTCATTCCCTCTGGGGAACCTGGCACTGGCCACTGTTGGAAGACAGGACACTGGGCTAGATGAACCATTGGTCTGACCCAGTATGGCCATTCTTACATTCCTATCTTTCACTTTGTCTCGGTTCCGAGCATACCAGCACACAAAGAATCCATGTTTAAACCTGGTGCAAAGGCTAAACAACTGAAGGTAGGGAGAGGAGTGCAGTACAGACTGAGGGCTTGCTCAAATGGGATGTTAAAGAGCTCTTCTGCCTCATGGCAATTTCAAATGCATTGAGGACAGCCCGTGGGTCCTAATCAATATTCCATCCTTCTGTAAAAAACAAGCTCTAGTAACCATGAAAGCTGTTGCTGGGTTCAGATTGGCTATGCTTTTGTCTACACGCCATTGCACTACCATTAGCTAAGAACCAAATTCTGGGGACCTTAAGTAAAATTCCCATCGGCTTCAATGGACCACAAGATTTGGCACTAACTCTTTATTGCTAAGTACTTTGGGACACTTCAGATATGAATGGCACTATTCTAAAATCCAGTCCTATGGTAAAGAACCAGCTGTCATGAATTAGCACTACATTACTGCTCTCCAGTAGGGAGTGAATGGAGAACTCAACTCATTTCAACTTTAAACCAGAATAAAAAGTTTGTGCCTTTCCCAGAAAAGAAAACCCCAGGGATTTTAAATCTATAAACCACATATAAAGTATCACCCAAACAATTTTTGAGGTTTGAAAACCCTTGCTGCTAACTACCAGTTATAGATGACGTGAAAGAAATGCAGTTTTAATGCTGGGTTTAATTAAAATGCCTTTAATAGCAGTCATGGATCTTGCAATGTAAATACTAGAGGGCCATATCCTACTTATGTAGCCCTATGGAGCTAACAGAACAAGACAAGTGAGTAACATGAGTGGGGGTTGGCCCAAAGTTTGTAAAATGGATTTTGCTTCTAAGCTGACTGTAGTCCCTATTCAAAATAAGAACATGACTTGGAAAGCAATGGATTTACTGTCTGAATTCTATCATTTCCTCTTCTACAAAACAATAGGAGTGGAAAGGAAACTTTCCAATTCCCACCCGCCCCCTTTAATTAAGAAGACATTCTTTCATGTGTGACAGGAAAAATGTGATGAATGTGCTTGATAGGTTATGATTAATCATGGTCCAGGGAGGTTTTAGAGACATGAGACGCCCCATAAACACAGAATTAATACCAAAGTGAACATTTTTATAATGTCCATTTTGGTACTGTCACTGGTCTATGAGGTTAGTAGCTTTACATGTCATTTAATTAACTCTTTTTTTTAAAAAGCAAAACACAAACAGCTCTTTGCAAACCATAACAATTCAATGCATGACTTATGTGGGTTTGAACTGGCACAGTTAGCAAAAACATTCCTAATGCCACTTTATTTCCACTAACCATTTATATTGTAAACTTTAGCAGAAAACTCTATGCCAGCTTTGTAGAGTTCAGACAGAGGGCACTTTGAAGAGGGGGTGTGGGGAGGGTCAGACAATGCCTGCTCATCAGAATGATTTAACAATATAATTAGCACTAATTAGGGGAAAAGAGGCAAACTGCACCAACATTATGGATTTTTGAACTGTATAATGCAGAGACTAAAGTTAGGTGTATTCTGGTCTGGGGAGATAAATTGCTCAAGTCAGATTTGAAAATAGCGTATCTGATTCTTCTCTCACACAGATGTAAATCAGGAGTCACTCCAGTGAAGTTAATCTAAAATAGAACCAGCTGGAGAGGAGAATCAGGCCCATTAGTTATGTCTGTGGTACTATAAAATGATGAGGCAAGTACATGAAAAAGGGCCACGTGGAGCACAAGACCCAGCTCTAGGCAACTCAGATTTGGATGCTGTTTTGTAGGTCCTACTAGGTACGTAGGAGTGGAAAACAGGGGCATAGGCACAGGAACTAGATGTGCAGGGAGTGCTGTGGCACCCAGGGCTCCCAGCCTTGTGCCCAGGATCCCAGCTGCTGCCCTGCATTCTGGGAGCTTTGCTACAGGCCCTGCACCTGGGGTCCTGGCTGCTGCCCCACATGCCTGGAACTCTGACACTGGCCCTGTGCACCAGGGGTTCTGCTGCTGGTTCCGGGCCTGGGATCCAGCTGCTGTCAGGGCTTTGATCCTGGCCTCAGCTGGGGGAGGGAGGACAGGATAAGGAGGATGTCAGCACCCCCACTCTTGTAAATGTTCCTGTGCCACTGGTAAAACATCTACCTACACCTACTCCAGATTCCCATGTATGTAGACTATGAGTGGGCTGTTTCTCTTGGCCATGGTGTCACATGGGGTGCTCGTGTTCAGCTGATTATCCACCACAACTGCCAAATGTCTTTCAGAGTCATTGCTTCCCCAGATGGAGTCCCCCACTGTGTAAGTATGCCCTGTATCCTTTGATTCTTCATATACTTACATTGAGCCATCTTAAAATGCTCATTGTTTGCTTATGCATAGTTTATCAGGCAATCCAGACCACTCTGAATCAGTGATCTGCCCTCTTCATTATTTACCCAGCCCCTGATTTCTGTGTCAGTTACAATCATCAGCGATGAAGTTTGCATGTGTCTTTCCAGGTCATTGACAAAAATGTCAAGTAGCAGAGGGCCAAGAACTGATTTCTGCTGGACCCCCTGGAAACACACCCGCCCGACAACAATTCTCTGTGTACAAGTACATTTTGAGACACCGCCAGCCAATTTTTAATCAGTTTAATGTGTGTCATGTTAATTTTATACTGCTCTATTTTTTTAAATCAAAATGTACCCAGCCATACAGAAGTCTAAGCATATTATCTCAATACAGTTGCCTTTATCAGCTAAGCTTGTAATCTCATCAAAGAAGATATCAAATTACTCTGGCAGGAACTGTTTTCAACAAGCCCAATGTTGATTTATATTAATGGTAATCACCCCCCTTTAATTCTTTAGTAAAGGAGTTCAATATCAACCATTCCGTGATCTTGTCCAGAGCCATGGGTAGCACATTACCCATGTCTCACCCCCTTCAGCATGCTAGATCCCAGCTCTGCCCTGCTGGAGCCCCAGCCAAGCCACCCTGAATCCAGGCCATGCCCCAAGCTCTTGCCCACCCTAAGTTGCCCTGAGCTCCAGGCCATCCCAAATCCCAGGTCACCAACCAGTCTGAGCCCTAACCCACCTGCTCCAGCCAGCCCAAGTCCTGGGCTGCCGGCTGGTCCACCTGCCCTAGCCCTTCTGGCTTCAGGGTAGAGACAAGATAGGCAGGAAGAGGAGCAACATAAGAAGAGCAGGATGTAGCAGCGGGGCCTTTAGAGCAGAGTGTGGATAGGGTCACAGCCTGGCAGTTTGGGACAGCTTAGCCTCCCTTCACCTATCATATTCACACCTCCTGCCCAGAATCTATGTCAGGCTGACATGCCTATAATTACCTTTTTCATAATTGGTAGAGCATTAGCTTTTTTCCAGTCTTCCGGAACTTCTCCCATGCTCCAAGACTTATTGAAAATCAATATTAAGGGTCTTGCAAGCACTTTAGGCACCTCTATCAAAACTCTTGAATGTAAGTTATCTGGACCTACTGATTTGAAAATGGAGGTCCCATTCTCATTCATTTTAATGTGCATTGAAAATTCAGCTTTGACAGAAAGATACATGTCCCCCTTGCTTTCTTTTTTTTGGCAAGTATTTCTCTTTGTTGCATTTTAAAAATTAACCAAACCCCCAAACCTTGAAGCTTAAAAAAAGGGGAGGGGAAACTGTTACAAGATGGCAAGTTAGGGTAATACCTTAGTGAGCGCCACCCTTTCAAATTTCCTGTGCTTGATACATCATCAGGATGATGTCAAAGTGAGTTAACCAGCCATGACACTTCATTCCAGTGATGTGGCCAAGCTGAGGATGTTTGAAAGGATGTGGCTGATGGATACTGAAAAGAATCATGTGCAGAAATGAGGACTGCTGTTTTTCAATTTAAATGAATTTTAAACCCTTCTTCCTCTCTGATGTGCCCCCTCTTTATGCCACTGGGAATGCTGGCATGACCCAATTTGCAAAGATAGCAAAAATGGTTTTGAAATGTGGTAAGTGCTTGTGATGCAGGCATAGTTCCTACAGAGTATGTCAACTGCTGTGTGTATATTTATACCACAATATAAATAGTTAACGGTATTAGCAAGTGCCTCTGCCTTCCTGGAGAACTTGAATTAACTAGCAAGCCTTAAATAACCTGAACACTGGTAATGACAATGGTGCTAGTAGCCACTTTCCTGGCTCTCTCTAATAGCGCTCTTTCCTGGCAAGTGTTCTAAGACAGGCAATTACCTTGTATCTGATCTAAATGCTATGGAATTCAGTGCAAGGCTTTCCAGTGGGTTTCATAGGGTTTTGATGAGCCCCACAGAGACTGATGCTGAAGGACTGAAATAGGAAGATTTTACAAGCAAAGGATAAACAAGAGAATGTGTATTACAGACACACCACAGTGCCTCCATAGCTTAGATTGATGTGAGGTTTACACCCAAGGCAGGACTTAAATCTGTTGGCATGTAAGAATCCTCCCTCCAGTTAATACTTACAGAATGTATTTAATTTATTTTAGTATGGAGTTAATTTGCAGAGAATTTTTCTGTAAGTCTGTTAATTAAATTTATGAGTTATAATAATTTTATATAGACCCATTAATCCTTTTTGGTGAGTTTAAATTATTTGTATATTCTCTCTAACCAACACATTTGACTTTTGAGATAAGAAAAAATTGATCCACTCAAACACTGTAGTCAAATCTAATGCATGTGCTACTTTAAATTTATCAGTGTGCTCCTTTCCCCCCATTTATTAATACTATTAGAACCATTTTCATCCACATCACATCAAAACTTAAGTAGATAAGCATGGCCATAGTGGATCAGAGCAAAAGTTGGTCTAGCCCAGCATCCTGTCTGTCTGACCATGGCCAGTGCCAGGTGCCCCAGAGGGAATGAATAGAACAGGCAATCATCAAGTGATCTCTCCCATAATCCACTCTCAACTGGGCTGCCCAGCCCCCCAGCAGCTCCTTGTAGGGGGAGACAAGGCTGGGGCCGAGGGCTGGGGTGGGAAAGGGCCTGGCCTGAGGCTTTGGGACATGGGGGGCCACTTATCCTGGCGGCTGGCCAGCAATATGGGGAGCCTGGGCCCCAGCTGGCCACTCTCTTCCTGGAGTGACTGCCCCCTACCCCCCGTGGTCACTCTGCAGTATGCTCATTGTCCCCCCATACTCGTTTCCCCCTTCTCTCCTGGTTATTGCAGAACATAACTGTCCCTCCTATCAGACCTCTCCCTTTCCATTTTATGGGAAACAATTGATTCCAGGCACATCCCATTGTCCTGGCACAACCAAACTGTGACCTTGCTTAAAGTTAGGATAAGAGGAAGCTGCATATTAAATCTGGCTGTCTTAGCTCTTACCATTTAGGAGGAGTTCTTGAACAAGCAGCCTCACAGACAGATGGATGAACTCACAGACAGACAGGCATAAACTCTCTAAAAGATAGATAGATAGATAGATACATTGTCCTAAGGAATTTTAGGAAATGTATAATCTTTTCCCCCCTTCTTTTGCACAAGAAAGACCATTATATTTGCTCTGTCTGTGAGCCTTTTATATAAGGTATCTGCAGTTCTTTTTGATTAAGGGTGCTAGGAAAACATAAGACAGATGCATTGTCTGATGAGAAGCACTTGACAAGCTATTTACTTTTGTTTCATTCACACCAATATGTATAAGTGTTTCCTTATTGTGAAGTTATTAGTTGAAATTTTCAAAAACACCAAATGGACTTTGGAGCCTACATCCCATTTTGAAAAGTGCTTAAGTCATTTAGATGCCAGCAGCTTTTGTAAATGAGATAATATATGGCAATATACTGATCTCATTGAGCTGGAAGGGACCTTGCAAAGTCATCAAGTCCAGTCCCCTGCCCTTACAGCAGACCCAAGTATCATCCCTGGCAGATTTGCCACAGATCCCTAAATGGCCCCCTTAAGGATTGAGCTCACAACCCTGTGTTTAACAGGCTAATACTCAAACCATTGAGCTATCCCTCACCCTGTAGATGTAGGCCCCTAAGTTACTGAGGTCCTTTTAGAAACTTTACTCATCATACTCTGTATGAAATTAGAAGTACATTCTTCAGAGCAGTGCGCATGTGAAATGTACTGGCATTCTGCGGCATCTACCATGCTTTGGGGTGCTATAAAATAACCAGTCTTGAGACTGTGGTAACTATTATAGCCAGATAGTCATGAAAAAGCATATTAAAGGGGTCCTGAATATTTGCAAAGCAAACTAATAGGAATTATTCTCCAAAATATTCATGAATACATTTTTTTCTACTATTGTCAGGACTATTCTGACACAGTCTGCCCTGA
Source organism: Pelochelys cantorii (assembly GCA_032595735.1). Classification (NCBI taxonomy): domain Eukaryota; kingdom Metazoa; phylum Chordata; order Testudines; family Trionychidae; genus Pelochelys; species Pelochelys cantorii. Next base: position 250,066,668 of record CM064326.1, on the reverse strand, counting down.
AAAGAGGTCAGACAGGCATTGAAGTATGTTAGGGATAGTTGAAAACAAAATATTTATTTTTAAGAGTGAGGGGGAAAGAATATGTGACTTACTAAAAAGAGATACAGTACATAGCAACACTAGTTGCTAAAGGGCCCAATAGATAAACAGAACTTCAACCCTTACAAACCCTCTGGTTAAAAGGGAATAGCTTATTTAAGGAAAGTGACTTTTTTTTCTTTGTTTCTGTTACTGCTTCTATTTAAGGTGCAAGTTTAGTGCCTCAACTTCTGCTGCTGTTACATGTATAAGAGGCATTATCGTAATAGTACATAAAGCTTTTTGGTAAATCTTAAATGAAATCCTCAGAATTCATCTTACCTCTTTGATGACAAGGATATGTTTGTAATGAACCAATAGGACTTGTTGGAGTATGTACCATTAGATTAAAAGCTAACCTGTCTGATCCATGGGGCTTCTTGCAAGAGTTTGAGAAATGGAGAAGTACTTGATCATTAATTAGCTTTGTCGAGAGTATCTATTCTGGCTGGAGTTAAACAATAATTATGCCAACAGACTCAAAGCTTAGTTAATTTACACAGATGATAAAAGACTGTGGAATCCAAGGTGACTAGACACACTGTCATATGTGCTTTGTGGTGTTTTCATGAAGAAATGATTTTGTTTGGCAAGCTGAGGTATTTTGGGTCAGGCTGTTGTTTCTGTCATAGAATTCTTTCCTCAGAGGATGATTGGGAGGGACAGAGAGAAGAAACACATGCCAGCCTAGTACTAAGAAGAAAATAACTCCCATGTCATAACCTTTAACACTGGAATTAAGCTGCCCATATCAACCCACCTTCCTTCACACTTAAACCTGACGTAGTGTCACAGCCCTATGGACAGAGGGGGAAAGCTGGCGATATACATCACAAAAAGATGCAACTTTAAGTTCAAGCTAACAAAGTAATCAAAAGAATGATAATAGTGTCATATTTTTTCTCACAGAACAGCCTTCTCCTGTCAGGAGAGATGTCTCCTCTAAAAGGCAACGTCATCCCAAGTTGGGGCTGTGAGAGGGGCCCAGGTTTCAGCTAGAAGAGGCATTCCAGTCAAAATCCATTCTGGACAATCACAAAATAACCTGCCCACAGTTAAAGTTTCTTCTAATTTCTGTCTATCAGTGCCTGGCCCTGAAGTCTGAGGGGCAGCTGGTTGTTGAAACAGTCAGTTGTGTGTCACAGGGGATGCATCAGAGGTGGGTAAGGGCAGGGGCATAACACATTCTTGCAATCCTCACCAACAAGATGGCACCAAAGAGGCAATCTGACAAATCAGAAGTTAGAGCAGTCCTTGGAGCTGTTCCAGTTTGCACTGGGAGCAGTATGGTCCCCATGCTAGAATCAGGGAAGACAGAAAGGTGGTTTAGGGATACCTTCCTTTCCTCTCCCTCTGCCCCCCAGCTGCAGTGGACTATGTTTATACTAGGGATGGTTAGATATAGGGTAATTGAATAGTTGTGTAACCACACAAAATATTGTCAGTTACACGACTATTCGATAGTCCCTGGGGGAGGTGTGGCAGCCAGTTCATTCCTGGCCCCACTCCTAGGGAGCTCCCTGACACTCCATGCTGCTACCTCTGTATCAGAGGCAGCAGTGTGGGGTGGCAGGCAGGAAGTGGTCTGCGAGGGGAGCCAGTTAAAAAACCAGCACCCTTTGCAGCAGCCTGTTGCCCTGTGCTACTGCCTCAGATACAGAGGAAGCAGCGCTGGGTGGCAGCAACCTTGTCCATGGGCGGGGGATCCGAGCTCTCCACGGAGGCTGCTCCATGGGATTCAAAGCAGCCTCTGTGTGTGGGGAGCTCAGACCCCCTGCAGACCGGAGCTGCTGTCACAAAGCAGCATATGTCCACAGTGGGCCCAGGATCACTGTGGACAAAGGCTGCTCTGTGGGATATGGAACAGCCTCTCTCCACGTGGAGCTTGGCCCCCCCCCCATGAACAGAGGCTGCTTCGTGGCAACCTCTGTTGAGCAGCAGCTCAACCTCTGTTGAGCAGATGGCACCGCAGAGCCAGTGTTGGTGGGAACTGCCTTAATAGTCAGAGGCAGCAGTGCAGGGGGTAGAGGGAGGAGGCGGCTTCTAAGCTGGCACCTCACGGGCACTGGCTCCCCCCGCCCCTTGCTGCCTCTGATACAAAGGCAGCAAGGCTGGGAGAATGCATATAGTCAATAAGATTAACTGATACATCTAGGCTAATCGGTTAATCGTATAGTCAACTACACATTGACATCCCTAGGTTAGACCAAAGTCTAAAAAATGGAGATGCCTCTATAGCAAGGTATTACAGAGATCTGCACGGAGCAGGAAGCCTATCATTCCACATGTGCTGCAGGATCTAGGCAAAAAAGGGCAGAATAGGGATTAAGTTTCAACATTCTCTTTCAGGTGATTTTAGTACAGTCTGTATGGTTGGAATTACACTGTAAAGTGATGGCTTTTCTGTGTGATTAGCCATCATCCAGGATAAACATTATGTAACAATGTAGGATCCTTTATATGACATTAGAAGCAGAAAAAAAAGGTTAACTATTTACAGTAATTACAAATTACTTTCTGGTGGAGTAATAAACTCTTTTTCTTTAGTTGTAAAGGAATAGGATTTTGTAGTAGTAATAATATTTTGCCCAATGTTTGTTTCAAACACCTATTACATTTTCTTTCATACAGACAACATATATTGTTCTGAGGCCTATACAGCAGCTGCCAAAAAGACACAAGAGAACAAAGATCACTAGTTTTTCATGCATTCTCACTCCTGAACTCAGCCATAATTCTTGCCTCAGTAACAGAGAACTAATGGAAACTATGAGAAATCCGTGTTTTGATTAAATTCTCTACTGATTTCGCCTGATTTATACATCAGATCTCTGCCAATGGGTGGGGGGTTTTTTCCACGACCAGTTCATGCTTTAAACAAAGTTTTCAATATATCTGTCAAATTTTATTTTTTATTGTTTTTAGCCTTGTTGAAAGAAAAATGTTTTTAAAACCAGGCCTCTCTTCTTTGGTCTCTCTTCTTTGGTCTCACTTGACATGTTCCTGTGTGTATCCCTCTAGATCCTATTGTTCTTGAGCAAAGTTTTACAGTATTTTTCTCTAGAATATTTCAAATCAGAAACTACAGTTTCAGCACCATCAAACAGCACACATTGTGATAGATGTAATTTGGGAGAGTGGGAACAATGGTAGGATAATCCCCACAGGAAAAGCTTTTTCCTTCAAGAAACAACCTTTTTTTTTTTTAATGGAATGTGCAAGTAAATGAGATCTATGCAAAGAATTCCAAGTTGGTATCTCAAAGGGATCTGACCAGACAGGAACATGCAATTCTGAAATGCTGCCAAGCTGGAAGGGGAGCCAATAGCAGCACATCTGTGGATGTTCTACAGACCGGGGGCTCTGAGTGTCCGTCTGCAAAGTTCTAGCCATGCACTGTTTTGTTGTATTGTTTATTTCAATCTGACACAGCCAAGATCAAAAGACAGTATATATGTAGCTAGTAGAGCAGTTTGGTGATACATGATTGAAGTCCTACATACAACTTAGCAGCTCTCACCAAAACAAAACACCAAAACAAAAACAACAACAAAAAAACCCAACCCCCAAACCCTGTTTATTTTTTGAGAAAGGAAAATATTTTTTAAACAAACACCAAAACTGTTTAAAAAGTTAAAAAATGAAACATGAAGACTTAACCTGCCATGTCCCGCTCTTTCTGAGCCAATGCAACATCTTACCAGACTAAGGGGAACATTTGCAAAAGCATCTAAGTGACTTATGAACCTAAGTACCATTTTCAAAAGTGATTTAGGACTGGATTTTCAAAGCTTTTTAGGCACCTAAAGATGCAGAAAAGTACCTACTGAGATTTTAAATGTTAGTCACCTATCTGCGTTTTTAGTGCCTAAATACTATTGAAAATCTGGTTCCTATGTACTTGGGAGCCTAAATCCTTGGCTTAAAAATGAGATTTAGGCTCCTAAATCGCTTGAAAAAAATTACACTTATGTGCCTAACACACTTAGGCACACATCCTCAAAAGTATTTAGGTGCCTAACAATACTTTTTAGGTGCCTAACAATCCTCTAAGGTGAGGATCTTCACCTTAGAAGCTTTTGAAAAATGTTACTCTACATCTTCTACAGCCATTCAGTTGGGCTTTATAGAAAGCCATGGAACTGCTCCAAACACACCTTACAGAACTGTGAGGGACATCAGTCAATGTTTGTGCTAATATTAAAAATGTTACCTCTACACATTGCTGTTTATGTGCTAAGGTCCCCTCCCTTCAGTGGGCTATGGAGGGGTGGACCTCTGTGCCTAAGCAAGCTCACTTCAGAATCAAGGCCAATGTGGTTATTATTCAGCGGAGTTGTAAGATGCAGCCACAGGTGGGTTAAGTGGTCACATTTCTCACTGGGATTTCTCTCACTCCAGCTGCTCTCAAAATATTAACTATGAAAGAAGAGATTGCAGTTGGGTAGAAGAGGTTAGGTCCGTGGGGACATGTTCCAGAGCTGTGGAACGCTGGGTATGAAGCGGCTGCTGATATGCATAGACATAGTAGGAAGTTACCATGAATATCCAGACACAGCAGGACGCTACCACAGATCCATTGACTTCAGTGGGTTTTGGATTAGGGCCTCTGTCACCATTGCATGAAACAGCTCCCACTTGTGCAGCTTGTGTGTATGTATGTATAACAAACATCAAGTATGGTTTTCTTCAAAAAAACAAACTCCTGAAACATGCTAAATTCTATCTCTCTGCACACGATGTGTTTACCAAAGCCTGCTTCACTACTCTGCCATTCCTTTGGATTTTCATGAATTATTATACTAAACTGAGCTGTGTGACAAGCGCTGTCTAAACAAGTTCCTTTTTGCATGTGCTGAGCAATTTCCTCAGGATACAGTTTTGTTCAGTGTCTCGCATGACTGGAATAGAACAAATGGGGAATTTTGTGAGCTACATTCTATTGGTACATACCCTAATCCAGGAAAATATTTCTATAATCTTTACACAAACAGACCTTTTCCTGTCTATTTGCTATTAAGTTAATGATGACAAGGATTCATTTTTATAGGTTAAAGGCACTAGGTAATGTCTTAAGCAAACTATCTATTACAAAAAATCTGGCAAAGAAAAGTGGTACAGGTGGGCCCCAGCAACAGCACATTGGTGCTGTAGCTTCTGCATGTAATTACTATCTTATGAATTTTACATGCAGTGCAGGAGTACAGTTGTTTAATTCATTCAGTCATAGATATCTTCTTCCAATTAAGTCAAACCCATCTCCCTCTCAAATCAGTAGGGTACATAACCAGATGGAATGCATCAAGATAATTTCTCTACTGTATATGTCACCCATGACAGAAACAGCTCAACAAGGGCTATTTCAGTCTTTTAAAGTCAGATTGTTTTGACAGAGAGAGGGATATCCAACCTGATCATGAGGGAATTCAGTGCATAGCTGGAATGCTAAATTTATTTCTCTAAGCCTCTAGTTTTGCCTCTTTTCCCTCACCTCCTCTACAGAGACACCACAAAGATGGACACTCCAGAAATGCCTTCGATAAATAGGCATAGGCATTAGTGCTTCAGATTACACTAGGCACAAGAAAGACAATTTATTCTGGTCCAGAGGAAGGTGGCAGAGAGGCTTTGCTGGTAGTAGTAGCCCCACCCCTCTAGCCCCATCAATCATGTATAATAGAGAGAAGAAAGAAACTGCAGCTAGCAAGCTGAGTGGGAGTAGGATGACCATATTTCCCTATGCTGAATACAGGGCACCTGGTAACATTACTTGTATTCAGGTGAGTTCAATGCCAACCCAGCAGAATGATGCAGTACAAACATTCAAATTAACATCAAGTTGACTGAGCCCCTGTGAAAAAGAAATACTGCATAGCCGGAGTCTTTCTATTTTCCTTCTTATCTTTAAGGCTTGCCCAGGGAGAGGTGACAGAGACACACTCCCAAACACCTCTCTCACATGGGGATGGGGGGTTACTAACCGACCTGACCCAACCCTCCCTAAACAGGGCCATCTACCCTCCATGCCTCGCTGAGGCCCCAAGACAGGTCTGCCTCTCCTTGTACCTGGCACGGCATCAAGGCAACATGTGAGGGCATGCAGCATCATCAGCCCTCCCTTCCCAGATGTTTGTTGGGGTTCACATCAGAACATGGCAAGCAGCAGACTTTTGGCACTGTGTGGGAGGGAAGAGATGGGAGCTTCCTCCAGATGAAGGAGCATCGAGATGGGGGTGGGGGTAGGGATGACCTGACTTGTGTTTTTCTAGAGGTTATCTCTTTCCTTCCCCTTCCCCCGTCCCACTTCCCTCAGACTAGAAGCAGCTGGTCATTTCCTGCCTACCCAGTGCAGAAAGGCAGCTAAGCTCCAAGTTACTGCTGGCCACCAACATAATCCAGCTGCCACCTGTCTGCTGGCTACAGCATGGGCAGGAAAACATTAAGCCCTAAGGCTACATTGAACACTAGGAACCAGGCTGCAAGGGCTTCAGGGAAGCTGGCAAGAAAGGTGGCTCAGCAGGGAGGGTGCCGAGGAAACAAAGCAGCCCCACATTCCCTGGGAGCAAGACCTAGGGGTGCTAAGTGTCCTGGTGCAAACAGGCCAGAAAGAGCTTCCTCCCTGACACTGTAGAACCTAGCTGATGGGTGGAGAAGCTTCCCTGTGCCAGCCACTGTCTGGGGCTTTGGCACATGCAGGGCTTGGCTCTTCCTGGCCAGTGAATTGGGCTGTAGGGTTTTGAGCTTTCCCCAGGTGCCAGCCCAGCCAGAGGCAGTGGGGGAAGGAAGGAGCCTGCCAGCCACACTGTCGGTAAGCTGAATGATCCAACCAGTGGCTGGTTCTCTGCACAGCACCAGGAGCTGGACACAGCCTGCCAGGGTGGAGGTGGGGATATGGAGGAGCAGTGAGGCTGCAGAGGTGGGGAATGGGTACAGCAGAGAGAGGACTGTGAGAGGAGAAGCACGTAAAGGGCAGATGGGTGGGCAGCAGAAGTGACACTTAACCAGCACTCACCGGCCACTGTAGCAAGCAGCCAGTGCTGGCTGGAAATGGGACAAAGGGAAGGGCATGCTGCTGGCCAAGAGGACGTACACAGAAGAGACAGCACTGGTGGACCAGTGGGGGAGTGACTGGCCCCCACACTGCAGCTTTTCCAGATCACCAGCCACTGCCCCACCCACACACAGTCACTGCTGGTGGGTGAGCAGCTGGTGAGGAAGCATCCAGCCAGCAGTAGGACCCACCAGTACTGCTGGGAAGGGAGAGTCAGAAAATACTGGACAATTTGCCAATAAAAAAAAATGTAGGGACACCTGCAGGAGGGCTTAAATACGGGACTGTCCCTTTAGAAGCAGGACATCTGGCCACCCCTAAGTGAGAGAAGTAGGACTGCTCTCGGCTGCAGGAGTCCTTGTAGCTGCAGAGGGAACTCCCAGCCAAGAGACCTTTGCCTCACCCCTGAGGAATGTACAGTAGCCTCCAAGGGTAAGATGGACAAACAAAGCGTGACACACAGGCCAGCCAGAGCAATTTCCCAACATCCCCTCTGCTGGCTCTGGACGCACTGTAGGCTCATTAATTGCCCCCACCCCCTTTCACTGAGGCACAGGGAAGGAGTGTCCTCAAAAGCACTGGATTTTGTGACTTTCATTTTGATCCTCTCTTCAGAGACTCTTAAGGCCCACTTCCTTGTTAGTGGTAAGGAAGCGGAGCCCGTACTGGAAACGCCCAATGGACATAACTGGACATGGTCCAGTTCTCCCCCTATCTGCCACAGGAACCATAGAAGACACTGTTACATATATGCACACAATCCAGGGCAGAATTTGGTGGGTCTGATCATAGAAATTCACTCTGAAAAAGGCCTACTCATGGAATCTGGACCATAAAAATCACACCCCCTTTTTAGTCTGCATTCATCCTGGTGCCACATTGGATGGGACACTACAGTTCCAGGCGCAGCTTCTGAACAGAGTGAAGCCCCAACTCCGCAATGCATGCCAACTGCTGGGCTGACGTACTACCCCACGGACGTTAGTGGTGTTATGCACCAGCATAAAAGTCTGTCCATGCACGGTTGGCATGCGGGTCTCCTTGTTCCATTTGCATCCTCCCTTCTCCTGCAGGTAGTGAGATGGCTGGGAATGGGCAAATGAGAAGGGAGTCTTGCCCAGCTCCTGCCAGCCTCACCCAAACCCCACAGCAATGTAGACTTTTCTACAGAATGGAAGTAATTATCATGCTTATTCTCCTTCAGTCCTTGCTGGGACAGGACTCTTCTTGTTGACTTATGAAAAAGTCTTACCAGAGTAAGGGCTACAGGACGTGACTCATAATTACTAAATGTTTTAAAGGAAAATTATGAAATGTACTGAATTGCCTACAATAGTATCTTTGCAGGACAGTTGCAGTCAAGTTGGTCTCAGGATATGAGGAACACATAAAACTGTCTTTTATTGGAGCAACTATTACTGGTGAAATCGATCAGCCCTGGAGCTCCTCTGAGCTGTTCTGTCACTTCCACCTTGCATTTAGCTGCGACTCGCTGATAGCTTGGCTCAGCCCAGAGAAGAGTCTGTGTAAGCTTGAAAGCTTGTCTTTTTCACCAACAGAAGTAGGTCCAAGAAAGGATATTACCTCACCCATTTTGTCTAGTTACAGTAGTATCGTCATTTATGACTAAATTGCTCTACTAACAATTAATTATGATTACAGCATTTTTGTTTTACTTTTGGGATGAGGTGGAGCACAGAGGATTCTTGGATGGGAGGTGATGGGAAATTAAAGATGGGTGTGGTCTGGGGTCAGGGAAAGGTGAGAATTTCTGGTCTAACACAATCACAGCAAGTTCATCATTGCTTAGGATCTTTGAATTAAAACTGATCTTTTTTTTCTAAAAGAAACTGTACTTCACCCGGAAGCTATTGGGCCTGATAATATTCAGAATGAGAAAGAACTATTCTCTCTGCTGCTGGAGTCACTGGGTAAAAGTCTATAGCTTGTATTATGCAGGAGGTCAGAGTAGTTGGTAATAATGATCTCATCTGCCCTTAATCTGTGAATCTGCTGCTGAAAGATTAGTGAAAAATATATTACTGCTTTATGCATTATAGAACCAAAAGAATGAGTTCTGGCTTGCTTTTATTCAAATAAAGCTTTCACTTTTACTTGATGCTCTATAAGCTAGAAATTCCCACATGGTTTCTTTGGGATAGCATGTGAAATATTCAATTAGTACAATACAAACTGACTCTGCTTCTGCTTTCAAAGAGCTTTAAAAATTAATTTCTGCATCTCTTCAGACCTACTTTTCTTTTTTTCCCCCAGGTACTTGAGAATCATCATTCCTGCAAATGAAAGATGTAGGCAGTCTCAGAATCAGACAGGCAGCATTATAAAAGCACTTTGTCATTTGAAATGCCATTATTAGCTAGAAGGGCCTTTCCCCCCTTCCCACACACCACTGCAAATAGCAATTAGTTCAAGTAGAAAAGATTACAGCCAGGTGCAGTGTTTGAATTGGCTTTTTGGGGAGGAGGGGGATTTCTCTTTTGTTAATTGTCTATAAAATATGAGTGCCGTGGTAACTCAAAAGGCATTTGAGGAATTTGGGATAATACAAACTTTTGCACTTAGCCAACAAAATTTAACCTCCGTGACATTTATGAAATAGATGGAGGATATTGGGTTTATTGATGGCTGCCAGTCCACTAAGGTGAAAGATGATATGATGGAAGACTTACCAATGGAGACAAAAGATAGGGCAAAAATATAATCCTTTACTGTCTGCTACAGCACCATGTGTTAACATTAGGATGCAGTTAAAATGTTCACTTATACAGTAAGGAAGATAAATCCCTCCATGGCTGAAATTACTGAATGAATATCTATGGCCTGCATCATTCAAGAGATCAAACTAGATGATTACAATGGTTTCTTCTGGCCTTAGAATCTGTGATTACAGGGAATGTGTTCATACAGTATACGAACATAAGGTCCTGAAGAGATTGGTGCTATCAAAATGTCAGCAATTCCATTAAAGATTGGATTAACTCTTATCCTTTCAATCATGAATAGGAGATGCAAAGACTAATGTGATTTTATTAATACATATAATCAAATCTTTATGTTAAGAAATGGCAACTGAACTAAGGGCTACCTTCCCTTACCAGTGACTGAAGTTTAAGATCTGGAATGACTAAATCTAACAGCCATAAGGGTATCAAAGAAAGTAATGGGTTAATCAGCTGGAACATTAGCCTTTTTCTGAGGCAGCAATGTAGCCTTTTTCTGAGGCAGCACATGCTTTGTCTATATCCAGGGAAGCTAACTTGGAGGAGTCTGGGAGTGCTCCAGATTTGAGTGGTTGACCAAGCTTGGTGACTTCTTTTTATTACTCTTAGTGCCACATGCCAAGATCTGTTTTAAGCATAGTCCTATGGCTTTAAAATGCAGTAGCAGGATATATATCCCAGGACATAGTTTTGGGGAAGATGTTATGGCCAGGCAAACAACAGGAGGGGGCAAGAGGGGACCGTTGCACCAGGGCCTTGCACTTCAAAAGCAGCAGTGGCAGCCACAGCCCTGGGCCCTTCCGACAGAGCATGATGGGGCATGCTCCCAGCACCTCTGAGGGCTGCCTGGGGGAAGGCCAGAGCCATGCGCTCCAGGCTGCACTGAAGACTGGCTGCCCCCGACCCCTTCCAGGAGCACAGAGCCATCCCTCACCCTTACCCAGGGGACCAGCATGTCTGTCAGCCCCTATAATTATGACCAATGTTTTCAAATTTAGGTATCTAGGCCCGTATTTAGCTACCAAAATAAAAGCGGGCACTGCTTTCAGAGGTGCTGAGCACCTGCAGATCCCAAACTTAAACGAATTTGGTGTAGCAGGTGTACCTCTGAAAATGAAGCCATCAAATTAATTGCCTAAATATGGGTTCAGGTGCTTAACTTTAGCCACTGGAGGTCAGAGTCTCCACTCGATTATGGATCTTTTATGTTGGAAACTTGATGATTCTATACATTCTATTCTGTGGCTGCACCCAAGGAATACACACAGTGTAAGGGAGTGGCCGGGAGGGGGGGAATAAGGGGGCAGACCAGGGAGTTAGGTGTGTAGCCAGAACACATGGTTCTTTACCTGTTCTCTGCTTGGGAACTGCTCTAAGGGCTGCTCTTACTTATTCCAGAGCTTAGGCAGCTGTATGGAGGACTAAGGATAAGGAGCACAGCTGAGCTGGAAAGGAGCAGCAGGCCCCTAACTTTGAAATTGGGCCATACTGCATGATGGTGCAGTATTTACATCATATGGTGGTGTTATTCCTCTAATGAGCAGTAGCAGTTTTTGAAGGAGTGTAGGTCAGCTTTAAAGAAGATATTAGTGTTGCCAAGTCTGGTTATATTCTCAGTGCAACTTACTTATTTTGCACCATATATACTAGCCCTTGGACATAGGTGATTACAAATGGCAGGAGGCCAGCCCAAACATCCATGCCTAGTTTCCAAGAAGTAATTGCATAAGCAAACTCTCTTGCTCTTTGCCACAGTTCCCCACATAAAAAAATCTACATCACATATCCAACGACAAATACAACATATGTTCAAAGACTGCACACTACTTGTACTATAAGCAAAAGAACTTGTAAGTTCATGTGTAATTGCACCATCTGGTGATTGCTGCCATAAAAATATCGTTAAATAATTTACAGATAAAAGAGGTTTGCTTTCACAAGTCAATTCTGGGTGCAACATGATTAAAACATGATGGGTTAAATTTTGTGCTCAGTTAATGCTGTCACAGAGTATTATTTTGCCTGGTACAACAGTGCAAGATTTGGCCCAATCACTTTTCTTTAGTGGCTGGGGAGAAATCCGAAACCCTGGGCAATAAACAATAGTTTTAGAAGAGATTACAATCCACAGCTCTTACGTAGTAGCACTTTTCATCCTCAGATCTCAAGGCACTTAAAGAAAGTCTGTATCACGATGGCATAGTAACTGACAGTATATTACTACATAACTTAATTTCAGTGGAAAGATAAACATCAGTAATGGAAAGCTAAGCTAGCATGCAATCTGAGAAATAAATTCTAAGCATCTGAGGTTGTTTTCTCCCACAGAAAATTAAGAGAAAGTATGCACAGAAAAAGACAAATGGGCAAAGTTGAATCCTGTTCTGTTGCTTTATTCCACTTTTTGGAATTCTGAATGGAATGCAATTAAAAAAAAACACCACTGGGCTAATATCTAGGAATATAAAGCATTATCAGTGTCCTCCCTAGTGCAGGTCATTTAAATAACACCCTGAGTTTGATACACAAAATCCATAGTTTAGAATTTAGGACCCACAAGCCAAATCTCTCTGCTTAATACCAGGGCTTTGAGATTAGAACCTTTACATGCTGAATATGTTGTTGGGTTTCTACCTTGTGCTTTACATCTGCTTCCCAGTTGCTTTTGTGCATATCAAAGATGCATTTATCATACCAATGTGTGGGCTCCTCCCAAGCTCATTCTCCACTGCATTTTAAACCTGTTATAAAGTCAAGATACTGAATTTGTGGTTCTCAATCATCCCCATAGCAACAGACTATGATGTCACACACACAGGATTAGGAGTTCCAGGCCCAGCTGAGCAGAAGAAGAAAGCTCTGATTCACACAAGGTCAACTATAGAAATGGGAATTTAGAATGTAACTAAATCAAATAAACACTCAGTAGTAAATTGTTCAGAATTGAAACAGAAACTTTCAGCCAGAATCTGGTCTCCAGGCCTGACTCTCATAGCATTTACATTAGTCAGGAGTAACTTCACTAAAACTAAATAAGTATTGCATCAGTGTATGACATTAGAAGCATGGCCAGTTTCACCCACATAACTCTAGAGTGTAAATGAGCACAAAATATGGCTCTCAAAATTTATGTCTTCCAAAGATTGTGAAGATCAATTTTTCAAAAGCTGCTTCTAAAACTGGTAGTTTTACATATGAGGTTCTGGTTTTCCAATTGCTAAACTCCATATTTCTGGGTATAAACTGTATGTGTGTAGACATGTAAAGTAAATCAGACATCTAACTACATGTCTGTGCAAACAGATTTGAGTTTTTGCACATGAAAAAGTTTAGATGTGAATAACTGAACATGGAAAATTGTGGAAGCGATTTTAGACACTAAGTTGAAACCATTTCAAAATGCAGTCGTTCAGATACTATTTTAAATAATAATATACAGGTGCACAGCAATCATATAAATAAAGGGGACAACATTGTCTTACAATTGAAATATAGGATAGTTGGGGAGCAAAGGGGGCTTCAGTCGACAAAAAAAATCTTATCTACATGGAAACATTTCAATACAGAGAGACAGAACTGCTCTGAATGCAAATCCTGCAATATTGTACATCGAAAACTTGGTTGGACAACAGGATTTCTAATTAAAACAAAGCTTATTGGTCTTATTTAATGCTAAAATAAAAAGCAGATGCTTCTCCATCACAAATGTTCATGCTAAATGATTAATTTTAATTAACTATTAATATTCTAGCTGGGATGTTATAAGATAAACTAAAGGCAGGCTGCTAGCACTGAAGAAAAACTTAAATCTGATTTCAATTTTTTTAAGACATGACTCTGGTTGATAAGTAGCAATTTACCTTATACATAATTCAGTTAGAGATGGTAGAACTCTGTTTTCATTGCAAATTTTATTATCTGTTCAAGAATCCATTCAGTCCTTCCACTGACTTCCATGCACATGGAATCAGGTACTTAAATATCCAGAATACTTTAGGTCATTTCACAAGCATTTCTTTACATTTCTGCAGAGAAAATGCAGTCTAAGATCAGCAGAAATCATCAGTAACACTGAGCCAAATTTCAGACTTGGATGTTTAAGGGTAAGAAACCTAAATTCCTGTTGTTGGGCATGTATGCACTGATTTAGAAGTCTAATTTGCCTTTAACCCTGTCTGCCTTCATTCTTTAGAGAAACAATAATAATGCTTTGTATTTGATTAGTTTTAGTTCTGGTAAGTATTTTTGTGTGGTAAATGTGTTATAGTAAAAAGCGTAATAATGGAATTCTTTTAGGAAACATCTAGTTTAGAAATCATTTTTCTCTATATCATCACCAAGTATGATCTACTAAGAGCTGACACACTGAGAGCTGGAGGGACTGTCTTTTGGACATAATATGTCACAGCTCAAAGACAAACACAGATAAATTCACCAGAACTGTAGACATGATAGAGAACTAGAAAATAGGGACTCGGCCCTAAATTTTGTTGAAGTTGTGGATATGATGTTGTATGTGTATATGCTTTATTGCTGCTTGCATTGCTTTAGCCAACTTTTGTTCAAGGTGAACAGGAATTAGGTACAATAAATGCAGTAGTCTAGGAAAACATATCCTGAATCTCTGCCCACTTATTTTTCTTCCACCAAGGAACTAACCCATTCCAGAGGTCCAGCTTCTCCTTCAACAGCTCAGAAACTAAGATACTACTTACTTATGGAGGTATTGTCTGGATTGCTCAATTAATATAAAGCGAAACATAGGTGCAAAGTATTAAGGATCATCACACAAGTGCTTAAATAGGGATTTTTGGCTGACAGAAGCAAGATTTTACTCTCAACTCAACGGCATTTTTCTGGATGCTTAAATCTGAAATTATGGAGTTTCACAGAACATTCTAGGCATTAATGGGCAAAAATCTTACTGATTTTGGTGAAAACTGGAAAGCCAGATGAAACTCTAAATTGATGTTGCTCTGGCCATGGCATTACAATCCCTATTTTGCCATTCCCTTTTAGCAACAGCACAGTCAAAGTATGACCCATTATAGTGTCTGTTGATGTTTGAAACATCATACAATAATATGGCACTGATAGAGTCCTGTAAATGAATGTCAAACAGGCAACATTCACCTAATGATTGAAACCCTCTGAAGTATCTAGTGGTGCCTGAGTGTGCAACAGATAACATTCAAGGACACAAAGAAACAAAGATTAGCTTTACTGAAGTTCAGTTGTATATGTGCTTTCTTGGTATGCACACACATCCTTAAGAGTTCCTGAGGAAGGAAGCTGATGTGCTTGGTTTTAATCATATGACTTTAATGGCCTTCCCACTCATTAGCTTCTCTGGATTTTAGCAAATAGATTTTGAAAAGAGCTCAATGCGCTTTTTGAAAGATCTCTGCTGTACGTTAAGGAAAAAATAGCCCTAAATCCTACATATGGCTTATTTCTGTACAGGAGGCCTGCAGTGAGATTCACTGAAATCATAAATATGTCATGTGTGAACTATGTGCTTTTAACAATTGGAGGGTCAGATTCACTTTTATTAGTGGCGATCCTGAGACATGTTGTGGTAACAGTGACTGACCCTGTTCCTTAGGCTTTCACCAGGGGATCATTCGGAGTGGGAACTGCTAGGAAAAATGATCAAAATCACATCCCCTGGCTGCCTAGGTTCATCTTCCTCAGGTCTGCACAACCCATTGTTCAGCTGGTGTTTGCCATATGTAGGTCTTCCCACTGTAGAGCGGTTGTGGTCACTTTGCTCTAACAGGATGCCCCCATTTTCCTCTAGGAAAGCCCCTCTCGGTGGGGTATGAAGCACAGGGTTTAATCTATTCCAAAATGTTCCTCACCCTGGTCCTCTGGGACTCAAATTCTCACCTTCTCTGTCTGAGGTCTTCATGGGCCAGGTTGTTCAGTCAGAACTTCAAACTGGGTATGTCTGGTAAGAACACTGGGCTGCATTAATTACCACAGGACAATGCTTGACCCCATAGCAGAGAATAATTTAACTCACAGATAGTATGTATGGGAAAGTCATCAATGGGTGCATGACAGTGTCACTGCAGGAGATAAACCTTGAAGTAAACCACAGATGGTTCTTGGACTGTTTACCTACTCTGAACAGGCTTTGGTGCAGTGGAGATAATTTACTTACAAATGTGAGAACTCCACCTCAGAAATATATGATCTCTTTGTCTCTTCTGCTTCCTTCCAGCCAAACATGGCACTTTCTGCAGCAGAACAACATGTGCCAACTCCCTTATTTTTGTTTACTACACATGAAGACTCATCTAACGCTTTGTTCTTGTCCATTCAGGATTATGTTCCTTTGGTGTGTTGCCCATTTCTCTTGCCAAGCACGGTGACTTTTTTCTTGGGCTCCTTTCATTTCCCTCTGACTGCCCAGATTTCACAGGCACCTGTTGCAGTTCAATCTACTTAAGAGACTATCAAAAAAAGTGACCCATGCTGCAGGGTCTTCATTTTCTCTGCTGCCAGATGGTTTATAAATACGAGAGGAAATAAATCCTAAGTCTTTTGTACACCACCCAGAAATCATTAAAAAAAATTCCAGCATGAAAGATTGTTATGCAACTGTTAGGGATGAGCTAGTTTATAAATAGTATTAAAAACAAAATTCTCATTGACTCTGGAGCAGTTCCACAAATGTAAAAGCCTCTGGGACCCTCAGAAAGGGGATAAACACAGATGGACAGTACCACTGCCAACAAGGAGGATTACACAGGATCCACGAGTGACACTAGGTCAAGTGGAGGAGAACATTTCACTTCCCCAAATATCTTACATTCTCACTGCTTCCAGTACGATGATACAGGAAATTTCTCCCCCCCCCCCTTAAAAATTCTAGCAGGGAAGAACTTTTAAGGGTGTAATGAGTGTTAGTTGTATCTAGGTAAGCTCTTTCGGCATCTGTCTCTTTTTGAAAGCTGACCACTATGACCTTCATATGTTCCTCCCACTTGTTCAGCATCAGGGCTATTGGTGTCAATCAGCAATGGGGAAAACCTGAGCTATGTTTTGGTGACTTCCTTCAGCTACACTGTGTGCTCCTTGCCAATACAACCCTGGTCTACACTAAGGACTTGTTTCAAAATTACTCCCCTTATTTCAAAACAACAGGCAGAGCATCCACACTACCAAATCTGCAAAAGCGACAAGGAGTCCTGTAGCACCTTATAGACTAACAATACATCATGCATCTGACGAAGTGGGTCTTTGCCCACAAAAGCTTATGCTCCAATACATCTGTTAGGCTATAAGGTGCTACAGGACTCCTTGTCGCTTTTGCAGATCCAGACTAACATGGCTACCCCTCTGATACTTGACTACTGAACCTGTTATTTCAAAATAAGGGGCTGGTTATTTCACAATAATAACTCCTGTTTTCCACGAGCAATAATGCTAATTTTGAAAGTTATTTTGAAATAGCAGTAGTGTGAACCCTCCGCTGCTGCTAGTTTGAAATAACTACTCCCCAGAGTCATTCAAAGTAATTGCTCCCCAGTGCTTCCTGGAGCTCTATGTTGAGGTAGTGCATCCACATAGAGGGAGCCTGCCTCAGACTAATTTTGAGGGTTCCCTGTAGTGTGGACATGCTATTTCAAAATAGTTATTTTGGGAGTTGTTATTTCAAAATAATTTCCTAGTGTAGACATGCCCACAATTCTGCTTCCTTGACCAAGCTTACTTCCCTAAATTACATCCCTAAATGGAGACAAATTACCCAGGAGAGAATTCAAATCCCTCCTTGAGAAGTTATTCCTTTTTTCTAAGCATCTAATTTTTTGAACCAATTAAAGAGCTAAAGATGAATCCATCTGGGTAACTGCAGAACTTAGAAAGAAGGAATCTTGATATTCCCCCCTCCAACCCCATGGAGATTTGAATTCAATGCAGGATACATATTTCAATAAACTATATAGCAATGTTGTCTTGAAAACTAACTCTTTCCAGTGATACCAGCTTATATGCAGATTCCAAGGGAACAAATAGCTTCTCTCTACACACCATTATCTCCTTACATCAGGGGTGGGGCACCTTTTTTGGGTTGGGAGCTGCTGACCACAGAAAAATCAGTCAGGGGCCACACAGCTGAGAAGCAAAAAACACCAAAAAACCCTGTATGAGAAGCAGAAAGACACTCCCCACATTCTTCTTGCACCACCAGAGCCTAGGCGGGGTCCAAGCTAGTAGATTTTGTGCCCCTCCCCCCCCACACACACACTCTGGGCTGGAGCCAAAAATGAATTCAGTGTGTGGGAGGAGGCTGCTGGGAAGCAGGCTTGGGGCATGGGGTTTGGATGAGTAGGAGTGTGGAGGAGCGGGCTGGCACTGATCAGGCTGTGTGGAAGGGGAGGTGTGGGAGCAGAGGTGGGTCTGGGCAGGAGGGGGCCACAGGGCTGGAGCACCAGCGCTGTTTCCCCTATGGGGGGGGGTGCAGAGCCCTGAGCCTCAGGGCTGAGCCAGGCAATCTGGGAGCCAGATCTGGCCCCCAGGCCATATGTTCCCAACCCCTGTCTTACATGCCATGCTGGGTGCTTTAATGGGCTAGAAAGAAAAATTTAGCCATCAAGAGATAGCTTATTATCTTCATATCGCATGCAGCTTTAGTACTGCAGCACATACATCTACCATTTGAGCTAAAGAACTAATGGTACAATTTTCAAAAAAACTTAGGGTTTATGACATACACACAGGGAAGTTAGATTAAAAACAAATGCTCTTGCTGGAAGTTTGCATGTAACACTACTTTATTGCTTAGAATTCTGAACAATAACACAGAAGAACCCAAAAACAGAAACACAAAGTAGGTTGCTCTCTAAAATAGAAACCCAACTCACCTCACTATATGCTGGCTGTTGATGGATTGCTGCTAGCAGGCCCAGGTCAAACTCTTTACAAAACCCTCTAGCCTGCAAGCAGAACCAGGAAAAACTTCTGGTCATTTAAAGTAGCAGTTCACAGTTTCAATACACCACCCAAAGCACCAAAAGGACTTTTGCAAATGGAGTCACTTAGGCTACGTCTAGACTGCAAGCCTCTTTCGAAAGAGGCTTTTTCGAAAGATACTTTCGAAAAAGCCTCTTTCAAAAAAGAGCGTCTAGACTACAACCAGTACTTTCGAAAAAGCAAGCCACTTTTTCAAAAGAGAGCACCCAGGCAGTCTGGATGCTCTCTGTCGAAAAAGAAGAGTTTACATTACATAGCGCCTTTTTTTGAAACAGCACTTTCGAAAAAAGGCATTATTCCTCGTAAAATAAGGTGTTCCGTGGTCGAAAAAACTGCTGCGTTCTTTCAATTTACTTTTGAAAGAACACAACAGGGCTGTGTCTAGACTGGCCAGTTTTTCCAGAAAATCAGCCGCTTTTCCGGAAAAACTTGCCAGCTGTTTACACTGGCCGCTTGAATTTCTGCAAGAACATTGACGATCTCATGTATGATCGTCAGTGTTCTTGCGGAAATACTGTGCTGCTCCCGTTTGGGCAAAAGTCCTTTTTGCGCAAAGCTTTTGCACAAAAGGGCCAGTGTAGACAACGTGGTATTGTTTTGCTCAAAAAAGCCCCGATGGCTAAAATGGTGATCGGGGCTTTCTTGCGCAAAAGCGCGTCTAGATTGGCCAGGGATGCTTTTCCGCAAAAAGTGCTTTTGCGGAAAAGTGTCCGTGCCAATCTAGACACTCTTTTCCGCAAATGCTTTTAACGGAAAACTTTTCCGTTAAAAGCATTTGCGAAAAATCATGCCAGTCTAGACGCAGCCCAGCAGTCTAGACGCAGGGGAAGTCTAGACACACCCTTAGAGGTTTCCAAAATTTTGCCCAAAGTCCATTAGCTGGAAGAAGTAGCATTGAGCTATCTTTTGTGGCTTATCCATACAAGGTGGAGAGCATGTAATACTGTCCACAGGGGAAGGCAACAGTCTAGACTAATACTGTCACCACTGTTACAAAATTGTGATACATTTTGTACAAAGTATGCCTTGTGAGGTACCACTGAAAAGTTGTAATCTGCTGCATATTATTGTTGTTATAATGTATATATCAGCATTGTATGTGGAGTTATGAAATTTTTCTGTGTTTGTAACTCAAACCTACAGTGGGTCTGAGAAACGCCCACAGGTTAGCTCTTTGGAAACAACAAAGGAGCTGTAAACAAGAGCATCTGCACGTCAGACAACTCAGAGTGCATATAGGTAAAAGGTGCGTGCTAGAATTGGTAATTCATACAAAGGACTTTTGCCCAACCACATACACCATGAAACTGCCTGACCCATGACACTACCAGGATTTTTCTCACAAAAAGGGTCAAGATATATAGAGGGAGAACAAAGGCCCCTGGTCACCCCTTTCCTACCCATCTCTGGACTTGTGAATTCTAACGGGGGAAGTTTTCAACAAACAGGACTGGGGTCCTCAAAGTTATTTGGAAAACCCAGGGAGACTTATAGGAAACTATCAGATTTAACATCCTTCCTAGCATTTTGAACTACATACACTGACCCAACTGTAATGTATTTTATCTGCTTTAACCATTCAATAACTCTCATTTCCTTTTTCTTAGTTAATAAAACTTAGTACAAATTACTTTAGTTACTTTACTTAAGGGTGGGCTGCAGCACTGGTTTTGGTATAAGGTTCTGAGCATTGACCCGAGTAAGTGACTAGAAGAACCTGATGTGTGCTGAAATGTGGTTTTAATAATCTCTCATTACAGAAGTCTTGTTTGCTTGGGTGGTAATATGGGCTGCAAATTATAAGGGCACTGACTGAGACTCCACACTGAGCCACCCATGGAGCACACATTTGTGGGTGCGAGTTTGATTAAACCTGATTATAGAACAAACCACCAGTGTAGGAGTTTCTACCCAGTTTGTGTCAGCTGACCTGAGATTGACCCTCTGTGATCCACACCAGGCACAGTGACAAGCATAACACACTTTCACAAAGGTGTTCAAGGGTTAAAATCAGCCCCAGAATTAACCTGTACTTTTGAGATAGACTCTCACTTGTTATAGGAACGTTCTGAGGCCTGAGCCAGGACAGAAGGTTGCAGCTGCACATTCTCATTCATATCTGGGGAAATATTCTGGGCTGATCAATACTGTCCTTGAAAGTTAGAGTACAGAGAGCTGATTATTTCTGAGGGCCCAATTCTCACAGAAACCAAGGCCCCTTTTCATTGCCCAAGTAGTGCAGTGGCCTTCCAGAATTAGGCCTTAAACAAACAAGTTCACTTATTTGTCAGGTGTATAATCTTTGCCATCAGGGCCATTCATAATAGCATGTTAGTTTTCCATGGTCATCCAGGCACACAGTTAATAACGCCTCATTGCAGTGCCCAAAGGCACTTTTTGGAAGTGATATAATGCTAGTGCGTTGCGAATCAGACCTTTGCTTCTGCTTGTTACTCCAACCAGCTATGAGCAAAACAGACTTTGAAGCCTGCACCATTATTAACCTGAGACTTATGATAGAAAGAAAAAACAAAATAAATCCCTTCTCCCAACATTATCAACTCTGTGTAATAGCCCAGGAATGGCAATCTAAACATTACTTCAAAATTATCAGGCTTCATTTCTCATGACTGATAGCAAGCAACAAATTATATTTTATCTTTTTTAAGCCAAGTTGACAACAAACCTGGAACCTACAATATACCAAGGCCCTCCCTTCCCTCTGTAATGCCATTCCCATGATAAATTGTATCATGATAGAATACTTAGCACATTTTTCTTCTGGTACTTAGCACGAAGATATATTCATAAGTCTGTTAATAAAAAATTAAAATCACTTTGTTACAGTCTCATTAAGTAGCCAGCTGTGCTGACACTGGACAAGAATGTGGGGTTAGGGTAGGGGATATTTTTTTAAAGGAAGAGCATTAACATATCCCTGGAAATCAACTTTGATCTGGATCTTTCCCTGTCCAAGCAAAACAATTTGTAACTATTAAAATGTTTGGAGTGATATGATGCAACAACGATCAGTCCCCTATTTTAAATAGCCCAATACCTTTACAGTGAAGACACTACTCTCCATCTGACAGGTAGTATCAGGTTATAATTTGCTTAGATTTCATGGGGACCATGCACTTTGGAGGTGAACTTAATTACTGGCTACGGAAAGGCATTTCAACCTCCAGCAAAAGAAATGTAGTGGACTATTGGGGTTTTTTTTTTCCTAGATGAAAAGTTGCATAAAAATGTGCTTTCCATCTTTTTTACAACAATAGTTTAACTATTCAGATGCTTCAATTAGAGGGGAGGGAGAGCACAGCAATAAATATAAGTCAACATTTAAGGTGGGTATCTGAAGTGCAGGGTAGAGTAAAGCCATCCAAAAACATCACTGGGCTAATTTTGAAAAAGCCGGGCTTGGGATCCTTAAAGAGGTCCATTTGATTTAATATTAATGCACTTGGTCAGAAAGTCTTAAAATATGTACCAAGGAGTGTTACACTAAAACAACTTAAGTATTTACAGATATGGAAATAAGCAGTTCAGAGAAAATACACTTCTATCTAAATAGGCTACATGATTTGTGTGGCTATTTAATATGCATAGCTAAATTAAACAAACAACTTTAATCTGCTCTCCTTCACCAGCCTATCATCCATCTACTAGGAATGTATCATAAACACAGCTTAAGTAATATTGAAATCATTGGCTATGAATGGCAATACAATAAAGACCATCAATTTGCATGCATTCTGCACAAGGGTACATGGCTACACAGCCTCAAGGCAGCGAAAAGCAAGGCTCAGAAAGTTCAGAAAACCTGCCTGATCACTCCACCCTGTGGATTCTTTCAAAGGGTTTTAATGCATGGATCCTTTAATGGATGCACCAATAAGGATGTTTGTCAGGGGGCAGATTTTTGTCAGAGACTCTCTTATTTTTCTAGATGATGAATTTGTTTTCTCTTTTTCGTTCATATTTTTTTTAAAAAAATCAAATATAAAGAAAATGGTTTCCTATTTCCTGCAATATTGAATTTATTTGTGATGCAACTGGATTATAATTCCCAGATTTTTAGACAAGAAAAAAATGGTACCAAAGTTTCCATTCTGCTTGTCAAATACACACAGACATTATGAGAATGCTTGGGGCTGTGTTATTTTCTGAACTGGGTTTTTGTACAATGCTTTCATGGTCTTGCAAGTCCAGCTATGTAGTTCCTGTTTGGAAGACTGTGGGAGAAAATAGCCTTTTCATAATAACACCTCCCTCTTCTTCTGTAAATAGCTGTTGGTGTATTATCCTGTTGGAATTAAATTCCAGTTTTTTGAACTTGCTCCACAGGAAACAATATTTGCAAAGATTGTTTAACTATGTACAATTTGTTAACATAAACTGTTTTGGATTTTTTGTTTGAAAGTTTAAGTGGCTTCATCATTTCTGGTGATATGTTTTGAGAGTGATACACATAGGAAACGAATCAAGTATATTGAAACTGCACGTACCCTTTCTTGTGTGTGTTTTTTTGTTTGGAGAGGGGGAAGACACACTGAGTACAAATGAATTCAACAAATGCCCATTGTCAACAAATAAGAAATTCATTCTCAGTCTTTGGAAAGGATAAGAAATATCTGGCCAGATTGTGATCTCACTTGCAGTCCAGTGATGTAAATCCAGAATAAGTATTTGACTGTGATTGAGATCATAATTTGGCTCATCAGTGGATATAAAAAATGTCTTCACTTTGGTGTAACTGTTGACTAGACATCATAATAGTTAGGTTCTTTATAGATATTTGATTTATTTAAGTGAGTGTGAAAAGACTAGTTGCTTAAAATGAGGAGAAGAGGGATAAAAGAATGAGAGGAGAGAGAAAATGAATATGACAAGCAATGTGTCACATACTGATGCTCACTATTCTGTTTCATTCCTCTTCAGTCTGTTCAGGTTTGGATATTGCACCCATCACCACAGTATCAGCGTACCCCCAACCATAGAGAAAAGAGAGACCCCAGTGACCATTTGTTCTCACCCATCTCTTCTGACTCTATGCCCTGGTCTACACTCCCTATAACTCCCCCTATTTCGAAATAGCAAGCGGAGCATCCACACTACCAAGCCCGTTATTTCGAAATAAGTTACTTTGAAATAACTCCCTAGTGTAGACCATGGTGATGTGGGCAGGGCTTGGAGTAGGGTCACTCCCCTCTGCATCCTCCTTCCCCAAACAAAGGGGGAGGTTTCAGCCTTAGGTACGGCCAACATTGTCAGCCTATGCACCCAATCTGTCCTCTGAATCTCCTCACAGACCTTGGGACATGAATGGCGTAGGAGAGCCACACTCCCTGCCACCTCCATGAGCCACATACCCTGCACCCTCAACAGGCTTTGTAGCCTTTCTGTGTTTTTCCCCATAGGAAGGTGTTAAAGGGTTACCACAGCAAACCACATGTGTACAGAAGCAACTCTTTAGCTCAGTGCCCCTTTGTGGCTGGGTGTAGGGTTGTGGGGCATTCCTCTTGGTCACCCTTTACCTAGCCTGCCAGCCGCGTCACTTAAGAGTTCAGTCCCTATGGGGGTATTCAAAGTACACCACCTTCACTGACAGTCCCAAGTAAACACAAATAATTGGTCTTTGGCTGCTCCTGGGCTCAGTTCATAGTTCTGTTCAGTCTTATCAGCACACCATCTCCCTGGGCTTTTCCCCGCAGGGAGGCCAACTACCATATAAACCACAATGGTCTCTCAACCCTTCTGTGCCTCTCTTCACTTCCCTGGTCCTCTGGTGGAACACTGGCCTCAGGATTGCCTTCCTGGAGCCTGGTCCCTCATTGCAGGAGCTCACCAATCAGAAATCTCCTTTCCTGTAGCTCAGCTTTCCTTCCACGACTCAGCTCAGCTGCCCTGCTCCACAACCAGCCCCCCAACTGCTGAGCTTCCTCCCTTTTTAAGTCCTACACCCAGTACAAGTATGGCCCGGTGGAATTAATTGTACAAGGGCTGGCCTGTCCCAGGCACGGAGGCCAGTCTGTCACAGAGGGATGATTCAGCCCTGTAAGAGAAATGTTGCCATGGTATCAATGTGGAACAGAGCCAAGAAGTGCTGAGTTCCAATCTTAGAGCTAGAAGACTTACTCTATGATCTTGGGTGTGACACTTAACTTCTCTCTCACAATTTCCCCTACTGTAAAATGAGGATACCAATTAATCCATCCTTGTGATGTCGGTTAATAATGAAAAGTGCCACAAGTCATTGTTATATTTATCCAGTTACATTCCTCTGTCATTTTAGCTGAACCCTTAAATAAGTTCTGTTTTCTCTTTATTTTTAACCAGCCATCTTATTTTGATTCCTTGTCCAATTCACTCTACTTGGCATTTTAGCAATTTTCCTTTAACTCCATTTGAGTTGTCCTTTGTTTCATCTGTGTTTCATGCACATAGTTTTTGGTTTCCTCGCTTGCTTACTTCTCAAAATAACTGTTCGTTCTGTATGAGGCAATTTTACAATTTGGGTCCAGGAAATGAACAAAAAAATTGTTGGGAAACAGAATTTTTATTTTTATTTCAACCTTTCAAAGCTCAGTTGCCAGCCTTTTCTGAGCTTCATCTGTCTTCATTTTACATGTCACTGTATATATAAAAAGAATATGCTGTAATCATACACAAATTCATTCCTAGCGATATGATCAACTGACTAGCTTCTGTATCCAAATTCCTCTTGGAGTGTGATCAGTTTACAGAGTATTCTCTCAGCCTATGTCTAGACTGCAGGCTTCTTTCGGAAGAAGCTTTTCCGGAAGAGATCTTCCGAAAAAACTTCTTCTGAAAGAGAGCGTCCACACTGCCAAAGCACATTGAAAAAGCAATGTGCTTTTTCAAATGATAGCATCCATTCAGTGTGGACGCTATCTCGCATGTTAGCCGTGATTACTATGGATGGAGAGGCCACCAGGGCACCTGTGCTTTTTCCTCTTCTTTCAAAAGAACTTCATCTTTCCTGTCCACACATGCCTTTTTCTGAAAGAGCTCTTTCGGAAAAAGGCTTCTTCCTCATAGAAAGAGGTTTACCAATGTCAGAAAAAACCCTCTGTTCTTTCGATTTTTTTTTTTAAAGAACACGATTGCAGTGTGGATGTAAGTGAAGTTTTTCTCAGAAAAATGGCTGTTTTTCAAAAAAAAAAAAAACCCTCTGTAGTGTAGACATAGCCTCGGGGTACTTCTTCGCAGCAGTGTTATTTTGGAATAACTGGCATTATTCCGAAATAACATAGCGTGCATCTACACTACAAGCAGTTATTCTGACAATGTCAAAATAATGCTGAGCTGGAAGACTTCTTATTCTGACTCCTGGAACCTTCATTGTACAAGGAGTAAGGGAAGTCGGAGGAAGAGGGCTCTTCCTTGGACTTCCTGCTGTGTAGAGAGCACCAAAAGCTGAAATAAGCTATTTCAACTTAAGCTGTGCATTTGACTAAGCTGAAGTTGTGTAGCTTATTTCGGGTTCAGCCCTGCTATGTAGCCGGGCCCTCAGAGTATCCATACATAAAGTTGGGGTGGGGGTGTTATTTTTGCTAAATAGTATGAAAATGAATGAGAGTTCCAGCCCAGTTTAGCAAACTCAAAAAGAAAGGAAAATAATGATGAAAATAAGTCCTGTGCAGTGAGCCACCACAGGTCCCATGCAATAGGGCTGACAGCCATCGCGGCCCCTTGGACAAGGTGTGAGGGGGCAGTTCTGCACCCCCAGAAAGGGCAGGTCCTCAGGTGGAAAGAGCAGGGCTGTGGGCAGATAACCCTCAGTGCCACCCAGACGGCACCGCATCTCCTTTTATAGCAGAATCCAACACATGTTGAATCCAATCTAGTCACTTTAATCAACTCATCTCTTCCAGTCCAACAATACATTCCCAAAGCTGATAACCCTCCAGAATTCTCCTCATTCAGGTTCTAGCAGCTGTGTATGTTTTTATGGCATTCCAGTGGCTTTCTGTACAACAGTAAAATCCTATTATTGTAGGCCATCTCTTGCTACACAGGACTCTTGTTTTACCACCACCATCAGAGTGTCACTGACTGTGTATCTGCACTGCAAAGTTAATGTGAATTATGAACTTGCATGTTTCTCCTAATTCAAGTCTTATCCACACACAAAAACTTTGTAATTCAAGTGTGGGGCTGCTTTTAATTCACACTGTCTGGCCTGAGACAGGCTACCTCTTGAATGAGCACATCAACATGTCAACTGTTAATACAGCCACTCTGCAGTGAGGACACAGCCTAGCATCACTGGTTTTCCAATGCCTTGCCGCAATTCCATCCTCCCTCTTGCCCTTCCCAGGCATCCAGTAAGGGCAGACACGCTCTCCTCTACTTCACTCAGAGGGAATTCATAGGGGTCTCAGCTTGCTTCGGTGCTATGAACCGTGGGACGTGCCCCAAGAAGTCTCACTATGACTCAAGTGAGTAAAGTACCTGTGTGGACACAGTAATTTCAAAGAGTGGCCCCTCTGTGACGTTACTGGATTGTGAAATGAACATACAAATCGTTGTAGCAATCTATGTTATGTGTTTGCACCAAATCATGTACAAAGTGGGCCACGTAAGATGTCTATGAAAAGTTTATGATTTGCTGATTTTCTTTATGCTGCTCACATACATATATCATTTTTGTATTTGAAGCTATGAGTGTTGGTTATGGACTTGCATTTCACATGTTTGCTTTTGGGAGATATCATCAGGACTCTGGGTCAGCCTATTGTGAGAAGACTGTTAGTCAAGTGACTAGCAGTACTTGGCTGATAACGTACCTCAGGAGATGCCAGTCCACATGCTGTGAACGTTCAGACCAGCATGTAAGCCAGGGATGGGCAAACTCCAGCCTTCAGGCTAGAACCGCTTTGCAAGGTTAGTCCCTGGCGGGCCCCCACCTCTATATTTATCTGCCCCTCCACAAGTATCAGGCGATCGCAACTCTCGTTGGCCATGGATCACCGTTTACAGCCAATGGGAGTGGCAGGAAACAGTGTCCCGGTCTGTGCCACTTCCTTCCATGCCCATTGGCCACGAACAGCGATTTGCGGCCAACGACAGCTGTGAGGTGCAGGTATAAATATAGCCACAGCAGCCTGCTAGGGACTAACCATTGGTGGGTCACCAGATTTTTATTGCCCACCCCTGATTTAAGCGATGGCTGCTTCCTAAAAAGGACTGAGTCATGCATGGCCAGGTGACCTGTTCATGTGATAAACTCCATTTTGGGACATACTTTCACACAGCAAGAACAGTGGAATCCCCTCCAAATAAGTCAGGGTATAAAGAAGGCCTTGGGGGTTCCTCTATTTTGTCTTCATTCTGGCCAATCACCTATGAAGGATCTCTGCTATGAACTAAAGTCTGAAAGGACCAAAGACCCATCCTATCAGAGGATGTATTTCAGAGACTTGATCTAAGACAGAGGGTTATTCCATCTCTGCTACAAGCCTGCACCAATAAGTTGGCAATTGTTAAAGGAATCAAATAAATACACCAATTTCACTCTCACCTTTTCCTTCTTTCTGATAATAAACCTTTATATTTTAGATTCTAAAAGATTGGCTATCAGCGTGCTTCTATGGGTAAGATCTGAGTTATAAACTGGGAATGTGGCCAGTCTTTTGGGATCCTAAGAACCTGTTCTGATTTGGTGAGATTGGTTTTTATAACCTCTCACTTGTATAAGGAGTGGTATTGATGGTGGCACAGGAAAGCTGGAGTGTCTAAGGGAATTGCTTGTATGACTTCCTGCTAGCCAATGTGGGTAACAGAAGTGCTCTTTGTGACTGGTTTGGTGTGCCTTATAGTAGGGGACCGCCAGTCTTGGGCTGTCAGTAGCCCTGTCTTTAAGCAATTTAGCCTGAATTGACTCTGTGGTGCCCCCAGAAAACCCCTATATTACACCCTCTTGCTCAATCTAGGCTAACTCAGGAGAAGTGACTCGAATGTAAATAACTTGAGCTAACACTGCAGTGAAAATATACCCCAAACTTTCCCTGGAATAAGTTTGACTTTCTCATTTAAAAACTTAAAAAACAACAAATAGTCTAGTAGCACCTTAAACACTAACAAAACATGTAGATGGTATCATGAGCTTTCGTAGGCACAACCCATTTCTTCAGACAGGGAATTTGTCAATTGGGGTAAAATTCATCCTCATGCCACGGGCCAGCACCAAGCCTATGCATCACTGAAATGTAAATGGTGTTTGAACCTTGACCTTCCCTCAGCACAAGGAGGAATTCTACCTACAATGAGTTGGATCATTTGATCTCAGGCTGAATTCTGAGGGTAGCAGCTTGTACACTGCCCAGCCAAGATAGGGGCTTATTCTGCAAGATGTTAGGCAGTTCCAGCAAGATGCTAAGTTCCTTCAATTCCTAGTGGCCTCGTTAGGAGTCACTTCCAGGAGTTACTCAGTCCCACGCTGGATTGCATCCATACTATGGAACTAGTTCCACAGACTAAGTGAGTTGATTCCAATGGATTCTATTCACGTCATGTTGTTCTTCACAAGTGTAAAGACAGGGAGAGATGCTCAGGCAATAGCCTGTATAACTATACTCCCCTTCTTCCTGTGTCTCGGTGTAACTCTTTGCTGATGCATACGTGAGAATTTTGTCTTTGCAGGAGTCATGAAAAAGCATTACACAGAGTTAAACCTCTGGGCTATTGTATGTACACCCAGAATAACTGGATGTTAATAATTCCCAGTCAATTTCAAACAGAGAGCACCACAAACTCTCAGTAAAACAAACATTCAGTGCATAGAAAATATTGTAAATAGTATTTGGAATACTGCAAACAACTTAAATAAAGCTATTAGACTGTAAATCTATTGGTGTGCCTTGGGCAAAATCCCTTGCCCCACACCTTGCATTTCTATTATAAACATTCAAATATAAGACTTTAACATAACATTTACCATACTTCAGCACACATCAAAGACATTCCCCTCTGATCTCTTCTCAGAGAGGATACCTAAGGCTTTATAGTGTGACCAAGAATGTGTGTTACCTGGGCTCTTCAGAGCTTGAAAAATGGCAGCATCTCAGTCCTTTCAAACACTTCAGAGCCCTGACAGTAAACAAACATTCTGGAGGACTCCCCAGCTAGCAGCTGTCCAATCCTTAGATTAATTGCTTGCAGTTGCAGCTGAAATAGGCTGTAGCCCATATCCAAAGCAGTACCAGATAGGCGCTAAAATATCCATTCCCTGGATCTCCATAAGGCTCATTCTATAGGGCGCCATCTTCTTCTCACAAGCCCAGCTAAGTAAGGCAAGAATTCACAGTGCTCCCCCGCACTATCTGCTGCCCTTTTGTTTCATTTAGGCAGAATCCCCATTTAGTGCAGGAAGGCTGTCTACACTGCACAGTTTTTGCGCAAGACCGTCTT
This sequence comes from Pelochelys cantorii, assembly GCA_032595735.1. Lineage (NCBI taxonomy): Eukaryota > Metazoa > Chordata > Testudines > Trionychidae > Pelochelys > Pelochelys cantorii. Next base: position 250,036,380 of record CM064326.1, on the reverse strand, counting down.
GCACAAAAGCGTGTCCAGACCTCAAAGCGCATCGCAAAAAGCGACGTGCTTTTGCACAAGAGAGTGTCTACACTACATGGACACTCTTGCACAAGAAAGGTCTACTGGCCATTCACCTGTGCTTTTTTCCCCAACACGGATGCCAGACTCCAAGAACAGGCCCTTTTAGCCACTGCAAGCTCTTCCAAAGTAGCCCTACTTCTCAGTGGGGTCACAATGGACCCAATTAAGACTCTGTGGTAGAACCCTGCATCCCTTCCCTCAAACTTCTGTAACCCTTCTGCCAGGTAGCGCCGGCAGCAGCCAGGGCCGGGTTCAATATCTAGGGGTCCCTTTTCATCCATCTCACACAGAACCGGCTCGAGCCCCCACCCAGTAGCCTGGGAAATTCACACACCCCTGGGCACCTCTGAGAGGCAATGCTTCCCCACTCGCAAGCACAGAGTCTGAGCATAGAAAAGAAACTTTTAATGAAAGAGAGAGAGAAGTCACATGGCATTAGCTTGGGAAAATACCATAACCAGAGTTCATAACCAACCCATGAGTAACCATCCCAGCTCAAATGAATTGAACAATGTCCTTTGCCTCTCAGGCTCACTAGTCCAACAATGTAAGGGTCCCAGTCACCTACCCAAACTTTCTCCGTACCCCACTTCAAATGCCCCACTTATAGCTCTGTCCAGTCAGTGTGGACCCAGACACATCACCCTGATGACTCCACTCATTTAGCCTGAGGCCATGCCACCCTTGTGCTGCTCCTGTGGTCTGCTTGCTCCAGCAGCCACCCCTGCTGGCCTCCTGCTGCTGCTTCTACTGCTCGCCCACGAGTCGCTCTCACCAGCCGCCCTACTGGCCGCCTGCCACTGCTCCTACCGCCCACCGGTCGCTCTCACCAGCCACTCTGCTGGCCGCAATGGGTCTGGCTCCAGGCCACACCAGTGACTTCAGCTCTTAGTGATTTCAACTCTTTAGCCACCACCTAGGCTGGCAAAAAGACTCCTTATGGAGTCTGCTTTAGGTCTATCCTTTGAACCGGGGGGGGAGGGGAAAGGGGGGAAAGACAGGCTGAACCAGTCTTGCAGCTCACACCTGGCAGGCATGAAGCAGGCTGGCTCAATCCTTTCCCCCCCAACTCAGTTCATTCAATTCTGGAAGGGGGAGGCTTGTTTATCTGAGACCCCTTACAATGATTGTGTCTCTCCTGCAAGCACTGGTGTCATATTTTACAGTTCCTACATTTAGGGGTAGCATGGTTTGTGACCCCACAACAGCCCAAATTAGTGACAATACATCACATTCCATTCTAACAACCGATCCTTCATCAGCCCTGGCTGAATTGGATTTACATAACCACACCAGGGATTCCTTCCCCATCCCAGCATGAGCTGTATTTACATATCAACAGTTCATTATCTTACAGGGCTAAACAACTTCAGCTGGCTGCATTGCAAGCAGTCCTTCAGACCCCTGGATTACACTGCAAAAAGCGCTGAATGAAAATATCACATGCCTGCCCCAAACTATGAGTTCCTCTGAACAGTACCCTCATCCCTGAGACCCTTGTGTTTGCGGCCAATGAGAGAGAAAGGTGCAGGCATCCAGGCACAAACCTGGAATCAGAGAACTCAGAGAAGTTGGACCTGTTGGCAGGAAAGTTTATTCTATGAGGTAGGAGGGGTGCAACCCAGAACTGCAAACCAACAGGTGCTACTGTTTGTGCAACTCCAGGTGAAAGTTCAAAGACTTGTTTCCAGAAGATACTGGAAAGGAGTTCTCACTTCTGGGCAATGGAAAAATTGGCAGTAAGAGCCTCTTTACAGGCTGCTCTGGATGTGGCTGACATGTCTGTCAGGTCCATGGCTTTGGCAGTTGCCATGCACAGGAGCTCATGGTTGCAGTCCTCTGAGCTCCTGCAGGAGGTTCAACAAACTCTTCAGGACCTGACTTTTGTAGGAGCTTTGCTCTTCTTGGCACAGAGGGATGCAATTTCATGGACCAAAAGACTCAAGAGTGAGTGACCCTTATGTTCCTTGGGTTGTACACCCCAAATCCTTCAAGGAAGCACTACAGCCTGAATGACCTCTTTGGTACAATGCCTGAGCTGCCAATCAGGACCTGCAGAGGAACAGAAGTAGGCATAGGCCAGCACCCACTTCTACCTCGACTTCAGTGCCTGCCCCACCCAGACACTGGGGGCTCTACACAGGTGTTTTGATAGGACTCTCAAGGACACTGGACCAGTTTCCATGATGCCAGATCCTGTTTCTCCCTTTTTTGCAAACTGCTTTTCCCACTTCCTCAGTGCTGGGTCCTGTATCACCATGGACCATTGGGTTCTGAGCACTGTTGAGGTGGGATATACCCTCAAGTTCATTTCTACTCATCTTTTCCACTCTCCCTCTCTGTCCCTCTGCAAAGATCTCTCCCGGGAAAAACTTCCACTCTAGGAGGCTCAGTCCTTCCTTCAAGTTGCAACCATAGAGGAGGGAGCCACAGAAGTTACGGGGAAAGTTTTTTACTCCCACGGTTTCCTAATTCTAAAGGCCAGGGGAGATCATGGTTATTCTAGACCTACATCAACTATCTCAAGAAGATAAAAATTCTGCATGGTCTTGCTGGCATCGATTATTCCCTCCCTGGATTCTGGAGACTGGTATGATGCCTTTGACTTAAGAGATGCCTGTTTCCATGTGTCAATATGCTGAGGGCACAGAAGTTTCCTCAGTGACACTACCAATCCATGGTGCTCCCATTCAGCCTGTCTGCAGCTCCTTAGGTGTTCACATAATGTAGGGCCACAACAGCTGCATTCCTGGGGAGATTAGGGGTCTCCTTATCTGAATGACTAGCTAGTCAAGGGATCAGGTGGTATCCAGTGTTTGAGTCATCTAGTTGATGACTAGGCCTTCTAGTCAATGCAGACAAGTCTACCCTTTGTCCAGTACAGAAGACAGAGTTTATTGGAATAGTGTTGCACTCCACCCAGGTCAGAGCATTCTTCCCAGAGCTGCAATTCCAGTCGATTCATTCTATAGTGACACACCTCAAAAGTCATCCAATCGCAACTGCTTGGAACTGTCTGAGGCTCCTAGGCCACATGGCCTAATGCACTAATGTGGTACAACATGCAAGACTGCATTTCAGACACATCCCCCCAGACATAGCAGATGTCAGTGTACTCACCACTTAGCTACTGTACACTCAGTACCATCGTAGGTCATTACATCATTGGACTGCTGGTTGGATCCTCTCAGTGTTTGTGCAGGTGTTTTGTGCAGGCCCCCGCAACCATCAATGACTCTGGTCTCAGGCATGTCAACACTAGGGTGGTGAGGAGTCCTGTGGCACCTTATAGACTAACTGAAGTGTTGGAGCATAAGCTTTCATGGGCAAAGACCCACTTCGTCAGATGCATGTAGTGGAAATTTCCAGAGGCAGATATAAATATGCAGGCCAGAATCAGGCTAGAGATGACGAGGTGGATCCAATCAGGGAGGATGAGGCCCACTTCTAGTAGCTGATCTGGAGGTGTGAATACCAAGAGAGGAGAAGCTGCTTTTGTAGTTAGCTAGCCATGCACAGTCTTTGTTTAATCCTGAGTTGATTGTGTCAAATTTGAAGATGAACTGTAGCTCAGCAGTTTCTCTTTGAAGTCTGGTCCTGAAGTTTTTTTTTGCTGCAGGATGGCTACCTTTAGATCTGCAATTGTGTGTCCAGGGAGATTGAAGTGTTCCCCTACAGGTTTTTGTATATTGCCATTCCAAATATCTGATTTGTGTCCATTTATTCTTTTACGTAGGGACTGTCCAGTTTGGCCGATGTATATAGCAGAGGGGCATTGTTGGCACATGATGGCATATATTACGTTAGTAGATGTGCAGGAGAATGAACCAGTGACGGTATGGCTGATCTGGTTAGGTCCTGTGATGGTGTTGCTGGTGTATATATGGGGGCAGAGTTGGCACCGAGGTTTGTTGCATAGATTGGTTCCTGAGTTAGAGTTATTATGGTGCGGTGTATAGTTGCTGGTGAGAATATGCTTCAGGTTGGTGGGTTGTCTGTGGGCGAGGACTGGCCTGCCTCCCAAGGCCTGTGAAAGTGAGGGATCATTGTCCAGGATGGGTTGTAGATCACTAATGATGTGTTGGAGAGGTTTTAGCTGAGGACTGTAGGTGATGGCCAGTGGTGTTCTGTTGGTTTCTTTCTTGGGCTTGTCCCGTAGCAGTAGGCTTCTGGGTACACGTCTGGCTTTGTTAATCTGTCTCCTCACTTCCTCGTGTGGGTATCGTAGTTTACAGAATGCTTGTTGAAGATCTTGTAGGTGTAGGTCTCTGTCTGAGGGGTTGGAGCATATGCGGTTGTACCTCAATGCTTGGCTGTAAACAATGGATCATGTGGTGTGTCCGGGATGGAAGCTGGAGGCATGCAGGTAAGCATAGCGGTCGGTAGGCTTTCAGTATAGGGTGGTGTTTATGTGACTGTCACTTATTTGCACCGTGTGGAATATTAGGAATTTTAGATATTAGGAATGGCAATATACAAAAACCTGTAGGGGAACAGTTCAATCTCCCTGGACACACAATTGCAGATCTAAAGGTAGCCATCCTGCAGCAAAAAAACTTCAGGACCAGACTTCAAAGAGAAACTGCTGAGCTACAGTTCATCTTCAAGTTTGACACAATCAACTCAGGATTAAACCAGGATTGTGAATGGCTAGCTAACTACAAAAGCAGCTTCTCCTCTCTTGGTATTCACACCTCCAGATCAGCTACTAGAAGTGGGCCTCATCCTCCCTGATTGGATCCACCTCGTCATCTCTAGCCTGATTCTAGCCTGCATATTTATACCTGCATCTGGAAATTTCTACTACGTGCATCTGATGAAGTGGGTCTTTGCCCACGAAAGCTTATGCTCCAACACTTTGGTTAGTCAAAAGGTGCCACAGGACTCCTCGCCGCTTTTGCAGATTCAGACTAACACGGCTACCCCACTGATACTAAACACTAGGGTGGGGAGCCTACCTAGAGCACCTCAGAATTCAAGGCCTTTAGTCTCAGGCAGAGAGCTCAGAGCAGTTTGTCTTGCCTGCCAGATGTTCCTGCCTCACATCAAGGGCAAAGGGGGGTGTGTGTTTGTATAATTTTAGATAAGACTACGTACATATTTTGCCTAAACAGGCAGGGAGGAGCTTGATCTTCCCACCTTTGTCAGAAAGCATTTGACCTATGGGAATTTTGTAACCCACTCAATCAACCTAGAGGCCTCTTATCCTTCTGGGGATGCAAAACAAGGCGGCAGATCATCTGAGAGGTCTTTCTCTAGTCAACATAAGTGGTCTCTACGTAGATATAGACTCTACCTGAACTTAAACTCCCTTCATTTAAAGGTCTGGAAACTCCATGGCTAAGTCCAGAACAGGCTTGCTCAAAGCAAGTTTGCCAGCTCTTGCCGAGTTGTAAAATCCTTTTACCAGGGCTACCTACCTATCAAAATGGAAGCGACTTTTAGTCTGGGCTTTCTTAATCTGGCCCTGCTTGCCAGGTGGGTTGCCCCCGACATGTAGTCTCAGAACTTATACATCTACTGCATCATCTGTGTCATAACTGCTACTCCCTTTTTGGAAGTCTGAGTCCTTCTAGCTGAGTTGCCCTGCTCTCTGCACATGTGCAGAGATACAGAATATCCACGTAAAATCCCCCTACTTGTCCCTGCCCCTTGGAAAAAGGAAGTGGATTATACAAGTAACATGCCTTTGTTTTAAGGACCCATATATCTGCTCCTGGATAGTGGTTATAAAGCCCATTTGATGTTAGCATTTTGTATAGGCTAGCAGAGTGTAAGTAGCATAAAATATGGATAAGTAAGTACTGTATAAAATGATCTGCAATGACTTCCAGTAAGACACCATAACTGTTGCTGTACAAAAGATATCTGCCTATTGTATTAGCTATGCAATCATGTTAATCAAAAGAAATATGCTAGCCTTTCTAAAGGGGGAGGTGGGAAGAACTAAATCCATATAGCAAGCTGCAGCAGTCTGCTATGTCTGTGCAATGTATAGTGATCTGACATCTAATTACATCCAAGGGCATTCTGGGAATTGAGATAATATTTTCTGGTGCCAGGCCAGGTTAAATGTATACAGATACTAGAACTTGCAAATGCTCACTCAGATTCAGAAAAAATAGTGTTTGTTATAGTCAGCTGGCATTCAGCATATATTCTGCATTTACAAGGCAAGTACACAGGAGAAATGAAGAGGAAGTGGTTTACCACAATAAAAGCACTCATGGCTTCTAATGTCTTTCCAGTTCTAAGGAACAGATGATTGCTCATCAGACATGTCAGTGAGAAAACTGAAGGGAAACAAAGCTTGCCATGTATGTAAATGAGGAGATTGCAGATGAAGTCCCACTTTCACTGAGGCTCTTGTTAATAGAGAGTAATTCCACTGAAATCAAGCCACTTGCTATTTGCACCAATCAAAGTGACCATGTAGTTTAGCCCCAACTCTTCTGTCACTGTGGCTATGTCTACACTGCAGCACTATTTGGGGATACCAGAGGTACACCGAAATAGCTATTCTGCATCTTTTGAGCATGCCTGGTATTTCAAAGTGTAATGGGCTCACTATTCTGACGTCCCTGTAAACCTCAGTCCATGAGGAGTAAGGGAGGTTTCAGACTAGCGATTTATTTTGGAAATAAGTGTTGTGTAGACAGCTTCAAAATAAGCTATTTTGAAGTTGACTTGAAAGAAGCTACACAATTTGCATAGCTCAAATTGCATAGATTATTTCAAGCCATGGGTGCAGGGTAGACACACCTTGTCACTCCTACTCAGAGGCAGAAAAAGACCCATCCAATGCACCCTTAAAGCTTTCCCTCAAAATATTGTGCGTCCTAATTTTCAAGATTGATATCAGCTTGGAAAGTCATAATAAAAAATTGACTCTTTCGTTTGCCAAAATGAAGATTGTAGCTATGCTAGATAAAAATCAACAGATGCAAAGCTCTAGTAGTAATAGTGAGCCTGTTATAAATTTGTGTTTCACTAAAGGCCATATTCATTCTTGGAGCATCACCCCTGAACTCCACCGTTACACATGGGGTAACTTTCAATGGAGTCACATCAGCCTAAAATGGAAGTAGCACAAAGTTGAATCAGTCCCAGTATGTAGCTTCATTTTACCTAGGGCTCACTCAAAATGTCCTGGAGAATCTCGAGGATGGGTTAAGGATTGTTAACTGATGTAGACTTGTAGAAAAGTTTGAAGCTTCATGCAAAAATGAATTGCTGCTACAAGCTGTGCCTGTCTGTCACCAATAAATTGTAGGTGGCTTTAACTAAATTAATTAACAAAATTAATTAAAATGTCATCATTTTAGCAAACAGTAACCTCTAACTAAACAATAAAAAAAGTAAATTAAGTCATTAATTTCAAACAGTGAACCCTTAGGGCTGCCCAGTGATGGAGTGAGTACACAGAACCTCTATGGTGCCAGATGTACCATGCCTCCAAGACAAGCAATATACATTCTTCTGCAGCTAGGCCTTGCAGGCACTAGCCCTGATCAGTCCAATACCATCTTACCATGGCTAAGTGAAAGGGTATTTTACTAGGATTCACTGGATAGAGAAAGTTTGCAGAAACCCTAAGTACAGAGGGTTGAACAGCTACAGTTCACAGCGAGAAACAGCAATAATACATTTTAAAAGTAGATGCACAGCATGGGGGACCGGGAGCAAGCCAGGACAGCTGATTCCCCGCTCGCTCCCAGTACCCTCCCACCACACCTCTGCTTTTTAAATGTATTAAGAGCCTGACAGCTCTTCTTACATTTAAAAAGCAGAGGCGCAGCGTCTGGGACTGTGGGCGAGCTGGGAATCAGCTAATTCCCAGCTCGCACCTGGTTCCCTGCTATGCTTCTGCCTCCCCAGTACCCCCCAGCACCGAATCCTGCTCCCCCCCCCTTGCTGCCTCTTTCTGATAGAGGCAGCAAGGGCGGGGAGTGACTAATCGAGTCACTACTGGATACACAATAAGCATAAGCTTATCTGGAAGTCGACTAGTTGCTTACATCCCTATCACGGGGAGTTTGGGCAGCATGCAGCCCCAGCCTGCCCAGCCCCAGTACACAGGGAGGGCGGAGGGTGCACAACCCCAGCCTCTCTGCTCCCAGTAGACATTCTGGGAGCCAAGCATGGGCGGGACTAGGGTGGTGGTTTGGGAAGTCAATGCCTTCCCCTACCTACAATACCCACTGCCCATGACTACATCAGTCAGCCCTTCTCCACTTCATATCAAATCACAAACCGTTCTGAAGAGGTTCCGTTTTTTCTTAGTCAGTTGCTAAGTGTGCTGGTATTTTTAGTCCAAACACAAAACCATTAATCAAATGACTGACCACGAGAAATAAATTGGGTCTGATCTTCCCTTGCTCAGCAATGCCAAAGATGTTCTTAGCTTAATAACACTGGTTGACACTTGCACATTCTCTGTGGTTTCCAGTGTTTATTTATTAAGGTGAATGTATTCAGCTCAGCACTTTCACAGTCCCCTACACAAGGACGCTGACATCATTTAAAATTTATAAAGCATTTAAAAGCATTAACGTTGAACAGCACAGCTAACCTGGAACTTGAGTTATGCCTTGATTTATGTGCTGAAGGTTTCCACAGACCCTGCTATGAGACACTTAGCACATAACTGAATTTTGCAGTTGGCTCCTGTCTCTGTAGTTGACCAAAACCTTGCATCCAAACTCTGGATGCCTGAGGTTTGGGTTTGAATTGTTCACTTTTCGGTCCATACTGTTCTGTTTCAACACCCAGGTGAAGAGATCCTGGGGGCATTGTTCCCCCCACCCATTGACTTGGCCATTAGAAATCCAGATGGCAGCACAGTGGGGCTGGCAGACATCTCCCCCCCGCCCATCTCTGTGCAGCTCCTGGGAAGCAGCTGGTATGTCCCATTGGGGCTCCACGTGATGCCCTTACCCACAGGTTCCACCCATGCAGCTCCCATTGGCCATGGTTCCCAGCCAATGGCAGCTGCTGGGTGGCTCCTTCAGACAGGGGCAGCTTATGATACTCACCAGCTGTAAGGGAAGAATATACAGCAAACACCAACCACAAACAATATGGCTACCACAGCATGGCAACTGTTTGTATCTCCTAGGCTTAAAGAACCAGCTACCAGAAAAGCAGGCTCAGAACTTTCTTTAAAAGATGAACCCAGAATGGGAACTTTCAGCAGTGACAAGGCAGTCAGAAACAAAGGAGCTTTTAGAACAGGGGCTGAATTCCCACCTTTCCAAAGGTCAGGGATTTATTTGGAAGACATCCTGGGTTTTCAGAGCTAGAATCTGGAGTGTCTGAAGCTGTTGGTGAAACAGTTGTCATTTTATTTCTCTTTTATATCATCTTCACATAATAACAAAGGTACTTTCTGGGCATCCACTACTTGCTTTACCTCAAGTACAATCACCTCTGCACAACAAGGGACATAGCATTGCATTAGTTGAATCTGTCTCTGTGCAGTTTCAGCCATCTAGCCAATAAAATGATTCAGGATCCAATAATCGGAAAGACAAACAAGTCCAAAACCAGAGAACTCTTGCTAATGGAAGAATACTGAACTCTCAATAAGACAGACAAGTTAATTAAAAGAATTGAAGCAGCCATTAAGGCTAAGATTTAGACACCTAATTCACATTAATTTTAAGAGGAATGGATACTCTAACCCATTAGGTTTGCAAAAATCACTAGCCCTGGTGTCATTTCATTATCTTCTACACCACTCACTGACATGCTACAAAACATAGAAATGCATGAGCACAAATGTCCATGCATCGTATGGGAATGTTAAAGAAAGGGGAGTGAAATTGCCAAGGGGCAGATACACCAGCCATGTTACAAAACATGACAAAAATATTGTGTTAGATGAGGTGACACCAGCCATGTGCCTGACTTCTCAAAAAGTTTCAAATGTCATAGAAACCCAACATTGCTCACACATGTAAATCTAGCACACTGCCAGAAAGGCGCCACCATAAAAATAAGATTAATGCATCACGTTTGCCAAAATAGTTTCCAGTTTGGCAAAAAATCAGGATATCAGAAATAGTCCCTCTCTGTGTAGGTTCAGTCCCTACAAAGCAAAGCTACTCCCTGTGGATGGCAGTGAATGCAGAGAGATAAAAATGAAACCAACTGGAAGATGCCAACCTTATCCTGTAAGGACAAAATCTAAGTTTGGTGATGTCACCGTGAGATTTTCCATTGACTTCAGTGAGATCTGCGTTTACCCCAGTGACATCTCTAGTTGACCAGCACCATGATTTCTATGGAAACTGTCTTGGTAGAAGCTCCAAGTTTGTTTTGTCCTAGTAGCTCTCTCTTGGGTGAGTACAATCTAAGGTCAAGCTGGGGGTCTAATGCTTTTTTCCCCATATAAAGCAGGAAGGACACCCATATTATGATTCCAGCCCTAGTCTATGGTACTTGGTGCTAGAAGTGTGGATTTTGCTTGATTCAGAAGCTTGTTGGTTTGTATGGTGTAGTACCACATGCAGGACTGCAATTTTATTTCCTTATTATAAGGCTGATCAGCTCCTTCTTCACACCAGCTTCACTTCATTGGCTTCAATGCAGGTATCCAGACACAAAATTGATCGAAGATTAGGCCCCCAGGTCCTCACAGTAGGTCCTGGGAGAACTAGCCCATTGCCCTAGAGTTCAATTCTGCTTGATTGCTGAAAGCACAGAGTAGATTGCTCTGAGAGCTGGCTTTGTAGCCTATAGGTTTTTGTAAGTACCTATTACAAAATAAGGAAAACTCGCAACCAGACCTTGGTCTGGTGTAAATCAGAATAAATTCATTGAAATCAGTGAAGCTAGGCTGATTTACACCAGTTGAGGGTCTGCCCCATAGCATTCATCTAGAACATTTAACTCTCAGTGAACTGGATACAGTTCTTGTACTTCTCGCTACTGCCCCCACACCACGGAAAGGTTTGCAAAACTATCACCTTTAATTGAAAGCACAGTTCCCTCCCCCCTCATACCTGAGACAGGTAGTTATTATGGAACCAATGATAGAAAAGAAGCAGAGTTGCTTTGTGTTCTGTGAAACAATCATCTCTAGCATATTTTGATCTGTCCTTTAGCCTGTGGGCTGGCAGACAACAGGGAACATGGGGCAGGAGGGAAGTGGGCTGTATTTAGCTAATAGGAACCTTACTTCCACAGCATGCCTGAAGGTACAAATGAAAGAATATATCTTAGCACAAGAATGAGCAACTAGTCCAAAAAGTCCTGATATATTAAAGAAAGCAGCTGGCTGACTAACAGGAAAGGAATGCATAATCAGCCTTTATCGGGTTTAACTCAGTCAATCCTTCTGCTGCAGGTTCTGCTTTTCAGATGTTATATGATACAGGTCCAATACTCATCAAGGATGGCAAAATTATCAATTGTGATGCAGAAGGGGGAGAAGCATTCCACAAATATTTCTTTTCTGCATTCAGAAAGCAGCATGAAGTATTCGTATCTTAAACTGACACTGAAATACTTTCTAGTCCATCATTAATGAGGGAGGATGTGAAACAGTAACTATTAAACACTTTTAAATCTTCAGGACTTGTTACTTATACCCAGCCATTTTAGATTAATGGGCTGAGGAGCTCTCTGAGGCCACATCTACACTGCAGGGCAAAAATTGAATTAAGATATGCAACTTCAGCTGTGTCAATTGTGCAGCTGAAGTCGAAATAGCTTAATTCAGCTTTCGGAGCTGTCTACACAGCAGGAAGTCAAAGGAAGAACACTTTTCCTTTGACTCCCCTCACTCCTCATGAAATGAGGGTTACAGGAGTTGGAATAAGAAGTCCTCCAGCTCAACAGTATTTCGAAATAATGGCTTATAGAGTAGATACACTCTGTTATTTCGGAAAAGTTATTCCAAAATAACACTGCAGTGTAGATGTACCCTGAATTAATGACGATTTTTTTTTTTAAATTGTGGGGCACTGGGAAAGCTCCAGAAGACTGGGGGAAAGATAGTATCCTACCAATATTTTAAAAGGGTAAATAGGAGGACCTGGGAAACTGCAGACCAATTAGCCACACATCAATTCTGGGCAAAATCATAAAAAGGTTAATATGGGATGCAAGGCATTTGACTTAGTCCTGTATGACAATTTAATACAAAAAATTGGCAATATGCAAAAATCAGTGTTGTCCATATTAAATGGATTAAAAACTGGCTGATTGACAGATCTCCAAAATAATTTTAAGGACACCATCCAACGCGGATGTTTCTAGTGAGGTCCCATAGGGTCTGTTCTTGGTCCAATGCTAGTCACTCTGGGGGTATGTCTACACTAGCCCCCTAGTTCGAACTAGGGTGGCTAATGTAGGCATTCGAACTTGCAAATGAAGCCCGGGATTTAAATATCCCGGGCTTCATTTGCATGTTCCCGGGCGGGCGCCATTTTTAAATCCCCTTAGTTCGAACTGACTGCCCGCAGCTACACGTGGCAGTCAAACGTTAACTCAAACTAAGTCCTTAGTTCAGATTAACTGTTACTCCTCCTGCAATGAGGTGTAACAGTTAATCCGAACTAAGGACTTAGTTCGGATTAACTTCTGACTGCCGCGTGTAGCCGCGGGCAGTCAATTTGAACTAAGGGGATTTAAAAAATGGCGCCTGCCCGGGAACATGCAAATGAAGCCCGGGATATTTAAATCCCGGGCTTCATTTGCAAGTTCGAATGCCTACATTAGCCACCCTAGTTCAAACTAGGGGGCTAGTGTAGACATACCCTGGGTGAATTGCTGGTAAAGTTTGCGTATGACACAAATTGGTGAAATGGTAAACAGTGATGGGGACAGGTGAGTTACACAAACAAAACTGGATTGCGTGATAAGGTGGGATCATTTGAACTATGTGCATTTTAACAGCCAAATTCAAGTTCATAGGAAGAAAGACTATAGATCATACTCATAAGATGGGGGCTTGTAACCTGGCATGGAGTGACGCTGAAGAGGACTTAACAGTCATGTTAGACAAGCAATGAAATGTGAGCTTGATCCCTGGATGTAATGTTCCCTCTATATTTTTACATCCACGTGTAGAATGAATTGTATTATATGTACTAATATGGAGGTGATGCATGGCAGAAATGAGGCCACAGGGTTTGGAGTGTGGAAAAGGGGGTCAGGGCTGGGGCAGCAGTTGGATGCAGGGGGTGAGGGCTTTATATGGAGGTGCAGGCTCTGGGGTGGGCCCAGGGATGAGCTGTTTGAGGTGCAGGGAAGGGTCATGGCAAGGGCAGACAGTTAGGCTGTGGGAGGGTAATGGCTCTGGCTGGGGACACAAGCTCTGGGGTGGGTCCAGGGATGAGGGGTTTGGGATGCAGGCTGTCCTGCAGCTACAGGGGGGAGAGAGGACTCCCCACCAAGTCCTCTCTCACTACCACAGGGATTGGGGAAGAGAGTCTCTCCCCAGCCACAACAGCCCCGGCAGGACCAGGGTTGGGGGAGAGGTGTCTCTCCCTGCAGCATGGCTTAGTGGGGATTTAGCTTGGATGTTTAAGCAGGGGAATATCAAGGAGGAGCAGGGAGTTGGTACTGCCTCTGTTTACAACTTAGTGAGCCTATTACTGGAGTACTGTGTCCAGTTCTGGCGTCCACATTTTTAAAAAGATATTAAAATGTGGGAAAGGAGTCTGAAGAGAGCTATTAGGTTGAGATAAGGTACGGAAAACATGCCTTATAGTGAGTGATTAAAGAAGCTCAATCAATTTAATTTATCTAAGAGAATGCTAAGAGGCCAGTTCATCAGTTGACAAGTACCTACATGGGGAAGAGATCTGATAGTCAGCCGCTCTTTAATCCAGCAGAAAATGGTGCAACAAGATCCAACAGCTGAAAACTGAAGCTAGACAAATTCAGACTATAAGGGCATGATTTTTTTAATTTATTTTTATATAGAGAGTAATGAACCTTTGGAATAACTTGGCCGTGTACGTGATAGGTCTGTATCCCAGTCATCTTGCAAATCAAAGGATATCTTTAAAAAAAAGATTGCTATCACTCAAGTAAAACAGAAGTTATTAGGCTCAATGCAGTGAGTTCTTTGGCCTGTAAGATGCAGGTCAGACTAGATGATAGTAAAAGGGTCCTTTTTGGCTTTAAATCCTGTGACTATGTTTTCATTTGTAAAGTTTATTTTTTTCTTTCTAACTGAAGATGAGTTACAGCTTTATTGGCAAATCGTTAGTTGCCAGTGTCTTTCAATATTAGATATTCTGAAGACGTAGCTATTTAATGAGAACACTGGAACATGTCCAGTGTAAAAAATAACATTTTTAGAAGCATTATCTCTATTCTTTAAATCTAAATTAGGGTTCCTGTGACAAACTTCAGAAAGCTGTGGTGTATCTTCCAGTTAAAACATGGAGACTTCTGGGCTCCAGAGTATTTTACTTTTAAATATATCTACAGTGAACTCTACTGATTTTGATTTTCTGCCCAGACTAATAAAATGTATTTTAACTAAAGACACCAGGGGAACTAAAATGTGAAAATATACAGTTGAGAAAATACAATAAAGAGGGATTTTGCTCCAGTTGTTTACTGGTTGCTAGAGAATAGACTCTTCTTTCACTCTATGTAACTCAAGATCCCATATGGCCCAGAAGTCACATTAACAAAACTGCTAAAATTCATGGGATTCATGAAATACATGTTGCCATTAGAGCTGGTTGAAACTCCACTTTTTTTCTTCATGAAAAATTTCTACACTGCAAGATTTGTTTCCTTCCATGTCACAACCAAAAGATCAAACAAACACACCGGGATTTTTCCATAAAATGGAAAGTCCATACAATTGTGTTAGTAGATACCCAAACATTGTGTTTCTGAAATTAACTACTCTTCCTGGGGCCCTCAGCAGCTGCTGACTGAAATTAGCATTCTTGTCACTTTCACAGCATCTAATTAGCAATGGGCAGGCAACAGTGTAGAGAACACTCATCTTACTAGTATCAATCAGCAGTTGTCAGGGCTTCGGGCCTCAACACCCTAGGACATCCAGATTCAGGATAATTGGCTCTCTGGACCGCCTGACTTTCAGGACAAGTGGCTCCTGAGTCCACATGGAGTCATGCTGAAGCTATAGGGTCCCAATTGCAAGGCAGACCTTCAGTCGGGTTGCCAAGGAGCTGGGTCAGTGAGCTAGCTGGAAAGCCATCTGGCAGGCACGGTTCTGTTGGAATCTCCTCAGGGATCAATGGGGAACCTAGTTTTCCATGATTAAAAACCCAACATTCTCTGATAAAAAGAACACAAACACTGTGGTTTCCACAATTAAAATGAAATGCTGACCTTTAGTTTCCCTAGTCACAATGTATACATATGGCTATCAGTTGAACATAACATTTTATGGACATACAGTAGAAACCCATTTATCCAGGCCTTCATTTTCTAGCTCTCCATATTAACTGAACCACCAGCTGCCTGAGGCTGACAGCAGCAGGGCTCAAGTGGTCAGCTCCAGATGGCTAGTGCTTTGCTTAATACCCAGAGTTGGATAACAGAGGTTTCAGGGCTCTACTGTATACTTTTTTTTAATGAAACATAAAAACTAAAGAGTTTTTGTAAAAACGCAATTTCCATGTTTTTCTATGGCAAATGGATTTCTAGACTCCCTAAGGTACATCTACACAGCAGTGTTATTTTGGAATAACTGACATTATTCTGAAATAACAAAGAGCACATCTACACTGCAGGCCTGTATTTTGAAATAATGTTGAGCTGGAGGACTTCTTACTCTGACTGATGGTAACCCTCATTTTACAAGGAGTAAGGGAAGTCGAAGGAAGAGTGTTCTTCCTTCGACTTCCTGCTGTGTAGACAGCGCCAAAAGCCGAGTTAAGCTATTTTGATTTAAACTTCACAATTGACGTAGCTCAAGTTACATAGCTTATTTCAACTTTCACCCTGCTATGTAGACATACCCCTAGTGATCAGTAAAGAAGATCCTTCAAAAGCAATATGCTTCCACTAACATTTTACTTTCAACATATTGGCTTTTTCTGATGAAAAATGGTTCTGTCAGAAAATTTCTGGCCAGCAGTAGCTGCTATTCACTAGACAATTAATTAGCCATGCGAATGCCATCAAATTTCACCATTCTGGGACTGCTAGAGCTTGGAATTAAGAATAGGTTTCCTTTTCTTAGGAGGTGGTTACTCATTTTCTTGAATATTAAGAAGGAAAATGTAAAACCTCTCATTCTAAATTCTTGTATGTGCAAAATTTCCTTAACGAAACCTGCACATAAGCAAAACTTATCTGGCTTTGGTTTTCATTAGGTACTCAGACTAGTTCAGCTCATGAAGATTTCAGCAAATCTGGAATGATTTATGTTTTGCATGGCTTCCACCACAAAACAGATGAAATCCTACAGCCGTGGCTGAGTTTCCTTTTGAGTTTTGGGGATCATTTAAACTCGAAACCCAAGAGAAGTGAACTTACATGGGCTGAAACCAGAAAAAGAATTCACATGAAACCTCTACAAAGTAAAACCACTGAAGTTTGGTCAGTTCTATTCAAAAGCCATAAGAGAAGGGTAATTTAAGGGAGAACAAAACATTCATTAATCTGGCAGCAATGTTAGTGTGCCATGCTGTACACATTGACATCTGAGGAGTAATCTCTAGATTCTTGCAGTCCAGACTGGACTGTCCAAGGAAGTCTTGATCCTGCAATGGAATCAACAACATAAGAAACCTCTAGATCAGATCTCATTGAAAGATTTGATGCTGGAGCGAGGCATTTCAGAAGCATCAGTCAGTGCCAAAGTGGTCATCAATGAAGTCAACTTTTACCAACAGCTACCAGACTGTGGTATCTAGGATACCATTTAATTCCCTCTACTTAGAACAGAATTATAGCTATTAATAAATGGTGCCTGTTAATGATAACTGCTCTGTCTACTTCTAACCTGCTAAGCTCACTAAAGGATCTCTTTTTTCACATTAATAGAGAGTCTTAGGACCAAATTTTCAACCAGTTCTCTCCCTGATGTTCATGAATGAGTATACAAAATGACCGGCATACACACAAGCCTATGCCTGCTTAGGCTCTTTAAATAGGTATAACATTGCACACATCTAAGTGTTACAATCTGCAGCTGAAAATCTATTAAGATGGGGTTTTGACACCCAAATCTCAACATTCATGTGTATGTGTGTGTTGGATTTATTCACTCTTGCACCTTTATCGTATGCCAGATGTGTATGTATGCGTGTAAGCTTGTAAGAATATAAACAGAACCTGGGGCTGATATCAGACCTTCAGGAAGCACCACAGTCCAAAACAAGTGGTAACGAATAAGTCATTGAGGACAAAGACCTCACTATTACATCTGGAATTGCCTGTTACTGTAGGATTTATTTTGTCCTTTGCCGTGGTGCCGAATGACCCCAGTGTGTGAAGTGCTACACATATTCCAAGTGACTCTCCCTGCTCCTCCCTGAGTTTACAATTAGAGCTGATCACCAAATTCCAACTAAAACTGCTTTGTCAGAATGTTGCTGAAATAGAAACATTTGGGGCAGATGCGCCGACAGAAATCCCGTTTGCCATTAGTTCTGATGAAACCCTGCTGTCTGAGTAGCACACCAATGCAGCTCCTTGACCGTACGCCTATGAGGACACTGGAAATCTGGGCTTTGAGGATCTGTGGCTCCAAGGCAACCCACCTGGCAGACTGCCTCAGAGCTGAGGAGCCCAGAGCTTCCAGCTGGCAGCCCCACTTTGCAGACATTCCCAGGTCTTTCTTCTTCCCTTTTCACTGTCACCTGCTGCTTCACCCTGCCATAAATTCACAACCCCACTGGGGCTGTAGAGAGGGCGAAATGGAGGCGATGTGACAAATCTGCTGCTATTTGTTACACCAGCTGAAGAGCTGGCCCCTACTGTACAAACACAGCTTATATAACATGGAAAGAAAAAGCAGCTGGCTCGATGGAATCAACTGGGTAGGTGCGGCAAACCCTCCATAGGCATCATTCTGGGTGAGTCAGCACCACTGAAATGGCTGTTCGACTGCCCAAGAGGCTGATTTCATCTTCCTTCTGTGTGCTCCCTGGCCTTGGCTAAGGATTTCTCAACAGCAGCACTGCACAAGGACCGGAGGTGTGATTAGCATGAAGTAATCAGCTCTCCAGGATGTGACAGGCACCTGGCTCTGCTGCACACCATGGAAGTTGCTAGGTTAGCATTTATGCCCTGATACACACACCCGGGGTCACGCTTTCTATTAGCAGATTGCTGACCATTCCTAACTTCCTACATGTGGCTTCCAGAAGCCCAGTGAGCCAGATCTTCCACTGCTGTAAGTCAGTGAGGCTCCGTTAAAATCAGTGGTGCTATGCAGATTTAGTGAAGTTGAGAATCTGTCCCTGTTTCAAAACACTTTTGATGTTAACCCAGTAATATTAAGAGCTGAGACCTAACGACAATTTGTGTTTACATTTAGAGCAGAGAGTGGGTTTGTCTGACAGTCACCATCCTCCTGTAATCTTTATATCCAGGGAAGAACAGAACTGCTGCTTCCTAAGTGTTCCATGCATTGTGAACTGATGCAGCCTTTGATGAACTGGAGAATCTGCCACAAGACACGAGATTAGGGACTCTGTTGAGCCTATGAGGCACAGCCCTAAGTGATGTGGCTGCACAGACACTGCTCCAAGAGGGACGCCCTTTCCTGCCCTTCTGATCCCACCCAGGAAATAAGCAGCTAGCGTCCTGCCCCACCTTTTGTCTAAGCCTGTTTGGCTCTGACTGGCTGTTTCCATAAGACCTCTTTAGGCCAGGCCCGCTGACGGAGGGTGGGGTGAAAGGGGCAGTTCTCCTGGGGCCGGCTGATTTAAAAGGACCCAGGGCTCCCCGCCACTGCTGCCCAGAGCCCCAGGCACTTTAAGTTGCCACCGAAGCTTTACACAGCATTCCCTGGGTGGCTCTGAAGGCTGGTGGGGGTACACAGCGGTCTGGGCAATGCTGAGGGCTGGTCACCCCCGGCCTTGCACCTTCTGCCTGAGGTCCCATCCCATCCAGGAGTGTGGAGCTGCCCCGCCCCCACCCCATACACACACTTTGCCTAGGTTCCCAATGAGGCTGTCAGCTCCCCTGCTTTAGGCAGACCTGGAGGACTCAACCTTGCTGCTCCTTTCGTGGTGGCAAGGCCATGGGATCTTCTTTAAAGAGCTTCAGACGCCAGAGAGATAAAGCTCTTTGGGAAAAGTGGGGTTTTCCCCTGTAGGAAATGTCAGTGAAAATGAAAAAAGCATGCTGAACATTTTGATTTTTCATCAACAATCTGAAAACCAAATATTTTCTAGTTTTTGGCCAAATAGTGTCAGCTATCTGGTTTACTGATGAAAAAAATTAACAGTTGTAGAGAAAACCAGACACTTTCTTAGGAAATTTTAGTATTCTCAAAAACCTAATTTTCTGTAAAAAGAAAAAAAGTTCCAAAAGAAATTGTGAGCGTCCCAGAGGAGACACAAAGGGAAAGTTCCTTGTTTCATCACTATCTCCCATACATACATAAGGACCAGACATAGGCACATTCTGGGCATGAATTTAGAGCCAGATCCAAACCAAAACTGTGGAAAAATTTGGGTCCAGATCTAACTCTCAACATTGCAGTTTTTTCCTGTTGCTGTCATGCGTGGTACCAAAACTCTTGATCTCAAAACTCCCAAACTTTGAGAAGCCTTTGAATCAGTCAGGGCCCATCTCTAATTAAAACATTTTCCCTATAGCAGATGGCAAGACAAGATGCTTCTCATTTTCTCTCGAAAAGATCAAAAGCCAGCTGGTTAATCAACAGATTCCAACTGGCAATGTTTGTTCTGAGTCATTTAGATGACCTGGAAATAGGAAGAAGAGAGAATTTGCTTCTCTTAGGCATATAAAACCTCCCTGATTCAGTGCTGTGACAAGCTTCTGGATATGTTGAGGCCAATCTGTCACTATTTGATCCCTTAATATGCCTCAGTATTTTGAACAGTGTGCGTCCAAAAGAGAATCTGGGGTCTCACTACCTCTGAAATTGGAGGGTGTTTGAAACCTAGATTTGGATCAGAATTTTGTAAAGAAATCTTTGCTTAATGAGGCCAAATTCTGGCCACTTTACTCCTGTTGGATAGTAGTTTACTCTATAAATAGTTTCATTCAGTGTGAATACCCTCAGAGGAAGAGATTATTCCACACGAGTAAATGTTCCTGAATCTAGCCAGTAATGAGCAGAAGCAAGACCTCAGCTCTGAACACCCTATATGCCAGGAAGTAAGGGATAAGACGGGGATCCATATCCATGGCTCCAGTAGCCCACATCTAAACAATCCTGAACTCCAAAGGAGAAAAAAGAGGAGATACAACTTCTAGCAGCTAGAAAGTGGGTAAGGCTGGATGGAAGAAGCCTCTTTCTTAGCATCTAGGGGAGGCATCACTCTGCACAAAGTCTCAGAGGGGTAGCCGTGTTAGTGTGTAACTTTAAAAATTAGTAGTCCTGCAGCACCTTACGGACTAACAAATGTACAGGATCATGAGCTTTTGTGGGCAAAACCCACTTCATGAGATGAGTTTTATCAGCACAAAATGACGTGGTTTGGTCTAGGGATGTAATAGTATAGTTGATTAACTGATTAACCAATAAGCAAATGCTTATAGGTTAATGCTATAGACTACACGCATTCCCCCACCCCCACACACTTGCCAGTACAGTAATTCCTCATTTAACACAATAGATGCGTTTCTGAAAATGTTCGTGCTAAGCGAAAACATGCTACGTGGGGTCCATTTTCCCATTAAAAATAATGGAAAAGTCGGGGGTTGCGTTTCAGGTGGTGGTGGCAACGTTAATTTTTTGTTGGTGCTGAGTTGTCAATGTCAACATTAGATATCTAGCAACACAAGATATCTAGCAACACAAGTTGCCGTAGTTTTTTAAAACACAAAGATAAACACGTGAGTGAGCGGAGGAGCGCTGTGACCACGTGTATTCATCTGCTCATGCGTATTACCACTGTTTTCACCAACTTATACTGCCGCATGAAGTAGTCCGCCACTTGATTATTTTCGTGTTATTTTGGGGACGGTCATGTTATTCAATAAACATTCCCTGAAAAAAAAATCGTGCTATTGCGAAAATGTGTTAAGCGGGCACGTTTTAAATGAGTAATTACTGTAGATTTTTTAGCAGGCTGGCCAGCAGCTCAGCTCAGTCCTGGCTTGAAATGGATCTGGGACCTACCCCTGCTGTGGCTCTGCATTTAAAATGTTTTAGGAGCTGTGTGGGCAGCTCAGTTCTAGCTCACACCAGGTTCGGGAGCTCAGACCCACCCTAGACAGGGGCTGCTGCCACCCTGTGCTGTTGCCTCTAATACAGAGGCAGCAGTGTGGAGAGGCAGGGGGCTCCTCAGGAGTGAGGCTGGAGCACACTGGCTGCTGGCCCCACCCTCAAGGGCTATGAATACTCGACTAACCGATAAGAATTCTTGAGGTTACTCGATTATTCAGTTAACTGATATTTAACATCCCTAGTTTGGTCCCGGGGCTAGAATGCAAAGTAATGAAATGTGGCATCCCTGCCAATAGATTTGGACAAGTAGAACAATTCCTTTTGTTCCTGCATCCCCAATCATCTTATCTGAGAGGGGGGTTGTAATTTTAGGTTGCAAACTGGTAATCTGCTCTTTTGGTTCTCAGTGTACATAATTCAAATAATTAACAGTAGCCTGATGTCCCTATTCAAGTAAAACTGAGTCCTTAGCTGAATAGAAAGTAAATAAAATGTCAGGATTTCATCCCATGATATGTAGCCAAGACCTGGCATAAAATCAGAAAATGTTCCAGTTAATGGAAAAATAGGAGAAATATCTATCAAGTTCAGTTACAACATACTTTAAGGATAATATAGCTTATTGTCATTAACTAAAGTAGCTCTTCTCATTTCAGCCCAGTGGACAGATCATCAGGTCATTACTTCATCTCTTCCCTAACGCTTTGTTCTCTTTTCTCCAAGCTAGAAATGCATTTGAGTTCTAACAATGAATATGTGCTTGCATCCTTGTATTTCGGTAGGCATCCTAAACTCAGAAATGGAATAAAAATAATCCCTGTGTTTATTTTCAACTCACTGTGGGCAACTTATCTCCCTAAAATCCTCCATTGTTGCTCAGCATGGCAGGACGTGACAGCACAAGTAACTTTTACAACAATATAATTATTTTACCAAAACCCCATTAAGCTGCCAACTATTCTAAGTTTACAAAATAAAAATTAATTAGTTACAAATCACACTGCCTGTACAAGATACTGGCTATTAAATCAATGGGAGGAAAGGGGGATTTATTCTCAGAACTATGTAGTTTTCAAAGGGAGTTGTTGCAAAGAAATAATTTTCAAATGAAACTTTTTAAATTTAGTGCTTTAATACTTTTCCCTTTGGAAAAGACCTTTTCTCCATGAAAGCTGGAAACAGCCTCTCATGGGATTGATTCCAAATGAAATTCAGTGGAGTAGCTGGGATAGTGTGCTCAGATGCATATGTCCAATTAAATGCATATATGCTCTCAGAAGAAAAAGCCAGCTGAATTACCTCCCAAGCACAGAGCTTGTAGAGAGGCAGATGGGATCTTTATTCCAGCAAGTTTGCTGAGCAAACATGAGAGAAAGAATGTGGGAGAAATGCATGTGAAAGCAAATACTTCATACCTTATAAAATCCCCACTGGCTAATTACAAAAGTCTCTTGGAAATGCCAATTAGTCAGGTTTCGCTTTGTCCTTTTTAATTCTTCTACTCCTACTAAATCAGTATCTAAGACAAATTAATGGCTCTTCAAACTCTAGGTCAAATTCAGAGGCAAGAGGAGGTAGGATGAAAGGCTGTGTTTAATTTTGCACCATGATCTAACCTTGAACAAGCAGAGAGGGAGAGAAGGAAATAATTTAGCTTGATTAAATAACTAAAGTTACAGTGTCTTGAAAAAAAAAAACCTGGCTTTCAGGCAGAGAAATATCAATGCATCCTTTGACCGAAAACCATTACCTCTGCTAGTTGTGAACTCATGACAAATTTGCTTTAGAGGCATTTCATTTTTAATTCACTAGACGTCTTATCTCCTCCTAGATAACAGCCCACAAAATGTTGAAATACTTCAAGGCTGAATTACTAACCAGCTACTCCTCATGTGCCCTAGATAGGCTCTGTGCAAAACAAGGTTCTCCCATCCAGAAATGTCTGCTGGTTTGAACCTTTTCCAGCAGGTGCACAAAATCTGGCCTTAGAAAGTGGCAAGAGTGGGAGGGAGGGCAGCCTGCTTAAATGTTATGCATCGGTTTGAGCTCCTTTATGAAACAAAAGATGTAATGGAGCATTTGCCTGCTGCAGAAAAAAAAAGATTGTGGCCCACACTGTCTCAATAACGTGGCAATGTTCTGGGTGGCCACACGAAAATAAAAGGCCATCCCATCCATTATTTTCACAATAGGACTTGGAAGGACAGATTCTCAGCTGGTGTTAATCGGTGTAACTCTACCGATATCAGTGATAGTCTCCTGATTTATGCTAGGATCCTGCCCATTACTCCAGTCTTTTTTTAAAGCTCTTTACCTTTTCCAATGTACCCTGTAGTGAGTGTAGGGGAGGAGGGAGAATGGAATACCAGTTGCTACCACAGCAGACTGGCTTTTTTTTTTAATATGAAAATAAATCACACTCATAACTCTCCTCCCCTCCCTCAGGCCTCGTTATATTCTTGATAAATAGGCTGATTAGCCCCGAATTGAAAAACACCCCCCTGGGGGAAGTGCTTATGTGGTCATGTTTTGATAGCTACATTTTAAAAGGAAGTGTAAACATGTGGAATCACGTATGTGTGCTTGCAAGGGAGATTAGATTGGATTGAACTATTTCCTAATAATATCCTGGATATAGCAAAGGAACGAGTGTGAAAAGTTTTAGAGGAACAATAGAGAAAAGGAGGTAAGCGTATATGAATCAACTGGCTTATTAACACCCATCATCTGCATAACTTTCCTGTTGTCCAAGGATCTCAAAGGACTTTGCAAACATTACTGGCAGAGATCCTGGACCACCTCTGCAGCTGTGCCGGGCCATAAGGAGAAGTGACATACCCCCTGTATCCCATAGGCGCTGCCTCATACGTTCACTGCAAGCACAGAGACAGCTGTACTCAAGGTACTTCCCTTGCAACCCTGGTGCGTGGGACTGGGCAAAGGGGGTCTCTGGACGGGTGAAACCTTTGGCTCCACTTCACAGTGCACCAGTGAACACAGCTGAACCGGTGTGGTGGCTATTGGCTACGGGTCAAGGCTAGTAGCATGGGAGCAAGATGAGCACAGAGAAGAAATAACATTCCCTTCTATGGGTTCCTTCTGCTTGCTGTGCACTAGCCTTTCCACAGGGCTGTGAGCCAAGCAGCAATCCAAGGCAGGGAAGTATTACCAAGACCATTTTACAAACAAGCAAGCTGAGGCACAGAAATAAGGTCAATATTTTCCAAAGTGGGTGTCTACAGCTCGGTACCTAAATCTGTTCTTAGGCCCCTAGATAAAAGCAGTCTGATTCGCAGTGGAGCTGTGGGTGCGCAGCACTTCTGAATACGAGGCCACATGACTTTGGGAGCCTAACTGTTCACCCAAACTGAAAATTTGGGCCTAAGGGCACATCTAGACTACGTTTTTTTCCCGAAAGGAGATATGCAAATTAGCACCAAATTTGCATATCTTCTTCTGATCGCAGTTTCGAAAGTGGGTCTTTCAAAAATGAAAGTAGTCTGGATGCAGTTTTTTTGGAAAAAACCCTTTTTCGAAAAACCGCGTAAACCTTCTTTTTTTAGGAAGAGAGGTTTTTTCGAAAAGGGGTTTTTCCCAAAAAAAACACATCCAGACTACTTTCGCTTTCGAAAGACTCGCTTTCAAAAATGCGATCGGAAGATATGCAAATTAGCACCAGATTTGCATATCTCCTTTCAAAAAACACCCGTAGTCTAGATGTACCCCAAGAGACTTGCCTGAGGTTCTACAGTAAATCAGTGACATACCCTAGAAAATGACACAGGAGTCCTCAGCACAGGATTGGGAATCTCTCACCATAGTCTCTTAGTAATAGAGATGTAGCCCTGTTAGTCTGGTCTAGCAGAAGCAAAAGACAGGACTATGCAGCACTTTAAAGACTAACAAGATGGTTTATTAGGTGATGAGCAACAAACCCCGTTGCCAGCTTTGTCCACATATTTACTCTGCTGACACCCTCATTGGACCTAACCATTCCAGTTATAAGATCAACAACACATATTCCTGCTCATCCAGAAATATAATTTATGCCATCATGTGCCAACAGTGTCCGTCTGCTATGTATATTGGACAAACTTCTCTGACACTTCGCCAAAGAATCAATGCACACAAAACAGACATCAGACAGTTTCACGAAGAAAAAAGAGTTTCTTGCCATTTCAACCAGCCTGGACATTGTCTCAACGACCTTACTACCTGCATCCTGCTTCAAAGAGGTTTTAACACAAGACTTCAAAGAGAAGCCTCTGAACTGTCATTCATGCTTAAATTTGACACTTTACGAATGGGACTTAACAAAGATGCTAATTATCTCACCCATTACAAAGATAGCTTCCCCAATTATCACCTCTAATATCATTACCTCATAGACATTAACCTCCCCCCCTCTGTTCTAAAATCTGATTTGTCTATTTTATATGTGTTCACTTTTTTTTGTTTGTATCCCTTTGGTATATATGGTCATGCCAATTTTCTTCCACAATTTGATCTGAGGAAGTGGGTCTGGCCCACGAAAGCTCATCACCTAATAAACCATCTTGTTAGTCTTTAAAGTGCTGCATAGTCCTGTCTTTTGTTTCACCATAGTCACTGTTTCTCTAGCTTTCAAACAGCCATCCACAACAGTTCATCATTGCACATGGGATTAGTGATGGATGCATTCGTACAGCAATAATGTTTCATAGGTTTCTTTTCTAAACAAAAGCCATCTACAGACAGTAAGGGTATGTCTACACTACAGCACTAATTCAAACTAACTTAATTCGAATTAGTTAATTCGAAATAAGCTAATTCGAAATAGTGCATCTAGACCTAAAAACTAATTCGAATTAGCGTTTTGCTAATTCAAACTAGCATGTCCACATTGAGTGGACCCTGAACCGAAGTTAAGGCTGGCTGGAACCAGTGCCGGCAGGGCATCAGGTTAGGACTTAGAGCGTGGAGCTGCTGCCTCAGGCTAGCCAAGGGCTGTGCTTAAAGGGACCCGACCCCCACCCCGGACAGACAGTTCTCAGGTTTCCCCGCTTGCTTGTCTAACTCGATGAGGGACAGCAAAGCAGTCCTGTCTTGGAGTGCCCTGAATGCCCACACTTGGCACATCACAGCACTCGGCCATCAGCCCGGCTGCACTTGCCGCAGGCTGCCATCCGGGGTGGTCAATCAGGGGGCTGTCAGGATCCAGAAGGCCCTGCAGAGAGCTTCCACCCCAAGGAGCCCGCAGAGCCACCCCAGTCCTCCCCATCAGGGACTCGTGCCCCATTCCTCCCTCACCTCCTTCCACTTACCCCTCTCTAGCCCCCCTTCCTGATGTAAAAAATAAAGGTCACGTGTGTTCAAAAATAGAAATTCTCTTTATTTAACAAAACTGGGGGGGGGGATTAACCTCTGGGGAGACTGGGAAAAGGAGGTGGGAGAGGGGAAGAGAGAGGGTGGGAGAGGGGAGGGGGAAACCTGGGAGGAGGGAGCTGGAAGGGGGAAGCAAGGGGAAGAAGGGGGAGGGGAAGTATGAAACTATGGTACTGGTCTCCTAACCTCAAAAAAGATATTTTGGCCTTGGAAAGGGTTCAGAAAATGGCAACTAAAATGATTAGGGGTTTGGAACAGGTCCCATATGAAGAGAGGCTAAAGAGACTGGGACTTTTCAGCTTAGAAAAGAGGAGACTGAGGAGGGATATGATAGAAGTCTATAAAATCATGAGTGGTGTGGAGAGGGTGAATAAAGAAAAGTTCTTCATTAGTTCCCATAATATAAGGACTAGAGGACACCAAATGAAATTAATGGGCAGCAGGTTTAAAACTAATAAGCGAAAGTTCTTTTTCACACAGCACATAGTCAACCTGTGGAACTCCTTGCCACAGGAGGCTGTGAAGGCTAGAACTATAACAGAGTTTAAAGAGAAGTTAGATAAACTCATGGAGGTTGGGTCCATGGAGTGCTATTAGCCAGGGGGTAGGAATGGTGTCCCTGGCCTCTGTTTGTGGAAGGCTGGAGATGGATGGCATGAGACAAATCGCTTGATCATTGTCTTTGGTCCATTCCCTCCGGGGTACCTGGTGTTGGCCGCTGTCAGCAGACAAGCTACTGGGCTAGATGGACCTTTGGTCTGACCCAGTACGGCCATTCTTATGTTCTAAGCTCAGGGTCGGGGGGTCTCACTGAACCAACTTGATTTTCATGCAGACCTGCTCCTGGGTTCGCATGAGGCCTCTGGTGGCCAGGCTGGCAGCCATGCGGCTATAGACGGCCACATTCCTGTGGCTAGTGCGGAGATCGTGGACGTTGAAGGCCTCCCCCAAACCTCGATGAGGTCCACAATCTCCGCACTAGACCAGGCGGGCACCCGCCTCTTGTGGCCCCCGACAGGCTCCTGGGAGCCGCCAGCCTGGTCCTGGGAAGAGGCGGAGGGCTGGGTGGCAGCGGGTGGCTGGCTCATGCTGTGCCAGGTGCAGGGTCTGCTGGCTGGGTGCTGGCAGGCTTGCAACTGGCACAAGCACTGTAGCCAGACCGTGCCCCTTTAAGGGCTCCAGGGCTGGGATGGAGGCAGAAAAGTTTCCCTGGTTTGGCCCAGAGTGGACATCAAGGCAACCTGGGAAAGGCTAGCCTCCAGCTAGTTCGAATTAAGTGGCTACACAGCCCTTAATTCGAACTACTTAATTCGAACTAGGCGTTACTCCTCGCAGAATGAAGTTTACCTAGTTCGAATTAAGCGCTCCACTAGTTCGATTTAAATTCGAACTAGCGGTTTGTATGTATGGCCCCTCTTAAAGTTAATTCGAACTAATGGCTGTTAGTTCGAATTAACTTTGTAGTGTAGACAGACCCTAAGAGATTAAACCTTCCAATATCCCTGGCTGTATCTACACTACAAAGGAAAGTCGGAAAAAGATACACAAATTGCAAATTGCAATTTGCGTATCTTTTCCCGCTTTTCTTTTGGGAGAGGCTTTTCCAAAATTTGGTGCATCTATATGGCGCCAAATTTCAGAAAAGCCTCCTCTTTCAGCACATCCCTTCTTCCTCGTACAATGAGGTTTACAGAGATAGTGAAAGAATGCATCCGCTTTTTCAAAAAAATTTTTGGAAAAGCGAACGCGTTCCTTTGACGGTGCATAGCTTTTCCGGGATACCTTTGGTAGAGCTGCAGTGTAGACGTAGCCTCAGTGTGATAGTGAAGTATTATGACCTCCTATTTGACAGGTATGAGAAAAAAGACAGAAGAGATATGACTCACCTAGAAGTGGCTATTCTGCTTTCCACCAGGAGGGTGACTCGGACATAATGCATGGTCAGCATCATTCTGCTCTGATCCTCTTCCTCACTGCATTTCCCACTAGCAGGGGCAGGAATTTGCCCCGACACACCTTTCTATTGTCAGATTCTAGAAATCAAATTTCCTAGACTACTTATGAACTATTTGTGTTCCTTCCCTGAATCTCACCCTACATATCATATTAACACTGAACGGGATTAGGAATCTAGTGTGGAAAGACATGTAAATACATGCAAATCTGCCATGTTCTTTTGAAACCACCCAACCTTAATTTTTGCTGGATATTCTGTAATTTTAAAACATCTGCCCATGCAAATGCTTACTCACATATTTAACTTTCCTCACGTGAGCAAGTCAAGAGTGTAAGTGTTTACATGCCCATGATCTACCTTCCTATGCATGTCATAACTGAGTATCTTGAAATGTAATTTCCCCCAATAAAGTACTTTGCAAAAATAGAGATACAGCTGTTTCTACCACGTTTGAGCAAATTATGATTTGAGTGATTATATACTGCACAAAATCATATGCCAATAAATATCTACTCATTTATATTTTTATATCCATACCTACATATTGACTTGCATGCTCACTGTAAAGAAATTTACAAATAAGGCTGATTTGGCAGTTTTCAACACTTAGGGCTATATGTCACTGATTTATACCTAATCCTTATGTCTAATACTGGACCTTGATTGGATGTATACTCACATTTTTTGTGCTGGGAATATCTAAATAGGCACCTAGAGTATTCCAGCTAGCCCACAATGCTCCTTAAAATGTTTGTATTCCTGATTTTCTCAGACTAATATTCAAAATCAGATGAAAGAACAACGGTTGCTTCTAATCTAATTTTTTTGACTAAAAAGTCTCCATGCCACACGGCAGAATGAAAAGGATAATAGTGTCGTTCACATTTGCTTTTCAATGCCTATAGATTTTTATTGATGCTTTATTTTACAATGCTTCAGTCCTACAAACTGCTTAGTAAGGGCAGAGCCCCACATTCCCATCCCCAGAAACTAATGGTGGTGCAAAGGTGCAAGATCCTATCTGCACAGCACAGAACTGTAGTCTATGTACTAGCTCTGGTCTGAGAATTCTGAAATTCTGTTGCTCTGCTCCTTTGTATTTCAACGTCCACTAGTGGTGACAGTGTATGACTCATCTTAGCTCATGCTTACATGTCATTTCCCATTATTCATTGAGTATGAAACCACAAGAAGAAGCAAAAACCCAACTATTTCGTACCTCACACTTGTGTTTATTTTGAACTGATCAGTCATGGTGACATCTGTTTGGCCATAATCCTGATTTTTAAATACATATTGTTACATTCTGTGTAAAACCATGCTTTGTTGCACCACTATAAAGGCCAATAGAGGCTGATGTATGCATTTTGCAAATCAAGAACATTTTAGGAAAGCCCACCTTGAAACTCCAGTAATTTTCCAGTAAATGTAGTTCATGATGTCACAGCAATCCAGCTTTAGCTCTGGACTTGAAATCAACCAATGGGCAGGATTCCAAGTGGAAAAAAAAAAAAAACAATAACCCCAAACCTCTTCCTCCCTATCTGTACTGTTTCTAAACAATAAATTGCAATCTTTGATGTAAACCTTTTCGGAAAGTATTGTGGTCATTTAGTTATTCCTTTCCTGGACTCCTGGTAATTCTTCTGTGTCTTTGCTGCAATGTTGATTCATATTTTAAGACTAGAAGAGACTGTTCTGACCACCTAATCTGGCCTCCTGTCCAACACAGGCCACAGAACTTCACCCGGAAAACTTTACTCAGCAATTTCACCCACTGCATCACCCCCCAAAACTTGTGGTTGAGCTGCAGTATATCTTTTAGAAAGACTTCTTATCTTGACTTAGTCTCCAAGTGGCAGAAAATTTACCACATCCTTAGTAGTCTGTTCAAATGATTAAATACCCTCACAGTTAGAAATTTAGGCCTTATTTCCCATTTGATTTGTTCTGTTTTCACCATTGTGATCTTGTCCCGCCTTGGCGGCTAGACCTAAGAACCCACTAGTAGCAGATGTATCCACCCTGTGTGTTTATTTCTAAACTGAACAAGTGGCCTCTTAATCTTCTCATTGATAAACTAAAAAGACTAAGCTCCTTACCTCTCACTCTGTAAGGTATGCTTTTCAAACCAGAAATCACTCATGTTACTCTTCTCCTAGACTTATCCAGTTGGGCAGCATCCTGTGTAAAGGGCAGACACAGAACTGGACACAGGATTCCAGCAGTCGCTACTAGTTAGAGTAGCACCTCACTACCACTGCTCAGCATTTCAGTATTGTGGCAAAGCTCCAGCCCTGCCCTGTGAGTCCTGTGCTTCTAGGCAGTTACTATATGCCTCAGAGATACTACCCCGCCTCTCATTTTTTCTAGAGGCCAGGGTTACAGCTCACTGAGCCATTTTCATCATTTGCAAAGTCAAGGGACTGGGGTGAGACCCCTTTGTAATCCTGGCCTATATTTCCAGAAACAGACTTTTTAGTGGTGTGGGAAGAGTCAGGGGGAACCCTGGTCCACCCACTACTCCAGGTTCCAGCCCAGGGACCCGAGGTAACAGCAACTGATAAGGTTTTCCTATAGCCCCAATACAGCAGCCTTTTCACTGGGCTACTTCCCCAAATGCTCCCCTAGTACTTTCTCCCTGGTACCTGAGTGAATCTTTCCTGCTTCAGCACAAACACTCTTTCCTTTTTTTTTTTTTTTTTTTTTTTTTTTTTTTTTCTCTCACACACACACACACACACCCCTGAGGGGAAACCTTTTAAAGTAACCCAGCAGGCCTTAATTGGCTGCAGGTTCCTGACTAGCCTGCTGCTTCAGGTAAGCTCTTAATTAGCCTCAGGCCTGCCTGCCTTGATTATGTGGCAGCAGTCTGACAGTTTATTCAGGAAACTGAATCAGAGGAAGAGTGCTCTACACTGCAGGGCTTAACTTGAAATAAGCTAGGCAAATTGACCTACAGCAATTGCATAGCTTATTTAGAAATTGGGAGCATCTACACAGCACTTATTCCAAACAGAGCACTCTTCCTCCGACTTCCCTTATTCCTTGTACAATGGAGTCGGAGTAAGAAATCCTACAGCTTGACAGTATTTCAACATTATTTCGAAATAACTGCCTGCTGTGTAGATGCGGACTAAGTTATTTCGAAATAATGTTGCTGTGAAGACGTACCCTTACAGAGTCACTGTTCTTTAGGCCAAGGCCTATATTCTTTCTTCCTAGCCATAACATCTGTTATTTCCTTGTATTAAGAGGCATGTTGTTTGACTGTATACTGCTTACTGATCAATCCACATAACTCTATATAGGTGGCCTCTCCTTCTTATTTACCATACCACTGACCATTGTATCGTCTGGAATCTTTATTAGCAACAACTTTATATTTAATTCCATATAAGTCAAAGTTAATAGCTATACCTTTATCACTTTCCTAATCTCTTTAGGTATGTCTACACTACAGCATTATTTCAAAATATCTTATTTAGAAAGAGTTAATTTGAAATAAGTGATTTCAAAATAACGCATCTACACACAAAATGCATTTTGAAATAGCGTTTTGCTATTTTGAAATACCGTTTTGCTATTTCGAAATACCACGTCCACACTGAGTGGATGCTGAATCGCATTTAAGGCCGGGTGGAACCAGGTCCATCAGGGCATCAGGTCAGGAGTTACTTTGTGTGGCTGCTGCCTGAGGCTATCTGAGGCCTGTGCTTAAAGGGACCTCCCCCCCCCCCCCCCGGACAGCTGGTTCTCAGCTTTCCCTGCTTGCTTGCCTACCTCGATGAGGGACAGCAAAGCATTTTGTCTCTGCGTGCTCTGGTTGCCCTCACTCGGGACACCACAGCACTCTGCAACATGGAGCCAGAGCTGCCCCTGGGCACTCTGGTGCTTCTCATGGACACATTGCTGCGAACCTGGCTGCACTTTCTGCAGGCTGCCATCTGGGAGGTCCATCAGGGGGCTGTCAGTATCCAGGAGGTCCTGCGGGAGAGCTTCCACCCTGAGGAAGACTAAGAGCCTCCCTGGTCTGCCCCACTGGAGGCTTGTGCCTCATTCCTCCCTCACGTCCTTCCACTTACCCCTCCCTGACCCCCCTTCCTGATGTCAAATAAAATACATGTATTTTCATGAACACAAACTCTCTTTATTTAACAAAACTGTGGGGGGGGAGAGGAATGAAACTTTGGTGAGACTGGGGAAAGGAGGCAGGAGAGGGGAGAAGAGAGGGTGGGAAAACTTGGGAGGAAGGAGCTGGAAGGGGGAAACAAAGGGAAGAAGGGGGAGGGGAAGCTCAGGTCTCAGGGGTAGGGGTCTTACCGGACCAACTTGATTTTCATGCAAACCTGCTCCTGGGTTCGCATGTGGCCTTTGGTGGCCAGGCTGGCAGCTATCCTGCTATAGATGGCCGCATTCCTCCATCTAGTGCAGAGATCATGGACGTTGGGGGCATCCCCCCCAAACCTGAATAAGGTCCATGATCTCCGTCTAGACCAGGAAGGTGCCTGTCTTCTCCAGGCCCTGTCAGGCTCCTAGGACCTGGCAGACTGCTCCTGGGGAGCGGTGGAGGGCTTGCTGGCTCATGTTTTGGGGCCACTGGGTCGGGGCAGTGACTGCTGGCACTGGGCTGGCAGGCTTGGAGCTGGCACAGGCACTGTGGCCAGAGTTAACCCCTTTAATGGCTCCGGGGAGGGAGGAGGGAGAGGAGTGTTCTTGGTTGAGGCAGGAGTGGCCACCAGGGCACCCTAGGAAGGCTGGAGGCCCCCTATTTCGAAATAAGTGTCTACACAGCACTTATTTCAAAATAGCTATTTCGAATTTGGCATTATTCCTTGTAGAATGAGGTTTACCAAATTCGAAATAAGTGCGCCGCTATTTCAAATTAATTTCGAAAAGCAGTTTGGCTGTGTAGACACAAGTAAAGTTATTTCCAAATAAGGGCTGTTATTTTGAAATAACTTTGCTGTGTAGACATACACTTTGAGTGCTGTTAGATGCAAAATACATCCTGTTCAAGGAGCATCCATATAGCCTGTATTCATCATCTATGCAAGCTACCACTGCCATAGTGACATTTTTTAAGACTATTTTAGCGGACATAAGCACAGATTTTCTGAGAGAATAGCATTTAAAGGATTCCATAAATGATTGGCTATGTCTAGTCCTAGAAATTTTCCTTTCATCTGTCTTGAAATATTGCACAAAGCTATGTTATCAACAAAAAGGCTTATTTTGAGTTACGAGCACTATCTCTTTAAGATCTTGTTGCAAGCACCTTCCCATCTCATCACAGTGTAGCTTGTATTGTATGCTGTAGTAATTTGTCCTTGACTTGCTGCTGAACAATCCTTGCATGCTATTTTACCATCTTAGCCACCATTTTCCTGAGCAGTCTTCCCTCTTCCAAATGCCTTTCCATTAGATGAGCTCGTTGAGTAAATCTGTAGAGCGTGACTACTGAGAGCATTAGGGCTACACCTGTGATGACAGACAAACCTCAGAAAGGGTGGACAAATTTAATTTGCTTCTGAGAGGCCATCAATGTTTGGGATACTTATCTAACGCACCCTAACCACTTGAGTCTGCAAAAATGGGAGACGTGCTCAGAGGCTTTGAAGGACTGTATAAACTCCGGAGTTGGGAACCAAGGGTTAACAAGCAATTTTGAGCACCTGCTGGGCATGCTGACAATGGAGGCAGGGCTCAAAAGGAGGAAGACCAGATCGGTCAACATGGACAATATGAGGGATCAGTCCTATGCTCATGCAGAGAAGCTGTCGGAACTTTGCACTTACCAAACCAGACCTCGTTGCTAGGCCACCAACAGCCCCGCAAGGAAGCCAGGAACGGTGGGCCACGGATGATGGAGAAGAGCCTCTGGATCACTGGTGAGTCAATAAGACGACTCTGCTGTGACTCTAAAGGGGCAGAGGTTGTGGTAGGAAATGACCCAAACAGCAGACCTGGAGACCTGGAAGCAGGGCCTGATTAAGACTTTTAGAGGCCCTAAGTACTGAAAAGATTATGGTGCCCCCCCCCCATATATAATTCAAAATAAAAACAATACTATACTGTAAAATCTTTTTTTTTTTTTGGTGCCCCTGCTTTGCTGGTGCCCTAAGCACATGCTTAGTCTGCCTATTGGGTAATCCAGCCCTGCCTGGAGGGCATCTATTTGACCTGCCAGACACAGGGTTCTGGGTTGGGCCCTAGTGGAGCAGGAAGAGCCTGCATTTCCCTACTGCTGGCCACACTGCATGACACTACTGAGCTCAGATGCTGAACCCCCCCGGACAGAGCCCCCTGCCATGCCATCTGTAGTTCTAGAATCACTGTGTGCTAGGGGCAGACTTGGTGCAGCAGGGCAGGTACTTCATCGAGTTCAAGTGTGAGTTGAGAAAAACTCCATCTTGGGTTTCAGCTTCATTGTGACAACGCAAGCATAAAGGACTCTGCATCTGCTACACACATCTTGTGTTACAAATGCAAACCATTCACTCACACCAGATGGTATTGATAGAGCTGCTCTTCTACCTCAAGAACTCCATGTCCTGGTCTTTCCTCTCTCCCTCCCCTTCCTCCCACAAGCATAGCCCAAGTGCTATTTAAGGATTGGATGCTAACTAGACTCAACTGCATCTTATCCTCTCAAGTCAGAGAAGTTCTTCCAGCTGAGAAACTGAAATCCCATACTGGGATTTTCTCTCCCCTACTCCCAGAGTGCTTACTGGAGACTCCCCTTTTGGGGTACAATATGGCAGGGTGCATAGCTGCAGGGTGCCCTCTAAGGATCAACAAAGCCCACATGCTGTCCATTACACACAGGTTGAGGACCATACAAGGGCTTTTTATCAGCGGCAAGAAGACGTGCCATTTTTATGGGAAATATTAAGGGACCTGATGAGAAGGGAATCTGGTTTCAGGCTATAAAAATAGTGACTGACCAGTGTTTAGACTTAGGAAGGGAAATTGCTGTCAGTGTTTAGAAGATCAGCACACACACAAATAAAAAACAGGAAAGGAGGTGCTGCTGTACTCTTTGATAGCAGCCCAGAGGAAACTGAATAATCCGGCAGTTGAGAAAACAAGGCAGTTGTTTAGACACAACACTCAAACTTATTAAGTACAAATGACAGAAACAGTCCACATTTTGCAGCATCTCAGGCAATAACAGCAGCACCGGACTAATAAATAATGATGTGGGTGAGACCCTGACAGAGACCCCAGATGTGTCAAACAGCTTGAAATCTTTGGTTGTCAATGGCACATAAGTTGAAAGAGATGCATATTTGGGAGCTTAAATGGCTTTTATCTCTTGACATGATAGCCCATCTGCAATTAGATAAATTAGATTCTGTGTGGGGAGGGAACTGGGAAAACATGGACACTCACCAACCCCAGCAAAGTTCCTAGCCTAGTTAGACTTATCAGTTTTGGTGAGTACTATGTAATGTGGTTCCAACCACAAGGATTTTTCTTTCCAACATCTTTGTTATCCACAAAAAGAACAAGGTTGAGGTAGACAGGAAATCATCCCAACCTATTTCTTTAATAAGATACAACCCCTTTTCCTGAGATATTCTCCACTAGAGTGAAGGGCACCCTGCTCCATTTAGCAAACACCCACATGGGCTCTGGTAGGCCTTGGATATTATGCAAGCGGAATATAATTTCTCCACTGAGTCAATGAACAGTCTATTTTTATTTGTTTCACAACATGCCGGGGCAGAGGGAAGGCAGGACTCTGACAAAATAGAATATTCCATTTTCATTATGCACTCAGTGATTTAACAGCTTAGTGCTAAACATTTCTGAATACTCAGTTACTTATTTACATTAAATGTTATAATTGAATCTGAGACAGGAAACAGCCTAAGCAAGATTCCTATTCCACTAGGCTAGACGACAGCACTAGACAACATAGGCCAGGAACTGGAGAAGGAATTACAAATGAAACTGCTGGGGAATTCTTTTACAAAGGAAATTGTGGAATTTGCAGTAGCATTACTGCCTAGGAGACACAGACCACTCTGATTGTATGCTATATCCCCTCCCCTCTCACACCACACTCCTTCCCTTTGTCTGTTTTATCTAATTAGACTGCAAACTCTTCAGGGCAGGGGATGTGTATCAGTTAGTCAGTACTGGCAATCCCAAGTGCACAAAAATCACGAGTCAGGCCACAAAAACATATGACATTGACTTTGAAATAATGAGATTTTAAAAAAAAAATAACACATGTTGCTTTTGTTTTCATTTGCTTTCTGTTTTTTGAGCCTTTTAGGGTATACTTGGATTATGTTTTCCAGCTTTTCTCCACAATTATGAGGGCTAGAAACTTATTTTTCAATGAAAGCTGAGATACTTACATCAGCAGAGGATTGCAGGAGCTAGGTCCCTAAGAAGGAACCATCACAAGACTCGTGATAAAAAAAAAATCACAAGAATTGGCAATACTGCTCTAGATCTGTGCAGTGCCTAGCAATATGGGGATACAGAAGCAGTGACAGATTGGGCAAGGTGGAGAAGGTGGCTTTATGCTCCCAGAAGGGGCAGGACTCAGGTGGAAGAGGCGTGGCTGGGATCAGCCAATCCTCAGCACCACACAGAGCATGCTGTGCTCCACCCTTCCCTCCCTCCCCAGCAGTTCTCAGAGCTGCCTGGAGCATGCTGCCTGTGGCTGCAAAGGTGATTTAAAGGGCCCACGGCTCTGGCCACCACCACAGTAGCAACAATGGCCTGGAGCCTCAGGCCCTTTTGAATCATCAAGCCAGGGCAGCTCCCCCTTTGCCCGCTATGGCGGTGGGCCTGTAGGATCCCAAACTCTATTGTGGTCTCTAGGGGTACCATAACACAAATTAGAAACAATAATAACTTGCAGTAGCTTTGTTAAAATTAAAAAAGAGAGCCTCTAAACCAGTGAAAAAGTGAGACCTAAATCACCCAGGAGATCAGACCCTGCTCCTGGAATCTGATCCAAGAGCACAGATCCTGGCACCCATAAGCAGCCACACAACCAACACTGGAACTCCAGGTGGATGTAAAGGTTGGTCCATGAAGATCTGTTTGCAGATCTTTAACACCTCCAGCTGTTAAAATGGACTTACAGTCATCACTAGACTGAATCTCATAGGACGCCATCAAGCACCAGTTTTGTTTCACAAACAAATGTCCCTAACTTCAAGATTTTGAAAAGGGCCTTGCAAACCCATTCGACTAAAAAATTCCCTCAACAAATCCAGAATCCCCAGTGTAGAAAGAGGCAAACAGGAACAGGAATTCACAGTTCCTCATCTCTAACTACGTCCCATGTACTGTTTGTTATATAAGTTGCTGCTAAAAAGGCATGTTGAAGAAAATGTGGGAGGGAAATGTGGAAGTACTTGGGACACAGACGGAATGGCTGAAGAGTGAGAGACTTTACCAAGAAAACCTCCACATCAATAGCTTGCTTGCTGTGGACTATTGTTTAATTTGTTTCTTGCCTTGAAGGCAATTTTAAATGGGATACATATGTTAATCCTGAATGCATTACAGGGTTAGGGGAGGATAAAAGCGTAGTCAGTGGACATGGTTAATCACATTTTTAGGGTAATTTTAAATTATATCTAGGATTTCTGGTTCAATGACAAAATTGGAGCCCAATAAATCTCCTGTCAAAACAAGCGGGATGAAATCCATCCCCATTGTAGTCTATGGCAAAACTCCCATTGACAGCCATTGAGCCAGGAATGCACCCGATATACACTACTAGCTGACAGCCCATGCTGTCACATGATGAGTTGTTTATATGGGTAGTTTTAAAGAAGTGTGTCAGCGGGGTCCAGAACCACACCCTCTGTGCAATTGCTCTCATACAGCCACTGAAATTGTTGCATGCAGATTACCTGTAGAGTAACAATGGTGATTGGCTACATTACCTCTGATACAATGGTCTCGGACTCTTGGCATAGCATAGGTACGTGCTTTTCTGTTGCATGGGCTGTAATCTGTAAAGTCCAATAGACTGATAATAGACTGACAATCCCCATGAGGATTGAACCGTGTGATATTCTCACCCAAGAGCGCGCTCAGTCCTACCTGTAGCTGTTTCCATCACTTCACACTGACCGTGCAGACCTTCTAGGCTTCGGAATGGCACACAGATGGAGTGACAATCCTGGGATGTTATTACATAGCTACTGCTGCTCCTCCACCAAGCAGAAGGTGATGCCAATGGCTCTGTAGCAAGTCAGTTTCTTTTGCTAGGGAGTCAGTTTCTTTTGCATAGTGTACATAATGTAATTTATGTACACTATGCACATAGGCCATTGGTCTTAAATAGGCCTGCTCCATACTGAATGTAGGCAATCCCCTCTGCTGAAATGGTACATCAGTCTTTCCAGCCCAACTGCTGGGCCAACGACCACCACCACCACCACTGTTCCTCTTATAATGCAATCACCTTGAAACACTTTGGGGATGTTCCATCTTCCTCAGCTACGTGGAGCCTGGATCACGTATTGGTATCAAATAAGCATCTCTCACCTAATCAATTCCTTGTCATTGCAGGGGCCTCATGCCTTGGTGGCACTGTGGCTCTCTCCTGTTCTCTTTCTGTGGAATACAACTGTTCGGTCTCCTGAAAACTGAAACGCTTTAGTTTAACCCAAGTTATTGACCTCAATATAGGAGTAATTGGGTACAATGCTATGTAGCATGACATACAGAAGGTCAGACTAGATGATCTAGCAGTCCCTTTGGGCCTTAAATGTGGTGAAGCACGCTTTCCTCTGGGATCACTAACTGGTTTCAAACACTTTGAGCCCAAGATGCTGTATTTTCAACACGGGAGACGCCCCTAGTCCAGTGCTTCCACTATAATAACAGCACCTATTATAATCAAAGGGCACAGCTAGTCCCGTTATAAATAATATTTGCAGAAGGGCTGTCAAATGCCAATGATCTCTCAGACATACTGGGAGCTCATTCCCAAGAGCACAGGGCTGGTAGCCAGAAACTTGGTTCACTGAGACTGCTGCCCAAGGTAGAACGCCTCTCTGCCCATTGGGGTGGTAACATTTAGCTGTAGGAGCAATTATTGGTGGAGAATGATCACACACGCATTATAAGAAAATGCATATGCCACCTAACACTCAATAGGCAGATTTTGCCTCTGGGGGAAGATAAGTGGAGCCAATGGAATTATGTATATAGTGAAATTGGCTATTGAAGTTTTGCATTTCATACTGGTCTCTCCTTTTTTTTCTTTTTGTTAGTTCTGCTTATGGGTGGAAATGGTGGATGATAGATAATTGCATTGCTGTAAACCCAGTGCCTGATCAAAAGCTCACAGAAGTCAATGGAAAGCCTCTAAAACTGAACATCATAGGTTTTGCATCAGGTCCCCATTATATACTGTGTGCAATTTAATATTATGATGCATTCCGTTGGGAAGATTTGAACGCAACCAATAAAAAGGACAAAGAAGAATACACTAAATGTATCTAAAAGAACATTCCTATTTGCAGGTATGTTTCTTCCTGACATTCTTGCATTGTCTTTGCTGGTTAACAGGTGAAGTACTTTTTAGCTTTGAATCCTTCAAATTTATAGTTGGTTAGGATTTGAAAAAATGGACAGTGCAACCCTGTGGTGAACTACTAACATTTCCAGCCTGGATTGGCACAATTAAATGGTATGGTTTTCAACTACCATGAAAAGCTGGATAGTTGAGTAAGGGTATTTTGACAAATGAGAAATGTATGGCCAGGATGAGATAGTGCCCTACATTTTAAACAGTTGTAGTCAGAGGAGAAAAATGCAAAATTGGTTCCTAGATAATAATGTCTAATCTTTATTTTGATGGCACGCAGCTATGCAATTAAGGCTGGCTCGTGAAAGCTGTGCATGAGCACACTCTAAATGTTTAACTAACTCATGGATGTCAGGCAGGAAAATAAATATCCTAGTGTTTATACTCTATAAAGTAAAAGCATTGAGCTAAACAGTGTGAATCTGACAGGTGTGACTTCCTTAGCGTTAGATTAATGTATTCCTCATCGGCATCTGTGGCTGATAGTGCAAAACCGTTGATGGAAGAAAAACATTGTTCAGATACTGACAGGAGTATAAATGCCTGGATCTTAGAAGGGGCTGACTGGTGAATGTAAAGAATTTCAGGTGCTTGTTATTTGTTGTATGGGCATATGGAAGAGACTACATTTGTTACCCTGTGTAGAGGCAGTATGTATAACATATGTATAGGGTATACAAAATGGAGTCTGTGAAGCTTCCATTTTGAAGAAGATTGTTTTACCACAAGTGTAGCTTCCCGCCAAAAGGTCAGCATTGCACCTGACCCTCTATGTGTGCACTCATCTCAAGCCATGTGCACTTGTCCCTACAGTGCTGCACCCCTCGCCAAAGCTGCACTCATCCCTCTAATTATCTGCACACGGCCCTAAATATTGCACTCAGCACGTCAATCCCTTTTCCCACCTCAAGGCCAATAAAAGGTCTGTGCTGAGGAGAGTTTGGGTTCCTCTGGTTCTTTAGGTTCCTTAGGTTCCATACCCTTTTGTGTTAGTGTCTATTCAGTGTAACATCTATGGATTATTAATGGTTTGCGGTGAAGCCTTTGTTTTTGATTCACGTGCCACCTATGTGTGGAGCCATCCCACGTGAAGGGCGTTTGGCTGGAGTTATTACAATTGGACTTGGACTTGTCATTATTCCACCTCATCCCACTCACCTTCTGGACCGGACGGTTTCGCTGAAGAGCCAACCATTACCGCAGCCTGGGAGAGCCATTAGCCTAGATAGTCGAGGATCTTACGGCAGCCCTAAGCCAAAAGGCTAGGAACCCTGCACCGAGGGATCTCCTCGCTGGTCCTCCTTCAAGGCTTTAAATTAGCTTAGAAGTTGCAGGTCGTGAGCTCCAATCGTCTGACATTTTGTAAAGTATTACCTTTTGTGCACGGGTCTTTTCTATCTTCTTTATATCTAGGGATAGGGTTGGCTGTGTTCTTGTTCCTGTTTTTGCTGCTTTAAATTCCTTAATACATGGTTTGGACCTAAACCTTGTGTGTGCCTGATCATTAGATCACCGGTGATACGGGATCTACCAGGCGTACCTCGTTTCTGATTCAGGGATCATTAACAGCTAGTCAGAGCGAGTCTAATTACATTCTAAATTAACGTTACTTCGTTCCCTGGGTAACAATTTGGAATAAGGGAAAATCATTCTTTTGCATAGCTCTTGCTCCATGGATTCTGCTCAGCCCAGCGTTGGTTATGGGAGGACTATATGGATGCACAAAAGCAGATTTGTGTGGAACTCAACCATCCTGGAGGAGATAGCCGTAGCCTGAGATTTCCATGACAGATCCCATCCCCAGTTTGTTCTGCCCTTTTGCAAATATAGAGGAGCCAGTAAGACCAGCTGGGAACTTGGGAGCCTTCCTTGACCAGTCTCTGGCCCAGGGGACTCAGGTGGTGGATAGGATGTGTTTATGCCAGGTTTGTGATCTGTCTAGAGCTCCTTGCCTGCTCTCTGGTTGCTATGCTGTATTGCAATCCAAACTACCATCATTTTGCAGTTTGAATATATTTTATATATTATAAAAATGTACATGTGCACATCACCATGGGGGCCAGATTCCTTTACATAATTAAAACCACACAGTTAGCCATATTCCTAAACTAATAATAACCCGATTCTAAACTGTATGGTTCTGAAATGCATGCTCCCCAACTACTACAGTGCACCCACCTGAATGTGCAGAAATTTAGGTTAAAAAACAAACAAAAAGGCCATGTCTTGTGCTGCACCATAAACATGCCCATACCGGGGCTCTGATAGGCTCACAAAAGTAAACACATTCCAGAGCCAGGAGCCTCCAATGAAAAGACCCTGCCACCTGCTCTCTGAAGTTTAGCCTTGGCCACAGACGGCATTCCAACCAATTATGACAGCTATGAAAGGGCCGGAAGGCACTAATAAAGCCACTTAAAGCTTCATGAAGGACAAGCAAGTTCAACAATTCCAACTGCAACCTGAAGCAGCCTGGGAGCCAGGGTGAATGCAAAGCACAAATATTGCCTGCCCCTACTAAAG
Source organism: Pelochelys cantorii (assembly GCA_032595735.1). Lineage (NCBI taxonomy): Eukaryota > Metazoa > Chordata > Testudines > Trionychidae > Pelochelys > Pelochelys cantorii. The sequence continues at coordinate 249,993,576 of CM064326.1, read as the reverse complement.
GCAAGACATGGAATTTTGCATATATAAGTTGAATCTCTCTAAACCAGGACTCTCTGGTCTTGCAACATCCGTGGTCCCAGTAGAGGGCTGGCGGCTGGGAGCCCTGCAGGCTGGCAGGACAGCGGGCTGCTGACAGAGAGCTGCCAGCAGGGCCAGGAGCCCAGAGTGCCCCAGCAGGGCTGCCCTGTAGGGCTGGAAGACCAGCATGTCCCTGCAAGGCTGCCCGGTGGGGCCAGGAAGCCCAGTGCAGCTGGCAGGGCAGCAGGGCTGGTGGCAGGCTCAGGCTGGCAGCCAGGCCGGTGGGGCTGGTAGCAGCAGGGCCAGAAATGACCTCCCCTGGTCTGGCAAAATCCCTCACCTGGGACCAGTCAGGTCCCAAGGGTGCCAGACCAGGGAGGTCCAACCTGTATTAAAGCTTCTGAAAGGTTTTCAAGATCAAGGCCTAACTAGAGTGTTTTGCATTAGTCCATCCTGGAAATAAAGATGACAGAGTAAGCCCTGAGCAAGATACTGGAGTAGCTGACATGGGACTCAACACAGAATGAAAGGAGGGCAATGTAATGAATGCTAATTGATATGCATGTAGGGAAAATAGATTCTGGAAAACTCACTTGATATCTTTCTTGATGAGATTACAACTTTGGTGTATAAAGGTAAGAGTGTATAAAGGTAAAGAGTGTTAATGTAACAGACTTCTATAAGACACTTGACTTGGTACTGAATAATATTTTGATTACAAAACTAGACAGATACAAATTAACATGGCACCTATTAAACTGATCAAAAACTGGCTAATTTATAGGTCTCAAAATGTATGCATAAATGGAGAACATCAACAAAAGAATGTATTCGCAATGTGGTCCCAGCCCTTAGCCCCATGCTATTTAATATCTTTACCAGTAATCTGGAAGAAAACATAAAATTATGACTGATAAAGTTTGCAGTGGTGAATAACAAACGATTCAGATTCAGAGGACTCTGGATCACTGGTAATCTGGATGCGAGCAAACAGTAGAGCATTTTTAATATGGCTAAATGAAAATGCATATGCCTAGGAACAAAGTATGCAGGCCATACTTACAGGAATGGGGCCTCATTTGGAAAGCATTTTGGGGTTATGGTGGCTCATCAGTTCAGCATGAACTCTCAATGTGATGCAGTGGCCAAAAGAGCTCATGTGATCTGGGATGCATGAATTGGAGAAGCTCAAGTAGGAATAGAGAGGGGAGGTTACCTCCATATTTGGCACTCATGCAACTGCTATTGGAATGCTTTGTCCAGTTCTGGTGCTATAGCTCAAGAAGGAGGTTGCTTAATTGCAGAGGGCTCAGAGAAGAAAACTTGCCTTATAATGACAAGCTCAAAGAGCTCAATCGATTTAGCTTAACAAGCGACAGTTTAGGCGTGAGTTGGATTCCGTCTCTAAGTATCTACATGCTCAGGTTGGATTCTTCATAACTTACTATTTTAAAATCAAGATTAGATTTTCTTTTTCAAAAAAGATCTACTCTAGGAACTAGTTTGGGGAAGCTCCAGAGCCTGTGTTACACAGGTCAGACTAGATGATCACAGTGGTCCCTTCTGGCCTTGAAATCTATTACTCTGTTATCGAAGAATGGCTGGTTTGCAAATTGCAACCTAATAAGACCAATGCTGTTACCTGGGGATCCAGAAACAAGAGGTCCAATAAGACCCTGAGGGTATGTCTACACTGCAAAGTTAATTAGAAATAAAAGCCGTTATTTCGAATTAACTTTAATAGCGTCTATACATGCAAACCGCTATTTTGAAATTAATTCAAAATAGCAGAGCGCTTAATTCGAATTTGGTAAACCTCATTCTACAAGGAGTAACGCCAAATTTGAAATAGCTATTTCGAATTAAGTGCTGTGTAGACACTTAATTCTAAATAGGGGGCCTCCAGCCCTTCCCAGGGAGCCCTGGTGGCCACTCTGGGCACAACCAGGAAAACTTATTCTCCTCTCCCCCAGCTCCGGAGCCATTAAAGGGGTTGACTCTGGCCACAGTGCCTGTGCCAGCTCCAAGCCTGCCAGCCCAGTGCCAGCAGTGGCCACTGGGGCCCCTGCGCCAGTGGCCCCAAAACATGAGCCAGCAAGCCACTGGCAGCCAGCCCTCCACCACTCCCCAGGAGCAGTCTGCCAGCTCCCAGGAGCCTGACAGGGGCTGAAGAAGGCGGGCATCTTCCTGGTCCAGGGTGGAGATCATGGACCTTATTAAGGTTTGGGGGGGATGCCCTCAACATCCATGATCTCCGCACTAGACAGAGGAATGAGGCCATCTATGGCAGGATAGCTGCCAGCCTGGCCACCAAAGGCCACATGCAAACCCAGGAGCAGGTCTGCATGAAAATCAAGTTGTGCCGGCGAGACCTCCAACCCTGGGCCCTGAGCTTCCCCTCCCCCTTCTTCCCCTTGCTTCCCCCTTCCAGCTCCCTCCTCCCAGGTTTCCTCTTCCTCTCTCCCACCTCCTTTTCCCAGTCTCCCCAGAGGTTCATTTCCCCCTCCCCCAGTTTTGTTCAATAAACCCAGTTTCTATTTTTGAACATAAGTGTCTTTTGTTTGACATCAGGAAGGGAGGCTAGGGAGGTGTAAGTGGAAGGACATGAGGGAGGAATGGGGCACGAGCCCCCTGTGGGGAGGACCGGGGAGGCTCTGAAGGCTCCTCGGGGTGGACACTCTCCTGCAGGGCCTCCTGGATCCTGACAGCCCCCCGATGGACCCCCCCGGATGGCAGCCTGCAGCAAGTGCAGCCGGGCTGATAGCAACGACCCCACAAGACGCACCGGCGTGCCCAGGGGCAGCTCTGGCTCCATGTATCTGAGTGCTGTGGTGTCCCAAGTGTGGGCACTCAGGGCACTCCAAGAGAGGACTACCTTGCTGTCCCTCATCGAGGTAGACAAGCAAGTGGGGAACCCTGAGAACTGTCTGTCCAGGGTGGGGGTCGGGTCCCTTTAAGCACGGAGCTCAGTTAGCCTCAGGCAGCAGCCCCACACACTAAGTCCTAACCTGATGCCCTGCCGGCACTGGTTTCAGCCAGCCTTAACTTCGGTTCAGGGTCCACTCAGTGTGGATGTGGTATTTCGAAATAGCAAAATGCTATTTTGAAATAGTTTTTGTGTATAGATGCATTATTTCGAATTAGCTTAATTTGAATTAACTATTTTGAATTAAGTTAACTCGAATTAACTCTGTAGTGTAGACATACCCTGAGATAATGAACTATTAAAGAAATGAGTGTTCATACCATATTAGGAGGGACCAGCCATAAACCCCATAAACTGTTCAAGCTGCTCTCTCTCACATGGGAAAATCATCTCCATCTTGTTTGGCTAGAGTTTAATCCAGCTAGCTTTCATCCAATCCTTAGCCACGGCACTAGGAAATGAAGGAAACTAGAAAATCTAAGGGCAGTGAGCAGCAGCTGTACAATTAAGCTTCATCAGACCATTAATGGTACTGTAGCCAGCAACAGCACCATTTTCACTAGTGTTCTCACATCTACATTGAACACAATAGGATGAGCTGACATGATTGTTCCTTAACAATTCCACAGACAAGAAAGCCAGGGGAAGAAGAATGTCTCAGGTACACTTCAGGCTTCTGCAGGCTTCCAAAATTCTAGAAGGACCACGGGTAGTCAAGCAACCAAGTTTTCATCCATGAGCAGCTCCTACATATTATGCTACATTAACAGATACCTTGATTAATTAAAATAGCACTGAGCACCATGGATTGTTTATGGTGAAGAGGACTTGTAAAGGGAAGCAACAGCTCAAACCTCTAATGCTTCTCTTATGGAAAACTTTCCAGTATGAATTAGTGGCCTTCCCAGATGTTTTGATTAGTTGAAGTTTTTATGAATAATCATCTACACAGACTTTTTCCCTCTTGTGAAGCTGGCATTTACAGTAGGAGCAAGAATGTGTTCCATCAGGTCTCCAACCAATGAGGGAAAATTGGCTCTAATAACCTTTATCATTTCAGTTGGTAAATTATAAACATCCTAGAGGATGGAGGAAGAGACTGGAAAGCTTACTGCATTATTCACCATACAGCATGATTTGAATTTAAAGCAATGGGAAAATTGGGGTTAGACTGTGATTAAAGACTGCAGAAGTCTAAACCACTCACACAAAATAGCTAGAAAACTGAAGGCCAAATACAGGCTCTTCTTAATCCCATACACGATAACTAAGGGGCCCAACCCTTGCTCTTTAAAGTACAGTTTTATTTGGGAAAAGTGGTTCTATAAAAGATCTGCTTCCTGGGCTTGTTCAGTGTTAAAGCAGTGACAAAATTAAGTGTTGATTCCTTTTTACTGCTGTGAGCACTGAAGAATGAATAGAGTAAACTGGCTGTTACTGCATCTTAGGTATCAGTAGACTTGTGAACTACATTCCAATAGATAGGGCCAGCTGAGGTTAAGGGGGCAAATTCTGAAGGCAGAATTTGAAGATAATGTGGTTGCACAGTGTAAGCCAGGCAGAATTTCAGCAGCAGGATCCCTGCTGCCAGTATTAAGGCTTAAGCAGGAAAGCAACCAGCAATGATTGTGAAGGGCTAACAACTGCGGGGGAAAGCCTTTTTAGATCTGTCTTGAGAACATTTAATGGTGGACTCCACATTGTCATTATTAACAGGATGCTTTCTGGAGTACAGCCACACTTCAAAGTCAATGGCAAACTTCTCATTGACTTCAGTGAAAGCAGGATCTGTCCCCATGTAAACAACATTGCCAGAGAAAATATACTAATTAACAACGGTTGATACCCAACATGAGTCATTGTTAGAAAGGTATCTATTTCATTATTTCTTCTCAATAATAAGCTGTCCTATCAGTTTCCTCTCAAAGGCTACGTCTACACTGCAGCGTCTTTTGAGCGCGCCTATTATTTCGAAATATAATGGGCTCGCTATTCCAACGTTCCTGTAAACCCCATTCCATGAGGAGTAAGGCACTTTTCAGAATAGTGATTCATTTTGAAATAAAGGCTGTGTAGACAGCACCAAATTTCGAAATAAGTTATTTCAAAATTGACTGTAAATAAGCTATGCAATTTGCGTAGCTCAAATTGTGTAACTTATTTTGAGCTATGGGTGCAGAGTAGATGCACCCTAAATGTTTTCCCATGCCCTGGTTAACAAACAGGGCAATTTTACTTTTTGGATCCCTTTGTTAAAAAAAATTCAATCTTTATATAAGTGATCAAAAGGAAAGAGTGCTTTTTCTGCAAGATTATTTTATCCACAAGGTAGATCAACCAGGATCCCGTGGTAACTTCCAGTAAAAGGCTGACGTTCAGTTTCAAAGCCCCTGACAAGGAAATAGAATCAAGTATTTGTTACATTTCCAGAAATGAGACAATATTAGAGGGGAAGCAAAGAAACACTGTTTTGCTTCACTGAGCCACAAAGCACACAGCTGAGCTGGATCAAGAGAGTAGAATGGCTCCCCAGCCTAACATAAGAGGCATGTGTAGCAATGTTGGAGTTTTGTTGTTAAGCCATAAAGGGGCTTCCAGAATGTCTGAACACAGAACTTGGCATGCGATATAGGAGCTGGGAGGGAGGGAGAGAGAGGGGAGAGAGGAGGAATGGCTAGGGATTAAAAGTGATCCCTTCTCAGAAAATCCTCTTCTCTCTTGCATAACAAGATGCGCTGGATACTAGTAAATATCAACAGTGACATGCTCCCACTTCCTCCCCCATTCATGTTGACTTTAGCTGACTTTTCCACATTCATTTATCAGAAGGACAAGGCTGAGGAGCTTTATTTAGAAAATGTTACAAATAACAAGCCTGAAATCAGGAACATGACACCACAACTACAATAATGACAACAATAACAGCACCAGCTGCCAGGCACACTTCTCTAGCTGGTAACAGCGCCGCAATCCAACCCAATATTACCACATGTGGCTGCCACCCTTCACTGGTTCAGGCAGGGAAGCCAGGCCTCTTCTTCCATAAATTACATCATGCTCCAACTCAATGTTGTTATTGAGCTCACCAGTATGTGATGTAAGATCCCAGTCTGAGAATGGATAAATAGGCCGATACTCAGAGACGGGTTATATTCTGATGGAGTTTCATTTAAGGAGCTATCTCCTCCCACGTCACACACACACACTGTGAAATTCAGAAGAAATTATATTAAATCATATTGTGATTTTTAAAGCAGGGGAGGGAGGATGCAATTTAAAGCTTTTTGATTGCTCATGAACTATCATCTGAAGCGCTGTAACTGCTAATCTTAGGTTCTGGCACTGAAAAGAATTCAAGGAGCCATACATTAAATATTAACATGTTCAGCAACAAATGAACTCTTAACCAGTCCTGCTTTTTCTGAAATATTGGGAAGGCATAGTAAACACCTTCTGAATTCCAAACTAAGCAACCCCAAGTGTTGTTTTCTCATAGCCTACAGGAGTATCTGTTTACCCTGGCTGCAAACTGAAGGTAGGTTCTGACAAAAATATTCTGAAGAGCAAATTAAGGTTGAGAAAGTGTTTCTTTAAAGCAATATTAACAGAATGTTGTTATAACAATAATAAAAACCATAGCTCTTAAAAACTGAGGACATTTGCAGCTAAAGGTTCTTTGGTAACTAAGTTCTCTTCTCCCCTGGATCCCTACTCAGTCTCCACTTGCTGGTTGGAAACTTGCACCAGATGCCATATTAAACATAGATCTGTCCAATGGAGTATATTGATTCCAGCACTGTGCATTAGCTGTATGAGGAGATAACTCATGTCCCATCGTGTCAGCCCACATGAGGTACAGGGCCATCTTTATTCACAAATGGGAAGGATATCAGAAAAGATCTTTCAGTTCTTGGGATCTGGACCTCCTTCTTGAGATGTCCATGCACACTGAGCTATTTGCAATGTATATCCCTAGAACAAGCAAAGAGCAGAATTTTAAGCCTCTCGGGGTGTATCATCTAACTCACTGACTGACATGGAGGAATGTGGGTTGAGGGCCAGCAGGATCTTCTGAGAGAAACACAGTGATGCTAAGCAGGGCCTCCATGCATTCCAGCTCCTCTCACTCCTCTATGAGGAGCAGGACAGAGATAAAACCTTCCAGTATTGGTGCACTCTCAGGTCTGTGGCCATTAAGTGTAGAGAGGTTAGGATGATGGTGAATCTCTAGAGTGCGAGTTCTCTGATCCTTATTTACAGGATGAGTGGGCCCATATGTGGAGGGTGAATGAGTAGAACAAGTTTTCTGGAGCATAATGGGATGGTCGCTGACAAGGGAATGTACAGTTTCTAGGAAATAAGTGAAGTATAAGATATAATTGGTTTATACTGAGAAGATGCAGTAGGAAAGGGGGGGGATGAGTATTTGTCCCATGTGAAGTGGTGGTTCTCTAGTCAGTGAGCAGAAAGTGGATGAGGTTATGGGTCAGGTGTTGGTCTATATCTCCAATTGGAAATATAGATAGAAAAGTGCAGGCAGAGTAAAAACATACCTTTTGCCTATATGCAGGAAGTGAGCACAGGTACAGTTCAGGCTGTCATTAGAACCTTCATTGTGACTTTCCCATCATTCAGTTGCTTTTCAATAGTAACATTTAAATAACAATGCTATTTAGTATGTAGCATGGTGTCCATACTTAGCTCTCTGAAAGATGTTGCCTGAGAAATTCTTTAGGTTTTGAGGTTTGGGTTGTTTTTACAGCGGGCGTTTTTTCCCTTCTCATGTCTCCTTCATAGTGCTCATGAAAGTCACAGGACCTGATTCTCATTTATGTTAAAGCAACTTTACTTTACACCACTCTCTAAGAATGTAAACCAGCTTTAAGATGGATGCAAATATAATTTATTCACACTTTAAAGTCCTTTAACAGTGCCAGAGCAGTATCAAATAGCTCTAGTGTAAATGAGATTCTGAGCCTCTAAGCTCCCTGATTCCTGCACACCCTTTCCACTGCACATACAATTCTCTCCTTGGAGGGAAGAGGAGGGAGAATGAATCACACATGGCACATGTTAGTCATATCACATAATGTACTGCTGGAAGGTACTCAGATAGGTTCTTATGTGACCTTCATTGCCCTAGGTAGAACAGCTTAGGGAAAGATTCCATCCCTCTGTTCCCTCTTGCACTGGGAATGGTGATGGGACTTTGAAGATTCCTCTGTCTGAACAGATGTGCAGTAGCTTCTGAAAAGGACTCCTCCCTGAGGAAGGGGCAAAGCTGTTTTTCTTGCATGTTATAACTGCAGTATAATCAATGTAGAGGTTTTTCTGGTAAGCAAAAATGCATAAAAAATTATAACTAGAGTATGACTGTTCTTTAGTCAATGCAAGTGTTCATGAACTCAAACTAGCACTGTGGTTATTTTCCAATCCCAAAAAATTGTTCCAGAGGCTCATAAAACCTTGAACTTCAATGGGTGTGCCTTCCCCCAAATATTCTCCTCAGGAAAACCAAAAGAGATGGACAGCTGTATAAAGAATAAGCAATGCAAATTTTTGGATATCTTTTTTTTCTGCTAGCATTTTGTTTATCCACAGAACTACTGTATTTTATATTATTTTATTGGCAGTTTAGATCTGTGGACCCAATTTTTAGCTTGTCTAAATCTTCATAGCTCCTTTTACTTCAGTGGACCTTTGGCTCTATACCAGCTAAGAATCTGGCCATATATAGAGAGGAGAAATAATATATTTCCTTTTGTCTGTCCCTCCAGGGTCTCTGGGTTATTATTCACCAGAGATTAGCCACCTATTTCGATACAGCCTGCTCTCCACATATCAGCTTCAGGGTCAGACAAAATAGTTGTACTCTACAGGAGGAGATATATTTTACACATCAAGTTCTTGTCCTTGTTCCTCCTCCTCCTCCCTCCCCCCAAGCATCTGTTGCCTTATCAGCTATCAAGAATCATTCACATAAATCTCCATTAATACGTTCCCAGCTTTTAGCTCGAGACACCACAAAGGCATCTGGTCTTGTTCATGCGGTGGCAACAGACTGGCCAACCAGTGACTGAGAAACGAGAATACTCTTTACTTACAGTGGCCTGCTTTGCTTGTCAGCCACTGTAGAGCAAAGTAACAGAACAACAACTGTCCTGACAAGTTCCAAAAGGTTTGCAGTGGGCCGTATGACAATGAAATTGACTCCTTATTTACCACACTCTAGTTACCACCAGGACTTTCCTTCATCTGACAGATTTCCTACCAAAGAGCGCCTGGCTTTCTTCAGAAAATAAACTAATCACAGTGTACCTGCTGTCAAATATGACATTGCCCCATGTTACAATCCTGCAAAGGACTCTGCCAATATATTTTAACAAATTGCATACATCTTTCACTTTTCCTCACTGATATTTATAAAGCCTCCTTGGAAGCCAGCAAGTGAATCTGTTTCCTGATCAAATTTTCATGTTTTCCTTTGTGAACGCACATTGGTGTATTATTGTAGGGTCATTCAACAGTGGCTGAGCTGTTGGCATTTTTTTAAGTATATAGATTCCCCTTGAGGGACTACTGCTGAACTTAAACCTATGTACACAAATAAGTGACTTGCTGAAGGCTTAAAGCATGTGTCTTTGAGAGAAACCCACACAAAATACAGGTGGATTTCCAAATAAATATAAACAAAACATTCAAGATGAATCAAATATATGCAGATCTTGTGTTCTGCTAGCATGTAAGGGAGCTGTAAATTGCAATCAATAAGTTTATGTGAATCTAAATAAATAAATATAAGGGACTCTAGAGGAAATCTAAATTCATGTATCTTATATGTCAAACCTGGACATATTTATTGAAAGAAGGTGTATATTATATCATACTAGAAGATTTATCCAGCACTGCTCGGGTCCTTAACTCAATTAATTTTTATTTTCTTCATTTAAATCATTGCTCTGGGGTTCAGTGTGCAGGCTGCTCTAGGGAGAGGACTATTCCAGCCCTCTCTCACCACAGCAGCTTGGGGCCAGGTGAGAAGCATCTCTACATGGCTACTGCAACTCCAGCAGGCACAGACAGGGGAGAGAGAGGTGCATGTCCCCCAGTTGGGACATGTCCAGGCTCGTCTGCCCTCTGCACTCCCCAGCCAGAGTGAGGAATGCGGGAGACTGTGCACTTGCCCCTCACTCCCTGACAAAAGGAAATAGCCAGCAATGTCCCTGTATGAATCCGGGGGGGAAGGGGAGAGGAGGGAGAGCTTCAGCCCTCCCTAAAGAACAGACACACGGACAAACTCTCTCAAATATATAGTAGATGTACTGCTGCTGGGGAAATTGCTCTGAATCAGCTAAATTTTAAATGAACAGCAGAGCCAGAGCCCCTTTTGCATGAGCATAAAAACAAAGTCCGAACCTTCAGTTCAGACACTTGCACTGCATCACCCACTTCAATGTCACTGTAAAGAGCGTTGAAGTACAGGCCTGCTCTGAGCAGCTCTGAGGGCTGTCTGAGGGGAGGACGTGCAGTGCGGCACACTCTGAGTGGTGCTGCAGTGCCCCCATCCCTGCCCCTTCTGCCTGAGGCCCCACCCCTTCTGGGAGCATAGAGCCAGCCCCCTCATCTTGCCCAGGGTCCAGCAAGTCTGTTGCCCCCCCCCCCCGCCCATGTTGAAGCAGCATGCATAAGAGAGTGTCACAGTGAATGTAAAGGGAAAGAATACTCTTGTGGTGAAAGCAATGGAAAAGTACTGCCACAGACTTCCTTGGTCAAATCCATGCATTCCCATCTGCACAAACTGTGGATCATTGGAATCCCTTTCTCCATGTCTTGGTCTGCATGGACTGTTTAGCTTGTAAGCTCTTCTGAGACAGGACTCCTTGCCCCTCTGTGTATGTACAGAGCCTGGCACATTACGGTCGCTAGATCAGTTGAAGCATTTTAGTGCTATTGATATCTAAATAATAATTATGCCTCTGCCCTTCCATCTTGCTGCTGTAGCATAGAAAAGGGCTTGTAGACAAAGGCAAAAGGAATGTAGCCAGGATGCACCAGTGTCGCAGTGTTTCTCAGGACTGATTGCAGCATCTTCCCTGATTAGTATAGCAGCCCACTGTAAATTAGACCTTTGCATATGGAGTTTCCCCATCCTGAGTAGAAGAGGGACTCTGCTGCCTCTGCAAAATCATCCCCCTTTTCTTGGGGTCATGAATTGGGGACCTATGTATGGGCCAAGAGGCCTGGAGTAGGGCACACTAATTATACTCAGACAGGATTCTATGGTAGGGGAAAAGCTGCAACCTGTCTTTTTGTGGGGTGGAGTCTAGATTCTGATCTCAGTTACATACTGTGGTCTAAAAGTGGCATAATTGCACAGAGTTCAAGTTGATTTACTCCAGATTTGTCTCTTGGCCAGTGATGAGTGGGATATGTTGTACAAGGCCTACCTGCCAAGTTAATGTATAGGTAAACACAACTGATGCGTGCACTCTAGAAACCTGTGATGCAAGCAGACTGGAGGCTAAAATGAAGTCTTTGAAAAATGGCTGCATCAGTGTCTTATCAGGAATTCTAGAATAAATTGAGCCTTTGTACAAGCAGATGTGATGCCCACTGAAGCTGAGAAAGAAAATGTAAGGCTGGCTTGGGGTTTGTGTGTCAACCCTCCTTTGCACTGTGCAGGATCACAGGTTTTGTTCCTGGAGCTGGCCTTGCTCTGCAGTGACTGGGAATGCTGCAGTGACAGTCTGTTTCACTCCTGAAAGAAGGGAACACCTGGGCTGTGTCTAGACTGGCAAGTTTTTCTGCAAAAGCGGCCGCTTTTGCGCAAAAACTTGACAGCTGTCTACACCGGCCGCTTGATTTTGTGCAAAAGCACTGACGTTCTAATGTAAGAAATCAGTGCTTCTTGCGCAAATACTTTGACGCTCCTGTTCGGGCAAAAGTCCTTTTGCGCAAAAGCTTTTGCGCAAAAGGGCCAGTGTAGACAGCTCAGATTTGTTTTGCACAAAAAAGCCCCGATGGCTAAAATGGTGATCGGGGCTTTCTTGCGCAAAACCACATCTAGATTGCCACGGACGCTTTTCCGCAAAAAGTGCTTTTGCGGAAAATCGTCCATGCCAATCTAGACGCTCTTTTCCGCAAATGCTTTTAACGGAAAAACTTTTCCGTTAAAAGCATTTGCGGAAAATCATGCCAGTTTAGACTTAGCCCTAGAGTCACTTTGCAGCAATGTTGCTGGAAAGACCAGCAGTGATGGACTTCAGAGGGCAGTTCATTCGGCCATCCTGATCCAAGGAAGCTAGTTGTAATTTTTAGGGAGGTGGGAAGAGGAAAGTCCATCACTGAGAAATGGACAGGAAAAGAAAAGTCCAGTGAAATCCCCAAGAAAAAATGAAGGGCTAATGCATTGCAGATTCAAGCTGACACATTAACTCATCTTATTTAATCATTTCAGGAAATAGCACTAAAAACACTATCTTGAAGTATAAAAAATAGCTGTCAGCTGTCATAAAGTTTTACAATCAGCCTTGAGTTTGAACCAAGAAAGTCCCTTAATATGTATCAGCTAGTCAGAGGATGCTGGGTGCATTTTAAAGATTCCATTGTCCTTTCGTTCCAAAGTTTGTTTGTCTTCCTTTGCAGTGCATTGAAATTGATGGATAGTTTGTTAACTTCTGAACCTTTACGTTAACTTTTTGAGTTTTGTTTCATTTTGGAGGAAAAGTATATAAATGGGAGAAGGAAATATTTCAAAGATTTTGCGCCACAAAAGATGGCAGCAAGCCATTAATTATGTGCAGAGTAATAATAATAGACTGACTTTTTATTATATTTTTTTACAGGCCGAGCTATTTAAAACTGAAAGACTGCTGTAGAAAAGGCACAACCCACCACCCACCTCTGCTTTTACAGCTTTTTGGCAAAAATATAAAAATATGAACACAGCTTTGATACAATGCATTTGTATGTTGAAATTATTGCACCCGGATTCAACAAACTCTGAATTCCTGTTGTTACTTAGTGTACATTGCACTTCATACACGCTGCAAGAGACCTAAAGAGTTTACAATCTAAAGTTTTGAAGTTAATAGGAGGCTTTCCACTGACTTCATACTAGACGTAAAGTGATACATAGGACAACAGTTCAAGGACAGAAGGCATGGAATAGAGGCAGTGTAATGAGGAGCTTATCAAAGGGAGGATTTACAAAAATAATGAAAGAAAGGCTGGTAAGGAAGGGAGGAAGGGTGTTTGGTTCATGAGAAATTAGAGGCTTTTCAAAGAATAATGGGGAGTAGCTTGGTGCAAAGCTGTGAGAGAAGGAGATAAAGGTAGAGATTAGGAGAGAGGAATGGAGCAAGCATATGGTGATACAGGAGGAAACGAGAGCAGAATGCTGGGACATTCAGGGCTATACAGTTTTGATGGAGACAATAATTTTGAGTGGCACACTTCTCAGTGTTCACAGCCACCAGTAGTAATATCCGGAGGAGATGAGTTAATGGTGCCTCACCATTCTTGTATTATCATTATCTATGGGTACCAGCATTGAGGAACATGTCAAAGAGCCCCACCCACCAAGTCTATTATTTGGAGAATGGCTTTCAAGATTCTTTTAGTGTTAGAGAATTGCCCTCTGGAATTGTCAGAAAAAAGTGGAAAAAGAAAAGGAATCCTGGAGAGTTATTTTTTTCTATAGCAGAAATGAGAGGAACGTAACCCGTCATGTTCAGTAGCCTGTGTGATAATCTGAATTCTAGTTTGATTTGCTTGAGCACTAAGGAAATAAATGATTAATCTCTACTATCCCAAAAAGTCTCAGAGGGGTAGCTGTGTTTGTCTGTAACTTAAAAAACAACAAGTGGTCTGGTGGCACCTTTACAGACCAACAAAAATATATAGGACCATGAGCTTTTGTGGGTAAAACCACGTCCCAGTCCTTCTTCCAGGGAAGTCAATTGAAAATATCTTGCTGTCTTCCATGGGAGCTGGATTGGGCTTTACAGGAAGTTTGTTTTACTATTACAAGTGATTTGTTAAGGTTCCAGGCCAAATTCAGAGGTGACCTCACTGAGTACTTGATATAGGATAGTTCCATTGGACTCACTGGGACTACTCATTTAACTCGGTGTTTGCTAAGCAGAGTTTGGGTCACATAATCAGGCCTTAATTGGGTCCAGAGGGAATCTATTCTACTGTATATTTTACAGAGTTTGTCTGTCTATGAGTCCGTTTGTGTGTCTGTCTGTCCACAAACTCCTCCTAAATGGTAAGAGCTAGGATCACCAAATTCAATTTACAGCTTCCGCTTATCATAATTTAAAGCAAGGTCAAGGGTTGGTTGTGCCAGGAAAATGGGATGTGCCTGGAATAGGATTGCTTCTCAGAAAAACATACAAAGAAGAGAGAGAATCAGCAGGCAGGTGAAAAGCGCTGGCTGGGGGCACTCCCTCCCTCCCATACGGGACTGCCCAGACCTGATCCTTGCATCACCCTCCTTCTCCAGGTGCCCTTTAGGGAGAACAGTGGAGCTGAAGCTACCACCTCCTGGTTCATACTGAATCATTGCTGGCTGTTCCCCTTCATCTGGGAGTGAGGGAAAAGTACACAGTTCACTGCATTTTTCACTCTGGCCAGGGAGCACAGGGGGCAGACAAACCTCGACCTGCCCCAGTCAGGGGACATGCACTCCACCCTCTGCTGTACCCAATGAAGCTGCAGCAGCCATGGAGAAGCGCTTCTCACCTGGCCCCAAGCGGCTGTGGTGAGAGGGAGCTGGGGTTGTCCTCTGTCCTTGGGGCAGCCTGCATACTGAACCCCTCATCCCCAGCCCCACCCCAGAGCAATGGTTTAAATGAAGCATGTATATTTTCATTTTATTTCCAAAAAACAACATAAATCAAGTTAAGGACCCGAGCAACACGAGGTAAATATTCTAGTACATAAATATCAGCGTTCGGAGACTTGATTCAACTATTGGATGGCCCAGAAGTGACATGCTTTCTACAATGTAAACTCACCAGAAGGATGTAGTACTAGGCCATGCTAAACAAATGGCTAAGTCCGTGACTTGGAGAAAAGAGCATATCTGTTCCAAAGCCCAACGATGGGGTTTGGGGAAGCATGTCTGGAGTTGTCAGTGTCAGTACAATATGGCACTCACTGATTTAAGAGCTTCTGAGATGAGTTCAAACATCCAGCAGTCGCATGATGCCTAGCCAGACACAAAATCAACTAATGGGATATAATGAAAGTATATTAACCGAAACAGCCAGCGCACTTACCAGCAGCATTTCTTAATGACAAGTTGATGAATAGTGTATCTTCTGTTCAGGGGAGCTGGCTGAATTGTTGACATTTATCTTTGGTCCATTTAACATACATGATTACCATGATGAACGAAAAGGCATATTTGCAACCAGTCTTTAAGCAACAAGGAGACAGACAGTAATTAAAGCTTGATACGCCCCAGAGCTCCAGTGGAAGGGCTCATAAGCACTTTTAACAAGTCTGCTTCACCAGCATGCTTATTAAATGTTCATTTTTTTTACAAAAGTGCTGACAGTTCCAATATACTGGATCAGAGCTTGACACTTTTAAGGACAAACTCGCTCATAAGTCAGCCTTTTGGTTTGCTTGGGTGACCACAGTTAAAATCTGAGCTCCTCCTAACTGTCCATATTTAACAAGCTAAACAGCAGCTTGTGTCTATGAATTCCAACAGCCCAGTCATGTCAGGACAAGGGCGTCACCCACACTCAGTAATCTCGAGTTAACCTCTCAGAGAGGCAGGGAAAATGGGATACTGCACAGCTTTCCTGTGGGTTTGCACTAGTTTCGCCCTCCACTCTATCATGTTGATTACCAAGCAAACTTGGCAGACAGAGGCCATTATTATATCTAAGAGAGGCACACAGCTTTTATTGGGACCAGGCGCATTCAGAGAGCAAGCCAGGACACGTTACAGGACTATAATCTGATTCTCAGTTCACCCTTACACTTTACATTCTGTACTGAAGTTTGACAGATAATTGCAGCTTTGGCTCACATGGCTTAAAGTTTGTTGAGAGGAGAAGCATAAATATCTGCCTGCGACAAAACAGACACAACTTGTTAGCAACATTTCCTGACAGGCTCCACCCGGAAGCAGCTCCAGGAGGATTCTTTCCTACACAGCTTTAATGGGGAATCCCCTACCAAATATGGCCCTGAGAGTCTGTGTAGTACTGATTGTGCATTACAGCGAGCTGGATGATATAAAAACAGCCTGGCAGACAGAAGCACACTTGTTAGTTTCATTAATTAAAATCAGGCATGCATCATTTGCCAAGAGGAGAATGTATTTTTTTTATGTGGCAGCCATCTTTTAGAAGGCAATTTGGCCTCAGGGGCTAAGGCATGGGACTGGGAATCAGGAGCTCCTTGGAAAAAATGGTACGTGTTCATATAGTTCAGGGGTGGGCAAATAACGGCCCAGGGGCTGGATTCAGTTCCCCAGGGTTAGCCCCTGGTAGGCCGCTGCCACTATACTTACCTGCGCCTCCGCAGGTACAGGCAATTGCAGCTCCCGTTGGCTCCAGATTGCCGTTCCTGGCCAATGGAAGCTGCGGGAAACAGTGTTCCATTCCACATCACTTCACACAGCTCTCATTGGCTGGGGACGGTGATCTGAGGCCAATGGGAGCTGCAGTTGCCCATGCCTGCAGAGGTGCAGGTAAATATAGCAGCAGCAACCCACCAAGGGCTAACCAGGGTGAAATGCCACCATTTATTGCCCACCCCTGTTGTAGTTAAAGATTGTATCCTGATATAGATGCATGGAAAGGCCGAATAAAGGCTGCAAAGGCAACCTTGACTCTGGCATTTCCCAACTTTTGAGTGCTTGACCTTGCTACCCTCTAGGTGATTTCTTTGCTATTTTAGAAGCCTAACTGACCAAAAAAAATAGAAATTCTATTATGTGGTATTGATGGGTCTTCAGCAGAGTTGGAATCTTTAGATCCGCTGCATAGAACTCTGCCACCAATTGAACTAACAGAGTAACTGAGAGCAATAATAGGTCACTACCCTCTGTGTGGATCAGCCACTAGAAAGGCATGAGGTACGTGTGCTAGCCATGGGCTTCATGGCTATTTGCTGGAAGCAGGTGGATCTTGAGACTCATGAATGTTGGGTTCCATTCTAGGTTCTGTAGGTGAGTGTGGGCTCTAGTGGGCTGTCACAGGGTTCACTCAGAGGATTAGCTCACCACTCCTCTTGAAGTTTCTCCACCCCCTTGTCCCAATCTCTCCCTTAGCAGCCTCTCTCACACTTCCCACACTGCAACGTTTCCTCTTTGGCCTTCTGGCCAAGTTTCACCCTTTTGGGAGGATCCAAGTCTCTCTAAACATGCCATCTCAGGCAACCGTCAAAGGCCATTGCCCTATCTGTGCCACACCCCCAATGGCTGGTGGGGAACACAGGCAGTGTTCCCTATGAGCGATACACTTGTGTGGCTGCTCAGGAGAAATTTAAATAGCACTCAGCTGATTAGTAGAGCAAGGTCCCACAGCAAGGTTTTGTGTTTCTTCTGGTGGTGCACATTCACACATGCCTTGGTGCATATAAAATTATTCCACACATGGATGGAAAAGATTAGAGGGTATTCCAGTTTAGGCTATTTTCTCCCTACTCCTTTCTCTCAAGTCATTGCTGGCTCTCTCCCCCTGCAGCCTTCACTGAGCTGCAGGTGCTACACATGCTGTGGGTAGCTACACAGCATAGAGACTGGCCTCTACAGCACTACTATATCCCCCACCCACATATAAACAGGGGTGAAGAACGAGCAGGACCTAGGTTCCATCCCCATAACGTTCTGTCCAGCATAGCTGTGCTGGGGTGCAGGCCAGTGGTGGGGACCACAAACAGTACCAGGTACAGGCTTGGTGAAATGTTCTTCCTGCTGCAGCAAGAAGGAAAACTCAAGAGGCAGAGGGTGTCTCAGTCTACCTCATGATCTGGCCCTTAGAAAATGGAACAATGCTCTGTCCCTTCAGTAGGGCTTGTGGATAGGCCATGACTGTCTTTGCTCCCTCAAATAATTCATGGATTACCTTTAACATCAGCTACTGACTGTAGTTATTATATAGTGACCCATTTGTTCTTTGGCATGGGAACCCTATGTCTCTGTTTCTACTCCTGTTCCTGTACCGTAAAATCGCGAGTATAATGCGCACTTTTTTCCCATTTTTTTTTAGTGTCAAAGTCGGGGTGCGCATTATCCATAGGAGGGTTTTTTTTTAAGTTTTCATTTGGCAGTTCCGTGGCAGTTAATTAATCGCTGGACATCAGAGGTTAAGTTGATTTTTATTAGCATCGACAAGCAACTATATACACAGTTTCAAAAAGGTAAGTTAAACAAATGAAATCAACACTGCAGTGCAAACAAGCAAATATGTTAATTAATCTTCTACTCATTTTCGAAGCCCTCGAATTCGCTTTTGTTAGAATCTTCCTCAAACAGACGAGCAATATCTTCTGGGATATAGCCCTCGATATCTTCATCCAGGTAATACAAATTATTGTCATCTTCACATACCGGTAATTCGCCCTCGGCCGATTCATCGTCACTCGGATCCATCCACAGTGCATCATCCTTGCTGCCATCCATAGCATTAGAGATGCTGCATTTCAGAAACCCCTTCCTTATCATAGCGGGATCAAGTTCAAGCCAGACATCCGCTATCCACTGGGTAACATCTTGCAGCGTCGGTATTCGCATACGTCCACCTGCAGTAAATGTATGTTCACCTTCCAACAACCAGGTGTTCCATTTCCTGCATAGTGCATCTTTCATTGACTTGTTAACTGTCACGTCAAGCAGCTGCAACATTATGGTCATTCCACCAGGAATAATTGCCAAGTCTGTTTTGTCCTGCTGAATCCTTTTCTTGACGGATGGCATACGATGACACTGAAATGCATCCAAAACTATTAGAGACCGCTTTCTCATAAATCCACCTAGCCGCTTCACCAAAACCGTCTGTAGCCAATCAGGCATTAAAGCTTTGTCAATCCAGCCTTTAGGGTGAACACACACATGAACGGTGTTCGGGAATATAACATTCTTTGGCATTGTTTTGCGCTTGAACACAATATAAGGAGGCAGCTTCGTTCCATCGGCCATGCAAGCAAGCATCACGGTAAACCTAGATTTTTCATGGCCTGTGGTAGCAATGGAGACGGTCTTGGCATCTTTCACTTCAAGCGTTCTGTCATAGGGATTATCGAAATTTAATGGTGTCTGATCTGCGTTACCAATTAATGAAAGGTCGTAGCAGTGCTGCTTGCGTAGTTTTATGATAAACTTTTGGAACTGTAGTAACTTGGTGTCTGAGTCCACGGGTAGCTTCTGTGCGATGGTTGTTCGGTGTCGGACCGATAGGCCACGGCGATTCATGAACCGATCGCCCCAGCCATACGAAGCTTTAAACCTGGTTGTGTTAGTGCATGTTTTGGCAATGGTCAAAGCCTTCATTCTAACCTCCACAATGCTAACACCACCGCCTTGCTGCCTACACTCAGCAATCCATTCAACCAGCTTGGCCTCCAACTCAGGATATGAAGTGCTTTTACCTCACTCAGCCATCTTCATACGAGGCAGCGCTTGCAGGCGCTCTTTCTGCCGTCTCCAAAGCCGAATGTTAGACTCTGCTATGTCATCAAATTCACGGCTGGCAGCTCTGTTGCCATGAGCCTAAGCATAGCTAACAACTTTAAGTTTTTCAGCGGTCATGTAAGATCGCCAACAACTCATGGCATCCCAAAGAGAGCATGGAAACGCCGCGCATTATATACTCGTGCGCTCATGCGTGATTACCCGGCAATACAAAAAGGCAAGACAAAATACGGCAAAGTCGGGGTGCGCATTATAGATAAGAGTTCAGTTTATTCCAGGATTCTGACGTTTAAAAGGTAGGTGCGCATTATGCATTGGTGCACATTACACTCACGATTTTATGGTATTCCCTCCAGCAGGGCCCACCAATCCATGCACGCCCCCGTCTGGGGACAGCAGCAGTCCTCAGTCTCACACCTGGCACCATGGCCAGCTGCAGCCAAAGTCTAGTCCCTCACCTCACGGGCAAACTACAGTCTGAATAGGCCATGCTTCAGTGTGGCAAGGTGCAGTGCAAGGCGGGAGGGACGGGGAGACCCGAACCTGCTCACTACTCAGGATCCCAACCCAGAGACCCTGTGGCAGCAGCTTTGTCCTGCCCCTCCTTCACTCCCCCTTAACTGCTCATGCTCCCTGGGCCACTTACCCATGCCCTGCACCTTCTTGGCCCTTTTATCAAGACCACAGCCAGACTGGAGCTTGCTTCTTTCTTTCTCTCTCTTTCTTTCTTCTCTTGAGTCTTACCAACACTGCTCCACTTAAGATGCTTCTTCCCTGGGAGCCAGACCTGCATCCTCGCTGGTCTGGACCTAATTGCCCACAGCCTTATAAACAGGGCTTCCCCAACAAGCTGCCGTCTGATTGGCTTCCTATGAGCCTTTTCTTGATTGGCTGGTTCTCTGTTCTTCTGACCTGCTCTTAACCTCTCCTTACAGACTTAAACAAGGATTTCAGCCCCAACTCAACAAAACACTTGAGCATGTGCTTAACTTTAAGCACATACTTTTGTGGCAGGGTCTACTCTCCTTGATAGGTTGATCCAAACCCTTACAGACAAGTATCACTCTAGTGCACAAAACAAGGACTGAAGTGTTAGTCCAAAGCCGAGTACATCAGTGAACGCATAACAAATTCAAGGTATCTGAAAGGAACTTGAATTCCATCAAACTGACTCAACTGCTTCTTGAGCCTCAGCAACGTAGTCCTAGATTAAGAAACCTCCTTTCCTTTGAGCAATGGCCCATCTTTACAAGCAGTACAGACACAAAGACCACATGCTCAGGATCCTCCCTAGACCCCAGCCTGTCCTCCAGCCCTCAGGTTGCCAACTTTGTTTGGATGAATTCCTGGAGGTTTCACCACATGACATTATCTTTAGTTAAAGATTTATCATTAATTCCTGGAGAATCCATGAGAATCCTGGAGGGCTGGCAACCCTATCCAGCTCTGATCTCAGATTCTCAGCCTGCAGCAGCCACATGTGCTCTGCCCTGCTACCTGTAAAGTCCTTTCTCCAGTGGCAACCCCATCTCCAGTCAACAGAGAGCTGCCAGCAGAGGGTACGGCCTGTCTTTCTTACTAGCATCTTTGCCAGTCAGGACTTTGTGGGGAAGGGGGGAGAGGAAAGTTAGGAGGCCAGGACTTACCTACATAGTACTGTTGTTCTGTAGAATGGAAGCCCCAAGATTAAACCCCATGGACTTCAATAAGACCTGAGCACATGTTTAATGTCAGCCTGGTTCACCTATCCCGTACATTGGCTAATCCAGGAATTTAGCAGGGCAACATCGAAAAGGATGCAAGAGAGACATTCACTGGAAATTGGACAGGTCTATAAGCAGAAATGTGGGATTTTCCCATGTACAGGGAATGCTAACTGCCAAGTAGCTCAACCTGGAGTCTAGCCTGGTGATCTCATTGAAGAATAATTTAGTGAGTCCTTTCAATAGAAATCAGAGAGGATGAGCAATCTGCAAGGGGACCAAAGCCTAATTGCAAACCTATAATAGAGTCATCACAGGTGTGTGCAGTTTGTGTGTGTGCAGGGGGGAGTTTGTTCACAATAACCTTTTATGTGGAGATATTAAAAAGAAATCCACAGATCTGAGGTCACCAGACCTACTGTTTGGAGATCTTCCATTTAATTGCTCTCTGCTTGACATCAGAAAGCCTGACAGTCCATTTTATTGAGATGTAATATAACTACAAAAAATTGTTTGAAAACAGAAAACAAAAGCTGGCTTCTCGTTTCCATATTATTTTTCTCCATTTTGTTTAACTCTTAGAAGCTGTTTGATTGTTTCTTTTAGTTTCCTTTTTGGCATACTGCACATTTACATAAACAGCTGCATAGAAATTACTAATCCCCTCTGTCTTCTCTTATTCTTTGTTAAGTTGTGTTGAGAAAATAAATATGAATGGCACAGATGTCCCATTTTTCTCTCAGCAGAAAATAGTTTATGACATGCTGCAAATGTTGCAGAAAAATTTCTTTATCATTAAAGAGATTACATATTCACATTGGCTAAAGAGGCTTTGGCAGGTTAAAAATCATTCTGGGAAGGGGGATTAAAATGTTTTACTAGTAGCACTTTAGTTTATTGAAACAAACATTTTAAAATTATTTTGTCACCATTTGTGTTGTAAATGCTGTTGAAGTGTCTAGGGTTACTAATCAGCACATACCTTACTTGCACCTCTCTCCAGATCCCCAAATAAAATAAGACTCAAGAAAAAACAAGAGATGAAAGATTTCAGTTCTGAACACTATTCTGTGTGTCATGATAAACAGAATCACAGTACAATTTAAACAGAAGCAATTATTAAAGAAAACAGTCACAATTACCAGCAGATGAACAAACCTGCACACTACTTCAGTTCCAGCTTTATCTCCTTCGTTTACCCAGGAATATGTACTCTACAGCAGTGTTTCTGAAAGTGTTCCGCAGAACCACTCTCAGAAACATTTTAACTGGCCACCCCAGTTTGTTTATTTACCGGCACCATGGCCACAGAGCCTCGTGGCTCCCATTGGCTCCATTTCATCCTTTGCAGCCAAGGGGAGCCATGGGAAGTGGTGGCCCAGCCTACGCCACTTCCCGCGGCGCCCCCTTGGCTGCAAAGAATGAAATGGAGCTAATGGGAGCCATGAGGCTAGGTGGCCGTGGCACTAGTAAATAAACAAACCGGGGTGGCCAGTTAATGTGTTTCTCAGAGTGATTCCGCAGAACACTTTCGGAAACACTGCTCTAGAGCACACAGAAGAAAAGTAGAGGCTGAAAAGTCGAGCTGACCAAAAAACCAGAAAACACCCTTTTTGCAAAATTTCAATTTTCTGTCAGGAAAAAAACAAAAAGGGCATATCTACACAGCAGGGCTAATCTCGAAATAAGCTACACAACTTGAGCTATACTAATTACATAGCTTAAGTCGAAATACCTTTTTTTGAATTTGGGCACATCTACACAGCACTTATTTTAAAATACTTCCTCCGATTTCCCTTACTCCTCATACAATGGGGTTTACAGAAGTCGGAGTAAGAAGCCCGTTATTTCAAATTTATTTTGAAAAAATGGGCTTGCTATGTAGATGTGCAATATGGTATTTAGGAATAACTGGCGTTATACCAAAATAACGCTGCTGTGTAGACATGCCCAAAGACAGCACCTCGGCTTTGGAGCAGACCACAATAGACCACTATCTATAATCGCTGGGTATGTGGGCCTAGTCCCACACCAGCAGTAAGTTTGGTAAAGCATAAAGGAAAGTTAATGGCTTTCATAAGAAAAGGGAAGCCCGGGCAAAGGTATCTTTAAAAAAAAAACATAAAAAGGGAGCAAACAACAAGGAGGCAGAATTGCTTCTGAAGCTAAGGATGATGTTGGCTCAAAGGGATATAAATTGGCCATGAGTACGTTTAGGCTGGAAATTAGAAGGAAGTTTCTAATTCTCAAGAGGAGTAAGTTCTGGAACAGCCTCCAAATAGGAGAAATGAAGGCAAATGACCTAGCTACTTTTAAGTTGGAATTTTATATGTTTGTGAATGGGATTATGAGACAGGGTTTTCTGAGGCACTAGGGGACTAGACTTGATGACCCAAGAGGTCCCTTCCAGCTCTGTGTTCTCATTATAAACTCTTCTGCTAATCAGGCTGTGAGTGTACTGTTAGGAGAATGTGAAGTTAGCCATTCAAAATCATAATGATGTACACAAAGTTCATGTGTCTTTTAAAATAAATCTTTGGAAAGAATGTATGTATTTATTATAAAGGAAGGTTAAGTAGCAAAAGGCAAGATCAAAAGTGGTCTGAGGACTTGAGTGTTGGATTGGTACTCGTGTGAGTTGGGTTCTAGTCTTTGTTCTGCCACTAAGGTGAATCACTTCCCTTGCTCTGTACCTCAGTTTCCCCATCTGTAATTGATTACTAGCATGTCCTGTTGGAGTTTTATAATGAAATACACTCTTGCTTCATTTCCACAGAGCTGTATCTGCCCTCCCTTGCATGGGGTACAGCTAGTAAATATCTCGAGAAGCATGGGCATCCAGTTATGTCTCTGAAAAGAGAGAATACACAAAGCCCTGAAGCATATATCTCCACAAGAAGGAGAAAGAAAGCAGATTCAATACATTCCATGTACTAATATAGAAACTCACTTGGGCAATGGGGCTGCTTTTTGAAGTCAAAAGCACTGTCAATACTGAAATAGCTCAGCTTTCTATCAAACAACATTTTTATTGAAAATTCCACTTATGTTTCCACTTTCCCAAGTGATATTACACAGGAAATGTCAGTAGCTATACTAGTCTTTGAAAGACTAGCTGGATAAAATAGGTGAGAGGATACATTTTACTGGACCGACTTTTTAAAATGTATTCTAGCTTTTATGTCAAGCCAGTAAAAAGGTAGCATACTTGCCTATATTGCCTTTTAATCATGATCACTCTTTTTGAGATGCTGGTTTCTTCCTCCCCCTTTTCTGACCACCTGTGATTTGATGTGGCCATGTTAAATTGCACCATAGAGATTGTGATGAATGAGCAGGACATCAACTTCTGTCTTCATTTAACATGGTTAAAAGTAGTATTCACTAAGGTAAGGCTGGAATTAAAGCCTATTTGGGGCTCTGATATCCTGCCGGCCTTTGGGTAATTTGAAATTAAAAACTTGAAGTTATTTTTCATAAGCTAGAACAATAGCTCTTAGATCTGTTGGCACATGCTACTGACAGGGTGCTGGCAGCAGGCAACTTACAAGAGGGCTTGCCAATGCCTTCATGCATACTTCTAAGAATAACTCAGTGTCCAAGAATTTGGCCTGTTATATTACAGGCCAGGGCCAGCCGACAGCTGTTTTGAATTACATTAGACTGAATGATATTAGCTTTATTGTAGTTGGACTGACAGTGTGCTCTCTCTTAATCGTCTTAATGTTCCGATTTGCCATTCTGCCAGCAGTTGCATGGCATTATTTAACACTCAAGTTTTAGTCACACGTGACAGATTGGTTGGAACGTCTGAACACATGGAACATGATCAAAGTAAAGGAGTATCCACTTAAGCCTCTTTGTAAGGGACAGCCTCTAGTGTCTAGGGCTAGGGGTTTTTGTTGCACAGCAGAAAAGACTCTCTTAGATCTATTTTAAATTTTCATACAAGACAGACATTTCATTCTATGCTTTACAAGCGTGATCATATCCTACTTTGCTTTCTCTTTGAGTTCTGGGGAATTTCACAAAGCATCAGTCATGAATCTCTTAACTGTTGCATACAATAAGTAGTTTATAGACACCATCAAAATTCATGTACCGTATCTTCAGTCCATTGAAGTACACAGCAAAACTGCCAGTGCCTTCATTAGGGTAAGGGTTTGGCTCTTAGAATTTTGAATGATCTTTTGGCATTAGAAATTTCCTATTTCTTTACAGAAAGTGGTGGTTACTCCATCTCTTGATGTCTTCCACTGAAGACCAGATGCTTTTCCAGAATGTCTCAGAGGCGTAGCCATGTTAGTCTGTAACTTTAAAAACAACGAATAGTCCTATGGCACCTTAGGCTATGTCTACACTACCAGGTTATTTCGAAATAACAACTCTCAAAATAACTACTTCAAAACAAGCAGGAGTTATTATTTCAAAATAACAAGCCCATTATTTTGAAATAACAGGCTTGGTAGTATGGACATTTGCCTTGTTATTTCAAAATAAGGGGAGTAATTTCAAATTAACTCCCCAGTGTAGACATGCCCTATGAGACTAACAAAAATATATAGAATCATGAGCTTTCGTGGGTAAGACCTAGTTCATCAGATGAGTTGGAGTGGAACTAACAGAAACCTAGATATATATATGAGCAAAAAGATCCATGTTAATGAGGCTAATTAAGTGGGCTGTATGGCTTTGGTCCACAACTCACTACTGCACCATACAGGAGGCTGGTAATATGCAAGGGGGTCATATTAGATGATCTAACCATGTATTACAGCCTTAAAGTTTGCAAAGCTATGCAAAACTGCATGTGGCACATTGAAGGGTGTGTCCACACAGCACCCTAAACTCAAAATAAGATACACAATTTGCGTGGCACAAATTGCATATCTTATTTTGATTTTATTTCGAAATAGCTTATTTTGAAATTTGGTGCATCTGCCCAATGCCAAATTTCAAAATAACACACTATTTCAAGTCATCCCTTAACCCTCGTGGAACAAGGGTTACAGGGATGCCGAAATAGCGCACCTGTTATTTCAAAAAACATTTCAAAATAACGGGCGGCTTGTTAGGATGCGGGGTAGCTATTTCAGGATACCTCTTAGGACTGAGAGAATTCAGCATCGTGTATATGAGCACAAGGAGGCACCTCTGGAGTTTTCTTCTTTCCCACTACTCATTGAGCTA
This sequence comes from Pelochelys cantorii, assembly GCA_032595735.1. Taxonomy (NCBI): domain Eukaryota; kingdom Metazoa; phylum Chordata; order Testudines; family Trionychidae; genus Pelochelys; species Pelochelys cantorii. The sequence continues at coordinate 249,967,079 of CM064326.1, read as the reverse complement.
GCTGACAGACGACCCTGTAGCGAAAGTAAGATCCTCTGAGAGGCTTGGTACCTATGATTCCTGATCCACCTGGTGCTGGCCAAATTGAACTCATGGAAAACACTAGGTTAAGGTGGGAAAAATGTTTCCCCCGCTTAGGCCTTAGTCTGTTAGAGTCAGTGTGGACATTAGGGTTTGACACTTTCGTTTTCCCTTTTCCTTCCTTCCCTCCTTCTACTCACAGGGGTGGGGCGCTGTTATCTAGTCCCCTTGGTGGTAAGTCCTCACAAAGAGATGGGACAGGAAGAGTCCACTGAGAGTGATCCTCACAGGTGACCTGAGCCATTCCTAGGCTATCTGGGGGGAACTTTCCGACGCCTGCCCCTTAGAGTCTCAGTGCTGATTGGCTGAGCTGGTGACTTAAGCTCTACCCTTTCTAGTCCATCAGTTTACCTGACAGCTTAAGGAGTTTAAGAAACTATGGATCTCCTTATACGAGAGCAACAGAGTGGGGGTCCTCAGGAACCCCTCCTTGTCTTTGAGTCCTGATGGACTTTTAGCAGGGCTAGGTGCTTGGTAGACAATCAACTGCTTTACATGTGCTCTTTGCTTTTAAATTAGATCCCATAGGTAGCCTGGGCCCAGAATCCCTTAAAGGGCCCAGCAATCCTATGATATTTCTGCCCTGACATGGATTACATGAGCTATTTAGCTAGGATTTTCGCTTGGTGCCCATCTCAATGGTACGTGAAAGTCAGGTATCTGAGGGAGCCAATCTCTCTTCCCCCTTTAACAATAGTCTGACTCTTTTGTTTTATTTCAATCTGAAGATGCATGAGTGTGGGTGAGCAGGGGCTTGCTTACACTAGAAAGTTTGTATTTCTGGAGCGCCATTATAGTTGAAAAAGCTACAATCTCCCTTGTAGGGACACAGTCATAGCAGTGTAAAGTTGCTTTATACTAGGATAAGCCAGGGGAATAAGCTTTATCGGTGTAAGGCACTTCTCTGAAGCTAGAACTGTGGACACACTAAAAGTTGTGCTGGGACAACTGTTTAGGTAGAAATACAGAAAGAAATGCATTCCTACCCAGAGCAGTTCCATAATGACAAAAAACTGTATGTAGCCCAGGCCTGAAAGTGTCAGGAAACCCCAGAATTACTGTTACTTGTACAACCTCTGCCCAGTGCTGCTGTGCAAGTGACCATGATCCCAAGCAAAAGAGACAGTGACAAGTCATCACGCGCAGGATATACACATTGTCCAGGTGCTCCCACCCCCTTCGAAAGCTCTGCAGTCCTGGAGTCAGATGATATTCCAAGCCGACCACAATGTCCCAGTCCCCGGCGCGGGGGGGGGGGGGAGGACTCATTTGCACAACACGTGCACTTTCCCCGGTGATCCTGACCTGACTCCCTTCCTCACAGTATGTCAACTTCCGGATCAGGACCACAACATCCCAGGAGAAAGCCCAGGCCATTCGGTGCAGCACAGCTCTGCTCCGACTTACCAGCACTCTCCCTGAATTGGACTTCTGGTAAGTGACCTCTGACCCCCGGCTTTCTGACTTTAAGTGTAGGTGGGCCGGGCTACAGGAGCTGCTGCTGCAGGGACTGTGGGTTAGGAGTGTTCCCCAGGGGGGAGGCAGAGTCAGAGCAGGGAATGAGATAGGCTTGAGTCAAGTTCTTCTTTTCCTGGTTCATTGATAAAGCCTGGGCTTCCAAAGGGGACCATTTGCCAGCTCCTGCTCCAGCCAGCTGTGTGCCTGGCCTTGGATCCCTGCTTGTCATCCTTGAAGTGGCTGGAGGAGCAATTCGGCCTTGGGAGAGCCCTGCCCCTCATGCCTTTGCTTCAGGGTCCCTTGAGGGCAGAGAAAATTCAGAGTCTAGCTCTTGGTCCTCTCCCCCCGTGGCTCCAGCAGAGAGAGAGGCTCCTAGCCCCAGGGGCACTGGGAGCTGGCAGTAGAATGCTGATGGAGCCACCACTCCTCTGTCCTCCATTTGAACTCAGCACATCTCCGCAAGGTGGGAAATCTCAGGGCTCGAATGAGTCTGTTCATCAGTGACACAGCCAAGAACACCAGCCAGCACACTAGTCAGGGTGTTTACCCACTTTACCAGCTGCTGCTGCTATGCCAGAGAGGTAAGGAAAGCTAGCTGGGGAATGGGACCCAGTAGAAGACTGAGACCAGCAGAAGCTGGGCAATGCGACCCCTGAAGAAAGCAGCCTCCTCATATGTGAGTATGACCCCAACCGGGTAATGGGGTCCCTGCCAAACCCTGCCACTCCTCTGAGATTGATCCCAGCTGGAGGATGAGTCTTTCCTCCTCAGTTTAGGATCTGATTCCCCCCACCCACCCAGCCAGAATACTCCCATCTGGAGGGAGCCAGGGATGCAGTGAGAGCCCCTCCCAGTGCTACCAAATCACAATGGGAAACCTGGCTGCATCTCTCTGTCTGCCCCAGGGTTGACTGTACATGATGCCGAAGGCCTGTGGCACTGGGATTGGCAAGACAGCGGGCTACAGGAACACAGCCAGGATGGAGGAGGTAAAAATTTTCTGCCAGGGAATCTCCTACTCTGTGTCACCAGAGCCACCATTTAGAGTTGCCCCTATCACTGGCAGCTTCCTGGGGCTGAGGACAGACTGGGCCACGGCAAACTGGCAAGACGGGGCTGAGACACATGATCTGGGAGGGGGAAACAGGTTTGCTGCAGCCCAGGCTGGACCTGCTCTGGGCAGAATTGGAGGAGTCAGTCAGCGAGGGCGGTCAGTCAGCTCTATTCACTAGGGTTACCATTTCACAGCTTCACTGTTAGTCACTTGGGGGGAAGGCTCAACCTCCCTCATCCCACGTTACTGCTGCTAGAAAACCTCCCACCCCTGCAGCTGCAGCTCCCTCCTTGCCCTAGCTGGGTGGAGTGGGCGGGGAAGGAGAGATTCTGAGAACTTGAGCAGCATCTCCAGGTGGATTTGGAGGTGGCACAATGTCAGAGATAGGCTGAGGGAATGGAGAACTGAGCTCACCCTACAATGGAAAGCGGGATCTTTAGCACTAGAAGTCACTAAAGAGGAAGACAAGAGTGCCTTCCCAGGGGTCATGAGAGTAAAATCTGTCCCTGAGCCTGAGTTGGGGATACACAGACCTTGAAATCCTAGGTGCTAGCTAGGTTCTAGGTGGAAATGCTGCTGGTTCCTGTTCCCATTAATCACCCCTGATTCCTAGGCACATCCAAGTCTCTGATGTCCTTGTTCTCTCACAGGAAGATTTCACAAAGGCATGGCAATGTACCAGCTCCATTCCAGCCCCGCCCTTTGCCAGAGGTCTGAAGCGACAGCACTGAAGAGGCTGTGCTCCTTAGGGGGCCTGTGATGAGGTGTACAACCCCACACTGGGCCGGGGGGGGGGGTAGGATAGCAGTCCTGGGCCACTGGGCTCCCATCCCATTGCCACTGCAGAACCTGCTGCAGCTGGAAGAAGAGCATGGTGAAGCAGAAACCAGCCAGCAGCACAGAAAGGGTTAAGGAGAGCCTTTGGGCCCAGATAGCCCTGCCCTGTTATACCATAGCCAATGCCAAACCTGGAGGGGAGAGACAAAGGAGAATGCCGACTCATTTTGGGGCTGTCTGATGAAGAGAGAAGGAAGGATCACTTGAGGGAAGGATCACTAGCCTGCAAGCCAAGGCAGCCACCAGGAACCCAGCACTGTCACTAGGTCAAAGCAGATGGAGAAAGACTCCTCTGGATCTTAGAGGAACCCAGGTGAGAGGACAGAAACCTTGGATGGGGGGGGGAGTTCTGACCCCACAAACTTACAGCAGTTCCCCCTGGGACCTGGGCAGGATATTCCAAGAAGTGGCCACCCAGGAGCAGCAGCAGCAAGTTCAGGGGTCAGCAGGGCAACAATGAGAACAGCTGCAAGGTCTTGTCCAGCAAACAGTGCCTGCACTGACCAGGGAATAGGGTGACCAAGTGTCCACTTCTGGACAGGAACACCCAGTCCAAAAGGAACCCTGGGCTCTCTGGTCAGCACTACTGGCCAGGCCATCAAATGTCTGGTTTGCGATGACACCTGGGACTGGCAGTCTCTATGCTGGTCACTGCGCGGCCTGTAGGGAAACAGCCATGCTAGCATGTCTGGCTCCTAGCACTGGGGGCTGCTGGGGGAGAGGTAGTCTTTGTGCTGCCCTGCCTTTCCTCTCCTCCCAGCACTGATCCCTCTTGGTTGGGTCAGAGCAGGGAAGGAACTATTCCCAGGAAGTATGGTGAGGAGCAGCAGTGGAGTAATCCAGCCTTCTGGGGACACTAGCCCCTGGTCCTTCCCCTTCAGCCCCCTCTCCTTTGCAGCTGCAGTTCCTCCAGCACCTGGGAGGTGTGGTGACCGTGCCACAAGCCCAATGCTCTGGGTAGCATGGTCATGGGGCAGGGAAAAGAGGAAATCCAGGAGACAGTGAAGGGGCCAGGAGCAGAGGGATTCTGAGGGGGCAGGGAACAGGGATGGTTGGATAGGAGGCAGGGGACCCTAGGGGGGGGTCAGAGGGTGGTGAGCAGGTAAGATGGCTAGGAGCTGGAATTCCCTGTTGTGCTGGTCAGGGGGCAGGGAACAGGGGGTTTGGATAGGAAGTGGTTTCCCATGGGTGGTGGTCAGGGAGCAGGAAACATATGGGGTTGGATAGGGGGCAGAGGTCCAGAGGCAGGGAGCAGAGGGGGGATAGTCAGGGGGCATTGAGCAGCTTGGAGTTAAATAGGGTGTTGGCATCCTGGGGGAGGGCAGTCAGGGGGTTGAAGAGCAGGGGTGGTTGGATGGAGAGCTGGATCACCATCCACCCCTGCTCGCCAGACTTCCTGGGAGTAGTTCCTTCCCTGCCCTGACCCAGCCAATGGGAGCTGCGTCTGTGGGGGGGGGAGGGGGGGCGCGGCAGGACAGCACATGGATTCTCCCCCAGCAGCCTCTAACACTAGGAGATGGAGCCAGTTCAGCTGCTTCCCCACAGACTGCACGGTGGCCAGCAGGGATCCTTCGGCACTGCAAAATGGACATCCAACAACTTGGTCAGCAGTGCTGACTACACCCTCCAGGATTCCTTTTGGACCAGGCAGGCCCACTGATGGGGAGGGGAAAGGGCAATTACCCAGGGCTCCGGGCAATTTGAAGGGGTCCAGAAGCTCTGGCTGCTGCTTTTTGGTAGCTCTGCCTGCTCTGGAAAAGCAAAAGTGTCTTTTCATTCAAAGACATTTTTTATATGCCCCATGCAGTTCGGGGGTAGGGTTAGGCTTATGCTCAAATATATTTGTTAGTCTTCAAGGTGCCACCGGACTTCTCGTTTTTGAAATAAGAGATGCTGCGACAGCTTTTCCCAAGCAGGCAGGTTGTGTCCCCCCAACATGATAAGCACTTCTTGAAAACACAATATACAAGTGTGACATAGTGGGGGGCTGTCCACTCTTGTGGCCCTGGATCCTGTCTGGTTTGGCAGTCACTGGTTGCTGTGTTGTGCTGTATGTGACCCCTACTGCCCTATGCTGTCTGCAGAGTCCGTGCATGTCTGTGTGCACTGCCCAGTGGGGTGTGATCCCTGAGGACAGGCACGTAGGCCATGGCCTAGCAACTTCACACCTGGCCAGGGGAAGGAGTTTGAACAAAGGAAGGGGTATGCCTACCTGGGGGGGATGAGTGTTCTGTGGTTTGGAGAAGGGGCAGTCTGAGCATGGGAAAGCATGGAGGAAGCAGACTAAAATCAGTATAGGGGGTTCAGGGGCCTGTGAACCCCTCCCCCCCAAGGGAACTAGGGCTGTTGGCCTATACTCCTATGCCTATATCGAGCCTATGCTGTGCTGTATCTTGGAGAAGCAATAAACCTATTTTTATTCTACTGGCTGGCGGAGAGTCACATCTGGCTGTGGACAGAGGTGCACGGTCGGTGGTCCCCGACACGCCGTCACAACAAGTAAAATTGTTAATCAGTTTGCATTAAAAATAACTAAAAATGGGTCCTTTTCGGACAAAAATGGTCTGATAGAGGGTGCTACATTTCTGAATGTAATTAACAAGAAAACAAAAGAGACCTTAAAATATCTCCTAGAGTTAAAATGTACTTGAATGCTGGGGCCTGGGCTACATGTCAATAATTTATTTAGGATTTATGCCTTTTCTCCTTCTCCCTGTGTACCTTATTCTTTGGAACTAAAAGTTTCTATGTCAGCACATGTAATGTTCTACAGCCATTAACTTTATGAAAAACTGTCCTCTTTACAAATGGCTGCCATCTTTCATTGTTGTTAATGAGACTGAAGCCTCAGTAGTCTCCAGTTAGAGGTCATTTTGAAAAGACCATTTCTTTCTCACTGCTCTTGGAAGAAATCCAATGACATAATGGAGGAGGGGAGAAGAATCTAGTGTGTTTTTAAAAATCAGTTTCATCTAATCTGGGACTTGGGCACTAATCATAATCATATGGCTACTGATGGCATCACTGCAGTCAGTTCCTTTAATTGTGCATTCCCATATTTTAACTTGTTTGGATTTCCTTCAAGTTTAACTTTAATTCTGAACTTCCTAGGTCCATATCTGCTCTGCTTTCAGATAGCTACAAGATTCCTGTAATGTATTTTATCCTAAATTAAAATGCTCTGAAGCGTAACTCCATATTACTGTCGTGTGTGTCTGGGAATATATAAGCCAAATTCTGGCATAATTGACTCAAATGGGTACATGAATATTTTGCAGCAGCAGAGTTATTGTGCACTCATTTTGGCTGAGTCCACAGATAGCCATCTCGTGCAATCTATTCCTAATCAGAGCAGAAATCTTCTGTGCTGGGCTATTTGCGGAGGCTACTGCCAGCCAGATCAGGGATCATATAAACAAACATGCAAACCATTGCTTCCAGTCTGGCAATGACACTATATTCCTTAAAGTCTCTCCATGGCTGCAGTCACAGAGTGTCTTCTCAATTATACTTTGATAGGGCAGCCAACTTCAGCCCTCTCTCCAATTGCTTACCATAGGCTTACAGGAATTTAGCTATGAGGAACAGCAACTGCAAAAAAACATGGTTGTCTTGAAAACTTTGGCAGCCCCCAGCAAGTCTGTTCTTGGAGAGAGGAACATCTTCATCTCTTCTCTCACAGACCTTCTCAATCTATCATCTCCTTGCCCTCCCTGATAAACTTGCTCAGATAGCAACAGATCCCACAACTTTGACACTCTTGCATAAACTGGAGGCCCCAGGGACTCTGGATTTTATAAGTCTCAAAACCCTGTTGTGTATCAAACATCTTTAAAAGGCCAAAGAACAATCAGTAGACCCCCCTAATATTGACCCCTCCTCCCCCCAAAAAAAACCTGAGCAACAGAAGCAGGATGCTCAGAGACCATGGTGTTGACCTTATCAGAAATTATTTACACAACTTTAGTGATGCTAATCAAACACCCACAAGGAATAAACAGATCACAGCTGGCTCATCAACTCAAACTCCTTATTAGGTACTACTAGTGGCATCAGACATTTTAGCTCTATCCTTGAATCACCTCATATAAATATCCAGTGGAGAAAGAAGACTATAAATTTGTGAGACACATTTAGTATGCCGTGTCCAAAATAGATTCCTCAAGTTTCACCCAATGTCTGTTGTCCAGAGATAACAATAGCAGCACATACCTTGCATGAATTTTCTCCCCAACTGTCCCCTTTTTCCTTCTATCAATGTCTAATTTACCATTTGACTTCTATGACTACACACACAATAATTAACATTGTATTTATTCTATTATTCCACATTCATTTGGGGATTCCCTGTAACTCAGTGTGTGGAGATTGCAAGAGATTAATAAGGAAGAGAGATAAGTACCTAAGCCCCCATGATTTGAGAGGTGAATAGTAAACCCCTTAATCTTTTTGACCATCTCACACAGACTTGTCCATTACAGTAACCATACTGAATCATTTGCATTCTAAGAGCACCAGGCTTCCTAAAGGAGCTTATTTTTAATCAGTGTTAATCTATTATGGTCTATAGGGCATGCTCAGTTTAAAAAAAAAGGGAGGGAATGAGGGGTAAATCTTCAAAATGAAGTTCAAAATCTGTTAGCCATTATACAGATTTTGTGGGTGTACCTCCTGCACACTATTTTGAAAACTTGCCCCTTAGGCCTTTGAGCCAGCTGAGGAAGTTTCCTAATCTGATGCATCATTGGAAATAATGTAGTGGACTCTGCACTAATGTCACTGTTTGAAATTTAAAGATATCTGGCTTTCCATACAATAAAAAGGAAGCAATTTCAAGGAATGCTTGGAATGTATTCAGCAAGGAAATATACTTAATTATGTTGAAACAGAACCCTAACTTTATTATAGATGACTACTCTTGCTGATAGCATGAGACAAAGAAGGGACTTTAGGAAAGAATTGCAAAAGTATGTTCTAATAGCACAAATCTAAACAAGGGTAAGGAAAAGAGGTGCTAAAATTACTATAGTTAAGTCACATTAATCTTTTCATTAGTAAATAAAAAAATCATAACTTTCCTTCTTAAGTTATTATGTTGATGGGGCATCTTTGATCTGAAGAAAACAGCAATGATCCCAATGGGAAGCCAGAAGTGTTTTTGATTATTATCTTTAAAGTCTAAAATTCCTTAGGTGAAATTCAGTATGAAATGCATCCATGCAGTGATGAAGGTGAGTGAATATGTCAACATCTGTGCTTTATTAAAGCTGAACTATTTTTACTAGGCACTGAACCAAAGAGACCAAATTCCCTGATAAAACCAGAAACTCCAGGAATGGATCTTAGAAGGCATTTCTTGCTGTCTTCTGACTGCAAAAATGTAACTTAGTTTTTATTACACTGTGTCTGTGTTTATTACACTGTGTCTATGACACCATTAGTTTGCCCAACTACATATCACTGTGATCTAAACAGTCTTCTCCCAAAAATGCACAGGTCCCAATTTAAATGTCCTTCAGTCATCATCGGTACCAAATGGATCATCATGGATATGTTTTCTGTTGTTATGAGTTATGCCATGTGTAATAAAATACTTGAATTAGTTCCAGGTCCAGAAATAAAAATCAGAATTGTATTTGTCTGTGATTTAATCACCAATACCAGTTTCACAATTTTGGAGAAGGTAACATTTTGGAGGCATAGCATCAGAAAAATCTCAGGAATCTAGTTTCATTTTCTTCTATAAACACATATTTGTTTATTTTAAGGTAAGAAGGCACCCTTAGATACTGTAAAATGATTTTCTGCATAGCACAGGCCCTGGAATTTCACCCAGTTCCTCCTGTACTGAGCCCACAAATTTGTTTGACTAAAGCATGTCTTGCAGAAAAGTAACCAATATCAGTTTGAAGACAAGAAGGAGATGGAAAATCTACCATATGTACTAGGCATAGCGAGATATAGAAATCTGTCCACTGAGGTCAGTGGGCTTTCGATCAAGACCTAGGCCTGGTCTACACTACAGCTATGTAATAGTGTCTACACAGCATCGTCCACACAGCGGGAGGCTTCCCTTACTCCTCATGAGGAGCAGGTCTACTGGCGTGGATGGGAGCACCCACTGAGTTCAATTTGATGGTAAGACTGACCACAGCACTTCCACGTAGTGTAGACATGACCCTCGACATCCAACCTACAATCAGATTAACTTTTTCAAATACCAAAATTCTGGAACATATATGAATACCAGAACATATTCAGATCCGTAATTCATGGGGAGATACAACATTTAAAAGAAATTTTATACAAAACTTAATTAATTTCTCATTGTTTCATACACTCCAAAATGTTGGTTTTCATGAATTTATAGGACACTGGAAAATTATGTACAATGAATAATACAGAAACGTCTAAATCTGTTGTCAAAAAGTCCTCGCCATGAAATGTGAGGAAAAAAATGCTTTATAAAACACATGCTAATTAAATAGTGATAGAAATGTAGCCATGTTAGTCTGGTGTAGCTGAAACAAAAAACAGGACTACGTAGCACTTTAAAGACTAACAAGATGGTTTATTAGGTGATGAGCTTTCGTGGGCCAGACCCACTTCCTCAGATCAAATAGTGGAAGAAAATTGTCACAACCATATATACCAAAGGATACAATTAAAAAAAATGAACACATATGAAAAGGACAAATCAAATTTCAGAACAGAAGGGGGATGGGGGGGGGGAGGTGAATGTCTGTGAGCTAATGATATTAGAGGTGATAATTGGGGAAGCTATCTTTGTAATGGGTGAGATAATTAGAGTCTTTATTCAAACCTAGATGTAAAGTGTCGAATTTAAGCATGAATGACAGTTCAGAGGATTCTCTTTCAAGTGTAGTCTTAAAAGGCCATTGAAGCAGGATGCAGGTAATCACGTCGTTGAGACAATGTCCTTTCTGGTTGAAATGGCAAGAAACTGTTTTTTCTTTGTGATCCTGTCTAATATCTGTTTTGCGGGCATTGATCCTTTGGCAAAGTGTCTGAGATGTTTGTCCAATGTACATAGCAGACGGACACTTTCGGCACATGATAGCATAAATTATATTTCTGGATGCACAGGAATATGTGTTCTTGATCTTATAACTCACTTGGTTAGGTCCAATTATGGTATCAGCAGAGTGAATATGTGGACAAAGCTGGCAACAGGGTTTGTTGCAAGGGAAGGTACCAGGGTTGGTATTAGTGTGGTATGTCCTGTGGTTGTTGGTAAGAATCATCTTGAGGTTAGGTGGTTGTCTATAGGAGACAATGGGTCTGTCTCCCAGAGCCTCTTGGAGTTTAGTATCCTGTTCCAGTATAGGCTGTAGTTTATTGATAATGTGTTGGACAGGTTTGAGTTGGGGGTTGTAGGTGATGACAAGTGGTGTTCTATTGTTGGTTTTCTTGGGTCTGTCTTGAAGTAGATGGTTTCTAGGTATTTGTCTGGCTCTTTCAAATTGTTTTTTTATTTCTCCGGGTGGGTAGTTGAGGTTTAAAAATGCTTGGTAGAGATCCTGAAGTTTCTGGTCTCTGTCAGTGGGATTAGAGCAGATGCGGTTGTATCGAAGGGCTTGGCTATAGATGATGGATCGTATGGTGTGTTCTGGATGGGAGCTGGAAGCATGTAGGTAACTGTATGAGTCAGTGGGTTTTCTGTAGAGAGTGGTGTCTAATTTTCCATTGCTGATTTGTACTGTGGTGTCCAGGAAATGGATCTCTCATGTAGAATGGTCCAGGCTGAGATTGATGGTGGGGTGTAGGTTGTTAAAATCTCTGTGGAATGTCTCCAGTGTTTCTTAGCCATGCGTCCAGATCATAAAGATGTCATCGATGTAGCGTAAGTAGAGAAGGGGTAAAAGGGGACGGGAGCTGAGGAAACGTTGTTCTAGGTCAGCCATAAAGATATTAGCATACTGTGGGGCCATGCGTGTACCCATGGCTGTGCCACTGATCTGGAGGTATAAGTTGTTCTCAAACTGGAAATAATTGTGGGTGAGAACAAAGTTACATAGGTCTGCTATCAGATTGGCAGTGGTGTCCTCTGGGATAGTGTTTCTAATTGCTTGTAATCCGTCTTCATGTGGGATGTTGGTGTATAGAGCTTCTACATCCATGGTGGCAAGGATGGTGTTATCGGGGAGGTTATCGATGTTTTGTAGTTTCCTTAGGAAGTCAGTAGTATCTCGGAGATAGCTGGGGGTGTTGGTTGTGTAGGGTTTGAGAAGAGAGTCTACATAGCTGGATAAACCAGTAGTGAGCGTGCCGATACCAGAGATGATGGGACGTCCGGGGTGTCCGGGTTTATGGATTTTGGAAAGCAGATAGAACGAATACCTGGAAACCATCTACTTCAAGACAGACCCAAGAAAACCAACAATAGAACACCACTTGTCATCACCTACAACCCCCAACTCAAACCTGTCCAACACATTATCAATAAACTACAGCCTATACTGGAACAGGATACTAAACTCCAAGAGGCTCTGGGAGACAGACCCATTGTCTCCTATAGACAACCATCTAACCTCAAGATGATTCTTACCAACAACCACAGGACATACCACACTAATACCAACCCTGGTACCTTCCCTTGCAACAAACCCCGTTGCCAGCTTTGTCCACATATTCACTCTGCTGATACCATAATTGGACCTAACCAAGTGAGTTATAAGATCAAGAACACATATTCCTGTGCATCCAGAAATATAATTTATGCTATCATGTGCCGAAAGTGTCCGTCTGCTATGTACATTGGACAAACGTCTCAGACACTTTGCCAAAGGATCAATGCCCCCAAAACAGATATTAGACAGGATCACAAAGAAAAAACAGTTTCTTGCCATTTCAACCAGAAAGGACATTGTCTCAACGACGTGATTACCTGCATCCTGCTTCAATGGCCTTTTAAAACTACACTTGAAAGAGAATCCTCTGAACTGTCATTCATGCTTAAATTTGACACTTTACATCTAGGTTTGAATAAAGACTCTAATTATCTCACCCATTACAAAGATAGCTTCCCCAATTATCACCTCTAATATCATTAGCTCACAGACATTCACCTCCCCCCCCATCCCCTTTCTTTTCTGAAATTTGATTTGTCCTTTTCATATGTGTTCATTTTTTTTAATTGTATCCTTTGGTATATATGGTTGTGACAATTTTCTTCCACTATTTGATCTGAGGAAGTGGATCTGGCCCACAAAAGCTCATCACCTAATAAACCATCTTGTTAGTCTTTAAAGTGCTACATAGTCCTGTTTTTTGTTACATGCTAATTAAGTAATTTTAATTAATCTAGGATATTTCTTACTGCTCTTTAGAGCTGTGATCTTTAGCTAAAGTAGCAACTAGAGAGGTAATGTAAAATTGTTAGTTTTATTAGCCAAAAAAGAATTAAAAGTCATTTTACTTTCTATGTATCTTCTTATTGAAGTTGGCTAGATGATAACATTTAAAAGATTGAATTCACAATTAGATGTTACATTTTATCAAGAGATAATCAATCTACTAATTCAGTTTATCACAGTCCTGTAATATAAGAAAACTTTATCCTATTCCTATACTATTCTGGGCCAGTAATTTAGGGATGAAACGCTAGTGCTTGAAATACAGAGCCTCATCAATTTCCAATCAATAAGTATGCTGATGCACTCATGGGGCTGCCTTTGATAGTTCAAACTACTTGAAAAGTTAAAACTTGGAACTTTTAGACAAATAACTTAATTACTAAGAATGTCAATTCAACATTACCTTTCCCAAGTGGTATTCAATAGCCAAGCTTTCCCCTTCATACAAAACAAAAGCTTATCACACATTAGACCCCAATATGCAGATGATTTTTTCAACAATTGTAATATATCTGGAATATCACCAGTCCTATAAACTCTTATGCCACTTTAACCTCCAACTCAAATGTTAGAAAAATCATGAGCTTGCAAGCCCATTCAAACCACACACACACATGTTGTCCATTTCTTCTGACCATAAAACATGTGTAATTTCTAGGCTGATCTCTTTGAGATACTCAAGGTTTCTCTCAGCTATCTTTTGCAGTAAGTAAGCACAGTTTCCAGTTACAAAAGTACTAGACTCATAGATTCCAAGGTCTGAAGGGACCAGTGTGATCATCTCATCTGATCTCTAGTCTATCATAGGCCATGGAATGTCTCCAGAATTCCTAGCAGCCATCTTTTAGAGCCTTGATGTCCAACACACTATCCATTAGCCACATGTGGCTATTTGGCCAGTTGAGTTTGGCTAGTTGGCTTGAACAATGTGGCTATTTGGCCGTTGGAGCATGGCGAGTTCACTGTAGCAGTAGCCACTGGTTGGACACTGGTTGGTTTTAGAGACATATCCAAGCTTGAGTTAAAAAAATGTTTAGAGTTGGAGACCCTATCACAGCCTTTAGCAAACTGTTGCAATGATTAATTACTCTCACTGTTAAAAAATAATGCCTCATTTCCAGTCTGGTTTAGCTTCAACTTCCAGCCATTGGATTGTGTTTCACCTCCCTCCACAAGACTAAAGAGCCCATTATTAAATATTTGTTCCCCATGTAGGTATGTATAGACTGTAATCAAGTAACCCCTAAACCGTCTCTTTGTTAAGATAAACCGACTGAGATCCTTGAGTTTAGCACTATAAAAGGCATGTTTTCTAATCCTTTAAAACTAGGCTTAGTGTAATAAGTTTCTCCAGCCTCAACCTTCTATTACTTATTGACTCAGCACAATGTCTAGACTATTATTCTGTAACTCTGTAAATGTCTGAAGAAATGCAATGTTACTGAAGATGAAAGTCATCTCAACACAAAAGAGCTTAGCTATTCAACTGAGCCCCAAAAGTCCTCATTTGAGAACTTGACTCTAAATGGCTGTAAATTAGCGGTCAATCCTGAAGCCACTTCACACAGAGAACCCCTATGAATGTACATAGTGTGGCTACAAGACCAGGCTCTCAGTAGTAATTTGACCCATGAGATCAAACATCTCCTCCTATTCAAAAACACACACACTGGATAAATATAGAATAAATCCACAAGTCAACAGTACAGAGGCCAGTTTAATTGACCCAATGACTATCCTGCCAAGCAGCATGTTTTCTTCTTTAAAACTATTTATTGACTATTTTAAACTATTTTTAACAAGTATATAATGTAACACGGTTTGTTTTCTTTTTATCTTGACTCACTTCTCTTGTGTTACTGACAAACACTGTCACATGAAATGGTAGGCAGGTGCCCCACTGGATTGTACTTACAGCTAGTCTCCATCAAGGTGTGCATATATTACTATTGCTTTAGTTATGTCTAGACTGCAGAGTTTTTCCAGAGTGCCAGAGGTATCCCAGAAAAGCTCTGCCGCATCCAGGGAATGCGTCTGCTTTTTCGGAACAATTTCCAAAAAGCAGGCTCGTTCTTTTGGCATCTCTGTATTCCTCTCAGTGAGAGGAATAAGGGATGTTCCAAAAGAGGAGGTTTTTCTAAAATTTGGCCCTGTGTAGATAGACCAAATTTCGGAAAAGCCTCTTCCGAAAAAAATCAGAAAAAGATACGCAAATTGCAGTTCGCAATTTGCATATCTTTTTCCAATAAAACTCTGCAGTCTAGACGTAGCCTCTGTCCTCTTCCCTCACTTCCAGCTGTTTGTTTCTTTCATCCACCTGTAACATCTGATGATTAATCTAGATTGTGACCTTTTAGGTTAGAGAATGTTCTCACTATAGTGCCCAGTACAATCAACCCGAAGAGGAGCCACCATAATATAAATAATACAGAAGGAAAAGAACAAAGGCAATGAACCTATTGATTCTGTTTTATAGCTAGATGATCTGTGTGCATCTGTCTCAACTATTAGGTGGGCTAATATTTTATGTTGGTATTTAGCCTTTTCTCATGATCTACATTGGTCTATTGGGGTTTGAATTGCATAGTGCGCCAACTGCCCTGTGTAAACACTGCCAGCTAAAAGGTCACCCAATTTTCACTGATGTAGTCCTGTTAGCCCATTGTGTTTTCTGAGCTGGGATCCTCATCTAGACTACATCTTGCATAATGCCCAGCAGTCAGGAATTCCAAGATGCACAGCTCCCCCTGACCAGCCAGAGAGACAATGATGCACTCCTGGTTCTAGGTCAAAGCCCTGAGGGGGGGAAAAAAGAGAGCTTTTCTGCAGAAGGAAGGGATAGATTTGAACCCCCAAAAAGCAAAAAAAAAAAACCCAAACCCCACCATTTTCCATCAAAAATAGTTTTAATGAACAATTTTCAAGCAGCCCTACTCAAAACAGCTTAAAAGTCATCCTGTCATACCTGTATATTCACTTGTGGCAATAAAAAAATATCACAGGGATAGATTCTCAGCTGATGTTAAGTCTGCATTGCTGACTGAATTGATTTACACCCAGCTGAAGACCCCATCCAGCCTAGCTGGTCATGTCAATCTGACATCTTTCTAACACTATTTTGGGCCCAGTTTTCCCAGGGTACCCACTAACCATTTGTCTTTATGTGCCCACATACATCCTTCCTAAGTATTTTCTAGGGTACAATTCTGGTCTGTGGTGAACTACAATTCATGTTTTACATGTATGAATTATATGATATTAGTGGAATATAAATCTTTATGTGAATTTAAAAATACTCTCATGGGGGTCTGGTATTAGTAATAAATTGTTCTATATTTCCCCTTGAGAATGAATGTTCCATCTTGTAATTTTAAAGCTTTCATTTCTGTCATACCAGAAATTATTAGGTACCAATTTAAAATGTTATTCTGCTTTGTTAAATTTCTTGTTCTTATTTTAATATAAGGTAGTTTACTTGACAATACGCGAGCTAACATTTTTCTTTGACTGTTGACAAAGTAGATTCTTCCAGCAGGTATCACTAACCCTACTCCATATATTTAAATCTGGACAGTCTGACCCACTGAATTATTCTTGATTCGCTTGTGCCCATTTGTCATCAGCCATATTTCTTACCTATGTTTATTCTGAATCCTAAGTATTGTGCTGGAGGGTATTAGTAGCCATCAGCAAGCCAATCTTCAAACTATGGACAATCAGACTTTGCTGAAGCAGATGGACATGCTACTCACTTTTCATTTTGTCTAAATGGAAGGGGGCAATTAAGCTCCTTTATGATGCAGGACAGCTGAAACATTAAAAGCCACTACTCAAAGCAATGGCCACATGGACAACTTGAGAAAGAACACACTCAAGGAGAATGAGAGGTTACCTTGGAAAATTATTGCAAATTTAGGGGCAGGACATTGATTAGATTACAACTGTGAGTGAAAAGTATAAAGCAGTATAAAGAAGAAACACAGAGAAGAACTGGTAGTGTGACCCTAAGTCTAGTGAAAGAACTTTTTGGTAGAGCGTTGGTTGGAAAGGCAGGGTAGGAACTGTGAGCAAGGAACCTGCCCTCTGTTTATTCATATCATGGGCTTTGTAAATAGTTGACTCACAACAGAATCTGCTGGAACCTTTTTCACACAAATTTCACTTTGGTGAAATACATTGTTTCATAGACACAAATCAGCAGGCAGGTTTTTTAGGCTTTAGGGGAGGAAGGGGAGAGTATCTCTTTTTTACAGAGAGACTGTGCCCTGGAGGTTAGAGCACTGGCCTGTTGCATGGAAAACCTAAGTTTAAAGTCCTTACTCTGCCTGAGTTGGTGTGATGAGGAATTAAATCTCTGCTTTGAATCAGACAGATCAGGGACTCTGAGTTTGTCTCTCCCCTCATCCCAGAGCACTAACGAGGCTGTAGAATGCTCATACACCACCAATCCTGTGCAAATGAATGAAGGCTTTGGTTTGCTCCAGTGTAGAATGAAAACAAAGTTAACACCTCAGAAGCTATCACAAAAGAGAATTATCTTCCTCCAGTCAGCTCTATTCATCTGATCAATTTCTCCTCTCAACTGAGACAACCCAGCAAGGCTTCATATATTGGTGAACTGCTTGAGCTAAAAGGGGACAACATTATATATTTGTACAACCCAACTCAAACAGATGACTATACTTTAAAGAAATGTAGCGAAGCAGAACTTAAATAGGACAGGAATTCAGCTTGGTGTTAAATTATGTTGCTTTTATCAAATTACAATGTTCCTTACAGCACAGCATTTTGGTATTGAAAAGATAGGATCCTAGCGGAGGGGAGAGGGAAGGGGAGTCAAATCATAACAACTGGCACAACTGTAGGGGCGCACAGCTAGCTTCACTCTACCTGTTTGGCCCACTGATTCCAGGGCAGATTGGGACTAGTTTGGCTCTCTGATACAACCCTAGAACCACCAAAGGCTGCATTAAATTGTACCTGGCTTCAACAGCCAAAGGCCCTCCATGTTGGGAACAGGCATGACTGAGAGACAAATTGGGTCCATGGTTACTATTTATAGGGTTTATACTATTTATATTCCAGGTGATATCTCATAGGAATCATAGGAAGAAACTATTTTAGTGTCCCTGCCCAACACTTCTCCCAGGGAATGGAGTCTGGGTATGGGGGCTTGCCCTTCTTCCCACACACATACACACAACACTCCTGCCAAGGAGCGGAGGAAGCCCCCCACACCTTAGACAATAGCGCAGATTATCCTTTTTTTTTTCTTTTCATGTATAGTACGTGCCTACATGAACTTTTTAATGCCCAAAACTTCAATTTGTATTATTCCACTAATACTCTTAAACGCCACATAAATTGTGTGTTTAGAGTTCAGTTTTATCACACGTAGGGACCATATATGATTACAATCCTATCGATCTAACTATAACCTATATATTTATAATCTAACTATAACTATATATAACTATATATATAAAACTATACACACACACACACACAATAACCCTACTGTTCACTTTTAGGTAGAATGAAGATGCTATCTATATCACATGCATGTGTGTAAATTAGGATTTTTATATGTCCATGGATTAAGCATCGAGATAGCCCTGATGTATCCAATTTGAAGCTAGCTACAAACTCTTCCAAAGCTCAGAAAAGAGTGTACAAAAGTGTACTTACCATTCAGTGTTTGGATCAGATTCATCTCTAATATGTCAAATAACTCTTAATATTATTCTTAAACATGCTTGTATGCTTTCACCATTCACTTTTCTAAGGACTTGGAAAACAACACTGATATTCCTTTCTCTTGCCCCTTGAGTGCTGGAATTGCATGGCATCTTTCTACAAACCTTATCCAAATGCCACTGGTGTCAATGCAAGTCTTTTCATTGTCTTCAATGGGCTGTGGGTCAGGCTCTTAGCAAAGGCATGACAATGCAATAGTCTTACAATCATCTCTTTTCAATATGCTTTCTGCAATGAAGTAATATTTGCTTTTCTTATTACGCACATTTTACTATCTTCTATCTCTTAACATACATATTAAGGCTTTGTACATTCCAGCGATATTTTAAATAAGCAGTTCTTTACATATCGCTCACAACTCATTGTCAAAGGGTCCTAATCCTGCTCCCTTTCTCTGTCTCTGCTTTCCCACAGAAGCAAATTTACCTATAATTGGCCCTCCTCGGATCGCATGATATCAGTTTCTGTAGTGTTTACCATGGAAACCAACACAAAAGATTCCAAAGAGGCCCATTTACCACTCGCTTCTCAAACTGAAGTAGAATCATAGAACACTAGAATTGGAAGGGACCTCAAGAGGTCATCGAGTCCAATCCCCTGCGCTCATGGCAGGACTAAGCACCGTCTAGATCATCCCGGATAGATGTCAATCTAATCTGTGCTATGTACTGTGCATCCTTGGTTGAGACGATGTCTGTCTGAGTTAGTTTCCCTGCTAAAAGGAGGGAGTGAAAGACATATTTACAAAGCCATAGTTAAAGGTTAAGTATTATAATTTGTATTCTGTGCTTCGTACCCTAATCTCAACCCATCATCTCCTGAAACTACCACAGCTGATCCTTGTTAGAATTATCAGTACTTTGGAAACTGCCAATACTTTGGCCAGGTCTACACTATGCCAGAAATACTACTTAAGATACGCAACTCCAGCTACGAGAATCACATAGCAATGTACCTTAAATAGAATTTCTGGGGTGGCCCCACTGCAGGAGGTTGATGGGAGAAACTCTCCTGTTGACTTCCCTTACTCCTTGCAACTCCTAGAGATAGCAGGGTTGACGGGGGTACCCTCAGTGTTTGATTCAGCAGGTCCTTTCTAGACCCTCTAAACATGGGTAAACATGGGTGGCAGGTATCCTAGGCCTTCCCAAACTGCCTCACCTGGCTCCATCCATGCCCAGCCCTGTGTCATGCATGCTGGCCAGCTCACCAGAGTGCCAGGGCTGGGGAGGCTGCGGCCGTGCTGCTCACTGGCTCCCTGGAGCTCTGGTGCAGGGGCAGACTGGGGCAGCACCGCCCACCAGCTCCCTGGAACTCTGGACTCAGGGAAGGCTGTGGCCATGCCACCTGCTGGCTCTCAGGGGCCAGGGGAGGTTGAGGATGCTACCCTGGGGCAGGGAGGGGGCAAGGGCCAGTAGCCACATTGCAGGGGAGGAGGGTGGTTGGTGAGGGGGAGGGAGCTGGGTAGGGACCAGTAGGCCAGAGTGTGTATGGAGGGGAAGCATAGGCTGTGGTGGGCAGGGCTGGGGGGACTTGCGGTGAAGACCAGGACTTAAACAGGACTCAAAAAGAACTAGATAAATTCATGGAGGTTAGGTCCGTCAATGGCTATTAGCCAGGAAGGCTAGGAATGGTGTCCCTAGCCTCTGTTTGTCAGAGTCTGGAAATGGATAACAGGAGAGGTATCACTTGATGATTAAGTGTTGTGTGTGGTCACTCCCTCTGGCACTGGCCACTGTTGGAAGACAGAAGGACACTAGGCTAAATGGACCTTTGGTCTGAACCAATATGGCCATTCTTATGTTCTAAGCCATGGGGTCACCTACCGCCAATACCAATAAATCGAACCCCAGAAGATTGATCTCTGGAATGTAGATCTCTGGGTAAGTACAGACAAAGCCTTAGTTGCTACGTCCTATTCATAACATTTCTCCACTAGGATTTCTTTGACCTTAAGTGAGGAACTGAATAAACAATATTTGCTCTCTCCAGTGGTGGATTAGCCAAATGGACCAATGGAGCTGGTGGCCCAAGGCCCCTAGAAGAATGGGTACCTCTGCACCCCAACCCACTACACCTGTTCAACACTTCTTCTAAGGAGCAGGATCTGGGCATGGGACTTGCCCTGCTCCCTCTCCCCTCCCCCCTCCCCCACACACAAACACACAGTGTTCCTGCCAAGCAATGGGGGAACCCCCAAACCCCAACCTCTCTCCCTGGCAGGAATAGGGTTGCCAACTCTGACTGAAGCAATTCCCAGACATTTTCCCCCTCAACATGACATAATATCATTTTATTAAAATAGCCTATTAAAATCTCCAGGATTGCTTTCAGTAGACCCTGGGCAATTCATGCCAATTCAGGGAAACTCCAGGCCAACCCTGGAGGGTTGGCAACCCTAGGCAGGAATGCCAGGTGGGGAGAGGCAGGGCAGGGCATACCCCTGTGTTCCAACCCCATCTCCCCAACAAGAGTGCTAGGGTGGGGACTGCCAGCAGAAGGGGTTGGGAGGAACCCTACTTTCCCTGGCCCTGGCACCCACAAACCCCTCATCTGCCTCTGGCTTCTTTCAAACTCCTTCCCATTAGTCTTAAAAGGGAAGGTATTTCTAGTGGAAGCTTTTGCCTGCCAAAGAATGGACTTAATCAGTGAGCAGACTTTCCCATCTTGAAGCCGGATTCACTATAGTTTTGATTTTCCTCCTCAGCAAATCAACTCTGCTGACTAGATTCACAGGTTTTTGCATTACAGCAGTACTGATATGTGAGTGAGTATAATATTATCCACTAAAAACCAGTGGTTACTAACCCCACCCTTGAGACAGCATATTGACTCTTTATTTGACCTAGATCAAGTGACTAGGCCTGGAAATAGCATTTAGGTTCTTTCCAGCACTCCTGTGTGTTTGATGCTCCTTAGAGGAGAGGAGGAGCAGGCCATTTATTTACAACTACCATCCCTGACGGAACTCAAACCAAGACACCCCATTAAGATCAAATCTATCATATCAGTCAAATGGAAACTTCCCATCACTGAGTCAGAAGCTGTGCAGTGTCCTCATATGAAGTTATTCTTACACAGCTCATGGTACTCCTAGGACACAGTTAATTTTTGTGTCAGAATTGTCCTGAAGAATTTTCCTATTTCTATTTTGCTCCTGAAATCAAAGACATCCTTCCAAACCTCACTGAATGAAAAGCTATTAAGAATTACAATCCCATATAAGGAAGGGAGGGTAGTTATTTTTTCCCAAACAAATAAACTATATTTTATGTAAAGAAGAAGCAAATGTGCAGCTTGCTATAAAAAAAAAGTGTCCAGAAAGAATGCATTTGCAGTAGCAAAGTCACACCACTGACAAGCTCATGTAGCAAGTATTTTATCATTAAAGTTGGTCTTTATTTAAAAGCACACTCCAACTCACAGCCCTAGGATAGCATGTAATATTTTGTGGCCCTATTTTAAAAATAAAGTCTTTGAATATGCCAACCATAATAACCTTAAAGTCTGCAGTGGCTATTCTGGGAAACATACACTATTTTGCAGACATTTCTGAATATCTCGACCAGAAATGCCTAACCCAGCAAGAAGTTCCGCTGTCTTCTTTTAAGTTGTCCTGAGAACTACTCTACTGATAATTAGTTACAGCTGATCCTTTTTTAATGTATATCTATATATACACTGTAATAATGGGGGGAAGTTACTTTAAATTAGTTGTCATTGTACCCCAAATACAGAAATCCTGGCTCTATGCACCAAACTTGGGTAAAATTTTCAAAAATACACACTTAAGACTTAGGCACCTAAATCACTTGGGTGTCTGAAAATTTTGCCCTAGAGAGTAATGAGACTTTACTGACTTACTAAATCTTCAACTTCACTGGTTGAATCACAGGGATGGTGTCAGATAAAGATCTGCCAGAACAGCCTCCATAAAACCAATTTTAAAAAGGAAGCCATCTGAGAAATAGAGCAAAATGTGCAGACCTCTCCGATCACACTGTGAAGCTGGAGGCTGGGAAGTTATGAATTCAAGGTGAGCGTGAAAACAGCACTGATCATCAAGCCAAGCTAACGCACTTGTAAATCTTTCAAGCAACAACTCAACTGACGAGGATTTTTTTTCCTTCATCTCTTTTGGTCTCTGGAGAAGGATTAAGTTTGTGACTGTTTCAGTGGCTGGTAGAAATAAAAAGGAAACATCTTTCTTGGGGAAACCATAATGAGACATGACAGCTCATTTAAATGCAGAATCATGTCAAAGAAATAAACATGAGCAATGTTGTTTTAATCAATGATGCTACATTCTCTTTTGAGTCAAGTTACAAACGTTATTGGATCTTCCTATAGAAAGTTGCCGCACCAGACCATAAACTCTATTAAGGTTGTACTGCTTTGCAAAGCAGCCATAAAGTTAGTTTGACAACTCCATGGTGTTTCCCAGATAGAGGGGAAATCAGCCCCCCTCTCATCCTCTTGGCATTAGCACAGGAGGCATGTCAAGAGGCTTTGTTAGAGAAGGGGCAGCTGTCCTCTGGGGAATCCCTGCAGCTGGGTGTAATTTAGAACAGTCCCAAAACACAGCCAGGGATGTGGCCCCCTGTTGTCATTATCCACAACTGGATTAGGATTGCCAACTTCCTGAAACCTGGATTCCCCCCTGCCCTTTCCTGTCTTTCTCCCCTGTGGTCCCACCTATAGCCCCACCTATTATATTATTATTTTATTTAAATATTTTTACCCGGCCTTTCTATTTAAAATATTCAAGGCGGCTTACAAAAACAAACAAACAAAAAAAATAAAAAAATATATAAAATTTAAAATATGAGACTCCAGAGGGACATAACCAGCTAAAAACATATAGAGAGGAGGAACACACACATACAGACTAAACATTAATAATGGTGGCTTTAGCCTGACACCGAAACAATGCTCGCGTTGGCGCCATGCGAATATCCCGAGGAAGAGAATTCCACAGCCTGGGAGCAAAAGCTGAGAATGCCCTGTTCCGCGCAGATGTTAATCTTATCTCCACAAGTGGGGAAACACGAAGCAAAGCCTCCGCAGCTGACCTCAATCCCCGGGCAGATTCATATGGGAGAAGACGGTCCTTCAGATACCCCGGACCCAACTCATTTAAGGCTCTATAGGTCATAACTAAAACCTTAAATTGTGCCTGGAAACATACCGGAAGCCAGTGCAGCTGCCGAAGCACTGGCATAATGTGCTGCGTATAACTAGCGTTAGTTAAAACTCGAGCAGTCACATTCTGGAGCAGTTGAAGTTTCCGAAGGCTCTTTAGAGGCAGCCCCACATAAAGTGCATTACAGTAATCCAGTCGGGATGTAACAAGAGCATGGATCACTGTGGCCAAGTCATGCTTGTTCAGTAAGGGTCGCAGCTGGCGGATCAAACGAAGTTGCCCAAAGGCACTCCTGGCCACCGAAGAAATCTGATTTTCCTGTTCAGACAGTCTCTGCTCCTGCTTCACCTCTTTCTCCTAAACCTCTGCTTCTTCCTCCCAAGGTCTAACCCCCCACTTGCTCCTCTCCCACTCCTGCAGTCACTTGCTGTTTCCCTTATCCCCTTGCTGCACCCTCTCCACCTCCCTCTCCACCAATCCATCTGGGCTCCTTTTACTCCAGGGCTAGGACGGGAATTAACCTGGCACAAGTCCTGTGTGGGCATTAGCCCGAACGCCTATCTGTGGGTATGACAGGAGGGTTCCATCTCTCTAGGTATGGATGTAGGTCTCATTCTCATCTCACTTCAGCTAGCTTTACACCCCTGTAATTCCATTAACTTCCTCAGAATTATGCAGGTTTCACATGGGTGAATAGGAAAAGCCCAATTTCAGGCTGCAGGTAGGGTTGCCAGATGGTTTAACCAAAAATACCAAACCTCCCCCCTGCCAAAAAAAAAAAAAAAACCACCGGGAAAAAAATTCTGTTGAGAAAAAAAAGGGGGGAGACCAAAGTTGTTGAGAAAAGGACCCCAACAGCAGTTATTAAGCAAAAAAATAAATAAAAAATCAGCATGGCCCCTTTAAGAACAGGCTTTTTTGCTGGTGGCCATCTTGTTTTTCTGTTCCAGCCACAAGACAAGCACCTGTGGAACCAGGTAAGCGGGGGGGGGCGCGTCTGGGGGGGGCTGGTGGGGGTCTGGGACCAGTTGCTGAGTGTGTCATGGGGTTTCCAGGTGTCTGGTATTTTTGCCTCCTGGCAGGGAAAAAAACCAGAAAATACCGGACATTTTAGGTGTCCTATATTTTCTGAATTTTTTTACCGGACAGGAGACGAAAATACAGATCTGTCTGGGTCAATACCGGACACCTGGCAACTCTAGGGTGAGTTGCATTTGCCTGTGTGCCAAGACGTGCCTGCTTTATATGTCCATTCTTGGCTGTAACCTAGTGCACATGCAACTCTTTAAATGCAATTGTCTTGCCATCCATGCACACCAAATAAGTGCATGCCCATAATGGCATTTGTACAGCACTTATAAAAATCCATCCACTACAGAGGTCTGTTCCTGAATTGCATTTGATAATCCACCTCCAGGCAGGTCATGAGGGGTTTAAGTGGGACTGCAGTGGCATAGAATCCTTTTGCTGGCCCTCTGCACAAGGGGGAATTTCACTCAGAAAATGAAGGGCTTGATTTTCCAAGGTATTTAAGCACAAAGTGCTGGAACTAGGGATGCTGGGTGTGCTGCCACACCCCCTGGCTTTAAGTGCTTCCCATCATATACAGGGTTTACAGTTCAGTTCAATGGCTCTGAGCACCCCACTCTATAATTTGTTCCAGCACCCCTGGCTCAAAGCAATACAATCATCACATTTATATATATTAAAACAATAGCCATTCAGAAGGTGATATACAGGCTATTTACTCTAGTTGTGCTGCATTGAGTTTAGAATTGAAATAGTTTACTTACAGCAGGGGTAGGAAAGCCTTTTTGGGTTGGTGGCCACTGACCCACAGAAAAATCAGTCAGGGGCTGCACACAAGTGTAAAACCCCAACTGAGAAGGAGAAAGACACTCCCTATATTCCCCTCTCACACCAGAGCCTATGTGGGGCCCAGGGTAGTAGATTTTGTGTGCTCCAGTCCCACAGAGGGGCTGGAATGCCAGCATGGGCTCTCCAATCCTGTGGGGGGTGCCCCGAGCCTTGGGGCTAGATCAAGGCAAGCCTTAGGTTCCCCACTCCTGACTTACAGGGCTGTCTCTGCAAGTCATGGGCTGTTTTCAGAAAGCAATTACAAACGTTAACTGAGCACTGCAAGTTACTATACACCAGCAGCTCGAGTTGGAACAGGTCTTTTATGCTGCTGCAAACTCTCTTCTCTAGCCATTAACAATTTCCATGTTAATGCACTCACAACCTTTCCCCCATTATAATATCTCTTGTTGTGTTCATGCACCACTCAAATCAAAGTAATCTCTTGTGGCTGGTCATTCCCTTCCCATATAACTAGGCCATTATAAGTATTTATTTTCTTAAGTGCAGAGAAATTTACAGCTTACAATTAACACCGTTTTTTGACACGACAGTTGTAAACAGGGAAGTTAGCTCCTTTCCTTTCTGCTCCCAGGACAGACAAAGATAAGCATTAGAGAGTATATTAAAAAGTGCTTAGGAATGTTCAGACAATCAGTTTGCTGGACTAGCTAAGCAATGGAAATGGTACTATTGGACTCTTCCCTATGAAGCGTATAAATATGGGAATAAAACGAATGAATTCCTTTTTCAAACTTGCTTGTGTTCCAGTCATTTAAAAGCAATACAATAATTTTAAATGTTGAAGAAAACTTTGTACTTACAAAGCATTTTTTTGTCTTCATATATTGCTTCACTAAGTAATCCAATTCTCCAACATCCCTGTGAGGTCAGTAGAATCATAGAACACTAGAACTGGAAAGGACCTCAAGAGGTCATCGAGTCCAGTCCCCTGCCCTCATGGCATGACCCAGTACCACCTAGACCAGGGGTGGGCAATAATTTTTGCCCAGGGGCCACTTCAAAAATTTTTGAAGTAGCTCCGGGTCACCCTGGAAAGGGCGGGGCCTAAACAGGAAGGGACGGGGCTATGATTGGTCTGGGGGTGGGGGAGCCCCTTTGCCCCCCCCTTCCCACTAGGCACCCATGCCCTGGAAGAGGCTTGGCACGTTCCCCCACCCCCAGGCCAATCAGAGCCTGGGGCAGGGGAACGCGGGAAGTCTCCTCCCACCCTACAAGGAGCATGTAGCACTTTGAAGTGCTGTGGGCTTCTCACAGGGCAGAGCAAAGGAAGCTTCATGCAGCTCCCCTCCCCGCAGGCCCTGATTGGCCTGGAGGTGGGGGAGTGCACAAAGCTTCCTCCATTCTTCCCCTCCCCCCGCCCTAATTGGCCTGGGGGCGGGGGAGCAGCAGCGTCTCCGCAGGCTGGATACACCCGCTTGGCAGGCCAGATTTGGCCCATGGAGGCCCTTTTGCCCATCCTGACCTAGATCATCCCTGATAGCTGTCTATCTAACCTGCTCTTAAATATCCCAGAGATGGAGATTCCACAACCTCCCTAGGCAACTTATTCCAGTGTTTACCCACCCTAACAGTTAGGAAGTTTTTCCTAATGTCCAACGTAAACCTCCTTTGCTGCAGTTTAAGCCCATTGCT
Organism: Pelochelys cantorii; assembly: GCA_032595735.1. Lineage (NCBI taxonomy): Eukaryota > Metazoa > Chordata > Testudines > Trionychidae > Pelochelys > Pelochelys cantorii. The sequence goes on along the minus strand of CM064326.1, from coordinate 249,939,859 downwards.
TCTTGTCCTATCCTCAGAGGCTAAGGAGAACAATTTTTCTCCCTCCTCCTTGTGACACCCTTTTAGGATACCTGAAAACCGCTATCATGTCCCCTCTCAGTCTTCTCCTTTCCAAACTAAACAAGCCCAATTCTTTCAGTCTTCCTTCATAGGTCATGTTCTTTAGAACTTTCACCATTCTTGTTGCTCTTTTCTGGACCTTCTCCAATTTCTCCACATCCTTCTTGAAATGCGGTGCCCAGAACTGGACACAATACTCCAATTGAGCTCTAATCAGCGCGGAGTAGAGCGGAAGAATGACTTCTCGTATCTTGCTCACAACATACCTCTTATTTCATCCCAGAATCATGTTGGCTTTTTTTGCAACAGCTTCACACTGTTGACTCATATTTAGATTGTGGTCCATTATGACCCCTAGATCCCTTTCTGCCATATTCCTTCCTAGACAGTCGCTTCCCATTCTGTATGTGTGAGACTGATTGTTCCTTCCTAAGTGGAGCACTTTGTATTTGTCCTTATTAAACTTCATCCTATTTACCACAGACCATTTCTCCAATTTGTCCATATCATTTTGAATTATGACCCTATCCTCCAAAGCAGTTGCAACCCCTCCCAGTTTGGTATCATCTGCAAACTTAATAAGCATAATTTCTATGCCAATATCTAAATCATTGATGAAGATTTTGAACAGAGCCAGTCTCAAAACAGGCCCCTGCGGAACTCCACTTGTTATACCCTTCCAGCAGGATTGTGAACCGTTAATAATTACTCTCTGAGAATGGTTATCCAGCCAGTTATGCCCCCACCTTATAGTAGCCCAAACTAAATTGTATTTGCCTAGTTTATTGATAAGAAGATCATGCGAGACCATATCAAATGCCTTGCTAAAGTCTATGTATACCATGTCCACCGCTTCTCCCTTATCCACAAGACTCATTATCCTATCAAAGAAAGCTATCAGATTGGTTTGACATGATTTGTTCCTTACAAATCCATGCTGGCTGTTACCTATCACCTTATTATCTTCCAGTATATACCAGCTAGTGGCATTCCCAATTTTGCCAAGGGACAAACTGTCACAAGAGAGACTAAATGACTTACTCAGACTCCCAAAAAGTCAATGGTAATTTAGGAGTTTCTAGCTCCTGTGTCCTGTGTTGATATCTTTAGACAACACCTTTTATTTATATATTTAGGACCACCAAAAAAATAAATCCATGGGACTGATAATTCAGGAAATGAGAAATGGAATACAGAGTGTTTTGCCTCTAGGTGGTTTCTTTAAATCTGACCTTGGCAGCTAAAAGGCATCTTTTCCAAGCAGCTTTTTTTTTTTTTTTTTTTTTTTTTGTATCTACGATTAATGTGAAATTAGTGTATTATCTCAGAATGCTCCGAGTTTACTTCAAAAAAAGAAAAAGCCAACAAGATTAACACTCATGCTGACAGTCTTAGAGAGCCAGACACAGAGACTGAACTTCTCATAGTCATTTATGCTCAAATTTACCCATCAAGGTTGTTCTGTGTTAAGACAACTGTGTCAGGACAAAATGGACATTTGTTAAAATGATCAGAATTGCAAAAATGGAGCATTTAGACTGGAAACCAATGTCCTGATTCTGATTTCACATAGGCCTTATGCTGATCTAACTCCAAGTTACTCCAGAACTGAAGCCAAAATTAGACCTAAGAATTCCACATTTCATAGACCTACTGATCAACACTTCACATGTCTGCTTGTGCAATCCCATCAGAGATAGAGTCTGGAAGGAAAAGGACAAAAGTACTACAAATATCAAAGTATTTTAAAGACTTACAATGACAATCAGGATGAAATAAAAGGCAAGCAACAACAGATAAAAGAAGGGGAGATCTTGGAACCAGATAAAGTAATCAGGGGCCAGAACTGCCAAATGAATTATTAGCTTATTTAAACAAATGAACGGTCGAGAAGAATGGGGAGCACGTCACTGTCAAAATCAAAGGCAGCATGAGGATCACACAGAACTACTCACATGGGACGTTTCCATGTCTATGACTTGGGCAACATCTTGGAAACCCTTCTGCATAATTCTTACTCATATAAAATTTCTCTGAATTCAGTGAGATCACTCCTATTGTAAAAACTGTTTGGTTTGCAAAACTGCACCTGTGAACTTGTAGTAAGAACCAAAACAACCAACAGGAGGATGAACTGCAATTAAAAATAAGTGAAGGGAGATCATAACGTAGAGAAATATTCCACTACAATTATATTCACATGATAAGCCCAGGGTCAGACTCTGGCTGAGCCCAAACCCTACTTCGACCTGCACACAAATCTCTCAGTCTCTGGCTTGGACCTAGGGCAGTCATGGAAAGAACAGAAGCTGCCCCTGAGTTTGTAAGTTTCTAGATTCATTTTATGTTTATTAATGCAGTAATGGAAGGGATTTCCATTCTGTGAGCCAATGCACAAGTTGTGAGAGCCCTAGTTAGCAATATATGTCTGCTAATGGTGGATTGTATGCTAGCCCTTAGCAACCCCATCTCCTCCCACACTCTCCTCCCCCATCATGTGGAGTTCAAAATGGCAACTGGGAAATACACATAGTAAAAATGCCTTGCAAGTCAATTTTTATGGGAATGCTGCAGATTTTTCTAGGTCATTCCTGTTTCTTAAAAATAACCTTACACTGCCAAGCATGTAAGTATGCCATTCTGTGCTGAGCTCCCTAGAAACAATGAACTGCAGGAGGAAATGTGCACCATTTACAAATCTACATGTTGGAACCCCAAAACCAGGACTCCCCATCCGGTAACATTTGTGGCCCAGCAGGACCACAAATGTTCCTGGACCAGGGAGTCCTGGCTGGGAGCCCCAGTGGCAAGAGGGCTGGTGGCTTGTAGCCCATTGGGGCTGCGACTGGTGCCAGAGCCCCAGTAGCACTGCCGGGGCCACAGTAGCTCCAGTAGCAGGGCTGGGGATGTGGTAGTTGCAACAGCCACAGTAGTAAGGCCAGGGCCAGAGACGCAGCAACCGCGGCAGCTCCAGTAACAGGGCTGGGGCCAAAGATGTGGCAGCCCCAATAGCAGGGCTGGCATCAGGACAGTCCAGGCTACCAGGACCACAGCAGCATAGCAGCCTGGTGGCAGAGGGGTGGGGGAGAGACGCGGCTGGAGCTGGCAGTCGGGAGGGAAGGTGGTCTGGGGAGCTGGTAGCAGGGGACCTCCTTTGGTCTGGCAAATTCCCAGATTCGGGACTGGTCAGGTCCCGAGAGGTCCAACCTGGAGTCAATTTCAGTGCCATTTGTCCCAAATATAATGGAGTGGTCTGATGAAATTTTTGCAGAAAGGTGCTGGGGGAGGGGGAAGAGGATGGCTATGGAGTGCTGTGTTTGCATGCAGTCACAATACCTAAGTCACATGGAATCTAACATAGCATCCTGTGGATTCCCTCATGAATTCTGACCCAGTCCTGGGTGCTGACAGCAGCAAACGTTAGATAGAGAGTTACATTGCGAGGGAAGGTGTACTTCCCAGGTGTACTTTGGTAGGTGACGAGCCCATCCCGCTCCCAGATGTGCTGTTTCATCATGACTACTTTGGTTACAGATGCTGCAGGTTTCCCACCAGCAGCTTGGAATTGCATCTCCCTTTACTAGTCGGGCAATGCAAGAACCATTATGTCCTCCAAAATGTGGAAAAGTTCTGAAATGATAGAGGCATTTGTAGCACAGTCACTGATGACAGCCCCACAAATCAAAGTAATTCTGCAGTTGTTGGAAATCAAAAAGGGGGGGGGGCTTTTATTACTTCTGATCTCTGCTCTTATTTCACTGCAATTAACCCGGCTGATTTTATGTGGTCCTGAATTGTGGTCCTGAGTTGAGAAAATAGCCCTCTACATCTTGTCCTGTTCCAGGCCCTTTGACCTCTCCTGGCTGCAGCTCACCTACACTGAGGCAGAAGCCTCGGCCAATGTACCTTCACAGACCACTCCAAGGAGAAGCAGTTGAAGTTCTGGACAGAGCCAACAAGCAGGCCTGGTACCAAAGACAGAGGGACTTGAGGCTAGAGGGGAGAGATCCTGAGAGACAAGAGGAAAGACTCAGGCTGGCTGCACAGTTTGAGGACAAGGTTTCAGCGTGGGAGCAGGCGTTCCTGGAACAGGAACGGCAGTAAGGGAAGAGCTCAGACCTCAGCAGAAAGAGCTGTTTGTGAGGCTGATATCACCACAGGCTGTAAGAGTGCCAGCTAATGCTTCATTATCCACACCACAGCCCTGACTCCCCTGTATAGTGGGATGGGAACAGAAAGATTGGAAAACTCCATGTCTGGGTGGCCCATGTAGTCAGATGCCAGGAGCGGCTGAGCGGGACAACTTTGCCCTATGCAGCCCTCCATATTGACCCCTCAGGAAGCCTTTACTCCCACCCTGGCACCAAGTATGCAACAAAGGGTGAAAGAAAAGCAAAAAGAATGGGGACCAAGGGGGTTCTATGTTGTTCCTGGTTCCTCTGTTTGCGCTTGTTCATAAACTTTGTTCTTTGTAGGATTCTGTTACTGATGTGGTAATGAGAGCTGGCCGTGGGTAAAAGTTGGCATTTTTAGGTATTATGACTGCATGCAAACTTTTCTAATATGTTTCTAAACTGTGAATGTCAAGAGCACCACAAGCCAGAGTAATGAGGACAGCATTGATGACACTGGCATCTAAATGGGTCTGTAGACATCTCCAAGGGGATTTCAATCTGCCAAAAGCACATTCTACAACCATTCTACACATGCCGACAGTGTAATTAAGTTGTCTGTTGCCAGGGCCTCAAAGATCAGGGTATAGTTCCATAAGCAAAGACCAAAAGAGGCTAAACGAGTATTCCAGGATAAAGGTGGGGACAATACAGGCGACCCCAGCACTTAAGACCTAACTGGTTCCTGGAGAACCATCGTAAGTCGGGCCATCATAAGTCGAACCCTTATTGCCCATAGGGGCAATGTTATGAATGGGAGTTCCATTCCTGGCCCGCTTTGCCTCCCGGGAGTTGTAGCCTCCTGGAGCCAGCTGCGCGAATGGCACCCAGAGCCAGACGGGGGCTGTGCCAGGTGGTAGGCGGCCCTGCAGCATGACACGAGTGGCACCCTGAGCCAGCCGGGTGCTGTGCTGGGTGGTAGGCAGCCCCGCAGCTCCCAGAGCAGGGTGGCTGTAAATGTAGGGAGTCGCAGGTTGGATGATCGTAAGTTGGGGATCGCCTGTAACTCCATTTGTGTGACTTATAGGACTATATAGGAATAGTGTCTCAGCCTTTCAATAGCTATAGGCTCTCAACCAGCAAAAACTGCTGACATTCCAAGTGCAACCCAGGCTGAAATTCATAAATCACACTCTGTGGTCCACTAGGGCCTGCAGGTAATGGAATTGTACCCTTTGCAGTTTAAGTACTCATGTGCCCTTCGAGGAAGACAAACTATAGGCACACGAGTTCCATCAGTGACAGAGTTAGGAAACTCCATTGTCTCAAAACCAATAGGATTTACTTCAGGACTATCTTTTGAGCCCACCATCTTGTGGTAAACCACATGCCCAATTGCCTCAGAAACCTCCACACCACTTTACCCACAGTCAGCTTTCCAAAGCTGGTTGCCAATGAACCTGCAGCAGTCTGGAGTAGCCAATTTCTGAGTGTTATGGCAACCCACTTCTGAACTGGCAAGGGTTCCTCTTGCAGGTATCTTTATGCTGGAGGGTTGGAGCAAGCTGCTCACAAAGCTCCAGAAATCTAGCTATCTACACATGAAAGTTCTGGACCCACTGCCAGTCATCCCAGGTCTACATGGATTATGTTAACTGGTCTCACCAGTCTATGCTTGTGGTGCTGCTCTAGAAGCACCAGTCTCCACAGAGAGCATCAGCAGCTGTGTATCATAAGCAGCCTCAATCAAAGTGAGTCTGCCATGCCTGTGGACTCTCCTCCTTTGCCTTCTGCTGCTCCACCGTAAATTTGGTGGGTCAGAAAATGCTGCCAAAATATCCACCTATGTCTCTCAGAAGCTCTACCCATTTCCTGACACAGCAGTGAAAGCACAAGCAAGAGAAGTTCTTCAAAAGACACCAAATCCATGTTACTGGCTTCAGTAGTTGGGAGCACTCTGGCTAAAATGGTGGCTTCACTGGAAGTGTTGATGGCTGTTCAAACATCCTAACACATGCAGGATGGACAGTCAAGTTTTTCCACAGAGCACCACAGTCAAAGGGCTGCAGTGGCTAGGGACTCTGGGATATGGCTGGTTTGATTCAGGTCTGTGTGCTGCAGTGTGGACAGCGGAGCTCTCTAACAATTTAGCATTCAGTTTGTTTGAAGATGTAGTGTGGCTATCAAATGAGCAATTTGCAGTTGTATTATTTCACTTGTTTGCTTTGCAGCGGCCAGGCATTGGAAAAAACTAAGGCAGTGAACTAATTCAGCCGAAGAAGAAAAGAACTGAATAGAGGAGACACTATGGCAGAAATCTAATGAATCTCCATATTATAATGAAAGGACATAAGAGGTGAAGTGACGCTGCAGTTAACTTTCTTGTATTTAGGGTATTCCTATATAAACCTTTTATAGAGCCATTATACTAACAGAAGGGTAAAAGCCAGCAATGGATCATTAATTTAATATGCTCTGCTATGTCGGTTATACAGAGTTCAATAGGATGCATTGTTACAAACGGGGGGCATTTTTTGGTAGAAAAAAAATCTAGCCATAGCATTCTTATCTTGTATGCAAGGTACTTCCTACTGCCCCATCTGTGATATTAGCTTTTTTAAAACGGCTAGATCTGGTTACCCATTCTTTTTCTGTCTGGAAGAGGTTAGATAGTTATTTTTTCCAGCAAAAGGGTACAAACTGAAAAAAGCTCAGCTCACGTAGTAATGTTATGGTAATGTGTGCTGGTGAAAAAAAATGTTTTTAAGTTTGGCACAAAGCCCATCTTCATTGTCATCTTTTGGCCCTCACAAAAGGAGGCCTGTAACTGTATTTTTTTTTCTTTATGGAATACCAACAAGGCTAGGCTTCCTGGGATGGGCCTGAAATAATCTGAAGGAATAGATTAGTGTGCAGAATGTATTTGTAATCTATGTTCTAAAGTCACAGCGCCAAGTACACAAGTGTACATTTGCCATTGGCAGTAGTATGCTCACTGAGAAATAACGAGAACACCCATGTTCACTAAAAAACTGTTGTCCTCCATGGAGGACTCAGTCTCATCTTCTTTCTTGACAGTTCTGTTTTACACTGCAGCAGCCTCTGCTGGACAAAATTACAGTAGTTTCTTTGAAGACAGCAGTCCAAGATGTTAATAAATAATATATAGAGATATACCATCACATAGAACTGGAAGGGACCTTGAGAGGTCATTGAGTCCAGTCCCCTGCCTTCACAGCAGGACTAAGTACCATCCCTGACAGGTTTGCCCCAGATCCCTAAATGGCACTCTTAAGGATTGAACTCACAATCGTGGGTTGGGGGGGGGGGGGCAATACTCAAACCACTGAGCTATCCCTCACCCTAACTTTGCTGTTCAGCCATATTGGTTTTGCTATGGGTTTGCACAGAACTGATTAGCTCATTCAAAGAAAAAAAATTCTTCAGCCTTGCTGTGCTATGTAGACTCTTTGTCAGAAGAGCGGCCATTTTTCTCTTTATGGTCAATTCTTCGTATAATTTCACATGCAACATTTTTATTGTGTGGACTCTTCTGAAAATAGTATGTTAAAATATGTCTACTGAGGACATTATTATGCAGGGGGCTAGAACCTCAGTCCCATCACAGCCTCTTTACATTATAAAGGTGCGTTAGTAAGCTTCCAGAACATTCCCCCTGCCCAAGAGGAAATCTGGAGTGGTGAGTGCAGAGGGCATTCTTGGAAGAAAGGGGGCAAGGTTGAGGCAATTCTGTGTCGTATTGATCGCTGGCTGCGGGAATTGCTTCTTAAAGCTGTAGGCAGCCAGGCACAAGCTCAAGCAGTACTAAGGCCGTTCCCTGGCTGGCTCAGCTCTGAGACACTATAATATTGCAGTAACGCCTCCACTCATCCATACACTCCAAGTGCAGCTGAGATGATCTACTGGCTATATTTTCAGGAGGACAAATGGCCCAGAGTACACATGATGTGCACTCAACTGGTTCCAACACTTTAGTTTCAGAAGTTAATGTTCATCTCTAGTGTGAATCCAGCAAATCTGCAGCTAAAGTAAAAAACAAATGTTAGTGGTGATTTTAAGCACTATGGGCAATTTCTGAGGCTCTACCCAAACAGGTTAAGGGAAACTCAGAGGACCTTTCAGATTCACACCCAAAAATGAACTATCAAATATATGCAATACTCTTATTAATTTACTTACTATGGTGCCTCAGCTGAGCCAGCCATGGGCCAGCTTGGTTGTCAATGCACCTAGAATCAGCCTCAGAATTGCTTGAGGCTGTGCCTGGCTGCCTATGGCTTGAAGGGCAACAAAGATGCTCAAGGAGTAGGAACATGAAGTAAGACTAACAGTTTAGGACTGTTCTGCTTAGAAAAGAAACTAAGTGGAACATGACAGAGGTCTATAAAGTCAGGAATGCTTTGAAAAGGGTGAACTGAGGTGTGTTATTTACCCTTTTCTGCAATTCAAAAACCAGGGGGGTCACCTGATGAAGTTAATATGGAGGAGGTTCACTGCACATAAAAGGAAGTCCTTTTTCCCACCCAACACACAGTGAGCATGTGGGATGCATTGCCATGGGACATTGTGATAACCAGAGGAATAACTGGAATCAAAAAAGGAACAAGAGAAGTCCACGGAGGATAGGTCCATTAATACGTATTAGTCAAAATGGGCAGGAAGGCAACCTCAAACTTAGAACAATTTTAAATCTCTGGTGGCCAAAAGCTAGAAGTGGAAGACAAGGGTGGTTCACTTCAGAATTGTCCTGCTCAGTACACTTCCCCTGAAACTCTGTTACTGGCCGCTGGGCTATGGACCATTGCTCTGACCCAGTATGGCAGCTCTCATGTACTTCCAGCCCATACATATATCATATAGCATGGTACCTCCCTTTTTTATCTAGCCTTTACTTCAGCAAAACACTTAAACATGCTGATTTGGATCAGAAGAGCCTTTCCCCATCCTCTGCTGCTTCCATATCTAATCCCAGGCAGACAAAACCCCCTCTAATGAAAAACCTAAGGATGTAGGGTCTGTCTAGTGTGCTTCTCTGCGGGATCCAGATGGTTTCTTCTTTTCTCACATCCAGTGGAATGAAAGAAGAAACTAGTCTGGGCCCAACAGAGAGAGGATAGATCTCCTGGGACTTCAATGAGGGTAAAGGAGACATGGCTACAGAAGAGAAAATAAAATTCATTCAGTCGAAAGAATTCAAAATATTTCAGAGGTTCTGAGTTGCTTTGAGAACCAGGCCAGTTCACACATCCTAATCTATGATCCCTATAATGTTTCAGAGAGCTCAGATGAAGTGTGTTTGAGCTAAAATTTAAAGACAGAGCAAGAGAGAGAGAGAGACTAAGGTAAAACTGTTTTAACTTTGCTTTTCTACCTTGTGTCACAAAGATGTGTAGACTGGTTGAAAAAAAAAGAATTTGACCACATCCCATCACCCCAAACCTCTCCCAAAAAAATACATGTTCTTAATTTGTGACTGAAATGAAATCCTGTGGGAAATTCTTGGGATAAAATTGCCACTTCTATCTCAAGTTAATATGGTAACTCATAGCTGATGTTGATTTACTCACATTCCCTCGTTGATTGATTTTTCCATTTTTGTTCTGATGAAGATTCTATTAATACTTTTTTTTTAGTCCCATTATAAGATGTCAAATCCTTGTTTCTTCAACAGGGGTGCAATAGCTTCCCTTATTAAAAATACTGAAACACAAGCTTGCCCAGAAGTGTGCTTTATTTGATGTGAAGAGAGACCCAGTTAAAAAAAATGCTGTCCTGGGACAGCTAATGTTTCAGCCCATCCTGCAGAGATCTGGCAAGTTTTCTAAGAGTTCTGGTGGGGTCTTTGGTTGGGATTTTATTAACTTTGTTCTAAAATGGTAGTTTTTCCACTGATCTAGGGAAACATTCAAGTCTTCTTGGCTGAAGTGGCCATACAGGCAAAGGGAAAGATCAAATCTCTTAATTAGTCAATGGGGAAAGCAGAAAGTAGAGATGCAGGAGTTCTATTTATTTTTAAAAAGCCTGACTGTAGTAAAAGCTTTTTGCAGACAGGCTGTGAATTTCCCCTCACAAATCAGTAACCACTAAAGCATTCTTGAGATCAAGGCTATTCTACTGTACAAACTACTGATGGGTGGGAAAACCAGCAAGATCCCCATCTGCAGCTGCTTGGGGGGGATATCCCCAATAAAATTCCATCCGTTTCAATGGAAATATAAGAGGAATCAGTTTGGTCTCTGGTGTTTATGCTTTCCTGGTACTTTAAGACATGTATGGAGGAAGGGGTGTGTAGCAAGAGCACACGCTGGCTATAGCAAAAGAGGTGTTTGCCATAATATGGAAAACTAGAGGGAGAGATGTTAGGGATTTCCCACAGGATTCAGGACTTAGAGCCAGACTTCTTATTCTAGAGTCTGTGCTAAAACGCTTTGGGCTCAATCCATCGTCCACCGAAGTCAATGTGAGTCTTTTTCCATTAAGTGGCAGTTGGATCAGTCCTCTAGACCATCATCTCTTTCTGTGTCTGCATTTACTTCATTTATGGTTTTGTGGGAGTATTCACCTCTCTCCAAAATATTTTACTCCATTTGTTGTGTATATAAGATGTACTAATTCTAAGTAATTCTTAGCAAGTAAACATCATGTCTTCCCAACATCCCATTCCTTGTTGTCTGGTTATTCACCCACTGCATATTGTCAGAATCTGAGATGCTGAGCTTTCTGGAGCAGGAACTGTCTGATTTGTACAGAACCTAATGCAGTGGGGCACTGAACCCTCAGTACTCTTGAGGCACTGCCACAGAACATAACAGTCCCAATCCTCCGTAAGGCAGTGTAACTCCATTGAAACCAATACAGCTGCTATGCTGTCCTAGCCTAGCTGATCATCTGGCCTAAAAATACAATACCACCCGTAAGACATTTTTATTTTCTTTGACTGAGACTGTGACTGACTGCCTTTGTTTTCCTTATATCCACCATGTTGGCAAGAGGAGCAGCCCTCATAATGTGTTTGAACTTAAACCTCACTCCCAAAGGCAAAATAAAGATATAAAGACACCCACTGCTTTCTCTTTTGGCTTCTCACTTCAGCATGGAACACACATTTGCCATTTGTCTGGAAGACAGAATTGGCAGCATAAAAGATAACATTCTGGACATATTTCTTCACATTGTTTTACCTGCGCTAAATGCTTGCAGATGGTTTCTCCAAATCTATTTTTTAAGTTGTAAGAAATGGCTATTTGTACCTTGAAGACCATGTCTAGCTCCAGAAGCATTCCAGGTATAGCTAAATTCCAGGTATAACGCCACACATAAGACTGGCTATGAAATTACTTCCTAATATCCTATTCTCTCTCATTCAGCATCCTTGAAGCTCTTTTTTTATGACCTGCGACCTGAATTCCACCACCTCCTGCTCTGTCCCTCTGAAAAATCTCTCTCATACATTGGTCTACATGATATATATAATGGGCCAGATTCTCAATCAACAGACCTATGATGATATACCTCAGCTAAGGGTCTGACCTAGTGTGCACTAGTGTGTGTACCTGATATAGGCGAGCCGATGATCATACCAATTTGAGTTTAATGTTAAAAACATTGGCTGCCATTGCTTGAAAGTTGTCTCTTGTATTTCTATAGCACATTCTAAAAAGACACATAAAACGGCCATGTTTTTCATGTGAATGTTAGTGACAGCACTTCCGCATTTGGGTAAAAACAGTGCACTGGTTCTATAATGATTTCAAGACATTTTGTCAGACCTACATTTTTCATGTTCAGCACAGAGGGGACTAGGAATGTAAATCTTGCTCTCTGAAAATTTCCTTTTTTTCTATTGGGGAAGTCCACAGATCCATTATGGGGTTCTTCTCTTTGCAGCTAAGGAAAGGCAGAAACCAGAGCAGTCAATCAAGGTAGGTTGGAAGTGGATGTGCCCTTGAAGTTCCTGTCAGTCAGACTTCCAAAACACCTTTGCCAGAGGTTCATTGGCTCACAAGCTAACAAGAAGAACAGATAATGTGTACATAAACACTTGCAAGTGCACAGCATCTTTCATTTTTGCTTCAGCTAGTGGCAAGACACCACATTTTGAATCCCCTCTGTCAGAATTTTTGGTCTTCTGTCAATCTGTTTGAATAACTGAAATGCAGACTCTTGGATCTACCCTTTATCTGCTCAGCCCATCTGCTTGGACATGCAGCCTTGATTGGTTCCCATAATTCCTCACTGAATAGGGGTGAAGGGAGCATTGGAGCTCCTCCTTTAATATTCTGTTGCCAATAAAGTATTTGATTTTGCAGATGACTCTGCAGCTGCTTCATCTTTTGGGTTTTGGAAAGCCTGTTTCCTGTATACACCCCCTTGATCATCCACTACTGAAGATTGACTTTTCATGGCTTCAGCCACAATTAATGTCATATCAAAGAGTTACTAAAGGCTACTCATAGACAGTCCACCATGAAAACTGCTGCCGTATGACTCCCAGACCAAGGATTTTCTGGTCTTCAGTGGAACACCAAGAGAAATAGCATGCATCCAGGCCAGAAGAACTCCAGCAAAGGAAATGGATGCAGCTGAAGCATATATGATGGCCAAAGTGACCTTAAAATTTCTCCTTAAGGAGATTCAATTTTCCTGTCTGCCAGTCTTTAGGCAGGAAGAATTCATCATCTACTGAGCTGCTTGTAACCATAACTGATCAAAGGCATGTCATCTTTCCGTTAGGGACCATGACCAGGTCAGCCTTAGATCTGTGCTTTTTAGCTAGTTTTTCCAAACACTCTGCTTTAGCTGGATTCTCCCAGTCTGTCTTAATCTTCTCTTTCTCAGAGGCACATGGAGAGGGCAGTATGGTTCCGATTCCAAACCTGATGGAAAATAAAAGTAGCCTCATTACCTGTCCTTTCTTCTTCTTCTGGCCCCTCAGAAGAATGTCCAATCCTTTTACTACTTCTCTCTCTCTCTCTCTCTCTCTCTCTCTCAGTTTCTAAGATTCATTGGGGGGGGGGAGGGCATGGGGGAAGAACAGAAGGAATCTCAGGACTCAGCTCTGGAGCATATACTGATTTTATAAGGGTTTTCCTTTTTTTGTAGCACAGATAGAGTGGCCTCCATGTGCTGAGAATGTAAGATAACTGTAATGAGGAAATCTGGAAGGAGAACACTCCGACCAACAACACACACATGCTGCTGTGCCATAGAACTAAATGCAATTTCACTGTTTTGAGATGATCCCCAAGTAAGCTTTGAATTTTACAGATGCTTCCTAAGTTCACAGTCCAGCGAGGGACAGGAAAATCCTGGAGCAGCTGTTTTGTCTTACTCCCACAAAGAGCAAGGCAACACACACACACACACACAAAAACCACACAGTCACATGATCTTGCTGAATCCCACAGTAGACAGTAAGGACCATTATTATGTCCCACATGTTGGAAATGGAGCAAGAGAAACAAACAGAAGTGAATGGTGGGCCAAGAGGTCCTTTTTTTGCCTGCCTGTTCCTCCACTGCCAAGCTGCGCTGCCTCTTGTCCTCCCATAAATGGTTGCTTGGGAGAAAGAGGGAGGAAGTGGGAACCAATGGACTGAGCAAGAGGCCCAGGGAGACCAGTGAATGGGATGTGGAGGACTCACAGTGTCAACTGAGACTGGTTAACCCAGACCATGAGGGATGGCACTGGGGAGCAAGGGTGCACACCTGCTGGCCATCATCCTTGTGAAAGACTGAGGGATGGAATGGAAATTGTGGACCTTCTTGCCTCTGGCTGACTGCGTGACACATGAAATTTGGCCCATCCTGGCACTCTGCCTTCCCAGTGGACGAGCCTGATCAGTGAGGTTGAGCGACAAGGCTTCAAGCAGCCTGAGCTGTAGCTGAATATTCAGGCACCTCAGTGTGTTTTCCAGGAGTAGGGGGGGGCGGTGTTGATAGCAGGCTTCTTGCCATTAGGACTTGCCTCCTTGCTTCAACCCCCTGTCATGCAGCCTTGGCCCAGTCTTGGTAGGAGAAAGCATCAAGCATGCTGAGGAGCAGAGCGATGCCTGATCCACTGACTCCTGCCTATGCCCTTGCTGGTTCCTGCATTGCCCTGGGGACCCTCCTGTAGCGGGTTGTAGAAAGAGGGGGCAATTTGATCCCCATGAAAGCGATTCAGTTCTTTTACCTCATACCCCACTAAGACAGTAGAGCACACCTGATTTTTCCTGATATTAGGGTTTACCACATAGCTGAAGGAGATGCTACTGCAGGAGCCAACTAACAGAAAATAAAGAAGCAGGGACAAAGTTCCTGACAAGCACCCTCTGTGTCTCTCACACTAATAGGAACAGATCTGCCAGCAGCCATATTGCAATTTGTTTGTTCTAAGGCCATTTGTTTAAGTTACTCGGTGAAAGGGGTTAGAAGGGTTCAACAGGTCATTGCCTGCTACTACAGGAAGCGGGACAAAATGGCAGAGAGCTCAAAGGCATGACCAGTGCCAATGTGCCTTAATTCACAGGTCTAGTTATTGCCTCCATTAAAGGGCAATAAAGGGAAGAGCCCTGTCATCTGCAAACTTTCCCCTGCATGAAAGAATCCCCCCAAAAGGTTCCCCACCTCTGAAACCTTTAAAGCCATTCTGAAGTATGTAGGAAAGCATCATCTCTATTTTGCAGAAGGGGGAACGAGGCAGAGATGTATTGAGTATCTTCGGCCTACACAATTTATGTGCCTGGATAGGACCCCACATTGAGTGCCTCTGACCACGTGCATCTTCCAATCTTGCCCATGACAGCACCACTCCCATTTCCCCACCTCTGGTCCTGTTTGACTCTGGCCAGTAGACTACACTGCAGACTGGATTCCCCCAGCTGCTCTCCACCACCCCCAAAGTTGGAAAGGGTTCTTTGGCTCCATATCTTGGCTCCTCCAGTTCGTGAAGGCATGGAAGGTCGCTAGAAGCCAGGGAGCTTCACAGACAAGTGAGGAAAGAAGTCCCACACACTGCAAGCAGGTTGCAATTAGGCTGGAGACAGATCAGACACAGGTATAAGGACATGCAACAGCAGGGATACCAGGAATGGAGCTGCACTTGACATTTCACAGCCAACTTCCTCAAAGAATCTGAAGCCAGTCTTGTGGAGACGTTAAATAACTCACCCAAGGTGATGGAGAGAATCAGGATCAGAACCAACATTAGAGTTCCTGGTTCCTAGGCCTGAACCCAGATCACTAGAACATGCTCTCCATTTACAACTTTTCTAATATGTGGAAGTCCCAACGCAGTTCATAATAGCTTTCCCCTGCAGCTGTAGTATATTTTCGTAACAGTTCATTTCTCCCCACATATGGGATAAACAAAAGAACACATAAAAGTTACAAAAATACACAATTCATTGTAACAGACTTTTAAATGAATCCTGAAGAGCAATTCCTAGGGCTGCATTAAACAGGTGGCAAGTAAAGAGGCAGCCATCTGAGGAATGTAATGTGTTGACTTGAGAGAAGGAACCATTATCCTTGGATATCTGAAGACAAATCTCCATCTGTAATCATTATACTGCTCTCATTTTTAATAGTTTCGACCACCCTTGAGCTACATTAAAACAGGACTGGTGCTACCATTTGTATTCTGTTTGTATTATTAAATTTGTTAATCAAGCATGGGAAATTATATAACGTATTAAGACAATTGGTAAAAAGCTTCCTCGGATCTATTTTCTTATTTGATGAACTATAAATTAATAATGCACTGTACTTAACTCTTATACAGCATCATAGAACTGGAGATTCCAAGGTACTTTACTAAAGACAATATAACTTCCCATCATTTTATAGATGAGGAAATTGTGGTATGGAGAAGTTAAGTTATTTGCCTATAGTAAAACAGCAAGCCATTGGCAGAACCTAGCCTACAGTTACTAACTCCAGAGCACTACCCTAGTTTAATGGAGTACCAAATTAGAACTAGGGTTTTACAATAGGTATAATTTATTGGCTTTCCATATCACATCCTTGGCCAGGGCCATCAATGGGGGACTAAAAGGGCAGCTGACCCTTTTAAAAGGGATTTAAAAGAGATTTAAAAGGGCCAGGGATCCTGGCTACTACCACAGCAACGGCTGGAGCTCTGGGGCCTTTAAAACAGGCAACACGGGCTGGGTAGCACAAAGGGGCTGGTTGGGGGAGGCTAGCCCACAGCTCTGCCCCTTCTGCTCCAGGCCCTGTCCCTTATGGAAGGGCCCAGAAGTGGCCCCACCACCTTTCCTAGGGGCCCAGCATTTCTGTCCCCATGGGTCCAATCTCCTCTCCCCCACTGGAGTGGGACAAGCCCCACTGCCCTCACCCTGCTCCCAGAGGCATAATAGGTGGATTAGGGCACCTCCAGCCCCTCTCCCAGACTGTAGTGCCAAATGAGGGGACAGTGCAGGTGGGGGTGCACTGTTCTTCAGACCCTCCATTTTTCCAGGGCCCCTGTTCAGAGCATCTACCCACCCTCTTGGGCAATGGTGGTTGGGGAAAGGTGACCCTGATGGCTCCTGTCCCTGACCTCCTCCCACTCTAAATCATTGCCTCCCCCACTCTAAATCAGCACCCACCCAAGTGTCCCAGTCTGCCTATGCCACTGCTATGCAAAGAGTTATTCCTGAATAACTCTGTGAATGCTGTTGTTCCAGAATAAAAGCGGAGTGTCTTGCTTTGAATTAGCTTAATCTATTTTGCATTAAGTGGGTCCACTTTGGGAACAGATTAAGCTAATTTAGAATAAGGGGCATTCTTATTCCACGATAAAAGCGTCCACACATGGGGTTAATTCTCCTTAAATTCACACCCTACATTATTTTAGATTTACTGTCATGTGCAGACAAACCCTACAAAGAAGGCCAGTAAGTGGTTTCCAAACTAGAATGTTTGCAAATCTCTCGCTCCTATGTTTGACTACTAGCACTTGAATAATGTTATACGCCCATGCACTCTGAAATACATTTGAAACACAGGTATTTCCCCATGAACTCATCTAAGAAACAAGCTGGTAATGACTAAAAAAAAAATTAAGAATAAAAAAATTGTTTTTTTACTATTGTAGCTCAGCTTTCCCATCCCAAGACTACATTTTTATCACTCTCTTTGCTTGCCAGGAACAACATATTGAAGAGAACATAGCAAGCATACAATACCAAAGAAAGTAAAGTGCAGTAATTTTTTTGAAATTGCCATTTCAGCTCATTGTTGTATGGCTGTGACAGAACTGATGAGTTTGCCAGCAGAAGCAGCTCTCTTCAACCAGACAAAAACAAAACTTTAAGGTTAGCCCCAGATTCATATAAAATTTGAGATCTGGTGCAATATGGTTGATGAAACAGTGTGCACTGTTATTTACTAACAGTAAGATTTGCTATGGGGGGAATGAGTCTCAAACCCATCTCCTTCCAGCAAGGGAATGATGCAGTTCCACTGTCCAGGAAGGCAGAAGCTATGTAGAGGGTGCATGTCCCATACTGCTTACTAATGAGTGCTGCTCCAAAAGCACATGCTGTGGCTCTTTGGGGAATGGGCCATACAGATGCACAGATCCATTGACTTAACTGCCACACTTGCGAGCTGGTTTCACAAAGACCATGGAAGTGATAGTGCTGAGGCCAGGGTGTGGTTCCACTGCTGCTCTGACAATTCAGAGCAGGAGGCCTGCATTGTGCCACTGCAGATATGCCCAACTCCCCAGCCCGTCCACTCCATTTGAGTCCCGGGAACAAAAATTTCCCCCACATATTCCTACTGTAAATTCAGTGGGCACAGGATCAAGCCCTAGGAGTATGTTTTAGACTGAAGCTGGAAAAGGCTTCTGCATTATATTGTAAGAGTAGTTTCCTTTCCAAAGCAAGTGCACAGCAGTTGTTTACAGGAGTTGGTTTGGATGTGAACATTAGGCAATCTATTTCTACCTAGTCCAACATACACTTTGTTGGACTAATGGGTCCCAATACAGCAAAGCATCAAAGCAGCCCCCTTATATGCTTAAAGTTATGCACTTGCTGAAGTGGAACCAGAAAGCTTAGCACCGTGCGGGCCAATAAGGGCAACACCAAACAAATTTCTTCTAGCAGGACTGCCATACAAGTCTCCATCATCTATATATTAAGGTTCCGTTCAGGATGGTTTGTTTCAGACCTCTTCTGTTATAGGTCTTTGCACAGAAGACAGGGATTAAAATGAGCAACATTATGAATTTACTAACCCCAAGAATAGCATTAACTCTGTGGCTATAGTATATTGGCTTTAACATTATCCACATTATGTGCTTTTGCTGGCATATTCTCTGATATCCTTTGGTTTCAGCCCTCAATCGATTCTCTCATCCAATTGGAACAGATGCCAAAATGCTTACAAAACACCGTTCTGGTCCCATATTATAAAGAAAGCCACAGGAATGGTCTATTAGCACTAAAATTACAGAACCATTAGTACACATTAAAGATAAACATGCCATCAACATGACTATCAAGCGTGCCACTACAACATAACCTTTCATACATTTCAAACTCTTGCCGTATGTACAAGCCTGTGATTATGTACATAGTGCAAAACACCACTTTATCTTTTCTAGACACTACATTTTCAATCTACCCTTAAGAATGTTCTGTAATGAGCTGCAACTCAGGTTCGTGTTCCCCCAGGCTAAGGGCAGTATCAATAGCTTTCTATCTGCTTCAATACACCCTAACAGAAGAGTATGCCTCTGAATCGTCCAGCTTGACACAATAAGGACTTCACAAATTAACTGGCCCATCAATACTTGCTGGAATCAAGTTTTTTTTCAAACGCAACTTTTCCCAAATGCACTAATCTGTCTTTGAGATCAAAGCCAAACAGTCTTTTGCCATAGGCTTCAAAATGTTTCCAATAGTAATTTACAAAGATCCCATTGTTGAAATTATCCGTTGCCCCCTGAACATTACATTGCCAGGTTTCAGTGTTCTAACTGCCATTCAAATGTCATAACCAAAAGCAGTATGATGGGCCTATACCAATTCAAGCGTTCAATAGCTGGTGAGTATGTTGACTATTTGCCTAACCTCATATTGCTGATGGGCCTACCAGTTCATACTGCTGCTGAGTCTAGCCTTGAAAGATTTTGTGAAGCATCACTCTCTATGAGTTTGATTTCTTTGTATCCTTGGTGTTTTATGGACACTGACACATCAGTGAGAGTGAGGGAAGAAAACTATCGGGGGTGACCTAAAGGCCACTGAAGTCAATGGAATGACCTCCACTAACTTCAGTGGCATTAGATCAGGCAACAAACATACTGAAATATTTTAAAATTCATAAAAAGTCTCAGATGGGTAGCCATGTTAGTCTGCAACTTTAAAAACAATGAGTAGCCCTGTGGCACCTTATATTTTTGTTAGTCTCTAAGGTGCCACAGCACTACTTGCTCTTTTTAAAATTCATAATTATTAGAAGGAATATTTTTAAAATGTTATGACCAACAGGCAGCTCCAGAACAGTTCTTTTAGAAAAACAGGTTGGTTAGGAATTTGGGGACACAGGGCCTGAGCCAAAGTCCATTGAAATCAATGGGAATCTTTCCACTGACTTCAGCAGCCTTTTGGACCATGTCCATGAAACACATGGACTGAGGACAAGCAATAAGCATTTTTTATTTTGTTTCAGTTTTTTTTCTGATCAGAGGTTGGAAACCACAGTGCTGTCTGCAGAGACATTGCTGGGGGTCCACCGAGAGCCGGCTGGTCTCACAATGCTGACTTTCCAGCTGTACAGCGCACCAAAAATAGCTAATACTACATTAATCTTGCTTTTCCACATTAGAGACGGCTGTAGTTGACACAGGGTGGTTATGAGATTGTGAGCACGTGGGCAATGGGAAGGGAGGTAACTCCCAAAACAAAAGAATATAGCACCAGCTGCATTATCTGAGCAGGAGATTTTGCTTTGCTGTATCACTGATTATCAGCTCCTGCAATTGTCACCTTTTATGTTCCATTTTTACAAGTTCTTTCCCAAGCTCCCACCACACAATAAAGTTCAACCTCACCCATAAGAGAAGCAGTTGGCATCAACCTCTATTACACATACATTTCCTGAATCTCACACCGCATCCCCACCACCATTGGTATTAGCTGAAGCTTATTTATAGGGGTGTGGTTTGGCTTGTATTTCATCTGGTCCAACAGCACTGCCCAGTGTCACTTAGAGCACTAACCAGCTAAAAAGCAAGAGGAATATATCCCGGAAGAAAGATGTATTGGTATTGAGCGAAACCTGTCAATGTTCTGTCGTGGTACTGGGAATGAAGAAGTAACAGCAGCATTTCAATCACTGTCATCTAATGATGCTCAGGTTAAACCTACTTGACACAGTGCTTAAAAAGCTAATAGCAATATATAGCCTATCTGCACTGAGATTCACAGCTAGAGCTGACATGGTGTTTTACTAAATATCCCTAATCTACACGAACTAGGGCTATACCAGCCTGCTGACAGGGAGCTGAGGGGGAGCAAAAGGGGGGCAATTGCTCTAGAGCTCAGAGATTCAAAGGAGTCCAGAGCTCCTGGCTGCTGCCACTACTGAGACAATGGCGACAGCTGGAGCCCCACACCCCTTTGAATTGCCAACGGAGCGCTGGAGCACCTGAGGTCTAGGGGGTATGTGCGCTGAGGTCTGGGTGGTGCTAGGGCTGACAGCCCACAGCCCCACCCCTTCTGCCCAAGGCCCCGCCCCTTCTGGAGCACATTGCCAGGACCCCACACACACATCTTGCCCCAGGGCCCACAGTGGCTGTCAGCACTGCTGGGGCTAAAGATCATCAGTCACTTTTATAGATGCAAACCAGTGGCAACATGAGATGGCAAGCTCTTTGGGTGAAGTGCCATCAATTTGTTCAATTTGTAGCACAATGGTTGAGCCAGCATGAGGGCTGCTGGAAACTACAGAAATACAAATAATCAGCATTTGCTTTCTCTCATCCTAAAATATTCAGGACGTTTTCCCTAATGCAGTGGGCTGTTTCAAATATACACAGGAGTCCAGACATACTGATAGAGTGAAATTCAAAAGAATCAATATATTGGAACTTTAAGGGGCTAGACCAGGCTGTAATTTTCAGCAGAATGGCAAAAGATTTTCAGTTCACACTAACTGGAGTATGACTTGGCTATTTGCCTATGTCTAAGGCGTTCAAGTAGTACCTTAACTGGAGCCAAATTTCAAGGACCTTTGGTGACAAATTCACATTTAACATGAGTCAGAGGAGAAATAGCTGTAGTGTTTCTACTGTAGCATCAAATTAGGCCCATTAATTAGGTCTTATTAAGACAATCCCTTGGTGCCACTAGCACATTTCTGTTGACAATTTATTCACAGAAACATTCACTTGTTCTAATTGCCCTAGCTGTTTTTAAAATATCTCACCACTGCTGTTGGATGGAAATGGGACTGCAACAACAACAAAATCCCCAAAAGTCACATACGAGCAGGACAGAGCCTGGGTTCTGATCCAGCAGTCACTGAAGTCAGGAGAAAGATTTCCATTGACATCCATGGTTTTTGGATTAGGTCCTTTCAGATAGGATTTTTCCAAGACTTACAACTTTTTTTATAGGAGGGGTGTGCACAAACCAGTGTCACATTCATTCTAATTGACACTCAAATGATGAAGGGTTTAAAATAACCTGACCTAAAGAAAGGTTAAAAAAAAAAAAGGTCATGTTTCGTCTTGAGAAAAGACAATTGATGGGGACCTGATAATCTACAAATATGGTAAGGACTGTTATACAGAGGATGGTGCGTAGCTTTTTGCCATGTCCTAGTAGTAAAGGGGTTAATCTGCAGCAAGGGGGATTTAGGATAGATCTTAGGAAAAGATTTCTAAGTAGAGGTAGTTAAGCTCTGGGAGAGATGACCAATAGAGATGATGGAATCCCCACTGCAGATGTTTTTAAGAACTGTTAGACAAACGCCTGTCAAGGATGGTCTAGGTCAGGGGTGACCAACCTGTTAGAGTCGAAGACCCAAAATAGCAGTGGACAGAGTGTGAAGAGCCACGTACTGGGCTCTTTTTTTTTTTGTTAAGAAAAAAAAAAACAGCCGCGCAGGGGGAAAATAGGTGCCGGTATGCTGTCCCAGGGAGGGGGCTCCAGGCTGGACAGTGTTGAGGTCAGGTGCACTGGTTGAGGTGTCACTGGGCTGGGGATGTCCTCCCCCTTGCTTCCTGCCTGTGCAGGGTGTGTGTGTAGGAGTCCCTGGAAGCTGTTGCCCATCCACACTGCCTTCTTGTGCAAGAGGGCTTATTCCTCGTGGGGAGAGGAATAACTCTTGCACAAGAAGCTCTCTGTTCCGACAATTTACTGTAAATTTACTTGCGCAAGAACGTGTGTGCAGTGTAGACTCTCCTCAAGTTTTGGCGCAAGAACAGCCTTTCTTGCGCAAGAAGCCTAGAGTGTAGATGTAGCCAATGTGTTTCAGCGCTGTCTTTATTTATGAGAGAGGCAGGGAACCTGTTTTGAGTCAGGGGTCACTGACCCACAGAAAAGTCAGTTGGGGCCACACACGTGAGATGCAAAAATCAAGCCCTCCAAAAAACCCAAGCCTCACTAATATGGCCCCAACTGTGCTGGTAGGGACAGGGTACAGAGTGCTGGGGCAGGTGGCAAGGTGCTGGGGCAGGCGGCAGGGGACAGGGTGCTGGTGTGGGGGGAGAGAATTGGCCAGGGGGAGGGGACAGGGACAGCTTGGCCAGTACCTGGGGATCCCGGGTCTAAGGAAATGTGTGAGCTGCTCTTCCCCTCCCCTCTTCTCCCTTCCCCTCCCATAACAGCTGACACGCTTCCTGAAACACCAGGTCGTCACTGGGCTGGGGATATCCTCTCCCCTGCTGCCTGCCTGTGCAGGGTGTGTGTGTGTAGGAGTCCCGGGACTGCATGCCAGCTCCAACTTCTCAGGAAGCGCGTGCTCTTCCTGTGCTCCCGACGACAGCCACGTGCTTCCTGAGAAGCTGGAGCTGGCATGCAGTACCGGGATTCCTACTCCCTCCCCCCCGCAACCTAATCCCCATCCCATCCCCTCCCCCAGAGCCAGGGCCCCCTCCCAACTCTAACCCAATCCCCCTCCTCTCTCCTCCCCTCGAGGCAGCCCCCCCCTCCCACTCTAACCCAATCCCCCTCTCCTTCCCTCCCCGCTCTAACTCAATCCCCCTCCCCACAACCTTATGCCTGGTGTGCTGAGCAGCCGGCTCTGAGCATGTGCTGACCGGGACGCCATGTGCACCCCTTACCCCCCCAACCCGATTCCCTCCCCTCCCTACCCTTCTCCAGAGCCAGGCATCTCCATCCTGCTCTAACCCAATCCTCCCCCCACCCACCCACCCACCCAACCTTATGCCCAGGTCCCGGGGACAGAGGTGCCTCCACTGCCTGCACTCAGTGGCTGGCTGCTAGCAAGTGCAGGCTGGGACACTGAGTGCCACCCGGCCTGCACGTGCAGGATATGACGTAGTGTGTTGAGGGCCATGAGCAGAATGGTGCGGGCTGCGAGCACGCATGTGGCTCACAGTGGCCTGGCCATGAGACCAGCTGACCAGAGCAGTTCCAGGTTCATCCCAGTTCCATCAGGAGCCGCAGGTTGACCACCCCTGGTCTAGGTTTACTTGGTCCCATCTCAGTACAGAGGGTTGGACATGGTGACTCCTTGAGGTCCCTTCCAGCCCTATATTTCTATGGAAAGGAGAGATTTTGCCACTCTTAGGGTATGTCTACACTAGCCACTCTAGTTCGAACTAGGGTGGCTAATGTAGGCATTCGAACTTGCAAATGAAGCCCGGGATCTAAATATCCCAGGCTTCATTTGCATGTTCCCAGGCACCGCCATTTTTAAATGCCCCGTAGTTCAAACTCCCTGCCCGCGGCTACACGCGGCACAGACGAGGTAATTCGAACTAAAGCCCCTAATTCGGACTACCGTTACTCCTCATTGCACTACGTCATATACTCATTGCAGGAGGAGTAACGGTAGTCCGAATTAGGGGCTTTAGTTTGAACTACCTAGTCCGTGCCGTGTGTAGCCGCGGGCAGGGAGTTTGAACTACGGGGCATTTAAAAATGGCGGTTCCCAGGAACATGCAAATGAAGCCCGGGATATTTAGATCCCGGGCTTCATTTGCAAGTTCGAATGCCTACATTAGCCACCCTAGTTCGAACTAGGGTGGCAGTGTAGACATACCCTTACACACATTGGGAAGTACCATCTTTAATGTGACTCTTCATGTGAGTGGATAGAACTGCTTGCACGAGTAAGAGGGTCTCCACAACAGCAAGGGTTGTAAAGCCTAGCCAGTAGTTTAAGGTGATATGACATCCACCAAGTGTCTTAGGAAACCTTTATTTCCTTCTCTTAAGGACAGAGGTGGGTTCAGCCCCCTCTGAAGTTCCAATGGAAGGGTTCACCCGAGTGGTGCCCAAGATGTGGCATAACATTTAATCTGAATGCGTCTCTTCCTGTGTCTTTTTCACAGCCTCTCTGTATTAGCTCTTCACTTGGCCCACTCTCTGACTCTTTTTCAGGCTAAACTCTCAGGGCTCAGTCCCGTGATGCAACCACAAGATACTCTCTCCCAGTTTTTCCATCCTTACTGGTTAACTCTCTGCATTTTCCAAGCAAATGGAGGTCTCTCACCCCCAGATTTAACTGCTAGAGGTTAGACTGTTCCATTTGCCCAGGGCTTAGAAGGTATAAGGTTTCCTGTGGCTTACTGTTGCACATGGGGGTTTTGCTCTCTGCACCCTTCATTAGGATGGCTCAGAATTCACCCCTTGTGTGCCAGCTTTAATTTGCAAGCTGGTGCAAAGGTGAAGGGTAGGGATATGGCCTTGCATCTTTTCCCACTCCTTTCTGACTGACCCTTCTCCACCCAGAGAGATGGCATTGTGAGGTGTTCTGGCACAGACAACCCAAGATTTTGAGGGGGGAGTCTCCATGAATGCCTCTCCAGCAGAAAGGCAAATTACAGCCTTGCTCTCCAGCCACAAAACCTAGCTCAGGCCTTCCACATCTCCACTATCTTCAGTGAAACAGCTCCCAGTACCAGTGCTGAACTTGGCCTCCAAATGGCCAACTCCGGCCATGGTTTAATTTACAGATGTGGCTGTGCAGGTCAGTCTAACTTGGCCAATGCATGGTGTGTGTAATAAAAGCAGTTGTGCATTTGCAACGACAGGATAACTATTTTTAAAAATAGCACTTGGGGCATATTGAGATAGAATAGATTGAGCAGACTAATCCAACCATTAATTTAATATCACAAGCCTTACATCACTGACTGGCACTCTAATTAACTAATTCCCTAAGGTTTCATTGAGTGCTCTTTCATGACCCTGAGTCTCTCCCATTTGGCACACTGCAGACTTTTACAGACCCCTTCATAAAAATACAATGTGCACTTTATGATTTAAAGACAGTGGAAGTGCTTTCTCTACTGAAAAAAAAATTAGCATAAACCTAGACAGCAGCCAAGGATTTTTTTAAAAGCCAAGATTTTATTAGGAGTTATTGAAATTCAGGGTGGTCTCCCTTCTCTACCAAATTTCTAGCTTTTTAGTTCCAGATTCCTTTTTTCCCCCCTCCTCCCTCAAGGTATTTTGAAGATCAACAGAAAGCATAGGAATTGCCATACTGGCTCAGACTAGTCTATCTGGTCCAGGGTCCTGTCTCTGACAGCAGCCAGCCCCTGCTGCTTCAAAGGATTGGGATATTTTGCTTAATTACTTCTCTTTTACCTGGCCATTCTTTAATTTAAGGAACATCTATCATATGGTCTGTATTATACAGAAGACCAGACTGCATGATCACAGAGGTCCCTTCTGCCCTTATCTAATCAATAAGCCTGGCTTCAAAGTAATTTACCGGCACATTTATAAATGCTTTCCGAAGTGTTGGTTAGAACATATCATGGCAGCACCTACTAGGGCCAGAGCATGAGATAGTGTTTCTGCAATAAACTAATACTCTCAAGCACCAGCACCAACTACCAGGGGGTACTGGACATCCCCCCCCTGCTCTGTTCCAGGCCCTGCCCACACTCCACCATTTCCCCCAAACCACCATCCCCTGTCCTGCCTCTATCCCACTCCTTCCAGCCCCGTTCTGCCCCCCTCTCACACCTCATCCAGCTCCCTTTCTCCCTCCCCCTCCAGCACACTGCTGAGCAGGTGATTACAACAAGTGGCAGCTGTTGGTGGCAGAGGGGGTGGAGCTGATCTGCAAGGCCACTGGTGGGTGCTGAACACCCACTTTTTTTTTCTGGGTGAGGGAGAATCTGCCAACTCTTAATGATGGAAATGCATCGACTATTCGATTAGTAAATTACTTGATACTTAACATCCTTACTCTGAGGCCAGTTATGGGAATTCATTGACAAAATATTTGCCTTGGTTATCAATCAACAGTGGCTTCCAAGCTTCAACCTAAGTGCTATTGTCTAGGGCCTGGCCAGAAGACTATTGACATTACTTGGCCTGATTCTCCTCTCAACTTACACTTGTATAAAACAAGAGCAATCACAATGGAGTGAGTGGTGCTGTATCTGTGTAAAAGCAGTGCAAGACAAGAATCAGAATCCCTTGATGTTTTTAAGAGACTTGTGGTATTCAATTTACCCCAATATTCTGCTTAAATTTTAATATGGGTTACATTTGTCTACTTTTGCTTGGATAAGGTATTTTATAGTCACTTCCGATCCCTAATCTGTACTGGTGCAAAATCTATATTTGATATAGGGTCTTATACCACTTATTTCCAGAGCATGCACACCTTATTGTACTGTATTGAGTTATGACTAATACGTATTACAAGAAGTTTGTTCTCTCAGTCTCTCCCCAAGGGGAGACTCATACTTGCAGTGTAGTGTTTTGTTGTAGTACATTTTGGGGGGATGTTCAGAGGCACTCTATGTTTATACACGACAAATGGCAGCAGCTGGTGAAGGAAATGAAATAAAGAAGGGCTTGTTAAGTGATTACGCAGGATTCTAGAGAGACTAGGTGGGTGAGGTAACATCTTTTACTTTGGACCAATTTATGTTGAAAAGACAAGCCTCATCTTACGCAGAGTTCGAGATTCTGAAATTTAGCTAGTGTACGTGGGAAAATTTTGTACAGATTTCTATGTTTTTTACTGCACAAAGAGCAAAGTTCTGCATGTCGGACACCAGTTGCCCTTGACAACATTTAAGATAAGACAGCTGATATACAGCGTACTTAGACTATGCTAAGATTATTTATATAGAGTTTTTAAATTATTTTCTTATTAGCATGAAATAAGAACCCCCAAATATTTATGCTCATTCATTTCTCACTTAAAAGGGCAGAATTCTCATTCTGGACTTTTGTCTCTACATATCATTAGGTGCTACAGTGAGGAACACCCTGGATTAATTTCATTTATAAGCTGAAGGCTGACTGAAAACAACCAAGCTAATTTATAGATCAGACAACTGAAGTATTGGGAAATGTCAGACAATAATATTTCTTATGCTCCCAAGGGGACCAGATGACTTAGAGAATTGATGAGGAGGTACTGGAGTTTCTAGGATGCCATTCAAAACCAGGCCAAATTAAGAGTGTACTGAAATAGTGGTCTACGTGAAATGAACTGGTTAGCTCTGTTGTCTATATCACAAGAGCCGCCAACACAATTGAACCCACTTTGTAAACTTGACTCTGTATCAGACAAAAATGGGTCTGTTCCCACTATGGATTCCTCACCAGAACAAAATTTCTGATGGCCCCCTTGGTTTTCCATGGAAGTATCCTGTTCACGTACTAACTGGGACAGACTTGATTCCTGATCCTGTATTGGCAGCATCTCCTCACATCTGCCAATGTGAGTTATAGCAGAACTAATATGTGGCAGGGAATGAACCAACCCCCAACTTGGAGAGTGGGTAGAAAGCCATCTTCCACCTTTCTTAAGGACACTGAGCAGACAAACCAAAAAATATGGGCTGATGCAGGTAAAGCACCAGAAGTCTTCCAAATTTACTCTCTTTGTTGACAAAATTCACATTTCAGCAGGTACAACTGGCACCGTTACTGAAAGCAAAAGGCAATCAGACAAGTCAATAGAGAAGCCACAACAAAATGCTTAGGATATATATAATTCCTCATACTAGATTTTTTTTAAATGGTTACTTTCAGTGCAGTGGTCACCACCGAACATCAGCATATGCCATCTGTCATGGCTTATGAATAAAATTCATCCAGGGCATTCCTCACTGTGGCATCTAATGATCTGGAGAGAGAAAACTCCAGGATGAGAATTCTGCCCTTTTAAGTGAGAAATGAATGAGCATAAATATTTACAAATGGTTCTCTAAGAACAATTTCCCCATACTCACAAGTCTCAGATATCATGATGTGGCAGCTGCAGATACATACTGACATTATCACTGGCAGCCATAATAGGCAAATAGCATTCACTGTGTGCCACTACTGTGGATTGAGTAGCACAGGTTGAACCTCTCTAGTCCAGCACTCTCTGATCTGGCAACATCCATGGTCCGGCATGACTTTAGTTAGCCAGTTGTCCGCTTACCATGAATGTGGCCAAGTTTCTCATGGTCCCATAAAGTTTTTTTACAGCCACCAGTCCTGGCTGTCAGTGTTTTGTGCTGTTACTTAGCTCTAATTTACCCCTACATGCCTTCTAAGAAATTAACAAGAAGTGGAAGCATCGGTAATGCTGCTAAGCATAAGCATGGTTTTTATGCCTTATCTGTTTATTTTCTTGTGCCAGTATAGTAAAATGGTGTAACACCACCAACACTTTGTTATGAAGAGAACTGATAAGCCTTGATTAGGCAGAGGCTTATATTATAGGGTGTATCAATACAGTCATACATCATTAAACAGCATTGCAAGCATGGTTCCATTTATTTGCTTCTGCGAAATAAAAATAAAAACAGACCCACTCACTACAATATTGACTTCTCATGGTCTGGCAAATGCTCTGGTTTGGTACCCATCAGGTCCCAAGAGCGCTGGACTAGTTCACCCTGTAGTAGTAGTGGTATGTTGAGCCTTCCTGGTCCAGCATCTTTGGGACCTGACTGGTACCGAGTGAGAGAGTTTGCCAGACCAGGGGAGGTAAATTTTCCGCTACTAGCCTCCCAGTCAGGCTCCCCTCCTGGCTGCCAACCTCACTGCCAGCCCCAGCCAAGCTTCCTAACCCCCAGCTGCCAGCCCGGCTCTGCTGCCAGCCCCAGTCATGCTCCAGGCCACCAGACCAACTCTGCTTCTGGCCACTGGTCCCCCAGCTGCTGAACCAACTCTGCTCAAGCCCCAAACAGAGTCCCTGCCACCAGCCCCTCTGACTTTGGACTCCCAACCTGCCCTCACTCTCAGCCACTGGAGCTCTCTGGTCTAGCAACATCCATGGTCCTGCCAGACCATGGATGTTACTAAACTAGAGAGCTCTGAAACAAAGAGATTCAACCTGTGATTTCTTCAGTGTCTTCACTGCCACACTTCTGGAGACAATGTTTTCAAACAAATCAGATTTAGCGCTAAGTGACAAGTGCATCTATATTCTCTCTCCATGTGGAAGCAAAACTTAAGAACATTTAAGTGAGACAGATGCTGTTTTTACAGATATATTACGCTTTACATTTTCTAACAATAATGAGATTTAAATTTTAGCTGTGTTTCCCATCTCACACTATTTCTGATTTTTAAATGATATAGTCTTCTCTGCTATATATGATCATTTTGTCTTTACATCCAAACGCATTGTTCCTTTTGCCCAGAGCTGGAATGCATCAAGCCATACAAACGAAAGCTGATGAAGCAATACTACCCTCTGGTGGAGAATTCAAAAAATGTGCTTTCTAAAGTAATCTAACTTAGGAATTTTACTTTGTGTGATTGCAGTGGTGTGACAGCTGGAGTAATTCTTCCTTTACATCTTTGAGTATTAAAAGAGTAGTGTTTTGTGGCTAACAGGCAGTGTTGCCCCCCCAAAACTACAGGCCTTCAACCAGCATGGAGTGGCACCAGCAGGGGCTGTGCTTCACAGCAGTTGAGCTGATTGTAGTTTGTTGATGGCTGTAATTTGAAGGCCACCCCTGCCCTCCAAATTACAGCCATCTTAAAAAGTGTGGGGTATGCCCCCCTGGTCTCCCAGAACCAGCACTGATGCCTCCCCCCACCCCCACCTTCTACAAAGGTTCCAATGCCATTGAACTGAGCAAAAGTCCTTTGTGTTGCAGGTTTGCCTCTGCAGCTCCTCTTCATGACCTGCCAAGGTACAAGTCTCCCAATGACCAAGTTTCCCCTTACTGGCCACTGTCTCTCACGGACTCCCACATAGCTGTTTGTGCTTTATACCTCTGGGCGAGGCTCAGTTCAATCTCTCCCCTTCCGCAAGGCTACAAAAATCCCTAGTGCCCACAATTAGAAACCCTCCCCCCCCGCCCCACGCACACACCACATTTTGAGACAGGATTGTCCAACAAGCTTTCAGTAAAACTCCACTCTTCTATTTGGGACTTGTCTTCAGTTTCCCAGGGTCTGGTCATTCATTCCACCTAGAGCAGTGGTGGGCAACCTGCCTCGGGGTCCTATGTGCAGCCCATGCAAATCCCTTCTGCCCCCTCCCCCCTGTGCCTCTTGCATACACTTACCTACACCTCCCCCACCCTCCCAGCACACTATGAATCGACTGATTCATGCCTCATCCCTGCTCCTCCTCCTCCTCTTCCCTCCCAGAGCTGCAAGGGGGCGGGGGGAGAAGAGATGGGGCGTGGTCAGAGGAAGAGGCAGGGAAGAAGCTGGGTGGGGATTTGAGGGAAAGGGTGGGGTGGGTCCTGCAGCAGAGGAGAGTGGTGCAGCCCCTGGCAAGTGAGAAGTGACACACATGTAGAGCATGGGCACGTGTGAGGTGCATGCCGACTGCACACAGCATTGAGGGCGCCATGTGCCCCCAAGAATGGATCAGGAGTGTTGAAAAGGCACAGCAAAGAAAGAGAATCAAGCGCAACGTGTTTAATCTCATTCATAGTTAGTGCACATGCCCGATTCCAGTCTCGCAGCCCACGGAGATGAAGGAGGGCCACTCATGCGGCCCACTCGCTAGCCTTGGCTGCCCATCGCTGACCTGGGGGCTAACGCAGGCAGCAAGCTATCGGAGTCATTTGGGTGCAGACAGGATTCTCTGACATCCTCTTTTAAAGTCTTCTCCCTGTTGCATGGATGTGGGGAGGAAGAAGCAGATTTAACCCTCTCCTAGCCAGCATGGAGCCTGTCTGACACAGCACACCCATACTAAGGGTGGAATTAATCCATAATAGATGAGTCCACAAGCCTAGTTTCCTAGCTAGTTAAAGCCCATTGATTGCAGCAGCGCTTAACTGGGAATGAAAGAGGTGCTGGAGCTCAAGCAATTTAGTTAGTTTCAGAACTGTGTGGCAAGCCTAGAGCTGCCATGGGTCAGCTCTGGTGCAAATTAAGCACCGGACTGCAGCGGACTTCAGAACTGGGAATTCATGTTGGTCTTCAAAGTGTTTTCACTCATGCCAAAAGTTACCGAAACATTCAGGTTAATCTTCATAGGCATTTCCTGTACTCAGGTACTTATAGACCTGTGGTTACTCAACTCAGAACTCTGGACACAGCTTCAAGACAGCATCACACCCTTGCTGCAGTACTAGTGAAGGATGGCAAGGTTTAACCCAGCCCCTAATGCACATACACAAGGGGGCTTAATAAAGTTGAATAGGCAATGTTAATTCAGGCATCTCCTAACTTTTGAACGCTTTATTTTGCGGGCTTACCTTA
The DNA here is from genome assembly GCA_032595735.1 of Pelochelys cantorii. Taxonomy (NCBI): domain Eukaryota; kingdom Metazoa; phylum Chordata; order Testudines; family Trionychidae; genus Pelochelys; species Pelochelys cantorii. Next base: position 249,907,831 of record CM064326.1, on the reverse strand, counting down.
TTTTAACCAGGAGTGAAAGTAGCTGCCAGGACTTACTGGTGTGCCCTGTACCAGGCCAGGCATCCTTAGCAAGGGGGGGGTGCTATGGGCCCCCAGAACTCCAGTTAGTCCTTCATGGCTGGCAGCCAGGAGACCCAGGGCTGCCTCAGTGGAAGCCAAGAGCAGGGGGCTCCAGCAGCAATTTGAAGGACCAGGGCTCCCAGCCACTATGGCGGGGAGAGGGGGAGGTGTGAGGCTTGGGACAACTCCCCCAATCTACCCCCATTCTATTCCTTCTCCCAAGCTCCCTCCCCTGAGCAACATGGCCTGGGGAATTATCAAGGGGCCTGGCAACAGCACCAGGGGTTGGGCCCATCCCACACTCCTCTGTGGCAACAGGAAACAGAGCGACCTGACCCCAGCCTGCTCCACTCCACTGGCTCTCAGCCACATTGCTCTGCTGCCTGCAAGCACTGGTGAGTGCAAGGTCCCCAGCTGCTGGCGCCAGGTTCCCTGCTAGCCCTCCACCCCCACCTGCCCTGGGCCCTGAAGGGGCCCCCAAAGCATGGGGCAGTTGGACAAATGGTAACTTTAAAGGGGGCTTTAATCCTGCTGCTCCTTTATTGGTGGCCCTGCTGGTAGGGTCCAGCACAAGGGGGAAGCAAAAAGTCAGCCCCATGCAGGCCGGTCTGGTGGCTGGTTCTTATCGGAGCACTGCACCGGTACACACCGGGCCACTGTCACTTCTAGTTTTAGAGGAGGAGAGATTTTGTAATGGATTTTTTTTTTAAATAGTTAGGGTTGCCAGATGGTTTCAACAAAAATACTGGACACACTTGACATCACAATCTGCATGACTTCTTATTTAGAAAATACTGGACATTTATATTTTCTCGATTTGTTTCCCAAACAGAAAGCTCAAATACTGGACTGTCTGTTTCAAAACCAGACACCTGGAAACCCTATTAATAGTGCCCAAACTATACTAGCTGCTGCACAAACACATAACAGGAGGCTCTTATCCAAAGAGCCACCTTGCTCGTACCAAGCTCCCAAGAGCACCACAGAAAGGAATGGCTCTATTAATAGGGGAGTCAAAAATCAATTTAACAGATCATCTTTAACCTATCTAGCAGAAAGGGTTTTCATTAAAAAAAAAAAAAAAAACCATCAACCTTTACAGACATTTTCTTGGCTTATACAACAATCTAAAGCATATAAATGTAGTCCAACTATAATGGCATTTTTATAGGCCAATAACACTTACACTGCAGACTGCATATTTCATTTGAAAGAAGCAGCAACATTCTATAATACAATTTGATTTTGTTATAACTATAGCCCACCATATACTGTGCCATATTTATACAATTACTTATACTGCTCAGTTGCTAAAAGTTTTGTATAATGAAATAATTTCTCATTTGGCTATTCCCAGTTGGTTTATCAAATATCCATATTCAGGTCCATTTATTATTTTTAATAACCTAAAGAATTCTAAAGACTAAAATAAACTAAGTGCCCAGAAAGTCAGTGATTTTAGTCAGACCAGTTCTTCTGGAGAAATGTGTTCTTATGTTCACTCTTATCCTTTATTTTTCAAAATGTGAAAGATATATATAAAATTAATAGATTTTTATCTGCTAATGTTTTTGCCAGTATATTTGTAAGGGGTTCAGAACGTCTAACATTTCAGCAACATAAAAGGCAGAAATAATTTGGGGATTATTTTTCCAGGGTGAATTGAGTTTTTTTTTTTTTAAAGATTAAAAAAAAATTCTAGAAAGTGTTGTCTTTCAACCTTGAAGGAAAAGGCCTAGAGACAATCCAGACCAGTAAGGAATTGGGTCACTAACTACCCTATAAACCTGGATGCCTCAAATGCCCAGCTGCTGTGTCTCTCAGCCTGGGCACCAGCACCCAAGCTGGCAGATCACACCCTGAGTGTCTGTGTGCTGTACATCCCTGAATCAACAACTCTGACTCCAACATCCTGCCTACAGTACAGCAGACACACTGTGGCTTCCACCAGCCTTGGTTATGACTTACAGGATGACCCCAAACTCAGAGTCTGAGGTGACATGAAAGGGGCACACGCTCACCCAGACTTCTTCCTGCCTTTTAGCAACGGCTTGTACCCAGGTTTTCAAACTGTGGGGCACGTCCCCCCAGGCAACGCAGAGTAGCACTGGGGGTTAGGGCTCCAGGAGGGAGGGCCACCTCCATTTCCTGACTTACCTCAGGAATGGGGCTTGGACCAGCCCTCCAGAGAAAGGAGCATCACCTTTACTTAACAACTCACTTCAGCAGGCTTCAGCAGGGTCAAGGCAAGGAGGTGGCATTCCCTCTCTGTGCCCCTCCTGGAATCTCCAGCCTGAGCCACCAAACATTCCTCTACAGCCCATTTGAAAACCTCAATTCTAGATCCAGAAACAACTTGTGGGGCAGTCATGTAGCCCCCCTTCTCCCCAAGTCCTTAAAATTCTGTTCTCCCTCTATGAACAGTTACATGTCACCTCTGTTCATTGTCTCTGCCTGACCTTTGCCAACTCCCCCTGAGATGCCTGATTTGAACACACTTTAGTCATAATTCCAGTATATATCCAGAACCCTTAATGCACGCCTCATACACATCATCACATTCACAGTTATTAGTTACAGATTCTAAGTATGGTGAGTTGGGCGGGGTGGGTACTCTGTTAAGGCGAGCTAAGTTTCATTACTTTCTGGCACTGGGATGCCCTTAGGGTCACAAAGGTAGATTAGTGATGAAAGTAGAAATGTAGCAGAGTTTTTTAGAAACCTACTGATTTAACAGAGAAAAACAACTTTTAAATATTATATTTTCTTAAGCCATCCTTTAGAATTCTTTAGCAGGGACAAAGTAGCTCCATCAAATTCTACAGGATGGTCCAAAATATTATTAATATTTGTTATAATATTAATATTTTTAATTTAATTTTATATCTTTTTTCCCATAAAAGCATGATTTTCACACAGACAATGGTACCAGGCAATCACACTGTTTCTCTAGGCCTTATTAACACAAGGACCAGGAATTTGCTAACTTACCTTCATGTTTAAACACAATTCTTGCTAACAGTGTTAAAGCATAGGTTTATTATTATTTGTATTGCATTAGTGTGGCTAGGAGTCCCTACCCATGGGAGCCACTGGGGAGCGAGTGCAGGGTGGCCCCCCCAACATAAGAATGGCCATACTGGGTCAGACCAATGGTCCATCTAGCCCAGTATCCTGTCTGCCAACACTGGACAGATGCCCCAGAGGGAGGGAACACAACAGGTAATCCTCACATGGCCCCCAGTCACCCACCTCCAGACAAACAGAGGCTAGGGATACCATTCCTACCCATCCTGGCTAATAGCCATTGAAAGACCTAACCTCCATGAATCTATCTAGTTATTTTTTGAACACTGTTAAAGTTCTAGCCTTCACCACATCCTCTGGCAAGGAGCTCCAGAGGTTGACTGTGTGCTGGGTGAAGAAAAACTTCCTTTTGTTTGTTTTAAACCTGCTGCCTATTAAGTTCGTTTGGTGACCCCTAGTTCTTATATTTTGGGAAATAGAGGGTGCTTTTAAGGATGCAGCTTTGCTATTTCAGGATACTTCCAACGCAGGATACTCTGCGTTGCCTGGGGGGACGTGCCCCACAGTTTGAAAACCTGGGTACAAGCCTTTGCTGTCTAGACTGGCTGCTTGAATTTGTGCAAGAACACTGACGATCTAATGTGTGATCGTCAGTGTTCTAGCGCAAATACTATGATGCTCCCGTTAGGGAAAAAGCCCTCTTGCGCAAATGTATTTGCACAAGAGGGCCAGTGTAGACAGGGGAGGACTGTTTTGCGCAAAAAAGCCCCGATGACGAAAATGGCGAGCGGGGCTTTCTTGCGCAAAACCGTGTCTAGAGTGGCACGGACGCTTTTCCGCAAAAAGTGCTTTTGTGCAAAAGCGTCCATGCCATTCTAGACGCTCTTTTCCGCAATGCTTTTAACAGAAAAACTTTTTCCGTTAAAAGCATTTGCGGAAAATCATGCCAGTCTAGACGCAGCCAGTGTGTCTAGACTACACCTCTCTGTTGACAGAGAGATGTAGATTAGGCACATCTAAGTTGCTAATGAAGCAGGGATTTAAATATCCCGTGCTTCATTAGCATAAACATGGCCACCGCTTTTTTCAAAATGGAGTTTTTTCAAAAAAAAACCCAGCAGTCTAGACATGGATCTGTTGAAAATAAACCCTTTTTCGACAGATCCTGTAAACCTCATTTTTTGAGGAATACAGGATCTGTTGAAAAAGAGTTTATTTTCAACAGATCCAGGTCTAGACTGCCATTTTTTCGAAAAAACTCAGTTCTGAAAAAAAGCGGTGGCCATGTTTATGCTAATGAAGCACGGGATATTTAAATCCCTGCTTCATTAGCAATTTCGATGTGCTTGATTTGCATCCCTCTGTCAACAGAGGGATGCAGTCTAGACATAGCCTTTAGTTGCTTTTTTCTGAACATTTTCTAATGCCAAAATATCTTTTTTGAGGTGAGGAGACCACATCTGTACGCAGTATTCAAGATGTGGGTGTACTATAGTTTTATATAGGGGCAGTAAGATATTCTTTGTCTTATTTTCTATCCCTTTTTTAATAATTCCTAGCATCCTCTCTATTTGCTTTTTTGACTGCTGCTGCTGCACACTGCGTGGACGTTTTCAGAGAACTATCCACGATAACTCCAAGATCTCTTTTCTGATTAGTTGTAGGTAAACTAATCAGTATGTCTAGACTGCGTTGCTCTTTCCTTTTGCGGAAAAACTTGCCAGTCTAGACACAGCCACTCAAAATGATGAGGGGTTTGGAACAGGTCTCATATGAGGAGAGGCTAAAGAGACTGGGACTTTTCAGTTTAGAAAAGAGAAGACTGAGGGGAGATGTAATAGAGGTATATAAAATCATGACTAGTGTAGAGGGAGAATAAAGAAAAGTTATTTACTTGTTCCCAGCATATAAGAACTAGAGGACAACAAATGAAATTAATGGGTAGCAGGTTTAAAACTAATAAAAGAATGTTCTTCTTCACACAGCATGTAGTCAACCTGTGGAACTCCTTGCCAGAGGAGGCTGTGAAGGCTAGGACTATAACAGAGTTTAAAAAAAGAGCTAGATAAATTCATGGAAGTTAGGTCCATAAAAGGCTATTAGCCAGGGGGTAAGGAATGGTGTCCCTGGCCTCTATTTGTCAAAGGCTGGAGAAGGATGGCAGGAGACAAATTGCTTGATCATTGTCTTCGGTCCACCCCCTCTGCGGCACCTGGCACTGGCCACTGTTGGCAGACAGGATACTGGGCTAGATGGATCTTTGGTCTGATGCAGCATGGCCATTCTTATGTTCATTGCTTATGAATCCCCAAAATATTTTTAAAACAAAAACCCTTCCCCCTCTCTGAGGCTCTTCCTTAGCCTTTCCTCAGCTCAGCCAGTAGCCCCCTTGTTGGGTTTAATAACCTCTGTGGTAGGTTTGTACAGCCCCTTCCTTGAGGCCAGTGGGAGAATCTAGTCCCACATCCCATTCAAGGTTCTAGCACACAGCTCTGTATTGAACAGTTAGGTCTGCTCCTTTAACCTTTGTAGCAGTTTTCCCTGAGCCACTTCCTACCCAGCCTCTTTGAGTCTCTGTCTCTTCCTGGCCACTTAATCAGAGTCTTTCCCTGGCCTCTCTGCCTGAATAATTTCCCCCTAATCTCTCCCGTTTTCTTCAGGGCCTTTTCCTACTGGAGAGTGACTTGCTATCACCACAGCCCAGCCACTTAGCATCTAGGCTCACTCAAATCTGAGCAGTGCTGCCAGACCAGCACTCAGGCACCTGAAATCCAGGACGCACCCACCCAGCTGACCCTTCAGAAAGCTACACTGTGGCAGCTCTGTCTTATCATTTTCTGAGCTGCCCCATACATGTGCCCAGCTCAGAAGGTGAAGCCCTGTGTCTAGCTAGGAAGAGGTCAGGGCATCAGAGGAGATGCTGACCTGACCAAAAGTCAAGACCCTCCCAAATTTCCACTCCTAGCTATGCCACTAACACTCACCCTTTACCCAGCCAGACTTCATCACCACAAAAGCTTGGCTCTCTCCCTTCCATTGCAGGCATCTTCTGCTCTTTCTGGATAATTGCCTGATTCTCCTCAGGAGGGACTCATTTTGTAATTAGCTGCAGGCTTTGCAGCCCACAGGAAGGCACCTTGTCACAGAGAACAGAACAGAAAACCCAAACATCTTTCTAGCTTTCAGCAAAAGCAAATTACAGGGTGAAGTTCTCTCCTGTGATGGGGCCTCTTTGTACAACAATGGCTGTAAGCTGACTTAACCAGTTCAGGGAGGATTGGTGCCCTGTGATGTTGAACCTCTAGTGGCATTGAGCCAATACAAGGCCTTGTATACAAGTACCCCTCCTCGCTACCAGCACAGCATAGAAAACAGGGTAAGATATTCTTTAACCACACTAGTCCTCTCCTGCTCTTGTGGCCATTTGCACTGGAATAAATTAAAGTCTTTTGTCTGTATGTGGAAGCTGGCCCTTCAGTGGGATTAGGGTATGCAAAGGGGAACTTAAAGCCATCTTTCTCCCCTTCCTTGTCTTGTGCTCTGTGCAGATCAACCACACTTCAGGATCTGGTCTACAGAATCCATGGGCCAGATACTCAGCTGGTGTAAAAATTAGCATAACTCCATTGTGGAGTTGGAGGATGTGGTTGTTTGATATTACTACAAGGCTGCAACTACAGGTTGAACCTCCCTCATCCGGGACTCCCTGGTCTGGCAATATCTGTGGTCCATAATGATTAGGGGTATTGCTAGGCCAGAGAACTCCTGGACCAGGGAGCCAGGGGCTAGCTGCAGCAGCCCCAGGGTAGCAGAGCCGAGGAAGCCCCAGAACTCAAATGCAGGAGAGCTCCGGTGGCCGTGGAGTAGTGGAGCTGTGGTGCCCCTGGGGCAGCGGAGCATTGGTGGCACTAGGGAGCAGAGTTGCAGCAGCCCCAGCAATCCCAGGTTGTGGAGCTATGGCAGCCCTGGAGCCACAAAGCCCTGTAGGCACCGGGGCAACAGCAGCCAGGACTAGCCGGCAGCCTGGAGGGAGAGGAACTCGTTAGAAGGGAGGGGAGTTCTGCTGGGTCTGTTGACAGACCCAGGAAAGCCCAGAGTCCATCAGCAGAGGGGTGGAACTGACCTTCCCTGCCACAGCAAACTCCCTCGTTCAGGACCAGTCAGGTCCTGAGGGTGCTGGACCAGGGTACTTCCTTTGTCCTCCATTGCCAGAACAGAAGTCTTGATGTGTGTTATGAAAGCTAATGTTTGTACTTATGATACTGAACCACAAGTCTGACTCCCCTTGGCCTTGCACCTTTCGTTACAATTTCCCCCTGTGCAGAGTGAATGTACAATGCTGCAGAATGATCATCACATCACCTACACTAGCAATAGTGTTTTATACTCCCTTTGAACATCACTATCCCAGGGGAAAGCAATACAGAATCAGGCCCATGATTTTGTACCTTATAACATTAGAAAAGAAAGCAGGCCTCAAAGGATGAATGTTAGGAAGAGCTGAGGTAGAAGGATTGTTAAGGAAAAAAATAATGCAAGTAGTTTTGAAAAATAACACTCTAACCAATGTACAACTGATACGCTGACCAGGAATTTTTTCACACAACTTTTAATAGGAGGGAATGGCAGGCAAAGGAGGAGTAAGAATATGTTTTGTTACAAAATCAGGGTTGGTCCTGGAAGCAAGAGGCAGTTTAGACTACAGCTGGGAGAATTTGTTCAGCTAATTTTTTGGGCTGGGGGGGGGGGGAGGAGAGGAAAGAAGGCTTGAAAAATGCAAATTTAGCAAAAAGACTGTTGTGCAAATTCATGTCAGTTTTGCCAAATTGTTCATGTTGGGGGAAAAAAAGAAAGATTTTTTTTAAGTTAAACATTTTGATTTTATTTATTTTGTTTGGATATTTCCTTCAATTTAATTTAAAATTTTTTTTAAAGTTTTAAAATGCTCAAAATTGAAAAATTTTGGTTTTGACATTTTGATTGCTAAAAATTTGGTTGCGGGTCAACCCAAAACAATTTTTCCCCCAACTTTGCAGAATTTCCAGTAAACTGTAAACTCAATTATTCATACACAACTCTGGTTAAGCATAAAACTCATTAAGAATTGAGTTTTAAAATGTGTGCATGCCTATTTTGCATGCCCTTGTTATGCAACCAATAATTAGCATTAAACTTAACCACCGTATCTCTGGAATTATAATTGGAAATGTTCCCATTTATGAAGAATGTACTGCTCTGCTTTGCTAGTTGGTAAGAGAAATTGGTTTCCTTGTCAAAATCTGAGGGATTTAGCCTAAAATCGGCACATTATTACTGTACTGTCTTCGGCACATTATTACTGTAAATAGAGATTCTTTCTGCATTACAGACTTTCAGGGTCTTTTCATTGGAATTCTTGGGTTTCTCAAGAAGTAATTATTATACTAATAGTAACTGGCTAAATTCTCCAAAACTTATTCATACCATTAAGCAGGATATGGAATTTATAGTGGCTCCATCCCCTGGACTAGCACAGTCTCTTCATTAAAAACAAATTCCCTGCCAATGTTTGTTTACTTTTATCTGATGATCCACTGCAGTTGCCTCAATAAAGCAGGGAAAGTATTTAACCATTGTTTATTACTTTCCTTTTTTTCCAATTTCAAAATGCTGCAGGGTGCTCTTTTTCGTGTGTTTTCCATGACAGAAAAGATTTTATTACTAAAGCCAGATATCTGGAGCTTGCTATAGCTATGATACTGTGTATAAACATTAAGATCTAAATAAGTCTTCAGGAAAATCTGAGAGTTGATTTCCCAGCAGTGCACAGATCGTCAAAAGACAGGCAAGACAGGGGAAATTAATTCAAGTTCTCCTTTCCTTGCAACAGTTTTTCTCAAAATGGGCTGCAGACCTGCTTTGGGAAAGCTGCTAGCAGGCCCACACCGCTTTGTTTACACTGTATCCCTTGGCTAGAAATGGTGACCCAGAGACAAAGGGAGCTGCGAGGCTCCGTGGCGATGGACCCTTAAGGTCAGGGCTACTCAACAGATGGCCCATAAGCCCGGCCTGTTTGTTTGCAGCCCGCAGGTGGGAGCCAAAACAAAAAAGTAGCCAATATATTGATCTTCTGTTGATATACATTTTAGTAGTTAAATTCCTGGACTGTCAATGCTCATTAAAAGTGCTGCTGTCATATGAGTGGAAACTGGGTAACTATTGCATTTTATTAATATCGGCAGAACTAACTTAAATGGCGCCTGTGTGTCGTGTAGTCTTGCCTTAATCTTTGTATTCATGCCCGTCAGTGTGAAAGAAACTAATTGCATATATATTTGCATGTATATGCAACCACACTTAAGTTGCATCCCTCGACATGTGCTGTAAGTAATATTGTGGCCCCCGGAGCTTCCAAAGTTGAGTAGCCCTGCTTTAAAAAGCCCTGCTTTTTTAGTAAACAAAGAGGGGCAGGCCCACTAGCAGCTTTCCCAAAGCAGCCTGCAGTCCACTTTGAGAAACACTGCCTTACAACAATGCTGATCTTGTGTGCGTGCAAAGCTGACTGTAGGAGAGTTTCCCTGATCCACCCTGCTCAAAGATCTGGTCAGTACTCAGTTAATATCTAGTCACACATGCTGGGCTAGATTTAAACCTGTTTAGGGTATCTCCCTTTCTTTATTTATAAACTTAGTGTTCTGGTAAATTCTATCAAGGGAATGTGGGTTTAAACCAGTTTTAAGAGCTCTCAATCTTTCTCCTTAAGTTTGAATTCCTCTTGAACTGCAAGAAAGTTTTACATTTTCCTTTGCTTCACTTGTCTCCTTCTGGTTTTCAAGACTATTACTGAAAATGAACTGTCTGAAAGTCGTATCTCCCTCTGAATCTCAGCCTCATGTCTAGATTCCCATGAGCTCCACGCGTGTGGTGGTGAAACTTTCCAGCAGACTCCAAGAAGTTCACTAAGACTTTGGCCATCATAAAAGCCAGACACCAAAACGAGTGGATCAAATTCAGAGTTTTCTGCCACACCGCTAATTCCTTTAACATTGGGCTAAAATGCCAAAAAAGGTAACTAGATAAGTGGGACTGCTAATTCCTAGAGCAGGCATTAGCATACTTACCATAGAAATCAACTCCTTAGACAATTATTTATTTTATATATGTGAGAAATGCTGACATAGATGGCATAACTATAAACTAAAGGAATTGTAAAAAAGTCCAGATAACTTACAGATACATTACAGGCCACGTAATGAGGTGTCATAGATCTTTCATATTCTCCTTCTCTTCAGCTATTCAAATTCCTTTTAACACTTCTTTAACTAATATTTTAATTATGATTCTATTGATTTAAAGTTTCCAGTAGTTATTCAGATATAGCCCTTCATTCTCTGCTGCCTGTTTTGCACTCTACCTTATCTCTTGTGCCTCCGAAAGTAAATCATTTTTATGTCTCACAAATAGCCTTAATTTATCAAATTGAGTTTCAAAAATGAGTTAATTTTCCCCAGTAAATAACACACTCAAATATGAGCAAAGTATTGCCAGAAGAATGAACACACTTGTAGAAGTAGTAAATATTTATTGCATGGGAGCACCAAATGGCCACAATTCTAATCCGGGTTCATTGAGCAGAGCACTATGCAAACAGAAATCAACAGTCCCTGCTCCAGAGTTAGTTTGAACCAATCAGATAAGCTCATTTTTCTCAGCTGCCAAGTCCATTTTAAGGCTCTCCCAATATTTTGAAAAGTTGAGAGGTTCAGTACATTGGAATGAAATAGATATGCATGTCAATCTAGTCCCTATTTCTTTGTTCATATAATTCTACCGATCCCATCTGGTATCTCTGTATGTACTACATAATGTTACCATCTTTTTTTCTATATAGTTTCTTTCTTTTGGTGTAATATTGCATGTTTCCATCCATCTAGAACTTCTCTACCTCATTATATTGTTTTATTTTCCATACACACAAACTATTAAGATTTAGTCTTATCCAATAACTTGCCCTATAGTGCATGAAGCAATGTTTTTCCTAGTCAGGGCCTAATTTTCAAATATCAGTGCCTATCAATGAAATAGGCACTTAGGTGTATAAATGTTCAATTAATAGGAATATGACCCAAAACAAACCTCCAGAAACAGGATTTGTCTGTTCTATTAAGGCCCCTGTGTTTGAAAATTGGTGTCTCAGTACAAATTATATGACCAGGCAGGGTGAAAGTATTCTTTGTTATATGTATTCTGAATCAGATGCAGAGTTGTCATCTAGAAAATGGTTGAAGTCCCTCAAGGCCATTTGTTTCATTCTAGAAATTTTTGATTTGTGGAGCTGAAAATACAGTGATACTACATTTTTTTTAAATTGTAAATGCACTGCAGTCTGAAAATATGCACTAGAGCAAGTCTCCCACGCATCCAGGGACAATTCTTTTCAAGTGCTCAAATTGCTGACAATAGGAAGTGATGAGTAAATACTGCAAATCTCTGTTGAACTATATAGTTGTATGAGAGCCTCTTTATTGGGCTCACACTTTAGAGGAAATGGAGTAGCAATCTGAAATAATTGTTGCTTCTGATTACCATGGGAACTAGACAGAGGTCTAACTTTTTCAAAAGACAGATTGGTTGTGACTCACCTGCTGCTTACGCAGCATGATTGAGAATCTGAAGGTTGATGTGGGTGAAAGAGAATGATTTTTTAGTGATTCACTAAAATAATGCATGGCATTTCAACCATGCCTGATATTTCAAAGTTTCTTTCATTAGAGACACATGGCAAATTCAAGTCAATGGGAGTTTTACTATTGGCTTAAATGAAGCCAAGATTTCACTCACACATTTTCCTCATTAGGCGTAAAATTCACCTCTAGGTAGAGATCTGCACAAAGCCTATGCCCCCAAGAAAGTCCCATTTAAGATCTCAGAGGGGTAGCTGTGTTAGTCGGTAACTCAATGAGTAGTCCTTACAGACTAACAACGATATATATAGTATCATGAGCTTTCGTGGGCAAAACCTACTTCTTCAGAAGTCCACTCAAGTTCATCTGAAGAGTGGGTTTTGCCCATGAAAGTTCATGATACTATACATATGTTTGTTAGTCTCTAAGGTACCATAGAACTACTCATTTAAGATCTATTTAAGGCTTTAAGTTGTGACTTATTATTTATATTACTGCAGCACTCAGGCGTCCCACTCACATACTACCACTCAACTGAGATAGGTGCATTAAATGCACAGAACAACAAGAAGGTCACTGCCCCAAAAGATCCTACAATCTAAGTTGGGCTTAACTGGGGTAGAGATGTCATATTACCCATTTTCATACAGGTGAATTTCACCCATGGGTTCCTATTTGACCACAGAGATTTAGAGCTAAGTTTCAAAGAATTCAGCATGAAGCTATATCATTCAAGATGCAACTTGCCTTCTAATAGCTAATTGGTATTGGTGATAACATGCCACCACACAAATAAAATCTTAATAAAAAATTCAGTACATATAGGTATCTGCTATTGTATTTTTATAACACATAGCTAAAATTGGATTCAGCGGCCAAGTCAGAGCTGCTAAAAATAATAGGCCTGATTCTCCACTGTCTTGTACAGATTAGTCATGTATTTATGCCTATAAAAAGCTGCTTAAAAATCAGAATGGTAGCATTTTACATCCACTCTGCACTAACTTTACAAAAGTGTAAATGATCTCACAGGTGCACGACAATGGAAAAATCATGCCTGATGGAAATACAGTCTAGCCTGTCTAATAAGGAGATCATTGCTAGGCAATGTGTTTCTTACATCATTCAGAATTTTCCAATATGCAATCTGTTTTTTTCTCAGCTGAAAGTGAAAACACCAAAGAGGACATCATCAGTCCAGTATAAACTCAGTGGAATGTATATTATCATATAATACACTGAGAACCCTGTTGTACTGAATGGGTCTTTAAATATTAGACGTTATGGACTAGATTGTGACTCAAACCCACACAAGGTGGGCTATATACATCTGCATGGACTCCCCACATATTAGATCTGCTTGAATAGCTGTAAGTACACCACAAGCTAATTTTCTCCTGATATAGCAGGCCACTGCAATAACTACCTCCACTACTGTAGCAAAGAGAAAGCAGAGTAAGATTTGTGACTTAGAGGTATATCCTTGAGGCACAGTCTTCTTGGGTGGCCGGGAATTGCGGGTCCTTTTGAATTGCCACGCCCTGGGACAGGTGCTCCTTTTGCATCCCCTTCGACCCCTCTTTGCCTCCCTGCCTAGGCCATTCCTAGGTTGGTGCACCTGACATCATCTCTTGCTCAAAACTGGACCTAAAGATATAATCCGCTCGAAGCAGAAAGTCTGATTTTTCAGCTGGCACAAGAAACTGTTTGGTGTCAATTAACAAAAAAGCAAGCCAAACTGCACTGAGGTTAGCCCAAATGGTTTGGTGCAGTGGGATTTCCCCTCCCCCAATTTTGGGAGCCTTTCCATTGACTGACACAGATGAGCTCTGGTATAATGGTTTGGGGCTGTCCTAAAACTCCCCTCTCTTTCTTCTACTTTCTAAATAAAACAATCACAATCTTTTTTCCCCAGGAGCTTAATCGTTCTTGTTGCCTTTTGCCAAAGCCCCTCTAAATCTGCATTATTTATTTATTTATTTTACATAGGGAGTCCAGCAGTGCACCAGTGTTCCAGATGAGGCTACATCATTGATATTCAATGTTATTCTCCGTACTACTCTTATTTATCCTAACATAAGCTTGCATAGCGAGTGGAAGAATGGATTGATGTTCTTGTGATGCAGTGATATTGCTCATATGAGTAATGTGCCCTATTGTCTCCAAGTGTCCAGGCACAGTGGGACTGACAGACTTGACAGGCTCTTGGGCAAGGCGGGGGGGAAGGGGCCTGGCTCTGTGCCCCATGAAGGGGTGGGGCCTTGAGAGGAAAAGGTGGGGCTGGGGCTAGCCTCTCCCAGACAGCCCTCAGCGCTGCCTGGAGTGTACCACACGGGTGCACTTTAAAGGGGCCGGGGCTCCAGCCGCTGCTGTGGCCACAGTACTGGCAGTACTTTTGAATTGCCAGTCCCTGAATCGCAGTTGCCACCTTTCCTCCATCGGCAGACCTGCCTAGACCATTGTCCATTGAAGGATGGGATGCAATGTCATAGCAGGCAGCTAGAGACACAGCTTTGAGATTGGAGAGTATGTCTGCACTAGCACTGGCGATGTAATTCTCAGTTTGGGTAAATGTACATGCACTAGCTTTGATGGAGCTAGCATGCTAAAAATAGCAGCATAGCTGTGGCAATGTGGACAGAGGCATGGACTAGCCACCCAAGTACTTACCTAGAGTCTTGGCTGGGACAGTACTTAGACAGCTTGCCCAACCTGTCACCTGAACTGCTATTTGTAGTATGCTAGCCTCATCAAAACCAGTGCATGTACATTTACCCAACCTGGGAATTACACCTCTAGCTGCAGTGTAAACATACCCTCCGCAGTGTCACCAAGGAATTTGGGAAAAACTTCTTAATTCTGGACTGACTGGACAAATTTCAGGTGTATGTTTTTGACCAGAGGACATTGCCCCATAGCCACAAATTGTTGAAAGTGTTTTTCTCTGCAAATGAGCATGACCAGTCTCTTCACATTTTGTTCTTCTAAAGTTTGTTTCCTTAAAGCACCTGAGAAATCTTCAGTGCTGGGAATATGACTTTTATATGAATGAAGAGTATCATGTAAATGTTACAGTGCTATAAGAAATTGTTAATAACAACAGTAGTTAATTTTAAAAAAATAGCAGCTCTTTAACTATGCTCATCCACATATACAAGTGTTTAGGAGAGAAATCAAAGTGACATTTTATTCCACTGAAACTGCAGGAGGAATGCTGATGGGGCAGAATACGCTTCCCTAAATTGGGATTTAACCAGGAGAATGTGGTTAATACATTTATTTTTGCAAAAAGCATCATTAGATCTTTAAGTCACAGTTACAAACACTAAGAACCTCAGTTTTATGTCTCTGTCAAAAAGAACACTCTATCATAGCACAGTTCTTAGATGTGCAGGTCTTTGGAAAAGTAAAAGAAGAAACTTGCAATTCAAATTAAAGGACATACACCCAGATCCTATATAAATTGGTGCAGCTCCTTTGAATTGCTCCAGCTGAAGATCTGTCCAACGGTAGTGAAGTATTTGGCAGTTGGTCAAGAAGCTGTGAAGAAAAAAAGATGGAGAGGAACAAAAACATTAAGAAACAATGAAAACTCCTCAGTGTTCAGAGGTTGACTCCCCAGTGGGCTGATTCTGCAAGGAGCTAAATGCCTCCTGAGAAGGATCTGAAAAAAACAAAATTAAACAACAACATAAAGCAGGAAATGGTAACATATAGCCACAGAAACACACATTAACACTGTGAATTCTTTATAAATATTATTCTCCCAAGAGGAGGTTATCCCTGTCTCTTGTTTTCTGAGCCATGTGTATGGTCTAGGATTTTGGTATAAGACAGGAACTGGAGTTTAGTCATTTTCACCCTTTTGATGATTCACCTCAGAACAAGACTGAAATTGGCTAGTAGTTAATCAAATTACTGGCATCCAGTGTTAGCATCTTGAGCACTGGCTGAACTTTTGTGGGCTTCAGGCTGATTGGCAAATTTCCTCCTTCAAGAAAGGCATTCATGATCTCCGTTAGAAATGGGCCTAACTGTTCTCTGCCACCTGAACAAATGTGGTGTGGCTCAAGGTGCTTAAGTACTAGGAACCCTTATGTAACAAATGATATAATAGCTACATGCATATATTAAACCAATAATGAGCAGATCAGAAAGTTTCTTATCAAGTGTTGTTAGAGTTCTCAGCAGGAAGCTTTTCTCAGCTTTTAAACAAGCACAAGTTATATCAGATGTAATTTACTTTTTCTGACATTTATTGTTACAATACTATTTTAACCCCCAAAACCTACTGACTATTTACTATAGAGCAAAGGAGCTCAAATGTGTGAGTGACTTTTTTGCCTTTGAGAGAATGGAAAACATGTTGATACATAAGAGGGAGGTAGTAATTACAAATAACATTTAGCTCTTCTGAGATGGAAGCATGGAATCTTTTCAGATTCCTTTTTTTTTAACAGGCTCCTAACAAATTACTTTATGTTTTAAAAGCTAAGTGCTGTAAATTGTTGCAATTGAAAATGCCTGGTCATGTACTGACCTTCATACGTTTTGGTTAAATCAGTGGGAATTCATACATGAGGACTGAGTATATGGCATACCTTTTAATAGCCTACGTCTGCGTGCCCAAATGTTTCTGTTTTGCTTTATTGAAACATATTAATGGGGTGGCTTTTTGGATGTATGCCATGTTATGTTCTGTTAGAAAAACAACTTGACTAAATAATTATGCCAATGCTCTAATAGTTTAAAAACACTTTCAGCCATGTGGAAATGTACAATTAGTTCGGTGTTCTACAGGAAACTTACAGTAGTTATGAAACTAATGTGTTTTTAAATGACCCATTCATCATTTAACACTACAGTACACAGAAGTGACAGAACATTTACCCTGTTGCAATTTACCATACATACTGAAATGCTCAGAGACAAACCTGAGGTACAGAACTTGAAAACTAATCAAAACTCTTCTAGGGAGTTTAGGAGTGTGCAAATCAGAGATTTAGTCCAGCTCTGGCATCAACATCACTACAATGTTTGTATGAGAAAAACATCATTATGATATTACACAACATGGAAGGCAGAACACAAAAATGTGGTTAGGCAGCCGTTATATTTTTCCTTTAATGCTTTATAAACCAATAAACTGAAAAATATTGCAATGAAGTGCCTTATTCCGATGTAAATAAATGTCCTTGAGCAATAATATATTTTTAAAATGTGAACATTAAATGTCATTAGTTGGTTCATGTATAAAAGTGACATGTATAAGACTCTGATGATCTTAAACCCATCTGGTGCCACTCATAGCAAAAATATCCATAAAATCTGCAGCAGTACTACAAGATGCAAACATGTCAGTATGTTAATAATTATTTTTCTGTAATCTACCATAGGAACTATTAGATGAACAAGTAGTAATGATTTACTTATATCAACAACTATCAAAAATGCTGGAGAAAATATATGTAGTGTAATTGATTAATTTTACAACATGGGCAAAAAGAAATAGGCTGCAGATCATCAAATTAGCTCTTGTGCGGAAATATCAATCACAAGTTCATTAATTCATTTTTCACTGGAGGGCAGCAGAAGGTTCTATAATGCAATCATCATAGTCCAATTGATGCTATCTATCTATCTATTAGTCCTTTGGGCTCCTAATGGAGCATAGGGCCTCCACAGTCATTCTCCATCTCTTGCGATCCTTAGCGATAGTCTTGATTTGATCCCATGGTTAAGCCAGCTGCTTTTACTTCATCTAGGCAGCTTCATTGCCATGTTTGTTTGGGACATCCCCTTTTCCTCTTTCCATTTGGATTCCATTCTAACACTTGTCTCGTGATACATTCCTCACAGTCCTTACGCAGAATGTGGCCTGCCCAACGCCATTTTCTCTTCTTAATCTGGACCTCCATTGGTTTCTGATTTGTTTCGATCTACAAGGTTTCCTTTGGCACTCTATCGTACCACTTTAGCTGGAGAATGTGTCTAAGGCATTTATTGACAACTGTCTGAATTCTCTTAGTGTTGCTCTGGACAACGCACCACACCTCCGAGCCATACAACAGCACTGATTTCACATTGGAAGTGAAAATACGTAGTTTAGTTCTTGTTGAAATGGCTCTTGTACCCCAGACTGGTCGTAGTATGGCAAAAGCTTGTTGTGCCCTTTCTTATTCTTGCACTGATGTCCTCTTCAGTTCCCCCATTCTTGCTGATAACACTCCCCACATATACAAACTGATCTACCTCTTGCACTGCTTTTCCTTCAATTGTAATTTCACCTTCCTGTCTGTTGTTAATGCACATCAACTTGGTCTTCTCTTGACTAATCTTGAGGCCCACTCGCTCAGCTGTTTCCTGTAGGGCATCTGTCTTCTCTTGCATATGCTCTAATTTGTCTGCAAGCAGGGCTAAGTCATCTGCAAACTCTAGATCTTCAAGTTTCCTAGTTTGAGTCCATTGGAGTCTCCTTCCTGAGTTAGCATATGCTGTTTTTGTGACCCAGTCTAGGACAATCAGGAAGAGTAATGAAGAAAGAAGGCAGCCTTGGTGTACACCTGTTGTGACCTGGAATTTTTCTGACAATTTTCCATCATGGATGACCTGACAAGAGTATTCTTCATACAGTTTCTTGATGATGGTAATCAGTTTGCCTGGAACTCCATAATGTTGCATGATGGTCCAGATGGACTGCCTGTCCACACTATCGAAGGCTTTCGTGAAGTCTATGAAGTTGATATAGAGTGGTGCTTGCCATTCAATGCATGTTCTACGATGATCCAAAGTGTTACTATCTGGTCTGTGCAAGATCGTCTTCTCCTAAAACCTGCCTGTTCTTCTCTGAGGGTATGTCTACACTCCAGAGTTATTTCAAAATATCTTACTTCGAAATAGTTATTTCGAAATAGCTTATTTAGAAATAACACGTCTACACACAAAATGCATTTCGAAATAGCTTTTTGCTATTTCGAAATAGCGCGTCCACACTGAGCAGATGCTGAATCGCATTTAAGGCCAGCCGGAACCAGGTCCAGCAGGGCATCAGGTTAGGAGTTACTTTGTGTGGCTGCTGCCTGAGGCTATCTGAGGCCTGTGCTTAAAGGGAACCCCCCTGGACAGCTGGTTCTTAGCTTTCCCTGCTTGCTTGCCTACCTCGATGAAGGACAGCAGAGAATTTTGTCTCTGCGTGCTCTGGTTGCCCTCACTTGGGACACCACAGCACTCTGCAACATGGAGCCAGAGCTGCCCCTGGACACTCTGGTGCTTCTCGTGGATGCGTTGCTGTGAGCCTGGCTGCACTTTCTGCAGGCTGCCATCTGGGAGGTCCATCGGGGGGCTGTCAGTATCCAGGAGGCACTGGAGGAGAGCTTCCACCTTGAGGAGCGCTAAGAGCCTCCCTGGTCTGCCCCACTGGGGGCTTGTGCCTCATTCCTCCCTCACATCCTTCCACTTATCCCCCCCTCCCCCAGCCCCCGTTCCTGATGTCAAATAAAATACACGTATTTTCATGAACACAAACTCTCTTTATTTAACAAAACTGGCGGGGGGATGAAACTCTGGTGAGACTGGGGAAAGGAGGCGGGAGAGGGGAGAAGAGAGGGTGGGAGAGGGGAGGGGGAAACCTGGAAGGAGGGAGCTGGAAGGAGGAAGGAAGGGAAGAAGGGGGAGGGGAAGCTCAGGGCTCAGGGTTGGGGGTCTCGCCGGACCAACTTGATTTTCATGAGAACCTGCTCCTGGGTTCGCATGTGGCCTTTGGTGGCCAGGCTGGCAGCTATCCTGCCATAGACAGCTGCATTCCTCCGTCTAGTGCAGAGATCATGGACGTTGGGGGCATCCCCCCCCAAACCTGAATAAGGTCCATGATCTCCACCCCGGACCAGGAAGTGGAGCCCTGGCAGGCTCCTGGGAGCTGGCAGACTGTTCCTGGGGAGCAGTGGAGGGCTGGCTGCCAGTGCCTTGCTGGCTTATGTTTTGGGGCCACTGGGTCAGGGGCAGTGACTGCTGGCTCTGGGCTGGCAGGCTTGGAGCTGGCACAGGGCTCCGGGGGGAGGGGGGAAAGGGAAAGGGGGAGGGAGAGGAATGTTCTTGGTTGAGGCTGGAAAAGGCCGGAGGCCCCCTATTTCGATATAAGTGTCTACACAGCACTTACTTAGAAATAACAATTTTGAATTTGGAGTTATTCCTCATGGAATGAGGTTTTCCAAATTTGAAATAAGCGCTCCGCTGTTTCAAATTAATTTTGAAATAGCGGTTTGGCTGTGTAGACACTAGTAAAGTTATTTCAAAATAACAGCTGTTATTTCAAAATAACTTTGCTGTGTAGACATACCCTTAGTATGTGGTCTATGGCATCTTTCATTCGTTCCAGGATGACTGGTTAATACTTTGTTTGGGATGGACAGGAGAGTAATCCCCCTCCACTTTTCACACAGTGACAGATCACTGGATTTAGAGAGTTTCACTAGCAGCCCTTTTCTCCAATCCTTTGGAATCTCTTCTGTTGTCCATATCAGATTTAGCAAACTGTGTAGCTGGTCCACTATAGCAGCTCCTCCTTCTTTTAGTACTTCAGGTGGAATATTATCAGGTCCTACTGGCTTGCCATGCTTTAGGTTCCTTATTGCCTTGCAGACTTCCTCTTTTGTAATTGCCCCAGTGTTGATGTCTAGGGGTTCTCTTACTTCTAGCTGTAGTGGATTTGATGGTGGTGGTCTGTTCAATACTTCTTCAAAATGTTCCTTCCATTTGACTAGCTGCTCATCCACTGAGGTAAGTAGCTGACCATCTTTGTTTTGACCGATCTGTTTGGGTTTCTCTTCCTTCCACTGTTATGGAAACCTCTACATCATTCAAAAATCAAAACCATCTCAGTCCAGGGAAGACCAAGGGCTCCTCAGCGGAGGCTTATGATGTACAACAGTCAAACCTGGAAGGACGCTGTTGTACCGATGACCCTTAGTCAACCTCAGATGCCCCTGGGGAGTAACCTGCTTTCACAGAAGAAATGCATAATGATTGGCATGTGGAATATAAGAACATTGAGAGAACAAGGGAGATGTGCACAAGTGGCAAAAGAAATGCAAGTGTACAAACTCTCCATCCTGGGCATTTGTGAGGCCAGATGGAATACCTTCGGGGAGACTAGGCTGCAATCAGGAGAGACTGTATTGTATTCAGGAGAAGAGAAGGAAGATGACATCCATGAAGCAGGAGTAGCTCTTCTGTTGTCCAAAGAAGCTGCCAGAAGTCTGATAGAGTGGGAGCCAGTATCAGAGCATCTGATCAGAGCCAGATTTGAATCCCGATTCCAGAAGGTTACCACCATAATGTGCTATGCCCCAACTAATGCAGCAGAAGAAGAGAAAGAACAGTTTTATATACAACTGCAATCGGTGCTTGACAAGATACCTAGACACAATATGCTGATCCTGATGGGAGACATGAATGCCAAGGTAGGCAGTGACAACACCAGTACGGAAAAAGAAATGGGAACACATGGTTTAGGCCAGATGAATGAAAATGGCAAACTCCTTGCAGACGTGTGCTATTAATGAACTTGTAATTGGAGGCACACTTTTTCCACACAAAAACTGCCATAAAGTAACTTGGGTATCACCTGATAATCGTACACAAAACCAAATCTACCACTTCACAGTCCAAAGGAGATGGCGAAGATCTCTGGAAGATGTGCGTGCTAGGCGCGGAGCAGACATCGGATCAGACCACCATTTAGTAGTTGCTAAACTTAAAATGAAATTTACGGCAAGAAAACAACAGCCCAGCACAAGAACCAGATTCGATGTGGGGAAGCTGAGGATACAAGAAATGAAAGAAGCCTTCCAGATTGCTTTGAGCAACCACTTTGAGGCACTCCGAAGCAAGGAAGGAGCAGAACAAACTGCGGAGGGAGTCTAGAGCTTAATGAAGGAAGCAATAGTGGAAACATGCGAGGTAGTATTAGGGTGACCTTCCATTAACCAGAAGGAATGGATCACAGATCAGACACGGAGAATGATCTAAGAACGGAAGGCACTCAAACAACAAGTCAACCAAGCAAAAACAAGAGACCAGAAACAAGCTGCATCATCCAGATACCATGAAATCGCTGGGGAAGTAAAGAAAAGTCTCCACAAGGATAAGAGAAATTTCATAAACGAGATTGCAGAAAAAGCAGAGGCAGCATCTAAACAAGGGGACTTGAAAACCCTGTACAGTACAACTCAAGTCTTGAGTGGAAGGAATTGATGCTATACTGTACCATTAAACTTTATCCGTCTTTGTGTCTTGCAACAGTTAAGATTTTTGGTGCTCTGAACTTTCTTGCTGGCTGGACATATAAAAATCTTTCATCAGAAAGACAGCTGTCCCTAAAGTTTTGATGAGCGATCTATGCAAAGGACTGGTTAAAAAGAAAAAAAAATAGTTTTAGCTGGATTAGTATAACAATACTGTAAGACAGTAGCACTGTTTAAACAGTGTCTGTTAAATATTAACTATGTTTTTGTTTGAAATGCAGTAGGGGCTTCAGCGCCCATACACTATAAAAACAGGTGCACGTGAGCAGCCTGGTAGAGTTCAATGGGACTCTTTACATAGGAGACATTGCACATACGTAAGTATTCCCGACTTCTGGAACTGATTCAGCCAGCACGGGCTAGTTCCTGAATCATTCATATCAAATGCAGTTTTCCATTGGGTTGAATGGGAAAAGGATCAAACCCCAAGAAATATACTTTTAAGTATTTGAGATCTGAGTAATCCCAACGAAGCCATGCTTAAACTAAGCATCTGCTTAAGTGCTTTGCTGGATTGCAGTCAAAGTACTTAATACTGGTCAAAAGATTTCCATTCACACTGTTTTGGTTTGTTTGGTGGAAAATGTGGGTTTTTGATTAAACTCAAGTGCCTGCTTTCTATGGAAATTTTTTTTTAGAACTCTCTCACCTGAATACCAAAATAGTTTAGTTTTCAGATGAAATGTTTAAAACTTTGAATTCCCACTGAAATATTTAAATTTCCTATAGAAAATGTAAATTAAAATGATTTTTTACCTTTTCACTGAAATTTTCTGTGGAACCCTTCTATTCCTTTTTTAAACCATCTCTACCCACTGTCTTAGAGCATCAGGCCGTACATATCTTATATATTGTTAATACAACTCCATTGAAATAGACTAATATTAGTGCCAAACCATGCCCTGGACCTTGTTGTTGTGCTAAATCTGAATATAAATATTGTTATCATAAATGACCTGCTTCCATTAAAACCTTCTTCAAGTCTACTGGCCTGATTCTACAAAGTACTGAGTACCTTTACCCTCATTAAATGGGAACTAAGGGCACTGAGCTTCTCATAGGAGGCTCTCAGTAACACTCCAAGATCAGCCAATACATTTATAATTGGGTTGTCATCATTGTAGAGTAAGTCCCAAAACATATATCAACATTAGAAATCTGCATAAACAACGAGAAGTTCTGTGGCACCTTATAGACTAACTGATTTATTGGAGTATAAGCTTTCGTGGGCAAAGACCCACTTCATGCATCTAACGAAGTAGGTCTTTGCCCACGAAAGCTTATGCTCCAATAAATCTGTTAGTCCAGTGTTTCTCAAACTGTGCTCCGCAGAGCCAGGGGCTCCACGAGGTTGACAAACTGGAAACATCGATAGGTACAACACATACAATCAGTGGATCACTGGGGCTCTGCATAAATTTTTACGCATGTAAAGGGCTCCGGAGCCCAAAAAGTTTGAGAACCGCTGTGTTAGTCTATAAGGTACCACAGGATTTCTTGTTGTTTATGTAGATTCAGATTAACACGGCTATCCCTCTGATAAGAAATGTGGTTATGTGAATTCTTTTCTTTTTACTAATAAATTCTTCACATATAAAATTTGTTAAATCATTCCGTACCTCCTGCTGATTCAATCTCGGTGTATTTATTTTCTTCTAATCTTAAAAGGAAAAAGAAAAGGCATATATGGGTCAAAAATATAGCAGGTTATTAATTTTAATCACCATGGAATGTAATAAAGTGAAATAGGTTAATCATTTTCTATATCAATTGAATTTATTATTATCTGCTTGCATAGTGGGAGCCCCCAAATCAGGGATCAAAGACCTATGGGTAATAACACATCCTGTATTATTAAGTATATATATAGAGACAGACAGAAATAGAGGGTATGTCTACACTACCATCCTAGTTCGAACTAGGGTGGCTAATGTAGGCATTCGAAGTTGCAAATGAAGCCCGGGATTTAAATATCCCGGGCTTCATTTGCATCTTCCCGGGCGCCGCCATTTTTAAAAGTCCCCTAGTCCAAACTCCGTGCCCGCGGCTACACACGGCACGGAGTAGGTAGTTCAAATTAGGTTCTCTAATTCGAACTACCGTTACTCCTTGTGGAACGAGGTGTACCGGTAGTTCGAATTAGAGATCCTAATTCGAACTACCTACTCCGTGCCGCGTGTAGCCGCGGGCACGGAGTTCGGACTAGGGGACTTTTAAAAATGGCGGCGCCCGGGAAGATGCAAATGAAGCCCGGGATATTTAAATCCCGGGCTTCATTTGCAACTTCAAATGCCTACATTAGCCACCCTAGTTCGAACTAGGGTGGTAGTGCAGACATACCCAGAGATATGCGTATGTCATATCACTGTCTTGTTATCTAACAGGAATCTTTAAAAGTAATGCCTATTCTCTCTGTCTCAAATAAATAAATTAATTAAATTAATAGAATTGTGATGGGTGCAGCATAAGACATACAGAAGAGTGCTAAATCTGAAATCAAGCATTTGCTGCCTTGCTATTGTTGGAATTTAAGTAAATATATTCAAAACTATAAAGAGCATAAATATATATCGCAGCCCCCTAATCTTGTTTTTACACTGAATACAACTAAAACATTGAAAAAATATATAACAGTTACCCATGAGTGACAAATTACTTCATATATATAATGGTCAAAACAGATTGTTGCTTTATGATTTCTGCAGTAGGTGGATGGAAATTTAAACAAATGGGAACAATGACCATAGCTACTGTAAATAATTCCATAGAATCAAATGGTTCCCTATGCTGGGGTCAGTCTTACAGAACTAAAAAACATTTTAATAGATTAAAATGAATGGGGAAAGCAGAGGAAATACAATACACAATGTACAAGTACCTTTAGGTTCAGTCTTTGTCTGACTAGAAGCCATGGTAGCAGCCTCTGATGGCAGACCAACGTATACACCACCATAGTTCCTTATTTAAAGAAACAATTGAAGAGAAATCATAGCTTAGTGTTAATGCTTTCTTGTAGAATGCCAACATTGAAAAGTCACTTTAGAAAGGCCATCGACAGACAAACAGGATGATTTGTAACTACTTTTATAAAAGAATCCCTTGATGCCAATCCAATTAAGAGGCTGCCATTTTAAATGTAATACGTTTTATTAAAACTGAGCCCTTCTTTGACAAAAATAACTTTAAACTTGCCATTGATTTTAAAGAGAAACATATGCTAGGAAGGGAGCACAGAGCTAATTGCTCCTCAGTCAAATTCTTCATACTTTCCATCAAACCCTAACTTTTTTATGACAACAAATACCCTCTCACAGACTCTTCTTCCTTAAACACAAAGTTGTCCAGTGTTTACCTGATGGGAGATTTAACCTACTGGTAATGTACACGACTGAGACAATTTAAGCAGCTCAGTTGCATAATGCACACAAAAAAGTGCACCTCCCCTTTAGTAAAAAGGGCCTCGAGCCCTCTTCACACAGCCATGCATGGAGGGGTCTGTCTACATACAGGAGGCTTGCGGGTGCCTGATACCTCCACAGTCCATCCCCCTCCTTCTTTGAGCCCCATGGAGAAAGTTCCAGAGATCTGAGATCTGACTGGGAGGAAGGGAAAACATGAGGTGGGCAAGGAGAGGATTCCTCAGAAATGATAATACAACCTATAATAATTATATTATGTATTCTCTTTCGGCAGAGCACCCACACCCAAGCCCAGGTTCTAATAAAACCAGGAACTAGAGTTGATGTGAAGGCAGAGGCCTTCTGCATCAATAGTCCTTTTTCCACTGGCAGATCCCTTGAAATCTGTAATGTTTGAGGGCTGAGTCCACTGGCTTATTTTGTGAGTAAGCAAAACCTCTTCTACATGTTGAACCTCTGTAATCCGGACTCCCTGGTCCGGCAACATCTGTGGTCCAGCAGGACCACAGATGTTCCAGGACCAGAGATCCCAGTGGCGTGCTGGGGGCTGGGCTCCCTGCAGCAGGGCTGCCTGATGCACTGCATTTGGACAGCCAGGCACAACCCAGTGGCGCTGCCTGGTGGGGCTAGAAGCCTAGTGCACTGTAGTGGGGCTGCTCAGTGGGGCCAGGAGCTTAGCGTGTCGTAGTGGGGCTACCCAGTGGGGCCAGGAACCCACTGTGTCGTAGTGGGGCTACCCAGTGGGGCCAGGAGCCCGGCATGCAGGGAGCTGGGCTGGAGCTGGGCTGCCTGGCATAGCAGGAAAGGAGGTGGGAGGAGTGGCAGGGCAGCAAAGCTGGTGGCAAGGGGGAGTCAGCCCAGAGGCTGGTGGCTGGTCCAGGGTTCGGGGAGCCTGCAGCAGGGGAGCCAGATATGACCTTCCCTGGTTCGGCAAAATCTGTCCTCCAGGACCAGTCAGGTCCCCAGAGTAGGGAGGTCCAACCTGTACAACAAAACACAAGGCAGAAACTCTCCAGAAGGATCCTCATGGAGATTTATTCTTTCCTATCTCCAACCTTTGTTCCTCCCTCCCCCAGGTGATCCTCATTTGATAACAGAATTCTTGCTTGAGCTATTTGAATTCAAGCCATTCCCAATACAATTCCTACCTCCTTTTGTCATCTTCTGACACCGATTCTTCTGTTCTATAATTTACAAAAATAAATAAAACTCATTAGCAAGCAGTTTATTATAAATACTCCATTCATCATCTGTTTAGTTGAGGCGGGAGGCAGAGGAAGAAAATGATCAATCAGAGTGTAATCTAGAGTTATTATTCAGTATTTGGTGCCTACCTCATCTACTTATGTAAGAGGATAAAACACATTTATTACTTACCAATGTATAATGTATATACGAATGAACATAACTTGACAATACAGTGAACTAGACTTTCATAAATGTCCAGTCAGAAGATTTTATAGAAACTTTTTGTAAAACAAAATGTTAATTTTCTTTGAAGCAAAAGAAAAGCCAAATAATCTGATTTGAACTCAGTTATTTACAACTTTATAAATAGAGTATGCCTTTTATTAGACACTTAGGGTAAGATTATGGTTTGGACTATGCATCCACAGGAAATGGGCAGACTTTTGACACAGCCTATCAGTGTGCTAGCCAGCAGAGTTGTTCTGATGTGGAGGATACAGTAACCAGCTTCAGGTGTAGGGCTGGCACAGATTGTATCACACTTCAACTAGTGTGGAAAACAGAGACTGACTGGTTACTCTCCAAATTACCATTTGGTCCCTGGTCTGCTGCTAGAGCAACAGAATTGTGTGTTGTCCCTTACTCCACTCCAGTGCTAAACCCACAATCTAGCCCTCAGAAGACATTTCCAAACTACAGTATTAAAAAGAGACTTATGTTTATCATTATGAATCACTTACTTAAAAATATAAATGTGCTGTCTGTTCAATAGAGAAAGCCAATCTTGCAATTAAGTCATTGAGCCCATGTGAGTTTTTTCAAAATATATATAGCAGAAAGCAGAATATGGCCTTAAATACCAAAAGACAAAATTTGAGCTCCCAGACCATATTCTCCTGAGAAGGAACAATTAGTGCTGCAAAAATATTGCAAATATTTGGATAGTAATCATTTCTTAACATTTCAATCTTCTTTCCACTCAGCTATTAAAGATATAATGTGTAAGAAGATACGTTCTCTTCTTCCCCACCAATGGACTACCAGCAAAGAAGATAGCAGTATTCAGAACTTCAATCAACTTAGCATATAATGAGCATGGCTTTATGAGTCTCTGAGTTGCTCTAGCCCAGTTCATCCCCTCCCACAGATACCCTGCAGGAGAGGCCCAAGGGCAGGCAGTCTCTGGGAGAATTCTCTCACAAGTATTTCCTGCCTTTTTACACTGTCCCATCAGATAGGACAGCTCCCATTAGTTGGGAACAGCAAACTGCAGTCAATGGGAGCTATGTGTGACTGTGTCTGCAGCTGCAAGGTAAACCATCTGTCAGGTGCCCGCCAGAGGCTTATCCTGATGAACCATGTGTGGCCGCTATCCGCAGGTTACCCACTACTGCAGTAGTGGCTGCTCAGAGCTGGTTACAGCTCTCTGATCCTCAACCAGTTGACCTCAATGTAAGTTATAGCAGAAAACATCCTCCTCTTATTTCTGCCATTAGCATAATTGCCAGAGCTTACACATAAAAGGGATCGGCCACAACAGAGCTTGGCTTTACTGCATCCCCTCCTGTCCTACCCCACATTTCACTCACAATGTGCTGCACCACCTCCTGTTTACACTGGCAATGAAGGGGGCAGCTGGTGTAAAAGACAGCGAGGGTGCTTCTTTTAATTTTACCTGAGCAGAGATTTCCTCCTAGACAGGGGGAAACACAGTAATAGAGAGGTAGCCGTGTTCGTCTGATCTTGCTAAAACAAAAGGAAAAACTATGTAGCACTTTAAAGACTAACAAGATTGTTTAATAGGTGATGAGCTTTCATGGGCCAGACCCACTTCCTCAGATCATACGATATAGGACCTTTAATCACCAGTTCCCATATTCCATGTCCATTTTATGACATACACTTGCTGCCATTTTTTAAATTTTAATTTCTAAATATTTCTTTCTTGGGAGGATAAGACTCCTCTTTTGCTTCCTTTTACCAGCAGACCTCAAACGGCTTTACAAAGGAGGTCAGTATTATTATCCCCATATGATCTGAGGAAGTGGGTCTGGCCCATGAAAGCTCATCACCTATTAAACCATCTTGTTAGTCTTTAAAGTGCTACATAGTTTTTCCTTTTGTTTTAGGGGGAAACATAAGAAGATTTAAATTTATTTTGTGCCTTTAAGTAGCAAAAAGAGAGCTTAGGTGATGACAGCATCCAGGCGAAATGTTCCGTGCTGGTCTGTTCTTGTGCTACTCCATCATCCCTCAGAACATCCATTGCATGGACATAGGATTATATTTTTAATACGGTCTCACAGATGGAGAAGCATTCCACTGCTGTTAGAGGGATTTAACATCAATGCCATGTAACAGTGTTCTTCTTTCAGCTACAAGAAGTTCCTCTTCCCGTGAGGCTATTCTTTTCCTGGGAAGCCTCTTGCCGTGCTGCTGTGCTTGAAAAGTACAATTACTGCTGGTGACTCACTTACCCCAGTAGAGACACTTCTCCTTTATATTTCATATAACAAAAGCACTCCCTCTCTTTCTGACCTGAGAGACACCTGTCTCCTCTGCACGCCCCCATGTCCCTTGAGCTTACTCATCCCTACCATGTACTAAGACATTTAGGGTATGTCTACACTGCGACCCTAGTTCGAACTAGGGTGGCTAATGTAGTCATTCGAAGTTGCAAATGAAGCCTGGGCTTTAAATATCCCAGGCTTCATTTGCATCTTGCCGGGCGGGCGCCATTTTTAAATGCCCTTAGTTCGAACTCCGTGCCCGCGGCTACACGCGGCACGGAGTAGGTAGTTCGAATTAGGATCTCTAATTCGAACTACCGGTACACCTCGTTCCATGAGGAGTAACGGTAGTTCGAATTAGAGATCCTAATTGGAACTACCTACTCCGTGCCGCGTGTAGCCGCGGGCACGGAGTTCGAACTAAGGGCATTTAAAAATGGCGCCTGCCCGGGAAGATGCAAATGAAGCCCGAGATATTTAAATCCCGGGCTTCATTTGCAACTTCGAATGACTACATTAGCCACCCTAGTTCGAACTAGGGTGGCAGTGTAGACATACCCTCTGGGAACAACTCATGTACTTCGCTTTCTCTGAGAGATACTTGGCACCCCATACAGACTGCCCTATAAAAGACCCATGATATAGGACCTTTAATCACCAGTTCCCATATTCCATGTCCATTTTATGACATACACTTGCTGCCATTTTTTAAATTTTAATTTCTAAATATTTCTTTCTTGGGAGGATAAGACTCCTCTTTTGCTTCCTTTTACCAGCAGACCTCAAATGGCTTTACAAAGGAGGTCAGTATTATTATCCCCATTTTACATGTAGGGGAAGTGAGGCATGGGGAGGGAAGTGACATTCCCAGGTAAATGAGCAAAATAAAGCAAAGCTAGGCATAGTACCTTTGTCTCCCAAGTCCTGCTCCAGTGCCCTACCTGCTAAGATATACTGCCTCAGCAGATCTTATGGCCCTGATACAGCAAAGTACCTAAGCATGTGCTTAAGTTAGTGTGTACCATTGAATTAAACAAAGCAGTCCCATTTTACTTCATTGAGACTACTTGAGCTTCAAGTTAAGCATGTGTTTGAATGCTTTGATGGATTGAGAACACTACGACTAACATTTATTGCCTCAAGTATAGTTATTTTGAACTATTATAAATTCTTAGTTAATGAATGCAAGAAGGTGTACAAGATTAAGGGTTTTTTATATCCATGATTTTAGTTATATTTATCCACTCTGCTAATTTAAACAAAGCTAAAACTTTTTTTTCTGGCATATTATGACACTTCTGAAAATTTGCTCTTATAGCAAATATTAGAATAACTGATATAAGACTTTTCTGATTATCATTACTATAGTGTCTTACTGTGAATTTGTTTCTACTGTCTGGCTAGAAGGCCCACCCCTACAAGTATTACCCATCCAAGTAGTTCCACTTGCTTCACTAAGGCTATGTCTACACTCGCGGCTTCTTGCGCCAGAAATATGCAAATGAGGCTAAGCGTGGAATATCGCCGAGCCTCATTTGCATACCTAATGAGCCGCCATTTTTGCAGAAGAGGCTCTTGCGCCAGAAGGAGCTGTCTACACTGCCCCTTCTTGTGCAAGAAAAACTCTCTTGCGAAATGTCGTTATTCCTGAAAATAATCAGCGTAATGGCATTGTGCAAGAGGGTTTTTATTGCACAAGAAGGGGCAGTGTAGACAGCTCCTTCTGGCGCAAGAGCCTCTTCTGCAAAAATGGCAGCTCATTAAGTATGCAAATGAGGCTCGGCGATATTCCACACTTAGCCTCATTTGCATATTTCTCGCACAAGAAGCCGCGAGTGTAGACATAACCTAAGGGTACGTCTACACTGCACAGCTATTTGGTAAGCAAGCCACCTGCAGTCCCTTCACTCTGATCCTGCTGTCTTTATTGGGGTGATGAAAGCAGGCTATCAATAGATTACATAGAGATCAGGGTATAGTGGGTCTAACATATTGGGTAGCAACTGAGGTATCACATATGACAAAATGCATTACTGCACTAATGTGTTTACAAATAATTCTTAAGTTATGTTGCTGACAGCGTACAGAACATTGTAAGTACTTACACATCTTTAGCCGTCCCTTCAGTACCTAGAAAAAAAGAGAATATGTTTTACTGCGTGATGGTATGATCATGTTCTAGCTAATTAAAATGACAATCAAAATCTTTCTGCAGTTCTCCCCTCTTGCTCCTCATGCACAAACCCCAGAGTGGATGGATATGATAAAGGTCATTTGTTATCAGGGAAACAGGTTTTTCATGATCAGCTACTCTGGCTACGTTTAGACTGCAGGCTTCTTTCAGAAGAAGCTTTTTTTGGAAGAAATCTTCCGAAAAAACTTCTTCCGAAAGAGAGTGTCCACACCGAAAAAGTGCATTGAAAAAGCAATCTGCTTTTTCGAAAGAGAGCATCCAGACTGAATGGACACTATCTCACATGTAAGCTGTGATTGCTATGGACAGAATGGTCACCAGAGCACCTATACTTTTTCCTCTTTCCTCTTCTTCTGAAAAAACTGCCTCCTCCCCATCCACACACGACTTTTTGCAAAAGAGCTCTTTCTCAAAAAGGCTTCTTCCTTGTAGAATGAGGATTACCAATGCCGGAAAAAACCCTATATTCTTTCGATTTTCTTGTGGAAGAACGCAATTGAGTGTGAACGTTCCTCAAGTTTTGTCGGAAAAACGGCTGTTTTTCCAACAAAACTCTGTAGTGTAGACATATCCTTTCTCTCTCTGGGCCACATTCAAAAGGGTAAACTTAAAGCTTCAGTGGAGCTGTGCCCATTTACACCAGCTGAGGATATCTGTATTTTTTTTTCTGCATAAGCTAAATTGCAATATTCTGAATTCTGGCGTTTTTCCAATTGTAAGCTGCCACGGTTAACTAAGCAATTACTCTTAAATATCTGTTTATTTTGTGAACATGCTGTTTGATTCTGTTATAGACTTGGCACTGCATGTAAAATGTGGTGTCATAAAATAAACACAATTTTATAAACAACTAAACTAAAATCACTTTAACATTGGGACACAATCCACCCCAAACTTCCAGACATCTAAAAAATCAGGTTCATCCTAATTCATCTTCTAATTTAAAAAATAAGTGGGGCAAGGACAAATATTACAACCTTGTTCTGTGGTTCTAAAAATTGAATGTTCATGACTCAGCCACCACATGCTGGGAGAGCAGGAATCACTTAAGGATGACCTAGGTAAAATTCCTACCAAGTTACTAAAGACTGTGCTATTGTTGCAGGTATATCATTCAGTTCTACAGTCAGTAATACACTTTTTCCATGAACTACAAGTGCTGCTCAAGGCCTTAAAAACCCCTTTCACTCCCCCATCTCCTCTCAATGAAGTTCATTCTGAAGAAGCTAAAGATTTAGTCATAGCCTAGAAGGTTTTGCAGCATTTTCCCCTTAACATCTTCTTTGCTCTTTAGAAAACTTTTTTTTTCTGTGTGAAATTAATGCAAAAACTAATACAGCTCTTTCCTCATTATGGTGGTTGGAAGCTGAAGCTAGACATGTTCAGACAGGAAATAAGGCACAAATTGTTAAGAGTGATAGCAATAAACCACTGAAACAATTTACCAAGGTTTGTGGTGGTTTCTCTGTCACTGACAATTTTAAATCCAAGATTAGATACTTTTCTAAAAGTTATGCTCTAGGAATTATTTCAGGGAACTTCTATGGTCTGTGCTATATAGGAGATCAGACTAGGCGATCACAATGGTTGCTTCTGGCCTTGGCATCTATGATCTATACATTATATAGAAGAATGTGTAGTTTGTCCCCTGACTTTAAAACTACAATTGAGCAGGCAGGATTCTGAGGCTTCCCAGAACCAGGCTTCTGTGTGGTCACATGAATATTATACATACCAGGAAAGCCACTCTCTCCAACTAAGTTCTGTATGTAATTTTAGTTCCAGTGTCTGTTGCTTGGCTACCCCTCACATCAGGGGTGGGCAATAACAGCAGCAGTTTGGCAGGGCTAGCCCCTAGTAGCCACTACCACTATATTTATCTGCACAGCTGCAGGTACCAGCAATCACAGCTCCTGTTGGCCATGGATCGCCATTCCTAGCCAATGGGAGCGGTGGGAAGTAGCGTGGACCAGGACACCACTTCCCACAGCTCCCATTGGCTGGGAACAGTGATCCACAGCCAACAGGAGCTGTGATCACCAATACCTGCAGCCATGCAGGTAAATATAGGGGTGGGAGGCCGCCAGGAGCTAACCCTAGCAGACGAGCAGCCTGTGGGCTGGTATTTGCCCACCCCTGCCTCACACTGATACCATCACCTACAAAGATTTAAATTACAGTGCTTACAGAACAAACCTCTTTATATAATATTGTTTCCAAGATCCCTTTGG
Source organism: Pelochelys cantorii (assembly GCA_032595735.1). NCBI lineage: Eukaryota > Metazoa > Chordata > Testudines > Trionychidae > Pelochelys > Pelochelys cantorii. The sequence goes on along the minus strand of CM064326.1, from coordinate 249,874,238 downwards.
GTTTCCTCACTGTACAGTAGGCCCAACTGTAATATATCACTGGAGAAACCCCTGGGTGAGGTTTTGGGGAGCGCCTCACTTGGGATCTGGTTGAGATCCTGATTTTAAAACTTCACATGAACAGGCAGCATTCTGTTCATGTTACTCCTTCAGCCTCTCCCAAAACCTCTTCACACGCACTCATGGGATTGGTCTATACAAGACCAGGGAGGTTGGCTTAAGGCATGCCATCCAGCTATGCAGTTTACCTTAAGCCGAGCTGCCATGATGTCCACACTGTGGGAAGCTGACGGGAACACATGCTCCTGCCAGCTTTACTTACTCGCTGAGGAAGGAATACCAGACGCTGATGGGGGCTGCCCTCAGCATTTGATTTACAGATCTACATTAGACCCACTAAATCAAATGCTATAAGATCGACCTCTGGAGGGTGGATCTTCTCTGTAGTGTACACATGTCCTTAGATTGAGGCCAGCCAAACACTATAAGTCCACAAGAGCAGGAAACTTAAAATTCCCCTGCTTGGCTTCTGTGCTTTCTGCTTCCATCCATACATAGTAGGACCAGAGCTGCATTTTAGCCCTTCCCCAGCTGCAGACGGAGAAGTGAGAGCAGGATTTTACTTTTACAAATAAATGAGGTGCATTCAGATGTTCTGTACATTGAACACAAGCTACTATTAAAATATAAGATTCAGGATACTAGTCTCAGATGGGTATCCATACTGTAGCTGCAATCCCCCCTCCTATCCCTGTACACATAATTTAAACAGTTGCAAGTAAAGGACAAAAATGTATCTTGGAGGCATCTTTCTTCATCACCACGGAGTGTTAGTAAATGTATTCTGAATGCAGAAGACTGTTGAAAGAATTTTACATACATATTTTTCTGACCTGAAGAAACTCATTCTGAGTGATTAGTGTAGTGGAAATGCGGAAGATGACTGTGAAGTCGAGGAAATTAGGTGGTGTACCACAATCATTCCTTTTGTGCCTGCATTTTCTTACAGGCCTGGATGCTCTAGGCAGCCATTTGCGCTTTTTGCTTCTTATTATTCTTTTGTTATTCTCAAAGAGTTAGCTGTTTGCTCAAGATGATACAGTGTAGGAATGCACTGTTGACTTTCAACAAGTTCTGGGACAGGTCCCAAGGCCATGCACCTGGTATGGGAGTGCAGGAGGGCTTGGGAAGATCACATAGCTATCTTTGCTGAATGTTTCCCACCTGATAATGCTAATTGTTTGGCCTGGGAAAATATGCAAAGTATCAACAAGCTAATTATTGGATCTTGGAAAATATGCAATGTATCATCGATCTTGTTAGGTTCTCAAAACAACAGGTGTGATTACTGTAGATCCAACAGTATATAAAGGCCAGGAATATTCCTAACATTGGAACCTCGGCGTAGACCAAAGCTGCAGAAGGTGCTACACACTGGCCACGGGGGTCTGTCTGCTGTCCTTCTTCAGGAGGTTCCCGACAGCAGAAGGGACATAGGCATTGCATTTTATTCTGAGGTTTGCTTAGGCTTAATAAGTACTGTATTTTCTTTATAAGTATTGCATTTTATTCTAAAATTTGCTTAGGCATAATAAATATTGTATTTTATGCTAAGATTTGCTTCATTGTATTTTATTCTAATATTAATCATTGTATTTTACCTTAATATTTGCTTAGTAAAATCTTTAAGCCTTCACCCAATTTGTGTGCTTATTGCATCCAAATCCATTAAGGGAAGAACCATTGCCTCTTGGCAATACAATTACCTATAAGAGGGAGCGTGGCTTCAGAAAAAAACAATATTAAAAAGGATAATGGATAAATCAGTGTTTGGTTAATAGAATAAATATATTAATACTGAAAAAGAGACACTGCTAGCTCTCTCTACAGATATCTGGCAATCATAGCTGGTCAGAAAATATTTTTTCCTATGAAAATTGTTTACCAAAATAAAAAGGTTTTCAGAGAAATTTCTTACAATATTTTTGGGATTTTAACAAAAACACAAAATCAAACTAAGCGGGCTAGCAGCTTCTCTCTTTTTTTTTTAAATGAAAGCTTTCGTCTCCAGAGGCCAGAGAGCACCCATCTTTAAGGCTGTCGTTGCTCCCACCATTGCTCCCAACAGAGGCAGTGCAAAGATGGGACATTTTAAGAAAATGGCTGGCACAGGCAATGCTGGAATAGTGGGATATTTCCTAACATGGGACAAACTTAGGAAAGTGATGTTTAAAGAACATTTCTTATGGGCAGAAAAGAAAAGCTCTTATGGAGCTTTTAAAATCCATCAAAAATAAAAAGGCAAATAGTGATTTGTTAGTAAAAACTGCCTATAGTTAATAGGAAAGTTTAAAAATAAACATCCTCTATAACTGAGGGTATGGTTACACTGCAGCTTAAGTTAACATAAGTTACGATGCTCAGAGATGTGAATTAGCCACCCCACACCCTCCCCCCCAGTGACATAACTTATAATACTGACATAAGCACTGGCATGGACAGGGCTATGTTGGTGAGAGATCTTCTCCCATCAGCATAGCTGCCACAGCTTGTTGGGAGTGGATTAATTAAGTTGACAGAAGAACTCACTCCCCTCGGCTTAGAGAGGTTGCACAGAGAGCTTACAATGGTGTTGCTGCACTGGTTTAGCTGCACTGCTCTAAGATCTTGAGCGTACCATAGCCTAAGACTTAAAACTGCAGGGCTATAATAATGAAGGTGTATTCTTTCGTTTACTTGGGTCACAGAAATTGCCATATTGCAACAGACCAATGATCCAGTTAGTTTAGAATCCTGCCTCCAATGCTTGATGCTTGGAAGAAGATGTAAACACCCCAAAATATGCTGCTTTGTGAAATACTATACCTTGGATGGTAATTTTGTTCTTAAGCCCACCTGTCTATTCATGTACATCTTCCTGACTCATGAGGACTGATAGCTTTTCTAGTGCTATACTAGCGGGCATAACTGAAGTATTATTCTATGCTTTGGACAGATTGTATAATTATATATATGCATTACCTGACAAAACTCAGGTTGACATCAGTAGGTTGTTTTCCTAAATAAGGAATCAGGCCCATACTTGCCTAAGCCTTTTTATGGAATTCACTAAAGCGGGGGTTCCCAAACTTTTTGACACGGGGACCAGTAAATCCATTCACAAGCTTTTGGAGGATTGGTAACATTCATTTGCGTATTTGCATATTCATTAAGCAAATGACAAATATGCAAATAAGTTGTTTCTGGTCCTCCCAAAGCCCCCAGTGCCAGCTTTAGGAAACCTTTTGATACGGTCACCCACAATATTCTTGCCAGCAAGTTACGGGAATATGGATTGGATAAATGGACTGTAAGATGGATAGAAAGCTGACTAGACCAGGGTTTCCCGAACTTTTTACTTTAGTTGGAACCTGGGTTTTTTTCAGTACTGTTTTTGCAGCCCAAAAATATAAAAGCCTATAAAAAAAAAAGAATGAAAAATGAATACATTTTCACTGTTTCACCCGGCTGCATCCTCCGCCCAGCCCGGGCCAGGGCTTGGGGGACCGAGCACCGCATGGGCACTCCAGGAGCCCGGAACATCCGGCTGCATCCTCCACCCAGCCTGACCCAGGATTGGGGGACCCGACGCCGCATGGGCACTCCGGGAGCCTGGAACACCCTGGCAGACATGCCGAAGCCTGGTATTTTTTTCCCGCAGACCGGTACCAGGCTGCAGCCCATAGTTTGGGAAATGTTGCACTAAAGTATTAGCTTCTGTACCAGACTACAACAGAGAACATTTCAGGTTAATTATATGCTATGCAGTGCTAGCTTTGATATTCCTGACTGAGCAAAGCCATAACTGTAGTCTTCAGAGATGCAGCTGTACTGTACAAGGCATAAAATTAATTTGTTTGTAAATACAGTGTAGTATTTTTATCTGTAATGTGATGGGAATTTATTTTTTCTTTATCACCCAATATGATGATAGAAGGATATACCTTTGTCCTTTCCTTAAATAAAACATAATTTTATTTTAATTAGACCTACTTTTAAAAGTATGCTGACCTTTCAGGGCCTGTTGTCTTTTATATGATTTTATGAAGAATCTAAATACTAGGATCCTTGTCTTCCTTATCACTAGAGCCCTGCATGGATACAAAATCTGTATCCGCATCCATATCCGCAAAAATGAGCTGCGGATATCCACACTGCAGGCATCTGCATCTGCAAATGTCAGATATAAAGCGGGTATTTGCAATTTGCAGAGTTCTAGATCCAAAATTTGTATCCCCGTCTACATTCATATCTGCAAAAATGAGCCATGATTATCCGCATCTATATCTGCACATGTGGATACTTATGCATATAAAGCAGATATCCACAGATTTGCAGGGCTCTATTTATCACTTATGTCATGTTTACACTAGTACAACTTTACTGACTTCCCTGGAGTTATTCCAGATATCTCATCTGACAAAGTGGGGTTTTGCTCATGAAAGCTCATCTTATCTTACTATACTTCAAAAAGCGATGGGATGAAAGCGTGACATCATGAATTACTCTGTGTCCCGCAGCCCCTCCCTCCGCCCTCATCCACATGGCCCCCCTTCCCCATGCTCTGTGGGAGCCACGAGCCTCCCCCATTCTCTGACCTGCCCCGGCGAGGCCTGGGATGGCAGGATCTGCGTGGCTCCCAGGGCATGCAGCTTCCCCCCTCTCCGGTGCTCTGGGGAGAGGCTGCACGGCTGCCCTACTTTGTTCTCTGTCTTCCCCCCATGATCCCCTATTGGCTCTGCACTGCACAGGCCGGGGGTTAAACCCTGCTGTTACAGGCCAGCGGTTAACTCCTCCCCCACACACTGCCAGCCCCTGAGTGTCCCTCCGGCAGCTGCCACATTGGTGGGGGCTGCCAGAATTTAAATTGAACTGTGCGGCTCCTCTGCTGTCCAGGGCAGGGGAGGAGAGGTGCGCGGGAGCCGGGGGAGGCATGGGGGAGGCACAGGAGCCGGTGAGGGGGGCGTGCGGGAGCCAGTGTGCAGGGGGCTCGGGTGGAGGGAGGAGAGGACACATGGGAGCCTTGGGGACTTGGGTGAGGGGCAGGGAGGCACACGGGAGCTGTGCAATCTCTTGCAATCTCTTGTGGCTTGGGGGGAATGTGGAAATCACACAGCCTTGTGGGGACTTGGGTGGGGGAGGGGCATGCAGGAGCCATGGGGGCTCAGGTGTGGAGAAAGGCAGTGTGGGAGCCACAGGGGCATGGGGACGAGGGGTGCAGGAGTCGCGTGGCCTTGCAGGGGCTGGGGCAGGGGCACATGAGAGCTGCAGAGCCTCGCGGGGGCTTTGGTTGGGGGAGAGGGTGAGCAGGATATGTGCGCCGTCACCGGTGGGGGACACATGGGAGCCACATGGCCTTGCCCCTTGCCACCAAAGGGAGAGGGCCGGGTGCCACACCTCCTTTCCTCTCCCCCGTCCCTGCGACAGGGAGAGAGCTGGGCCAGCTGCAGCCTTGGTCCAGCTCAACCCCTCAGCTGCCAGGAGAGAGGTGGGGCAACCTCAGTCCAGCCTAACCAACCCCCACCCACACACACAGTGGCCGGAGTAGGGAGAGTTGGGGCAGGCCAGGACTGCTACGCCTCGACCTGGCCCTCCCCGGCGGCCAGGGGAGAGCCAGGGCTGCCTACCCTCAGAGAGGGGGGCTGGCAAGTGTAGCAAGCAGGAGGCACCACTCCCTAGTGATACACTATATATGTATATATAATATATATAATTTGTTACTCTCTAAGGTGCTACAGGACTACTGGTCTGAGACTTCGGGGTCTGTGAGAGGAAAATTGGTCCTAGGAGATCCACTTTTCTTTTAGGTTTCTTTTGGCTTTACACACAAGTTTCACTGGTATAAGTCACATTTATGTCTCTAAACCAGGGCTACTCAGCCCATGGCCCGTTTGTTTGCATCCTGCGGTGCAGTTTGGGTTTACGTGGGGCTCAACACATGGCCTGGGGGTGGGATCCTTTGAACGTGGCCTCCACTGGGAACACGCTGCACAATGGCAAGGCGTCTCCCAGGCAGGGTGAGCACTGAAAGACGCAAGAGGACAGGCTGGCTGGAACAGACGGGTACAAGGTGTCTGCGTTTCTAGCCCCCAGGGAGGAGGTGCTGGGAGCACCAGGGCATTGTGGGAAGTGCTGGCTGCTTAACCTTGTGGGCAGAGCCTGAGAGGTGCTGACTGGCTCACACTGGCCATGTTTGGGTCCGGTGCTGCAGCTTAAGGCATATTCTTTGTATTCATGCCCGTCAGTGTGAAAGAAACTATTTGCATATAGTTGCATATATATTTGCATGTATATGCAATCACACTTAAGTTGCGGCCCTCAGCATGTGCTGTGAATATCATTGTGGCCTCTGGGGCTTCCAAAGTCGAGTAGCTCTGCTCTAAACCAACATACCTAATTGTCTGCGCTCAATCTGGGTCTGTCCAGACCAGAGTTTTTAATCCATTACTTGACTGCCACTTAACATGAGCTAGCAAACATGTTGGTAAATGCTAGACTATTTTTAGTTTACCTGTTTGTGTTCTGAAACAAAAGTCTGTGGTGTATCCAAATAGCAGGTTAGCTAATTTAACTGGCAAATAATTAACTCCAATTTAAAAAATTCAATACTAGACAAGCTCTCTGTTACACTGGCTAGATGTGTTTACATCTAGCTAAATCAGAAGTGGGATGTGTCCACACTGCCACTAGCCAGTTTTAACTCATCAGTATGAAGTTGTGCCAATTGTGAATTGGAGTGATTTGTAGCAACTGCAGCTTAGAGAACCATTGATGGGAAAGTATGAAGGAAACATGGCAGCTCCCACTGACAGATGTAAAACGATACTGATGTAACTTCTGAGTCTATATTTATGCTTATTATATTGAGAGCCCTGCAAATCCACAGATACCTACTTTATGTATGGATGCAGATGTCAATACTAATTTTGGCATCTGGAACCCTGCAAATTTGTGGATATATGATTTATATCCACAGGTATCCACATCTGTGTATGTGGATGCAGCTATCTGCAGCTCATTTTTGCAGATATGGATGAGGATACCAATTTTGTATATGCCCAGGGCTCTAATTATACTTGTTAAGGTAAACAATCACACGAGCATTTTTGGGATAAAAAAGTTCTCAACAACTAATATATAGTCCAGCGTTTAGTGAGAAGACCTGCAAGTACAGCACACAAATTTAACTATGAACAGTTCAGAGAGCATATGACTACATAATTTACATTCACAAACTATGTCTACATTGCACTCTGTTGTGGACTACAGGGATTTGAACTGCAGCACACACTGAAGTGTGGAAATCTAACTGCCCCATCTGAATGCTGCTGGAGTGAACTATAAGGTGCCTTGTTCATGTTAATGTAGTCTTTTTGTAAATAAAACTATGTTATCCAAACTTGGTACCGTTTAGTTTTCACCAGGATGCAGAGCAAGTGCTCCCCATCCAGGGGCCCGGCGAGGCTACCGGCCCTGCTGTACACATTAACAGGAGGACAACCTGTATGAAGGAACCCAACCTCCAACTTCTCAGACAAGCAGAGAGTACAGGAAGGTGCATGAATTGATTATGGAATGGAGTTCTTGGCCTCCAGGTAAGTGAAATAGGTACAAGTTACATCCCTGGTTGCATATCCACATGTAGCTTTTAACTACTGCTGACTATGTATGCAGAATGAAAGTGCTTTTGGGACCTGAAGAAGAGCTATGTGTAAGATTGAGAATTTGTTTCTTGCCACCAGAAGTAGTTCCAATAAAAGATATCTCACTCACCTTGTCTCTCTAATGCTTTAATGGGGCTGATCTAAAGCTTGCTTATGCTAATGGAAGACTGTCAGTGACTTCAATGGGCATTTGGATCAGGTCTTTCTATGAATGGAAACTGGAACATTGTTAGGGATAAAGATGCCATTCAGAATGAGATGAATGTAAAGTCAAAGATCCCCACCCTAACCAATCCATATTCACAGATTAAAAAACAAAAGCCCTGGGCTATGTCTAGACTGGCCGGTTTTTCTGGAAAATCAGCCGCTTTTCCGGAAAAACTTGCCAGCTGTCTACACTGGCCGCTTGAATTTCCGCAAGAACACTGACGATATAATGTATGATCGTCAGTGTTCTTGCGCAAATACTATGACGCTCCCGTTTGGGCAAAAGCCCTCTTGCGCAAATGCTTTTGCGCAAGAGGGCCAGTGTAGACAACCCAGAATTGTTTTGCGCAAAAAAGCCCCGATGGCTAAAATGGCGATCGCGGCTTTCTTGCGCAAAAGCACGTCTAGATTGGCACGGACGCTTTTCCGCAAAAAGTGCTTTTGCGGAAAAGCGTCCGTGCCAATCTAGACGCTCTTTTCCACAAATGCTTTTAACGGAAAACTTTTCCGTTAAAAGCCTTTGCGGAAAATCATGCCAGTGTAGACGTAGCCCTGCTGTCTTAAGAGACTGGATAAGAATTGCTTGCAGTTCCCAGCCATCAAACACAGAAAGTGTTTATTACCAAAACACACAGAGATCATAGTTGAAGGACACATGCAAACACGGTATTTAACATTTACTATTAGTCTCCTTGTATTTATATTACTCTTTAGAATCTAACTACTTGATGAAAACTGGCTCAAGAATGGTATTATTTATTAGCCTGGAGGAATAACTTTCCCAGCAAGCTGGAGCCCTTTGATGAGATGTTTACACAGCATATTTTGCACAGTATGTTATGAATTGATAACATGTGCCTTCTGTAACGTCAGCATATTAACAGCTATGTGGAATGGATTTGGGAGGCACAGGTTTTAAAAAAATATTTCCCTTTCCCGAAAGATAAAGCCTGCGCAGCAGCTGAGAAGACGCGCGTGGTTCGGCATGAGGGCAGCGCTGGCTAAGTGAAATGTACTTTCCATTTAGTTCTAGAAACGGCCTGTCTCCTCTTCTTTAAGAAAAGAAAAGCCTCTTCTCCCCGAGTCGGAACCTAAGAACAACTTCCCGGTCCTGCCTCCTCTCCTACCTCCAGCTCCTCCCAGACCTTACTCCTCACACCTGCTGCCCCTCTCCCACTACTGCCCCTCCCACCTCCTGCCCTTTGCACTTCCCCCTGCCCCTCCCATTACTGCCCCTTCCCTGCCTCACCTCCACTACTGCCCCTTGCACCTCCCCCACTGCCCCTGCCCCTGCCAAGCATTCCTACCTCCACCCCTCCCCACTCCACCACTTGTTTGCCTCCTAGCCCCGCTCCTGCCCCCCGCGCCGCCCTCACCTCGGCTGCTGGCCGTGGAGTTCCCGCAGCCCATGGCTCGCGGGGGCGGCGGGATGGGGCCAGCGGGGCGGCAGCAGCAGCGCCCGGCGCCGATGCGGGATGCAGCAGGCTCGGGCAGGAGGATGCGGGGGGAGGACACGGGGACCCACCTCCCCGCCAATCGCCCGGGTAACGGTGGGGACCAATCAGCGCCGGCGGCAGCGCGGCTGGCCCCGAGGGGAGCGGGACCGCCCAGGGGACGAGAGGCGGGGGCGAGGCCCCCAGCCCCCCCACGTACCTCCGTGCCAGCCACGGCGCGCCCCTGCCGGCGCTTTGCTGCGCCCTCCGGCCAGCCGCAGGCGGCTTAACCCTCTCCCCCCTCCCCCGGGATCCCGCTGGGATCCAGCCCCCTCTGCTCTCCTCCTGGCTTCTGCTCTCCCGCCTGCTCCCGACAGACTTCACTGGCAGCAGGGCAGGTGCTGGGTGCCACCCCACCTCTTCCACCTGGCCTGGCAGGATGAGTAGTTTGGGAAAGGAGGGGAGCCCTCCCCCTGCCCGGCAGAATGCGGACGCCCTTTGTCCGAAGTTTGCGTAAATCTGGTAGATGTGTTGCCTTGAAACCCAGCGGATCGCTCACACTACTCAGCCTCCAAGGGCAGACCTGTGACCTTTCGCCCACCATGCGGGGATCCCAGAGGGAGAACTAGGGCTTTATGGAAAAGCAAGCAAGCAACTCCCCCCCCCCACCCCTGATTTCTTTAGTTTCTTTAGAAATTCTGATCCCCCTTCTAAATAAATCGTGTCTGCTGTAGCATATGTGATATATGCCTGCCAATCAGCTCCCCTTAAGGTTATATATCTGTGTGCAATGTGCTATTTAAGACATTTACGCCATGGCCACTGCTGTAGTATCTGAATTATATGGAGCCTGTCTACTCACCTGAGAAACATCTTCAGATAGGCTGATGTGTCCTTTCACTTCTGAACACTTTCCCCATTTTTCGAATGTAGGCACTGAGCACTTTTAATTTCACTATAAGATTTAAATAAAGGTATAGGCGTACATAAATCCTGTTCAGTCTGAAGTTCTACAATATGTAAAAAACAATGTCACTTCACATGTTCTACAAATATGTCATGTGACTCATGCAATTCCATAGTATGACTCAGTCCATCTCCCATTCAGTGCAAGTGGACACATAACTAAAATAAAACACAAAATCCAGTTTAATTTTACAAGCTTTCTTCAGTCGGCATTTCTGGTTTTATAGCAGTTTCATATACAACCTAAAGTCCCCTTGGATTGATTAAAAGCTCAGATATAGTTTCCCTACCTAATCCTGCTAGCCAAGACCACAGAAATCTGCAAGCTGATATTTGCAAAGTCTACATGTGAAATTTTGTATCCCAAAATCTTGCATTGTTCCCTGGGGTGTTTTATTTTTATTGTCTTTCCTGCTTGACCCTACTTCTATACACAGCAGTTCAGCATTTCCAGAATTTATACATTATTCTGGCATAATCCTTTCAAATGAAAGAAAAGTGGAAATATGAGTGATGCTCTTGTGCAGCTGGGTGTAACATACTAGTTGAAATGTTCTTGCTACAACAAATCGCACTGAAACAGTTCAGAATGCCATGCTCAAAAGCAGGCTTCAGAGCCATCATCCAGATACCAGTGAAGGACTGTCATATGAACACTGGACATGCATGCAATTTACATCACTGTTTTGAGTTTTCTATAGGACAAGAGAACAAGTTGCCAGGTTTCTCACCGCCTCTCACAGTGCAAGGGAAGACACCACATTTTTAGAAGCATCATTACAAGTACCCAGTTAATTACTTTGTCCATCTATTCTAAGATGATTTCTTACACTTTGCTCACTACTGTGGTATCTCAGGGCATCTTCCAATAGGACATTGAGCAATGTGGCTAACGTCTGCCATATTTTGTTTGCTCTCTCATCCTCTCCTGAAAAGGGAGGAGTGTGTGCAGTGGACTGTCTTGTTTTGGTACCGTGTTTTTTGGGGGTTGTTTGTTTTTTTTGTTTGCATCACAAGGCAGGTGGTTGTTGCAAGGGTGTTTGATGTGGTTGGCTGGTTTGTTGTTGTGTTGGCCAAGTGCTGGTAGTTCTGCTGCATTTGTTCAGTGGTGTTCTGACACCTTCTCTTTCCCTGCAGTGGTAGCTGGGGTACATGAGCTCACAGTGCCTCAGGAGTTTGTTATAGCAGTGCTGGAGCAGATTCTTGCCTAAAACAAGGGTGGGGGTGGGCAGGTAAGGCATGGTTCTCTGTATCTCTCCCAATGATCTCTGTCAATGCAGTATCTTCAGTCCAGCTACACTTTGGTAAGCATGCCACACACACAGACACACACACGCATGCACTTACGTTAAAGAAAGTAAAGTCAAAAAAATGTGCTTTGCACTTGGAGTAAAAGGTGGTAAGATTCGGGCTGATCATTATATTGTTTAGATGCTCTTTAAATATCTTGGGTGGCTAGATTTTTTTAAAATATATAAAAGAAAAATGAGATGCTAGGCTGAGACTCCATATACCAATCTTCAGTCCAAAGTGAATATTTATGACAGTTATAAGTCCCTAGGGGGGAAAAAATATTATCAAGGCAGGCTGAAAGGCATGTTATTTACTTAATATCTAGTGGACAACATCATGAAATCTTTATGAAAATACAAGTAAATACTATCCAGCAGTAGTTCCCCAGTACAAATGATACTAGATCACAAATTTGCCATTTTTAGAACAAAGCTGAATTTACTTTTAATATACAGAATATAAGGTGTGAACTTTAACCACACGTCATAAAGGGCTGGATCATCTCCTTCCAAATTAAATCTAGTGGGAGGGAGTTTTGGGGTGAAAATCTCATGCAGGTTCCCTTACCCAATGTCATTGCTCTGTGTTGCATGGAGGAGGGCAATGGACCCACCTACAAACCTAAAACATCCACGGGGACAGCAAGGCCATTGACTGGAAAGCCCTATGGTTCAGCACTAGCTCTGGCCCCTGTCTGTCCACTTGACAGAACGGCTCAGTAGCCCCACACTAACTGGGACTTCTGAAAGATCAAGCCTCAGAACTGGTGTGGTGGTGTTGTCTTAGTGGTACATTCATTTCAGTCAGTAATTTTGAAAATAAACTAGAGTGTCTGGGCGCACCCCACAAATGTCTCTCATTTTAAGGGACATGACTCTTTATAAATATAGTCTCAAAGAGCAAGTCTACACTGGGAAATTATTTCGAAATAACAACTCCCAAAATAACTATTTTGAAATATAGTGGAATAGCGTCCACACTACAAGGCACCATCAAAATAGTTCAGAATTATTTTGAAATAGCACATACACACTGATTAGAGCCTACATTGAATTTAAAGCCCCCGGAAGCACTCAGGCAGGGCATCAGGAGAACAGTCACTTCCTGTAGCTGCTTCCTGAGGCTAGCTGAGACTCGTGCTTAAAGGGACGCCTCTCTACAGGCGTGTCTCACTCTCCACTTCTCCACTGACTACCCCCTCGTGGGACACCAAACTCACGCTGTGTGCTCTGGTTTTCCTTGCAGACACCACAGCACTCTCATCATGGAGCCAGAGCTCCTGTAAAGCAGTGCCAGGCTCTTGGGTGTCGTGCTGTGCCTCAGGGCGGAGTTCATGCAGACTGCCCATGTGGTGCTTCAGGACCATGACGACCAGCCTGGACCGGGGGGCTACTTCACTCAGGCCCTGGTACTCCTGATACACCCAATTCCCCTCCATCCTTTGCACACGTGGAATGCCGCTTCTGGCAGAGGAAGACCAGTTCCAACTGGTGGGACCACATCATCCTGCAGCAGTAGGACAACAAGCAGTGGCTCCAGAACTTCCACATGCGGAAGGCCACCTTCCTCCAGCTCTGCAAGTGGCTTGTCCTTGCCCTCAGGTGATGGCACACCCACCTGAGACCCGACATTGCCCTGCAGAGGCGCGTCACCATCACACTCTGGAAGTTCACCATGCCAGACAGTTACAGCTCTGTGGGGAACTAGTTCGGCATGGGGAAATCCACGGTTGGGCCCATGTTCATGCAGGTTTGACTAGTTTACTCTTTCGCTAGGAGGGTGGTGAAGTACTGGCATGGGCTACCTAGGGAGGTGGTGGAATCTCCATCCCTAGAGATTTTTAAGTCCCAGCTTGACAAAGCCCTGGCTGGGATGGTTTACTTGGGGTTGGTCCTGCTTTGGGCAGGGGGTTGGAATCGGTGATCTCCTGAGGCCTCTTCCAACCTTATGATTCTATGCTTCTATAAGTGGTCAAGGCCATCAACACCATCCTACTGCGGAGGGTCATCACCTTGGGCAATGAGGACCCCATCATCACTGGCTTTGCTGTCATGGGCTTCCCCAACTGTGGGGGAGGAGGGCACTGATGGCACCCACATCTCCATTCTGGCCCCCAACCAGCAAGCTTCCAACTATATCAGTAGGAAGGGGTACTTTTCAATCATGCTGCAGGCCCTCATGGACCACAGGGGCCGGTTCACAGACATTTACATCAGGTGGTTGGGGAAGGTGCACGACTGCCACAGTCTGGAACTTGAGCCTCTTGCACAGGATGCATGCCAGCACTTTTTTTCTTGACTGCACCATTAGGGTCAGGGATGTCGTCATATCCATGTGCATCCTGGGCGACGCAGCCTACCCTTTGCTCCCCTGGCTCATGAAGCTCTACATGGGACACCTGGACCCCACCAAAGAGATCTTCAATGCCAGGCTCAGCAGGTGCTGCATGGTGATGGAGTGTGCCTTTGGCTGCTTCAAGATGAGGTTCCAGAGTCTCCTCACCCTCCTGGGCCTCAGTGAGCTCAACATCCCCCAGGTGGTGGCAGCCTGCTGTGTGCTCTACAACATCAGTGAGAGCAAGGGAGAGACCTTCCTGCCCGGGGGTGGGGGAAGAGGCTGATCGGCTGGTCAGGGCTTATGAGCAGCCAGGAACTGCTGACATTCAGTGAGCACATCGGGGGCTAAGCTCATCTGGGAGGCCTTGAGGGAGAGCTTCAGCCAAGGCTACCTTTGAGACTCTCCCTCAGGCCTCCCACAAGAACCCTGTGCATTGCCCCTATGTGTCTTTCCTTCCCCTGCCCTCCTTTCCCATCTCCCCCTCCCTACTCCTGCAGACCAAATAAATAAGCCTTTTTGTTTGAACACAAAACTCTGATTTTTTTTTAATTTGGGGAATACACAACAGGAGAGGGACTGGGGAAAGACCCTGGGAGGGGGAAGGAGGAGAAAGTGGGGGAAGGGACTCAGGGAGGGGGGCTCAAGGATGGGACTGGCACCTGTCTTGGGTACTTTGAGAGGCTTCGGCTGCCCAAAAGGTCCCACTGCCACATGTTCATAGGCCCTGGTGGCCCCTGAGGGGGCTAGGAGAAGCACAGGGGGGGGTGTAGGTGTGGGAAGTTGGGCAAGGAGTTGAGGGGGCAGGTGCAGGGAGACACCTCCACACACACGACCATGCACTCCATGACCGATGTGATGGATAGCATGTGGCCTCATGCTGGCATGACAGCTGCTCCTTCCTCATCTTCCTCAGCTTGCAGTCAGCCCGGCACTCCTGGTGCTCCTCACTGAAGCTCTGGCTGAGGGAACAGAGGCAGTCCGTGTATTCCTGCAGAAGGTCCTCTCACGGACTCATGCTGATGGCGTGGGAGGTGGTGGATGCACCATGCTTGCAGCTGGCCCAGCTGTGAAGAAAAGTGACAAGGATCTAGGAGACACTGTGCATGAAGCCTAGCCCTAATCTCTGAGTGACACTGATGTATCAGTTCAGATGATGGTGATATACTTTGAGCAAGGCCATCTGTTGCCTAGACAGCAGGCACTTTCCTGCAGGGGCACAGACATCCCAGGGGAGCATCTCTATCCATGTCCCAGGGACAATCAGGTATGGGAAGATGCTGGCCAGGACATGAACCTGTGGGCAGGAGGGGGAGGGTGGGGCAGCTTGGCTTCCTTCCATGTCCCGCACACTCTGGGTCTGGCACTGGCAGTGTCCCACAGATAGAGAACTTCTATCCCTGCCTGCTGGAGGAGGGGGGGAGAAGGTAGGGCGTTGGGGAAGGCGTGTTTAAGCGGCAGACGCTACTTGCCAGAGGGAGTGCTACTGGGTTTTCCTCCTCTTCCTCCCCCTGGCAGGTTTCCATGAAGGGGATCAGTCTCCTTTGCATCACCGCACTTGATCAGGAGCGGATGCTGCCCGAGAGTGTGGGCGTGACCCTGTGCCATGTGTGGCACTGCTGTGTGTTTCCATGACCCCTTAGTGGTGGCTTGTTGTGGGAAGGTGTCTCACCACAGAGTCCGGAGTAAGGCAGGCCTGTCCAGGAACCTTGTGAGAAAGAGTGAAGGGTTCCTGTGTGAGAGCATCATGGAGCTGAGTGCTCCAGATTGGCACTCCATGTTCACTCACATGAACATAAGAATGGCCGTACTGGGTCAGACCAAAGGTCCATCTAGCCAGTATCCTGTCTGCCGACAGTGGCCAGCACCAAGTGCCCCAGAGAGGGTGGACCGAAGACAATGATCAAGCGATTTGTCTCCTGCCATCCCTCTCCAGCCTCTGACAAACAGAGGCCAAGGACACCATTTTATCCCCTGGCTAATAGCCTTTTATGGACCTAACCTCCATGAAATTATCTAGCTTCTCTTTAAAACCTATTGTGCAGCACCCAGGCTGAGAAGGCCAAGAGAGGAGTGCAGAGACCCTTGAAGCCCACCACCTGCCCCCACATGAGTATAGGGAAAGTTATAGAACTCACCTGAAGTGCCTACCCTGGGTTTGTCCAAGCCCCGGGAGACATCCTGGGAGGTGGGGACCGGCTCCAGGCTAATGATGACCTTCTGGCCGGCAGGCATGGTGTCCAGGCTGCCTGCTCCTCCTCCTCCTCATCATCTTCCTCCTCCACAGCCCTGCCCTCATGGAGGCTGACAACGGGCATGTCCTGGCTGGAGTCGATGATGAGGGGTGAAGGTGACCAGCCCCTCTCCCAGGATAGCACCCAGCTGTTCATAGTAACAGCATGTGTGAGGTGCTATCCTAGAGTGTCCACTTTCCTCCCTGGCCTTTCTGTAGGTGACACAGACTGGGCCGGGTCTGGGCACAGCTGAGGGCATCTGCTCAGGGTGAATTGCTCAAAAACCAGGGCTCCTTACAGCCCCAGACTGGAGACCGTTCCCAAACAGGTCATAAACCAGTCACACAGAGCACTTGAGCTGCCAATCCAACCAGCAGGAAGCCTCACGAGCGAAATCCCTCTGACACCCCAGCTCCCCCTGTGCCACAATCAGCCCTGGGCCTGCACCCAGGTGAGGGGTTATAGGATAGATTCCTCACTGGGGAACAAGATCAAGTTCTGAAGAGTGATGGGTTGTTGGCTGGTGATGCTTGTGAAACTACACTTGCACAAGCTGGAAGTGAGTTGTGTGAAGAAGCACAGTGTGAGCAGCCACAGTGTATAGAAGCTGGCAGTTTGGATGCTGGAAATAGCAGTGGTCAGTGAAGGAAGCTGTCTCAGTCACTAGCTGTGTGCCTGAGAATAGCCAGGTGTGCTGGGACAAAGGAGAGACTGTCTCTAGTTGTCTGTCTGTGTGTGGCAGCAGTGTGCCTGTGGGGGAAGGGTTTCCTCCCAGTCCTTTATCTAAGGAAGGTGCCCCTCCGCCTGTGATGGCTGAGAGCACTGCTGTTGTCCCAGGGTTGGGACTGGATACAGCTAAAGCCCAGAAAGGGAATATCCCTAGGTTTGTGTCTGTTGGGGAGAAGGATGCTGTGACTGGGGTAGATCCAGTCAGTGTCTTGCCAGGATCCCAGAGATCAGATGGTTCTGGGGCTTGTATGTTACTTGAGGAAGAGAGAATGATTCCTACCCTTGTGTGTGCTGGGACAGGGAGCCTTCAAGGTGCCGGTCCAGAGAGTTACAGAGGGGAGGAAAATGTCTCTGACCTTGTGTCTTGTGAGTCCGTCTGTGTGCCTGAAAGAGGATTGTCTAGGAATCCACCCGAGGGGCCAGAGATGATTCAGGGAGTAAAGGAATTTCAGGAGTTGATAGTGGCTCAGCAGAGCAATGCTGCTGCAGGGCCAGGGGTAGGTGAGATTGGGTTCTATAACCCCTCACCTGTGTGCAGGCCCGAGGCTGATTGTGGCACAGGGAGAGCTGGAGTGTCAGAGGGGTTTTGCTCATGAGGCTTCCTGCTTGTTGGATTGGCAGCTCACGTGCTCTGCATGACTGGTTTATGACCTGTTTGGGAACGGTCTCCAGTCTGGGGCTCTAAGGAGCCCTGGTTTTTGAGCAATTCGCCCTGAGCAGACATCCTCAGCTGTGCCAGACCCGGCCCAGTCCGGTCCATCGCAATGGCGTAGTCGGCAGGATCCACAGATCTTGGTCAATTGAGCTTTGGCTCTTACCCACAAGATCATGCTGGACCAATCCTTTAGCATCTAAAATCTAAAGATTTATTAGTAAAAGAAAGAAAAGCATGAGAGTAAGGTTGTTAAGGAGAATACATTATATGCATTGAATCACCAAGTTCTCGATGCAGGCTCTTAGCAGAGATGTTACAAACTGCTATCTTAAAAGTCTCTGGTGTACATCCTATGTCAGGATGGGCCAACGATTCTTCCTGGCTCGCTGTACCTTGCAAGGCTACACCTGGAATCAGTAGCAGAATTGAAGGCCAGATGGAGTTTGCCTCATGGCATTTTATATTCATCCCTGCTATCTTCCAAGCTGGAGCAGGTCATATGGCCCAGTGACCTATCCCTGTGTCCCATGTCAGCAGTCATGATACTGGCTGGTTTGCAGGTCCCAGACACATTCCTCAGGTGTCTATTGGCCTGAGAGCTTCGTCCCTGGAGCCTTGCTAATTAGCATAGTCACTGACTGAACATTCCTGGCCCATTGCTCTGTCTCAGACAGAGAATCTTCCAGCATCAACACAGAGTACATATTTATAACTCCACATAGATATCACACAAGTATATGAATAACATACATAAAATCAGTAGAATATAAGCTTTCATTTGACATCTCACATGGCCCCCTTTGTACAGACTTTGGAGCAACAACCTCCCCCTTGGGTGCAGCAGTGACCTGTCTGATCCCCTTAAAATCATGTGCCAGTAGGCCTGCTGGCATTCTTTTATTTTCATTTGCACCTGGTGCAGGGTGCGGTTGTGCCCCTTCAGGGTGAGGCTGGCGGCCATTTGGCTGTAGACCTTGGCATTCCTCCTCTTGGTGCGGAGATCCTGGATGTTGGTCTTCTCACCCCAGACCCTGATGAGATCTAGGATCTCCACACCAGGCCAGGCCAGGCCAGGGCCCTTTTTTGCTCCTGGCAAAGGGCTTCAGAGGTTGCTGCAGTTGTGCTGGCAGCCATGGGGCTGAGAGGGAGCACTGGGGTCTGTCATGGCTGCACTGAAGGATGCTGTGTGGCATGGGGCTGGGCAGGGCTGATGTGGTGCCACTAGCCCTTTCCCTTCTGCCTGCAGTTTTAAAGTCTGCAAGAGAATGGGAACAGTGGAATTGTCAGGTGTATGGCCAAAATGGCCACCAGAGCAGCTGTGAGAGGACTCTGGAGGCCAATTATTTTGAAATAACAACAGCTGAGCATCCACACTAATGCTATTTCAAAATAAAAGTTTTGAAATAAGCGTTATTCCTCCTCATTAGCAGGAGTTATTATTTCAAAATACCAGCCTGTTATTTCAAAGTAACAAGATTGGTAGTATGGATCCTCACCTTGTTCTTTTGAAATAAGGGAAGTTATTTTGAAATAACTACATAGTGTAGACCAGGGTGAAGGTGCCACAGGACCACTCACTGTTTTTAAAGTTATAGACCACTATAGCTACCGCCTCTCATTTTTATTATTAAAAGTTATTTACATCAGAAATAAAATAGCATAAAACTGAAATTATGAAAAGAGTTGTTTGTGCAAAAGGAACAAATTCTTCTGACGTAAATTTCCTGAATGAACTTTTTTTGTTTGGGGGGAGGAAAGGCACGTTTGCTATCATATTGATGAGTTTTTGTACATTGTGTCCCAAGTTTTGGCTTGGAAAAGTTGAGAGGAATTTCATAGCCCAAACGGAAATTTACCAAGTTAGATTGACAGTCATGTGATAGATCTCAAATACGTGATATTAAAAAAAAATATTGATGATGTGCTGCTAAATCCTGCTTTTTGCCTTTTTGATCCTTTCCACTGGTTTGATAGGACACCCAATCAACTGCTATTATTTGTTCTGGGCTGCAGGCTTAGGGATAGAGAATGTCATGTGAGCTCAAAAAGAAATGTATGTTTTAAGAAATGCCTGCTAATGGCACTGAAATGTTCAAAGTATATGATTTGCTTGATTTCTCTCAAGCTATAAAATGTCTACATAATCTTCTGCACTATCCAATGACATAATACTAAAACCCCGCTTCTAATGGTTTGTGCCTCATTTTATGCAAGTAGATAAAAATGTTAATTTACAATCTATCGTTTTTCTGCCCTTTAAGTATATTGGCAGGTAATGAACAGATGCAGATGTTCTCAAATCCATAATGTCCCTGAAAAATCTTGTTCCTTCAGCAGTAGTTAATATCCTGGGATTAATCTTCTCCAAAGAAAACTGACACAAATGCAGTTCAATTTAAACAAAACGGTCCTGCTCTGATCATTGCTTTACAAATATAATCAGCCAAAAGGTAATAATTTTAATACACTGGATTATTAGTTCAAGTATGTCCATAATTCAACTACGAGGTCACTAATCATTCAGATTTTTCCTGGATGGTCTTAAATTCCTGTTGTGACATCCTAATATGGCTAGCAGATCCAAATTACTAATGCCTGTGCTGCTAGTCACTTATGGTAACATTTTTATTTTTATTTTTTTAACTAATTGCACCATTGTGAGCATCTGGTACTATGGGTATGGTGCTACAAAACTTCTTGTGATTATATGGCTGTGGGGAGGCATTCCAAAATAATCTTAAAAGGATGATTCTTTTAGGGCAGGAGTATCAATGAAAGTCCATAGTCCAAGTCAACTAGGTACAAAAGTATTGACTGGACTAGAAGATTGCTCGAGGTCCCTTCCAGTCTTATACTACTATGATTACCTCATTTGTCCCAATATTATCATTAAACCCACTTTTAAAATAACATTTTTTAAAATCACTATTTAAAAAAAAAACATGGTAAGAAGTCAGTACAAATTTTCTTTTTAAAGGGCTGTTGTTTTTGAAGGACCTATTCCTGTTCCCACTGGTTTCACAGACAAAATTCTTATTGTTGGGTCAAATTTTCAGCAGCTGTAAAGGTCATGGATTTATATCAGCTGAAGATCTGGCTCACTCAGTCCCAGAGAGCAGTACTAATCCCTAAAGTAAAAGGCAGAAGTTAGCAAGCAATCCTGTGATCAGCAATGAACATGTAAGGAACCATCTACAGTACTGATTTGAGGAGTCTAGGGGTACATCTACACAGCAACATTAATTCAAAATAACTAGCGTTATTTTGAAATAATGTAGTCCTCATCTAATGCAGCAGACAGTTATTTCAAAATAATGTTGAAATACTGTCAAGCTGGAGGACTTCTTATTCTGACTCCTGTAACCCTCACTGTATGAGGAGTAAGGGAATTCGCAGAATAGTTCTCTATTTCAAAATAAGTGTGGTGTAGACGCTCCCAGTTTTGAAATCAGCAATTTCGAAATAAGCTACGCAATTGATGTAGCTCAATTTACGTACCTTATTTGGAGTTAAGCCCTGCTGTGTAGATGCACCCTAGGACTAGTGAGTGAAGAGTTTACTGATTGCCTAAGCAAACTAGCAATTTAAATCTTTTGTTTTGTTTTTGTTTTGTTTCTTTTGTTTGCTTTAAAAAAACTCCAAATGAAGAGTAAAAAAAACTGAAAACCTTTCAGAACTTCATTCTTGTATTTAATTGTGCAAATCTTCTTTGTTTTTAAAAGCTAGAACTCACAGGATCTGATTCTTAGCTGTTTTACAAAGGTACCAAGCAAATTCAAAACACAAAGCAGATATTGAAAGAGGAAAACAAATCCAACACTGTTATTCACAGATCAGTGCCTTCACAGTAAGGGACTGGTCCATCATCTGCTGACATTTCTAAGATTTAGCATGTAAGGCAACAGATGCGCTGGCACTGAATTTGCTGTGAGCTAAGGAACGCCATGAATTTTATTTTAAAACCTTAAAGATTATTCAGTTTAGATCCAATCCTCCAGCTCTCATTGAGTTCATGGCAGTTTTACCTGAGCAAAGGCTACAGTGTCAAGCCCACAGCCAGCTATACAGAGCTGCATTTTATCACCCTGGACAGTGAGGGTCAGCAGTGGCAGTCTCAGCAAAGCTAAAAGTCCAGCCGGCAGCAGCAGCCTCAGCAGGGCCAAGAGTCTGACTAGGGACAATGGCATCCCTACAGGGGCCAGGAGTCTGGTCGGGAGTGGCAGCCATGCCGGGGCAGTGGTGGCAGGATTAGGAGTCCAGCTGGGGACCCCAGCCCCGCCAGGGATGACAGCCCCAGTCAGGCTGATAGCTGGGAGCCTTGAGTGGGGCAGGTGGTAGAGGCCAATCTGGGGGGCTGGTGGTTGGGGGACAGCAGCTGGGGCCAGGAGCAGTCAGGCAGGGGGTCTGGAATTGACCTCCCCTGATCTAGCAAATTCCCTCATTCAGGACCAGTCAGGTCCTGAGGGTGCGGAACGAGGGATGTCCAACCTGTTATTTATTTATCAATCATTAACTGTTTATTATACCAGCAAGGGTTTAAATATACAGTGAATCTGCTCTATGCACATGTTGTTCTCAGAACAGGTATCTTCTTAACTATACAGTAATTCCTCATTTAACACTATAGATATGTTTCAGAAAATGATCATGTTAAGTGAAAACGTGTTATGCGGGGTCAATTTTCCCATTGAAAATAATGGAAAAGGTGGGGGTTGCGTTTCAAGCGGTGGTGTCTGTTGGGACTGGGACATAAGGTTGGGGGAGAAAGGGGACTGCGTTACACCAGGGAGGGGAGGCGTGTGGCTCTGGGGAAGGGAAGAGGAGGAGAGGGGAGGGGGATTGGGTTGGGAGTATGCCCCTGTGACGGGTCTGCCATGACCCGCACTGCGTCCAGCGAGGGGGGGGGTCGCCGGGGAACGGCGCAGCAAGTGGTGAACCCTCTGCCACTTTGCAAGGAGGCAGAGGAAGCCCCGCGCAGATGCCGGCAATGGACTGGCTGGGGAAATCATGTTATTCCAGGGACAGTTGTGTAATTCAAAAAACGTTCCCTAAAAAAAAAAATCGTGCTATCGCAAAAATGTGTTAAGCGGGCACCTGTTAAATGAGGAATTACTGTATAGGGACAGATTCTTCTCTCATTGATATTGGTGTAGATATGGGATAATTCATTGATTTTTGTGTCTTAATGACATCCAGTGGATTCCACGTACAGATAACAGGAAACAGACAAAAGGAAGTAGGCTACAGCGAAACATGGAAAGCGAGTTTTATGACCCTACACGAAAAACTAAAACCACTTGCATTCACTATGCTCTTGATGAAATAATGTAAAAGAATCAATTTACTGAAACCTGATACGCTCAGCTTCCTTCAGAACTTATGTGGAGTTACTCCCAGTATTGGCAACCCCATGTGTCCAAAAATCATGACTTGAGCTCTCGAAAAATCATGAGACTAGCTTAGAAACTAATAAACTTGGTGGAAGTGTTGGGGGAGGGTCTTTGTTTCTGGTTTTTGAGCTTTTAGAGTATATTTGGGTCACATTTTCCAACCTCTCTCTGCAAACACAGGGACTAGAAATTTACTTTATAAAAAATGAAAACTGAGGGTCTCACATAATCACATGACTCTAAAAGCTGGGACTTAATGCATATCGTATGAAACTCACAATAAAAGGGAAAGAGTTGGCAACAGTGCTACAATAGCGTTAACAGAGAAGAATCTGGTCCCAGGTAGCTTCTTAGAGCCTAATCCAGTATTTCTTGATTTTATTTGTCCAAGAATTGAAAATTTCTAACCTTGGCAACCTTCACATGCTATGATGTGGTGTGAATCAAACATAGAATGACTTCTCAGAAATACCGGATGTATTTATAGTTTCTTCAAGATAATGGCTGCAGGATTTCTTAAACTTTCTTTATTCATATTCTTATTTAAAAGAGCATAAGCATTATTTAAATACCCCATAGTGTATCCCATTAATTTATTTATTGTTATTCTACCAGAAAGACATGTATTTTTGTTTTTTGTCTCTGTTTTTCTTGGTGCTTATTGCTCTTTGGTATGGTTTTTGTGTTTGGGAGAGTTTAGAAGCTAGTTAGAAACTGGGGCTGCAACACGGGAAACACCTAACCATACGCTTAGTCTAAGCATCTGTTTAAATACTACTGACTTCAACTGGAATGAAAGTTAAGAAAGTGTTCCATGGCTTTCCCAAATAAAGATGATTTCTGAACTAAATGCTATACTCCGATCTGTGAAGAGTTCCAGGATGATGATTCTATGTAGTCTTATAACTCCACATTTCTCAAACTGTGGGTCCCGACCCCCTGGGGGGTTACGAGCAACTTAGAGGGGGGACGTGGTATCACGAAGTTTGAGAAACCCTGTTATAATTGAATACTTTGTATTTAAAATTGTTATTGTTTTTAAGTGAAAACAAAACAAAGACAAACAATATTTTATCATAAATTACACTCACTAGAATTTGAACTAGAAAACCATCACTTGGGACCTAGGCTGTAGGATCCTGCAAGTGGGGTGGGTCAGGCATAGGTCTAAGCCCTGTCATTTTGCAGTGTGCATGTAGGTCAAGCCACAGACCCATGCCAGATATTCTGCATAGTGCAAGGTGGACATGTTAACATGGTTGTGAGACCCAGGCCCAGTGTCAATAAACCTAGATTTACAATGCAATGGGGATGTGGGATGCTCAATGCAGGCTCGGAAACTTCAAGTCTACAAACCCAGGCCCTACAGCAGTGTTTCTTAAACTTTTTAAGACCGAGGAACGCCAAACAATAATTTTTTTATGAGGAACACCAAGAGTTTGAGCAACGCCCCCTCCCCCCCAAAAAAAACCCCCACACCTTGCCCCTTGAACACCAGACGACACTTTTATTGACAGTGACAATATTCGCTCACTGCCCAATGATAATTTAAGTATCTTTTTAATTATCTTTTGAAAAGTGGAACATCTTTTTTAATCTAAGTATCCCAAACATAACCTGTCAATCGCTATGCATTCAATAAAAAAAAAAAGTTGTCCAACAAAGAAGGAACATTGTATCTGGCCCCCCTCAGCTGTCCTGGGTAACAAGTGAGGGCAAAAGGCAGCAGTGCAAAGACCCGGTTGACGGCTATAGGGCAGTTCTCTCCCCTGGCAGGCAGGATCCCTAGACCAGCAGCAGAGACAGCCAATCAGAGCTGGCCTGCTGCTGGCCCTGCAAGGGGTGCAACTGAGGCGCGGAGCTTTCCCAGGCGATTGCAAGCCTGGCGCAAAAGCACGTGAGGAGGAATACGGGTAGCCCTGCCTCATTTCCTGCCGCATCATCACTCGCTCACCTCTTCCGCCCTTCGTGCGGCAGCACTTGAGGAGGAACGCGGGTAGCCCCACCTCTTTTCCAGCCGCGTCACCACTTGCTCACCTCTTCCACCCTTCACACCAACCGCTGCGTCTCAGCGGCTCTAGTGGCCATTATTTTTCCTCAAATGGTTGTGGCACACTTGTGAGTTCTCCACAGAACACCAGTGTTCCATGGAACACAGTTTAAGAAACAAGGCCCTACAGGCTCGGCTTCACAAAACAATGTATACATACTCTTATTGACCCTGCAGAGCTTCATGTATGTGACTTGTCCCCAGGATCTCAATGGGCCTATGCCCATAAGTAGAGTTAAGCACGTGTCGTGTGTAAGTACTTGTGGAATCAGGGCGTACAGGCCAGATTTTTAAAAGTATTTAGACATCTCCCTCTCATTGAAATAAACGGGTTAGATGCCCAAATATCTTTGAAAATCTGGTAAACTTGTAAACATGCATTTAATTTAAAATGTTTTCCCAGTATAATTCCAAACTGCTGGGAAGAAAAACACTCACCTACTTCACCACTTGAGAGAACAGGACTGAACAGCTGTTCAGCCAGGGGAAGGTTTCTTTCTAGGGCAGCGGTTCCCAACTGCTGGGCCACAGACCTCTGGGGGCCAGGGCTAGGATACACCGCTCCCGCCGCGGCTGTTGGGAGAGGCATGTCCTGCCCCGCCTCTCAGTCAACCAGTGCCAGGGTCTCTTCCTGGACATGGAAGAGCACTTTGCTGTGCAGTGAGAGGGCTGGTATGGCAGCCTTAGAGCAGCTGTGACCCAGGTAGCAGCACTCAGCTGGCATCTGAGACAGTGTAGGGCTAGGTGAGGGGGGCAGAGCTAGTGGTGGGGGGCTCTAAGGGGTGGGAGTTCTAAGAGGCGGGGAGCTGACACTGGGGGGGGCAAGCTGGCAGTAGGGGCCTCTGGGGTTGGGGCAAGTAGTGGGGGAGCTATGGGAGGCAGGACTAGCACTAGGGCCTCTGGGGATGGGGCTAATATTGGAGACTGGGGGGTGGGCACTGGGGGAGGGCTCTAGAAGGGTTGGGCATAGTGGGGCTCAGGAAATAGGAGCCTGGCACGGGGGGGTCTGGTGGCAGGGGGCTCTAAGGGGCTGGTGCTGAGGCATTTTTGATGGGGCTGGCACTGGGGGGCTCAGAGTGGGAGGTTGACACTGGGGGGGGTTGGGTGCAGAGGATTCTGGGGTCAGTGGCTAGCGCTGGGGGTAGTGGAGGGATGGGGGGGGTCTAGGGGTTAGGGCTGGCACAGGTAGCTCTCAGGGGTGGGACTTTTGCAGTCTGATACAATTTTATTTGCATATTCATTGTTTGCATAATGAATATGTAAATATGCAAATAAAATGTTACCAGTGTGCCAAAAGTTTGTGAATGGGTTTGCTGGTCTCCAGTATAAAAAAAAAAAAAAAAGGTTGGGAATGACTATTCTAGGGAACTCAGTGCGTGGTGCTCACAATCAAATGCAACAAGGATCATGTAACAAACCCTGATAATTTTCACTGTAGAGGATAAAACACTCAGGCAGGTAGCAATGTCAATGCATGTTCAAACGTGTGTTGGTGGCATTATCTATCTAGCTTCACTAGAAAAGCCATATTCCATTCCTTAACTCAAGAAGGCAAATAAGCCAATTCATTTTTTAAAAAATATTCTAAGGGTTTTTGTTTTTTTTTTAAATTTAAAATAAATCACAAAAAAGAAAGGCTTCCTTTTAGGAATCTGTCCCCAGAGGAAGATTTTTTTGGAGGATGGGGGCTAAAACAGATTGATACAGTTGAAGTCATACATTTTGCAAAATGCAACTTATCTGCACAATTAATGCAAATAATATGCAAGATAAACATGTTTACAGATTCACTTGATTTCAGTGAACATCCATTTTAGGAGATTGCTAACAAGTTTAATGGACACAAAGCCATGTGATTTACATTAAAATGAAAATAAGACTTTGTTTATACGGAAATAAACAAACAAACAATCTCAGCAGTATTTTACTGTGTCTTGGTAGTATTTTGAGAGTCCCAACAAAACCACAAGATATTGTTCCTTTCTCTTAACAGCTAAAATTCCCTGCATGGTGCATGCTTTGTTAGTAAGTTGAATCATCATTAATGTACTGTTGATTATTGCTTTGAGTTGCTCCAGATTTTTATTTATACATCCAGGATAATTACAGTATTTAGACAGATTATTACAGAACAAGTCCCTCCCAACTCCAAAGATATCACAGTATGTCATTGTTTGGGGGGGAGCGGGGGGGAGAGGAGGAGAGTTCTACAGCCTATGTATACAGTCTACTTAGATGATCACAATGGTTCCTTCTGGCTTTGGAATCTATGGATTTCCTTGTTATTAAGCACAAAGCTTAAGAATATAAGGCACTCTGTGTTTACATGCATAAATAGACTGAGCTAACTTAACACACGTGACATCTATATTACTACTCCAGCCATTTCTCATAATGCTAAGAATAAGATATGCAGCCAAAAAGGAAGTAAAAAGTATGGCATATATTTAATTAAACCTATAATACTATTTTACAACACATCCAGAATAAATATTTCATAGCATGCTGATACAAGCTTTCTATGAATGGCTATGGTACTTTAAAATAAATATGGCGATGTTCAGTATCATTATAGCTAATTACAACTATTAGACTTTGCATGCAACAAAGCTATTTAGAGCAGGGAGGAGTACAGAGGATTCCTGGGGAACCTATGAAAACTAGACAAGTGGAAGATGAATTTCAGTGTTCACAACTGCAAGAAGTAATTTAAGCTACTATTATGCATTGCTAAGTGCTAAATTAACTATAACCTTTCAAGAAAAGAACTTGGACATCATTGATCAGAGATTTTCATTGAACTGCTGACAATGTACAAAGGGCAATAAAAATGTTAAGATATATAAAGACATTGTGACATTTTCTATCCCATTCTTTATATAGGTCAATGGTTCACTCGCCTACTGAATGATACGTTCAGTTCTGGTCAAGTCATCCATATTTGAGAGGGGTCTAGAGATGGTCAATAAAAATTATATAGAGGCATGGAAAAATTCTATTTGAGGAGAGAATGAAAAAAATTAAGGATAAACTTTTGAAAAAGGCCTGTGTGATCTAAGCTAATTCCAATTTTCAAAAGTGATTTAGGTCTTGGGAACTAAACTTTTATTGACATAGTGAGACTTGGATTTCTAAAGGCTAGATATTAAAAATCCCTGATTTCAATGAATGTAAGACATCTATCCTACTTATAGCCCTGTGGCACTTTATGCAGTGTCTACACCTCAGCGTTATTTCGGAATAACTGATGTTATTCCGAAATAACAAACAGCGTGTCTACACTGCAAGCCATTATTTTGAAATAATGTTGAGAGGGAGGACATCTTACTACAACGCCTTTAACCCTCATTTTATGAAGAGTAAGGGAAGTCAAAGGAAGAGTGTTCTTCCTTTGACTTCCTGCTGCATAGACAGTGCCAAAAGCCAAATTAAGCTATTTCAACTTCAGCTATGCAATTGATGTAGCTGAAGTTGTGTAGCTTAATTCGACTTTAGCCCTGCTGTGTAGGCATACCCTTAGAGATTAACAAAAATATATAGAATCATGAGCTTTCATGGGTAAAACTCACTTCATCAGATGAGCTGGAATGGAAGTAACAGAAACTATATGATATATATAATCTTGGTTTCTGTTACTTCCATTCCAGCTCATCTGATGAAGTGAGTTTTACCCATGAAAGTTCATGATTCTACATAATTTTGTTAGTCTCTAAGGTGCCATAGGACTACTTGTTGTTTTTAAAGTTAGGGTATGTCTACACTGCATTCCTCTTTCGGAGAGGAATGCAAATGCAGCTGAGCGAAATTGCAAATGAAGCACGGATTTGAATTTCCCGTGCTTCATTTGCATAATCGCAGACCGCTGCTTTTCCGAAATAGCGTCTTGCAAGAAAACAAACGTGGTCCCTGCAGGGTTATTTCGAGAAAAAACCCTTCAATCTCAATTTATGAGGTTTATTCTTTTACATTGGGACTGTCCAGTTTGGCCAATGTATATGGCAGAGGGGCATTGCTGGCACATGATTGCATATATTACATTGGTAGATGTGCAGGTGAATGAGTCCGTAATGGTGTGGCTGATGTGGTTAGGTCCTGTGATGGTGTGGCTGGACAGTCCCACATAAAAGAATAAATGGACACAAGTCAGATATCAGGAACGGCAATACACAAAAACCTGTAGGAGAACACTTCAATCTCCCTGGACACACAGTAGCAGATTTAAAAGTAGCCATCCTGCAACAAAAAAAATTTTAAAACAAACTTCAAAGAGAAACTGCAGAGCTACAATTCATCTGCAAATTTGATACTATCAATTTAGGATTAAACAAAGACTGTGAATGGCTAGGCAACTACAAAAGCAGTTTCTCCTCTCTTGGTAGTCACACCTCCACATCAGCTGCTAGAAGTGGGCCTCATCCTCCCTGACTGAATTGACCTCGTTATCTCTAACCTTACTCTTGATTGGAACTCTTTTCTTATGCCTGTATATTTATATCTGCCTCTGGAATTTCCACTACATGCATCTGACGAAGTGGGTCTTTGCCCACGAAAGCTTATGCTCCAATAAATCTGTTAGTCTATAAGGTGCCACAGGACTTCTTGTTGTTCTTGCATGTAAGAAGTACACAAAACAATGAGAAGGTTAGTAAGCACTCCGCTTACCCCTTCTCATTGTATAAAAACAAGAGAACATTCAATTAAATTGAAAGGAAGCAAAATAAAAAATACAAGGAATTCTATGTTTTAAACATGTTGTTAACTATGGAACTCATTGCAACAGTATGCCATTGATTGAAAGTGTTTAACAGAATTCAAAAAAGCATTAGACGTTTATGTGGGAAAAAGAAACTCCACACATTTCATAAAAGAAAATATTAAGAGTGACAAACTCTCATGCTTTAGGGACTAAGCTAACTGTCTAAATTCCTCTGTGCATACACCATCCCCTTCTAACTTGTCATTATTTAGACACTTACATTTTCCTCTGAAATATTTGGTAGCGGCCTCTTCAGAAAGAGGATACTGGATTAGATGAACCACTGGTGTGATCCACTAGGCCAATTTAAGCTCTTTGGGGCAGAGACAGGTGAATTTGGATGTCTCAATTTTGGGGGCTCAACTTGAGACACTTAAATGTAATTCACAGCGAGTTTGCCAACTGCTACAGCAGCTTTGAATGATTGTGTAACTTTCCTTTATGGTGCTTTTAAGTTTATGTCAACCATGGTCAGAGCTCTGCAGCTTAAATATTGAGGGGTTTTGATTTTCAAAAGTGTTGAGCATCCTCAGAAAGACAGAAGACTTTAAAGTGACTTGAGTTGGGCACCCAAATATTAAGACACCAAAATCACTAGTCACAACAATTTAGGTCTCTCTCACAAAAAGGTTCTACTTTTGCTATGATTTTGCCATTTTTATTTTTTACATTAAAATATTTACTTTAACCTTTACTACAGCTGAAGGTGAAGCTACTCCAGTCATTAAGTTGGATGAACTTTGCTACCCACAGTTATGCACATCCTAAATACTTTGGGTCCTGTTTGCATAGAACTAGCAGAACCAGTCAGACCAACCAAGTGTGGTGCAGTGCTGGAAAGATGATTATAGGTTTCCAAACTTGAATCATTAACTAAACAAAGCCGCCAAGAAAAACAGGTGAGCCCGCAAAGGTTGTGCTCTTGATTGCATAGCAGATGGGATGCAAAACCACAGGTGTTAGTTTGCTATGGAAAGTATTTCAGAATACTTTGTTGTTTAATCACTCCACCATGTGCAAAATCACGAGGAAAAAGAAGTGGGCAATTATTGGAGGAAGGAAGTGGCCTGCAAGACACAGTTAAGAAATCATCCACAAATATCCTGAATCTAATTTAAGAGGTATGGCTCCTCTGGCATACCATGGAGTTTGGGTTTCAAATGAGGTTTTAAAAGGTTGTAAGAAAAAGAAAAAAAGCCAAGACTCCAAGACAAATGGAGACAGACTATCACAGGATAGCATGACAGATTCAGAAGTGCTCATGGATTCCTAAGCTTAATATCCAATTAACACCTTATTTAATATTTCTGTCTTCTGCAAAGAAGTTTTGTTCACAAGTTACTACACCATCTGTATGATCTCTGAAACACAATTAATATTTAAAACCCTGTTCTTTCTGCTTTCTCCTGATGGGAATGTGTTGACTCAGCCTCTTATACTCTATATTTGTGAAATACTAGCTGACTCTCTTTGCCTGCCTCAGGAAAGAGACCTGTACAGCAAAGTGAAGCCAACAAGAAAATCCAGTTTGTTGATTTTAATTAAAGGACTGGAACAGAGAGTCCAACTTCAGTGCTGGCAGAACAAAGCCATGCCAAGGCAAATTTGGCACATTGGTTTAAAGCAGTGTTTCTGAACGTGTACCACAGAAACATTTTCAGAAACACTTTAACTGGCCGCCCTAGTTTGTTTATGAACTGACGCCGTGGCCATGGAGCCTCGCAGCTCCCATTGGCTCTGTTTCATTCTTTGCAGCCAAGGGGAGCTGCAGGAAGTGGTGGCCCGGCCCACACCACTTCCCGCAGCTCCCGTTGGCTGCAAAGGACGAAACGGACCAATGGGAGCCGCAAGGCTCCGTGGTCATGGCGCCGGTACATAAACAAACCAGGGTGGCAAGTTAAAGTGTTTCTGAAAGTGTTTCCATGGTACACTTTCAGAAACACTGGTTTAAAGAACCATATCACAAGCAATACCATTTAACATCAGATCAACATAAATTCCAAGGGGATATAACTCAGCCAGAAGTACTGTTCCTGATGACTCTGTCAAATTCTGTTAACATTAACCATCTTTCAGCTGATTTGCAAAATTTTCCATATGGCACCTGCTTATATATTTTCTGCACACAGTAAGACAATCCATTTTAGCAGTTATCTTGTTTGCATTTTAAGGTGCCTACAATGTTTTAAGAAAAAACAAAGCAGAAAAATTAACAGGGATTTAGATGCAACAAGTGGACATTAAGATTGAAATGAGCGAAGTTAGGCCAATGCTGAGCAGTTTTGAAATTTCCACCCTGGATGTACTTTAAAAAAGTGAGTTACACCATAACTATATGAAGAGGGTAGAAACTTCTCTGTGGGGACAGTGTCATATCATTTTAGATCCAATTTTTACCTTCCTTGATGTTTTCTGTTTGATCAATGTATATAGTTCCCCTAGACTCTAAGGCCATTCTTTTTAAAGAGGCTGCTGATTTTGAATGCCTCAGTTACTGATCTGGAAAAAGCAGAGCACAGAATCTGGCCCACCAAGACAGACAATATACTTACGCACAAATCAGTTGTGTTGGGACAGGACCAGGATGTTTGAGTTCCACACCCACATGAATGGGGGCAGGAGGGGACATACCTAGGAAAATAAAAAGTTGGAAGGGAAACATGTTTCTTTCATGCACCTCAGTGCTTGAGCTAGTGGATAGGACTGCAAATGGGAGAGTGGGTAGAAGAGATCACCGAAACCTCCAGAGAGTGACTGTCAGCTGTGTGGTCTAATAAATCCACTGAAACTTGTAGACTGGTCACAGCCCTGCTGCAGAAGGAGCCGTGGGAATATAAGAGAGCAAACTCCTCCGCATTTACCCAACAGAGGCAGCTTCCGTCCTTTGAAGCTGGATTCCCTGATCCTGAGACTGTGACCCAATCCTGGCCCCCTGTCCATCATGACAAAATTTAGTTGGTGGTTTGGGAACCACTGCAAGTTTAAAGGCTGTATGCTGGATTTACTGTTAAATTAATTTTATTGTCAACAAGTAGTCACGTGGCACCTTAGAGACTAATAAAAATATATATAGTATCATAAGCTATCATGGGCAAAACCCACTTCTTCAGATGAGCTTGAGTGGACTTCTGAAGAAGTGGGTTTTGCCCACGAAAGCTCATGATTCTCTCTTTCTCTCTCTATTTGTTAGTCTCGAAGGCTATGTTTACACTACGAGGTTTTATGGCAGAAAATATGCTAGAGGGACTCATTAGCATGAGTTGCGACGTCATTAGCATATTTTCTGCCATTTCTTTTCGCACAAAAAGCAGTGTGGACTTTTTTTTTTTTTTTTTTTTTTGCACAAAGTCCACACTGCTTCTTTTTGTGCGAAAAGAAATGGCAGAAAATATGCTAATGACATTGCAACTCATGCTAATGAGTCCCTCATTAGCATATTTTCTGCTGAAAAAACTCGTAGGCTGTCTACATTGGCAAGATTTTGCGCAAAAGCAGCTGCTTTTGCACAAAATCTTGCCGCCTGTCTACACTGGCCGCGAGTATTTGCGCAAGAACACTGATGTTGTAATGTACAAAATCAGTGCTTCTTGTGCAAATACTCTGACGCGCCCTCTCAAGGATAAGCCCTCTTGCGCAAGTATTCTTGTGCAAGAGGCCAGTGTAGACAGGAATGTTAATTTCTTGCGCAAGAAAGCCTGATGGCTAAAATGGCCATCGGAGCTTTCTTGCACAAGAGAGCATCTACACTGGCGCGGATGCTTTTGCGCAAAAGTAAATCTTTTGTGCAAAGGCACACGCCAGCGTAGACGCTCTCTTGCGCAAATACTTTTAACGGAAAAACTTTTCCGTTAAAAGTATTTGCGCAAAATCATGCCAGTCTAGACGCAGCCGTAGTGTAGACGTAGCCTAATGCAACGTCTACACTGCAAAAGAAGAGAGAAGCTGCAGCTGTCAATCATTCAAGGTTCAAATTAGTGGTCTAGTTAAGACAGCTAATTCAAAGTGAGAGGTGATAGAGATGCACACAAAACAAACATAAGACTCTCTCACAGAGAGAAAGCTGTTGCTTGCCATTTCAGCCAGACTGATCATTCCCTCAATGACCTTAAAACATGCATACTGCTTCAAAGAGACTTTATCTCCAGACTTCAAGGTGACGCTTCAGAATTGTCATTCATGCTTAAATTTGACACTTTATGTATGGGTTTAAACAAAGACTCTAATTATCTCACCCATTACAAAGATAGCTTCCCCAATTATCACCCCTAATGTCATTACCTCACAGAAACTTCCCCTATTATCACCCCTATGTCATTACCTCACAGAAACTAACCTTCCCCCCTCACCCCCACTCTGTTCTAAAATTTGATTTGTCAATTTCACATGCGCTCATTTTTTTGATTGTATCACATTGGTATATATGGTTGTGCCAATTTTTTTTCCACATATTGATCTCATCACCTATAAACCATCTTGTTAGTCTTTAAAGTGCTACATAGTTCTGTCTTTTGTTTCAAAGTGAGAGGGGCACTCTGGGCCATGCCACTAACCATGCTTTCAGTGTAGACAGCACCAAAAGCCAGTTAAACTATTTCCACTTCACTTACACAATTAACATAGCTGAAGTTGCATAGCTTAATTCGACTTTATCCTGTAGTGCAGACAGACCTTATGGTTCCACAGGAGTACTCTTTGTTTTTAAAGTTACAGACTAGCACAGTGACCCCTCTGAGACTTTTTAATTTTATGGTCGCATTTAAATGAACTAGGGCATCAGGCAAACAAAGTGTCTGCGCGTATCCAGCAAGCAATCCCCCCCCCCTCCTCTTTTCAAACTTAATCCCCCCAAGTGACCTGCGTTCCGCTCCAATTTTGCACCCCCTCACTTTCCTTGTCGCAAATGCTTCCCGTCAGACGTGGGGAGAGGGAGAGGGCGCACGAAAGCAGCAACGTCATTTAAGGCACACCCCAGCTTTTTAAGCGTCCTGTGAATAATTTCCCTGGGTGGGGTCCCGCCTCTTGGCCACTCGCTCGAGTCTCCCTCCCTCCCGCCGGGCCTGGGAAGGCTGGGAGAGAGTTTCGCCAGCGCCGCGCCGCTCTGCAAAGAGTTAAGGCGGGCGGGCAGGAAGCCACCAGCAGCCACACTTCCTGCGAGGCGCTCGGCCCGGCTGTCGCTCTTCCTCGTGACCCGCTGCCTTTCGGCCCGAGGAACTGGGCGGCGCTGCCTCGGTGCCCGGGCGCCCGGCGGTGTTTACCTGGCTCCTGCGCACGGCGGCCTCCCTCCCTGCGCGCGCGGCGAGGGCGCACGGGCCAGGCCGCCCTGCAGCAGCGGCGGGGTTCCTCCGGCTCGGCTGCTCGCGCTCCAACATGCCCGCTGTGGACAAGCTCCTGCTGGAAGAGGCTTTGCAAGACAGCCCGCAGGTACCGTGCCCGGCTTCCGCCGGCTCCGCGGAGCCCCCGGCGCTGCGCCCCAATTCCCCGGCCCCTGCCTAGCAGGGTTTTCACTCGCGCCGCGGGGATACTCTAGCAGCCCCCCCCCCCCCCGCGCCTCGCAGGGCTCATCGCCGTGACGCACCTGCATTTATAGCTGAGGAGAGGCAAGGCGGGATTTAGCAGGTCTCAGCAACACAATGGGGGTGGGAGGGCTTAAACCTCCAGCCTCCCCAGGGGCACAATCCAAGCTGGTGATTCTGGGCAGTGATGAGAAGCTGAGCAAGGGTAACACATAGGGTAGCGCGGTAGTACCTTGAGCTTCTGCAGCGGTTTTCATCTGCCCACCAGGGCACATGAGAAAGGTGGGCGAGTATGCCACCGTTTTACACTTTGGGAAACTGAGGCACGGAAGGGGTGAGTTAAGTGATTTTCATTGGCCTAAGTGAAGAGTATCCTTTTGCTATGGGCTGGGGAAGTAGCCACCCCAGGAATAGGTGGAGCAAAGTCTCAAAGTGGAGAAAATAGGTCACTTGTCACAGTGGGGCAGGAGAGAAGGGGAGAGTTTCATAGACAGTCTGGGAGGGGCTGGCACCAGGGAGGATTGAGACAAGGGTGCCCTCTCTTCTCTGTCAAACTGCCCCCTCCCTTTCCCGTTCCATGTGGAGAGGGCAAAGCATCAGCCTTTGATGTGTCTTACCTGTGCAGGTGCTCGAGGTGTATGTGCAGTTTGCCAGCCTGCTGTCACATTCCCTAGCTCAGTGATCCTCAACCTTTCCAGACTGCTGTGCTCCTTTCAGGAGTTGGATTTGTCTTACAAGTTTCACCTCATTTAAAACTACTTGCTTACAAAATAAGACATAAAAATTCAAGTGTGTCACAGAAGGCGAGCTCACTTTTGCGTTGTTACCATATAATTATAAACTAAATCAATTGGAATATAAATATTGTACTTACATTTCAGTGTATAGTACATAGAGCAGCATAAACAAATCATTGTATGAAATTTTAGGTTATACTGACTTTGCTAGAATTTTTTATTTAGCCTGTTGTAAAATTAGCCGAATACCTAGATTTGTTGATGTACCCGTGAAAGACTTCTGTGTACCCGCAGGAGTACACCTACCCCTGGATGAGAACCATTGCCCTAGCTCTACTGACTAGAGTGGTGAGAGACTGCGATAATACTGAGACAAAATAGTGAACTTTATACAACTGAGAAGGACACCAGGGCAATCACTGAAATCAGGAATGTTCCTCGGTTTTAGGGACAAATTTGCGAATGGATTCATATCACTAAATCCAGACTGTTAGTGCCCTCTTCCACTACCATCTCCAAGAATTTCCTTGTATTAGATGAGAGCCCTTCCCTTCTGTCTAGAATGCCCTAGACCAAACTATGCTAGGGCAGTCAGTGCTGTATCTCTATTGGAAAAGTGAACCATGGACCTGGGGAATGCTCCACACAGAGGAGAGGCTGGCAGATGACCTGTATTTATGGTGAGAGGGAGAGATGGATGTGAAGGAAGGGGCCCTGAGAGTTGAATGGGGAGGAGCAAAGCAGGCAAAAAGAGTGGGAAGGAGAACATTGGGGAAAACAGGGCGATGCTACAGGGCACAGGGGAAAAAAGGGAAAGGTCTGGGAAACAGCAGTCAGGGAGGGGCTTTGCCAAGGGATGGGAAGGGGGTGCATTTGTAGGAAGAGGACGTACATGTGTGGAGGCAAGATGAAGAAAGTGTGACACTGAGGCGGGGGAGAAAGAAGAACAGGGGCGAGCCAGAGTTAGGAGAAGTCAAGTCCTAGATCCATAACAAGGAGAAGCAGTAGTCCTGAGAGGATGAACCTACTGAAACTCTGCAATGCCATTCTGCCACCCCTAAATTGACTGGTCCTGGACCAGCAGGAGGAAGGAAAACAGTCCTGGGAGGAATCAGAGCCTCCTTCCTTTTCATCCGGGGGCACCCTTCAATTTACTGAACTACACTAGATTTATTTTCAATTTGTATAAATCTTTTGCGTTTACTGAAGATTTATCACTTAACTAGCAAAGTGACCTGGCATTGCTTGGGTCCTTATGGATGGACTCATGGCAGAGGTCTGGAGGTGTGGGAGGTGCAGGAGTGACGGCAGGGGCTTGGAGATGTGGGGGGCTCAGGGCAGAAGGCTGGGTGTGCATGTGGAGGTGCGGAGTCAGGGGGTGAGGAGGGGCTCAGGGCAGAGGTCTGGGGGGGTGCAGCACTCAGAGTTGGGGATAAGGGCTCAGAACAGGGAGCATGTGGGGGCTCATGGAGGCAGTAGGGGTGCAGGAGTCAGGAAAGAGGCTTGGGAGGTATGGGGGAGCTCAAGGGAGGGCATGGGAAGGTTCAGTGCAGGGGTGGCCACTGGCTTCTCCCTGGGGTGGTAAGAGGGGGGGCCAGCCTAGAGTGTCTGGTGGCTTCTCCCCAGGCCAGCCCTGGGTGGGGGCATGACCTGGACAGTGGCCTCTCCCCAGGGCTAGCCTTGAGTAGGGTGGCAGCCAATCTCTTTCCATTTGATGGGAAACAATCACATTCCACACACATCCCATTGTCCTGGCACAACCAAATCCTGGCTTTAAGTTATGATAAGAGAAAGGACCACCAAATTTGGTATGCAGCTAACTTTTACGGTTTAGGAGGTGTTGAACAAACAGACTCACAGACAGACAGGTTCACAGATACACAAACTTTCTCAAATATATAGTAGATAGTTATGGTGTTTACTTCTCCAATGCTCAATGCAAATGTTAATTGTGAAGAAATTTATACAGCCACTAAGTAAGCTCATTTTCGGGCTTCATCTACAGCATCTCACGTGATTAAAAATTTAATAAAAACGGAAAACAACCACATTAATTACCGATTAGGGTTTGTAAATCTTCCTAGTTCATCATAGACTGACACAAAGTAGCTTAACCCTTCCTTTGCACTGGGTAGAAATATGGAAGAGTCAATACTATAAAAAAAAACTTTTTTGCAAGAAGTTTTTTGCTTGATTTCTTCATTGTTGTTTTATCTGGGTTTCTGGAAAAAAATAGTTTTACTTTTGCATAATTTTTAATCATAAATTAATTCATTCATATGAATTTTTAATTCACAAAATTTTCTACATTTTCAATATACTGTAGTAACTTTTTGCACTCGAGGCCTGATTCTCCACTGTCTATTATTCTGCTGTTACTCATTTGTGTTGTGGTGACACTTAGGAGCCACTGTGCTAGATGCTATACAAAAACAGGACAAGAAGACCTTCTCTGGCCCCAAAGAGCTTATTGTCTAGCACCTTGAATAGTAATATACTCCTGTACAAAGTGGGACTGTTATAAGGATGTTAACTAATGGGTAATTTACTTGTCAAGTAGTCCATGGAATTTTTGCATTCCTCCTTTGAAATGTACAAGAGCCCCAGTGGGGCTCTTGTACATTTCAAAGGAGGAATGTGGAACTCTCTGTGTAGCCTGGGGCCAGCAGGAAGTCCCGCTGACTCTGGGCTCCACGAGGGCGCTTACCCTTTGAAATGCACAATAGCCCCTGGGGGCTGTTGTGCGTTTCAAAGTGGAAGCACCCGCGTGGAGTCCGGAGTTAGCAGGACTCACCCCTGGCCCCAGGCTGCATGCGGGTGCTAGCTTTGAAATGTACAACAGTCCCCAGTAGGGGCTCTTATGCATTTCAAAGTGGAAGTGCCCTCTTGGAGCCTGGAGTCAGTGGAGGACTCGGAGTCCACCACTGACCCCGGGCTCCATGCTGAACTGCTGCTTTAAAATGCCACGTGGAGCTAGGGGTCAGATGACCCCGGCTTCCACATGGCATTCCCCGGTACCCGGGATCAACTGGGGACTCCGAGTTTCAAAGGGGCAACACCATACAGCGTTTCAAAGGGGCAGCTCCATACAGCTGACTCTGGGTTCCATGGGAGGCTGCTGCTTTGAAACTCCGCTGCGGCGGTGTTTCAAAGGGGCAGTGCTGCACAGCTGATCCCGGGCTTTGTGTGGTGCTGCCCCTTTGAAATGCTTCTGCGGCACTTCAAAGGGGCAGTGCCGCCTGGAGCCCAGGATCAGCTATATGGCGCTGCCCCTTTGAAACGCTGCCATGGCATTTCAAAGCGGGAGTGCTGCACAGAGCCCAGTATGGGGCTGCACGGAGCCCGGTATCTGATAGAGGCAGCAAGGGGTGGGGAATCGACTAGTCGACTGGACTATCCAATAAACATTTGCTTATCTGATAGTTGAGTAGTCCTTAACATCCTTAGTCTGTTACTCTGTTGATATGCACAAGGGTCCCTGCTATGAGTTTCCATGGTATACATCCATTCTGCACTAGAATCATTGATGCTTGTAGGAACTGATGCCTTCTAAGTCCTCCCATTCCTGGCTCTTAAAGAGCACCAAAAAAAAAAAAAAAAATTGTGCAAATGGACGTCAGCCATGGGGAAAAAATTTCCTGCTTTAAGTTGTTTTGCTATAAGTCCGAGTTTTTTGGAACATATTTTGGACATATAGCAAAGACGGCCTGAAGCTTGTACAGTAATTTTCGGAAATGTGAGGGGAGAACAAAATTGGTATAAAACAATTCCTTTCTGACAAGGTGCAAAGAGAATTAGTCATAAGTTATTTATTAATAAGGTTTACAAAGCTCATTTTCTTTCTCCCTTTTTTAACCAAGAGTATTGTAATTATATCTTCATTGGTCCCAAAGCTGAATGCAAAAAAGCCCCTCATGAATGCATTCCATTTAATGTGTTTGACTGCAAATTAGGAGACAGACTCACCCAAGCAGCCATGCTGAAATCAACAGAGTTACTCTTGTCAAGGCTGGGTTTGGCCCCATGTTTTCAGCCTCAAGGGTGGTGGCATGATTAATGAAGTCTCCACAGAAACGTGAAAAGGTTATGTTTGGATTACCATGGTTCACTTCTGCAGTGTTCTCTTGTATGCAAGAATTTGACAAAACAGCAACAAGTAAATTATACATCTGTTTATTGCTAGCTACACTGGCTTAAAATAGTGATTTTTTTTAAAAGAATCATACTAAAGATTTTGAGTCCTAATATATCCAAACTATTTGGATCATTTATAGAGTTTATTATTTTTTGATCAAAAGTGCTAATAGCTGAGGCCAGGGTTCAGTAAATAAATAATTGGGTGCCTAAAATTAAGAAACTAACTCTATATTTAGACATCTGAATAAATAAAGCTGGGATTTTTCAAGGCGACTATACTAAATTCAATAGCATATTGGTATCTAGTTGCCATCTGTGTGCTGTCTTATATAAATATACACTTAGGAGCCTAACTTTAGGTTTCTATTTTTTGAAAATCTTTTCTCTGAGAATTTTGTTGCTTAACATTTCTCATAATTCTGTTGCTTTATCCTTTAATCATAATCTTTTGTTTACTTTGTCTTGTACAATCAGTCTTTTGCCACAGCACAGTATAACGATGTTCAGTGTTAGGTGAAGGAAAAGATGGGCTATAGTGCATAGAAGTTTTAAATGATCAAAACTCTATTCAGTGATTGCAGCAACTTAAAATTCAAGTGTTTTTGCAAATTAATGTATTTCAATTATTAAAATCCAGGTATGGGTCCTGTCTTGGAAACTCTCTCAACACGGGGCTTCATTGAAAGGAAATTCTGCATGTCAAGGGCTTGCAGGATCAGGCCCGATATAGCCTTTTTATTGGTGTGTTTTGAATTCTGGCCCTGTTTGATTTGGATGTGCTCTTGTTTTTAGGAAAACAATATTTTGCACTCCAAGTGCTTCTTTTTATGCCACAATCTTAAAGTTCTTTCCAAACACACATTATCCTCTCACCCACCAATGTTTCTAAGACAGGTAGTAATATACTCATTTAACATTAGTAAACTGTGGTGTTGAGAGACATTGATTAAGGATATTAAATTGCAGTTGTCTGACCAATCGTGCAGTCAATACAATTTGTATCGACTACACAATTAGTCGATAAGGTCTGTTCTGCAGAGCTGCAGCAGGGTAGCTCCAGGAGCCGGCTCTGAAAGCCCCTCGCACTGCAACTCTGCATTTTAAATGTACTAAGAACTATCGGGCTCTTACTACATTTAAAATGCGGAGGCGCAGCATCCCGGACCAGTGTGAGCCAGGAGTGCTCAGTCCCAGCTCACGCTGAGTCCAGCAGCTTCTGTTCACGGAGGCCAGCCCTGTCCACCATGAACAGGGGCTACTCTGGCAGCAAGGGGTGGGGGAAAGCGAGTAGTCGATACTCCACTCGACTACCCGATGATAAGCTTATGCTTATCGGGTAGTCGACTACTTGTTAAGATCCCTAATAGTGATTTACCCAAGGTAAGCCTGTACAGCAGTGCAGAGTCTACAATAGGACTTTGTTACCCACTTTAACTACTAGTCCACGTGACTTCATAGCTGTAAGTAGGTACTTCTCAGCATAGATGAAATCAGGCATTGTCTTAGTTCAACAATCTCAGGAGACGTGGTTTGAATCTCTCAGAAGTGATGTATAATCTCTGCACGGGGATTTGCAAAGAAAAGTAAATGTCTCGGACAAGCAAGACATCTTCCCAAATAGTGATGCTTCTGAACAGCCTTCCTAAGACTGTAGAATAAATTCCCACAGTTAGTACCTAGATACTTCCTGCACTTTTGAGAAGCCAAAAAGAGGACAGATAAAACACTGTCTAGGTGTCAGACCCAATATTATATGGCTATTACTTAAGACAGTGTTTATCAAACTGAGACATCTCCAGGGGCTCCGCGAGGTTGACAAACTGGAAACATCGATAGGTACAACACATACAATCAGTGGACCACTGGGGTGCCGCATACATTTTTATGCATGTAAAGGGCTCCGGAGCCCAAAAAGTTTGAGAACTGCTGACTTAAGAATTTACGTTAGAGTTTATGGCAGACTGATGGAACTAATCAAAGTAATTGAGCTGTTCAGATCGGAAGACCTTTCCATTTAGCATCAAACAGATTGGATTTGCCAGTTAGGACGTTTTGAATTACCAAGGTGCAGAATCTCTTAGAAATACTGCCAAAGTTGCACTGCCGGCCCAGCATTTTATCTCCCTGTGTATTGTCCTGATCTATTAAATTCACTTGCTCAGCACTACTCCCTGGCCTTGGTTTCCCCCTTATAACATAGTACTGCAACGATGTAGTTTGCTGTCCTTGGCAATTCTGCTGAAACAAACCGAGCGGATGCATTTCTCCAAGAAAACACAAGTTATGTTTTCCATTCTGCTCCTCCACTCACGGGAACAAAGCAGAATGTCAGTGAAGACATGCTGACATGGACATGAAGCACTAAGGGCTTGTTTACACTGGCAAGTTACTGAGCTGTAACTTTCTTGCTCCGGGGTGTGAAAAAACAGCTCCCCCGCACAGCAAGGTACAGAGTTGTAAGGCATCAGCGTGGATAGTGCTTCAGCACTGGGAGCTGTGCTCCCTGCGCTGTTTAGCTACTCCCCTTATGGAGGTGGTTTACATAGAGCACTGGGAGAGCTCTCTCCCAGAGCTCTTGCCGTGACCACACTGCCATGTTAAAGTGCTGCTGCGGTAGCACTTTAAACTGTAACATATAGACAGAGCCTAAGTGTACCTGTATACTTTGTTGTCACAAATCAACTTGGTGCTGTTGGACCTAATTTTAAATCTGTTTTGGCAGCGTTCCTTTCAAGAATTGTTCAACACAGACGCCTCCTGAGATGGCATAATGGAGGATCATTTGTTTTATTACAAGAAGCATTGTAATTCATTGTAAGAGTAGAGAAATAAAACTAGGGTTGGTGTTTTGACCATAAGTTCTTGGCATGGTTTTGATGACTGTAATCGGCAA
Source organism: Pelochelys cantorii (assembly GCA_032595735.1). Classification (NCBI taxonomy): domain Eukaryota; kingdom Metazoa; phylum Chordata; order Testudines; family Trionychidae; genus Pelochelys; species Pelochelys cantorii. Next base: position 249,831,208 of record CM064326.1, on the reverse strand, counting down.
GAGCAGTTTCAGGATTTGTAACATTCCTGACTCTATTGGAAAGAGCGTCTACTAAGAGCAAGAATGTGGCTGTGTTAATCAGGAGGACTCTGCCAATGCTTTCAGTGTAAATGTTTAGTTACAACACTTATATGTGCATCAGTTTACCTATCTCATTATAGTGATCAATTGTTATGGCTTTTATTGTTAGATAAAAGGAGCTATGTACTGTATATTCAAAATCTTATTATTGCTGAGTGATTTGTTTTGCTAAATAGTTTTTATAATATTTCCTTTTGCTTTTTCTTTTATTAAAGACTCGCTCCTTGCTTAGTGTATTTGAAGAAGATGCAGGGACCCTTACAGAGTATACAAATCAGTTGCTTCAGGCAATGCAACGGGTCTACGGAGCTCAGGTAATCTTTCATTTGTGCTGAAATTGCATCGACTATTCAATTAGCCAAATAATCGAAATTTTACATCCCTAGTCTAAATCCCTTTTAAAAATTAGTTTTAGGCATATAAGTTATTTATATGCTTTTGAAAAATGTATCCTAAATCCCACTGACTTTCAGTGAAATGTAAAGCTTTTCTGCACAGGGAGTTTTTCTGGAATAGTTGTTCCTGATTAACTCAGTGTGGTCTGGTTTACACTAACGGGGAAAGTTGACTTAAGATACACAAATCCAGCTATGTTAATTATGTAGCTGGAGTCAAAGTAGCTTAAATCGCATTTTGGCGCCATCCACACAGTGGGAGGTCTACGGGAGCATGTGTTCCTGTTGACTTCCCTTACTTTTCATAGGAGCAGTACTACTGGTATCAATGGGAGCACCCTTTCAGTTTGAATTAGCAGGTCTAATAAAGCCCTGTCTGAGCAGTCTTATTCCAGAATAAGTGTTTTATTCTGAATTAGCTGATTCCATTGAATTCCTTGGATTAGTTTGAGCCACTAAAATAAACTAATTTGGAGTAACACACTCATATTTCAGAATAAGAGTGTCTACCATGGAATTAATAAGGAATAATTAATCTAGTTTAAATTAATATCCTACTTCATTCTAGGTCTGTTTTTGTGTGCAGACAAGTCTTTAGGCTCCCAGGTGTATAAGGGACAGATTTGAAAAGGTATTTAGGCACCTAAAGGTGCAGATAGACATTTAGTGGGATTTTCAGAAGTGCTTAGGTGCCTAAGTTAGATGCTTTTGAAAATTTCATTAGGCACCTTTCTGCATCTTAGGTTCCTAAATAAATACCTTTGAAAAAATGGCCATAAACTCCTTTTGAAAATGACTCCTAAACTCCTAAATCACATAAGCACTTTTCAAGCTGTATCCCCTTGATCCTTATTTAGGTACCTTTATTAGGTGCCTAAGTATAGATTTAGATACATAATTTTAAGCAATCAAATTAAAAAATCCCCACCCTAATGTTCTGAACAGGAAACAGAGTCCACATCTTGGGCCCAAACCTGCAACACTCCACTCTCACAAGAAGTCCCTTTGACCATAATTGGACTATGCAGGTGAGTAAGGCCTGCTTGAATCAGAAGGGGCTGGCAGGATCAGCCATCTTATCCTATATCTTTTCTTAAACTTAAGTGACTCTGTATTCAAATTAATACTCAGAATATTTAAAGGAGGGTGAAAAAAAGGTCCGTCATACAGAGGAAAAACAACTGAAGAAAGAAAGTTCTTTGATTCTTGTCTCAGGTGAGGCAGAGATCATGCAGGACGCAAGGAGAAGGCAGAATAGAGTGGCTTGGCCTATTGCTGGGAGACTCATGCCAAATCCTTGAAGGTATTTTAAGTGCCTAACTCCCGTTGATTTCTAAATATCTTTGAGGATCTGGGTCTGAGCTTCTGTTTCGCCTCTCACACTGGTGTAAATCAATAAATCATTGTAATCAGTGACATTGCACAGTTGTAGGAGAATGAAGAACCAGGCCTAAAGTGTACTCGCTTGGAGGGGCTGCATTGTTCAGTATCAGGATGCTGCATGTGGTTGGTACCTCTTTGGATGTGGGAGGAGAAGGTAGAAGCAGCTGAATAAGCCCACTGAATAGTGAGGCTCCATCTGTTGCGGACTGTGACTTGTGAAACTTGCTGTCTTTAGTGAGATACATTTCTTTTCCTGCCCTGTTTTCTGTCTTCTCTATTTCTTGCTTCCCCATGATCTTTCCCTTTCTCTCTGTCCCACCACACACTCCCATGTATGCTTTGCTGTATTACTGAGTCTCCTACTCCTTGCCAGAACTATTTCTTCCTTCCTCCTTGACCACTCTTTCCACGCTTCTCGCATTAGCTGTTCTGGACTCTGAGGTTTCACAGGTTACTGCAGGTCAGACATCCCTTGTCTGGCACCCTCGGGACCTGAATTGCCCCAAACAATGGAATTTGCCGGATGAGGGGAGGTCAAGGCTCCCTACCCGGCTGTAGGCTCTGCTGCTGGGTGGGACTGTGCTCCCTGCTGCCTGCTGCTACCTCCAGCCCTCCACTGTGCCATGCCTGGCCAGGGCTTTGTGTCGTTCCCGCTCCCCCCCACTGCGCCAGCCCCAGACAGGGGCCGGCTTCGCTGCCTCCAGCCCCGCTTGGGGCTGCTCCCCTAACCCCATGGTGCTGGCCTGGGCTGTGTGCCCAGCTGACTCCAGCCCCAGCTGGGACTGCGCTCCTGCATTGCACCAGCCCCGACTGAGGCTGTGCTTTCCACTGCACCAGCCCCAACTGGGGCTGTACTCCTGGACCCCAGCCCCGCTACCTCCAGCCCTGGCTGGGGCTGAGCTCCTTGCCACCAGCCCTGGCCAGGGCTTGCTCTCCACCATGCTGGCCCCGCTGGGTCTGGGCTCCCCACTGCCACCTCATGCCGGGCTGTGCTTCGGAACCTGGCTAGCGAGGACTTTCTGGTCCAACAATATTCATAGTCCTGGATTTTAGAGATTCAACCTGTACTTATTTTGACTTGGGAAATCTCATTTTCAGAGGGCAGGTACTCACCACTTTTTGCATATCAGGCTTCTTTAGGGAATCAGAAGTTGGGTATTCAAAATCACTAGTAAGAAAAGTCAGGTCCTAGTTGTTAATGTTAGAAGTATTATGAATGATAATGTCCTACTACTAGCTGCTTTCAGTATTGCTTCTTGCATTGATCTGATGTGAGCAGCATTGCTAATGATCTCTTAGGGGACAGTGTGCTGTCCTGGAGGAATAAATATTCTATAACATCAGATTGGATTTGTGTGTGCAGGGCCCAGAAATGCAGTTTCAAATGAACCCTGGATCAGTAGCTAGAAAAACCTTTTAATATTCAGAATATCATACTGTCTGTGTGAGAGACAAGCCAAATAAAATAGCTTGTTTTGCACAATTTTGCTGTAAATCTTATATTTACATGTAATATTAAAGAATATGTGATTCTTTTTTAAAATGAAAGGTAATGTATTATGGCTGAGAATTTCAAAGCTACATACAACATTTGGAAGCTGATTCTCATTAATTGTAAGGGCAATTGAGCATTGAAAATAGTAGCCTAAACTTTTAAGGAAGCTCTTTTGAACCACACCTCTGGTTGTAAAATTAATGATTTTCCTTGCCTCAGTGGGGAAGGGGTATAGGGGGAATAGTGACTTGTAAGCATATTTAGATTATGCACAACTGAGGAATTCTTAATAGGAACATGAACATACAAGAGATATCACTGACAGAGTCCCTACACATTAGCAATCCATGAACATTCTCTTTGGAATCAAATAAATAATAAAGTTCATAATATTAATTTCTGTCCATGTTGGGTCCAAACACACATTAGCAATTTTTTTCATTAGAATACATTTTGGCTTGATCTTACTGATAACCCACCCAGAAGTGCTAGCAGTCCTGTTTCTTTTTCTGAGGGAATATGAAATAGAAGAATAAGCACGAAAGTGGGGAGCCTTCAGTTCTGAACCTGGCTTTTCCAATCATTTGCCTTAGGAAAGTCAGTTCCCCTTTGCTTTAGTTTTCTTGTCTGTAAAATAAGGATTACACTTACCTGCTTTCCAAGAATATTGCAAATCAGCGTTTAAATAGCTCTTAAGGTTGCTTCACTCAGTGCTGTGAAAGTCAAAGACAAAACTGCAGTGGATTTTGCCAACCACAGATATTGAAGAATTGGGAGTTAGGCCTGCCAAAAGTGCGAGATTGTTTTGTTTTGTTTTGTTTTTAAGTTGGGAATTTTTTTTGTTTTTTTTAAATTAAGAAATCATGTTTTCTTTGGCCGCAATCTCTAAAGGTATTGTGGATCTAGGCCTTTTATTTCCATTGTGGGATTTGAGCTTTCATGGTGCACATGGGTCATATTTTCTGTCTTTTCTCCATGAGTATGAGGGATAGAAATTTAGAGGCAGCAGTGCAGAGTGGTAGGGGGCTCCTCGGGAGTGGGGCCAGAATGCACTGGCTGCCAGCCCCCTCCCCCCTTCTGGGACTATAGAATAGTCAAGTAACTGATAAAGAATTCATGAGATTAATCGACTATTCAGTTAACCAATATTTAACATCCCTAATACTAGCACTGTTTGTAACAGCTGGAGGCAAGGGAAGGAAGAGAACCAGATAGAAGTAAACTAATGCTGCCTTTAGTAGCATAAAAAGAAAATATTTTTGTGTAAAGGTCCTGAGGATTGGCTAGGTGATACCAAGAAAAGTGAGAGTACTGAGTATCAATTACAGTACCACCTCAGCGTTACAAACATCTCGGAAATGGAGGTTGTTCGTAACTATGAAATGTTCGTAATTGTGTACAAAACATTCTGGCTATTCTTTCAGAAGTTTACAACTAAACATTGACATAATGCAGCTTTGAAACTTCACAATGCAGGAAAAAATGCTGCTTTCCCTTTGTTACATTTAATACAATACTGTACTGTGCTTGTGGGGTTTGGGGGTTTTGTTTGTTTGGTTTTTTTGTTGTTCTCTACTGCTGCCTGATGGTGTTCTTCTGGTTCCAAATGAGATATATGGTTTACTGGTCACTTTGTAACTCTAGTGTTTTGTTACTCTGAAACTCTGAGATTCTGCAGTAGATAATTTGGCTCTACCTAAGGTGGTTTTAGTTTGTTCTTTAAAGTAGTTTCATTCTACTGCCCTACCCCCTAAATTAATTAATCCTTATTTTTGTGCTCAGTGATGCCCCTTTTTTGATCTAAGACTATCCCTTGGCTTCAGAAAGCCTGGAAAGCCCTTTGGAGTCCATAGGAGTCTTTTAATTTAATTCAAAAGTCTTAGGATCTATGAATGAAATTCCAGTTCTTTGGGAACATGGATTTTCTTATTTATTATTTCCAATCCCAAACATCCAAAATTAACGAGTCAGGCTTTACAAAATCATGAGATTGGTTTAAAATAATACTAATTTATTTTTTAAAATAATATAGTAAATGTTGTGTTCCTTTTATTTTCTTTCTGGTCTTTCAGCTTTGTGGGTGCACATTGGTGGTATTTTCAAGCTTTTCTCTGTAACAGCGAGGGCTAGAAACATTTTTGCTTTCTGTGAAAATCGAGATTCTCTTACAAAAATTTGTGGCTTTAAATCAAATACCAGATGTCATGAGACCTGCAATAAAACTAGTGGAGTTGGCAACACTAATTTTGTAAAGTACCATGCATATTTATAATGCTGTATCGATCCTAAGTGTGCATTGTTTAAATGAGGGGCACTGCCTGTGATGTGTATTCTCCATATGTAAATAAGAAAGTTAAAGGTAAACAGGATTTAAGAGCAAGATGAATGTTGTATTTACAGTGCCATGGAACTCCATTTAAATATTGCTGATCAACTTTGGAATTGTTACCAGGCCTAGAAACAAGTACAGTAAAACTCCAGTTGTCCGGCATCCAGTGGTCCGGCACTCCTGATAGTCCGGCACCACCTGGAACCCGGAAGTGCTCCAGGCAGCCGGACAATTGGAGCTGCTCTGCCCCGGGCTTCCCCGAGTCAGCCGCTGGTCAGTTTTAGCAGCGGCTGACTTGGGGAAGTCTGGGGCAGAGTAGCTGGGGTGCTGCCGGGTTGGTCCTGCAGCGCCGCCCGCCGCATCCCTCCCCATCCCACCCCAGACCCCTCATAGCACCCCCTTCCAATAGTCCGGCATATTTGATAATCCGGCACCCCCTGGGTCCTAAAGGTGCTGGATTATCGGAAGTTTACTGTATATGTCTATGGTTGTGGAATAGAATTTGGAAACCTGAATGCTACAGAGAGGAAAACACATTCTAACCGCTCAGAAGATGGGCTGTAGCTGCTGTTGCTGTTTTACAGCAGAGCCTTGACTTGCATCTTTTCTCTTCCCATCTGATTATTCTTCATCAAACCACTCATTGCTTGTGAGGATTGAACAGGCCATTGTGGATCAGCAATGCAGGGAAAGCTATAAAATAGCCAGATCCTGTGAGCTGCTCATCTCTCTGAAGACTAGGGGATCTCAGCATCTCCTAGCATTGGAATCTTAATTTCTGAAGCATTCTCCCTGCAATGTTGCATCATTACAAGAGTAGCATTTTCCTGACTGCCAGACAGCTTAGTGCTTCAAAAGAGGCGAAAAAAGCTGGGCAAAATACCAGCCTCAAGTTGATTTTGAACTGAGCCTGGGTTTAATGTTGGATACTTTCCATGATCCCAGAAGAAGGAAAATCCTTGTGGACACCCCCCCCCCCCCCCAGTCACCCATCCTTCCTCTCCCAATCTGTGAACAATTAAGTATGACAAAAGCATACCAGTTAGAACTTTATTGCACATCATTGTGCGTACAGGTTGTGTATGTCTCTATTTCCCCTCTTGTATCTGCCATTGATATGCAAAGTAGTTTTGCATTACTGTTTTGAAAATTCTGTCCTTAAGCTCAAAAAGTAGCTTTACTGAAAGATTCATCATGCTGGGGCTGGACAAGATGAGATGCCTCAGTGCCTTTAAAGCTAATTGTATAGCTTGGTTAAATCCTTTATAGGCATTTTTATCTGGAATCTTGTAGATAATGATATATAATTACCCACTATTGAATAATTAGGGTTAATACCCATTTTAATTAAATCTGACTGATGTTTTTACCACAGAACTCACTTAGAAAGAAAAGGTGCTCAGAAATGATGGACTCTAGCTCACAAATCACATGTGTATGAATGCTTTTGAGTTTTCATTAAACTGGAAGGAGGAAGTACCTATTCTTGCATTAGGTGTGTGCCAGACAGACGACTAATAAAAATTAGACTCACACCAGAAGCCCAGATATGAACACTCTGACACTTTGGGAAGTTCAGATCTGAAAACCAGGCCTATATGACTAGTGATAAAGCTTCTGCGATTGGAATCTTCAATCTCTCTCTTACATATCTCAGGACAAATTCTGCTCTCATTTATACAGATATGTAGATTAACTCTACTGCTTTCACTGAACTTGCTTCCTCTTCTGCCTTCCCCCATCACTAGGTTTCTGATACCAAGAGGAGAACCCTGAGGGCAAATAGTGTGAGGGTGTTTCATGCTCACATTTACCTGTTGATGCTGCGTGTAACATGGGATTGAGGGAGCTTTATATTGTTTTTTGCAGTACCATTTAAATATTATTTGTAGTTAAGATCTTCTCTGTGAGAACAGCCCTGATGCTAGAATGGCTTTCAGCTAAACTTCTATATTATGGTTATTAGCAATTAAGTATTTATATTCTGGTAACTCTCAAAGGCCCCAATTGGGATTGGGAGCCTATAGAGTTGGGTGCTGTACAAACACATGAGAAACAGGGTTTGCAACCTAAAGACATACATAGTTTCTGTGAGTGAGAAGGAGTATTGGTGAGAAATCCTTGAGGTTGTGGTGCAGTTTTTAAGTGTCTGGCTTCAGTCTGCAACAGGAGCACTGCAGATCGTAAATTGCTAGTAGTACCAAAATAATGGTGGTGCTTCAGACTGGCCAGTGCCTAAACAAGTTCCCCTCTTTGGCTTAGATTGATTGAACCTGTTCTAGTGCTGCTTTTCCAACCTTCTCATTTTTCTTCCCTAGTTCTTTCCCATTAATTGGATCCTCCTCTGGACTGCAGATTGCAAGTGGGAAGGTGTAACTTGTGATTTCTTTAGAAGCTGATGTTAAGTGCACTCTGTGGGAAGACATAATTTGTAACCTTTTCTGTGTACATGGTCAGAGTTATTCCCAGCCTAGCCACGTGTCAACAAAACACCTATACTTTTTTTTATTCTTGAAGTTGGTCCCAGACTCGCAACCCATCTATTATTCATGCGAGTAATTAAGTTTACACATGTTAGTAGTTCCACTGCCCTTTTGGGATTGCTCTGAGCATTGCTCTGCATGCAGTTTGGTATAGCTGCCACAGTTTGAAGCCTATATATAGTGATACCAGTACAACCCCTTGGGTGGAAACAATGATACATGTATAACCTGTATATTGTCGCTACTTATTCCAGTGAATTTAGGCAAGTAAGTTATACTAGTAAAAGGCATATTTAAACTGATATAACTGCTCATGCTAGAGGCTGTTGTGCCAATGTAATGATTTCTACGGATGTAAAATCCCATTTAATTAGTTACTGGTTAAACATTGTGTTTAACCAGTTAACCAGTTAAGTGAGGGGCTGGTGGGGGCTGCTCTGGGCTGGCTGGAGTACCTTCGCCTCCTGCAGCAGGCCCCAAGGAGCTGCTCCAGCTCTCCCTGGTTAACTGTAGCCAGTAAGCATCACTGGTTAAGGGTGATGCTTACCAGTTAACCATTCACATCCCTAATTATTTCAGTGGAAAAAAAAATCATACTTTTGGTCAAAGTGATACCAAAATTGAGTGCAGACTAAGCCTCATTCACACCAGCTGACTGTGGTCCTGTCCATTGGTGTAGTGCTTTGGGATTTCTCATGTAAACACAGAGTTAAGCATGTGCTTGAGTAATTGCGGAATCAGAGCCACATGGCGCACCTCCGCTGCTCACAGGGTCCAAGCTGTGGGGCTATCAAATTGCAGTGTAGATGTTTGGGCTCAGGCTGGAGCCTGGGCTCTGAGACACTATAGGTGATAAGGTCTCCGAACCCAGATTCCACCTGAGCCCAGACATCTGCACTGTCTGACCCAGTTCTAAAAATGGATTATTTTAATCGAAGTAGAGACATGTGCCTGTAGACTTGGAAATCACTTGCAGTCTGAGTATATTCCCATCCTGTTTGTGGCCTCTGAGAACTACCACTCAGTAATAAATTAGTAACCACAGTAACCCTAAATATTTTTGTTAGTTCCACTAAACTGTCCTTTTTGTTTTCTAGAATGAAATGCGTCTAGCCACACAGCAACTTTCCAAGCAGCTTCTTGCATATGAAAAGCAGGTAATGTCTAATGCTGTGTCTGCAAGGGTAACTCTTTCTTAACATTTAGCTGATTAGATGGTACATATGAAAAATCTATTCAACGGGTTGGATTTTCAGAATGGCTCATCAGTGGCCTAACTCGACTTCCACTGAAGCCATAGGGGAAAATCGTCTGTTGTCTTCAGTGGGAGCAGCACTGAGCACTTTTGAAAATTCTATCTAAAATGTTTGCATTAGTAAATTCACGACAATGCAGAGCAGCCTGTTCTTGATATGATCATTCCTTTTAAATAAATCTGATGTTATTCCTTTAGGCAAGGAAATTCAAATATAAAGGCATGTATGAATAATTACAGGTTGAACCTCTCTTGTCCAGCACCCTCAGGACCTGACCAGTTCTGAATCAGAGAATTTGCTAAACCACAAGAGGTCAATATTGTCTAGCAGCATTGCCAGCACTTCTACTGCTTGCTGGGCTCTTGGAAGACATTTAGGGGTACATTAGAGCCGTGGTCACCAACCCGTCGATCGCGATCGACTGGTCGATCACGAGGCCTCGACCAGTCGATCGCGAGGCGTTCGGGCAACCCCGCCCCACATTTTCCCCCCACCCCCGAGAAGCCCCACTACCTACCTCTAGTGTAGTGCTGGCTTCTCGTGGGGTGGACGGAAGTCCTCTCTGAAGCCCGCGTCGCTTCCGGGGGTTCCGGAAGTGCGCGGGCTGCTCCCCCTCCCACAGCTCTGTTGCGTGCTGGGGGAGAGGGCGTTGGCCCTGGAGGAGGAGTGTGGAGGCTTCCCTGCGCCGCCGGCGCCGGAGGGGTGAGTTGGGCGCAGGGGTTTCCCTGCGCTGCGGGAGCGGGAGTTGGCCCCGGGGTTTGGCCGCGCTGCGGGAGGGGAGGGAGTGGGCCGGGCCGGGCCGGGCCAGTCCGCGCCGTGGGAGGGGGGTTTGACCCCGGGGCAGGTGCCCGCGGGGGTTGGCCGCGCTGTCCCCACTCCCCGAACTCTGTCCCCACTCCCCTGTCCCCATTCCTGTCCCCATTCCCCTGTCCCCAGCTACAGAACTCTGTCCCCATTCCTGTCCCCACTCCCCGAACTCTGTCCCTACTCCCCTGTCCCCATTCCCGTCCCCACTCCCCGAACTCTGTCCCCACTGGCACTCTGTCCCCTGCTGCAGAACCCTGTCCTCTGCCCTCCCAGCACCCTGATCCCTCTCCCCTGCCCCCAGCCGCAGAACTCTGTCCCCACAAAATGTATAATTATAAATGCTTCATTTTAGATTTAAATAGCATGAATAAAAAACAGACCATTTATTTCATAACTATAAACACATGATTTTAATTTTATATATCGCATAATTTAAAAATAAAGTGTTTATCAGAGTGTGTAAGTAAGGGCTGGGGATAGCAAGTGATGGACAGGAGGAGAATAGAGAGGGTGGGGCTTCAAGAAAGGGGTGGGGCTTCAAGGAAGGGGCGGGGTGGTAGATCTTCGCCTGTTCTGAGATTTAAAAAGTGATCTTCGGTGTAAAAAGGTTGGAGACCACTGCATTAGAGCTAAGTAACAGCACAGAACACGGAGATGGCTGTAACCAAACATTATGGTACTGTGGGAAACTTGGCCACACCCATGATAAGTGGCTATCCAGCTAACTAAAATCATGCTGGACCACAGATGTTGCCGGACCAGAGAGTGCCAGACTTGAGAGTTCAACCTTTAGTATATTATTTGTATATATATGTAGTAAGATTCATAGTGTCTGCATAATGATCTTGTTGACTTAGTGTCCATGTATATTTTTATTTTCAGAATTTTGCCCTGGGTAAAGGAGATGAAGAAGTGATATCCACCCTTCATTACTTTTCAAAAATAGTGGATGAGGTAATTTAAATGGCCTATAATAATTTCATCATGTTCTTTTTCTCCTTTTGCCTCAGACCGCTACTAAAGGCTAGATGGTGCCTGGCCTTTGTGCAATCATGTCATTGAGAGGAAGGAATAATAATCCCTGTTCCCTTTATATAGCCCTTGTGTTGAAATTACTAATAATATTTGAAAATATTCATAAGGGAAACCACCAAACACTAATTTAACCATACATTCCTTTATTGAATCCAAAAGCCAAGTAGTACATATACAATTGCTCTAAACATGCCTAAAAAGCTTAAATAATAAGCAATTTACTACAGCCAAACAGTAACAAAACATTTATAAGAATTTGATCAAGATACTTTCAAGCAGTGCTCAGCCCATATTAGTGGCTCCAATGTGGTCAAGCAGGTATTAGCAATGAACCATTTAAGAGTTTACTTTTTATACCCTTTAACAGACAAGTGATGTCATTGCCAATTACTGACTTCAGCTAAAATATATGGAGACAGTTCACCCTTATTTGCAGTCTTAATCCAGATACCATTTACAACCTCCTTTCTTCCTTAGGCCATTCCTTCTTATCTCCTCCCCTCCTTCCTGCTGACTGACAGCTTTTTCATTGCACACAATGCTGGTAGATGGGGTGGGAAGATCTATTTTGGTTCCTTTTAAGAGAAAGTCTTTTTCTCTTATTGACTGCAGTCACCCCTATCAGTCAGGCCTTCCTTTCAGAAGGTTCTTCTTGTTTCATTAGTTATTCTTTGAACCAGGCATACTCCCTACTCCACTCCTTTTGGCCTTATAACTCACTATTTTAAGGCCTGCCTTCTACATGTTATTCAGGTCTATTTTAACAACACCTATGTTTCCTTAACCAGTATGCTAACTTTCATTCTTCAGTCTGAGAGGTAGCCTACACCAGGTAAGAGACGGGCAGAATGGCTGCTACTGGAATGTTCTCTGGAGAGGAGTATAGTGCCCCAGCTCTGCACCCCAGTCCCATCTGTGTTTGTGTTACTAAGGCAGCGCTGGGAGTATTGGCCCAAATCCACAAAGGTATTCAGGCTCATAACTTCCACTGAAAGTCGTGGTCTATGTGAATTTGGGCCATTCAACCTCTTTGAGACCCTCCCATGTACTGTCCTCCATGCAAAGCTATGCAAACTGGAGGGGAATTAGGGGAGGCTCTGAAATGGGTCAAGTATCAACTGGATTGGGCTAGTTTATGATCTCCTCCTTCTGATACAAAAGGCTTTTACACTATTAAGCATTAAGCTCTGCAGTGCCCACATTTTTCAGAGAAAGGGACAAGCACAAGCAACAGTGAATGAAGTTTCAAATAGTCACCACAAGATAACATGTGCTGTTGGATTCAACAGGTGTTTGATAGTATGAGAGTTGGTTTAAATCAGGCTACAGAAAATACTTTTGTTCTCTCCAGGCACTGAACATCTGCAGGCATGGCCATTCTGCAGCTCCCATTGGCCAAGAATGACAAACCACAGCTAACAGAAGCTGCAAACAGCCATGCCTGTGGATGCTTGGGTAAATAAAGTGTCACATGACCCACAAGCAGCTTCCTTCAGCTGGAGGAGCTGCGACCCAAAGTTTGAAGACCACTGTATTACACCATCTGCCCAACGTTGTTGCGTCTCATTGGGAGTCAGCCTTCCCCCTCCACTTCTCTCCAAATAATTGTGCGTGTGTGTGGGGGGCGGGGAAAGGACATTGTATAGAATCAGTGCTCATTTCATTAGTGATTAAATTCCACTCTGCCTGATCTTGTGGTTTGTACTCAGGCAAAACTCCCATTGCCTTCAGTGGAGACAGTTGCATGAATCAAGAGTGTAGGATCCATTGCCCTCAATAGGAGCTCAGCACTTATAAAAATCACTAAGTGCCTAAATGTGACTTTTAGGAGTCAAACTTGATGTTTCGTTGGTTTTTTTTTTTTTTAATATTGGCCTTAATCTATTTCCCTCCCCTCCATCTCACCAATAAAGAAGAAAAATCAACTCAAATAAATAAGAAAATACTGATAAAATGTGAAATATTTTAATAATTGAAACATTACATGCATAAAGAACAACAGTGGTTTAAAATTTAGTTTGAAAATTGAGAATAAGTGAACTGAGTTAAGGTTCAAGGAAGCTTTTCTTTTTGTTTGGACAATATGGGTGTACTGGGCTAGGAGTCATCCAAGTGTGAAACCATTATTTACATGGTAAATATTGTGAAGGTAATCTTTTTGCTTCAAAGCCTCTCCTTGAGCAAAGGGTCCTGGGGAACTATAGTACCGTGACCACTATCATTTTTGTTAAGGCTGTTAGAACTGTTGCTGACTACACATCTTATACAGTTCCTAGTACAGTCAGTGACAACTGATTTTGCATTGTATTCAGTAGTGCTGTGCATTTAGTTTCCAGAGAAAAATGCTTAAAACCAAGTGGTATTTGAGTAAAATCTAATAGCTTGGTATTTGTTTGTTTGGTGGTGGGATTTTTTAATACCACGGGTAACAGGGATATAGGCCAAAGCTACTACAGTAGTGCTACTATTCATGAAGATGTCCTTATTAGTCAACTGGTCTTTCTGAGGTTTTCCCACTATCTGGGATCAGAAATACCATGCAACCACCAAATCTGGCATTATTTGGCCCAATAACTGGTTCCCTGAGGAATTTTTAAATCCTAAGAGAAATGTAAACACAAATACTTGAAATATGCATAGAGAGGATAACAGGGCCGAGATAATCCCTTCTGTTGGACCAACTTCAGTTGTGGGATGTGGTAATTGTGAGTGATGTCGCCATTCTTTCTGGTGAAAGCTTTGAGGTGGAGACAGGTGGAAGAATTCTTCTTGTTTTCCTTATGATAGTATTGTGTCAGGTTCTGTGGTGGGGCAGAAGTTCAATCCATGAAAGTACAGTTAATGCAGCTCCAGTGAGGAATAGTCCATGTAGTGGACACTTTTGACATGTTTCTCCCAGAGAGAGTGTTCTGTGGGTTGTAAAGTATGTATAGCTTGTTCAGTTTTTTTGTTGTTGTGTTGGGTAGTTGTCATCAGGCTTTTTTGATAGTTGTTTTGGATTTCTTGCATGATTTCCAGGTAACTTTCCCCGTTGTTTTTTAACTCCAGTGTTTGGGATCATATAATGATTTCTCATTTGAGGTGGTCCTTTCTGGGGGCATGTGAGGTACAGTAAATGGTTTTTCCATTTCTCTGAAGTCTCTGCCAAGCTGTTCAGCATATTTTGCAGTTGCATGTAGTGGTCAGAGATAGGGATGTTAACGTGTAGATGACTACATGATTAACTGATAAGTGTGGGCTTATTGGTTAATCTTGTTGACTACATGTACTCTCCCCCACCTTACTGCCTCTGTATCAGGCTTGCCCAGGCTCACCATGGCCAAAGGCTGTTCCATGGATGCCAGGGTAGCATCTGTCCATGGGGAGCTTGTTCTCCTGTCAACAGGGGCTGCTGCCGCTGCCCTACTGCCTCTGATACAGAGGCAGTGGTGCGGGGTAGCTGGAGGCTCTCCAGGAGTGGGGCCGGGAGCATGCTGGCTGCTGGCTCTGCCCCCGGGGACTATCCAATAGTCGTGTAACTACTAAAATGTCATAAGGTTACACGACTATTCAATTACAGGCGATCTATCATCCCTAGTCAGAAGGGTATAGAAAACGAGACATCTGGGGATGATATTTTGTTTCTTGTGTTTGCTCTGGAAATAGATATCGCTGTTACGTTTTGTTTCCTTTTTCTTCATACTGAGGGGTTTCCATTTCAGATGTCTGAATTTGTTTTCCATTTTTATATGCAGTGTAGTTATAATAATAATTTAGTGACCTCCCCACCTAGCCTCTCTCATACCTTGGGGCTGCCAGGGCTACAACTATGCTGCAGACAGACACACGTGGCTCACAGGCTGATGACAGTGTGTCTGTAGTACTCCATGCACAATGCACTGTTTTAGATAATTTCTTTCCCTTTCAGCTTAACATTCTCCATTGTGAGCTGGCAAAAGAACTTGCAGACACAATGGTTCTCCCGATCATACAATTTCGAGAAAAAGATCTTACAGGTAAGTTTGATTAGATTCCAAATGGCTACCCAATGGCTTTTGATGCCTGACTTATTTCATAGTAAGCTGTCGATTTATTGATCAATTTGTCATTAAGAAATTTGTTTTTATATTAATTGTAAGAAAAATCTGATATTTTCTTCTTGCTGCTAGACTGAGCATGTTTGATCAGACATTATTGTGAGAAGTCCAGCACACATGATACCTCTTTTAAAATACCAGGCCTTATTCTCCACTGTGTGATCTATTGTTATATCAGTGTGACTTGAATTTAGTGGTGTTACGCTTGACATAAAGCTGGAGGAATGCAGCGGTGCACCTGGCTTGTGAACATCTGAAATGATTAACCTTATTGTGAGAAACCTGGGTTTGAAAAACATAGGAAGAATTTTTCTGATTACAAAGCACACCTGTTTCTTCATGTTTAGGATCTCTACCCTTTTAACACTGTTTCACCCAAGGAAAGAACCAGATGGCAGGTTGGCACAGAATTGGAAGTTCCTTGTTCACAAAGCAAAATAACAGTGCAGACCTTTGTAATAATTTTGAAAGCAGGATGCTGTGCAAATTCAGAGAGATTCTAACCAGCATGTGTAAGAGAATCCTAAGATTTATTTATTCTGTCTCAGCTTTAATAATAAATAGTTCCTATGCCCAGCTCACCTTTAGAAGGCATTTAGGTGCCTGCATTTGTTTAAACTGGTTTTATTGGAAGAGAAAACAACTACAGTATAATTGAAAGAAAACGTGCTTTGGAGAAATGCTATTTTTAGCGCATTTCATTTCCAGACATCACTATAGAGCAGTTAAGATTTTGATGATATCAATGGGCTCATCACAGATGCCTGTTGTTTATAATAATTCTGTGGTAGGAATCAATGCAAGGGGCACATAATGTCCAAATAAGATCTTCGTCCTTTGCATCTGAGTAACTTTGCTTGTGTGATTTCAGTTAAACACATACGTGTTTTCAGGGCTGGAGCCTCAGAGCTAACATTTTTCTATTCTGCTCTCATAACATGTTCATAATTGTAGTATCTGCGTGCCTTTCAATAATGAATCAAGCCACAAGATTAATATGTCACATTTGTTTTCATCCTCTCCCCAGATGGAGAAGTAGTATGCACAGCAGAGTGTCTTGTTTTAATTACAAACACACTCACGTGCAATGCTGTATGTTTGTGTCAGAGAAGGGATGGTAAAAGAAAGGCATCTTGCACTTGGAGTAGAAGATAATGAGATTTGTGATGACCAGTCATTCCTGATGGTCATTAGTTGCTGGGGGAGTTCATTTTTGGGCCAGCTGTTATGCTTATAAGAAGCAAGTTCCTTGTATAAATCACACCTGTACATACAGGATCTTTTTCCATATTCAGGGCTTGTGCAGTAAAGCAAATTTACCTAAAACTTACTTGCCTGCTTACACAGGTGCTTCCTTCCATGCTTCCTTTCCTGAGGTCCCAGCAAGGGGCTGGCAGTGGGGCATCATGTGACCTAGTGATACATTGGAGGAAGAGAAGTATTCCTTGCAGTAGGAAGAGATGTGGCTCAGTGAAATGAATAGTAATGTAAAACACAGCAGAGCATGAAGGTGGAAATTACGTATATTGCAGTTGGGTCCCCAGGGCCCAGTTAGGATTGAGATCTCATTTGTGCTAGGGACTAGGTAAACACAAAGAGTCCTGGCCTTGAGTAGGGATGTAAAATCCCATTTAATCAGTTAACCAGTTAAACGATTAAGTGGGATCCCGGGCAGGGGACCGTTCCAGCCCAGCTGGAGCAGCCCGTGAGGCTGCTGGCTCTACCAGTACTATGGGGAGCTGCTGGCTCTGCCAGTCCCACAGGGCCAGCTCTTGCCCCAACCTGCAGCATGATGCACCCAGCAGGGCTGGAGCAGCTCTCCACCCCCTGCCAGCCGTCGCCCACCACGGGTGGAGAGCTGCTCCTGGATCCCGGTTAATCATCACCTGGTATGCATCATCTGTTAAAGTGATGGTTACCTGTTTATGGTGATGGTTAAGGATGATACTGGGTACCCAATTAACCAGTTACCCATTCACATCCCTAGCCTTGAGGTGTTTATAATTTAATTGATGACAAAACCCAACAAATGGATGAAACAAACAGGGCATAGGAGATGCCAGCAACTCTCTGCAAATATTTTGCGAGTGCTGCTCTTCATTTATTACTTTCAAGACATAAATATGTTACACTTTTCTGTGTTCAGGAGTAAAATTACTTAGGTGTAACTATCCTTCAAGTATCTATAATGGGACTTAGGTTTTGATTCTGCTTGAATAAGCAATGTATACAGCTCTCGCATTCTGAAGTGTTGACTTTTTTTATTTCAGAAGTAAGCACTTTAAAGGATCTTTTTGGGCTTGCTAGCAATGGTATGTTTCATATTTTTGTTTCTTTCTAATGGCATGCATTAATTATCTCACAGGAGAAATGTTGTATGCCATGATGCTGAAAATCTTTCTTCTTTCCAGAACATGATCTCTCCATGGCAAAATACAGCCGATTGCCAAAAAGAAAAGAAAATGAAAAGGTAAAAAAATGTCTTATACTGTAGTTTGGTTCTTAATGTATGGAAAGTCTCTAATCAGTGGCTGTGCCTGCATATTTATTTTCAACTACAGCTTTGCAAAGTAAAAAAATCTAGGTTTTGTGGATTGAATCCATAGTAGCTCAGCACTCCCAGTGATTGACTTCTCAGTTGAGAAGAGCACTGAAGCATGTGCCTAATTTGAAGGAACTTTTTCCATGCTTCAAGAAAGGCACATTGTGCTGCTCAAGGCTCCCAGGGCTGTGAATAAGGACATGGGTGAGGAATATACTTTGAAACAATTTTTCTTAGTGTATTTGAGTTAGCTGGCATGTTTTGTTTATTTTGGCTTAGTAATTTACTGTTTTCACTTGCAATCAGTTAAATCCTTAATAAAAAACCCACATAAATACTTAATAAAAACTCTTTTGTTTATTATCAAGCTCAATGTAAATAATTGTTACTGGGGGAGCCATAGCTGTGCATCTCTCTCTTTCACTGATAAAGGGGATGAACAGTTTTATGAGCTTTCTCTGTGTAAATCTTTTATACAGAGTAAGATGGATTTATTTGGAGGGTTTGATCCCTTTTGGGGGCTGTGTTCCTAGATGATGTCAACAGCCCTGTAGCTGAGCCTTTCCAAGGCTGAGCTGATCTGGCATCTGTGGCCCTGCTGGGGGGCTGTTACTCCAGCTCTGTGCCTTGGCTGGGAGAGACTAGAGCTTCTGGCTCAACAGGACAGGGTGGTGGGGTGCTCCAGAGAGCAGGTATGTGGACTCAGTGGCTTGATTGGTGCACCGAGTGACAGTCCCAAGAGGGCCTCTGTAATCGAACGCGTCACAGCTGTACAATAGGATTATTGTTGCAGTGTGTTGGTATTTGAAATGATGTAATATTGCCAGGGCTCGACAAATCTGTGTATCTACTCGCCCTGTTCACCGGCGGCACGAGCATGCGCAGTGCGGGTCTGGCGCATGTGCGGTGTGGGGCTGGTGAGTGGATTTCGCCGCGGTTTGTCGAGCCCTGAATATTGCCATATGCCTACTGTGCTTAAAGGACTACATTCTCCTCTTCATCGTACCCAGCAGGTCTCTGGATTTTGATTCTCATTTCACCTACAGCACATGAAAGGGATGTCAGTGGGATAGCGGGAGGCTGGGGTGTGCAAAAAATAAGATTGAGACAATGGGAACTTGACACTTTTAGAGAGATCAGAAGATCATTTAAGGAATCTGCATTGCAGATCAAAATGCAGTGTTTAGCTCCTGTAGCAGACATGTGCTTGGAAATACAGCAGATGGTGACTTTTGCACACAACTATTGGTTCTATGAATTCTGCACATGTAAGTTCTGATCTCAGATACAATGAAATTACTCCAGATTTGTGCTGATGTAACTGAGGTGATAACCCGATGCATACAATTTAAAATATGTAGTATTTGTGCTATTTACAGCCCAAAGCTCATATGTTTGAAGAGAGACAAGATGAGTGAGGTAATATCTTTTATTGGATCAGCTTCTACTGGTGAGAGAGACAGACTTTCATGCCATACAGAGCTCTTCTTCAGGTCCTCAAAAAAATTTTTTTATTCTCTCTCTTACCAGTAGAAATTGGTTCAATAAAAGAGATATTACCTCGCCCACCTTGTGACTTTAATACCCTGGATCTGACGCAGCTGTATCTACATTGCATATATCAATTAAAGTTAAAGAGGCAGTTAAGTGTGTTCCTGGGTAAGGCCAACATAAGTTGACTTAATGTTTTTACTTCTAATGCTTGTTTTTAGCTTGTCATGGAGATATTTCTCATAATGAAAAATAAAAATGTAATGATATGAAAATAATCAGTTAATGATCTGGCTATATCCATAATATGATTCAAAGTTCTGCACACATGTTTATTCAGCTAAAGACAGAAGTAGTGAAGGAGGTGGCAAATGCAAGGAGGAAGCAGCATCTTTCATCATTACAGTATTACTGTGCCCTGAATGCACTGCAGTACAGGAAGAGAATTGCAATGATGGAACCTATGCTAGGATACACTCAAGGACAGGTATGTACAGTAAAGCCAGGATAGTGGAAACATCACTTAAAGGGACATATCTATGGGATGACATAGAATGGGGATGGGTAATAATTTTTAATGGGGGGGGCCACTCCAAGATTTTGGTGAGTGGTCAAGTGCTTCACTTTTCTATGGAGAAGGTGCGGGGTCTGGGATGGAGGTTGGGTGCAGAAGGGAGCTTGGAGTAGGGGACTGGGCTGCAGGAGAGAGTGTGGGGTCTGAGAGGGAGTTTGGGTGAAGGAGAAGATTGTGATCTGGGGCAGGGGTTTGGGCTGCAGGGGCCGGGAGGGGGTATGGGTGCAGGAGAGGATTCTGGCCTGGGGGAGGACTGTAGGAAGGTGGGTACAGAGGGTTTGGATGGTGACCTGGCACAGAAGGGGTGGTGACCTGAAGTAGGGAGCTTAGGGGAGGGTGGGGCTGGGGTGTCAGAGGCAGGCTGTTGCTGGGAGGCACTTTCCTAACTGGCTCCCAGCCAGCATCCCTGCAGGACCCCAAGACAGGCTACTGTCTTCCGCTGCCCCAGGCTGCTCAAAATGGCTGGCTGCTCCTGTGGCTCTCTGCTCCGGGTGCCGAGGGGAGGGGAAGGATTTGTGCCCTTCCCCGAGAAAAATCTCTCCGCTCCCATTGGTTGGTTTCCATGAAGCCTCCCTCTTCCCCCTGGTGCCTGGATCAGAGACCCACAGGGAACAGCCGGCCGCTTAAAGCAACATGGGGCTGCTCTGAAGTAACTGGCTGTTCTGTGCTTGAGGGTCCCGGCAGGGCAGCCCGAGGGCAGGATCCAGTGGCCTGATAGGCCAGATGAAGCCTGTGGGCCATATGTTGCCTGCCCCAGCATAGAAGGAGTTTTGGTAGCTGACACATGAAAATAGGGAAAACCTTTTCATAATGTAAAATGTTGTGCTGTCATTTTTATTCTTTCTGTGTGAACCTGTAGATTTCCTCCCTGTATTCAAATGACAGGCATAGTAAGCCAAATTTTTCAGGGCTTCACTCAGATTGTACTTTATTTGTGGTCAAATAGTTGTTCAGTAAGCTATTCATAACAAAAATTAGAACGCACGCACACACGCAAAATCAGCACATTCTAGGCTGACTGGCCTGGCTACTAAACTGTCATCACAACAAAATTTACTCCCATGTCATTGTTCACTTTGTGTTTATAAGCTCACCTGTGTGACAGGTGTTCCGCATGAGTCTAGTGTGAAGGGAAAGTGGAACATGTGTTGGAAAGTAAGAGAGATCGTGTAATCAAGTGGGTTGAGCATGAGGCTAGGAAATCGTATATACTAATCTTTGCTTAGCCAGTGATTTGCTGTGTGGCTTTGGCCAAATATGCCTCTGTTTCCAAATCCATAAATGTGACAACAATACAAAAAAACTGACTTCTCAGGAGCGCTGGGCGGATTCATTGATGAATATTTGTACAGCACTTTGCCTCTATTTTAAGGTCTGTTCACACTGACAGAATGATGTCAAGGGTCCTTAATGTAAATAAGAACCAGGACCTGAAACTACTGAGTGTAAATAAGTCTACACCAAAGGTTAGCAAACTATGCACATCCCCCAGAGGGGCGTTTTTGGGCATGGTTGGAGCCTGGGCCAGCCACAGCTGCTGATTGGGAGGGAGCGCCACTGAGCGCCTGCTGGCCTGGGGCCCTGGCCCCTGGGTGCAGCTTTGACCCCGACCTTGCCCTTGCTCCCACCCTCTGCTACGCCCCAGCCTTGGCCCCTGTATGCATCCCCCCCCCCCCGAGCTGCAGCCCTGCTCCTGGCTCCAGAGGTATAATAATCTCCACCTGTGCAAAGGGGGGTAATTGAGTGTATTCTTGGCACAGGTGTCAATCACAGCAGGGGATTTTTCCATGGCTAAAAACAAATGGTGCTCCCTCTTGTCTAGAGTGAGTAGTATTTCCTCACAGTTTCTCCTCCCGGGCTGGTGCAGCAAGCACTTTCCTTGCCTGCTTCAATCTTCTTTAACCACTGTGGCATCTCTGCAAAATAACACAAGTCATTCCCACTCATCTGCTTGTTTAGAAACAAAGGGCCAAGCTGGATTCATGGAGGTAGGGTGCCTTACATGGTAATGTCTTGTTACTGTGGCAGTGTAAAGAGCCAGGCCAGCCAGAAGCCAACTCCTATATATCTATATATTTTAGTGTGTGTCTGTCTGTCTGTGAGTCCATTTGTTCAAGAACTCCTCCTAAACGGTAAGAGCTAGGACCACCAAATTTGTTATGCAGCTTCGTCTTCTCCTAACTTAAAGCAAGGTCAGTGTTTGGTTGTGCCAGGAAAATGGGAAGACCCTAGAATGGAATTGTTTTCATACTATGGAAAGGGAAGGGGCAGAGAAGGGAGACGTGATACAGTCACCACTGGGGGAAGTGAGCGCAGGGGAGAGCTATCCTGCAAAAGGCAGCTGCACCACCAAGAGTGACTAGCTGAGGCTGGAACTCGCCATCTTGCCTGCCAGTATACCAGGTAAGTAGTCCCCCTGCCCCAAACCCTTTTCCCCGCCCAGCCATTAGCTACAGCATGGGGGAAAGGGGGAGAGAGAAGGCCCTGCCAGATGTGGAGGAAGGCCCCTGCCAGACAGGGAGGCTGAGGAGCAAGAAAAAGGCCCTGCCCTCACTCCCCCCCCACATCCTCCGCCATGAGCCCCTCCTAACCCCCCAACCCTCCCCTCCCCCCCTACATTCCCAGCCCACTGCCCTGATCCCCTCCACTCTGATGCCTGTACCTCCCAGGCTCCCAGCCTCCTGCCTCCTCCAGGTCCTGCCCTGATTCCTGCACCCCCCCCCCCCCCCACACCACCAGCCTCCTGCCCTGAAGAACCCAGGCAATGCCAGGTAAGTATTCTAGTAGACGTATAAGACGCTGCAAAGTGCCTATCAATTCTCTGTACTGTAAGTTGTCCATATTAATCAGTCACCTCAAATATGTGCACTTTGTGTTTCATGTTTCCAAGGAGAGAGTGAGGATCAGGCTTAGCATATTGGAAATAATTTGGTGAGAGGAGCAACTGTTAGTGTCTATATGTGATAGCTTCTTCATGTGCATGGAGATGGGTGTAAGTAAAGATATGGGATATAACATGAACAAATAGTTAATGCATGAATGGTGTTTGATTGTTTAGTAATGAATTAGCAATAGGTTTTATGTGTTTCCATCTAATGCAAGAGCCGCTAACTAACATAGCCTCACTAAACTCTACTTAGGAGGAGCAGTCAGTCAGAATGGGTAGGATTTGTTTTCCTCGCCCCTTATCCCTGTCTTCCATAGCGATCATCTGATTACAACTGGTTTACGAATACAGATGCCAGCGAGGGTCATCTCAGGCCATGCCAACCCTGGGAGTACGTAGGTGATACAACTATATGGGTGTACTATACCAGCAAAGCTCCTGGTACGGACACAGCTTATACCAGCAAAACTGTGCTTTTACCAATATAGTTAATTCCAGTCTCTCACCCCCCTACCCCAGTGAAACGAGCTACACTAGTAAACACAGAGTTTTATTGGTATAACTGCATCTACAGTAGGGGATTCTGCTGCCACAGTTTTGTTGGTTAGGGATCACACATCTTTATGTCCCTGACTGATACATCTCTGATGTAGACCTGGCCTAATAAACATAATTAAAGGTAAAATCCTGGCCCCTGCTTATGTAGCAGTCTGGGGCAGATTAGTGTGTATGCCACATAACTGAGTTCTGCACAATGCTGACAAATCTGGAGGATGGAAGAGGGTGACGTGGCTCTTTAGGCCTGTTAACAAGTTTATTTGTAATTTAACTGTCTGTAGCCACCGAACTTCATTTTTGAGAGGCGGAGGAAAAGAGGTAGGAAGGAAAAGTTGGTGTTTCAATAAGGCCTCAGATTTGAAAAACAGCCTGTGACCTCAGTCACCACAGGGCCTATTTTAGCACCTGTCCCCCTCCCTCCCCATCCATTATTTGATTGCCAAACCATTCTTAGATAATTTCCAGAATACCCTTATTCTATTTTTCAGATTAACTTTTTTAAGAAGGGAGCAGAGATGTTTTCCAAAAGAATGGACAGCTTTTTATCATCAGTTTCAAACATGGTTCAAAGGTAACACAATGCTTAGGTTTCAGTTTGGTTTTCTGTATTTATTTGTGTTAAATTCAAATGGGATTACTAACATCCTTCTGTGCCTGGCTGTGGCCTTGCTCTATACAGAGCCCAATCCTACAGTCCTTGCTCAAGGGAGGAGTTCTGCTGATGGGCTGCAGGATTGGGCTTCAACTAATAGAGTGGTTTGAATTTTTTATTTCATTTGCACTTCACTGTGTGAAAGAACAGTTGCGTAGGAAGGTGTGTGTGTACATAAGGAATCTACCATCTATGCATTGCAGACAATATGTGCATAGCAGAGCAGAGATTTAAAAAAAAAATAGCAATTGAGGCTCTTTGAATAAAGCCCAAATATCATACATTAAATATAAGCCTAATTTTTAAACCTGGGTACCTTTCAAAGGATATCCAAAACCCTATCTTTGGATATACACATCAGCATTTAGGAGCATAAAGACTGTGTGTAAACACCTAGCTCCCTTCATGAGCACAGAAATTTGGGAGTTGAGCACTTAGGTTTTAAAAATGGTGTTTTGTATATGATGTCACTGAAACTTTTAAATGAGGAAAAGTATATTCTAATCCAAGAACCCTAGTCAACCAATTTTAATAGCATTGTTTTCTATAATGGTTGATTTGATTTGCATTTTCTAATAGTTTAGGGTCTGATGTAAAGCCTATTTAGTATTAATAAATATTAATATTATGATAAAGTCCAGATTTAGGATTGGTGTCCCATTGTGCTGGATACTGAACAAACATAGAAGAAAAACAATCCTTACCTTCGTGATCTCATAGTCTACATTGAAATTGGTGGGTGTCTTTCCGTTTAGCTCAGTGTATATTGTATCAGGCCCTTACTGAATAGTTTCCTAATTTTGTCCTCACGTATTTGTCAAATGTTTCTTTCCTTGCATTTCTAATGGAGATGGAAATTGGTTTCTTTATAATTAATACTCATTAAACAAGAACTTGACAGTCCTGAAAACATTTTAAAGCTTATATTCTAACTGGGACAGATTAGAGAACACGCTAAACAGACTTTTTAAGTGGGACATTAGATTGTAAAAAGCAAATAAAACTGGAACCCTTTTTAACAAAAAATCATATCCAAATCCCTGCCTCTTCTGTGCTCAGTGGCCTTCTAAATATAAATTCATGCAAGAACAAAGGTAATAAATAACGTGGTATATGTACTAGAAAGGAGTTACCTGACCAGAATTGACCAGTGGTTCATTTACTCTGATATCTTGAATGTGATAGTGATTAGTGCTAGCTGGTTCAAAGGAAGGGTTAAACTCCTTTCAAGGCACTTGCTCAACAGTTTTATACTCTACCAAGTAAGGATGTTAAATTTCGAGTAATTGACTAATCAAATAGTCAATGCAATTTGCATGAACTATTCGAGTAGTCGATAGGGCGTCTCCACCTTTGAAGTGCAGCAACAGCCCCTAGGGCTTCAAAGGCAAAAGCGTTGCGGGGAGCATGGGGCCTGCGGGACAGTCCCCCACTGGCCCCGTGCTCCCCACAGTGTTTCAAAGCAGCAGCACTGGGTAGAGCCCGGGGTCAGCTGGGGACTCCCCTGCTGACCCCGGGCTCCGTGCGGCACTGCCGCTTTGAAACGCTGTGGGAAGCCCAGCATCAGGCTCCATGCAGCGTTTCAAAGCGGCAGCGTCGCACAGAGCCCGGGGTCAGTGGGAGTCCCCAGCTGATTCTGGGTTCCATGCAGCGCTGCCACTTTGAAACGTTGCGTGGAGCTTGGTGCACATGGTGTTTCAAAGCAGCAGCACCACGTGGATACTGGGGCCAGATCCCGGGCTCCATGTAGTGCTGCCACTTTGAAGTACCCCTTTTCTTTCCCCCTCTTGCTGCTGCTTTCTTTATAGAGGCAGCAAGGGTGGGGGGGGGGAAGCGACTAGTTGACTAGACTGTGGACTATCCAATGATAATCGACTAGTCTTTCACATACCTAATACCAAGATTGGAAAATGTGTTCCTTATCCTCATGCTTCAGGAAATAAGTTGATAGTCATAATTGTATGTTAACTAGTTCATAGAAGTGTCTAATTATTTTTCATTCTCACTAAGCCATTCTATAAAATCTTGCAACAGTGAATTCTCTTTGCAGTTTGCACAAAATAATTTCCTTTTTCAGCTTCAGTTTTTCTGCCTTCTAACTTCCAGTGAGCACCTTTCTTGTTCCTGAATTGCTGGAAAAGGCATATAAAAGCATGTGACTTGCTTCCTTTAAACTGTTCCTTATTTTATATATCTTTTTCCTACTTTGGCTTACTTTTATCCTTTCCACACTGAACAGTCCTTACGAAGATCCTTTCCTGTGCTTCAAATCATTTGTATAGGCTAAAGTTCATTTTTAAAATTCCCCAGAGATAGCATGTACCTTCTGTTTATGAGATGCTAGAATGTTTTGTCTCTATACAGTAGATTTGTTTATATGGAGCATTTCCCATGCTCTGGTTAAGACCATAGAACCGTGGTGTCCAACAAGTTCTGAAGCTGTAGCCTCTGAGGCTATGTCTACACTACAGAGTTTTTGCGGAAAAACAGCCGTTTTTCCACAAAAACTTGCAGAGCGTCCACACCTCAAGTGCATTTTTGCAGAAGAGAATCGACAGAACAGAGGGGTTTTTGCATGATTGGTATTCCTCTTTCTATGAGGAAGAAGCCTTTTTGCAAAAGAGTTCTTTCACAAAAAGGCATGTGTGGACAGGGAAGAGGGGGATTTTGCACAAAAAGAAGAAAGAGGAAAAAGCACAGGTGCCCCAGTGGCCATCGTGTGTATACCAATCAGTGCTTACTTTCGATTGTGCCAATTCTCTTCCAGAATTTGATCTGAGGAAGTGGGTCTGGCCCACGAAAGCTCATCACCTAATAAACCATCTTGTTAGTCTTTAAAGTGCTGCATAGTCCTCTCTTTTTGTTTCAGCAAGATCAGACTAACACGGCTACATCTCTATTACTATTCTACTTTCGAGAGAGCATCCATGCAGTCTGGACGCTCTCTTTCGCAAAAGTGCATCGCTTTTTCTATGCACTTTTGCAGTGTGGATGCGCTCATGCGCAAGAAGTTTTTGTAGAAGATCTCTAGACGTAGCCTGAGTGATCTATATTTTTCGGTGCCAAAACTGGATGGGCTTAGGAGATGCCAGCCTTTCCATCCCACCCCACCGCACCCTGCATCTGGGAGGAGAAAAGCTGTAGGAGTCCAGCAGATCTCCCCTGAAAGGAAACCGAGCATGATGTCCTGCAGAAAGTCCATTTGGAGAGATGTTTTGTTAGCGGGGGAAAAAATCAACGTTGCCTCAATCACTACTCTTAAAAAACAAACAAACAAACAAAAAAAAAAACCATTAAGCAATACTGTTCTAAACATAGAGAGTAATTTAATTAGAACAAGAAGCAATGGACTTAAATTGCAGCAAGGGAGGTTTAGGTTGTATATTAAAAAAAAAACTTGCTAACTGTCAGGGTGGTTAAGCACTGAAATAAATTGCCTCGGGAGGTTGTGGACTCTGCATCATTAGAAATGTGTAAGAGCAGGTTAGATAGGCTTCTGTCGGATGTTCTAGCTGGTGCTTGGTCCTGCCGTGAGGGCAGGGGACTGGACTTGATGACCTCTCAAGGTCCCTTCTAGTTCTAGTGTTCTATGATACATTATTTAAATTATATTTAAACATGAATCTAAGCATCAAGTTCCTTACACTGACAAATTTTAAAACTGACACACTTGAAAATAAAATCTGAATTAACATTCAAATCTATCACCCATCCTTAAACCTCACATGGTGAGGTTGAAGGGAACACAGCTGGGTGTGGGGGTGCCGAACCCGGCAGCCCAATTCACCCCAAAATGCCCACCCAAACTGGCGGCCATGGTTGAGGGGCAGATCTAGCCAAGCTATGAACACCCCAGGCAGCATCACACCAAAGCCCTGGCAGGATGCAAAGGGCAGGCCGTTCTAAGCCCTTCTCTAGCTCTGCCATTGGCAGTGGTTTTCTAATGCCCCTCACTCACAAATCCACAGCACTACCCACCATCACTGCTCTGAGCCCTCCAATGCAGCCGCCTCTGGGCTGGAGCATGGCAGCTGCCGAAAAGCACAGAGCAAAGCTGCCCTACGGTTTGGGACAGGAAGAGGAGGCCTGTATAACAGGTGGGATCAGTGCTGACCCCAAATTGGAAAGTCCTAGTAACGAGCCATTGCAAAGAAGAGCTATAATGCTATGTAAGAATGAATATGCTGCTTGTCAGTCAGATCCTGTTTAACTTGGACTAAAATGCAATGTTCTCTGTCCAGGTTACTTTCACTACTATGACCCCCCAAAGAACAGCAGCAACTACAGAAGCTGTAAGTTTTAGTCTCCTCGCAGGCAGCAGATCAAGTGTAGGGTTGTGGTCTCAGTAATGGAAGAACTGGCCCCAAATGCAGTTGAAGCAGCTGCTTGCTCTCTGGGTCAGGTAGGCAGTCATCAGCTCTACGGGTGCCATCTCTCATGTGGGGTGTAGGGTTATTTTGAGTATTTGCTATGCCTTTGTGGCATTAAAGGAGCTCCTGCTGCCTCACACAGTCTGAGGTTTCACGTGCAAGCAGTGAGGGAACCCCAGATAGCAGAAGTGCAAATGTGAGAAGAAACATAAATTAGATATGTAGTTCCAGATGATTTTCTTTTTATAAGCTAAGTGACAGCTATCTGAGAGCTCCTTGCCATCTATGGGTGCAGTCAATAACTCCTGGAGGGCTTGGGAAAGGGAATAGAAAAATCATATGTTTGGTGCCGTTACAGTTTTTCTGAAAGGTGGGGAATGCCTTCTAGCATATCATCCTTGTGAGGCACCTACCTAGATATAGAAGGCTGACGATTCAGTCTAATACCTTCAGCCTATGTTTTGGAAATGGCCTTCCATAGATGAAAAAGGGAAGAATTTTTCCTTCATTTCATCGAACCAGCATCTTGCTGTAGGGCAGTGTTTCTAAAAGTGTTCATAGAACCATAGAGCTGGAAAAGACCTCAGAAGGTCATCAAGTCCAGCCCCCTGCTCTAGGCAGGACCAATCCCAACTAAATCAACCCAGCCAGGGCTTTGTCAAGCTGAGACTTAAACACCTCTAGGGATGGAGACTCCACTACTTCCCTAGGTAACCCATTCCAGTGCTTCACCACTCTCCTAGTGAAATAGTTTTTCCTAATATCCAACCTGGACCTCTCCCACCACAACTTGAGACCATTGCTCCTTGTACTGCCATCTGTCACTACTGAGAACAGCCTCTCTCCATCCTCTTTGGAAGCTCCCTTCAGGAAGTTGAAGGCTTCTATCAAATCCCCCCTCACTCTTCGTTTCTGCAGACTAAACAGACCCAACTCCCTCAGCCTCTCCTCATAGGTCATGTGCTCCAGCCCCCTAGTCATTTTGGTTGCCCTCCGCTGGACCCTCTCCAATGCGTCCACATCCTTTTTGTAGTGGGGGGGCCCAGAACTGGACACAATACTCCAGATGTGGCCTCACCAGAGCCGAATAAAGGGGAATAATGACATCTCTGGATCTGCTGACAATGCTCCTCTTAATGCACCCTAATACGCCATTAGCCTGCTTGGCTACAAGGGCACACTGTTGACGCATATCCAGCTTCTCATCCACTGTAACCCCCAGGTCCTTTTCTGCAGAACTACTACTTAGCTGGTTGGTCCCCAGCCTGTAACAATGCTTGGGATTCTTCCGTCCCAAGTGCAGGACTCTGCACTTGTCCTTGTTGAACCTCATCAGATTTCTTGTGGCCCAATCCTCCAATTTGTCTAAGTCACTCTGGACCCTATCTCTGCCCTCAAGCGTATCTAACTCTCCTCCCTAGCTTAGTGTCATCTGCAAACTTGCTGAGGGTGCAATCCATCCCCTTATCCAGGTCACTAATAAAGATATTGAACAAAACCGGTCCTAGAACCGAACCTTGGGGCACTCCGCTAGAAACCGACCGCCATCCTGACATCGAGCCGTTGATCACTACCCGTTGGGCCCGGCCTTCTAGCCAGCTTTCTATCCATCTTACTGTCCATTTATCCAATCCACATTCCCTTAACTTGCTGGCAAGAATACTGTGGGAGACCGTATCAAAAGCCTTGCTAAAGTCAAGGTATATCACATCCACTGACTTTCCCATGTCCACAGAGCCAGTTACTTCATCATAGAAGCTAATCAGATTGGTCAGGCATGACTTGCCTTTTGTGAATCCATGCTGACTATTCCTAATCACTTTCCTCTCTTCTAAGTGCCTCAAAATAGATTCCTTAAGGATCCCTTCCATGATTTTTCCAGGAACCGAGGTAAGACTGACCGGCCTATAGTTCCCTGGATCTTCTTTCTTCCCTTTTTTGAAGATGGGCACTACATTTGCCTTATTCCAATCATCCAGGATCTCTCCTGATCTCCATGACTTTTCAAAGATAATGGCCAAAGGCTCCTCAATGACATTTGCCAACTCCCTCAGTACCCTCGGATGCATTAAGTCTGGACCCATGGATTTGTGTACGTTTAGCTTTTCTAAATCATTCCTAATCTGTTCTTTACCCACCAGGGGCTGTCCATCTTCATCCCATCTTGCGTCACTTAGCGCATTAGTCCGGGAGCCGACCTTGTCCGTGAATACAGAGGCAAAGAAAGCATTGAGTACTTCAGCTTTCCCCACATCATCTGTCACTAGGTTACCTCCTTCATCCAGTAGGGGCCGCACACCCTCTCTGATCACCATCTTCTTGTTAACATGCCTGTAGAAACCTTTCTTGTTATCCTTCACATCCTTTGCCAGTCGCAATTCCACTTGCGCTTTTGCCTTTCTGATAACCCCCCGGCATTCTCGAGCTATACTTTTAAACCCCTCCCTGGTCATTTGTCCAAGTTTCCACTTTCTGTAAGCTTCCTTTTTGTGCTTAAGTTCACCAAGGATTTCCCCTGTAAGCCAATCTGGTCTCCTACCATGTTTGCCTCCCTTGCTACGCATCGGGATGGTTTCTTTCTGTGCCTCCAATAAGGCTTCTTTAAAATACTGCCAGCTGTCCTGGACTCCTTTTCCCTTCATGTTAGCATCCCAGGGGATTCTGCCCATCAGGTGTCTGAGGGAGTCTAAATCTGCTTTTCTGAAGTCCAAGGTGTGTATTCTACTTCTCTCTCTTCTTCCTTTGGGCAGGATCCTGAAATCTACCATCTTAACCTCGGAAGCTGTGATCGATCATATCACCCACCTCTACTTCCCCTATTAGTTCCTCCCTGTTTGTGAGCAGAAGGTCAAGCTGCGCACAGCCCCTGGTCGGATACTTCAGCACTTGTACCAAGAAGTTATCCCCAACATTCTCCAAAGACTTCCTGGATTGCCTGTGTACTGCCGTATTGGTCTCCCAACAGATGTCAGGGTGATTAAAGTCCCCCATGAGAACCAGGGCCTGCAATCTGGAAGCTTCTCTCAGTTGTCCGAAGAAAGCCTCATCTACCTCATCCACCTGATTCGGTGGCCTGTAGTAGACACCAACCACAACATCACTGCTGTTGTTTGCACCTCTAAACTTAACCCATAGACTCTCAACAGGTTTTTCTCCCTCTATATACTGGAGTTCAGAGCAATCATAGTGCTCTCTTACGTATAGTGCAACTCCTCCTCCTTTTCTCCCCTGCCTGTTCTTCCTGAACACTCTACACCCTTCCATGACAGTGCTCCAGTCATGTGAGTCATCTCACCAAGTCTCTGTTATCCCAGTTAAATCATATTTCTTAGACTGGGCTAGGACCTCCAGTTCTTCCTGTTTGTTGCCCAGGCTTCTCGCATTAGTGTACAAACACCTCAGATAACCAGTTGATCGCCCTATCTTCTCCATTCGAATCAGGGGTCCTCCTTTCTTGCTCGTTCCTCTTTTGCATTTCTTCCCGGTATCCGACTTTCCCACTCCCCTCAGGGTTTTGGTCACCGTCCCCCAACGAACCTAGTTTAAAGCCCTCCTCGCTAGGTTTGCAAGCCTGCCCGCGAAGATGCTCCTTCCTATCTTGGTTAGGTGGATCCCATCTCTTCCTAACAATCCTTGTGCCCGGAACAGAGTCCCATGGTCGAAGAAACCAAAGCCTTCTCTGCGACACCACCTGCGCAACCACACATTTACTTTCTCAATTCGACAGTCCCTGCCCAGTCCTTTTCCTTCAACAGGGAGGATGGACGAGAACACCACTTGCGCTCCGAATTCGTGGATCCTTCTTCCCAGCACTACATAATCTGCAGTAACCCGCTCAAGGTCATTCTTGGCCGTATCATTAGTTCCCACATGGAGAAGCAGGAAGGGGTAGCGATCCAAAGGTTTGATCAGTTTGGTACGCCTCTCGCTCACATCCTGGGTCACCACTTCCTGCTGCTCCCCTTGGCTGCAAAGGACAAAACGGAGCCAATGGGCGCCGCGAGGCTCCATGACCGCGGCACCAGTACATAAACAAACCGGGGTGGCCCGTTAGTGTGTTTCTCTTAGTGATTCCACGGAACACTTTCAGAAATACTGCTCTAGAGGATGTGAAATGATGTAAGTATTGGGACATTCCTCTGTAGTACTGGGTTTATAATTCTGTTAGCTGTAGAACCTGCTCTCTACTTGTTAGGACAATCCGAGTAACAGTAACACAGGTCAGGTCTAGCTGTACCTCCTTTTTTCATCTGATGGCCTCAGCAAAATGGAAGGCCGCTTTTGGTATTTACAGATGCCCATGGCCTCAGCAACAGCTACCAAAACATCAGAAGGCTGTGAAAGTCCCATTTTTGGCAACCAATCATTTTATTTTTCTTAGAAGACAGTCGTAGAAGACCATTTTGACCCTGAATGTTATTAATAGTGCTCCATAGTAAACCCATGTTTTAATAGAAACAGCTTTTTTTCATTCCTATTTTGAAAACAGTGATCTTCCTTGTTCATTTAGGCTACGTCTAGACTGCAATCCTCTTTCAAAAGAGGCTTTTTCGAAAGATACTTTTGAAAAAGCCTCTTTCAAAAAAGAGCATCTCGACTACAACCAGTACTTTTGAAAAAGCAAGCCGCTTTTTTGAAAGAGAGCACCCAGGCAGTCTGGATGCTCTCTTTTGAAAAAGCACAGTTTGCATTACATAGCACCTTTTTCTGAAAGAGCACTTTCGAAAAAAGGCGTTATTCCTCGTAAAACAAGGCTTTCCACGGTCGAAAAAACTGCTGTGTTCTTTCGATTTACTTTCGAAAGAATGCGGCAGCAGTCTAGATGCAGGGGAAGTTTTTTAGGAAAAAGGCCACTTTTTTCAAAAAAAACCCTGTAGTCTAGACACACCCTTAGTGATTCTGGTTAGAATCAGCCCCAGCTGATGCCTGGAGCCTCTGAGAAATAGCCTATACTAGGAAAATTCTCAGCAGAATAGGCCTGACAGACCTGAGGATCAGGAAGCGGAGGGTGCAGGAAAGTAATGTTAAGTCACCTATGTCCCCTAGGTGAGCATGACGCTGTTGTGGTGCACCTGGGAATCAGGCCCATTGTGTCTCAATTTTAGGTAGCCACCATTTTTATAACTGAGGAAGAGTATCATCAAACTTACGCTGTGGTTCTTCAAGGCTTTTTTGGACTGGCCAGCACCACATAGAAGGGCAATCAGACCCACAACTGCTTCCTGACTGACCCCAGAATGGCTCTTTGGGCTGGAGTGATGTCTGACTAAATAGGACCTTCAAACTGGGGCAGATGAAGGCATTTCAAAGGCAAGACATTTGATCTTATAGGACATCTGATTGGTCTGTCATCATTGCTCAGGGCATGGAAACCAGCTGAAATGAAATGTTGCCTTCTGACTGGCTCAAGCATCTGACTAAAAAGAAGGTGTAGAGATAGTATAATAGCGCACAGACTTCTTAGCTCTCTTTCCTAATTAGTACAGGCAGCATCAGTTAATGTGAATTTACTCTGAGAGTGAAAACGCATAATAGATTGTGGATCCATTTTGTTCAACACTGAGGTGTGCCTCTTGGTGCATCCATCTATTTTTATTTCTCCAGGTTGAAGTATGTCCTTGAGACTCCCCTTGCCGTTACTTTTCACCACAATGGAAGTTACACAGGGATGTGAAGACAAATTTGGGTTCTGCCTGTTTAATTCTAACCAAGTCTGTTTTCCAAGTCATACATATGTGGGAAATTTTGTTATTTTAAACTTATTTCAAAAGTGAAAGACTTGACTTCACTGCTTGAAAAGGGACACTGTAAAAAGGGAAATTGAAATAAAAAAACCTTATTGATGTTTCCAATGAGAGTGTTACAATGGAAATCATTTTTAAAATCTACTACTCAAGATTTATTCTGCCAATTTCCCTTTTTTTTTCATTTCTTCATTTCTTTAATATTGAACAATGAATCTAGATGGTCAGTTTCACTATTGTTCAGTCTGTCACTTTCAGGCTTTCTTGTACTAACCAGTACAGCAAGATCATGGTTTCCAGTAATGCGGGGGGATCTTTGAGCCCACTCTCCCCTCTTGTTTTTTCCAGTGATTTTTTTTAAAGTCTATTCATAAAGGGTTTTGGGGGTCCCTATTAAAAAAGAGAAGTTTTTCCCCCAAATCATTTGCATTTATTTAAGTAGAAATTTCTTGTATTATTCCTCCAAGACATCTGTAGATAAATCAGTTATGGCAACTTCAGATTTGGTAATAGTCATATGGAGTAACATTCAGGTGAGTAAATCATGGAAGTCAACTCAGTAGTCCTATTTGTGAATAAGGGTGAAAAATCTGGCCCATTGAGTTCAGGCCAGTGTGAGGCTATGTCTAGACTGCAGGCTTCTTTCAGAAGAAGCTTTTCCGAAAGAGATCTTCCAGAAAAACTTCTTTTGAAAGAGAGCGTCCACACAGCAAAAAATGCATTGAAAAAGCAATCTGCTTTTTCGAAAGATAGTGTCCAATCAATGTGGACGCTATCTCACATTTAAGTTGTGATTACTATGGACAGAGCGGCTACCAGGGCACCTGTGCTTTTTCCTGGAGGCCTCTTTTTTTCAGGAAAAAAAAAAACTCCTCTTCCCCATCCACACGCGCCTTTTTCCGAGTTCTTTCGGAAAAAGGCTTCTCCCTCGTAGAAAGAGGTTTACCGCTGTTGGAAAAACCCCTCTGTTCTTCCCACTTTCTGTAGAAAGAACGCAATTGCAGTGTGGACTGAAGTGTGGTTTTTCTGGAAACGACCATTTTCCGGAAAAACTCTGCAGTGTAGACATACCCTGACTGTTGGAGGACTCTGCTGCCTTTCTGTATGTTTACAGCTGCCACTAGAACATTTCTGAAAGTGGGTAGCTCACTACTGAAAGGCTCTGATCAACTAATCACTGGTTCAGTGACAGGAACTCCAATTACTCACGCAGTTCTCAGAAAAGCAAAACCAGTTCTATGAAAGGTGAGACACATTATTATAAAGCCCAGCAGGAACATTACTAGGAACCTACCAAATTAGTCTTAACAACTGCATCTGTTTGCTCAACTTCAATCAAAATACATATACACAGAGCTGTTTGGCTGCTAAAAGCTTTCTTTGTATCTCAAAAAAAAAAAAAAGAAAGAAAGAAAAAAGAAGAAAAGCCTGATTTTCATGGTTAATGTTAGTATTTTGCAGTCTCTTCACCTCAGTTTCATTCCACTCCTGCCCTCTCCCCCTCAATCCTTTCCCTTTTCTTTCCAGGTAGCTTGCCACTCCTAACTAAACTCCTCCTTCGCTCCCTGCCTGCAAAACAATTAAACTGAGGAGCGAGCCTGTGCTCTACTTGTGTATTCCATCCCTTCCCCCACTCTTTGCCTGTTATGTCTGTTTAGACTGTAATTTCTTTGGGGCATGGACTGTGTACTTTTCTGTTTGTGCAATGCCCACCACAATGGGCCCCTTTCTTGACTGTTCCTAGGGCACTGCTGTGACAAACAGAAAATAATCTGCCATCATTTCATGCTCTTCGGTCATTTTCATATCTCAGATCACTCCCTCCTTTAAAGTGTTTGAGAAACAAAAGAGCCATCCTTGGTACGAACAGTACACATTCCAAGAGAAAAACATACAGACTATCTGAAATGCATTCACAGTAAATGCTGTTTTCATAGAACTATGGTTAATGTGTTTGTACAGCACGCCTACAAATAAAGTAGCTGCCAAGCGCACATTTTCTTAAATACCCAGAATTTCAGGACAACCACTAAGTGAAGAACCTGGTGATACTGTCACTACCAAGTTGAAAACACAACCTTGCCTGTGTTACATACATTTTCAGTGTCTCTTTAGCAGATGGATTTTGTTTCTGTAGTCCCAGATTAATTTACTTGGAGCAATTCCTTACTCTTTATTCCTTCCTTCCTTCCTGTACTAACTGACCAAATGCTCATATATATTTTTCCTGTTAAATCCATGTAAAACTCTTTTTCTTTGCACTACTCCAAATCAGCAGGGAAGCCTGTGCAAACATTTTTTGTGCATTTAATTCAGCTGTGCCTCAGTAGCATACAATGTATTTTAACATATTTTTGTTCTTGCAGGATTACACATTAGATGTATCCCTGTGTAAACTGACAGTGAAACAGCTTTGATTTTTCTAGCATACAGAGAGAGTTGGATGCTGAAGCTGACGCCATGCGTGTGTCCCAGCAGGACTTGCTTTCAGTTAATGAGTCTGTTTACACTCCGGATTCTGATGTCACCTCACCAGCTATCAACAGAAACCTGATTCAGAAGGCTGGCTACCTTAATCTTAGAAAGTAAGAAGGATAGTCTGCCTTGTTTGTCTGTTGCCAGGTGGCTGATTTCTGCATTATCTCTACCAGGCAGATTCTATGAGTAAAATTTTACAAGTGCTTGAATGCTTTCAGGGCCACATCTCACTGAAAGTTAGTGAGAGTAAGACTCCAGAATTATTTAGGCACTTTTGAAAATTTTACCTTTCAGTTTCTAAATCACCTTAAAGTGGGATTTAGGAGCCTAAGACATTTAGGGGCTTTTGAAAATCTTCCCCGTGTGGGTTTTCCCTCTACTTGAATTCACCTACAAGCCTGAATTCATGCATTTGAGTGTCTAAAAATGAAATGTGATGTTGGATTGAGCTCTGCAGCTCATTGGAGTCTCCTAGACTTGGGACCAGGAGGTTGTGTCTCTGTTATAGGCAAATGAAAATGCAGTACTGCTTACAAGGAAGAGCTAGATTTTGTACTTGATATGGATTTTAGGGCTTTTACCACATACTTCTCATTACACTGATAGGAGTTGAATAGAGAAACCAGGTCCATAGCACTGAGCATAAACCACACTGGAATTCAATCCTACGGAGTTCTTTTACTGAGGATTTCAGTGAAGTTCTGGAGTTATGGAAGAGCAGCAGAGGTAGATGGGGTCTGATTATTGTGTCTTCAAAGTAACTTAAATGTCACTTTCCATTTAATTTGAACAGTTTTTGTTAGTTAACTGGATTTCAAATATTGTGGTTTAATAGGAGCGTAAGAAATGGGTTACCGCATTGCATAATGACTTCATAGGATATATTTTCAATATAAGATTCTACTTGTAAAAGTGTAATTTTTCACAATTTATGCCCATTTGTGTTGAAATTTCTGTTGTTCCTGATCTCTCACAAGTACAGTAGAACCTCAGAGTTACGAAAATTAGAGTTATGAATTGATGGCTGAACCACACACCTCATTTGGAACTGGAAGTTCACAATCAGACCGCAGCAAAGATGAGACCAAAAAAAAAGGACAACACCCCCCACACACCTGCCCGCAAACCAAACCCCAAATACAATACAGTACTGTTACATTTTTTTTTAAAAATATTTGACAAGGTAGGGAAACTGTTTCTGTGTTTGTTTGAATTTAAATTCAGATGGTTAAAAGCAGTATTTTCTTTCTGCGGAGTATAGTTTCAAAGCTATCTTAAATCAATATTCAGTTGTAAACTTTTGGAAGAACAACCAGAACATTTTGTTCAATTATGAACAACTTCCATTCCCAAGGTGTTCATAACTCTGAGGTTCTACTCTATCTCCTTATTTTTATAGAGTACAATTACATCCCATGCAGCCTCATTTCATTATTTCACCATAAACCTTCTGCTGTTCAGTAGTTAGGAAGTACTGCAGATGTTGGCTCATTTTAAACTGGGATCATTCAAAACCAGTTAACCCTTCAGCTTGCCTTAGGGATGAGTTTCCTCTGTGGACTGGTATCTTTGACATGTTTGTTGAAATTTGGTTTACAGTTAAAGATCCATGCTTAACAATATGGCTCATCTCTGCATCTGCAGCAGGGCTTGCTCGGAGTTTGGCAGGGGTGGGATCTGATCCAAAATAATTTAATTGGGAGTTATTTCTAAATATAAGTACTATGCTAACTGGTCTTGATATTGTGTGTTCCCTATAGTAAAACAGGCCTGGTGACTACAACCTGGGACAGACTCTATTTCTTCACTCAAGGTGGAAACCTGATGTGCCAGCCCAGAGGAG
Source organism: Pelochelys cantorii (assembly GCA_032595735.1). Classification (NCBI taxonomy): domain Eukaryota; kingdom Metazoa; phylum Chordata; order Testudines; family Trionychidae; genus Pelochelys; species Pelochelys cantorii. The sequence continues at coordinate 249,792,729 of CM064326.1, read as the reverse complement.
CAGTAGCTGGAGGACTGATTCAGGACCTGGATAACTGCTCTGTAATGGCAGTGGACTGTGAAGACCGACGATACTGCTTTCAAATCACCACGCCTACAGGAAAATCGTATGGGTCACACGTTTTCTGTTAGAGAGCTACAAATCATGTTCAGTGTACCAAATGGAGCTTCAGAATGCCTGTTCACCATGTTAACAGTTTCCTAGGAATGGCCATTGTAACTAAGCTGGATTTCCAGCATAACTCTGACATATAGGAAAATTGTATTGTTTGGACATTTAAATCAAGTGCCCCCATTGCATAAATGATGACTTGTGTCATTTAGGAACAGGGTGTTCACACAACTTGGGGGTTGCTGGCTGCTAACAGAGGGCACAGTTTAGTAGTGCAGGACTTTGGAGTCAAGTATTCCTGAATAATTCCAGTTCTGCCATTAAATGCCTCTGTCAATTTATGATAACTTAGTTGTGTGTGTGTACAAAATGTGAATACTGACTTACCTACCTCACAGTGCTGTGCAGGCTGAAGTACTTGTCAGTATCACTACCATTAGTGCAGAGCAGGAGTCCAAAATAACCCTGTGATTAAGGCTGTGACAGTCGTGACTTTTTTTGTTGCAAAACTTGCAGCTGTGGTTTAAAACTGCAGTGTTCTGCCTGGTCCATTCATGTACCACAGAAAACATGCACACAAAAATAGAAACAGGTACACGGCCACGCAAGCTGCAGCACCTTCTGCCAAGGTATGCAGTCTGCCTTTCCCAGCAGGGCAGAAGCCCCCAAGAGACACTGAGTCCCCTTACCTGGCTCTTAAAGCCAGCATGAAGGATGGGCAGCTGGGTCAGGCTTATGTGACATTGCAGCTTGCAAACCAGCTTGCAAATCTGAGTGAGTGGTATTGCAACCTGGTGCACACAGTTGCACCACCACTCCAATGCATGGCAGCTGTAGAAAGCTGTGGTGTGTATTTCAAAGTTGCCATTTTGCCAGAGAAATCATGGCTTTTGAATTTCTTGCAGTCTTACTTATGATACAGAATCATAGTAGTTAAAGGTGAATTTGAGATTTTTGAGTCCACCCCCTTGAAACTTCTATCATTGTTAGAAGAAAAACAAATGTATTTGTGTTTTAGGGGGATAACCCTTCAAGCAGAGAGTAAAAAAGAATACGAAGAGGTAAAATATTTAACGGGTTAACATTTTTACTCTCTTATACGCTAAAAAGTTTGGAGCATTCAGTTTCTTTTCTCCATACAGTGGATATGTGCAATTAACAACATCTCCAGGCAGATCTATCTCACCGACAATCCAGAGGTGAGAACTTGCTTGTTTTTCTCTGTTCTTTCCAGCTTGCTCTCTTAGTGTATTATAGAGCATGACTGGCAGGGTGACATTTCATTTTATTTTGTAGGCTGTTGCAATCAAGTTAAATCAGACGGCCCAGCAGGCAGTGACCCCCATCACAAGCTTTGGAAAAAAACATGAAAGTTTGCGTCCCAGGTAACACTTTCACTTTCCTGTAGGAGTGATTTTCCTGTTGTGCAGTTAGACTCCACTCATAGGACAACAGAGGTGTGGGAAGGCCTGACCTTGCAATTCTGTCCATTCCAGCAGATCCCTGTGCGGGAATCCTAGTGAAGGCAGTGGGGTCCCCTATGAGTTCAGGGCTCTGCTGCATGCAGTCCAGCTTGCAGGATCAAGGCCCCAGCTACTTCCTGTTTTAACATGCAGCTGGGGTTTCTCTCATTCATTTGTTATGAAACAGACACAGTACTTAGATTGTAAACTCTTTGGAGCAGGGACCATTTTGCTATATGCTTGTATAGTGTCTAGAACATTGGGGTCCTGATCCCTAATTGGGGGCCTGTGAGTGCTCTCACCTTCAAATTAAAAATAAGGTTTTTGATGTAGACTGCTGCCTTGCCCTATTCCTGTCTGTACTCTGAAACCAGCACAAAGAACAGCCTTGTAGTGTTTACTGGGTCTGATCCTGGACCCATTCAAGTGAGCTGTGAAAGCCTCTGTCCCCCAACAGAGGTTAATAATCAAGCTGTGTGTGCTTGGACTTAAAAAAACATATTCCATTGAATTTCTCTTCCCTTTGCTTGAGAAATCCAACCTCCTGAACAGCAAGAACTCCTTGGTTTTCGTGACTGGGATCTAAAGCCAACTCCAGAGAATGACTATAATCATCCCACAAAGCAGAACACTAAATAAAGTAGGGCAAATTAGAGGGGACTCTTTATCAGTCCTTAATGGTAGAAACTTCTGCATGAGCTTTATATACAGTCCTGCCAGGATTTTTACAGCACATGCATTTCCTACTGGCTTGTGCATATCTAACCTCTCCCTTCAAAGGTTTTACTTATTCTCCCTCCTAACTGACTGCCAGCTAAAAACTAGTCCTTCCTAGTTTACTGTGATTCTTTAGAGATCTCTATAGGCTCCCACAAGCCACAGGGGCTACGTCTACACTGGCAGCTTCTTGTGCAAGAACTCTTCCAGAAGAGAGTGTCTACACTGGCATGTGCTTTTGCGCTAGAGATGTGCTTTTGCGCAAGAGCATCGATGCCAGTGTAGACGCTCTCTTGCGCAAGAAAGCTCTGATGGCCGTTTTAACTATCGGGCTTTCTTGCACAAGAAATTCATGTTGTCTGTCTACACTGGCCTCTTGCGCAAGAACAGTTGCACAAGAGGGCTTATTCCTGAGCGGGAGCATCGTAGTTCTTGCGCAAGAAGCCCTGATTTTATACAGTACTATGTCAGTTTACTTGCGCAAGAACACATGGCCAGTGTAGATAGGCAGCAAGTTTTTGCGTAAGAGCGGCCGCTTTGGCGCAAGATCGTGCCACTGTAGACACAACCAGGGAGTGCCAGTCAAATGAGACAGAGAGAGAAGGTGGGTGAGGAATATCTGTGGATAGAAAGCTTGTCTGTCTCACCAGTAGAGACCAGAAGAACAGAAGTTGGTCTAGTAAAAGCTATTACTCCCACTTTTTCTCTCTAATCTCCTGGGACTGACAGGCTACAACTACACTGCATACTTGCTCTCTCATTTCGCAGGGGTTGGGAATTTTTGGTCCAAGTGTGATGCACTGGATGATTTAATAATGAATAACTAGGGAGAATACCTGCATCAAATTTTGCTACATGGAAGCAAAATTCCGTATTCAGGGTACAAACAGAAAATCTTGCAGGAATAAAACTAATCAAGATTCTGCTACCCAAATAAATAGGCATAAATATTGGCAGGTGATTTCTGAAGTTGCAGGAAGTTCAAAAGCAGTTCCATGCTCTGATGAACTGTGGAAGGAAGAACCAGGGACGAATGCTACATAAAACATACAGTTTGCTCCTGAGTTTTGTAACCATCTAAGAACTTGGTTGTTGTCATCATGTCCATTCTCTTGCCATTTGGGAAGATGGGTAGCTCAAATCTCTGCTCAATAAACAGGTCTCCACTCCTTGAGCTATGAAGTGATGATTATAACCAGTAGAGGGTATTGTTACACACATCCTTCTCTATGATAACTTGTAACCAAGAGCAGGCACCTCAGCTCATTTAGAATTTGTTCCTCTTTTCAATATAGAAGTATTTTTTCCACTAGTAAGTCATTTTATTTATGACAGTGAAGAGAAATTCAGTCAATAGCCTGAATGACTTGTTAATATTGCAATTTGATTGATTTCTTGGGCCAGTGAACACTGGTTAATTCTCTCTCCCCCTGGATTTGGTTTAACAAGGTCTTCCTTCCAATATTATGATGATAGATTTTGAATGAAAATGTTTCTCCATTTTCACTGCAGCCAGAATGTGAAGACTGTGGAGGAGGAGAGTGACAAGTTCATCCCTAAAGAATCATCCACCAAGTCCAATTCCACAGAGTTAATTGCACCTGGAACACCGATTCAGTTTGACATGGTACTTCCTGCAACTGAATTCCTGGATCAAAACCGAGGTGGCAGGTATAGCCAGCAAATGTTCAACATTTTTGACTAAACACTTTGAGAGGAAAGAGCTATTCCCTTTACAACATCTGTGTATGGTCATTAAAACCTTAATGAGAACTTTCATAAATTCAAATGGCTGTTCTGCTGCTCTGAGCACTTATATGTAATTGGTTTTTTTAAAACCTTTTTTAGGCGCGCAAACCCGTTTGGAGAATCTGAAGACAGCAAGAATGATGAGGAAGGTAAACACTTTCTTTGTAACATTACAGTTGTTATCACCATCTTAGGTTTAAGTTAACCTACTACCTGTTTGCATCCTTCACAAAAAAACATCTGGTATCATGAAGTAGTGGGAACAGCTCTGTAGTTGAAGCTGAAGCTAGCTTCCCCTTACAAGCCTGTTTTTCAAACAACCCCACCTTGACATTGCACATCTCATCCCCAAGTAGAGTTTTTTTTGTGAAAGTTTGGGTGGGGAGAGGAGACACAAACAAGCATTTTAAAAAGGTAGCTCTCAACTTTGTAAATAATCCCTATCAATGTTCTTGCCCATTGTAATGGGGCAATAATCTCAAGGGCGTGGATAGCGGTATTAACTTAAAAATAATGTTGTACAGTTCTGACCTTTTTTGGTACTCCCCTGGGATCCACTATACAGCTCTACAGATAAGTTGGCCTTGCTGAGAAGACCCTTCTACCGGTTGAACCTCTCTAGTGCAGCACTCTCTGGTCCAACAACATCTGTGGCCCGGCATGATTTTAGTTAGTCAGATGTCTGCTTATTGTGGGTGTGGCCAGGTTTCCTGCAGTCCTATAAAGTTTGTTTACATCCACCAGTCCTGGCTATGTGCTGTTATTTAGCTCTAATTTACCCCTAAATGCTTTCTAAGAGCCCAATAAGCAGTGGAAGCATGATCCAGCAAATACTCTGGTTTGGCACTGGTCATGTCCCAAGGGTGCTGGACTAGGGAGGTTCAACCTGTAGTGCTTTGGGGGGTTTAATTTTATTTATTTGGTGACAGTGGGTGGGAGGGGTGAGATGATGAGGAGCTACACAGAGGAAGGCAGGAGGTTAGTAGGGATTACTGGTGTTACCAGCATAACTTCATCCTGCTGTAGGCCCCAAACCTGTAATCTGAGTCACTCAAGTAGACTCTTTTAGCTGCCAGTATGGAAGCCCCCTGAAGCCAGGGAGAGGTCTCAAAGCACACAGGAAAAATGACTTTTCAAGATTGGGGCCTTATCTTGTAAACTCTTTAGGGCAGGAACTCTCTCGTACCTTGTTAGCTTGTATATCACCTAATATAAAGGGGCCCTGATTTCAACTGACAATTATGGGTGGGGCCTTACTGAATTCATGGCTGTGAAAAACATGGACCGTGAAATCAGATCTCCCCCATGAAAGCTAGCTATTAGGGATGGGGTGGGGCAGGGCTAGGGGTGCCCCAACTGGGGATACCTAGCATGCACTGGCTGCCAGCTACTAGTCCACCAGGGTTGTTAGGGATGGGATATCCTCTTCCCCTGTACAGTCACTGGCATGGGGGAGATCAGAGCCACCTCTACTGGTTGGTGACAGCTGCTCTACGGCCTCGTTTTGGGTCAGGATCCCCACAGTTACACTACCATGAAATTTCAGGTGTTCTGAACCTGTGAAACTGATTTTTAAATCCTACAATTGTAAAATTGACCAAAATGTATTGTGACTGTGGTAGGGCCTTACAGTTATGGGTGTTGCTGTAGTGCACAACTAATAAATAAAAGCTTGTGGTGGAGATGGATACTTAGTGCATACTAAGCTAAGCAAAGAAGGCTTGATAGGGCCTCACTAGAACAGGAAAGCAACAACTAAAGATCCCCCAGAGAAGAGAGAGAGAGGAGAGATTCACCCTGCTCCTGTCAACCCCCAAAGAAAACAAAAGAATAAAACACATTGGAAAACTTTTTTTTTTTTTTTCACATGAGGATTAGAAACAGGGATTAGCTTGATTTAAGATGATGCTTTATGCACAAATATTCTTCATTCTTTGTCTAGTCAGTCCAATAACTTAATAATCAACCATTCCCAGAGTTGGAGAAACTGTGAAAGACCAAATGTATTATTACAGCAAGTCAAAAAGACAAACACTTTCATAAAATATCACTGTTATAACATTTGCATAAAATATTTGTCTGCTGTAATCCTTATTTGTTGCGCTTGCACATAAGGATGTTAAATATTGGTTCATTGAATAGTCGAGTAACCTCATGAATTCTTATTGGTTAGTTGACTATTCTATAGTCCCTGGGGGCAGGGCCAGCAGCCAGTGTGCCTCACTCCCAAGGAGCCCCCTGCCACTCTGTGCTGCTGCCTCTGTGTCAGAGGCAGCAGTGTGGGGTGCCAAGCAGGAGCTGGTCTGTGAGGGGAACCAGTTTAAAAACCAGCTCCCCTCGCAGATCTGCTGCCTGTCACCCCACGGGTGCGCGGGGTGCCAGCAGCCCTTGTCTAGAGGGGGTTCTGAGCTCCCAGACCCGGTGCAAGCTGGAACTGAGCTGGGCTGTCTGCCTGCCCGACTCCTAATACACTGTAAATGCAGAGCCACAGCAGGGGTAGGTCCTGGACCCGGCGTGAGCCAGGACTGAGCCGGACTGCTGGCCAGCCTTCTAAAAAATTTACTGGTGGGGGGAGAAATGCATGTAGTCTATAGCATTAACCTATAAGTTTTGCTTATCTGTTAATCGACTACACTATTACATCCTTACTTGAACGTAATCCAAGCATTTTGTAAAGCTGAGTCAGACCAAAACCTGGCTAACAAAGAATATGATTGAAGAGGCAATAATGTAAAAGGCACAGTTATCCCAAGTTATGACCTGGTAATTAACCAGTTTTTCAGCAGAACAATTCTAGCAGTAAAATTGGATATTTGATAATTCTGAACACAGGCATGAATCAGTGCAGAACAGGAGACTTTTCCTTTGTTTTCCAGATTCACTCTGGCAGCAGATGTTTGTAGTTCGGTTTTTAGGATCTATGGCTGTTCAATCAGATGATACAAATGAGGTGATTTATGAAGCTATGAGACAAGTATTGGCAGCTCGTGCCATCCATAACATCTTCCGTACAACTGAATCCCATCTCATGGTCACCAGCAAGAGTCTCAGGTAGAATACAATTCTTAACACACTCTTAGCCCTACCATACTTCTGTTTTCCATTAAGGTACAGGTTGAATCTCTTAAATCCAGGACTTTCTGGTCTGGCAATATCCATAGTCCAGCAGGATCACGGATGTTGCTGGATCAGAGAGTCCTAACACCTGGGAATGCAAGCCAGTCAGGGAGTCCAGCGGAAGGGAGCACCATCATTAGATCTGTGAGCCTGTCCCCAGAGAGCCATGGCCAGGCAGGGCAGCAGTGGGACCAGCGAGGCCTGTCCCTGTGGAGCAGCCAGAGCTCTGTCCCCGGGGAGCCCTGGCCAGGTGGGCCAGCAGTGGGACTGGCGAGCCCCATCCTGGCGCAGCAGCATCCGGGTAGCCGTGGAGCCCTGTCCCGCAAAGCTTCTGCCAGGAGGGGCCAAAGTGGGGCCATGGCAGCTAGGGAGCTCCGTCCCCAGATAGCCCCAGCTAGCTGGCAGTAGTGTGCTGAGCCCAAGCCCTGTAGCAGCAGGGCTGGAGCCCAGTGGGCAGTAGGGCTGGAGGAGAGCCAGCCAAAGGGAGAGGCAGTATCCTGGGAGGCCAGTGGCAAGGGACCTCCCCTGATCGGGCAAATTTCCTCATTTGGGACCAGTCAGGTCCCAAGGGTGCCAGACCAGGGAGGTCTGGCCTGTATCTACAGGTGACAGGGTGTTTTAAATACAATCTTTTTCCTTACAGGATAGGAGACTTGCACATAAGGATCTCTGTAGACATAGCAGAAGTTTGCACAGGGAAAGCTAATTGTCCCCTCAGTGGAAGGGCTATGTAGAATCCACACTACAACCATTGTCTTTTGTAACAGATCAGCGAGTGGGCCTAGCACTCATATCTCTTTATATTTATAATGTAAGTTCTAGCAATAAACAAATCCAAAAATGGCTCTAAAAGTTTGAACCTGAGGGTTTGTTACTTCAGTGGGCCCCATGGCCATGCTTTTGTAGAGGGCTCTGACTCAAATTTAAGTGGGTCCTTTCTTGTCTCATGCTTGTCAGAAATCATCCCATACAAGTTTTCAGGATGCAGCAGGGCTTTATATTACTTCAAGTAGAGAACCACTGTGCAAATATTCCTACCCACTTTGAATTTAAAACAATACTGCAAAATAGATTTGTCTGGTTTTTATTGCTTTAAAATAGTGGCAAAGCTGTCTCCCCATCAGAACTTTCAGATAGGGAAGCCCGTGTACAAGTCAAGTCTCGCACGTTTGGGGAAAAAAAGCTTTATTTGGGATGTTATTCATTTGAAAGTGTACAAATACAAATAAAAACTTATCTAGTACTAGCTCATGGCAAATAAGCTATCCAGGTTTCCCATGTCATCAGAAAGGCATCATGGTCAAGAGCAAGGGTCCTGGAGTGAGAGTCAGAGGAGCTGAATTCCATTCCTGGCTTTGACACTGACCTATTACAAGACCTTGGGCAAATGAAGTCAAGCCTGTGCCTCAATTTCCCCATCAGTTAAATAGGTATAATGACCCTGTTTCTTTTGTCTGTAGCGCGCAAACATTTTATAAAGTCTTTACAGATATGTTCAGTATTCTTACATAAAACTTTTTACAATTGCAGGTTAATAGACCCTCAAACTCAAGTTACACGAACAACTGTAAGTAATTCTTCATGTTGATAGTGAAGTTTAAATAACTAACATCTCTTTGATTCATTCCCTTGGCACTGATAACATTTAATGCCAGTGGGGGATCAATCTTCCAAGTTAGTTGAGCTTTTGCTAGTTTTAAAGTTCTCTAATATGCTTTTCTAGTTTGAACTTGCCAGCGTGACGCAGTTTGCTGCCCATCAGGATAACAAGCGACTAATTGGTTTTGTGGTCCGTGTCACCGAGTCTCTGGGGGAAGAATCCATGAGTGCGAATATTTTTGAGAGTAACACAGAAGGCGAAAAGGTCTTGTGATTGTTTTATATTGTATTTCTCTACAGCTTTTTAAAAAGATTAATCTTAGCATCAGTGTGCCTTTAAGCAGCCTCATATTGTGGGAATGTTATATAAATGGAATTAGCTGGCTTCCACTCTCAATCTAATGAGTTATGGCAATGTGATGGCCTAATTCCAGGTGCATGTTTCCAGACAGCACCTAAGAACAGAATTTATGTGAATAGTGATGCTACCCTCTCAGGTTTTAGGAGAAGAGTCAGTATCCAGCATCAGTGTTGGCAAAACTAAGTTTGTCACTAGTTGTATGCAGTGTAGGGGTGTAGCTGTGTTGATCCCACACTGAGAGACACAAGTAGAGTAGTATCTTGAATTGGAACAATATATAGTGGTGAAAGAGACAGGCTTTTAAGCTACTCAGAGATGATCTTCAGCTTTGGGAAGAGTCACGGCTAAACACAAGGTGGAACAGATTATTTAGCATAAGCAATTAATACCTATTCCACGGGACCATTCAAGACCTGAAGAGTTCTGTCTGTGGCGCTCTCATCAAGAGGCTGGTTCAATAGAAAATCTTACCTCACCCATCTTTTCTCTCTAAGATAGTTGAAATAGACTGACAAGGAAGTGGGAGTGTTAATTCTTGTCCTAATCTCCTGGACCTAGATTATACAATCTCTTAGAGACAATGCAGAATAAGTCTGTTTTAATACTAATGGATACTGCTACACATGAGATAAGACTGTGGAAACAGAAAGATAGGAGGCACAAACCCACCAGGTTTTTTTCTGCATTCTTGGACTACTACTGCTGTAGAAGGGCTTTTTCATTAGTAAGTAAGGCCCCGCTCCACCTAAGTTAGGTGCCTGGCTCCTAGTTTCGTGCTGATGTGGATGTGTTTCTCTCTCCTGTTGAAGTTGTTCAACTGTGCATAAATAACAGTCATGGAAGTAGGGAGATGGAAGCTCTCCCACCTCCCAGATAAGTACCCTAGCCCTTGAGCATTGTTCTCTCCTGCCCAATGATTAAGTATTTATCCACAGGAGAAACTTGAGGGGAGCCATCAGTATAGGCCATAGCTCAGTAGGTAGAGCTCTGGTGAGAGATAGGAGTCCTCTTCCTTTAAATCCTGTCTTCCCATTTGCCTGACTGAGTGGGGTGGTTTGAACTTGCATCTCCCCAGTCCAGGCTTAGGGAATCTTTTTTGGGTCAGGGGCTGCTGACCCACAGAAAAATCAGTCAGGGGCTGCATACAAGTGAAAAGCAAAAAATGACAAAAAACCCTCACTGATGTGGCCCTTGACTGAGGAGAATGACACTCCCCACATTCCCCTTCCATACCAGAGTCTAGGGGGGCCCAGGCTAGTAGATTGTGTGCTCCAGCCCCACGGTGGGGGTGTGTGCGCACTGGAGCACCAATGCAGGCTCCTCCATGCTGTGGGGGGTGGGGAGGAGCTCAGAGCCTCATGGGCCAGATCCAGGCAAGCCGGGGGCCACATCTGGCCCCCAAGCCTGAGGTTCCCCACCCCGCCCTAATCCCATGTGAGTGTTCTAACCACTCACTGGGCTAGAAGTTAAGAGTGGATACCACCACCACCACCTGTTTTGTGCAGAAAAAGGCAAGCACCCAATTCAAGGTGGTGAGTTCCTGGTTGTGAAGAACAAGTAGAAAGTACCTACCTCCATGAGGTAGCACAGTCCTTTGGAGACACTCCTCTTGCTGGCATCTCTTCTTAGGTGGCTCCTCAGCTAGCTTCTGTGAATTGCATTCTTTTACTTCTCTTCCCATTCTTTGTATAGGGAGTCTAGGTTCCTGATTCAGGCTGTGTGGATTGCCATATTGTTCCTGTGATTTCATGGGTATCCAGAAACCTGAGTGTCTTAACACTTTCAGTCACTGTGGGTCCATTGAAGCTACTAATCTTTCCACTGACTTCAGTGAGCATTGATGCAGACCCTAACTTTGTAAAGCAGACCTATTTAACATCCATTCTTATGATCGGAAGATTTTTTAAATAGATACTCCAGCTAGATGAAGAGTCTCAAATATGGTGAATTTTCAATGATGATGATGATTCATACAACTTAGCACACATTTTTAAAGTTTTAGTAAAAACTAAGTCCACTTATTTCTTCTGCAGATCTGTTATGCAATAAGCTTGGGAAAAGAAATTATTGAGGCTCAAAAGGTGAAGTATATTTGTTTTGATTTTCCCTCACCCATCTCTCATTGTAGTACTCATTTATGTCCTCTAAATTTGACTGCACCACATATCTATTTGGCCACACACACACACACACAGAGTAATTGTGTGTATAAGAAAATACGTGAGACCTGAAAACTATCGTTGCTATTAAACATTTAACACAGACACACGTTTAACTCAATCAGCTGTACAGTAAAGGTTTACATTTAATGTGATTCTGCAACAGTCTGATTTGAGACAATTCACCAACAACATATTATAATTCAAATATGTATACAAGTGGGTGGGGGTGTTAAAAAAGCCCTCTGAGTTAGTGAAAAATGCATGTAAAAATGAAAAACTTCCACACTAATACTTACACTAACTATCCACTGCTCTTCTCCTCTGGGCTGTGAAGTAAGGATGAGATTTTTTCCACCCATAAGAAAGTTACAAATTGGGAAGTCATATCAAAATCTCATGATTTACCAAAATTTTCTTACATATTTCTGGTGTCAATGGAGTTCTAAAGAATGTTAGATATATCAAGTTTCTTCTGGGAAAAAAGATTACACAATAAGCAGTGTTCCCTATTAGCTGTGCCTTTGTGTGACTACTCAGGAGACATTCAAATGCCACCCATCTGATTAGCAGAGTCCCCACATCTAGGTTTTATTTCTGTTGATGGTGTAGATTTACAAATGTCTCCATGCACATAAGTTTATTCTGTACATGGATAGAAAAGATTGACAGGAACACAGACAATAAGCAAAGTACCATTCTTCCAAGAAACTGGGTAAAACTCATTTCTTCAGTAGTTGACAAGTTACCCACAATTTCCACCATATTTTTCAAGGACTGAAATAGTAATTCTAGCAGGAACAGCAAATAAAAGCTTTAATCCTGAAAACAGTCATGCACATGATTCATTTTCTGTGCAAGTAAACCTACTAAACTGAAAGATTATTCATGTTTACAGGACTGGGGTCAAACTCATTTACATATAACGCTGTATTTTAAAGTATATGCGATTCAGAGAATACAAACCTGAACAGAAGCAATATGTGCCAAAAAAGAACAAAACAATCCACAGTTTAACTTAATGTTCATTAACATCTTCCTTTCAGGATCCAGAAGCACTAGCTCAATTAATGATATCCATGCCACTAACAAATGATGGAAAATTCAAATTATTGAATGACCAATCTGAAGAGGATGGAGCCATACCCGAAGAGCCAGGAGAGGAGTCAGAAGCATAAACTTTTAATTTTTCATATACTTGTTGGAAAGGGGGAAAGCAAGGAATCTTTTTTGCAAAGATCTTTGGTTTTCACCTGTTTGTGCATAGCCTGGGCCATATTCTCTTCTCTCTTACACTAACAAGAATAAGGAGTAATTGAGCGTGTAGTTTCTCTTGATTCATAAGAGTGAACAGAATTTTGCCTTCTAGGTTTGCTTGCTTGCTTGTTTAGAACAGCTGACAATCTTGTAGAATGTTTCAGTGTTAGTGCCTTGATGCTGACAGCTGAAAAATGCTGACTGTTCAGAGCAAAGGGTTAATGTCATTCTTCAAATTTATACACTTTTGGTTAGTTGGGAGGTGCTGATCAACCACCTCATTGACTTTCATTGGAGTTTTGACTGCTCAGCTGCTCTGAAAATCAAGCCACTATAGAACTTTTGTACAGATTGTACCTCCCTTAACCAGGACTCTCTGGTCTGGCAACATCTGTGGTCAGGTAGTACCACGTATGTTCCTGGACCACAGAGCCCAGGTATAGGGAGGTCGGGCCGTGGGGCAGGAGCAGCAAGGGGGCCAGGAGCCCCATGTTTGGAGGGGGGACTGGAGGAGCAGGCAGCACAGCACGGAGTTCTGGCCCCTGCGTCTGGGCAGGAGCAGGGGGCCAGCAGCCGTGGAGAGCCACAGCCAGGCAGGCAGCAGCGGGGCTGGGCTGGAGCCCTAGCCTGGGGCAGTAGGGGCTATGTTGGGAGGGACCTCCCCAGGTCTGGCAAATCTCCTCATTCAGGACTGGTCAGATCCTGAGGGGGCTGGATGAGGGAGGTCCAACTTATATCTGTAGTTATCAGTAATTTCCATAATTTGCATGATATAGTGTATGTATCTGAATGAAGGTTAAGCAAAAAGCACTATTTACTTTATTTTCAGATGAAGTTTTTTTAGTTTCTAGTGTACTTTAAGTATAACAAGAATTTATCTTGTGTTAGTCTATTTACAAAACAAATTTGATAAACACTAATTTTTCCTATTAATCTATTTTTGTATTGCACCTAGACTAAGCTTATAAAATAAATTTAAGTGCCTATTCATCTTCAATGGGACCACACAATTATGGAATGTATAAATACATAGCTGGGTATAAACACAGCTTCTGGATTTATTAAATTCCACTAAAATGCAAACAGAATTCAGAAGTAGTCAAGGAATTGGCATGTTATTTCTGTGTGGTTTTTATATGGTTAAGCTTCTTGAAAGTAGCAACCAGGGATGATGGTTGTAAGTCAGTATGTTTATAGAGTTAAGTATGGTTGTAAGGTTAACATTAATTTTATGGTGAAATATAAGGTCTGACAGTCTTCAATTAAAAACTCCACCAATAAAATACTAGATTATAAATCTATAGTGTGGTGACTGGTGTTTTCACATAACTTGCCTGAAATGAGGCACTTTGTGCAGTGGATACTGAATTTAACTTTTTTCCCCGTTTCATCTGCAGTGTTATCATATAGGACCTGTTTATGAAGGTCTGGCCATTTTGTGTTGCCCAGGCAAGAGGCAGTTGGTCTGTCAATCACAGGAACCCATTCTAAACCAGTCTGAATCACGAAAACCCATACAATACTGGGTCACACTATTCTCTATTTGTAGTTTCATTTTAAAAACTTAGCTGGAATAGCTGAATTCAATCAAATTCTTTTCAAGCACTTACCAAGAAACTAGCCTTTCTGATAATAAACTCTAGCACAGGACAAAGAGGATAGTCTTCCAAAAAAATTTTTTTGCAGATGCCCATTTTGCATGGAATCAGTAAGGCAGAGGGCCAGACTCATCAGATTTATCAATGAATGTTTGAATGAACACTATGCAAATTTATAATTAGAGCAAAATGTTACTTTTCCAACCCTGTGTGTATTGATTTACTCACTTTACTACTAAGACACAAACACTGTTTTGTAAGAACAGTTACACTGCTACCCACTTTTATTGATGAACTGAAACCTGCCTTTATTTCAGAAGACACCTGTTACTGAAGAAAAAAATCAGAATGATGTTCTCAAAATTACATTTATTAACTCTATGTACAAAGTGTACTCTACTCACAGAACCAAAAAGACTGAGGTAACAAAATACCCTTTTTGTATAATGAGTTAGATAACACATGTTACATTTGGTCCTTCATACCTGAGAAATTGAAAATGGTTATCATCAATGGATGTCAGGTGAAAAATTCAAATTTCCCTCTAACTTACAGAATGCAATAGGGTCTCAGGAAGCTGCACTTCAAGCCTACAGCTATACACTGGAAGTGTATTAGCAGCACTGTTGCTCACTGATGTGTAGACCAGGTCAGCAGTTAGTGGAGCCAACACTGTGGAATCAGCCTTCTAGTTTAGTCCTTGCATTCAGTAAGTTTCTGAACTCAGACTAGAGTACTTACTCAGACTCCTCCCCCAATAACACTGTTGTGCAGAAAGAACACTGGGAGGAGAAGGGGGCTAATAAGTCTGGGTTCTCATTGCTGCTTGACAGAAGAATAAATATGGCAGCAAGTCAGAAGAAAGGCAAGGGCTTTTACTACCACTTTTGCTTCCTGTGACACTCAGCCCAGCCCCAGGAATAAGTGAAAGATGCCAGCTACTGCTGCTTTCTACATCACCTGCCCTCCTCCTCTCCCATTCCTGAGTGAAAGAAAAAGGCAAGCTAGATAGCTGCTCTATCAGGCCTCAGCAAAATGAGACCATCCTTGTTCCCTCACTACATCTGGCTTTTTCAGAGTGAAGTAGGGGCAAAAGCAGCTTTTCTAAGAGCCTCCCTTCTCCAGACCAGAGCTTCACTCCCACAGTTGGACCCAAGCTGCAAGAGCACTGTAGTAGCACTGCATGCAGTTGTAATCCCCAGTGAAACGGAAGGGTGGATTGTGGAACTCTCTTCCCTGGCCCATGTAGAAGTGTGCCCCATCTTTCAGCTG
This sequence comes from Pelochelys cantorii, assembly GCA_032595735.1. NCBI lineage: Eukaryota > Metazoa > Chordata > Testudines > Trionychidae > Pelochelys > Pelochelys cantorii. The sequence continues at coordinate 249,777,326 of CM064326.1, read as the reverse complement.
GAAATAGAATGAATCCATACAAGGATTCCTCCCCATTAGTGAGATTTTACTGTATAGTGAGATGTTCTGAATACATTAACTACAATCCTATATTAGCAAGAAGACCTATATTATTGTACATATGTATATATTCACAAATACATTACATATCCACATACTCTACCTCTAAACAGGGTACTAAAAATAGTCTTGAGTCCTTTCTGCGGAATTTCAGTCTCTAGAATCTCAATACTCTGTTAGCACTGTACAGATCAGGAAGATACACTACCCAAGATTAACTGCAATATATTAAGAGTTAGTAATAGCATTCTTCCAAATTAAAGGTTAAAAGAGAAAAGTGCAGACTTTATTACAGCATAGGTAGTGCCATGAAGGGACATGTTTACAGAAGTGTGTCTACAGGAGAAGTGAGAAACTCTCTAGCCCAACATTCTTCACATCACAAATGAGACTACTGAAGATGGTTTGGAAAGGGAACATGTGGATATGCAATTACAGGAGCAGGCAAGTTAGCAGGAATTGCAGCACTGCTGAAAATGTTTGTTATTGGCCCAAAAGGGTCAAACTCGACACAAATAATTTAAAAAATTACAAATTAAGTATGAAAACCTCATCAAAAGAAAAAGCAGATCAATTAGAAATTAGGCTATGCAGCATTCTTTAGAGCCATCTCAGTAATGACAATAAATTGCAAATAAAGGATTTAACAAGAGTTCATGATGCTTTTGGTCACATTTTTAGCATTAGGAGGAAAAATTCCATGCAGTCTGGTCCCTTCAGTACTGTATCACCGAAACATTTGCCCTCAATTTCTACATGAATCAGGCACTGGGATTTGTGGGGGAGGGATAAAAGGTGCATTACACATTATATAAGTCATATATACATAATTAGTGACCAGCTTTGGAGTAATTTTGAAATATTTATAAAACAGTATCTTGCCCTATGATTAGGAGATAACGAGGCTGGCAAATGTGGTCCAATAAAATATACCAGATATGCCAAAAAACCCCCTCTGCAAGTCACAGTTAGTCTAATTGACATGTTATTTAGCTAGCAAGGCATTGTTTTATGTTCTGGGTGATTAAAACTTAACAGTATCTTTTCATGGTTACTGATAACTGGCACTTAATTTTAAGATAAGGTCTAGTCATTTGAGTCAGGAATCTGGATAACTACTGTAACTCTTGCACAATCTACACACCTGTAGTAAGCATATTTAAGTTATACAGAATTCTCACAGTGTACAGCAGCTTTTAGAGCTTGCAGTGCAATTATTGTTGATCCTATAGTACGTAAGACTGTGTGGACAACACAAAGGGTATATCAGACTTACAAAAGTAAGGAGATACAGACTTGAGGCTGAAACTTGTGCTTAGGTACTACAGAATTCATGAAATGTAAGATCACTTAATATTCACAGACAACCGTTCATACAGTGCCTGGTCATAAGAGGAAGCACTATCTCTAGTTTTCTCTTCTTAGAATTTCCTTACTTTTGTATATGAAAATCAGGCCTTCAATGTAAACCTAAAGGAGTTTCATTAGCTTAGTTTTCCTTTTTCCCCTTCTTTGGTATGAAAAAAGAAAAGGCAGGGAAAATGAGCTACTGAAGGGGCCCTAATGCCCTTAGGTGAGCTGATATGCCAATGGATCAATATCAGTGAAGAATAAAGGCTTTGTGTGATACTCTTAACATTAATAAGGGTTTCAGTACTTCATATACATTCACAAGGTACGCTGAGCATTATTACAATGTAGCCTGTGGCTATGGCATTAGTTGCCACGTATGCTCTAGATATGATGCATTCCTAGCACCCAAATTATTTTTTGGACAATAGATCTGGAAATGCAAACTCTGTGTCTTGAACCATTTTCTCCTTGTTGAAGAGTTCAAAATGCCTAGTGCAAACCATGGAACGAAGATCTGGAAGGTTTTTTGAAAGTGATATTTTAAAGTTAGGGATGCAAGAAAACATCTGAAATTAACAAACTACTAATTTTGATCTGCACTTCTGTAACTTCAGATAACAGTTGTTCCTAAACTCAAAGGTTTTACATTCTAAGTTTCAGATAAGAGCTAAATTTTGTAAATAATGTAAAACTCCTGAAAAAATAGGTCTTTCCAAAGGAAATACGGACACAAACTAAGCTATAGTAGCCCACTAGGTACTGTTACAATATTGTACCATTTTCTATAGATTTTAACATAGCAGGTAAATCAAATCTAGAGATTTTATCCCTATAGTAATTGGCAAGAACAGAATAATGAATAATTCTGATAGGTCATACAAATAATGCATACCAGCAATACTATTTCACAACAGGATCTGCAGGTGCAGTACTAGAGAAGTCTCCATTGCTAGTTTTAATAGATTCATCTACAAAAGAAAAAAAAGAATTAAAAACAGAATTTGAAACTAACAAATATTACATTTTCAAACATAATTTCTTTTTCCCAGACATGGTTAAAAATAAGCCTGCCATGTATCATGAACATTCAAGTTCTACTCTCTTGGCTGAGATATCCAAAATGTCAGTGCAGCAATAAGGCCCTGACCCTAAAAGCACTCACATACACACATTTGTTGATGTGGTTAGTCCCAATCAGTGGTACTACTCACATGAGGAAAGTTACACGTGCTTGAAAGTGTTGCAAAATTAAGATCTCAATGCAGAAGGGAAAGCCTATGATATTACCGAACTCACAGCATTTCATACTTTGCACGTGACTGACAAGTTTACCTGGACTATGAAAACTTATCTTGAAGTGTCTTTCAGAGGAATACCTTATATAACTGTGGCTAGTTAACTCAAGTTACCACATTATTTGTCCCTATTAACTTTTTTTTTTTTTTTTTTTGTAAAGTCTGAATAGCAACAGTGGCTGTGAGCAGGGCTGCCTGAGCAGCTAGCTGCAGAGCTGCTCCAGCAGCAGCCAGAGTGGCTGTCCTTGGGGCCAACTGCATGGGTGGCTCTGGGGTCAGCTACATTGGCTACTGCAGAAGTCATAGAGGTTGCAGAAAGTTCTGCAATGTCCATGATAGATACAGAGCCCTAATCACAGCCACTGAACTATAGCTAATAGCAATGAGGAATAATTCAAATGAAATTCCTTCAAAGACTTAATGATAAAGATGGTGGAGGGGAGCAGTTTACCAAACTGGTAATGGTGAGAATGATGGTGCATTTAAGCCCATAAAGTGAAATTACTATTTATCTGCCTTCTACCCACCTATACTGACTTTTAGGCTCAATAATCCATCTTAAAATACACTCCACTCCAGATATAATCCCCATCAGCTCTCTTTCAGTCCTGAATTACCATTACAGTCTGACAACATTGTCTGGGGTGTGCAGTTCTGCAACATCAGCTGACAGTAATGTAGTTATTCAGCACCAGGAGAGCATGCTCCATGTTGAAGTCTTTGAGCAATACTGCACAGGAAACCACAAAATCCTTATCAGGGTATCTTTGAAGACACAAGACTTTCAAGATCTCAAAAAATCCTACAACATTCACTAACCTTCTTTCTCTTTCTTTTCCTGGTTTTCTTCTGCTGCAGTTTTGTCTGCTCTAAAAAATATTCTTGCACTGCTTAGCGAGAAATAAAGCAGTTCAAACTCCTAATGAAAAATATTTAGACAAGCAACTATCAGTAAGCTGTAGTATATCGCTGATTTATTATCTGCAGCAATGGTTCTCAAACTGTGGGTCAGGACTGCAAAGAGAGTTGCAAACCCATTTTAATGGGGTCACCAGAGCTGGCTAAAACTTGCCTTGAAGCTACTATGTTTCAAAAGGTATGCAATAAGGCTTGCCTTTCTCTTCTGTTTGATAGCTGAGACATTATACATCTTCACAATTCACAGAAATAACATCCAGTGCCATGAACCACACTCCTTTGATTCTCTACGTACAGATATAGACATCATTGTATTGTTTATTGCTACCTAGTTCCTAATTTCATGGTCAGTCATTCTCTCTCATGTTAGACATCTGTTACAGTTTTCAAGCTCTCAGGGGCAAGGTATTTCTCTTTTAACATATCTTAAAGCACTATGCACACTCACAGCATTATATATAAAATTAATACCACCAACCTCATCCTTCTATTGAGAGGGTCATTTTTGTGCTAGGCAGCATTAAATAGTCAAATGATCTCTACAAATTCTTGATGGTGCTTTCTATAGCACTAATAAATAACTTGAACCAAGACAAGCAAATGTGGAGTTCTACACAAGTTGTATAACTGGAACCATAATGTACCTGTAAACAAACTTCCAGTCGTTTGTGGGTAAGGTTCATAGTTTGTAGTAGCTTTTCATCTTGAGTAGTGGATTGCACATTCTGTTGCTTAGCTACTGCTCTTATCTCCTTAACATACTTCTCCCTGACTGACTGGAACCAGTGAAGTGAGTCAAACTCCTGATACTGATCCAAAAGCTTTAGAATGTAAGCCACACCTGCAGTCATTAACAAACCACGTACCAAAATCAAAAGGCAAATTGGGCAAATGCAGGCACATATTCCATATATACACTTTAACATAAATACTGGGACTTCACTTTACAGCAGCTATCTTACAATTAAGTCTTAACTGTGAAGCTGTAATAAAGAACAAGTTTACTTTATTAAAATATCACAACGAAAAGTGCTTGTATACATGCTCCCCTGAAAGTAAAAATGTTGAAATAAACACAATCACTAAAACAACAAACAAGTGGTGAATGAAACTTGTGTAAAATTCCATTTCCCTATGGTGAAGTGTTATCTGTTCTAGCAGTATGCATAGAGAGAAAGAACTAAATAAATAAAATTGAAACTGGAAAGCAATAACCGACACAAGTCATGCTGAAGTAAGGACAACTCATATTTTAAAATCACGAGTAATGGACAATGTTAAACATAAATTGTGGCAAATTATTATTTTGAAAAGTCTTGATTTTGCCAAACTGACTGGAAGACTGGAAAACTAGACAGTATGCTGCGACTTACCCATGGCAAAACCATCATCAGTGAAAGCTGCTCCACATTTATTCTTTTTATTCAGTTTCTCTTTACAGCTAATTGAATGTTCTACAAAGTTGAGAGTCTGAAATGAAGGAAAGGCAGTTGTTTCAAAGAATGACATCTAGACTATGTCTATATTAGCATACCATTACCACCATAAGTTTTGCTGACAAAAGCTCTGATGTGGACTCTAAGTTGGTGGGAGAGCCATCTCCTGTCAGCATAGAGTGGCTAAATGGCAAACCTTACAGCAGTGCAGTTGCAGTGATACAACTGTGTCTCTAAGGTCTGTCACATAGACATAGTCTAAGAGTAAGATTTGGAAAAATAAAAGCTGATTATTTGCATTTTTGTCAATTACATCTAAAACCCGAAACTGGATTCTGAGTCCCTGGCTTATAAGGATTTTGGATGAACAGCCCATCTCTTTTCTAGGCTTTGGGGAGGCAGCTGAGAAATGGAGGGGTCTGAGTGTGTACAGTACAGTAATTACTCATTTAACATGTGCCTGCTTAACATGTTTTCGCAATAGCACGATTTTTTTGGGGAATGTTTTTCGAATAACGTGACCGTCCCTGAAATAATGTGAAAATAATCAAGTGGCAGACTACTTTGCACGGCAGTATAAGTTGGTGAAAACAGTGGTAATACGCATAAGCGGATGAATACACATGGTCACAGCGCTCCTCCGCTCACCCATGTATTTACCTTTGTGTTTTAACAAACCACAGCAACTCATGTTACTAGTTATCTTGCGTTGCTAGATATCTAATGTGACGTTGACCCAGCACCAACAAAAAATTGACTTTGCCACCACCACCTGAAACGCAACCCCCACCTTTTCCATTATTTTTAATGGGAAAATTGACCCCACATAGCACATTTTTGCTTAGCACAAACATTTTCAGAAATGCATCTACAGTGTTAAATGAGGAATTACTGCACAATTAATAATGTAAAGTATAATTTCAATTAGATTTGCTGGTGTGCTGGAAGCTTTATATTATATCATTATTTAAATAGTGTTTCATGTAAGGGACATAAAACAGGAGCACAGAGCAGGCTTCAAATGGAAGTTTTAATAAAGCTAAATATAAACAAAATAAATGACTTTTCTTAAAACCAACCCAAAGATTTAAGGTGTTTTCTGAAATCTCACTAAAGACAGTATTTTAAATTTGTATTGAATTACTCAATTTTGTTTAGAGTTACATAGGAGAGTCTCATGAAGTTTTATTGCTCTGATTAGATGGAGCTAGTCTTTAATATATAATTGTAGCACTACTACACAATGGATGGGTTTTAGGTGAAAGGCCAATTCTCTTCAACTACCCAGCGAGCAAACCAATAGTTTATTAATACACATACCAGAGAGATGCATTCATTAGTGTGTAGTAGTTCAATATAGTTAAAAGTTCAAAAAGGTATTTAATAAAGCTTTTTGAAATGCACCCATTTTTGAAACACAACTGAAAGATGTCGGGAGAAGGAGAAAAACTTTCCCCCTGGTTATCTGAACATATTCATCCATTATTTTTCTAGCTTTCCTTGGATTATGTGATTCCCTTTCCTCAGTTATATCATCCATGATGGCTTTTCATTTTTCACAATCACAGCTGGAGGTTCAGCCACCTTCAGCTACTTTTCTATTACAAAAGCTAGTTTTAGAATAGCGAAGAGTTCCCAATTTAGGCCTCAATTCTGCAATCGGATTCAAGTATTCAGAACTCTGCTAAAAAGTCACTGGGGCTCTGCATGGAGGCAAGGATCTTCCTGACCAGATCCAACTGCAGGATGAGGGCCTTACAGTTGATACTCTAGAACAGGGGTTCCCAAACTTTTTGACACAGGGGCCAGTAAATCCATTCATGAGCTTTTGGAGGACCGGTAACATTCATTTGCATATTCATTAAGCAAATGATGAATATTCAAATAAGTTGTCTCTGGTCCTCCCAAAACCCCCAGTGCCAGCGTTAGCAAAGCTTTTGATACAATCACCCACAATATTCTTGCCAACAAGTTAAGGGAATATGGATTGGATAAATGGACTGTAAGATGGATAGAAAGCTGGCTAGATCAGGGTTTCCCAAACTTTTTACTTTAGTTGGAACCTGGGTTTTTTTTTTTCAGTACTGTTTTTTGCAGCCCAAAAATATAAACGCATATAAAAAAAAGAATGAAAAATGAATAAATTTTCAGTGTTTCACCAAGCTGCATCCTCCACCCAGCCTGGGCCAGGGCTTGAGGGACCTGAAGCCGCATGAGCACTCCAGGAGGCAGGAGCAGGAGCAGATCGGGGGTAGGGTATCTGGCTAGGAGGGAGGGTGCAAGGAAAGGTAGGGTTGCCAGGTGTCCGGTTTTGTACCGGACAGTCCGGTATTTGAAGGTTTTGTCCGGGAAAGAAATTGAGAATTTACCAGACATATAAAATGCCTGGTATTTTCTAATTAGGTAAGTTTTATTTTAATTAGGTGTATCAGTCCTTAGCTGCAAACTGCCTGGCTGGTCGATGTTCTCACGCTGCCTGAATGTGTCTACCTGCCAGGCAGTTTGCAACTACTTGAGGGAGGGTATGTGGGGGGAAGGGGACAAAATGGAATCCCCGGGCCAGACTCACTCATGTGCCCGGGTCTGCATGTGCCCAGGTCAGTCCCGCCCCTGCCCCCGCCCCCCACTTCTCCTCTCGATCTCCCCAGTCCAGGCCTGCTGCCCCCGTCCAGCCCTGCTTCTGGTGGCTGGTTCCCCCGCCCCCCACCAATCTCCCCCGGTCAGCCCCGCTCCCCCGACAACCCCCCCAACCAGCCCCGCTGCACCCGTCCAGCCCTGCTTCTGGTGGCCAGTCCCCCCCACCCCCGACCAATCTCCCCCGGTCAGCCCCACTCCCCCAACGACCCCCCCCCCACCAGCTCTGCTTCCGGTGCCCGGTTCCCCCCACCCCCCACCAATCTCCCCCGCTCCCCCGACGACCCCCCCGACCAGCCCTGCTGCCCCGGTCCAGCCCTGCTTCCGGCAGCTGATTCTCCTGTCCTCCTCCCCTGATCTCCCCCAGCCAGCCCCCCCCGGCTCCTGTCCAGCCCTGGTTCCACTGCCTGCCCTCCCTGATCTCCGCGGGACAGCCCCGCTGCCCCCAACCCTGCTTTTGCTGCCCGCCCGCCCGGATCTCCGCGGGACAACCCCGCTGCCCCTAGTCCTGCTTTCGCCGCCTGCCTACCCGGATCTCCGCGGGACAGCCCCACTGCCCCCAGCCCTGCTTTCGCTAGCTGCCTGCCCGCCTGCCCGGATCTCTGCGGGACAGCCCTGCTGCCCCCAACCCCGTTTTCGCCGCCCGCCCGGATCTCCGCGTGACAGCCCCGCTGCCCCCAACCCTGCTTCCTGGCAGCGGCGGGTCCCCCCCCGACCACCTCCTCCCAGCCCGCCCCGCTCTGCTCCCCTCCTGACAGCCACGCAGAGGCCCGGTACTTCTTTTCCCGCAGCCCGGTACCAGGCCACAGCCCATAGTTTGGGAAACGCTGCTCTAGAACCTGAAGTTAAAAATGGTTGGAGGTCCCCAAGCTAATGCTGAAAGGGCACTTGTGGGGAACAAGCATTTTAATATCATTTTCTTTTTCTCCTTTCATTTCTGACTTTCTTCATCACATGCTATCCCAGATGTCAAGTACTTTATATTATATCATTGGGACACTGGAGTTTCTGCCACTGACTTCATTTACAATGGATGAAGAGATTATTTTTTTAAGTTACTTTTTCAGTCAAGAGATCCCATCTGTGCTCTGTGGGGAGTCAATGCTTAATTTGACTTGAATAGCCTACTACCCCTGTACTTATGAGGCATAACATTAACTAACAAATCTCATCTAATAAATAAAAAATTCACATCAATATAGTGGTAAAAATACTAACCAGTGGAGGAACAATAATGTAAAAGTTGCGCAAATGCATGTTCTTTGGACTGCGGAATTCAGGAGCAAACACGTCAACAAGCATTTTGAAGTACTCTGTCCCTTCTGCAGAATTACGTGTGAGATCAGTGAGGACACAATCCAATTGCCTGCAGAGAATGAGAACATTTCTTACCTGATCATTTTCTGTTGCATAGCTCTTCTCCTTATTCATCAATAATATTTAGTACCCCACTTATGGGATTTGGACCCAGTCCAATGTTTGTTGCTAGAGGCTCCAGCAGTAAACCCAATCTTTCAGTCCAAACCACCAGACACAAACTTGCAACTGATTATTAGTATTAAAACAACTGGGTATAATGTATTTAACAACATAAAACAATTGTGTCTAAATCTCCCTTTAGAGAAAAATTCCATATTGCATTGTGGTAATTTATCAGATTGTCAGGGAGGCTGAATGAGGAGAGAAACTGCTAACAGAAACAAAATTATTAGATAAATTTCTCATTCTGTTACACAACTTCTCTCCTAATTCATCACTAATGGGAAGTAGCCAGCAGTGAATATTAGAAGGGAGGGATAGAATACACACTATTATTATTATTACCACATTAGAATAAAAGGCAGAAAGGGAAAGGTTTCTGCCCATATAAGGCAAGAAATTAGGTAGAACCAGCCCAGAAGCACTCACCTACCAAACTACTGCCTCTGAAAATGAATGAAAACTTACTTTGCAACTCTTCAGATGTGGCTGATACACATTTTCCCCAAAGCTCCTAGAGACTTCTGTGAATAGTTTCCCAGATTCCTAGCATACCAGCTGTTTCAAGATTTTAACATCTTGCCTACAGCAACTTTCAGGCCATAGAGTCTTGGCATTTTAGATATAGTGAGCTGGATACACAACTGGATATACAGTTGGCTTTTGTACCCCATGTGCTTGAGATATATCTTTACAGTTCTAGGAATGCCCATGTATTTCACAAACTCCCAAAGAGATCAACAAATCGTCTGGTAGAACTTTATAGACTAACAAAACACGTAGATGGTATCATGAGCTTTTGTGGGCATAGCCCACTTCTTCAGATGACCAGAGTTTTGAGTTTAGAATGTGCAGACCCAAAATGAATAGGGAAAAAGGGGAGGGGGGGGGGAGAAGGGGAAAGGAAAAAAGGAGCAGAGGGAAATATCAAAGGGAAAAACAAGTAGGCAGAGCTGGTAGTCTATAAGCACCTAAAGATTGGATAGTTAAAAGCAGCAGACAAGGATCATAGGATAGCAATTAGATAGGAAGGGTACTAACGCAAGAATCTACACAGACAAACAGTGAACAGAGGTCTCAAACTCAGTTTACTTTAGGGCCTATGCCAGACCTCAAATCCTTCTAGTGAGCAAGCAGGCACCCCTCCGGCAGGGCTTGGTGGGGGGGGAGGGAGAGGCATAGAGCTCCATGCATATCCCCCACATGCATCTCCTGGTCCTGCTTGCTGGTCCACATGCACCTCCCGCCCCACCTACTGCACCTGGATCATTTAAAACCCACCGCCACCCCAGCAGTGCAGCAGGGCCAGAATGGCTTCTAACTGTTGGCAGCATCATGGCACTAGCATGTCCCTGTGTGCCAAGCCATCCTCTTTATGAGGGTGGGGAACTGATTTATGAATTTTAATCTCCTGGGTTAGCAATACAATATATGCAAGTTGATAATGTCTCCCTCTGTGTCCAGGTGCCCAGAGACCAGGAACCTACAAAAGACATGAAACGATGATTCCTCACCCTGACACCCACATGACCTGTGCTGGGATGGCCCTCCTTACAGCTAATATCCGCACTCTCACACTGTGATCCCACCTGCCTCGTCTTGCTAACGTCCACACACTCTCACTGGGATCTCAGACATACTGTAGGGTGGGAGAGAGGTGGTGAGCCTGACAGAGAACACTGAAAGTCGTCATTAAGGAGAAGAGCACCAGCAAACACTCCTTTAAGGCAACAAGGTGGTGAAGTCAAAGGAGAGGTGATTTGACCCCAGATTTTCCCCCCACTTGCTCATTAGAGATGGTGCTAGCTTTTAGTTTGTGGGATCCCAAAACCCCAGGGTTAGCTAGAACTACCCCTAAGTATCAGGAGAATCCCCAACAAAGGGGAGTGGGGTGTGGGAAACCCAACTTCCTCCCCCAGAGAACAGACAGAGAGGAAGCAGCTCAGGGCAGCTGCAGCTCCTGTCTGCAGGGCGCCCAAGCTCCCCATGGACAGAGGCTGCTCTGCAGCTGCCTTCCCTGCCCCCAGCCCCCGTGCTGTTACCTCTGATAGAGACAGTAAGTGGGGGTGGGGGAGAGGCAGGTAGCTCTGTGGAGCTGATGCTGCCTCCCCCCACTCCTCACTGCCTCTGTAGGAGGCAGCAAGGAGGTGGGGAGGGCAGGTGGGTCCTTGGAGCCAGCACATGCAGAGAGCCATCTTAAAAGCTGACTCCTTGCACCTATCAGCTCCCACCTGCCCCTGTCCCCCACCCTTCACGCTGCTGTCACTCTATCAGAGGCAGCAGCGATAGTGGTGGGGGGAGGAAGATCCGGTGCTCATGGGGAGCCAGCTTAAAACCCAGCTCCCCACGGGCACCAGCTCTCACCTTCCCCCTTGCTGCTTCTGATACAGAGGCAGCAAGGTGGGGAAAATGCAAATAGTCAACAGGATTAACTGATAAGCCTAGGCTTATCGGTTAATTGTGTAGTCATCTACACGATGACATCCCTAATGGCAACATGGTAAAACTTTCCTCAACCGCCTCAATACGCTCCTCTGTTTAACTCAGAATAGGCACCTAGATGAAATGAAAAATAAATCTAGTATTTATTTGCTCATGGCAGAAATGGTAAAGAAAGCTCATGTTTTGTTAACTGGATCTACAGCCAGCTAATAGATGAAGATTAATATCCATAGACTTAGAACAAGAAGGGGCTCATTTTAGCAGCAGGTAAAGCGTATGAGCTATAAAGCAGCAAGTTTGCTTGTTCCCCATCCATAGCCCCAAAAATGGCAGTTTAAGATTTATTTTTCAGATAGGCTGTGAATGGTGACTATCAAAAAGTTTTGCCAATTGAGATATTCCCTGCACCCCATTGCTGGTCTCACACTAAACAAGTAAAGAAAACAACAGAAATCTAAGCTTGAATCACTTAATACACACATCAGTGTTCAGAACACATTTTAGCAAGTGTGGTTTAGATAGGCCACCGCTGGCTACTGTTATTCTTTATATAAAAGAGAATGCTTTTGACAAGAGCTCAATACAGTTGAAAACAATAGACTTCTGCTACACATTTTACCAATGTGTTCCAAATGGAAAGTGCTCATTTTCCTCCGTTCCTTCCACTACATAAGCCAAGGTAGCCCTGTGGTGATTTCCCAGAGTCCTCAATCATATCTGAACAGGACTTGGAATAGGATTAGTAAAGCAGATTTGTTTTTAAAGTTTCTCAGTAAACAGAAAGTAGATTTCTAAAACTTAAAGACATTTTCAGACTAAAGAACTTCCCTCACCAAATGAGAATTTTAATGAGCAGCTGATTTCCAAATGGATCCGACTGGTACAAATGTCATTTTCTGTCTAGAATCTTTAAAGCAATAGTTTCTATTGTTTCAGATTAAACAAAAACATCTACATTTCATTTCATCTTTTGTAAAGCACTTGAATTTTTTGAATAAGAAAGGTGCCAAACACAAGTTTCTTTTTAAACTAAGACCTTGCCTTCCCACATCTCAAAACACAAACTAGGGTTACCTTGCAGCTTTTTGCGTTTCTTCCGAGAGTCCTTCTTCTTTCACTAGTTCTTCAAAATTAACAATATCTTCAAGGTCAGGAACAAACCTACACAATTACTGTATGTTAAATCTATATTCAACTGAGCTTTACTCACTTATGCATTAATTAAGTTAAATTATAAATAAATTTCACAATATCCTTGCTTTCAAGGCTCTGGCACACCTCTGCTTTCATCTTCCATCTCTCTCTCACCCAAGATCTGTTAATTCCACATCCAGACATGTTCCCCTTCTGCCTTTCTTCCACAAAAGTTTTTGTAATCTCCCTCATGCTGCCCTGTTATCCTGCAGTGTGCTCCCCTACTGCATGTGCCACATAGGCTCCCACTCCTCCAGAAACCGTCTTTCAATCATGACCATACTTCCACACAATCCAAATAAAATCACAGCTATCGAACAAAAGGAAACATGATGATCATATTGAGAAAACAGCCAGCCTCGTAACACTGAGCATAAAACACCCATTCCTGTCACCTTATGCAATCTCTGTTCGTGCTATATATCAGTGGTTCCCAACCTTTTTGATACCCGAGACCAGCAAACCCATCCACAAACTTCTGGCAGACTGGCATCACTTTATTTGCATATTTATTATGCAAATGATGAATATGCAAATAAAATGTTACTGGTCTGCCAAAACTCTAGCCTCCAGAGCCCCTAGTGCCAGCCCTAACCCTTAGAGCCCCCACCCCTCCATTACCCCCCAGTGCTAAACAGACCCGAGTCCCCTGTACCTAACCCTCCCAGTGCCAGCCCCCCACCTCTTAGAGCCCTCCCATTACCAGACCTCCCAGTACCAGCCTCCTGTTTCCAGAGCCTCCCCAGTGCCAACCCCAATATTAGCCCTGTCCCCAGAGGCACACAGTGCCAGCCTGTTTCCCATAGCCTCCCCCCACTACTGTTGGGAGAGGCGTGTCCTGCCCCACCTCTCAGCCTCTTCTGTGGCTGGGAGGAGACCCCACCCCTGCCCGGCACTGGTTGGCTGAGAGGTGGGGCAGGACATGCCTCTCCCAACAGCTGCGAGAATGGTGTACCCAGCCCTGGTCCCCAGAGCCACCATGGCCTGGCAGTGGGCCAAAGCCCAGCAGTTGGGAACCACTGCTATACACCATACGGTATAACACCTAGCTTGTAAACTTTCAAGACACAAACTGTGTCTTGTTCTCTGTAAAATACTATGTACACCATAGCACTTTAAATAATGATAAATAACCATCTTGGCCTTTAAGAGCTCACCTATATAATGTACTATGGTATACAAAAGGTTATGATTTTTGTAGTTTAAGAACTCCAGTTTGTCAATTTTGCAACATAAGGGATTCTGAACTAGTTTTGAGGACAAGGGATACAATTCCTTTGTATCTTTATACATGGGATCAGTTTATACATGGGATGAGACACTTTTCAAAACTCAATCATTACCTAAATGGAGAGGAATAGCTTAACTGTGTTTGTAAACTCTTCAGGACAGGGAAAATGTCTTTACTCATTTCCTTGGAATGCACAACATTCTTACGGAGGCTCAAAAATATTCAATACACAGGACTCAGAGCTAACCTTACTATATGTTTTAGAAATGTGTGTCTGTCCGTCCGTCCGTCCGTCTGTCCATCCATCTGAGAGTCCCTTTGTTCAAGAACTCCTCCTAACCAATAAGAGCTAGGACCATCAAATATGCAGCTTCCTCTTATCATAACTTAAAGCAAGGTCAGGGTTTGATTGTGCCAAGACAATGGGAAGTGCCTGGAATGTGACTGTTTCTCATAAAATGGAAAGGGAGGAGTCTGGTAGGAGGGAGTTATAGCCAAATAACCACAGGGGGCAACAAGGGGCCAGAGATGGGGACTGGGACTGCTATAACCCTGTTGGACAAGCAGGAGGCAGAGGTGGAAAAAGGGACAGTTATCTACTATATTTCAGAGAATTTGTCTGTCTGTGTGCACGTGTCTCTGTCCCCCAGCCAGGGAACATGCACCCTTCCCCCCGGCTGTGCCCCCTACAGCTGCAGCAGCCATGGATAGGAATGTCTCATCTGGCCCCAAGCTGCTGAAGTGAGAGAGAGCTGGGGTTGTCTTTTCTCCCCAGGGCAACCTGCATATTGAACCCTTCATCCCCAGCCCCACCCCAGAACAATGATTTAAATGAAGAAAAACAAAAAAACTTATTTAAGGACCCAAGCAACTCCAGGTAAATCCTCTAGTTATAAAATAAGTTAGCTCCCTTCTCTGGGTTTGCCTCGCAAGTCCTATGGGGTGTCTCTTGCTGGTTTAGGCAGCAAATGTCTCATTTGTACAGTGCCTAGAATATATTTTAAATGCACAATTCTTTAAAGTTCTGAGCTCCTTAGTTCCCATATACATGCACAGGACACAATGGTACAGTGAAACCTTTGTTATCCGGCACTCTGTTAACCAGAAAACTTTATTAACCAGCATTGCCCCCAGCCACAATACTGTCACATTTTCAGGCGCACGGGCCTGGCTAGGTTTACCATGACTGGCTTAACAATTTTTTATTTAAGAAGTACTAATCATCTTTAACTCAAAATAGAAATGTGAGATCAACTGCCTCACACTACAAAACTAACAATATTAAAAACTTGAGTTTTACCATTATTGTCCCTAGGTTTTTCCTAGGTTGATGGGACCCTCAGATAACCGGAATTTTTAGATAACCAGAACACCCTGATCTCCAAGCGTGCCGGATAACATGGTTTTACTGTACTTAGTTCTTTGCAAGTTCAGTGCTAAATAATGTACTAGCTGGTCTTTTGTTCTTCATTGTAGGACCTCTCTCCTTAAGAAGGTCAATATAAAAATACAGAGTATTTTAAGATACAACGATATCCCGGAAAGTGCCATACTTATCATAATACTCTTCACACTTCTGAGTCAAATGATGCATATATGAAAAAACAGACTTTCCTAAGGGAATATCAGTATGAATTGGTAGCACAGGGATATAAAAATACTTGGAGCAGCATGAAATACACTCATGTAGGTACCTAATTGCACTACTACAGCAGTGAAGTCCACCAGATCTTATCATTCGCACATAGCCCATTGCATTGCCTTTAAAAAGAGAAAAACAGGATAATTCCTAAAGTTAGACAGTTACATGCTTCAAAATCCCTATTAACTCTGAAATTCTGATGCCCTAGGGTAGCCAGAATGGTTTTTAAAACAGAAATATTCTGAAGTTAATTTCATAGAGGAAAAAATGCAAATGTTTTTAGGTTTAATGGCACAAAGTCCAACATGAAGAACAAAACATGAGCCATGACTAGCTTCATCTAAGTAGATTATGCACACTAAGGTCCAAATCCTGCAATAGGATACAATTGGTAGGAAGTGTTGGTAACATCAGACTCTAGAAGCCTATATTCCATTGGGACATCAGGGTGTTGAAAGTATTACTAACTAATAAATCAAATTTAGCTATTATAATCTATGCATACCTTTGTATTTGATTCAAAATGCCTTTTGAAACTGAGTTTAAGAGTATGGTACTTCTCATTTAGTGGAAAAGAAAATAAACGTGGATGAATAGTGATTGAACCCAAAGCAAATAAAAAACATCCATATAAAGCTCTAGGTAAAACTAATTAAAACATTCAAGACCTATTTTTGTTAATTAAGTAAAACTCCAATTACTTTAATGGAAGTGCACTTGCTTATATTAGGCTTGAATTTAAGGCTCAGTCTGAAAATATAGGTAAAATAAGCAGTGTAGTTCATAGGATCATGAAGATATCTGCCATTAAAATGTTTGTACCAAATTTTTATATAAAAAGATGCATACCTATCTGACTTATGAGCTGCCTGAATTGGTCAAGGTAACTTTGTCCATCAGGTGTTATTCCAAGCTTTCTGATGCCTCGGTTGAACTTCTCCGCTCTCTCAAATGGATACTAGAGAAACAATTTTTGCACAGTTAATAAAAATATTGATCTTTGAAAAATTTACTTGACCTTATATGTGAACACCATTTTACCTTCCACACCCCCTCTCCCCCACAGACACCTCCTTTTATCTTTTAAAGTATAATTCTGTCTATGCATAATAGTTTGTGAAAGCATCATTGACTAGGTCAGGTATGCAAATTGCAAAGATGAGCAGATCTGTTACTGCTATATAAACAAGAAAGCACTCTTCTTATACAGGCTGAAACTCCCTAAACTGGGACTCTGGTCCAAACATCCATAGTCCAGCAGAGATGTTGCAGAACTAGAGAGTCCTGGTGAGGGGCAGCAGTAGGGAGCCCTACGGGGCTGGGAGGACATCAGACTGCCCACAGCAAACTGCTGGAGGGGCTGCCCAGTGCAGAGTAGCAGGACTGGGAGACCTGGCATTTGGCTGCCCACTGGGGCTGGGAGCTCCAGTGCACAGCTGCAGGCAGCCCAGTGGAGCCAGGAGCTCTGGAACATGGCTGCAGTGGTCAGGGGGAGCCCAGAGCCCCAGCGAGCAGCTGCCCAGGGGGCGGAGGGGGGGAGAATCCTGGCACGCAGCTACCCAAGGGAGCCGAGAGCCGTGGTGTGTGGCAGCCTAGGGGGGTTGACAGGGCAGCGGAGCCTGTAACAGGTGGGGAGCCAGCCGGTAGGCCAGCGGGCCAGGCTAGAGCTGGGGGGGCCGGTAGCAGGGGAACCAGAAATGACCTCCTCTGGTCTCCGGGAAAATCCTCCATTCAGGACCAGTCAGGTCCTGAGGGTGCCGGACCAGGGAGGTCCAACTTGTACAAGCAAATTTCCAATGTAGAAGTTTCCAGTAAATCTTTATTCCAAACAGTAAGCCCCAATTTGTGTAATGGTAGAAGATAAGAATTAGATACAAGACCTTGAGGGACAGGGATAGCTACTGTGCATATATACCAAGTTGCTGCATTAATCTCACCAGCAGCTTCTATTATAAAATAGGATCATTTATTATAACTTTAGTAAACTTAATTTGGACTGTAGGTTTAAGACAACACTAAACTATATCCACAACAAGCATCATTATCAGGTTAACAAGCCAATAAATTTACCTGACTCCACAATACCAATGAGTTGCATGTTGTGTCTGCTGAGTACCGTTTAGTGTTCAGAAAGCAACTCGAATCACATAAGGCAGAAACAATGCTGCCAGACAACTCGCCAACACCAGATTCTACAGGCTTCTTTCGTCTGATCCCACTAAAGAATATCAAGAGAAACTACACCATCTGCTCATGAAACTCCCTGCTACAACTCAGGACCAAATCTGTACAACCCCCCCTCCCCCCCCCCCCCCAAAAATCCCTGACCAGGAGTTTTCTATCTGCTACCCAAGATCCACAAACCTAGAAATCCCGGATGTCCCATCATCTCAGGCATTCGCACACTTACAGCAGGATTATCCGGTTATGTTGACTCTCCTCAGACCCTATGCTACTAGCATTCCTAGCTACCTTCGAGACACCACTGACTTCCCGAGGAAGCTACAGAACATTAGTAATCTTCCTGAAAACAACATCCCGGCCACCATGGATGTAGAAACTCTTTACACCAACATACCACACTGTGACAGGCCGCCAGCGGCCCGCACGCCGAATGGCCAGAGCCGCAGGGAGGCGAGCGGGGCCGCGGGCAGAACCTCTGCCCCGCACAGTGGGACCGTGGGAGAAGGGTGGCGGGGCTGGAACCTGCCGCCGCGCCTGCGCCCGCAGGACGCTACCAGCCCCTCCCTTGGGGAGGCTCAGGGAGCGGCCATGGCAGAGAATGGCAGCCGGGAAGCGGCAGGGGAAGCCGACCCGTCCCCGGAAGGGGAGGGCCTCGGGACCACGTCTGGCCCAGCGGGCCATTTAAAAAGGGCTTGCCGGCAGAGAGGCCGGGGGCAGCCTCCTCTCGGGGAGAGAGAGGCGAACCCGGGTCCAGGACGGACCGGGTGCACAGCTGAGACCGGGAGGCGGCCCGTCCCCGTCCCAGGGGATCTCGGGACGGCCCCCGCAGATGGCAGTCGGCCCGCTCCGGGTCAGAGGATGACCAGGACAGTCCCCTCCCCCACGGAGAGAGCGACTTGGCCGGGACCAGACCTGCCGGGGCAGACAGACCTGCGGGACGTTGGCAGGACAACCCCGAACCCGGGCCCCAGAATCCCGGTAGGTCTTGGTGCGCGACGGGGGTACTCGAGGGACCAGGGGAAGGGAGGAAGCAGCCCAGGGCGGGAGCCTTCTAGTGCCCGTGGGCAGGCATGTTAAAGGAGGAAGCCACCCCCGTCTGCCGTGCAGGGGCGATAGCAAGCCCTTGCACTTAGGGCCCTGGGCTGGGACCCGGTGAGAGGGAGGGACTGGGTCCCCCTCCCAATCCCCCAGGAATACCCAATCCCCTCCCAAACCAGAACGCACGTAGATGTGCGGTTGAGACGGCCAGACGGCAGGGCCAGTCAGACTATCGCCCCTCTGCGGGGTCAAACGCGGGACACAAGCCCACCCCCAAGTCGGGGTATAGGTGCTGAGTCCGCTGAACTCCCCTCCCCAGCCCACGGGGAGGGGGCGATCGCACCCAACCTACGGGACGCAGGCCCGGGAATCCGGGGCGGCGCCCAACTAGAGGATGAAGGGGTTCGCTGAGCCCTCCTGCCCACCTGGTAGGGGGTGATCGCACCCCACCACTTGTCCACACACACAATGATGGATAACTAGTTGTCAGAAATACTATCCCCAATAAAACCATTGCACACCTGGTGACTAAGCTTTGCGACTTTGTCCTCACCCACAGCTATTTCCAATTTGGGGATAATTTATATCTTCATGTCAGTGGCACAGCAACGGGTACCCACACGGCCTCACAAATTGCCCACATCTTTATGGCTGACCTTGAACAATGTTTCCTCAGCTCTCACCCCCTAACACCCTTACTCTACTTACGCTACCTTGACAAAATCTTCATCATAAGGACCCACGGGAAGGAGACCCTTGAAGAATTTGACAAGGATTTCAACGACTTCCACCCCACCATCAACCTTAGCCTGGACCAGTCCACACAAGAAATCCACTTCCTTGACACTACTGTACAATTAAATGATGGCCACATTTCTACCACTTTGTACCAGAAACTACCAACCGTTATACTTACCTACATGTCTCTAGCTTCCATCCAGGACATATCACCCAATCAATTGTTTACAGCCAGGCCCTAAGATACAACCAGATTTGCTCCAATCCTACAGACAGAGACAAACACCTGCAAAATCTCTATCAGGCATTCTTAAAACTTAAATACCCACCTGGGGAAGTGAAAAAACAGATTGACAAAGCCAGACAAGTACCCAGGCTTCAGCTTCTTCAAGAGAGGATCTACATACAAAACAACAGAACACCACTAGTCGTCACCTACAGCCCCCAACTTAAACCCCTCCAATGCATCATTTACAATCTACAACCTATCCTGGAAAATGATCCCTCACTCTCACAGGCCTTGGGAGGCAGGCCAATCCTCACCTACAGACAACCCCCTTACCTGAAACAAATTCTTTCCAGCAACCACGCAGCACACCTCAAATATATTCACCCAGAAACCTACCCTTGTAATAAACTCCATTGTCAACTCTGTCCACACATCTATACAAATGACATCATCACAGGACCTAACCACATAAGCTACCACATCAGAAGCTCATACAGCTGCACATCCACTAATGTGATATATGCCATCAAGTGCCAGCAATGCCCCTCTGCCATGTATATTGGCCAAACTGGACAGTCTCTAAGACAAAGGATTAATGGACACAAATCAGATATTCGAAATGGGGAAACCTATAGGGGAGCATTTTAACTTGCCCAGGCACTCATTAATGGATTTAAAAGTGGCCATCCCCTTGCAGAGTAATTTCAGGAACCAATGAGAGAGAGAGAGAGAGACAGAGAGACAGACAGACAGACAGATAGCAGAATTGGCCTTCATATGCCAATTTGATACATTTACCCAGCGACTGAACCAATACATTTTCTGGATATAAACAGAAAATGTCCACACCCAAATGACATCAAAAGCTAAGTATCAGTGACTTACAGTCCACTCTATTAGCCTCATTTAGCACGGGCACTTTAATTGACAGGTTTTTTTTCTCCTCCCTCTCTCCTCTCTTTTTCTACTCTGTCCCTCTGTGCCCCTTGCTCCATTCACCTGAAGAAGTGGGTTGTGCCCAAGAATGTTCATACCAGCTATATTTTTTGTTAGCCTCCAAGGTGCTACAGAACCATTCATTGTTTTTTAAGGTTTTTTTTTAATGCAGGAATATGCATACACTGCAACACGGTATTTTGATAGACCAGAATGGGCCATTTGTCTATAAACATAATATTCCTCGTATTTAAAAAAGTAACCTTTGTAGTTTAGTGCATATTAACTTTTCAATGCAAAGGCAGCAGTGTTTTTAATCAAGCTGTTATTTATGCAAGAACTCCACATATGTGGTATACCTTATGATCATTTTGATCCTTGACTTCCCTGAAGAATCTGATATCTTTGATCAATCTGGATTTGATATGTTCATCATACATGAACTGGCTAAAGATATAGAACTTTTTCCTAAGAAACTGGTAAGTGAAATTAACCTGGAATAAAATTAAACATTCAGAATTAGAAAAACCCATTCAAACTAACATGCTTCTATAGTGACTATCATTCAGTAGCTTCTTGAAGTTTTTATTCCATGTTAAGACTTTTTTGTAGGCGGAAAGTTCAACTCAGCCTGCCCCATTTTGCTCAAAATTTTCTAAAATATTGTTCCCTGTGGAATTAAAACCCAATTTTTTTCAAGTCTAAATTCCCTGCCTGGTTCATTCCCAGGCCACCATCAAAAGTGATTAAGAAAGGAGGAGTCCACTTTTCCAGGAAGCACCGTGACTTAAAAGACAACTTCTTTTTCAGTGCTGATATCTCTGAGACAAGGAACTCCAACTTTAGAAGAACACATTAGTATCATGCTTGTAAAAGTGAGCACTATCCTACAATGCAACAAAGAGTAAGAACCCTCATTTCTAAACATTTTCATTTTGTACATGTTGCCTTAGAGAAAGTGCTTGTTCTTCAGTGCATACTGCTCATCAAGTTCTTATGTTGTGCTGGCTTGGTAGGAAAAAGAATGGGACAAAAAGACAGAGTGATAGAGATAGTGAAAAATCTAGTGGCAGTCCGAAATTTGATTGTTTTAGGTTAGCTGGATTTTCCAGTAAAGCTTTGGCATCATACCAGGTTTTAGAACTACTTCAATTACTATGACTATTCAACATGCAACAAACAGATTAAAGTCTAGTTGCAACAAACATGGAAAGCTTTACTAGGCTCAGTAAATACACTACTGTTATTTACAGTAGATAGGTGGGCATTCATCTTTACCAGACTGCCATCTTTACACCAAAGATCATTACAATCATTTTATTTAGAAATCCAAATCGACCTAATAATCCATACTATAGTGCATCTTCTAGATTCAAAGCAAGTAGTAAAAATCAATTAACAATACTTAGCCAAAAGTATAGTGACACATATATTTCATAGAAAACCACTTAAAAAATGACCTTACACTTCCCAAATTCTAAAATGTATAAAGTGGCAGTGTAACAATTTAAAGTTTCCTTAGGAGTCATCAGCATCATATTTCTCCTGCTCCGCTTAAATGAAATGCTATAAACACACCCAGCAACCAAACTTTAATGTGCAGTGATTCATGACACTGTAATTATAAAGGCCACCATTTAGAAATTCAAAGTGTTGTAAACGTAACTACTTGCATCTTTAGGGCAATTCAAAGGACTTCCAGGATATTTCTAAACATCTTGTCAGCTGTGGTCTTTGCATAAAGGTCTGACTTTATATACCAACTACCATGGCATAACTCATAAGACTTTTGAAGTAGACTGCTTGGTCAAAGGACTACTTTCTTATATTCAATACAAAAAGCTATGTTTGTGTAGTATTAAAAAACTGCACAGTTAAAAACTCAAAGGTCTGGAAATGCTAGCATTCCAACACTGCTTTGTAAATATTAAAAAAATAACAGTCCGGAAAATACTTACTGTTGTGTTCATGATTCCTGTGCCATGAGTTCGAATTGAATTAGCAATGTGCCGGATATTGATAGTGTTCAAATGTTTATTATTGCTAGTTCTCTCAATGAAGATCTGCAAAAAGAAGGTCATCATTTACCCTATATCAAAACCAAAGTCTATAATAATCAGATATGCACTACCCAGAGAAGTCCAGAATACATCTTACCTGATTATTGAGATTGTAAAGGTAGCGAGATACAAAAACATGAATATTTCTCATGATTTCCAAAACATCCAGACCCTGAAACGATGTGGTAAAAATCCTTAATGGATTATAACAGTCTCCTGTGAGTCATTCAAATATATTCAAAATGACTGTTAATTGTGCAAATTAATTACCTGAAAGTGTTTTTGAAAGCAGATTAAAGTAATTAGATATGCATGCAAATCATCACTTTTCCTTTCAATGTTGTGAAAATATTTTTGCAATTTCTTCTGGGCCACTTCAGGGGCTAGATTTAATGGTTTCTTTCTTTAAGTTTTATAGTCAGTGTCACATTAAAAGAAATTTCTTTTGGTTGTATCTTTTAACATTTTTGAAAGTGAACATTCTTTAGTTCTAGCTAGCAAGTGCAAAACAAAAAGGGAGAAACTGGACCATTTTTTCAACCTCCAAATAAAATGCAAGACCGTTCATATTCAAGGTTGACAAATTTATAACTACTTTTAAAAAAATAATTGTTATTTAAACTGGTTTCATTGCTCAAGATGAAGGATGGGTCTGGGAACCAAGGTTTTTGTCTTGATTATGCCATAGACTTGTTAGTCTTGGGTAAATTGCGCAGGTCAAAATTTTAGAAAATGGTCTCTCATTTTGGACTCCTTTGTACTTCCTGAATGTTTGAATGCTTATCTAGAACTTCCACAATAAAGTGGCATGTACAATACCCACACATATACCTCACATACTGTACCTGTTCTAAAGTCTGACTGGGAAGATGTGCTTCTGTCATAATTAAGCCATACCGCTGAGTTGCTAAATTCCTCATTTCACTGTATGTGGCCCAGTCATGAAGAGCTACAGTTGTTAAGTTGTAAAAAGTCTTGTCTAAGTAGTGTGTCACATAAACTGTAAAATCAAAAATAATGAAATATGGACTAAAGGAAAAATCCATAAATCCCTGCACTGAAAACTAGCACTTAAAACTAAAGGATTCATCTGTGGGGACTGAACTCAGAACCTCTGGATTTTAAAGCCATGAGCCTCTACTGCTTGAGCTGATAGACCAAACCCCTAAGCTCAGAGGCAACAGACTCCTAAACTTCTATATATAAGCTAGCCCTAGAAGTGGGTAAAGAGCCATGACTTTAATAACAATAGATTATGCTTGCAATGCCACTTGCACATACCTAAACTATTTTTAGGGTGCAACTGAGATAACAAAATCCCACAAAAAACAGCTAAGCAAAAAGAAAAAGGGAATACTAGAAGGGTTACCAGATATACAAAAAAGAGAAGTACTGAGAAGAATGAACTATACATGCAACCTACCTTTGATGTCAATGAAACGATTGAAAAATCGAATTGGGTTCAGAGAGAAAAAGTGGGCTAGATCCTTCATTCCAACTCTGAAGGGATTTCTGTCATCAAGCTTTAAGTGTGTGTGCACAGAAAGGCGTAAATCCTTTTCTATTTCTTTACATAATTTGTCCAGCAAGTGCTATTCAAGGAAATAAAAAAAATATGCTAAACATCCATTCAAAAACTTATTTTAATAGAGATGAAATTTGTCTTCAGCACAAGAGGGCTGATGACTAATGACTGTGGCTACATCTTAGAAATAGGTTAACCTGAGGCAAGAATTCTTTAAGAATTTCAGAGTTCCAGGAACTAAGTCTCTTGTTTGCACTTGCAAACAAAGTCATGTTGATGCCCTAATCAAACTGAGGACCAATTCAGGAACTACATGGAACTACACATCTGTTATTAAGAACAACAGGAAATGTTCAGCTTCTAAATGGACGATGTTAGTTCTAGGACACACATTTACATTGACTAATTAGGAGTATTTAGAATGTTTTGTGGCCAAGTGAGGCTCCCACAATTTGTTATATCAGTGTGGTTCCTACCTACATTTAAGAAGGGAACCATCCATTTGCTGCAAAACACATACACCCCTTACTGTGGCCATCCAAGCTAATTTAAAAAACTATTTGACTTAAACCAAATGCAAATCATGTTTGTTACAAAAGCTCAGATGGGATCAAAGATATGTGATGGACAGAGTGGTTGCAAGCACCCAATGCCTGTTTAGAATCCTAGGTTGAAAACCCCTGGTTTATATAATGAGTCTACAACAGATGTGGTTTACTAAGAAGGGTGTAGTTCAGTTCCAATAAGACTTTATTCAGTTTAGCAAAACTATTATTCTAAGATTTCTCTAGAATCCCAGAATAGATTACATAAGTTGTGGGACTAGACAGAGAGGAAGAATGGTCTAGTGGTTAAATCACTCATTAAGGAGATATGGATTCAACTCCCTGCTCTGCCAGAGACTTCCTGTTTGACTGTGGGGAAATGACTTAGTTTCTCTGTACTTGAGAATCTGTAGAATGTAGACTGTCTTCTCTAGCACACATGTATTAAATTAAGAGATATATTAAAGACTGAGGTACACGGATACTATGAGAACAAAGTCAGGGAAGTACCTGACATAGTCAAAATAACAATTTTCTCACTTATCACTGTACTTCACAGCAGTCTCAAAGCCTTTATATAGGTTTTATATAAAATCCTGTATTTCAAGTCAATAAAAGCTGATCAATACACAATTCAAATCAATTGTCACTGCTAGACCCCTACTCACAGTAAACCCTGTACTTGTGTAATTACCTCATTTAAAACATCCATGATTTCTTTGTCATAGCACTCCAGAAGTACCTCATAGGACTCCAAGTGTCTTGAATGCATCATAGCAGGTACACAATCCCGTAATGCACTAAACATGTACTAAAAAACAGAAAGAAATTAATATGCAAACCATAAGTTGGACATGTCAACAAACATCTCAAAGCGTTTAGCATATAAAGGCTAGAATCAGCCCAATTTAAACAGTTTCAAGTCTCAAATCCAAAGAACAAGGATCATTTTCTAGTTGACTGTATTTCACCATGAACAGTCACTACAACATTGTAAAAACTAACATACTGTAACTTTAACCATTTTAAAAAATAATCTATGTGAGACTGTTATCACATTTTTGATTCAGTTATCCTAAAACAATGAATGAAAGAGTGTTAAGTAAGTCAATTCAAATTGGCTGTTGTTGCTTCCCCTACTCTGCAATCATTAGATTAACAAATACTCAGTTCTAGCCTTTTGCAAGCCCATTACTGTACTTAAAACAGTAAGTAAACACAAATTTGTCACAAACCACTGATCCATCAAGTTTCATGCTGGACCAAGTGGTTAATCCCTGGTAAAACCTACTACTGTATGCTTCTGAGTAGGGATTTGAAAGTGTACCCGTGTACACGGTTTACTGATGTGCCTGGGCTCATTGATTAACCTTCACAATTACATGCACACTGGTTCCCAGGGAGCCATCTGCCCCCACCCCTGTGCTGCTTCATCTAGGATTTTTAAACTGTTTTAAAATTTTCTTCCCACACCTGCCTAATTCAGCAAGCCACTGTAACCGAACAATTATGGGTATTTATTTACCTGTAATCTAGAGGCATCAACTGCATTTTCGTACACATCATCTAAATAAATTGGGAAGACTGCTCGATGCCAGTACAAGAATCTACAATCACACTGTGTTTGGATTCTAAAATGCAAGATATTACTTATTAAACAAAACCAGAAGCAACAGAAAATAATGAACAAAGGATGGTGAACTGCATGTCAGCAAGACTCTATTTTTACAGCGTTGTCCCCATTTTATTTTTAAAATCATCTACACCACAGATTATTTCAATAGTAGTCATGCTCACCAAACATGTTTTCATGGTATTTATTATTTTCCCATTGATCTTCAAAAGAAAATGCAAGCTCTTTAATAAATGGATGCTCATTTTTACTATCATATCTGTGAGCACCATGTCAAGCTAGTGAAATGTTTTTGCAAGGTATACCATACCTAATCTTTGTAATGATATCTTTATGCTTCCCACAGTACCCTAAAGCAAAGGAATTAATGATATCTGTAACAAAATACTTAGCCACATACAGACAAGCATCCGCCTCACTGATACTAGCAGTAGATACTGAACTTGAAAATGGTGACAGCTTAAAAAGCATAAGGTGTTACTGTGTCATGACTGTAATTGTACAAATTCATTTAAATTATTAGAATTATGATATGCCTAAAGCATACATGTAGGTCAAGGGTAGGCAACCTTTAGGACATGACCCATGAGGATAATCCACTGGTGAGCCATGAGATATTTTATTTACGTTGACCGTCCACAGGCTTCCTGCCCCACTCTTTCTGCCCCCTCCTCCCCACTCCCACAGTTCCCAGTGGCCAGGATTCACTATTCCTGGATAATTGGAAGCAGCAGCTAGCAGATTATCCTGATGGGCTGTGTGCTGAAGATTGCCAACCCCTGGTGTAGATCAACACCATCAATAATTGTGTGTATAGCAGTGTCTGCACAAAATCATTGCTGAACATTTCACAGCCAGTTACAGTCTATACCAGGTTAGAAGAGAGGTGTTTATGCAAAATGCAACATATTGCAGGAAACCTAACATTTAATAAGGAGGTATAAACCAAGAAGGCAATAGGTCTCAAAACTGATGGTTCACGTCAAATCAAACAAAAAGCATGGTGCACTATTCAACAAGACCTGCATTTCTGAAAGCCACTCCTCCTTATTAAAGATGAGGGAAGCCACAGACTTCATTATAGAATTCTGTGGCCCATATTCTGGCCAGCCCCGGTCCTCAGTGTACATGAAAACAGTCAATTATATGTAGCTAAGTGTAGAACATAGAAAAACCTGTAAGACTTCACAAACTGCATCCTGAAATCTCAACACATTAGCTGACAACTGTTTCCTCCCCTTCCCCAAAGCATCCTTGTGTGCTACTCACCGCTCCCTAAGTTCACTGATTAAGTCCAGTTTCTTCATAACTACTTGAAGGGGAAGCAGCTCTTCATCTTTAAATGTTTTCTGTTAAAAAAAGCAGCAGAAGAAAATGGGTGGAATCACATTCTGCTTAAATGCAAAACAACAATTACTTGTAAAACTGTTGCAACAGCTGAGTTATAAACTTGTTTATTACAGCTAACAAGTTAACATACAATAGTGAGAGTTTGAACAATAGTTGCACTTACCATCTGTGTGCCCACACTGAGTGCAAGGGACACTATAAGGCGCCTCTGTTTTGTACTTGGCCCATTGAGGGTATTCTCAGCCAATACCAGAGCAGAGAGCACGTCCAGTCTCTGTTCACTGTATTTTTTGTCAGAAATAACTCTTTTCTTGATGGGAGAAACAAAAAGAATAGTTCAAATTTTATATTCATGAAAGAGTTATCAGAAATCAAAAGCAGCAGTTTATTCGTCTATTTAAAATTCCAGAGAGTTGTCACACTATTTACCATAATATTGTGTAAATTAGGCTTTCAGAACCAATCTAAGTGAATCCAGATTACTTCCCCTCCCAAATTTAATTGGATTCATTCTATTGTAAATGCTGGTAAACATACTTAACTATGCTCTGGCATACGACAGATTTATAGTAAACAGGCATTGTGCAAGCGTGCACATAGCTTTGCATGTACACATCACTTCTGTTTTACATATCAACCCTACTGTTCCTAGAGGAGCTGTTTCTTTCAGTAAGAAGAAATCCAGCAGTGTCCAACTTTATGGGCTAACTAGCCACAACTCTATAAAGTGCATGTGTGAAGAAGGTCCCTGAGATAACCTGCATTTTTCTATGACATTGAGCAAGTGGAAAATCATAGTAAGGACCAAATGCCAAACTGAGCTCCCAATTCTGCTGTCGCTGCAGTATGTGAAATTTTTTGCAATGGATTTTAGTGAGAATGGGATCTTTTATAGGTTAGAAAGCTAGGGTCATATTTAAGAGTGTGGACTTGATTCAAGATTTGGTGCAATGGTAGAGAATTCCTTCTCTGCTTATAAGGATATGAGCTCAACTTGAAATTCCTCCCCTTCAATGCTATCAGATGTTCCAAGCACATGCAACAAAACAACTGCAGCCTGCAGTAAATGACTTTATGCTGCTGTTTACTTATATTAGCCTTCTATTTATCTTCTAAGAAGGGGATTAATTAAAATAGCAATCTAGTCATACAATGAGTCTCTCTCTCTCATTCCTAGTAACTATTGGAAATACAAATCTTGTAGTATGCTTGGATCATATTGCTATTTTTATTCATTAACAGCTGTAAAAGAAAAGCTATAGAACAATGATCTGAACATAGGGGTATTGCCCATTTTTAAAGCAGGTGTAATTTTCATATCAGATTTATTGTTTCAGATGGGTTTGCTGGTTCTCAGTTCAACAGTGATTCCCGTGAAATGTGTTAGATCTGTTTATTAAATTACAACTAACATTTTGTTTATACTAAAAATGTGGTGAAGGAGATGTGCAGCATCTGTGTTCATATTATAATAGGCAAATGGCACTTTTATAAACATTAAATGTACCCTAACTATTCCTTTTAAAGAATTTTAACACATACAGTAATAATAGAAAGTACTGTATATGTGAAGCCAGCCCTAAAGCTAACAGTCTACGTGCTTATACACACCATCACAAATCACTTTAATAAAGGATCTATAACAACAAACAGGCAGGCTGAATAAAAGAGCAACACCAGCAGTGGAGTCACAGGAAAATATCAGAAGAACAAGGCCAAGATAAGAGGAGCAGTTGCATACCATGATAGCGTATGTGTACTATGTGCGATTGGGGGAAAGGGAAGAGACATAACAGAATTGACATCTTTGTTGCATATCAGGATAATACCTAGAACAATGGGGTCCTGATCCTTGATTGCAGCTTTTAAGTGCAAGTAATAGACAGGATGTTGCAAGACCACAGACAGTTTCAAATCAGTTGGATAATAATTTTGATTTGGAGTAGGAGATGAAAGAAAACTATTGTAGGTGACACAGAATTCTGTATCTTGAAACTTTGATTACATACCTTGGCTATAGAAATAGAGTTAAGAGCCTGATGCTGGAGATGCTGAGTTATGTGTGTTACAGAATCTGCTACAACCATGCTTCTTCTATAAAACGTATGTTCTATTGCCTGCAGTCAGTTTCAAAACACAATGGTTCAAAATGGCAATCTAAGCAATTTCTTTCTATATTGACTGTCCACCTGCAAAATATAGGATTTCCCTTCCCCATCTTTGTATTTTATATTAACAGAGATGCTGAACACACAACACTTCTGCAAAAAAGGGATTTCAGATCCTAACTTGGAGGTAATCATTTCTTTTAAAAAATCTTAGCCTTATGTATTTCCTCTCTCAGCTCAACTTCATAAAGATGCTCTTCAAAACAGTGAACATCTTTCCCTGAAAAAAAATAGGATTGAGATAAAAAGCAAACTGGGGAAGGTGTTTAGAAATGTCTGGGCTCACTGGTTAACCTTCACTGTTACATGCAGCTCCCCCCCCCTCCCTGAGCTGCTGTCTCTGTATCACAAGGGGAGCTGACTCCCCATGAGTACTGGCTCCCACAGAGCCTCCTCTGCCCCCTTCCCCCGCTGCTTTAAAAGCTGGTTCCCTGTGAGCCCCGGCTCCTGCCTGCCCCCTCCCACCCGCGCTGCTGCCTCTGATACAGAGGTGGCAGAGCAGGGGATGGGCGAGCAGGCAGCTCCATGGGATCCAGCTCCCCGCACCCAGGCTCCCAAAGAGCTGCCCCACATGTGTAAACATGAAACCACTGAAAATTTCAGAGGTTACACGTTTACATAAATATTGGCATTTTAACACTCCTAAAATAAACCTTCCCTTTCTTTCCTCCCTCCCTTCCAATCTTTAAATAGAAGTCATTTTGAAACTCAGTTCTTTGCATGTGGCATCTCCTGGTTGCTCTATAATAATGCTTAGATGAAATCATAATGCCAATCCTATAACCTACCTTGAGAAGTTCCACAAGTCTGCATAATGCTTTCACTGAGGTTTTGGTCATAGGTTTTTGCATTGACATGTAGAGATTCATTGTGGTCTTAATTATGGTGCTAAGGCTGTAAGCATAAAGAAAACCCTAGAAACAAATTGGGAGAAGAAAAAAAAAAATCTCCACAGTAATGTCAGACAAATAAATATTCTTTTTTTTATCACCATACAGGACATTAATTCCTGGCTTTCACTGGCCCTTCCAGAGTATAAGCAGCTCTCTCATGGACAGTCCAAGTTTTGTTTAGTCACATGAAACTGGAAGTTTGTAATTATGAAGCTATCAAGGAATCTTCAAGTCATTAAGTCAGCTAATTATAGCTTTAGAAACAATCAATACAATTTAACCACAAGCCAATGAAGCAATCAGTCAGAGTTCACTGTAACCAAACTAGGGTGAACAGAAGCTTTCTCTTACTACACCACGCAGTTCCCCCCAAAATAGTACACCAATTTTTCACACTTGTTACCTCGTCTCCTTAATCTTGATGCCTTTCTTGGTTGGATTTAAGAAACTGGAATAGCGTGAGCAAACACAATTGCACAGTCCCCAAGAGATAAGTGAAATCAGTAAGATGTTAAGTTATTGTAAATATCTACAAATGCTTTAAAAATCCAAATTTCATAACAAAAAACAAAAAAATGAAAAAAGTGAAACAAATCCAAAGAATATCACTATCATAGACATTAAAATGTGCCAAACTCTTTAAATCAATGTAGGCTACATCTAGAAAGTGAAGAACAGCACCCAAGTATTTAAAACAAAGCTTTCAAATGGAATACAGCACAAACTTGAAGAAATAAAGCAAATTAACTGAAACTTTCAATCTGGTATAGAGAAAAATAGATTCTCAAATTGGAATATCTTCAGATCCTTTAATGCTTATTTATTCTCATTGTAAGGAGAATTTAAGTATAAAAAACCCACAATTTTTTTTCATGTATACCCTGAGCTCAAAAGAAAAAAGTCAATTGATACTGAAACCTGGAACTAGCAGTGTCTATCAACAAAGGCAGAAGTACAAGGTTCCAGCCCGCCCCCCTAGGACAGCCACACCAGCTTGGCGATAAATGGACCTGGCAGCCTTGGAACAAAGGTAGGATAAAAGAGGGGCCCAGAACGTAGTGAGCCGTTTTTAATTAATGGGGAAGACACTAGTGTTGTGTATCTATTATACATTCCCTATTATACTCAAACTTATTTTCAATCCAAGTTTTGTCAAGAAGCTGTAAACAACGTGCAAGCAAGAAATAAATGTAGAAATCATATACACACAGCAACAAAACTCTTACCAGAAAAGAAAATTAACTGCACCAGATGCTAAAGATGGCATCCAAAAGCACTGTTGAGTGCAACGCTAGTAGGCAATAACTTGGAACTTGTTGTCAGAAATAAAAACATGGTAACTACAATGACATTTGAACCACTCCCCTGCTCCAATTTAAACTGGGAAATGGGAGCTACCTTGCAAAATCAC
Organism: Pelochelys cantorii; assembly: GCA_032595735.1. Lineage (NCBI taxonomy): Eukaryota > Metazoa > Chordata > Testudines > Trionychidae > Pelochelys > Pelochelys cantorii. Next base: position 249,744,932 of record CM064326.1, on the reverse strand, counting down.
TGAAGCTTCATTGGAAAGATTCCAGCTGTGAAGATTCAGACATGTTACTTTTTTCACTTTATGGAAGGCCCCTTTTCTATAGATAGTAAGAATGAGATTGGACAACACAATTGAGAACGTACTGCAGGAGATGATCACATAATGTCTATGATTCGTTTTCACAAGTTACTAACTTCCTTCTAATCATCCAGTTCCTAATGCAGAAGCAGCACAAATATATAGAATTCAACTACCCTCATAGTAAAATCACCCACCTGTATAAAGACATTACACCTGTTGGAAAGGTCTTCAGCAAACTTATCCATCCGTTGTTCTTTAGACAAGATAGATTCCATTTTTGTCATCCATGAGCTCACAAACACATAATATGACTGCATTTCTCTGGAGAAAGAAAAACGTGTTACTAACTTCAGAGAGCAGGTGAATGCCATTTCCTTTTTTCCATTTCCAAGCACCAATGACTAGTCCCTCCCAAGGAAAATGCATAGGAATATTCGGTCTCCAAAGGCAATACTTTACACCCTTTGTAGCGGGTACTAGAGTGCATCAAATCCAACCGTAAATGCTTCATAGGGTAGTATTAGCCTGCATATGACAAGTGGGTAACTAAGAAACAGAAGTTAAAACACTTGCACAATCTCAAACAATTAAATCCAAATCATAGTCAAATTAAAACTTAGGTCTTCTGGTATTTCAGTCCTCCAATTTTCTTAACAGAAGGCAAAGTTGCATAAGATCTTGTCGTTAATGCTTTGAATTAATATCCCACTCAGATGCACTACACTTTTTTAAAATAAAAGTGAGTAAATCTGCAAAAGTAAACCATGCAAAAAAAATTAAGTTCTTTCAGTGCAAAAAGCTTTACCAGGTTTAAACCATAATCTGTTACTATACTAATGCCTGACTCAATATTGCATAACTTGTTTTAAATAATGTAGTTCTAAAGGATGCACATACAGATTACACTGATACACTGAGTAAGTTTCCCAGACCTGAAGAAGAGCTCTGCGTAAACTCAAAAGCTTTTCTCTATCACCAACAGCAATGGGTCCAATAAAATAATATTACTTTTCCTATTTGCTTTCTCCATACCATTCATAATTGTATAGACTTTATCATATTCCCCCCTTGTCTCTTTTCTAAACTGAATAGTCCCAGTCTTTTTAATCACTCCTCATATGACAGCTGTTCCATACCCCTAATCATTTTTGTTGCCCTTCTCCATACCTTGCCCAATATATATATATATTTTTTAAGATGGAGTGATCCGTACACAGTATTCAAGGTGTGAACATACTCTTGATTTATACAGCAGCATTATGATATTTGCTATCTTATTATCTAATTCTTTTCCTAATGGTTCCTAACATTGTTATCTTTTTTGACCTGTGCTACACATTGAACAGATATTTTCAAAGAACTATCCAATGACTTCAAGATCATTCTTATGTAACAGCTAATTTGGAACCCATCATTTTGTACATATTACTGGGATTACTTTTTCCAAGGTGCTTTACATTTTGCATTTATAATCACTGAATTTCACATGCCATTTTGTTGCCTAGTTACTCAGTTTTGTGAAATCCCTTTGTAACTCTTCTCAATCAGCTCTGGGCTTAACTGTCTTGAATCATTTTGTATTATCTGCAAACTTTGCCACCTCACTGTTTACCCCCTTTTCTAGCTCTTTCACAAGTACGTTATATAGCATTGGTCCCAGAATAGATCATTGGGGACCCTTCTATTTAAACTCTCTCGTTTGGGAAAACAGACTGTTTATTCCTGTACTTTGTTTCCTGTCTTTTAATCAGTTATGGATCCATGAGAGCACTTTCCCTCTTACCCCATGACTGCTTACTTTGCTTATGAGTCTTTGGTGTGGGACCTTGCCAAAGGCTTCTGAAAGTCTAATAACGCTATTATCAAGTGGATGGTCCTTGTCCTCGTCCTCAGGCTTGTTGAAACCCGCAATGAATTCTAACAGACTGAGGCATGATTTCAGTTTTCAAAAGCCATGTTGACTTTTCCTTCCAATATATCATGTTCCCTTATATTCAAAGTGTGTTAATGAAGTGCACGTGTAGGATCGACTTCTGCTTACTTCATTTAACTACATTTTACTATCTGATTTAAAACAGATGCAATAGTATGAAACTACATTTGTACAAATTTATCCCTGGTGCAACCTCTTTTACTGCTCTGGAATTACCCTAAATATGTATTTGACAAATTATAGCTACACCACTAAACCTAAAAGCAATTTTAAAGCATATAGTCCTATTTACCAAAGATAGTTCAAAAACTTGTGAAAAGTTAATTTTTGTTTTTTAAAAAGGTTATTTACAGAACAGAAAACAATCTGGATTTGATTAATTATCCTCAGAATATTTAGAACTGTCCATATATTTTTCTCTTCAACTTCTCCTGCAATCTAACAGCAATAGGACAAGACTCTGACTTTACCCAGGGTCAGAAGTAACAGAGCAGTGCACCACCTTCACAACAAACTTGGGGAAAGGACTGAAATTCAGTCAGAGTTCCTCTTGCTTCCAGGCTTGGTCTACACCTAAAACTTAGGTCAACCTAATTACAATACTCAGAACTGCAAAAAATGTTGTGCCCTCTGTGATGTAGCTTGGTCAATCTAAGCCCCACTGCAGGTGCAAACAAATTCTTTCATCAACCTTGTTATCTTATCTCAAGGAGTTGGAATAACTACAGTGAGAAAAAAAACCCCATCTGTCACTGCAGTTTATCTACTCAGCAGCGGTACAACTACACTACAGAGGAGCAGGATATGGGAAAATGCAGGAGTGATTTACTAGAGGCCTATACTAACAGCAGATTACTTCCTTCTCTGTACCAGCTCAACATTGTTAACCAGTATATTGGGTGGCAAGGAGGCAGCCAAGGGAAACCCATCAGGGCAAGTAGGAGTGTCGGCTTCACAGAACCTGCTCTACCCTTGATGCTACAACCAATGACTCAAGTATGAAAAAGAGGGAGTCTTATGCTCCATTCTTCTCCCTGCAATGCAGCAGCCTTCAATAACTTTTAAACCTGACAAATAACCCTGAGTATTTTTAAAATAAACCACAGAATGGAGAGAATTTAGAGAAAGGCTGACAGGCAAGTTTTTTCTAAAAAGAATAAAAATCTCTCCAAGCCTTGGCAAAAGTGAATCAGTAAAGACGGGAAAGAAGTTGTCATTTCTGTAGCATGCATCATCATCAAGAAACCCTACGCAACCTATTCTGCCTAATGTGGTTTTGTCTATTAAAAAAATAAAAACCCAAGGATCCTAATTGAAAAAGCAGCAACTCAGAAAAGTAATAGCTGCCAATATAAAACTGAAGTGGAAAGCATAGAGAAGAACTAGCTGAAAGTCAGAGGCAAGTTGTTAGAACTGCCAGCTACTTTGCAAGCTTGCAGAATCAAAGTAAGTGTTTTTCTAAAAGCGTCATATTAAAATATTAAATTTTTTAATGTATACTTTTTCAGTAGCATTGAGAGGCAGCTACTTCTGGGGAGAAACCCAGTAATTCCTTAACAGTGTAGAACATTACTACATAACATTTTAGGGCAGTAAATGAAGAAACCCAGATCAAATTAGAAATATTTTTTGTTGCATAAGTTAATAAGCAGTATCTCAAAAGTGCAGCCCTGTATAAAACCTACTTGGTAAGTAACTGAGCCTTCTGTTGCAGAAAACTCTCTCTGTGAGTTTTAATCGCATGATGGCTTCTCCTATCCAGAAGTCTGGCAACAGCTGGCATTTTCTGGATCAGAAAGTTATCAGCAAACCAAATAATATTAGCAGTTAATGTAATGGCTGGCACCTGGAGCAACAAAAGAGGAGAAAAAAATTAAAATAAAAGAAATGGGTAGCAACTCCTAATAATTATGATTAACATGAAATTAATTCCTGTTACTAAAATATAAAAAAATCAACGTTATACCACCCCCAAACCAGAACCTTATTACTTGAATTTGTTGTAAGTAAAAAAAGTGCAAAACTTTAACAGTAATAACCAATTACTCCTTGTATTTATCTGTAGAGCTCAAGTACTATGTTAAAAAGAGGTTTCTATCCTGAAAAACATGTATTATAGATCAATATGCAGATTTATTATTGTAAATGTTTTTGAGGTATGTTAAGCCAAATATTGCTCATACATTCATGTATTCTGAGTGAGCTACAATAAACCCAAGATGTTCCATTAATGCCAGGAAATGATAATATCTTACATCCAAAGCATTAAAACACAAAGTCTTTCCTCAATGCCCTAATGTACTAGAAAAAACACACATATAGGCCTGGTCTACATTACAGCAGAAGGTCGAATTAAGATACGTAATTAAGTTAATTACGTAGCTGGAGTCGACCTATCTTAAACTGAGTTCCCATGCCATCCACACAGCAGGAGGCTGACAAAAGCAAATGCTCTCATTGGTTTCCTTTACTTCTCATGAGGAGCAAGAGTACCGCTGCCAACGGGAGCAACCTCTGAGTTTGATTTAGTGGGTCTTCACTAGACTCACTAAATCGAACCCTGGAAGATTGACTGCGGCAGGGTGAATCTTCCATGTAGTGTAGATATGGCCATAGAAACCACAATAAAATAAGTATTTCTCCTCAAGAACTTTAATTATCTTTAATAAAGTCAAAACCTTCCATTTTTGCAACACAGCCAATATAAAACTGTCAAGAGAGTAAATACATAAGTTAGAATACTAAAGCTGATACATCAAATACTGATAGAAAAGAAATGGAAATGAGAGATACAACCACCTTTTATATGCAAAATTGTGTTTTACTTTTGAAAATCCTAACCATACTGCTTTTTAATAAAAACTAAAATATATTTCATTTCATTTTGCTTTTAATATATTTTAAAAGTATTAAAAGGAAACAACAAAATCCTCACCTTTTTGCCAATGTCCAGTAACGATTTGTAAAATTTCTTGTCTACTGTCCGAAAAATCTGAAAATGCAGTACAAAGAGACCACAAATTCCTACGTACTTATCTCTCTGGTCAATTTCTGAAGGTTCACCTTGTATAAATACATATAGAAGAAAATATTTTTGAAATCTGTTTCCAAACAATATGAAAACTTTTACAAACAATGAAGTCAGCATAAAAAAAAGCACATCTTGCATTACCAAGTTTAGCTTCAACATTTGCAAATATTGTACGAATATTATGTGCAAACTCTTCAGCAAAAGCGCTATTCTTTGAGACAGCTACCCCTCCATTGAGCGAATCAAACTGCTGTTCTATACAGGCCTGAAAGAAAATAAGAAAATTAAATTCATGTACAATGCTAATCCCATGAAGTCTGGGCATTCAATAGATTATTATTGCTCAGCATCAATTTATAAAGTCACAGTTTCAATATAAAACATAGCTGAAAACAATTTTTTGGGAATTTTTTTAAGCAGGAATGTGGGCTTTATGGTGTGCTTATATAAGGCTCTCAGGCAACTCAGTTATGAGACTACATGCATTTCCAGAAAAAAAGACACTACTAAAAAGCTCTTCACTGATCTAGGGTATTGTCTCATTGGTTCTTAGGATCTGACTCATGAAGCTATGATGTTCAACAACAGGACACACATGATATGGTTATCTTAATAAGGAAACAGGAAAAGTATGCTGATGGATATATTGGAAAATATTTAATAGATTTAAAATTTTCTTTTAATATTTTCTTCACTTTCTTTGTTCTGGTCAAGGAGGAAAAAAAAGCTATCTTTCTTGCATATCAGACAAATTCCCATTGAGAATCCATCTGTCTCAAAATTTGTGTAAATGTGTCAGAGAGAATTAAAATTCTTCTTAGATAGCTGGCAATCCAATTCCATAAAGTAAGAAGCATTTCTCAATGAATAAACTGAACTGTTTGACAATAAAGCGTACTCACAATTGGTATTTAGGAGATTATTCATAGGAGGAGGGGACCGACATTAATTAAGATACAACAATCAGAAAAGATCTAACTGTAACATTACCTGAAATTTCTATCTTGTATTAATATACAAAAAAAAAGTTTATAATTTTTAAGTATTAAGTGCCAGATCCTCCGCTGGTGTATTTCAGTACAGTTCCACTGAGACAATGCAGCTACGCTGATTCCCACCACATGAGCCCCTTCAATTTCCACATTTAAAACTTGATGTAAGAAAGATTTTACTTAAAACTGTGTGGAGATCTTTGAAGATATCAAAGACTTAAGTTGTAAAAGAATAAAATGGAATTTTTGGCTTGAAAAAGACTATTCATGCCGGTAGAATCCAATTGATTTCTTACATAATTTGCTACAGATATCATTTCCACATGCCACTCACCTGCATCAATGGATGGGGGAAAACTAATGGGGCTGGTAGAGAAAGGTGGACAAACCCAGCAGCAAAGAAGGGAGACACTCTCCAAGGGACAATAGGTAGCACTTCCTCTGGGAGCCTCCAGCACTCTTTGGCCAGCCCAGGAAGAGGAGAGATGAGATTGGTCAGCATTCCCCAGCTCTCGGGATTTAGCCCAGTGCAAGGGCCATGTGGGACCTGTTTCAGCTACATTCCAGCAGTCCACCCTACCCACCCAAACAAGGAATGGGAACTCAGCCTGATTAATGCTGCAGGTCTAAGCAACTGCCTGTTTAAGGGGTAAGGAAGGGACTTTTTCCTCCCATGAGCCAATTGATGGAGGACAAAGCAGTTTTATGCCTTCCTCGCAGTACCTGCAAGCCACAGTGAATTAAGCAGGAACACATATGGTACCTAACTGCGGTACTGGGTGGTATTATTTACTTGTTACAATTTGAAGCTGGTTTCCAGTACAGTTAAGAGAGCACAATGAATGGTTCCCAGCGGTAACAGACCTGGGATTTTGGTGATGGGCATTAGGCTCATGTGATAAGTGGAGACCTTGTGGTCTTCATGGGTCAAGGTCTCCATCCTGCTGCATCTGGAGGAAGGAGAGCAGAATCCTGGAGGGTAGGATGAAGAGTGCCTACCCAGCATTACGGTTTACATGGTAACCCTGGCACAAGTTACGAGTTTCATGGTAAGGAGCTCTGTAACCCCTGCCATGAAACTAATTAAATGCCTGGTGGTGTAGGAGAGTATGGGTGATGGGCAGGTAGCACCTCTCACTTATATTAAAGTTTAACAAAAGTTGCGACCTGCCATTTTGTTCTATGCATGCACCGGTCTTCATTTTTTCACTGCATCCACATCAATGAAATTCTTGTCTGAAACCTGATTACAGTATGGAATTTTTTACTCAAGTAAATTTCTCAGTGACTTCAACAAAAGTGCAGGTTGGGGTTCATGACTGACACTCTTTCGTGACTTCATAATTTATTGTTCAGATCCAACTAGCTTGATCAAGAAACAATTTGCCCTATGCTCTGTCAACACATGCCTAAAACTTCAGTGTCACAAATGCAATTGCTTTTCAGTACGACAGCTACCAGAGGCTGATAAACAATATGTATTTAAACTACATCAGTTTTTTTCCCCATGGCAAAAAATATTATGAATGTGCACATATCTGGGCTGAACAAGAAAGGCACAATTGCCTTTTAGCCACAGTTTTCTACTACAATATTTCAGAGAGCTTGTTTGTGTGTCTGTATGACTATATGTCCTCCAGCAAGGGGACATGCATCCCTCCCTCAGCTGTGCCTGCTGCAGCTGCAGTGGCTATGCAGAGGCACTTCTCACCTGGCCCCAAGCTGCTATGGCGAGAGAGCTGGGATTGGCCTCTCTCCCAGGGACAGCCTGTGTACTAAACCTCTCAGCCCCGGTCCCACCCCAGAACAATGATGTAAATGAAGAAAAACAAAAACTTATTTGAGTTAAGGACCCAAGTAACGCCAGGTAAATCTTCTAATTTTGTCATATGCACAAGCATAATGATGATCAAGGCATGTAATGAGAACCTACAGTTAAAATTCATGTTTTAACAAATACTTTAAAATTAGAAATATTGCAACTATTAGGAAAATATCTAAAGTTAAATTATACCCTGTTTAAAGAAAATCAAAGCACTTACAGAAGATCAATATCCTATTATACAACATTTTGAAAAATAAGCCCCATTTTATTAGGATACAACTTCCTTACAGTACTATGGAAAGTGTGTTAATCTAAATTTATTTACCTGGAATATCATGCCATCGAGTAATTGGCCTTCCAGTTTTAACAGCAACTTCTCAAATGGCTTCAGTTTGTCTTCCTCAATCCCAAACTTTGAAGGGTTGTGATGGACAGATTTTAGTAGCCTTGAGAAAGAACATACACAATCCAATCAAAACAAAACTGTGTGTGTGTGTAAAATTTAGAAATGTGCATCTGTCTGCCATCTGAGAGTCCATTTGTTCAATAACTCCTCCTAAATGATACGAGCTAGGGCCACCAAATTTGGTATGGAGCTCCCTCTTCTCTTAACTTAAAGCAAGGTCAGTGTTTGTTTGTGCCAGGAAAACAGGATCTTCCTGGAATGGGACTGTTTTCCATAACAGAAAGGGAAGGGGTTTATTGGAGGAGAGCAATATGCAGAGCAACCATTAGGAGCAGCAAGCACGGACGACAGCTATACTGCAGAGTGACCACTGAAGGCAGCCGCATCACCAAGAGAGTGGCCAGCTGGAGAATGAACTCCACATGGCTGGCCACTGAACTGGGTAAGTGGCCTCCTACTCCAAATCCCTCCCCCTGCCCTTGGTCACAGTTCCAGATAGGGGAAGGGGCAAGGAGAAAGCCGCCACCATTCCCCCTGGACCAGGTGGGGTGAGCAGGAGAAGGGGAGAAGGGAAGGAGGGGGGAGGAGAGAAAAAACCCCATATGTCTCCACCTTTCCCATGCCGGGATAGGAGGGAGGGAGAAAGCCCTCATTGCACCAAGTGTCCCCTGGTGGAAGCCAGTGGCCACTCTCACCCCTGCCCTGAGCCCTCTTCCTCTGAGCTCCCCCTTCTCCCAATTCCCTGCCCTGAACCCCTCATCTCCTACCATGAGCTCCTTCTCACCCCCAACCTTCACTCTTGCACCCCCTCAGGGATGTTAAATATAGTTTAATCAACTAATCGACTAGTCGATGGAATTTCCATCAGTTAGTTGATAAGCTGGGGGAGCCACAGCAGGGTTACCTCCTGGCCCAGAAGCTAACCCCATTGTGGATTTGCCTTTTAAATGTATTAATAGCCGATAGGTCCTCTCTAACCCTCTGCCCCCCACGGAGACAGTACTGGGGGGAGCCAGCTTTTAAGCCAGTTCCCTCCCCCCTTGCTGCCTCTCTCTGATAGAGGCAGCAAGAGGATGGAGGGGGAGAGAATGACTAGTCGAGGGACTAGTCGACTATCCGGTAAGTTTATGCTTATCAGATAGTCGACGAGTAGCTTACATTCCTACCCCCCCCACTCACATTCCCAGCCCCCTGCCCTGAGCTTCTCCTCAGCCTCCCACCCTGACTCCTGCATCTCCCACATCTCTGGTCTCCTGTCCTGAGCCCCACACATCTCCAAAGCCCTGCCCTGACTCCTGCTACTCCACACCACCAGCCATCTGCCCTGAAGGACCTGGGCAACACCAGATAAGTCTTCTAATATCTTAAATTTATTTCAAGGAGTCCTCCATTCTAAGGAAATATCTACCTTGCAGCAGGGAGCACAGGTAGGCAGACATGAGCAAGTTCTGCTCATGCTAATGTGACTACAAACTGTAGCGGGATGGGAGGGGATAGCTTTTGCAGCAGCTGAGGCTAGCCACCTGAGTTCAAATATGCTCAGACTCCTAAGTATGTACTTGCATGACTAGTCCGAGCAGCCACCCATGCTAACCCTGGCTGCACTGCTACTGTTAGCTCCGTTAAAGCTATCATGTTAGCACATCTGCCTATCTGAACTGGGAAGCACACTCCCAACTGCATTGCAGGTGTATCCTAAGAATCTAGAGTCAATAACACATAGGTTCCAAATTGTGAGTTGTGCCTCCAAAAGGGGTTGTGCCATTAGCAAATGGGGTTCTGGGTCCACCAAGCTAGACTGAGTCTGCAAGACGATGCTGTCTTCCCTGAATGTGTCCACATCTGCTCCACAATGCCGCACCAGGAAGCTATCCTTTTGAGCTACAAAATGGCACCCTATATACAGCACAACCTGACATACACAGTGTGCACAGATGGTGCCATTCTGCAGATCAAATCACCTACTTCCTGGTGCAGTGTTCGTGGAGCAGGGTCAGACACTGGCTGTGTAGATGTAGCTGTGCAAACACCAATTTGGCTATTTGCACCATCCAGCTGAGCAACCTGAATGCAGAAGATAAAACAGTTACATGCCTTCTCATAACTGTTGTTCTTTGAGATGTGTTGTTTATGTTAATTCCAATCAGGTAGGTACGCATGTGCATGGAAGCAGGAAGATTTTTTCCTGAACAACATCCGTTGGATCAGTCTGGACACCCCCTGGCGTGGAGCTTTTATGGTGCCTAAGATATAGTCTGACTCACCAACCCCCAGTTCTGACAGAAGGGCAGGGGAGTGGGTATTGGAACGGACATGAACACCACAGCTTGAAGAAAAACAGTTATGAGAAGATGAGTAACAGCTTTTCTTCTCCAAGTGCTTGTTCATGTGCATTCCAATCAGGTGACTCAAAAGTGTATGTTCAGAGGATGGGATCGGAGTCTCAAACTGATTGGAGCATAGCCCTGCCAAAGGCCGCATCATCTCTGGTCTGCTGGGTAATCATATAGTGGGTAGATGACCAAGTTGCTGCTCTGCAGATTTCCTGAATCAAGACCTGTGCCAGGAACACCGTGGATAAAGTCTGCACCCTGATAGAGTGCGCCGTAATTATAGGTTCGGGTTCTAACACTTGTGAATACAGGAGACTATCCAAGAGAAGCCCTTCATCCTATCTGCAATTGCTACAGATAACTGCACTGACATCCTAAACATCTTAGTTCTCTCAATGTAAAAGACCAAAGCCCTATGGACATCCAGAGAGTGGAGTCTGCTCCTGACTGCCAGAGAGTGTGGCTTGGGGTAGAATACCAGGAGGAATATGTTCTGATTGATGTGAAATTGTGACACCGCTTTAGAGAGGAAAATAGGGTAAGGTCTTAGCTGTGCCTAGTACTTATAGAACATGGTGTAGGAGGGCTCTGATATCAGAGTCTTGAGTTTTGAAACCTTCCTAACCGAGATTATGGCCACTAGGAAAGCCACCTTATGAGAGAGAGAAAGCAGAGAACATGTCACTAAAGGTTCAAATAGCGGTCCCGTCAGTCTCAAAAGGACTAAGTTAAGGTCTCATGCCAGGACAGGCTGATGCAACTGTGGGCATAGCCTGAATAGGCCCTCCAAGAACCAAACTGACCATGGGGTTAGCAAACACCAATCAATCTTATGCCCCCAGATGGAAGGCCAATATAGCAGTTAAGTGAACTCTTACTGATGATGAGATCAAAAGTCTTTGCTGCTTCAGGTAAAGTAGGTAGTTCAGAATGAGTGGTAATGAGACCAGCATTGGGGATGAACAGAACTATGCTGACCATATTGAAAATCTCTTCCATTTGGTAAGGTAAGTGGCTCTCGTAAAAGGCTTCCTGCTGCCAAGGAGTATGAAAGCTTCATGAGGTTGAGCAACAGCATTTCGAGGCTGTGAGGTGCAATGGTGTCAGAGACAACCATGGTCTTGTGCCAAAAACTCCGGGTAGAGCAGAAGAGTGAATAGGGTTTCCACTGACATTTCCAGAAGCTATATATACCAGGTGCTGTTGGGGCCATGCTGGTGTTATCAATATGACCCGAGCTCGCTCCCTCTTGATCTTGAGGAGAACTTTGTGGACAAGTGGGATCCTTCCCATGGGGCACTGGTGGGCAACCCGCAACCCACAGGGGTGCAATGTGTGGCCCATGAGACTTTTTTACCATTGCCCATGCTTACTGTTGCTTGCCAGATTCTGCTGGTTTTTGTCCTCAGTTTTTCTCCTACCAATATTACAAAAGTAACAAGCACTCAAAGCAAGGGCATGTGTAGTGAGGTGTGTGCTGATTGCACACAGTGTTGTGAGAGCTGTGTACTCCCTCTGTATCCAATCAAAATGATGCTATGGTTCAATTGGTACACCTTGCAAACTCTAGGCACCTGACTACAGTTAGCAAACCTACCCTCTCCCAGGAAACTGGCTTGGTTACAACAAACTTGCCACTGACTGAGATAGAGGGCCACTCATGTGGCCCACTCACTAGGCTAAGTTGCCCCTCACTGCCATGGGAGGAGGAATGCATCATAGCAGGAGCCCAGACTGTGGTTTAGGAAGGAACAGAATTGCTGGCACCTTCCTCTTTTGATGTGTGGAGAACAGGTCTACCCGTGGACACCCCACCTTTTGCGACAAAGTTTACGACATCCAGGTGGAGAAACTATTCATGTCTGTGGAATGTCCTGCTGAGACAGTCTGCCAGTTCGTTCTGAACCCCAGGAAGGTATACTTGCAGGTGAATCAAATGTTCTACATAGAAGTCCTACAGCAGGAGGGCTTCTCAGCAGAAGAGCATTCACCCCCCATTTGTTGATATAGAATACTGTCGCTGTATTGTCCGTCAAATCTTATATACAATAACCTGTTGTGTTCTGAAGGTCTGGCATGCAAGGTACACTGCCCTCATCTCTCTAACATGGATGTGAAGAACTATGTCTTCTTGAGACCATAGATCTTGAGTCCTGAGGTACTGGAGATGAGCTCCCCATCCCATTAGTAGTGAGCTGTGGAGCTGCAAAGGGGAATCCTGACTGGGTATTGATGAGGTCTACCCACAACAGTAAGGAGTTGATTACTGGGCACAGCAGGGTGACTATCATGTCCAGACTCTGTTGGGCTGGTCAATACACTGACGCTAGCCACAACTGAAGAGGCTGGAGCCTGACTTTGATGTGCTGCATGACATAGGTACAAGCTGCCATGTGCCCAAGTAGTTTCAGGCATTTCCTTGCTATGATAATGGGAAACTGTTAGGAGGCTTTGGATTATGTCAGTCAGAGACTGAAATCTTGACTCTGGTAAATATGCTCAGGGCTAGTTCAAATCCAGAATTTCCCCTGTAAATTCTATCCTCTGAACAGGGGACAAAGTGGATTTTGGTTTGCTCAAAAGGACACCTAGGCTGTTGAATGTTATTCTGATAAAATGGATTTGCACTTCCACTTGAGATCTGGAACAGCCCTTGATCAGCCATTCGTCCAGGTATGGGAATACCTGCACATGGAATCTGTATAGAAAGACCGCAATGATTGCCATGCATTTAGTGAAGACCCAAGGAGCTAAGACAGACCAAATGGCAGGACTGTGAACTTGTAGTGGGTATTGTTCACTACAAATCTGAGCTATTTCCTGTGAGGTTGAGCGATGACGATATGGAAGTATGCATCCTTCAGGTCGAGGGCAGCATACCAAGTCCACTGGATCTAGGGATGGGATGATAGAAGCCAGGGAACCTTGTGGAATTCTCAGGTCTAGAATGGGTCTGATTCCGCTCTTGGCTCTTGGAGCATCTGCTATCTACTATGCTGAACACCTAATGGTCTGAGGTAATATGGGATCATGCCCAGTAGCAAGGGGATAGTTGAGAAGAAAAGGTAAGGTGAGCTGGATATAGTGGGGGATCCGGTATGCCATCCTTGACCGTGACCAGAACAAGAAGGCTTGTTCTGGGCCTGAAGAAGACTATGACTGGCCAGAGCCCTGGCCAGAGGACACGTGTTGATGCTTTCTTTCATTATGGGGTTTCTCTTGCAAAAGTTGTCTTGGTGATTTGAGAGGTGATATGCCCTTGAAGGAAGCTGAGATCTGAAGTGCTGGCGTTGTGTGGCAGGAGTATGAATAATGAGGAAATTTAGAGTTGCCCTTTAATCCTTCAAACTATGAAGCCACCTATCCATTTTCTACAAAAACAACATGGGGCCTTCAAAAGGTAAGTCCTGTAGTGTCTGTTGGACCTCATGAGGAAGTCTTGACACTTGGAGCCAAGAACTTCTCCTCATAGCCACTCCTATGACACAGGCCACTCCATCTTCTCCATCAAGAGCTGCCTGCAAAGAGGCCCTCAATATTAGTTTACTCTCCTCCACCAAGGAGGTAAATTCAGGGTGGGAATCTGGTGGCAGTAACTGTAAATTTCACCATAGCCAAACAGGTGGGCATACCTACTAATGACGCCCTGCTGATTCATAATGTGGAGCTGCAGGTCACCAGTGAAATACACCTTCCTGTTGAACAGATCCATCTTTTTTGTCTCTCTGCTTTGGGGGAGAGCACCTGGAGCCCTTGGTGTTCCCTTTGATTTGCAGCATCCACAACTAGGGAATCAGGGGGAGGATGAGTGTATACATGTTCATGCCCTTTAGTGGGTACAAAACATGGCCGCTCATTCCCCTTTGCTATGAGATGCAAAGAGACTGGGGTTTGCCAGAGGTTCTTAGTGGTTTCAACTATTGTTTTTATTAGTGGAAGAGCGATGTGTGAAGGCCTAAAGGGGATGAGCATGTCCACCATTAGGTCAGTGTCCTCGGCCACTTCCTCTGCTTGGATGTCCAGGTTTTAGGCTGTTCTATGGAGCAACTGTTGTACTGTCCTGTTATCCTCCAAAGTTGGAGCTGCCAACGAGCATCAGGGAAGGAGTGGTCACTGCCTTCTGCACCAACAGGGTTTCACTTTTCCCGGGGTCAGAAGATCATGGGTGCTTGTGAAGTCAATAAAAAAAGTTGTAATAGTGGAGATCTGTACTGCTGAAACGGTTAGTGCTTACGTAGGTAGGGGTGCCATATAGGTCCCCAGTATTGGAATGGTGTGATGGATAGGAGGAGTGCTGGCCAGCACTCGGTGACTAACGGGTTAAAACTCAGGTAGCTAGCAAGTGTGTTGGCAGGGGGCCAGAAGAACCCCTGATACAGTGCTGAAATTTGAACTGGATATAGATACCTGGTCTGCTCTTCCTTTGTGTCTTCTAAGTTAAGGGCTGGAGAGAGCAGATGCAGTAATCAGAATTACCATGCCTATAAGAAATATTGGACATGGGAGTGAACTGGAACTTGAAGCACAAATCAGCACAGATTGGCTACGTCTAGACTGCAAGCCTCTTTCAAAAGAGGCTTTTTCGAAAGATACTTTTGAAAAAGCCTCTTTCGAAAAAGAACATCTAGACTACAACCAGTATTTTTGAAAAAGCAAGCCACTTTTTCGAAAGAGAGCACCCAGGCAGTCTGGATGCTCTCTTTTGAAAAAGTACAGTTTGCATTACATAGCGCCTTTTTTCAAAAGACCACATTTGAAAAAAGGCATTCTTCCTCGTAAAACGAGGTTTTCCATGGTCGAAAAAACTGGTGCGTTCTTTCGATTTACTTTCGAAAAAACGTGGCAGCAATCTAGCACGGGAAGTTTTTTTTGAAAAAAGGCCACTTTTTTTGAAAAAACGCTGTAGTCTAGACACACCCATTGTGAGTAAAAGGAAAAAGTGTATTTAGTTGCAATCAGGGTATTCTTTCTTTTAATTGGTTGTTTGGTTAAACTTCTCTCTGTAAGCCTATGCCTTCTCTTCCCCATTCACTATCTAAGAGATGTTCTCTATGTTTTAATTTATTTTACTCAGTTGCTCTCTAACACCTAACAACCAAGTATGCTTTATCAGGTGTATCTTTTTGTTTTGTTAATAAAATCACTTTTTTTTTAAGACAATGATTTGATTCTTGTGTTCTGGGAGGAAACAGGAGGTCTGTGTGTGTGTCTGCCTGCCTAAGACTGAGCAGTCAGCTACCAGAGACTGCAGCTTGTTTTCTCTTTTCCATATCTCAAGCTCTCTTGGGGTATGTCTACACTACATGTCTCTGTTGACGGAGCCATGTAGATTACCTTTGTAGACATAGGAAAATGAAGCGGCGATTTAAATAATCGCTGCTTCATTTAAATTAAAATGGGTGCCACGCTGTGTCGATCAGCTTTTTGTCGGTACAGCGCTGTAGTCTGGACGTTCCCCGGTCGACATCAAAGGCATTTGTCGACCTCCCCGGTAAACCTCATCCCACGAGGCATACCGGGGAGGTCGACAAATGCCTTTGATGTCGACCGGGGAGCGTCCAGACTACAGCGCTGTGCCGACAAACAGCTGTTCGGCACAGCGCGGCAGCCATTTTAATTTAAATGAAGCAGCGATTATTTAAATTGCTGCTTCATTTTTCTATGTCTACAAAGGTAATCTACATGGCTCCGTCAACAGAGACATGTAGTGTAGACATACCCTTGGGGAAAAAGAGCTTGGGGTACCCCTGGGGAAGGAATTCAAGTGTTCTCTCCTGTTTTTTTCAGGGTTAAATCACTTGATGATGGCAGCTTTTGTTTTTCCTCAAAATCCATGAATCAGATTCTGGGGAGTTTTTGTAAGCAAAGCCTATCGAAGCAAGGTATTTAAGGTCTCTTGCGGGCCCCCATCTTCTGCACTCGGAGTTTCAGAGTGGGGAACAGCCCTGACAAATAATAAATGATACCAAAGAGATCGCTGGAGCTGAGTCAGTACTGTAGAAACCGCCAGCATTAGCTTTGCGGGTCAACACCCAGGAGTTTACTGGCACCACAAAGGTTGCCAGTGCCAAGGTTGACATTGGAGCATAATCTAGCGCCATCAGATTAATCAAATCCTGGGGCACCTCACAGGTCTACAGGGTGGAGGCAAACTGAATATCATGACCATGTCAGTGTGGGGAGCAGTGCTGTGCCTGACACAATTGAGCCCCTTATGGGGCCAGAATCAATGCATCCAGTGGAGCCACCATGCTCTGCACCTGCTGAGGGTGCTTGGGCCTCCCTGTGGCCGATTGCTTCCTCTGAGGGCTGGAGTAGAGGCCCCTCTCATGTCTCTGCTTCTTTTGGGGCACGAAAGACTCAGATTTATGCCTGCGCCCTTTATGTTCAATGCCGCTTCCAGTTAGGTGCAGAATTGCGTACCATCAGCACCGGTGAGCTATGCACCGAGGAAGAGGTGTTTCATGTAGGGTATGCCAACCCCCAGTCAGATATGGGGTGAAAAGCTGTCTCTATAAGTAAGATCCTGAGCCTCTGCTCACGATGCTTGGTGTCTGTGGGTGAAAATTTTTACAAATGTGGCATTTCTCTTTCTGGTGCCCTTCACCAAGACACTTTAAGCTCTCAGTGTGGGGGTCACTCTTTGGCATAAGCTTACTACAGGCTTGGCAAACTTTATACCCTGGGGACCAAGGCATGCCCCAGTAGGGGGAGTATCCTCTAACTGCTAAACTAACTATAACAACTATTAACAAACAAATAAGATACTGCTAATAGCGCTTGCTGGACCAAGAGCAGAAATTTCCAGCTGCTGTCACCAGGTGGTAAGAGACTGGGAGGTTGGTGAGTGAGCAGGGCTATATATAAAGTGCCATAATGACACCACTCCAAGGGATGCTGCTGAGGGAAAAGTCTTCCGGCTTCTGTCACACACCTGATTGGAATGCACATGAACAAGCATTCAAAGAACCACCTTATCAACAGAGAATCCTCTCTGTTAAGCTGGTAGGATCCTGTGCTAGCCTTTTATGAAATACAAATCTGAAGTGGGTTTGTAAACTCCTCAAGTCAAGGCCCATATTTTCTTTTATGCCATTCTGAATACCCTGTTGCCACTCAAAGATAAAGAATTATAGTTAGTCACTGTCACCATGTTGCCCTAGTATCAGCACGCATTTTTCCTAAGTCCTGGCCTCATTTGCTTAACAGTTAATTCGTCTTTCTGATTCATAAGAGGTACAACTGACTCATTTTCACAGAGTATCTGCTTCAACATCCAGCCCGCAACTCTCATAATGTAGTTATGAATGGAAAACAAGAATCTGAGAAACGTGCTTGCAAATATAATGAAATTTTCTTTGATTATAGTTTTACCAGTGTTTTAATCAAGAATAATGAATAAAGGCCTTAATGGCTGCTATGTCACACAATGTTATCTTGTAAAGAGCATTAGAAAACATTCTTAATGTGTAAATTCTTTGGATTCCATAGGCACTATGTTGTCTTGTTGCTATCATGGAGTCACAGGAAACAATTAGTCTCAAAATAGGGTCATGTAGGCTCCCTGCACTAACACATCCCTAATGGAACCTGCGTCTGCCCTACACAAGGTAATAATTCTGAAATTTAAAAGTCACTGTGTGAACATACGCAAATTACAGAAGAATAATCCACCTCCATTGGAAGATTGCTCTGAAATCTCAATTGTTTTTGCACTACAGTAATCTCACACAGCACCTGATCCCTATTCAAGAAAATATTTCTGTTCAAGTCCATAGCCACTGTACATTTTTAGCCACAGTTCACACTTCCCTTTAAGATTACATTTCTTATCAAATGCATTCTCTCTCAGACATCAGGAACCATTACCCTTCTACAGAAGGCTGTATCTGCAGCCCAAGTAAAAGACTGCATTTGTAGGGGTTCTATCTGGCACTGTAAATGTTTTCTTGCACGAGTAAAGTGATATAGTGAAGATCAACCCTGCTCTTATTAAACACAGTGGCAACTCTCACTGACACAGATCAAACCCTAGAAGTTTAGCAAATACAAAGACTTCCAAACTCATTTTCTTAGACCAGTGGTCTCCAACCTTTTTACACCCAAGATCACTTTTTAAATGACAGAACAAACCAAGATCTACCGCCCCTTCCTTCCTTCAAGCCCCGCCCCTTCCTTCAAGCCCCACCCTCTCTATTCTCCTCCTTTCCATCACTTGCTATCCCCAACCCTTATACTGCTGCTTTTTTCCCCCAATTCTTCTGTAGGAAGAAGTTTTTCCAACATTTGGCCTGTCTAGACTGGACCAAATGTCAGAAAAACCCCTTCTTTTGGAAGCCCTCTTATTCCTCGTGGAAAGAGGAATATAGGGGTGACTGAAAGATCATGTTTGCTTTTTCCACTAGAAGAAGTGGAAGAACAAACGCATCCCTGGATGCAGAAGAATTTTTCTGGGTTATCTCCGGAATCCTGAAAAACTCCTGCAGTCTAGCCGTACCCTTGTTGGGTTGAGACAGGATGTGTAGGCTCTGGGTTGGGAATGAGGGATTTGGGTGTGGGAAGGGGTGAGAGGTGCAAGCTCTGGGAGGAAATCTGGATGCAGGAGGAGGTGGATAAGGGAACGCTGGCTCAGGGAGGGGGCTCCAGGATGGGCAGTGTTGGGGTCAGATGTAGGGCTAGGGTACTAAGCAAGCCACAGACTTCTGGATGTGAGGGTTCAGGAATTTGGGTTGGAGTATGTGAGGGGCTCAGGGCAGGGGGTTCCACTGTATGATAGGCTCAGATGTAGGGTCTGGGGAAAAGGGGAGTCCAGGAGTGTTATGATGCTGTGGCGAGATGGGGGCTTGGCCCCAATTGGGGGTTTGTTGGCCAAGCTTCATTTTCAAATAAAATACTATGTCAAACACAAAAAGTTTCTGCATTGTCTTTATTTTTGAGAAGGGCAGGGAACCTGTTTTGAATCAAGGGTCACTGACCCACAGAAAAGTCAGTTGGGGCCCACACACGTGAGATGCAAAAAAATCCTCCGCCAACCCCGCCCCGGGCCCCCCACTCCACAGCTCCACTAATGTGGCCGCAAGTGTGTTGGTGGGAGCAGGGGACATAGTACTGGGGAAGGGTGCTAGTGGGTGCTTCGGCAGGGGACAGGGTGCCAGTGGGGACAGGTTTCTGAGGCCAGGGAGTGGGGAGAGGGTGCCGGGAGGGCAGGGGACAGGGTACCAGTGAGGACAGGTTTCTGAGGCTGGGGAGAGGGAACAGGGGAGAAGGGGCTGGAGAGAGGGAACAGGTGAGTGCTAACAGGGAGTTTAGAGAGGGAGTTCTCCAGGTAAAGGAGAAGCAGATACAGGACTCTTGAGGGAAGTATGTGTTGTTATTGGGGCTTTCTTACTGCGTGCTGAGTTTCTGTTTGTGAGTGAGGGTTGGTGTGTGTTTTTTTCTGGTTTTTTTCTCCCCCCCCCCCCCGTGTTTGTGAGTGAGGCTTTTTTTTTTTCTTTTCACTTCCCCTTTACCCTCCCCCTCTCCTTTTCCTTCATGGAGCGTGTGCTGTAAGTGGCAGGTGGAAACTGTTGGCTTCCAATTAAAGTTTGAATTCTAGAAGCCTCTGCTGATTGGCTGAGCCTTGGTAGGAGGCGGGACTTTCAGGCAGTCCAGAGCGTTATAAAGCAGTGAGCAAATGACCAAGGAGCTTGCGAACAGGTGAGTGCTAAAAGGGAGTTTGGAAGGGGAGAGGGAAGGGCGCGAGGTTCTCTTGCCTTTCTTTTAAATCCTTTCTCCAGGACAGCAGGGATGGATGGTGATAGGTCTGCGTTGTTACCTGCGCAGCGTGTGCCATGTATGTCTTCCTCCCGGAAGAAAGAAAGGATTTCATCTGCACAAAGTGCAAGCTGGTCGCCATTTTGGAAGACAAAATTAGAGGATTGGAGGCCCAAGTGTTGACCCTACGCTCTATCAGAGAGGATGAAGACTTCCTCGATAGAAGGCAGAGTTTAATCTTGCAAGCACGGCAGGCAGAAGAGCTGGAGAGGGCAGTACGGGACCAGGAAGAGAACTGGCAGCATATAACTTCTAGAAGGGGAAAAAGGCCAGCATGGGAATCCCCCAATGCTATAGAGGTAAGTAATTGCTTTCAGGCTCTCTCCACAGGCTCTGCGGTGGTGAATGCATTGGAAGGGACCTCACAAGGAAGAAACCGCAAGGGAACGCCATCTACTGGAAGGCATGGGATGCGTAGTCCTAGGGATGAGTGTTCCACGACCACAACCCACAAAAGATGACGACGGGTGGTGGTGGCTGGGGACTCCCTCTTAAGAGGGACTGAGCCATCCATCTGCCGTCTGGACCTGGAATCTCGAGAGGTGTGCTGCTTACCGGGAGCTCGAATTCAGGATGTGAGTGAGAGGCTTACCAAACTGATCAAACCTTCGGATCGCTACCCCTTCCTGCTTCTCCACGTGGGAACTAACGATACGGCCAAGAATGACCTTGAGCGGGTTACTGCGGATTATGTAGCGCTGGGAAGAAGGATCCAAGAATCTGGTGCGCAAGTGGTGTTCTTGTCCATCCTCCCTGTTGAAGGGACAGGACTGGGCAGGGATCATCGAATTGAGGAAGTAAATGCGTGGTTGTGCAGGTGGTGTGGCAGAGAGGGCTTTGGTTTCTTCGACCATGGGACTCTGTTCCAGGCACAAGGATTGTTAGGAAGAGATGGGATCCACCTAACCAAGAGAAAGGAGCATCTTCACGGGCAAGCTTGCAAACCTAGTGAGGAGGGCTTTAAACTAGGTTTGCTGGGGGATGGTGACCAAAACCCTGAGGGGAGTGGGAAAGTCGGATATCGGGAAGAAATGCAAAGAGGAACGAGCAAAAAAGGAGGACCCCTGATTCGAATGGAGACGATAGGGTGATCAACTGGTTATCTGAGGTATTTGTACACTAATGCGAGAAGCCTGGGCAACAAACAGGAAGAACTGGAGGTCCTGGCCCAGTCCAAGAAATACGATTTAACTGGGATAACAGAGACTTGGTGGGATGACTCGCATGACTGGAGCACTGTCATGGAAGGGTACAGACTGTTCAGGAAGACCAGGCAGGGGAGAAAAGGAGGAGGAGTTGCACTATACGTAAGAGAGCACTATGATTGCTCTGAACTCCAGTATATAGAGGGAGAAAAACCTGTTGAGAGTCTATGGGTTAAGTTTAGAGGTGCAAACAACAGCAGTCATGTTGTGGTTGGTGTCTACTACAGGCCACCGAATCAGGTGGATGAGGTAGATGAGGCTTTCTTCGGACAACTGAGAGAACTTCCAGATTGCAGGCCCTGGTTCTCATGGGGGACTTTAATCACCCTGACATCTGTTGGGAGACCAATATGGCAATACACAGGCAATCCAGGAAGTTTTTGGAGAATGTTGGGGATAACTTTTTGGTGCAAGTGCTGAAGGATCCGACCAGGGGCCGTGTGCAGCTTGACCTTCTGCTCACAAACAGGGAGGAACTAATAGGGGAAGTAGAAGTGGGTGACAACCTCGGAAGCAGTGATCATGAGATGGTAGATTTCAGGATCCTGACCAAAGGAAGAAAAGTGAGTAGTAGAATACACACCTTGGACTTCAGAAAAGCAGATTTTGACTCCCTCAGACACCTGATGGGCAGAATCCCCTGGGATGCTAACATGAAGGGAAAAGGAGTCCCGGACAGCTGGCAGTATTTTAAAGAAGCTTTATTGAAGGCACAGAAAGAAACCATCCCGATGCGTAGCAAGACAGGCAAACACGGTAGGAGACCAGATTGGCTTACGGGGGAAATCCTTGGTGAACTTAAGCACAAAAAGGAAGCTTACAAAAAGTGGAAACTTGGACAAATGACCAGGGAGGGGTTTAAATGTATAGCTCGAGAATGCCGGGGGGTTATCAGGAAGGCGAAGGCAAAAGCGCAAGTGGCAAAGGATGTGAAGGATAACAAGAAAGGTTTCTACAGGCATGTTAACAAGAAGAGGTGATCAGAGAGGGTGTGGGGCCCCTACCGGATGAAGGAGGTAACCTAGCGACAGATGATGTGGGGAAAGCTGAAATACTCAATGCTTTCTTTGCCTCTGTATTCACGGAGAAGGTCAGCTCCCAGACTAATGTGCTAAGTGACACAAGAAGGGATGAAGATCAACAGCCCTTGGTGGGTAAAGAACAGGTTAGGAACTATTTAGAAATGCAAAACGTACACAAATCCATGGGTCCGGACTTAATGCATCTGAGGGTACTGAGAGAGTTGGCAAATGTCACTGAGGAGCTTTTGGCCATTATCTTTGAAAAGTCGTGGAGATCAGGAGTGATCTCAGATGATTGGAAAAAGGTAAATGCAGTGCCCATCGTCAAAAAAGGGAAGAAGGATAATCCAGGGAACTATAGGCCGGTCAGTCTTACCTCGGTTCCTGGAAAAAATCATGGAAGGGATCCTTAAGGAACCATTTTGAGGCACTTGGAAGAGAGGAAAGTGATTAGGAATAGTCAGCATGGATTCACAAAGGGCAAGTCATGCCTGACCAATCTGATTAGCTTCTATGATGAGGTAACTGGCTCTGTGGACATGGGAAAGTTAGTGGATGTGATATACCTTGACTTTAGCAAGGCTTCTGATACGGTCTCCCACAATATTCTTGCCAGCAAGTTAAGGGAATATGGATTGGATAAATGGATGGTAAGATGGATAGAAATCTGGCTAGAAGGCCGGGCCCAGCGGGTAGTGATCAACAGCTCAATGTCAGGATGGCGGTCAGTTTCTAGCGGAGTGCCCCAAGGTTCGGTTCTACGACCGGTTTTGTTCAATATCTTTATTAACGACCTGGATGAGGGGATGGATTGCACCCTCAGCAAGTTTGCAGAGGACACTAAGCTAGGGGGAGAGGTAGATAGGCTTGAGGGCAGAGATAGGGTCCAGAGTGACTTAGACAAATTGGAGGATTGGGCCACAAGAAATCTGATGAGGTTCAACAAGGACAAGTGCAGAGTCCTGCACTTGGGATGGAAGAATCCCAAGCATTGTTACAGGCTGGGGACCAACCAGCTAAGTAGCAGTTCTGCAGAAAAGGACCTGGGGGTTACAGTGGATGAGAAGCTGGATATGTGTCAACAGTGTGCCCTTGTAGCCAAGCAGACTAATGGCATATTAGGTTGTATTAAGAGGAGCATTGCCAGCAGATCCAGAGATGTCATCATTCCCCTTTATTCGGCTCTGGTGAGGCCACATCTGGAGTATTGTGTCCAGTTCTGGGCCCCCCACTACAAAAAGGATATGGACACACTGGAGAGGGTCCAGCGGAGGGCAACCAAAATGATTAGGGGACTGGAGCATATGACCAATGAGGAGCGGGAGCGGCTGTGGGAGTTGGGTCTGTTTAGTCTGCAGAAGAGTGAGGGGGGATTTGATAGCAGCCTTCAACTTCCCGAAGGGAGCTTCCAGAGAGGATGGAGAAAGGCTGTTCTCAGTGGTGACAGATGGCAGAGCAAGGAGCAATGGTCTCAAGTTGCGGTGGGAGAGGTCCAGGTTGGATATTAGGAAAAACGATTTCACTAGGAGAGTGGTGAAGCACTGGAATGGGTTACCTAGGGAAGTAGTGGAGTCTCCATCCCTAGAGGTGTTTAAGTCTCAGCTTGACAAAGCCCTGGCTGGGTTGATCTAGTTGGGATTGGTCCTGCCTAGAGCAGGGGGCTGGACTTGATGAGCTCCTGAGGTCTTTTCCAGCTCTATGATTCTAACAGGGGGGCAGAGAGTCCCCTGCACCGCCTCCTCCCAGGATTCTCTCCCCCCCCCGCCGCCAGGGAAGCCGACACGTGCCTCCTCCGGAGCCGACGTGTGCCTCCCACAGGGCAGCCAAACCCGCGCAGGCGCCTGCCCCAGGGCCAAACCCCTCTCCTGTGACATAGCCAAATCCCCATGAGCGCCTGCCCCAGGCCAACCCCCGCGGCACAGCCAAACCCCCGCGGGCACCTGCCCCGGGGGCAAACCCTGGGGCCAACCCCCGCTCCCGCGGCACAGGGAAAGCCCTGCGCTCGACTCACCCCTCCTGTGGCACAGGGAAGCCGCCGCACTCCTCCTCTGGGGCCGACGCCCCCTCCCGTAGCATGTCACAGAGCTGTGGGAGGGGAGCAGCCAGCGCATTTCGGGAACCCCCGGAAGTGGCGCGAAGCTGCAGGCAGGACTTCCGTCCACCCCGTGGGAAGCCGGCACTACACCGGAAGTAGGGACTGGTCGACGCCTCGATCGACCGGTTGGTGACCACGGTCTTAGACCATTATTTATCCACCGGTTTAATATTTACACTGTGGGAATATTTTAAGACTCCAGTTCCATACCTTTTGTACATAGTCCAGTGGTCTTTCAGAGTGGCATGATTGTCAACTATTTCATCCAGCGTCAGTAAGACTGTCAGCAACTCCCCTAGATGCTCATACATAGTCTGTTAAAGAAGTTCCAATAGTTACTTATTGGTTTCATGCAATGCAAACCAAGATTTTATATACCATTTTAGTGTCCTTTCACTAAAGGGAATTCCACTACACACTGAAAAGGATGTTTTAGTTCATTTTTCTCTTCTCTCCCACAAGAAAACTTAGAAATATTTTTCAGATTTCTATACAACTAAGAAAAATTAAAATCCTCTAAACAAGTGTTTGTCAACAACTGATCAGTGGACCAGCGCTAGACCTTGAGATATCCCTAACACAGCTTAGGAAGGCAGCAAACTGGTTTTGAATATCAAAATAGTTTAGAAATACTGTTCTAAATCATCTCACCTGAAAATGAACTCCTGATGTCTCTATAATTTTAGGTGCACTCCTGCAATAGATAAGCATACAAAATGTTATCTTATTTTTCCGTTATTAGGTACTTATTTATTTTGCACATTTTAATTGTTCTTAGAGGTATCAGTCCCTTAAAGGTTTTTCTTGCATATTTTACTTCAAGATCATCATGGTAATTTATCAGTAATGAAAGTATCTTCCTACATAATAAAAATGCATATTAAAATTGGTTTTGACAATGTAGCAATATCAGCCTGATAACATTTTCCAAATCATAATGAAACATTGGTTTGCTAAATTATAGGTCTAGTCTGTTGCGCATGTCTATTAACAAGCCTAATGACGTTAACAATTAGCATTTTTATAGTATCTTACATCCCAGAGGTCCCAAAACACTTTATAAACTTAAACAACTGATACGTAAGCTAGACATGCAGCTTCACTTCATTCATCATTGAAACAGAGCAGCTGTGTCAAGATGCAGTATATTTTTAAATAGCAGCCACAGGCACAAAATGAAGAATGCCATAACCAATTAAAACAGCAGAGGAAACTTAGGCAGAAGAAATGTACCTATTTAGAATATGGCCAAAGCTCGAGCATTCACATTCCTAACTCTAAGACATCATGAGGTCTTTCAACAACCATTACTGCTCCAATCCTTTTTATCCTACAAATCAGCTGTAAAATAACTGCTCCAGTAGTAAAGTGGCCACCACCACAGTAACAGTGCATTGGGTTAGTACAGACTCCCATGGGAATATAATAGAAATTATGCACATATAATGGAGGGTGCATGCCCTCGTCAATACATGGTGTTGTATGAGTATTTATTTAGCCATTTTATAAACTGCAGTTCCTAAAATTAAAAAAAAAAAAAAACATGCACAAAAATTCAATCGGAATATGCTTCCCATTAAATGACTTTAGCAAAGAAATGCTGCTGAGATCAGTTATACAAATGGGCTTGAGTTTCAAAGGTGTCAAGCACCCATAGCTCCTAGTCACTTCAATTGGAGTTTCACTTCTGAAAATCATGCTTATGATCTACATTCTTGTGATCTACATTTGCAAATGATCTACATTAAAATTCACAAAAAAACAATACAAAAATGAATAACTATGACTAATCAGCAATCATAGCACTTTCATCTGAAAGCATTAGCTCTAAATCCCACAGATGAAACCAAACACAAGGTAAGTAAATACCCAAGACCTGCTGATGTAAGAAACTGCCTCCCATAAATACCAAGAGATCATTACTGTCAAACTGGCATATGAAACCATAAAGCCATACTCATGATAATACCTGAGATACTAATATTAAAATAAAAAGCTGATCATGTTTGCTCAAGTAGACAGTATGGTCACACATCTATAATATTAAAATTAAATTAGCTAACAATTCTTTAAAGCTTCTGAAGCTATTTGATTTTACCATTTCTTCAAAATGTTAGACTGGCATCCATAGCATCTCTCAGCTAACATAAGGCACTCATTTCTCTTGCCAGTAGAACAGGGACGAAGTCCAATAATTAGAGGCATAAGGATATAAAGACCAGCCACATTAGCATCAAGATTTGTTGCTTCTGGAAAGAGATAGCTCTCCTGAAATATGCCTTTTAGTTTAAAAGACATTCTTGCATCCCATCACAAAAAGCACTTACAGCAGACGATGATCCTTTTAATAAATAAAATAATTTTTAAAAGTATATTATAGAGGCACATAAGGCTGCATTAAAAACCACTCTCAGTATTTTCTGACCAGAGCATTCCAATGTTTATCATTCTTTAGGGAGATCATAACATCTTACATTGTGTTTAATAATAAAAAGGGGATATAGCATTTCTGCCAATAATTACTTGTTACTGGTATAGAGAACAGCCAGCTGATGAACTACATTCATCACCACTTCATAGCACCGTGTAACAAAACAAGACAGCTCCTGAAATGACAAATTTTGCATACATTGGTATTATTTCCAAGACAGCGAATGACAATCATGCAACCAGAACCCAAACTTTAACTTCCTAATTCCTGTCTGAGGCCTCTCTCAACTGACACATTTCCTAAAGCATGTTTCTTTAGAAGTTAGGGCTAATGAAGCTACACAGAGGCACAGGAGTGAGTAAGGACTCTTCTCCTCATTGAGTGGCCAACACCAGGGTGAGCTAGAATCATAATCCTGATACTCAGGGGAGCTGATGCTTCCTCCCAGAATAAATGTGCAGACAGCAAGTAAGGTTGTACCAATTCATCCATGAAATGGTCAAGAGCTAGCTGATTGCCTGGGGGAGTATAATACATCTTTACAGTGGATGTAATAATGTACACCCTATCCCAAACAAAAAGTCCTAGAAGGCATTATGCTTCTGAGGTACAAGGCCTCCTACAGCTCTTCCACCACCCCTTATATGAGCTCCATGACAAAAGCATGCTCTAGCACAGTGGTTTTCAAACACAGTTCCTCCTACCCTCCTTTAGGTGTATACAGGATTTTTTTGTAATAGTGAACAATGCATTTTATTTAGTACAGAGGTTTTCAAACTGTAGATCCATGCCCGCAGGGAGCTCTGGCTGGTGACACTGGGTGGGGCTCTAGGAGGAAGTGCCCTTTTCCTGACTCACCTCAGCAGGACCACCCAGCCTATCTGGGTCAGGAGCAACCAAAAATTTTAACTCTGCTGATGCCCTCATTTGAGTTACAAATTTTGATTTTAACAGACTGAGTAGCCCACTAAGGTGAGTCAGAGAGTGGAGTGGCACTTCCTCTCTTACTCCTGTTATGCGGGGCTGGCCCATGCTGCCTAGTATCACTGCTTATCCTCCTGAATGTTCCTCCGTGATCACCTAGGAGGCACACCCTACCGTTTGAAAACCTCTAGACGCTGTTGCTAAATGGAAAGCAGAAATCTGGGGGGAACACATGACTCCACAAGTTGTCCCACGCACTGCCTCTGTCTAACTCAAATGGAGGTATGTAGCAGACTACATCATTAAGGATTACAGATCCGAAAAAGTTTGAAAACCACTTTTCACTCTAGCCCTAAACAACTATTATTCTCTCTGAAGCCATGCCAAGTTAAAGCCACAAATCAGACAGACTATAGACAAATATGTACAGACAGAAAAAAAAATATTTTCATGAGTTCCTGACATGTTAAAACTGAATGTGGAAAGGACAGAGAATTCATCAGGGGACTCAAGGACAACAAGAGTGAAAATCTGAAATGCATCCGCAAGATTGGGTAGGATTATGAAATAATCTGGCAAGTCTCCACTAGTGATGATACACACTGGAATCAATGGTGGAGTGGTAAATAATGAGGTCAGGGCAGTCATACACAGCAATCTGGATCACTTTGTAAACTAGCCCAATTCAAGTAGATTTCATTTCAATATAGGCAAAAGTACAGCAATACATCTGGGAACAAGGAATGCAGACCTTATCTATAAAATGAGGACTGTATCCTGGAAAGCGGTGAGTTTTGAAAAGGATCTGGGGTCCCTAGTGGACAAGCAAATGATGTGGTGACAAAGGGTTAATGTGATCTTCGGAGACAAACAGGGGAGTTGTGAGTAGAAATAGGTAGGAAGTGATCGGTACCTTTTTAAAAACAGCATTGGTAAGAGCAATACTGGAATATTGTGTCCACATATAAAAAGGATAATAAAAAACTGAAGAGGGGGCAGAAAAGAGCCACAAATGTGACTCAAGGGCTGGAGAAAATACTTTACAGGGAGACTTAAACAGCTCAATCTGTTTTGCTCATGAATTGAAGATTAAGAGGTTACTTGATAACTGTGCTTAAGTACCTTGACGTGGAAAAAATACCAGGTACTAAAGGGCTCTTTAAACCAGTGGAGACAGGTATAACAAGAACCAATGGCTAGAAGCTGATGCCAGACAAATTCAAGTTAGAATTGAGGCAAAAAAATTTCAAAGTGCAGGTAATTAACAACTAGAACAAACTATCAAGGGAAGTAAGTGGTGGATAGTCATCTGGCAAGTCTAGTCAAGACTAGATGCCATTTTGGAAGGTGTATAACTGGATAACTGGATGAAACGTAATGGCTAGTGGTATTCAAGCCAGACCAGATTGATTACCTGTTGGTACTTTCTGGCTTTAAACTAATCAATATAAGAAAGTTTAAAAAAAATCTAAAACTGGCTCATCGTATATACATTTGGTTTACATTTTGCATTTCACTCATCTTTTATATGCAAAAAACCTGGTCAGTTTCATTTTCTACTTTTTATTTGCTTATAATGTTGCTTGGATTTTAACTTCATTTTCAATTAAACATTCTTTTAGTATTTGATTTTGAGGTTTCTAGCTTTTAAAAAAAAAACAAAACCGAAATTTCATGCCTAGAGCCAGTTAACACAGCCCAACCCTTAATTCAGAAAGTTCAATTTTATAGCACATATCTAACTTCTCAGCAACCAACTATGCTGCAATTAACTGACAGATTTTGAAATCTTAAGTATATTAAACATTATATGGTTTCACCCTGCATAGGGTAGTAAAATGTTGGCAGGCATTTCTAAATTAGTTTGATCATTTGTCCCTTTGATATCATTCAAGCAAATATGTATGTGTTACACCTGTTGAGAACGATCTCTGGATACCAAGAACTGTTAAATCTAAAATAAATAGCCAATATGTTTATGTAGCAGCTATACAAAAACAGTTTTTTCTGATCCCTTTGCCAGCTCTGCACATCACTGACTATGTCAATTTTTCCCAGATAGCAGACACTGCCACCAGACTATTCCCCTTTGGGGACAGGAAATGGAGCACAGCAGAGGAAACAGGAAATGGTCAGTAAGGAGAGAGAGTCTTATAGATTCTTATATAGCAAAAATTGGATATAGCTATTTGAAAGTTCCTCAACCTTCCCTCTGTGGTCTTGGGGTGAGATCTTACTAGGGACGTAAAACATTGTTTAACCAGTAATCAATTAAAAAGGAGCCGGGGTGGGGGGGCAGAGGGGGCTGCTTCACCTATCTCTGGGCTGGAAAGTCCCTTCTCCCCCACTGCTAGGGTATCCTGCAGGCAGGGGCTGTTCTAGCATCCGGACCGGAGTATCCCCTGCCTGCAGGGTGCCCAGGCCTGCCACAGGCATGAGCTGTGCTGGGGCAGCCCCTGTCCACAGCAGGCTCCCCGTGGAACCGGAGCAGTCCCCTGCATGCAGCAGGTGGGGTTCTGCTCCAGCTTTACTGGTTAATGGGTTAAACCTCCACATTTCTATATCTTACATACAGGACTATAAATATTTGGTCTACCAAAGGATTAATAAGAGGGCCATTAAAAACTCTGATATGTGGTATTTACAAGCCAGTAAAAGTTCTATTTAATGAAGAGTGAAATTACACTTTTTAAAGTACATTTTTATGACAACAGAACCTTGTTTGTTATTGCACAATCACTTGCTAACACGTGCCAGAAAAAGAAACGTCTAGTGTAGAATGAACATCAAGAACAAAGGAAATCCTCAGAAACTCAGATCTGTTTTCACTCAAGTGTCCTTGGTAGTAAGCATAATTGTTTCTAAAAGACATGTTATTTTCCACCATTTTTTTTGAGAGACATCAATAATTTATTTTAAATCACTTGTTTCAATTTTACCTCATTCTATGAGCTGGAGGAAGATCAATAAACAAATGGTTTAATCCATGCCAGTACACCAGTTTTTGCATTATTCAATGGCAAACTAAAATTTACCATGAGAAACATGCAATATATTGCTAGACCTTTAACACAAAATGACAAGAGTTCCACTCCATTTTTTCCTGTTGAAGGTTGTCTAGGTAAACTAGTTTATTTGGGCACTGAATCTGAGAATCTGTTAGCCTTTCCACACTGGGATTACAATGCTTAAAACAGTTTCAAGCGTGGAAACAAAATAGGTGAACAAACTGCACCTAACAGCTTTCTATATGAAAAAGGTTGGTTGTGACAGCTATGCAGGCAAGAAGTTGCACTCTGCATACAAAAGCGACTCCCAATGTTGCTGAATGGGATGTAAATAGGACACTGTAATTTGACAAGTGGGGAAAAAACAGATTCTAACTGCTCCAAAGCCAAGATGCACACTTTACCTGTAAAAATGAAATAAATCTTCCCATCTGTATTTGGGAATCACCTTCCACCATGCTGGAGTCTGTGGCTTGAAAGATAAACAAAAGCTTCACTGACTTTAGAAATATTAGACAGACAGATTCATTATCCTGAAGCCTGGATGACAATCCAATTTTGTTTGACTTTTAATGAAAACATACTGCTATAAGGCAACGTATTTCCAATGAATCCAAAACAAAGGCTTCACTATGCTTTGCTAAACAGAGAACATCTTTTGTTCTATATTTGTACAGGACCTAGTACCATGGGGTTCCGATCAACGACGAGGGCTCCAGAGCTCTACCGCAACTTAAATAAGAGGATGCCACAAAGTACCAAGCTTCCTGCAGCACCAGTTTAACACTATGTCAGCATTTATGTTCGTAAAAATATTATTTGGACAATTATAATTTGCCATAAAATCTCATCTAACAAAATCTGGCATACAGGGTCATTAATGGCATCAACCTGGGAGATATTAAAAACTTAATGCTTAAGATTTTTATACCAGACGCTACATATCACAATAGCTTTAATTTTAAAAATTAAAATGGGTAAGAATTGAATCCACAATAGTGATTAAGCACCTGTGATATTGCAGATTTAATTTGAAACCTTACTATAGTATGCACAATAATTGCTTTTCTAATGGCAGTCTGGAGGGGACTTATGCAACTCCCTTGTTAACAAAACTGACTGCAGATCCAGTGAAAGAAAATCTCAGCCTTTTTAAAACGTCTGACCCCCTTTGCTTTAAGAAGATAGCCTTGAGAAAGTATGTCAATATAAACAGCTCAATGGAGATGAAAGGCACAAGCAGGTAGACTCAACTCTTCTGCAGTAGGAGGCTCTGAGATTCCTAAAGATTGTATCTTTTTCCAACACGCACTTTTTTACGTACAAGTCACTCTGTTCAGTTTTGTGTGTATCCCAAATAGATATCTTGCTGACATCACTCCTAGATCAGCCCTGTGCCTAGTGATGTGATGGTGGAGGACCAGAATTTGTCACATCAGGAAAGGAAAAGCCAAATGTTCTGCCTCATATTTTCAGACCCTGGAAAAAATGGGCCTAACTAGCTATTGCTCACCCAGATAAGCTTACAATTGCCATGGCAGCTGCTACAAGAGGAACAGCTCTCATGCACCTAAAGGTGTTAGTTGAAGGATTGCATTCCCATCCACTCCTTATTGCTAACTTCTGCAGGTGGAAGAAGGGAAACAACAAGACCAAATTGCTGTCACAGAATAAGTCTACAGCTGCTGCAGCCCTCTTTGCTCCCTGTCAATGAGGCAGAATATTTTTAAGGGAGACTTTTGTTACAGTTTGGCAGCATCTCACTACAGGACTCAAAAGGCTTTAAGCACATGTCAGACAGAAGATGGGAGTCTGCTTAAAATGTTATCTGCAGTTAGAGTAATGATTCATCAAAAAAACCAGAAGAGTCATATGTTACATGGCACCTAGAATGTGCTAGACACAGTCCCTATCTCAAATAATTTACACACTTCCATAGCCCAATCTATCCAAGGATTTCAAAAACGCTACAGTACTGAATAGAGCTTCATAAGGCTACTGTAAAAGAAGCATTATCTTCCTCATCTTTCCAATGGGAACAACAGAAGTTTAGTGACGAGCCCTAAGGTCACACAGGAAATCAATAGCACAGTCAAAAGAATTCAAATCTCCTATACCCTGTGCTTTAACCTCAAGTCCCATGCTTATGTCACTAATAAACCATTCGTGGATGAGTTGTCAGTATTACTCTGCAATACAAAGTAACTT
Organism: Pelochelys cantorii; assembly: GCA_032595735.1. Lineage (NCBI taxonomy): Eukaryota > Metazoa > Chordata > Testudines > Trionychidae > Pelochelys > Pelochelys cantorii. The sequence goes on along the minus strand of CM064326.1, from coordinate 249,711,646 downwards.
TCACCCAAAGTGAGATCTCATGATTTATCAACTGAGGAAAAGCCTATGGTCATGTTTATCTGATCAGAGTCCTGTGTTACCCCGCTCTCTATGCATACATATCCACACAGGCATGAGAGACTAACCCACTTCTCACTCACTTTAAAAACAAGTTTTATAATTCAGCTTATGCCAGAGATGGACAACCTATGCAAGGTGAGTGGCCCTCCATCGCAGTGGGCTGCAATACTGCCGTAACCAAGATGATTTCCTGGGACAGAGTGATTTTGTGATAAGCTCACAATGTGTCAACTGAACCACAGCAGCACTTTGATGGGATGCAGAGAGCGCGCACAGCTCTCACATTCAATGTTGTGTCCAAACAACAAAAATGTGTTGTGGGCCACACATAGAACCCTGATGTGCTGCATGTGGCCCACAGGTTGCTGGTTGTCCATGACTGGCTTATACTATCTTAAAATGCAAAAATTCAGAATTAATTATAGGCCTCGATTTTTCAGTATTATCATGGTCTTTATGCATTGCCAGCAGTGGGCTTCATGCCAAGATGATGACTCAAGTGATTAACCAGCACTAATATGCCTATGTTTTGACAGCACAAGTGGAATCAAACCTTGCTCACTTTACTCATGAAATACTGAAGCAATTGTTGCTTGTAATGAGTAAGGCAAGAAGAATTTGGTCCATAGTATATATTGACACTTGTTGTCTGAAGGCACCTTGCAAAATCTATTAATTAGGGAGATGGATTTGGGTAGGACATTTAGGACCAATTATTTATATTCAATATATGGGTGCTCAATACCAAACGGTGACAAATAACTGCAACAAAATATATGCTCAAAGTATATTTTTTTTAAATCCAGAGCAGCATGAACCTATATTAAAGGTTTCAGCATTAAAAGGCAAGATTAAATCTTTTTTTTAGAAAATGCCTCATGCTGCACTTTCTAAAAGAAACGGTCTTCCTGTCTTTTTATGCCTAGTGTTCCCTCTCCAAATCCTTTCTGAAAAGCCCATAGTGTTCAAACACTCTCTTGTCATGAGTCCCCATTTCCTGCCTCTCACATAAGCAGTCAACACATCTGTAATGCAGAGACAAAATACCAAGGAAGTTCCCATTACTATACCAGTGTTTCACTGTAGAGAATGACTATTTCTAACTAAAATCTTATGAAATTTAATGTTAATTAAGTGTGGTTACAAGACACTGATATACAGAGCCTGTATTATAACAGAGAACAGGAAGTTCAGGTTTACACAAACAGACAAAATGTAATAAAAAGTACATTTCTAATGTCTAGAACATAAGATTGCAGTTGTTTTAATATAAGAAGCAAAAGCATAAGAAAACACTGTCACAATAAAGGGAACTACTTACCTCCTTCTCCATAAAACAAGAGGCCATTATAAAATTTAGTTTCTGCCTAACAACAAAAGAAGAGATTTTTTCCAAATTAAAAAAATATTTTACATTTTACAAAAATATATGGCTTATGTTTGCAGGATTAAAAGCTAAAAAAAATCCAAGATGTAAAATCTACTTTTCAGTTTGCCAAACAGTAAACATTTTTATAAGAGTAATAAAGAAAGGCTGTAGAAATTACCTCATATTTTAACTTCTTGATTTCACAGCAAAGGGCAGCATACACAGTTATTACTTTGTTCAGAACCTAGACACATCAAGGAAACATAATTACATGGTTAGTATAAAAACATATTTTGCACTGACAGCATTTTTCATGTTCAAAGAGCACTACAGAAAAAAAATACTGACAAACTTTACAACAGAGATCTTGTAATTTAAAAAATTGTAAAAGCATTTTACCTTGTTTTCTGTATTTATGAGCTCCAGCAGGGAAGACTGTTCATAGGGTAAAAGCTAAACAATAATAAAAAATAGAAATATCAGAAGATTTTTTTTAAAGAAGATGTTTGTTACTAAAAGGAATCACCATGTTTGTGATTATTTATTTCAGCCTAGTTCCAAGTGCACTTGGTACCAAAAAGACACTAAGGCTATGTCTACACTGGCACGATCTTGCACCAGAAATACGCAAATGAGGCTAAGCGTGGAATATCACGGAGCCTCATTTGCATATCTAATGAGCCGCCATTTTTTTCAGAAGAGGCTCTTGTGCAAGAAGGAGCGTCTACACTGCTCCTTCTTGCACAAGAAAAACCCTCTTGCGCAATACCGTTCTTCCTGAAAAGTAATAGGTGTAACGGTATTGCGCAAGAGGGTTCTTCTTGCGCAAGAAGGGGCAGCGTAGACGCTCCTTCTTGCGCAAGAGCCTCTTCTGAAAAAAATGGCAGCTCATTAGATATGCAAATGAGGCTTGGCGATATTCCATGCTTAGCCTCATTTGCATATTTCTGGCGCAAGATCGCGCCAGTGTAGACATAGCCTAAGTGTATGCTACTGGCAGGCTACTCAGGAGGAAATAGCCAGTTCTTATATTACATGGACTAATCAAGTCCTGTTTTGTAAGGGTAAAAGACAAATGAATTATGTGAAATACATAACAAATTACAGAAATATTAAACCCAAAAGTCATGACTGCTATAAGAATCTATTAGACCCAAGTTTTAATTAGGGTGTCCAGTATTCAACCGGAAAGTCTGTTTTTTGCACCCTATGTCCAGTAAAAAAAAATCAGAAAATACCAGACATGTGCAATGTCCGATATTTTCTGCTTTTCTGGTTGGGCACCCGACAGAAGCCTGGCAGGGGTAGGGGGAGTGGCTGGGGAGGTGGAGCCGTGATTGGCGCTGGGAGCCCTCAGCTCAGTTGGTTGCATGCAGAAGCCTGGCGGGGACAGGAGTGGCTGGGGAGGCGGGGCTGCGATCGGCACTGGGAGCCCTCAGCTCATCTGGTTGCATGCAGAAGCCTGGCAGGGATGGAGGGGGGGGGAGGTGGCTGGGGAGGCAAGGCCATGATTGGCGCTCGGAGGCTCCCAGCGCCGATCGTGGCCCCGCCTCCCCAGCCTCTCCCTTCGCCCCTGCCAGGCTTCTGCACGCAACCAGCTGAGGGCTCCCAGTGGGAGCAGGTAATTAATTTCCTCCCCTGCGGCCCCATCCTCTTTGGGAAGTGTAAATTACTTCACCCCTTTTCATCAGACAGTCTGCCCTCTGCTCAGAGCCCAGCCAGACATTCTGGCCTGGGAGTGGGGGCAGAGTACGGCTCCTTCCACTTTCTGTTCAGAGATTTTCAGGCACATAATCCACTTCTTGTCATGGCCAGAACATGGGCCAGGCTTGAATCCCCCTTTATTTCCCTCCACAGCTGAATAAAGGCTCTGAGAGGCTAGCTTAGCCTGGCAATAGGGTTGCCAGATGGGAGCCCTCAGCTGGTTGCATGCTGGGAGGTTCATGTAGTCAAAATATATGATGTAGACTGCTGATTGTTTATAATAAAGTCCCCATTCAGTGTTAAGCATAGCTGTGGTGGGGTTTTTTTTTTTTGTTTGTTTTGCTCGACAAATTTTTAGCACGTGTGTTCAGTATTTATGGGTTTTTTTAGCACGGGTTTGGTATTTTTGGGGAAACCATCTGACAACCCTATTTTTAATTATTTTCTAATTTTGTAATCACAAAAACATGCACATACCTATTTGTGCTGGCAGGACATGTATTTGTATACATAAACACATATTTTAGATTTGAAAGTCATCCAAGAGTTTTTCTATACAATTTGTGTACACTAACACAGACTGGATGCACATGTTCAAAGGTTAGCTGAAAGTTTAGCACTCCAAGATTTCTGGGCAGGCATGTTCCAGAAGGGGATAAAAGTTAAATTCTGTTTTTAAATAATGCCTGTAAATTCAAGATAAAAAATACTAAAATGTTATCCTTCATGAAGGACAGGAAGTTTGTGACCAGAAAATAACTGGCTTTAGATGGAGATATAATGTGTGCTGTTTTTTTGCGAGAGGGGAAGGTGTGACTTCCTTTAAAATGCACTCATTGAGGCTAATGAGCCAAAATGTAACCTAACTTGTATTTTAGTTGCAAATATATCTATGCATGGCTCATTTTACACCACTGTGCTCAAATATTTTGTTCTTCTATACAGAACTACAATTCTATGGAAGAATTTGATTCAGATTGCAGGATTCGTTTTGCTAAGTTTTACTAAGCTCCAAGGAACAAAGAAGAAATAGTAATGTGAAACTATATTATCCTACATTCAACAATTTTATGATTAAAATGGGTTTGCAGGAATTTTTTAGCACAATTAAAAACTAAACACATACAAAGACATGCTTGCATAAACCTTTTCCCTTCCAGGGTGCAAAGGGATAATCCATGTCAGAACATTTGATTACAGAGCAAGCTCAGCCTCAAAAATAGTTTTGTTTTAGCTTTTTAAAAGTACCTTAATACTAATATACTTACAAATAATTTATCTATAGCTAACTTTACTAGAAAGAAGTTTGCAATAGTTCTCTGTAACTTGTAATATTCAAAAAAAAGTTTAGAGTTCTATTTGGGTCTACCAACAGTAGCATCACTTTAAAGAAATCACACCTAAAAAGGAAAGAGATGGTGTATGCTTTTTCCAGTAGCTTTTTAGACAAATTAGACACCCTGCAGCTACCTTTTTCCCAAATGTTTGTGTCTGAGCAATAAAGCAGGGCCAACAACCTCACTGGGCCCCTGGACAAGGTGAGAGGTGTCCCTATTCTGTGCCCCCAGAAGGGGTAGGGCCTCAGGCGGAAGGGGTGGGGCCGGGGCCAGCCAGCCTTTAGCACCACTCAGACCCACCCTAGCTCTTAGCACTCCAGCGGTGATTTAAAGGGCCTGGGCTTTGGCAGCTGCCATAATAGCAGTGGCAGCTAGGAGCCCTGGGCCCTTTTCAAGAGCCGGCCCCAGGGCAGTTGTCTCCTTCCCTTCCTTCCATCCATCCCATTGGCAGACCTGGACTGTCACTATCTAGGCTCCAGATACCTTAATTAGCAATGATGGAGGGACACGTCTCATATAGCACCCCAAAGTCCTAATATGATTAGAAAATAGCCTGCCCTAGGTCGTATGGGGAAGAATATTCAAAGGCCTGAAATATGCAGGCAAAGCTTTGCCAACAGCAGCATTCCACCAATCAGATATGGAGATAAAAAGAGCCAAGATCATGCCCTCAGGGTGACTCAACTCTCTGATAAATGCAGTGTAGAAATTTGATTAGTAGAGTTCAATAGCAGAGACCATGCTATGCTCTACCTTCAGACTCTCTCTCAACTGTACAACCCATTTGCAAGTGAGAGGTTTTTCTGGCTTCAATATTGGCACTCAGTCATAACAGCAGCTTTAGCCTTATGGTTCTCATGCAACCCTCATTTTTTCAGGAGTACGGGTTCTTTGGAAAAAGGGTTTTTTTCCCCCAAAAGAACCCCATCTAGACTGCGGTTTCACTTTCAAAAAACCCTTTTTCGAAACAGCAGACGCAAATATGCAAATTAAGCGTGGGATATTTAAATCTCCGTTTCATTTGCACTTTCGATTGGGCTCATTTACATTCCTCTTTCGATAGAGGAATGTAGTCTAGATGAGCCCTAATATGCTTGGTAACAGAACTATAAGCTACTGGACAATTAAATTTCTTCATTTAATTTCACAGTTTTGTATTCTTTCTGAAAAGGAAAACTTTTGCCCAATAAATCTGATCCTCCCAGAGATTCTTTACTGAAATCACAACTGAACTCCTCTGAAAGTGCATGCATTATTCCAATTTGTAGAAAAAAACACACAATCTCAATATGTATTAAACATATGCAAACCTTTAATGCTATAGGATCAAGATTGAAGTCCCAAACATCTCCAACAGAGTCATCCAATGCATCTTCTATTCTCCTTAGCTGAGAAGTGTACTCTTCAAGAAATTTCCCATAATTCTTCAACTGTACTTCTGCATGAATTTCTAAGAGTAAATGATATTACATAGTATCATACATGTAAAGTATTTTACAGGATACTTACTGAGCTGCAAAATCCTAGAAGTTCTTTAAAATAAGATCTAGTTTAATCTATTATTTAACTTGAAGCACTGTCTCCTTAAATCACTTCAGTTAACCAGATTGATAATAAGTAGTTAAAATTTCATAAGCCAAGGGAAAACCTAACTCAAATGTATCAAATTTAAATGGAAGTTTCCCTGTTTGCCAGAACCTGCAAAACATTGATGACATATTTTAGTGTGCATGTATTTTCAAGATTGAGCTTAAACAAGCTAATTTACCAGAGATGTCAACTTTATAACATGAATATACAAAACAGACAGCACAGACAACAAATTATATGACATCTGTTTCTTAATATTGCACATTAGTCAAGAGAGAGATCCCTGGCCAAACATCTATGGTAATAGTATATCCAGGAGGCAACGAGTGTCTTATTACTTCTTAGAATTCACCAGCAAATTACAAAACAGCTGTTCCCATCATTTTCTCATAATTTGATTGCAAGATTATGTTGTCATAAGTCACCACCCAGAATTCTAACCATATTCAAGCTAATTCTTCCTCTGTCGGAGCATCATGCTTTAGCACCACTCGAAGTTAAATGGCCAAATAAAAAGTGGCAGCCCATTCACTGCCAAGAGTAGAGATATATTTAAGCAACACTCCACTGTGCAAATATCAAGTTTATGTTCATTGGCAAATTAAGTACACGGGCTGCTTATCTTTACAAATTCCACTTATTATTACCATAACACAATATTTCAAAATCAAGCATCTGAATGAGTGTCATATTTCTCATTTACTTGAATTCATCAAAATATGCAAAAAGGTATACTTGTTACTATAGAGTCACTGATTACTGCTCCACAGTTAAGGCTGAGTTGAGTTTTGCACATAAAGCAAGGATTCAGCCTCCACTGTGTGTTAAGACTATTGTATCCTCCCCAACAGTAGAATAAAGCAACAATACAGGTTGCACCTCTCTAACCGGGACTCTCATCTGGCAACTTCCAAGGTCTAGCAGGACTATGGATGTTACTGAACGAGAGATCTCGGGTCAGGAGGGCCAGCAGCTGAGAGCCTCACGAAAGGTGAGACTGGTGGTAGCGGGAATAGGGCCTCAGCAACCTGACGGCAGCATCAGGGCTATGGTAACAGGGTAGAGGCAGCCAGACAACCCAGCTGGAGCCACGGAAGCCCATGCTTGCCAGCCCAGCAGCAGGGTTGCCCTGCGGCAGCCCAAGTGGGACTGCGTGCCAGCCATGGCAGCGGGGACAGAGCCATGGTAGCGAAGCAGGGGAAGCCCATATGGAGCCGCAGTAGCAGAGCTGCGGCAACCCAGCTGGGGCCACAACAGGTTGGTAGCCCAATCAGGGTCACATGCTGGCTGGCAGCAGGGTTGGTGCCGCAGCAGTGGGGTCAGGGCTGCATGCTGCTGTGCTGACAGTGGGGCTGGAGCAGCAGTTATGGCAGCAGGGCTGGGGCAGCTGTGTTGCCTGACCAGGAGCAGGGCCAAAGGAGCTGGCTGTGGGGAGAGGTGGCAGGCTCAGGGGGCTGGTGGCAGGGGATCTTCCCTGGTCTGGCAAATTCCCTCATCCGTGACCGCTCAGGTACCAATGGTGCCGGACCAGTGAAGTCCAACCAGTATTTATACCAGTACATTAGAGAATATTTTAGTATTTGTTGAAAATAAAGCCACCTAAAAATGATAGCTATACAAAGTTAATCTAGGCAAATCAAGCAACAAATCATTACACTAACATAATACCCACTAGGGACATGAAGATGTAACTATGTACACTTGGGCTCATTGGTTAACCTTCACGGTTACATGCAGGATCCTGGTACATACGAGGATCACAATGGTTTCCAAGGAGACGACTGTTGCCTCACGTATAACCGTGTAACCACTGAAATTTTCAGTGGTTACAAGTTTACTTAATTAAAACGCATTTTAACATCTCTAATACCCACTATCCTGATGGGTTCTTTATTTTTATATAGTGTTATATGTATTCCTAGCACTTTGTGATACAGTAGAACCTCAAGAGTTACAAACACCTCTGGACTGGAGATTGTTCATAACTCTGAACAAAACATTATAGTTATTCCTTCAACAATTTACAGCTGAACATTGACTTAATACAGCTTTGAAAATTTTCCTACAGAGAATAAAAATGCTGCGTTGTTTTTTTAGTAGTTTACATTTAACACAGTACTGTACTGTTTTTGCCTTTTTTTCCCCTCACCCATCTGTTTCTAGCTGATGGCGCACTTCCAATTCCAAATGAGGTATGTGCTTCATTGATTAGTTAGTAACTCTGGTGTATGTAATTTGGAGATTTTACTACAGTTAAAATGCCCCAAAAGAATGACATCTTGTCCCTAACGAGTTTACAGCCTAGATTAGTCGTTCTCAATAGGGACGTAAAATCCCATTTAAAAAGTTAGCCAGTTAAACGTTAAGTTTAACTGTTTAACTGGGATCCCAGGCTGGACCAGCCCCCCCACCCACAGCACAGTGGGCCCAGCTGCTCCAGCCTGGCCAGGCTATTGGGTAACCGGTTTGTTATATTTAACTGCTTAAACAGAAAAACAACAAATAACCTTTCAGCACCTTAAAGACTAACAAAACATGTAGATGGTACCATGAGCTTTCATGGGCACAGCCCACTTCTTCAGATGAATGGAGTTATTAAAGGTCCAGTTTCGAAATAAGGGATTGGGGGGGGGTGGGAGAGAGAGGGAAAAAAAAGAGAGAAAAAAATAATCAATTAGAGTCTCCATGCTACATGAAGCTGATAGGGAAGTTGCAAATTGTTCTTAAGTACCCATTGTTTTGTTTTTTATGTCATTAGGATGTGGAATGTAGTGGGCCATCCAACCAATGTCTTTATTCATACCTTTGCAATAGGAATCAAATCTGTACATGAAGTCAAGTTCCAAGGCTTCCCTGAGTATTTGGCTTATGGAATTGGCCTGAAACAGTAAGGTGACTTTCAGATCCATTAATGAGTGCCTGGACAAGTTAAAATGTTCTCCAACAGGTTTTCTGTGTGTTACCTTTTCGGATATCTGATTTGTGTCTATTAATTCTTGCCAATAGAGACTGTTCAGTTTGACCAATATACATGGCAGAGGGACTATTTGTTATTGTTTAAGTTTTCCCAGTTACAGACAAACTTGGCTACCCCTCTGAAGGCTAGCCTGGAGTCCCACAGCCCGCGGGTGAGGGCTGCTCTGGCCAGGCTGAAGCACCCACTGCCCATGGCATGGTGGGCCCAGCAAGGCTGGAGCAGTCCCCTGCCTGCGGCACGGCAAACCCTACCAGGCATGGTAAGGGTGATCCTTACTGGTTAACCATTCACATCCCTATTCAGCACACACTCAGCTTTCTATATTCCCCCACTCTTTTGCCACAGAGAAACTGTCATGGCTTCTAGTCAGAAGAGAGATCATATCTGGGAATAAAAGAGATATGGGTAAAAAAGGAAAATGTGTCAAGTGTAAGCAATGCAAGAAGATGATACAGGGCCCTATCTGCAAGAATGAAACATGAGAAAATCTGCTTATTGAGAGAAAATAATGTAGATGAAGATATGTATATGGCTAAATGGATCAACTGGTTAGTAACTTAAATAATTCACTTTGCAACACATCATTCTTCAAGACTCTATGTCTTTTAGTACAAATGTGATTTGACAGGTAAATTCCCAAGATATTTACTGTGTTGAATATTGTTAGAAAAAAAAAAGGATTTAGGTTAGCTAATCCTTTTGGTTTGTTTAATTAGTTAACTAGGTTTAAAATCTATCATTCAAGTATACAGTGCAGAAAGCTGCAATAGAAGAAATCTAAAGCGGCCACCAAGTGTCATTTGCTTATTTCTTACATTTCTTATTACATAATACATGCCTCTTATTTTGGAACATCACAGACCATAATACTAATGCCATAAGTCTACTCCCTATTTTACACCAGCATAACTCAGCTTTTCCAAGGGAACTCTATTCTATACTTGTTTTCTCAAAACCAGAAGTGCCAGTGAGGTTCAATGGTGCTTTTTGGTTAATGGTTTTGCACATACTCAGCCAGCTCCCAGGGAAGCAGTGAGTGAAGCCACCTCCCTGGGAGCCCAGGATGGCAGGGGTTGGTGGCCCTGCTCCCAGGATAACTTTGTTGCAGGCTCCCCAGTATAAAAGCTAAATGGTTAGTTACACAGTTACCCATAGCTAAGCTTTATACTGCAGAACCCGCAGCACAGATAACTGTGTAACTGCTGACAATCTCAGCAGTTACACTGTTACCCAAATACTCAGTTCTTAACATCAGCAATGACCATCTCCCACCACTCCTTGGCAAACAAGTTGGGAGAGTCCCCATTCCCTTCACTCTTCAAATTTTGGAAGGGAAGTGAAAAACTTCTCTTTCCTATTAGCAAGAAACTGAATTAGCAGTGGCTGTTCTAGTTCTAGCTATATATCTATGAAGAAAAGAATAATAAAAAAGATGGCACCTCCCGTAAGCTGGTTCCAGTGACAGTGTTCACATTATAAACCTTCCCAGAAACCTGGTGATGGATTTTCACACAGATGATGTTACTGCACCTAAACTGAACTTTTCCAGTCCTCAGTTTTTCACATTTGCTAGCCAGCAGCAGACTAGCCATTCAGGATCAGAAAAATTCACAAGTGAAGAAATTTAGACAAAACACTGGTGTTAATAAACCTACACTTATGAGAAATTAAAGATATTTACAGACTATCAATGAGTAAAATATTGTGTTTGCATATCACCTAAAAGGTTACCAATTAGGGATGTTAAAAAGCAGGTAATTGGTTAAATGTATAACAACTGAAAACAGTTACCCGAACCTGCAACACGAGGTGGAAGCCAGTGTGCACCAGTAGCCGGCTTTTATGCTGGCTCTCACATTGGCTCCCACCTGCTGCCCCACTCCAGGAGAGCCAGAGCACAATTTTAAGCTGGCTGTGTGTACACACTGGCTGCCACCCTTCACCAGCAGCCAGTAGGTCCCTAATCTTCCTGCAGTTTCCTGCAATAATGAAAACCTAAACATATAAAATACTTTAAAATAATCAACATTATCTGTCAAAATTTTAAGAAAATAAAAGCTGAATTCTGCCAAGTCTAGTTTTATACCTGACAACAATGTAACATTAAGAGCAGGGTAGGGATGGTCTAGATCGGGGTGGGCAATAATTTTTGACCAGGAGCCACATCAGAAATTTTTGAAGAGACTGCCCCAAACCAGCCTCTTTCACCTGCCTGGTAATTGTTTCTTTACTGTATGGTTTTCTGAGAAGCAATCCCATTCCCCACACATCCTGTACTTTACAATGTAACAAGTGCATTCCATGAACTCTTAGAAACTAAGTAATCTACAAGGACAGAAAATGGCACACAAGAAGGCTGACAAAGTGTTAATCATTGTTAAAAAAAGTTGAAGTGAAATTGCAAGTGAATGTCCTACTTAGTTCCCTTCTAGCCACAGCAAACACACACCACGGAACTAATTTATTCTAGCATGACTTATCTGCTAATCAAGACAAACTGCAAAGAAAGAGGCATTACTGTTTCAGCAGGAAAAATTCCCAATGCATGTAAATACACCAGACAAAAGTCAGTTTCTCCCCCCCCCCCCCCCCCATGTTTGATTCTCCCATGATTGTTTGGGATATTTGCTAAATCATCTCAAGTAGTTGCTGGGGATGGGGAGGGAGGAAAAACAAAAGATGAACCTTTTGAACCACAATCTGAATACGAATCAATGTGATCAGTTGCAAATGAAGCTAATATTCTGGGGGGAAGGAGGTATTATCAGGAGTGTTGTATTCAAGACAAAGGAAGTACTTTCCTACTTTCCTCAGGACTGGTGAGGGCTCAGCTGGGAACTTATCTAAATCTAGGTGCCAGTTTAGGAAAGATCTGGAGAAACTGGAAAGAGTCCAGATGAGAGCAACAAAAATAATAAAGGATTTAAAAAAAAAAAAAAAAAAAAAAACCCTGACCTATGGAGAAAAGTCACGTTTAGTCCTGAAAAAAGACCGGGGAGGAGGGGATGACCTGATAATAACCGTCAAATTCACTGAGGGCAGGGACACAGGGTACGATGATCAACTGCTCTCCATAGCCACTGAAGCCAAGATAAGAAGTAAATTGCCTTAAACTGCAGCAAGGGAGGCGCAGATACTAGAAACACTCTCCCGCTGTAAGAGCTGCGAAGCTCTGGAAGAGGCTGCCAGGGACGCCCCATCACTGGAGAGCTGCAAGAGCAGCCAGGGATGGGCGAGGACAGGTTGCCTGGACCGGCCCCAGTGCAGGGAGCTGGCGGCGGTGACCTCTCCAGGCCGGACACTAGTGCGATCCCAACCCCAGCCTGCACCGCTGCAGCCAGACAGGGCCGGGACAAGCGACACTGACCCGCGGCCGGCTCTGGGCGCGCTGCCTCCCAGGGGACAAGACCCAGGACAAAGCAGGGAAGGGCCACTCCCCTCCCCCCGCCCCGCCCCGCCTGCGGAGGGCACGCGCGTGACAGGGAGGCGCCGGACAACCGGGTGCAACCGTCCCTATCCCCGCCACCGGCCGCGCTCTTGGCCGTTGGCTCCTGCTGCGAAGGGGAGGGGCCCGGGGCGCTCTTCTCGCGCCCCTCCCACTTACTCTGGGAACCGTCGTCGAAGCGGTCGAACTCCCAGTCCGGAGAGAGGGTCTCCAGCGCCATGGCAGCAGCGGCCGGCCTCCGGCACGAGACTTCCGGCAGCGCGCATGCGCACGCTGCACGCCGGGAAATGGAGTGCGGCGGGGCGGGCGCGAGGGCGGCAGGGATGGAGCCAGGTCCCGGCCCTGAGGGGCCGCCGCAGCAGCGCCCCCTCCTGGAGCAGCCGCGGGAACTGCAGCAGCCGCCTTTGCCGCCGCCGCCGCCACGGTCTGGCTGGGGTCCGCGGTGAAGGGCAGGTCCCGCAACCGCCATAGCCCCGCTCGGTGCGCCTGGCGCTAGCTTGCGGGGCAGGAGCCCGGGCTGCCATTCCCGGCTCTGACACCGAGCTCCTGGGTGACCGCAGGTGGCGTCGCTCCCGGTGCCTCAGTTTCTCCACCCGGGGCCTGTCTTATCTATTTAACACTGTGAGCGGGGACGTTGTGTTGTGTTTGGTGAAAGTTACTTAAATTTCTTACGGACACTGTTGTATCAGGTGAGGGCGTGGAGCTGCCATACAACAGTCCCTGTAAATATGGGGTACAGTGTGGGGGGCTCAGGGGAGGGAGTGGGGGTGCAGTAGTCAGGGATGGAGCCTAGGGGGTGGGGTCCTGTGTTCCCTCTAAGCTGAGCGCATGGGCACTCAGGAAAGGTTCAAATGCTACCCAGCTGATTAGTTGAGCACCCACAGTGCCCACAGCTGGCAGCATGTTTTTCTACTTGGGGTGCACATCTGCACATGCCTCAGCGTATGTAACAAAAATTTATTCTGGACAGGGGTGGAAAAAAATTAGAACATTGATAGGGTCTTAGGCCAGGGGGCGGGGTGTGTGTGGAGGTGTGCAGGAGTCAGAGTTGGGTGCATGAGGAGGGGCTCAGGGCAGGGGGTGGGGATATGGGGGGTGCAGGAGTCAGGGCAGGAACTTGGGGATGTGGGGGCTCAGGAGAGGGAGCTTGGTGTGTATGTTGGTGGTTGCAGGAGTCAGGGTTGGGGTGTGTGAAGGGGGGCTCAGGGCACGGGGTATAGGGAGCTGGGGTATGTGTGGATGCAGAGAGTGCAGGGCAAGGGTGCAATTGGCATGGTACAGCAGGGGGGTCAAGCCTCCCCCTCGCCAAGATTCATACTAGGAGGTTGCTTCCTGTTCCCTTTCAACACTCTTGAGCAAGGGAAGCTCACAGCCTGGGTCACTCACTCCCTAAACAGCACCCTGCGAATCTCAGAAGCCCATTTGGGAGTGTGCCACACCTCGTCCTGCAGCCAAGTGCCTCAGCAAACCCAGCTCTTTCTTGCCAGAACAGCACACCAGAGCGCACCAGCTTACTTTCACCTCTGGTTTGTGCAGGCCTGCCGCTGCGGAGGCAGGGTGGGGTGAGGGAAGGAGGGCAATAGGAGCAGTTGCCCTCGGGTCTGGCGATTCTAAAGGGCCCAGGGCTGTGGCAGTGCCTGGAACCCCATTTCCTTTAAATTGCTGCCAGAGCACCCCATGATGTGCTTCAGGCCACTATAAAGACTGGAAAGGGCTAGTTCTTTGTGATCTGAACAGCAGAGGGGGCTGACTGCCCCAGCCCTTCCACTCAACCCCCCACCCTTTCCAGAAATGCAAAGCCAGGCTCCCCCTCACCTTGCCCAGGGGTCCAGCATGGCTGTTGGCTCCCTATGTTTGTGAAATATGTACTGGGACCCTGATTCCAGCCTCTAGGTTGCAAATATGTCTGACTAGGGATGTAAATATCCATTTAAAAAAGTTAAACAATATAATTCTAATCATTTCACCAGTTAATCATGGAGAGCTTGTGGGCTCTTGTTGGTCTGGCAGGACCTCTGCCACACCAACAGCACCACAGCCAGGGGGCTGCTCGGGCCTGGTTGCACGGAAAGCAGGGAACCGCTCTGGCCCTGCCATGCCATGGGTGGGGCATTGCTCTGGCCCCCCAGAGTTGCTCCTGCCATGATCTGGCCCTGCAGATGGGGAGCTACTCCAGCCGCGCTGCAGCTAGGGGGCCGCTCTGGCTCAGCCAGGCCCCCCTGCAACTGGGATCCTGCTGGCCAGGCCGACGGAAGAAAGGAGAAGTTGCTCCCACCAGCCAGGCACTGTGGTTAACAGGTAAGCACACCAGTAAGACTAATGCTTACCTACTAACCAGTTAACTTTTTACGTCCCTACTTCCAGTCCAGAGCAGTAGCAGGAACAGTTGTATTAACAGCCATTGCAATAATTAGGTTTAAAATAAGAGCAGCAATAAAGAAGGGGAGCACCTAAGGTTACAGGATTTGGGAAGAACATCAAGAAGAGGTCCACTCAGAACAGCAGTGCCACCATCTAGTGTACCAGCTGCAGAGGTAGCAATAACATCAGGAGCAATGTCACCAGTGGCAGCACCAATTTCAATAGAAAGAATAACAGCCACAAAAGGGACTGCAGCAGCAAGAGCAATATCACTCAGACCAAGGTTAACAATTGCAATAGCGTCAGCAGCACCACCAGGTATATTCATTGCAGCTACAGATTTGCCCCATGTTACACTTACTTAGCTGAAGACAGCAATTTCATCATTTGGCATTTATTCAATTCCATTAGGAGCTCAAAGGACTAATAGATATAGATAGAAAGTGGTTTCTAGGGAAGAAAGGTTTTGCTGTGTGTGTTTTATTAAGACATTTGAAATCTCCATGATCAATTTGTATCTTGTTTAAATAGATGTGAAAAGAACAGACTTGGAACAATGGTGTTGAAATTCATTTCTTGTCAAATTACAGAAATAGTAAGTAAATCTTTGGGATAACTTGAAAAAAAAGAGATGATGATGATGAATGTATTTTTGGTTCATGGCACTAGTGTCTCTCCTCAGTTAACTGGTTTCTGTGCAAATATCATTTTTCATTTTTTTAAGGTCACAAAAAATTTAAGAGCTTGATTATGCAACATGCCAAGGGTGGGCAATAATTTTTGATGGGGGGCCATTCCAAGATTTTGGAAAGTGGTCGAGGGCTGCACTCTTCCAGGATATAAATGGAAAAATTCTGGGGTCTGGGATGGAGGTTAGGTGCAGAAGGGAGCTTAGGGTAAGGAACTGGGGTGCATGAGGAAGAATGGAGTCTTTGAGGGGTTTTGGTGAAGAAGACAGTTGTGACCTAGGGCAGGGGGCTGGGATGCAGGGTTCTGGGATGTGACCTAGGCTAGGAGGGGATTGTGATTTGGGGCAGGAGATTGTGGTGCCAGATCTGGGAGGGAATATGGGTGCAGGAGGAGGCAGAGGGTTTGGGTATGTGGAGGGGGGACAGAGGGCTAGGGAAGGGAGAGGCTGGGGTGCAGAGGCAGGTTCTGGCTGGGAGGCACTTACCAGCAGAAACCTGAGGCAGACAGCCTGCTGTAGGCTGCTCGCTGCTCCACTCAGGGCATGAGAGGGAAGGGAAGGAGTAGGAGGGAGGGAGAATACTTCATACTCTGCCCCTACGCCCATCAAAAATTCTTGGCTCCTATTAGCCGGAAACTGAGTGATTGACCAATGGAAGCTAAGAGATTTTGCTGGGGGGTGGGAACAGCACGAGAAGTCCTCCTCCTCCTTTCCCAGCCCTCCTGAGCAGAGAACAGCTGGCTTTTTAAAACATGAACTGATCTCTGCCTCAGGGTTCTGCTGAGGCAGCCACGGGTCAGATCCGATGGCTTGGCGGGCCGGATCCAGCCCACTGGCAGCCTCTTGCCCACCCCTGCAACATGCTGAGCATCAGAAAGGACAAGGTTCTCTCACTTTCCATTTAACTCAGTAGTAAATGGATAAATGCACAGTTATCTTCACATTTGTGTTAAGCTCCTGGAGGAATTGGTCCCTAATTTAGACTAAGGATATAAAATCACATTTAATTAGTTAATGGGTTAAATGTTAGGGTTAACCTGTTAACCTTTTAAATAGGGGGTGGAATGCCCTTGCCCATGGCACCCGGGGCTAGTGCTGCTATGGGCAGGAACTGCTCTGGCCAGTGGAACGCCCCCCACCTGCTGTGGGCCCCGTGGAGCTGGAGAAACCCCCTGCCTGTAACAGGCAGAGGAAGGGGGGGTAGGTTCTCCAGCCCCCACCAGTTAACCATTCACATCCCTAATTTAGACTTGAGATTCAGGGCCATGTTCCATGTATATGCAGCTTTCATTGAAGTCAGTGAAGTCACTCATATATTCAAAGTCAGGATATAGCTTCCAATTTTTTAAAATAAAATAATATGTAAACTGAATATATAGGAGAAATATATTCCAGGGTGTGTGAATTTTTATGAGCCTGCAAAACCTGAACAAAGTGAACTAACCAGATATTGTGCACAATTGCCACACTCTGTAATCATGTGTATAGAGATGTCTATATTGGGTGCATCTACACGGCAGGACTTAACTTGAAATAAGATATGCAAATTGAGCTATGTCAATTGCGTAGCTTACTTCAAAATAGCTTATTTCGAAATTGGGAGCGTCTACACAGCACTTATTTAAAAATAGAGCACTCTTCCTCTGACTTCCCTTACTCCTCATACAATGAGGGTTACAGGAATCGGAGTAAGAAGTGCTGCAGCTTAACAGTGTTTTGACATTATTTCGAAATAACTGCTTGCTGTGTAGACGCAGATTAAGTTATTTTGAAATAATGCTAGTTATTTCAAAATAATGTTGCTGTGTAGACGTACCCTAAGTCAGCATGAAATGGAAGGCAGAAATGAGAATTTTTTGAATTAGAATGTTATTTTGAAAGAAGACATTTGGAGAAAAGGTTTTAAGTGAAGCAAGCTTAAATAATAATGTTATTACAGCAGTAAGTCACATGTTTTCCTTTTATGATACAGTTTTTTAAATAATTGATTCATCCTTTTCAGTTTAATCACTAGGTGGCACTCTTTGTTCAGTTGCATCGGTCTTGTAAAAACAATGAGTACTCTTGTAGTTCAATGTTAAGTGCCGCTGGATCTTCTTTGACATTGACTCAGATTTGCTTGCAAAAATGATTAGATTTCTAATGACAGCAAGTCAGGACTAGTTTTGATTGATAAGTGCATATGCAGACTTAGAAGTGGTTTGTATGGGCTTTGCTCAGCTGAACTTCTTTGGACATTTTGAGCCTCATTTCTGAAAATTAGTTAACTTCCATGGATTTTTGTTTATATTAATTTTTATTTTCTACTGTGTGAAAGCAGCTACAAATAGGACCCCTTAGGGTATATTTACACTGTAACACTATTTTGAAATAACTAGCGCTATTCTGAAATAACTTAGTCCACATCTATACAGCAAGACGTTATTTTGAAATAGTGTCGAGATACTGTCAAGTTGAAGGACTTCTTACTCTGACTTCTGTAACCTTCATTGTATGAGGAGTAAGGGAAGTCAAAGGCATCGGGGGTGGGGGGCAGGGTAGGCTGCTGCGGAAAAGCCTCTGTCCTCGGCGGGCCCAGGCTTGCCACGGACAGAGGCTACCCCAGGGGATGTCGGCACACTTCGGGCTCCCTGCAGACAGGGGCTGATGCTACCCCATACTGCTGCCTCTGTATCTTATGCCTGGCTGGTGTCTGAGAGGCATGCATGGGATACAATAACTTTCCCCTCACTCCCTTAGCATCTGGGAAACGGGATCAAAAGCAAACCATGACCTGGAGCACAAGGCAAGGCTGGATTAAGGGGCGCCCCGCTGCCCGAGGCGCCAACCTATGGGGGGGCACCTGATTGAAGTGGTAAGGGGCGCCATGTGCCCGTGGGCGGGGCCGCACATGCGCCGTGCGCCCGGGGCCGGGCCAGGCATGCGCCGCGCACCCACTGCCCGGGGCACAACTATGGCTCGGTCTGGCACTGGCACTGGCACAAGGGGGCAGCAGCTGTGCGCTCCGGGTTGCAGCTTGCTTTTGATCCCGTTCCCCAGATGCTAAGGGAGTGAGGGGAAAGTGCTTGCATGCCTCTCATGCTTAGCAAGCCGTGTCCTGGCGCATATGGCTGCTCTCCCCTGTGCTCCCGAAGTTCCGCCCTTGCCCCCTACCCTCTCAACATTCCACCCTAGAGGAGCTGGCAGCTCCAGAGCTCCCTTTGGCCACGTGAGCCCCCTCACTTCATGGATGGATGGGGGACAGAGGGGACAGGAGCTGAGGAAGCAGTGCAGCCAATGGGACCTGAGAAGCTCCATGCCTTGCAGCCTGCATGTCCCTCAGCCCATACAAAAGCTACCAAGCTGCGACTGTACTCTGGAGACGGTCTGTAAATGGGTCAGTCACTTTTTACCATTTTTTTTCTCTTTTTTGGGTACATCACCCTGCTCTAACCTTTCAAAAGCTATAGGAGTGGCGCGAAGGGTTTAGTTGGGCTAGCAAAAATGGATCATTTGGGGGGCGGGGTCCGTGAAATTTTAATAGATTGAAAAGGGGTCCATTTGCTCGGAAAGGTTGGGAACCACTGCTAAAGATGCATTCATAATCTAGATTGTAGTGGAATTACAATGAGAGCTAAATGGTGGGGGAGGGGAGGGCATGGTTGTGCTACTCAGAACAAACCATAGAGCAAATTAAGAAGCAGATACAGTTCAGTCCTTGTCATCCCTCTACTCCAGGTGGAAAGAAACTGTACCAGATAAAGGGGTGGCATGACTTATTTCCCACTCTTTGCTAGCTCTGTTGTGCTTCCCATACCTGCAAATCCACTTTCTGACCCCTCTATTGAAGAAGGAGTAGCAGCTCTGCAGTGATTGCAAAGGAGAGAGCTCTCACACATGGGCAATATCATATGGGTAACCAAGGGAAAATGGGGCTTACAATTAAGCCATAAGGATTTTTGCCCTGGACACTAAATATAGAGTCAATACTTTTTTTGTTCTTTTCCCGTCTGGTATGGAGTGGGCAGGTGCATATACTTAAAGTACCAATGCCTTGCCTAGCATCCTTTGTACTCTATTGAGCTCTGTGCTGGTTACATGTTTGAGGAACTTGTCTTGACTTCCTTAAAATGGCTCATAAATATGAATCCATGTTATGACTAGGGATGTAATAATCTAGTCAATTAACCAATTAACCGATAAGCAAAAGCTTATAGGTTAATGCTATAGACTACATGCATTTTCCCCCCACCCTTTGCCAGTACATTTTTAGCAGGCTGGCCAGCAGCCCAGCTCAGTCCCGGCTTGCACTGAGTCCTGGACCTACCCCCACTGCGGCTCTGCATTTAAAGTGTATTAGGAGCCAGGTGGGCAGGCAGCCCGGTTCAGTTCCAGTTTGTGCCGGGAACTCAGACCCCTCCCCCCGGACAGAGGCTGCCCGGGGACTATAGAATAGTCGACTAATCGATAAGAATT
This sequence comes from Pelochelys cantorii, assembly GCA_032595735.1. Taxonomy (NCBI): domain Eukaryota; kingdom Metazoa; phylum Chordata; order Testudines; family Trionychidae; genus Pelochelys; species Pelochelys cantorii. Next base: position 249,691,660 of record CM064326.1, on the reverse strand, counting down.
CATGAGGTTAATCGACTATTCAATTAACCAGTATTTAACATCCCTCGTTATGGCAGCATAGCCAATCATTATTCATAAATGATCTGGAGAGAGGGGTAAGCAGTGAGGTGGTAAAGTTTGTGGATGATACTCAACTGTTTAAGATAGTCAAGACAGAAGCAGACTGTGAAGAACTTCAGAAAGATCTCACCAAACTGAGTGATTGGGCAACAAAATGGCAAATGAAATTTAATGTTGGTAAGTGTAAAGTAATTCACATTGGAAAAAATAACCCCAACTATACGTACAGTATGATGGGGGCTAATTTGGCTACGACAAATCAGGAAAGAGATCTTGGAGTTATCGTGGATAGTTCTCTGAAAACTTCCACACAGTGTGCAGCGGCGGTCAAAAAGGCAAATAGGATGTTAGGAATTATTAAGAAAGGGATAGAAAATAAGACACAGAATATCTTACTGCCCCTGTATAAAACTATGGTATGCCCACATCTTGAATACTGTGTACAGATGTGGTCTCCTCACCTCAAAAAAGATATTTTGGCCTTGGAAAGGGTTCAGAAAAGGGCAACTAAAATGATTAGGGGTTTGGAACGGGTCCCATATAAAGAAAGGCTAAAGCAACTGGGACTTTTCAGTTTAGAAAAGAGGAGACTGAGGGGGGATATGATGGAGATATATAAAATCATGAGTGGTGTGGAGTGGGTGAATAAAGAAAAGTTATTTATTAGTTCCCATAATAGAAGAACTAGAGGACACCAAATGAAATTAATGGGTAGCAGGTTTAAAACTAATAAAAGAAAGTTCTTCTTCACACAGCACGTAGTCAACCTGTGGAACTCCTTGCCAGAGGAGGCTGTGAATGCTAGGACTATAACAGCGTTTAAAGAGAAGCTAGATAATTTCATGGAGGTTAGGTCCATAAAAGGCTATTAGCCAGGGGATAGAAATGGTGTCTCTGGCCTCTGTTTGTCAGAGGCTGGAGATGGATGGCACAAGACAAATCGCTTGATCACTGTCTTCAGTCCACCCCCTCTGGGGCACCTGGTGCTGGCCACTGTCGGCAGACAGGCTACTGGGCTAGATGGACCTTTGGTCTGACCCAGTACGGCCATTCTTATGTTCTTATTTCTCCATTTTCTTCCCTCCCTCTTCTCCTGTGTGTCTGACCCTCTCATTGTCTTCCTCATCTTCTAGGGATGGACCTCTTATGTCTACACTGTAATTAAAAACCCAGGCTAGTCAGTACCAGCCAACTGGGGCTCTAGCTAAGAGCTTTTTTAATTGTAGAGTAGCTGTTTGGGCTCAGGCTGCAGCCTGGGCTCTGGGACCCTGCAACGTGGCTAAATCTGGATATAATTGGAAACAGTTGTCAGACTACCAATGTACTGCCTACCCACTCACACCCTTTCGCCATGGAACACTAAATCAGCCACCTCCTTCAAGAAGGAACTCCAGTGGTAAAGAAAACTGAGGGGACTCAGTATGAAGGGCTCAAATTAATTATATGTCTCAGAAGGGGAAAGAGGAGCTGGTTTCAGCACAGCATCACTGCTAGTGCCCTGTTTCTCTTTGCCTCGCTACATTTTACTCCAAAAAAACCCATGCTTTTGTTATTAGGGTATGAAGATACAAAAACAGCAGAGAAAAAAATAAAGAGGTAAAATATACATGGTGGTTGTGCTCCACACAGATTGTTTGCAGCAGGGTTTTGATAAGGCATCTGTCCTTTAACTGTGTCATTAAATAAAAAGGAGCATGAATCCCCCCCGAGACTAGATAGGTTTCTGTATGCACTGTGTTTACTACAGGTTGAACCTTTCTAGTCTGGCAATCTCTGGTCTGGCAACCTCCGTGGTCTTACATGATTTTAGTTAGCCAAATGTCACTTATCATGGGAATGGCCAACTTTCCCTTGGTTCCATGAAGTTTGTTTACAGCCAAACTTGGCTCTCAGTGTTATTTAGCTCTAATTTACCCCTAAATTTCTTTTAAGAGTCCAGTAAGCAGTGGAAGTGTTGGTAATGCTGCTAGGCAATATTAACCTCCTGGGGTTTGGCAAATTCTCTGGTTCAGCACTGGTCAGGTCCCGAGGGTAAGGGACTAGAGAGGTTCAATCTGTACATTCAACACCTCAAATACAAACAAAAGGGATTTGGAATACAAAAAGTTAAAGATAGAGGTGGATAGATGATGTTTGCCAAAAATTGTGAAATTTTGTTTCTGGCTTTCATCAAAACATAATTTTTGACAAAGGTTTCCAACTATATCTGGTTATTAATTTCCCAGTATCACTCTACTCTGTGGTCAAGAATAAGATTGCTGCTAACTGTACTACCACTCTCGAACATTCAGAAATCATGGGTCACTCCTGAATTCATGCGACTGATTTTTAATTTGTGAATTTAAAAAAAATAATTAGTGAAGGGTCATTTTTATTTATCTACTGGGGGGAGGGGTAGAGCTTGTGTAACCCACACACCTGCTGGGTGTGTTCACTGTCCCATCTAGTGGCATTAGACCACTTACAGAGAAAAAGAATGCATGTGCTCTATAGCCTTAGCTAAGAAGCCCGTGGCTTTTAGCTCAAGAGGTCATGCACTAAACTCCAGAGGTCCCAAGTTCTGTTTGTCTGCCTGGTTACATGTGGCCTCAACACCGCCATGGGTTATGGTGCATACATAAAACCTGCCCTTCCTTCACTCCTCAAACACCATCCTGTCAAATTAACTCAGCTGGGCATTCATCTTCAGGATTCTTAGTGATGCCAACCAGCAAACTCAAAAGCTCATTTTGTGCTCCTGGATAACTCAGCCGGATGTTGGGCCTGGCATAGGACCTCGACTAGAGCAGAACAAGAGCCACCCTCTCACCTGCCCAAGGCACAGGGCAGGGAGCAGGCACTACTGCAGCAGACCTGCCTTACCTGTTCAGTGTGTAAAGCAGTTTCCCTCCTTCTGGGCAAGGAAAGCCACCAAAGCCCTCCTTCCCCTTGCAAGCTCTGCAATGTTTGAGCCGCGCCTGTCTTCGATCTGCTGCACGGACACCAGCTAGGGAGCACTAAACACCTGTTCGGACTAAGGAAATGGCTGATGGCCTGATCTCCCCACGGGGCAACTTCGGACTCTGTTCTTCCTGGAGCTCCCCCGCCAAACCTGCTCTTGTCGTGCTGAGCTGGCGGCTCAGTTCGGCCCTGGCCACCCGGACCAGCTTGCAAAGTCACGAACAACGGAGGAACCAGCCCGTTCTCCAGCACACGGAGGGGCAGGTGCAGCAAGAGAAGCGTCCTCCGCTCGGGCAGGCTGCTGGCAGCGATTCAGCCGGGACTCAGGACCCTGCTGCGCTGCAGCCCCCGGGTGGGCAGGGAGGAGCGCGCGCGCTAGCGAAGCTGCTGCTGCTGGCCTGTGCGCGCGCGCGCCTGCCTGGCTCGCGGCCACCGGCATCCAGCTTCGGTTGCATCAGACAAGCCACTCAGCCTGGGCCGCCGCCCCCTCTGCCTCTGCAGGCTCCCGGGGACAGGTGTTCACTTCTCCACCGCGCTGCCGCTGCAGCAGCTGCTCCGGGCAAAGCTTCAGACCTGTGACCCGCTGGCACCGAAGATCCTGCAGAAATGCTGTGGAAAATCCCCCAGCTGTTGAGGAAATTCTCCACCACGGCCACAGTGAGTGTGTGCTGATGGGGGAGGACGGGTTTCCCTAGGAAAAGCGCTTTGTGGGAGGCCGTAGCTCAGGAATGAAGGTGCAGGATCAGGGCACTTGGCACTTGCTTGCAGGACTATGAGCATAGTTGCTTTGCAAGGCTGTGAGGAGCCGCAGTAGCCCGGGAATTGGGGGCGGGAGGGGAAGGCCAGTCAGCGGTGCTTGAATAAGACTTCTGCAAGGATAAAAATAGGCCGTGATTTTGCCGCATGAATGTTGGCGCTGGACTGTCAGGGGATATTTGACTTGTTTACAAAAATAGGAGCATGTTGCTTTGCCAGGCTATGGCGTGGATCTCGGTATATTTTCTGGTACCACGCTGTGCATTGCAGGAGTCTGGGAGCTGCATGGAGGAAAATCGATGATGCTTTCCTAACATCTTTGCTTGCAAGAATATTAATCGTGTTCTCGTGGAAAGCTGGGCAGGGAGGGTCAGCAGTGCACTGAGACTGGAACAGCTGTGAGAGGAGCTAAAGAGCTACACTTCTCAAAAGGAACTAGCCCTGCCTGTTCCCACTACTGCAGTCCAACGGGGAGAGGCGGGGCTAGGTCTTCTGGAGAAGTAAACCTTCGGCTCCTGCGCCAAACGCTGGCCTTGGAGGCGTGTCGGTCTGTGAACATCACTGTCTGGAGATAATTCATACAAGACATTTGGTTGCCTGCTGTTGGATTCAACTGCATTGCTATGCTGCCCCAGCTGGGAAACTATGATAACGATCCCTGCTCTTTAGGGCTGGTTATTACGGTTAAATACGTGTCCTTTAAAATTTGTAAAAACTGATGCTTCGGGCACTCTGATTAAGAGTCCTGGATGCACTGAATGCAGTCTGGGATGGGTTTTTTTTTTTCACCCGAAAGCTGCTCTTTGTTTCATATTTGACAGCATGGCAGAGTGTGAGGGTGGCTGCCTAGGGAATCCACTTTGAAGTATTTTTACAGTAAAAGATGTTAGTTAAGCTCTTTGGAATTGCACCAGCAATGGCAATGTGAATGGATGACTGACACGTTGCATACAAAGACTTGAATGGGGAGGGGCTGTGCTGATTTTCATTCAAAGAAGCATGGCTTTAGAGCGTGAATCCTGATGCTATGTAGAATTAAAATTTCCATGTTAATGTCTCCTTTGAGAAGCATTTTACATCGTTTTTAAAGGGATGTAACATTATGCATATTTTCCTTGATGTCATCAGTAACAGTGTCTCTAAATTCTTGAAGAGAATAAATACAGTATAATATTGTAACCAGAATGGAAGCTATTGAAAATTAATCTGCGGGGAAATTGAACTGAAAACATTACTAGTGAAACATGTTAGAGCTCCACACCCTAGACAATTCCAGAAATATTTGTTATTTATAATAATGAAATGAATACCCATTTCAATCCTAACTTTTCTCTTTACAAGGAGAAACTGTAGCATGGACACATTTTTCCTTTTTAATGATTTGTTTTTTATATGAGACTTGTAGGGCTATTAATATATGCAGTGCTTGTGTATTTTCATTTTATGTTGCAGGGCATGCATGGGAGAAGAATAAGAATCAGAATGGAATAAATGTTGTAATTCTGTATGTCATGTAAACAGCCATTAAAATAAACTCTCTGGATTTTATGTTATTTAAAGTAAATTAATATAATAAAATCCGTGGATACTGTGGCCGACATTTTCAAAGTACATGCCCCCAAATTAGGCAGCTATATGTATATTTAAGCATCTAAATAAAAGAGACTGGTTTTAAGAAATGTTAAACATCCACAACTTCCTTAGAAGTCAGTGGAATCTGTAGCTGTACAACATCTCCTAAAAGCAAGCCACTTTTATTTAGATGCCCAACTGTGGATTTGGGTACCTATCTTTTTACATCACCTGAACAAATCAGTTTTCTGGTGGTATGCTGTACACCAAATTTGTTCCCTGCATCTGGTTGTGGAGCCTCATATCCAAGTAAAATGAGAGTGAATTTTGAGATCTTTTCTTGAGTATTTTTATCCATGTTATAATACAAGTGAAGTAATATCACAAAGAAGAAAAAAGAAAGCAAAACAGTTCAACAAATGAAAATTAAATAAGAATGTACAGACACTTTCCAAATCCCTGATCCTCTGCTGACAGCTTTGTAAGACCATGGACCATGTTAACAAAATTCCTCCAGAAGTTCCCATGCGGGAAAAATAAAATGGCCTTTATACCTTATAAAGCTGAGCCATCTCTTTGTCATCAGTTTGAGATCCATTACTTTTCAGGTCTGTTGGGATAATTCCATAGTTATCTATTTGTATGTCAGAAGCAACCAAAAGTCCGTTATCAGTAATGTATATGAGGATTGCTCATATAATAATATATCACCATATGCCACCTGTATGATTTGATAGCATTTAGAAAGTTTCTGTTTAGAAGCTAGACAATGGGGACCTATCTTTTTAGTGGTGATACATCCATCGTGGAGGTGACTTTTCAATGAAAAAGTAACTACAAGGCTGTCCTACATTCCTCCAAGCAATTCCCATTCTCAAAAGACCAGCAAATTGTGTAAATATTTTTGGTGGAAGATCTTCCAATTCTAGAGCAAGATACAGGTTTTACCGAAAGATCCTCAATTGATATTTTTAAATAGGTTAAAAGGAAGCAACCAGAAGTTTAAAAAAAAAAGATGTGTGGCCTGATCCTGCAAATTTCCTTCTTGTGTGGGACTCCAGTGAACCCAGTAGTAGTTCTATTCATGGAGGACTTACTTTGTATGAAGGCTCTTGCTTTGTACTAGCTAAAAATGTAAGTGACAACACAGTACGAGATTGTATTGTCCGTATTAAATGTTACTGTAAAGTATGTTTGTGGCAGTTCAAGGGAGAAATTATTCAAGAATAGCTGGTCATAGAGAAGTTATATATCCCTCATGCTGGGCAATTAATTTTCAGTTCAAGCAACTTTCTATATATGTGAAAAAATATAGTTGGCTTGTTGTCAGGTTAATTTTGTTCATCAGAATGCGGAAAGGTAACTTTTGTATATTTGTAAGCATGCATGCATGAGCATTCTGAGCTCTTATTTTACTAGCTCAACTACTTTATACTTACCAGTTTAAAGATTGCATCCTCTCTTTATCCATAACCACTTCCTGGCTCAGAACTCTGCTAAACATAGAGAAATCTGTGCTCAGTAACAATTTTCATAGAATCGTAGAATGCTAGAGCTGGAAGGAACCTCGAGAGGTCATCGAGTCCAGTCCCCTGCCCTCATGGCAGGACCCAGTACCATCTACCATCTCTGATAGATGTCTATCTAATCTGCTCTTAAATATCTCCAGAGTTGGAGACTCCACAACCTCCCTAGGCAACTTATTTCAGTGTTTAACCACCCTAACAGTTAGGAAGTTTTTCCTAATGTCCAACCTAAACTTGCTGCAGTTTAAACCCATTGCTTCTTGTCCTATCCTCAGAGGCCAAGGAGAACAATTTTTCTCCCTCCTCCTTGTCACACCCTTTTAGATACTTGAAAACCGCTATCATGTCCCGTCTCAGTCTTCTCCTTTCCAGACTAAACAAGCCCAATTCTTTCAGCCTTCCTTCATAGGTCATGTTCTCTAGACCTTTAATCATTCTTGTTGCTCTTCTCTGCACCCAGGGCCGGACTAAGGGGTGGGCGAGCCGGGCAGCTGCCTGGGGCGCCAACCGATGGGGGGCACCTGATGGCAGCTGTAAGGGGCGCGCAGCGTCCCTTATAGCTGCTATCAGGTGCCGCGCGCCTGGCTCCTGCAGCACCGGCCCCCCATCCTCGCAGCGCCAGCTAGCAGCACCCTTCCCCACACGGCCGCGGGGCCCTACACGGCCAGGCGCAGCCCGCCCCGGGCCGCGCTCCAGCAGCAGTGGCCGGGCCGGGCTGCGCAGCACATGCGCCATGCGTCCCGGGGGCGGGCCCCGGGCTGCGCGCCAGCAGCTGTGGCCGGGCTGCACATGCTCTGTGTGCCCCGGGGGGGGGCGGGCCCGTGCCTGCGCCGTGCGCCCGGGGGCGGCGTCTGGGCCCAGGGTGCCAAAATGGCTTGGGCCGGCCCTGTCTGGACCTTCTCCAGTTTCTCCACATCTTTTTTGAAATGGGGTGCCCAGAACTAGACACAATACTCCAATTGAGGCCTAATCAGTACAGAGTAGAGCAGAAGAATGACTTTTGCGTCTTGCTCACAACACTCCTGTTAATGCATCCCAGAATCATGTTTGCTTTTTTTGCAACAGCATCACATTGTTGACTCCTATTTAGTTTGCGATCCACTGTGACCCCTAGATACCTTTCTGCAGTATGCCTTCCTAGACAGTCGTTTCCCATTTTGTATGCGTAGAATGGATTGTTCCTTCCTAAGTCGAGTACTTTGCGTTTGTCCTTATTAAACTTCATCCTATTTACCTCAGACCATTTCTCCTGTTTGTCCAGATCATTTTGAATTATGACCCTATCCTCCAAAGCACTTGAAACCCTTCCCAGTTTTGTATCATCTGCAGACTTAATAAGCGTACTCTCTATACCAATATCTAAATCATTGATGAAGATATTGAACAGGATGGGTCCCAAAACAGATCCCTGTGGAACCCCGCTTGTTATGCCCTTCCAGCAGGATTGTGAACCACTAATAACTACTCTCTGAGAACGGTTATCCAGCCAGCTATGCACCCACCTTATAGTAGCCCCATCTATATAGTAGCCCTCATTTTGGGCCAGATCCTCAGCTAGCAGAACTAGCATGAACATAATGTGGCGCCATGTACTTCAATGGAGCTACACATTGATTTACAGCAGCTCATGATCCAAAATTTGTGTGCAGCTCCAAAAAACATGTGAATCAGATTTATGTACATATAAATTTAGTGGATAGAGATATGTTTATGATTGTAGAGTACATATATTATAAAAACTTCACCTGTGAAAACAAAACTGCTCTCCTGAATTAATATTTTGAGATGGGTGTGCTATTTCTAAAATATTTTTCAAGCCCCATTTCACTTATTTAGACTTTGATCATGCTTATTGACTTAAAATTGTTAGTGTAGTTTTTCTTGTCTGAGTTTTCAAGAATGTAAAATAATGTGATTTTCCAAGCATAAATGGCAGTCATACAGGCAAATTGGCTAACTTCCAGGCTTGTCTGCACAGCTAAAGTGCAGTTTGCTCTCTGAATTCAGAATTTTTGTCCTCTCAGACTCGTAAATGTAGAAGCTGAAGAATCTAAAAACTTTGTCACAGGAAAAATACATGCACAGTTTTAGACTTCATTAAGGTCCCTTCAAAAATTTGGCCATTGAGGCATGCCTCTTATACTTTCCTAAAATCTTACTTTTGTTTTTGGGAAAGGAAGAGTTTAACTCATCTGATGGTAGTTAATTGGTCATGATATAATAACTTATCTATCTGGACTTTTTGTTACCTTCATTTGCTGGTAGTTCCTATTTTGTGGGGAATAGACTGAAAAAGAAAAATACAAATCTAAAAGGCCAGGTACTTCTGTGTACTTGAGGTGCCATTAAATTACAGTTAACAAGGGAACAAGTGTAGAACAAAAAACTGGCATCAGGAGGACTTTCTCTAATGTTTTTTCCATCACATCTATGGTACTGCCATTGACAATAACATTGTCTAACAGAATTACTTTTTCTTTACTGTTGTAACCCAAGGGAGAAATTTTACTATTGGCCACACTCATTTCCTGTTGTCTTTACTGCAGGTTGCATGCACACATCAAAGGAAACATTATGGCTCTAAATAGTGCTACAGTAATTTTCCTAATTCATGAACATTTCCTGTATCATGAATATCCTACCAATTTTTAAGACTTCTTTCTGGAGCTAACTGTGTAGCTGAAAGACAATTTGAAATTCATGTCATTTATGGAAAGTACTTCAACTCACTCATCATAAAATGGTTTGTGGTTTGTTTCAAAGTATTATATCTTTCAGTACCTGAATGTTTGCTAATCCATACAGGATTTGTAAGACACTCATATGGGCAGTCCAAATCAACTGGGACCCAAATAGTGGCCTTACTGGTTGTGGGTCTTGTGTCCCAGCTTTCCATTGAGGCAGCATCCCTTGGTAGGAGGGAAACTATAAACTAGAGACATTTCTTCAGTGAAAGATACAGGAGTTGCACCTCACTTTCAAATGGCACATAGAAAGAGGGTAGAGTTCTAAAAGGGCTCTTACTGCAGCCGCTAGGACTAAACTGTTTCCCACTCTCTGAAGAATTGCTATAAACATCTGTACTTTAGTTCCCTTGTTTTTAGGGCTGATAAATTATTTAAAAATTGCAATTGCAAGATTAAAAATAGTTGTGATCAATCACACTGTTCATAATAAAATGCCAGTTTGAATTAATTATAAATATTTTGAATGTTTTTCTACATTTTCAAATACTGATTTCCATTACAACACAGAATACAATGTGTACAGCGCTCACTTTATTATTATTTTTATTACAAATGCTTGCACTGTAAAAAGATAAAACCAATAGAATTTTTCAGTTCATCTCCTATAAGAACTGTAGCGCAATCTCTTAATTATGAAAATGCCACTTACAAATGTAGAATTATTGTTTTTTTTACTTAACTGCACTCAAAAATATAACAATGAAAACTTTAGAGCATACAAGATGAAGCATGAAGGGACATACAAATATTTAGCACAGTTATGGGGAACCTCGGGCCTGGGGACCAGATGTGGCCCCCGGCTTGCCTGGATCTGGCCCTTGAGGCTCAGGGGGCCCCCTCAGCACTGGGGAGCCCGTGCTGGCACTCCAGCCTCCTGGTGCCCCACCGTGGGGCTGGAGCACACAAAATCCAACTAGGCTAGGTCCCCCTAGCCTCTAGTGTATGAGGGGAATGTGGGGAATCTCTCCATCTTAGTCAGGGGAAACGTGTTTTTTGTTTTTGTGGATTTTTTTGCTTCTCACTTGTGTGAGGTCCCCAACTGATTTTTCTGTGGCTTAGTGGCCCCTGACTCAAAAAAGGTTCCCCACCCTGCTTTAGCATATCGGGTGGGTAGATACCTTGTAACATGGCACCAGCAATAACTGTGCCATGTGAACATCTGTTCTCTCTTTTAGGCCACTCTGTATATAAAAAGCTGGCAGTGTTATCTCCCATACATGTAAACAGACTTGTTTGTCCCAGAGACTGGCTGAACAAGAAGTAGGAGTTGATTGTACTTGTACAGTAGTAATACAAGGATCTCCTCTTATGTGAGGGAAGGACTTTGGAACTGAGCTCAGCCACAGATACCTTGAGTGGCTTTAGCTAATGTGACATTGAACATACTGTCAAGTCTATTAACATTTGTCATTTTTAGAAAATACTTTAATTTTCCTGTAAGAATAATAGATGAAAAATAGATTAGTGGTCATATTCCAGAAATTTATGGTAGGAATGGCTAAATTTTGCTAAGAGTCTGCTTCATAGATAAGATTTCATAGTTTATTGATCATAGATAGAATAATGACTGCACTCTGCAAATTTTATTATGCCTTTTTGTAACAAGCAATGCATATATGTGGAGAAATTTCTTATGATGATATAACAGAGGTAGAAACAATATCAAGTGATATTTGTATGCAAAGAAGTATGGTCTCACTAAATTGCAGATTACGTGTACTTCTTAAGAACAAGGTAGAAAAATGGGGTCATTTATTTTATTCCATTATAAATTATTGTGAAAGAAAGATACTATTATTTTACAGATCAAAACTAACATTGACTAAGAAAAAGACAGAATTGCATGTGGCAACATAATACTTCTGCATCCTAAAATGTAGTTTGCTATAACTCTTGTTGACAGGCTTATCAGCGTAAGATAAAGCTAGCTCTGATAGGTCAGAGTATTTTTGGTCAAGAAGTCTATAGACACCTGCAGAAAGAAGGACATAAAGTTGTGGGAGTGTTCACCATTCCAGACGTGAATGGGAAAGCTGACCCTTTGGGTAAGTATAATCAGTCACAATGTAAGTATCATTATCATGTTTCTCCATGAAGGGACATTGTCCTTATGGCAGTCATTTGTACGTGCCATATAGTAGGGATGTGACAGTGTAAATGTGTACACAGTTAACTGATGAGCCTGGGCTCATCAGTTAATGTGCATAGTTACACGCCCCTCCCCTGCCTCCATATCAGAGGCAGCAGGTAGGGGCAGGCAGGGGCCAGTGCTTGCACTAGCTCCCAGGGAGCTACCTGCCTCTGCTCCCTCCACACTGCAACATAGGCGGGAGCCAGTGTGTGCGGGCACTCCTTCTCCCACCCTATGCAGCTGCCTCTGTACTAGAGGCAGCAGTGGGGGTGAGGGCAGGCAGGAGCCGGTGTTCAAGGAGCCAATTGGCTCCCCGTGTGCACCGGCTTCTGGGGAACCACCTTCCCTCACCCCCCCCACATGTAAATGTGTAACTGCTAAAGTTTTCAGCAGTTACATATTAACCTGAATAAACGCATTTTAATATGCCTACCATATAGCCAGATGTATAAAACTGTGCCATGTTCTTTGGTGTAATAACATAATCTGGTATTCTTACTTCAGTATTACATTAAATTCTAGCTAGAGGTAATTGCCACAGGCTATATCACCACCTTACACATCTGCCCTATTTAAAGAGCAGCTCATAGTGCATTGCCTTGGGAACATCTTGGAAAGCAGATTGTGATTCAGAGCATCACAATCTGCCACACAATCCTTTTTCTGCCCTGAGGAGGAAGTAAATTGCTGGGCATATAACCAGTCTAGTATGTCATCTGGTTGGCTGGCATAACTGTGTCTGGCACATTAAGGGTGCAGGAAGCCAAGTTTCTGCCCATTCTCAGTCCTAGTCTCCTGATCACCTCTGTGGAAGTGAAATAGAAGCTCTGCAAATCCTGCTTCCCACAGCGTAGTCCAGCTTAAGGTACAAGTGGACCATTCATGAGAGTAAAGGGATGACTTAGCCTTCCCCCCACCTTACTCCATTAGATAGGCATATACATACGTTCCAGCCCTTTAAAAGTAGTTTAGTTGCTGACTGATCATATTCAGCAGTGCACTCATGCAGTATAATTCTAGTCCAGAGTAACAAAGGAGTTGCTTTGAAATATCTAGCTTAATTAAAAAAATATTTTTTCACTGGTGCCACAATAGCTAGTTCATAAGGTTAACTACTACAACTGCCAAAACAGATTAACCATGGTGGCTAATTAAAATTTTAAATCACATTTCATAAACTGTTTCTAGTCAGTCAGTGTTCCCTAACATGTTGTTATAGGATTTTTATTAAGGAAAAGTCAACCATAAATGTTGCTTATTCAAACAGTTACCATTCTCAGACTTGCATATTGCTTTCAGGTTTATTAAATTCTATAGTCTGACTTATTTAAAATATAATTATGAAGCTTTTCATAGTTAGGAAGAATTTGATGCTATCTACTAGCTTAATAACAGATAATTCAGCTAACTATGAGAAGGTACTATGGGGAAGCATTGTAATGCTGTGCAACCTAAGCATTATTCACTTGGGCTAAAACTTTCATTGATTTCTATCAATTACTTATTTGAACTGGGCCATAATATTAGTTTATTATGCAGTAAGTGACAAAAATTTGTTAAGGCTGATAGTTGGCGCATTTTTCACTCAGATGAATATAGTTTAAATTTAAAGTGGAATTTGGTAATAATATTGTATGGTCAGCTGAGATTTTATTTCTAAAAGCAGTGGGAATAAGTAAGGACTTGCAAATACTTACAAAATCCTTTGAACTTACATTAATCAGATATGCTTCTGAAGACTACTTTAATACCTTCAAACTCCACTCTTTACTTATAAGATAATGAAGACATTTATAGACCAAAATTAAATAAGATGGATCCTCTGGGCCATGAAGGACACTTTGTGCTTCATCCCGTCCCACAGGTTTTTTTACGTGCAAATGTGCCAAGATGTAGTGCAGACTCAAAAGGGTTCCTCTCACAAGCTTTAATGGGCCTGCACACTTGCTTACAATAGATTCTACAACATAATAGATTATGTGTCCTACCCTATATGGTGGGCTGTTGGATCATGGGATTTATCTGCTGTATGATTCAGAGCATCACAATCTGACTCATGGTACTTCTCCTGCTTTGCGGGGGTGGGGGAATACATTGCTAGTCTGCCTGGCCTTTATCTGGCCTAGGATGTCATCTGGTTTACTAGTCCAGCTGTGCTGTCTGGCACATTGAGGGAGTATGGACTCAAGAATCAACCTATCCTCACTTGCTGGTTTCTCCTGAATACCTGTAGGGAGGTGAAAGAGCAGTTCTGTAAATCCTGCTTCCCATTGCATACTGCAGCCTGTGGTACAAGCAGACCATTGAAGACAGTAAAAGGGAGAAATTATGCCATTACTCCATTGAATAGAAATGCATGTATGTTCTAGCCCAGGGGTGAGGAACCTCTTTTGGGTTGAGGGCCACTGACCCACAGAAAAATCATCCAGGTGGGGGGCAGCAGGGGCTGGAGGGCCAGCATGGACTCCCCAGTACTGTGGGGGAGGAGCCCTGAGTGCTGGGGGTCGGGTCCAGGCAAGCCGAGGACTGCATCTGGCCCCTGGGCCTAAAGTTCCTCACCCCTTTAGGGCTTTGTCTACCCTGCGAGTTTTTGTGGCAAAAAGAAGCAGTGTAGCCAGTTCCGTTTTGCGCAAGATCCTGATGCCTCTCTCGGCATCTTAAATGTCAATGCATCTTAAACCACTGTCCACACAGTGGGAGGTGGACATGAGCAAACACTTATGAGGAGCAGGAGTACTGGTGGCAATGGGGCACTCTCTTAGTTCAAATTAGTGGGTCTTCACTAGACCCACTAAATTGAATCCCAGAAGATCGACCGTGACAGCATCAATCTTCCATGTAGTGCAGACATGGCCTTCTCTCTTCTCCTCTCCTCTCCTCTCCCCCCCAATGCCAGCCTGGGCTCCTTCTCTCTCCTTCCCCTTCCCCTACCAGCCCGGGCCCTCTGTTCCCCCACCAGCCCAGGCCCCTTCTCTCTCCTCCCCACCCCACCAGCCTGGGCCCCTTTCTCTCCCCCTCCCACCAGCCTGGCTACTTTTCTCTCCACCCCCCGCCAGCCTGGGTCCCTTCCCCCGCCAGCCCAGGGCCCTTCCTCTCTTCCCCCCAAGCCTAACCCCCCCCTTCTCCTCACTGCAACACATGCCAGGCCCAGCTCTATCCCCAGCGGCCGGGGAAGCACAGGGGTGCCTGCCTGCCCTGCAAGAGGCACAGTGAGGCGCAGGTAGTGCTGTGTGCACATGGCGTTCTGGGGCATTGCAGCCTGCTGAGGTGGGGAAAGCAGCAGCGTGGAGGGCTGCTGTGCCGACCTCTCCCTTTTGCAATCCCGCCTGCGCTACTCACTGCCCCACCCTGGCCACTGGGAACAGAAGGGAAGGAGCAGACAGGTCGGTGCGGCAGCTTGGGGTGCTTTGGCAGCCATGGTAAGTGCAGGCACTAGAGAGGGGGCAAAAGGGTAGTATGTAATTGAAGACTGTATCACAATGTATATGTACAAATGGGGAGGTGATGAAAAAATGTTGCCCAGGAAACCTTTATACTGGCAATTCCAAACTTCTGAGTGTGTGACTCTGCTTTAATGTAGCGTTTTTTGTGTGCTGTGAATATGTTTGAACTCAGGCTGGAACCTGGGATCATCCTCACTCATGGGATTCCAGAGCTCATGCTCCAGCCCACGAGTAAATAGCTCTGCAGCCTGAG
The DNA here is from genome assembly GCA_032595735.1 of Pelochelys cantorii. Taxonomy (NCBI): domain Eukaryota; kingdom Metazoa; phylum Chordata; order Testudines; family Trionychidae; genus Pelochelys; species Pelochelys cantorii. Next base: position 249,676,232 of record CM064326.1, on the reverse strand, counting down.
CCCTGTGAGTCTGAGCCCACTGACACGGGCTAGCTGGGAATGTTTAATTGCAGTGCAGACATACTCTTAGAGTGTGAATCCAGAGGTGCTGTGTCTACACTTCAAAGCAATAGGGCTTGAAGTCTGGGTCCCAGTTTGATTTAGACACACCACCCCTGTAGGATCTTGGGGCCATAGGTCCAATCCCTGCAGTAGTGCGATTGGTGTGTAGATGGCTCTGGGGTTAGACTTGAGCCACAGTTCAAACGCTGGGCTTGCATTGCAATGTAGTCGTACCCACTGAAAGTCCCTTGTTCTAGGTTCAGCCCCATCCCCTTATTTGGCCTGACTGGGAGCACCTGTTCTGGCACAGAGGTACTGGACCTACATTAATCATTGGTCCCAGCCACCCTGTGACAAGCACCATCCAATAGTTGTTTATGGTGCTATATGGTAAGAACCAATAACATACTCCCCACCCCAGGCATCTGAATTCTGTGGCACAGGTTAGTATATACATGACAAGAGAGTACAGTGACATTTAAGCATCAAAGCAAAGAAAATAATTTTATTCAGTTATCTGTTTTATCTGTCATGCTATGTCATCCTTATTTGTTACATTTTAATTTCTAATGTAACATACTTTTTCCCCCCCAAAACGTTGTTTTTGTCTTGTTTCTCAGCACTGGCAGCAGAGAAAGATGGCACACCTGTTTTTAAGTTCCCCAGATGGAGAGTTAAGGGCAAGCCTATACAGGAAGTAGTTGACGCCTATAGATCTGTTGGAGCCGATCTAAATGTACTTCCATTCTGTACGCAGTTCATCCCCATGGAAGTTATTGACTGTCCAAAGCATGGATCAATTATCTACCATCCATCCATTCTTCCTCGCCATAGAGGAGCATGAGCTATCAATTGGTGAGATAATTTTATTACAAGAAAGCTCAGAGCTTTTTAGATTTCCATCAGAGACATGGGCCAAATCCTCTACTGGTGTAAACTGGCAACATTCCAAGCTCCCTTGCTTCTTACCAGCTGAGAGTCTGGCCCACATCGCTCCTAGGTTCCAATGTAATTTTTGTTGATTGACTTTTTTTAACCAGCTTTATGAGTATTCTGTTGAGATTGCTGCTATGAATCGTGTTTCTAGTATTGTTTTAATCACATAATTCTAGTCACTACATAAAAAGAAAGAGATGTACATTTAGGCTACGTCTAGACTGTATCCCTCTGCCAACAGAGGGATGCAAATCAAGCACTTCGGAAGTGCAAATGAGCCCGGGATTTAAATATCCCAGGCTTCATTTGCATACTCACTTTCCGACGCTGTGCCAATCAGGCTCGATAGTGAAAGTAAAGTGTAGCCGCGGCTCTGCTGACAGTGGGGAGCTTTTTCGGCAGCTCCTGTACTCCTCAAAAAATGGGATATTTAAATCCTGGGCTCATTTGCACTTCCGAAGTGCTTGATTTGCATCCCTCTGTCAGCAGAGGGATGCAGTCTAGACGTAACCTCTGTGAGGCACATTTAAACAGCAGGTTCAGATATGTGTCTTATGTATTTGTGTAAGGCTACGTCTATACTGCAGCCTTATTCTGCAAAAGCTTATGCAAATGAAGCGCGGAGTAGAATATTGCCGTACTTCATTTGCATAATTAATTAGCAGACGTTTTTGTGCAAGAGGCTTTTGCGCAAAAAGGAGCTGTGTAGATGGCTCCTTTTTTGTGCAAGCCTCCCCCCCCCCCCCCGTGCAAGAGCCGTTCTTCCTCATTTTTTCAGGAAGAACAGCTCTTGTGCAAGAGGAGGATTTTGCGCAAAAAGGAGCCGTCTACACAGCTCCTTTTTGCGCAAAAGCCTCTTGCACAAAAATGGCCCTTAATTAATTCTGCAAATGAAGTGTGGTGATATTCCACTCTGAGCTTCATTTGCATAAGCTTTCATGGAAGAAGGCTGCATTATAGACGTAGCCTAAGGTTTCACACAGTTGTAACTTTTATTGTATCTGTAAAGAAGCCCTACTTGTCCTCCCTTATGTCATGTCTTCTTTTTGTTCAAACATATAGGGGTACCCTTTTACTGCTGTATGAGGAAATTTAATGACATACCTGTCACTGCTACTAGTAGTTATTTTGTAAAACCACCAGAATTAGAATTTACTAAAGACTTATGCCCTCTATTATAGCACCTCAGTACTGTTGCTATATCTGCGAGGCAGCTCTTTCCTTTTGTTGTAATTTCTGTTTCAGATTGCAAGAGCCAGTAATATGACTAGCTGACATATTTTCACTAGTATGTCCAGACAGTAAGAATTTCACTTCTGCAATGAAATCACATTCTTTGCCAACATTAATTTTCCAGATCCACCAACTTGCAGTCATTACAGCTTTTGCTGTTGTTCTGTGAAGTCTCAAAAACTAGGGGGAAAGGCTGCCAAGGAACAAATAGATCATGTAGGAAATGATGCTGGTGATTTACATATAGTCAAAGTGAAGCGGTGTTTACTAATTTTATGTGTCTCCATTTGAACTGCACAACTAGAAACAATTGTGCCTGATTTCCAGCAGTGCTGAGGACCTGCAACTGCAAAGGGGAACTGTGATCTGTGTGGTTAAAATCCTTTCCAAATTCAGAGAATGTACATTATTGTTGCTCTATTGAGGGCAATAAGTAGATACGATGTTCTTATTTGCTTGTCTGAAACTTTTGGTGGTATTAGGGTGCTCTGGAACAGTTGTTATGTTCCATCCTGGAAATACACTGTAGTGGTGGGCCGCCTCTGTTTCTCTTACGCACCTCTTGGGTATATAGTGAAGCTTATTTAGTTTATTTTAATAACTGACATGGAGATGGTCAGAAAAAAGACTATGTAGAAGCACAGGCATTAGTGCTGTTTTGTTTTGTTAATACTGAAGGTTCCAACTTCCAAAGGGTGTCACAGCCCACGGCAGATCTTCTGTGCCATTTGTTGTACTATTCATAGTTAATTTAAAATAAATTAGGACTATGAATCAAGAATGACTAGACTGCAAAGTACAGCACATAAGACATTGGCCACAGCCTTGCTTATGCTCTTATGTATACACATCAGCAATGTCATGCCCATAGATCTTAAATAATAGCAATGAAGTCACTGTACTAAGAAAGCTGATTAGAATTCATATGGACACATGCACACATGTCTCCATATTGTGCCTGCATCAGGCATATGAACTATCAAATGGGCTGATACTTGTGACTAAGGTCATTCCCTCAGTATTTGCTCTAAAATATTCTATTGGCAGGACTTTAATTCAAGGAGATAAAAAAGCAGGATTTACTATTTTCTGGGCTGATGAAGGTCTGGACACTGGACCAATTCTTCTGCAACGGGAATGTGATGTAGGACAGAACGATACTGTGGATGACTTGTATAATCGTTTTCTTTTCCCAGAAGGCATAAAAGCTATGGTAAGTCTGCCTGTGCTGAATACAGACATTTTAAAAGGAAAAATCTGGCACATCTAATCCTCTTGGAATTTGAACATAAATTAAATAACTAAGATACTAAAGAAATTGGAATATACGGGGCCAGATCTTCATCTGGAGTCATTACATTGACTTCAGTGGAGCTATGCTTATTCACATCACTGAATGGAGGCTCACAATGTTTTAATTAGAGCAGGCCTGGGTAAAATATGGTCTATGGGCCAGATCCGGCCTGCCAAGCTACCAGATCCAGCCCGCAGACGCAGAGGTAAAACCCCAGGTCGGCTTCTTTGCTTGCCCCGCAGCCCTGCACACTGCTCAGAAAAGCGGCTGTGGGGCCATTTCTCTTTAAAAGCTGTGAGCCCAGAGGGGAGGGGCAAAGGCTTCAGGCATAACTCCTGCCCCTAGCACAATCCCATTGGCTGGCTTCTGGCCAGAAACTGGACAGTGGGAGCTGTCCATTTAAATAACAGGGAGCACGTGAAGCACCACGTCCTCTACCCCTCCAGCTCATGCAGGGACATGGACACACGTACATGTCCCTGCAGCCTGTGCAGACAGGGCGGGCAGGCTGAGAAACTTTTTAAGCTCTGCAAGCATTTAGCTCTGCAGGCAGGCAGGTTGGGCTTCTGGCTGGTAAGTCTCCTGGCCAGAGCCTGCCTCTGGCACCCTAGCCCTTCCCTTCCCCATCCCTCTGCTCCCCACTCAGCATACCCAAACCCTCTGCCCCCCTCCTGCACCCATATTCCCTCCCAGATCTAGCACCCTAATCCCCTGCCCCAGATCACAATCCCCTTCTACTCTAGGTTACAACCCAAACTCCTGCACCACAGTCCCCTGCCCTAGGTCACAACCGCCTCCTTCACCCAAACTCCCTCCCAGACTCCACTTTCCCTCCTGCAACCCAATCCCTTACCCCAAGATCCCTTCTGCACCTAACCTCCATCCCAGACTCCGCACCTCCTCCCCTATATCAAGGAAGCCACTTGACTATAGCCTCCTCTACTATATCAAGAAAGCCTCCTCCACTATATCAATAAAGCCTAGACCACTTTCCTAAATCTTGGAGTGTCCCCCCCCCTCAAAAATTATTGCTCACCCCAGGATTAGAAAATAAATTTTGCTCTCTCTGAAGTCAATGAGCCAAATTAAGGTGGTGGGGTGGGTTCTGGCATTCGCCTGGGGAGGGCAGGGTGGTGGGTTCAAACTCCTTTTACTTCAGTGGAGATACTTCAGTGAATTTGCCCTTTTATTTTAAATTGGACTAATCAGTAGCAAATAGTTTATAGCATCATGGAAATTTTGCAGGGATTTACATGGGAATTTGCCAAGTAATTGCTGTTTTTGCGAACTATTAAAAACAGGCTAAATGCAATATATCAGATCATATTCTGCCTTCAGTTAGGTCCCAATCTTGCAAGGATTATGAAGTGTTTATTCATGGTGAGTGAATAATCCCATTGATGTGAATGGGTCTGCAGTGAATAAAATTAGCAAATGCATAAATCTTTGCAGGATAAATCTCTTACACTTCAGCAAACCTGGATTATAACATAAATAAATAGCCAAATCCTACACTGTCCACAGAAATGATTTTTACTGAAGACAGATTATATGTAAACACAGATAAATTTGGCCTGTTGGAGTAATTAGAACTGCTTTGTTTCTTGTGTAGGTAGAAGCTGTCCAGCTAATTGCTGATGGTAAAGCTCCTCAGATACCCCAGCCTGAAGAAGGAGCAACGTATGAAGGGATCCAGAAGAAAGAAAATGCCCAGGTACTCTAGTGTTAACAACACTGTGTTGCTAATAACAATGAAGTTACACTTTCTGTTCAATGCACCAAAATATCTCTGGAGTATTAGTACTATTCCAGTGAAAGTCAGTGAGAATTGTCCTGTTGACTTCAGCATGTGCAGGACCAAACCCTAATTAGTAAGAACAAATTTAGCACAGCTAGAAAGTGCAGAAATATTTTGTCATTCTGACTTGTCCTCTACAAGCTCTAGTTGCAGAAATTACCGCTCCAAAAATAAATTAAGGGGCTAATCGCACTAACTTTATCTGTGTATAGTTAGTTCTATGCACAAGAACGAAGGTTGTCTGCATTCTAGTCCCCATTCTAACTTCTGCAATTAACTTCTGCTCAGGCCTTGAGAAAAATCTGTTTCTGTTTTTTTTATTATTACTCACAGATAATGTGCTCTATACCTCCATGTTCATTTGTAATTACATTTTAACAATGTACCAGGATCAGGGAGTCTCGAACTCTGGTCCATAAACCTTTCATGGTCTGCAGAATATATATTGGTGCTCCAGAGAGAGCTAACACAGTGTTTCTCAACTAGTGATATGAGTACTCTTAGGGAAACTTGAGAGAACTGGAATTTGGAGAAAACTGAATTTTTGTTTTAAGTTTTACAGAGCTTTATTATTTTTGTACTTTTTACACCCAAAAATTTCATCGCCCGCCTGGTTGCAATTAATTTGTTTAAACAAATGTGTTGCAATAGAAATAAAAAAATGGCGTGTCTGAAGACTGTAGGTACTGGGGGTACTTTTTTTCTTTTTTTTTTTTTAGGGGGTACTTTTTTTTAAAGGGGTACTTTATAAAAATGGTTGAGAAACATTGAGCTAGGAGATTACATAAAAATATTAACTTCTCTTTGCTTGAAGCTGCTTTTACAAATGTCTAGCCTCCTCTTTGGGGGGAGGAGGGGGAAAGATAAAGTTGTTCCTTGTTCCTTAAAAGCAGCTGAAAACAAGAAGAAAAAAGATTAGCTTCCTCACTAGGAGCTGCATAGGAGAAGGATGAGAAGTGGTAACAGAAGCAGGTCTTTAAGGCCAGGTGTTGGCAACAAGACCTGCAGCCAGAGAAGGCATAAGAGAGCCAATGGGAAGGGCATTCACAGAAGAGGGAGAGGGAGGGAGGGAATTGAGAAGAAGGGAAAGAAAAAGGGGATAAGCTGCACTGGGATAAGAGAAGCATTTTCAAAGGAATAGAGGGAGAAACAATAGCTGATGAGAGGATAAGATGAAATAAAAAGCAATAGTAGACAGTGATTCTCTTTCCTGAAAACCGTGCAAACCCAAGAGCTGTTTGATTGGTTTGTGTTCTTTCCTATCCCAGGATTTGGTTCTGCAAGAGCCAAGAGACTGTTTATGGTCTCTCATGGCCGTCACTCATGGAACTTAATCTTCTGTCAATGAGTTTTTGATAGAATACTCTGCACATTAAGGGCCTGCTTCTGCTCCCATTTAAGTCATTTGGAGTTTTGCCATTGACTTCTGAGGGAAAACATTCAGACTCAAATTACATAATTTACTATGGGTCTTGTATTTTACAAATAAATATTACAACCATTTTAATGACTAGTGTTCAGCTGGTATTTTAAAATGTGATATTCTATAACGACCCAGTTCATACCCTCCCAAGACTGATGGAAAACGATCCCGTTAACTTTATTAAGCTTTGGATTTGGCTTCTAAGATATTTGAAAACACCTAAAGGACTTAAGAGCAAAAGTCTCATTAAAAGTAAATGAGACCTGTATTCCTAAATCACTGGGATGCATCTAAAAATCTCACCCTCAATTTTTTTCACTAATGAAAAGGAAAAGACTTGTTCCGTGATTCCTCCTCTATATTCACATGGTAGAATGATATTTTTGATATATTTAAGTTATTAATATCTTAAGATATTTAATCTCTTTGCTCCCAAATTTTTGGATTAATTTCACAGAAATGTAATAGAGCCTGAGGCAAAGCTCATTCGCCCTGGCTGCAGCCTTTTATATTTAGCAACATAGTGTCCTATCTAGGATCATCTCTATGGCATCAATGCCTGTAGAACAGCTGCTGTTTCTTAGTATTCTTAATATATCAGACTGCCTGTAAAATGCATTTGGATCAGACCCTTCTTTTTGCCAACCATTTTGAGTGGACTCTTTGCCAGAAATAGATTTCATGCTTGGAAAAATTAATTCTCCGCCAACAGATAGAGTTTTAAATAAGTAATTTAAATATATATATGATTTGTTTTTTCTGCCTATTTAGTAGGGACCTTACCCAAGGCCACCATGAATTATACAGAATACTATCAGTGATTCCTCTGTTACTTTTGCTATGACAGTGAAAAGTAACGGTAACAGAAAGAGGTAGAAAGCCAGCACAGCAAAGCTTTCAATGTGTAGCCTCTGTAGAAAGTCTTTGTATAAAATGCTGGCTTTTATGCCTAAGGAGTTATTGACTGAAGAGACAACTGAAGAGACAAATTGACCTACAGTTGGATTTCCCAAAATGATCCCAGATCTAGAAGAATAAATGGCTTGGACCACATTCTAGTCCCGACACACTGTCAGCCATCCTGGGCACACCAGCAGAACAAGTTAAGGAAGGATGGCTGAGTGCCATACTGTTTTGACAGCCCGCTGGGGAGGATGCATATTAAGTCCTGCAGCAGTTGCATTGGAAGGGTACTGCTGAGGAGGCCTCCCAGAAAACCAAGCATTGCTGTTTAACTTAAACGTAAATGATGCATGTAAAATTAAAATGAGTTACTAAGATCTTTAGAGCCTTTTAATTTTATTTATCTATTACTGTAGTGTTGTGACACTTGTTAAAGTTGTGTTTCTGGTGCCAACCCTGTTTTCCTCACTCAGACTGAGTTCAATGGGTTCAATGACTCAGTAAGGAGAGCTGGCTGAGGCAATTTATTTCTCTGTTGTTATCAACTTATAATACAGCTGTAAAATGTGTTCTGAGCTTAAACTAGAGAAACCACCATATATCCTGGGCTGTTCTTTAATACTTTTTTTTAAAATTCAAGTCATATCCCATAACAGCAGGACACATCATGCATGGTTTGTGTAGGATTACAAGAGTCACAGATGGACTATGCAAAAGAATCTTTAATGCAGCCTGACACATGCATGTTCCTTGCATTAAACTGACTCATTCCTTGAATACCTGGCATGAATCCCAGGCTGTATTAGTGTTTTACTTAATAAATAGTTGATAACAGGTTAATACATTATATGTGTTTTCATAAATGGTTAATCAATTGTTATAGAGTCCCATAAGTTGCTTATAACGATAAGTAACTCCTTTCACTGATGATTGTATCCATCTCTAATACACACTGCTTGTGTCTTTAACATGAGTATACTATCTGTTATTTATTCATTCATTCTATTAAGGTTTTATGTATAAATAGTTTATAAAGACCCTTGCATGCTCCATGTGTGATGCTCGTACTTATTACATGAATGAACGTGAAAAGGGAAGCTTGCAAAGAAGCTGTTTTGAGTAAGATTCACAGGGTCCCTGTTTACAACTCTTTTACTAGGCATCTGGAGAATGTCAATCTTCCTTTTCTTTAGTAACCAAGACTCCTTCTGGATTATCCAGAGATGTCATTATTCCCCTTTATTCGGCTCTGGTGAGGCCACATCTGGAGTATTGTGTCCAGTTCTGGGCCCCCCACTACAAAAAGGATGTGGACGCATTGGAGAGGGTCCAGCTGGGGGCAACCAAAATGATTAGGGGGCTGAAGCATACAACCTATGAGGAGAGGCTGAGGGAGTTGGGTCTGTTTAGTCTGCAGAAGCGAAGAGTGAGGGGGGATTTGATAGCAGTCTTCAACTTCCTGAAGGGAGGTTCCAAAGAGGCTGGAGGAAGGCTGTTCTCAGTAGTGACGGATGGCAGAACAAGGAGCAGTGGTCTTAAGTTGTGGTGGGAGAGGTCCAGGTTGGATATTAGGAAAAACTATTTTACTAGGAGAGTGGTGAAACACTGGAATGGGTTACCTAGGGAAGTAGTGGAGTCTCCATCCCTAGAGGTATTCAAGTCTCGGCTTGACAAAGCCCTGACTGGGTTGATCTAATTGGGATTGGTCCTGCCTAGGGCAGGGGGCTGGACTTGATGACCTCCTGAGGTCTCTTTCAGCTCTATGGTTCTATGATTCTATGGTTCTGTTAAATAAACAACATAAAGAGAAAGAAGCAACTTGTAACTGTAGTTATTGGAAAGAAATGTTATCTTTATAACAAGACAGAAAAGAATCATATCATGCTTTTTGACTACCTAGATTTCTTGGGATCAGCCTGCAGAAGCTTTACATAACTGGATCCGAGGGCATGATAAAGTACCTGGAGCTTGGACAATGATTGACAGACAGGTATGGTCTATGAAATTGAAGTGTTTCCTTACTTTTCACACACTCTTTATTACTCACTTTAGTAATAAAAGTTACAGATGAGATGTAGCCTCCTTTTGGTGCTCACACAACTCCCATTGATAACAATCGTACTATCAGTCAAGTCACTTAATAAAATCTACCAGTCGCCAGAAAAGTCACAGTTAAGTCCAAGGCATGATTCCCTTTGATAGGATCAGTTAGTTAAAAGAAAAATAAAAGTTGTGTCTGAAAAGGACTGAGCTCTATTCCAAATCAATATGCAAAGAGGAAAGAACCAGATAGTGCTACATAGTGTAGGAAATAGGTAGATATTACTCTTCATAATGAGTTACAGGTATCCCAGGAATACACCAGAGGTAATACTGCGAGCTTCTGAAATACAAAATGAAATATAGTTAAAGGATTTGTGCCTTAAATGCTCAAACCATTTACCAGAAAGAAAAGTAAATCATCTTTTATCCCAAAGCTGCTGTTTTTCATTTGATAAAAGGCAATCTGTCCTTGATTAAATAATCCTAGTTTTAAAGTCATATCAACATAGGAAACTCAAGAGGTCATCTAGCTCAGCCCCCAGCATGGAGGCAGTTCTGAAACCACATCACAGTATCTTTCATGGCTGCACTGTAGTTGTTTAGCTACAAAACAGCTCTTGGTAGGCTTTCCCTGTGGTCTGTATTCTAACCCTACAGTCCAGCCCAAGTAAGCAGCAGCACACAGGTAGGTGCACTGCCCCAGGAACAGGGTAGGAATCAGACTCTGTGATTCTGATAGTCACAGTCTAGTCCTGGTTCCTCTTTGACCAGGACTGGGGAAATCATCTGCACCAGTCTATTCCAGCTCAAATTGCATCCTTTTTTGCACTAGCTTCTTGTGCTCACTGGTGCATTTGGATCAGAACCAAAGCTCTGCCCAATCCCTAGGCTTGCCCTACCACTCCTTATCACTGGGATAAGAGAGGGAGTGGCAGTGGGTTAGCACCTGCTATCCCTCCCCCACAGTCTGTGGTGAGGTTGGCAGCCTGTCCAGGGAAGTAAGGGTCTTTGTCCCTTGCATAAGTCCACAGCAGTGCTCCCAGTTGAGTCCTACTAAATAACATTTAAGAGATTCTCTAAGTATACTCAATTTAGTCATTGTAATTATTATTTAATATTTATATTAGTATATTGCCCAAGGCTCTAATCAAGATCTATGCCCCACTGTGATAAGCAGTGTGTATACACTAAAGCTGTGCCCACACTTGCACTTGCTCGACAAAACTTTTGTCATTCACCAGTGCTTAAACACCTCCCCTGACCCATGAATGATAAGGTTCATGGCAAGTGCACGTGTGAATGCTGCTTTGTGGGCAGGAGCACTCTCCTCCTGAGAAAGCGAAACTTACTCATTGCAGGTGGAAGTATTTTGTTGTAAAAAATGCCAAAAAAAAAAGCATTCACGTGGGCTGATTTTTAGCAACAGGGCTGCTTTGTTGCTAAAAGCTGTGTAGTGTAGACCCACCCAGATGAATACTATGTTTGCCTCCCAAGGCTTTTGATGTAAGAAGACAAGAAACAAGGGCCTTGGCAGATGTTACATTGCTGTTACAGGATTTTCCTGGACTTGCATTTGGACAAAGGTTTGCATTTGCTAGATTGTGAAGCCCCATGGATAATACAGTCATACAGTTTTTGTAGTTTACAAGTAAAGGAAACCAAAGGCTTATCCCTCATTAACAACAGGAAAACAGTGCCAGTGCATTTTCAGCATGCTGACAGAGATTTAGAGACTATTCATCTGTCATTCTTTTTCTTTTGTAGATGGTTACTTTCTATGGATCATCATTACTTGATGGGGCAGTGCCTCCTGGACAACCCTTGGAAATAAAAGGCCCCACAAAACCTGGGCTTATAACCAAAAATGGCCTAGTTCTTTTTGGTAATGATGGGAAGATGGTAAGTGTGCAACAAGATAAAGAGTGTAGCTGGAGGGTTGGGGTAATGAGGTGGGATGAAAATCAGTATGAACTGAGGAACATTAGGAAAAAATGTAAACTGTATGGAAATGTCATTCCGTTCAAATCCAGATGTAACCTTTGCAAGTGCTGCTGCTAACAGTCTGCAAATCAGCCATGAACACATCAGTCTTATGTTATTGCATGGGGAGAGCTAAATGCTATTCTGTTCTTTATCTTAAGCATTGTCAGGATCCTGGGTAAAAGCAGGCAGGACTAGCAGCCAGAGCTTGGATGCTAGAAATGAAGCCAGGGATCAAAGCCAGAATTAGAGTCAAGAATCAAGCTGAAAGTTAAGTCAGAGTCATGAGCTAAGCTGAGGTAAGAAACAGAGTTAGGAGTTGGGCTGAGGGTAAATACCACATATTGGGTCCATGCTAGAGTTCTCGGGGTTGGTTGGGAGTCAGAATCCAAGTCAGAGCTGAGATGAGAACCCAGAGTTGTGTAATGGAGAAGCAGGGCAGTCACAGCCCATAGCTAAGGATTCTCATTGTTGCCTGGGACCTTGCTCGTATGTCCCATGGACCTGTAGAGCAGGGGTGGGGAACCTTTTTTAGGTCAGGAGCTGCTGACCCACAGAAAAATCAGTCGGGGTGGGGGGGGGCAGCATGGGCTTCCCAATGCTGGGGGGGAAGGAGCCCTGGGGGCTGAATCCAGGCAAGCTGAGGACCGCATCTGGCCCCTGGGCCTTAGGTTCTCCCCTCCCCCCCTGCTGTAGAGGGACAAGGTACCCATCAGGGATTGCTAAAACCAATGTCAGACCACTCTAGATAGAACTTCCCATGGCACTGAACCTCTGCAGATTATTGTTTACAGCAGTGGTTCTCAAAGTGTGGTCCAGGACCTTCTTGCAGGTGAGCTGTGGGCTATGGGCTTGCCCCCAGCCACAGTGGGGAGCCTGTACTGATGCTCCAGCCCCATGGCTCCTCCCATGATGTTGAAGCACCAGCGCTGGCTTCACACTGTGGGGAAGAGAGGGGCAAGCCTTGTGGGCTGCATCTGCCTTGCGGGAGAAGGAAGAGGCTCTGCACGCTGCCACTCCCCCACCCCTTTCCGCCAGCTGGGGGAATGGCAGCGCAGGAAACTGCTCACCTGGAGGTTTTCCCCACTGCTCCTGTTGACCAGAATCACTGCCAATGGGAGCAGTGGGCGGCAGTGCTTGGGAGTGGTGGGAGGCACAGAGCTAGATAAGTGCACTCCCATTCCCCTCCCTCCCAGACTGTGCACCATCACCCCTTCCTGCACCCATTTTGTCATCATGGGTAGTTGGCCGGTGGTCCATGGAAAAGTCTGCATTGAGCAGGGTGGGCTGTGGGCCAAAAAGTTTGAGAACCACTGGTTTACAGGGAGTAATCAGATTCCAGATACCATCGGAGTCATATGTGGGGATGGCGATTGTCTGGTGGCCTTACAGGTCTGCATTCATGTCCCACTGATCCTAACCGGCCTTTTGCCTACCACCTATCAAAAATAACTTTAGCACAAATTTGTATTTCCTATGAGACACTTATTTCATTATTATTTGAATTAACACATTAGTTTCTCTAGTACATTTTACAGCCTTCTCACCAACTTAAATCATATTCCCTCTTTTTCAGTTGCTGGTGAGAAATCTACAATTTGAGGATGGAAAAATGATCCCTGCATCTAAATACTTTTCAGCTGATGAGATGTCTGTCATAGAACTTACAGAAGAGGAGAAAATTATGGCAGAAGATATCAAAGTAATTCTGTAAACTGGCTTAGCAGGATATTAGTTTGCAGAAAACCATTAAAGATGTCTAGATACAGACATGATATAACTTTTATTTAACATGCAAATTATTTCTTAACAAAATATATGCAAAAGTACAAGAATGAATGTTAAGCTATTGAAATTAATTCAGGTGTGTTTGGACTTCAGGTTAGGTGTTCACAGATGTATGCATGGTCCTAGAAACTTTTTTCATTATCTATAAGTGATTGATTCTGAAGACCAAGTGGAGAAGAATGGTTTTAGATACATGCTATGATTGAGGCAGATACACTTCAAAGCATAGTCAGAGAACCAGCATGACCTCTGCCCCCTCAGTGGGGCCTTCAGATACCAAACAGATCTGGAGAAGTGAAGGGTTTTTTTTTTTTTCACAGAAAGACTCATTAGCAAGCTTTGATTCTATTTCTAAAACAGAATAGAAGGGCTTGTCTACGCTGCCCTGCAGTTTGGACTCCGGAGCTGTGAATATCATTGCACAGGAAAGTGGTCTGCTGGACTCCCCTGTGGGGATGCTGCAGGCTCATACTTAAATGTTCCTGCACACTGTGCCCCCCCCCCCATTATACTGTTCAGCCACTACGTGGCAGCCATATGTGGCAGAACATTAAAGGATCTTTGGCAGAACTTTAAAGGATCTTACAGAAGACACTTCTCTTGTGTATCTTTCTGAGAAGGAAGCCCTGTAGTTAGCCTTTACCTGATACAGAGGCCTCACTGGCTAGTAGCAGACCTCTAATGTACCAGGTACAAGAAGTGCATCACAGTTCCTAGTACTCATTGGTGGAGTCCTCAGGCAGGACAACATTCATGTGAACAAGAACCTTTTAGTTTGTGCCTGCAGTGTGCACACAGAGCAGTTGAAGCTCAGCACTTGGGTGTACAATGCTGTTCAGCCTTCTTTAGTCTGAACTGTGGGGCTGAATTGACATAGGCTCGACTCTGCTTGAGTCTATGAAACATTATTTCTTAGAGATGTGAATTACCCTGTTTGCTCAGTGGATACTACTTGAAACCTAATTATACCAACTTAAACATTGCTCCCTGGGCAATCACTCGCTGCTGCCCGAGCCCTCAGGAGCAGCAGCAGAGCCAGGAGTGCCAGGGAAGAGGCAAACGAGTCCCTCAGGGAGCAGCTCATGGCAGCTGAGCTCCCGGGGCAGGAGTCAGCTTGAGTGAACATTGCCAGCTGGCACCAGGTTCCTTCGGGGGAAAGGCAAGAGCTCTGTGCAGCCAGCTCTGCCAGCAGTGTGCCTGGCTGTGCAGTTGTGGCCTTGTTTAAGGAGTAGGGCAGGGAGCACTCCAGCTCCCTCAGCACAGGGAATCAAGGCTCGAGTGGTTCTCACCAGCTTCCAAACTGCTGGCTTCTGCCAGGAAGCAATGGTTTTCAAACTGTGGGGTATGTCCCTCTAGGGCGCTCTGCACAGTTTGACAACCTCTCTGCTGATTGGAAGGGAGAAATCTCTGTGTGTGGGGGGGGGGGAAGGCATGTGACACCCTCCCCTACGTGTTGCCTCTACTTCCCTGGTGCACATGACCCCATGAACTCTCCCCACATCGGCACTGGGGGACACATGCGCGCGCATCCCCCCCACGTCACCTCTGCTCCTACCTCCTCCCTCACATATAGAAGTCAAACTATGCCTATGTTTGTAAATAATCACGATTGCGGAGAAGAAGCTAGATGTGTATGGGGGGGTGCACATGAAGAGATAGAAGGGAGAGGGAGGGGAGCTACTGTAGCACGACAGGGGGATAGCCCAGGTTGAGCATGGGTGTCCCAACAGTTCTTCAGCCGCTGATGCCCTGCATGCCAGTGCTCCCGTGCCTAGCCCAGGTATCTGTGCACTCTCCTCCACCTCATCAGATGGGGCACATAATCTTGCCCCTACCCTAGACTGGGTGTTTGCTGGGAACTGCAGTCACTGGAAGGTGGGGGAAGAAAACTATGTGCTCCTACTTGATTCCCTACACCCAGCCTGATCTACAGCCCCTCCTCTGGGTTCCGCTCTCACCTCCGCCCCCCCATGCACACAGTGGTGGAAACAACCAGGTTCTACCTTTACCTCCATGAGCTATTGTAGGAGGGGAAATATATATCAACACCTGCAATATTTCCACTGTGGGGAGTGCGGCCATTGTCTTCCCTATTCTACTGCCTCTGATTGCAACAAATTAATAGCTCGTACTCATTGACAACTCATAACACCGGTTACCCAATCAAAACAAACCTGCAAGGCCCTGCCTACTGGTTAACTGCTCAGGCCAAAGGGTCAATCATAATTTCACTTGCCACACTGAAAAATGTAAACTGGTATAAATGCAAATCATTACCATGATGGTTATAGCAAAAAAAGCTCATTTGCTTTCTGTCTTTCTCTTTAAGGATCCCTAGAAGTAACTGATTTTAAAGAAGCTGATGTGTTTAAAAATATATATGCAAACATACATTAGTGTCCACGAACTGATGCTTTATGCCATTAGAGGACATATTGTTTGTATTAATGTCTCATTTACTTTCTATATTTTTTTAGTCCATTTGGAAGGGAATTTTGAGTAATGTGGCTGTAATTGAGGATTCTACAGACTTCTTCAAATCTGGAGCATCCTCGATGCATGTTGTCAGGTAACTCATATTTTAAATAATCACATTTCTAAGTAGTAGTGATTATGAACTTGTTACGGTTCTCACAGTATCTGATTTTCCCTTTCCTTAACCTCCCCCACCCCCCACTAAATCAGAAGTCACAAATAATAAAGATTATTTTTAAATGATTATTTAAATATATTGTTCACCATATTAACTATTTCCTTTCCAAAAACCTAATAAGGAATCCCAGTGTAAATTGGAGTCTTCACCTGCCAAAGTCAGTGCAAGACTAGGCCCTTGCCCTACTTTCTCAGGAAATACACCCATTCATTCCAATGACATTGCCTCAGTGGGAGTTTTGCCCATTAGCCTCCCCAGGAATTGAAATTGGGGGGGGGGGGTGTCAGGGCTGATGAGGGGTGAGACCGCGAGGGTGAAGGTGGGCTGTATGGCACCATAGTTCACAAAACTGGGGGGGGGGGGCTTGGGGAAATTCAGGGAGGGTATACACCCCCATGGGGGGGGTGTCGGGAAATCCCTGGTTTTGCCTGAATAACAAGGGCAAGGTTAGCCCCAAAACCAAGGGAGATATTTGGGGGTGAGTCTACTATAGCTCTCTGACAGCGATTTCAAATCTGTGGGCCCGATTCTGCAGCTGCATGCAGAACTCCCACTGAGGTCATTGTGAATGTGCACAAGGAGGGTTAAGCCTACTACTTCCAAATGCAATACGATCATCATACTGTGTCAGGTCACGGCACTGAACATTGCTTCTTTCTCTAACCCAAGTGTTCACAGCCATCACATGATCAGCCCTTGAGAGTTTTACCAAAATCGTTGCTATTAATAATCCACCAAAAGTTACGAGTCACAACTCATAAACCATACTAGATAGCCTGAGTAATGCTTGCATCATGCAACAGGGCTGGGAGCTAGCCCATCAGCCAGCACTCTGAGGTCTCTGGCACTGATTGGTTTCCCCAGTGAGGTCTGAATGGGGAATAAATGTAATCTGCTAATCAGACTGGGTGAGCTAACAGATTAGTTAGCCCATCATCTGATGAGTGAATAAAATGCTAGGGTTGAAGAGCACAGCTGAATCTGAATCCAAACTTAGAGCTCTGAAGGAAGGGAGATCTTTTCTCCTCTCTGTCCCTGGGGACAGGGCTGACAATATAAGGGACGCTGCAAATAGTGTTGCCGCACCGAACTGTAAAGGGATTGGGACAGAGATCTGAACTAATCTGTACTGTGTGGATAACTAACTGATTGGAGTCCAAGCAGTTTCTGTGAAGCTAGAAGGAAGGAGCAGAACACACCCCATTACACATGACATATGTTCATCATTTGCCATTTATTCCTAAAATGTTACCTCAGAGTATTTCAAAGCCATTGGGCCAAATTTTGCCCTTAGTAACACTTACACAATTGCAGTGTATAATTGAGTGCATCATTTAGCCTAAGGGCTGGAGTATTATGGCACAGCTATAGAGTAACAGCATGCAGACAAAAAACCCATACAAACAATCAAAACCCAACTCCTCTGAATAATTTACCTATCTGAACAATACTTCAGTGTCAAATTCAACCTATTATTTTTCTGCAATTTTAAGAATGATTGAAGAGATCAAACAAAAATACAGTGGACTTCAGCTGCAGAATGAAGATGTGTACATGGCCACTAAGTTTGCAGACTTTATTCAGATGGCTGTGAGGAAACTGAGGGGAGAGGACAAAGAAGAAGAGTTAGTCATAGATTATGTAAGCCTTTTTTGGTTGTATGACATTTTGCACACTTTCTTTTCTGGAGTGTTGGTTTCATTCCTATAGTTGTGACTGGGGATGGAGATGAAAATTGGTGAATTCTGTTATTCATGAAACTAGGAGATCAATAGTAGTGGGTGGATTCACTTCTCTAGAGTGCCTTGTTCATGTATCTCGGTCATCGTTCCCATAGAACATCTGCTTTTCTGAGGAAAACAGAAGCAGACTCTCTAAGAAACCCTGGCCTGAGTGGGGGGTGGAAGGGGATGTAGCTGCAGAGATTCTGGGAAGTGCTCCTACCATAGTGCAAACCAAAATGACTGTTAGAATCTAGCCCCTGAAGGCTTCCCAGGATTTGGGAGATGCACAAGTGGTTTACAGCTATCTCAGCCTCACCCCTCCCCTTGCACCGTGCTTCTTAGAGACAGTATTGCCAACCCTAAAAGTTCAAAAATCATGAGTCAGTCTCACTAAAAATCATGAGATTGACTTTAAAATCTTGAGATCATGTAAAAATAGTAGATTTGCCTTCTGCTTTTTGAGCCATTATGGTCCACTGGAGTCACATTTTGAAGCTTTCTCTGCAGCTACAAGAGCTAGAAACTTACCTTTTCCTTTAAGAAAAAAGGCAGAAATCACCTCATTTCCACTTGATTCCAGGAGCTGGGGCTTTAAGGAAAACAGTAATTATGATTCATGACCAAATTATGCGTGTTGGCAACACTGTAAAAAAAAAAAAAAAACAAAAAAAAAAAAACCATAGCACATAATTACACTTTCATCTGTCTCACTCCCATGATACAAAAACAAGGGGATGTGTAACTTAAATTAAAAGGCATCACATTAAAAATTACCTCCTACCAAGTGTGGCCAGTCAAACCTTAAGCTCCAATATTCAATGTTCCCCTGTTTCAGGGAATATCATCATTTCTTTTTAACAGATTATTGTTTTCTGTTGTTGGAGGAGGGAGGAAAAAAATAGAGAGACAGGGTACGCATACAGATGTGCATCCTCTGGAAAGCACCAGGATTTAGATAATGCAGTCCCAGGAATACATTCAGATCCCTACTTTTGTGATCACTCCTCTCTAAAGGGTTGGTCCAATAATGTGGTAGTTAGTGGAAACATTTCCACTGATGTCAATCAAATGAGATTGGATTCAAAGGCACAAAAATCTTCTGTTCCATTTTGCTTATGATTTGGCTGAAACAACCTGCCTGTTAATTTAGCTGAAAACCCAGAGTTTACTTCAACATAACAGTAGTAAAATGGTATTCAGTAAAACTAAACATGCAAACAGTTAAATCTACATCCCTTTGCTTAGGGAATGCTTGTTTATCAGCTGCCTCTAAGAACTTATTTCCGGCACGCTTTATGCACAACTTGTACATACATCACACAGCAATATTCATGACCAGCTTGTCACCAATTTTCATATAATACCTTGCATGTCCCTGCTTGGCTAGATATTCTGCCAACAGTGTGTTGGGTGAGCCCTTTGCTAATTGTCATAAAGGAGCTCTTAGGCTATGTCTACACAGCAGTGTTATTTCAGAATAACTGACGGTATATTCCAAAATAACAAAGTTTGCATCTACACTACAAGCAGTTATTTCGACATAATGTTGAAATATTGTCAAGCTGGAGGACTTCTTACTCCGACTCTTGTAACCCTCAATATATGAGGAGTAAGGGAAGTCGGAGAAGGAGTGCTCTGCCTCAGACTTCCTGCTATGTAGGCAGTGCCAAAAGTCAAACTATTTCAACTTAAGCTATGCAATTGACATAGCTCAAGTTGTGTAGCTTATTTCAGCTTTAGCCCTGCTGTGTAGACATGCCCTTAGAGTCACCCATAAGTAGGCCCATTGACTTCAGTTGGATTACAAACATACTTAGTCACACCTACTTAAATAGCTTGCAGTACTGAGATGCTAATGGTGATTTTATCCCGAGTATCCACTAGTAATACTATAAAAATTAATTAATCTATCACATAATTTATGCCCTTCGTAGAGAAAGTACAATTTCTATTTAGTTTTGCCTTAGTGATGAATATTGATAGCTATATGCATTCTGGTACTTTGTCTGAAAAGTAGTTATGTATGTTAAAGTTACAAGTGATTTTAGTTATGTAGTTTTGCATGTTGCAGGTATAGTATTGCCAGTCCCAAATGTTCAGAAGTCATGAATCGGGCTCATCAAAAAACCATAAAATTAATGTAACAATAGTAATAAAGTGTTTTGTTTCCCTTCTGCTTTTTGAGCCTTTAGGATGCATTGGGGTCACATTTTGAAGCTTTCTCCATAGCCATCAGTGTAGCTCTGCACAGATACAAATGTCTACCTGCAGATGCAGATATCTGAGGATAGAAACTGGTAGCGGCTGATCCACAGGGCTCTACTTCCAGGAGACGCTATGACCAAAGGAGAGAAGTGTGGTGCTGCTGCTCTCAGGAGCCAGAGCCACATGCCAACAGCTTCTCCCAGCTGTGCTGCTGTACTACCCCCAGTGGGGTGTATGGTCCCAAACAGGAGACGTAGCTGGGGGCAGTACAGCTGCCCAGCTGAGAGGAGCTGCCAGCAGTTAATTCCAGGAGATGGTGTTTTAAGAAAAACAACAACGGTCAGGAGAAATAGCAACACTGAGTAATGTTGGGTTTCTTTCACTGTTAGATTTCAAAAAATGTTAACAATATGACTGTGAAGATGCCTTACCAGTGTTTTATAAATGGACAATTTATGAATGCTGAGGATGGAAAAACATATGACACTATAAACCCAACAGATGGATCAGTAAGTAATTTTTGCATATGATAAATATTCACTTATTTTGAATATTACATATCTGGATAATCTAAAATATTAACAGGATATTGCAAAGATGAAAATCAAGTAGTACATTACAAAATAGTAAACAATTTTAATCAAAACATTAAATTAACGTTTCAAGATGACTAAAAGATTATGACATTTTTTAAATCTAATTTACTTTTTAGTTTTTATGTTTTTATTCACTTTTTGCAGCTTAGGTTACACAGTGGAAATTGGGATGATTAATTTCACTTTATAATCTATTCAAGTCAGTTTCACTAGCAGGTTCTCATACTTAGTGTTGCACTGTTTGGTTATGCAGACAGAATAGGGAGATGATGATTTGTTCTTTTTAAAAGTGTTTCCCACTTTTTTTTTTAAGTTTCATGGACACATTTCTGTTTATCAGAAGTTTTGTAAAAGCTTATTTTTACAAATCTCACAGTTTAGGCCAAATTGAACCTGAAAGTGTTCTTTTAAATCACATTTAAAAATGACTCCTCAGTATGAAAATAATATGCATTTCAAGAAGTACCAAATCTTGGCTGAGCAACTGTTAACTGCAAAGTTATAAATAACAGCCAGGATTCTGATCTCATATATGCCACTTGTAAATCAGGAGTAACTGAATTCCACTGAAGTCAGTGGAGCTAGTTGTACTGCTGTTAAAGAGGCTAGAATCAAGTACAGCCATACCTGTTTAGTATTATCTTTAGGCATCTCAAAGACAACTGCCCGTCTATGATACATATAACAAATATACCATTCTGAAGAAGCCATATCCAGATGATATTCTAGAATTTTTAGGCATTCTATTGCCATACCAGACATTAAGCTTTTCCACTTCCACAGCATCACATCAGTAAGTTCATGTGATAGTTGAAGAAATAAAATAAGGCATGAGAGTGATCCCTGCTATTAGCAGAGTTTGAGGATAGAGAGATCCAGAATTCTGACAGTTCACACACTACTCTGAATTCCACCATCAGTGGTGTCTGAGCTTTTCTGAACCTGGTTGAGCTAGGTATAGTAGGTAGCCATTAGAATATTAAATGTTTGTTTATATTCAATTACAAAAAAAGAAAGAGAAGTATTGTATGTAACACCGTCAGCTAATACTTAGCTGTCTTGTGACAGATAATAGCCAAGGTATCTTATGCTTCCGTGGCTGATGTTGACAAGGCAGTAGCAGCAGCAAAAGATGCATTTGAAAATGGTGAATGGGGAAGAATGAATGCAAGGGAAAGAGGTATATTAATGTACAGGTATGTAAGGGTTATTGCTGTATTTGCTTCAGTTTCTTAACTTTATTTTATTTCCTCTGAACACTCTGAATCTGATGGACTTTCCTTGTCTTTGGAATAGAGTGGTGACATTTTGGGGGTGGAGAGGAGGGATGCTAGGAGCTCTGGGATATGGTTACTTTGACCCAGGTCTGTGCATAGGGGAAAAGTCTTAATATAGGGTATAAATTTAACATAGACACTCAAGCCCAAAGTCTTAATATAGGGTATAAATTTAACATAGACACTCAAGCCCAAAGTTTCTTAACTCAGGCCAGTTGACTTGAGTCCCATTAAGCTTGGGCTCACATTGCAGTTTAGATATCTCTGGGTACATTCACTTCAGGTCTTGGGGCCTTTTCCCCTTACCTGTTTTAGGATAGAATCTTGGAATATCTCCACTTTAGACTGGAATCCAGGCACTTAGCTTTCTGCAAACCAGCTGTTTATCATCCTGCAGCTCTGCATTTTGGACATCTGTGTTTCTTCCTTTCAGGAATCTGTGTCCTATGAAACTGACCTTAATACAGAGTATTTTTACTCTGCAGTTGGAACAAACAATTAGAGAAAAAGGAATTAAAAACAATAAACAGACAACATATCTACGACATCTGATCTAATTTTATGCTTCATATATCTATAGACTTTCTTCTTAAGTTGCAAGTACAGAAGAAAACTGAGGATGTAGCCACACTACAGTAGCCTGTAGTGCCATAGCATAGATGCTTCCTACATCACAGAAGCAGTTTTTCCATCAGTGTAGGTAACTGACTTCTCCAAGAGCCAGTAAATAGGTCAGTGGAAAAATTCTTCCATCTGTCTGTCTGTGTCTACAATGGAGCTTTGGCGGTAGTTCTGATTATGATGCCCAGAGCATGAAATTTGCACAGGTCAGAACGACATAGCCAGATCGACCACATTTTTAAGGGTAGATCAGGCCTTGGTCTGATCCAGCCTGTTTAAACAAGTTTTTTTTGGTGGTGCCTAGCCAGGAGAGCAGGCTAGAGTCATGTAATGGGGTACACTTATCTCTTACAAGCTCCCCCTGGCTGAGTGTGAGTCCCTGCACACTAGAGATATAAAATCCTGGTTAAAAAGTTAACTGGTTAAACAGTAAGTTTAACTGGTTAACTAATTCCATGGCAGGGGGCTGTTCCAGCTTGTCTGCGCCCACCACACCATGGGCTGCTTCAGCTGAGTTTGCTGCACTGCCAGTGGGAGATGCTCTGGCCAGGCCGGGCTGAGCCTGCTGTACCATGGGCAAGGGCTACTCTGTCCAGACCAAGCCCACCATGCTGTGGGGAGGGGGACTGGAGTAGTCCCCCACTGGGTGTAACCAGTTATCCTGGTAACCATGCCAGTAGAGCAAATGCTTACCAGGTGACCTGTTAACCAGTTAACCCTTTATATCCCTACTGCACACACTCTCTACTTGTTTATGATGGGTCTTTCCCACCTTCTACTCCGGGTCCCAGCCCAGGAAGCCTATGGATAGCAGCTGTCTGCCATATCCCTTTAAATAAACTGTGTTGCTTCTATAATTACTTGTCCCACCTTTCTGTGGTGCCAGCACCTTCTTCAGCTTTCCCTCAGGGCTTGTTTAGTGGAGTCCCAGCAGCCATCCTGGAGCACCATCCACTCTCCTCCTGCTCTAGCAAGGGACTAATCACAGTCTGCCCCTGCAGCTCTTCTTATACCAGCCTGCTGGGCCCTGATTGGTTGCTTCCCACATAGCCACTCTAGTCAGCTTGGAGGACTTGCTGAACACCTCGTGGCCCTTTTCTGAGGTAGAGTGTGGCAGGGCCACAAGGCATCCAGCAGGAAGCTTCAGGGTCTAGAGTCCACCCTGTCACAAGCCATTAAGATTACTAGCTGTGGCATTGCCTATTAACATCTGTGAAGTGTAAGCTGTTAGGTATCTATTAGGAAGAGCCTCTTTCCTTAGGTGAAAAATGATACATTCCATTATATGGTAGGGAAAGTGCTATGGCCAGTGGCAGGCCAAGATATAGCTTTAACTGTTAAAAAAGTATCTCCATATTTGTCACGTCTATACAAATATTTTAAATTAGCTTAAATTTTATATTGAAAAAATAGACTATGTATGTAGCCTGTCTTTTCATATGCACTTCTCAACTCCCTTACAAACATACAAGAACATTACTATGCATATAAGTAAGAATATACAGGTTGGAAACAACTTTAATGGCTTTAACAAGTTAGATATGTGGCTTACGTTATAAATAAAGGTCTAATTAAGACCCTGAATGTGCAAAATGATCAAGAAGTTACCAGGTCTCCTCACAAACACATGGATCCACCTGCATAGATCAACTATTTGTCTGTTTTAGGTACCTGTATTATTACTTATTACTGTAAAATCTGAGCACCTCACAATCTGTAAATATTTATCATCTCAGTTTCCCTGAGCAGGAGGGAAGCACTATTTTCCATATTTCCACCATTGTAGGAGGCTCTTTTGAAAATCCCATCAGGCACCTATTGACTCTTTAGGCCAATTTTCAAAAGCATATCGGTACCTATGTGTCTTGCCCAAGATCACACTTGAAGTCTGTGGTAGAGCAGGGATTTAAACCTAGATGTCCGAAACCCTACATTCTGGTCTATACCTAAAGATTAAATTGTCCTAGTTACATTACTCAGGGCTGTGAAAAATTTCATGCCACGTGCCACAAAGCTTGGCCTAACCTCCCGTGTACACAGATTGATGGAAGAATTCTTTTGTCAACCTAACTACACCTTTCAAAGAGGTGGATTTACTATAGCAATGGAAAAAACCCTTTTGTTGTTGTATCAAGTGTCTGTGTTGTAGTGGCATAGCTACAGCACTGATGTTCTGCTATAGTAGTGCTTTTACCATGGCTGGATTAAGATCTTCAGGGACCCTAAGCACTGAAAAGATTATGGTGCCCCCTCATATGTAATTCAAAATAAAAACAATACTATACCATAAAATCTCATTTTTTTTGGTGCCCCTGCTTTGCTGGTGCCCTAAGCACGTGCTTAGTCTGCCTATTCGGTAATCCAGCCCTGGCTTTTACTATAAACGTGCCTTTAGCCTTGTGCCCTAACCACTGAACTATCCTACATAGTGCTTGTGGTAGCTTGAATTTTTGTTTTTATGTTACTGTATCTAACTTATGGGCCAGATATTTTGTGGTTGGTTCTTGAGAGGATATGAGAAAAGGTGGGTACAAATGCTCCAATAATTATTTCATTTACCAAACCATAAACAATGACAACCTGAAGATTTCACAGATAAATGTCTCATCTAATCATAGGCACTGACTATGGTTGCTGCTCAGTGCCTACCAGCAGTTTCCCTGTCAGTCCCATTCCATCCTCCCCAGCACCACCTGCCCACCAGTTGCCCCTCTGATCAACATTTCTTCCCCCAGCACACTTCCAACCTGCCACAATCAGCAGTTCTGTGTTGTGCAGGAGGCAGTGGGAAGGTGGGGAGGAGCAGGAATGGGGTGCGCTTGGGGGAGTGGGCAGAATAAGGCAGGAAGACGTGGAACAGGAGTGAAAGAGTGTAGTGGGGATAGGGTCCGAAGCAGAGGTTGGGGGAGGCACTCCCTGTCGCATTAGAAACTCATCGCGTATGCATCCAGTGCCTTTTTAAGTCAAGGAAAAAACTCTCATTAACTTTATTGGGTTAATGGCCCTTACTTACATTAATAAATAGATAACAGTCCCAGTCCTGAAATCAGTAGAAGTTTTGCCTGAGTTGCCATGCTTTGCAGTACCACATCATGTTTGCAAGTTAAATATAGTTGGAGGTGTCATTTCCTAGTGTTGTTATTTTTGGATTCTCATTTGTTGTGTTTTAATTAAAAGACTGGCAGACCTGATGGAAGAACACCAAGAGGAATTAGCAACAATTGAGGCCATTGACTCAGGAGCTGTCTACACCTTAGCTTTGAAGACCCATGTCGGAATGTCTGTGCAAACATTCAGATACTTTGCTGGATGGTGTGACAAAATTCAGGCAAGCTAATATTTGTCAGCAGTTATGTAAAATCAGAAATGAATTACCATGTTTCTGTGTGCTTATTCTTTACTGGGATTGTCTTTTGCTTGTACTGCCCAGAAGAACAACTTTAACACAGGGAAATGAGGCATTCAAAATTGTGGGTGACAGAATTAGAATTTTACCAAGAAAGAGTTTTCCTGGAAATATGATAGGAGCACATTATGCTTCCTACTGGTAAACAGAGATTTACAGTTTGACTTGGGATGCCAGATAAGCTGGTTGAGAATGTGGAGTGTCATAGGAAAGATGCAGCTCCTGTCCTTGGTAGAAGATTATACAGCAGCAGTATTCCAGCATCTTTTCTTTCTGGCATTCCATTAACAGAAAAAAATCTGGCTGTGACGTCTTCCATGGTGGCAGTGATTTTTCTGATACAAGCATGGTTCGGTAATTGGTACATTTTAATTTTCCTTTCTAAAGATATAGATTTTAAAATCCATTGACTTTCTTTTAGGGTTCTACAATCCCAATTAGCCATGCACGCCCGAATCATAACCTAACATTCACCAAGAAGGAACCCATAGGGTAAGGCTTTTATCATCTTCTTAATGACCACAGACTAGTTTTAACCTTGACTAAATAGAAAATCCTTTCAAAATCTGTTACAAAAATGTAACTTTTTTTCATGTTTTTCCCAATCTTAAGTGTCTGTGCAATTGTTATCCCCTGGAATTACCCACTGATGATGCTTGCATGGAAGAGCGCAGCGTGCTTGGCTGCAGGCAACACATTAGTTCTCAAACCAGCCCAGGTAAAATCAGCACAGAGAAAATGCAGACTGTGGTTGTTATCCTCCAGTCCCCACTAAGGCAAAGCTTCCATTGACTTCATCCATTGGCTGATCTGTTGCATGTTGTAAAGAAGATGTGAAGCAGTAGCTATTCCCACCCTGATCTAAGGCACTTGCAGTCTTCATTAGAACTCTTAGCACCCTCAAATTAGAGTACATCATAACTTTCTGTTGGTCTATCTGTTTTTGTTGTATGGTGTAATAGTTACAGCAGAGGGGGAGAGGTGCTTGTACAGTGAGATGCATATGTAAATCAGAATATAATTAGTCTGGGTCGTGAACAGAATGCACTCCTCATAAGGGAATTAGGGATGTTAGATGTTGGGTAATTGAATAGTTGTGTAATAGTTGTGAATAGCAGCTCACTGTGGACAGAGGCTCACTGTGGACAGAGGCTGCTGCATGGGATGCGGAGCGGCCTTTGTCCACGGGGTGCTTGGGCCCGCTGCGGACAGAGGCTGCTTCATGGCAGCCTCCCCTGCACCCCCTCCTCCACTGCCTCTGTTAGGCTGCCTTTTAAGCCAGCTCCCCCCAGCGGTGGCTCCTATTTCCCCCCCTTGCTGCCTCTGATACAGACGCAGCAAAGGGGGCGGGGGAAATGCATGTAGTCAACACAATTAACCAATAAGTCTAGCTAGGCTTATCGGTTAATTGTATAGTCGACTATACATTGACATCTGTAAAGGAAATGTCACTTTGTCCACTTTGTCAAGAAAAATATGAACTAATATGAGATTCATACTGCAACAAACTAAAATATATTAAGTACATTAAATCTTTCAGAGTATATGTAACTAAAATAGCAGTTCTAATCTGACTATTGTGTACATGCTTAGGTCACTCCATTGACTGCCTTAAAGTTTGCAGAGCTCTCAGCTAAAGCAGGATTTCCCAAAGGTGTTATAAATATTCTGCCTGGCTCAGGTAAAGCATTGACGTAATTATTTTTCTGTATAAAATGTAGCGTGGTGTGAACTATAGGGTTGAGAAGAGTTAAATAAAGGACTGAGGTGAGCTGAAGTTGTTGGTTATCTAGCTTTTCACCTCTACAGACCTGTGAGGTGAAAAGTGTGCTAAGGGGTCTTCTCTTCTTTCTTAGTGGATCTTTGTCCACATTACAAACCCAACATGTCACTGCACATGTATTCTCTGAACTGAATAGGGAATTATATGGTGCTAGCCAAGGGTATTTACCCCTCATCTATACATTACAGATTCAGACAAAAAATACAAAAGTCTTCAAAGAACTATTTATCATAGAGAAACCTAATGCTATTGATGACAGTGCTTCTCTTATTCTTAAAGGCTTGTTGTCAAAAAGGAAATATTATTTCTACATGATTTTGAGCAATTTATTTAGCTAACTATGGCAGATTGGTCAGTGGAAACAATTTAACATTACATCAACTAATTCACCTCCTCACAATCATGTTTAAATGTAAAATTTCCTAGTGAAGACAAGTCCTGAGATTACTATGGGGCTGAAATATGAAACAATACAAATTTCATGTGTTTAAAATATAAACTGAGTCATTCTACCAGCAGTGCAGGTATCAGAGATGAAGTTCTCAAGGGAGGATTTGGTGAAGGGAGGGATTTGTACCATGGTGGTTTTAATTCTATTAATCTGAGATGTTAATAGTAACATAAGTAAGGGTACTTAAATTAGATGCTATTTAACCTGACAGACCTACTGAACTATTAGAATGTTAAGATTTACATGTACATTTTCTAATTTGTTGTTTTGCATATCCTACTATGATTCAGGTGGTTTAGTTGGACAGCACTTGTCTGAACACCCAGATATTCGCAAACTTGGATTCACTGGTTCAACTCTTATTGGTAAACAGATCATGAAGAGGTATTGTATTCATTATATTCAGAAGCTATTTTAAATCTTTTTCTATAACGTAGATTAATCAATGTTTACTACATTGATGTACAAATTACACCTTGCATGTAATATTAAAATGACTTGCAGACTGTGGATAGGAATTTATTTAATTATTTTTCTATATTAAATAGTGGAAATATAACTTGCTATTAAGTCCAACTGTCTGAAAACAAAGATATATGCTATATGTTTTCACAAGTTGACCTTAAGGAAAATGATTTCATTGCTAGAAAATGTCTGAATGTCAATTTTTACATAATTATTTACAATGTTTCATAGCTGTGCAGTCAGCAATCTGAAGAAAGTTTCCCTTGAACTTGGTGGTAAATCCCCATTGATCATTTTTGAGGACTGTGAACTCGACAAAGCTGTGAGAATGGTAAGGTTACTTCATAGTAAAAAACAAACAAACATGTTCAAAGCCTTTCTTGTGCACCTTATTAAGGAGCCCGCCTCCTCAGGGCTTTCTAAAACATGGAGGAGGATAGCCACACTTTGTTTTGAAGTAGGGCTCTCTTTCTCTAGACTCTGTGCCAACACAGTATAAACTTGAGGGGAGGGCTTATTCAAAAGACAAATGTTCTTAAAAAAATAATTGAAGAAGAGTTAAGGTGAAAAGTGTACTTCCATGAAGTCATATCAACACCACAAAAACTAATTTTGCAAAACATTGACATTTAAAACCCGCTCCAAATTCTAAAAAAAAAATCTGGAAATTAAGTTGAGAT
The DNA here is from genome assembly GCA_032595735.1 of Pelochelys cantorii. Taxonomy (NCBI): domain Eukaryota; kingdom Metazoa; phylum Chordata; order Testudines; family Trionychidae; genus Pelochelys; species Pelochelys cantorii. Next base: position 249,646,931 of record CM064326.1, on the reverse strand, counting down.
TCAGTCAGTTCCCCAGTGCCATGTAATCCTTAATGACTCACTATCATACACACTCCTGATGTATACTTCCCATTGAACCTTAAGCTCTGTCTTCCAAAATTTGCAAAAATATATTCAAAGAGGAAAATGAGTAGATTATAAGATCCTTTTTCCTGTTGAAGGGATCTGTTTCCAATGTAACACTAACATATACAGGTTGAACCTCACTAGTCCAGCACGCTCTAGTCTGGCAACATCCGTGGTCCAGCATGATTTTAGCTAGCCGTTTGTTCAGTCATCACGGGTGTGGCCAAGTTTCCTGCCATCCCATAAAGTTTGTTTACAGCCACCAGTCCTGGGTCTCAGTGTTCTGTGCTGTTATTTAGCTCTCATTTACCCTTAAATGTCTTGTAAGAGTCCAACAAGCAGTGGAAGTGTTGGTAATACTGCTAGACAATATTGACCTCCCGTGGTCTGGCAAATTCTCTGGTTTGGCACTGGTCAGGTTCTGAGGGTGTCAGACTAGAGAGGTTCAGTCTGTACTACATCACTCATTACAAAAAGACTTAGCTGCTACTTGATGTAGTGAGTTTAGGCCTCAATCCTGATTCCTGCAGCTAGGTCTATTATTGTGAATGTCCCCCCATGCCTAAATAGAGCCCCATTGAACCAAAAGAGCATTGTGCTGTTGCATGAGATACAAAACAGTGAAGCTGATTCTCCAGTCCATTTTTCATGGTCCAGGAAGAGTGACATGGGGGAGGAGGTAGAGAGAGGAAGTGTGCTCTGTGAAAACTAATTGGATTTTGAAAATCTTTTTATGGTTTGATCATCCGAGATGGTGCTAGAGCCAGTCAGAAAATGGAAACACGTTTTTTCATTAAAATATTTTTTCCTGTGGGGGAAAAACCATTTTATTTGAAAATCTGCTGATGGTCACTAGTTAGTAACAGGAGCATCCACTGCATCCAGGGACATCTATGTTCATGCACATGTGTATTTAGAAAAGGAAGAGGTAAGAAGGATAGGATTTAGTAAAGAAAAATTCTTTAATGATTTTTATGCTGATATTTCTCCTTTAAAGAAGAGTTACATATAAACACACACACACACACACAAGCTGGAAATAAATAAAGCCAAGTATCAATAGTGTTTTCTTCTGACACAGGGGATGGGAGCAGTATACTTCAACAAGGGAGAAAACTGTATTGCAGCTGGCAGACTGTTTGTGGAAGAATCAATTCATGATGAATTTGTTAGGAGAGTGGTAAGATATTTAAAGGGCTCATGTTCAAAATAAATTTTGCAGTAATAATGTAAAATGAAGATCGAGTCATTTTATACTCACACATTTTTTATGCAAGTTATTTAAACTTTCAACTGCTGCTGATGTTGGGAAATCATTCCTATCATGAAAGAATAAAAAGGGTGTGCTAATAAGAGACACTTAGCCTAGAAATGCAGTGAGAAGTGACACACTTATAAAGAGACGTTATCCTAGCAACTATATCTGTACATTTGCCTAAGCAGAAATTGCCAAATTTGTATTCATGAGACTTAAAATCACTGTGAATATGGGAAAAATATGGTAAAATTGGAAGTATAGTGGGAATCAGGCAAAAATATCTAATGTTTGCCATTAAAATTTCAACAGTGCTGTGTGAGAACTCTGTTGTTTATTATGTAGAATGAGAAATAACTTCAGTATCTTGTTTAATACACTATGTTAAGTTGAGTAAACAATGACATTTTAAATGCCGGCCACAGTAGCAAAAGAAACTTAAAAATGAATAACTAAAAATAATGGTCAAGATTTTCCAAAATGACTAGTGATTGATTATTCATACTCAACTTGAAATACCTTAAAATAGCCTGCTTGTCAAAGTGCTAAGTACTCCTTCTGAAAATTGGGTCCCTTCAAGGGGTCTTAAACATGGGCATCCCAACACTGAAGTAAGCATTTTCACTATTTAATTCAAAAAGATTAGTCAGTGTGTGATACAGTGTAACTTTTCATTTTAATTGGGTAACCTGTAGGTGGAAGAAATAAAAAAGATGAAAATTGGTGATCCACTTGACAGAGCCACAGATCATGGTCCACAGAATCACAAGGCTCATCTGGAAAAGCTGCTGGAATATTGTGAAATTGGAGTGAAAGAAGGAGCAACATTAGTGTATGGAGGAAGACAAGTATGTAGACCAGGTAAAATACTACCTGGAAGTGTTTTGAATTTTTACATTTTTAAATAAAAGCCTACATGGTTCCCTCTGTTATATAGCACAAAGAGGAACAAATTCATGGAAATACAGTACAAAATGAGCTGAAGGATAGCTACATGGTATCTTTCCTGCTGCCACCAACATACAGGACTCTATGAAGTATACCTAAATAAAGTAGGGTGTCATTGTCCTGGAGCAAATCACTTGGCATAAAGACATGGAAGAAAGAGATGGCTTATACTGAAGAATTCTTCAGATATTTACATGTAAGGAGAAACTCAGCCTGTTGCACAATATTTCTTTCCTAGGACTGGCTTCCATATAAAGAGACTCAGGAATAGTCCTCACTTGATACATACAGCTCTCATGGCATAGCTCCCATACAGCATTAATGGAAGTGGTGCAACTGATACTCCAGAAACTAAACTGAGGCTTAGGTCAGGGCTACACTAGTAACTTTTGCTAACATTAGTAACATCAGTGAGGGATGGAATTTTTTGGTGATTTTTTGGCAATAGTTTTATACTGGCAAAAGCCCTAATGTGGACACAGTTATGCCAAATTAAAATAGCTTTTGCTAGTATAACTTATTTCCTTAGGGGAATCATATAACTTATTTCAGCAAAAGCACTTCTTTGCTGGAATAAATTGTGTCTTGATTAGGAGGGTTTGGTGATATAGCTGTACCAGCAAAGCTTTTCTTCTGTACACCCGGCCTATACCTTTAGGCAGGGTCGGATTAAGGCATGGGCTAGCTGGGCAGCTGCCATCAGGTGCCGCGTGCCCAGCTCCCGGATCATGGGCTCCAGCAGCTCCCAGCGGCCACCCTGCAGTGGCCACCCAGGTGGGGGCCGCGTTAACCCCCACAGCGCCGGCCAGCAGCGCCCTTCCCCACGCGGCCCTGCACGGCCAGGTTCAGCCCGCCCCAGGCGGCCCCGGGCTGCACACCAGCGGCGGTAGCCAGGCTGGGCTGGGCTGGGCACGTGCGTCCTGCCACCGCCAGTTCCGCGCGCCCTCCCCCACGCACCGGTGCAGGGGTGGGGGCCACGCATGCGCCTTCCCCCAACCTGGGGCGCAATTAACCTGTCTGCCCAGGGCGCCGGAATGGCTCAGTCCGGCCCTGCCTTTAGGAAAGTAGAACTGCTGGCGTGAATGTGTCTGTACATATTGGGTTTTCTGTCTCTAAAGAAAATTTAGAGTGGATATTTACATATGCTGCTTAGGCTTATACAACACTTAAGGCTGAGTAGGAAAACAGAGACGATGTAGTACTATGTAGGTAGAGAAGGTGAGAATACAAACTAAAAGGTACTTTACTTGCAAATGATGCTCTATCTGTGTCCTCTGTTTAGGTTTCTTCATGGAACCCACTGTATTTACAGACGTTGAAGACCATATGTACCTTGCCCAGGAAGAATCCTTTGGTCCTATTATGGTAATTTCAAAGTTTAAGAATGGGTATGTTCTGTTCTAACTAATTTAAGTAATAGCATTTTCTTTTTACTTTATCAGTTTTGCTCCTGAAGTAAAGCAGTGCAACCATAGTACCTGGTGCTGTGATCCTGCCAAATCTCATGAGGTCATGCTGAGTCATAATATGGATATAAGTCCTCTAAGGGACACCTAGGGGCTGAAGGAAGCATTTAGTACAGACTAGGGCTGACAGTTAGTAGACGTTAACGCCTGCGATTAACGTTAAAAAATTGTTAATCGCAGAGGGCAGCAAACCAGCATTAGCTGCTCTGTCTCTGGTAAGACGCAGTAATGCAAACCGCCACTAGAGGGCGCATGAAAAAAAGAAGCAGTGAGAAAGGGGGGAAAAAACCCTGAAGCTCCCAACTCCAACAGAGAAATAAACAAGAAGCAAAGACCCTGACACCCATCCTTCTCCCCTCCCAGGTAGGGTTGCCAGATGGTTGAAATAAAAATACCGAACCCCCCTCGCTCCCCCGCCCCCAAAAAAAATTCTGTTGAAGAAAAAAAAAGGGGGGGAGATCAAAGTTGTTGAGCAAAAAAAAAAGGGGGGACTCCAACACTTATTAAGCAAAAAATAAAACAGCATGTCCCCTTTAAGAGTGAGCGATAGGAAAAGGGGAGCAGTTGAGCACTAAGACCCAGGGGAGTCATTACTTCCCCTTGGTCTTTTTGCCAGCAGCCATTTTGTGCCGGCAGCTTTGCGGAACCAGGTAAGCATGGGGTCGGGGGGCTGGGAGGGATTGGGGGGGGTGGAGGCCAGGTGCTGAGTGTTTGTAGGGTTGCCAGGTGCTCGGTATTTTTGCCTCCTGGCCGGGGAAAAAAATCAGAAAATACCGGACATCTTAGGTGTCTCGTATTTTCTGAATTTTTTTTACCGGACAGGAGGCAAAAATACCAGACTGTCCGGGTGAATACCGGACACCTGGCAATCCTACTCCCAGGTGACCATATTTTTTAAAATAACACAGCCTGGGGTGGGGGGCTTGCCCAAGCCGTCCCTCCCTCCCTGACAGGGCTCATCCAAGCCACCCTCTCTGCCTTCTGGGGCTAGGACTGACCCTCCCCCACATCTGATTCTGGAGCTGAGTCCCTCCTCCTGAACTCTGCACTACCCATGGTGGGGCCTCCCCTGAGCTTGGGGGCTGACCCCCACCCCTGAGCCCCCCCGAACTCTGCACTGCCCACAGCAGAGTCTACCCCCTTCTGGCCCTGTGCCACTCGCAGCTGGGGCTGAGCTAAAAAAGGACTTTTTTTAATAGGACACAAATATATTGATTATATAGAAGAATTTAAGTTCAGCTTTCACGATAGAATTTGCACTACAATACTTCAGTGAGGTGAACTGAAGTTTTTTTTACAGTGAAAATGTTTTGTAATAAAAAATAAAGTGAGCACTATACACTTTGTATTCTGTGTTGTAATTGAAATCAATATATTAGAAGATGTAGAAAACATCCAAAAATATTTAAATAGATAGTATTCTAATTATTGTTTTACAGTGCAGTTAATCACAATTAATTTTTTAATCACGCAGTTAATCGCAATTAATTTTTTTAATTGCTTGACAGCCCTAGTACAGACTACTCTTTTGAGTTGCCACAGAACCAAAGCTACAGCAGGGTCTTAAGGGAAACTACACTGCTGGATGTGCCATCTTTTACATTCGATTAAATAGCCAGTGGCATTGTTTGCAAAGTAAAGATGGTTAACTGCAGTGTCCTAACAAAATTACAAAGCTTACATTCTTCCTGCAGTATCTCAGTTTTGCAGATTCTGATGTCTCAGTTACCCTTCTTTGTTATAAACCATTTGTGGTTTAACTTTGGGGTGTACTATTTCACTACATCTGTATTTTTTTCCAGAAGAGGGTCCGTTCCAGTAAGGGGTGAGGCAATGCCTGTTTTTTATTTGTGGACCAGTTTACTAGAGTATGTCTCCATCACATGTAGTGGCATGTAAAATACATACATTTTAGCCAGTTAGCACTGATATAAATAGCAGCATAAGCTATGAGGTACGCTTTAGGCAAGTAAAGCCACATCTTAAAGAGCATGGGCATATACTCAACTACACATGCTATATAGCTTTCTGCTCACCCCATGCTGTCTCCTTGTCTGCACTGCTGTTTTTAGCAGTGTACTGTCCCACTGTTTCCCCACTGCTGGAGCATTTCCCTGTCACAGAAAAAGACTCCAGCAACAGAAAAAAAGCTCTAACGGGGGCTTTGTCCTTGTCCCAACCCATCAGAACCTTTCCTAACCACAGTGAAAGGCTCCTGTAGCAAGGAGCAAGGCTCCCTTCTACCACAGTGCAGACATAGACCACGTTGCTGCATATACGCTGTGCTGCTGCCTTAGTGATCTAGAATGGCATTTACTGGGATGAACTTCAGCCAGGGGGAAAAAAAGCATTGTGTAAACTCAGGGGCCTTCATTTTCCTAATTTGAAAAATAAAATAATAGACTAAAGAGAACATTTTCCATCTATGAACTGCCGTGTTAAAAAGTTGTTTAATGAAACTCATTAAGCGCCAACACTGTGGGTGCTCTAAGGTTGGAGCACTTGGGGAAAAAAATATTGGGTGCTCAGCATCCACCAGCCACAGTTGTTGGACAGCTGGGGGAGGGTTTGGGGAAGGGTGAAGACTAGTGATGGGTGTGGGACAGAGTGCCTTTGGGGGGCAGGGCTTTTGGGGAGGACCAAGAACGGGAAGAGGTGGAGCAAAGGCAAGGCCTTAGGGGAAGTGGTGGAGTGGGGGTAGTGCTTTGGGAAAGAATGAGGGTGGCACACTCCAGGGAAAAACAAAAGTCAGCACCTATCATCAAACTTACTCAATTTTTGTAAACAACTAAGGATATTTAAAGCTGTTTGGGGATAAGGGGCAAATAGAAACTAGCACAGTGAAAATGGCATGAGAAGCTTTATTTGTTACATGGAAGGCTTTGGGTTTTTAATGATGTATTCCCCAACAAAATGGAGTTAGAGCTAATTTTGGCCAAAATTATGGTATGCTGCAGAGCTCTGCTTTGCACACATTTTTGCACTTCTTCATTCCCTGAATTCCACTGGAGCTGCACAAAGATGATATGTATAATACAATATTTTGCTTGAAATGTATTGGTAATAAACCTTAAGCATTCGGAAATTTAGTTTACAAACTGTACAAATTAGAGATGAGAATGTGAATTTCCATATATCTGACTGATCAACAGTAGACTAATACTTAGTAGTCATGTTTTCAAAAAGCTATCTAGAGAAGATTAGAAAGAAATAAGGTTTGGGAAGAAGCTGTTGCACTGTATCAAGAGGGAGGTGGTTTGTTACTTCAGGGTCTCTTGATATGTTTCACTTACTGGCAATGAAGCCAAATATTTTTTGTATTATTATTATCATTATAGGGATGTCGATGGAGTGTTAAAACGTGCAAACACCACAGAATATGGCTTAGCTTCAGGAGTTTTCACAAAAGACCTAAGCAAAGCTTTGTACGTTAGTGAAAAGCTAGAAGCAGGAACAGTTTTCATTAATACATATAACAAAACGGATGTGGCAGCACCATTTGGTGGATTCAAACAATCTGGCTTTGGAAAAGATTTAGGTAAGTAATTTGTGTTTCCCCCCATATGAAACGGATGGTCCAAACCATTTTTTAAAAAATAGCCTTGTCCAGTTTGTATCAGAGGAGGAAAAAAAGCCCATAAAAGTCCTGATCAAGTTTTACACTTAAAAAATAGCAAGGAAAAAATTAAGACATAACAACTGTTGTCAAATAAAGGGCTAATGGCATCTGTGCCCCCTTACTAGTTTGACTGCACCTTCTCAGGTGTCAGGCCTCGTGCCTTTACCTATCTCAGGGTGGAGTTATGCAGTACTCCTGTTCTTCAACTGAACTCTGGCTTACGGTATTCCCTTTGTATAAACTGTGCTTACCCAGCAAGTTCAGCTGAATTTGGACACCTACTTATTCTTCCTTTTGGGAGTCTGAGATGGGTGACATACAGTAAGTAATCAGAAAACCTTCCTTAACCAAAGTATTGTTTATGTTAGTAGAAGAACTAACTTAAAAGGATTTTTAAAATAGTCTACACTGCATGTCTACCTAAAGGCATACTATCCCCATAATAGTAACCTGTGCAGGTTTACATTCTTCAGACACTCCCAGCATGCCCTTGTTTTTCTACTGGCTCATCTGCATTGCACTAACTACCCCATGTGGACACTGCTGATGTGAACTGAAAGGTACCTATTTCACGTTAATGCAGCGTTTCCCAAAGTGTGGGTTGTGACCCCCAGAGGGGTCGCGACCAACTGACAGGGGGGTCGCTGCTGCTGGCTTCCCCAGGGTCCTTTGCGCCACTTCCGGGGATTCCGGAAGTGCGCTCCCCTCCCACAGCCGGGCACACTGCGGGAGGGGGTGTCAGCCCCGGAGGAGGAGCGCAGCGCTGGCGGCTTCCCTGCAGCACAGTGACTGCAGGAGGGGTGAGTCAAGTGCGAGTGGGGCCTTTTTTTTTGCTTAACAACTTTGGTGGGGGTGGGGAGGGCACATGCAAATTCAATGAGCATTTTAGGGGGTCGCGGTATCAAAAAGTTTGAGAACCCCTGCATTAATGTATTCCTCTTTCAAACAGTCATTCACAGACACAATGATTCTGATATTTTCCAGCAGCTACTCTTCAGTGTCAATTGATAGGTTTCTACCTGGAGCCATCCCCTTTCCTGTCTGTATTCCAGACAGCGCCCATGCAGTAAACATCCAATAACCAACATAACATACAGCATTCATGTAATAAATCATCACTGGGCAACTCCAAATGCATCACAGTTTTCAGGGGAATTCTTTGGTCAGTGTTTTTCGGTTCTCACTTGTCCTTGTTTGATGTGACTAAAGGAAGATGACTGTGGTCTCTTCAAGACCTGAACATACACTCAGGATCCTGTCTCCCTCCAGTCCTCTGCTAGAAACTGCCCTAACATTTTCAAACTAGATTTTATTTGGCAACTTAGACACACAATAACAAGATTAAGAAGGTGGATTAATATTACCAAAAAAAAAATCACTAGATAGGAAATAAGACTTAAGAATCGGTTACCCAAGGATCTTAAATTTTCTGTACCTGACCTATACTAGTGCTGAAGCTTACTTTTGGATTCCATTAACCTGCAGGACCATTCACCTGCTTGCATACCTTTCAGTAAAAATCCCTCTCTACTAGGGATGTGAAGCTTATTGGATCATCGACAGGCTCGTTGACTAGTCACTTCCCCCTCCCCCTTGCTGCCTCTATCAGAAAAAGGAAGCAAAGTGGGGGGAAAGAGGAGGGGATACGTCAAAGCAGCATTGCCACGGGGAACCTGGGTCCAGACCCTGGGCTCCACGTGGCGCTGCCGCTTTGAAACGCCACATGCATCCTGGGACCAGCTGGGGTGTCCCCAGGCTGCACGCCGCATTTCAAAGTGGCAGCACCGCATGGAGCCCGGGATCAGCTGGGGACTCCCCTGCTGACCTCGGGCTCTGTGTGGTGCTGCTGCTTTGAAAAGCCACATGGAGACTGACGCTATGGCGTTTCAAAGTGGCAGCGCCGCACGGAGCCTGGGGCCAGCGGGGGAGTCCCCTGCTGATCCCAGGCTCCACGGGCACTGCCGCTTTGAAATGTTGCGATGAGCTTGACACTGGGCTCCCCGTGGTGTTTCAAAGCAGCAGCGCTGCACAGGCTCCATGCAGTGCTTTTGCCTTTGAAGTGAGGCAATAGCCTTAGGGGCTGTTGCCATACCTTCAAAGGCAGAGGCATCCTTTCAACTAAGTGAATAGTCGATACAAAATGCATCGACTATTCAATTAGTTATTCACAATTTAACGTCCCTACTCTCTGCTTATAGGCAATAAAGCTATATGTTTACACACTGGCCTCCTTTGAATCAGTATCAGTTTCCATTGACTTGTTTTTCTTCATACCCCTAACCCACATATGACACTTCTCAACATAACCCTCTCACTGACATTGACATTTTCACTGTTTTGAGACTGACTTTTGCCAACATACTATGGGGCTATTTCTCCCAAACTATTCCATACACAACATGTAGCTTTCTGCTTTCTAGACCTAATTAGTCTCAATTTCTTGAGCTTTTAGACCAGGAGAGGGGAACCTTTTTTGGGTTGGGGCCACTCCTCATTGACGTGGCCCCTAAGAAGCAGAAAGACACTCACCACATTCCCCTCGCGTAGCAGAGCCTAAGGGGGCCCACACTAGAAGATTTTGGAGCACTAGGAGTACTAGCACAGGCTCCCCTATGTTGGGGGGGACCCCTGTTTTAGACTTTTAAAGGAGATAGAAGCTTTTCAAAAATACTTCACTGGGAGTGGTTAAGTGCTCAGCACTTCAAAAAAACTAGGCACATGCCTAACTACATACAGATTTGTAAGTCCAACTTTGGTTTATTTAGTATCTCACTTAGTATTCAATGGCTATGTTTAAGTAGTAAAGATGTTATTAATATAGCAGGTCAAGTTTATATTGAATACACCAGGAAGTATGTCATAGAAAGTACTTAGAGCAAAAAAGAAAGAAACGACCTTCTCGTGCAGATAAGTTACATATCTATAATCTGTCCTACTTACAACTGTATTATTACAGAGGTTGTTTTCTTAGAACTCTGCCATGTCATTTTGTAAAGCAATTATTTCCCAATTAAAGCTAGCTAGTTCAATTTTGGTTAAACTTTCCAGAAACTAGGGATGTGAAGGTTTTACGGTTAAGAAGCACTAGTGGGGCAGGAACCAGTTTAACTGGTTGGCCAATTAAACAGAATTTTACATCCCTACCAGAAACATTCACCTTTGGGTAAAACTCAAGAACGTGAGATTTCAGTCAGAGGCAAGCACACAAGAGTCTTGACTTATCTTCTGGGGACTAAGTTGCAAAGTGGTTAAGAAGGGTTGCTGCAGACACTCTAAACATTCACAGGAAGTCACCCCATTTTAATGCACCTTAGGAAAGTGCAGCTCCAAAATGTCTTGGGGAGGAGTATGTGAAGGGAAAAAGCTCTTCAGGGAAACTTCTGAAGTGGATAGGATAGTATTTTGGTGCTATAATAGACAGCAGTCAGCTTATGATATATTGTATTATTGCTAAAATTATTTTTTTAACTTCAAAAAAGTTTAATTTACTTCAATAGAGTGAATGGGATAAAAGCTGGGTATTTTAAAATATACTCCATTAACTATTAATTCCTTGCCCACAAGCTGTTGGAATATACATATACAAAATTCATAAGCTCTTATTTCTTTAAACTGGTGATATAACTGCTTCACATTTTGATCTTTCATAGGTGAAGAAGCTCTTCATGAATACCTCAGAACTAAAGCTGTAACTGTGGAGTATTAAGGAAACAGCTCAGCCTATCAAAGCAAACCTCATGCTGACAGCCTCAATTTTAAGTACTCTGTTAAGCACATAATACCCAGGATATACTGTCTGAAGTAGTACCACTAAAAAAGAGCAAATAGTATTTACTCATGGAAAATTGTAAGGACCAAATTCTAGCCCCAATGTCACAAGGAGTTTGGCTACTTACTTTAGTGGAACTAGCATTTGGTCTTATCTAAACATCCATATACCTAAACCTTCTGAGTTGTTCTTAAATGATGCAATGGGAGTTTGCTTACATAAGACTGAAGGACTGGGCCCCCATCACGTGCCTACATTTTGTATTAATGAGATGTATTTTACATCATCATTTTAAACCTTTTAGTCATTAAGCTTCTCTTAAAACTGTACTTTCAAGTGGGCATAGTTTTGTTATAAAACAGTTCAAGTTTTTCAATGGACGTATACAGCTGATGACTTTTCAGCAGTATAGGAGACCTTAGTGCCATAAAACATTGTAAATAAATTCAAGAAAGTGCACTTAATATGATCTTTGTATAGTCTATACAAAGCTCAACATTTGTGAAACTATGCATATGAAGCTGAAGTTACTGAAAATATTTTCTCTTTTTGTGAATATGGAATGTGCAATCTCTATGGGATTGTGAATGGTACTTATATTAAAAGATGAAACCAGCTATGGCTGTGTATGTCCTGCGATCACTATTGTATGTTGTATGATTACTTCACATTACATGCACTTTACCACAGGGAGAACGTCAGGGAAGATTATGGCATTAGGCATTTACTGTGCTGTAAATTCAGATATTAACTGTATTTAATTGTCAAGTTCTAAATATAAAATCCTACATAATGGCCAAGGTCTTTTCAAGATAATGAACATAACTTTTCACATTCTGTACTCTGAGAAACATTAAGAGATGCTACTGTACCACAAAGCTGCAGAATCTTACACTGAATTTTTAATCAGTTAGTGAAACCAGCAGAACAGTGTGCCAAATATATGCACCTTTTGAAAAAAGATATTACAGCCTGGTGAAGTTTGTTTTTTCCAATGAACAGTAATTTCCCAAAAACTAGTTTTAATATCAAAGCTGTATGTGAATTTAGCAAATAGTTACTGCCATTGTTCCCGCTAAGGTTTTCCACCCATAAGCGGAGTGGGTTTTGTCTTGTGCACCAATATTGACGTCATGTGCACTTGTTCAGATGGGTGCCACTGTGGCACCATTGATTAACACGCACACGTTCCCAGTTGCTGGAGCAGACATCAGTCCCATGTGGCATGTCCTGTTCCTGGCCACAGGAGCAGACCACACCCTTGCCTGCCATGCAGCAAGTCCTGTTCCGGCCCCCAGAACAAGTCCTGCCCCCTCACCACACCTCCCTTTCCTGCCCTCAGAACAGGCCCTGGCCTCCTGCCACAGCAGATCCCAGCTCCCTGCCACATGGCCTCAGCGCCCCCCCTGCGATTCCCTTACCACACCATCTCAGCCAGCCCCACCTGTCAGAGCAGCTGCCTGCCACATGAGTGCTCTTCAGAGGAGGTAGGCAGGGGAAGATTTTTTTGTAGCAGCCGTGCACCTTACCAGGAATTATGCTTACCACTGATTTCTTTAAAGGATAATATTTAAAGTCTAAAACTATTTCAAAGTGTCAATTAGAACTGATTGAAAAACTTATTTGGGCAAGAAAAAAGCCAAATTGTTGAAAATGAACAATTTTTTTTTCAGTTTAACTTTTTCCCTCCCCTATATCTTTTGGTGGTACCAAAAAAGCAAAATTCTCTTTGTTCTATGTAATTGTTTTTCTACTTGAATATCCCAATGTGAGATCTGTTCATATGGAATGTTTTTCTACTAAAATTCATCTAGCCACAAAGCAATTTTTATCATCAATTTACCAACATGGTTAACAAAGTTAAATATTTAGTTATGGACACAGTTTACACACTCATTAAGCAAGGTTTATGAAGTGTGACATTATAAACAAAATATCCACATTGTGCAATGTACCATTAAATCCCTGCATAACTCCTTCACTTTACACGTGGACACCAAAGTATATTTCAAGTTCAACTGAGTTAAGTTAGTCTTCTCAAGATGCCACTGCACACTTTAGTATAAGAACAGTATCCAGTCTATCCAAATAAAGGTACTTTCAAGTGTTTAATTTACTATAGAAACATTACACCTTCAACAGACTACCATACCAGTTCTCCAACTACTTTGGATTTTGTCAACTGACAGATATTTAAGAAATACTTTCATACAATAGACAGGAGGAATAATTTATATAGAAATGGGTCATTAAATAGTTAGGATGAGTAAAACTGACATGTCTATATTTCCTTCTAGTGGGAAGCAATGTTAAAGTGATGTATGGCCAGTAAAGGCCAGTTTCCCAGCAGATTTAAAACTGACTGAACTGTTTAATTCTAATGCCTCGGGACTGGTAAGTAGAAACTAATTACCTCTGTACTGTGTCTTTGTACAGCCTACATCCCAAGTGATGCTGCTTTTCAGAAAAGATTACTAGCAACATGAGTCAAAGAACCTGTTTTGGATTAATAATTTACTTAAAATAACCCATAAATTGAATCGCAATAGCAACTGAAACCAGTAAAATTTATTTTTCCTTTTAATAAAGAGGATAATTATCTTCAACAAAGACGGAAAATGTTACTATTATCTTGATCAAATGTTCCAAACAGTTACCTTCCAAGTTAACGCAGAATAAAATTTTAAATCCTGTGACCGATTGCAATTTGCTACTTAATCTTCACTAGCTGAGTAAATACAGTAATGTAAGCTTAAATTATACAAAATACTGTTTCTTTGAGAAACAAGTTATAATATACAAAGCCATTCAGATACATCTGAAAAGCAAAACATGACTAAATACAGTAATAGTCTAAATTGCTCCCTATCAAATTATCAAGGTGTAATTAGGCATATTTCCTTAGATTTAACTCTTGAAGCACTAAGTCTGCTCATCTGTAGTATTTACTAGTGAAGATAAGTATATAAATAGTATAGTATCTTAGCACATCTTATTTCAGTCTCAATGTCTTTCTCCTATCTACTTATTTCCCTCTCCAGAAGTACATACTCCACACCCTAATAAGCCTTTACTTTACAACAGGCCAAGAACTTCACATTCTTGGTTAGCTTTACAGTGTAGCCTCTCAAATTGTTGTTTCTTCCCCACTCTGACTATCTGATGTAACTCATTTCTATACAGCCTGGGGGATAGATCAGGACTTATTTCTAAGTGCTCGAGCTTTCCTTCCAGCCATAAGAAACTCTCTATCCTCCAAAACACAGTACTCCCAGTGACATAAGTCAGTAGGAGTTAGCCAGTTTCCCGGTGACATACACTTGGAAATTAGCTGTTTTTCTAAAGGTCAAACCTTCAAAGTAATCAAAATGCACAATACATTCAAAAACTGAAATCTGAAAATAGTTCTATCTACTCAGGTACTTTATTGTCCAAAATTTCTATTTTGCCCTTTTCTCCTTTTTGTTTAGGAAACTTGATGGTGTCTATGGTAACTTCATCAGTTGCACAGTTGTCCTCTTCAGATTCTGAGCTGTCTTCTGAAATTATTTCTTCTTCATCCTCTGTGTCAGAGCCACTTAACTCAACCAAAGCCACATTCTGCAAGAAACAACAGTTCTTTAAAAATAAAGAAGCTGTATATCTACATGTTATTTTTATGATTTTTCTAGAAAATACAAAAACACTACACACATACACACGACTTTAATACCCACAAACATTCTTTCCATAAAGCCAGCAATTATGTGCTATGCAAAAAATGAGTAGGCTTTGGTAGACTGAAAATATCTGAGTTAAGGAATCTCTATAACCAACGTGAAAGTTTAAATATTAAAAATTAGTTGATACATTCCAAGTACCTGTAGTGCCCAATAACAGTAATAGTTCTTTTTAAATAATTCATGGGAAAGCAAACCACCACAACAGTACGTTGATGAATTCACTTTGTCTAAAATTAGGGCTTCTGAGTTTTCAGACAAGAATTCAAATCTGAAATTACAATTTGCAGGGAGTTGTCTCGTATATATTGTTAAGGTAATTCGGGTCACATAATAGTTTAATGTTATCAGCGGTACAGCTGTTACTGTTGTAGAAAAACTGTAGAAACCATTTCATATTTAGCTAGAAGCCACTTCATATAACAGAAGCCATTTAAGTTTCTCGCTTCTGCACGTACACTAGAAAGTTAACTGACCTTCACCAATGTGAGAAAGGCCAGGAGGATGGGCTGTTAGAATGTGTTAATGAACTATTTTGAGCTGAAGCTCAAACTCCCTAAAAACCTGTTTCTTTCTGTGCTGATAACAATTTCTCTTTGAAGTTTGTTTTGATGGAATGCCCTGGGATCAGACTTGTTTGGTTAAGGGTATAAAATACTAGGATTGATTGTATTAGCCAGCCTCACTGGGCCCGGCTCTGCTGGGACCACGTTTGGCTCACTTTGCTTTTATTGGCCAATAAAACCATCTGTTTAGCCGCGTAAACTGAGTGAAGTCTTTGCTTCTACACTGTAAATAAGTGTTTAAGACAATCAAAATATTTTCTAAACAAAATAACCTGTTATTTCAAGATGTGAAGCTGTATATGACAAGTACAAAACATTTGCACCTGACCAAAAGTGTTGTCTGAGATCCAGTCCCCAACCCATGCCAAGAAAAAAACAAAAATATACAACCCGCGTAGTGAGATCAGTCATAAAAACACTTAACTGTTAATTTATTGAATTACTTGCAAGAAGCGCTGACTTGGGTTTTCTATTTGCTGATATTAAAACATTATACAGAAAGATACAGATAACTGAAGATTACAGTAATAGAAATAGGAAGACATTTTTCTAAGCGCAATTTTACTAAGCTATTTTTGTGGTTTTTTGCATATAATCAGTTTCTTTTTGGGGTTCTCAGACTTTAGCATAATGCTGGAGTATTTCCTTTAAAATACTGGAGCGGAATTTTTAAATAAATACAAAGTTTTGTTTTACTTAACATACCTAATATCTAGATTTTTGGCCTTAATATACTTTAAAGTGTCCCTTGAACACAGGTTATTGTTACTGTACAATCAATTATTTATTAAAATATTTTTGTTTTAAATTAATTTAAATTACTATTTGCCATCACAAAAGTTACACTCATTACCAGAATTAGAACTTGAGGCAGCTCATATTCTGGGCTTAAACTACTTTACCTTCTGCAATTTACCTTGAAGTTTCAGTGGTGGACAAAATTACTATGTCAGGACGAGCAAGTAGAATACTTGGTTTTAAATTTACAGATCGTTTCAGATCAAAATTATAAAGGAATGTAAAAGAAAAAATTAAGAGCTTTACTTTTCAAACAAATCCATTCAAAGACTGGAGTCAAGAATTTTATACCAGAGCAATAAATGTACAAAAGAAATACTAGAAATACATTTACCATCTCTATAATATTTTCAAGGCAGTTGTCTAGATTTTCAATATCAAATTGATGAGCAGGTGCTGTTGCCATTTCTCTTCTTAGCTCACTGTTTGCAAGGGCCATCTGTGGTAAAAAGCTCTGAACTCTGTCCAAAACTAAGGTAGAAATAGTGAGATTATCAAATATATGCATATTTAGATTTTGCAGTACAAAGGCATGAATATCTCATTAACACAGAACGTAACTATTTTGAATGGTCAAGTTGTCTACAATATTTAAACTGTTCATTTGGGAAAAAAAGTTGCACTTTACTGAGCAGATTGCTCAGCTTTCTATGGCACACACAGTGCAGAATATCATGGATCTGGTGCATCAGTCCATATGGTTCACTAAGCAGTCATGGCATGGCTTTTATTTGATCTTTTTGAAAAAACTAAAATATGGCAAGTACACAACAGACACTTCCGTTATGTTGTTTTAAACGCACACCAACAATGAAACACTCAGGACTGTTCCAGGTTAATATTAGTTCCCCTCTTGGAGCAGAAGGGGTGGGGTCCGAGAGAAGATGGGGGGGGGGGGGTCAGTGATAGCATGATTGCCAAGAAAGCTGTGCTGCTGATATAAGAAAGCAACCTCAGAAGTAGCTTTCTACCAAGTGTGTGATGCTGCCAAGAAGATGGCAGCCTAGGTGGCTATGCAGTGTAGGTAACAGCATAGAGGAGCTTTCATTTTGCAGGGATGTCGCCAAGCTCCATGGGATATCCCGCTAATGTTGGGACATCTTTGCTATTTCATGGCCTTGTCCCCTCCATGGGGGATGAGGCAACCCTTTCACTCACAGATTAATTTATTATATTTCCACATTTTCTTCAAATAGTTTTCACCCTTCTTTGCATTTGAAGAGATGATCTAGCGTCTAGCTTTCATTTTTCACTGAAACTACATTTCTCTGTGCAGTAAGGCTGCATTATTTGGATTAAACTCCTGTGAAGTTCCTTACAAACTACTTTATGCTATACCAACTCTCCCCAAAAGAGTTCTGTCAAAGAAAGAACTCTTTATTTCTCCCTTTATCACCTTAATTACAAGTCTAAAATAATTCTGAAGATTAAAAAGGAATTATTTTTAAAGATATACTAGTATCCAGTAGTTTACACTAGCAAATTGGTTTTAAATGTCACAATTAGAATTATTATGAGAGAAATAAAAGACTTTTGCACACTAAGGAAATGCAATCCAAGGCTGAGAAATCTCTAAAAATTTGTCTTCTGTGAAAAGATGTCAGTTTATACCACAATCAGACAAGAGTGCCAGTTAAGTCTGTGTTTTTGATAGGGCAGGGGTGGGGAACCTCAGGCCTGGGGGCCGGATGCAGCCCCCGGCTTGCCTGGTTTCAGCTCCTGAGGCTCACAGCCCCCCGCTGTTCCACCACTGTGCTGGAGCACACAAAATCTACCAGGCTGGGCCCCCCCCAGGTTCTGGTGTGCAAGTGGAATTGAGGGAGTGTCTTTCTCCTCAGTCAGGTGCCACATCAGTGAGGGTTTTGTGTGCGCGGCCCTCCATTGATTTTTCTGTGGGTCAGTGGCCCCCAATCCAAAAAAGTTTCCCCACCCCTGGATTAGAGGACAAAGCACATGGATCATCTGTGGAAAAATACATTCTCAGAAGCTATTCAATGAGCTCACTGAATAGATGAATGGTTTAATGATTTTGACAGTATTCTTTAAAAATGACATTAGAAAAGTAGTTTCAATATTACAAGTCTATTCTACACTACTTTGAAATGTGATACCAAAGGTTCAATCTCTTGCAAGCCCTCATCAGAGAGATAATGTCTGTATACCAGTCAGAGTTCTAAATCAAGGTACTATTAGGCCCTAAACACCAAATGTTAATGATTTGTACGCCCTCTGTAGAATGAGTCAGCTAACTACATCAGAAATATTCTGAGAACTATACCCATTTTATCTGCTCTGTAAAAAACCTAGTTAATTTCAAGCTCCTACAGAAATAGCAAGCAAGGGGAAACATCCTTATTGGCAACTGCAAGAAAGAAATTTGCAAATTCACAAGTAGCAAAAATAGGTTTAAAACTTACACTGTTCATTAATTTTCAAATGCTAACTGCTTCAGCAGGATATATAAATGTTAGCCAAAGTCATGGTTATGTGCTTATTATGCTCACAAAGCAATTTAAATCAGTAATCAAATATAGTCCCTTTAGGAAAAGATACACTTACTGTTACTCCTTGGTATCCTAACTGTCTCTAAACTTGTGACCTTTTTGCTGGCAAGTTTTGAGTTAATCAACAGTGTGTCATGAATACCTATAAAGAAAAATTACATCACTTATTTCACAATTTACCAATATTTTACTATATATGATGAGCTCCCAAGATTTGCACCAGAAGACACAATGTAAAGAAAGTTTTCATTAGTTTCTCATTTCTTAAGATTTGACAATTTAACAAGTCAACTCTTAATACAGCAAATGTTTTGATGATTAATGTCAAGGAGATAACATCACTAATTCAGGATGTAAAATCACAGTTAACCGGTTAACCACATAACTAGGACTGGAGTGGCCTTACAGGGCTTACTGGTAAAGGTTAACTGGTGGTCTGGCCAGGCTGGAGCAGTCCCCCAGGTGGGTTGAGGGCCACTTCTGTCCGGTCAGGCTCACTGCGCTGCAGGTGGGGGCCGTGTCAGGCCCACCATACCACGGCCTGACCAGATAGAGCAGGCCTTCCCACTCCCACTACGATACTGCTCTGGCTGAGCCCATGGTGCTGCTGGCAGGGAGCTGCTCTGGCTGAATGGGAGTACCCCTGTTCATAGGGGACCCAGCCTGGCTGGAGCAGCCCTCTACTTAAATCAGGAGAAAGAACTACTCTAGCTCTGCCAAGCTGCCTGTTAACCAGTTAGCAACACCCCCTAAGCTCACATCCCTAACATTAATTGAAATGAGATTTTACTAAGTGTGTTTTAGGATTATTTTGTATCTTATCAGAAGTTTGAAAACTTTCTAGTATTGTTCTTTAAAGATCTGACATAATAGTACATACTTAGTGTTTTTGCTTATTATTTACTTAGCATTATGTCACCAGTACTAAGAATTGTTAACTTGTTCTCCTGAACATATGTAGAGATTAACAGAAAAGACTTTTCATGAAAATAATATATAATCACTATACGCAGTGCCATGGGCTGAGTTTTCATTAGCTACAGAGGATCAGGATTAGATCTGTGAGAGTCACCGACTTTTCATAACAAAAAGTCATAATTCAGAATACGTAAAGCGTCAAACCAAAATTCCGCCCCCCCCTCCCAAAAGCTTCTTCCTAATGCAAAAACCAGAACATTTTTGAGTGGACAGCACATAGTCAACCTGTTGAACTCCTTGCCAGAGGAGGCTGCGAAGGCTAGGACTATAATAGAGTTTAAAGAGAAGCTAGATAATTTCATGGAGGTGAGGTCCATAAAAGGCTATTAGCCAGGGGATAAAATGGTGCCCCTGGCCTCTGTTTGTCAGACGCTGGAGATGGATGGCAGAGACAAATCGCTTGATCATTGTCTTCGGTCCACCCCCTCTGGGGCACCTGGTGCTGGCCACTGTCGGCAGACAGGATACTGGGCTAGATGGACTTTTGGTCTGACCCAGTACGGCCATTCTTATGTTCTTACGGACTCCACGTGTCGTTTAGAAGACACTGGCCGAAGTTTCTTTCGACCACTTCCAAAACCGAACCGTTTTCACAGGGCCCAACGGCTTTTTCCCAGGGTCGGTTTGTGGGGTTTTCCCCCCGGCCGAAACGATTCGCCGCATTCGCTCCGACGCGTGCGACAGGAAATTTACTGGTCGCCAAAACGCCTCCCGCGCTTCCAGTCAACTCTGGGCCCGGCGGCTTCTCGGCCTTCACCTCACAGCCAGCCCGGCGTTTCTTGGCGGTGGCGACCAGACCCTGCCGGTGTCAAGCAAGCTGGGCTCTCGACCTCCCCCCCCAACAACCCACACAGTCCCCGGCCGCCCGTCGCACACGCTAACCATCCGGGCGGTGCCGCAACTTGCGCAACACCTGCCGTACCCGGCGCTACACCCTGCCCCCCCCTCCCGCAACGCCCGCCACGAAGGCAGCGCGTGCTGCGGCCTGCAGCGGGCGGGCGGGGATAACGCGCGCGACTAAAGCTTCTCCCCGACCGCCGCTCTGTCCCCTACTCCCCGCCTGCCAGTGCCCAGCCTCCCGCCCGGGCGGGTGAGAACCGGCACCTCCTCCGCTCCCCACGGACAGCAGCTCCCTGGAGGCGGCGGCATCTTCCTTCCGCGCCATCGGGTCCCGAGCCCCACGTGCGCCGCTCGCTCCCAGGTGCGGCGGGGAGGAGGAGAAGACGAGGAGCCGGATGCCAACGGGGCTCCGCTCTAGCCACAGCGCCGCCTCCGCCTGGCGACAGCGCCGCCTGGGGCCCGGAGGAGCCGGCGGGGCTCGGCGTTGTCTGCGGCGCAAAGGAGACCGGGCTAGCCCAGCCCGGGCTTTAAAATTGCGGTCACGAGAAAAGGGCCAGAGCCGCGGCTTCAGCCTCTAGGCCGCAGATTTACTGCCTAGCAGCCCCAGTTGGCCGCTGCCAGCGAAGGGTTTCATTGCCCGCCCGCAGGCTCAGCCCCTGCAGCCAGGCGTGGCACGGAAAAATGGAGCTAAGTGCCTCAGGAGCCACTTTGAGAAATTGCTGTGGGGCCATCATCACACAGCCCTGGGCAGACAGGCCGCACGCACGGGCGGTGGGAAGCAGAGCTGGCTGGGGGCCGGGTCTCTCTACTTTCACCCACCCCGATGAGTGTGAGGGGGTGACCCCTGCTGCTGTGCTAGGCTCCCCAGGCTGCCCTGGGCTCTGCCTGTTGGCCCCTTGCCACAATATAGGGGCCTTCATGCCTCCCCACATGTCAACACTGCTCGCAGAGGCCACAGTGGCGGGTGGCAGAAGGTAATCGTTCAGGGTCATGGGGATGGAGCAGTAGGAGTAAATGGTGGGTGGCATGACAAACAACATCAGCCAGAGCATTTCTTTGTTGGATTATGTTTTGGTGAATTCAGTCCAAAAGGCTAGATTTGTGACGATAAACTTATATAAGTATATGTTTCCTGGGGAAACTGACTTGCTCTTACTGCAAAATCTTGTAGTAAGAGCATTGCTTTTAATTAGAGGGGGGGGTGTGTGTGTGTGTGTGTGAGTAAAAACAGTGACTGACATTTTTTAGTTCCAAATTTATTCCTTTTAATTAGGTATGTTAAATGTATTGCTTTTAATGAGGTACCATCTGTGTGTCTAGTCTTCACTATTTGGCATTCAGGGGAAAACATGCCCCATTTTCTTTTCAAAGAAATTGTAGAAGAGTTTTGGGGTTTTTAAAAATATCATTGGCTCCATTTGGGTTCAGGGATTTGACAGGGAGGGGGAGGGGAGGGAAGAGAAGAGGGACACAGTGGGGAGAGGTCTGGGCCTGGGTTGAGTGGAGGTGGGGGTGGAGCCGGGGCCATGCAGAGCAGGGTGGAGTATAACCTTTGGGGAGCTTGCCTCCCCAAGCAGCAGCAGGTAGGAGGTCTTGAATTTCCATAATGCACAGCCCCAGAATTCTTTAATGTGAATCTGAAAATTAATTATAGTGTACAACTCTTATAATTTTAGACCAATTTTAGATGAATTATTCTAATATAGAGTTTTAAACAGATCAGTCACTAATTCAGTGTGAATATTTCAAAGACACATGACTGGTAATCCAAATATAATTAAGTATACAGAAAAAGAAAAGGGTTTTAATTTTTATTAGTCTTCTGGTATTTAAAGTGGTGTACTGTAGTACAAAATGCCCTGCTGGAAATTAGGTATTTCAATCAGCTAATTTGTACCTCTAGGAAGTACTGCAATAATAGACCATGTTTTTTTACACAATAATATATAAAGATAGATTACAGTATGTATATTTCCTTAGTTCAGTGGGGAACACAAATGTTTTACCACTCCAAATCCAAAGTTTCTACCAAAATTTCAGGAAAGAATAGAGGCAAATCAAATGATCTCATTGTGCAGATCAAAAGTGGAGGAAACTTGGAAATAATATTTTAATATAACACCAGAATTAAGCAAATGAAAACAAAATGGTATTTTAGGGAAAAGAATAAAAGATAGACTAGGACCGTCACAGTTTCATTCGTTGGGGTGTATACCCCTGGCTCTGCAGATGGTGTTCACATCAATGTCAGAGCTGTACACGAAATGAAAGTAGCATATAGCCTTCTAAGCTCATGTAAATCAGTAGTTAAAAATATGAGGAAAGGTAAGGAAAAAGGCAACAAAAAGCAAAAACAAAAAACTTTTGGCATTTCTGTGATGCTTTGTTATTAAAAAAACCATCATTTTTAAAAGAATTATAGTATTAAACTGTGCAAGTAAATAACTACTTGAAAGCCTAGCAGCTAGGTGAATGGCTATTATTTTTTTGAAATCTTTCCTATGTTAATTGTCAATATCTAGTATGTGCATGAAAAGTTTGGTCCCCGAGGGAGCTAAATTATCTTTTTGAAAAGCAACTCATGCACTTGCCAGTTTTAATTGACTATGTTATACAGGATTTGCTCTGCATTTTTTAATTGCTACCTAACTATTACAACTTAGACTGTGAAAACTGTAAAGAGGGATTGGATAGTTTAAGGGATTGGCATTGGGATGTTGATATTTCACGTACAGATCACTGATTCCAGTCCAGTCACAACAAAATGATAACCCTCTAAATGCTGTATAGTCGTTTCTGTGAAATGTGGTTTTCTGTTCAATTTCTAGTGGATGCATGCTCAGATCTCTCTCTCTCGCTATCAATCACTGACCAAAGCAGGGGAAGCTTATGCTGCTGCTACCACTCTTTATGCCCTCTGTGCATTCCACAGTTCTCTAGTCAGTGAATTTGATACAGAATTCATTCTTTTTTATACAGTTGTGCTCCAGAAAATCAACTTTCATTTATCTCTCTCTCTCATGGACTCTGAAAATAACTTTTGATAGCATGAATTTTGCAAATGGCCTAAACATTAGGTCTCAAAGCTGCATATTGTCCCATTCATCTCAGCAGCATCTTCATTCTGAAAACTAATGATCATGACATGAATGTCAACATTGTTAACTATTTTAATAAAAAAGATTTTGGCCCTGATTTTGTGAAACACATACCAACATACTTATCTTTAAACTTTTATACACATGCTCACACTATTTAGCTCCAACTTGTTGCAGATGCTTTGTGTATACAGTATATGCTCTATTGATTAGAGAGGGGAAAAAACAGGTTTCAGAGTGGTCAACCTGTCAGATTTCACCATCACTAAATTCATGATAGATTTTTTTTTTTTAAAACAAGTTTTTCCACTTCAGGTTTTTCCACCCATTGCTATGAAATACAAAGTATCAGCTTTTAGAAAATAATAGCATGTATTTTCAATGTGTTGTACAAATGTTAACAAACTAAATGTAAAAATGAGTCAATTTAAAATATTTATGTTTATCAGCATAAAAGAAATGAGTTGACCTTCACCTCTCTATTTATCTGTGTTAACAAAGATCCACATATGTAGTTTAGTTAGATCAGGGGTGGGCAATTTTTGAAGGGGGGGCACTTTGCGAATTTCAGAAGTGGTCATAGGTCACCCTGGAAGGGGTGGGGCCTCAGGCAGAAGAGACTGGGCCAGGAGACTTTAAGTGCTCCCCCACCCACAGACCCTGATTAGCCTTTGGGGGGGCAGGGGGAGCATGTGAAGTCTTTGCCCCCTGCCCTGCCAGGGGTGCCCAGAGCCTACTGAGAACTGCTAGCTATTTTGAACTGCTGGCAGTTCCCTCTAGGCGCCATGCGCCCCTGGCAGAGTGACACTTTCTGTGGTCTCTCCGCTCCCAAGCCAATGGAGAGGGAGTAAGGAAGGAAACAAGCATCAGGAGAGGGGCTGAAGGGAGGCTTTCCCCTTAGTTCAGGAGGTGCCTTGACTCCTCTCCCTGCACCTCCCAGCTGCTGGGAAGGTCCTGGGGGTAGGGGAGCTTTGTGTATTTCCCTGTCTCCAGGTCTCAATTGGCCTGGGGGTAGGGGAGTGGCAGGGTGGCCAAAGGCCGGATCAACCCACTCAGCGGGCTGGATCTGGCCCGTGAAGGTCCCTTTGCCCACCTCTGAGTTAGACTCTGAACCTGCACACACTTAATTTTATATGCGTAAGTCCATTGACTTCAGTGGGTCTATTCTGAGTGTGTAAAGTTAAGTTCATGTGTAAGTCTTTACAGGATAGGGGCCTTAATTATTAAAGCTTTCTAGGCATATCACACACAGAGTACTTGGGTAAGGACAATTACAATAATCAGTCTAAAAAGAAGAGTTTAAAAACCACAATATATGTTTTTATTGCATTGAACCAATTAATGAAATCAGTTGACTTCTTAATGAAATTATTTTCAATCAGGCTAAAAAAAGTGTTCAATTCCTTGTGTATAAGATTCTGAAATAAGTAAAAATTGTTGAGTCTTGTGTTTTGTTGCCAATAAAGCTTTTACAAGTGAAAGCAAAAGAATCCTCAGAGTCTGCCAGTAATACACTTAGTATTTTATCTGCTCTTCATCCCTTTTTGGATTTTCATATATTGCAAATCTATAATGTGGCTGCTCAAATCAGAGAACTCCCCCACGCCCCAAACACACTCTTAATCAATGAGAAACTGGCACTTGTTAAAACAAGTACTGGAAATGTGAAAACAGGAAGAAACTAGCCTGTCACTGGCAAGCTGAATTGTGGAGCAATATTTAGCAATCTCATCTCTGAGGTTGCCTCAGAGCAAACAGTACCTCATGAACTCACTCACTAGACCAGCACACAATGAGCAGTGTGGATCTCTGTTTATCTACTTGGAACAGATGAAAAATTGAACCAGAACTGCGGGGAGTTGAAATTATACTTCCTGGAATCTAGGTAATTCAAACCAGAGGTTTTCTAGAGGGATTTTTTTTAAATACAGCATTGAATTGCAAATTGGATGGTAATTATGTGTGACTTCTGGACTGGGCTGATTTAAATTATTTTCAGGATTGACTTGGCATCTTTCACTGTGGTCGGGAGGCCAGGCTGCACTGCGCCAAATGGAAACTTTTTTTCCCCAAAGAGCATCTACCTAGACCACGATTAGGTTTTTCCGAGGTGATAACTGGAGTGGGGGCTTTCTCTGTGCCGTTCTTCAGGGTGCTGGGGAAGGAAATTGTCATCACTCTGAACCTACCCTCTCCCCTTCGGTGCGTGTAGGAGGGGTTAAAGTGCCCCGTTGGCCTTCCTCTAGTCTGTCCACTTGGATCTATGTGTGTGTGGGGGGGGGGGAGATCGTTGTTCCTCTTGTGCGGCCCCTACCCCCATTGGGAAGTTTTCCCTAGCCCCACTCCAGCCCCTCTATAGGGGCGTGTCGGGCTGGCAGGGATGTGGGTGTTTCGCAGCTGCCGCACTCGGGGGGAGGGGGGGGAAGATGTAGGGAATATCACAGCCCAATCTTCCCCCCCCCCCGAGAGCTGGGGACATCAGTGACCTCTCCCCCCACGCCCCCTCAGTACGGCTGCGAACAAGCATCTCCTCCCCCCGCCCCCCCCCCTCCAGCTTCCGCTTTTAGCCCGTACGCCCGAGGGGAGGCGGCTGGTGGGGAGAACAGCCGAGCGCGCCCCCGGAGTTCGAGGGAACGGTTGGCAGCGGCACCTCGCGCTCAATGCCCCGGAGCCGAGCTCAGGGGCAGGTCAGGCAGCGGCTACTGCGCACTCACAGCACCGGCCACATCATCATCATCATCATCATCAAGGGGCTTCCCGCCCCCGCCCTGCCGGGCTCCGCGCCTGCGCAGTGGGTGGGGACACCGCTCACTCTGCCCGGGAGCTGTCAGGGCTGCCGCCGGGCTGTGGTGCGTGCGGAGAGCGGCAGGGAGCGGCCCGGCCATGGCGAGGGGCTGCGGGCTGCCGGCGCCGCCATCGCCCAGGTAAGGGGGCGCGGGCAGCCGGGGACTGGGAGCGGTAGGAGCCGCGTGCGGGCAGGGGATGCCCGGGACCCGCCGCCGCCGGAGGGAGGCGCTGCCGGGAGCGGGGTCCCGGGAGGATGCTCCGCGCAGGAAAGTTTCTAAATGAGTGAACGGGAAAAATGACACCGCGACCCGACCCCATCAGCTCCCTCCAGTCCCCCTTCCCATCCCGCCGCCCCCCCCCCCCCGCAGCCTCTTGCCCCGTGTACCCCGCCACCCCGTGCCCCATCCCGCCGGCCGCCCCGCCCCGGCCTCGTGCCCCATCCACCGCCCCTACCTCCCCACGGCCCCTCACCGCATCCACTGTCCAGCCACACCTGCCACCCATTTATTCCCCTGCCCCATGCACTGTCTACATCCCACGCAGTCCCCTCTCACCATCCACCACTCCTTTAGCTCCAAAAGCCCTTTTCCCCATTCATCACCTGTCTACCCCCCACAGCACCTTCTCCCCCACACAACCTGTCTGCTCAGCCCAGCCCAGCCACCTCCATCCATCCCCCATCCTATGAAAGTGAAAGTGTCTACAGAGTTAACCGATGAGCCTGGGCTTGTTGGTTAACCTTCATGGTTATACACAGTTCCCCCCACCCTCCTTTGTATCAGAGGCGGCAGCATGGGGGTGGCAAAGGAGGGCGGGTGGGAGCTTTCCTGGGGAGCCGCCTCCCCACCCACATATAAACATGTAACCACTGAATTTTTCAATGGTTATATGTTCACCTAAATAAAACACATTTTAACATAAATAATATCCATTGCTGTATTCCCCTCATCCACAACCCATCTACCCAACACAGCACATCCCCTCATCCATCATCCTCATCCCTCATCTACTACCTGTTTTAAACCAAAGTATTGTTTAATACTAGCAATAGGAAAATTTCTTAAGAAAATTTCTTAAGAAATTTTAAAACAATAAAAGGTCTGCCATCCTCATAGATGCCCTAAGCTGGCTTTGCTTTCCCACTCACTCCTAACCTCTGAGCTCTTGGTCTGTGTCTACAGAGCAGTGTTATTTCGGAATAACTGTTGTTATTCAGTGTTATTTCAGAATAACTGATGTTATTCCAAAATAACATAGTCCACCTCTACACAGCAAGCCATTATTTCAACATAATGTCAAAATAATGTCGAGCTGGAGGACTTCTTACTCCAACTCCTGTAACCTTCATTTTATGAGGAGTAAGGGAATTTGGAGGAAGAGTGCTCTCTTTTAGACTTCCTGCTATGTAGACAGTGTCAAAAGCCAAAATAATTATTTCAACTTGAGCTGCGCAATTGACGTAGCTCAAGTTACCTAGCTTATTTTGGCCTTTAGCCCTGTTGTGTAGACGTGCCCTTGGTGTCAGTTTGTTTCCCTTAACTATATTTATTCCTGCATGAGTGTGCCTTTTGAAAATTAAGCAGAGTTCTTTCTTTTCTCGATTTGCAGACTCTTTGGCTATGTTAGTCCAAAGCCATATTGGTAGATTCATTGTGAAGTTGAGTCCACTCCCTTAGGGTCAATTGCTCTTTCATTATCCTGTAACAACCCTCAAGTGTTTGTTGTGGGTAGGGTCTTACATAAAGTCGTTTTTATCTTTTTGTGTGTTTGCCAACAGCCCTGTTGATTTAACCCAATGTGCTCTTACAGTAAACTTTCCAATGGAGGAGTCAGCACATACAGTAATTTACAAGGCTTCCAGTCATTAGTATGAATTAGAGAGATTATACTACATATACAAAAGTACAAAACAAAGAAATACACACCTATAATTTACTTGATCTTCTAACTCCTACAGAAATGTGGGCCCAGTCATGGGCAACCTGCAGCCTGTCGACCCTCTATCTGCTCTCTCTCCCATGTGGTTCTCGCACATTGGAGCACTGCAGCCTTCTCTTCCTACTCCTCCCCCTCCCTCCCAGCACTTTTGGAGCATGCAGATCACCTGATTTGCACTCTGCTCCCACTCCTCCTCTTCCCTCCCAGTGCTGGGAGTGCCTCAAACAGCTGTTCACTCTGAAAGTGCTGGGGGGTGGAAGGAGGAAAAGCAGGTAAGTGCGGGACTCTGGTGCCCCAGTGTGCAAGAAGGAGGGGACCAGATTGGAGCCAGGGGCCACAGGTGGAACCCAGTGGGCCACAGGCTGCTGAGATGAAGGAGGGCCTCTCATGCAGCCCACTTCATATTTTTGTTGTCCATCACTGATTCAGGACTTCCGTTACTTAAGTGTATGAACTGGGGATATCAGATATCACTGTCACTTTCTAATTATTATTATTTATTTGCTAAATTATTATAACTTAGCTTTGATCACATAATGAAACAATTTTTATGACATTTGTTTTTAACCAGAGAGATGACCACATGGTTATACAACGAGAAGTCCGGTGGCATCTTAGAGACTAACAAAAATATACATAGAATCATGAGCTTTCATGGGCAAAACCTACTTCTTCAGATGAGCTGGAGTGGGGGGCAAAAAGGTGGGGGAACCCAGAATTTATAACAGAAAAAGAAGGAAGTACCTGTCAATTGTAGTGCCAGTGCTAGTGAGGCTAATTGAGTGGGTGGATGCAGTATTGTTGTAGTTGGGTGAGTTCCAAGGATATGTGAGAGACAGAACTCCTACCTTTTATTGGACTGACTTCTGTTGTTGGAAGGGGAAAGCTTGAAAGCTGCACAGAGCTCTTCCTCAGATCTGGGGAAGGTAAGCAGTGTCTGTGTTAACTACAAAGTGGAATAAATTGTTAAGCATAAGTAGGTTTGTCAACTTTCTAATTGCTGAAAACTGAACACCTTTGCTTTGCCCCCCACTTGCTCCTTTCCCCCATCCTGCCATCACTCTCTTTTCACCCCCCCTCATTTACACCCTCTTTTCCTGGGCCTTGCAGCAAGGAAGGGACTGGGCACATTGGGACATAGAGAGGGCCAGTTCTTGAAGCAAGGGGCCAGGGTCAGGAAGGATCAGTCCCTATAGCAAGGGGACGGGCAATCAGAGCATGGGAGGACAATATAGGACACACCCCCCCCCCCACGGGTGGTAACACCTACTTCTTGGAGCAGGGTGCAGAAGTTAGCCACTGCTTTCTCAGATGTCAGCAGCTGAGCAGAGAGCACAGTTCCTCCATGTTGCTCCAACTGCAACTGCTGCTCTTCTTGCCACGGGTGGAGGTGGGTTACTGTGATTAACCTTTTCCGATTGGATGTCCTGGTCAAAATCCAGACATCTGGCAACCCTAATCATAAGGGGTCACAAATGCTGTAGGAAACCACTGAAAAGTAAAAGTGCAATTAAGGGTTCATTATTAAAACAGTAAAGTGTATTGCAAATTGTTGTAATGATTCGTAAGATCAGTCTCTGTTAAGTCTGTGGTTTTTAATGTCCCATAAAATTAAATAATTTGTTTCCAGGCTTGTCTTTTGAAGGTGTTATGTAGGTTTCCCTTGACGATGAGGACTAGGAGGTCAGATATGAAGTGATAGTTTTGTGAAGTGTTTGCCAACAAGTGATACGGAATTTTTGTCCTGTCGTTTTTCTGTGTGAGTTCATTTGAGAGCAAGGGTGCCATTTCAGGAGGGTAGGTGGGGCAGCAGCCGTGCACTCCGGGATGTGGCTTGCTTTTCATCCCTTTCCCCAGACACTAAAGGAGTGAGGGGAAAGTGCTTGCATTCTGTGCATGCCTCTCACACCTGGCTGGTGAAGGGAGTTCACCAGCTTGGTGTGAGAGGCATGCACAGAATGCAAGCACTTTCCCCTCACTCCTTTAGCGTCTGGCTGGCTGCTCTCCCTACCCTCCCAAAATGGCACCCTTGTTTGAGAGTGTAGTGCAGGGCTCTCAAACTCCCAGACTGTGAACCATCCCTGGTCATAGCGATTGCACAATGTGGCCTGGGACTCCTTACTGGCCAAGGCAAGCCTGTCTGTTATTGGCCCCCTAGCCCTGCCCATTCTTGCCATTGCCCTGCCTTCTCCCTTCCAATGGCACCTGGTCCCCAAGAATGCAGCTTCGGGGATTATGAGGAGGCCTGGTGCAGGGTAGGGATGTTAAATATCGGTTAATTGAATAGTTGAGTAACCTCATGAATTCTTATTGGTTACTCAACTAGTCTATAGTCCCCAGGGGTGGGGCTGGCAGCCAGTGAGGAGCCAGCCTGCCAGAGGCAGCAGCACAGAGTGCCAGGTGGGAGCTGATCCGTGAGGGGAGCCAGTTTAAAAACCAGCTCCCCTCGCGGACTGGCTGCCTGTCGCCCCACACAGCTGCCTCTGATACCGGAACTGAGCCGGGCTGCCTGGCTCCTAATACACTTTAAATGCAAAGCCGCAGTAGGGATAGGTCCCGGACCCAGCGTGAGCCAGGACTGAGCCAGGCTGCTGGCCAGCCTAGACACATTTCTCAATGTATTGTAAACAGCCAAGCCCTAAGATACAACCGGATTTGCTCCAATCTCACAGACAGAGACAAACACCTACAGTATCTATATAGAGCAGTGGTCCTCAACCTTTCTGGGTGGCAGGCGCCGCGTGGGGCTGCTGGGCCGCCCGGGGGCGGGGGGCAGGGGCAGGGGCGGCGCTAGGCGGGCGCACATAAATGCCCCGGCGGGCGCCACGGCACCCGCAGGCACCGCGTTGGGGACCACTGATAAAGAGCATGCTTAAAACTGAAACACCCACCCGGAGAAGTGAAAAAAACAGATCGACAGAGCCAAAAAAGTACCCAGACATGAACTACTTCAAAACAGGCCCAAAAGAGAATTCCACTTGTCATCACCTACAGTCCACAACTTAAACCCCTCCAACGCATTATCAACAATCTACAACCTATCCTGGAAAATGACTCCTCACTCTGAGGCCTTGTGGGGAAAGGCCAATTCGGGTATGTCTACACTTCATTGCTCTCTCTTGAGAGAGAGGAATGCAAATGCAGACACCCAAAATTGAAAATGAAGTGAGGATTTAAATATCCTGTGCTTCATTTGCATAATCGCATTATGGCGCTATTTCGCAATAGCACCATTTTAAGAGAAAAATGGGGTTATTTCAGGGTTTTATCTCGAAATAACCCCATTTTCCTCTCGAAATAGCGCTATTGCGAAATAGCGCCATAACGTGATTATGCAAATGAAGTGCAGGATATTTAAATCCCCGCTTCATTTGCAATTTCGGGTGTCTGCATTTGCATTCCTTGAGAGAGAGAGGAATGAAGTATAGACATACCCTTCTTGCCTACAGACAATCCCCTAACATCAAACAAATTCTTTCCAGTAACCACGCAACACACCTCCATCATAATCATCCAGGAACCCACCCCTGCAATCACCCCTGGTGCCAACTCTGCCCACACATCTACACCAGCGATTTCATCACTGGACCCAACCACATCAACCAGCAAATCAGAGGCTCATTTAACTGCACATCCACTAATGTGATCTATACCATCAAATGCCAGCAGTGCCTCAATGCAATTCATATTGGCCAAAGCAGACAGTCTCTATGGAAAAGAATGGACACAAATCAGATATCCGAAAAGGCAATACACAAAAACCTGTTGAAGAACATTTTAATTTGGACACTCATTAATGGATCTCCAAGTCACCATTTTGTTTCAGGCCAATTCCACAAGCCAAATACATAAAGAAGGGTTGGAACTTAACTTCATTCACAAGTTTAATTCTTATGCAAATGGTATGAACCGGGATATCAGCTGGCTCCCACGCTATCTTCCACATCCTAATGACTTAACCAACCAGCCTAACAATGGAGGTGCTAATTGTTCTTATCAGACTCTTGTAATTATTTGAAATTTCTACTCACTGTCTCACTTTTCCTCCCCTCCTTTTTTTCCCCCTTCTCCCCCCCCCCCCATCTCTCCTTCCCTTAGTTATTCTTGGATTTGGACTTCTAATACTCCTGTCATCTGAAGAAGTGGGCCGTGCCCACGAAAGCTCATTATACCACCTACATGTGCAACTAGACTATTTATTGTTTTTTAAGTTTTTCCTGTTACAGACTAACTTGTCTACCCCTCTGAAGCTTTTGAAAAAAATTACTGGAAAGGGGGTGGGGAGAAAATGCATGTAATCTACAGCATTAACCTATAAGCTTTTACTTATTGGTTAATCGGTTAATTGACTACACTATTACATCCCTATTGCAGGGAGGCGGCAGCAGTCTGCCCCCACTCCTCACAGTGGTAGGAGCCACGGGGAAGCAGAGTGAGTGCACTGAGGAGTTAGTGTGACCACTGCCGCCAAGGGGCACCAGGCCCTCTGGGTGATCGCTGAAGCTGCATCATCAGAGATGGGGTGCCATGGGTGGGGGGAGATGGCAGGGCAATTGCGGGTAAGGGTGAGGCTTGGGGTCCAGTAATGGACAGGTCCCCCTGGACCACCAGGAGTCCCAGGCCAGATTGTGCAATTACTCCAGATGGGAATGGCCCATGGGCTAGGAGTTTGAGACCCCTGGTGTAGTGATTATCTAGTTTCACCCACATAGTAGTTGCTGGGGCATGTGAAGCACTAGCTGAGGTACACCATATGTTGTGGTACTCATGTGTACAAGCCCTGGATCTTGGGGTTATGGATCATTGTAGCTGTGGAGATATGTCTTCATGTTTTGCATCTGTTGTTCTGGCAGGATTGCAGGTCTCTTTGAGCTGGTGTGCTTGGCCTATGGGGGAGCTTGCTGCTAATGATAAACTTGGTGAGATTGGGCCAGAAGAGGGAGGAAAACCTTATCAAATGTAAGAGGCCAATATACACCACGTGGAAAACAATACCCAGTAAACAATACACTTTGATTCTAGCAAACTAACTGATCCTTTTTAAAGCTGGCAAATTAAACCATAATTTAGGATTTATATTTTGACAAAAATACTAAAATTAAACTTTTGTTTTGTAGTTCCTATAAGTAATATTCAGATACGCTTACGTGGCTAGATTTTGTAGTTTACATTAGTAGAGTTTCTTAAGTATGTTTACATTGCTGTGTTTATCCTGATATATGTTTCTTATGGTTGTGTTACAAAGCACATTCAAAGGATATATATTGCAAGAGCAATGCAAATTTTTAATACAAAAGTACTTATTTTGAGATCTTACCATTACTTAAATTACCTACAAACTCTTTTTTTTTTTTAATGGGCCTGTATCCATCTTTGATTTTTTTTTTTTTTTTTTTTTTAAACAATGGCTTGAGAGTCTGATTCTAAATTTTAAATTAAAAAAAAAATGTAATTTAGGCCGTGGTTCAGCAAAGACCTTTAAGAACATGTTTAAATACTTTGAAGAAGTGTGTGTGTGGGGGGAGGGGTGTCTTATGCCTTATATATTTTCTGTAATGCAGATAAATGTTTAATACTCCTGTTTTACCAATGGGAAACTGAGGCCTGGAGAGATTAAAGGCAGGATTTGCCTTTGCAAGTTATACACTGGTAAAATGCCTTCAAGAGGAATGCTAAGTGTGAATGCCTTTGAATCACAATGCTCTTGTGGGAAACATTGTATGCTGTTTACCCAGGCTATATTACTGTATTTGCTCCTTGGTATTTGACAAAACTATCCTCCTGAAAATTGGAAGGCTTGCTTCTAAGTTTGAGAATCAACACAAATATCATAGTTAAGCTAAATCTCCACTTTTATTCTGTGTCAGAGAAATATTTTAAAAGAAGCAGGTTATTATATGCCAGTATGATGCATTCTTATGAACTGGTTTGTAAAGTGGCTCTGCAAGATCCCCTCCTTTAGTATGGGCACTTTCTGATAGAAGAAAATGTATCGGGTTCTGAAAGAAGTGATTTTGTCTGTGCTGTGAAGAGGTGATGACTGTTGCAATAGCCTACAAGATCATGTAATATGTGGTCTTTTAATTTTCATTAGCCAGACATTGAAAAGGCTGATGTTTTTAATTTATCATAGCCTTTGAGTTTTAAAAATATTTGTGTTAATGTGTTATATACAATTGTTTCTTATTGTGATCCTCTATTTGGTGGACCCTCATTTAAAAAATAATTAAAATTTACAGTGGCAGTTTGATTTCCAAATGCCTTTCTTCAAGACATTTATTTCTTCAAGGTATTTCTTCCAGGTTTAAAAAAAAAAGCACCTGACACACCTACTAGACGGAGGGACAAACTTCTTAACTACGGAGGTCTGTATGACAGATTAAAGTGAGAGGTAAAGAGTAGGTGCAGCACGAGCATTCAGTTAGCTTCTGGGTATATTTCAAGGTGTGCAAAATAACTTACATAATGCCCTACAATTACTTCATTCCTTTGGGACCTCGTTGTTTGAGAAATCATCTATAATAAAGATGTGACTTACAGGAGTGCTTGTAAAAGTCTGATCTTTGTTCTTTGGGCTCATGACTGTTAAAAAAGTTAATACACCTGTCATATGGCAGGGATCAGAGTATCTACTGATTCTTTTAGCTATTTTTATACCTCTTCCCATGCCTTTTACACCTCTTCCCATATGCAAATAAAATATGAACCAAAAGCAACTACAAACTAATACCATGTATTTTAAGCTATACAATAAAAATAGAGACTTGAGATCAGGATAGCTTGAACCCCTTGACAGATCAGAGGATTCTACTCACTGGACATCTGTCAGTATTTCTTTCTGGACCTCAGGTGGCTTTCTGAACATATTGCCTCTCCTGTTTCAGGAGAATTACCGATATGAGCCATTTGTATTGTGGTCCATTATATGTTAACCCATCTGGAATCTTATGGTGATCCAACTGACTTAAATATGTTGCTACTCAATATACTGTATATATTTAAACCCTCCCCTCCCACATGGTGATAGTGTTTGTCTAAAATTTTGAGATGTGTTAGTTTAGTATTCTGTACTTTATCATTAGTGCAGCCTTCATTACAAAAGGCCAAGTATTTTTGTTAGAAAAAAGGTATGTGAACATTATCCAAAGTATTTAATAAAAGTTATTTAAGCTCAGAGCCGTTCTGGCCAGATTCTTATACCCACCCTCTGTTTCCCATGGGTTGTCGTGAATTATTATTCTGGTACTCTCCCATACCACTTTAACTTTTATTTGCATTAACACTTTACTATATGAAATAAAACTACTCCCTCCCCCAGATAACAATCTCTTGCATAACAAAACAAAACACAATTAAAGGGGAAAAAATATGTGGTTTGAAAAAAATTAACAAGTTCTAGAACAGTGAATCATTTTCATAAGTCATTGTCTTTTTTTCACATTTGTATTTGTGGTAATATGTTTGAAATGTGTAATGAAAGTACATGTTGGAGAACCCACAACCTTATTCTGGCCCATTGTAGCAGCTGTGATGTTTTGTTATTAACTTCATTGGGAGCCTAATAAAATCCTTTATTTTCAGACCCTTGTAACTTAGTAGCAGTGGTTGTGGGCCTTTTTCAATGTTAACTATCCATCACAGTTACCTTGTTCATCTCAATACTTAATTTAAAATAAAATATGTAGGTAAGTAGTTTCTCAGGCTTTCTAACTGTTAAAATTGGATGGAGAGATCAGTTACACAATGGAGCCTGAAAACATGTATTTTATCAACATAAACTGCAGATGTTCTGTTCTGAATTGACTTATGCCTAGAGATAATAGCTGCAGTGAAAGTGAATCCAAAACTCAATAGAGGTAGAATTATTCAAGTGTGTGTGTGCACACAAGGCTTTAGCCACTGATACTTAATTTAATGGCAGAACTTTCATCATAAGCTATGGTCATGTTTAGATAGGTGATGCATTCCACTGTTCAGCAAATAACAGTACTTTGCATTTGCATCACCCAGGAGCTCTGTGACTAGCATGTGGTATGCTTTGCTTGTCTGTTGGTTTGTGATCTTGTCCCTCTGTCACTCTTCCATGTTTCTCACCACATTTCTCTTCTACATTGTAGCATCTGACCTCCTCCTTTCCTAATCCCCAACCAGCTCCATTTACCCATGCTTGTGCTCGAAGATCTGTAGAGTAAAAAGTATCACCATCTACACTTACTCTTTTTCCCCCTTTCCACCCTGATCTCCTTGAGTTTTCTCCCCCCTTTCTCCTACTCGCACAGTGTATGTTCCACATCTGCATCATTCTTCTCATTTAACATTGGGCTCTCTCCTGCCTGTTCTACTTCCTGCACCCTTCCTATCTTAATTCCTAACCTCACACCCATGCTCCTCCCTCCCAACTCCCCTTCTTTTGCCATTTCTGAAATGCCCACTCCCTCTCTAAAGACCACAGAAACCCATAACCTCTGTGTATTTCACTCCATCCAGTTCCTGGCTCTGATAAATAGGTAATGTCAGATTTTTCTTCATCTATCCTCTTATGGAGGCCTCTCCCTCACTCCTATTTCTTGCCCTGGAACAGACAATGGAGAGAGGTGTTAGGCTTTCTTTCTCTCATTTATGATCCCTTCTGGTCCCTTCTTCCTCTCTCTTCCTCCTCTTTTGAACAGATTGCCTCTAACTCTTCTCTCCTCTCTCCCTCCATGATGCTGTCATCTACTGTCCACCAACTCCTTCCCATCAGCCTTCCTCTCTGATTTTGACTCCTGGCTATCTCTTCTCACCTGACAATCTCCAACATTCATCCTTGGTGACTTCAGTATCTATATTGATAAGAACATAAGAATGACCATGCTGGGTCAGACCAAAGGTCCATCCAGCTCATTATCCTATCTTCCAACAGTGGCCAATGCTAGGTGTTCCCAGAAGGAATGAACAGAACAGGGTATCGTCAAGTGATCCATCTTCTGTCACCCATTTCCAGCCTCTGATAAACAGAGGCTAGGAACACCATGGTTACTGTATTTTTTTTAAACGTTTTACATCCCTAGCACCTGCTCTTATCTCCTGCCATACTCTTCTACTTAACCAGCCATTCTCTTCTTACTCCCCTCACAATAAAAGCATGCTTTATTTGCTCTCGTAAAAAAATTCAGAAAACTCCCCCCAACCTACCCTTGACTCCATTTGAAGAATCCTGAATATAAATCTGAGGTGCCCTTCTTTCTCTGACAAAACACCCCAACAAATCAAATTTGTTCCCACCTCCCAATACTGTGTAAAAACATATTATTACTATTAATACAAATTATTATTGACACAATGTCTTGATGCTATAAAACTGCATATATAGAATTCAAAAGCTCTTGGGGAGAAAGGGCTGTTTTCTAACAGTCAGGATATATTAGAGATGGCTAAAAAGACTTGAAATATCCAGTCTCTGATGCTTTTGTGATCAGGAAGCCCGATTCTTATCCCAGGTTCCTATAGACTGATTAAAATTATTTTGTACCTCAAGGTGAGTCAGTTTCTGCTTCAAGTGAGAAATTTACAACTAGGAAAGTGACTTTGGCCCTTGAGGATACTGAGTTCCAGTAACGGAATTTGTTTGGATCCAAGGGCAACTAAAAAACACATCTTGAGTTTGCGAAGCAGTAGTCAGAGCCATCCTGTCCATAGGATGATTTGGGGCAGCTGCCCTAGGTCCTGTGCTTTAAGGGGCCTCACAGCAGCCGCCTCAAGTGTCCCTATGGACGGGAAGGACCTGGGGAATTATGGGAGCCTGGCAAGGGGTGGCAGGAGAGGTCTTCACCCCCCCCCCCACCTTGGTGGTGAGATCCAGAGCAGCATGGCAGCCTGCTCCATTCCACCATGCCACCCTCTCCCGCTTCACTACAGCAGTGGGAAGTAAAGTGCCCCAGCCCTAGGGCACTCCGCTTACCGCAGCTGTGGAGAAGTAGGACTCTGCAGGCTGGGAGAGGGCAGGGCAGGGTGTAGTGGAGCAGGGTGTCCGGCCTCTCTGGCTCCTGCTGCTGCAGTCAGTGCTGGGGGGGGAGGGGAGGTGACCCCCCACTGCTGCACCAGGCCCCATAACCGCAGCTCATATATCTGGGGGAGGGCAAGGGTGTAGAGTAGGGGCAGGGTGTGAGCAGAGGCAGGAGGTTTGCCCTGGGTCCTGTGCCTGGCAGGGGGGAAGGGTTGCCTCAGGCTCTGCATGCCCTGAGGGAGGGCCCTGGCAATTATTGCTAGATATTACTTCAATCTCATTATAAGATGGAGGGTGGGTGAGAGGGCAGAGCATCTCTAAATTTTAAAATAAAATTTCCCCATCCCATATCTCTCTGTCTGAGAGTCTGGTGATCATTGAGATTTGTATTTGATATGAACAAAACTTATGGCATATCCCTTAAGAGTTTGTACTTCTGACTGAAGGCCTTATTTCTGGTGGCCATTATTTCAGTCCAGAGGGTTTCAGTGCTTCAGACTGTTATGGCCTACTCCTCAAAGACAAGGTGGAACTTAGGCCTGTCTTGCCCCCCACCATTCCAAATTTCTGACAAATATAGTATCAGATTTTCATTGTCATCAGCTAATATATACTGCCTATCTTTTAGACAAATCCCCACAGTCATAAATGATCTGGAGAAAGGGGTAAGCAGTGAGGTGGTAAAGTTTGCAGATGATACCAAACTGTTTAGGATAGTCAAGACAGAAGCAGACTGTGAGGGACTCCCAGAAGATCTCACCAAACTGAGTGATTGGGCGACAAAATGGCAAATGAAATTTAATGTGGATAAGTGTAAAGTAATGCACATTGGGAAAAATAACCCCAACTATACGTACAGTATGATGGGGGCTAATTTGGCTACGACAAATCAGGAAAGAGATCTTGGAGTTATCGTGGACAGTTCTCTGAAAACTTCCACGCAGTGTGCAGCGGCGGTCAAAAAGGCAAATAGGATGCTAGGAATTATTAAGAAAGGGATAGAAAATAAGACCCAGAATATCTTACTGCCCCTGTATAAAACTATGGTACGCCCACATCTTGAATACTGTGTACAGATGTGGTCTCCTCACCTCAAAAAAGATATTTTGGCCTTGGAAAGGGTTCAGAAAAGGGCAACTAAAATGATTAGGGTTTGGAACGGGTCCCATATGAGGAGAGGTTAAAGCGACTGGGACTTTTCAGTTTAGAAAAGAGGAGACTGAGGGGGGATATGATAGAGGTATATAAAATCATGAGTGGTGTGGAGAGGGCCGATAAAGAAAAGTTATTTATTAGTTCCCTAAATAGAAGAACTAGAGGACACCAAATGAAATTAATGGGTAGCAGGTTTAAAACTAATAAAAGAAAGTTCTTCTTCACACAGCGTGTAGTCAGCCTGTGGAACTCCTTGCCAGAGGAGGCTGTGAAGGCTAGGACTATAATAGAGTTTAAAGAGAAGCTAGATAATTTCATGGAGGTTAGGTCCATAAAAGGCTATTAGCCAGGGGATAAAATGGTGTCCTTGGCCTCTGTCAGTCAGAGGCTGGAGAGGGATGGCAGGAGACAAATCGCTTGATCATTGTCTTCGGTCCACCCTCTCTGGGGCACCTGGTGCTGGCCACTGTCGGCAGACAGGATACTGGGCTAGATGGACCTTTGGTCTGACCCAGTACGGCCATTCTTATGTTCTTATGTTCAGTCATCCTGAGAAGATTAGACTACGTATTAGAGATGTAAAATCCCATTTCAAATGTTAACTGGTTAAACTATATGTTTAACCAGTCTACTGCCATGTGCTGCAGGCAGTGGGCCCGGCCAACCTAGAGCAGCCTCTTCTCTGCTGCGGGCAGGGAGGCTGTTCCAGCCAGAAAGGGCCAACCTCACTGCAAGTGCGGGGGCTGCCCCGACCGGGCCGAACAGGGACTGCTGTACTGCACTGTGGGTGGGGAACTGCTCTGGCCCGGCCACATGACAGTTAACTGGTTACTGGTAAGCATCACCTCATAAGGGTGATGTGCTTACTAGTTAACTGGTTACCCATTTACATCTCTACTACATACCTTAGATGTTAAGAGCAGCTTAGGAAGTTAATATTTGTGGACTCTGGAGAAATATTTAAGGGTAATGTCATCTTGGCTGAAAGGATATCTAAATGCCATGTCATAATACGACTACTAATGACTTGGTGTTTGAGTGACCAAGGGCTCATTCTACTAAGAGGGTACTGGCCACTCGCATCTATTTGCACTGTGACCTTATTTTAAACATGTATGGCTATCCAGTGTGGTATTTTGTAATGGTACTGCCCAGTACGCAGTACCGGCACCTCCAGACACAGTACCGGCACTTCCAGTCGGAGCTCAACACCTTTTCCCCTGGAGTACCGGCACTTTTTTTTTTTTTTTAAACAAAAAAAAAAAAGGACTGTTATCACATGCAATTTGGCTCATATTTTTATGAACTATAATTCTCTTAATGTCATCAGGAACAAATGCTAGTTTTGGGAAGTAAATTCTTCAAATACTATTGAACTAGCTGAGCTCATTGGCTATACTCATCAGGGGTACCATTGCTAACCAGTCTTCTTCTGTGGGGCTCTGTGGAGACAAAGTCACAGAAGACAAGGGGCGTGTCTACACAGCAGGGCTTAACTCGAAATAAGGTATGCAAATTGAGCTATGTCAATTGCGTAGTTTATTTCGAAATAGCTTATTTTGGGTTTTGGTGCTGTCTACACAGCACTTATTTCGAAATGGAGCACTCTTCCTCTGACTTCCCTTACTCCTCATAAAATGAGGGTTACAGGAGTCAGAGTAAGAAGACCTCCAGGTTGACAGTATTTCAACATTATGTCGAAATAAATGCTGGCTGTGTAGACGTGGACTATGTTATTTCAAAATAATGTTGCTGTGTAGACATAGCCATGGTTACTTCACAGTATTTACTTGTTTTCCAAATGAATTGCTGCTGCCTTATGGACTCTCTCTGCTCCAGAGATGGAACAAAAGGACTGTTGGATGGTGTACGTCCTCTTTAGTATCTTTACTCTGTGGAATGTCCGAGTAGTGTGGCTCTCGAAAAGCAACTCTGACAACAAGAGCAAATGTTTGTGAGAATACAAAATTTGTTACCCTTCTTCTAACATATTAAACTTGAATAAATAATTCCAAAGAGCTTGCTAAGAAAATAACTTGTCATGCTTGTTCACATCTAACAAATTCAGTGTAGCCAAGTTTAAGTTTTGTATCAAAGGTGTGAATGATCCTTTTGTATGTTAAAAATGTCAGAAAAGTTACAATGCAAAAACCACATCCCTGTAATTACTCTGCTTACTTTATATTCTGAACTATATTTTCTTACTCCATTTAACAGTATGACACTATATAGTCATTGCAACTACAGTATTGATTCTTTTTAAAGTTTTGAACATACTGTAATCAACAGAATTGTTAACTAAATTCCAACAGCAATATCTGTTTATTGATAAGGCTAAAATCTGAGAGAATTTCCACTATCCTCAAATTATACAATGATTATTTGACACTGATTTGCAGTGAATAAAATTACAAGATTCAGAATGCCAGGATTGTTTCAGTATTTGCAGAAGACTCTTTCTTGGTTTCGCTGTCACTGGGCATTTCACTAATTTTTTAAACTATATAATTATATCTATAATTATATGTACAATTAAACAATTTTTTAAAGTGCACATATAGAAATAGTGGTATGAACATTGTATAAGTGCTTTTGACTAGAGAGAAATATGAGCCTCCAAAGCTGTAGGAGACACAGCACTCAGATTGGATTTGATCCCAGAGAGCTCTGCAATGGGTTTCACTGGAACATATCTAAGCGATTTACAAAG
Organism: Pelochelys cantorii; assembly: GCA_032595735.1. NCBI lineage: Eukaryota > Metazoa > Chordata > Testudines > Trionychidae > Pelochelys > Pelochelys cantorii. The sequence continues at coordinate 249,604,730 of CM064326.1, read as the reverse complement.
GTAAATGAGTATTATTGCAATTTTAGAGATTGGGTAACTGAAGTACATAGCTGTTAAGGTCCAAACTTTCAAAAGTGTGGGGTTCCAGTTTTAGTGAGTGGTGTAGATACTGAGTAACTATGAGACTAAAGCTTTAAGGCAGGGGTGGCCAACCTGTGGCTCTAGAGCCACATGTGGCTCTTCTGAAATTAATATGCGGCTCCTTGCTCAGGCACCAACTCCGAGGCTGTAGCTACAAGTACCAAATTTCCAGTGTTCAACTCCTGGCTCAACTTCCTCCTCCAAGCATATTGCGCCTTCGCTCCTTCCCTCCCCCACAGAGCCTCCTGGGTGCCATGGAACAGCTGATTACAGTGGGCAGGAGGCATGGGAAAGGAAGAGGAGGTACTGATTGGTGGGGCTGCTGGTGGGCAAAAGATGCTGGAGATGGGAGAGGAGGCACCTGATGGGGAGTGCTGACAAATTACTGTCTCTTTGGCAATGTACATTGGTAAACTGTGGCTCCTTCTCAGGCTCAGGTTGGCCACACGTACTTTAAGTGTTTCAAGTGAGGCAAAACTTTGTAATAAGTGATATGTCTAGATTAGATAAGAAGTCAGTAGCTGAATTGGTGCAGAACTTGTATTGGGAAGGGAAATATAACTGTAAAATGTGCTGTCTCCTGTTTACATATTGTACAGATGAACAGAAAAAATTTCTTTTTTTTAACCCTGTTTATCACCTGCTCAAAAAGGGGGTAGGATATAGGGATGTGAATTGTTAACTGGTTAACCAGGTGATGCTTACTGGTTACAGTTCACTGGCGGGGGCTAAAGCAGTCCCCTGCCAACCGCAGGCTGCCCCAGCTTGGCTGCCAGCCCCCACTGGAGCAATTTAGCTGGTGAAACAATATGTTTAACTAGTTAACTGATTAAATGGGATTTTACATCCCTAGTAGGGAGGTAGAATAGGCTTGTTAAGGTTTCTCTTAATCATCTTCTTACTATATATTTTAGAAATGTGCATGTCTGTCTGTCTGTCTTTCTGTCCATTTTGTGAGTCCATTTAAGAACGCCTTCTAAACGGCAAGTGCTAGAACCACCACATTGGTATGCAGCTTCATCTTATCATAACTTAGACTCTAGAGCAAGGTAAGGGTTTGGTTGTGCCAGAACAATGGGATGTGCCTGGAATTTGATGGCTTCTCATAAAATGGAAAGGGAGGGATCTGTTAAGAGAAACAGTTATACTGTAGAAAAACCACAAAGGGACACCACAGAGCCAGAGATGGGGGCCCAGGACAGCTATAACCCTATTGGGGCAGCATGGGACAGAGTGGAGAAAGGGACAGCTATCTACTATGTATTTCAGAGTTTGTGTGTCTCCCTCCCCCCCCCCAGCTGGGAGACATGTGCACCTCCCCAGGCTATGCTTGCTGTAGCTGTAGCAGCCATGGATAGGCACTTCTCATCTGGCCCTAAGGTGCTGCAGTGAGAGAAGGATTGTCCTATTTCCCGGAGCAGCCTGCATACTAACTTCCTCCCTCCCCCCCAGCCCCATCTCAGAACAATGATTTAAATGAAGGAAAAAAAAAAACGTATTTGAGTTAAGGACCTGGACCTGAACAATGCTGGGTAAATCTTCTAGTTTTTTATAAACTGCATGGTGAAGTACACTTACTTGAGCTTTTTTAATCAGAAAACTAGATTGCTGCTTTGTTTGCAGAAGTGACTTTTCACTGTAATAGTACCCAAAGCCATTAATCGTCAGCAATAACTCTTCTATGGGCTACGTCTACACTGGTGCGATCTTGCGCAAAAACTCTTTAGCGCAAGAGTTCTTGCATTAAAGTAGTTGCGCAAGAGAGCATCTACATTGGCCAGGACTCATCGTCAGAGTGATGTGCTTTTGCGCAAGAGAGCGTCTACATTGGTGGGACGCTCTTGCGCAAAAGCATGAGCCCGGAACCACTTTGGAGAGGGAAAAGGGCACCAGCCCTTTCGGGGGGCGGGGGCAGGGGCTGGAGCTCCTTTGGGACACATGCTTAAAGGGATCTCCCTGGACAGCCGTTTCTCTCCTGCTGCATGCTTTAGTACCTCTTGCAGGGACTGACAGCCATAGCAGTTCTAGTTGTGGTTGCCGTCTGCCTTCTTGGACACCACAGCTTATGCCTTAGTGCCATTTGGTGATTTTTTGCTGTCAGCTCTTTTGTTGTGCCATGGAGCCAGGGATGGCCTTGTGCCTGCTCTGGCCCCTTCCGGCCATTTTGGAGTGCCTGCAGCTGCTGCTCCATGCTGCTGCACTCGTTGTCCAGGACCTCGAGGCGCAGGTCGCTCTGGACTCCCTCACCAGGGAGGCGGTGGTGTCCCTGTGGCATCCCCACCCCACCGTGGAGAGGCCATTGTGGAGACTGGACACTAGTACCGACTGGTGGGACAGGCTGGTCCTGGGGCAATGGGACGACCAGCAATGGCTCTGGAACTTTCGGATGAGAAAGCAGACGTTCCTGGAGCTATGTGCCTGGCTCGCCCCTGCGCTCCAGAGAAGCACCACCTGGCTGCAGGCACCCATCCCCGTGGACAAGAGGGTCGCCATTGCCATCTGGAAGCTGGCCACCCCGGACAGCTACCGAGCGGTGGCACACCAGTTTGGGGTGGGCAGATCGACCGTCAGTGCCGTCGTCATGCAGGTAAGTCCGGGGGGGGGGGGGAGGAGGGTGCTGCACTCCATGCCCAGGGGCAGGCAAGACTCCAGGCTGCGGCGATGGGGAATGCCCCGTCACCCAGGGGTTTGGGCCATCCCTCCCTTGCACAGGCCTGCTGGTGGAGAGGGGTGGCCCGTGGGGCGAGGGGGCCCTGGTGTGTGTGAGGACAGAGGGCATCACAGGGGGTGTGGGAACCCCCCAAGGGAGCATGCACTCACCCTGCCTTATGTGATGCGTTCCCCTGTGTTTCTGTGCACTCTTCTGCAGGTCATCCATGCCATCAACGACGTCCTGCTCCAGCGAATCATCCGCCTGCGGGACGTGGATGCAACGGTGGCCGGCTTTGCTGCCCTGGGGTTCCCCAACTGCGGGGGAGCCCTGGATGCAACCCACATCCCTGTCTGTGCCCCGGAGCGTTGAGCGGCCCATTTCATAAACCGCAAGGGGTACTTCTCCATCGTGCTCCAGGCCCTCGTGGACCAGCATGGATGCTTCACGGACATTTATGCGGGCTGGTCCGGCAGGGCACATGACGCTCGCATTCTACGACACTCTGGCCTGTTTTGCAGGCTGGAGGTGGGCACTTTCTTCCCACAGCGGGAATTTACTGTTGGGGACGTGCCCATGCCCCCATGTATTATGGGGGACGTGGCCTACCCCCTGCTGCCCTGGTTGATGCGGCCCTACACGGGGCGGACAGACCACGACCGGGCACGGTTCAACGACCGCCTCAACCAGGCCCGCAACCAGGTGGAGTGCGCCTTCGGCCGTCTGAAAGCCTGGTTTCGTTGTTTGCTCACCCGTCTTGAGATGGGTGAGCGGAACGTCCCCGAGGTAGTGGCTGCGTGCTGTGTGCTCCACAACATCGTGGAGCTGAAGGGGGAGGCCTTCCTCCCGGCATGGATGGCAGGCGAGGGCCAGGCCTTCGAACAGCCCAACACAGCTGCCATCCACACCATGATGGGGTGCGCATACGGGAGGTCCTGACAGAGATGTTCTCCCAGGCCCCACAGTAGGGTCGCCTCTGTCTCCCTTTACATCTCCCTCCCATCCCCAGCCCTTCCCTCCCCCCCTCCCCTTACCTCCCAATAAACAACACAGTTTTTTGTGGAAAACAACGCATTGAGCTTTTTATTTACAATGGGGACGTAGGGTGGGAGGGGGAAGAGGGAGGGGGCTCTGAACTGGGAGGGGGAGGAGGGAGCTCCTGCTGGGAAGGGTGGCCCCTGCGACCGCCTCTGCTGGGACGGACCACTAAATGGCATTCAGGCTGCATCGGGACAGGCAGCACGGGGAGGTGGGCAGGATGGGGTGCATCAGGAGGGGGCATGGCAGCATCAGGAGGGGACATGGGGGGAGCAGGAGGGGCAGCAGGAGGGGGCACGGGCATTGGAATGGGAGGGATGGCAGGTGCATAGGGCAATGCTATCCCATAGTGCACAGCTTGCCTGTTGTGTGCAGTGAGGGCGGTGACAGCATCACAGATGCGCTCACACTGAGCCTGGAAGTGCCCCCAGGTCTGCTGGCGCCACTCCAGGTCAGCATGAACGCGGTGTGTGATGGCCGCCTCGATCCTCTCAACGGCCTGTACGTGCCGCCGGAGGAGTTGGTCCTGCTGCCGGACCCCGCCGGCTTGGTGCCTGGCAGTTGGAGGTGCTGTCGCTGCTGCAGGGCTAGAGGATCCCTCGTTCCTGCTTGTTCCCGCTGCAGGGAACAGAGGAAAGGATGGGTCAATCAGGCAGCCCAGCCACCGTCCCTGCACCTCATGCCCTCCACCCCTTAGCCCAGGTGACACCACAGCAGTACTGTGGCTTGGGCCCACTTGTTCCCCCCCGTGTTGTATGTTTGCATACAGGACCGCCCCCGGAGTAGGGTGCTCCTCCATGTATTGTAACCACCGGTCTGTGTCCTGGCCCCTTGGCGTGTGTTGTGTTAACCTGTGGAACTCCCTGCCAGGAGGCTGTGAGGCTTTGGGCTAATCAATGGTGTTTGACAGGGAGCAAGATGAATCCCCACACAGTGCCTGGGAGCACATATGGCAGACGTGGTCTGGGCTCTCAGATCCCCATCACGTGGATGTCTCCTGGATGGAACCAGGGGTGACTGGAGTGTACCATCCTTGCAGCGAAAGTCAGGTGGCCCTAGGGCTGGCCCGAGCGCTTCTCCCCTCTCCCTCCCGCTAGCCCTCATACATGTAGCCCAGGGACATGTGTGGCCGCAGTGCGGGACTTCCCTCGGGGGGCCAGCCAAGGCACCGGGGAGCAGGCGAGGGGCTCAGTGGGGGCCACGCTCACAGGGCTGTGTCACTGCAGTTTTCCCAGGAGCAGCTGGCTGTGTTGCACAGCCAGGCATGAGCAGTGTGCTGTCTGTGTGCTGCACCCTTCGGGAGGCGTGGGCTCTGGCCTGAGCCCCTGGGGCCCTGGCTGGTTCCAGCCGGCATCCACCCTTCCCCCCTGGTCCGGATGTGTGCGAGCAGCATGGTTCCAGGCGTGCCCTGGAGCTGCCTGCCACGGCCACAAGCCGCTCGGTCACCAGGCTGCACGTGGTTGCACGTGCTGCATACTGATATGGTACACAGCGTGCAGCTCACGCTGCCTGAGTGACGCTCCCTTCCCCTTCCCCCCGGGCGCCTGGCTCCCCTCTCCCCCCCCCCCCCCGCCCTTGTGAGTGCAAAGTGCAACACTCACCAGTGGATCCTTCCCCGGCCTCTGACAACGCATGGGAGACGTCCAGGCTGCCTGACAGCATTTCCAGCTGCAGGGTGACGGTGCTCCCCTGGTCCTCCTCGTCCTCCTCTGACCCGGTGGGCAGCTCTGCCTTGTCCCCTGCCTCGCTGTGCCTGGTGACGGGGGGGGCGCCTGCTGGTGTCAGCGGGCACCGAGGGTCCCTGGGGTGCCACCTTGCCCAGGATGGCATGGAGATGCTGGTAATGGGGGCAGCTGTCGGCTCCTGCCCCCAGCCCTCGCTGGCCCGGACGTAGCCCAGGTGCAGCTCCTTTACTTTAGCCCGGACCTGTTCGAGGGTCCGGGCTGGATGGCCTTGGTGGGAGAGCGCCTGGGCCATGCGGCGGAAGATGTCCGCATTCCTCTGACGAGCACGGGTATCATGGAGGGCCTCCTCGTCGGCCCAGAGGTCCAGCAGGGCCTCGATATCCACAGGGGACCAGGACGGGGCATGCCTCTTTGTGCCCCTTGGGGCCTCCTGCGCTGGGGGGTGCGGGCTGCTGCTCCCCCCCGGAGCGGCCATCCTGGGTTGTGCTGGTGGCAGAGGTGCTTCCGCCGCGTGGCCTCTGCAGGCTGCGTGTGCCTTTAAGGAGGCTCGGGTTACCAGGAAGTCCGGAGCAGTGACTGCACGTACGGAACATCCAAGCGGCCACTAGGGCTTTTTTCCGTTTGGACGGCTCTTGCGCAAAATCTCTTGGCTGCCTGTCTACGCTGGCCTCTTGCGCAAGAACAGTTGCGCAAAAGGGCTTATTCCTGAGCGGGAGCGTCAGAGTTCTGGCACAAGGAGCCCTGATTTCATACATTAGAACGTCAGTTTACTTGCACAAGAACACGCGGCCAGTGTAGACAGGCAGCAAGTATTTGCGCAAGAGCGGCCGCTTTTGCGCAAGATCACGCTAGTGTAGACACAGCCCTACAGTCAGGTGATAGTGTGTAGTTTGGTTGATGGATAATACTGGTAACATTTTTAGTTATTTTTCTGACCATAACTACACTCTAAACTAAAGAATGGCTTCTGTTGCTTCCGAACGTAGCAAGATTTGTTTGCATACCCACTGATTAATCTGCAAACGAGAACTAAAATTGTTGCTCTGTTTTAGATCCAGTTGTTGTTGCTGACATACATGTTCAGTTAAACTATGTGGCAAGGGTCCCTCTTTCCCTGGTCAGCATTTGGACCGGCAGCCTTCCCCCCCTTTTCCAGGAGTTGGGGCTTGCAGCTGGTTTCTGGGATAGGGAGCCCAGCCACTCCTTCTGAGATGCCTTCCCCTGCTGTTTTTAGCTCTATAACTGCTAGTACTTTGTCTCAGACTCTTGCTCTGTTGCTATCCTGTCCTTCTCTCCTCTACCTCTCCTTCCATCCTCTCACTCTCCCCTTCCCCACTGACTAACTGGGGAGGCTTTTAAAGGCCTTCAGCAGGTGTGAAGTGGAATCAGCTGGCCCCAGTCTGCCTGGACCATTTCCCTGCTAGCTGCTCCTAATTGTTCCGCAGCCCTCCACCCCTAATTAGCAGGCCTTTCACCCTCTTTGGACTGCCTTTTCCCCACTCAATAGCAGCTCTCTGGCCTGACCTTGTCATAATTGTTACAAAGCAAAAGTATGCAACTTGCTTTAAAAAGATCTTCTCTTATACTGTACATCTAACATGAAAATATGTAGTACATACTTACAAATATTTAATTATATCTATATTAAGCTGTATGTTTGGTTAATAGTGACTTCAGTAAGTCCTTCATGTCATAACTTACTGCCATTGATGATATAGTAGTAACATGATGATGTAGACTATGGTATATCTTTTCTAAGTGTTGTAATAATGATTATATATACACACACATTATTGATACACATTTTTTTTTTCTAGATCCAAACTTGGTTGTGGAATTGCTCAAGATATAAGATCCAGGAAAAGAACATTTTCTACATAAGAGTGACCATTTAGGCTTATATGATTTTAAAATCAATAATTGTGTGGCTGTTGACTCATGCTGTGTTCCTTCACTGAAGTTTAAAGAACAGAGCGAACTTCCCAGTAATATTGTTGTAACACTATGACTAACTGTAAAGGAAGATCTACCACTGCCAAATCAAATGTTAATGGTAAAGCTTATGATGGGGAAAGTTTTGTAAATTGGACTATAAATCTAAACACAATTCAGTCTGACAAATTTCTGAATCTTCTGTTGAGTATGGTTCCAATTGTTTACCACAAAAAGCAGGAAGAACGATACAAAAAAGTGAGTGGTGTAAGGCAAGATGGATTACAACACATAGGACACAGTTTTAATGTTATATCTGATCAACACATGGAATACCACCACTTCTCTGAACCAGCTTTTCATGGTAGTAATGGACACAATCCATCTAACTGTAGTCCAAAGTATGATGACTTGGCCAGTTATAATTATTGTGATGGAATGGACACTTCAGAAACAGATGCCATACTGCAGGATGACAACTTGTCTAGTGATGCGGATGAAGATGTCATTGTGGAAAGGAGCAGAAAGCAGCCAAAGGAGTCCAGTAGAATTATGGCATTACAGATACTTGTTCCATTTTTGTTAGCAGGATTTGGAACAGTTTCTGCTGGCATGGTTTTGGATATTGTGCAGGTTAGTATTCACTTTACATGGTTTTTATTAGCTAATGCAGGGAGCAGCATGGACTCGAACTAGAGTAGTGTTTCTCAACCAATGGTACGAGTACCCTTAGGGGTACTTGAGAGAAGGCTGGGAGTTACGTCAACATAACTGAAATTTGGAGAAAACTGATTTTTTTAAAAAGTTTTACAGCACTTTATTATTTTTGTACTTTTTACACCCCAAAATTTTGTTGCCCACCCGGCTACGATTAAGTTGTTTTAAACAAATGTGTTGCAATGGTAGAAAAAAATGTTGTGTGTCTAAAAACTGTAGGTACTGGGGGTACTTATAATTTTTTTTTAAAAGGGGTACTTCATAAAAAAAAAAGGTTGAGAAACTATACTAGAGCACTGCATATGCAAGAGGCAGGGCTCAGGCAAGCAACCTGGGTCAATCCTATGCAAAGGGGAGAGAGGGAAGCAGGGCACTGGCCAGTAGAGGGAAGGGAAACTGGGATAAGGTCAGCTCTACCTGCAGAGGGCACAGGGCTCAGGGAAGTTGCTCAGGCCAACCACGTACATTGTCCCATTTTCCCTTTGGAAAATATAATTACTCTAACCATGAGTCACCATGCCAGAAGAGAGGAGAGGAAATGGGGGGGGGGGGGAGGGAGGAGAGGAAAATCCTTTTAAAAGGAGGCTTCAAATGGAAATCATCCAAAAGGGAGGGACAGTCTTGCAGGTTGGGGGTTTTCCATGAATGCTGGATTCCCTCGGACAGGTTGGAAGCCAGGGTGATCTGAAGACTGCAGCATGGTTTATGAGCAGATTTTTTTAATATACATAAATTCATAAGTACAGAGTGTATACATTTCTCATTATGACAACCAAGTTCAGAACATAAGCTTTCATAAAAGACCTTACTCGACATATACACAGTAACATTATTGATTCACTTTCATAATCTTTGTGTTTCAGACCAGTGTTCTCTCTACTTTTTTTCCATCCATGTGTGGAATAAATTTTCTTATGTGCTCTGAGGTATGTGCACCATCACTAGAAACCCAGGCTGCTATCTCAGGGCGTTCTGCTAATCAGCTGGCAAAGCATTTGATTCTCTCCTAGGTGGTCACCCAAGTGCTCAGCTTTCTGGGAACACTGGTTCAGACTTCCTGTTCACTCCTTAGAGTAGGAGTAAACAGGAAGTCCAGGTTGTCCAGGGTTAGCCTCTGGTGGGCCGCTGCCACTATATTTACCAACGCCTACACAGGTACGTGTGATTGCAGGTCATGCTGGCCACTGATTACTGTTCCTGGCCAATCGGAGCTGTGAAAAATGGTATTGACTGGGACATCACTCCCATTTGCCAGGAACAGTGGTCCATGGCCAACAAGAGCTGCGATCACCCATATCTGCAAAGGCGCAGGTAATTAATTATAGCGGCGGCGGCTTTCCAGGGGCTAACCCTGGGGAACTGGATCTCGCCAGGGGCTGATATTTGCCCACTCCTGCCTTAGGATCTCTGGACCCTGATTGTCCACATGGGCATTTGTTCAAAATTCTGTTGGTACTGATGCATGTATGCCTGTGTAGCCAAGTGGAATTTCTCATTCAGTGTTTGGATACTCAATGTTGTAGAGGTTCTGCATGTATGTAGAGTAAAGTTGAGTAGAAATTTCTCACTTTATCTTGCTTTCGACCCTCCTCAATATATCCGATATCCTATACAAATTTGTGTCATATGGTCTGTGGGAATGTATATGGTATGTTCATTTTATAATATTTTTATAAAGGTACATATGGAATGATACAGGGCTCTTTCAAGTATTTACAATATATGGAGGTGAGTGTATGGGTCTTATGTAATCTATTAATTGTATGTGTGCCTCTAGCAAAACTGCACACTAACTTTAATACTGTAAACTGGGCCCAAGATTACAACTTTAGTACTCTGTCCTGTGAAGGAATTATGTTAGGATCTACCAGGGCTAGATCACACTATTTGGAGAAAAGAGTCCTGTGGGTGTTCAGACTGAAATGAAATAGGCTGTCTCTTGGTTTTAAAAACTGAATTTCCACATAGCTTCAGGCTTTTAATCTGAAATATTTTTGTAACTGGTGATTACTGAAATAGATTAAGGTGGTGAGACTGAACCTTAGTTTTTCACTTCAGTTGAAGATGTCACTAGCAACACTTCAGTGGAATTATAGTCCTGTGATTGATTCACAGCTGATTGTTCATGCAATATTTCTAAAATTCATTGGAAGCTAAAACCCAAGAAAGGACTAGCATTCTCCACCATCCTTGAGACCTTTTTTTGTTTTAACTTTGTGTCCAGTTGCTTAGTGGCAGAGTTTCAGAAATTTTGTGTTAAAAAAAAAAAAAAAAAAAAAAAAAAAAAAAAAAAAAAAAAGAACTTAACCACTTGTCTCTCTCTCTTGCTCTCTTCATTTGTATCCATTCAAAAAGATTTCTGTGAACTGAATTCCTTGCCTCTATGGGAAGAAATATAGGTTTATTTGTATTTGAAACTAAGTATTGTTTGAGACTTCAGAAAGTGCACATAATGACAAACAAAGAGGTTGTTTCAGGGTCTCAAAAATGAGAGCAAAAAGCTAGGACTCAAAATTCCATCAGGAAGTAATTACACTGAAGAAAATTACTCTCAAAGGAAAGGAAAATGACTGTAAAAAGAAACCAAAACTGGCATGCAAATGCTATTGCTTCCTTGTACTACGTTACTACAATATGTAGTTTAAAGTCAGTCATGTAGGGGTTTTTTATGTAGTTAAAATGTTGACAGAAAACACATTTTTTTTCAAAGCAAAACTTAAATCAGAAAACTGCCTAATTTTCTTTCAACTCAGATTTCTACAAAGCCTGCTTTAAGATTAAATCCTTGATCATACAAAGATTTAAGCATGCATTTAACTGTTTGCCCATATGTAGTCTTAGCATTGTCTAAACATAGAAGTACCATCTGTTTAATTAAAATTGTTTTTTAAATTTGTTTAATTAAATTGATACAAAACCCTCTTTGGACTGCTTTATGTTGATTTTAGGGCAAATAAGTGTGAGCTGGTTTAAATTAATTGATTTAAAACTAAATTTAGTTAAATTGGTATAACTTCTATGTGTAGACTAGGCCCAAGAATACGAATTTTTGCAAAAAAAGTATGCACACAGCCTGAATCTTTGAGTGACTGAAATGTAAGTGACTTAAAAGGATATCAACAACTGAAAAAGTATGTTTCTATCTAAATGTTATACTTACTGGAATGAGCGATACCTAAGATTACTAAAATTGAAAGAGATTAGAAGATTTTTTTCAGTTGTGTACATATTTGACAGCACTTTCCAGGTAGTTTGTTAGCCGATGGTCAGGGCAGTGCATGTGTGTATGTTACACCCGAGTCTTCAACTGCTGAGACACAAGGCCCCGTCACAGTGGGCAGTCTAGGTGAGACTGACGGGTGCCCCGAGGAGTTTAACGTCCATGTCTTTACCGCTAGGATCGGGGTCTTTTCGCGGCGGGCAGCCGACAGACGCCCCAGAGTTTACAGGGAGAGCTTATTACACCTCAGATTTTGACTGCTAGGATACACGATCCCTTCGCAGCGGGCAGCCTGGGGAGGCTGAGAGATGCCCCAACGGATCTGTCCCCTGGAAGCGACACTATCCAACGCTCAAGCTCTCCCTATATCTGTCCCTTATGACCGGCTGGAGTTCTTTTTAAAATTGTGCTTGGTTCTGTTACAGCAACTGAAGGAGTCAGGTCACAGCTTAAACAGTTACTATTTTATTGTTACAGGGTAAACTTAGCTGTTAAATGCTACTACTGTGTTACAGATAACACAGCCACTACAAAGGACAGGACAGAAATTACACTAATAAGTCACTTACAGGTACCATGAAACCCTTTTGGTTCTCTGAGCTCTTATTAAATGCATGCAAAATAGACACCTAGCAGGTATATATTCTCACCCCTGCGTTCCAGACTTGGCATGGCCAGCGTCTTTCTCTCAATCCCTCGGGAAGAAGTAGGGCGAGGTTGGGCGTCCCACAGACCTCGGGAGACAACCAATACCTGCCAGCAGGTGTAGATGATTGGAGCTCAAATGGGGTGGGCTACTAAACCCCTCTTTATACCCCTTGGGTCACATAGGCTTCTTCCTGGTCCCAAGTGGCCAATTAGGAAAAATGGCTTTGAATGCCACGTTTCCCACGAAGGGTGCAAAGCATAATTCACACCTGGGAAAATGCAGACAATGGGCACCTCTGGTATGTGATGGGCGAAGATTCCTCTCCTGGGACAGTGCAGGCGTGTCAATTACTGGTACTAGCCATCAGGGCGGCGGGAGGCCCCCGGGTCGTCAGCTAGCCCATTTACTGTCTGGTTTCTGTTTATTAGAGTCAGGGACAGGCAGCACACCTGCGTTCCCAGGGCATCAAAGGCTGACTGCCTTTCTCTTGCTCTCTGGGGGGGTGGGGGGAACAAGATGGGGTTCATGTCTGGCTACATAGTTATATTCAGAATTTCTCTTGCTTTGTGCTTGTCTTTTTGTACAGTAACTGGGGACAGAATGTTGATTGAAAAAAAGATAAGAATATAGGATTGTAAAATTGACAGTGATACTCAAGGTCAGATATAATACCTGATAGTACTTCTGTCTCATTACAAACAAAATTGGCTAGATATCAGGTTGATAACATCCCTTTAAACCATTATTATAGTAACTTCTATACCAAGCTTTAATTTGCTGGCACTTTAAATAGAAATATAATATATATCATATTAGTTTCTAATGGTAACTTAGTCTCACTAGCAGTGTCATTGAAAACTAATTCTGCATATATAATGCAGCTGGAAATCACATACTATTATAACCTCCCTTAATATGTATGTAGAAAGCATATAAAAACAAACACAATGAAGCTGGTCAAACAGAAAGTTCCAATTAGCGTAGCTCAACCTTTTTTTTTTTTTTTTTTTTTTTTTTTTTTTACTGGGAGGACAAAGTATCAATGCTAGTTGTATCAATTCAGGAACTTGATGTGGTTTTTATAAGTAAGATTGCTTTTAGAATTTCATTGGGTACCCAGTGATCTTGCAGAGAGAACACTTAGGGCACATCTAGACTAAGTTTTTCTTTCGAAAGAAGATATGCAAATTCAGCACAAATTTACATATCTTCGGATTGCTTTTTCGAAAGGTTTTTTCGAAAAAGCAAGCCGTGTAGATGCAGTTCTTTCGAAAAAGTGTTTTTTTCGTAAGAACCGTGTCTAGACTGCTTGCTTTTTCGAAAAAACCTCTTTAGGAAAAAGCGTTCGGAAGAAGATATGCAAATTCGTGTCAAATTTGCATATCTTCTTTCGAAAGAAAAATGTCATCTAGATGTGCCCTTAGGGAAAAATTTACATTGCTTTTCCTTTTACAACCACAAGAGGTATTTTGCTCTAAAAGTTCAGGGAAATAATTGCATCTCTTTATCTTCGTGATTAAAAATACATACCTTTTTATTCTTCCTAAGTCAAATATTTAATCATAGTAGAATATTGTTCTGTTAGCATTGTGTCAGATTATATGATAGCAACAAAATGATGAAAAACTAAACAGGTAAGAGTGGTCAGATAAAAAATTTACTTTTAGAACTGCAGTGACCTCAGATAGGAATGTACACCCTCTGTTGAAGTTAGTGAGAATTATAAATGTTAAAGTGTTTGAGTAGGACACAGTCATCAGTATGTCGTTTGGGTATATTTGCAAACCTTAATGCTCATGAGGAAAGTTACTTAAATTGTTGAATGACTTCCGTTAATTTTATTTTGAACTTTCTGTCAAATTTTTAATTTGATCTCAAAAAAACTTTACAAACTTTAATTCATTAAGTCTGACAAAACCCTTTGAGGAAGACTGATATTTTTCAGGCAAGTTAAATGATTTTTCTCAACATTACACAGTATGTTAGTGGCAGAGTCATGAATAGAATGTAGACTCCCAGTCCCCTTCTGTATTCACCTAAATCAGTGTTCCCCAATTTTATTTGGCCATGTAACCCTTTTCAGCTTGAAAGAATTTCAAGGAACTCTAGGGTTGCCAGGGTAAAATTTGTCTTTAAGAGGGGGCGGGGGAGTGCCCGGTTCTCATAGAACCCTTACTTTCGCTTCGCGGAACCCCGGGGTTCTGCAGAGCACCAGTTGGGAAACACTGACCTAAATACACTTCACCGAAAGATCAGCTTTGCTTTTCCCCGATTATATTAAGACATCTCAGAACTGAGAAAGGGAGATAGACCTTGACTCTGGTTTCTCTTCAGATCGTATAAATCTTTCACCTTTTACTACAGGTTGAACCTCTGTTAACTGGGACTTTTTGGTCCGGCAAAATCTGTAGTCCAGGAGGGATGCTGCAGGACCAGATAGTTCCAGTGGAGGGGTGGTGGCTAGGAGTCCTGCAGGGAAGGGGGGCCCAGCACATGGCAATGGGGCTGCCCAGTGAGGCTGGGTGGCCCAATGTTCAGCAGTGGGGTGGCAGCATAGGGGAAGCTGATCTCTAGCCAGTAACAAAACCAGGGCTGGGAGGGGCAGGGGATGGTGGTGGGTGGAACAGGAAGACCTGCCTTGGTCCGGCAAAATCCATCATCTGGGACTGGTCAGATCCTGAGGATGCCAGGTCAGGGAGGTCCAACTTGTAGAAGATTTAACCAGCAATGCTTGGGTCCTTAACTCAAATAAGTTTTGTTTTTCTTCATTTATATCATTGCTCTGAGATGGGGATGAGAGGTTCAGCAGGCTGCCCTGGGGAGAGAGGACAACCCCAGTTCTCTCTCATTGCAGCAGCTTGGGGCCAGGTGAGAGGCACCTGTCCATGGCCATTGCATTTGGCACAGCCAGGGGAGGGATGCATGTCCTCCAGCTGGGGAATGGACAGACAGACAGACACACACAACCCTCTCAAATATTTAGTAAAAACTTAAACAAGTAGTCTTGCAGTACCTTAAAGGCTAATAAAATTAGTTGATGGTATCATGAGCTTTCGTGGGCACAGTGGTGTCCCTTTGTGCCCCTATGGCATTTATAGTTGTCCTGGTTACCACCTCGGGCCCCTTGCTGTCTCTGCTTCCCACAGCTCCCATTGGCTAGGATTGGTGCTCCATGGCCAATGGGAGCTATGATTGCCCCCTACCTGCGGGGGTGCAGGTAAACTAAGTGTCTTGCAACCAGCTAGCGGCTTGCCCTTACAAGCTGAGACCCAGAGTTTGAAAGCCCCTGCATTATACAGTGTCCCTGATAGCAGAGCTCCCCCTTTCCTTTTTATGAGAAACAATCAAATTCCAGGCACTTTTCATTTTCCTGGGACAACCAAACCCTGACTTTGCTTTAAGTTAAGCTTTAAGAGGAAGCTGCATATGAAATTTGGTGGTTCTACCTCTTACCATTTAGGCGAGTTCTTGAACAAATGGACTCACATACGGACAGACAGAGTCTCTCAAATGTATAGTAGATTATTTTGTTGTTATTAATACTTCAGTAGCTTTCATTAAAAGATCTTGAATGGCTTTCAGTAGCAATATAAGAGTATAGCTGTTTAAATGGGTACCGATAAGCTCATGCTTATCATTTACCCAAACAGCTACACGTGGCTCCGGGTCTGGCTCCCAGGGAGCTGCCTGCCGCCCTATGCTGCTACCTCTGTATCAGAGGTAGCAGTGTGGGGCAGAAGCCAGCTGCCCAGAAGCGGGGTGGCAGACGAGACCTGGAGCCTCGCGTGTAACCGCTCAATTTTTCAGCGGTTACACAGTTAATTAATTACATGTATTTTAACATCCCTAGCTTTCAGGCACTAATTGACACATTAGTCCTAAGGTTATTGTGTGTATGAATCTCTTCTCGCATCACAGAAATGTATTTGAGGTAAATTTAGCAGCTGGTGCCATTGGGCAGCATACTGTGTAGTAGGTCAAAACAGGAAGTAAAGAAAAATACTATGCAGAATTGAATTTGCCAAAGAAATTAGGGATGCAAAATTTAATTAGCTAAATTACTATTTGGCCCAGGTAAGTTTTTACACTCCTAATACTATAATAAGTGTGATATATGCTTTAATGAGAAGATGTAATGAGGAACCCAGATTTGTCTAATCTAAAAGACAGCAGCAGAGTATCCCCAACATCATAAAAGAAAGTTGGTTCTGTACTAATTCAGAGAAAAACATATCACCAGTACTGCTAACACTTACCCTAGGTTTTTAGTAGAGATTTCTTATCCCAAGTACTGACCTAAGAAAAAAAATCCCAAATGGTTATTGACTTTCAATGAGATGTAGGTACCTGTCACTTTTGAAAATGGGATTTTTGTAAACTTTGTCCCTGCTGTTTTGAAAGCTGTTGAAATCAGAGTACTGTGCCACCCTTAAAACAGTGTTGTAGAACTTTTTTTTAACGATTGTTTTCTTTACCTCTCTTTTAAATAGCACTGGAAAGTGTTCAGAAATGTTAGTGAAGTTTTTATCTTGGTTCCTGCACTACTTGGTCTCAAAGGTAATTTGGAAATGACTTTGGCATCTAGACTATCAACTGCAGTAAGTAATCTTTTTTTTTTCTTCTTCTTCTTCTCACATCTCTTGTAATGTCAGCTCAGGGTATGGATGAAATGTGATTTGTGACTAACATAGCTATGCTGGCAGTAGCCCCTCAGGTTTTGCCAGTGTAGCATATTTCATCAAACCATTTTCCTTCCCTCCCTCTCTCCCCCCAATGAAATAAGCTATACCAAAAATATGCAGTTTTGCAAGTATAAGCTGTTCCTACATTAAAAACGCTTTTCCAGCATAGTGTACTGGTACAGCCATACCGGTAAATAGTAGACCCTGGACTTAATATAGCTATGGTGTTGCATTAGAACCGAAGATACCAGGGCAAACACCTATATTAATTAAAATTGCTATGGGATTTTAATGTCCACTCACAGAACTTTTGGTGGGTTTTTTTAGGACTCCTCCTACAAGGGAAGAAACACCTTATGTTTTACCCATAACTCATTATACCTCTGGTTTAACAGATGTATTTATTAAGAATGCCAGTAAGATATAATTGAAAACTCTACTTTCCAGCTGGGATTATTCATGAAGTTATTGAGTGTACTTTGAATGCTAAAATATTTACTTTATATTGTAGTTTGTGATAAAGTACCTTATAATTAACTTTCAGTGAGTTTAGTTGGGTGTTCCCTCTGACCTGATATCCTCCACCTAAACCACAATCAGAAAGAATAAAACAGAAAAGAAACAGAAGTATCAGTCAACTTAAAAACACTCAACTGGGAAAACCAAACAGCAGGACTTTAATTAATTTACTTAGAAAGTGATATTTCATTCCATGTATATAAATTAAAGAACTTCAAAAATTTTAAGTGGTATAATATCTTTGCTAGAAAACATGAGCTTTTGGCTAGTTGGTTCAAAAGACTTTAAAAACCAATGCTCTCAGTGTTCAGTGATTGCACAAGCCCCTCCACACTTTGTTTTTGTGGAATACCTTTTAGGAGCGGGGTCGTTGGGTTTTTTTAAATTTTAAGTTTCATTTTAAATATATTGGATATTCTCAAGTCCCAGCCTCAGAACTTGGATTGTGAAATCATTTCCAGCAATGCAGTTTCATTGGTGTAAATCCAGAACTGGAGGGCCAAATTCTGCACTCAGTTTTAGAACCTGATTTTGTAAATACTCACACACATATTTGTATTCATACGAGCATAAATGTTTACAGGATGAGGGCCCATAAAGTGTAAGCCCTTGTGCATATTTTAGTCTGACTTTCCCCTTAAACATTAAACATTATCACAGTTCTTATTTCTGCCAACTGATCTAATAGTTGGCGTATTTGGGCATGTTCATGGAAATTAAGTAGCATTCATTATGCAATTGGCTAAAAAGTGTGTGAGAAACAGACTTAATTGGCAAGGCTTTTGTTCATCAAATCCCATCAGTTAAGGATACTCTTTGTAGATTGTTTTAACTGACAGCAGCCACATAACTATATAAATATGGTTATTTTTTGATTTTTAGAATAACTGAATTTAAGCATTAATCCTCTTAGGAAAACTTTTCAAGTCAAATATCATCATGTCTGATTAATACCATACCAGATGTGTTAAATGAAATTATGCAGGCATATTATTGACTTGTATTAATCTAAAGGGGGATTAGGAATCCTGTTTAATCAGTTAACTGATTAAACATTATGTTTAATTGGTTAACCCAGCATTGGGCAAGATACAGCCCATGGGCTGGATCCAGCTCACCAAGCTGTTTGATCTGGTCTGCAACCTGGCCTGCCACACTCCCGCCCCAGGACAATTGAGACCTGGGGGCAGGAGAGCCCGCGAAGACTCTTTCCTCTTTCAGGGGCACGCAGCACCAGAGGGAACTGCCAGCTATTCAACATGGCTGGCAGTTCCCTCTGGGTACTGCACACCCTGGGTGGGCGGGAGGTAAGGAGAGAGACCTCCTGTGCTCCCCTGCCCCATGGGGGAGTGTGCAAAGTGTCCTCTCCCCACATGCGGTGCCTAGAGGGAAACGTCTTTCTGCCTCAGACCCCACCTTCCGGAATCAGCCCGCAACCACTTCCAACATTAGTGAAGTGGCTCCCCTACAAAGCTTATTGCCCACCCCTGGCTTAACTGCTTAAACAGGGGCAGGTGGGGGTCCACTCCAACCCAGTTGGGCTGAAGTGGTTCCCTGCCCACAGCATGGCAGAACAGTCCCCTCCTCTATCCATGAGCGGGGGCTGCTCCAGCCAAGCTGGAGCACCCACCGCCCCATCCACAGTGTGGCAGCTTCTTTGACCAGGCTGCCAGTTAACCACAATTGGTAAGCATCACCCAGTAAGGGTGGTGCTTACCAATTAACCATTCACATCCATACAGTGGACACTACAGCAACTCTTATAGCATGATAACTGAATTATCATTGTCCTTTACTACTAAACCTTAAATTTAAATCCAAATGTCTAAAATTCATTTTTGTGATTTTTTTTTTTTGAAAGGTAAATGTTGGGAAAATGGATTCACCCATTGAGAAGTGGAACCTAATAATTGGCAATTTGGCCTTAAAACAGGTGAGTACAAGTCACTCATTTTGGCAGACTCTTGTGTCCAGCACAAATTTTGATGCTAATCATAGTAAAAGTGGTCAAAGGAAACAGACACTACAACACTCAATTAGTTCAGATTTAGCTTACTTTACTTTAATTTCTAATGATAGTGCATAATTTCTAAAGTAATACAGACTTGCAGCAGAAATAGAGCATTGTTTGTCAATAAGAGGCACAGAACAGATAACAACAGTGCAAATTTCCCCCATCCTTCTTTGCCAAATTATATCTCAACTCTTTTTTTTTTTAAGAGACTATTTCTAGGGATGATTAAAGAATAGTTCTGTTGCCAGTAAAGTCCATTTAATCTTGATCGTGCATGCTTTTTATACTGTACATTCATGGGTTATAATATTTAAATAATTGAAGTGGCTGTAGACAATAAACAGTATTAAAGTCCCTACAACGTTTGAGTAAATGACTGCCTTTAAATCCAAAACAGCTGCTTCTTAAATTAGATTTTGAATAACTGCTTCATATTTATCATTGTAGTTAAGCATGCATAGTGCAAAGAATGTATATAAATTACCCATGCTTTGACTTAAAGTAAGTATTAGATAAGAATGGCCATACTGGGTCAGACCAGCGGTTCATCTATCCTAGTATCCTGTTTTCCAACAGTGGCCAATGCCAGGTGTCCCAAAGGGAATGAACAGAACCACAATCCATTCTCAGCCCTGATGAACAGGGGCTAGGGACATGCTCCCTAACCTCCATGAATTTACTAGGTCTTTTTTGTATCCCTGTATTATCTTGGTATTCACAGCATCCTCTGGCAAAGAGTTCCACAGGTTAACTGTGATTTGTATGAAGAAATACTTCCTATTATTTGTTTTAAACCTGCTACTTATTAATTTCATTGGATGACCTCTAGTTCTTGTATTATGAAATGGAGTCATTTCCTTATTGACTTTCTCTACACCAGTCAAGATTTTATGGACCTCTATCATATCCTCCCTTAGTCATCTCATTTCCAAGCTGAAAAGTCCCAGTCTTATTAATCTCTCCCCATATGGAAGGTGCTCCATACCCTAATCATTTTTTTGCCCTTTTCTGAACCTTTTTCAGTTCCATTACATCACTTTCGAGATGGGGCAACCACATCTGCATGCAATATTTACGATGAGGGCATAGCATGGTTTTATATAGTTGGAGCATGATATTTTGTGTCTATTATCTATCTAATTCCTAATGATACTCAACATTCTGTTTTGGGGTTTTTTTTTTTGACTGTGGGGCTTCTCTCCTGGCTGCAGCAGGTCCAGGGCTTGGAGAGAAGCATCTCTCCCCATTGCAGCCCTTAGCCCCTGTGCAGGGCTTAATAGGCAGTTGTGCAGTTGCATGGCTACACAGCTCACAGGGAGCTTTAGCTCTGAAGCCCTTTTTAAAAATGGACATCACATTAGCTATTTTCTAGTGATTTGGTACAGAAACTGATTTAAATGGTAGGTTACTAACCATAGTTAGTAGTTCTGCAATTTCACATTTGGATTGCTTCAGAATTCTTAGGTGAATACCATTTGGTCCTAGTGAGTTATTACCGTTTAATTTATCAATCTATTAAAAAACCTCCTTTAATGACACCTCAATCTGGGATAGTTCCTCAGATTTGTCACCTAAAAAGAATGGCTCAGGTTGGGAATCTCCCTCATGTACTCAACTGTGAAGACCTATGCAAAGAATTCATTTAGTTTCTCTACAATGGGCTTGCGTGTTCCTTTAGCATCTTGATTGTCCAGTGACCCCCCCCACTGGTTGTTTTGTAGGCTCCTTTGTATATTCCTCACTAGTATTTAACTTCCAATTTTTAAAGGATGCCTTTTTGCCTAGCACTGCTTCTTTTACTTTATTCATGGTGGCACTTTTTTGGTTCTTTTATGTTTTTTAATTGGGGTATACATTTATGTTGAGACTCTATTATGATTACTTTAAAATGTTTCCATGCAGCTTGCAGGCATTTTACTTTTGGCACTGTACCTTTTTTAATTCTGTTGGACTTCATCATTTTTGTGTAGTCCCCCTTTCTCAGATTAAATGCAACCATATTGGGCTTCTGTGGTATTTTCCTTGCCACAAGGATTTATAAATTTAATTTATGTTAGGGTCACTATTAACAAGTGGCCCAGCTAGAATCATCTTTTGGGCCAGATCCTGTGCTCCACTAAAGACTAAATCAGAAATTGCCTCTCCTTATATGGGTTCCAGGACTAGCAGAGAAACAGTCATTTAAGATATCAAGGAACTTTATCTCTGCATTCCATCCTGAAGTAACATGTACTCAGTCAATGTGGGAATAGTTGAAATCCCCTGTTATTACTGTGTTAATTTTTATAGTTCTCTAATCTTCCTGAGCATTTCACAATCACTATCCCCATCCTGATCAAGTGGCAAGTAGTATATCCCAACTGTTATATTCTTATTATTTGAGCTTGGAATTACTATCCATGAGTTCCTATGGTACAGTTTGGTTAATTTAAGATTTCTTAATTTGATTCTAACACTTTCTTTCACATGTGATGCCACTCCCCCACCTGCATGACCTGGTCCATCCTTCTGATATATATTGTACTTCGGTATTACTGTGTCCCAATTTTTATCCTTATTTCACCAAATTTCTGTGGTGTAGTCACACAAAAAACTATGCCTGACTGTGGATGGGAATGTCTCTTTAGGCTCCTGAGAATCCCCATTTTTTTTTCTCTTACTATTTTCACCATTTGAGGCTTAGAATCATGTTAAAGCCTTTCTTATTGAAAAGTGAACAGCATTTACTTCAGACTCCATAAATTCTGCTTCTTGATCATCTAAGGGAAGATCACAATTGAGCTATACAAACTTTCCCGTTCTCAATAGTGGCTGAGCATACTTCCTCTCAAGCATGAGAGACAGGAATGTTGTTAGTTGGTTTATGTCTAACAATTATTTTAAGTTGCTGAAGTTTTCTGATATTAATAAACTGTTTTTCTCTCGTAGGTCCAGGCAACAGTAGTTGGTTTTCTAGCAGCAGTGGCAGCAGTCACACTAGGCTGGATTCCAGAGGGCAAATATCGCCTTGAACATTCAATCCTTTTGTGTTCTAGCAGTGTAGCAACTGCCTTCATAGCATCTCTTCTACAGGGTAAAAAATATATTTGTAACTTTCTACAGTGATATTTTGTCAGTAAGTACAAAATGTGCATGTGTCACAATATTGCTTAAGATATAAATCCCTGTAGAGTACAGTCTCTCTGAAACAGACACCTAGCAATAGTTGCACTCATGTTAAAAACTAGAATCACAGTAATTAAATTGGATTACAAAGAGAAACTAGGCATAGATTTTCCTGGATAGTTGTCTTTTCAAGATGTTTAATTTGTGTGGAAAGAGTCGTATTGAAATTTGCTCTGTTTGCTAAACTTGTTTTGAATTATGACCACAATTCTGGCCCATTTCTTTTTTTATACCTGCCTATAGATTGTCATATTCTTTGAAGGAATTTTAAAAACCTGATACCATCTAGCAAATTCTATCACAAGAGAAGTCAAACTTCATTGCACCAAAACTCTTTTCTGACAACAAAGTTATTACATGAACCCAGGGGAGTACAGAGCGAAGTCTGAGCCCCTTTACAAGTGGGGGGAGAGTAGAGTGAACAGATGGCAAATGTGAAAAATCAGGACTGAGGGTGGGTGGTATTAGGCATCTAATAAGACAAAGCCCCAAATATTGTATCTGTCCCTCTAAAATCAGGACATCTGGTTACCCTACGGCAGAGAGAGTCACAGTCCGAGCTCCATCACCCCAGGTGGGGATGGAACTCAGGCTTCAGCCTGGATCCCAGCAAGGCTCATGCTGGCCCTCAGAACTGAACCACAGTTTGAGAATCCCTGACTTAACATTTATACCTTTTATTGAAGCTATTAGTGAAACAGTGTTGAAAAGTATAGTGCTAATTGTGTCCACAGCAAAATAAACATTTAAAAAAAACAAATCCTAGTGGGCTTCAGGACCAACAGTATGATATACAATCTGTACATCACACTGACTCCTTTCGAACCTGACTCCTTCTAGACCTTGGTGGTCCCAAACCAGGAGAGGTCACTAAGGTCTAGCAGCATTACCAACACTTTCACTACTTACAGGGCTCTTAGAAGACATTTAAGGGTAAACTAGAGCTAAATAACAGAACAGAAAACCAAGACTGGTGGCTGTAAAGAAACTTTGTGGGACTGTGGGAAACTTGGCCACACCCATGATAAGTTTCAGAGGGGTAGCTGTGTCAGTCGGTAATTTTTAAAAACAAGTAGTCCTGTGGCACCTTAGAGACTAACAAAGATATACAGTTTCATTAGCTTTTGTGGGAAAAACTCACTTCATCAGATCAGTTCCAGCTCATCTGATGAAGTGGTTTTTGCCCACAAAAGACCATGATAAGTGGGCATCCAGCTAACGAAAATCATGCCAGACTAAAGTGTGCTGGACTCGAGAGGTTCAACCTATAATATGTTGTCCAATCACATGATTCTCCAGTCATGATTATCTCTGAACAAAAAGGGTTGGTTTTAGATTTGAAGCTCTCAAAACAGGGGATGTCTTTATTTTTTAATGTAACACTGTACAATACATATTGTCAGTGTTTATTTGAATTGTGTGATCAAGTATTAGCCTTAGCAACACACACTGAGGTGGGTTTCCAGCAAAATCTCAAGACTAGGGCAGCTTTCTTAGGCTTATATGTAGGGTGACCATATGTGCCCTTTTTTAGGCCCTGTCTTGGCTGGCCTGACTTTTGGCAAAAGTGGGCATATGCCTCATTGTCTCTTGCCAGTTGGTCATCAGTTGGCAAGAGCAAATGGGACAAATGCCCACTTTTGCAAAAAAAAATAAAATAAAATAGGATGAACACCCTTAGCAGGGCACCGAAGAACTTGCAGGGGACACGTGATGATGCCAGACTCAGGGGGAGCGGGAGAGAGAGGACAGGGGTCTGGTGAGCAGTGATGCCAGCAACGTAGGACACAGGCAGCGGTTCAGGTCAGCCCCAAGCCCAGGAGGAGAAAGAGGAAGGGAGGCATGGCACAGGCCAGCCCTGTGTGCAGGTGTGGGGGCTGTGTTCCCTCTAATATTTTCCATCCATGTGCAGAATAAATTTGGTCATGTCCACTGAGGCTGTGTGTGCTGAGAGCACTCTGCTAATCAGCTCGGTGGCATTTGAATTTCTCCCAGGTGACCACTCAAACACTCAGCTTACAGGAAACACTGGTGGGGGGCAGAGCTCAGGTGAGTGGTTTGGGTTAGCCCTCCATGGTGTCCCATGTTCCCTTTGGGCAATATGATCACCCTATCTACAATACTATATGGAAAAACAGCCTTTTCCCAAAAGCCAATAAAATTATCCCAAGCATTGTGACAGTAATCTTCCTCAGAGATTTTTTGATCAATTGTAGGCTTTTTGTTTGTGAGTGACCAGGTCAGCAGGCCACACGCTCTCTACAATGACCTACTTCAGTGATCAGTCTTAGCACTGATCATGTTTAATATGTATGTAGATGACCTTCCCCAAACATCATCACAGAAATTCAACTGTTCTGATGACATTGCTCTGACTACGCAGGCACAAGATTTACCTACCAAAGAACAAATCCTACTTAAGGACCTGAATACCATGGAAGAATATTGGTGGCTAAAACCAGATGCACGAAGACTGTTATGCCAGTACTTCATCTAAATAATCAAAAGGCGAAAATGTAACTGCATGTGGACTTTTGTGGCCAGCAGATAACACATGATACCACTCTGAAATGTCTTGACATGACATTCGATCAAAGCCTCACATATATTCAGAACCTGTAAAATATTTATGACAAAATAAATCTCATTCAGAAAGTAGTAGGAATGACCAGGGAAATTGTTGCAAAAACCCTGTAGATTTCTTCGCTGGGCCCCGTTTATTCTACCACAGAATAGTGCTCATCCATATGGATATATAGCTATCACGTATCACTTGTGAACTTTCAGCACTGCCACTCACATCATTATGGGCACAGTAAAATCAACGCAACAATAATGGCATCTATCCATCCCCTGCCTCCAAATTAATTGTGATGTGAGAATCTGAGAAATCATATACTATTCAAGGGAGCAAAGATCTTGCCGTATATGAAGGCCTAATTAACATACCAGGATTTGGACTCAAACCCTTTTTTGGCTTGCTATGCAAGAGTTTGAAGACTCAAACTGAAGTTCAATGGCAAACAAGGTGGAAGGATGCCTAAATCCTGAACAAACATCTCATAAAGGACCCAACCAGAGAGAACCCAGTGACTTTTCATTACCACAGACAATATGGTCCACTTTGAACTGCATCTGCACATCACATAGCAGATGGGCCTTCCCCCTTCATAAATGGGAACTGAGACACATTCCTACTTATCACTATGGAATCAGACTTCATGTCAAACAATGTGCCATATGATCATGTCTTGGTGGTATCTCTGCTATACACTCACCTTCACCTAAAGCAATCATTTGGATTGCCATCTTAGACTTAGACATTTAACATTGCTAGTTTTAAGCCATACAAAAGACTTTGCCTACGTGACCATGTGGGGAAAAAGATGATGATGCAGGAGGTCTTATGCTCATTGAAGCTGTGCAGGGCTGAGTCATCGTCCTCAACTTCACTAAGAAGGAGGTATGCTCTTAGCTTGAGGTAAAGTCCTAGTAAAAATAAGGCACTTCACACTAGGCTCTCTCATAGTTGATTTGTTTACTCATGTGGAAAACATGCGAAACTGTCTTGTCTTCACTAGAATTTTACCTCAAGTTAAGAACACACTTTTTTTTCTAGTGAATACACAGCCATGGAGACCAAACATGGAAGCAGAGTGGGATCAGGAGGAGGAATGGGGAACAGACTTGTGGCTGTACATGTCTCCACCCACATACTGAATGGAGATGTGTGGGAAGTTTGCTGTGACATATAGTGGGATGGTGTACCATATTCCCTCCTAAACTTACAACTCCTACAGGAGCTCAGGAAGTAGTGTGACTCAGAGGTGTCTGAGTCACAATTTCTCTTGAGAGCATCTCTTGGGGTGACACAATTAGACATTTCCCTTAAACAGGGCTGACAATAAGTTCCTAAACTACAGTAAGTAATAAATACAAATAAAGTGAAGGTGGAGAAGAAATTAATTTTCAAAATATGTAAATAACGTTAAGAATACTAGAATAAACACATTTGAATTCTCTTAAGTGCTTCTCTTTCCCCTTAGGTCCACTGGATGATAAGAGGGAAAAAATATCTCTTCAATACCAAATAATATTGCTAATATAACACTTTGAATAACATTCTTGACAGCCCTTGGAATATTATAGGGAAATTATTCTTAATAAGAATGTCAGTGTTACTGTTTTTAGAAAATCATACCTAACTATTGATCTGTACAAAATGTTGTTTTCATTTAGAAGTGAATACTTTAAAAAAAAAAAAAAAGAAAAAGAAATGAAGTTTAGTGACTTGTTGCCAAGTTTCTGGTAGGACATCCTGGAAAAAAAATGCCCTCTGATAACAGCTAATACATATTTATTCAATGATGAAATTTTTGACTGTTTGTTCAGCTAGACTGTATTGTAGATAGCTATATTAATATAGTATTTTGTAGGACTGCATGGTGATACAAGATCCTGGTTTGGTTTTGCAGTTTTTACCCTTTGTCAGTTCTAAATAACCTTATTTGAAAAAAATAAAAAATAAAAAAAAAAGTCTTATTGAGTCAAGTGGGAGGAAGCATGATCTTAGGAAAAAGGCATAGGCTTTTATTTGTCGGGATCTCTGATTTTAATTTCCATTTTTTCCCATAGATTTCTTGTGGGATTACAATGTAAATAAGATTGACATGTTTTCTTCTTACCTTCAATCTAGGGATAATAATGGTTGGCGTTATTGTTGGATCAAAGAAGACTGGCATAAATCCTGACAATGTTGCCACACCGATTGCAGCAAGTTTTGGAGACCTTATCACTCTTGCTATACTAGCTTGGATAAGTCAGGGTCTTTATGATTGCCTTGGTAAGTATATTTTTAACTCTATGTGCCTGTCGTGGAGCGGTGTGCTCATCCCTCTCCCAGGTGGGGGTACTGTTGCATCTCCAAGGGTTCTTGGGACCACATCCAACCCTGCGTGTCCTGAAACTCAAACATGCTTCTACACTCACATCCCTCTCCCTGGGGCAGTGCAGCCCAGCAGCTGAAGTCAGTATAAATTAAGGATGTTAAATATCAACTAAATGATTAATCAAATAGTCAATGCATTTTGCATCGACTATTCGATTAGTCGATAGGGTGCCTCTGCCTTTAAAGTGTAGCAACAGCCCTTAGGCTGTTACTACACTCCAAAGGCAAAAGCACCGTGTGGAGCCCTGGGTCAGCTGGGGACAATCCCGGGCTCCACATGGTGCTGTCATTTTGAAATGCCGTGTGCAGCCTGGCGCACCCCAGCTAGCCCCTGGCTGCACACAGCATTTCAAGGCAGCAGTGCCACATGAAGCCCAGGGTCTGGCCCCAGGCTTCAAGTGGCACTACCGCTTTCAACTACCCCCTCTGCTTTCTCCCCCCCTTGGTGTCTCTTTCTGATAGAGGCAGCAAGGGGTGGGAAGTGACTAGTCGACTAGCCTGTCAGCTATCCGATAAGCATTTGCTTATTGGATAGTCGACTAGTCCTTCACATCCCTAGTATAAACAGCCCCTCTCACAGGGGCAATGCAGCCTAGCAGCTGAAGTCAATATAAACACCCCTCTCACTGGGCCAGGCTGGCCTAGCAGTCAAAGTGAGTAATAAGTGGGTGCAGGCCCCACGGGCAGGGGGATTGAGCAGGTGGTGGGGGGGATCCAGGCACTCCCTTCTCCACCGGGACCCAGCCCAGGGCCCTATTAGCAGTGGCATGCAGGGACTCCCACTGCAACATGCTGTGCTCCTTGGGATACAATCTCCTGCCTTGGGCTACTTCCTACCATACTCCACTGAACTCCCTCCAGGGTCCTTCCTCCAGATCCTTTGTAGTGCAGGTGTCTCACTGGCTGGTTTCCAGGTTTGGTCCCTCTTCTGGTTCCCCTGCAGGAGTTCCGGCAGCACCTCCTTCCTCCAGATCTCCTTCTGTAGTGTGGGTGTCTCGCTGGCTGGTTTCCAGGTCCAGACACTCTGGCAGTGCCTACTTCCTCCTCAGAGACCTGCCCAGACTGAGCCTTTCCAGGCTTTTATACCTGGGCTGCAGTGTGAGCATGCCCAGCAGGGCTGTGGGGGTGGGGCTACATCAGCCAGGTAAGCCTGGTTAGGCCTAGCTTCCCCAGTGCGGGACTGGTACACCCCATCACAGTGCCTTTGAGAGGCTCTTACTTTGTTTTTGTTAAACATTTAAATAAATACAGATTCTTTTTTTGAAACCAATTGATACGTGTTTGGTTGAAACAGTAGGTTGCAGCAATTTGTTCTTTTTAAAATAAACAGTAACTTAAAGCCACTAGCTGCAATCAAAGTCCCTATTTTCCCCTTTCCCGCCTAACTATTACTATACTAACCAGCCCAAAAGTGTCCCAGTCACTCAACATATTTATTTGTCACTGGAATTCCTGAACTAGCTCCTCTTCCCATGAAAAATAATCTGGCTTTGTTAGAATTTCTGACTATCCACCTTCAAATCAAATCTTAGTCCTCTCCAGACCATAGTTTGGCAAGCAAGGTGGAAGAATGCCCAAATCCATTGTTTGATTTCTCACATCCTCTCTGATGTTTATATCTTTCTTTAATGTTTAGCTGTTTTTGAGTAGAAAGGTCTGCTATTGTTTTTTTTAAATGGTTTGTGGTTTTAGTCATTGTTAAAGTGCCTAGAATCAAGGCTATATATGTATACATGCAAATCAGGTTGTCATGCAGTTAAAAATTGTGAATAATCATGATTAATTGCACTATTACACAATAACAGAATATCATTTATTTGAATGTTTTAAATGTTTTCTATATTTTCAAATGTATTGATTTCAAATACAACACACAATTCAAAGTGTACACTGCTCACTTTATATTTTTTATTACAAATATTCACACGATAAAAATAAAAAGAGAATTTTTCGGTTCATATAATACAAATACTGTAGTGCAATCTTTGTGACAAAAGTTGAACTTACAAAAAACCTGCATTCAAAAATAAAACAATGTAGAATTTTAGAGCCTACAAGTCCACTCAGTCGTAGTTCAGCCCATCAAGTTTGTTTACATTTTCAGAAGATAATGCTGCCTGCTTATTGTTCACAATGTCACCTGAGAGTGAGAAGAGGTATTCACGTAGCACTATTTACAGGCAGATGCACTAAAGATTCTTCTTCGAGTGATGTCCCCATGGGTGCTCCACCATAGGTGCTGGGCTTGCCCCGGTGCCACAGGACGGAGATGTTCAAAGCCGTATTCAGTCGGCTTGTGTATGCGCGGGGGCGTCTCACAGCATTCGTGCTCTCCTGCGCTGCGCGATCCAATCTTAACCAGTTCCTCTTAACTGCCTCAGGCTGCAGATGGAGCAAATCCTCTCTCCTCGTTGTCAACACTTTGTGAGACAAAACTAGTTATTTTTCCTCAGTATTACTTGTTTCTAGTTACTATTTGTTACCTGTTCACGTTCCAGTTAAAAAAAAAATTTGTAATAGTATATACCGCTAAGTTTCCGTTCTTCCCCTTCTTGTTATAGCCCTTCAGCGCTTGTACATAGTTTGCCCTTGTTCTATATTCAAAAAAAAAAAAAGAAAAAAGAGAAGAAAATATACATAAAATATGCAGGGTTCCCCAGGTTTCAAAAAAATGCTCACTATGCCGCGACGTCATGCCTGCCTCAGATGGCCATGCGGCGTGTATCCGCTGCCTCGGCAAGAGCCATGTACCACAGAAGTGTGTACGCTGCTCAAACTTACGGCCAGGCTTGTCGTGATAGAGAGATGAGGCTTCAGATGATCCTTTTCAATAAGGCTCTCCAGCCTGCGGGATCATCCTCTCCGCCTGGAGCCAGTCAACAGCCTCAAAAGAGGAGTGCCTCCTCTCCGACTAGGGCGCCTCCGACGAAGTCTAAGCCCTCCCCCACTAGATCGCTGCCCTTAACTTCTCAGGGCAGAATTAGCACAGGGTCTAGGTCAGGCACTTCGGTTATGAGTGCCCGTACAGCTTCTAAGACATCCAAAATGATTGATCCGCCCGAAACCTCGCGCCAGTCGGCTGCAACTTCTTCAGCGGCGCCGTCGGTGGTAACCGCACCAAAGCCATCGGCACCACCTGTAGCGACGGAAGCACGTGCACAGTCGGCACTGGTATGGGCCACTTCTGCATACTCTGAGTCGGACTCGGCACCGGAGGGATCACCACCTCGTCAGACGGCACCAACCTCAGCTCGGGAGCAAAGGGCGCTGACCTGGTCATTTGGCACCGACCCTGGCACGGGGCCGGAAGGCTCCGACTTCGCTGAGAGGCTGATCGGCACCGACCTCGGTCCGGGGGCGAGAGGCACCGACTTCACCTCATCAACAATCGGCACCGCACTTGGTGCCGGAGCGGATGGCGCCAACTTCAACACCACACACGGTGCCAGCCTCGGCACCGGAGCAGTCAGCACCTGCCAAAGCACGTGTGAAGACCCATCATCACCGCAGTCCATCCCCAGCTTCACCGCCTCTCATGTTCTCACCAGCTCCATCGCTTTCTCCACCTCCACCATCAAGCAGGAGATCACCCTGGCTTTCTAGGAGATATACCTCTCCTGATAGACTGCCATCTCCTTTTCTGACGCCTCCTAGAAATACCCGTAGGTACTCTCATCGTTTCTCTGCTTCTTCATCTCCACTTCCGAGAAGATCTTATTATCCCTCTCCATCTCTGCATTCACGGAGATCATCTTCTCGGCACAATTATACGAGGCATCATCCTTACAGGTGTTCTCCTTCACAGTCGTCCTACTATCACTGGGACCACTATGACTACCCTGAAGGTGTACACTTCCTCAACTTCACTCCTCAGGATAGCCAACTACCTCGCGCACTTATCAAACCACAACTTTGATAACTACGCCAAGCTGATGGCCCTGATGGAGGCGCTGCCAGAATCCAAAAGACCGCTGCTCAAGTCCATCGTTCAGGAGGGCTACGCATCCACACGAGCAAGTCTGAAAATTGCTATGGACGTGGCAGACACGGCAGCGTGGACCACAGCTACGGCCATAGTTATGAGAAGGGCCTCCTTTCTTCAATCCGCAGGAGTCCCGAGAGAGGTGCAAACAAAAGTGGAAGATTTACCGTTTGATATGGACAAATTATTCGGCGAAAAGACAGATTCAATCCTGCATTCTAGTAAAGACTCTAGAACAACCCTCCGATCACTGGGAATGTACACCCCACCATATAGAAGGAGGTGTTATAAACCATTTCAGAGACGCTATGATTATTTCCACACTAGGCAGCAGTGGCAACATCAACAACATCAATTCGACCAACCACATCATAATCAACACCACAGACCAATGAGATGCCAGAACCCTAACAATTGCACGCAGACCCAGTCCAGCAACAAACAGCAGGTTTGATGCGGTGGTCAAGAGCAAGCAGAGCGCCCCTCCAAGCCTTACCCACATGTTTCACCATCGCCTAAGGCCCTTCTACCATCAATGGGCCAACATTACCACCGACAAGTGGGTTTTGGAGATAATCCGATCCGGATACGTCATCCCATTCTGTTCTCTTCCGCCCACAATCCCACCATCCCTGACCCTCTTCAGGGACCCCTCTCACGAAGACTTACTACGCACTGAAATCATTCACCTGCTTCATATAGGTGCAGTGGAAAGAGTACCACTTTCATTCCAAGGGAGAGGATTCTACTCCTGCTATTTTCTGGTACAAAATAAAACTGGTGGATGGAGACCGATATTAGACCTCCGGCAACTAAACAAATATCTCCGGAAACAAAGCTTCAAGATGGTGACCTTAGCCTCCATACTACCTGCCCTGGAGCAGGGTGATTGGTTTGCTGCTCTCCACCTCAAATATGCTTATTTTCACGTGACAATTCATCCCGCGCATAGGAAGCTTCTACACTTCACAATCGGTACAGACCGCTTTCAATATCAAGTTCTGCCCTTTGGCCTCGCAACAGCACCCAGGGTGTTCATGAAGATGCTCACAGTGATAGCCACGCACCTTCGACGCAGGAGGGTGGTAATATACCCCTACCTAGACGATTGCCTTATAAAAGGATGCTCGTCTGCGGAAGCTTCTGAAATGGTGCGGATTACGGGCGAAACCTTCCTTTTCCTAGGTCTCCTTGTCAACAAGGACAAATCCACTCTTCAACCTACTCAGAATCTAGAGTTTGTAGGCGCTCGCCTCGACTCCACTGTCGCAAAGGCGTACCTACCCATCACCAGATTTTGGGCAATCCAAGAACTACTGGACGAACTCCTCTACAAACTCTCAGTACAGATCATCACAGTACTGAAACTGATGGGACACGTGGCCTCCATGACATATGTCGTCCCCATACCAGATTGCACTTTCTGCCGCTGCAACACTGGCTGATTACAATCTACAATCCTATGAAACACAATGTACATAAGGTGGTGACCGTTCCGTTCACAGTCAGAACTTCTCTCTAATGGTGGAACAAAGACAACAGCTTACTGTCAGGGACCCCATTTCGTCAGCTGCCACCTCATTGTCACATTACCACAGATGCCTCCCTCATCGGCTGGGGTGCTCACATGGGCAAACTCTCCATCCAAGGCTGTTGATTCCACAGGAGTCTCTACAACATATAAATCTCCTGGAGCTGAGGGCAGTCTCCAATACTTGCAGGCATTTCCACACATACCTTCGCAACTCCACAGTGGGCGTTCTCACAGACAACATAGTGACCATGTATTATATAAATCGTCAGGGAGGTGCATGATCCTGATCGCTGTGCGCGGAGTCAACCCGACTATGGAACTGGTGCATTGCCAATGGCATAACCCTTGTGGCATCTTATTTACCTGGCATCAGCAACACGATTGCGGATTCCCTCAGCAGGAATTTTGCAACGGATCACGAATGGGAGATTCACCGCGGAGTCCTCCGATCCGTCTTTCGCCAATGGGGCATTCCTCGGATAGACCTATTTGCCACTGCCAACAAGAAGAAATGTTACCGTTACTGTTCCAGAGAGGGCCTCGGCCGCAATTCCTTGGGGGATGCCTTTCTCCTCAGTTGGAGATATCCCCTTATGTACGCTTTTCTGCCTATGCCTCTTATCTCCAGAGTCCTGCACAAAATCAAACGCGACAGAGAAACGGTAATATTAATAGTGCCCGTGTGGGCACGTCAACATTGGTATCCACTCCTGTTACGACTGGCACTATACCCACCATATCAGCTCCCGTTGATCCCGAATGTCTTAACCCAGAAGCAAGGCTCTCTCCTGCACCTGCAACTGCGCACCCTTCATCTCTCAGCATGGTACCTAGTTGGCTAAATGCTTCTGAGGCTCTGTGTTCTGACCAAGTCAAAGACATTCTCATCCACAGTAGGAAACAGAATACACGATCTACTTATCTTGCCAAATGGCGACGATTCACTTCCTGGTGTTCCGAACGTCTTATGGATCCTCAAACAGTCCCAATCCACATCATTCTGGACTATGTGATGCACCTGAAACAGGCTGGATTGGCCTTAGTGTCCCTGAGAGTCCATCTCGCGGCACTGACAGCCTTTCGGCTCCCAATAGATGGTGTTTCTTTATTCACCCACCCTCTCACAAGGAGATTTCTTAAGGGTCTAGTAAACCTGAACCCCCTCTATACGTACTCCCTCCCCATTGTGAAGCCTGGACTTAGTACTTAGAACTCTCACAGCCCCACCCTTTGAGCCTCTAGCTACAATTCCTCTCCAGGCCCTTACAATGAAATTGGTCTTTCTCATCGCCATCACCTCAGCATGAAGAGCGAGTGAGATTTCAGCGCTTACGGCGGTACCTCCGTATACCGTTTTTAACAAGGACAGTGTGATCCTGAGACACCATCCAGCCTTTATCCCTAAGGTCTGTTTGGATTTCCACCTTAACGAGCCAGTAGTGCTACCCACTTTTTATCCGAAACCTCATGCTTCATCGCGTGAGGCAGCTCTCCACACACTAGACGTGCACAGAACCCTAGCTTTTTATATAGAGCGCACTAAACCCTTTAGAATAACTGGCAGATTACTAGTGATAGAGATGCAGCCACGTTAGTCTGGTATAGCTGAAACAAAAGACAGAACTATGTAGCACTTTAAAGACTAACAAGATGGTCTTGCCAATTTTCTTCCACAAATTGATCTGAGGAAGTGGGTTTGGCCCACGAAAGCTCATCACCTAATAAACCATCTTGTTAGTCTTTAAAGTGCTACATAGTTCTGGCAGATTACTAGTCTCCCTCGCTGAACGTTCTAAGGGAGAGTCTTTATCATCCCAGAAAATATCCAACATCATTGTTTCCTGCATAACCCAGTGCTGTGCCATACGAAATGTGCCACTTCCACAGCGCCCGAGACCCCACTCTATGAGAGCTGTAGCAACTTCCACTGCTTTCCTAAAAGGTGTTCCCTTTCTGATATCTGTAGGGCAGCCACCTGGGCTTCTTATCACACGGTTGCCAAGCACTACGCTATCCAGCGCAGATGGCTTCCGGATACTTCCGTAGCATCTGCAGTGCTTTCATCCATGAATAAATAAGGGCCTCCGAATCCCACCTTCCTTTCGACGGGTGGGTACTGCTACTCAGTCACCTACAGTGGAGCACCCACGGGGACATCACTTGAAGAAGAAAGCAAAGTTACTCACCTTGGTGCAGTAACTGTCGTTCTTCGAGATGTGTGTCACCGTGGGTGCTTCACGACCCACCCGCCTTCCCGCTTTGGAGTCTGTTTTCTGTCTCTTGCAGATTCTGAGGCGGGTCCGAGGAACTGGTTAATACCGGATCGCGCAGCGCAGGAGAGCGCGACTGCCACGAGACTCCCCCGTGCATGCGTGATCCAACCGAATACGGCTTTGAACATCTCCGTCCTGCAGCGCCGGGGCAAGCCCAGCACCTACAGTGGAGCACCCACGGGGACACACATCTCGAAGAACGACAGTTACTGCACCAAGGTAAGTAACTTCGCTTTCATATGTCCCTTCATGCTTCAACCACCATTCCAGAGAGCACGCATCCATGTTAATGGTGGGTTCTGCTTTATAACAATTCAAAGCTACGTGCACCATCATATGTTCATTTTAATCAGCGGACTCAGATGCCACCAGCAAAAGGGTGATTATCTTTTTTGGTGGTTCTATAGTATCCGCTTTGGAATGTTGCTCTTTTAGGACTTCTGAAAGCATACTCCACCCCTCATCCCCCTCAGATTTTGGAAGGTGCTTCAGATTCTTAAACCTTGGATCAAGTGCTGTTGCTATCTTCAGAAATCTCACATTAATACTTCCTTTGTGTTTTGTCTAATCTGCAGTGAAAGTGTTGTTAAAATGAACCTGTGCTGAATCATCATCCAAGACTACTGTAACATAAAATATAAGGCAGAATGTGGGTAAAACAGAGACGGAGACATATCATTCTCACTCCCCGTCCCCATGGAGTTCAGTCTTAAATGTAATTAATGCATTATTTTTTAACAAATTCCATCAGCATGGAAGGTATGTCCTCTGGAATTTTGGCAGAAGCAGAAAGGTGCGTATGAATGTTTCACAAATCTGGCATGTAAATATTCTGCAATGCTTGCTGCAAAAGTCCCATGTGAACACCTATTCTCACATTCTGGTGACATTGTAAATAAGAAGTGGGCAGCATTATTTCCCATAAATGTAAACAAGTGTGTTTGTCTTAGCAGTTGGCTGAACAAGATCTAGGACTGATTGAACTTGTAGGCTTTAAAATTTTACATTGTTTTGTTTTTGAGTGCAGTTACATAAAAAAAATCTACATTTGTAAGTCACGCTTTCATAGTAGATAGCACTGTACATACACCATTTTGTATTCTGTCTTGCAATTAAGATCAATACATTTGAAAAAAAAAATCCATTAACATCACAAATGACTCTTGCTACTCCCCAAATTGCAACAAAATATTAGGCTTTTACATTATAAACATGAAATACGTGTGGGCATATTGGGTCATAACTTTTTGTTGCTTTTTCCTCTGGGAGCCACCATTGCTCAACAGTAAATAATGTGATTGTTGCTGGCTACTCCACAGAATTATGCTACTTTTCCTTTGTTACATATGTTTTGTCTGTTGTCTAAGGACAGAAAATTCCTTTCTGAATCTAACCTTTTCAATTTTATAATAGCCTTGTACATGTCAACAGGAACTGATCAACCATAACACTGACCTTTCTAATTCAGTCTTAAAAGCTGAAAGGTGGAGAACTACACTGAGATTAGACTCACCACATAAATGAAGCCTCCCATGAGTCCTACACTGACTACTAACATCAAGTGACAGTATTTTAAACACTGTCAGATTTTCAGCCGTAGACACATTTTGTCTGGCTTTTTGGTGACCTTTTTTTCCCCCTCAGTCATCTAAGAGTTGAAATTGGTCATCTCTAAATATGGGACTTACACATCCACCTCTCCCAACTCCTTTTGCTTGTGGATCGATCATGTTTTTGCCTATTTTTCTACTTGTATGACAGAAGTAGGTTCTTATGTTTGTATAGCTCTTGAAGCTATTAACCTGGCTTCTAGGACCAGGACTCCCTGTTTTGAGATTTTTGTCTACTGTTAGCCTCCTGCCTTTTAGGAAATCTCAGCATCAGAAGTGGGAGTGGTAACTTGGTCCATTGTAAAGAACCTCATACACATCAAGGTAGTAGAAAAGCAGGGTGAATTAATTCCTCCATCTTCCTCTGAAAATACTGTGCAACTTATTAGGCTCACTGTAGAACTTTATTAAAGTGTGACTTAAATTCTTGGCCTCCACAGCATAGGGAAAATTATCTTAAGAGGAAGAGACTATAAGAGGAGAGAGAATTAGTGGTGATTGCATGCCTTTCTGCAGAAGGGAGTGGTCCCACTTTACATTAACCATTGTGCTCTGTGATAGGAGGGACTTGTGATGGGTGTGCTTACAGAAGTCCCCTTGAGATTGTTCCATGGTGTGCTGATCATGCCATTGACACCCACCTTGTTCTCTAGGGCTCCCCACCACCTTGCCCTGCTGGGCCAGACCTTCTAGTCTCCCCCAGACAAGGCACAGAGTTGGGGTAACCTCCCCCCTGCAGAGCAATGCAGACACTGAACTATTTCAGCTCTGGGAGGATGCAGTTCTAAGGCACAGCACCCAGGAAACCAACCCTCAAAGGGATTAAAAAAACCCAAATAAATCAGTCTTTCTCTATGTAAAAGTTTTACACAGTGAAAGCTCATCAGATAAGCCTCCTTTATCAATGAAAGAGAGAGATGCACAATTATTCTTCCCTCTAGGTATCAATTATTTATACTGGGCCTGATAGTAAACAAAAATGTTTTATTAAGTATAAACAGTAGGATTTAAGTAGTTGCAAGTGAAAACCAACAGATGAAAGTAAGTTATTACATTAAAATGAATAGAAAATGCATAGGTAGTTCAAAACCACTAAGAAGCTTATTGCAAGCAGATTCTTACGCTAAAGAACTGTTCTTATTTCAGGCATAATCTTCAAGTCAGAGACAAATTCCTTTACTCTGACTTGGGTCTCCAGCTCCTTTAGTAACCTTCTAGACTAGAGTGTGTCAGGCTATTTCCTCTGGCCAGCTGAAGACAAAGGGCTCATAGCTTCCTGTTGTTTAAATAGTATCTCCCGCAGGGTGTGAATCTTTAGTTTTACATCTCCCCTTCCATGGAAATTTACCAGGTTCATGATGGGTACCAGTACCACATGATATCGTCATATGTCTTAAGAGTCCAATCACTTTTGGACTTAGAGAACAAACAAAGCTGCTTACAAGTCATTAAGTTGATAACCAAGTTGTTAAGGCTGGGGCGGGGGGGGGGCGGGGTGGAGGGGCACTAGTAATGGCTCTCATTAGCACATTTAAAACTATAAACAGTCTCATACTTCATATTTCTAACTTCACATGCAAGAATGATACATGCCCCAAAATAGGATTTACAGATCCAGTGGATTGTAACATTGAAATTGATAGCTTACATGAGGTATTTTGTCCCCAGCATCTCTGTGTTATGCATATTTATATTCATAAGTTAATTTTCATAAATCATGGAGAGGAACTGTCACAGGATTAAACATATGTTGTCTTTGCCATGGTACTGGACCTAAGCGCCACCATGTCTTGGTCACACTATGCTGTTCTGAAACATGTTGAGAATGATGATACAATGCAGAGCAAATATAGAGTTGGGTGAAGTCTTTTTATTTGGAATGCATCATAGAAGCACAATAAGGTGTTTTTTTGTGGTGATGTTTTTGTTTTCTGTGAATTAATAAAGTGAAAAATGTACACATGCTTTCAAGGTTTCATCTGAGCCTTTCAGAGATGGACTTATCAAGACAATATATTTCAGTATATGCTACCTTAATTGCTTGGAACCCCTAAGCCTCTATCTATACTGGACAAATGAGTGGTGTTATTGTATAAAACACTAAGGCTCTGTCTACACTCGCGACTTCTTGCGTCAGAAGTATGCAAATCAGGCTAAGTGTGGAATATCGCCGAGCCTCATTTGCATACCTAATGAGTCGTCATTTTTCCAGAAGAGGTTCTTGCGCCAGAAGGAGCTGTCTACATTGCCCCTTCTTGTGCAAGAAAACCCCTCTTGCGCAATGCCGTTATGCCAATTATTTTCAGGAATAACGGCATTGCGCAAGAGGGGTTTTCTTGCGCAAGAAGGGGCAGCGTAGACAGCTCCTTATGGTGCAAGAACCTCTTCTGCAAAAATGGCAGCTCATTAGGTATGCAAATGAGGCTCGGCGATATGCCACGCTTAGCCTCATTTGCATACTTCTGATGCAAGAAGCTGCGAGTGTAGACATAGCCCAAGGCATGTCTAAACTACATCCTTCTTTCGAAAAAGGGACGTAAATTAGAAGATCAAAATTGCAAATGAAGCCGGGATTTGAATTTCCCGTGCTTCATTTGCATAATGGCAGCCATGCGTTCTTTCGCAAATGGGTATTTCCTAAGTGAAACCACCAGCTAGATGCTGTTCTTTCAGAAAAAAACCTTTTCAAAAGATCCTGTACTCAAAAAATGAGGTTTACAGGATCTTTCAAAAAAGTGCGGGGGTTTGAAAGAACTGCGTCTAGATGGCGGTTTCACTTTCGAAATACCCTTTTTCGAAAGAACGTGCAGACGCCATTACGCAAATGAAGTGCGGGAAATTCAAATCCCAGCTTCATTTGAAATTTCGATCAGTCTAATTTACATCCCTCTTTCAAAAGAGGAATGTAGTCTAGACATAGCCTAATATTTCAATTGTTCATATGATCAGCTAAGGGAAGTTAAATAGTGCTGAAGTTGATGTACTACCTCACCTCTACTAATACTAACTGATTAGATTAGCTGCCTTGATCAACTGTAACTTATTTCATATGAGTGGTAGTACTGCTTTTTGGAACACTAGAGGGCTCTATAGGATCATAATTGGGATCCTAATTTCTCTCTTTAACTACAAAATTTTTGTATACAAATGCTTATAAACTCTAATAGTTAATTTTATTAAAGTGAAAAGTGCATCTGTGTTGAAGCTTTGGTGAATTCATTTTTCAGGATTTGGAAACTCAGTGTATAAACTTCACAAAATAAAGATTTTCTTCACAGGTCTTTGTTAACTCAAAAAACATATGGCTACGTCTAGACTGTAAGCCTCTTTCGAAAGAGGCTTTTTTGAAAGATACTTTCAAAGAAGTGGGACGTGGGAAAGTCAGTGGATGTGATCTACCTTGACTTTAGCAAGGCTTTTGATATGGTCTCCCACAATATTCTTGCCAGCAAGTTAAGGGAATGTGGATTAGATAAATGGACAGTAAGATGGATAGAAAGATGGCTAGAAGGCCGGGCCCAGCAGGTAGTGATCAACGGCTCGATGTCAGGATGGCGGTCGGTTTCTAGCGGAGTGCCCCAAGGTTCGGTTCTAGGACCGGTTTTGTTCAATATCTTTATTAGTGACCTGGATGAGGGGATGGATTGCACCCTCAGCAAGTTTGCGGATGACACTAAGCTAGGGGGAGAGGTAGATATGCTTGAGGGCAGAGATAGGGTCCAGAGTGACTTAGACAAATTGGAGGATTGGGCCACAAGAAATCTGATGAAGTTCAACAAGGACAAGTGCAGAGTCCTGCACTTGGGACGGAAGAATCCCAAGCATAGTTACAAGCTGGGGACCAACCAGTTAAGTAGTAGTTCTGCAGAAAAGGACCTGGGGGTTACAGTGGATGAGAAGCTGGATATGAGTCAACAGCGTGCCCTTGTAGCCAAGAAGGCTAATGGCATATTAGGTTGCATTAAGAGGAGCATTGCCAGCAGATCCAGAGATGTCATCATTCCCCTTTATTCGGCTCTAGTGAGGCCACATCTGGAGTATTGTGTCCAGTTCTGGGCCCCCCACTACAAAAAGGATGTGGACGCATTGGAGAGGGTCCAGTGGAGGGCAACCAAAATGATTAGGGGGCTGGAGCATATGACTTATGAGGAGAGGCTGAGGGAGTTGGGTTTGTTTAGTCTGCAGAAGCGAAGAGTGAGGGGGGATTTGATAGCAGCCTTCAACTTCCTGAAGGGAGGTTCTAAAGAGGATGGAGAGAGGCTGTTCTCAGTAGTGACAGATGGCAGAACAAGGAGCAGTGGTCTCAAGTTGTGGTGGGAGAGGTCCAGGTTGGATATTAGGAAAAACTATTTCACTAGGAGGGTAGTGAAGCACTGGAATGGGTTACCTAGGGAAGTAGTGGAGTCTCCATCCCTAGAGGTGTTTAAGTCTTGACTTGACCAAGCCCTGGCTGGGTTGATTTAGTTGGGATTGGTCCTGCCTAGAGCAGGGGGCTGGACTTGATGACCTTCTGAGGTCTCTTCCAGCTCTATGGTTCTATGATTCTATGAAATATAGTATCTCCAGTTTATATTTTTCTTCCAAAAAAGGTTGCATTTTTGAGTGGCATCAGATTTGATATTCAAGTCACTGTAGATGTGCTGCACATTGGATTAATGTGAAGTGTATGTTTATCTTGTAATGGAAGGCTGATTGAAATTAGAGTTTTCATGAGGTGGATGAATGAATGCATAGAATAAATTAGGGTTCATGAGAAACTTATTTGGGTCCCTTGGCTACCCTTTTTTTTTTTTACCAAAGACTCATTTCACCATGTAATTTAAGTATAGACTGATATTTTCTCTAGTTACTGTGTGCTGCTTTTTCTTCTCTCTCTCTGGTGAGGGTACTTTTTCTTCCCCATTGTACTTCCCCTCCCCAAATTGTGGACTGGCCATGCAGGGAAGATGGTACTACTATGAAAGGGCCTCAGAAGAAGTTGGTTGAATTCAGTCCCAAACAAAGTCAGACTTGGTCTGAACAGCTCGTAAACTGTTTCATATCTAGATTCTCTCAAAGTTCAGAATATTCTGCTCTGTTTCCAAAAGTCTGAATCTGAACATGCATAGCTGCATTATCATTGTTAGAGCATCATGGACAATAGTTAATAATCCATTCAGCACAGTCTCTGAGACTTTGTTCTAGCCTATTAAATACCTCATATATTTGGACTTCTTATTAAATAGATAGATTGCCAATGGAATTTAGAGTATTGATAGTGGGTAGCCACCTGTTTTAATTTTTGGATGGTCTTTGCCATTAAGCCCAAGTAGGTGAGTTGTGGTAGTCTAGCCTAGAGTTTGAAAACTGACTAAAATGAAGCTGAGAATGCCTTATCATTTAGCAATATGGGAAGGGCAAGGTGGTCATGGCCTCCTGATGTTTGGTTGACACCCCTGCCCTAAAGAGAACGTAATGAACTAATGCACCTATGAAGCAAAAATTAAAGCTTTGTACTCTGACTGTATGCTATATTAGAGTTCATTTTCATTAGGAACTAATTGTATTATCTGCGCACTAGAAATTCCTTCCTTAGATGGTACCCTAGTAATTAGTTTATCTACACAGTTCTGTTTATGCCCGACTATTTATATGGAGCAAGTAAAGAACATGTTTCATATTTTTCCCTACTTTTTAAAGAATTGAAGTGTGTGTGAATACTAAAAGTTGGGAAGTAAGGATAGGATTTAAAAAGCACTGGCCTAATTCTGTTCTCTTTGAAGATTACTGTTGACTTCAGTGGGAGCAGAGTTAGATCAGTTCTGACCACCCTTCTGAAGTTTCATCATGCTTTTTGATTAATTTGATATAAACTTTATATGCTAGCCTGTGTCCAGTTGTATAGCTGCATATCTGTTCCATCTAGTTGTTGTGGGTTAACTTCAAAATTTACTCTGTTCAACCTGGAAGAACATTGATCGCCAATTGTGGATTAGTTTGGTTTCTTGAAATTTGTGAGGCAGCCCCTGCAGCAAGCTATTGACATGGATTTTTTTGAAATATTACTTTCTTGTTGTATTGCAGAGGGACTCTATATTTGTTTGATCTGTAGTTCATGAATCATTTTATACAGCAGCTGAGACTAATTCTTTGTTTTTCTTTATGTTGTCATCAGAGCATAGCTCAGTGGTAGTGTCAGATATTTGTATGTACTATTTCTAATTTACTGCTTTGAAGTAGTGGTATTTTATTTGAAAAGAAAAGATTTGATCATTCTTTTTTAGTATTGTTCATGTAGTTGTCTTAGTAATTGTAAGGGTTATTATTCATAATAGGAACTTCTCAATCTCTGTGCCTTTCAAAAGATAGGATCTATACCAGAAACTTTACTTCGAGGGAAGAAGTACAAACAAGTAAATAATTTCTTTATCCACTTTCCCTTGAGAACTGATTAAATATCTCTTCCTTTATGAGTGAACACATTCCAATATG
This sequence comes from Pelochelys cantorii, assembly GCA_032595735.1. Classification (NCBI taxonomy): domain Eukaryota; kingdom Metazoa; phylum Chordata; order Testudines; family Trionychidae; genus Pelochelys; species Pelochelys cantorii. The sequence goes on along the minus strand of CM064326.1, from coordinate 249,561,560 downwards.
TTCATATATTGGTTTATTGGGTTACAATGGTTGATTTTAGTATTGTAAATAAATGACTTCATTTTAGTGTTAGTTGCCTTTAGAGCATATTTGCATGTGTGTGTGGTGGTTTTGTTTTTTAATTACATGGCTGTTGGCAAAAGTTGATGTGATACAAGCAAGAGATTTTTATGATTCATATGGGTATCTTTTCTCTGTGCTCAGTGTTGTTCTTTTTGTTACTGTTTTAGTATACAGTGGATCTTTACTAGCCTATGGACTTTATCTTCTATATGAAACTGGCAGCCACTCTACACTCTTTAGCAAAGAGTTTAACCAGCAGAATGTCTTAGAAATCAGTGACCTCATTAGGTCTTCATTATTCTTACAAAATATGCTATAGTACAGTGGTTCCCTTAGTTGTGACTCACAAACCACCTACTGGGGGTAGAGGAGGAAGAGTCTGCAGAGAGAAACAGAACATATGAAGTATTGTTAAAACTAAGCTACACTGGTGACCCAAGTACTATATATATACTTTGAGATTAATTACCTTTTTTTATTTAGTGGAAATTGTTCTCTTAAAATTGAACAAAGTTAAGTATTTGGCACAGATCTCCCAAATAACTTTTGAAAATGAATTTTATTGAGAAACAAAATCATCTGAACTGTTCAAGCACAATTTTCATAATTTTAAAATAGTTTGAATCTACAGAGATATAATAGGAAAGGTGTGAGACTACAAGGCAGGTAAATATTGATTGACTAAATGAGTTATTATTTGTCTTCTGCAGACTTGTCTATGAAGCTGACAATTAGACTGCAATTTACACACACAAACCCTAGGTTGACAAAATTGCAGCCTGTCTGGCTTATATAACTTGAGAGCCTGTTTCTTAAAAAATGTCTCTGCTCTTGGATATTTCTTGCATGACATTTAATTTTTCACTATGTCTTCTGATCTTCATTTTTTGATACTGATGAATCTCTATGGAGGTTTTGTTGTTTTGAGATGATGCAATATCAAATTTTCTTTAGCTTTTTTATCCACAACTCTTTTGTGATGACTCTCTTTTTCCACCTTTGCAATTACTTATTATCTGTTGTTCTGCTATGTTAGTATTTGCACTATAAAATTTTTCCTTGATCCTGAGTTATGGCCTAAGTGCTTAGGGATGTCTAAACTACAAAAATAGATCCCGAACAGCAAGTCTCAGAGCCCAGATCAATGACTGAAGCTTGCAGTATGGCACTAAAAATTGCAGTATAGATCTTCATGCTTGGGCCAAAGCCCAGGCTTTCAGATCTGGCAAGAGAATGGGTCTCAGAGATTGGTCTCCAACCTAAGCCTGAACATCTGCTGCTTTAGCCCCAGAAAACAAGCACCTCATCATTGAGTCAGTTGACCTGGGCTTTGAGGCTATATCTACATAGGGATAAAAAACCTATGGCTGGCTTGAGTAAGCTGACTTGGTCTTACAGAGTCAAGCTCTGGGACTGAAAAATCACTGTGTAGACATTTGGGCTTGAACTGGTGTGCAGGCTCTGGGATAGGGTGGCAAGCGTCCGGTTGTTTACCAGAACACCTGGTTGAAAAGGGATCCTGGCAGTTCCAGTTAGCACCACCAACCAGCCATTAAAAGTCTGATCAGCAGGGATAAAGCAGGCCCCTTACCTGCCCTGGCTTTGCACAGCTCCTGGGAAGCAGCCTCCACATACCTGTGGCTCCTAGGCATGTGGGAGGCCAGGGAAGCTCTGTGTGCTCCCCTTACCCCATGCACTGACTTCCCAGCTCCCCCATTGGCTGGGAACCACAACCAGTGGGAGTTGCAGGGGTGGTACCTCTGGATGCAGGCAGCGTGCAGAGTCTCCCTGGCTCCCTGCCTAAGAGTCACATGTGTATAGGCCATTTCCCAGGAGCCGCCTTAGATAAGCATTGCCTGGACCCCACACCCTCTCCCATGCCCCAGTTCCCTCCTTGTCTCAACCGCGAGCTCCTTCCTGCACCTCAAACGCCTCATCCCAAGTCCCACGACAGAGCTTGTACCCCACCCACATGTCAGCTCTCTGCCCCAGTCCCGAGCTCCCTCCCGCATCTAAACTCCCTACCAGAGCCCACACCCCAAACCCATTGGCCCTAGCTCAGAGCCTCAAAAAAATGAGAAAGAATGGCTCTTGTGCAAAAGGGGGTCTACACAGTGCTTTTTTGTACAAAAACCTCTTGCACAAAAGGGAAAGGAAGAGGAAATGCAGATGAGAGCACTGCATATGCAAATGAGCTCCCATTTGCATTTGCTCTTCCGCAAGACACTTGTAGCAGATGTAGCCTGAATGTTCACAAAACTTTTTTTCCACACAGTTTGAGCCCTATGAGCAACAGTGAGAGTAACTTAAAATTTCTTACAGGTAACTGTCCTGTTGCAACCCGGGTCCCTGTTAGCTCTTTAAATAGCTCCCTGCTGGCTTTTGCCACAGCTCAGCCAGCTCTTGCTGGAGCTGCGCACCAGGGCACTCTCACTTACTTTCATCTCTGCCTATGAGCCCAACTCAGCTGACCCAGACTTGCCATGACCATGCCTCAAGTCTTTTATCCTTGGATAGATGTGTGCTGAGACTTACTGCTGTCTTTTTTTTTTTTTTCCAGTGTGGACATATCTATATATTCCTTTTTTATCACAATGGTAGACTAGTATTTTAGTGATTTGTCTGATATAACTAATACCCCAGATCACATTTCCTGCTACTGAAGGATAAATTCATGTTATAACTACTTAAATGTTAATTGCTTATTTTCTCTTTATGTTTTCTACATGCTCTTTTTTGCTCACATCCTGAAAAACTACTGGGGCAGCATTGTTTTTTAAACTCTTTCAGAACAACATTTTTTTCTTCCAAAACCGCCTCAAAATAGTATTTGCTTGAATTGAAGGGCTCTTCAGTAAGAATCTTGCTGTTCAGGGATTTGATGTCATACTGATAACTTTTGGTGCTTAGGTGAGGTCATGCACATAAACTGGTAATCTTCCATTTTGCAACGTTTTATATGTAGTTACATTTTTAAAAATTAGCACATGCATTCAAACTATGTTAGGGATAATTTTTTTGCCCAAATTATGTAGGCTTGGGCAAAATACAGCCGGCTGTTTAATAGTGAACGGTGCTATATTTTTCATAAAATGAAGCATATTCAAAAGTAGTATGGGCCATCAGCATGTAATTTACACTTATTTGCCATTAAGTGATTTATGTTGTTATTTATGTAGTTGTTGCATCAGGAAAGATGGCATCATTGGGACAACTCATGTGGGAAGGACTGTAGGACTGAGTCCTAAACTCATATATGGAGGAAAACTGTACTCTTTCCGTACAGACGGATTATCCTTTGTATAAGTGATGCTGCTTTATAAATATATTACTTTACTGTGCAATCTCTGTTTTCTGCTGTTTTTCTATGAATTATGATGCAATTTTGATGAAATTGCTGCTGATGTATTTTTAAGCAGAACACTGTTCAAGCTGGTTGTGTTTTTAAGAAATGAGTTACTCAAAATAAAAACAAAAGTAGGCATTTTGTTATTCTGCTTAGAACTGTTCTAGATATTTAAATCCTAGCATGAGTGATTTTATGCATAATATTAAGCACTATGATTTGATCAGTTAAGGTCTGCTTTTTCTTAGAGCTTACTTAGCAATCTGTGTTTGGGGGAGGAGGAAAACTGTGCTCGTGTTTGTTTCAGTTGAACTAATAAATAAAAAATTGATTTTTGAAATGCATCACAACGCTTGTTCTGTACTCTAGGTCTTTATCTTCTCTAACATCAGGGGTGGATAATAGTTTTTAATGGGGGGGCCACTCCAAGATTTTGTCAAGTGGTCAAGGGCCGCATTTCTACTGAGGGTCTGTGTGGTCGGGGACAGAGGTTGGGTGCAGAAGGGAGCTTGGGGTAGGGGGCTGGGGTGCCGGAGGGGCTGTGGAGTCTGAGAGGGAGTTTAGGTGAAGGAGGGGATTGTGATCTGGGGCAGAGGCTTGGAGTACAGAGTCCAGAAGGGGGTGGTGTGGGTGTCGGAGAGGATTCTGGCCCAGGGGAGGCACTCTACAAGGGGATGCAGCGTCTGAGAAGGAGCTGTGACTTGAGGGAAAGGGGTACAGAGGCTTTGGATGATGGCCTGGGACAGGTAGCTTGGGGGAGAAAGGGTGGGAGTGCCAGAGGCAGGCTCTGGCTGGGAGGTGCTTACCTAGGCAGCTCCCAGCCAGCAGACCTCAGGAACCGGAAAGCTGCAGTTGCAAGCTGCTCCCGGCAGGAGGGAGTGAGTGAGGAGGCTTCATTGGCTTTCCCTGTTGCCAGCAAAATTTCTCAGCCCCTATTGGTCAGAAACTGGCCAATGAGAGCTGAGAGATTTTTCAGGGGGGAAGGGGAGCAGGACAGAGTACAAAGCCTCTCTTGCTCCCAGCATAAAGGAGTCATGTTAAAGCGGCGGCAGCTGCGCTGTGTTGAAGGATCCCAGCGAGGCAGCTGTGGGCCAGATCCGGCGACTTGGCAGGCCGCATTCGGCCCTCTAGCTGCCTCTTTCCCACCCCTGTCCAACATAGATATACAGCAGTGTTAGTACATTTTAACTAACAAACAAAAAAAACCCCAAACCCTACCAAAACAAAACATTACACTGCATACATGATTTGTCCCCTGGGCAAAGGATGAAAGAAGGAATGACCATTCATGATGTTATTAATGTCACTTAATGCTTCTACTGGAAGACCCTCAAATACTGTGGTGATATGGACAGTAAAACATGAAGAATATGTAGAATATAATTATAGGTTAAAGTTTAAATTCATTGAACAAAATTTGTAGGAGCCCACAAAGGCTAAACCAATGTTTGTTTTTTATTTTAGAGACATATCACTATATAGCTCCTTTAGTTGGTACCTTTTTCTTGGCTCTGACTCCTATATGGATTGTAATATCTGCCAAACATCCAGCTACAAGAACAGTTCTCTATTCAGGGTGGGAGCCTGTTATTACTGCTATGGTTATAAGCAGGTAAGTAATTTTTTTAAATTGTTTCATTGTGCTCCCCTGCCTGAATCTAACTTGTTGTCCCTTGTCTTATTAAAACCCCCACGCTTCAGGAATGCAGAGTTAAGATTGTCCAGTGATGCCTTGTGCCTTTCCAGATTGAGGAGACTGGCTAAACTTAAAGTTCTGAAAGCAAGGCTGTACAGAGGGTACACCTTATCCCTGCAATGTATGTAATTGTAGCTCTAATTTCCTAGAGCAGGGGTCAGAAACCTTCAGCAGGGTAATCCACTGGCAGGCTGCAAGACATTTTGTTTACATTGACTGTCAGCATAACCTCCTGCAGTTCTCATTGGCTAGGAAGAGAAGCTGTGGGAGGCATGTCTGTGGACAGTTAACATAAACAAAATGTCTTGCGACCCGCCAGCAGATTACCCTGATAGGTTGCGTGCCAAAGGTTGCTGACTTCTGTCCTAGGGCTGGCAGTAGCCACTGAGACTGGTTCAGTAAGGGTGATATAAAGATTTAACAAACTACTAAGGAAATGGGTTTTTTTCCTTCTCTTAAACTCTTTAAATCAAGATTGGATTTGGATTCCAACATTTATTTGCATGTATACTCTTGCATTCACTGTGTTAGATGTAACTGTGTGGAATGGTAGAAGGATTATCTGGAGCAGTTTGTAGATCTGTGACTGCGCAGTGAACAGAGTTGCATATGTACCTTAGGAGATTAAGTATGCCTCATTTCAACACTGAATTTTGTGGATTTTTTCAGTAGCTATCTTCCTGCCTCAGGGATTGTCAGCAGTTTGGTGGCATATGGCAGTGGTTTTCAACCTATTTTCATCTGTAAACTCCTAAACATTTTTGAATGGAGGTTTGAACTCCTTTGGAAGTCTTATAGTGTGAGGACCCCCAGAAGTCTGTGGACTACAGCTTGAGAACCACTGGTATGCATGACAGTAGTCTCTAAGGGAGTGATCACCAACCGGTCAATCGTGATCGACTGGTTGATTGCGGAGTGCCTAGGAGTCGATTGTTGCGGCCAGCTGGCCAGGTGGCTGCCCCTGTTTGCTTCAGCCCAGCTGGCCACAGAGTTCAGCCTGCTGAGGCTGTGCGCGCTCCAGCTGGGCTGGATCAAAGAGGGGCAGCCTCCCAGCCCTCTGACCTCCTGGCTGCTGTCTGGGTGGCTGCCCTTCTTTGATCCAGCCCAGCTGGAGTGCAGCACAGTCTTGGCAGGCTGAAAACTGCGTCTGCGCCATGTTTCAGTTGGGCTGGATCGAAGAGGGTGGCTGCCCCTCTTTCTTAACTTGCCACCTGGGAGGAGGGAAGAGGCGCGTCTGCAAACACGCGTCCCTCCCCACTCTTGCCTCCTGCTCTGGGAGGGGGCTGGGCGGCTGGCACACGTGGCACGCTGGAGCTAGGGCTACCCCGCGCTGTTCCCTGTGGGCTGTGTGCAGGGTCGGAGAGTCACCTTCCCCAGTGCCCTGCTGCACCCTGCTGGGCTGTGTGCAGGTTCGGGGAGCCCCTTCCCTAGCGCCCCTTTGTAGCCAGCTGCCTGCAGGCAAAGGGCTGGGCCAGGCAGGGAAGAGAGACTGCCCCCTCCCCCTCCTCACCCCAGTGCTGCTCCCCACTGCTGCTGTCCTGCCAATGAGTGTAATGGAGGTACAGGGATGTGGGGGCAGGAGCGGGGGGTGAAGGAGGATGCAGGGGCAGGATGGGAGGGGACAGGGGTTGCATTGAGGGGCATGGGGCAATGCAGGGGATCAGGCTGCAGAGACAGGATAGGAGGGGGCGGGGTTGCACTGAGGGGCATGGGGTGATTCAGGGGATCAGGCAGGGGGGAATCATGGGGCTGAGGGGAGTGAGGCTGGAACAGAGGGAAGATATGAGGGGGGATATAATTTTACTTTGCAGAAGCTGCACTTTACTCCCCACTTGTTTGCCTCCTTCCCCAACTAGCTATTTGGCTGAATTCTCACTCTTTCACCTTTTTCCTGCATTACTGCCCCAATCCTTTCCTGCCCCCAAACTCCCTCTCGTACCCCCACCCACACCCTCTCCTGCCACGAAACTCCCTTCCAGATCCTGCACCCCACCTCTCACCCAGATCCTGCATCCCTATCCCTCTCACTGGCAGCCCTGTCCCACACATTGAGCCTCTCATTTTTGTTCCCACCCCAGAGACTAACGGAGTCCATAAAATCCACTAACTCTGGAACCCCAGAAAAGTAAATCTGGCCTATGGGAAGCCCTGACCTCAGTCTTCCCTTTCCCTTCCCCTCACCCCGTGCGGGCTGGAATGCCAGAGGAGGGAGGTGTCTCAGTTGGGGGCCACATCCATGAGGGTTGGGGGTTTGGGGAGGAGTTTTTTTGCTTCTCACTTGTGTCATCCCCAACTGATTTTTCTGTAGGTCAGTGGCACCTGACTCAAAAAAGGTTCCTCACCCCTGCCATAAATAAAGAAAACATGGGAACCTTTTGTGTTGGACATAATGTTTTACTTTATTTAAAATGAAGTTTGATCAACTAACATGAGAAAGTTAAAACGCTTAATCTGTTTAATAATTTAAATTAAACCATTCTTCCCAGACGCAGCACTAGCAAAATGGCTTGGGTGTAATTATGTAATTAACAGTGAGTTTCCATTAGCAACAGGTAGTCCACGGAAAGGTTTGGACAGGGAAGGGCTTCAAGAAAAAAGTGGCATCTCTGGAAAGGGATGGGGTAGATCCTAGCTTGCCCTGACATTTAAAAAGTGAACTTGAGTGTAAAAAGGTTGGAGACCACTGCTCTAAGCCTTTGTGAAGGGAATGTCTCAAAAGAATTCCCCTAAATAAAGGAATGGTAACATTTAGCAAGATTGAAGTTATTCATGTGTTTTAGGCTTCCACGTATGTCTGCACTATGATTGCTAGGTTATGATTGGCTTGGCCTACCCAAGATTCAGTGTAAACTGCTAGCAGGGATATAGGGCTGTTTAGATGATGGTAAAATTGAAGTGCCAGGTCTTCAGTGTACTTTTACATTGGGATAGTTCATACATGTTACTTACCTCAAGATTTAAAAAAAACTTCATCTTAATAGCAGTGAAGACAGCCTGGGCTGCACAGAACAAAGAGAATAATGGAGGGAGGAGGAACAGCAGAGAGGGGGGAAGGAGACTCCTTTTCAAGCCTGAGCTTGACTGACCTTTTGAAGTGCTTCTGTTTATGAAGAGGAAGCTTGAGGGGTTGAGGAAAAACTGGCCTATTGGCCAAATGCTTGACAGCTCTGCAGGAATTTCATATTTGCCAGGGAGATAGTGTTCAGGTCAGAGGAGATCTGTTTTTGACTATGACTTGTTTGTAGCTAGAGATCTGTGTATTGAAGGGTTCCTAAACTTTTTGACACGGGGACCAGTAAATCCATTCACGAGCTTTTGGAGGACCGGTAACAGATATTTGCATATTCATTAAGCAACTGATGAATATTCAACTAAGTTGTTTCTGGTCCTCCCAAAGCCCCCAGTGCCAGCGTTAGCAAAGCTTTTGATACAGTCACCCACAATATTCTTGCCAGCAAGTTAAGGGAATATGGATTGGATAAATGGACTGTAAGATGGATAGAAAGCTGGCTAGATCAGGGTTTCCCAAACTTTTTACTTTAGTTGGAACCCGTTTTTTTTTTCAGTACTGTTTTTTGCAGCCCAAAAATATAAACGCATAGAAAAAAGAATTAAAAATGAATAATTTTTCAGTGTTTCACCCAGCTGCATCCTCCGCCTAGCCTGGGCCAGGGCTTGGGGGACCCGGCGCCGCATGGGCACTCCAGGAGGCAGGAGCAGATTGGGGGTAGGGTATCTGGCTAGGAGGGAGGGTGCAAGGAGGGGTAGGGTTGCCAGGTGTCCAGTTTTGTACTGGATAGTCCGGTATTTGAGGCTTCTGTCCGGGAAACAAATTGAGAAAATACCAGACATATAAAATGTCCCGTATTTTCTAATTAGGTAAGTTTTATTATTATTAGGCGTATCAGTCCTTAGCTGCGAACTGCCTGGCTGGTAGATGTGCTCAGGCTGCGTGAGTGTGTCTACCAGCCAGGCAGTTCGCAAATACTCGAGGGAGGGTATGGGTGGGGGGGGGCAAAATGGAATCCCCGGGGCCGGACTCACTCGTGTGCCCGAGTCTGCACGTGCCTGGGTCAGTCCCGCTCCCCGCCCCCCTTCTCCTCCTGATCTCCCCCATCCAGCCCTGCTGCCCCTGTCCAGCCCTGCTGCCCCCGTCCAGCCCTGCTTCCGGCAGCTGGTTCTCCCATCCTCCTCCTCCCGATCTCCCCCGTCCAGCCCCCACCTTCCCCCCGCCCTGTCCCCTGGCCAGCCCGCTGCCCCCATCCAGCCCTGCTTCCAGAGGGTGGTTCTCCAGTCCTCCTCCTTCTGATCTCCCCCAGCCAGCCCCCCCGCCCACCGTTCAGCCCTGGTTCCGCCGCCCGCCCTCCCCGATCTCTGCCAGACAGCCCCACTACTCCTAACCCTGCTTCTACCGGCCGCCCGCCCACCAGGCCTGATCTCCGCGGCACAGCCCTGCTGCCCCCAACCCTGCTTCCCGGCAGCTGGTTCCTCCCCCCCCACACACACACACCTCCTCCCAGCCCGCCCCGCTCTTCCCCCCCTCCCGGCAGCCATGCTGAGGGCTGGTATTGGCCACAGCCCATAGTTTGGGAAACGCTGGTGTATTGTATGCTTAGAGTGGAGGAGGTGCAGCTTGTGGGGAGCATGTGGACGGTGACTGGAGCATTCAGAAAATAAAGGGACAAGTGCTCACACATTAGGCAGAGAGTCTTATGCTATGTATGGTGCTGATCTCCGTCGCTGTCTCTAGGCACTCCTGTAATAGAAATAATAAATTACACTGGTAGTTCTACTGCTTACATTATAATAGCACTTTATAGACTAACAAAACATGCAGAGGGTATCATGAGCTTTTGTGGGCACAGCCCACTTCTTCAGGTGACCGGAAGAAAAAGAAGTGGGCTGTGCCCACGAAAGCTCATGATGCCATCTACATGTTTTGTTAGTCTATAAAAGTGCTGCCAGACCATTTGTTGTTTTTTTTCTGTACAGACTAACTCGGCTACCCTCTGAAGCTACATTATAATAGTAATTCTCCAGCCATAATTTATAAACTTGCTAAATCTGAATGGATTTTCACAAGGACAATGAAAGGCACTTTTTTTACTTCAGAACCTCCTTCTTCCAAATATCAGGTTCATATTTCAAGCCTCACACATGCAAAACAGTTTTTAAAAGGAACATTGATAAAACTGTGTTTTCACTAATAATCTCAGGAGCAGTGGAACTGTCTGCCCAAACTTTCCTTTAAAAAATGGGGGGTGGGTGGAGGGAGGAACAGTGAGACAGCATCTACGCGTGGAACAGCAACATTTTCAGGACACTTTTTACATGGTTGCTAAGAATTTTGAATGCTCGAAGGTTGGTTGATTGAATTTGAAAAATATTGTTGCACCTGTTTGCCTTGTTCTAAATGTTGTACTTTATATTTTTCAGCATTGGTGGCCTTATTCTGGACACAACTGTTTCTGATCCTAATTTAGTTGGGATTGTTGTTTATACTCCAGTAATCAATGGTAAGGCTGTAATAGGATTATTTTATCAACAAGTCTCTGTACATGTTTTATAAAAGATTATTACACTGAAATTCAGCTACAGTGGATGGGTATCCTATTACATTAATTTTAAGTTGTAAAATTGGTGACAAACAGGTTTATTTAAAATAAAAGCAGTGAATCCTAGTCTTAGGTACCAGAAACATCAAAGGAGGCTAGTACAGGTTGAACCTCTCTAGTTTAGCACTCTCTGGTCCAGCAACATGTGTGGTCCAGCATGATTTTAGTTTGCGAGATGTCTACTTATCATGGATGTGGCCAAGTTTCCCGTGGGCCCATAAAGTTTATTTACAGACACCAATCCTGGCTCTCAGTGTTCTGTGCTGTTCTTTAGCTCTAATTTACCCCTAAATGTCTTCTAAGAACCCAGCGAGCAATGGAGGTGTTGGTAATGCTGCTAGTTAATATTGTCCTCCTGTTGTCTGGCAAATTCTCTGGTTTGGCACCAGTCAGGTCCCAAAGGTGCCAGACTACAGGGTTCAACCTATAGTACATATTTAAAGTTTGTGTAAGAAATGGGGAAATTTGAAAGAAAATCTATTCAACTACTGCTTTGAAATTATTATGGCTGTTAAATATGGTATTCAAAGATGTAATTCTTCAAGTATTTCTTTTGGATAGATGGGACAAATTTCCAAAAACAGTCACTTAAACTCTATCTCCACAGTATGCAGGTGCTAGTACTAAGTGGTAATAATGCAGGCAAAATATAGAAATGATAGAGCAGGCTGGGTTTTGATCATATGCTTGCCTATGTGCAGGGTCCTACCAAATTCTCAGCCATGAAAAACCTGTCATTGACCATAAAATTGTTCCCCTCATCCCCTGTGAATTCTGGGGGGGCGAAGGGTTGTGCTTTTATCCTACACTATGCAGATTTCACAGGGGAGATCAGCATTTCTCAAATTGGGGGTCCTGACCCAAAAAGGATTTACAGGTTGGGTGTGCAGGGTCTCAGTGGAAGGGGTGAGGGGACTGTGGCGGGGGGGGGGGAGGTCAGGCTCAGATGGCAGAGGGGTTGTGGGGCAGCCTGAGGGGGGAGGTTGGGTTCGATGGCAGAGAGGACCTGGTGCAGCCTGTGAGGGAGGGATCAAGCTCAGATGGTAGAGAGGACCTAGCGCAGTCCATGGGGGGGCGGGTCAGGCTTGGATGGCGGAGGGAACACAGGACAGCCCAGGGAGTGGGTTGGGCTCAGCTGGCAGAGGGGACACAGGTTGGCCTGGGGGGTGGGTCAGGCTCAGCTGGTGGTGAGGACCCAGCATGGGAAGGTGGGGGGTTGGACTCAGATGGCAGAGGGGACCCAGCCCCAGCAGCTCCTCCCCAGTGGCACAGCCCCCTGGGGCGTGAATCAGGAGGGGACAATGCTGAGGCTGGCCACAGCAAGCGGCTGAGGGCGGAGGCAGGCAGCGTTGGCAGTATGAGGACACAGATGATGTAATGATGTCACTATCATCCCGCAGGAAATTTTTTTATATAGAGAGAGAAAAAATTGTGATGAATAACAAAAAGTTGTGATGAATAACAATGCAGTAGGTCCTCTGCTTACTGTGTAGCAAACATGGAAGGTAGAAAGAAACTTTTTTTAAATACAAATATTCTGATCCATCACTGCTGTGTTCCATTCATACAAATATACAAACGGGTGCCTGACACTCTGAGGGCTGGTCTACACTACAAAATTAGATCAGCTTAACTACATTGCTCAGGGCTGTGAAAAACATCATGCCCTGTGCAATGTAGTTAAACCATCCTACGCCCTGGTATAAGCTTCTAGGTTGATGGAAGAATTCTTCTCAGAGAGGTGGATTTCCTATAGCAATGGAAAATGTTCCCTCAGCTTTTCTATCCATGTGTACAATGAATTTTGTAATGCATGCCAGTATCAAGGTAATGTGCAGATGTGCATCATCGGTAGAGACAAACCTAGATATAATGCATATTTGTTAAAAGTTACTACCATATGGATAATTACTCCAGCCAGGACAGGTTAGGTATTTTAGAACTTGCTTCTACTAGAATTAAATTTCAGCATAAGAGAGAAAACTATGAAATGCATCAACCAGTCAAAAATTAAAGTAACAGTTATTTGAAAGAATAATATTATAGAGAATTCATGTGCATTGCAGGAAGTACCAAGAAGTAACAATAGCAGCAATAATAAAAGTATGTATTGGGAGGTGGGGGGGTGTGTGAAAGAGAGAGAGCATGTGCTGTCACTTTAAATTGAGTGGCACTGACCAATCTGAAAACTTTTTCAGACACAGCAGCAGCCACCAGCAGCTCCTTCTCACTCCAGAACCCTTCCCACTTCCCCCCACCAACACTAGACATAGATGAGGAACATGGACAGGGGAGAGGCGAACATCCTGACATCAAAGCCCCCCCACTCCCTCTGCCCAGCAAACAATAGGCTCCTGGGAGCAGTTGGCCAGGGGCTTGAAGGCAGAGGGCAGAAGCTGCACAGCAGTAGGCCATCGGGGGCAAGGGGGACTGGAACACAACTCATGATCACTGAGGATGTATATGGCTCTAATAATCAAATGCACTATACTTAATGGATTGTTGTGCAGCCACACAGGTGCACAGCTTAGAGGGTACACTGGCGATGGAAGAACACTTTTTGTCATTTTAGTAAGTATTTATGTTACAGTGCTGAAGCTTTGCTGCTTTACCATTTCTAGTGTAGACATACCACTAGATGCCTTAACATTCCCTTTCTTACTCCCCCGAAAATTCTACCTTCAACAGAACTGTCCACTTGAATTTCAATTCTCCTCACTCCCCACAGTCCCAAATTAGTATGCCTTGCAGCATTCTCTGAGTGCCAACAGACCTCAGCTATCTTTGACAAAAGATTGGGAGGAATTGGTTCCATATACTGGGAGTATAGACAGAAGCTTGGCATGTGACTCACGTAGCCTTAAAATGTTAGAGCTGCTAAACATCCAGGTACAGCTGTCACACAGTATGCTCCTCTCATGTGTGGAATTGGCAGCGCTTTCTCCTTGTTTTTAACCATTGATGGTGGAGATATTTTCTTCTGCATTATTTACAAATGTTCGCTCTGAATTCACCTTTCCTCAAACCACTTAAGCTAGGGTTTTCAGTAGGGACAATGCTAGTGCCTCAGCTGGCTCCCCTGCTTGATACTTTAAAGGGAACTGACTTTTCAGAGGCTGATTGTTCAGTATTTTTCTGAAAACTATTTCTTTTTAAAAGTTTTTCAAATTGGGCATCGAAAATCATGTCACTTCTAAATATCTTACTCTTGTTTTTCCTGTTATGTGTGACTGGCAAGCTTCTTGATTGTGGAGCTTTTATGCAACATTATCCTGGAATTAATAAGCACCAGAGATGACCAAACTCTAAAAGGCACCCAATGCCTTCTTATCTTGGTCCCTATACAAGGACAGCAGCTGGGAGTTCTTCTTCGAGTGGTTGCTCATGTCCATTCAAATTAGGTGTGCGCACCGCGTGCACCGCGTCTTCCGGAGCGTTTTCCCTAGCGGTACCCATAGCGCTGGCAGGGCGCCCCCTGGAGTGGCGCCGCCATGGCGGGGCATAAGTACCCCTGCCGGCGCTGCCCCACCTCAGTTCCTTCTTACCGCCCGTGACGGTCGTTGGAGCGTGTCTCTCTCTTAGATCAGTTAATGATTCCCGTTTCTATTAGTATTGTAAATAGTTCTGAATAGTTCAGTTAGTTAGGTAGTTAGTGTTTCTTTGTTTTTTCCTTCTCCGGGGGTGAGGAATGCCAGGGCCGCAATGCTTTAAGGCGTGCGCTGTCTGCGCAAAGTTCATGCCCAGAGGGGACCCTCATGACAGTAGTCTGAAGTGTCTGGGTGTAAGATCTGCAAGTCTTTTAAGCCCCGCACTAAGAGGGAGAGAGACTCTTGCCTAAAATTTCTCCTCTTGGAGGCGGCTTTACAGCCGGCACCAGCTGGGCACTCTGCGGTGCGCAGTGCACTGGCGTCCACGCGAGATGCCCCATCTCGGGACCGGCCCTCGGCATCGAGGGCCCGGCACCGGTCTCACTCTCCGGCACCAAAAAGGTCAAGAACGTCTCGTGGTAGGTCTCCGAGCCGGAAGTCCAAGTCGAGCCTACACCATGGTACCGAGTCTCCGGTGCACACGTCCTCATCCATCACGGTGCGGCGTAAGCGAGCGGGACACCCATCTAGTCCAGGGCAGCTACCCTTGCACCGCCCCTCCACGCCGGACACCTTTGAGGCGGCTCATGACCTTATTAGCCTCACTACCTCCCCTCCGTCGTCGGTTGAGGCAGAAGGGTCGAGATCACCTACGCCGGAAGCCGTGTTGGCACCGGCTTCGCCTCCGCACCAGCATGACCGAATGACACCGGCCACTTATGCAGCGGGACCGTCCCCAGTGGGACCAGTACCGCTTGCCGCCGTATCGGTGCCGGTATTGATGCAGGTCGCCAGGCCCCACTCGGCGCTCGACTGGGTTCAACCTCCCGTGGTGCTGGGACCCCTTCCAGAACCTGTCTTGGCTGCGCCTGTGCCATGTCACCCTGGCCTCACGACGATGTCTTCGACACCATCGTCGGGTCCTTCAGCATCAGCCTCTTCAGCACTGATGCATGTTTCGGCACCGTCACAGGCACCAGCATCGACCCTGTGGGCCACGCCGGTACCGCCATCGCCGGTGACGTCGGCCTCTTCAGGGTTTGTATCGCAACCGATACCGACTACGGCACCACAGATATGCCCCGTGTCGGCACCGCAACTGGCACCGGGACCGGTTCTCCCGGTGCCGCAACCGGCTCCACCCCAGGCAACAGAATATGTTCTCCCGGCACCAACTCCACTCCAGGCACCGGGACCGGTTTTCCCGGTGCTGCAGTCGGCGGCTCCTCTCACGGCACCGGGACCTGTTCTCCCGGTACCGCAACAGGCACTGGCACCGACACAGTTTTTCCCGGTACCAGCACGTCTGCATCGAGCGCACGAGGGCAAACCCGAGTCCATGGCCAGGTTTGCCCCCCCGTCGGTGGCAGTACATTTGTCATCTGTGCCTCCTTGGCCTGAGTCTGATTACTCGTCCGATTCTGATGCGGCATCGTTCAGGTCGGGGTCCTCGGCAGCTTCCTCAACACATAGATCTCGTTCCCGGCACCGGCGTGATCGTTCATGGGTGCAACAGACTTGGCCGCCTCAGCTGCAATGGCCATTTTGGACACCGTGGGCTTACCACCAGTGGCAGGGGCCTGTGCCCGCTTCTGTGGTGTCCGGTGCCTCGGGGCAACGAGCGCAACCGTCGGCGTCGCTGTCAAGACCCCAGATCGGTTGCTGCCGATGCCACTGCTGTGCCGCAGGCCTCAGTACCGGAGTCGCTTCCGCAAGCGGTGCCGCCTGCCCAGCCAGCGCCTCAACCAGTTCCTGCGCTGGGCCCAGCACCGGTCCAGGAGTCATCGTCATTATCGTCACCAGACGAAGCTTTAGCGGATCCCGCACCGGTGTTGCCTACTATGGATGCCCGTGCGCATCAGGAGCTGCTTAGGCGTCTGGCCTCCAATCTGGGTGTCCCAGCGGAGCCAGTAGTGGAGGACACGGACCCCATGATTGACATCCTCTCGGACGATGCGCCCGCCCGCTTGGCTTTGCCACTTAATAAAACTGTGGCCAAGATTACCAATGCCCTGTGTCAGACCCCAGCAACCTTGACCCCTACCTTAAAGGGAGTCGAGAGGCGCTATTACGTCCCCCAGTCGGGACACGAACACCTGTACTCCCAGCCCATTCCTGGGTCCTTGGTCGTCCCGGCTGTGGCCCAAAAAGAGAGGCTTCCCCAGCCGGGGCCGTCCCCGAAAGCTAGGGAGCCCAAGCGCCTTGACCTGATGGGCCGTAGGGTGTATGCCACTGGTGGGGTGCAACTCTGCATTGCCAATCAGCAAGCGATGCTGAGCCGCTATGCTTTTAATACCTGGCAGGCCGTGGATAAGTTCAAGGACAAGCTGCCTGCTGAGGCCCGTCAGGAGTTTGCGGCCATGACCTCTGAGGGCAGAACCATTGCCCGCATGGCCCTCCAGGCTTCCCTGGACGCTGTCGACTCTGCAGCCCGCACCATGGCGTCAGGTGTGGTTATGCGCCGTGGTGCCTGGCTGCAGGTGTCTGGAATACCTCCGGATGTCCAAACCACAATCCAGGACTTGCCCTTTGATGGGAAAGCCTTGTTTTCGGAGCACACGGACTCCAGGCTCCATACGCTCAAGGACACGAGGTCTACCCTACGGTCCTTGGGGATTCATACACCGGCCCCCCCAGCGTCGTCAGCTGTCCTACAGACAGCAGGGCAGAATTCAGTCCCAGGTCCCCCGTGGGGATTACTGGAGACGCCATCCTCGTGCTCCCAGTGGGGGCGCGGGGGCGGCTGCGGGCCCGTCCTCCGCAAGGGGTCGGTGCCGCCGCCCAAGAGGGGATACCCCTCGTGGGGCTGGTCAAGGTCCCTCCCAGCAATCCAAGCACCTGTTTTGACGGGATGCTAGAGGGTCGCGCACCAGCCTCCCACCCTGGCCCCCTGTTTGGGGCCAGGTTGTCCCGGTTTGCCCACGCCTGGGCAGGAATCACGACCGACGCCTGGGTCCTAAAGATAGTCAGGTGTGGCTATACCATCCCTTTCCTGGGCTCGCCCCCTTCTAACCCGCCCACCCCGTCGCTTTTCAGGGACACCTCTCACGAAGGCACGCTCCGCCAAGAGGTGCTGGCGCTTCTCGAAAAGGGAGCTGTGGAGAGGGTCCTCCCACATCTGCAGGGCAAGGGGTTTTATTCCCGATATTTCATTGTCCCAAAACCCAAGGGCAGGGTTCGTCCCATCTTAGATCTCAGGGACCTCAACAAGACAGTTGTGAAGTCCAGGTTCAGAATGGTAACCCTAGCTTCTGTTATCCCGGTTTTACAGTTAGGAGACTGGTACGCAACCCTCGATCTAAAGGACTCTTACTTCCATGTGGCAATAAGACCCAGCCATAGGAGGTTTCTCCATTTTATTGTTTCCTGATGCCACTTCCAATTTACAGTGCTCCCATTTGGCCTTTCAACAGCACCCAGGGTCTTTACAAAATGCATGGCAGTTGTAGCGGCGTTCCTCTGCAAAAAAGGGGTACACATTTTTCCGTACCTAGACGACTGGCTGATCCGTGGCCGCTCCTATGAGCAAGTAGAGGCCCATGTTTCCCTCACAAGGGCTCTCTTCATAAGGCTGGG
The DNA here is from genome assembly GCA_032595735.1 of Pelochelys cantorii. Classification (NCBI taxonomy): domain Eukaryota; kingdom Metazoa; phylum Chordata; order Testudines; family Trionychidae; genus Pelochelys; species Pelochelys cantorii. The sequence goes on along the minus strand of CM064326.1, from coordinate 249,543,677 downwards.
ACTCATGCTAAACGAAGAAAAGTCATCGTTGACTCCCTCTCAACACCTCGAATTTGTAGGAGCGCTCCTGGACGCCAGGGTGGCAAGAGCACTCCTTCCCAGGGCCAGGTTTCTATCCATAGTGGAGCTGGTCTCCGAGTTAACCCGGTTCCCCATCACGACAGCCCAGGTCTGCTGCAGGCTGCTGGGACACATGGTGGCGTGTACGTATGTGGTACGACATGCTTGAATGAGGCTCAGGCCTCTGCAGGCCTGGTTGGCAAGGGCATTCAACCAAACCAGGGGTCTCTGGGACACGGTTCTCACAATGCCGCCGGAGGTGATAGCCTCCTTACGATGGTGGACTCAGGAGACGGTGGTGTGCAGCGGGGTTCCGTTCACTGTACCTCCCCCCTTGCTTACACTGGTCACAGATGCTTCCGACCTGGGTTGGGGAGCACACCTGGGGTGTCACAGGACCCAGGGATTGTGGTCCCCAGCAGAGCGGGCTCTGCACATAAATGTCCAGGAGCTCAGGGCTGTCAGGAGAGCCTGCGAGACCTTCCTGTCGAAGCTCTCTCGCCGCTCTGTCCTGGTGCGCCTGGACAACACGGCGGCTGTGTTTTACCTCAACAGGCAGGCGGGAGCCCGGTCGCCTCCCGTCTGCCACGAGGCTCTGTGCCTCTGGGACCTGTGTGTAGAGCACGACATAGTTTTGCAGGCAGAGTACCTGCCGGGGTGCAAAAACTTGCTGGCCAATGCTCTGAGCAGGTCCTTCAGAGCCCACGAGTGGTCCCTCAAGGATTCGGCCCTTCGTTAGATCTTCCACGGGTGGGGTTGTCCCTTAATAGACCTGTTTGCCTTGGCACGCAACACCAAGTGCCAGAGTTATTGCTCCCTGTTGGGGCTCAGGGAACACTCCAGGGGGGATGCCATGACAGTGCTGTGGCCGGCAGGCATCCTCTATGCTTTTCCCCCATTTCCCCTAATTCCCAGGGTTCTGACCAGGGTCAAGACCTTCAGGTCCACGGTCATCCTGATAGCCCCGAGGTGGCCCAGACAATTCTGGTTCCCTTTCCTGGTGGACATGCTCACCAAGGACTCTATTACACTTCCACCGGTTCAGGATCTCCTGACCCAACCTTGGGACGGGGGGACCATGGTTCACCCGAATCTCAGCTCTCTCCACCTAACGGCCTGGTTTATCCGTGGCTGGCCCAACCGGAAAGGGAATGTTTCCAGGAGGTACAGATGGTGCTCCTAAGCAGTAGGAAACCGTCTACCAGGCGGTCGTACGCAGCCAAGTGGCGGTGGTTCTCGTCTTGGGCGTCCAGAAGGGGAGTGCACCCGTCCTGTACACCTGTCCCGTCCATTCTGGACTACCTCTTTGAACTTAGGTCCAGTGGCCTCTCCACCTTCTCTATCAGAGTTCATGTAGCATCTCTCTCCGCCTTCCATGTTGGTTTGGCAGGAGTTTCTCTGTTTTCTGACCCTGTGGTCAAAAGGTTCCTTAAGGGTTTGGATAAGTTGTATCCCTCAGTTAGACCCCCTCTCCCCGCTTGGGATCTTAACCTTGTGTTGTCTAGACTCGTGTCGCCCCCTTTTGAGCCACTGGCCATGTGTTCTTTGAAGCACCTTTCTATGAAGGTTGTGTTCATTGTGGCCATTACCTCGGCTCGCAGGGTCTCCGAGCTGAGGGCGTTAACTGTGAACCCGCCCTACCTAGTGTTTTCTGACAATAATGTGAGGCTCCGCCCTCACCCGGCCTTTCTCCCCAAGGTGGTCTCACCGTTCCATTTGTCCCAAGAAATTTACCTCTCGGTTTTCTTTCCAAAGCCCTACGCCTCCCCTAAGGAGCAGGTGCTCCATTCCCTGGATGCTAGACATGCGCTAGCTTTCTATATTGATAGGACCAAGCCCTTTCGTAAATCCACACAATTGTTTATTGCTGTCGCTGACAGAATGAAGGGGCTTCCCATATCGACCCAAAGATTGTCCAATTGGGTCGCAGGGTGTATCAGGGAGTGTTATGCCTTGGCCGGGAAGGTCCCGCCCCGGGTTACAGCACATTCCACCAGGGCGCAGGCGTCCTCTGTAGCTTTTGGGGCACAGGTTCCAATCACTGAAATCTGCAGGGCGGCCACGTGGTCGTCGCTCCATACCTTTATGGCACACTACGCGCTGACACAGCAGGCTAGGGAGGACGCAGGGGTGGGCTCTGCGGTCCTCAGCTCTGTATTGTAAATATGTATGTTTATCTGTACCACATTGCACTTTCTACAGTTTTTCTATGGTCGGTTCATTGAATAAATATGTTTGGATTGTTCAACTTTCGTGTACTTCTCTTTCTGAGTGCTCCGACCCCTCCTCCTTGAAGTGGGGTTGGCTTGGAAGTCACCTAATTCGAATGGACATGAGCAACCACTCGAAGAAGAAAAGAACGGTTTCTTACCTGTAACTGTTGTTCTTCGAGATGTGTTGCTCATGTCCATTCGACTCCCCCCCCCACCTCCCCTTCGTCGGAGCGTCCGGCAAGAAGGAACTGAGGTGGGGCAGCGCCAGCAGGGGTACTTATGCCCCGCCATGGCGGCGCCACTCCAGGGGGCGCCCTGCCAGTGCTACTGGTACTACTAGGGAAAACACTCCGGAAGACGCGGTGCATGCGGTGCACACACCTAATTCGAATGGACATGAGCAACACATCTCGAAGAACAACAGTTACAGGTAAGTAACTGTTCTTTTTCTCCCTCAAAATTCCAAAATGCTTTCAAGATCCCCCTTCCTCTTGCACAGTCCCTGTCCCACAAGACTTTTCCTGAAAGCACTCACCCCCTCAGTGTAGTAATGCTGACCCTGAAGGATTTCCTTACCAGTTTTAAAGGACTGGTAACCCTTGTACCTCATTATAAGTACAGGTTAGACCTCCCTGGTCCAGCACCCTCGAGACCTGACTGGTCCCAAACAAGGGAGTTTGCCGGACCATGGGGATATCAGGCCTCCTGGCTCTGGGGGGTGAGTGCCAGCCTCCTGGCCAGGCTCCCCTCCTGGCTGCTGGCCCCAGCCACGGAGTTTCGTGGCCTGCCAGCCCCACAGGCTGCCAGCCTCCTGGACAGCTCCCTACTCCAGGCTGCTGGCCTGCTGTACTGGCTCTGTTCCCAGACGCTGGCCAGCTCCCTTTCCCCTCCTGCCCCCGACGATGCTCTGCTCCCAGCCACCAGCCCTGCAGGTTGCCGTCAGCCCGCTGAGACAGCTATTGGCAGGGTTCTCAAGGCTGCTGGCCCCGTGGGCTGCCTGTTGCTAGATGGGCTCGCTCCCAGCCGCTGGCAACCTCTGTTGCTGGTGCTCTCTGGTTACCAGAGAGGTTCAACCTGAGTTTTCTAAAAATAATATAATTCTTAACCTGTGGATTCCTTCTTAGGTAGCTGTGATTTTTTTTTTTAAATTATCTTTCTTGTTAGTGCATTCTAATAAAAGAATAATTATTTCTACTTGACTGTTAAGGAAACTGCAGTTTTTATAGTAGGTTTTTATGGTTTCAGTCTTAATTATATCTATAGAAAATATTCTGTACAAATGTAATAACGTTCTGAATAAAATCACTAGACCTGGAACTGGCTGCCTGAGATTAAACATTCTGAGTTGAATTTTTGTTTTCTAATGGAGGAGTTGGTTTAAATCTGCAAAACCTTTTTCAGCATCTCAACAGGTTGGTTTTAGAAATTGCAATTTTTTAGTAAGAGAGTGCATTTTGTGCAAAAGGAATATAATAATTATCTAAACAATTTTAAATACTTCAGACTGTGCTGCCGACATGAAATGAAATGCAGCTACTGGAAATAGCTACTTGGTGCTTAGTTTTTGGTATAAGTCTCAAACAAAACATTGTCTGACACTTTGGAAATAGATGATGTTTAGAAGTGATTTGCCATATGCCATAAATATATCTTTTCTTTCATGTTAGTATGATAAATTGAACAACATTGGAAGAAAGTTTATTGATCTCAGAATGGCACCTATTCTGTCTGAGCATGTCGTGTATATTCCAATCTTTATATTGGCATACACAGAAGTTGAAGATCATGTTTATGGATATTAGGTGATAGTTCTTACTTTTTCTTAGTTATTTTGTACATGTAAAATAGTGTATACTCTCTGCTGTTTTGAGTTTTCTATAAGTCTTGCTTGTAAATTTGTTACAAGGTTATTTCAGGGTTTATTAGTTTCCACATCACTGTTTATTAGTCATACTCAAAATATTCTTATTGTTTTAGAGAAATTAATCAGCAATTTTAAAAATACATTATTTTCCTGGCTACGTGCATTAGCCAAATTAAATATATATTGTACCTATCAAAAAAGTAATAACTTGCTGATCCAATGTTGACTCAAAATCTTTTCTGGAAAGCCAGCTATATAGGAGAACCTAATGGTAAGTCTACATTGCACGCTTATTTCAAAATAAGCTATTCCGGAATAATTATTCCGAAACAGCTTATTTCGAAATAGAACGTCTACACTGCAGGGAAGTCTCACAATTAGTCCAAAACAGGCTTCCCTAATGTAGATGTCCTATCTCGATTTAGAGCCCGAGGAGGAACTGGGGAGGAATAACTTATAAGGGCCCTGGGGAAGGGCTATTTTGAAATGGCAGCAGTGGGGTATCTACACACGCCTTATTTCAAAATAGCTATTTCAGAATAGGTGTTATTCCTCGTAGAATGAGGTTTACAGATTTTGGAATAAGCTATCTGTTATTTCAAAATTATTTCAAAATAACTAAATGGCTGTGTAGACACTCGCATTGTTATTTTGAAATAACACTAGTTATCTCGAAATAATGGTGCAGTATAGACGCAACCTAATAGTTTATCTAATTCTGCCCATTTTCCCAAAAACATTTAACTTTTAATACAAATGCATATACAACATGCAGATCTGAAGACATTTGGAAGAAACAACAATGCATGAATGTATTAAGATAAATAAGGTTTCTAATCTAAGCACTTCAGTTCTCTAAATTGTAAATTTATGAAGTCAGTGGTCACATTCCCATGTCAGCATTTTAATTTGAATTTTTGGAGAAATAATTTGTTTGTATTTTGTTAGTAGTGTCCCTTGTTACACAGTTGTAGAGCAGCATTGACTACTGTAATTGAGAATATTCTTCTCCTCTTTGCATCCTTGATGATTATTTTTATTGTAAAAACTGCATGAGAAATCAGACTATTTGGCTGAATGCTAGATAGACTAATCAACACAATTCATTGCTTGTACTGTGGACTCTGCTGATTAAAATCACTGCTCGAAGATAGGAATCTCCTCAGATCCCATAAATATTACTTGATCGTATTTTATACCCAAAATCACATTTCATTTGAATTAGTTCTGTTCTTATCGTGTTGACGTCAACTCTTTGGCCTGTTGCACAAACTGCATAGGAGGCATGACTATAATACCTTTTATACCCTGTGATTGATTAACTCTTAGCTCAGAAATGTTCATAGATAGTACTGAAATTCTAAAATATTGTTCATTTAAGTATTATAAATATTAGAGTGCCTCTAGAAGGACAAAAGTTGGGGTGAATTGTACATTACTTACATTCAGTATGCCCACTGATACTGATATTATAGGCAGAGCTGGTAGGTATACCTGTAGTTCAGGTTGACTAATGCTTCCCATTATAAGGCAGTGTGTTCATGTGCCTGTAAAATTTTCCTTTCCAGATGTCTGTTTTAGGCTGAAATGTTTTGGAAAGTTTCAGTTACAATGGCTTGCACATTTCTGAAGGAAGGAAAGTACACTGTTTTACTCATTTTAGAAGAATTTTACAGTGATTTCACTGAGAAGCTCTGTCACTTCTGTGCTATGATACAGGAACTCAGCATTTGGTGAGGGAGTTGTTTGAGTGTCAGAAATGTGCCTTTTGCTGTCCCTGTTTAAAATCAGTTCAGATTTGGGCAACATAATAATTGTCTGAATGTCTCAGTACATTTTCTATAAAATTTTGTTAAAGTTCTGCAGCTGAACATTCTGAGGGTTCCATTCCATCATCACTGAGCATGCCTCTTCCACCTGCAGCTCCTATATGCTGACCAGGCTGCAAATATATTGTGTCCACAAAATGACCTGGCATGTTCCATCCCAGGCTTGCAGGAGCTGAGCAAACTTTTCCTTGCAATTTCTTCTCTTGGCTGCTGGATGCCACAAATTAGACTCTCTTTTGTTCTCAAGGTAGGTCTATCCAACAAAGAAAAGCCTGCAGCTAGCCTGTGCCAGCCAGCTCAGGCTTGCAAGGCTAGGTCTGCAGGGTTGTTTCATTACTACTTAGACTTTCAAGTTTGGGCTGGAGCCTGAGCCCTGGAACCCTGTAAGGTAGAAGAGTTCTAGGGGTTAGATTAGAGCCCAAGCACCTAGGCAACACATTTGAACTAGACTTTCCACAGGTTGCCATTAATTGTGTGTTCCTTATTTTTTTTGCGTATCCAACTTGAAGACCTTGATGTCTCATCTGCAGAAATCCTGAGCACTCACAGCTGAAACCGAAGTCAGTGGGAGCCATGCTTTGCATATATTAATTGCTGTATCATGCTAAATCAGTGGTGGATAACCTGTGGCCCAAGAGGCACATGTGTGGTCTGCGAGACATTTTTTTTTTTTTTTTTTTTTTTTTTTTTACTGTTGACTATGTTCAGGGTTGCCAGATTCTTCTGTTTCTGTCCATGTTGGTTTTTTCCTACCGGTATTACTAAAATGACCTGCATGTAAAGCAAGCGTGAAGTGAAATGCGTGCTGATTGCACACAATTTTTTTTGTGAGAGACATGTGCTCCCTCTGGATTCAATCAAATCACTGCTATGGTTCAGTCAGCACTACCCTACAAATTTTAGGCATGCAAGCAGTTAGCAAAACTACTCTGTCCTGGGAAACTGTCTTGATAGTGGTAATCTTGAGGCCCACTGAGATGAGAGAGAATCACTCATGCGGCCCACTCACTAGTCTAGGTTTCCCATCGCTGTCCTAAGTACTCTGAAAATTATGGTTCCACGTGTCTCAAATTAGACATTCAAAATTACTGGACACTCTTGACCTTAATCTTCCTGTGCCATCTGTAAAATGGGAAAAAATACAAATACCTCAGATAGGCAAATATATATTAGTATAACACATGTCAAGTATGTTTAAAACACCTCAAATATTTAGAATTGTGCTATCAACAAGTATGTTTAACCATAGTATAGTCAGGACTTAACACTGTTTCTGTGATAAATTAGGATAATTTTTTTTCTTTGAAAAATGTTATATCCGTGTTAAGTCGCCAAGCAGTGTAGTCTACAGGAAAGCTCTGTTAACACACTTCCCAGAAAATTCACTTCACTGAAATTGTTAGTAACCATATTCAGAGATATAGCTGGCATGACTTTGCCTATACCATGGACAGGCTTGTATATACTGAAAATGTTTATTAAATGAGAATGAACAAGGTTGACATCTGTTCTGTAGCAATATTTATTTGAAGGAAAGTGGTTGTCATTTAACTCTAGAATGGTTCAGTGAAGTTTTGTGGTATTTTGTAATAATAAAAGTCAGGGATGGGTGCTAGAGAGCTAACATCTCTTATCCTTACTGACAGTGTACCATTCTTATACAGAAGTTAATCAAACCTGCTTTGTGGTGAGGGACACAAGTCAATTCTTAAGATTTTACTTTAAAAGAAAATGTCATTGTATATTATGGTACCCATGTGACTAAAAAGAAACTAGCAAGATTAGTCTTTATAATAACAGAAGGCTATAGCTTAAGAGCAATTATTTTTTCATGAAACATATTTGATTTAATATAAATATGAATTTGTGCTTTTAAAGTAGTCTATAGGCATGCCTGCTGAGAATTACTTAATGCTATCAATTACAGGGCTTCCTACATACAGCCTTAGGCATTTAAAAGAAGTTCATTCAAAAGCAAAAGATTCACACCAGTAATTTGGTGTATTGACAACCTGTTCTTTTTCTAATTATTCTAATCTACACAATTGTATCTCTTAATGGTTTTTTTGCTACCCTCAGTGAGGTTATTAGTCTGGTACTACCTGGGTAATTTCATGGGCATGGTAAAAAACAACAACAAAAAACAGCCGTGAGAAGAAACAAATTGAAAATTACTCCAGAAAAATAACTTTCCATCTGGAAGTGATAATTTTAAGGTATAAATAACTTAAATATCCTTAACTTTGTAGCTGATAAGGGTTTAGCTTATCAAATCTGAAAGATTTTTCAAAACTAATAAATATGACTTGATGATCACCAGACAAATGGAACAACTTTATGACCTAAACCCCCACTTCTCATGTTTTGTTTGGTCCATTATCTTCTCCCTGTGTTTTTGTGTGAAGCAGCCTAATGACAACACAAGTGGGATAGGACACCTTTTCCCAAGGTCCCTTGATCAAGACTGAGGAGGAGATGTATATGTTCCAGAAACGTCTTCAGAACTTCTCCTTAGAGTTTGCAGGGTTCTTTGAATAAAATTAACTGTAATCAGTCATGTTGGAAAGATTTATTTAAAAACAGAAAATAGTATTAAAAGAATTACTTTAACATCTAGATTTGCATTTCTCATAAGCTAACCAGATAAGACATTCTCAGCTTACTTGCAGATAAAACAGAAAAGTGAACAGCTTATGTTTGCTGAAAATGGTCTCTTCTGTTTAACCACTTTGGCCACACTGTCAGCTTTCCTTGCTAACTGGATACCATCTTTTTGCTCTTTTCGTTGTCCTGGGGGGACTGTGCCAATTTATAGATTCAGACTTCAAGGCCAGAAGGGATCATCATGATCATCTAATTGGACCTCCTGCACATTGCAGACCACAGAAGCTCATTACCCACTCTTATAATAGGCTCATATTGAGCTACTGAATTCCTAAAATTATCCTTTGATCTAAAGAATTCAAGTTACAGAGAATCCACCATTTATTCTAAGTTTGAACTAGGGATGTAACCTCTGATTTAAAATGTTAACTGGTTAAACAATATGTTTAACCGGCCCACCACATCATGCTACGGCAGGGGTGGGGGGAGGCTGAGAGACATAGGAGCAGTCCTCTATCTATGGTGTAGCATGGTGGGCATAGCCGGGCTAGTCTATCAACTCCTGCTACATCGACTGCAACAGCATCGATCCCCAGTAAGTGTAGATGTGGCCTAAGAGATGGCTCATGGGGGGATGATGATGAATAGCCATCTTTCAAAGGCTTAACATCTTAGACCCAATTCACAAACTAATCTGCATATCTACCCTAGCCAATTTGTGTATTATTCTTCCAAAGAAGGCAGAAGATCATCTTCCACAATATTGACCTAGACCTTTCTTATTTGCCATTGTTGTTTATTAGGGACAGAGGTCCAGATATTTTATTATTCTTTCATCATACTAAGTTTGTTGAGACAGGAGGCAATCAATCACAATGCAAGATTTTTGTACCTTTCAGGAGGTTCTTCATATCCATTTCCTATGTCATCCTGGGTATTTGTGGCATCTCTAGAAGCAGCAAGATAAAACTGCCTTTCAAAGGCTAGTTTTGATTTTTATTCACAGCAGTCTTCAAAATGGAAGAGATGGGAGGAGATCTCATGAACACACAGAACACACAATGTCTTCAGATGTTCTTCTCCTGCTCCCAATAAAAAGGTGTCTATAAATATTCCCAGATGGTTCCCAGCTTTTCATGTGGTCTCGGATACAGCTTTCTTCAGCCCTTAAGACCTCTTCAGCAAAATCATAGCCTGTACAGATCTAATTCTCTTTTTCATTCCTTTATTTCCACTGGCTCCTCCAAAAAGGGGAAATAGCCTCAAGCTCTAAAACAGGATTTTAACCTTAGGGATCTCCAGAAGGGTTTCTCCATAAGTTTGGGATTACATTGCAAGAAACCATTTTTCTTGGTAATGAAATTTGAATGTAAGAAAAGGAGAATTCTGCAGGGCTTTTCCTGATTCTTGATGGGGACAGACAAGGGAATAACTTATTTTTATTCACTTCTCTGCTCAGCAGACTATGGAAGTGGCCTAACTCCAGAAATCTAACTCCTAAATCTGCTCAAAAACTCTACAAATTCCCTAAAAAAATGGTTTGTCTTCTTCCAAGTGGATTCAACAGTAAAAGCATGATTGAAAAACAAAAGACAAAACTACCCTCCTTTTGGATGTGTCCTTGGAGAATCCCATTAACAGGAATTTGGAATTGGGGAAATACGAACTTTTCTGATTGCCTAATTGCAGCTCTGTTTTTTGTTGTGCCTTGGTTCTTATCCCTTCTGTCTCAGTGCTGACATATCATTTATCTTTCTGTCAGAGTTATGAAAATTTTCTACATTTTTTGTTGTTGGTTTACAAATTATTATTTGAGTCTAGAGCTTCAAAGAACGTCTTAGTTTTGAATGCTATCCAAACACTTTGAGGCTATGTATTTAATTTCAGAAGAAGTCATTTTCTCTCCTATGACTCTTACTTCCATAGTTTTATTTCAGAAAACTTCTTTTTAAAAACTATTTACCATTTTAAGGCTATGATCTTGTGTTTTATTAACACCAAAATTTTTTCATAGAAATGTGGCATTATACTGGTATAGTGCAGTTACTTTGTCTTGTTCTGCCATGTGTGTGTGTATATATACACGCACACACACAGTACAGATAGATAGATAGATATTTAGAATAATGATAGGTAATATCTTCTAATATACCTATTACCATGGTATCTAGGGTTTATGTATTAAAAAAGCCCAATGGCAGAGGCAAGGTAGGGGTCAGTCCAGAGAAGTAAAGTGTGTGTGCGTTGTCAGTTAGCTAAGAAGTTGATTTGGTATCAGTAGCAACCGGGGGCAATGGTTGGAGTTCTGACAGGGGTCAGTAACTGGCAGATCCAATCCAAGGGGCTCGGTTAGCAGGCTAGGGAGGTGAGGTAGAGTAAGGCAACGTGTTAGGATTGTCAACTGTCTACTGGCTCAAACCCAAACACCTCTTCCACAAGGGACTGCCCCATCATAATCCTTTTCTGAGGCCCTGCTGCCACTTGCTCCATCCCCTTCCCTCTGTCACTCACTCTCCCCCACCCTCACTTTCACTGGATGGAGGCAGGGAGTTGGGGAGCGGGCTCTGGGCTGGGGGGCTGAGAGTGTGGAAAGGCCTCCAGGCTAAGGCAGGGGTACATGAGGGAGTGTTGGCTCTGGGAGGAAGTTAGGGTGCAAGAGGGCACTCAAGGCTAGAGCAGGGGAAAAATGAAGAAAAATTAGATAATTTGGAAAAGTGTTATATGAAGATGAGTAATATAAAAACAATGAAAGCTTCTTTATATACCTATATCTGTTCTCCAAAGACAGTTTTTAAGATGTTCAGTCTAAAATTCTTGAATCCAGGTCTCCAGCAGGTGAATAGTAAGAATTCTCTGATCATAAAACTCTGCAACTATTAAATTGCATCACCAGCATGCAGTCCTTCTTATGCTTCTAAGTCAGTGTGGGCCATGACTCCCAAAGTGGGTCATGACCCAGTTTTAATGGGGTCTTCAGGGCTGGCTTAGACTTGCTGGAGCCTGAGGCTGGAGCCAAAGCCCATTTGAAGGCTTCAGCCCTGGATAGCACAGCTCAGGCTTTGGCTTCAGCCCTGGGTTGCAAAGCTCAGGTTATAAGCTCTATGTCTGGAACTGAAACCCTCAAGATTTGGCTGTGCATCCTCTGCTAGGGCAGGAGGGCTTGGACTTTGACTTTGACCCGTCCACTCAGAGCAATAGGCCTTGCAAGATGTGTTAGAGTTTAAACAGAAATTAAGTGCTTGGTATAGGAATAACTGGTTGAGGTTCAGTGTCCTGTGCTGTGCAAGAGCTCAGGCTGTATGGTCATCTTTGTCCATTCTGGCTTTACAAATCTATGAATTTATTAAAACAAATCTGGGAAAGAGCTGAATTTTATTCTGAGTCTTCTAGTCACATTGTGGTTAGCATTAGCTTGTGTAGAAACAGAATAATCAATTTATATAGTGAAGATGTTTCCACCTTCGTACTCAGTGTGGTGGGTGTAATAGAAGTTGATAAGTTGGTTAAATTAACTATCTGAGAAGAATCAGTGAAAGATATCTTATTTCTTTTTGTTTTAGGTATTGGTGGTAATTTAGTGGCAATTCAAGCTAGCAGAATTTCCACCTACCTCCATTTACATAACATTCCTGGAGAGTTGCCCGAAGAAGCAAAGGGTTGCTATTCCCCATGTAGAACCTATTATGGTACAGGTATGTGTTGGTGTTTCTTACTTGTTGCAACTAGAGGGCAGCACACTTATTTCCTTCTGCAAACCAACTTGTACACCCAGGGTGTGTCTAGACTACAGGGTTTTTTCGAAAAAAGTGGCCTTTTTTCGAAAAAAACTTCCCGGGTGTCTAGACTGCTGCTGCGTTCTTTCGAAAGTAAATCAAAAGAACACGGCAGTTTTTTCAACCACGGAAAACCTTGTTTTAAGAGGAAGAACGCCTTTTTTTGAAAGTGCTCTTTCAAAAAAAGGCTCTATGTAATGCAAACTGTGCTTTTTCAAAAGAGAGCTCTCTTTTGAAAAAGTGGCTTGCTTTTTTGAAAGTACTGGTTGTAGTCTAGACGCTCTATTTCGAAAGAGGCTTGCAGTCTAGACGTAGCCCCAATGAAAGTGAACAACTGTTCACCTGCTGAGGAGACAGTAAAGGGAGATTCTTGTCTGCTGCAGTTGGATGGTAGAGAGGTAGTGTATAGGGCTGGAGTGGGAGAAGTTTAACAGACTGGGGACAGAGATGGATGTCAGAAGGCGTTATAACAGGGGTGGGCAATAATTTTTCATGCGGGGACCATTCCAAGATTTTGGCAAGTGGTCAAGGGCTGCACTTTTCTATGGAGGGGTTGTGGGGTCTGGGAAGGAGGTTGGGTGCAGAAGGGAGCTTGGGGGACTAGTGTGCAGGAGACAGTGTGGGGTCTGAGAGGGAGTTTGGGTGAAGGAGGGGGTTGTGACTTAGGGCAGGGGATTGGAGTGCAGAGTCTGGGAGGGAGTGTGGGAGCAGAAGAGGATTCTGGCCTGAGGAAGGGGTGTAGGAAGGGGTGCAGGATCTGGGAAGAGGTTGTGACCTAAAGGAGGGAGACGGGGTGGGAGTGTGCAAAGGTTTTGGGTGGTAACCTGGGGCAGGGCGTTTGGGCAAGGAAGGTCAGGGGTGCCAGAGGCAGGCTGTGGCTGGGAGGTCCTTACCTAGGTGGCTCCTGGCCAGCAGCCCTGCAGGACCCTGAAGCAGGCTCTCTGCCTAGCGCATCCTCAGGCTGCTGAAAATGGCTGGCTTGAAAACTGGCCAGTGGGAGCTTGGAAACTGGCCAGTGGGAGCTTGGAAACTGGCCAGTGGGAGCTTGGAAACTAGCCAGTGGGAGCTGAGAGATTTTGTTGGGGGGCCAAGACAGTGCACAAAGCCTCCTCCTTCTACTCCCCCTGGCTTCTAGAGTAGAGAGCCACTGGGAGCAGCCAGCTGCATGAAGTGATGTGGGGCTGCTCTGAAGTGTTTGGCTGCTCTGTGCCTGAGGGTCCCGCTGTGGCAGCCCGTGAGCAGTATCAGGCGGCCTGCAGGCCAGAGCCAATGGCCTGGTGGGCTGGGTCCGGCCTATGGGCTGTATCTTGACCATTCCTGGGTTATAGGCACCCCCCAAACTCCTACAGTCAAAGCTGCTTTGTCCAATAACTCATTAACCTATCTTTCCCATCTAACTTCAGAAGTTCACTCCCTTTCTCCAGTAGCACTCCTTTTACTTTTGCCACCACCACTCCCACCTCCAGATCCCTGCTTCCTCACTGTCACCAGTGTTCCCCTCCCACATCCCTCCAGAAGACCTGCTTTCCTCCCATTCCAAACAACCACTTTATCACGTGCTCACTAACCTTCAGGTGTCTGCTTCCCCCTCCATTCCATAGTCTCTACCTTGGCCTTCCAGGCTCTACTATCTGGTCGCCTCCTGGCTACTCAGTCTCTCCATACAGCAAGTTAAACTGCTGCCTGTGATATGTGTAGACAATAGCAGAGATTTCTCTGCATGCAGCACCAGGTACTCTGACATTCCTCTATAAGCTGAGCTTTTCTGGTTTTCCATTTTTGCCACAAAAATCAACAAGGTTCTGTCCACTCCCTGAAATTTTGGAAATGATCAAATGTGATGTTCCAAAGTTATTACATTGTTCAGAGAACCAATGAAATGCCATCATGTTGAGTGTAGAGCCTCACTTTGCTTGACTACTAAGGAATTTCATTAATTCAAATGTAAATTCTGTAATATGTCAGCCTATTCTAGAGGAGTTTAATCATACAATGGTAGACTTGATTCTCCCAGATTCTTGTTTTGTTTCTCAACTATCTCCATCCTTTTTACTACTAATTGGGAAAAGTATTCTTCAGCTATCCAGTGCTATTTGAAAACCAGCAGACAGTGTTGTAGCTGAAACTTTACCCAGATGCTGAGAACTTTTTATTCCCTGCTTCATCTTGTTTGCCTACATCAGGGGTGGGGAACCTCAGGCCCAGGGGCTGGATGCGGTCACTCTTCTTACTGGATGCGGCCCCTGTAAGTTCACTTGCCTTACAGGGCACTTCAGCCCACTTGCCTCCCACCTTCAGGGCTGGAGCACACAAAATCTACTTAGCCTGTGCCCCCTGAGGCTCTGGTGTGCAAGGGGAATGTGGGAAGTGTCTTTCTTCTCAGTCAGGGGTTTCTCACTTTGCTTCTCACTTGTGTGCAGCCCTGAACTGATTTTTCTGTGGGTCAGCAGCCCCCAACCCAAAAAAGGTTCCCTACCCCTGCCTAAGTCATAATGGGTTTATTCCATCCATGTGATAATATTGTAATGGAAAGTTTCCAGACATTAGAACATAAGACTGGCCATACTGGTCCATCCAAGTCCAATAGCCTGTCTTCCAACAGTGGCCAGTGCCAGGTGCCCCAGACTGCATGAATAGTACATCAAATGATCTATTCCCTCTTGCTCATTCCCACCTTCTGACAAACAGAGGCTAGGGACACCATTCCTGTCCATGCTGCCTAATAGTCATTGGTGGACTTATCCTCCATGAATTTAGCTAGTTCTTTTCTGAACTCTGTTATAATCTTTGCATTCACAGCATCTCTGACAAAGAGTTCCACATTTTGACTGTACGTTGTGTGAAGTCATGTTATCATCATGCCACACACTAATTGCTTTGACTTCGACAGTTTTTCCTTACATTTAGAACAGAAGATACCTTTTGTAAATTCGTGATAACTTTTGGGGAGAATTGACTTTTCAGTAGCTTCTGTTGCTTTTTGATATTTATTAAATGTTAATCTAACTAATAAATAAAATAATAAAGTGAATGTGAAGTTACTGACACAAAGCCTTCTGAGGACTTATGTAGAAGTTAAAGGTGACCAAAACTTCCTGTCTTCTGAGGGTATGTCTGCACTGCAGGGATTTTCCGGGATACCTCCCGTATCCCGAAAAAGCTCCACCGCGACCAGGGAACGTGTTTGCTCTTCCGCTTTTTTTTGCGGAAGAGTAAATGCGCTCTTTCGGGAAGCCCTGTATACCTTGTTCTACGAGGAATAAGGGCTCCTCCGAAAGAGGAGGCTTTTCCACAATTTGGCCCCATCTAGATGGGGCCTGAGGGGACCTATTGCAATTCAAAGTGGGTGCTAGTGTACAGATAAGGAACCCAGTCAGGGTTCAAGAGGCTGGTCTGATTCAGAGCAGAACTTCAGCAGCTTCTGCTGGCATGAGTCGTGTTGATCTCCAGGCAGACACTGCCTTTACTGTCGGGGGTGATTTTGGCCTACTTGAATGGAATTCATTTATAGAAGGTACCTTCTGTCCTAATTCAAGTACTTTCTCCTCTTCTATTATTGATGACAATATTTTCCAGCTTTCCAAGATCTAAACTGCATTTTGATTTTGTATTACAGGAGTAAATAACAAATCAGCCCAAGTTCTTCTCCTTTTGGTGATTCCTGGGCATCTAATTTTCTTGTACACCATACATTTAATGAAAAGTGGTCACACCTCTTTGACTCCAATTTTTATAGCAGTATATTTGTTTGCGGCTCTGCTACAGGTAAGAATAAAAATGGTTATAATATGTTTTAGTTCTCAAAGAATGCCATGTTTAATACCTGCTTTTAGATATGTGGAGTAGAACAGTAGGACATGTGTCCATGTTAGGAGTTATCAACAAACCCTTTATATAATACATTATTCTTACACATACCTGACAGCTTCTACAACTGCATTATGGGTGTTTCTCAGTAGATATTTTACTGTGTATCATTTTCCCAGTGTATGTTGTGCTTGTTCTCCATTTCTCATGTGTCAGCATTGTTAAAGCCAGTCAACATCATGTTAAACAATGGGAAAGGAGTATGGTCTTTTTAAAAGAAAGCAGGCCAAGAAAAATGCCTAAGGAAGTCTCTCAACCTGGTTTCATTAAAATAAAATTGATCACAGTCTGTTTGGTTAACATAACTCATAATAGGTAAGAATGTATGCTTGTTTGCATCACTTAAAAACTCATTGAAGGTGAAGTAAGTTTAGCAGTAACCAGAATAGTAATTGTTAATTGCATCCATTACTTTTATTAAACATTTTTGCATCACTTTTGCGGGATTTATCTAAGTCTCTTTAACCCAAGCAATAGCAGCAGTTGATAGAAGCCTTGGAAATAGTCACAGGGTAAGCTGAAGTTGCTCCAAATAAAGAAATCAGTTTATACATTGGTTTATTCACAGCCAAGTTTTAATTAAAACTTTACAAAGTTGAATAAAACATTGTATTTTTTTAAAAGACATATTTGAAAGATGTATATGTGAAGTGTAAGTCTTACTTCTAAAAGTGCTATTATCAAGTTATGTTTAAAACTGTTACTAATGTCATCATAATCAACAAATCTCGTACATAAAATCCCTATAATTCTGTGTTTATTGGACTGGTGTTGTTTCAGTATAATTGTAAATGGGTAAAAAAAAAAAAGACGTGGGTTGTTTATTTTAAATATACTTATTTTTTTGGATATGCTGAAGTCAGAAAGTGAATAATGAAAAGATAGATTTTGCGAATTGCTAGCATTTGAATTTCATATGAGAACCCATCTTTTCACCTAGTATACATCTGGAAAACTCAGGGCCTTGCATATAACTGTCTCATAGTATAATTGTCATGCTATTATTTTTAACTCATTTCCTTCATACTTCTTGTTCTTTCCCATTCTGTCACTTAGATTTGTTTAATTTCTCTTTCTCCATCCCCTTTTCATGGACTTACTTGATGCAGATTTCAGTCAAAGCATTGGATATGTTAAGAACTGCTGGAATAAATTGATTTTACATTTTTCTGTTATAATTCTTATAGTATTTGCTTAGTTGCTATCATTTCCCTCAGTTCTGAACTGGTCTTTAGAAAATCTCAGATTTCTCTTGCTAACTTCAGATGTTAAGAGGAGGCAGGGCTTTTCGGAATAGCATGTTAGAAAAGGCTGGGCATCAGCACTAGTATACATTTAAAGTAGATTTTCAAAAATGCAAGAAAATTGCAAGGCATAATTCACCTTTCACTTTTGCCAGTTTAACCTTATGAAAATATTCCACTACATTGGTGGTTTCTTTTCTCTTCTTTTATCCCCCTTTTATTATACCAAATAGAACAACATTTCTGTAGTGCTAGTATGTAGAATGGATCTGTATGGTTTTAATTAGCAAATTTCACCTTTTCATATAAATGACTCTTATTTCCCCATTCAGTTATGATTACATCTTCAATTATCTGTGCCACCTTAATCAGTTATGCTGGTGTTTTTTCTTACTGCCTGTAAAACAAAAGTTTTCTTCTTTTGTAACATTAAACCAGTTTGCTTCTTGCCTTTCATTTTCTGCTCAGCACCATTGACATAAGCAAACACCTTGATAAGTAAGGAGAATAGTTTGAAATTACAAACTCCATCCTCTGCTGGCCTTTCTTTAGAGATGAGAACATTGATCTTTGCACTAATCTTGTTCTGATTCTTTTATTTTCCCTGGACTTTTATATTTTGTCTTCCTTCAGTGGTTAGCCTTTTCAAGTAATTAATTTTTTGCCTACATAGTAAGACTGGAAAATCCTACAGCTAATTACTGTCATTTCAGTTATCACCCAAATGACAGTCTTTTGAACAATGAACAATCTGCAGGCTAACTTTAGTCCCTGCTCATTTACAAAACATGTAGCTGATTTCACTTTGTGTTGAAACGATCAATATACATCTTGCTTTATGAAAGACATACATTTTTAGTTTAACAGTGCTTTTTAAAAAATCTGAGGTAGCAAATGAATATCTGTAGACAGCCAGAACACAATAATACCCAAAGGCAATAATCAGTTATGGCCAGTCTAAACTAAGTAGGTTTGATCTCTTATTGCTTTATTCATTAGATTTGTTTGGGGCAAAAATCTGTTGTTGAATATTTGCATTTTCTTTTTGCTATCATGGCCCCATACTGAATCTATTTATAGTCTCTCTGGTGTATTAAAAATCTGAATAATAAAAGAAAATGGATGACTTTTCTAGCCCTAAAAACCTCTTGACATTTTCAAGATGATTATAAAGGAGAATAGAGCTTTGATTGTGGTGGGAACTGCCTGTTTAATATAATTAATCTCCCCATAGCAACACTGCTGTATCTTCCACTGAGATGCCCCCCAACAGTGCCCCATCAAATTGTCTTTATTCTCCTTCTTCACCATTGGGATGTCTCCCTTCCTATTTATTGCTCCTCCCTCTTTAGGTGTGATTCAAAGCCCAAACAGTCAATGGGTCGCATTAAATTGAGTGGATTTTGGAGGAGTTCCACGGTGTGTCATCTTTCCCTGTCCTGATCTCATGTTGTTAATTTTGACTTCATCGCTTGCTTCCTTCCTGATTTCTGATACCTTTATGCTGTTTTCCACTGTCTACTTTATTCAGTCCA
This sequence comes from Pelochelys cantorii, assembly GCA_032595735.1. NCBI lineage: Eukaryota > Metazoa > Chordata > Testudines > Trionychidae > Pelochelys > Pelochelys cantorii. The sequence continues at coordinate 249,524,688 of CM064326.1, read as the reverse complement.
CTTCATAGGTCTCTGCTACTTGCTCACTTCCAGATGTTCTTTGCCCTCTCTGTGTAGTATAGTTAAAAACATTTTGTGAATGGAGTCATTATGATATGTTTACATAAATGTACACGAATATTTATATAGATTTAGTTATTACTAATCAATTATACTCTACGTGTAATAACAGAAAAACATGTAGAAAATCACTGAATCTACAGTCAGTTTTAAACTTAACCTTTGACCTCTTTTTAAATACTGATTTTGATAGTGTGAACTAGTCAGTATTATGGACTAATGATCATTTTTAAAAACAAAGCTATTTTGATTTTCAAAAGATGAGAAAAAAATCAGCAAACAACTTTTTTTATTCCTCTGACTGTTAATGTACTGCTTCATTTACACTAAAAAATGAATTGGATCTGTTGCTTGAAATTATAGCTCTTGTGAATTCAATGGCAACAGTAATGTCAATGGGATCAGTATTTTAATCATTTTATTGACATTACGGCTGAGAAAAAGTATACCAACTTTCATGAAGGGATATTTCTTTAAGTGTAAAACTTCTGAAATGTTTTTATAATATGTCTAGCACATACTTACCCATGGAACCATTTGCAGGAAATGCAAAATAAGTACTATAATAATGTCTACATGATGTACAAATATATATTGAAACCTGTTCACTACTTCATTGTATGAAATATGCAAATAGTACAGCATATACTGTCTGTGCAAACAATTCTATATTGCTGAAAATCAGACATGACAGAAGATTGATTTAAACGTTACTTGGGTTTGGTGTGCATTGTACTCTTAAACATTTGTTTTCAGAAAACTGTTCAAAGCCAAGCTTTTGATACCTTCTACAAGAAGATACAGTCTGGCAATGGATCAGCAATACATATATGATTGAATAGCCAAGGGGGGCAAGAAGGGGCACAATCCTCCCTTCCCCAATAATCAGCATAAGGCTCAGGACGCATGGATTTTCATTGAAATGGGGAGTGCATTGCTGTTCATTTCTATGCATATAATGTATGCGCATGTGTTGATAGGGTTTAACGTGTGTGTTTAACACCCCCTTCCAAAAGTGATAACATTTAAATTCTTGCACATGCCCCTGGAATAACCACAGGATTGTAGGGTTTTTTGGTTTTGTTTTGTTGTTTGTTTTTTGAGACGCGGTACGCTTTAACTGTTTGCAGCTAAGCATAAAGAATAAGGTTAGTTTTCAGCCTTGTCAGCCAGCAATAAAATGAAGGCAAAACTGGAGTAATGAAACCATCAGTCTTACAGCATGCTGCTTTGAACATTCAAAGGCTGCCTCTGTGCTTCAGGTTCCTGCTGAGCCAATAAAGAGCCCTCTGAGGAATTTTCACACCTACCAACCAAATCTCAGCATGCAGCTGTGTTATGGACTATGGGAATAAACAAGTAATGGGAAATTCTAGAAACCATCACCCAGTAAATTTGCCGTGATAAAATACAATTACTTGTATCAGTAAAAATCAGAACAGTATTCTTGTGGTGTGACATATTTTGAACATTCCAGAGTAATTTCCTATTTGACTGCAAACCAACGAATTCAGTGGTGTTTTGATGACTCCTTTCTTTATAATGGAAAGGGTGCCTTGGGTTCTACAATATCCTGAGGCTATAAAGAACGTTATTTTTATCATTTGGGAATGTTCACTAATGGCTCCATTCTGTACTTCTTACCAGAGGAAGAAAATACTTCACACAGTACAATGCAGTTTTTTGTCTGAATAAGGATACTAAGATCTATATGGAAGAAGAATATTGTTGAATTTTAAAGCTTGTTTTTTTTAATATTACATTAAGTTGACTTGCAACATCTTCTGCATGTACCAATACCAGAAGTTTTCATGATTCAAGGAAATGTTAAAATAAAGGCTCAATTCTGGCTCTGTTTCTGCCTTCTATATTCCTTCCCCAACAGCACAAAGAAGCTGGAAAGTCAGTTGAGGATTTCAGATTTACACATATATAAAGGTGTCCACACACAAAGTTGCACTGGTTTAAGAGAGGGCAGACAAACAAAGGGAGTTTGCCTGGAAACCATCGGAAAGAAGCTAGAGGTTCTGTGAGCAGTAAATACAACCTCTGAAGAGGCTCCCAGAAGGAACAAAATGTAGCTGATCAGCTGCTGTGACTTGCACAGGATTTGCCATGTTTGTCTTTTTCACGGAGGATAGAAGTGACTCCATCTGCACAAAGTGCAAGCTGCTATCCGTATTTGAAGAGAAGGATAGTTAAACAGAAATTAAAAGGTACAGTGCCAAAAGTAAAATCCCTGCAAGCTGCATGGAAACTTTTCAAAGATACCATGATAGAGGCCCAACTTAAATGTATACCCCAAATTAAAAAACACAGTAAGAGAATCAAAAAAGTGCCACCATGGCTTAACAAACAAGTAAAAGAAGCAGTGAGAGATAAAAAGGCATTGTTTAGAACGTGGAAGTTAAATCTTAGTGAGGAAAATAGAAAGGAGCATAAACTCAGTTAAATTAACTGTAAAAAATATAGTAAGAAAAGCTAAAAAGGAGGTTGAAGAATAGCTAGCCAAAAACTCAAAAAGTTAAAGCAAAATGTTTAGGTACATCAGAAGCAGGAAGCCTGCTAAGCAACAGTGGGGCCACTGGACGATCGAGATGCCAAAGGAGCACTCAAAGACAATAAGGTCATTTTGGAGAAACTAAATTAATTCTTTGCTTCCGTCTTCAGGGTGAGGAGGTTAGGGAGATTCCCAAACCTGAGCTATTCTTTTTACGTGACAAATCTGAAGAGTTGTCCCAGGTTGAGGTGTCACTAGAGGATGTTTTAGAACAAATTGATAAACTTAACAGTAACAAGTCACCGGAACCAGATGGCATTCACCAAAGAGTTCTGAAAGAACTCAAATGTGAAATTGCGGAACTATTAACTAAGGTTTGTAACCTAGCCTTTAAATCAGCCTCTGTACCTACTGACTGGAAGATAGCTAATGTGATGCCTATATTTAAAAAGGGCTCTTAAGGGGATCCTGGTAATTATAAATTGGTCGGTCTAATGTCAGTACCGGGTAAATTAGCTGAAACTATAGTAAAGAATAAAGTTGTTAGACACATAATTTGTTGGGGAAAAGTCAACATGGTTTCTGTAAAGGGAAATCATGCCTTACTAATCTACTAGAGTTCTTTGAGGGGGTCAGCAAATATGTGACAAGGGGGATCCAGTAAGTATAGTGTACTTAGATTTCCAGAAAGCCTTTGACAAGGCCCCTCACCAAAGGCTCTTAAGTAAAGTAAGTTGTCATGGGATAAGAGGGAAGGTCCTCTCGTGAATTGATAACTAGTTAAAAGACAGGAAACAAAGGGTAGGAATAAACTGTAAGTATTCAGAATGAAGAGAGGTAACTAATAGTGTCGCCCAAGGGTCCGTACTGGGATCAAGCATATTCAACCTATTTATAAATGATCTAGAGAAAGGGATAAACAGTGAGGTGGCAAAATTGGCAGACAATACTAAACTGCTCAAGATAGTTAAGACCAAAGCACACTGTGAAGAGCTTCAAAAAGCTCTCACTAAACTAAGTGATTGGGCAACAAAATGGCAAATGAAATTTAATGTTGATAAATGTAAAGTAATGCACATTGGAAAAAATAATCCCAACTATATATACAAAATGATGGGGACTAATTTAGCTATAACTACTCAAGAGAGAGATCTTGGAGTCATTGTGGATAGTTCTCTGAAAACATCCACTCAATTGCAACAGCAGCCAAAAAGCAAACAGAATGTTAGGGATCATTTTAAAAAGGGATAGAGAATATTTTATTGCCTCTATATAAAACTATGGTACGCCTACCTCTTGAATACTGTGTACAGATGTGGTCACCTCCTCTCAAAAAAGATATATTGGCAGTGGAAAAGATTCAGAAAAGGGCAACAAAATTTTTAGGGGTTTGGAACGGGTCCCACATGAAGAGAGATTAGAAAGACTGGGACTTCAAAGCTTAGGAAAGAGGAGAGTAAGGTGGGGTCTGATAGAAGTCTATAAAATCATGACTGGTGTGGAAAAAGTGAATAAGGAAAAGTTATTTACTTGTTCCCAAAACATAAGAACTAGGGGTCACCAAATGAAATTAATAGATAGCTGGTTTAAAACAAACAAAAAGAAGTTTTTCTTCACACAGCGCACAGTCAACCTGTGGAACTCCTTTGCAGAGGATGTTGTGAAGACCAGGATTTTAGCAGAGTTCAAAAAAGAACTAGATAAATTCATGGAGGTTATGTCCATCAATGGCTATTAGCCAGGACGAGTAGGAATGGTGTCCCTAGCCTCTGTTTGTCAGAGGCTGGAAATGGATGTCAGGAGACGGATCATGTGATGATTCCCTGTTCTGTTCATTTCCTCTGGGGCATCTGGCATTGGCCAGTTGCAAGACAGGATACCAGGTTAGATGGATTTTTGGTCTGACCCAGCATGGCCGTTCTTATGATCATTACCAGCAGATCAAGGGAAGTGATTATTCCCCTCTATTCAGTACTGGTAAGTGAGGTGACATGTGGAGTACTGCATCCAGTTTTGGGCTCCCCTCCCCTTCACTACAGAAAGCACATAGACAAATTGGAGAGAGTCTATAGTAGGGCAACAAAAATGATTAGGGGGCTTGGGCACATAACTTATGAGGAAAGGCTAAGGGAAGTGGGCTTATTTAGTCTTCAAAAGAGAAGAAGGAGGATGGATTTGATAGCAGTTTTCAGCTACCAGAAGGGAGTTCCTAAGAGGATGGAGCAGATCAGCGATGGCAGATAACAGAATAAGAAGCAAGGATCTCAAAGTGCAGTGGGGGAGATCTAGGTTGGATGTTAGGAAAAACTATTTCACTAGGGGTGCATCTAGACAGTGGCCCTATTTCGGGATGCTTCTTGTATCCCGAAATAGCATTTTCTGGGTCTTCACAGCACACCCGTTATTTCGAAATAGCTTTCAAAATAACGGGCACATTGGTCCACAATGATTTGGGGTTGGTCCTGCTTTGAGCAGGGATCTGGACTAGCTGACCTACTCAGGCCTCTTGCAACCCTAATCTTCTATGATTCTAACTAAATTGAATTGAAATCATACCTTTAATTAAACCAGTGAAACTTTGTGTTTGGACCAGGCTTTGGGTTTTGATTATCAAGGTTTTAATACCATATGCTGATACCATGGTAATAAGTATTTATACATGTTGCTTAGATATATTTTAAGGTCTGATCCTAGCAATGAAACAGGCATCATTAAAGTGCATTAGTCTTAAGCAGTGTCCCCTTTTTCCTGGCCTTGCTCCCAACACATCTTCTGTGCTGGGATAGGTGGGAGGGAGAAGCACATATAGAGTTGGTTATGCAGTCAGTGCCACTTAGAATTTTCCAGCATTTATACTGGTTTAGCTTATGCTGTAAATTTATAGGTGTAGGTTAAACCGATATTACCAGTTTGGTGCAGCTTCTTTGTGTAGACCTAGCCTAAAGTATGTTATGTATTGATCAGTGTAACACTTTGAATTTGACACAAACAAGGAACAAGTGAAATATACCCATATTTGTGTCTGTTGCTTAATAGGCAGACTGTTGAATGATGCAGGCATTGTAGCGTGTGAGCTGTCCAGGTACACCCCCAATCAGTGTAAATTACTCTTTTCTCACCTGGAAGTAATTAAGACATGGGTGACAGTGGTGCAAGGTCCTTCTTAGAGAATAAAGGGGATAGTACTCTTTCGGAGAGCCAGAGGCGCTAGAAATTCTTCCAGATTTGGTGGAGGCAATGGATTTGATACCCTTGGTCATGATGCAGAAAGAACCAGGACTGTTGCCCTGGTAGCCAGCAGAGAAGATTGGTTTTTGTTGTGTTTTAAAGTGTAATGCTGCAATCTACTTTAATCATAATTCTGTGGTTATTGCATGACTTATTTACAGGTCAGTGTTAAGGTTGTTTTAGTGCCTTAATTGTGCATTTCTTAAATAAATGTTAGGATTTCTTAAGTGTAAACTTAACTCTGAATTTTCTGGTTTATAATACTTAGTTTTGGGATAATTACTACAGCCATCTAATGGGTTTTTTACTTAATGTGATACAAACTCATGACATTGAATTCTAAGAGAAAGGTAGAATTATATAGAATACTACAAATGAACATATGTGTTTAATCCATGAAAAATATACACATGTAAACAACCCCTGTCCTTTTTCTTAATGATAGCTAAATAAAATAGTAATGAGATAATAAAACTGTATTTCATAATACATTATACATGGAAATAAAAGTAAAAGCATGAGGCAAGATTGCAATGAGTGTAGGACTACCAGCAAGCTGCAAGAAATACTGCCAGTACACTTTCCCCATCAAAGAATATTCAGCACTAGAAAACCCCGGAATGGTATCGGCTCCAGACTGAACTCATGGCTGAATATTGGAATGACCAGGATATTAGAACTATATAGCCAATTTTGCCAATTCCTATAGTCCAGTGTTGGGACTCTGATTATACAAAGCATGTATATCTTCATGAAAGAGATTAAAATCTCTTATTTACGTAAGATAAACAATAATAGATGTGATTATAATATGATGTGATTATAAAACGTTTATTAATCTGGGTTTTATCATCATGTATTTGGCATGCATCACAATGGTGAAACCATGAATCAGTGATACAGGAAATCATAAATTAATATGCTGTACCAATAAAACCTTTATAGTATAGTATATCTTAACATACCATAACATACGCTTTCTACATCTCATAACACAGACAACTATGTTAATAATATTTAAGAGATTTTTTAATTTTTTTTTATTGGAAATATTGTTTTTCTGCTTGTGAAGCCAGGTGCTGTAATTACTATAAGCCCAATGACAGAGGGCTCAGAAGTAGTAGCAACATCTAAAAATAACCAAAAATTAGTTTTCTGTACCTAAATTCAGAAATTGATAGTTTAGTCCTAGGCCTATGAAGATGAGAGGCAAATTCCGAGTCCTATTAGAAAGGAAGAAATCTTTCTTTTTCTGTAGCATAATACTCCTATTTTAGCCCTGCAGCGTCATGAGATATAGGACTTGGAATGTTAAGTGTCTACTGAAAATGTTGTCATGTAGTTTTAATATGAATCTGAGATGGCAGCTACAAACTTTACTCTCAAGAAACCCTCATTTCCTCCCTGGTTATCGACTGTCTCTTCTAGTTTCATGTTATATACTCATTTATTTCATGATTCCTCCTCTGCATCATTAGTACAGTATGTAGTATAATCAAGATTTGTTTCTCAATAGTCTCTTTTTGCCACCTTCATTATGCTGTTTTCCACTGCTCTCTGATCTCTGCCAATATGCTTTTATCAAACTGAGTTTTACCAATAACACCTTACTTGCTAACTTTACATACCATTTACTGTGGCTCTAAATACAAAAGCATTCTTGAAGTCCGACTTGATTATGTCTCCCATTTCGCTTCTGTCAATTCCTTTTTGTCAGTAACATCAAGAAATTAATCAGATTAATTAAGCCTGACCTTCCTTTTAAAATGTCAATATGTCATTCTCTAAGTAGTCTGGTTCTTTCCAAGTATTATCTTATCTTTGTCCCTGATCAATGACTGTAAGTCTTACAGTTCTGAGTTCAGTCCTTTGATGCATGCAGCTACTCAGTTATTTCTTTGACCTTTCTGAAATACAGTGATCAAATTATCTTCCCTTTATTCTTATAAAATTCAAGGACTACTTTTCTCTCAAACCTGTCATGTCAGCTTGCCCTCCTTCAAGGTACCACCTGATGTGCTAGGATGGCACTGAGCCTGCCTGTTCCATCTGCCTGGGCCCCCTTTAACGCTGTCCTGCTGAGCCAGGATCTTACGCCTTGTCTAACACACACACAGGGCCACACTCAGCTGCAGAAACTGAGATTGGATTGGCTCTGGGAAGACTCATCTTAAGAGACTTGCCCCAGCACTCGGGTGCCCACTTCCCTTGGAATTCAGACCCAAAGGTATAATATGAAATCCACCCCCCCCCCAATGTGAAGGAATGTATTCACAGCCTTTTGCCCTTACCCCATTATGAACTGCACAAACTGAGCTTTAGAATGAACAAAAACCAATTTATTAACTAGAAAGAGTAGACTATAGGTGATTAAAAGGGAGAACAAATAGATAAAAGCAGATTACCTTAGTAATTAAGCTCAGATTGCAGGTTTTCTTTAACACACTAGATCGATAGGATATCGCTTAGCAAACTCCCACCCGAAGTGATAGACATGCTGGCAGATTCTTAAGGTACAAGTTGCCTTGGCTTTTCAAGGTTTTTATACGTAGGCTGAAAATCCTTCCAGCATAGGACCATTACTTCCCACAGCATAGCCGTCCTTGGACATATGCAGCATATGCAGCTGTGTAGGTTACCCACATATTTGGGGCACCAAATTTCAGGTGCGTGTACACAGTTCCATGTGCTAGTGTGCCTACGGATGGCCCTGACCAGCATCTGCTAGTCCCTCTTTGGCCCAGCCTCCCCTCCCCCCTCGGCTGCTTTGTTGGTGGACAACAGGGCTTCCTTCTCCTTGCCCCCTTCCCCTCACCCACATGCTCCTATTGGCTAGCCAGCCACTGAGTTGAGGCCTCCCTTCTCCCACACTGGTAGCAGAGAGGAGTCCTGAGCAGCTCCCTGCTGGCTCCTGGGAAGCTCCGAGCCCCGGCAGGAGCCATGCATGGGGCAGGGGGGAGCGAAGTACTGAGCTTTGTCAGGAGCCGTGCATGTGGGGAGGGGGAAGCCCTGAGCCCATCAGGAGTGGGACATGGTGCGACTTGCCAGAAGCCCCAAGCCCTGGCAGGAGCCATGCGGGGGCAGGTGCAAACACAACAGGAGCGTACGCCAAGGGCGGGGGGCATCAGGGAAGCTTTGGGAAGCAGAAGGCATGCGGGTAGGGGGGAGCCTCAGGTAACTTGCATAGGTCCCCATAAACTGTAAGGATGGCCCTGTCCCATAGTTCAGTTATTGTCCCTTAGGTGTTTCCATGTGTGGTGTTGTAGGGAGAGTGAGGTCCCCCATGATGTCATTGTTCCCCTTTTATATTTTCTTGCCACTTGCTAGAAAGTTCTTTTGCTGTGCCCTGGGTCAAACAATTCCCGTTGTGTAGAGCTATCTTAGAGGTTTCTGTTATACATAATTCTTGGGGTAGTCTCTGTGCTTGTGTGCATTTCCTCAATAAGCCATTAATGTTATTTAATCTTTTTATTATTGTACCTGAAAGGCTGCTTGTGGGTGGTTTCAGTAGCACAATATGTTTCAGTAATCACCTACAACAATAACACATAACATCCAATGAAACAGTAACGCCATGCAGATCTAGACTTTTAGAATGATACCTCAAAACACATACTTTGTACAAAACCTATCCCAATTATTTGACAGTGGTGACTATTGAGGTGTCAGGGTGTCATGCTTGTATCAGCCAGATATTTTAGGAATGGAAAGCTATACGGCGCTTGTAAGATCTTAATTTTTTAAAAGTCACATTATGCACTACACTTGAAATTTTCCTGTGTACAGTATTTCTAATTAATCATATATCTTGTGACACATGAGTAATTAGAAATACTAATTTCTAAGTAATAACCTCAAAAAGAGTTCTTGCATCATCAGATTGACAAACTGTATAACTATTGTCTATTTAAATTATGGAGTCTTCTGTGTTTAGGGCCTGTAAGGGGATATTTATGTACAGTATTTCTATAAACAGACCTTTTCTGTCTGTGTTGGAAGAAGGAGCTGACTGAGAGAATCTGACATAATCTTCCAAAGAAAACATCTGCTTTTAAATATATTTGTTTGGATTCCAGTATGCACACCTAACACATGCATAATTAGATTAAACTACAGTGTTGCCTATTGAGAAGACATGTTTATCTAAATAAGTTATGCATATTTCATGAAGAGAAAAAAGGGAGAATAGTAACTTTTTAAAAAATTCACAAGTTTAGATTTAAAATACGTATCTGTAGTGTAAAGCATGATTTTTTTTAATTTGTAAAAAATTTGTTGAATGGAAGTTTTAGTGTGTGCAATCATTTTAGTATATTTAACATGATTCTCCTCCCCCCCCCCCCAAAACCAATCAACCCACTTACTCTCCAAGTTATGCATTGTGGTGGTTTGCTATTTTGATATTAATTAATCCTCAAAATGTCATTGTTTCTTACATATTTATTGAAAACATAATTGCACTGTAGAACAAGGTACTAGGAAAGGGCACTAGTGTTGTGGACACAGAAGAAACAGCTTTGATTATTGGAAATTAGGAGGTAGTTAAGACTTTGGCTACTAGGAAGAGGATGCTTCTTATCTTTCCTTCTATAGGGCATATCAGATGGGATCCCACAGGGATCAATTCAGGGTCTGATGTGGTTCAGTATCTTCATCAATGATTTATATAATTTCATAGAGAGCACACTTACAGAGTTTGTTCATGGTACCAAGCTGGGAGGAGTTGCAGTTGCTTTGGAGGATAGGATTAAAATTTGAAATGACCTTGACAAACTGAAGAAATGGTCTAAAGTAAATAGGATGAAATTCATTAAGGACAAATGCAAAGTACTCCATTTAGAAATTTGCACACATGCAACACAGGAAATGACTGTGGGAAGGAGTACTGTGGAAAGGAATCTGAAGTCATAGTGGATCACAAGCTAAATATGAGTCAACAGTGTGACACAATTGCAAAACAAAAACCAAACAAACAAAAAGTAAACATTCTGGGAGGTATTTGCAGGAGTATTGTAAGCAAGACATGAGAAGTAATTCTTCTGTTCTACACTGTACTGATTAGACCTCAGCTGGAGTTTTGTGTCCAGTTCTGGTTACCACATTTAGGAAAGATGTAGACAAATTGGAGGAAGTCTATAAGAGAAACAAAAATGATTACAGATCTAGAAAACATGACCTATGAGGGAAGATTGGAAAAATTAAGTTTGTTTAGTCTGGAGAAGAGAATACTGAAGGGAAATGTTATAGTTTTCAAGTACATAAAAGGTTGTTACAAGGAGAAGGAGAGTAAATTGTTTTCATTAATCTCTAAGGACAAGGAAGAATGTGCTTAAATTGCAGCAAGAGCAGTTTATGTTGGACATGAGAAAAAAAAATTCCTAACTATCAGGGTAGTTAGGCACTGAAATAAATTTCCTAGGGAGGTTGTGGAATTTCCATCATAGAAGATTTTTAAGCGCAGGTTAGACAAACACCTGGCAGGGATGGTCTAGATCAGGGCTACTCAACACGCAGCCTGTGGGCTTCATGTAGCCCACAGCCCATTTGTTTGCGGCCCACAGTGCAGTTTGGGTTTACGGTGCAGTTTGGGTTTATATGTGTTTTAGTAGTTAAATTTCTGAACTCTTGTGAAGCCAAAACAAAAAAGTAGTCAATATAATAGTCTTCTGTTGATATGCATTTTAGAAGTTACATTCCTGGACTGTCATTGCTCATTAAAAGTGCTGTCATATGGGTAGAAATCGGGTAAATATTGCATTTTATTAATATCAGCAGAACTGACTTAAACAGGGCCTGTGTGTTGTGTAGTCTTGCCTTAATTTTTCTATTCATGCCAGTCAGTGTGAAAGAAGCTATTTGCATATATTGCACATATATGCAACCACACTTAAGTTGCGGCCCTTGGCATGTGCTGAGTATCATTGTGGCCCCTGGGGCTTCCAAAGTTGAGTAGCCCTGTCTAGATAATATTTAGTCCTTCTATGAGTGCAAGGGACTGAACTAGATAACCTCTTGAGGTCCCTTTCAGTCCTACAATTCTATGATTCCACCTTTTTAAGCAAGGGTGAAACTAATCTGGAGTTTGTGGGGAGAAGGGTTTGAATTCCTCTTTCCTCACTCCAGCAAGGCATTAACTGTCCTCAGTGTCTATCTTTACACCCAACAGTATGACATAGAATTACTTTAAATGGTGCTGAGCATCCACCTCCTCCTGCTGAAGTGTAGCGTGAGTCTCAGATGCTCAGCACATCTTAGAAATCAGGCCTATTAGCCTAATATTTCTGCTAAAATAATCAGCAGTGATATAGATCAAAGTTAACATTTAAGGTGAGATTGTCAAAAGTGCTCTAACTCTGCTCCCACTGACTTTGGTTTATCTTTTATTTAATGTTCTGCCATAGGTGTTTACTTTGTTATGGATTGCTGACTGGATGGTGCATCACTTCTGGAAAAAAGGAAAAGATCCCGACAGTTTTTCTATCCCTTATCTTACTGCGTTGGGAGATCTGCTTGGAACTGCCTTATTAGCTATGAGTTTTCACTTTCTGTGGCTCATTGGGGATAGAGATGGGGATGTTGGAGACTAAACATTCAGGTGGACATATTAATTGTTCACAGTATATTCGGAAAAAAATAGGAGACAACTGCTTACCATTCCAGTTGAAGGATTTAAAAAACAATTGTTCTATTTAGTATAGGTAATTAAGGTGGCACAGGATTGATTTTATGGCCTTAATTTTTTTAAATGAATGGAACAGGAATGATTTTATCTGATTTTTACTCTGAAGATGGAGACTGTTTCCATTTAAAAACATCTGATCAGAGACAATGAAGTATAGACTGTTTACCAGCTATTTTGTATTAGGAAAAAATGGAGCATTTAAAAAAGGAAAATCATGAAATATCATATAAACTAGAGCTGTCTTTAATTGACAATAAATGCAAGGTCAAGAAGAGAGATGAAAACAGTTCCATGGCTTATTTTGTCTTTTTTGTCCTCCTTGGGTGTATCTTTCAAGTCACAATACAAAAAGGTTTCACTTAGTCAAAATAATTTCCTTCTCACAGACACTTAATTGATGTGCTCCTAACCTTGCCATTTTTAGGATTTCTTCAGTTGCCACAGGTTGTACATCAATAATAATTATTGTTATGATATGGGCCCTCATCCTTCAATATTTTGACACATGCTTAACTTTATGTTCATACAGAGGAACTTTACTGGCATGTGTACAGTTAAGCACTTAGGGTGCATCTACACAGCACCCTTAGCTCAAAATAAGCTATGCAATTTGTGCTACGCAAATTGCATAGTTTACTTTGAGTGCACTTCGAAATAGCTTATTTTGTAATTTGGTGCTGCCTACAAAATAACTCGCTATTCCATAATGCCCCTTAATCATTGTGGAATGAGGGTTACCGGGATGTCGGAATAAGCCACCCGTTATTTCAAAATCTATTTCAAAATAATGGGCTGCTTCAATAGACACGGAATAGCTGTTTTATGGTACTTCCAGCATCCCGAAATAGCTCCACAGTCTAGACGTACCCTTAGAGAAATATTTGCATGATTGGGCCCTTCCACTATGTAGCAAGAGAAGCAACCTACTTCTTTTGCTCCTGTATCTTCCTAAAGCAGTGGTCTAAGCAACATGTTTAGCATGATGCTGCACTTACCTATAAATGAGGAGGTAGAATGAAGCTAGGTTTCTGTGGAAAAATGTACTTTTAATTGGGAACTGGAGAAGCTTCTAGTATTAATATAAAAAGTACTGTTATGACATTGACATTTATGATGTCCTTTAAGGTTGTGTCAGTATTCCATTATAATAATTTTTTTCAGGTGTTTGGTTCAGTTGTAAATATTTATCCAAATCAAAACTTGGGAAGGAGGGGGTTACAAGATTATGTTGCTTCTTTTTCAATTTTTAAAAATGCATTTGGACTATTTGAAAGTTTGTTAACTTTTAAATATATAGGACCAGATTGTGCCAGGAACTTTTAAGCAGAAATCAACATTATTGTTAATAAGGATTTCTATTTAAAAACTGTGGCAGAATATGGTCTGTAGAGAAAGAAATTACTGGCTGAATGCTCTCTTATATTTGTTTAACTCAAAGCTTAAAACATGAAGTTTGGCAAGTGATTAGTCTAATGATATTTTGAAAAAATATATTCAATTGGCCAGATAATATTTTGAAAATTGGCTACAATTCAATCACACAAATGTTTCTAAAATTTAAAAATCCTAAATACATAAAAAGCCTAAATACATAATTACATGAATCATTCTGATTAATTGTGTAAATATTATAACCAAAAGTTTAATTTTAGGCCTCCAAATTTGAGACCTCTAAATCTATATTAAATTCTAAATCAGTATTTATCCTTATCCTGCAAACATTTATGCATGTGATTTTATACATATGAGTAGTCTCTCTGAATTTAACGGAACTACTCAAATTCACAAAGTTACATTTGTGCATAAGTTTTTACAGAATTGAAACATTAGACACTTAAAAAGTTAGCTTGCAAAGCTGCTGAGCTCTCTAATCTTCATGGGAAAACAGGATGTTTGCAACTCCAAAAATCAAGCCAGTTGTTTGGGTACCTGGACATGGATTTGGATGCCAAACTTTAGGCAATCTCATTTGAAAATGTTTACTTAAGGTTTTTCTTAAAATTATGACTATCTATTGACCGATCAGAGAGGATCATAATACTGTAGTCTTCTGTTTATGTAAAGTAAGGATGAATATCACTTTAAGTTCTTTGTTTTTTGAAAGCTTGTATCAATGTTATTTAAATTAGTTTATTGTAATATATATTGTGAAAATATTATTAAATAGTTTTAAAACAGGATGGTTATAACTCGCAGTTTGTTTGACTTCTTTAAAATACTGTTTTTATTCTATGTTATAGATCTAGAAATAATTGCAGAATATAATTCTGGTGGAACTACCTTGTTGAACTAACATTGTCATGGCAAACATTTTAAATGGAAGAATTAATGAGTTTTAAAATCCTCAATTGAGCTGCAAAGTTCTTTAAATGATAAAAATAGTTTCTTTGCTGCTTTGAGATTACTTGAATGAACAGTACATATATAATATACATTTGTATTGCAGTATTTATTATTTGCTGATAGTATCACCCATGATATGCTAAGTCTTTTCCAGACAAACAAGAAGGAATGATACCTGCCCTGAAGAGTATTCTATCAAGGAAGACATAGAGAAGGTATGTCAACACTGCAGCAGGAGTTTTAGTTTGGGGAGACAGGCCTGTTCTAAAAACAGCAATATAAACATTGCAGCTGGCTCTCAGAGGAGGGAGCTGAGTGATGAGGGAATTTTTCAGTGGTTACACATTTACACGCAGGGGGAGGAAAGGCGGGAGCTGGCAGCACCAGCTCCCATTTCTCTTCCCCCACCAGCTGCCTCTGTATCAGAGGCAACAGCATGGGAGGGTAGGCAGCTCCGTGGGAGCTGGCACATGCAGGGGGTCAGCTTTTTAAGTATGCAATATGGCTTGTGCATATTGGCTCCCACCTGTCCCCTGTGCTTTTGCTTCTGATACAGGGAGGAGGCAATCGGCTTGGCTCCCACCTGCCCCCTCTGAGGCAGCAATGCGGGGTGGGGATGTGGCTCTGTGGGAGCCAGCACATGCGGGCAGCTGGCTTGCTCCACTTCATAAGGACAGCATGAAAGAAGAAGGTACAATTTTAGTTCTGGTACTGTTGAGTGGTGTGTTAGAAAACTGAGGGCTCGCAATATCCTGCTATTACATTTGGCCACTCCCTAGGCTGCTATGAGGGAACACAACCTCTGAGTTCACAGGTGTTTTAAGCTTCCAAAGCCTGAATGGAACAAAGCTACTGCCACTCTCTGGGGATCCTGGGGCACAATTTAGGGGTATAGACATTCTGTCTGGAACCCTTTCCTGAGGATTGGAATTCACTGTCCTGTTGTCTAGCCTCTGGACTAAGTGCTAGCCCTTCAAACGCCCCCATGGCGTATACACACCCTCTTTTGGAGTTTCACAGAAGGTGAACTTTCAGAAGGCACGTGATAGCATATAGCACAAAAATGCTTTGCATCAGATGTTAATACCATTGCGCTTTTATTTAACAGATAAAACAGAAGACGACAAATCATTTAGAAAAAAATCAACATACATGGCCCTTACTAGCTCTTCTTTCCTTGGGGGGGCCGGCATCTGTATTCAGATGCCTCATCAGGCTTTTAGTTGCTGGATTGTTGTTGTTCATGGAGAAAAATAGCCAGGGAAGACCCCAAATAGAATAGCTCCAGTGCTTCTATAATCTTCCAGAAGACTCTTAGATCAGCTTTCCCAGGGGATCAGAGACCTCTAGCAGATTACTTTGTTGGCAGGTGACTTCTCCCCTGATAAACCAGTTTGGGATGGAGCCAGTTGATTGTTTAGATCTGCTCCATTTCAATGAGAGAGCAATCCAGATTTAACAAGCTGCTTTTATCTGACCTGTACCACTACCCTGCTGGAATTTCAATCCAACATAGAGGAAAAGAGCCACGAAAGAAATCCCAAGGAGATTCAAAACAGAGTTTATAACTTGGTAAAAATATATTCAGAGAGTTCATAATCTCACACAATTAATAAATTGAACAGACAAGTTCCCTAAATCGTCACACAAACTTTCTATTTAACCACAACTCAATAACTGTCAGGTATTTTTTAAAAAATAAGATTTTCTCAGGAGTCCTTTTCTTTTTTTAAGGAATTTAATACAAGTCTCTTTTCCACAACTAGACTCCCAGACATATCTCCTAACTCACCGGTTTCTCTCACCTGGCCTGCAGAAAGCACACAGATGTAACTCTATCTGTCTGTCCTTTCCCCTCTTTCATTTTACTGACCGCTTACATAGCATCGCACTGCTTTGCTCTTGGTAGATACTGCAGGTTATTACAGGTTGGTGGAGGGAATGGTTGCAGGGTTGAGCAAAAGGGAATCTATCCCAAGATTGAGCATTTCATGAATACCCAGAGAATTGTGCCAAGCCCTATATACTTTATTTAACAGAGTATGTGTGTAGCTATACAGGTACACAGATCTTTTATTTTCTAATTGTATTTTATTTTGCAAAAGAAAAAATTAAAGTGGGGTATTTCCCCCTTCAGGTTACTTTCCTGTTGAGTTCTACAGTTCCCCTGCAGTACTTGAAGTTACAGGTTTTTGTAGCTAGAGAGATTATTATCCTAGCAGATTGTAATGGTGTAACAGCTGAGTAGTAAGCCTCAGTCAAAAAAGCGAGTCCCCCTTGTTTTCTTTATTTGTAAGGCCGTAAGATTCTCCTTCTAGATGTCTGTCTGTATTCAGACATTTTAGTTACTACCTAAAACTGACAGTATCAGTCAACTATTCATTTTACTCAAATAGCTAGATCAATAAATTAAATTTTTGTGTTTAGTATCCTCTGGGCAAGCTTTTTTTTATTCTAGTCTTTCATATCCATCGATCAGATTACCAGGACCTATTTGTTTCTCCTGACAGAGTCAGAAGCACAGCTGTCCACTGTCAGCCTCACAAATCTTGGACAGGAGTGACACAGCTGTATTTCCTTAACCACTCCTAGTGGCCTACATCTTTTCTGTATATCTAAATTATTCTTAGTTTAAAAAATAGGTGGGTGGGTGTTGAACTGATGTGAGTACCACTTGGAGCTCTGAAGGTCTGAACCTTTTTGTTGTGTA
Organism: Pelochelys cantorii; assembly: GCA_032595735.1. Taxonomy (NCBI): domain Eukaryota; kingdom Metazoa; phylum Chordata; order Testudines; family Trionychidae; genus Pelochelys; species Pelochelys cantorii. The sequence goes on along the minus strand of CM064326.1, from coordinate 249,507,165 downwards.
ATATAGAATCTTGATCTTGGTAAGTAAAGGGAAAATATTTTCTTTTAAAATGTGTTTAGCTATAGTTTTACATATATAAACTCAGAAGTAGATTATTAAGGGGGATATGTCTTTAAAAAGTTTTAAAGCTTATCATTAAATACTTTTGAGGAATTGAATTATTATTTATGATAACAGTATTAACTTTGTAATTACCTAGTTAGGTCAGTTCCATGTAATATGCTACACTGAGATGGATTTTATGTTTGACTTAGTTAGAATAGCCATCTTCTTAGGTATGGACTTTGTTTTTATTTCATTATGTTTTGTTTTATTATATCCCCTTATTTTCTCTTCCATACTGCTAATAAAATATTGTCCCATCTTTTGAAGTTAGTGTATTTAAAAGTATGAAAAGAGATTTTCTAGCTTTCATGTCATTTTAGCACTTAGAACAAGCTGAATCTCTGCTACAACGATTAAAACTGCCACCATAGTTTTTATAGGCTTGCGGCCCAAAATGGTAGACAGATTCTAAATCTAGATGTATATATTGTTTAATCTAATCTGGAAGATATGTTGTATTAATTTAAATGAAATAAATGGGTTAAAGGTATTAATGTAAGCCTGACCGCTGTCAGTGTCCGAAATTCAGCATCATTAAACAAGGTCCAGGAATTTTTATATAGAGATCCCAGCCTGCTAAATGTCATGGCAAACACACTATTAAAAATCCTTTTAATCTTTTATTAAAGATACAAAGGAAGGAAAATCAGTTAAAGCATTTGAAATGCAAAACATTAAGGATCTCCTGTTAACAACATCCTTTTTTTATGAGAAAAAAATCTTTTGACATTCCTCTATGTGGAATCAAAGATAGTTATACCTGTCCTTTCAGGTAAAAGACAATAAATTAGTTGATGTGAACTGGAGCTGTTGCTGCCAATTTTGCTTCATCTGAGGTGGTGTTTGGGATTCTGCTAAAGCTGATAGAAATGGTGATTTTATCTGGAATCCTCTCTCTGGCCTGGTCTGGTCAGGACATCTCTTAGGGTCAGAAGGCCCAAGTTCTCATGAAACAGTGAGAGTGACAGGCATGGTTGCAAAGCTCACTCCAATAGCTTTTGCCAGGTCTCCACTTTTTTCCCCAAAGTCTCTTTCTTTCAGAACCCGAAAAGGAAGTGATGGATGGAATAGCCCATCTGCTCATTATTTTGTCCACCAGTTAGGCCTAAAATCTGACACATCAATTTTCATTCATTTATTTCTAGTCCCACATATGTTTTGTATCAATCATTATTTCAATATATAGTCCTTAAAGCATATTAGTAGGTTCTTTTTGCTTTGACTGACTCAGTTTTTCTGTCTCTTTTTCTTGTCACATCAAAATTTGTAGGATATTGTGACATCTTATGGACTTTCACATACTTTATATGGTTCAGTTCACAATTAGAATAAATTTGTATTACGACAGATAGTAACTGGTTCCCTATAATTAACAGTTTCAAATATAGCATCTGGATGCATGCATATGAGAATTCTGAAATGGAGTTATATAGAAAAAATGCTGTTACAAAGAAGAGAGAGCATGTCACTGAAGATAGGAAAAATTGACAGCATCCCATTATTGAATAACTATATGGTTCAAAAATGACAGCAGTAGTTTTAGACAATAGCAAGTGTTATATGTTTGTTAGCAATGCAAACTATGGTGAAATGACTGCTTCTTTTTTCTGGGGTTATGTAATTAATGATTTTTTTGTTTTATAAACATGATTGAGTTCTTACACTTTTAATCAAAACTAGTGTTTGCTATCCAAGTGTCCTTTTGATTAGCATTTAGCTTTCTGAACATGTATGGGTAACTATAAATCACTCTTCCATATTTATAAGTGGTGGATGCAAGATTTTAATCAGAAATGGTGCATTTCTGCATGAGGAGTTCTATCTAAAGATCATGGAAATCTTTTCATTGATTTTAATGGGTTTTGGATCAGTCTGATACTGTTCTGCACTGATGTTCCAGGGACTGTAAGATACAAGTGCAGCATGTAGAGAGGGGTATCTAAAATTTTGGATGCAAGCTCAAGAGGTGTAATGTACCCCAGAATAATTCAGTGATATTAGTAAATGATGATAACTAAATGTGCAGAGAGGGCAGTGGACAGCAAAGGCATGAACATAGAACAGAACTGGATGGAGTTTAGATGCCCTGCAATAGGCAATTTCATTTCTGTTTTCATGTCACAGCCTGTTGGCAGCCTCCTTTATGAGGAGGGGATTAGAGTTTAGAATGCACTGTGCTTATGGCCCTCTTTGTGAATTTGGTCTTATAATTGAAAATTAATTCCTCCTTTATTTAACTTGCCCAAACCTATATTCCTATATTTGGGGTGGGGGGGGGCAGGGAGTGATTTCTGGCTTGGGGAATATCCTCCGCAACGGTTAACAGTATCAAGCACCTCAAGTCCAAACAGTTCAGGAAAATATTTTGCTTGGGATTTTTTTATTTATTTAATAATATTTTTGGTAGTGAAATGGGCTCCTGAATGACATTCTTGTTAAGTATGTAAGATAGTAATTGACTTTCTTTGTCTTGAAAAGTTATATTTTTAAGTGCTATACCAAACATTCTGTTGTTGATCTGGGATCCTAAACATTTTTGTTACATCTGTTCAGTCTTATATATATATATATATTTGTATACATAGCCTAACTTCTGTTGGTGTGTTTTGGCTCAAGTAGCATGTCTTTAATAGAACTGAGAATCTAAAATGTTTAAATAATCTGGAGGCATTAGATGTCCTAAATGTGTGTACTTGGGAGGCAGTCTGATTTGCAATCATTCATTAGGTTATTTTCCCATTTAATCAGCATCATTATAGGCACTACCAGAATACAAATAGATACCCAGCCATATACTGAGACCTCACTATGCGCAGACTGTATGCACATAAAATAAAAAATGCTGGTCCCTACTCTAGAGAGCTTACATGTGCCACAATGTAGAGAATCTTTTAAATCCAATGTATTAAAATACTTTGTGTCACAACAAACTTTCAGAAGTGCCTCAAATATTCATAGTGTATTCATTGCCAGTTAAATGTCCTAATACTTGTAATGGATAGGCTTACTAATAGCAGTGCTCATTACCTAGCTAACTATTGAGTGTGTGTTCTTTATGTCCTGGAGTTATATTCCAAGATTTTTATCGTAAAGAAGCACATCTGCTCTGTACATTAAAGTTTAGGAAATGCACATCCCTGGGAAATGTGCATATCATATTGTAAGGGTCTGAAATATCATCTGTGATTAGGGATGTTAAATATCGGTTAACTAAATAGTTGATTAACTTCATGAATTCTTATCTGTTAGTTGACTATTCTATAGTCCTCGGGGGCAGAGCCGGCAGCCAGTGCAGTCCGGCCCCACTTGCGAGGAGCCCTCTGCCACTCCGCACTGCTGCCTCTGTATCAGAGGCAGCAGTGCAGGGTGCCAGGCAGGAGCTGATACGCAAGGGGAGCCTGTTTAAAAACCAGAGGCAGCAGCAGCGCAGCATGGCAGCAGCTCCTGTCCAGGGGAGGGGCTGAGCTCCTGGACCCAGCTCGAGCTGGAAGTGAGCCGGGCTTCCTGTCTGCCTGACTCTTAACACGCTTTAAATGCAGAACCTCAGTGGAGAGCGGTCCTGGACCTGGCACAAGCTAGGACTGAGCCGGGCTGCTATCCAGCTTGCTAAAAATTTACTGGCAAAGGGGAGGGAGAATGCGTGTAGTTTATAGCACTAACCTGTAAGTTTTTGCTTATCGATTAATCAACTACACTATTACATCCCTATCTGTGATTTGAACAATAACTATCAATTACTACTTGTTCAAACGGCACACATTTTTGAAAAATATCAAGCAAAAATAAGCCCAGAAGAGAGCCTGAGGATTGTTTTATTTACTATTTGACAAAGCTACTCGAACTAACTGCCCCTTTTGGTCTTGGCCGTTACTATCCTTTTTGCACAATCCGTATTAGGTTGCATATGGAAGGAAAATATTAGGCATGCCACTAGGACTGTGTTATGCAAATTATTGTTGAAAACCTCAACAGCACATGCTGAGAAACAGAAATTGAAAGCCCAAAACTTTCAAAAAGCAAGAGCTGGTAGTTAGGCTGGACATACTAGAGCCATTAATTGATTTTTATGAGAATAAGTGTGTGTGTGGCATGTTTGTGATGAGATGTAATTGTAAATTACTTTTAAAATAAGAAATTTAATACTGATGGATTTTTATAATAAAAAATTCAATTTAATTTTTGTTTTTAAAATCATTGATTTCTATCCACCCTGGTCCTGTGGCACCTTAGAGAGTAACAGATTTATTAGGGCATAAGCTTTTGTGGGTAAAATCCACTTCATCAGACAGACAGCAGCGGCGCAGGAGCCAGCAAACAGAACTGTAAACAGGATTTAGGTGAGAAGGCTGATTAACACAGAGATAGCAGTGGCCATAACCCAAGCACTAGAGGACACAATGAGACTGAGTGGATGTGGCAGCTGTGGTATGTATATGATTCTGGAGGGGGTACCTGAAAGGAGCTTTGTTTGTATGAAATGCCACCTAATAGAACTGATGGAAGAAAAGATCCGAGGATTGGAGATGCAGGTGGAAACTCTGGTTGAGTTTAGAAGGGGGTTTGAGCAGATGATGGAGCAAAGGCATGAGGTGGCTGAAGGGGAAAGCTTAGACATGCAGACTGAAGCAGGATCAAAGGCCTCTGAGAGGGGACTGCTGGGTGAAAAAAATGGACAGTGGAAGCATGTGACTATGAGAACCAGGCAGAGGAAAAGATGGGCCAGTGAAGGAGAAATAGAGCTCAAGAACAGGTATGCAGAGTTGGAGAATGGAGAAGGGATACAGCAGGTGGCCACTGACGGTGGAAAGGCAAGGAAGAAGAGAAGAGTGGCTAGTCCCATACATAAAGGGGAAGAGTCGATGGAGACAACACCAATGAGCATCAGGAGGATACAGGATGGGTTGAAGAAGATTACAAGAGAAGATAGGAATGGAAAGGACTTGCAGCCAGAGGAAACAAGGGATAGACCAGAGAATCGCACTGTCACCAGGAAAAGGCAGGTCTATGTGATTGGGGACTCCTTATTGAGAAGAATAGACAGGCCTGTAACCAGAGCTGATCCAGAGAACAGAAGGGTGTGCTGTCTGCCAGGTGCTAAGATACGGGATGTGGAACTAAGGTTGAAGAGGATCCTAAAGGGAGCAGGAAAGAATCCATTGATCATCCTTCATGTAGGAACAAATGATACGGCTAGATTCTCTCTGGAACGAATCAAGGGAGACTATGCTAGGTTGGGGAGGACGCTTAAGGAAATCGAGGCTCAGGTGATTTTCAGTGGGATTCTGCCTGTTCCTAGAGAAGGGCAACAAAGGTGTGATAGGATTATGATGCTCAATAGGTGGCTCAGGCAGTGGTGCGATAAGGAGGGCTTTGGGATGTATGGCCACTGGGAGGCATTCACGGACAGAGGACTGTTCTCTCGGGATGGACTTTACCTAAGTAGGGAAGGAAACAGACTTCTAGGATGGAGGTTGGCACAACTGATTGAGAGCTTTAAACTAGGAATTTGGGGGAGACGGTTGGGAGATGTCCAGGTAATCTCTACGCCGGATTTTAGCATTGAGAGGGAGGAAAACGAAGTAAGAAAGGATATAGCCGGGGGTAGGAGAATGTATATAAGGAGGAAGGGCAGAGTGGAGGTACAATGTCTAATAGGTCATGTTGGAGGTACAATGTCCGTGCCAAATTGGGTAAAGAATGTAAGTGAGGTGAAACAGCAAAAATTAAGATGTTTGTACACCAATGCGAGGAGCCTAGGTAACAAAATGGAGGAACTAGAGCTACTGGTCCAGAAAGTGAAACCAGATATTATAGGAATAACAGAAACATGGTGGAATACTAGGCATAACTGGAGTACAGGTATTGAAGGGTATGTGCTGTTTAGGAAAGACAGAAATAAAGGTAAAGGTGGTGGAGTAGCATTGTATATCAATGATGAGGTAGATTGCAAAGAATTAAAAAGTGAAGGAATGGAGAAGACAGAGTTTGTCTTGGCAAAAATTACATTGGGGAAGAAAACTATTAGATCCTCCCCTGGGATAGTGCTTGGGATGTGCTATAGACCACCAGGATCTAATTTGGATATGGATAGAGACCTCTTTAATGTTTTTAAAGAAGTAAATGCTAATGGAAACTGTGTAATCATGGGAGACTTCAACTTTCCAGATATAGACTGGAGAACAAATACTGGTAATAATAATAGGGCTCAGATTTTCCTAGATGTGATAGCTGACGAATTCCTTCATCAAGTAGTTGTTGAACCAACAAGGGGGGAAGCCATTTTAGATTTGGTTTTGGTGAGTAACGAGGACCTCATAGAAGAAATGGTTGTAGGGGACAACCTTGGCTCGAGCGATCATGAGCTAATTCTGTTCAAACTAAATGGAAAGATAAACAAAAATAAATCTGAGACTCGGGTTTTTGATTTCAAAAGGGCCAATTTTAATAAATTAAGGAAATTAGTTAGGGAAGTGGATTGGACTAAAGAATTTATGGATCTAAAAGTGGAGGAGGCCTGGGATTATTTTAAGTTAAAGTTGCAGAAGCTATCAGAAGCCTGTATCCCAAGAAAGAGGAAAAAATGTATAGGTAGGTGTTTTAGACCAAGTTGGATGAGCAAGAATCTCAGGGAGGTGATTAAGAAAAAGCAGAAAGCATATAAGGAGTGGAAGATGGGAGGGATCAGTAAAGAAAGCTACCTTATTGAGGTTCGAGCATGTAGGGACAAAGTGAGAGAGGCTAAAAGTCATGTTGAGTTGGACCTTGCAAAGGGAATTAAAACCAACAGTAAAAGGTTTTATAGCCATATAAATAGGAAGAAAACAAAAAAAGAGGAAGTGGGACTGCTAATCACCGAGGATGGAGTGGAGGTTAAGGATAATCTAGGCATGGCCCAATATCTAAACAAATACTTTGCTTCAGTATTTAATGAGGCCAATGAAGAGCTTAGGGATAATGGCAACATAACAAATGGGAATAAGGACATGGAGGTAGATATTACCAAATCCGAGGTAGAAGCCAAACTTGAACATCTTAATGGGAGTAAATCAGGGGGCCCAGATAATCTTCATCCAAGAATAGTAAAGGAACTGGCACATGAAATTGCAAGTCCATTAGCAAAAATTGTTAATGAATCTCTAAACTCAGGGGTTGTACCATTTGACTGGAGAATTGCTAATACAGTTCCTATTTTTAAGAAAGGGAAAAAAAGTGACCCGGGTAACTACAGGCCTGTTAGTTTGACATCTGTAGTATGCAAGGTCTTGGAAAAAATTTTGAAGGAGAAAGTAGTTAGGGACATTGAGGTTAATGGCAATTGGGACAAATTACAACATGGTTTTACAAAGGTAGATCGTGCCAAACCAACCTGATCTCCTTCTTTGAGAAAGTAACAGATTTTTTAGATAAAGGAAATGCAGTGGATCTAATCTACCTCGATTTCAGTAAGGCATTTGATACAGTACCACATGGGGAATTATTGGTTAAATTGGAAAAGATGGGGATCAATATGAAAATTGAGAGGTGGATAAGGAACTGGTTAAAGGGGAGACTACAGCGAGTCATACTGAAAGGTGAACTGTCAGGCTGGAGAGAGGTTACTAGCGGAGTTCCTCGGGGATCAGTTCTGGGACCATTATTATTTAATCTTTTTATTACTGACCTTGGCACTAAAAGTGGGAGTGTGCTAATAAAGTTTGCGGATGACACAAAGTTGGGACGTATTGCCAATTCAGAAAAAGATCGGAATATCATACAGGAAGATCTGAATGATCTTGTAAATTGGCGTAATAGTAACAGGATGAAATTTAATAGTGAGAAGTGTAAGGTTATGCATTTAGGGATTAATAACAAGAATTTTAGTTATAAGCTGGGGACACATCAGTTGGAAGTAATGGAAGAGGAGAAGGACCTCGGAGTCCTGGTTGATCACATGATGACTATGAGCCGCCATTGTGACATGGCTGTGAAAAAAACTTATACGGTCTTGGGATGTATTAGGCAAGGTATTTCCAGTAGGGATAAGGAGGTGTTAGTGCCGTTATACAAGGCATTGGTGAGACCTCATTTGGAATACTGTGTGCAGTTCTGGTCTCCCATGTTTAAGAAGGATGAATTCAAACTGGAACAGGTACAAAGAAGGGCCACTAGGATGATCCGAGGAATGGAAAACCTGTCTTATGAAGGGAGACTCAAGGAACTTGGCTTGTTTACCTTAACCAGAAGAAGGCTGAGGGGAGATATGATTGTTCTCTTTAAATATATTAGAGGGATAAATGCCAAGGAGGGAGAAGAATTATTTAAGCTCAATACTAATGTTGACACAAGAACAAATGGATATAAGCTGGCTATTAGGAAGTTTAGACTCAAAATTAGGCAAAGGTTTCTAACCATCAGAGGAGTGAAGTTCTGGAACAGCCTTCCAAGGGAAGTAGTGGGGGCAAAAGACCTATCTGGCTTCAAGATAAAGCTAGATGGGTTTATGAAGGGGATGGTTTGATGAGGTAACATGATCTTGGCAATTAATTGACCTTTCACTATCAGTGGTATATAGGCCAATGGTGGGAAGATAGGAGTTGCTATAGAGAACTTTTTTCTGGGTGTCTGGCTCGTGAGTCTTGCCCACATGCTCAGGGTTCAGCTGATCGCCATATTTGGGGTCGGGAAGGAATTTTCCTCCAGGGTAGATTGGCAGAGACCCTGGAGGTTTTTCACCTTCCTCTGTAGCATGGGGCACAGGTCACTAGCGGGAGGATTCTCTGCATCTTGGGGTCTTTGAACCATCATTTCAAGGACTTCAATATCTGAGATATAGGTGAGAGGATTATTCTAGCAGTGGGTGGGTGAGATTCTGTGGCCTGCATTGTGCAGGGGGTCAGACTAGATGATCAAAATGGTCCCTTCTGACCTTAAAGTCTATGAGTCTATGAGAATAGGCTGTACTATTCATCTGATGAAGTGGGTTTTATCCACGAAAGCTTATGCCCTGTTAAATCTGTTAGTCTCTATGCCTAGGTCTACACTAGACCAGGCAGATCGTCTTAAAGTACGCCATCCAGCTACTCAAAATGCGTAGCTGGATTCGGTTTACCTTAAGCTGAGCCTCCTCAGCGTCTATGCTATGGGAGTCTGATGGGAGTATGTGCTCGCAGAATGAGGAGTACAGGACACCAGTGGGGGCTGCCCACACTAGACCCACTAAGTCCAACTTCGTTTCTCTGTTCCTTTGTTTTCCCGTTCACCCTCTGGTTTGTCAATTAAAATTGTAAACTTTCTAGGGCTTGGATTTTTCACATTCGTTTGTCACTTCACAGCTCATTGTTTTCTCTGGATGCTACTGTAGTACAGGTACTACTGTGCACATGAAATCTACATCCCCTGTGGAATTAAAGCAATGCAGTGTGAAGAATCTGGTAAGTAAAAGGATCTAAAGTAATCAAGATAATGGAGGTTTTACCTTTCAGATTTCATTGCCAAATGGCCTTTGTCTGAGTGCTGCTCTAGAACGCTGGTTCACTTTTCTTTTAGAAAGGATCTTTAAAAGGCATTACAGCATAACGTTCCATGCAGAATTAAACTCTGCACACTTATGTCTGCTTGTGTATTGTGTGTGCATAAGAATATAGAGTATGAGTGGTGATGAAAGGATTAATCTGAGCTAATCCTATGACAGACTGTTATTATAGACTACTAGGGGCCTGTGCCCCCTGCTTGCTATGCTCGCCAAGCCCCCTCTTTCTGGGGGTAGGCAGCCCTGGCTCTCCCCCAGCCGCCAGGGAGGGCTGGGCAGAGGCGTGCCAACCCTGGCCTGCTCCCTCCCCTCCTCCTCGGCTGCTGGGCCAAGGCCAGGCCAGCCCCGGCCCCAGCTCGTCCCTCCTCCCCCCCCCCCCCGCCATCGGGCAGTGCTGTAGCTGGGCTAGCCCTGGCTCTCCCTATCCCCCTTCCTCCCTCCCTACACCCACTCTGCCCGCTCCCACAAATTCATCAAGCTGCACGCCCCTCCCCCCCCAGGAGCTCCACCAGGCTGGGCAGCACAGCTCTGGCCACCACAGCAGGAGCCACAGCCCACCCCTAGCCCACCCTCTCCAAACGGGTGTAGTGGCCCAGGAAGCCCAGATCATAGAGTAGCCACTCCGGAGAGCTGAGGAAGCGGAGAGGGTGCAAGACCTGCCCAGCTCATGGCGAGCCTATAAAAACACTGCCCCCAAGTGCTGGGTCTGGGTCACACAGAGCAAAGCTGTGCAGCAGGCATGTGCGCCTAGCAGGCTGGGGACAAGGCCCAGAGGCAGGCAGACACTGCATCAGGGGGTGTGCGGAGTCGGAATTCCTGGGAGAAGTGCGCCTGAGCCAGGGGGCTGGCCCAGGTCATTAGCACACACCGGAGTTGCTTGCTCACTCGGGGGGAGACCTGCAGCATGGACCCCCCAAGCGCTCGGGCCAGACCAGGCCAGGCCACACAGATCAAAGTCACACAGTAGGCTCATGGACCGGGCAGGCTGGGGGTGGGGTCCAGAGGCAGGCGGATGCTGGTTCAGGGGACATGCAGGGATGGAGCCACCCCCACCCGCATTTCATGGATTAGTCATGTGGTCAGGGTTCCTGGGGATGCAGAGTGACGTGATGACATCATTTTGTCTCACAGGAAAAGGGTTTTTTAGAGAGAGAGAGAGAGAGAGAGAGAAATCCTGTGCCTTGCACAAAGCCAGAATAAACAGACTTGGCACTAAGGAGGAATGGAGTTCTCCACCTTAAGCAGCTGACCACCTCCACAGCCATTAGTACTATAGATTCAAGGGAGGGGCATTCATGCCTCCGGTGTTGCTGGTATGAAGTCACTGGAAGTCACTGGAATATGTGTCACTCTGGTGACCTCTCCGTGCACAGCTATGAAACAAGCACTCCTGTGCAGTTGTGCTGTAGCATTGCTTGGGCTTTCCTATACTGTCTCCTTTCTCATGTGAGAGAGCTACACTGATCCCATTGCTCTCAGGGCTCTCCATATCCTCAAGCACAGGTTCCTGTTGGGTGCAGTGAAAGGTGTTAAAATGTATGCTTGCTGTTTGGGTATTAAAACTGTATTTAAAATATTTATTAAGATACATAAATATTTAAAAACTTTTTCAACTAGGACACCATTACGCTACATTAATGTTTAATAGCTATATAATCTACAATCAGAGTGTGCATTTCAGTTAATACACCTTTTGGAATAATGTCATCTTCTGAACAGTAATGGTAAGAGAAGCAGATCTGAGCACTTCTGGCACTCATAAGCCCAACAGCATGTATTTATTTTGTACAAAATGATAATTCAGCTAATCAGATGGCTGGTTGGCCATTATTAATTGAGATCAGCTTCAACAATAATTCAGCCAGTCTAAACTGGCAGTACTGCAGAACTGCAGTTATTAAGCTGACTCTGAGAGGTGTGGGGTAGCTCGTGGGTACATTAGGGCACGTGTGGAAAAATAGGCTATGATAGACTAAGGCACTCAAATGTGTTTTCAGTCAAAATGAAGCTCTTCACTATGGACCAAATCCTGTAGTTCTTACTCAGGGCCCATTCTTGACTATGCAGTGACACCCCACATAAGGGAAACTGGAGGGAGTTTCTTCTCCCTTAAATTCTTCTATTTGAAGGGCAAGGCTTGCAGTCCTGTTGATGGGGTTGGGGATCTTGCCTCTAAATCTATAGATCCTATGTAATCCAGATAGGTTCACTGTCTTTTGTCTCCACACTGCTTCAAGCACCCCCTGGACAGCATGGATCCATTCTACCTTCCCTCATTCTATTCCCCAGAACTAGTAGCAGTTGATCTATGGTAATGGGAGAGGGGTATAGCCCAAGTTACCCTGTGTATTTTGGGGAAGAAGAGTTTGGCAGAGTTACAAGCTCTCCATGCCTTCCTCACTTGCAGATCTAGGCTATGTCTACACTGAAGAGAAAAGTTGGAAAAAAATACACAAATTGCGAACCGCAATTTGCGTATCTTTTTCCACTTTTTTTCCGAAAGAGGCTTTTCCAAAATTTAGCCCATTACCTGGGGCTAAATTTTGAAAAAAACTTCCTCTTTTGGAACATCTCTTATTCCTCTCACCGAGAGGAATACAGAGATGCCGAAAGAACACGTCCACTTTCTGGTTTCTTCAGTTGACTGGGGTATGTTTTAAGTATCCTGAATTATCACCACTTATATTTGTGGCTATCCATTTTTTTTATTTTAAAGAGGGCATATAAATGTGGTTGAACAGTTCTAGTGGAATGTTCTGCTAGAAGGCAAGCTAAGCATCCCTCTCCCCTGACTGGAAATCACCAGTAACCCGAGAAGAATGTAAGAGCACTTCAGAATTGTGGTGTCATTTTGAGTGTTAATCAGGTGGTGAGGGCAAATACAGCAGGCCAACAGCCACTATGGGCCCTGGGGCAAGATGTGTGTATGTGGAGGGGGAGGTGGCTTTGCCAGAAGGGGTGGGGCCAGAGCAGCCAGCCCTCAGTGCCACCCAGACCATGGCACATCCCCCTCCCCTCAGCCTTCAGAGCCTGGCACAATGCTCCGGCAGAAATTCATAGAGGCCCAGGGTTCCAGCCACTGCTGCAGTGGCAGTGGGAAGGAGCCCTGGTCCTCTTTGATTCGCCAGGCCCTGAAGCAACTGCTCCCTTCCTCCTCCCCTCTCCCACTGTCTGCGGGTCTGGCAAAATGTCAGTAGTACTTAGTTTGTCAAAAAATAGTACCTAGTCGGTGCCTTTGGTTAGATACACAAGGGTCTGACTATTGTTTTTTGTCTAGAGATGCAGAGGACCCACAGCCCGTCATGTCTTCACTTGGGTCTTTGGCAACTATGAAATATCAGGTCCAGAGACTCAGCCCCTCAAATGTCACTGTCATTTCCATGGGAGATATGTGCCTAAATGCATTTTGAGAATTGAGGCTTAAGGGTCTTAAGTTGGGCACCCAATGTTCGTGAAAATGTCTTTAAAAATATTAGCCCAGATTACTTGACCAAGGCCATGTGGGTATCTGCAGAACAGATACTGAACATGCTTATCAATTGAAGGCATGGCCTGCTCAGCTACTGAGCAGCTGCTGACCTAAGGAAGAGGCATTTGAAAGAGTCTTAATTAACTAGGGTGACTGTAACCATAGCAAACACCTCCCTCCCACCCCTACCCCCACCCCCCAAGCTGAAAGGCTCTAATTGAGCATAACTTTATACCTGCCACAGACATGGAGATATGTTCAGAGTGATGCTGAGCAGAGTGATGAAGGGTGTTCTCTGTGGATGGGGCCACATTAGGGAACATCCTCTAGAGGGGAAGCTGGAGTCAGGGAGAGGCTAACATGGACCAGAGATGTGGATGGTAGGTAAGGTAGGGGAGCACCAAACCAGGGGATGGGAGAAATCCAAGTGAGGGAAGCCAAAGATGGGGGAGGAGGAGAAACTTGGAGAGGGAATGAAGAGGAAACTCTCTCTAGGGAGCAATGATGGCTTTTTGAGAGGGAAGAGACAGGGAATTAAAGGATTTCATGGGGATTTATGTAAACAAAGTAATGCATATTTAATATATAAATCAGGATATTGCACCTCTTGCATGAAATGTTCAGATTTCCAAACCCACAGACTGAAGAAGTATGGGCAGAACCCTACTGTTGTGATTTCTAGGCCCCTGTACTAGCCACTAGACACACTGCCTACTCTTCAGTCTCAAAATGCTCATTTTCCAATTGATAGTGCTTATAAATTTCTAATATGGCTGGAAAAGTCTCAATTGGGTGACCTACAACATGTTCTAAAGGTCAATGCATGATTATTCGCTTCACTGTATGCTGGAATGTTTTCTCTAGTCTAATTTTAAACCATGTAGTGATGATTCTTCCAACACTTCCTATGGGAGACTTTCACAGTCTATTATTTCTCAGAGCTTGAAGGTTCTCCCATTTCCCCCTTATTATTCTGGTTTAATTTTCCTCTGTTTTGAATTTCACTCTCTTGCTCCTATGTTTAACTCATAGATCGCTAACTTCAATTAAAAAAATAATTGGGGGAATTGTAATCTTATTTCTTTCACTTAATGAAGATGGGGAGTTAGAAGCATCTGCTGTGGAAGTGATATAGATTGCATATAAAATGTTACTGTATATTCTGTAACAGTAATGTATTAATGTTCCATTATTTAGTGTATGATGGGTAAGATGTTATATCCCTCCATCTGACTAAAGCCAAAGGTCTTAATCATGCATGGTTGCAATACCTGGGGGACAAAAAAACACCCCAAAATCCCTATTTGTAGACAGAGCACATTACTATGTGGCTGTACTATGCTTTTTCTGATTTGATTTTTTCCTGCACTTCTGCTTTTTTTTTTAATTAAAGAAAAATAGCAAAAATTAAACAGACTGCACTGATGGAACAAAGTAAATAGAAAATAATAAAAAGAAAAAACTTACACGTTTAAACCTTGAACTAACCATATTTGAACTAAAAAGGACGATTTACTTGATCCACTAAGCTACAATGTATTTGGCTAATATGGGGGTGAAATTCTCCCTGGTTTAAAAGGCTAACACTCTCCTCCATGTATGTTTTTACAGGACCTAGCACAAGACAGCACTCGTGGATTTGGGCTTCTGGGTGCTACACTAATATAATTGTCTAATGGCAACCTGGGAGCCCTCTTCCTAGTTCAACACCCCTAAGTTTCCACAGTACAATGTTAGTTTGTAATCACCAGTACAGTATGGTCTAGTGCATAAACTATATGGCTTAAAACCACTGATCGCTCAAATCCAAATAACATAGATGGTTTTTAGTGGAGCTGGTCAGGCAGGGGAGGAGGAAGTGAGGATGAGGCTTCCATGAATAAAGCCAGGGAATATTTTTAGTGAATAGTAAATTTGCCCCAAAGTGCATTTTGGGGGTACCAAAACTGTGAATTCAGCAAATAATTTTAAAAAACTGGTGGGATTTTAAAAATGTCAATTTCAGAAGTGTTTAAGTCCCATTTTCAGTAGTGATATAGAGTCCTACATTACATTGTCAATAAAGTATCTTTCAAAATTTTATCCTAGTACTCTATTTGGTTAAAAAATATGGAAGGGGAGGAACAAATTGTTAATATTCTTCTTGACTTTTTCTGAATTTATTTCTGAAATGTCAAAAATCAAAACATTTTGACACCGCTTGCTGAGCAAAAATATTTCTATATCATTTGTTCTCAAGAGGGTTTTCCACTAAATTTTCCACCTATGTCTAAAATGTATTCTACAAATAGCAAAAACCAAGCAAATAACATTGTCAAAAAGCAAGTCTAGCGTTCTAGAAATGTAAAGCAGTATAAAATATTTCCACCATGGGAAAGCTAAGTTTTTAAATGGGAAGGAAATGTAAAAAGGAAAAAAGGTTTTGTTGTTCAAAAGCTGAAATTTTGAAAATTTAGATTTTTGTGTTTTATCTTTTTAAATGCTTTGTTGCCAATAAATTTAATATAATGAATGTCTGTTTTTCCCATTTTCTTTTTAGAACTTTTTACTTTTGTAGTTACCGCACATGAACTGAGACAACATGATAACTTGTTATACAGATGTTTGTCCTTACTAACATTTACCTGATAAATTCACTTTTCTATATTTTGTAAATATCTATAATTACAAAATATTTCCATTTTTCCTCTTTCAGTTCTCTGCTCTAACTTTTCATAACTTCTCTACCTGTTGGAAAACTATCAAGTGACAAATAGCACTCAAGAGACATGGGTTCTATTCTTAGCTATGTTTTGTCTTGTTGGGAACAAGTCATATCGCCTCTCTGTGCCTTAGTTTCCCCATTTGTAAAATGAGAATAATGCTCCTGAATTTATAAAGTGTTTTGAGACCTGCTTATGACCAGCACTATAAAGGGGCATTATTAAGAGTATTCAAGTATTATTGCTATAATAATTTTGCCATTTGGTAACTTTCAAAAGTTGAGAGATTATCATAAAATTGCAGTTAATTTCATTTTTTTTCTGTGTTTTTTGAGGTTTGGAAAACCAAACTGAAATGTATTTTTTTCAGTCAAATTTTTGTTGGGATGGGGATGCTATCAATGGGGGGAACAAACTCCTGCAGAGCGAAAGCAGGGAGAATGAGCTCCTCCAGCCTTTGGCTGGGGCTGCGGGAGATGACAGCTCCTGGAACTCTGAGGGGAGAGTCAATTCCTCTGATGCTCATAACTCCGGTCATCTGAAGAAGTGGGTTGTGCCCACAAAAGCTCATGATACCATCTATATGTTTTGTTAGTCTATAAAGTGCTACCAGACTATTTGTTGTTTTTTTCTGTAACAGACTAACTCGGCTACCCCCTGAAGTTTCTGAACTGTACCTGTTTGTTTTCTGTGTATATACTGTCTCATCTGAGGTTGGTACAGTGCAAATATTTTCCTACCTTTCTCGCTGTGTGATACTGCAATTTATCTTTATGATTGCAAGTGTTGTTGAAATTGATAGAGACTTACAGAGCTGAGTGGTTGTTTCTTTGACCTATATGCTGACAGAACACACACATGCTTTGTTTTGTAATATAATCCATGCCATTCTTAACTACCAAGAGAGACTGAGCAAAGTAGTTGGTATAGCAACTGGAGCTTAGGTATAGTTTACTATTACATCTTGCACACAGATAAACTAGCCCTTCTTAATTATTTCTTTCCTGACTGATGCTGTGGAGAAATAAACTCATAGTATTTTGCAAGTTCAGTATTAAAAAAAGTGAGTGCTACGCAACTGCTGTAGAATTATATTCCCATAATTTTGCTGTTAATGCAACTTTAAAAGTTGCATTATAAAACTAAAATGAAATTGTAGGCCCCACTAACCAGGCTATGAGGGATAGCATTCAGCATAGAAATTAGTTTGAAATTCCTTCACAATTTTGTGTAAAATCCATTTGGCATTAAAAGTTTGCTAAAGTTATTTAGGAGTGTATCACCTTAGAGATATCGGATCTATTTATTGCATCAGTCATGACCAGGTTTTAGCCCCACCTCTGAACTGGTCATAATACAGCCATCAAAACTTGCTCCTTTTAATAACCTAGGGCTACGTCTACACTGTGCCTCATTTGCATATCTTATTGCGCAACAGTGCGCAGTGTAGACGTAGCCTAGGTGTATGGTTGCCTCTTTCCTTACTGGCTCATGACAGAGAGCAACAAATGCCAGGTTAATCCACATGGCAGCTTTCTGATCTGGAGCACAGAGCTCTACTGCAGATTCTGCATTCCTCTGGTACAAAATTATTGTTGGTCCCAATGGGAGTTCCATATGCTGAATGACCGTAGAAGACAATAAAGATCTGTACTCTGAATGAGATTGCAGCAGTCTTGCATAGAGAAGATTTTTACATTGCATTTATTGCTCTTTTTCAGCCAGCTAAAGGATAGCAAGGATGTTTTGAAAAAGAAACAGATGCATTTGCAAACTCATTGGAAACCTAAAAATATTTTTTTCTTAGCCAGTGAAAGCTCTTTTTAGCTTCTTGATCTGTTATTTCAAGTGTTGAAAACCAGGAAATGTATTTAGTGGTTGAGATGATCACAATCAGTATTGCTATTGGTACTTTCCTGGCTCTGGTGACTGATATACCCAATATACATGTGATGGTGATGGTGTCTACAGTAATGGTCACTATAAATACCTTGGATAAATGCTTTGTGGTGTTTGAGCTCTTAAAAGCCCTTGTATCACAAGGGGACGAAAAGGGCGAGATGGTCAGGCAGGTTTTATAGAGCTCCTCTGGACAAAATCAGCCCCACCCTGGTGCATCTCTGAGACTTATTGCACCTGGAGGGGGTGGTTCATTAAAAAAGCAGGATCCGAGCCCGGAAGTGGAGCCAGAGATCCATATGCCCACAGAGCAGGAGCTGCTTACACATATAGCAGAGAAACTTGAGCAGCTGCTTGGGTCCTGTGGAGAGGGCAGAGACACACCATCTTTGCCCTACTTTTCACTAGAGCCAAAGGTACCCAGCCCGGACTGCCAAACACTCAAGAGATTGGAAACCAAACTCCATTTTGCCTTTTGCAGAGTGAGTTGCAAGATTATTTTGTTTCTCTCTCTTGTTTGGACAACTGTTGTGTCCTGGGGAGAAGGGGAGAGCACTGCCCCCTGAAGACTACAAGGCTGATCCCAGAACTCCACACTAGTGTGACAGTCACACCTATAGTCAGAGGGGGACAGCTGGGATGAGGGAGGAGCCTCATGATGGAGGATCAGAATGCATGGTGTTAGGGGCAGTGATGCTTGAACAATTTGTATAGTGGGGGCACTGAGAATCGTTGAACAAAACTGCAAACCTTACATATGATAGGAGTCCCTTCATGTTAGAGGGTATTGCTGGACCCGGGTTCTAGCACCTATGGGTAGGGGCACTATGTTCCAGAAGGTGTTACCTTCCTGACAAGATGTAACACCAATGTCTTGACTATTTGGATGCAGTGAAGAACCTAGGGCCCCCTCACTCAATAACGGCTGACTTTAAAAAAACACACACACGCAATTGTCTTGGCTAAGTTCCAGTATAGGTAATTGCATTCTTCAAGTGATTGAATTCTTCTTTTGGAGTACATGTGGTCCACGTATGGTCACTAGAAACTTTTCCTTCTGTGGTAACCACTGAGACAGTTCAAATGCCTTCTGCTGCTGTTAGGGTTGCCAGATGATTTCAACAAAAATATTGGACACACTTGACATTACCTCACAATCTACATTACATCTTACTTAGAAAATACCGGACATTTATATTTTCTCAATTTGTTTCCCGAACAGAAAGCTCAAATACTGGACTGTCCGGTTCAAAACCGGACACCTTGCAACCCTAGCTGCTGTGTGTGTCAGTGCAAAGGGCCCGCCAACCCCAAGAACCCTCCGTTTCTTCTTACTCTCCTTGACAGTTGCTGGAAATGTTCTTGCATTTGCAAGTTCTGTCAGTGTACTCTATTCTCTGATATTATTATAAAGAATTAGCGTTAATAGTTAGTTGGAATTTGTCAGGGTTTCAGGTAATTCCCAGTGCTGAGGGAATGTCTCAGTCACCAGGCTGCAAGCTCTGTGCCAGTGAGTGACCAACAGAGGATTCCAAATTTGCCTGGGCTGTAGTGGAGTCTGTGTACAGAAAAGGTAATCCCTCTACTTTTTTACCTGCTCTGGAGCCACCAAAAGTGCGATGCACATGTGCACTCACTCAAAGAAGGGGAAAAAAACTATTTACCTTTTATAACTGTTGGTCTTTGAGCTGTCTTGCAGATGTTCACTTCAGAACCTGCTCTCCTACCCCTCTGGAGTAGAGTTTCTGGAGAGAAGGTACCGAGGGGACTTAGGGTTGGCTGGGTCCTTTATGTCAGTGTTTCTCAACCTTTTTTTTTTTTTTTTAAATAAAGTACCCCTTTTAAAAAAAAAAAAAAAAAAAGTAACCCCAGTACCTACAGTTTTCAGACACACACATTTTTTTTCTACCTTTGCAACACATTTGTTTAAACAACTTAATCGTAGCTGGGCGGGCGATGAAATTTTGGTACAAAAATAATAAAGCACTGTAAAACTTAAAACAAAAATTCAGTTTTCTCCAAATTTCAGTTGTGTTGATGTACCCCCCCAGACTTCTCTCAAGTACCCCTAAGGGTTCCCGTACCACTGGTTGAAAAATACTGCTTTATGTCAATGCCAGTGGCAGCAGATGGCACTTGAGCACTCAGCACTGAAGGGAAAAACCTTTCTGGCAACTTTGAGCAGGACACACATGTCATGAGTGGAATGGACACGTGCAACACCGCTTAAAGAACAATAATTACGAAAGGTCAGTAACAGTTTTTCTTTTCTGTTCACCTAAACTCCCCAAGCACTTTCAATAGGAAATAGTGTTCATCATTGTGTGCTCTAAAAGTGGGTGTTGTGGTGCCTTATGCTCCTAAACAGCTGCTGTGTTTCACCTCAGGAGTAGTTTTATTTTAGTGGTGGCATTAGCAATTGTATAAATACAGGACCTGGGCCCACGCTCAGTGAAGCTGGAGAGTTTTGCCAACGGGATCAGAAGGAAACATACTTTGAGAGCCTTTAGGGTGAGTGATGCTCTATAAAAATGTAAAATGTTAATACATTTCAGAGCTCCTCCTCAGTGGTATGTCCGCAAACTAAATTGGGGAGGAAGTACAGTGTAGCTGAGGTGACTGAGGTAGGGAACTCAGTCTATATCTGCCTGTAATAGACTTTATTGCCAACCCTTAGTGTAGTCCAGCCACAGGTGTGCAGGGCTATTTGTATTGATTATTGCTGGATTAACAGGAACTTGTAATGAAAACACTTACTACTAGTTCAGTAAGGTTAGAAATGTTTAATATGATCATACAAGTTGAACCTCTCTAGTCTGGCAACATCTGTGATCTGGAATGATTTTAGCTGGCCACACCCATCAGAGGTATACATCCGGCTAAGTTTCCTGTGGTCCTTTAATGTTAGTTTACAGCCACCACTCCTGGCTCTGTGTTGTGTGCTGTTAGTTAAATTTAATTTAGCCTTAAATGTCTCCTAAGAGCCCAGCATGCAGTGGAAGTGTTGGTAATGCTGTTAAAAGTAAGTATGTTTTTATGCTGTATGTATTGCCTTGTGCCAATACAGTAAAATTGTGTAACAATTGTGAAATAACATTTTGTTATGAAGAGAGCTAATTACCTTTGGCAAGGTGGAGGCTTATGGTACTAAGAAGCACTGCAAGTGCTGTTCTGTTTATTCACCTTAGCGAAATACAAATGAAAAGAGACCTACTTGCTACAAAAAATATCGACCTCCCACGGTTCAGCAAATTCTTTGATTTGGCACCTGGCAGGTCCTGAGGGTGCTGGATTAGAGAGGTTCAATCTTTATAAAACAACCTGCAATTTAAGAAATGTAGTACTGCTTTAAGTGAGGTGAGATAAAGCACCGTGGGGGTGCGTGCATTTGTTATTTCTGATCTGGGCCTGCCAATCCTGCCTGTTGTGTAGTTGTAGCATGGCATTGAGCCCAGACATTGAATGCATATACTGTCAGTGTAATCTGAGCTGATGTTGCTGGCTTCCATTTAGTGGCCAGACCCTTTGATATTAGAGAAGGAATTTGGAGAATAAGTTTGGGGGAGTCAGTTAACTTTATACAACTATAAGGATACTAGTGAGAATGTTGGAGAATTGCTGCAGCTGAGGGGATCCAGCCACACTTTGTCAAGAGGCTTAGTGGGATTTCTGGTGAAAACTTGCCATACCTTAGGTTGATGCCAATATATTTGAACATTGAAATGTCCCCCTCCCCTGAAGAGGATGTCACAGAGTTGATGTGTGGAATTTATTAACACTAGCTGAAAGTACATTATGCAGTTTTTCTCGGTGCTGTTGGATAGATACTGCTTTTCCCTGAAGAGATAAATTTAAGGCAGTGTGGGCGAAGTGAGCCCTCTGCATACCGTGTAGCTTGTAGAGTGCTCTGAAATGTTCACATAGCTGATATGTTTAGTGAAGCAGAGAAATATGCATGCTTAATCTCCATTTGTGGTTTCTGTCTCATTAGTTATGTCTACACTGCAGTTAGCCACATGTGGCAGGCCCTTGTCAGCTGACTCAGGGCCCAGCGGGGGGTGGGCGATTTCATTTGCTATGTAGACTTTTGGGATGCAGCCCAGGGTCTTGGGCCCTCCCACTTTACAGGTTTCTACAATTCAGGGTCTAGCCAAACCCAGAAGTCTACACTGCAGTGAAACAGCTCCACAGCCTGAGCCAGCTGGCAAGGGCCAGCCCCAGGTTTTTAATTACAGTATAGACATACCCAGGGAGAAGTTTCATTGTATGTCATTGCACACACTCTCAAATATATAGTTTCAGGAGGCTTTACTTTGGGGCTGCTGGCACAGGATTTTTAGCATATAATCTGTCCCCTCAGTGGCACCTGCTATAGAACAAAACTAGGCCTAAGAACAAAGCATTGGCTAACTCTAGCTGAAATGTTAGTCTTCAGGGTTTCTGTTAAATGTTTCCTTTTGGAGTTTTTGTTCATTGTGTGCCTTTGGGTTGTGTTCAGCTAGAAACCCTGTGGTTTGGTTGGAATGTCAGGACTTTTATCCCCTTCCAATTTTTTCCCCACCGCTTTATATCCCTAGGGCCTTTTTCTGATTTAGACTAAGGCCATGTCTACAACATACATTTTCAGTGGCATAGCTAAATCAGTCAGGGTCTAATCTATGACCAATCCAGCTGTGTCAGCAAGAGGGTCCAGTGTGGATGCTGTTAGTGCTGGCCAAACAGGGCATTTAGGAGTGCAACTTGTTTTTTGTTAGGGTGGGATAGAAGAGAGGGTGGGATGGAGGTGAGGGAGGTGGATTAAAGCTTCATTCACCTAAAGTACTTCACCAGTAGCATACTAGTAAAGCTGTCCTAGGGTGGGATTCACAAAGATCTTTAGAAACTTCTACTGATTTTTCTTTACACTTGCACCACTCTGTAAGAGGACTCACTGAAACTGAGAACTGGGCCATTTAATGCTGATCCTCTATAATGCCATTTCAGAATTTGGGGTCAAAAGCATTGCGGTCCTGCTCTTCCCCCTTGTAGGAGCTACCTTCACAGTATTCTTGCCCCTGCTAACTTGGAGGTGAAAACTAATTTTGGCCTCCAGCCTGGAAAACAGGGCTGCTGTTGGGAATGGCCGAGAATTTACTTGCCAATCTGGAAGGCAAGTGTGCAGCTCTATCTAAAAGATTGGCTGTAGCTCAAACACAAGTTATGGGGTTGATTCAGGAATTAGTGCGTGGATCTGTAGCCTATTATGCAAGGGATCTAATTAGATGAGGATAATGGTCTCATCTGGCATTAGCATCTTATAAAATCTGTTGCTTACCTCAATAAAGTTTCTGCTTTTAAAAACACCACCCTAATGTGTATTAGAATGCAAGACAGAAATAAAACACACAGAGAAACTCTTTCTTCAATTTAATTGAAGTTACTTAGAAAAATAATCAGGCTTGAATGGCTTTTTTTTCTCTTCAGAGGAAGATTCGTGAGCAGTTCACACTTTTGTTGGCAATGCATAAGTTAGCTTTTTTGTTTCTTTTATTAATAGTATATTCAGATATGAGGAGATACTTTTCTACAACAAGCCTTCTACTGCATACAAATAGGTTAAAAAAATCAAACCGCACATCGATGTTAAATTATATGTACATAGATTGTGCATGCATGTAAGAAAATAACACTCTCTGTAACAAGAGTAATAGTAAGGACAGTCCCTTTTGTACCTGAAAAGTTCAGCAGACTATAGTTAACCTTAAAACAGCAGGAGTCAATTTGATTCTAAAAGCACTTTTCTGTTGCAGTGTGTAAGACTTGGTTAGACAGTCTGAAAAGGTCTCTTAAATGTTTGCTAGAAGGGAGCATGGAGGAAGTCATATTTCTGTGAACTCCATGAAATGTCATCTAGTTCATGTGGAAGAAGTATAGTTTGGAGTCTAGAAAAGCTTACAGTAGAGCCACTGTGGACAAATTACTCTAGCAACACTGGCAAAAACTGTCCAAGTGTAAAGACCCAGGGCTTCAGGATTTGTGTGTACTGTTTAAGATTAACATTTTGTACTTCGTTTTTATACTCTAATTTTTCAGCTCTGGTCACTTTGGCCCTTCCCAAACTACAAGCATTGGGCAGGCATATCCTCTCCCCGGCCCCCTCAGTACACACATGGTTCCCATTGGCCTAACTGGAATTGCTACTACCCTCTTCCCCTGCTCAAATATAGAAGTCAAACTATTCTCATGGAACCTCTGTTCTGTGAAGTTTGCATTGGTCTTAAGAACAAAAATTAGCTGTGTGTTTAGCAGATCGGAACAGTCTACGACTCTACTTCCACTGGTACCTTTATGGAGTAGTTAATAGGCATTATGATAAAAGGCTTCTTGAGACAAGATGTATGGTTGCTAGGCAAAGGCCAGGAGCCCAGCTCTAGCTCTGCCATATGGATGATCTGAATTCCACTGCTGGACTCAATCTTTTACCTTGGGAGAAAGAGAAATCTTGTTTCTCAGCCAGTCTTTTCATTGTGAAAGGATGGTGCCTGTTTGAATATAGAGATACTACAGCTCTAAGGATCTTCCTGTATGGGTTCAGGTGCAAAAAAAAAAAAAAAAAGCTCAGTCAAATCTATACACACTGAAGCTTAAAGTAGATCCTCTCCTTTAGTCCTAAATAGGGTTTGGGGATTAGCAAGCAGGCTATTACAAGCAGTTTTGGATGCCCAATTTGAGACACCTTTATAAGGATTTTCAGAAAGTGCTGGACATGTGCCCTCTGCAATCAGATTTCTTTGAAGTACCTCAATTTAGGCATCCCAATCACCAGCCACTTTTGAAAATCTTGGTTCTAATAGCACACATTGCAATTTTCCAAGTGCTTTTTACCAAAGCCATGAAATAAAATGTGTCCACAAACCAGTCAAATGAAAGAATATTTAAGAACAGGTGGAACTGATAGTGATAAGGGATGAATAAAAAGACACAGGGAAAGTGCATCATCCCCTAGTTTTTATATATTTACTGACCAGCATTTTTTCTTGCATGACAATTTTAAAATAACTTCCTGCAGAGCAGGGCGGAAAACACCTAATGATGAATGAAGAGAAAGTTAGACCAAAATATTAACACTGCCAGGCACATTCAGCAAACAGATACAACCTATAAATAATTTGTAGACCAAATCCACCATCAGTGTAGGTGGGGGGTTTTAAAAAGCAAATATATAACCACTGGACTACATAATAAAAGAAAGACAGGGCACATACTGTGATAGGCACTTACACCAGAACCCCACACTCCATCCAAGACAATTGCTTTCAAGTAAAATTAATAGGCAATCAGAAACCACTTAAGAATTTATAAATTGACTAGATTTAGACAGTCAATTGCTTACCATCTCTCCCAAATAGCATGTAGGTTTTATATATAAAATGTCCATTTCAGAATTGACAACAGGGGGTTGTCATCTTTTCATAAGGGCCAAAGTTCAGCTGTGAAAGTACGTTAGGTGCTTCTTGTTAACTATGTTACTTGTCCTGACTGAGATTTTTGTCCACCAGTAGCTTTGCAGAATAAAACCAAGTCTTACTTCTTTTAAGTTCTACCCCCTTTAAAAGTTATCAATGTCTGTGTGGGTTCTGATGGACATAAACGTAATTTTATGTAATTCCAAGGTCTAGCCTAGAGATTCATAAATTGGGTCAAAAGCAGAGCGGCTTTACCTATTGCCTCCTCTCAACTTTTCTAACATTACAATTACATTGTAATTTGATTCTAGTGAGATGGCTATGGACAACTCAAAGTAAAAAAGCATTACCGTGAAAAGATTTTTTTAACCTATCACCTTGTTTTTTGCAAAACAAAAATCCCAGTCCAATGAATGTTTGCAAAATCTGTAAGCAACTTTCAATTATGGTGTTAATCTTGGCTGTCTCTTTGCCAAGTGAAAAGCACGTTATCAACACCTGTTTCAGACAAATTCCTCTGTTCCACTTTCAGTGGTAGGAAAATAAGTCAGAAGGAAGTGGTGAAGCACTGTACAGAATTAGTTCATGCTGCTGTCTCCTCAGGTCAGGACAACATGGTAGTTTGTATGTAAAAGTTCATAAATAGCATGCCCACTGCTGGCTTAGTTGTGGATCCCATTTACATCAAACAGATAAAATTAAATAAATCTTGCAAGTGGAAAATACTGTATTCTTCTCACAAAGGTTGCAAATAGTTCTAGATTAGAATGATCCATATGTTTCTTTTGTTACTTGGAGAATGTTTTGAACAAACTACTCCCCCAGCACAATATTCCACCTCAACAAACATTATATACAGAGGAACGGCTACTGATACATTGACCTTACATAGAAGGGTCATGTTCTCAAACTAGACTTAACTCAGATTGTAATATTAAACCAGTGGAAATTAGAAACACGCTCACCAATGGTTTTTAAATACTGACTAATAAATAGGAAAAAAAAACTACCCCGGAGGTGAGAGTCCATGAAACCAATATCTATTAAGAATAGAGGAGTGCTTTTATGGCCTCATATGCTCAGCTCAACATGAATATGAACTTTTTGGATATATATATATATATATATATATATACACACATATATATACAAACGTCTTATTGCCAAGATTTTCTGAAGTGATTAGTGAGTTTGGGTGTACAACTTGAGATCCTTTAAAAGGGCCTACATTTTTAGAAAGTTAAGCATCTACCCATTGAAATCTGGCCTCCGTTAAGCTGGGTCAGGTTGGGCATTCAGTCTCACTAGTTCGTTTTGAATCTCTGAGTCCATATTTATTTATTTGTAATTTGCACAAATCCTCATCAGCATTCATTGGGCTGGCAAGTTGGAAATACCAGGCACTGGGACACAAGCGATATTGGTGATAGGGCCATGTCCAGATAAGAAATGTTTATGATTTCTCTCTTCAAGGGATACATTCAACTTGTTAGTCCTGGACTTTAAATGTTTTGTGTAACAAAACGTGTTTCATATTTTTCCTTTCAGGTATAAGAAGATAACTTTCTAATTTTGCTAAGTGCAGAATCACCTTGGCAGAAATTTCTACTAGGGTTTCCAAAATATGTGATAAGCAACACTAATCAATCCCATTATTTTAAAATTATTTCCCCCATTTAATTTTGGGAAAGGTTAATAAAAAAACATTAATAACCAACACAAATTCCGCTGAGGTAAGCGCAAAACCAGATTATTTGTCCAAATATTACCGTATTTCTGCTGCTAAAGTGAAACCTACCAAGAGACCATGTTTTAAATAATTATAAATAACATTAGAATTTGTTGAATGCGAAGATAAATGAAATTCACCAGAACACACTTAATGTTTATAAACAGTGTAGCAGTAATATTCATTTCTAAAGTGAGATCATAATAATCCTGTTATCCTGTGAACTGTCCCTTCTTACAGATGATTTAAATAATTTCGACTGTGCTGCTCGCAGCATCATTCAAAAAGAAAATATTAATTTACAAAATAACAATTCTCCATATTATTATGACAAATAAAAATCTTAAATAAAACAGGCTTTCTTTCCTCCTCCCTCTCATTCCAGTTTCAGGTAGCTTGGCACTGAGTAATTGAACATTAAAAAATCAAGTTTGTAGACTTTGTATAGTTGTGTTTGGTGTTCCGAGCTGATGTTCTGGAAAAACTCTGTGGTCATTTCATCAGTAGTTCTCGTAGATTTTGCATAGGTGGGGAACTTCAGGTAGCTGCCTACTCCTGCAAGTTGAAGGATGTAATTGGAATCATCTTCAAGTGTCTCATATTTTCCTATAAGGTCATAATGGATATGGCAGGGGTGGCAGAGGGAGTAGACAGTTTGCCAGTGCTCATTGAACGGCTCTTCTCTTTGGGTATGTGGGTCAATGAGATATGCCACAAACTCCTCAAATTTCACATCATCACCTTTACGCAGAGCCTCCTGGGTGGCATTTTTCCTTTGGCGCCTCACAATTTTGGTGCCGTATCTCTTGTGAAAGGAGGTATTGTACTTCTGGGTGAACTTGTTCCTGTAAGCTGACACCAGTCTCTCAAAAGGCTCACGGACAAACAGGAACTTCATGTAGCTTTTTAAGCGGTGGTTGATCTCTGGAATGCTGTACTGGTTGAGGGTCTTCAGGTTTGAGGATATATGGGCTTCATTGGCCGGTATTTCCATGGGGTCACTGTATTTGCCCCGTCCTGTCAAGACCATCATGACTCTCTTCCAGTTTGTACAGGCCACTTTGGGTACATAACAATAGATCATTTCATGATCTTCATCTACCACCAAATGTTTGAGATCATTGGGTGTCAGCACGCGGCGTTTCCTGCTAGACATGCTGTTGGCTCGACATGCATCTGTGATTTGATCTCTCCTAATCTGATGAAGGATCGCTGTATTAGACAACTCCAACTAAAAAGAAAACAGACACAAATAACTCAGTATATATTGGAGACGCTAGTTGCCTTTTTATTTACTAGGTTAATTCCCACTGCTCCATATATAGAAAAACAGACCATTGCAAGTACCATATTTGAAAGGCTTAATTCTTTGTCTGAAGGCAGTAATTCTGAAGTTAGAGAATAACCATTTGCCTCTAAACTTCTTGATTTGAGCTGGTACAAATGAGGGTCATAAATATTTTACTGCCTTCCCCTTCAGCACAAGGGCAAGGGACTGTGTGCACGCTCATGTATCTTGGCAGCACATATGTGTGCCATGTACTTTTATGAAATGTCACTGCTTTCTTAGATATAGAAAAAGACTCTTCCCAGCCACTGTGGTCAAACTCATTTGTAGAGCAGTACAAAACTGGCTTGACCTTTGCTTCTGAGACATGGCTGGAGAATACCATCGTCAGACAGTTTGCCAAAAGAAAACAGCATGTGCTCTTGTTGCAGATGTCTTTCACTCTATAGAATTAATCATCTCAGCTCATTTCTTGGTTCTGACCTTGTCATGTGAAATAATACCCATGGAGATTTCTGGAGAGCAGTCACTGAAGTAATATCTTGAGGAGCAGGAGGAGAATTCTGTCTATAATTTCCCATCTATTAATTTGTATATTTAGCAGAGAGGGGTGAAGAGTTTGTGGCCTTTTAACACACTGATACTGCCAATATATTACTCTTTATTTTGTTAAGTTTCTTAATTTTTAACTGTTGTGGGCAGAGTTTTGTTAGGAGCGGTTGGCGGCTCACGGCTTTTGAAAAGCAGGCCACTCAGTTGACAAAACTGAGATTGAGGAGCCTAACCTCCCACTGCTGAAAATCCTGACCCAAATTAATGTGGCAGTGTTTGAACATTTAAGTGCAGTTGGTGACCCACTTAGAAGAGTGTTTTATGGATTCTTTAGTACCTCTGGAGAGTGGACAAAATGGCTTTGTAATTTATTAAAAATTAGATTAATAATGATCAGGCAAACTACTATTTAAATATTTCCAGGTTTTTTTGCTGTAATAAAACACTGTTGTTGCCTTTGTAACAATAAAAACCTACAGTTGTCCTAATCCCAGAACTCCTAACCCACAGTATGACTTGAGCAAGTCACTTCACTTCTCTGTACCTGTTTCCTCTCCTACCCTTTGTGTTATTGTAACTCACACACCGGGGCTACATCTACACTGCAGAGTTTTTGCACAAAAACTCATGGAGCGTCCACACTACAAGTGCGTTTTTGCGCAAGGAAAAGTACAGTAGATCGTCAGAAGACGGGGCTTTTTGCGCAAGTTATTCCTCTTTCTACGTGGAATAAGCCTTTTTGTGCAAGAGTTCTTGTACAAAAAGGTGTGTGTGGATGGATAACAGGAGTTTCCTGCTCAAGAAACCCCTATCAGAAAAAACACAGGTGCTCTGATGGCCATTAGGTGAATGGCCATCAGAGCTTTCTTGTGTAAGAGCATCCATGGCAGTGTGGACGCGCGCTTGCACGAGAACTTTTTGTGGAAGATCTCTTCCACAAAAAGTTCTTGCGCAAGAAGCCTGCAGTGTAGACATAGCCCTAGTGTGGTTCACTGTCCCATGTAGTGGCACTTACAGTGAGAGATAAGAGCAAGGGAGCTCTACAGACTAAGCTGAGAGCCAGCTGGCTTTATAGTTCAAGCTGTAGAGGCTCTTACACTAAGTTCCAGAGGTTCAAATCCACCTGGTCACAGTTACATTATCTGTTTAGATACTCCCTGGCTCCTGCTGTGAAATCTGACAGTGTTTGTGCAATGCCTAGTACAGGGGTGGGCAATCATTTTTGCCTGGGGGCCACTTCAGAAATTTTTGAAGTGGCCCCTGATTAGTCTGTGGGTGGAGGAGTGTGTCTTTGTCTCCCACCCCCCACCCCCCGAGAGAACTGCCAGCTGTTCTGAAGAGCTGGCAGCTCCCTCTAGGTACCTATGCCCCTAGCAGTGGGAGGAGACTTTGCGTGCTCCCCCGCCCAGGTCAATCAGGGCCATGAGGCAGGGGGAGCACACAAAGTCTGCCTACACCCTGCAAGGCAGCATCATGTTTACAGTCACTCACCAGCAGAGCAGCAGCTGGCAGTTGACTAAGTGCCAAGCCCCTTGCAGAGCAGGAGCAGACTTTGCACACTCCCTGATATGCTTGGGGGCAGGGAGAGGGTGAAGTTTCTCACTCCCTGCCCTCTGATGTGCAGCGCCAAGGTTGACTCGTAAGTGTCTCATGCTTCCCCATCCCTAGGCCCTGATTAGGGCCTCTGTGGGCTGAATCAACCCACTTGGTGGGCTGGATCCAGCCCATCGAGGCCCCTTTATCCTCTGCTCCCCACCAAGCACAATGAGTCTACCACCTCTGCTTTTTTAGCCCTTTCCCTGAGTTCTAATTCAAACACAATGGCCTAATGTGAGCATCTCCTGTATGTGGTATTCCTCTGAATGCTGGCCAGGCACATTTAAAGTGAAGTTTGATATTACAGTCCTGGAGATGGGAAGCCAGCTGCAGAACGTGCTTCCCATGTGCAATGGAAGTCACCCAGCAGGGAATTAGTAAGTAGGATGTCTAAATGCTGTTGTACAGGATCATACTGCTGTTTACAGAAAATGTCTATTCTGGGCATTGAGGGGAAGAAAATTTAAACAGCTGAAGTTGGTGCTCTCTTCCCAAAGCTATAGAACCAACATTGATTTGTTAATTAACTGCAGTTACATGGGGCATTTTGCCCATGGTACTGCACAAAACACTGCTCTTCATAGGAGATAGAAACATCCCTGTTGTAGTCAATAGCAAGATCAGCTTCTCTTGATAGTAGTAGGGCCAGCATGGGGCCCACTATCTTATTTTACTTCCAAATTCAGAACTTTTAAAGCTTGCCATCTTATAATGTGTGTGCATTCTTGTGGCTCTCATCTTGGCCTACACAGAGGAATTACTGGGAGAAGTTCCATGGCCTGTGCTACAGAGGAAGTCAGTAAAGATGATGTAATGGTCTCTTTTGGCCTTAAAGTTTACAAATGAGTCTTTACAGCACTATACTTTGATTATTTCTAGGGGGAAGTACGATCATCACGCCCCCTTTTTGATTTTTGAGAAACCCTCATGCCCCCCCCCCCCAGCAACAAAACTTGTTGAGCAAAAAAAAAAATAATGTTCCATTTGGATTGCAGCTAAGTTGGGTTGCACAACATTAAAGTCACTTCTGAAAGGTGGATATATCCCAAATTTGGTGCTGCTTGTGCCTTTTGCTTTACCAATAGGAACATATTTCCTAGGCACAGTTAGGTGCCAATACCATGTTTCCAAAAAATACACCAATATGTCAGGCCTAGTTACATATACCCTAGCTGCGATGCGTCTAGTGCAGTGAGGGGCAACCTGGACTAGTGAGTGGGCTGCAAGAATGGCCCTCCGTCTCAGTGGGCTTCAAGACTGCCATAACCAAGACAATCTCCTGGGATAGGGTAGTTTTGCTAACTGAGCTTATGTACCTAGAATGTGCCGCTGACACAGATAAAACACCATGTAACAACTGAACAGTTTCTCACTCTCCTGTCTTGGAATCAGAGTGAAGCAGGACCATGTACCATGACAAGTTTCTTTCATGCTCAATCTCAGGTACAGCAGCAGCAACTACAAATAATTAGCCAACAGACAAATACCAGAAATAGCTACTAATAGAGATGCTGACCTTAGTTAGACCTCAGATAAAGTCAAAAGAGAAAAGACCTGTTTGGATGTTGGTTTTGTTTGTTTGTTTGTTTTTTGAGAGAATGTAATAGATGGGTTCGTGAATGCTTTTTGTGCTGTTGATTTCTGCAGAAACTGCCAGAAAGGTCCACGTGCTGAATATTAGCTTTAGTTATGTTTAAGTGACATTAGATGGAATACTCAACACATGGCTAAATGCAAAGGAAAGAGAAACTCTCAATGTGTGATTGCGAAGCTCATCCAGTACCTTTCAAAGTTAGGGTTGATGATCAGCATCTCACAAAAGAAGCTTAATTATTCATTGTCTCATTTCAGGACATCTTGCCCTTTGCTGAATTGTGCGTGGGGCTAAGCATGTGTTGTGTTTTGTGCTGTTTCTCTGCAGGGTATATGCTTCAGGTCCTGCATTTGCTGACTAATTGACAGCCATCAATCTACAAGACAGACAACTACAGATTTACTGCTAGTGAATAAATTACAGTAATGAGCTGAGAGGTATTTTCTTCTGTCTACTTAAGCGCAGCAGGGTGAGCTAATCTTTGAGGGCCTTTCCCAGTATTGTGGTCAAGCAGCATGTTTAAAATCAGACCTGCTAATTGAAAACATGTCCAGAAGTAGCATGTTACACTTCAGGCTTTATGGGTGTTTGGCTTGTTCCGATTCATTTAGATATCTGCGCTGAAGGCATTTCCCTAATGGGGGAGCAAGGAAATACCTATATGTCACTCAAAAAAAAAAATCAAAAGCTCAATTCTGTCTGAGAGAGACCCAGACAGGTGCCCACATGCTGCTGAAAGAGTATATTTGTGTACTCATGTTCTCCTTCCCTGTCATAGCTATTCCTTACGCAGAGTGTTGCTGCTAAGGCCCTGAATTACCCGACGGGTGAGCATGAAAGCTGTTAGGAGCAGTAATTCTATGAGAGGAGATGTTGCCAAGTTGCAGGGAAGTGCACACATGCACGTGGACCCTGCCTGCGGTAACACTGAGTGCCACTCTGGTCAGTTCAGGGGGACAGTTGAGTTTTGCCATAGTGAGGCCTGCAGGATTTGCTTTGAATTACAAGTTCATCTCCTGCTCAGCCTATTGTGCAAAAAAATTGTGTCCACTCTTTATCACTGTGTAGCTACCTCAGGTGCTACTGAACTAGCTAGCAGTTATCTGTTTCTGTTGAAAATGTGTTTTATCCACTATCATGGCTATAAATCAAAGCTAATCACCCAATTTTTGTTCAAGTTCCAGATGTTTTGCACCATTGAAATGGACATGTACCAAATGAAAACACAATATGAGCAGCTGAAAATGGTGCCTTACAATGGATGGGGTCAGGCAGCTTTAACTATACAGTAATTGATACTACCAGTTCAACTTATAATATGTGTAACACTCATGCATGTAATTTCAGTTGTAGAAAACCACTTTAATATTATAAAAGCAATATATACCACAATTAAACATCCCCTTAGCCTGAGCCCTGCACGTTTGAGTCAGCTGGCACAAGCTAGTTGTGGATGTCTAACTGCCAGTGTTGTCTTCAAGTCGTCATTGTCAAGTCCAAGTCGAGTCTCAAGTCACTACAGTTCAAGTCTCAAATCGAGTCTTGAGTCCCTAAGGTCACTTTCAAGTCAAGTCCCAAGTCGAGTCTCAAGTCTTAATTTAAAAAAATGTCAAGTCACTTTTGTACAAGCCATCAATGTCAGCATTTTCAGACAATTTTTCACCAAGTAGATTTAACAAAATTAGCAAGTCTCAAGTCACAAACAATGAACCCGAGTCGAGTCTAGTCACCTAGGCAACTTAAGTCGGACTCAAGTTAAGTTGTGGGACTCGAGTCAACAACTCTGCTAACTGCAGTGTAAAACAAAAGGAAAAACTATGTAGCACTTTAAAGACTAACAAGATGGTTTAATAGGTGATGAGCTTTTGTGGGCCAGTGTAGATATACTGTGAAAGACCACACTGCACTCTTAACCTCAAAAAGCCCGACACTGCCCATTTGCCATTAGACAACTGAGGGCATTAGCCTTAACGTTGGTCAGTAGCACTACAAACAACTCTAGTATAGCCCCATTTATTCAAAATGCTTCAGAGTTGTACACGTTCAGATCATTTCTGGGAACATGACTCAAGACAGGGAACATACAAGATTTATCCAAATCTTGTTAAACTGATTTGGACTGCAGTGACTCTTTTGAACATCCAAGTTATATTTTACAATCCCTATTGCAGTGCCCTCTGCTGACCACCCATTTTATGCACTTCCGAGCACATCAGTCTCAGTCTTGGATGGTTTCTTTATATTGCCAGAATTAGCATGACATGAAAATCAGGCCCACCGATGAGGCCCAGTGATTCAAACGGATCTGGGGCTCCCGGCTGCTTCCGCTGCTACTGCTACTAGAGCTCATGTAAGTTGCAAGAGTCAACGATATCACACCCTAATTTGTAAACAGGCTTTATAAAGGTGCTACAGACAGACCCTTTAAATAAACTAAGGCTACATCTACACTATA
Organism: Pelochelys cantorii; assembly: GCA_032595735.1. Lineage (NCBI taxonomy): Eukaryota > Metazoa > Chordata > Testudines > Trionychidae > Pelochelys > Pelochelys cantorii. The sequence continues at coordinate 249,472,823 of CM064326.1, read as the reverse complement.
GCAGGGATTAATGCTCTAAGATCGTCCACAGGTGATTGACTTATCACGTCTAGTGAAGACCCACCAAATCAACTGCAGATTGTTTTGCAGTTGACCCAGGTAGTCTACCCCTGAGGAAAAAGGTAAGGTAAGTTGACGGGAGAGTTTCTCCTATTGACTCTCCCATGGTAACTCGACCTAAAGCATGTTGACTCCCGCTATAGTATTCACGTAGTTGGAGATGCGTTCCTTAGGTGGACTTTCTGCAGTGGTGTAGACATAAGCTTAGAAATAAGCATACTGGCAGTACTAGCAACAACAGAGAACAATGGCAACAAAGGTGTGGTTAAAATAATCAGTTTAAATACAGTATTTGGGGGCGACAGGTGGGAAGCCTCACGAAGGACAAAGAATCATGAATCCAGAATAATTTGAAGAGAAATGTTAGTGCTGCAGCATTTCTTGCGACCTAGAAGGGAAGCGTGGTGTCTCAAGCTGTGTGTACTTAAAAGCATGTTGCATAATATTTTCAATGTTATAAGGTGCCTGGTGGAAAGGAATTTCAATCGGAAGATTTCCAATTTGTTGTCCCATAAAACAGTAGCAAAAAAACATGGAAACCTCACGCTAGACTGTTGGTATGAAGTGGTATAGCTCTATTGTAGATGGAGAGCCTGCGTGTGGCTCCAAGAGTCTAACAATCACGTGACTTTGATCTGGGCCTTCTATGACTGACAAAAAAGGACAGTATGTTTGATGAATTTGTCCACTTCTAGCTTGTTCTTTAAGTATGGTCATAAATCACTGCTCATATTAAAAGTTCCTGTCATTTACTAAATTAATTTAAAAAGAAAAACCTTCCTGCTATCTCACCTATATTGCTAGAGGTCACCACACTTTCAGCATCTTTTATAACACTAACATATTCTTTTTATGGAGTTCAGCAAAGAGGTTCCCAACTCGGTAACTGGAAAGAATCAAGGTGAATGCAGTTATGCTGCAATCTGCCTCAAGATATTACTATTCATCCAATGTCATTCCTAGTGGGGCTTTGAGACTCCCTACCATTTCATTTTGAGGGATGATCATGGCAGCCCCTGTATATTGCCCCTCTTCTTCCTGATGGTTATCCAGAAATAGTGTGGTAATCTCACCAGGAGCTACAGCTCCCTGACTCAGACTTGCTGTGGCTAGCTATCATAGGTCTCTGCAGTATGAGCTGACATCCTGATACTGGAGCCGAATCCAGGACCTACTGGGTAAGTGAGTGTAAACCCTCTGTGTGCAAAACTCCCACCGAGGCCAAGGATAACTTGATTGTGACGGGCTTGCAGAATTGGGCCACGAGGCACTAGACATTGATTTACATGCCGGGAGAGGCATAAGGATCTTGCACAAAAAGGGTTTTTTGCGCAAAAAGGAAATGTCCACACTGCTTGTTTTTGCGCAAAAACCCCTTGTGCAAAAACAGCTTGAATAGATTATGCAAATGAAGCACGACAAAATGCTAATCGGTGCTTCATTTGCATACTCTCTGCCGGCAAAAGCCAGCAGTGTAGACATAGCCTAAGAGAAGAATGGGGCAGGACACCACCAGAAAGAGAAACCCAAAGTTTTGTTCTGTTTGTTAGCTTCCTAGTGTAGCCTTTGTGAACGAAAAGTGTCTTGGAAGACTTGAATGAGGACAGGGAGAGGGCTAGGGAAAGTGGTTGTGGGTAGGCATTTTGTATATAGCAACACCATAGGAGAGTAAGAGACAAATGCTGCATAAAGAGTAGCACTCCTGGTCTGGCACTGGCTATGGGTGAGTGTGGACACCAGAAGAGATTAAATCAGAGATGCAAACTGGAATGGACTTGCATAAAGCTTTAAATGTCAGGCTAAGGGACTTTCGTTTTGATGCAGCAGGCAATAGGGAGTCAATGGAAGGATTGGCTCAGGAATCTCTCTTAAGTCCATCTGCAACTCTACATTGGGCCTAAAGACCATTGACAGAAAAAGACTCTCCCCAACTTCAGTGGACTTTTTGATCAAGCCATAGCTGCTAACAGAGTTTGCAAGGTCCCAGGCAATGTGGGTAGGTGGAGCTTTGGCTCTGTCCCCTGAAAGGGGCAGGGTTTAGGGGCAGCCAGCCCTGAGTACCACCCAGACCATCCCCAGCCCTTTTGAATAGCCAGCCCCTAGGGAAACTGCTCCCTTTGTCCCTCCCCCCACATTGGCAACCCTGGATCCAAGCCCATTTTCACTGTAGGGTTGCCAGATACCTTCACAAAAAATCCCGAACAAGCAGAGAAAAATTGGTTGGGGGAAAAAAAAAAAAGAGACCAAACTTATTAAGAAAAAAAAAGTCACTGTGTCTTAAAATTATCACACTCCTTGCTTCCCCCGCCCTCGCAGATGCCGCCGGACATCTTTTTGAGGAAAAAAAAGAGGCTTCTGTGCCTTAAATTATCGTGCTCCTCGCTCCCCCCGCCCTCGCATATGCCGCCAGCCATCCGTCCGAGGAAAACAGAAAATGCCGGACATGTAAAATGTGTTGTTGTTTTTTTTATCGGACGGAAGGCCAAAATACCAAACTGTCTAGGTGAAAACTAGACACCTGGCAACCCTATTTCACTGAAGTGGAACATCTGGTATTTTGTACCCTTCAACAAGAAGTTCTCCATAGATGCACTGAAAGGCCATGAAATCAAAGCTTCATTCCAATGATATTCAAGCATACTTCATGAAAATGCATCAACCTCTAATCCACAAGACAGGCCAAAGGGTTGATAGTGATTCTGATACCACAAAGATTGGCGCCACAGAAGAGCCTGAATACGAAATGACAGAAAAGATGAAAAATCTGAAGTTGCTCTAGGTTTTGAGACTTAGGATACATAATTCCCTTCACCCAACGTCTCTGGCCTGGAATCCAATGGTAATGGATTTTTGTGTAACTAGGTTTCTGCTTTTGTACCTCTGGCATAGTCTAGTAGGTGTCATAATCAAATAGGACATAATTTTTCCCTTATTTCACTTTTAAACTCAGTATAGTGTGTACCTATATTGCTCTGAAGCTTCTGAAAACCAAATAGCTTATATTTTTCTAACTGCTGCTTTGCTGGTGTCTCATAATATAATTTTCTGCCTTTAAAGTAATTTGCAAAAAACCCAAAACAACCAAAAAAAACCCCCAACCCTCAGACCCAACCCCCAAACATTAGGCCAGATCCTGCATGTGTTTAAATGTGCAGAACTCCCACTGCATGCCAGGGGTGTTCCGTGCTTAGACTTCTGGCAGGATCAGATCCGGGCATGGTCCTGCTATTTTTACCCATCCAAGCAATTCTGCTGAACTCAACTTATGAATAAGAAGCGTGTCTACACTGGGGAGTTATTTCAAAATAACTCCTCTTATTTTGAAGCAACAAGGCGAGCGTCCACAGCTTCTGAGCCAGTTATTTTGAAATAACAACTCCTGCTTGTGAAGAGGAATAAGCTTATTTTGAAATAGTTATCTCTGGAGTTATTATTTTGAAATAACTTATGTAGACATAGCCAAAAGGACCAGCTGTTGCTAAGGAATTAGGCTCACTGCAGTTGTTAAGATAAAAAATAAATAAAATTTGGTCTGAAAAACAGATTCCACAGAACACCTCTCTTACTTTTTCTAACAGTGGTGCCCGTTTGTAACAGAGGCCTCAACAAAGATTAGGGCCCCACTGTTGCTAGGCGCTATAAACACCACACAATTCAAGTCCTGCCCTTAAACTACTTACAACCTAAACAGACAATATAGACACAGGAGAGAAGGGAAACAGAGATACTGAAGTTACTTCCTGCAAAGTCACACAGCAGGACATTGGCAAATCTGGGGCTAGAACACAAAGTCACCTGAGTCCAAATCCAGTGCCTACTGGACCACACTTTCGATCTCACTGAAGTTTTTCTTTAAACGAGCTTGCTAAGACAAAGGAAGGTAATGCAGCTAAAACCTCAGTAGAGTGCACGTACTGAACTGCTGCAAATTAACATTTCGGCTTTGATTTGTGACTTTCCCTCTGTGTTCTTGTATTGGACGCAAACCCTAACCTTGCTACTCAAAGGGCACAGCTTCCACTGCACGCCTGTGACTGCCATTCACTGATGTGCAGAGTAGCTAACTGACGTCGGTTGCCCTCGCTCCACTGTCTTATGGCAGCAAGCTGGAAGTCACACATCTTGCTGTTTCAGCTTCCTACTGATGAAAGAATTGTGTGACTCCACACTTTAAAAAACCCCCTATTAAAATGCTATTAGCTATTTATAAACTTAATGACAATAGGATTTTCCACCACATATTTCTGCAATAGAGTCAATGGGCACAGCAATATCATTTATTAAATAGGGCAAAGAAAGAAAGGGGTGCTGCTTCTGCCTTTTTGTTTTCTTATGATTAAAGACATATATCAGAGGTTCTGCCCCAAAGAAGAGCTGAGCTCTAAATTCATTGGCACTGGGGTTTCTCACACCTCTCCACAATGAAGAGTGGCTGAAAATAAAATGAAAATTTCCCTCAAAGGCATTTCAGTTCCTGTGCACAAAAAGAAACCCACTGGCAATAAACTCCTCTGCAGGCTTCCTTAAGTAGCAGCTATGAATGGCACAATACTGCTCTAACTGCTGTCCTTTGGTGTCTCTTCCTATTAATGCCAGCGTGATTCAATGCCAAAAATACACAAGACACCATTTTAATGTGCTGCAAATTTGACCACCAGGCACTTTATGAAAAGAATGCATCTCCCTGGGTTTAAGTATAACAAAGAGGAGCAACAAAAAAATCCCAAATAACCATGACAACTCATTCAGTAACTTTCTTGTTACATTTTTAAGCCTCTTAGCTGCCTTCCGATGTTAAAATTTAGGGGAGATTTTGAGTAGTTAGTAATATTAACATTATAACATCTTGTTACTTTCCTGTCTGAGTTCCTTCTCTCACCTGAGGACCTGAGATTATATTTTTGGGGCAGCGTGCTAAACTTTAATTTATAGTAAAATCACACTATAAATTACACTAATGCTCAGGGTTTTTAAACCTACTAGTTCTATTCTGTTTTTTAAATGACCAGCATGGATAATCCTTTTCCAAGATCATCTTTTTCCCTCTTACCCCAAGTTTTTCCAAGGAAATGAGCTATGTCTACACTCGCCCCCTAGTTCGAACTAGGGAGGCTAATGTAGGCATTCGAACTTGCAAATGAAGCCCGGGATTTAAATATCCCGGGCTTCATTTGCATGTTCCCGGGCGGGCGCCATTTTTAAATCCCCCTAGTCCGAACTAACTGCCCGCGGCTACACGCGGCAGTTAAAAGTTAATTCGAACTAAGTCCTTAGTTCGAATTAACTGTTACACCTCAAGGTACACCTCAAGGTGTAACAGTTAATTCGAACTAAGGACTTAGTTCGAATTAACTTTTAACTGCCGCGTGTAGCCGCGGGCAGTTAGTTCGGACTAGGGGGATTTAAAAATGGCGCCCGCCCGGGAACATGCAAATGAAGCCCGGGATATTTAAATCCCGGGCTTCATTTGCAAGTTCGAATGCCTACATTAGCCTCCCTAGTTCGAGGTAGGGGGCGAGTGTAGACATACCCTTGGGGGTGGGCAAGCCTCTCTCAAGGTTTGCTTTCTGTGTGCTCCTGAATTGTCTGTCTGCAGACTGTTGCTGCCTGCCTTGCATTATGCTCCTTTCATGGATTCTGAACACTTGCCAGATTCTATTTTTTTCCCTCCACTGATCTGGGTAAAATGCTGATGCCCCTTTTGCAACTCTGGCAGCCTTGTCCTGCTCCCTGCTCTGCTGACTGCTTGAAGACTCCCTCAAGAATGGGAAGCAGCAGCACGCCACAATAATTTTTTCAAATATGTGCCTGACTGTAGCTGTCAGCATGTAAACCCTTTAACAGCTGGGTCCTTCCCATCTCTTGTACATTGCCTAGCTCCTGCTCACAGGCTCTGTGGTCGTAGCCCTTGGGAATGTTGCCGTCTCCCCATTCCCATGAAAACAGCAGGGCAGGATCCAAAAAAGTGGTCAGAGAGGGTGCTAGCTACAGTGGCCCCAGGGAGGCACAGTCTGTAGCCAGTGGCAAATCCAGACATTCAGTTGGGTGTTTGGTGCACTAGAAGGAAGTGCACTCGCCTCCTTTATAGTAGTGAAGGAAAATACACATGGCATAGCCCTCAAGCTGCCCAGCCCAGATATAATGGCTTCCATCCTAGATGAACAGCCAGCACCCTTCCCCTCATCCTCTGCATGATTTCCAAATGAGAGGATAGTGAGTTTTGACTTAGCTGTAGCTTCCCCTTCAAAGCAGGTGAAATTAGCATCATCTGGTTTTAGCCTTGGAAAGGGACTAGGTTAAGAGATCCTTCACCTCAGCTATAATTATATACAGATGGAATGGGTTTTCATGTTGCCCATATTTTTAATTGCTTGTCATTTTTATAAGGGAAACTGGTCATTTTCTCTTGGCTGAACAAGTAAAGCATGGAAGCCACACGTGATGGGCGGGCTTTGAAAGAGCAGGAGCCCACATGTCAGCTCATACCTAAGGCAGGAAGGCTTCCCTGCCGTCTCATGCCTAGAGATGCTCCTTCCAGGCCAGGACTGAAACACTTTAGTAGGGCAATAGGGAAGCAGCAGGCTGTGCCGCACCTGTACGGTGAGCGAACAGAAGATGCCCTTATCTAGGACTAGCAGTAGGACAACTTAACCTGGCCCTACATTCACAAGCTAAAAAGGGCAATCAATCCAGGACAATCTGGTCCATCCGCTAGCAGAGGCAATGCTTTAAATACTGGCTGCAGCTGGAGAATGGGCTCCTCGGTACGCTCCATGCAGGATCTCCAAGGCTATGTCTACACTCACGGCTTCTTGCGCAAGAAATATGCAAATGAGGCTAAGCGTGGAATATCGCCGAGCCTCATTTGCATACCTAATGAGCCGCCATTTTTGCAGAAGAGGCTCTTGTGCCAAAGGAGCTGTCTACGCTGCCCCTTCTTGCGCAAGAAAAACCCTCTTGCGCAATGCTGCTATGCTGATTATTTTCAGGGTTTTTCTTGCGCAAGAAGGGGCAGTGTAGACAGTTCCTTCTGGCGCAAGAGCCTTTTCTGCAAAAATGGCGGCTCATTAGGTATGCAGATGAGGCTCGGTGATATTCCACGCTTAGCCTCATTTGCATATTTCTTGCGCAAGAAGCCGTGAGTGTAGACATAGCCTTGGAGATCCTGCATGGAGTGTACCGAGGAGCCCATTCTCCAGCTGCAGCCAGTATTTAAAGCATTGCCTCTGCTAGCGAGTATAGACATAGGCCAACTGTTGGATTCACATAAGTAAGGAGCCAGTGGCCCTTCTTGTGACCCACTTTCACTGTCCCTCTTTGTGCTGCTGAGTGTGGGATCCCTCCTGCCCAGTACACACAGAGGTGCAGAGGCCCAATGAAACCTCTGAAAGCATCCCACAGAGTTGTTATGGCACAAAACACAGTGAATTTTCTAGGCAACGACCTTGCCCTTTGAACACTGATGCTAATCCATCTACCATAAGGGCACACAATTTCTTTTATGTTTAATTTCAAAAAAGTAACCGATCTATTTGCAGGATGTTTATCCTTTCATGTTTAAATTATTTATAGTGGTTCAGACTGGGTGATCCTCTGACACTGAAATAAATGCATCAGCTTAGACCAGGAGTTACAGTAACTTGCAGTGCTAGAAAATGCATGAAAGTGCACGCTTGTACTTCAGATGCAGCAGTTCTAGCACAAGAGGCTATTGTGCAGTTAGTGAATTCGGTGATGATGTCTGTTTTAAAAACAGGCACCAATCTTTCCCTTCGTGAGCATTTCACAGAGATCGGTAGAGTCCAGTTGAGTTCTTTGTCAGTCGGATATCGCAAGCTGTTGGTCTGTGGATACTCTGGTTTTGCTCACTTTTTGGTTTTGAGTAAGGGCAAGAAAAGACTGCTTAGTCCCCACACAAAACGTGAGGAGGGTACGAGGAGCCTTGCCTTCTCTTCACACATCCAGATAAGGACCGTTTATAGCAGCTCTCTTGCATGCCAGGGTTTCTAGGCACCACTGTTGCTGCAGGGACTCACAAACCCAGAAATGTGGCTCTTCAGAGAGGCTACCTTCTCTGCCACTGGAGAGACATCATCCCTCAGGGTGACACAAGCTTCCAGGAATTCCATCTGGGGAAGTGACTATCACCAAGTCCCTTCTAGCCCTTAAAATATGGCTCTAATTTCAAAAGAGATGAAGAGGATGCCTTTGGAAGGTTTCACACGTTGTCATGTCTCAGTGATTTCAAGAGCAAATGTTCTCATATGACAAGTAGAAATTGTTGACTTCCAGCCCTGCCGACTCCAAGTGAAGCTCTTAAGAGTCACACTTACTAGTTGTTTCCATTTCATGCATTCTCAGCAGCAAGACGGATCCAGATCCCTCCATTGATTTGTTCATTTAAAAAACCCTCACCCCAAACACTTTGGTGTCCTAGCTAAAGCAAAATTTGTGCCCTGCATTCAGAATAGGAGAGTTTGTTCACATTCCAAAATGACAACGATACACGTGTGTGAGCTTCACGCTGGCTATTTACCCCAGTTTTTTTTTTATTAGTTCTCTCTTTTCTTCCCCATCATCTTTTGCCTTTATAAATAAAACAGAAACATTTTAATGGTCCAAATCACTTCATCTCACATTAGCAATGTCAGAGAGTTTTGGCGGCATTAGAAGAGCCCCTCTTCGCAAGGACTGAAGGCGTGTGCCGAGAATTGGAATTCTGTAGAATTGTTATAGGTTTACATTTATTTTTCATTCTGCTTATTTTCTGCTTTGACTTTTTCCCTCTAGCATCTCACTAGCTGATCTCACTCTAGCCTCTGCTGCTCTCTCTCTCTCTGTTTTTTAATTTTTTTTTTTTATTTTCTCCTATGCAGAACACTAACCATACTGGGTTCAGAGTCAAGTTGAACTTTCAAACCCACAGTTCAGAAAAAAAGGATGCAAACACTTTCAAAGGAAAGCACAAATGTTAAACAGAATGGATGAGAGGCTGCTCCAAAACATACATACTATTTAGAAGATTAAGATGAAGCCACTACCACACACTGCTACTTTAAACCTGATACAGAACATCTGCTCCTGTTTAGCTTTTAATGATTCATGGATTCTTGCCTGCCTCTACAATGAGAAAAGAAACACTTGAGTGGAGCTAAACAGCAGGTTAGCTTATCCCATTGCGAGGAAGAGAGAATCTTTGCCATGCTTAGCTGAGCAGAGATGAACCACTAAACAGCCAGCCAGGAGACTGAATGCCCACACATGGAGAAAAGGGATGCCCTTTTTTGCAGCTTGGAGTTGGCTCTCACTGAATTTTCTTTTCACCCTTGCAGCTCATGGACCTGACTTAGTCTCCTCTTCACTCCACACAAACACTTCTGAAGGAAATATTACCTCCCCGGCCACCTTGCAGTGATTTTTCTCTGCTAGAGTAGATTGTGCCCAGTAATGCTTAAGAACACAGCTAAGGGCCTATAAAGCCCACTGAGGTCAATGGGCATTTCTTCTTTGACTTCAGTGCACATTGGATCAGGCCTATGTATGTTAAAATCTGGGCATGTAGTTGGTCTGAGCTGCAGTATGGGGGTCTGAGGTAGCAAGTCTACATACAGTAGGAATAAATCCTAGTTCCAGTTTGAAGTCCCAGTAAATACGCTGCTGGCAGGGAGCACTGCAGGTGGTGACAGGATGGTCTCCTCCTCCTGAAGCTGCATCTGCAGCCACTCTTGCAGACTGAGGGCTGGGATAAAAATAACACTCAGTATTTATAGGATAGTTTTCATCTGGAGACATCAAAGTCCTTAACACTTCCCTCAATGCCAGATGTGGAAACAACCACAAGGAGGTTCGGCAGGTTTTAAAAAAAACAAACGTGAGTTTTTTAGACCTCTTCTAGCCCACTTGATACACCCCAGAGACTGAGTCCTAACTCATGGTTATTGAGCTCTGAGGATCAGCAATACCGGATAACCACCTGCAGGGGCTCCTCCGATGCCTTGTCATGCTGCACAGAGAAATAGTTTATTTGTGGGGCCTGTCAGGCCCTCCGCAGCAGCAGAGATGGGGGAGTGAGACTGAGGAAGGATTTGCCTCAAAGCATTGGCAAAGCTCCTTCCCCAAAATGGCCCCAACCGAGGACAACACTTAATGCACGTGCTTAAAATGCCATTGAAATAAGGGGTTTAAGCACATGCTTAAATGCATTCTTTAGTAGGTCTACTTTACTGAGCCAGGTTCCAGGGTTGGAAAGGGTGCTAGTCACACTGTGACTATGATGAGGGTGAGCACGTTTTCAGTGGGGGTAGACAAGAGGCCAAAAGTGATTGCTAGGAGATACGTCCTGCCTTCATTTCCAGTTGTTTATTTCTCACCACAGTACTTGAGAATTCACTTTTCCAAACTAAATCAGTGACGTCAGAGACAAGGAAACTAGGGGTACTACAGCACCCTTGGGTTTTACATGGGGACATGGCCATTACCCTGCTCCCCAAATACAGAGCTGCTGGCCCGAAGACCCCCCCTGGGGCTTAGCTCCTGGGGAGCCATCCTCTCTCCCCATCTCCATGACCCTGCTCCCAGGGTCCCGGACCCTGGCCCTGCCCCTGAGTCTCTGGTTCTAGCCCAGCATGCAGGGCCTGACTGCAGGCTCTGATCCTGTAGCTCTGCTTCTGATCCTGTGCCCATCCCTAGCCTTTGGCACCCTAACCACTCTCTGCATCCCCTGTGCCTGGAGACTTAGCACAGCTCCTGACCCATCAAGGCACGGACAAAGGTAAGGGGATGGGCTTTCAGCACCCCCACTATTAAAAAGGGTTCCAGCGCCACTGAGTGACACTGAGGAACTCAATAAGTAGACAGTTGGCATTAACTGTCTTTTAAAACTATATAGTGCATATTCTAGCAGCACATTTAGCAGCTTTGGTAGAACTCTCTGGCTATGTCTACACTCGCAACTTCTTGCGTGAGAAATATGCAAATGAGGCTAAGCGTGGAATATCACCGAGCCTCATTTGCATACCTGATAAGCTGCCATTTTTGCAGAAGAGGCTCTTGCGCCAGAAGGAGCTGTCTATACTGCCCCTTCTTGCGCAAGAAAAACCCTCTTGCGCAATGCCGCTACGCTGATTATTTTCAGGAATAACGGCATTGCGCAAGAGGGTTTTTCTTGCACAAGAAGGGGCAGTGTAGACAGCTCCTTCTGGCACAAGAGCCTCTTCTGCAAAAATGGCAGCTCATTAGGTATGCAAATGAGGCTCGGCCATATTCCACGCTTAGCCTCATTTGCATATTTCTTGCGCAAGAAGCCAGGAGTGTAGACATAGCCTCTGAGTCACTGAGATCTGATTGGAAATCAGCAAAACTTTTAGTTCAGTGCAAGTCTTCACTTTCAAGAGGCTTTTGCAATGGAAGAAAATCACTTAACTTTATACAGACAAACACATAGGATCTTCACGTTTGCTTGCTTAATGTAAGAATTTAAATGAAGATTAGCTCCTCACGGGAAATCAACTAGTGTGTAACAAACTGGCCCCTTCATGTGTACTTACCAGGCTAAATGTACAAGGCAGTGTTGTTTTCCTGGAAAAGTACTGCTTGTTTCGTAAGGAGCAGAGACACACAAGCGGGATACAGTTTCTGTGGCATAGTAGGACGAAACATTGTGCCAAACGTAGCCAGCTTAGAGAACCAGGTATTAATTGTGAGAAACGAAGCAAGTCAGTGGGTGAGGCCAAAATACAATATTACCAACAATCCAAATTAACATGCACGTTTTTACTAATCCCACGACAATATCTGTAGATGGGTTTAATGCACGGTATGTATGCATTGTACATGGGAAGGCGAGCAGTCAGCGATCCAGTTGCTCCCAGGCAGCCTGCAACTAGCTAACTTTAAGTGGCCTTTTGTCACTTTGATGCTGGCACATATGCTTAAATATTGTGAAATGCTGGCCTACTAGACAGGATTTGGTTAACTGATTTTAAAAAACCATAGAGTCCTCTTAAACGAAGCTGGTGAACAAGAGCCTGAGAGGGCAGATTGATGAGTTAGGAAATGAAGGGAAAGAACGATAATAAATAATACATGCAGTAAAATATTGCTCATGCATCTCTGGGCTGAACAGTTTCTTTTGAAAACGCTCATGCTTTTGATGGCAGAGACTGGCATCTGTGTGTGACAAGAAAGGAAAGGAAAGCAGAAAAGCCTGTGATAGATGTGCACTATTAAATAACAGGGAATATTTGGGGAATTAATATTTATGAAATGTAAAAGACGACGGTAAAATAAAAGCTGACACAAACTTCTGAAAGGAGGATAATTTGAGATAAGGCAGCAGTAAAACCTGAAGTCTGTCTGTTCTATCAAGAAACTAATTCCCCTCTGCGAGGTCTCTGTACCAAGCAAAGAAAAAAAAATATAATATAGGCCTGATCCTGAGTCAACAGAAAGATTTCTATTGACTTCAGAGAGCTTTAGCTCCAAACTTATATGAATTTTGGCTCCTATTAGATTTGGGGGCTAGCAGTCTCCCCTATGCTCCCAGAGAGATTGTCCACAGCCTAGATGCACAACGCCTTTCTACAGCTCTGCAGATTCAGCTGACAGTAATGAGACAGGTAGCATGGAATACGGACACATGGTGGGGGACCCTGGATAGTGTGGCACACATGCTTTTGAAGTGTGAATAGAATCACTGGGGGATTTTTTCCGAGAAACCAATGGAAATCCGGCACTCAACTTTCAGTGGGAGTTAAATGCCCAACTGCCCTTTATACCTTTTGAAAAATCTGCCCCATAAGAGATGGAAAAGCCCTGCTTGGTCACCCAGTTCAACTTCCCACCATACAGCACTGTTTCCTCCTCTACTGTACAGTCTCTAAGCTTAGTCTTGTTTTATAAGGTCCCACTGCTTTTCTTGGGAGCTCATTTTATAGCCTAATACATCTCACTGTTAAGATCCCCCCCACCAATATTCATCCTAAATGGTAGCTTTCCTAATGTCTTTAATGTCTCTGTGGATAGAAAACCTAAATGATGGAATGGCTCAGATAAAAAAGGGCTAAACTGAAACCACTGACAGCCTCAGTTCTGAATTGGTTTCCTGGCGGGTGCATTTCTTGGATATGATTATAGTTTTAGGCAGGGTTATGTTTAGTTTCTAGACATGGTTTCCTCTTGTTTTGACCCAGCTGAATTGCAGTAGCATAATCATAAGGTTACCATGACAGAGCTGTATATACGGATTCTAGGAATCTGAAAACGTTAGCTGATGGATCACATTTCCTCCTTCACAGAACATCACTGATAAAAGCTTCTTGGCAATGTAGTAGAAAATAGGCTCTCCAGACCCACGGCTCAAGGAACAACGTAAGTTGCTGTGTCCTCTGCACCAGAGCATATATTTAATAGAGTGTTTGATCTTAAAACATCTTTCAGCCAAAGGGTCATGTCAGCACACATAACAGCAGCTACTGCAGACAGGTTGAAACAGTTTCTTCTCTGCGACACTTACTCTTCTAAGTAGCCCCTTCTCCCACAAGCAATCTCAGTGCTTCACTCTCACTGTCCCATAAGCAAGAGCTGCAGAATCAGGTCCAAAACTAAGGAACAATGGCATCCTTTTCTTTACCCTCCTATCCACTATTACCCAGATTTCAGCCTGTCCTCTAGTGGTGTAAGTGACTGCAATGCCCGTAATGTTTGTTGGCTGACCAGCTGGTTTGAATGGAAATGATAAGTCCATAATGCGCCCTTATTCTGTGAAATGAGTCTGCACTGCACCCATCCCCCAATTAAGCTGATCCAGTTATAACATGATACAGCTATAAACCTGCTTGAAAAAAATACGCTTTTTCTCAAAGAAGAAAGCCCCCCTCAAGCAGCTTTTCAGGCTTTTTAATATAAATTCAGAAAGGAAAAAAAATCCACAAAGGGACACTAGCAATAACGGGCTTTGGAGTACCATGGAATGTGAATAAAACACTGCATTAAGCTGCGGCCGTTTTGCTCAACCTCAGAACATAAAGTTTATTGAATGACTCCCAGAAGAGAGGGAAATGGATTTGGCCCGTAGTAATAAAATCTATAATTAGTTTTTATAGAAAATCCACAAACTGTGCTCAATTCCTGCCCAAGGATGTTGGTGGTAGGTTTTTTGGTTTTGTTTTTCGGTTTGGGTTTTTTTTTTGTTTGCTTGTTTTGTTTTGGGAGTTGAATCATGAATGCTTCATACCTCTGCACACTGATAGGTGGGCACAGAAAGGAAAGCTGAAGGCAAGTTCAGCTCATATGCCTATGCATGTGGTCTAGCAAAAGAGGAGAAAGTTCTCCGTTATAACTGTTTGGTCACAAATTGGCCAGCTCCCACCACAGTGCCTTGGTAGCAATGAAAAGGGCCATATAGCTGCCCAGCCAGCTGAGAAGCCCCACAGTGTGGCAATCCCTAATAGCACTGGGTTAATTCCACCCCTCCTACTTTCACAAATAGCTTGTGGCTCAGGAGGCAGCATGGCCACAATGCTGCTGCATACGGGAGATTCTTGACTAGTGTCACGGCCCTTTAGGGCCACTGTCAGTCAGCACAAGTTAGAACAGTCCCGAGGCTGCTCTAACTTGAGCCCACAGCTGAAATGGCCTCTAGCTAGCACCCGGATTGTTACACCAGAATGGGTGTAACAACTGATCCCTTCACAACAGCTACATAGGAAATGTTGTTCAATCCCTAAAGTGTTCCTGGAGAAAATCAGGACAGAAACTGACTATAACTCAGACTCTCTCTGGCTCAGTTCTACCATCTGCTTCTTTAGCTCCTGTTAATCTGACTGTTTTGCTGCTGAGTCTGAAGTGTCCATAGTAAACCAGCTACTAAAAATAAATAAATAAATGGATGGCTGTGTAAATCTGTGCAAATGCAGATGGATACATAATGTTTATTTGAGTTTTATGAGTTTTTTTTTTAAAAACACAGCATCATAGAATGTGAAGTTTAAATAAGTTCAGGACTAACACTAAAAGTACTATAAGAAACTGCTTGTCTGCCAGTCAATGAAGCAAAGTTTTGGAGTAGAAGACACTGGAGTCATTCAGCAAGTGATGACTAGTTATTCTGGGTGCTATGAAGAACCGGATGTTAGTTTGGGTGAGAGTTTGCGTGAACTGACTTTTTAAAAGTTGAACTGATAAGTTCATTTGACTTTCCTCATGGTCCCTGTTTTCCGCTTATTTGTAGTTTTATTGAAGTAGGATGCAACATTCTGAAAGGTCTTGTAAATCAGTTACTGGGACAGACTTTTAAATAGCAACTGATTAAAACTAAAAGCAATCTCTAATTATATCAGAGAAACCACTCATCTGGTTATAGCTGGGGTCACCACACAATGTAAACTCTCTTCCTCTGAGGCTCAACAAACTAGACAAACCCACAGACTGTTCCCAACATGGATCCTTAAAAACACAGCCTAGACAATGCCAATCCATTCAACACTCACTTACCCTCACATATCTCGAAGTATTTATTTTTTAAATTTCAAGCTGTGGAAAATACATCCTCTAGTTAAGCAGCAGCACTCAGCATGGAAATGGATGCTTCAGAAAGGAGTGTACCGATAAGAATGCAAATATCAGACTTCCACATAATCCAATTTACCACTGTCTTTACAGCATGCTTTCCATTCAAATATCTCAAAGCAACAGATGTTCTATCCAGCAGCTTATATGGTCCTCACCACTGTGGTATATCTCTGTCCCTGTAGAGTGCCATCCCATTTTACAAATTAGAAAACCAATCCAAAGTCAAATTGAATTGGCCAAGCTCACATAGCAAGTTAGTGGCAGAGCAAAGGACTGTAACTATTGTTCTCTCACTTCCCGCAGTTTAAATCAAGAGCAACTACTGAAGTTAAAGAAGCTGCACTAGTTTAAAGTAACATAAGAATCAGACCTAAAGAGCCCATCTCCCTGCCCAATGATTTCACCACAGGCCATACTCAGTTTCTTGCCTAGTTTACTATTTAGTATAACTCTTTGGTAGGGCTGGTCAAACATCTTATATCAAAATTCTTTTTGACAGAAAAACTGGATTTTCCACTAAATGAAATTTTGCATAAACCATGTCCCCTAACTTGAGAAAGTTAACTGGGTCAAAAAACACTCTGAACACCAGAAAACAAAAATGTTTATCTCCCATGACACACCTCATAGCTCCCTGAGAGGAGAGACTGTGGTGCACCATGGGAGGTGTTGTCTAAGCAAAGAGTCTGGCCTATTGAGAATACAGCAGGAGCAGGGAGCGCTTGAACAATAACTCCCAGGGGGTGCTGAGTTAGCATTTCCAAATCAAAATATTTGAGTTTTCTGACAAAGTGTGAAATATTCTGCTGAAAAATCCCCTATTTTCTGAACAGCTCTACTGTTTGGTCCACCTCCTGCCCTTGCCCATATGCACTTAATTCCCACGGGATTCAATTAAGTGGGGTCTTTATACTTCCAGAAGTAGACTTGGGCCCTTTTGTATTGTAAACAAGCTCATCTTCTCCTATTTCATCCTGCAGTTAAATTATAATGCTAAATGTGTGACATCATGGAAAAGGTAACAACAGACACGTGCTTTCATTATCAAAAAGGGCCACACAATCTTTTTACATAACTCCCAGTGGCCTCATTAGGCGGGGTGTGTGTGTGTGTGTGTGTTTTCAGACTGAAGGGTTTGCTCACAGGGTGTGATTTCACCACTGGATCAAGAAGATAGATGGCGGGTGAGATCCTTGCCCCATTCAAGTCAATGACAAAGCTCCCATTGACTTCAATGTTATCAGGATTTTGCTCTGTGTGTACGTGAGTGTATGTGTGCGTGCACAACGAGGTGCTAATCCCTGACTGGGGCTCCTAGATGTAGTTGCAATACAAATACTAAGTAAAGGAGAACTTTGGTTGCATAGGAGCAGATCCCAAATAAAAAGCAAAGAAAATGAACAGGCAAGGGAAGGAACCTAGACATACTACTGTCAAAGGGCATTTCTTTTGGGGGAAATGTTTTCTCTTTTAAAACATGCTACAAAACAAAAGTTCACCTTGTGCAGCAGTAGTTTGTAACACCATTTTTGTAGTCCTGAAATACAAAGGGTGCTCTTTTTGATCTACAGAACCTCCAAGGTCACATGCTTCAGCATAATTGCTCCATTTCATCCCCATTGTTCATATGATGGTCACATGTTCTGCACATCTGATTAAAATGTCGTGATAGGGGAGAGATGTGGAAGCTGCCTTTTTGCACCATACTCCATAGTGCACAGTCAGACAGATGATGATCTCCTAACCTGAATGGAGAATGTCAAATCAGAGGTTTTTCTCCTTTGATTTATTAGGCAGTTTTCATGCTGATCAAAAGGATTTAAAATGTCTGGGGAAAGGATTCTGCTTTCTGAAAGTGAGATCCATGATGGAATTCTTGTTCAGACAAAACTTCTGTGAATTCAAATGGTGTTTTGCCCAAGTGAAGACTGCAGAATTGTTTTTTGTAAAAGTGATAATTTGTTCACCAGACTGACACTGATCCCTGAAAGCATCTAGCTCAGCTGTGATTTCTTTTCCTTTTCCTGGAATGCCTGTGTGCGTACAGGCAACATGCATACAACATGCAGATTTTGATGGTTTGGCACATTTCTGAATAGCATATATTTTTCTATCTTCACATGTCACTTTTTGTGTGCATTAGAACAAAGGAGATTTGTGGGGTCGGCACATTTTGTACTTGTGTCAATAATCACACTTCTTTAGCCAGCCATTTGGAGCATGTCCATAATGGGCTGTCATTTTGGGTGGCATGAGGGATCCTCTCTTACACCAATTTATACACAGCTCTCCTAATCCTCCCAGTTGCCACAGGCTTTTGGTTGACCACGGATGGACAGAACTCCCTTTGGAACTTTTTAGCACTGTTCCAAAGATAGCCAGAACATTTATTATAAAGCAAGAAGTGACATGTTCCGTTCTCCATGCCTGCCCGTCAGAAGCAGTGTACTTTCTCCAGAGCTGCCATGGCTGATTATTTTGTATTAGACCCAGTACAGGAGCCCCACTGTAACAGATGCTGTACAAACATAAGAAGGTATGTTTCCTGCCCCCAAAGAGTTTACTCTAAAAATATAACTGGCAAACGGCTGGGAGAGAAGGATAAAATAGATCAGGGTGATATTGTGTCTGATGATATCCTCACTGAGTCTCCTTCCAGTTACTTCTAAAGAACTAAGTACTCAATCTTGTACCCCTCAAATGACTATGCAGGCCTCTAATTACAGGGTGAGGAAACCAACAACCCAGTATGTTTTCAATTTAGGTCATTTATTTTTCCCTCCTCCCCCTTTAGCAGATTGACACATGCTTTTAACTTACTGTTATGAGGTGGATATCTGGTAATGTAGTCTATTACTATGTGTGTCACTGTGCTTCATATACTTCAACATAATTGATGTATAAAATACAATTTGGAAGTATTCCCCCTTTTTTAAAATTAAAAACACAGTTCCCTGGAACATTTTAATTTAGACTTTGGAGACAATACTATAAAGTTTCTTGGCCTGTGCATTTGGATTCAGATGGGACAGAGCATTTACACAGGTTTTTTTAAAAACCAAAATCATCAGGATCCACAACACACGGCAAAATCAGCATGACGAACTGTCCATATTATAATTTCTAGTTCTGTGAATTATTTGCCTGGGCATCTCTTTAAGAATGCACAGATCATTAGACTGGTCTTTGATGACCACTGGATAGTTGATCAATGGCAAACTCAGACTCAAAAGACTATTGATTTTAACATGAGTTTTTATAATGTGTGTTATTCTATATTTTCATGTCTACACATAGCCTTAAAATCTGAACACAGATTTCTGCATTTAGCTCCTTAAGACACAAAATATTAGTTAGTATCAATGTGGGAATACCACCTGGGGAGTGAATACAGAATAAGGATGGGAGGCCCATACTTTCATTTGCACTGCAGATCTGAGAACAGAATTTTGCCCAGAAGTTTGAAAAGGACTCTATGAAAATGATTGGTTGATGGCATCACCAGTCTCTTAGCTGAATATTTCACAGTAATGGGGCCTGATTTAAGTGGTCAGATCTGTGTAAAGTGCTCCCAGATCAGAATGGCAGCATTTTATACACCCATTTTGCACAAGCAGAAAGGATTAGACAAGATGCAAAGCAATGAAAACTCATGCCCAATCTCTGTACTTGTATATCTCTGTTAAGTATATACGATCCCTATTGCCAGGGTACCGGAGAGTAGCTTGCATGATAGCAGCTAACATATTAATAGGAACTCTGGAAAGCTCCCCTATGTCTTATTTATGTTCACACCCAACTGCAGTATTAGGGAGAAAGCAAATAAGGTAATATTACTGCAATTAATAGGACCAAAAATCTACATAGGTTCCATATATTGAGTCATATCAGTGAAACAGTCACCAGTGACATTTGGATCAGACCTGTTATTACCTATTCCTATCTTGCTCAGATTACTTAGCAACAGGATTTACCAGCTGATTTATGTAGTCTTTGAATATGTCATCTCGGGAGGCAGGATTTTCCAAAGGGCTCAGCTTTGGCCTAAGCTCTGCTGCCACTGAAGTCAATGGGATACTTACCATTCATTTCAGTGGGAGAGTTACAGCAATGCTGAGCATTTGCGAAAATCCTACGCTCTCCCTTCTGTGTAGGTTTGCTCCATTAACATTTCAATTGAGGAAACTGTGTATGTTGATCTTCAGCTATAATAAAGCAAGTCCAGGCAACGTTGTCTGTGATGGGAAGGCCATACAGAGAGAATGAAAGGACAGTTGAAGCAAGAGTAAATAAATGCTGGACTTTTACTGCAGTGTCTCATTTACAAGCACAATTCATCTGACCTATAACTGACCGCTTGTTCAACTTCCACTCATTTGAATGGGGTCTGTAAAAAACTCCTTATGTAGCCTCATTAATTTTTATTTTTGTTATAATAAAAATCACAGATTCATGATAATTTGGGTCTTCACTGTACACAATGGTTACAGCCGACAAGCATCAGCACTTAACTTCCACTAATGCACTTAGCACCCAGAGTACAAAGTGTGTTTCCATCTATTTTTTTATTTGCACTTGAAGCACAGAGCATTAAGTCTTTGAATTTGTCACAATATCTCATTCATGAACCCAATAAATATACTGAATGAATATTCAATGACTTAATCTCTTGAATAAAATATTAGTAATCATGAAAATCCTAATAAAACACCGAGAAGGCAAGTCACATTTTTATATTAAATGGGACACTTTCCACAATGCTTACCATGCAAGAGATAATGGCTTACATTTTCAAGAGTGATCAATGCTAGTGTGAGACTCAACTTGAGTTACATTAAAGGGACTTGAGTTTCAAAAAGGACTGAACATCCAAGGTCTGAAAAATCAGGTCTGTTTAGGTTGCCCCAAGTTGGATAGCTAAAATGGAAGCATCACTACACACTTCTGAAAATGTAGGTCAGTGTGGCCAAGATTAAAATCTCTCCTGTCCATCTAAAACCTAAGCAACATTTAACACTCAGTCTCATCTCGTGGAGGCGTCAATGTTTAGTAAAAATACGAATTCAGAAGAAGTTATCAGGTTCAAATGGTGAAAGTTAAATATAATTCAGTTATTTCAGTTACCTAGGCATATAGAGGGCACAATTTAAATGATTTTAAGCACAAACATGTTGAGACACACCAGTCCAAATCCTGCTCTTGGGAGAACATGTGCAACCCCCCACAGATGTTAACAGGAACTGAGCTTGCAAAACCCTCATGAAACTGCACCACCCCTGATGCACCCAACACACATATAACCTCTATTCACCTGTTGTCCTGAGGACAACGAAAGGAAACACTAATTGTATTTTTCTCAGCCGCCTAAAACATTACTTGCCAAAGCAGGTGGACATAACGATGGTTAAGTGAAGCTGATTTTGGTAGGAAACTCACTTAATTTGCAAAAGGAAGGACTAAGAAAAACAAAAGATGAGAAACAGGTAAAGTGAGTAGAAATGGACCCCCTAAAATTCCTTTAATGTGACACAGGTCAACATTCTGTGGACTGCAAGAAATTGTTGAAAACATCAGTGAACTGTGATGGCTATATTGCCATGTTTGTGTTCATTTATTTTTGTCTCCTTATGGCTTAGATTGTTATGATCTAAGATTCCTCAGGCCAGGTCTACACTAGGGGGCAATATCGAACTAAGGTACGCAATTCCAGCTATGTGAAAAGCGTAGTTGGAATCAATGTACCTTAGTTCAAGTTACTGTGGGGGGTTGACAGGAGAAACTCTCCCATCGACTCCCCTTACTCTTCTCAATCTGGTGGAGTACCGGAGTCACTGAGAGTGCTATCTGCAGATAGTTTAGCAAGTCTTTACTAGACCTGCTAAATTGACACCTGGGAGATTGATCCCTGCCAGTTCCAATCTCCCGGTAACTACAGACAAGGCTTCAGATTTGGCTTTGCTAGATGACTTTATCAGGGTCTTTTTCTCCAATATGACAAAATAAATTTACCTGTCATAAGGGTTTATGCTACTGCCTATCACTCTAGGAATTGAGCGCCCAGTCAGAGCACTTACATTTATCATGAGTTTCCGCTGCTTGAGAGCAACATTGCATGCTTTTGTAACATGTTAGTTACATACATTCTTTCGGATAACTAGGCTGGTAGAACGCACACAATAAATTAAAATGATCCAGGAATGTAAACAAAATTGAGATAAATGAAGAGTTATATACTCACCAAAATGCCATGTATTGTATGGCCACACCACAGGTATGCTATTACTGTTTTAAACATGATTA
The DNA here is from genome assembly GCA_032595735.1 of Pelochelys cantorii. Taxonomy (NCBI): domain Eukaryota; kingdom Metazoa; phylum Chordata; order Testudines; family Trionychidae; genus Pelochelys; species Pelochelys cantorii. Next base: position 249,450,893 of record CM064326.1, on the reverse strand, counting down.
GAGTTTGGTGGAGCTGTGAAATTCAGCAGGCTCATGTATTAGTCTTTCAGCTGTGGAGAGCTGGTTCAGATCTTGCCTGAGTCATAATTTGGGTAGTCTCTATTCCTTTTGGGTATTTAGCCATAGGCCAAAGTTACCATTCTATGTGGCAAGACTGGCAATCTTTGGTCACAAATGGTTCAGGTCTGTAACAGCAGGCACTCTACAGATCAGGCTTGTGGGACTTTGGCCAAGTTGTGTGAGACAATCCATGCAGTAACTCCCTATGGTGTGAGTGGGGGATAGCCCTTGTCTTACTAGGCACTACGTGCACCAGAACAATTTAAAAGTTTGTAAATAAAACTCCAGATCTGCTCAACTTTCTATGCATCAGAGTATAACATATAAAAATGGTTTTGGATTCTAGCCCATAGTCAAGCTTAGTCAAGTTATCCCGTGCACAGGTAAAGTATGCAGAATCTGCATAAACAACTAGACTGTTGTGTTAAGCTGACTAGACTATCAGCCTTGCTCTTACATTTTTAAAGAGTAATGAATGTCATTACAATGTAACTACAATTTACAGCAGGCTTTAGGCTCTGATTACCTTGGAATCCAGCAGGTTTCCACAGGAATCCTGGGAGACATGTCAGCGATAGGAATGCAAGCAAAGTTTTTAACTTTTCTGCCTGGAAACATCAGGTGTTAAGGAAATGGGTGACAGGGAGCATGTGAAGTATTATTGGAAGACCTTTGAGGATGTAGGAATGGAATGGCATGATTTATGGAGCCATGTGAATGAGTCTGGGCTGCAAATCACTGCCGGTCATGCTGCCGGGAATGATGTCAAGGGAGTTACAGAAGCATTACGTAGATACTTCCCTGGTTCCAGCCAGTTAACCCCAGCATCTCTCACTTGAGTACAAACCCCAATGTCAATTTACCAAGTCTCTGCTTTTGAGAACTCTTAAATAAATGAGGTGCCCAGAGTCCTTTTTAAATCACAATCTCAAAAGGCAAAAATAAAAATGCTATTTGGACATGCCTTATGAAGCTGGCATTTGCTAACTAAAAGAGCATTTCTTTAGAGACAAGGTTTTAATATAAATCTTTCCCCATGTATGTGGAAAATTGGTATCTTATGTCTGTTCAGCTTATTTCTGTGGGGTCAATAAATGCCTGTAACTGCACTGTAACAAAACTTTTATTTGTAATTAGAAGGAACTTTAAAATGACATGCATTGTACTGAACTCTGAAAATAAATGCAGAGCTGTTCCAAAGAGGAGTTCAGTTCTGGTGGAGCCATGTCAGCTGAGATACCACCGATTCTATTAAACAAAGCATTCTTTTCTAGCTATTGCACTTGATCACCTTGATAAAGACCATTGACACAGACAGCATGGAGAGGATTCGCTGCACTCTTTTTATAATGTTGCAACGTGATGGGGCTGGCTTCCCATGAGTGGTTCCAGTATCACCTCTCAGACAGGAAACCCCATTCATTTTGAGAGTGTATATTGCAACGGCATGACTGCACTAATTGCAATATTTCATTAGGTTGTCCATTTTGGGATTGCCTTGATTTATCTTGCAAATCAATAGGGTTTTTTTAACTGGACACACAAGAACAAAAAATGATCATAACTACAATACACTTTGGGAACTTCTAATGAACAACCCAGCTACCAGCAACAAGGTATTTAACTTCAACAACATGTATTTGGGACTCTAGCTACATGTGGTTAAAAACTTGGGACGCCCTCCATTTGAATTTGTTAAACCTGGTCTAGCGGTCAGCATACTGAACCAGCGGTCAGGATTATTCATGGAGTTCTGAACCTTGCTCTGGCTGACTCCCCGGGTAGCATTAGGCAAGTTATTTAATCTTTGGTCAGTTCCCCCCATATATAAAATGTAGTTAATGATTCCTACCTATTCAACATGGGGATTAATGAATGTTTGCCCTGCTCTTTGAAAATGAAAAACACTCTCTGTAACTACTATTCCAAGCAGTTCTCAGTTCCTTTTTCTGTGGGCCACACAAAAAATTGTTAATCCTGTTTCAATGCCACATTAAATAGTAAGGTTCAGATCCTGGCAACTGGTTTCATCCAGGCAGTCCCCCAAACCTGTGCAGAGCTCCATCATGCCTCCAGGTGCACAGATGCAATTGCAGGACCAGGGCCGGGGATGTTCAAAAGAGTCACTCATAGCAGCTAGTCAGCAGCCTCCTGCACAGTGTGGGAACATGTAGTAGAACGTCTCACCCTACTTAGTCAAGTCAGAGACTTTTCATGCAGCTGGCATTAGATCTCTCACACAGATGTCGCACCGAATGCAAGTGACCTTGTTACTGAATTGGACAAGCTGTCCTTGGGAAAAAAGTGTTGCACCATCTGACTGCACCGCCTAAGGCGCTACATGATATAATGATCCAAATCTGCTCATGTTGCTCGCTAGTCCTGGTTTATTTTAAAAACTGTCATGACCATCTGGATCAATCCATGACAGTTACATAACACTTGCTGACAGAGCACTCTCCACTCTTCTGAGCACTGTTTCATCATTAACATGCCTCAGCATTACCGCTTCCTTCTCTAGGCAGGTGGAAACGCTAACCACTGCTGTACTGCAATCAAGGAGCTGCAATTTACCGTGGCTGAGGCTTATGCATGCCAGTGAATACCAACAAGGACTGATCGACAAATGCTGAATTGTAGCTTTACACCCGGCGTGTTTATTTTTAAACAAAGCAGAACAAAAGGCCTGGGTTTTGACACTTTTCTCACTTTCATTGTGCCAGCTCGTTCATTGCTCCTGGTTTTTTGCCCCGCTGTGAAGTCTGATCATTCACACCCCTGATGTGGAGTACTACAGAAGTGACAGTAGACCAGATGCTCAACCTAGTGAAAAGCTAGAGTTAAGTGGCTTTGTCCTGGGGCTCCCTAGTCCGAAGAGACAGGGAAGGGACAGAATCCTCCATCCAAAGCCACAGAGCATGAAGCAGTGTCCACAGCCTACCACTATGTGCCTTGTCTAGCAAAATAACACATCTGAAATGCTCCTGATCAAACTGGACTAAAAAAAAAAACACCTGTTGAATTTTTTTTGTCTTTTTCTTAAACTGCCCTCATCATTGTAACATTTAGCATATGATACCAGCCTTACAGACTAAGCATTTTACAAGCTGTTTGTGTTTTTCTGCTCCCAGGAAATGTTCTCAGATTGTAGACTGATCAGTACTAATTACATCCGAGCCCTCACAAGGAAACAGCAACCACTCTAAGATTTAATCCTTTACTGCTGTGGTGTCCAACATGCTAGTCACATGTGGCTGTTTGGCCACCTAAATGTGGCTAGTTGGCTATAGCAATAGCCACTATAGTGACTACTGCTTCAGGACACCATGGCTTTACCGCTTCTGCTTCAGTCTTACTGACAGAGCAATTACAGATTTTTCATTTAGAGTCTTTATCTGAAAGGTAAATTGTTTCAGCAACTGCTGATTTAGAACCAAACCAGAGGCTCACTCAGGCATCACACAGTTCCAGCTTAGACATCCAGTGCTCCAACTGGCATCACCCCATACATTGAAAGAGACCTCTCCATTCATTTAGAAAAGAGAAGAGGGCTGTTTGTACTGATGGATTTTGCAGGGTGCAGTCTGTTTCAGAACACGCCTCCAATGCTAGATGTTCAATTGATTTGACAAAGCCCTGGCTGGGATGATTTACTTAGGGTTGGGTCCTGCTTTGGGCAGGGGGCTGGACTTGATGACCTCCTGAGGTCTCTTCCAGCCCTAGGATTCTATGAGATGTGATTTGAACAGATCACACGTTAAAAGAGTTTCTCATATGCACCATTTTATATAACGCTTTCAGACCCCCCCCCAGTTCAACTGATTAGCTCTATTCAGCAAAGCACTTAACGACACAGGTAATGGTAAATGCATGCTTAAGTGTCAAAGTCAAGCAAATGCTTAAGTACTTTGCAGAAATGAGGACTTTTGTTTCTTATGCATCTGCTAGATCTACAAATAATAGAATAGATCAAACACCTCTATGGTGCTAAGGATCTCAAAGTGCTTATTTATTTTTATCTAGTTATTGTATCTATTTTTCTGACTCCCTTTGCTGTAGTATCCAAGTTCCTCACTGCCTTCAATGTATTTATCCACGGGAGGTAGGGATGTACTAAATCTCACCATATTACAGATGGGGAACAGAAGCTCAGAAAGAACGAGGACCAGATCTCCACTGAAATCAGTGGGAGTTAGGTCCCTAACCTGCTTAGGGACTTCTGAAAATACCACGAAATGCCTAGCTGCATTTTTAGGTTTCTAAATATCTTTGAAAATCTCAGCCCCAGCAACTTGCCCGAGGTCCCGCCAGAATCCATGACAGAGTAAGAAATGGAACCTTTTGTCTCCCAGATCCCATGTTTGCACTCTGACCACTGGAGCATCCTTCAGCCAAAGGCACGCCCTTCCTTGTGGAAGCCAGTTATCGAAGTCTCCCCTCCCCGCCCCCAGTCCCCAACATCTATTAGAGGAAATTATTATTATCGCTATCTAGGAGTTGAGGGAACCAACTTAAAATCAAGGCTGTGGATTTACCCCAGGTCACACAGTGGATCAGGGCTGATGTTAGAACTGCTGTGCATCAGACCTCATGGCCCTTCAAAGTAAGGTCTTACACAGCTGGGATTTGCCCTTCATGCTTGAGAGAGTTTGGCTCACTTTACCTCTGGCTGGCTGTGCCAATGAATCTCTCTCCTCCCAACTGGCCCCCTGCTCTACCCCCCACACCAGCCCAGAGATGCCTTGTTAGTGAAAGAGGTGTGAGGGTCTCAAGGCCATATTGGGCAGTCAAGAGGGGCTGGCTATGGAGGGGTGAGTCAATTGTACACCTGAAATGTGTAGTTCAGGAACCAAAATGTAGCTGGATTTGTACTACACTAGCCAAGATTCCTGATTCCCAGGCTCTGGCACTAACTACCAGATCGGAAGGGCCTTCCACTCTTATGTAGCATTGACCATGAAGATTGCCGCTGGGAGAGAACATGATCCAAACTGACACCATCGTTGTGGCAAGCCCAGCAATGCTATCCCTGGGAAAGCAATGTGAGGGCAGTAGTCCATGTAGCTTTACTTTCTTTTAAGGCAGAAATTGGGACTGGGAGCTAGAATGTTGGAGACAGTATGACTAGGAAACTAGTGGGCAAGGGGACAAATGGAGAGCTGAAATTAGGACCTACTGGGCAAGGAAACTGGGACTGGGCTGAGAGGTCTCAAGACTGGAGGCTGGGACTAGCTAAGTGAGGAGAATGGGACTGGGACAAGGAGACAGGAATGGGGAAAATGAGAAGAATGAGATCAGGATAGCTTGGAGAGGATAGGGCAGAAGATTCCGGGCCTCCCACAGCCTCCAGGGGAACCCCAAATTCCTGAGTCTCACCATTTCTTTGCTGTTAGCAAATAGCTGTGAATCCCCCCCATCTTCCTCCCCCACCCCGTCCTGCCAGCAAGGTGTTCTATTCCCCTGCAGTGCTAATTCGCTCAGAGCATGACAAACTTACAACAACTGCCTATTGTGTGGTTAGCTCAAGTGACAGAGGGCTGTGCAGTGGATCTAAAGTTTCCAGACTTGCTGATGACTCCTCAATTTCACTGCAATGCTACATGATGAATTTTCTGCTTTTTCAGTTTTTTTTTTTTAAATCTTGGTAATGACACACAAAGCCCCATTATGGTAAAGAATATCACTAAGGTTGCCAAGTCAAGCACTTAAAAGTTAAGAAATGCCAGAATTAAGTTTGTCCATTGAACCTGAATACATAAGCCCAAGAGGGCTATTCTTATAGTTCTCAGCTGAGCTGACTGTTAGCATGGTGGGAGAGCACAGAATAAGTCTCCAGATCAGTATGGGTATGTCTAGACTGCATCCCTCTGTTGGCAGAGGGATGCAGATTAGCAGGTCGACATTGCAAATGAAGCGGGGATTTAAATATCTCGCACTTAATTTGCATAAAAATGGCCGCCGTTTTTGCCAACTCAGCACTTTGTCCGCAAAAAGCAGCAGTCTAGAGGGGGATCTGTCGAGAAAGAAAGCCTTTTCAACAGATCCTGTAAACTTCCTTGCAGGAGCCATAAGGGATTGGTCGAAAAAGGCTTTCTTTCTCGACAGATCCCCCTCTCGACTGCTGCTTTTTGCCGACAAAGTGCTGAGTTGGCAAAACGCGGTGGCCATTTTTACACAAATTAGGCACGGGATATTTAAATCCCTGTCTCATTTGCAATGTCGACCTGCCTAATCTGCACTCCTCTGCCGACAGAGGGATGCAGTCTAGACATACCCTATGTGTGTAAGTGTAAGTCCAGAGTGTTCAGTAGAACTTATCTGCTCTTTAGAAAATGGTGCCCTCATCAGAAGACAGTAGATATTAAGTTGCTTAAGCTGAAGAGGATTTTCTACAAAGGAACAGTATCTTTTCTTGGGGCCTTGAATGCACACATGTTGGAGATTGCCAGGTGACTATTACATTCAGCAATAAAATCTAACCCAAACAACAGAAACAGCGCCAGTCATCAGTTCAGTGAGCCAACAAAGACATAAACCAAGAAAAGAATGAAAAAAGAATGCATTTCCGTACTCTCCCCACAGAAATGAACAACAACATGTGTCACAGAAGTTATGTACACAAAAGTTAGAGTTGGAAGCCTGTGCTATATTTGATTTCATATCTGGTGTTCCTACTCAACAGCAGGCAATGGTTGAGAAAACAAAACAGTAGCTAATGGAGTCGGTCTCTTTGGATACATCTTCACTGCAGAATTGATCAGCAGTTGGGTGACTGGCACCAGGTCTGGGCACCTGGGTCAGTCTAGCCGAGGTGTGAGTGGCCACACTGCAATGCCAGGCCAGAGTTACTGTGTCCTCACTATTGCTTTACTCCCCACCCCTACCCAAGTGTGTTGCTACGACTTCTGGGGGCATAGCCTATGGTTCCTTGTATGGCACTAAGCACAGTCTCCCTATGACACTTTCCCAATGAATTGTGGAAGAGCTTGTCTGTCTGTCTGGGTATATGGTGGTGGGGGAGAGGGGCAGTAATACTGGGAAGGCACTGGAGGAATATGAGGACTCAATGGTTTAGACTGTATCCTCATTGCCAACTAGGTGTGAGTGAAAGCAGCACCTCAGCTCTAAGCTGGGTTTAAAGCAGGGGTTTTTAAACTACGGGTTGCGACCCAGGGCTGGGTCCTGGAATGTCAGGCTCTGGGTCTCATTGCTGCAGGGGCATCAGGTGACCAGTGAGGTTGCCAACGCAGGCTACCTACTAGTCCTGGCTCCTAGGTGTGCATGTGGGGGGAAAGCACACAGGGCTCCATATACTGCCCCTGCCCTGAACACTAACTCCGCACTGCCATTGGCTGGGAACCTGCTGCTGGCTGCTTCTGGTCTGAGGTGCCAGAAGAGGCAGGAAGCTGCCTTAGCACCCCTGCTGACCGGGAGTCACTCAAAGTACATAAGAACATAAGAATGGCCGTACTGGGTCAGACCAAAGGTCCATCTAGCCCAGTATCCTGTCTGCCGACAGTGGCCAGCACCAGGTGCTCCAGAGAGGGTGGACCGAAGACAATGATCAAGCGATTTGTCTCCTGCCATCCCTCTCCAGCCTCTGACAGACAGAGGCCAAGGACACCATTTTATCCCCTGGCTAATAGCCTTTTATGGACCTAACCTCCATGAAATTATCTAGCTTCTCTTTAAACTCTATTATAGTCCTAGCCTTCACAGCCTCCTCTGGCAAGAGTTCCACAGGCTGACTACACGCTGTGTGAAGAAGAACTTTCTTTTATTAGTTTTAAACCTGCTACCCATTAATTTCATTTGGTGTCCTCTAGTTCTTCTATTTAGGGAACTAATAAATAACTTCTCTTTATCGGCCCTCTCCACACCACTCATGATTTTATATACCTCTATCATATCCCCCCTCAGTCTCCTCTTTTCTAAACTGAAAAGTCTCAGTCGCTTTAACCTCTCCTCATATGGGACCCATTCCAAACCCCTAATCATTTTATAGTTGCCCTTTTCTGAACCCTTTCCAAGGCCAAAATATCTTTTTTGAGGTGAGGAGACCACATCTGGACACAGTATTCAAGATGTGGGCGTACCATAGTTTTATACAGGGGCAGTAAGATATTCTGGGTCTTATTTTCTATCCCTTTCTTAATAATTCCGAGCATCCTATTTGCCTTTTTGACTGCTGCTGCACACTGTGTGGAAGTTTTCAGAGAACTGTCCATGATAACTCCAAGATCTCTTTCCTGATTTGTCGTAGCCAAATTAGCCCCCATCATACTGTATGTATAGTTGGGGTTATTTTTCCCAATGTGCATTACTTTACACTTATCCACATTAAATTTCATTTGCCATTTTGTTGCCCACTCACTCAGTTTGGTGAGATCTTCTTGGAGTCCCTCACAGTCTGCTTCTGTCTTGACTATCCTAAACAGTTTGGTATCATCTGCAAACTTTACCACCTCACTGCTTACCCCTTTCTCCAGATCATTTATGAATAAGTTGAACAGGATTGGTCCTAGAACTGACCCTTGGGGGACACCACTAGTTACCCCTCTCCATTCTGAAAATTTACCATTTATTCCTACCCTTTGTTTCCTGTCTTTTAACCAGTTCTCAATCCAAGAAAGGACCTTCCCTCTTATCCCATGGCCATGTAATTTACACAAGAGCCTTTGGTGAGGGACCTTGTCAAAGGCTTTCTGAAAATCTAAGTATACTATATCTACTGGATCCCCCTTGTCCGCATGTTTGTTAACCCCTTCAAAGAACTCTAATAGATTAGTAAGACAGGATTTCCCTTTACAGAAACCATGTTGACTTTTGTCCAACAAATTATGTTCTTCTACATGCTTCACAATTTTATTCTTTACTATTGTTTTGACTAGTTTGCCCGGTACTGAAGTTAGACTTACCAGTCTGTAATTGCCCGGATCGCCTCTAGAGCCCTTTTTAAATATTGGTGTCACGTTGGCTACCTTCCAGTCATTAGGTACAGAAGCCGATTTAAGGGATAGGTTACAAACCACAGATAATAGTTCAGCAATTTCCCATTTGAGTTCTTTTAGAACCCTTGGATGAATGCCATGCGGTCCCGGAGATTTGTTAACATTAAGTTTTTCTATTTGTTCCAAAACCTCCTCTAATGACACTTCAATCCAGGACAGTTCCTCAGATTCATCACCCACAAAGGACGGTGCAGATTTGGGAATCTCCCCAGCGTCCTCAGCCATGAAGACTGAAGCAAAGAAATCATTTAGTTTCTCCGCAATGGCTTTATCGTCCTTGATTGAGCCTTTTATAGTTCGATCGTCTAGGGAACCCACAGGTTTTTTAGCAGGCTTCCAGCTTCTAATGTACTTAAAAAACATTTTGTTATTTCTTTTTGAGTTTTTGGCTAGCTGTTCCTCAAAATCTTTTTTTGCTTTTCTTATTACATTTTTATACTTGATTTGACAGTGTTTATGTTCCTTTCTATTTATCTCACTAGGATTGGACTTCCACTTCCTAAAAGATGCCTTTTTGTCCCTCACTGCTTCTTTACATGGTGGTTAAGTCACGGTGACACTTTTTTAGGTCTCTTGCTATGTTTTTTAATTTGGGGTATACATTTAAGTTGGGCCTCTATTATGGTGTCTTTAAAAAGTTTCCATGCAGCTTGCAGGGATTTGGCTCTAGTCACTGTGCCTTTTAATTTCTGTTTAACTAGCCTCCTCATTTTTGTGTAATTCCCCTTTTTGAAATTAAATGCCAGGGTGCTGGACTGCTGAGGTGTTCTACCCACCACAGGAATGTTGAATGTTATTATATTATGGTCACTATTCCCAAGCGGTCCTGTAACGGTTATTTCCTGGACCTGATCCTGCACTCCACTCAGGACTAAATCGAGAATTGCCTCTCCCCTTGTGGGTTCCTGCACCAGCTGCTCCAAGAAGCAGTCATTTAGGCCATTGAGAAATTTTATCTCTGCTTCTCTTCCTGAGGTGACATGTACCCAGTCAATATGGGGATAATTAAAATCCCCCATTATTATAGAGTTCTTTATTTTGGTAGCCTCTCTAATCTCCCTCAGCATTTCAATGTCAGTATCACTGTCCTGGTCAGGTGGTCGGTAATATATCCCTACTGCTAATTTCTTATTATTGGAGCATGTAATTACTATCCATAGCGATTCTATTGAACATGTTGATTCACTTAATATTTTTATTTCATTTGATTCTACATTATCTTTCACATACAGTGCCACTCCACCACTCACCCGGCCTGCTCTATCCTTTTGATATATTTTATATCCCGGTATGATTGTGTCCCACAGATTTTCCTCATTCCACCAGGTTTCAGTGATGCCTATTATGTCAATCTCCTCATTTAATACTAGGTACTCTAGTTCACCCATCTTATTAGTCAGACTCCTAGCATTTGTGTAGAAGCACTTTAAAAATTTGCCACTGCTTATTTGTCTGCCCTTCCCTGGTGCATTGGATTCTTTTGTATGCGGTTGTTTGTCTGCTCTGGCCCATAGTTTGCCCTCTCCCCGCCTCTCTTTCTGACTACAGCTTAGAGAATCTCTATCAATGGATTCTCTTCTAAGAGAAGTCTCCCTCCGATTTATGTGCATCTCCGCACCAATCGGCTTTCCCCCATCTCTTAGTTTAAAAACTGCTCTACAGCCTTTTTAATGTTTAGTGCCAGCAGTCTGGTTCCACCCTGGTTTAGGTGGAGCCCATCCTTCCTGTATAGGCTCCCCCTGCCCCAGCCCTGACCCACCTCTAAAGCCAAAGCCTCCTCCTATATCCCAAATCTCTCATCCTCAGCCCCAAACCAGAGCCCACACTACAGTCACGTTATGTTGGGTCGCAGGCATCAACAATTTTCTTCAATTGGGTGATGAGGAAAAAAGTTTGAAAACCCCTCCTTTAAAGCACTACCCAACTTGGGTGAGATGGCTTTGTGTTTGGACAGGAGCCGCTGCTGGGTTAGGGGCAACAGCTGAGTGAGAGCCTGAGTAAATGCCATACTGAAGATATAACCTCAGCCTGCAGTTTGTCCCCTACTTGGAGCTCTCTGTTACAGTAATTCAATACCGGATACACAGACACAAGGATGATATCTCACACGTAATTGGGGACTATTTAGTGCAGCTGGCAGGAGATAAGAGGCAGACTACTAATTAAAAGCTGCATGAGAAAGGATACTGTTTTTCCAGGGCAAGGTTGAGATCATAGTTAAGGACATTTCTCTGCGTGCTCCTTAACCTCAACCCATGAACACAGTAAGTCGCATAACTACACTGCACCATGGTACTGCAGAGTCGCGCTTTATAAAGCACTTTATTTCAATTTTTGATAACAAATCTAGGGGAACTTAAATGTGTATTAATTAGAGTGAAATGTGGGGAAAAAAATTCCTCTTACTGTGGAGATATCATTGAATTGATGCAATCGGGTAGCCTGGTTCTTCTGGACATAAAATGAGCCGGGCTCTGCTAGAGTATTTTACGGGTCCAACACCGCAGACACTTAATACCGATCATGGTGCTTTCTCACGTAAGTAGTAAAATATGAACACAGGGCCTGATCCAAAGCTCAATGAATTCAATGGACAGACACCCATCCAGGTCAGGCCCTTACCAAGGGCCAGATTTTGTTACCTTTGCTCACCGTGAATACGACCTTATTGTGCTCTGTCGTACTATTTTCAATCAGCCTGCTCTTGCAGTAAGTACAAATTGAACCTCTGTGGTCTGGGACTCTCTGGTCCAGTAATATCTGTGGTCTGGTAGGACCATGGATGTTGCAGGACCAGAGGGCCCCGGAGAGAGGCTCCTGGAGACCAAGAGGAACTAGCCCAGGGGCAGACAGACAGCAGTGCAAAGCCTGTTGGCTGGAGCCAGGAGATCCCAGAGTCCATCAGCAAAGGGGCCAGAATTGACCTCCCCTGGTTTGGCATAATCCCTTGTTCAGGACCGGTCAGGTACCAAGGGTGCCAGGCCAGAGTGGTCTGACCTGTCCTACTCAATACACATAAGGTGTCAGAATCCACCCTTTAGCAAGAAAGGGCGTCAAAGAGAGAACCAGGTGTAGAAAAGCTCAGAACCACATGAGTTTGCTAGGACTGAGATGGGCCATTCTCCTTGCTCGGTGCTTGACTTTGGCTTTTGCTCAACTGCCAGACCCCTGAGCTGACTGAAGTTCAGAGCTTTTGTACCACTTCAGGGCGGCTGGGGTCAAGGTAGGTTTTCTAAGCAAAGCCAGAGGAAGACCTGAGTGCAGGGAGTGTCTAGTGATGTTGTAGGGAGCATGGTGTTGTTTTGGTATGAGAGAGAGAGGGAGAGGGAGAAAGAAATTCTTGCAAAAGGAAGCCTGTTAATAAAATTAAAAATGGGAAGTACAGAAGCAAGATTGAGTTAGACATTGACCATAGATAGTCTCTCTTCCCAATACACTACAGCCAAACACCATGCATTTCTCATGGGCAGAAAGGAGTTGAGGTTATACCTCTTCCCTTCCCAGTAAAAACCCTCCTATATTTTGTGAGCAGCTTCACTACCTGTTTTTTGAAAAGCATAGTTAGGTAGGGCCACAAAGTAAGTGAGGAGAAATGGAATATTTGCTGCCCTACCTACCTATGCTTTAAAAAAAAAAAAATCAGGTAGTAAAGCTTCTCACCTACTTTGCTGCCCTACCTATCTTCCATCTTCACTTCAAGTGGAGAAAAAGAAAACAACTCCACAAGATGGGGAGTTCTAGTGAAGGAGATTGTGAACTGGCAGGTTGGACCATGTGATCCAACAGCAAAAATCTTTTACAAAGTGAATTTCTTCCACTCTCCATGTCTTTTTTGAGGCTCCGAGTTGGAGCATCTCTGAAACCAGAGAAACAAACAGAAGACTGCCAGTCCACACTACAACTCAGTCTTCTAACATGAGGATCTGGGGGTTCTACGTCCATAGAAGCTCCTATCCTCTCTGGCTACCAGGGTACTTCCTTTGTACAGTGACACTGTCAAGTGCACAAGGAACCAGCACACAACTTGTGCACCATTTAAGTCACATAAAACGTGGCTTCTGTGGGTTTTAAATGGGCATAGGCCTTGACCTACTCCTCTGCACAGGGTAGAAGGGAAGTGTATTTCACTTAGTGAGTTTTCTGGCTTGTCTTTGAGTACCTGAATGGTCTTGAGTCCTCATACCCGCTTAATTAATTACTCCTCCCTAATTAACGTCAGGGCTGGGAATTAACTTCTCAGCCACTGAATCACAGAGGCCCGCTGCATCTTTGCAGAGACACAATCCCCTAGCAGGGCAACTGTTCAGCTCCCTGAGCTTCAGACACACTTACCAAGGATACATTTTTCAAGCTTCAAAAGCCACCTGCAGCATCATTATAAATTTTTGGGTATGATTTTATTTCAAAGCCCAGAGAAGAGAGCAAAGAGGTCGCGCTGCAGGGAGATCATTTGCAAAGCAAACTCCCTTTCATCCAGGCAAAGCAGAGAGGAATGATACACACCACCAATGCAACTCAATGGGACATCTGAGGGAGAAATAGGAAAATGCAGATGGCTACTTAACATATTTCCAAGGGATTCTCAAGGAATCTAACATTACATTGCACATATTCAGAATGGCTTATCAGGCAGAGGCAAAATACATAGGCGTCATATGACTGCTCTTCCTCAAATGTTTGATTTTTCCAGAACAAGAGGGCTGGACCATTCATTTATATAGTCTCTCTCTCTCTCTTTTTCTCTCTCTCTGTGTCTGTCTCACACACATACATGCACAGTCTCAAATTATTCATTTAATTCTATAACAGCAAGACATTGCTCCCAGAAGATTGTAACTACAATTTTGTCATAAAATAATCATCTTAGTTGTACATACAAGGAAAAGCCACAACATGTGAAGTGACAGGCAAAGAAGAATTGTATCTATTCATTCTGCCTGACTTCAGGAGTCAGACTGAGGGTTTGTCTACACTTGAAATGCTACAGTGGCATAGCTGCATCTTATGCCTCTGTAGCACTTCAGCATAAACACTACCTGTTGCTGATGGGAGGTGGTGATTTCCCTCCCAAAAGGCGGTAGCTAGGTCAATGTAAGAATTCTTCAACAATCTAGCACTGCTTACATAGGGATTTAAGTCAGCTTGACCACCTAGGCGTGGATTTTTCACACCCCTAAGCAATGTAGCAGGGTCAGTCTAATTTTCTAGTGGAAACCAGTCCTAAAACGATACTCGATATTCTCTTTCTGGTACCTTCTATGGTGGCCACTTCTCTTTCTGTAGGACTACGTTTTCATTTAAGAAACAAGTAAAGCTATTAATCCATATGTCTGGATTAGTTACATTCATGGCTACCAATCTGTATTGTAATATTATTAATGTGCAGTGTTCCCTCTAAGTTGTGCAGCAGCACAGCTTCACAGGTGATTAATCAGCCCAGTCCAGTCAGTCAGCTCCGTACAGGGAGCCCTGAGCCTCTGATTGGGTGGGGCTGATTAATCACCTGTGAAACTGTGCTGCCCCAAAGCTTAGAGGGAACACTGTTAACATGCCATCATTATGTGTCAGAATCAACAACTGTATTCCAGTGAGTTGAATTTCAGTTTTCAGAGCTATTTGCCAAATTCTAAGAGCTGTAAGTCCACCAAAGTCAATGGAATTACAGCACAAATGAATGTGGAATATTGTTTCTGTCAGAATACCTACAGACAAGAAGCTACATCAGTATCCATCCAGAAGGCTGGATGCAGCTCTCAGTTATGGTACCAGACCCCTGGAGATGCTGGTCTATAGCAAGAAGAATGGGATGTGCTGAGGAAGACTTATGTCTACATTTTCTGCTTTGTGAGCCCGATCTAAAGCCCACTGAAGTCAACGGGCGTCCTTCCATTAGCATCAAGCATTTGGGATATGGCCTTTCAAACAGCTTTAAGCAATAGACTATATACAAATTTGCGGAGGAAAGCATAAAAATCCCCATAAAAGCCTCATATAATGCTCTTCTGCACTGAATTCTTTAACTCAGTGGCTCATCAATAGTAAGAAGCTATCATTATTTAGAAGATGAACTTTACTTTACTTTCTGATTCCTCCTTATTATTAGAGTGTTACAAAGGAAAGAACACTAATCATCCCAACCCAGTACTAAGTTTCATTCTACCTTAAAAAGAATATAAGAAGCCCAATTCTCTTCTGCCATAATCCCATCTGAATTCAGTGAAATTACTGCAGCAAAGAATGTGGCCCAATAATTATTCTGAAGCAATGCTGTAAAAAGTCATTCAAAACTGTAAAGCAATGCTCATTTGACTCCTAACATTTCATGTGCTCATGGCATCAGGCAGCTGCTTCTTAAATTATCCTCCATAAAATTAGCTCCTGGCTTGAAATGGCTGCAAATTAAATTATATCATTTCTTGAAGCATGTGATCCAGATGACTTGCTTAGACACAGAATCTTCTTAGATGGGGATAGGTACATATAGAAGCAAATTTGTTGCACTTTAATAGCTCTAACCCAAAGTCAACATGGAGAGAGTCACAGCAAGAACTCTATATCCAGTTACAGATTGACCTTAATTTTAAGTTGACAAGGATATATTTTTCTTTTGGGTTTATACAAACCTGTCTATACTGTGATGTGCATACTCCAGGCTCTTTGCAAAAAGCAGTTATATTATACAATACCTTGTCTGTGTTTAATATCATTTCACTTGTCTAAGGAAAGCGCCACAAATTACACATACTATTTGATAATTAGAATCATCCACAATGCAACTGGGCCATGGCCAAGAGCATGAATTATACTTGAGATGCAGCTGGTAAAAAAAAAAAAAAAACAGAGCCATTTACTAATTATACCTGAGGCAGACAGCTAAGTAGGTTTTAGCTGCAGCACAGACAATTGAGAAGCTATCCTGGCCTGAAAGTAGAGACTATAAAATCATAGGAGTCTGGGAAGTGACATGCTGGGGACTTGGACCTGAAGTGACGCTGAGGGAACAAAAATAAAATAAAATAAAATATACATTAAATAAAGTTAATTTTTAGAGGTACAAAAATGTGCAGAAGGGAATGGAATATTTTCTGCCCTACTTATTTATACTTTTAAAAAAAACAGGTAGTGATGCTTCTCAGAAAGTACAGGAGGGTTTTTATTACTGTGTTTGGCAGGGCTTACAAAAGAGGATAGAAGCTCAATTCAAACATGTTGAAATGAGAGGTGTGGAATTTCACAGCTCTGATTTCTTCTCAACCATGTGTCTGCTGCAAGTTGCACAGTGCTGTAAACAGTTTACAGAGCCATTGCTCTTATCTTTCAGCCTTATTTTCCCACCAAGGGCTTGCTGCTGTCAGTGGGAGCCATGCAGAGGTAAGAACATGGCATCAGACTGCAGATCACAGAAGATTTAGACAGATCAGATAGCTGATCAATTTACTTTGCTTCAGTGCCTTCTCTGCTGGGGTTTCATTTGTCTGCATGTCAAATCACTTAAGAAAAGCATTGAAAAGCATTCAGAAAAGGGGATATGTGGAATATAAAACAAAAATTGGATCTAATTTTAATGCTAACACTTGAGACAGCTTTATGGTGGGCTAAGTATAATTATCTTTTTACTGCATCACTGTAGCAACTCTGTAGTTATTCTCAATGAAGCACTTCCACAGTATGGTGCTATTTTCAGAGGCTTTTACCTTTCTACAAGAATTACCCATTGGGCTGCAATTTATTACCCAAGAGTGAATGTTATGACACTTTTGAAAAAACAGTTAGATTCCCCCCAACCCAGAGAGATTTTGTACTCTTGTTAACTCAAAATTCTCTAATTTTTAATCACTCAGACCTGGCATGTCTCCATGGACTGCTGGTATGCTAGGTGGGGGAAAGGTTTGCCTTCCCGGCCAGGGAAGCTAGGGACACGTGCCACCCACCCTCCCTGGTGCTCCAGGTGGCTGGGGAGGCGGTGCATGGCCTCCTCCCTCCCCAGTGCTCTAGTAAGGTTGGGGCACACGCACTCTTCCCATCCCCATGGGGGGGGGGTGTGTGCTTGCTCAGCACGCTGCTCCTCCTCCTCCTCTCCCCACGGCAGAGGCAGGGCCTCAGTGGAGGGGGTGGAGCTGTAGGTGGGGCTCTAAGTACACTGACCACTCATGCACGTTTCAATGAGGAATGAAAAATTAGCTTCTGGAACTATATAAAAAACAAAACAAAACAACCACCAGAAAACTGGAAAATAAGAAAAAAAAATTAGTAGAGTGGGGTAGATGGAGAGTCTTGTTGGTTGTGTCTGTGGTAGCCTAGGGTGGAGGTGGAAGACTGAAGAGCCAAGAGAGTTAGGTAAAGGATAGGAATAGGTGTGGAATAGCACACCTGTGCCAGTTACTGTTAAACCCCCTCACCCTCACCCCCACACCATTAACCTTCCCTCTGCTCCAGGCAGGAGTCAGGCCAACTCTTCAGCCTCAAGGGGTCCAGGTTGCACCTTGCACCCTGTGTTTTGCTCCCAAAGGCTGCAGCTCTGAATTTGGGGGGCAGACACTTCCATTAGTTTAGTTTCCCCCGTCTTCTCTACCTCAGAACCAGGAATCGGGCAGTCTCGGACTCGAGTGACTAGCCCTTGCTACAGTGTCCATGCTTCTATTTTTAGCATGGTAGCACAAGCATGCCACTGCCTGCCCTCCATAAATTAGGGTTCACTTAAATTTACATTCCTAGTTATGCCGCTAGTTTAAGAGCTAATAAGACAGACAAACAGTTATTTCATGGCATAATGTGGATTTATCTATAGGCGCACCTCAATAAAAAGTACTGATATGGTGAATTGTTGTGGCTAATTGGGTAGACGTACAGCTATGACTATATAGCCAAGAGCTACAAAAGTGACTCTCTGATTTTTACATTGCTCATTTTTGAGGCGTCTAACTTGAGACAACCTTAAGGAGTCTGATTTTTGTGGTATCCGAAAAATCCATCCTCTTTAGGACATCTCAGGTTGAGTAGCCAAGAACTGAGCTATCCAAAGTCACACTAGTTGCTTTTTAAAATATTGGCCTTTATGTTCAAGGCACATGGGTGGGAGATGTAGAAATCAACATTTAGGAAGTTTTTAAAAAACAAATTGTATGCATCTTGTCAATAAGTGCAGACAGTGTGCCACACACATGCTTCCGGCTTGTAACACCTCTGCTATACTTGTAGTCTCAGACACTAAGCACAAGCAATCTACAACAATAGCACAAATAGTATATAGGATGCCATGAACTGCACACACATCTATTTGAGATCACAAATAAGCCCTCTGTTCACTATTGTAAAGCTGTGCTCTTGGGTCTACTGAAATCAATGACAACCCTGCCATGGACTTCAACGGTGCAGAATCAGACTATATCCTTAATGTCATTGTTGGGGAAAAAATGCAGATTTACTTCATGTATATTTGTATTTTTTAAAATTTCACTTGTTGCCCATCACTAATAAACCTGGAAGCTCTACATCAATAAAAACAATCAATGGTGAATCTCAGGCTCACTTTCTGCTTGTAAAATGCTCTCAATAGCAATAATTTTAATGTTTTTTTCACCCAAAATGTCAGCATTTTATGAATAATTTCTTTCCAATTTTTTATTTTTAAGGACAGAGTTCCTTTGTTTTTGTACACACATATACTCAATAGATTTTCAATAAAAGTTGCCTCCTGTGTCACACATTGAATCTCAAGTTTCCATTTAAAAAAAATCCAAACTATAATCTACTGAGCCCCTTGATGGGTTTAAACTGAATGATCTAAAAGTCCTTCATATGATATCAGCAAATACATTTTTATAATATTTTTGTGGGCATCTTTGAGAAAGGCTTTGGAATTAAGGCCGAGATGTCTCTGGGTTTTAATATGCAGTAGCAACATCAAAATAGCTACTTCTCACTGGGGTAGACGTACTGAAACCTGTTAACAGTTTGGGGGAAATTTTGTGTTTCTACGATAAGACTGAAAACTGGTTGGGGGCTAGGTACTGCCTGATTTATACATAAAAGTGGTACCACTTTACGTCAATATACCTGTATCAATATAGTTAAAAGTAATTTATACTCCTTTAGCTATCCCCATGCAGGAAGGGAAACAAACAATACCATCAAGTCTCCTTTTTATGGTTTAAATGCATCCATACCAGGGATTGTACAGTAAAACTTGTCTGGAAATCAAAACAAGAACACACCTCCTAAATTAAATAATTATTACTGGTACAAAAACCACGTATAAACCAGGCCTAAATGTTTTCATCTCTTTGGTGCAGGGACCATCTTTTTGTTCTGCTTTTGTACTGCAAATAGTACAAAGAGGTCATAGTCCCTGTTTAAATGTATGCAGCCCCTAGGCACTACAACAATAGAAATAAATAGAATAATCATAAGATATTTACACAACACAGGCACTAAAGTAAATTGCCAGACATGCGGAGAAAAGTATTACAGTGGTTATCTGTCAAGCCCATGCAGCGTGCTTGGCACTATATAAAATCTGGAAGACGACGACAAGGTACGCACACTGGTAATCCATATACCATTTGCTTGAAGTATTCCAAGGTGACCACAGAATTGTTAACATTCTGACATATTTCAACCTTCAGAGCATAACATTTCTGCACTACAGGGGGTTGCTGTGAAATATTAACAGTGCATGGAAAAGATTAAACATTAGTACCTGACCGAGCATTCTTTATTCTGCCATGCTGCAAGAAGTGGACTAGAGTCATTGATCTGTATAAATGCGGAACAATCTCCTATTCACATTGCTGATTCATATTCTAGTCCAAGGTCATAATCTATTTTAGGGCCTGAAAACATGTCCCAAGCCTTAGTTTGCTTTCTCGTCCCATCCCCCTAACTAAATGGGGCTTAAAGTTTAAACCCCTGACAGAAGAACAGTTATCACATACTGGTCATCATAGCATCCTTCCTTTTGGCCTTTCTCCTCTGTGAAAGATTTGGTAGCACTCCAGAACATCTCACCCTGCAAAGACGCAGTTGCTTTGAGTGGCTTTCAGAGCATTTTGAACTCTTAAAACATTTTTCATGAGTCTCGTGATATTGGATATTTTACTTAATGCTTCAGCTCTAGGAGGCAAGTGATTACATGACAATGTCAGATTTCAGGGGAAAAAAATGTTTCTAGTCCTCTTGGTTATAGAGAAAGGCTTGAAATCATGGCCAGTGTGCACCCTAAAGCTCAGAAGCTGTGAGGCAAAGAAAAACAACCCCACACTTATTATTTTAAATGTAATGGGTTTTAAGTCTCCCTCAAGATTTCACGGGCTTGACTCACAATTTATGTGTCTGGGGTGCAATACTGAGTATAACTCTGAACTTTAAACCACTCATTTTCCACTCATTCTGATACAATCTTGGCACCAAATGCTACAGTAGTAGATTTTCTGAAATAAGTCGGGAAAAGTGAAAAAAAGCGAGAAAAGTGAAAAAAAATTACCCCACATTCCCCTCACACACCAGAGCCTAGCAGAGCCAGGCTAGCAGACTGTGTGCTCCAGCCACACAATTGGGCTGGAGTGCCAGCATGGGCTCTCCAATGCTGAGGGGAGAGCCCTGAGCCTCAGGAGCTGGATCCAGGCAAGCTGGGGGGCACATATGGCCCCTGGGATTGAAGAATCCTCAGCCTGGCTTTAAGGAAGAAGCGATAGTTCAGTGGTTTGAGCCTGCTAAAACCCAGGGTTGTGAGTTCAATCCTTGAAGGGGCCATTTAGGGATCTGGGGAAAATCTGTCAGGGATGGTACTTGGTCCCGCTGTGAGGGCAGGGAACTGGACTCAATGACCTCTTGAGGTCCCTTCTAGCTCCATGAGATAGGTATAAGGAAACACATTGGACTTTTTTTTTTTAGAAGGGAAAAGTAACAGAGTGGATTTTATAAGACGGGTATGTGGAAAGTCTCTTCTAAATAAACACAGTTGGTGTGTTACGGTTTCCTGTTCAGCAGGACTTTCCTCCTACATTTAACAGCTATGAGGTCATCTGAGGCAAAAGAGTTTTTAATTTGTCCCCATCAACAGCCACCCACACCTCCAGGTCTTTTTCTTCTTCACTTTGGCTCCAGTCCAGCAAATCAGTTAAGCAAATACTTAACTTTAAGCAGGAGAAACAGTGAAGTTCATGGTTAAGTTCCTTGCTGATTAGTACCTCAGTTCAGGAAGAGTTTTTTGTGTTGGTTTTCTTTCCTGATTTATAGTCAGTTAACTCCTTCCAGTACATATTACATTTTTGCTTTTTCCGCTTGTACGGAAGTAACTTTGATCAGCTAAAAATTCTTTGCAAAATACTTCCACACAATTCAAGTGCCAGTTCAAAGACTGTGGCATTACATTTAAAAATATTAGCTATAAACGAGTGTCAAAAGATGAGTTTAGCAACCCAGAAACTGTATAACTTAGAAATGTCCATTCATAATATAACAAAATACATAGGTTCTTTTAGCATTAGCAACTTGATTGTCCCCTTTTTTCTGCAGTACTGTAAGTTATTATCCCAGTTTTACAGCTGAAAAAACTGAGGCAGAGAGAGATTAAATGCAGACATAGTCATGTGCCACATGCTGATCCAAGATCCCCGACATTTGCCGATATTCAAATTTGGGCCCATTAGAACAGTCTCTACTGTATCTGAGGCCCTGAGAAAGTCCTGAGCCATGATGTTTAAATGTGGATTGCGGTGAAATTCCAAAAAGGCCTTCAGAAGTGATTCAGACTCACTTTCAACTGATTGTTTTACCTGCAGTCACAGAGGGCATCAACATCAGAACTAGGGTTAGTCCTCCAAGTGTTGGACTTAGGCCACTAGGACATGTTTCCCTCTAGTCACATAACCTCAACTGAAAAAGATATCCTGATTTAAAAGCCAACCAGACCACTTTTAAAATGACCCAGTGTTACTGGGAAAAGGATTAACACGGGTCTGTCAGCCCAAAAGTCGATTTCATTCACTTTTTTTGTTTTCCAGCTATGCACAGTGCATGCCCCACTACTCCACCAGCAATAGAGATGTAGCCGTGTTAGTCTAGTCTAGCTGAAACAAAAGACAGGACTATGCAGAACTTTAAAGACTAACAAGATGGTTTATTAGGTGATGAGCTTTCGTGGGCCAGACCCACTTCCTGATCTCACTTTGTTCCATTACCCCAGCATGCACTGTGCTGGTGGCAACTGAAGTCACTGTTAGTCTTAGAGAATGAAGTCTTGAGATGGTAATGTCAGACCCTTCAATATAAGCTACCTTTTCCCCACAGACCCCATGCTCCAGCAACTGAACACAGTATAGAGGTCAATGATTTTTCCAGCAGGGTAGATCACTGGAGGTTACGGGACTCGATGACCTCTCGAGGTCCCTTCTAGTTCTAGTGTTCTATGATTCTAGCTAGATGCTGCTTTGTCATCTGAGTGGAGAAAAGATCTGCAGGAAGTTTGAAATTGCCATGCAATTTCACTGTCTGAAAGGAAGCAGAAGACAGAATACAGCCAGGCTTAAGGTGCCCACAGGTCCCATTTTGGCTGGGACAGTCCCTTTTTTAAGATCTATCCTGGTTGTCCCGATTTCCCCCCCTCCCTCCAAAAGAACTATTTGTTCTTGCTGACTGGATCAGCTGGCAAAACCAAACAGGACAAATGCCCACTTTTGTAAAAAAAAAAAAAGTGGGGTGCGGTGCAGAGGAATGTGCCAGAAGGGGATGAGTGGAGATGCCAGCCCCCCTCAGGGGGAGGCAGAACTGGGGAAGGGAGGCAGCATTCTAGCTTGGGGGGCACTCCCATAGGATACCAGCCACAGGCAACAGCTTTCTGTGAGCTGGGGGGCTCAGGTGAATGGGTTGTGGTGTCCCATTTTCTCTTTGGGAAATATGGTAACCCTAGGCTAGATTGCTGTAATCTGTTTACTTGGGTATTTCTTGTTGTTAACTAAACAAGTTATCCATCCTAAAACTAGCATCAATTATCAGTGAAAGACTAGAAGCAGCAAACAGTATTTTACTTACAGTATGAATGCTTTACATCCCTGTCACACTCTCTGACCAAGCATCTCAAACCCCGATAGCAAGCAATGATTTAGCCTCAAATCACCCACGGGAGAATTTATTTAAAAAACAGTCTTTATTTTACAAAAAAGGGCAGTGTGCAATGGGGCCAAGTTAAAAAAAATAGAGCATTGTACTGGGATTCAGGAGGCAGGTGCTAGTCCCAGCTCTGACACCACCCTGCTGGGTGACTTTGGGCATGTGGCCTCACGCCTCAGTTTCTTCATCTGTAAAATGGGGATAATGATACTGACCTCCTTTCATCCGTAGATCCCATGTGCTTCAGAAAGTGCTGTAGAAGAGCTAGGCTTTATTAATGCAAACAACACAGTTAGACTATTCAAACAGCTTCAAAGGCAAATAAAAATGTAAAAAAACCCAGACTCGCTGTGTTTAAAGTGGGGCCCAATCCTCAACTAAGAACATAAGAACGGCCATACTGGGTCAGATCAAAGGTCCATCTAGCCCAGTATCCTGTCTGCCGACAACGACCAATGCCAGATGCCCCAGAGGGAGTGAACAGAACAGGTCATCATCAGGTGATCCCTCTTCTGCCACCTATTTCCAGCCCCTGACACACAGAGGCTAGGGACACCACTCCTACCCATTCTGGCTAATAAGTATTGATGGACCTAAACCTCCATGAATTTATCTAGTTAAACACCCTGGATTAGAAATTGGCATAGCACATGCATAAGAACAGCTATACTGGGTACTGAGTCAGCCCAAATGTCCATCTAGCTCAATATCCTGTCTTCTGACAGTGGCCAATGCCAGTTGTTTCACAGGGAATGAACAGAACAGGTCATCAGCAAGTGATCCATTCCCGGTTATTAATGCAGCTGTTAATTAACACTGACTAAGGATCTGGCCCTGCATCTGTAATTCAGTATACGGCTTTCAGTTTTGAATAACCATTACAAAATTGTTTGTCGTAGACTCCCTCCTCGCCGCCCGCCACATTATAGAACAAAAATGTATGCCTAATTCCTAGCGGAAACATTACATTACTTCTGAAAGCCTAATCAAACAGTGTTGCTTTTTATGCCTTGTCACTGTTGATAGGTGCAGTAATATATCCTGACTTTTTTAAAAATATAAACTCCCTGCTGATAAATAAGCTTAATCTAGGGTATTTAAAGTGAAATACTGTTTGACATGAAGGCTTCCACCCAGAGCCCCCTCCGTTTGCACCTATCCCCTGGTCAACTGAATAACTCTTTGTTTCCCACAGTCTCCATTTTTTTAAAGCAATTCTGTACATTTTCTAGTCTGCTTTCTTTAACCACTGTTTTTACTCCTCTAGCTGAAGACTCGATCATTTGTTTAATGCAACACTGCCTAAAACAAAACCTTCATTCTTTGTTGTTTCAGTACTGTTTTTTGGCTAAGAGAGACTCAGGGCTGTACACGCTCTATATTAAAAGATAGACTAGACCTGCAATTCACAGGCCTTGCTCAGGAGAGGCATAAGACGGGAATAGTAGGGATGTTATAAGTGAAGCCTGAGGTGCTTTGGCTGAGCTGTATGAGGAAATTTGCACTGTGCTTGCCAGCACTGTGCCTGGCTGTACTGAGGGCTGCTAGGTGCATGCTTTCAAGGGCACCAAAATATATCCCTTTTTCAAAAAAGATAAATCAAGAGAAGGCTGTCTGAAATCTTTCTTTTCAGAGAATTTCAGTGTCACTTGCTTGAATCCAGCCAGTATCACCCCCGACAGCACCCAGTCTCTGTGGTACATTCATGTTCTGATGTGTCACCCAGTAGTGTCTGCAGCTCAGTAAGAATCTGGTCCTGCAATGATATGCATGCAGTCAGACCCCTGAGCCCACACTGAGCTCCACTGGCATCAGCTGAGCTCTGTGTAGACACAGTAATCCTCTTGCAGAGGTGTAATTGCATAAGCTGCCTCTAATTATAGTAAACTTCCCATGAGGATGCAAGATGGAGTCCTGGCTGTATGTTCCCTTGACCTCGCCTAGGGCTGCGTTTTACAGAATGTGTTTCTCTGTTTGGGGATTACTAAAAGACCCACCCATTTCAAAACTGGGTCATTCCTTCACATAGCTAATCCGGACCAAAAAATGAAACCAAATCTAGCCTTTCTGAACCCAATACAGTTGCTAAAGCTCCCCGCGTACATAGGTTCAGAAAGATAATCTGTTGTAATTTAGCACTTCGAGTTGAGGGAATCCCTCTAAATCCCATTCACATCTGACAGGTGATTTCTCTCCCTCAAAACCAGTTTATACATGATCCTGAAATCTAAGGAAGTTCGGTTTGAATTAAGCATGTGAAACACAAGTTTCACTCTGAATCACTTTAGTGATGGTCTGGTTCACACAGGGAATACGGTGTTGCCAAAACTGGCAATTTATTGGCAAGTCTTGCAATATGCAATATTCCTTATAGCCCCAGCTGCTGAATTAATTGATGAATTGACTATTTCAGCTTCCCTTTTTAAAACAATTCTAGCCTTCATGGCTGGAGTGACAAATGCACCCTACAGGCTGAGAAACTTGATGGCAAATGCAAAGAACACAACATTTATTTTAAAAGAAAACTAATAATTTTGAAATCAATCATGATTTTTGAACACTTGGAGCTAACAAACCAAGGAATGTGGAATTGGAAGCTGGAGTAAGAGGCTCTCTTGGAAGCTGGGAAGACTCAAAGACCAAGAGACTGAGGGGATGTTGGAAAATCAATAGAGAACCCTGGAAGAGTCTGGACAAGGCTCCACATACCAAATTACAGAATATCTTAAGCAACAGATGAGTCTGCCCCATATGCCCAGGGCCGGACTAAGGGGTGGGCGAGCCGGGCAGCTGCCCGGGGCACCAACCGATGGGGGGGCACCTGATGGCAGCTGTAAGGGGTGCACGGCGCCCCTTGTAGCTGCCATCAGGCGCCGCGCGCCCGGCGGGCTGCAGTGGCCGCCTGGGGCGGGGGCCGCATTAACCCCTGCAGTGCCCTTCCCCCCGCAGCCGTGGGGCCCTGCATGGCCAGGCGCGGCCCACCCGGGCAGCCCCGGGCTGCGCGCCAGCGGTGGTGGCTGGGCAGCGCATGCGCCGTGCACCCAGAGGTGGGCCCGCACGCCCTTGGGGCAGGCTCGCACATGCGTCATGCACCCAGGCGGCGCCGCCTGCCCACGGCCCGGGGTGCCAAAATGGCTCGGGCCAGCCCTGCATACGCCTTAGGTCATGGATTCTTGTTCTTTCATATCCAGCAGAGCCTCAAAGTGTATTCAGGCACCTAGCTCTCATTGAAATCATTTGGCATTAGGTGCCTACATATCTTCGAAGGTCTGGATCTGAGGTTACCTGACTCAAAGAAGAATTAATTCAGTGGGAAAGGGGAATTAGAAAGGGAAAACATGAGGGATTCTCCTTCCCACAAAAGCCTTTGTGTGGTAAAACCTCTTTAATGAGCTGGTGGAGAATTTCCACAGCCCAGACAATGCATGGGACAACTGTAGGTGCCTTGTCCAACCCATACCAGTAAGATCTGGTGTAGAGGGGAGAAAAAAAGAATGTTCCTACAGCATAAACAGCTACATGGATTCTCTGTTGCGGCCATCTACAAAGCAGCCCAAAGGACCTCTGAGTGGGGGGTAGAGTACCATAAATCAGAGCAACCTGTGCAACTACATTGGGGAAATGACTCTCGTATACAATAGGATTTTTGGCTTTTGGCTAGATGAGGTTTGACTTTACAGCATTAAGACAGCATGAGGCTAATTTGTGTGCCAGACAGACGGAGGTAAAGTGCTTACTCACACTACACTTGACTCAAGCCAGCTATTAATGCATAACTCCCAAAAGCACTGAATTCATTTACAGGGAAGGAGATGGTAGGGAGTGATTCAAGAGTGCTGCCGCACATCTCATTTCCCAGAGAGCAAGTGAACTCTGAAGTGAAATAAATCTTCTATTGGTTTCACCTCTGGAGAGCTCTAGACCTGGATATCCTCCCAGCAGATGCTTACAGCATCTATTGTATCACTGCTGCCACAGCTCCTCATGCTAGAGCTGCGACAGCCCAGCTGAAACCATATTTTATTACAGGCACCAAGTTAAGGTGGGGGGCAGTAAAAGGAGAAACAGTCCTCGTTATTATGCCAATATACACAATCAGAATGACCAGACTGCTGCACTTCTCCAAGGAGTGGTTTAAAGTGTCCTGTGCCCAGAACTAGGGATGCAAAAATCCCATTTAATTGGTTAACCGGTTAAATGTAATGTTTAACTGGTCAATCAATAAACTGGTCACCCAATTAAAGGTAGCTGGAGCAGCCCTTGCCTGAGATGCCCCCCGTCCCCCCACCACAGGCAGGGGCTACTCCAGATGGCCGGAACAGCCCCTTGCCCATGGCAGGGCTGTTCCAGCCCCACTGGTAACTGGAACTGGTAAGCATCACTCACTAAGTTAACCAGTTAACCTCGCACATTCCTACTCAGAACTAGCTTTATAGACAGCAACATGTTAAGCAAAAAGAAAAAGTTCAAGAACTGATCAATGTATCTGTATGTTCTTTGGGGCAGAGGCTGTTCACTGTATGAACCCTTGTGGTTAAAGGACAGGACTGGGAGCCAGAAGATGTGGGTTCTAATTCTTGGGGCAACCACAGCTTCAGTGGGACTTGGGCTAGTCACAACCTCTGTGTTTCCATTTCCATGACTATAGGATCAGGATAACATTTGCCTACCCCAGGGGAGTCGTAAAACTTCATTCATCAATATCAATACGACTCTTTCAGATAGCCGCATAATGAGGCATTGAAGGATACATAATGTTACCACTATAGTATCCTACTGCCTGATTAAGAATCCAATGGGGGTTTTGCCCTTCTCAACCTACAGACCTTCCTGATTTACACCAGTGGAGAGAAACAATGTTACTTTAGAAATCTGAAAAAAAAAACCCATAAAACTTTATATGATTTGCTTGAAAATGTATTGTGAAAGTCAATAAAATAATACTTAGCACATACACAGACTCATAACATAGTTAAAGCTCAGATAAGTAATACCTACATCACATATTTCAAGTTCAGTGAACTCTGCAAATAATTTTCACAACCCCTTTGTAAAATTAGATAAATATTTCTTATCCACATTTTATAGATAATTAAACTGAGGCCCAAAGATGGGTGCCCACAGCCACCAATTAAAGTTACTGCTGGAACTATAGTTAGAGATCAGAAGTGCCTTAGATCACTAGAATATAATGCCTCCCAGGGGAAGAGACCTATTACTCCTCTGACATAGGGACAGACAGATATTATACGAACACTGAACTAGATCTCTGGCAAAAGTGCTGCCCACTGAGAGGTTGGGGAGGGGTTTAGTTACCAACATGGAGACCATGCTTTAAGACTGCTTCTGAGTACTTTTACTAATGTGGCTTGAAACAACTCTGTTGCAACAGAAAGAGTAGCTGCAAATGCTGGAGAATTACTTATATTTATTAGTCAGGGACAGATCTGGTAAACTGAAAGGATACTGAAGTCCAAAAAGGAAGACAGCAAAGGACATTTTCAGACTTCTGCCTTCAGTAGACTTGGGCAGCCTGCCAGCACCATTTTTGTCAACAGCAGCTAAAACCCTGATTCCCCCCAGAGCAGCAGGTCAGTGAGATAAATGTTGAGTACAACCCTGCAAAATCAGATGCCTTGCAGGCTTCAATGACATTTCCAGACTGCAAATGTGAAGCAATGACTTCTCACTTCAATAATTTAGATGGGAAAACAAACAGCATGGTGGAAAGGCTGAAAAGGTAAAAATACAGTATTAACAGAGTGGGAGAAGGTACTTCCAAAACTAAGCCACTACTAATTAAAAGCAATATGACTTTTAGAAAGGACAAATTAAAATGCTGGAAAAATCAAATAGCAGCATAGGTAGTTTGTAAATTCTTTGACTGCTCTTTGTGCTGTGTTTGCACAGCACCGAAAACAAGGAGGTGCTGATCCCTGACAGGGGCTGCTAGGCGCTATAATAATACAAATACCAAACTGTGTAGTCTGAGAACAATCAGGGGATACTAGCTTGAAAAAGAATTCCCAAACCCTTTCAGTTTATGGCACGTTTGTACGTTATGCTACATGATTTCAAATGTGAAAGTGCCAGTGATGCCAATTCATATCATAAAGCCGGCAGATGAGGGTCAGTGGCAGGTGGAATTGAACATGGGACTTTAAGGGCTAACGCCAGGAGCCTCTACTGCATGAGCTAAAAACCAACTGGCTTTTGGCTCAGGCTGTAATAAGGCTTCAGACATTATTCTCCCTTTCTCAGTGGCCTCAGTGTCTCTGGGTTACATTATAACAGTTGGCCCAAGAGGATCTGAACTATCATCAGAACTCCACTCGGCTAGGTGTTGTACAAACACATGGGAAGAGACAGACCAGGCTCCAAAGAGCCTAATATTTTAAAATATAACCACCGATGGACAAAGAGTAGGAGAAAGGAAGGACTATTAGCCCTGTTATACACAAAGGGAACCAGTCCTCTTTCTAAAGAAGTTACAGAATTCCCACTCATGGAAGAGAGGGATCAGACACCTCAACTGGGACTTAAGGGTTGTGTGGAGAAAACTCTCCCCCCATCCACCACTCTGGTGACATACAGGCACTGGAGCAGTATCCCCTTGGCATGGACACAGCACAGAGCTGCTGTGGGTAACTCTATACTGGCCCCCACATGAGTCCTAGGGTAGGGCGTAGCCCAGAAGTGGGAGTGAGGTCTCCATGGTACACTCAAATATAGAGATTCTAAATTGCTCCAGACTGCCCAAGGCTGCACAAAAAGCACCTTATGCAAAAAACTACTGAAAGCTATTGGGGTGGGGGGATGGGGAAAATCCTATTAACATCAAGGATATGCCTTCACTATGTGGAAGATTGACAGTGCTGCAGTCAATCTCCCAGGGTTCAATTTAGTGGGTCTAGTGAAGACCCACTAAATCAAACTCGGAGGATGCCCCTGTTGGTGCTGGGACTCCTGCTCCTCTTGAGGAGCAAGGGAAGCCAACCGGAGCATTTGCTCCCGTCGACCTCCTGCTATGTGAACAGCATGGAAACGTAATTTAAGATACACTGACTCCAGGTACATAATTAACATAGCTAGACTTGTGTATTTTAAATTCAACCTTCTGCTGTAGTGTAGACCAGGCCCAAAAGGCTTTAGATCAAGTCTTAAATCAGTATTACATTCAGGACTAGCATCCAAGAGTTTCTGGATTCTAGTAATGTGCTCAGAGCACTAAGCCATGCTTCCATACCAAACATAGGATCTGATCCAATGCCCACAGTGGAAGGTTTCCTATCGACATCAATGGACTTTGGTTCATAGCTATAAAGAACATATGATGTTACGAAGGTAATGAACAAAAGAAAAGGCTCACAGGGGTAGCTGGGTTAGTCTGTAACTTTAAAAACAACTAGCACTCCTGTGGCGCCTAAGAGACTAACAAATATATTGTATCATGAGCTTTCGTGACTAAAGTCCATCAGATGAGAAAAGAGTTAGTGTATTCTGGGTGGATTAGAGAGCTGATGCAAAACCAATAAAATTCATAGAAACAGAACACAGTACTTGAAAATCACATAGAACTTATGCACAACATGAGCTTAATTCTGGAATATTTTCACAATCAAATTTCAATTGCAGAGAAAAGAGCTACACTTAGAGCTTTACGTAGGTATTGGTGGGAAAAAAAAGACCACATCAAAGGGATGATTTAACTGATGGCACAGTAATCAAGATTTCAGATTGCAATATTGACATGATTTAGTGCCTTTATCAGAGAACTGATAGGTCATCTGCCACAAAGGAAAATTAAAAGGAAGAAAATTCAACTTCCTCTTTCACATACACAGGACAAGGAAACTCAGTCTTTAGAGATTAGCTTTCTGAGGTGAATAGTAGAGGGGGCAAGTGGTGGGCAGGTGGTTTGTTGACACAAGGTCACTAGAGTTTGTCAAATAAACAATTAATTATTGACTGTGGGGTAGAAGCCAGGAAAAGAGATCGGCTTCAGTGAACAGAATGGGATTTTATTATTCTCAAATGCTTGCTGCCAGATTGATTTCTGCACAGAAATCAATAGCATTACTCCAGTTCAGATCAGTCTGTGCCTCTATAAGTACAAAACTCAGCTCTTAGATCATGCAGTGGATCTCCACTACAATATTTTGCTTTCTAGCTAGCTCCAATTGTGCAATAAAACGTGTGCAACTTCTGTGCCCATGGAGAGCCCCACTGACCTAAACAGGGCTCCATGGAAGCACAGAGACCAGCATGGAGCTCACTTCATGACTGGACCTGCGTTCTAGAAGTGAGGACTGAAAGTCCCGTGCATGTTAGGAGAACAGAATGTGGAACACAAGATGTCCTGTGTGGATCTTTCATCAGAATGTGCTCGGAGCTATGGTGACCATCTCCAGAAGCCCCACATCACTGAAAAAAAAGAGAGAATACATTTGAACGCCTTTTACATTTGAAAAAGGAAGCTGTCTCTTCAATTCTGTTCTAGTGACGTGTCTTACACCCAGACGATCAATAGATAAACAGACTGATCATTACAGAACTGGAGTGGAAGGAAAAAATTACTCATGTATAAACATTTTAAAAGGTTTCCAGGGGTGGGGGTTACATGCTCTACTAGATGAATAACGATTCATCTATCATCTTCCTTTTATTAATACTGCTTTTCCAATGTTTGTGCACTACTGTACATTATAGATGAGCACCAGATATTATTCACACAGTGGTTACTTTTGTCGGATTACATGTGCACCTTTTCTTCCTATGACTGTGTATCGAATTAGATGATTTCTTCATTGCCCTGCGACACGGGAAAGCATTTCATGAAGGCAGCTTTAAAAGCAATAGAAGTGCAAAGTGGTTTCCAACAGTAGCAAAGCAGTGTTTTCTGTCTGTAACATACTACAAGTTATAGGTTGTGCCCATTGAAGTCCATGGGGTTTTTTTTCAACTGACTGATGATCTTTGGATTAGACCCATAGTGTGCTTCAATTTATGGAGGGTATCAGAAAGGCAACACAAGCAATACAGAGAAGTAAAAGGAACCAACTCCTGTCTGATGTTAAACCAAAAGGTTTCCATGAAGCATAAAGCCATAAAATTCATTCTGATGAGATGTGAAGTTCCAGCTTTTCAGTATGGACAAGCACCAGACATTAAGAGGATTATCAATTTCATATATGCTCCCTGAATGGACTTAGTTCTTGTGAGAGATCTTGGGTTGGCAAGTCCTGGAGATTGAAGTCCTCCAATTTCCCACAGCAGAGGCCTAAGAGCAATGCAGATTTCCCCATACTACAAGACACTGTTTTTTCTACCATCAGTCACCAGGAGGAACTAATTCTAGAAATAAGTGGGTGATTAAGTCTCCATACCTATTCAGTCCTTAGCCTGTCTATGCTTAAACAAGTTTTAAAAAGTTACAATGGGTGTTTTAGTTATACAGATTGAGATCAAAATTCATTTTACATACCTACAAACCCCACTCCCACAAAAAGCCTCTTGGGCATGCCTACACTACAAGAAGAGGTTGATTTGAAGCTACGTAATTTCAGTTCAGACCTCAAATCGATGTAGTTTAAGTCTACTTACCATGGGATCCACACTGCAGGGGGTGACCGAAAAAACCTCTCCCAATCAACTCCCTTACTCATCTCGTTCTTTTGGAGTACCAGAGTCAACAAGAGAGTGATCGACAGTTGATTTAGTGGGTCTTTACTAGACTCGCTATATTGACTGCTGGTGGAAGGATCACTGCAATGTTGATCCACTCCATAGGGGAGACAAACCCTTGGAAGTGACTAAAATTTATCATCTAACTGGATAGACTTTCATCTACTGAATTAGTGGTGAAACGTTCTAGATATCATTATTATCCAGATCCAGTTCATCCTGTGATTTGGCAACTCATCTGAATTCTTCTTTGCTTCCCAGCCATAGGAACTCAATAAAACCAATCAGTCGACGATTCTTCTAAACAGGCTATTTCATTCCTCCTCCTCCTCCTCCAAAGTCCTCAGAGAGCTCAGCTCTGCAGCCTTTCCAACAGCCCAGTTATAGGACCTCCCAAAATCCCATTTCAGGAATCGAGCAGTTTCCAAGAGCTGGCTGCATCTATCCCCTGTGCACTGGAGCATTCCCATCAGATAGCACGTGGCATGGCAGGTCTCTCCCAATGGAGAGTTCAGTTTGTGTGGAGAGAAAAGGGTCTGAACCTCAGAAAGCATTTCATGCCAATCTATGGGAGAGGTACCACAACATGCAATTTGTCCAGCCCATTCACAGTTGAAGCTTGATTATGTACCATGAATATTATTCCAAGTGTTTCCTCCCCCTCAACAGGTTACAAAGCCACTCCCTTTTTTGTGGTGAAATATTCATGGAATCCTTTGCTTTTCTCATTTTTAAACAGAGAATAAAAGGAACGGAACTTAGTGCTCTTGAAAGTGAGGTAGCCAAACACAGCATGGGCAGGCGCTCTGCAAGCTTCAGTAAACGACTTAGTTCACTTCTGTTCTACATTATTGTGCACCTGCTACTTCGGTTCTGAGCCTCTCTGGAACTATGGCTCTCAAAGTGTGGTGCTGCAGGTAGGCTGAGGCCTCGGAGCTTGGCCCCCGCCCCCGCAGCAGGAAGTCTGCCCTGATATACCAGCCCCACACCTTTCCCCACGAGGTTGGAGCGCTGCGGGGAAGGGAGGGGGGAGTTGTGGGTTGGATCTGTCTCCTGGGGGCAGGAAGCAGCTCCATGAGCTGCCGTTCCTCTTCCCCCTGGCTGGGGGAATGGCAGTGCAGGAAACTGCTTGCTTGGAGGCCAGAATCATGGCCAATGGGAGCAGCGGGGGGGCGGTGCAAGGGAGCAGCAGGGAGCACTGACCCAGGTAAGCAAACTCCTACCCCCATTCCTCTCATGCACCCCCTCCCACTGAGACCCTGCCTTCCCACCCCAATCTTGCACCTTCTGTTCCACCCAGAGCCCCCCTCAGCCTGATCCTGCACCCGTCCTTTTTCCCAGACCTCCACCCCATTCCTGCACCCTCCTTTCCACCCACACCTCGCACTTCCACTCCCTTCTGCACCCATTTTGTCATCATGGGTGGTTGGCTGATTGAGCGGGATGGGTCGCAGGCTAAAAAGTTGAGAACCACAGGTCTAGAGCAGTGGCTCCCAACCTTTTCGAGCATACAGACCCCTTTTCAATCTATTACAATTTCATGGATCCCCCTCCCTGGGGGAGAAAAGAAAAGGAAAAGTAAGGAAAGAAAAAGAAAAGTAAGGATCGGGCCCACCACTTATTTTTAAACTTTCCACGGACCCCCCACGGCACTGTCGCATACCACCAGGGGTCCGTGGAACACAAGCTAGGAACCACTGCTCTAGAACACAAAAGCTGCCAGTCATGCCAACTTCTGTAGTGACTTTGGTTCGTGCACAAATGGTGAATACTGTTGTGAATACTGAGCTCATTTTCCTCATGAGCCAAGTCTGGATTTAAACTTGGTTTTATAGAGCAAAGGGCTTTATGCCATAGCACTTTCCAACTTGTGAATTTTACTGTATATCACAGCTTTATCTGCTCAGTGACCGTGCTTGCATTGCTAACTATTTTATTTGTGAACATCTTGCAAACAAAAATCAGCAGTGACCTGCACCTTTTCTTAACATCATAATCCTGACACAAGGGCGGCATAACCAAACAGATCTTTGTCTCTTACTTCATGGCCTACACCTGTCCTTGGTTAGTCACAAATGTGTTTGCATAAAGTAGTGATGCAAATTCCATTGCCACTTTTGGATCCAGAGAGGCAAACTATGGGAGAATAGAAGACCTGACCACTAGGAGATATAAATGGCAGGCTGAATCTACCAGCACTTAAGGTAAAAGGATATGTATTGCATACTGTCATTTATTTTTAACATACTCCAGTAGTAACTCAGGACAGGCACTTCTTAGGACTTAATCTTGCAAGGTGCTCATTTTTTCCTGATTGGCATTGGATAAAGCTAGGGCTGCCAATTCACTGTTTGCAGAAAAACGAACACCCTTGTCCCACCCATTCCCCCAGTCCCACTCCTGGTAGTTTCCTGAGAGCCATGTAGTCACACAGGCATCCTGCCTGCCCCACTGCAGGGGGCAAACTGGACTTTTAGGCTACGTCTACACTGCACAGTCATTTCGGAATAAGCTATTCTGGAATAGTTATTCCGAAATAGCACGTCTACACTGCAGGGAAGCCTCAAAATTAGTCCGAGGCAGGCTTCCCTAATGTAGATGCGCTATCTTGATTTAGAGCCCTGGGAGGAATAACTTAGAATGGCCCTTTTGAGGGGCTATTTCAAAATAGCAGCAGTGGAGCGTCTACACATGTCTTATTTTGAAATAGCTATTTCGGAATAGGCATTATTCTTCGTAGAATGAGTTTTACAGAAGTTGGAATAAGCCATCCGTTATTATGAAATTATTTCGAAATAACAGAATTGCTGTGTACAGACTCACATCGTTATTTCGGAATAATGGCCACTATTCCAAAATAATTTTGCTGTGTAGACACACCCTTGGTGACCCAGTTAGTGCTGACTGGTGCCACCAGGGTCCCTTTTCTACCAGGCATTCCAGTTGAAAACCAGATGCCTGTTAAGCCTAGATTAAGCAATCATTCACTGTATAAAAATAACCTAACCCCATGACCCCCTGTCCCCGAAAAAATAGTAACTTGAAAAACCAAAAGGAAGAAAAAGGAATTTAAAAAAAACTCCAAGCCAACCTAGACAAATAATACTGAATATCTAAAATTACCAAGCTAATTTTAAAGATCACACACTGAACTTTTTCCGACTTAAAAACAAGCTCCTGATTGTGGAGGTTTAGTACCAGCCCATTAAAAAATGGAAAATGCGCCAGCAGTATAGGAACATTCAGCACAGCTGCCCTAATGTAAAAACAAAGTATGTAATTGTATGCCATTAACAAAATTGTGCCTTCAAGAGTGGCTAATTTATCTAAGGCTTGACTCTGAGTAGCACTCGGCTGCTTAATGATTTTCACTTATCCAAAGCTTCTCATGCTGCAGAAAAGTTTGTCACAGTTTGGTTTCTTACATTGTTGTTCCAGGGTCAAATCTATCCCTTGGATGCATAAGCTGAGCTCCTCTTTCAGTCCTAGTGTCCTCCCATTCACTGTCAGCCTGTTCTTTTCTTCTGTCCCCACTGAGGGCTACCCACTTCCTAGGAAAGAGGGCCAGCAGATACCAAATGGCACCAAAATATTCTGCAGAACAGTTACACATTATGGCATTATCGGTGTCATTTGAGAGCCATGGTGAAGAAAAACACACACCTATGAAAAGTCATTAGTGACAGCCTAAACCAGGAGTGGAGACTCAGCCCCCAGCACACCTGGCTCCAGCCCCCAAGGCTCAGAGCTCCCTGTCTAGCATTGGGGAGCCCACACTTGTGCTCCAGCCCCCCACCATGGTCCCTCCATGGGGCTGGAACATGCAAAATCTACTAGGATGGACCCCCCCTTAGGGTCCGGTGTGAGAGGGGAAAGTGGGAAGTGTCTTTCTCCTCAGTCAGGGGCCACGTTAGTGGGGGGAGGGTTGCTTCTCTCTTGTGTGTGGCCCCTGACTGATTTTTCTGTGACCATAGAAATACGAGGAACCAACTGCTCTGCGTGATGTGCTGGAAAGGTGATTGTCATTAACCAGCCAAGCCCTGCTCAGAAGAAATTGCCTTAGATGAATTAAACGTTCTTCAAAGGCATGAGTATCTTAACCACATGCAGATTGGCATACTGAAATCATGAGAGCCCTGTGCCTGCATAAGCAAGTACAATCTGGCCCTTATTATTAATAAAGGAACAAAAGTTAACTCTTCTTTATTCTGAGAGACATAAAACTCTTTTCTTAAAAAAAAAAAAAGAAGATAAAGATGATACCAAAATCATGAGAGCCCTGTGCCTGCATAAGCAAGTACAATCTGGCCCTTATTATTAATAAAGGAACAAAAGTTAACTCTTCTTTATTCTGAGAGACATAAAACTCTTTTCTTAAAAAAAAAAAGAAGATAAAGATGATATTTTGACTAAAGCAATCCCAAAATACAGCTCTGCCAAGACTGCTAGACGATAAATCATTCCCTGAAGATCAGGTAACTGAATATGCAGCCAAAGTAACAGCTAGTCTTCCAGTTTTTGAAGAGTCGTGGATTTCAAATATGGAGAGCAGATGTCCTGTGTTGGTTAGGACAGTTCCCTTTTTGAAGCCTGGTCCCTGATGTATTGAAATTTTTAGAAAAAATTGACATTTGCTCTGTTTTATAGCAAGAATCACTAGTTGGCAAGAGGAAATGGAACAAAAAGTGGAATGTTGATAAGGAGGAACGTTTGGGGGTGGGAACGAGAGGTGATGTGCCAGATGGCGAGGTTCAGGTGTTACCAGGGGGTGAGGAACAACCCCAGGTGGCTTGGTCCCAACCAGCGTCCCGTTTTTACTCTGGGAGATATGGTCATCCTAATTTAAAGATCAGTAAAGATGCTTGTGATCATCTCGTTGACCTCTTGCATAGCAGAGGGCACATAATTTCATCAAGTGTTTTCCTGCATTGGTTCCACCAGCTTGTAGTTATATATTTTTACTTTAGACACATGAGGTGGCCATATCCTCATCTGATATAAATTGACATAATGCCAATGAAGTTAGCTGAGCTATGATAATGTACACATGCATGTGCGTGTGCAAACAGAGTGTCTTTATTTTTCTTTTATAGTGTTTGGCTTGTTTGCGGAAAAAAAAATCATTCTAATACCTCACTCATAAATTTGGAAAGATTATCCTTCAGGCGTGAAATATACCACATTTGTTCTCTGAAAACAGTGGTGGGCTTTTAAAGCTTGACTCACAAAGCATTCACTTAGTAGTGAATTTTGACTGCATATGTATTTCCCTAGCTATGAAAAAAATCCATTTTTTTTCATGTGGATAGCTCAAGCTGCTGAACGCGATGTGTGCTGTGAGAATGTTTCTGTCTAATAAAAAAAAAAAGCTAGCTGGAAATTACCAAAGCTGTGGACATTTCAAAAGCACACAGTGAGCACTCATACTTCAACTTTTGCAGTGTATCTGAGAGCTCAGATCTGTACAGAGGTTCTCTGAGTGTACATGTGTGTGCGTATGTATTTTTCCCCTCCAGACGCAAACACTTTTCAGTATTTTATAGGACAATCAGGAGACACTAATGACCTGAAGTGGGTGAAGCTCATATGCTGCATTACATCCTTGAAGTGCTCTCAATAGAAGTGTTCAGCTCAATACGTTTCTTCCGCATTTCTCTATCATGACACGGTTGTTTTGCTTCATTGTTCAGTTAAAACTGTTCTGCTTTTAGAAACTATTTCTACCGTTTTAATCTCCTGATCCCACAGTCACCATACAAGCAAAAACACCACAAACGTCAACGGGAGCTGGGCATGCACAAGAAATGTAAGATTGGGTCCTTATGACAGGACTTTCAAAGGAGTCAGAGAAAGAGGCACCCAACTCCCATTGAAAACCAATAGGAATTAGGTGCCTAATTCTTTTCTGTACCTTTGAAAATCCCAACACTAATCTTCATTTGATTATACTTAATAAGTAATGTCAACAGATATTACAATGAAAAGCTCAACTTCAGTAGAACAAACTGAATTTATCCTGATCAGCAGAAAAACCTCATTACTATCAGTGCTCCCTCCCCCTTCCCGGGGAACAGATGATATTTGTAGTTGCTTTGGCTGTGGTTAGCATCAGCAGTATAGTATGCATTGCATTAAATATATTAGTGGTTCCTGCATGGTCGTTCTGGCACCACTGATGCTTTACACAATGCCCCTAGTTTTTCTGTTTAACCTAAATCATTTATCAGTCATTCACCAATGCCAATAAATCACAGTGTCTGGGGACCCTTAAACAGGAGCTGTAAAAAATATTAGTACAGCAATTAAAGACTGAAGTAGTAATAAACTCTACTGGCATTACACCTTTAGAAAGCCTCTCTGAAATAAAACAAACATGGCATATCAACAATTTGAAAAGAGCTTTTTCTTCTGGTGTAGAATACCTACTAGTTAAACCAGTGCAGGGGAGTCTCAGGGTTATTTTTGTCAATCATATAGACAAGGTGAAGGATGTGATGGCAGAGAAAGAAGGGGAGGTGGGAGAAATGTACATTCAAAAAAACCTTTTCCTTCCAGCAGATTGGATCATGGGGGGGGGGGGTAATTTTTCAAACAAAAAAAGGGTCTGCAAACTATTTTAAGCAAGCTGATATCAAATTCTGTCTGAACTAGTGAAAATGCACTGCTTTAAGAGCAGCCTAACTACAGATTACCTAAATGTAAGATCACTTTAGCATCTAGTACGTCTTCCAGTCATCTTGGCGGAATCATTTCTCAAAATAACTGGCTGGAATCCCACCAGTGGGGACATTTATATTTAGAGGGGATGATGTACTAGAATTGTAATGCAGGGAACAATCTTGTATTAGCAAGGAGAGGCCAGAGACCACTTGGGTTACAGCGTTCTGTTACAGTACTATAGCTTCTTAGAAGCCAGTGCAGCTGCACTGATGTGTTGTGGAGAATTGGGGCCTACATCTTATCCATCCTTAAGTTCTGTGGTTTTTGTCAAGGGACTGTGTCTTGCAGGGATGGTTTCTATAAACCAGTGGGTCTTTTGCATCACAGGATCCAGTTATAAATCCAGGCAGTTAACCTATTGTTGACTAAGCAGGACTGAAGATACTGTATCACTCTCTCAGAACATCTTGGGAAGGCTCAATTCATTAGCTCAGGTCCATACCTACTGCTAAGAAAAGCCTTTATAGACATCTTACACACAGGAGTCTCAAATCCCAGCATCTCCATCTGGTCTGGAAACAAACACATTTACAGTGATTTGTCAGCCACTGCCAGAGCTGCAAACCAAGAAGCTGCTGTTCCCAAATCAAAGAAAATGAAGGATAGAAACAAACAAACAAATTTTTGCAGCCTAATATGCTCTTTACCCTCCATGCTCCTCCCCCTAGGGTTTGTAGTCTTGATCCTATTGACAGCAGAGAAAACAACTCTGAGACACTCTACAAAACACTGAAGGGTCTTCAAACACAAAGCGTACATCTACACTGCACGGCTACATAAGCCACCTGTTATTTTGAAATATTTTTCGAAATAATGGGCATGCTATTTCGCCATCCCAGTAAACCTTGTTGCACAAGGGATAAGGGATAGCTTGAAATAGCACGTTATTTTGAAATCTGGCACATCGACACAGTGCCAAATTTCAAAATGATCTATTTCGAAATAGTTTCAAAATAAGATGTGCAATTTGCGTAGCACAAATTGCATATCTTATTTCGAGTTTAGAGTGCTGTGTAGATGCATCCTAACTGTGGAGTTGGAAGATTCACAGAGAATCCATGTTCAGTCCTACAGAGATTGGTTCACCCATGCAAAATGGCTGCATATTTTGTACTATTCTGAGCTCAGCCCTGCTGGCTCAGCAGCACAGCTGGCTCAGTAGCTCTACCTCCACAGACCTTCTGTGGTGTTTGTAGCACCTCCATCAAGGAGCAGCAACCAAAGCTACACTGATCAAGAATAGCTTCCACGTAGACTCCTGCAGAGAAATTTGCCAGTTTCCCGGGGAGTGTGACACCAAGAGTCCCCGGCCCTGTGCCCACCACATAAAGGCAACCACACATGCCAGACTTGTGGAGCTCCATTTCATGGTGGACACTCTGTACCTAGTATCATTTTAGCCTTCTTCCTTATGGAAATTCTGCTTTTTTTGTTCCTCTCCATGCCACCTGCTGGTGGAAATCAAAGGACCCTGGGTCAGTAAAGGTATTGGGTCAAAAACTCTAAAAAGCTCCTGTTTTGTGTAGTTTTTTCCCTGAGCAATGAAAACCATATTCCTGGTTTCTTGTATTTATCAACAATCCCTAAAGCCTCCTGATTTTACAGCAGAAACCACATAAATATTGACAGCTTTTTAAAAGCTGCAGCTTGGAACAACACGCTTTAAGGCCAATACCTAGATGGGCCCATGGAATGAATGGAAATTTCCTTCATGCTTTTTTTTGCAACAGTATTCTCTTTCAGTCGTTTCCTCTCCGCTATAAAGTGTCCTTTTATTATATCTCTGTTGGGCTGGACCCAATGACGCACCGAAAATAGAAGAAACTACCACAGTGTGTTTTCCTCCAGCTAAACAGCAAGCTCTGCTGTCTGAGGCTGTAGCAGAGGCATCAACACCGTCCATTCAGTAAAGGGCTCACCTGTGCCAAACACAGGTACTGCCAACAGCACCAAGAAAGCAGGGCCAATAAATCCCAGCACACTGTGCTCCCCGTCTGTGCTCCATGGAAGCACTCAAAGTTCAGGCGCCTCCTTTCATACACAAAGATGTACGGCCGTGGTTAATGAACTCTAGCGCAAAGCCCTGAGTCGCTGCCAATCCAGGGGAAAGAAGAGGAGCAGGCTTTGCACTGAATGCCTGAGCTTTGTGACATTCACATGAGTGATTTAATTATTTGACCAATCCATCATAATATATGACAATGGCTACCTAAGAGAGAGGGTGAGATGAAGCGATGCTAATGAACTATGTAGGGCATCACATATGCATCTGGACTCCCCACTGACATTTAAAGATGCCGCAACAAGGAAGGCAGGATCGGGCCCCTTAAAGCTATGTACCAACCATCTGTATTAAGGTCAAGCAGAAACAATGCTTGAGTCTAACAAATTGTGATTTTTATACATCGCTGGCCAAAGGACTCAATGTATGGCAAAGTGCAGAGACAAGCCAGTTAGCCATCCCCTAGCCTTATTTTCTTTAGATACTTTAAAAAAAAAAAAAAAGCCTATATCTCCTCCTCAGCTTGGTCAGCCAATTCTGCCCCTGTGGAAAACTACTAAAGGGGAGGTAGGCTGGTGTCAAAGAACACTGGTAACTTTGTTCCACCGTTACCTTCCAAATAAGACTCTCCAAACTGAGGAGGAAAGAAAGAATGTCTTTATTTCGCTCCAGCTTCGCTTGGATACTAAATTTTACCTAAAGCCAATGCAGTCACA
This sequence comes from Pelochelys cantorii, assembly GCA_032595735.1. Taxonomy (NCBI): domain Eukaryota; kingdom Metazoa; phylum Chordata; order Testudines; family Trionychidae; genus Pelochelys; species Pelochelys cantorii. The sequence goes on along the minus strand of CM064326.1, from coordinate 249,408,591 downwards.
GATTGCTTATTGAGTGAGGTTCCCACATGTTTCCTACAGGTTACAGTGGAACCCTCCAGACCCATAACAATGAATAAATATCTAAAAATCCCAAATAGTTGTTGAAACATAATGGATGACTAAAGCGTGCTCAGTTCCATGATGCTCTGATTAAGCTCATATTAATACAGTGCCCTTGAAATTTTACTTCGTTCGCTAGCACAAAACTGAACACTATGGAGCCAGTTATTCCCAATTTAATAGGCAGTGAAATGTAATGTCCATTGTATCTCATGTATCTCGAACAGTATCACGCTTCAAAAAGGAACCAGCAAAATACTAGTAGCTGTTTGGGACTACTGTTGGATTACATGGGTTACTGTCTACACCAGCATAATAGTGAGGATTGTGTCTCCAGCTACAACAGCTCTGTATCTCATTTATTCTTTATCACTGGAAACTGAGCATGACGGGGAGTGTGTGTTAATGAATGAGGGTATGTCTACACTACAAAGTTAATTCGAACTAACAGCCGTTAGTTCGAATTAACTTTCATAGGCGCTACACGCGCAAACCACTAGTTCGAACTTAATTCGAACTAGCAGAGCACTTAATTCGAACTAGGTAAACCTCATTCTACGAGGACTAACGCCTAGTTCAAATTAAGTAGTTCGAATTAAGGGCTGTGTAGCCACTTAATTCGAACTAGTTGGAGGCTAGCCCTTCCCAGCTTGCCCTGGTGGCCACTCTGGGCCAAGCCAGGGAAACTCTTCTGCCCCCCTCCCAGCCCCGGAGCCCTTAAAGGGCCACGATCTGGCTACAGTGCCCGTGCCAGGTGCAAGCCTGCCAGCACCCAGCCAGCAGACCCTGCACCTGGCACGGCATGAGCCAGCCACCCGCTGCCACCCAGCCCTCCCCCTCTTCCCAGGACCAGGCTGGCAGCTCCCAGGAGCCTGCCCGGGGCCGCAAGAGGCGGGCGCCCGCCTGGTCTAGTGCGGAGATCGTGGACCTCATCGAGGTTTGGGGGGAGGCCTCCAATGTCCACAATCTCCACACTAGGCACAGGAATGCGGCCGTCTAGGGCAGGATAGCTGCCAGCCTGGCCACCAAAGGCCACATGCGAACCCAGGAGCAGGTTTGCATGAAAATCAAGTTGGTCCAGTGAGACCCCCCGACCCTGAGCTTAGAACATAAAAATGGCTGTACTGGGTCAGACCAAAGGTCCATCTAGCCCAGTAGCCTGTCTGCCGACAGTGGCCAACACCAGGCACCCCGGAGGGGATGGACCGAAGACAATGACCAAGCCATTTGTCTCGTGCCATCCATCTCCAGCCTTCCACAAACAGAGGCCAGGGACACCGTTCCTACCCGCTGGCTAATAGCACTCCATGGACCCAACCTCCATGACTTTATCTAACTTCTCTTTAAACTCTGTTCTAGTTCTAGGCTTCACAGCCTCCTGTGGCAAGGAGCTCCACAGGTTGACTATTTGCTTTGTGAAGAACTTTCTTTTATTAGTTTGAAGCCTGCTACCCATTCATTTCATTTGGTGTCCTCTAGTCCTTCTATTATGGGAACTAATGAAGAACTTTTCTTTATACACCCTCTCCACACCACTCATGATTTTATAGACCTCTATCATATCCCCCCTCAGTCTCCTCTTTTCTAAGCTGAAAAGTCCCAGTCTCTTTAGCCTCTCTTCATATGGGACCTGTTCCAAACCCCTAATCATTTTAGTTATCCTTTTCTGAACCCTTTCCAAGGCCAAAATATCTTTTTTGAGGTGAGGAGACCACATCTCTACACAATACTGAAGATATGGCATACCATAGTTTTATACTTCCCCTCCTCCTTCTTCCCCTGGCTTCCCCCTTCCAGCTCCCTCCTCCCAGGTTTTCACCTCCCCTCTCCCACCCTCTCTCTTCCCCTCTCCCACCTCCTTTTTCCAGTCTCCCCAGAGGTTAATCCCCCCACCCCCAGTTTTGTTAAATAAAGAGAATTTCTATTTTTGAACACATGTCCTTTATTTTTTACATCAGGAAGGGGGGCTAGGGAAGGGTAAGTGGAAGGAGGTGAGGGAGGAATGGGGCACGAGCCCCCGATGGGGAGGACTGGGGTGGCTCTGCGGGCTCCTCAGGGTGGAAGCTCTCCTGCAGGGCCTCCTGGATCCTGGCAGCCCCCTGAATGACCCCCCACCCCCGGATGGCAGCCTGCGGCAAGTGCAGCCGGGCTGATGGCTGAGTGCTCTGATGTGCCAAAAGTGGGCACTCAGGGCACTCCAAGTCAGGACTGCTTTGCTGTCCCTCATCGAGGTAGACAAGCAAGCGGGGAACCCTGAGAACTGTCTGTCCAGGGTGGGGGTCGGGTCCCTTTAAGCACAGCCCTCAGCTAGCCTGAGGCAGCAGCTCCACGCTCTAAGCCCTAACCTGATGCCCTGCTGGCACTGGTTCCGGCCAGCCTTAACTTCAGTTCAGGGTCCACTCAATGTGGACATGCTAGTTCGAATTAGGAAAACGCTAATTCGAACTAGTTTTTAAGTCTAGATGCGCTAGTTCGAATTAGCTTAGTTCGAATTAACTAATTCGAACTAAGTTAGTTCAAATTAGTGTTGTAGTGTAGACATACCCTGACCTCTTACTGCTCTCCTTTAACAGCTCTTTCTTCCTCTAATCAGTCTCGTCATTCACACACAAGAGAATTAGCTAAAAGCTCTTTAAAAATACATAGGCTTGATCGCAGCACACCCTGATTTTTTTTAAAAAGATGATTTATGTAAATAAATAGTTAAAAATAAATCTGAAGCAAAGAAGTTTTGTGGGAGCTTCAGAATGGACAGGTTCTCTCTCTGGGGAAGGAGAGAGGAGGGGTGAAAGACTATCCCAAGAATGCTAAGTTATCTAGGCTCCACTCCATGCCTCTCACGTCCTTCAATTAGAGGGAAGTTGTTCATTTGAGTCCCAAAGTTATCTGCGTCCCATGCAAATTGGGCATCTTCTTGCTTTTACTGATGAGATTATTTATAACAGAAACAAAGAATGAAGAAAGCAAGCTACTTACAGTTCCAGAAAGTTACTGATAATGAGGGAATGAATCCCACAGCATTGTAAGTTTCCTGTATGCATATTGGTTGTCATTTCCCTCATTTGAGGTCTTCATCCTCTTCCAACATTCAGGCCTGGGAAGGCTGAGACATGTTCTGCCAGTAGCAAAGGCTTTACTGTGCAAGCCTTATGCAAACAGACAAGTCACACAGAGCGTTTGAAGGGCATTAGTCTGGCCTCTGGTGTGAATAAGATCTAGAGCCAGGAAAAACCTTTACCAGTTACAAAGGGAGAAAAGGAAAGAGATAATGGAGGACAAGATACAGAGAAAAAAATAAACCTGCAGAGATGATGAGTAGTGATGGTGCCCGTGCAGGGCAGTCCTAGGAGGCATGGAACAGTGTAATGTAGAGTCCTGAGAAACTGAGCAACTCAATATCAGGTGGGAGAAAGGACCATAGTTCCCACTTCTTTGTCAGTTCTGTGCAGCACCTCTCAGACTACAGCACTGAATCCACCCCCAGATTCCAAGGATGTATGAGAAACGTTACGTCTAGCTTCTCACAGTATTTGCTGTTGTGAGCTCTCCATACACACTTTCCCTCGCTTTTGGGATGCAGAATACCCCAGCAAACTGAAATCCACTATATAAATTAAGCTTTTTAATAAGCCACCCTGACTGTCATGAGCTAAAAACAAAAGCCACTCCTTAAAAGTAAAAAAATGGAGGTTATCTAAATACATTAGGTCCTTACAGATTGGGGCTCCAATGATTTGTCTAACATCTCACTGCAGCAGAATGGAAACAAGGAACTTAGATTCCCTGTCTTTTGAACTAACTGTTAGAGTACACCCTGCTTTTTAGAGAGAAAGAAAAACGGAGTCTTAATTTCACATTCACACGCATTTCCTAGGACTAAAAAGTCACAGCCCAAAGTAAAAGGAGAGACCCAAAATAAACAGTGATGCAGGAAGCATTAAATGATGTAGCCTGTGTTAATAAATGCATTGTCTCATGTCTCAGTTTTTAATATTTAACATTTCTGTTATTCAGTATTGAACATTTCCAATACAAAGGCCACAGGGATTAAAAAGATACATCAAATATGCATGGGAAGGAGATAAATTTGGATTTAAAAACAACTGACCTCACTTGTAAAAAAGTCACAGTTAAGTAAAGTTGCTGAATTTTCTTTAATCTCTCTGCCACCTAAAAAAGAGTCAATGAAATTTTGAAAGTGCCTTTTCCCTTTTTTTGACCAGAACCAAAACTGGGAGATATGAGGGCAAAATTCTGCTCTGCCATCCACATTCCACATTCCATCTCTGATCCTCTATTTCTCATGCATATTAAAAACTATCACTATCAAAAAAAGTTCCACACAAATGTAGCTGGCGAGAATATCCAAGTCAAGATCAATGAGGTGGGTGGCTGAGATGCTACCTGCAGTTTGTGTTTGATAGCAAGGGGTGGGGAGAATACATCTTCCTTTCGTGCACTGACAGTGGAATCTCAGGCATACATCTTCACATTTCCATTATCCAGCTACTTGATTTGTGCCTGTGTGTGCACAGAATTTTATGGACACTGAAAATGTGACCCTTAAAGTAGCACAATCGTGTATTCAAGGCCCTGCTGACTGTGGTGATTCATAACCTTGCTGAGCAGCAAGTTCCAGGAAAGCTGAAATATTAAATAAAGAACATTTTCAGCAGTGGGGGTGAGGTTAAAAGCACAAGAAATGTGAGTTGTTTTTGAAGCAAATTTATTGTGCAGGCAAAGTAATAACCCATTTGCATCAGAAAAATCTACAACATGGAGCTGCAGACTGGTGGTACACTTGGTGATTTTCTTTGACCCCAGAGAAACTTACTGGCATGTTTTATGTGGATTCTGCTAGTAAAGCTAAAGCCTCTGTGGCACTCCAAGGGAGGCAGTCTCTCTAGCATTTTAGCAAACAGAAGAATAAAAGTAGCATAAGCATTATTTCATGTCTCTACCCACACACTGTGCTGAAAACAATACAAAATAAACTAAGCTCTATATTTATGTTTGTTGAGTGTATTGTTCTCCCAACCATACAGAGCCTATTCATTTCTTGCTATGTTATTTTCTATAAAATATTAGTAAACTAGTTTTAAAAGACATTGTATTCTACTGATGAGTTTGCAGCTGACTTCTAGCTTGGACAGAACTGAACTTCCATTTTTAATGGCTGCAAACCAATATGGTGCAATTTAGATCAGTTAGATGTCTAAGTATTTGTTTTGCAGACACTTAAATGACCTGAATTTCACCTGCAATTATTGGTGCCTGCAAAATACAGGAACAAAAAAACCACGAGCACCATTTAAAAATCTGGCTGTAGCTACGCATTTCAATGCTCGTAAGAACATGCACTTGATCCGAAGCCCCCACTAAAGTATATGGAAAGATTCTCATAGACTTCAGTAGCCTTTGTACCAGGTACTACAGGTTCCGCACTATTTTAAATCATAAGTACGTCACTCTTTTGGCTTTCCTGCAAAACCTTTTCAGAGACTCCATTTATAAATATGGGCACCATAACGGGTCATTGAAATGCAACTAGCAGATTCTCATCTCAACACTGAAAATCTGCTGTGCCAATGTGAGCTTCCATATGTTCTATTACAGCAACTATATTAAAAAATTGGTCTTATGGTCGGTGAAATATAAAAAGATGCCACTGCATGTTATTGAGAAAAGTTTGACATCGGACAAGTACAATCAGAGAAAGGTCAATCAAAAGTAAAAGCTACATCTACACTGCAATACCATTTTGGGATACTGGAGGTATCCCGAAATAGCTATTCCGTGTCTTTTGATCACGTCCATTGTTTTGAAATATAACGAGCTTGCTATTCTGATGTCCCTGTAAACCTCATTCCACAAGGAGTAAGGGACGTTTCAGAATAGCGATTTATTTCAAAATAAGTGCTATGTAGACAGCACCAAATTTTGAAATAAGTTATTTCAAAATTGACTCAAAATAAGCTATGCAATTTTCATAGCTCAAATTACGTATCTTATTTTGAGCTACAGAAGCAGTGTAGGTGCACCTTATGTGACCTCACTCCTTTGTACCTTACGCTGGTCTCTGTATACCCTTGAAAACCAAAGCCTGTCTGTTTCAGAGAAAATGGCTGGTTGTTTTCTAGATAAACGTGTCTAAGAATGAAATAGGAATTCCTTAAGAGTCAATGGAAAAAATCTAAGTCATGCCACAAAATGTTTAAGAATGTATGACAGGAGAAAACAGGAAAGAATTAAAAAATGTTTTGTGAGGCAGACGACAGTATAAAGAATCAGTGAGGGACTGTGTGTTTAGGAATTTGCAGCTGAAAAGTTGCTTAAAATAAAGCAAGTCCTTTCATCCAGTACAAGACTAGACTTGAAGGAGAATCAGTTAAGAATCTTTGTGTCAACTAATCTGAAACATTTACTAGTTTCCCAAAATATCATTGAGATTTTGTGTACACTGGTAATTTGTGATGCCTTTTCATGTTTCCTTTTGAGACTGAGTGCTTAAACAAGAACAGTGACAACAGTACAAAAGGGTAAGGCAAGTGTAAGACTTAAAGAAGGATAGCAAACAAGAAGCTTTTATATTTAACGAAGGACCCAAATCACCTATAAAAAAAAATCATGCTCGTATAATCAGTGTAATCTGTCAAGACTATTGTGTCTCTTCCTTTTATATATCTAAGAATAAAAGTTTAAAAGACTGATTCTGGCTAGCAACTGACAGAATTCATTACTGGAGCCAACAACATAAGCTACCACCAAATCAGAGGATCATTCAACTGCACATCCAGTAATTTGATCATCAAATGCCACCAATGCCCCACTGCTATATATATTGGACAAACTGGACAGTCCCTACGGAAAAGAATCAATGGACACAAATCAGATATACTTAAAGGGAACATACAGAAACCTGTTGGAGAGCACTTCAAGTTTACCTAGTCACTCTTTAAAAGATCCCCAGGAGGCTGTCTTATCACAAACCAAATCTACAAGTCAAATACACAGAGAGGTGTTAGAATTACTATTCATCCACAAGTTCAATTCTCATGCTGATGGCCTCAATCGAGATGAGGGATGGCTGGGACATTATCAACCTAACATTCAATGAAGGTGCAAACAGCTCTTTATCTGTGTAGATTCTTGCGTTAGTACCCTTCCTATCTATTGCTATCCTTTGATCCTTAACAGCTTCTTTTTAATGATCCAATCTTCAGGTGTTTATAGATTGCCAGTTCTGCCTACTTGTTTCTCCCTTTGATATTTTCATACCCTCTGCTCCTTGTTTCCCGCCCCCCTCCTTTTCTTTTCTTTTTTCCCCCCCTTCTGCTCCCCCCCCCCCTTTCCGTTTTCCCCTATTTATTTTGGGTCTGCACATCCTAAACTCAAAACTCTGGTCATCTGAAGAAGTGGGCTGTGCCCACAAAAGCTCATGATACCATCTATATGTTTTGTTAGTCTATAAAGTGCTACCAGACCATTTGTTGTTATTATTAATAATACCAGTTCAGGAAGTAAATACTGCCCATGTTCTTCCCTCCTTTAGGGTTGTCAGCCATCCAGAATATTCATATTTCTCATTCCTCAAAAGGCCCAGGATTATGGAGATGTCCCCTCCAGCAGAAACGGCTGTGGGTAAGTCACTATAGAACATCAGGAATCACTTTCTTTCCTGGGTATGCATGTATCAGCTGTGTGGTGCTGCCCATCTCAGAGAGACTGGAACAAGTGTAGCCTGCATGCATGCTGCGTGTGGTGCACTGTCCCATCTAGTGGCACTGAGACCACTTAAAGAGAGAATAATGAGGCTGCTCTACAGACAGCTGGCTTTTAGCTTATGTGGTATTGGCTCATGCACTAAGCTCCAGAGGTCCCAGGCTTGATTCCACCTGTTAAACATTACATAAGCACACTCTGAGCTCAGGTGCAAGGTCCAGCACTGGGATATACGGGATGAGACCCACCATCTCTATTTTAACAGCAATTCATGGTAGTTAGAGCTGGAGAAGACCTACTACATTGAGGAATTCTTTGCCTTACAAATACACAATGTAGCTTCATCCATAGAATATGTATTAGAGATTGAATTGGCACTAATCCAGGTCTGAGACAGAAGATGAACATTTCCAGGGCCAGATTCTCAGCTGGGGAGAATCAGTACAACACCACTGGCTTCACTGTAGTGATGCTGATTTATACCAGATGAGAGACTGCCCAGCAGACTCCTCCAATGACCCTACAGCTGACTCTTGGTCGGGAAAGGTGCAGCAAAACCATTATGTAGAATGTTCATGATTCTCAACAAGCTAGTCAATGAAAGTAGCTGGAATTTAATTTACATGACAGTAGTGCCAAAAGGCCACCGTCTGGATGGAATCACCCTGGGCTAAGATTCTTGGGGACTTGTTTTAAAACAGACTTTCAACCAGGACTAACCCTGTCCTTGACCTTGGTCATGAAAAGGAAAAAAAGGTCAGGATCAAAATAAAAACCGAATTAGGAATGTCAGTCTCTCCCCACCCTGCAGACATGTTTGCATGGCAATAATCAAACACCTGCTGCACTGAGACAGGAAAGTCAGAAATCATGTTCCCTTCACAAACAGTTATCACACAGGAGACCAAAAGACAAATGACTAGCAACACCTACTTTCTGCTGGCTTAGTCCTGTGACCATTTCTATAGCTTATTGCTGAATTCATAATGCAAATACAATGACTAACATTATGCTCTACTTCCTCTGGTAGTGTTGTACCCTCTACTTAGTGGATGCTATGGACCACTGGAAACTGACAAGCAGGACATAACCAAGGATATTCATTTGAGCATCTTTCTGCAGTTTTTGGGTGTAGGAACTCTGCTATTTTTCATCAGCTGGCAGGCATCCACTTGTTTTTAAAAATAATATATTTACTATAATCTGCTGATTGTTCACTGTAAAAGGTTCTTTCTAGGACATTAGGAACTAATTTTCAAGGTAGTGCATGGGTAGTTTCGTCACTCAACACCCGTTAAAGTCAGTTAGACTTGCCCTGTGTATTGCTTTGAAAATTAATACATCAATAAAGAACCTTCCCTTCTCCAGATGCATCATTCAATGTTGCTCTGATAAGCCCCAATTCAGAAAAGTACATAAGCATGGGCTTCAGTAGAAGCATTGTGCTTAAGTCCCATGTAAGCCAATGTAATTTAAATATGTATCCAAAGTTAAGCAGGTGTTTAGGTTCTTTCCTGAATATGCATGGACTTAAGAACCCGCTTAAATGTTTTGCTGTGATTGGGTCCACAGATCTCAAGTCAGGCAGCAGTATTCAATGGTGGTTTAAATCTCCTTGTATAGTCATGAGCCTGCTCTTCACATACCTATTCCTTTTAGGATAGATTAGAGCAGCGGTTCTCAAACTTTTTGGGCTCTGGAGCCCTTTACATGCATAAACATTTATGCGGAGCCCCAGCGGTTCACTGATTGTATGTGCGGAGCCCCAGCGGTCCACTGATTGTATGTGTTGTACTTATCAATGTTTCCAGTTTGTCAACCTCACGGAGCCCCTGGAGATGTCTCACGGAGCCCCAAGGGCTCCACGGAGCACAGTTTGAGAAACACTGGATTAGAGCATCCCAACAGCTGTTCTAATTTACACAAACCTTTGATAACCAAACTGTGGCTTTGATGAGTCCTGATCATGCTTGCTCTTTTCTGTAGCAACTCCCTCCTTTCCCTGCTATACAGGCAGTAGGGAGTTGAGGACAGAGGCATAAGTGGAGCTGGTAAGATTTATTTTATTTTCTGTGACTTTTTAAAGTTAGCATTTTTGTTTTCATCCAATTTTTTCCAAAAATGTTTGGAGGTTTTTTTTCCCAAAAAACTTTTTTTCCTGAGGGGAGGGGGGAAAGAAGGGAAGCAGATTTAACTTTGACAAAATCCTGACAATTTTTCATGACGTTTTCCATTTAATCCAAAAGTCATGTTGAATTAGAAAAAAGATTGAAAATTTTTTTCCCAACCAGTTCCTAATGCCAATGTCAGCTCAGCACCGTTGCATGATTATTTCATTATAATTCCCCATTGGCTGGGTAAGACTATTGTAGTCAGATTATGCCAAAGTGCAGAACAAAATAGAATTTTCTTTCCCATGTTTGTCAGTCTACAGTGGAAAGAGATTGAGAGCTTCATCCATGACTGTTTTCATCCCTCCTCCTCACCTCCCATCTCACTTCCCCAACCAGGAATGTGAACAAATAGCTAGTTATTTAGTTGCTGTTCATGGTAGTTGTGGTGAGTGAAAAGGGTCTCCACTTTGGCTTTGGAAACTCTGCTCAGGTCCATTCACAAAGAAGATGAGTGATCTGTTTTATTCTAAATGAAGATGCAGGATGGAAATCTGAACTTTCAAACAGTTTGGGCAGATCGGTGTTGCTATACGTGATTTTGCTACCAATTTATCTGAAAAATCAAGTACACTGTATGGGCTAAGTTCTGCTCTGCGATACACGGAGCCTGACAATTTTAAAGCTGCCATGGGAAATTAGATGCACAACTTCCATTCATTTCCATGTGAGCTGTCCAAATCCTCCCAAAATATCCAAGTCCAATGAGGACTATATATCTGCAGCTAGAATTGGGCTCAGAGCTGGCACCACAGATTTCCACAGAAAATAGAATCTGTTGCTGTCACCACTCACCAAACAATTACAACTTTACACACTAATGAAGTCAGGTGAGTCATGGCCTGATGGCTGATGAACTTCAAAGTTAATTAAGGTAAGATGAGATACAGTGGAAGAAATTGTTAGAATTACTCATACATAGTGCATGGTTCCAAGGTAACTGGAGCTAACAGGCAGGGAAAGACAAAAGTTAGTCCAAACTGCAGTAGCTGAAATTGATTAATTTTAGCATTTATTTTTGTTCACTCATGTGAGAAGTATTCCTGGGCTAGAAAAATACCAAAGTATTTGGGCATTTTAGATCTCCATTATCACACACAATTTAGGATTTCTTTAAAAAATGTTTTTAAGCCCAAATTTGTGATTTTTTTCTCCCATGGAGATTGGAATCCAAAAAGACATTCTGGAACCTACTGCACTAAAACAGTGGCTCTCTATCTTTCCCTCTACTAGACCCCATCAGGAGTCTGGTTTATCTTGTGTACCTCCGAGTTTCACCTCACTTAAAAACTACTTGCTTACAAAAATCTGTGAAAAAAGTAGAAAAGTGCCACAACAGAACTATTCCTGAAAAATGGCTCACTTTCTCATTTTTACCAGATAATTATAAAATATATCAATTGAAATATAAATATTGTACTTATATTTCACCTGTAGTATACACAAGTCATTGCATGAAATTTTAGTTTGTATTGACTTAATTAGTGCTTTTTATGTAGCCAGCTGTAAAACGAGACAAATATCTCAAATGAGTGGAAGACCTCTGCATACCTCCAGGGGGGTACATGTACCCCTGGTTGAGAACCACTTCACTAAAATGCCCTAAGTTGATGGAACTTTAATTGGTAACGCTGTTTTTATAGCTTATCAAATCAGTGTCAGTAAGAAAAACATATTGACACAAAAAATCCACAACATCTTACAACACACCAAGAAAACACAAAAACAGCCACTCTTGGGGAAAAAAACCCCACAACCCGCTTGGGGTGTTGTATTCTGAGAAAAACAGTCCAGGAAATTAGAAGATACAACCTGCAAAGACATAGTTTTGAATACTTCAACCAATATTAGAAAAGCACATTCTGCCTTCAGCCCTCCACCTGCTGTATCTGGCCAACCGAGAAATCCTAAAATCCAGTACTTCTGACTTTCTGGCATGTTTGCTGTCAGAAGCAAACATCACAACTCTTTAAGACTGTGCAGTCAAGTTCCTTAAATTCCTCAGTAACACATCAAGGGTCTGATTCAAAGAACACTGAAGTTGATAGGAGACTTTCTTTCAACTTCAGCAGGGCTTACATCAAGCCTTTCTTTTTATCACGAGGTTAAAAACCTGCAACTCTGGGTTATTCTCATTTATACTTTTAGGGCCCGATCTTGCAAAATGCCTAGTGTGCCCCCCAAGAAGCTCAGAATAGCCATGTCATTGGTGCTCTCTCAGCTACCTGGTGTACCATGCTTCTTGACACATTTGGGTGGTCTCCTATTCACAACACACACGCAGTCAGATCTTTTCCCCGCGTGTACCTTTAATCTTTAGATTCCAATTGTGCCAGCACATGATACAGGTCTATGTAAGGAGTAGTCTTCTACCCAGCTTTCTCTACCAGCCCTACTTCCCCTTTTCTTACTATTCCTGCCAATTATATATCTTCCCCAGCTGAGCTAATTATCTCATCAGATCAATTGCCTCCAAGCATCAACAATCCTCACTATTACAAGTTAACTGATTCCAGTTAAAACCATGATCTTCTCTGTTATGCAATTACCTTAATCCCCAGTGAAGTTACCAGGAGTTGCAAAAGCTGAGGCCCTCTCAGGATTTGCCTCTCATTTCGTTTTCTGTCCTGCTTATTTTTATATATTAGCATTACTCTTCACTGACCTGGTCATCCAGGGCGCCATTTCAGAAGGGTAGGGGGGCAGCTGCCGTGCGCTGCGGGACGTGGTTTGCTTTTCATCCCTTTACCCGGACGCTAAAGGAGTGAGGGGTAAGTGCTTGCATTCCATGCATGCCTCTCACACCTGGCTGGTGAAGGTGGCGATACCATAGTCCCCTCATGATAGCCTTGCAACCTTCTTTTGGGTCAGGACCCCAGTTTGAGAAACACTGACTTAAGGGCTTTACATGTTTATATTTTTAAATACATTTTCATGATTTGTGACATTGTGAAATTTAAGATTTAAATATCTGAAACCATAAAATTCAAGGTTTTTTAAATGTGATGACCATGAAATTTACCCAAATGGACTGTGAATTTAGTAGCATCCTACTTTTCACCCCTCCCTGTTCTCATTTGCCAAGAAAAACCCAGACACACAAAGGGACCAGTCCCACATCCCTGACACAGGCTATTTCTCACTGAGATCAATGACTGACTAATGCCTACTGAAGGCCCAAATGTAAGGATTACTCTTCATACAGGCAGCAGATGATTCAGCCTTCCTGTTTGTTCAGTCCGGAAAACCTCTTTGGGAAAGACTGCCGGTTGCGTATGGAAATGACACACACTGTGGAAACGGAGTTTTAAGAGATGGCACACTGGATATTGATTGAAAAGTCTCTGCTCTTTGCACCTATCAAGTCAATATGAAGTTATTTATATTACAGCAGCACCTAGCAGCCCCAAGAGAGAGCAGGGCCCTGTCGTGCTAGGAACTGTACAAACACATAGTAAAATTTTACAAGACAGACATCAAAAGACTTCTCAATATTTTCAAGTGGGACTTATGGTACAGACATGCAAGAATCTGTAACAGAACGAAGGGTTCAACTCCGATATCTCAGCTCAGTGACTTTACCACAAAGCAGCTCTTCGTTCTTATCATCTGAGAAGTTAGAATACTGCAGTTTTATTGGTGCATAATCCTCTGAAGATCATTCCTTCTTCAGCACTGCAGACCTAGAGAGATCACTTTGCAGTACAAACCTCTGCAAGCATAACAAGGAAATGGTCTCCTGGAATCAATCCATCTTCAACTGACAAGAGTGGTAGTTCATTTTTATTAGCATTATACAATGTGAATTATTACATTTTATTATACTGACACCAAAGGCCCTTTTATTTGCCTTCTGCTGTGAATATCACTAAATCATTCCACTGCTAGGGCCTATCACAATATTTAAAAGATGGAACAGTAAAACAGAGCAAGTAACTTATTAACATGTCTCAAAAAAAACACACTTAAAATCCAGAAGCCACTTTTGTTCTTTACCTGCCCCCACAGTATCATCTCTATGAAATGCTTAAGTACCAAACAATGCCACCAACGTGCACAAATCTAGAGTCTGACAATCTGAATCTAGCCCTGAGGGGCTTGAAAGATGTTGAAAAACTCTCTCAAGTAGCCAAAAGGGTGGTGCTGAGCCTTAGAGTTTTATCTACACTGCAGCTTGGGCAGACATACCGGCACCAGCACAGCTAAAGTGGCACAGGCTCCAGCACTGGTTGTACATGTACTTTGGGAACTCTGGGCCTCCCACACTGATGCCTGTGTGCCCCATGTCGCTATTTTTAGCTCTGCTGGAGCGGGTAAAGCTGCAATCACTCCTCAGAGTCCAGCGCTGATGCCTTCAGTGGCATCACTCCCACAGTACCCACTAACTTCACTCGTCAGGGCTTACTGCATTTCCCCCCCCTTTTTTGAGAGGGGTGTATGTGTGTGTGTGCGTGTGTGTGTGCGTGCGTGTGTGAGAGAGACAGAGGGGGAGGGGGGGAGAGAGAAAGAGAGAGAGAGAGATACATACTCTCTCCTCACAAAGCCACAGGGAAATGATGTTCCATTCTCTTCTGTGGCTAGAGTTAACACTTCTTGCCAACGCAATTATTTTTGTGTTCAGATCCAGAAAGCCACTGAAGAATGGTTAATACATTAGTAGAACATTCACGCAATAATTTAATAAGGTGATAACCCCTAACCCTTTCCCCATTACATTGACTATATTTCTTCTCCTTCAACTATTTACTAAGCGCCTTAAAATTATGTCCATCCACTTTGCCTTTAAGCATCTCATTACTCACTGCTCTAGTTTCTCATCTCAATGTCCCTCCACGAAGAAGATGCTGTGTATGTTTTTGCAATGACTAGTACCTCATTTAGGATGCTACCACATCTTTCAGACAGTCTTAGGAGAGATGGACGGACTTGCGATTAAAGCTCTGGGCTGAATCTCAGCCAACCTTGGTTCAGTCCCTAGCTTGCCACTGACTTCCTGGGTATACTTAGGTAAGACACGGTCTCTCTGTGCCTCATTCCACAACTGTAAAGTTGGACTAAGGCTTCCTTTATCGATCATATCTCCTCAGAAGGCAAGATCCTCAGGGCATGGAATGTCTCCTGGGGTTCCTCAACATGGCAGCTACAAGCTTGCTACCAGGGGAGCCGACAGATTCACTGGCCCCCAGGACAAGGTGGTGGGGAGGGTGGCTCCAAGCCCCTGGAAGGGGCAGGGCCTTGGGCAGAAGGGGAGGGGCTGGGGCTAGTTTTTCCAAGCAGCCCTCAGCACCACCCAAAATGCACCGCACTACCCCAGGCGGGCCTCAGTGCCGCCCAAAGTGTGACGTGTGGGGCTCTGGTTGTGATTTAAAGGGCCCAGGCCTCTGGCTGCAAAGCCCTGGGCATTTTTGAATAGTTGTGCCCCGGGGCAGTTGCCCCCTCCCGCAGCAGTGGGCCTGCCTGCTACCCAGCATGAGCAGACGCAGACACAGACACAGACGCACACACAAGCTCTGCTAGGGCTCAAACTATCATGGTGGTTGCAGTCGCATAGGCATCGCTTGGGTGAGCGGCCTGAGTTCATACCCAGGGTGTCAGCTGGGATTACACTCCGGCAGCTAGTCTGCATGGAAGGAGGCACCACATTGCTGTTTTTAGAGCACTAGCTTGAGCACAGCTAGCACGGGCATATCTACCCGCACTGGGAAGCGCACTCCCAGGCTGCTGTATACCCCTAATTAAGGGTGTGTAGAGCATTTAGAACAACAGGGCCTGATCTCGGTTGATGCCTTGGTGCTATTACTAGAGCAAACGATACACAGAGGGGCAGACCAAAGTGTAAGAAACATGTAGGTTTCTTCAAAAATACCTTCATAGCTCAGTAACTTTGCCAAAATGCGAACTTCCCATCAGGATATCCTTCCATTCCCACCCCAGCCATCTTGGTGCTCAGCACTGCCCTGCTTCTTCTACTCTAATCGTCAAGCAGCCTACCAGACTGTAATGATGATCTGACTTCATTGTCATTTTTGCCTTTTGCCTGGAGGAGAGGTTTTGATTTTCCCCATCATTTGTGGGGTGGAGTAGCTATGGAGTTAATTTCCATTTTCCCCCTTTATTTTCAGAAGGGAATGTCTGGGTTATTTTTCCACTTTTAATTTATGGTCCTATTAATCTTTCCTCGGTTACGTTGTGGGACAGAGGATGGCTGCCTGTAATTATTTTCTTTTTTTATCTTTGTCCATTCCACCTGCTGCATTTCAGCCTCTATCAGCTTTCTGCAAGAATTATAGGCACTTCCTGTTTGGAATGCCATGGCCTCAGCACATCTAAAAACACCATTTCGCTCCCACTGAAGTCAACAGCAAAACTCCCATTGACTTCAATGAAAGCTCCCATAGTTTCAAAAAAACTGAGGTAGCTTTTCATATCTAGGATGCAACTCTCAGCTAGGAAAAGCACTGCACTGTCCTTCTCTAGTGTCTCCTAAACAAATATTTCGATGCATGAGTGGAGACCTAAAGCCAACTTTTCCTTTGGAGGTATGTTTTAGCCAAAATTAGACATTTTCTACATGTTCCCTTTGAGTACTTATCCTCTGGTCTTCTTATATGGATGCTCTGAAGGGCAGTAAATTGTCACCCTCAACAGCAGATCTGGACAAAAATGAGAGAGGAGACTGTGCTCGCTCCTGCCGTTAAACCAGTGTCTATAAGGGCACAGTGTTAAATGAAATAGCTGTCAGAAAAACCAACAGGCACGTGTTTGGACTGCATGTTTTATGCAAATTTAAGTACAGCAGAATAGTTAAAGCCCAGATTTCAAAGAATCCTCTAAAATTTTGCCTGCCACACTGTATGTGAAATTTGCTCTTGCCCAAATTCTACTTCATGGGTGTAATGCAGCATTTTCCATGATGTGAGCACATTTCTACCTGATTTCCATCTGCACCTTTGAAGCACTATCCTATAACCAAATATTAATAGTAACTAATAGCTAAAGAGAGGCAGACAGGTCATGTTAAGGATCAAGATTCAAGGTTAGTAAAAAGTAGAATACTCTTTGGGGAAATTTAACAAAAGCAGAGGTCAGATTCCTCACTCAGCTACTCTTTGACTACAAGGGAGCTACAGTGATTTATGCCATCTGAGTATGTGATTCTTTATTCTTGACTCTTCAGTAATTCAATGGGAATAGGTTGGCGGTGGTTGCCATACCCTGATAGTAACCATTGATTATGCTGGGAAGGATTTAAGAGGGACTCAACAGGGTCTCATTACCCCACTTTGACATAAAGGAGATTGAAGCTGCTGTCACTAGACAGCAGCAATGGTGTGACAACAACCTGCATGCTGCCACAGGGCAAAGGCTTGAGCTGAGTTTTGACATTACATTCAGAGAATCATAGAATAGTAGAACTGGAAGGGGCCTCAAGAGACTGAGTCCAGTCCCCTGCCCTCACGGCAGGACCCAGCACTGTCTAGATCAGGGCTACTCAACACATGGCCAATGGTTTGTTTGCGGCCCGCGGTGTGGTTTGGGTTTATGCAGGGCTCAACACGTGGCCCGCAGGTGGGATCCTTTGAACATGGCTTCCACTGGGAACATGCTCCACAATGGAGAGGCATCTCCCAGATGGGGTGAGCATTGAAAGATGCAAGCGGATGGGCTGGCTGGAGGAACAGACCGGTGCAAGGTATCGGCATTTCTAACCCCCAGAGAGGAGGAGCCAGGAGCGCTGGGGCATTGTGGGAAGTGCTTTGTATTCATGCCCATCAGTGTGAAAGAAGCTATTTGCATATATATTTTCATGTATATGCAACCACACTTAAGTTGCGGCCCTCAACATGTGCTGTGAGTATCATTGTGGCCCCTGGGGTTTCCAAAGTTGAGTGGCACTGGTCTAGATCATCCCTGATAGATGTCTGTCCAACCTGCTCTTAAATATCTCCAGTGATGGAGATTCCACAACCTCCCTTGGCAACTTATTCCAGTGTTTAACCACCCTGACAGGAAGTTTTTCCTAACGTCCAACCTAAACCTCCCTTGTTGCAATTTAAGCCCATTGCTTCTTGTCCTTCCAAGATTTCCAGCATTGAAGGAAGGCAGTCACTTGATTCAGCTTCTGCTTCTATAACATACAAATCTGCTGTGATGGAGCTGTTTGTGATGTCCTCATTTAATACTGTAGGAGGTTTAAAAAAAAACACACACACACACAACCCTAAATGCCTCATTGAGGCATGAACAGGGTGACTAGAGAACAAGTCTGAAAAATCAGGATGGGGATAATAGGCACCAGTGTTCCCTCTAAGCTGCGGGGCAGTACATCTTCACAGGTGATTAATCAGCCCTGCTCAGTCAGTCAGCTCCTTGCACAGACCCCTGAGCCTGTGACTGGGCGAGACTGGTTAATCAGCTGTGAACCTGTGTTGCCCACGCAGCTTAGAGGGAGCACTGAGGCACCTATATCAGGCAAAGCCCTAAGGATCAGAACTTTCCCCATACAATCAGCACATCTGGTCAACCTAGACATGAATACCAATAGACTGTGATAGAACCCACACTCGTAATTCTTGTGGGCAAAATCCTGATGCAGGCAGCCCATGTAAATGGGAGACAGGGTGACTGAATGAGGAAGTGTCACTGGGATTGGAAGGGACAGAACTGTCTCTACATTCAAGCTACACGGGCCTAGTGGAACCACTATGAGGTCTCCACTGAAGGCTTATGGCTGAGATGGGCACATTTGAAGGAAAGGATTTGACCCTTCAAGCCCAATTCTGAAGTTCCCTTGACTTCAATGGGAATTAGGGGTTGCATAATTAGCCCAGTGAAGAACAGGATCAGGCTGTTAGCCACAACCTCTTAAAAAAAACCTGCAGTAGTGATAGCTCCTGCATGAAAAAGGCAAACAATCCCTACTGGAACTACTTGAACTTTTCTACATTATGAAAGCAGCACGCAGGGGGAAGTGAAGATGCACGTACAACAGCTGGATGAAGAACCCTTTGGATAGGAAAGTGACTGACATTTACAGTGAAGATTACTGACATTTTCACCATACCTATTTCATCAACCTTAAAAAGGGCTAGTGTGCATCAGGCATTTAATGAATCACTAAACGCTTCCCCTTGCAAACTGATTGTGGTCAGCATCAAGAGCATGGGAATAGCTCTCAATAAATGTGACACTAGACAGTACCTTATTTGATTAAGGCAACTAAGATTTGTGTGTGAGCAGCACTTAAACCAGGGGTGGGGAACCTCTGGCCCTGGGGCCAGATGTGGCCCTCGGTATGCCTGGATCCAGCCCCTAAGGCTCAGGTCCCATCTCTGGCATTGGGGAGCCCATGCTGGTGCTCCAGCCCTCTGCTGCCCCCCAGGGGCTGGAGTGCTCAAAATCTACGAGGCTGTCTCCCCTCCCCCCCCACACTCTGGTGTGCAAGGGGAATGTGGGGACTGCCATTCTTCTTCTCAGTCGGGGCCACAATGAGGGATTTTTTTTCCTGCTTCTCACTGGTGTGCAGCCCTTGACTGATTTTTCTGCGGGTCAGTGGCCCCCGACCCAAAAAAGGTTCCCCACCCTTGACTTAAACTATAGTGCAAAAGGGCACTGAGTGAATGTTCCTGAAGAAAAAGGTGATAGAAGGGGAAATAAAAAGATGGCACATTCATTGTATGACATGTGCCTCTAGAAGGAAAAATGGCAAGGGTCACCATTGAACAGAAGTAAAATGTCAGGTGGAGAGGCAGACCGATTATCGACCAAACTCTATTCCTAATTAGACTTCTGTAATTCCAGAGTACAGTTCCCTGATGCCACTGGAATTCAACTAGTGCAAACCTAGATTAGTGCAAATTCTCTGTGGGGGTGAAAGGGGAAAACCATAGCATTGAAATTAGACAATCCATATATAGTTTCTCACCGAAATATCCAATGATAATCCAAATCTATCACTAAACTAAATGTCCCTTATCCAAAGGCCACTCAAGTCACTGGAACATTTCCCATGGACTTCAGTAGACATTGGAACATCTCCAATATTCCCAAATTCAGTAATAATCATACATGTAATCTTCCATGCTTCTTACAAACTTTAACCTATTAATCTTCAAGTCGTTCATACAGAGGGACATAAATAGGAATAGTCAGGCAGTGAGGTTGGGACGTGTCCAATGCAATAGAGGAAAGAGGCATTAATACAGCCAGTATTAGACTGCAGGGATTCCTGGTTTCCAGCCCTATATTCACCTCCTGGATTATCTCTCTTCTCTAGCACACTGGAAATTAAATCCACACAACAGCCAAATCTGTTACAATGGCATAAGTAGCTTTTCTATAAGAAAAACCTGGATTAACTCCTCCAATGCAAACTCCTGTTTTCAGGGTTTGTTGTCTCAGCTATATTCATATCCCATCAGCTGCAATTCAGTACTGTATCCTATATAACACTGATCAACTAAATTGCAGGGATTTTTAGTGGTTAGAATTCACTGGGCTGCTTTCCTAGCTGTGGATCACACTTCAAAATATACAAGCTGGATCCAGCTTCCTGGGCTTATTAGACAAGAAATGAATTCATTAGAATGATGGCAGATGCTGTGATTAAGATGACTAGGAGAAAATTCAGGAGGTAGGTCACGCTAAGTGAACCGTGTGGAGTCTCAGCTGGTATAATTTACACCTTCTTCTGGCATTCTCAACATGTAAATTACACTAACCTGATTCTCTTGGACTCATCTGACTTTCAAGTGTGAAACATAAACCCCATCTGAAATTGGTCCACTGATTAGAAAAGAGCCTAAAGCAATTTAAAATGGTGTAACTTACACATTGAGAGGCCAGAAGAGAGGGGTATACAGAAAAAACAACTAACAGAAGGTACAAGTGTAAGATTTTAAACGTACAATTTTTTCTTTTTGGTCCTGAAGCTACTTTGAAGCCCCCCAGTTTACTGCTTTTTCTCCTAAACCCTTCTCCTCTGATCCTTCAGTTTGTAAATTACATCCATTTAGCTTCCATTAGACTTGGTTAGGGTCAGTGGACCAGTATCAGAAGTGATGCACTTGTGCAAGCTACATGCTGCTAAGTGGGATGTGAGTGTAAAGCAGAGTGGGTTATGTTAGTGTAACTTATATGCTGAGTGTCCTAGAAGATATAAGTTACACCACCTGAATCTCCTTTACTTACTAAATGGATTTCACTTACTAAATGGGTTGAGTCTAAATGGGCCAACTCACAGCTGCCATAACCTAGGGAATCTCACTCATATCAGACACTAAACCAAGAGTAAATCACTCCAGAATTAGATATAGATATGTCAATTAATTAAGATTCAGAAAACTCTTACAGCCCCTCTGCTATAAGGGTGCACAGAAATGTAAAGATTTATTAAAATGATGGAAACAACAGCTTCAATGAATATTGAAACTCAGCAATTAAAGAATGAACTACTTGATAGTTCAGTTACCCGAAGCACTTCATCTTCAGCATTCACTCATACAGCCAGAGACTACATGTAACAGATGGAAACCCAGAAATATAGCACTCCCCCTTCCAGCCCCAGAACCAGCAAGGAACTTAAGCATGTGTCTAACTTTAATCATTTGCTGAAGTAGTTAGCTGAATCAAGGTTCCATTGTACTGTACTACATTAGGTACAGATCAAAATATTTTTGAGGGAGGTTAATGTATACGTACCTATGATTCCTGAATTTAGCTAAATGTTTAAAATGGACTAACTCACAATGTGCTCGCTGCTTGTTTCAGCTTAATATAGCACCATGTGTTTAATACCGGTACTGTACATTAGCCACAGATCCAGCCCTTTTACACTTCATAGGACAAAATTAAAATGTTGTGCTCTATATTTACAGACTAACACTTTTAAAAAAGTTTACAGTGACAGAGTGCCGGTGCAAACCTGAGAACCTGCACTCTAACCACTCTAATATTAGTTTTCCTGGAGAATTCTGCTAGAGAGAATTAAATCAGGGTGGCCAGCTGAGTCTACTCATCATTTCTCGGTAGATAAGAGGTGGCCCAGGAAGGAAGTGCAAAGGGGAGGAGAAAGAAAGGGAGGAACAGGCGTAATAGCCCAGCTCAGTCCAGCCCTGCCACGCCATGCCACACAGAGTCTCAGCGTGTTAGAAATCAGGATGGGTGGGGGGTAATAGGTGTCTACTTAAGAAAAAAGCCCTGTACCTATAAATCAGGGCATCTGGTCATCCTACACTTACATATTAATATATAGCACAACAACTTTGCAGTGCATATACCTAATCACCTAGTGGCACATCTCCAAAACTTCTAATCTGTTAATATGCACCCAGGCTCTTGAAAGAACAGTAATTGCAAGTTGTCTTACAAGCAATCATCTCATCAAAAAAAAAAGGGGGGGGGGTCAAAAAGACTTCAGAAAGTAGACATCAGAAACAACACCTGGCAAATCTAATTCCATTTCTATAATGTGAAAGAACAAGACTGAAAATTACCACACTCCACGATCAGAGCTTTCTTGACATTTGGTGGAGACACATAACTATAAAGCTTATTTATGACTGCACCTGCCACAATGGATTTTTTTTTAGGTTTTATTAATCCCTTTCTAGTCCCACTTCTAATGTGCAAGGATCTCATCACTGCTGGTTTCATTTAAAAGTGATTTAGGATGCACAATTTACTGCAAACTACTCAAATTTAGGGGGTTAGCTTGGTAATCATTACTTACAGTAGCAGTTGCCAATGATAAAGGGAAGCTATTGTACTCCTGTGACATAGTGGCTGACAGTATAATACAATTTTTAGGAGTTCAATTTTATTTTTGCCAGAGTGTCTGCAATTGTGGGGAGGGGGAAAGACAACATCCCCAATGACATGTGAAGTGATATCCTCCCAATGTTTTTACAAGGATTTTCATCAAAATTGTCATGTTAGAGAACTCTCTATAAATCACACACTGCCAAATAAATTTATTTAAAAACCGGCCAAAGTTACCAGTTACCAGAAAGCAGTATTTGAGATGCCACAACTATTTCATGTTCTAAGTGTAAGACAACACTGCCATGTTTGAGATCACTGACTCCTTAACAGTCAGTAAATGTAGGCTTTTTAATTGTAATCACTGAATATCATCCCCATCCTGGCAATATATTGGTGCATTTACAAAAAATAAAGGCAACCAATTTCTACAGTAAGGTGTTCCCTTCTTTAAAACGTGCTGCTTCTATGAAGAGAGACTATGTAAACAAGGCACCTTCTTGTAAACCAGATCTGCTCATTGTACATAGTTAAGATTTGCTGGCATTGGTAACAAGAAAATGCTTTTTCTGCATATTACTCCTATTATCACTGCACATCCAGCACAGATAGAAAGAAACAAGATGGATTCTTTTTTTGTTTTGTTTATGGCATTATCAACTGAACTGATCATGGAATTTCAGGGTTCAACATGAAGGCAGTAAATGCATAAGTGGTCCCTAAGGTCAAAAAATCGGAAGAGAATAATCTCTTGAGAGCGAAGCTAAAGACATGATATGAAGACAAGTGGATTGTAGAGGTGTCACTGAAGACCT
Organism: Pelochelys cantorii; assembly: GCA_032595735.1. Classification (NCBI taxonomy): domain Eukaryota; kingdom Metazoa; phylum Chordata; order Testudines; family Trionychidae; genus Pelochelys; species Pelochelys cantorii. The sequence continues at coordinate 249,385,064 of CM064326.1, read as the reverse complement.
CGTGGTGCGGCACTGGAATGTCTATTTCTCAATATGTCAAGGAAAAGGGGAAAAAAAGGAAAGAAACCAGCTTGATTTTCAGAGCCCAAGCTGAATTTCAGGGATGGCTTCTTTTTTTTTTTTTTCTGTCACCAGAAATCAATGCCAGAGAACCCCACGATACCATTTTTATGGAGTCTCTTTTTCAGAGTAGAGACACGCTTTCATATTACACGTTGCAGTATCTTGGTCAGAGTATTGTTTGAGTAACCATAAAAGCACAACTGGAAGAAGTGGTCAGGATCTTGGCTTACTCATTTGAAACACAGCACCTGAAGAGCATCACAGAGTCCTCTAACCAGTGCTGGGACATTGGTTCAATATGGACTGGATGTACAAGAAACAATGCCTCCTACTGAATCAACACACCCACAGGACAGAGACTTTCCTTGAAGGTTTCCCATCCAAACACGGATAAGCTCATGCGCTGTTTAGTTTACAAAAGCCAAGAAGATTATTGCCCAAAGTAAAATAGTACCGCCACTAATGTTACAGACACTTGAGCTGGATAGAGTAATATGCCAGGAGCGGGAGAGAGTAATTTGCTGGATTTCAAAAAACTAAAAACTGAGTGGTGCTAAAACTGTCATTGCAGACAAAATGCAGATCCTCCTTCGAAGCCCTAAGGCCACAGACTCAGTTTTCATTGGCTGCTGCAAATCCCTGAAGCTTAGAACTTTTTTAAAGTCTAGGAAAACTCAGATAACAGCAACTACAATGTGCTTAGGAATGGCAATATGTACCTAATGTGCATATTGTTACCAGATGGCTTCTTCTGAATGAAAATGAGGGAGGAGATAGAAGGGAAGGGGAAATAGACGATTCAATTTTACAAATGAAAAATAAAACATTTGACATAGCTACACACTTCATGAAATCAGCAGCAATAAACTCTTAATGACTTTGCCACAAAGTCTGACCCTTGGGAAGCTGCAGAGGTTGAGAGAAAATGCTGCCATGAAGCGTCATAAAACATGTGGACAGTAATTACAGATGTGTCACAAACAACCCTCCAGAGAAAATGCACACATTCTAAATCAGAGTTAAAAAAATTGATATTACCTACTAAAACATAATTAGAAGAATTTAAATATTTCTTATAGACTGATGCACAGTTCAGTATAATGGCTTGCTTGATAAACAGCAGGTAGTTAAGACACATGTTTTGAGCCCTAAATTATTACCAATCTGTTATTTTCCAAGGCAGACTTATGAATCAGCATCAACAGTTCACTTATAACAATTAAACCCTGGAGATTGTGGAACTGTGAAATATTTCTCCTTATTTAAAAACAGCTGTTGGTGCTGGACAGTTAGACAGATACAGCAAGGAAAGGAGGAATATTTATGTCCCCTGTTAAATTATCTTATTTTTTTCCTCTCATTTATAGATGGACTACAGTTTTATACAGTTCCATAACCTACTCTCGTAACCTACCCACTCAAAGTTTTATGCATCTACTCTAAAAGTTGCTCTGAATAATAACTGCACTGTGTCCACATGAAGAACCATTGGCTTCAGTAGGGCTCTGTGGTCTACCTGTTCAGAGCTCATTATACAACTGAGCAGTACACATAAAGGTAATTTTACACAAACAGATGTTGTATTAAAGCAACCGTTGTATAAAATCCCTCAAAATTTGAGTACACCACTTAACTAAGGAGCAAGAGAAATGCCACTTTCTTTTTGAGGGTTTCTCCCCTGTAAGCCATCCAAGACTTTCCAGATTTGAAGATATTTTCATTATCCTTAAAATTCTACTTCGGCTTTCTTGGGAGCTGTCAGCACTCAAGTGGGTTCATTCTGATGCCGCTGTCATTGGTTAAACAAGATCTAGAATTCTTTACAGCAAACCCAAGAGGACTACATGGCTCAGAGGAGTAGTAATGCAGTGTGAGGCCTTTCATGTGTAAGCCATTGATTCAAGTTCACCCCAACAGTTATCTTTGAGAGCTACACAGTGGCCTGTGCGAAATAAATTGGATAGTGACAATCCAGCTTCCAATGAACATGTGTCTCTCTAGTCGAATAAAAGAGCACCATCTGGCACCCTTGTAGACATTTCCAGCAAAGAAATCAGGTTTTGAAAGAGGATGATGAGTGAATGGGTTCTTTCCCTGGGTGGGGATCCCCATAGTGCAAGAACATATAGGAGGAAATTTGAACTATGACTATCCACTTTGTGAATAAATCCAGGGCTTTGTGAATAAATCCAAGGCTGTAAATCCACCAAGTTCAATAATATACAATTTTACTAACATAATAATATTTGGAATTTAGAGGATAAAATAAATTAACACACAAATATTAGGTGATGACAATTTTGCTCATTCTTGTTTCATTCTTCCACTCACAACGTGGTTTTCTTTGCATTTTCACCCCCTAAAATTACTCTGGTCTGAGATGGACCACAGGCAAAATTTACTCCGGAACCAATTACAGGTTTAAGATCTGATACCTCATGACTCATCAGGACTAGGAATTGATACTTTAAATAAAATTGGAAAGGGGAGATTTCTCAGGTTTTCAATGAAAATCACAGTGCTTATTTCTAATTCCGGCTGTTGCTACAACACTGGACATCAAATTCCCAATTTTGCCATTTATGGACAAAATATTTTAGATAATTTGTAGATGTTTCTCGCAATTTTATTAGTTATTTTTCTCTCCACCCCTTCAAGTCTTTATAGATGGAACATTATTGACTTTATTTGTGAATGAAGTGGCAATCCCAATTTATACTGACAAATCTTGACATCATATCAAATAGGTGCGCAAAACATGTGCAACACTTCCCCTTCTCTGATCCGATCCCAGGAATGGTACATTAAAAATACATGTCTGTATATGCCTTTATTTTGGAATACAGGCATTCCCCAAGGAACAAACATCTGCACATACAAACAAAAGAACTCACCTGCAGCCTCAGGCATGGACATCCTTAGGTTTTATGGGGCCCTGCACAGTACTATTAAACTGATGCCCCTATGCCCAATGGCAGCCCGGGGGGAGGGGGAAGGGATGACTGTTTCTTAGAGATGTGATTTTATAATCTTTAATAACATTTTAAAGCCAATTTTAAAACTAAGGTCCTATAGACTAACAGTCAATTCAGAAACTGACTGTATATACCTGGGGTTGGCAAATGGCTTCATTACCACTTGAATCACCCTTTCACAGGTTCAGTGTTCTGCTAATATGTCTGGCAATCTCTCTCACTTTTAACTAAAAAATCTTAAAGAACAAGTGGTCCTGCAGCATCGTAGAGACTAACAAAAAATGTAGATGCTATCATGAGCTTTCATGGGCACAACCCACTTCTTCAGATCAATGGAGCAAGGGGTTCAGAGGTACAAATAAATAAATAGCACAATAAGAGGGGAGATGAGGAGAGAAAGAGGAAAAAAAAGTGAAAAAAATCTTGTCAATTAGATTGTCCTTGCTAAATGAGGCTAATAGAGTGGGCTGTAAGTGTCTGATACTTGGCTTTTGATGTAAGTAAGCGTTCCGTGATGAGCGGGCACTCCCCTGCCCCCTCTTAAAGAGACAAAGCTTTTTTGCATCAGGACTTTTTTTTTTTGCTCGACGAAAAGCAGCAGCAGGTCCTCTTTTTTTTTTTGCTCATCAAATGTGTCAAATTTGCATATAAAGACAAGTTCCACAGTTTCTCTCTGCAGCTGGTTTTTTAAATTGCTTTGTAAGAGTATAGATCCATTAATGAGTGCCCAGGCAAGTTAAAATATTTCCTAACAGGTTAGAATTTCCATTAATCCTTTGTCACAGAGACAGTTTAATTTGGCCAATTTACATGGCAGAGAGGCATTGCTGGCACTTGATGGCATGTATCATATCGCATTAGTGTATGTGAAGTTGTATGAGCTATATGAGTTGTATAAATTAACTAGATCCTCTCTAGAGGAAGCAAAGCCATAGAACAGGGATAGAAGAGGTGGGTGGACATTAAGACCCAGTGGCGCCCCAGATTTTCAGATGCCCTTTGCAGCTGCATATTCTGTGTATGGGTAAGAACAATCCTGGCTTCAGGGAAGCAAAGAAGAGTCACAGGTGGTGGTAAACTAGGTGCATCCCACAGTGTTGGGCATGGCTGGGGGATGAGGCCGGCTGCAGAAGCTGATGCAGAGCCCGCAGGGAGGTGGCAGCCAGAAGATGCCCAGAAGTCCACTTCTGGATCTTCACCTACCTCCTCATCCTCTAATTGAGCCTGCCTTTCCTCAAGCACCAGCATTCAAGGTTAAATAAAAAAACCTCTCTCTACTATTTTTCATTGCAGATGTAAGCCAAGGGTCTGAAGGACTGCTTGCAATGCAGCCAGCTGAAGTTGTTTAGCCCTGCAAGATAATTAACCGTTGATATGTAAATACAGCTCATGCTGGGATGGGGAAGGAATCCGGGGTGTGGTTGTGTAAATCCAATTCAGCCAGGGCTGATGGAGAATTGGTTGTTAGAATGGAATGTGATGTATTGTAACTAATTTGGGCTGTTGTGGGGTCACAAATCATGCTACCCCTAAATGTGGGAACTGTAAAATATGACACCAGTGCTTGCAGGAGAGACATGATCATTGTAAGGGGTCTCAGATGAACAAGCCTCCCCCTTCCAGAGTTGAGTGAACTGAGTTGGGGGGACAGGCCTTGAGCCAGCCTGCTTCATGCCTGCCAGGCGTGAGCTGTAAGACTGGTTCAACCTGCCCCTTTCTTCTCCTCCTCCCCCCTTGTTCTAAGGATAGATCTAAAGCAGACTCCATCAGGAGTCTTTTTGCTATTCCAGTGGAAGCTGGAATCTTTTGCCAGCCTAGGTGGTGGCTAAAGAGTTGAAATCACTAACAGCTGAAGTCACTGGTTTGGCCTGGAGCCAGACCCACTGCAGCCAGGGAATGACTGGCAGGCGGCCAGTGGAGCGGCTGGCGGGAATGACAGGCGGGCGGCTGGTAGGAGTAGCGGCAGGCGGAGCAAGCGGACCACAGGAGCAGCACAAAGGTGGCATGGCCTCAGGCTCAATGAGTGGGGTCATCAGGGTGATGTGTCAGGGTCTGCACTGACTGGACCGAGCTGTAAGTGGGGCGTTTGAAGTGGGGCACGGAGAAAGTTTGGGTAAGTGAATGGAACCCTTACATTGTTGGACTGGTGAGCCTGAGAAGCAAAGGACATTGCTCAATCCATTTGAACTGGGACGGTTACTCACGGGGGGTTATGACCTCTGTTTGTGGTATTTTCCCAAGCTAATGCCATGTAACCTCTCTCCCTCTCATTAAAAGTTTATTTTCTACACTCAGACTCTGTGCTTGCGAGTGGGGAAGCATTGCCTCTCAGAGGCGCTCAGGGGTGTGTGAGTTTCCCAGGCTACTGGGTGGGGGCTCGAGCCGGTTCTGTGAGAGATGGATGAAAAGGGACCCCTAGATATTGAACCCAGCCCTGGCTGCTGCTGGCACTACCTCGCAGAAGGGTTACACAAACATACAGTATTTCACTACATTATGGGATAAATAGGCTTTTGTGGGCTAGACCAGGAATCACACTATCATTTATAACATTGTTTCTAAGGGAAAATGCGTTCCAAGTTCTAAACAATTGAATTACAAATTTTTGGAACATAACCCATTGGTAAATTGGGGATTTCCTGTACACAATTTAACTTTCCCCCTCACTGCATAAATGCAAATGTTTAAACCAAAAATTAATACTGTTGGATACATATAGCAAAATACAATTAATCACATTATGTTTCCCAGGACTTTCATTAGAAATATTTATAATAGTTTATTAATAAGAGATTAGGCCTAAACAAGGAAGTAGTTTACTTACGCCAAAGGATTTAATATCTTTTTGTTTAGAACTGTAACATTTTACATGTAGCATCTTTTATTCCTAATGATCCATGTGAAATGGCCTATGGCTAAGACACTATGTTTATAAACTAAACTAGAAACTGTAAGGATCACAAAATGCTTTACAGACTCTTGTCTATACACAGGGATGGCACCCATCACAGAGATGGTTAAACTTCAATGGAAGGCGAACACAGCAACCAATTAAACAGCCTGCTGTAATACGTAAGAGTTTAGAATGGCAAGCAAGGAAGACCAACACATTGAAATGGAAGAAGGCACTTAAGTAGGCAGAGGTATGTAATCCCGACTCAGGTTTAGCCAAGATACATGGAGTACTTGTCAAAAGAACCACAGGCTCTTAAAATGACTACAGAGAGCCAATAGCTCAACTTCACATTGCACCCAGATAGCCAGCCATACACTACAGTAGTGACCCAGAGTGAAAAATGTAATCCACACCATTTGGTGCAGGATGTCCTTGGAGTTCTTCCATTTAGGTAAAATTGTACTTAGCAAGTGGTAACTTTCAAAATCCAGAAGCTCCAGAGGATTTGGCTGCCACAGACCACAACAGGAACTAACAACATCTTCTGAGAACTAGGCCTTTTTGTAAGTTACATATGAAAAGCTGGAAGAAACTCCTTTCTAAACATGCTATTTTGGTACTCACTTTTAGATGGTTATGACAACTCAGTCCCTGTTAACATAAATCACAGCCCCCTCTTTCCTAAGCTATGTAATGAAATGATTTCCCTTACCATCTAGATCTTTGCTGTCTTGTAAAAGGCATGCTAAAAGATCACAACCAAAGCACAGTCCATTGAACAAGATCAAATCCTGGCAAGCTCCATGGATTTTGGAAGAAATATTTACATAGAAATTATAACACATGATGCACATGATGTGTATATTAGATGGCTAACAGATAAAAATATTACTGGAAAATGACTAATGGTTATAGGAGAACTAAATGATACACTTAGCTAATGTATTCTTCATATGGCAGGCATTTATTTGCTTTTACTGATGATTCCAGAGACCCTCTGCTTTGCACAGAGAGCCTGTCAACACATTAAAACTTAATGTGCAAAGCAAGGATTATTGATGTTAGCTCTGTTTAAAAAAAGTGTATTAGAAGGATTTTTACGGTCATGCCTGTATTTTCTTTAGCTACCAACTATCACAGATTTTAATTTTAATCAGTTAGCTAGCAGTCCAAGCACATTTTAATATTCCCATAGTGTATTCACCCAAAACTGTTGTCTTTGTGTGTGAATTTTTTCATATCCCTGCACAGGCATATTCAAATAAAGTACATGTGATATTTCAGACAATGAAACAATCTTAATCTCAGTTATTACAGATACTCTTGTATCTTCCAGTGCTTTGGGTTATTTGGATACAGAAATGAAAACCTCAAAGAGCCTTTGGTTTCTTCAAAGTTTTTGTGCTTATAAAAACATCCAAATATTGGTACTAACCAGAACCATGTACTGTATCTCACCAAATACTGACCTGAGTACACAGGTAAGTTTCCCACGGTTGTGGATCAGTGATAGCACCTGCCCTATAGTATGGGCATGTGCTATGTACTCCACTCCTGCATAGATCTGGCAAGGTATCGGACTCTTATCACGCAACATCCCTGCTAATTATGGGTCTCACCTAACTGTGCAACGTTTTGCTGCTAACTGTGCAAAATTATAGTGCTTGTTGTGTGTTGTTGTTGGACATCCATCAGGGACTATATTGAGACTAATGGATTAATCAACTCTGCCACTTAGATCCACTGAGTAAAATTTTCAAAAGCACTTAAGTGACTCAAAATCTTAAGTCCTATTTACATAAATGTAAGGTACTTAAGAGCCCCAACATCACTGGGTGCTTTTGAAAAATTTATGTACTTCCTCTAGTTAAAGTTCTTAAACCCTAGAAAGATTTTATTTCTCCCCACCCCAGACTAGGCAGATGAACCGCAGACATCATGTACAGCCATTTTATCATATTCCGCTATCATAAATGGAGATTCTCTGTTCTACTCCACTCACCTTCAAATTGATACTGTATATAAATGTCACTTAACAGCTATAAAGTGTTGAAGTAATAACTTTTATTGGACATCTTCAAAACAAAAAGATATAACCCCATCCACTTTGTCTCTCTAATTTACTGGAACCAACACAGCTAAAGCAAGCTGCATACCTATGAGCTATAGCATGTAGCAATGTGCCACAATCAAACACTTCAAACTCTGAAGAAGTGGGAGAGACCATCAATTAGTGCAAATCAGCATAACTCCACCAATCTCACAGGAACTACCACATTTAACACCAGCTTGAGGATCTGAGCCAATGACTTTGGCTCTCACAATGTTTTACACCTATGAATTCCTATGGATAAAACTATCCACTCTGACACTGCATCAAGATTACCTTATAGATACAGGTCCAATATACTAATGCACTTTTCTTCATTTCTGTGCCTTTTCTAAGCTTTGTCTGTTGTTACTATCCGGATGAATTTTTCAGACCTATGGGTAAATTACTTACAATATTTTAATAGTTTAGCCGCTTATGCTCAAAATTCTTAATAATTCTTTCTGAGAATGAGGCACTGCAACTCCAAGATTACAATATTACTATTGAGCTGCTGAAATGTCAGTGCTTGTGTGATGATTTAGTATGTTACCACACATCTGTAGTAAGGATGTTAAGAAGCAGGTAACTGACTAACCATGTAGTCAATACAATTTGTATCACCTACACGATTAGTCGATAAGGGGAGGAGGAATCCAGGAGCTACCCCTGCTGCAGCTCTGCCTTTTAGATGTCGTAAGAACCACCAAGCTCTTACTACATTTAAAAGGCAGAGCTGCAGCAGGGGTAGGTCCAGAACCTGGCGCGAACTGGGACTGAGCAGTTCTCGTTCGTTCTGGGCCCCAGACTGCTGCGCCTCTGCCTCCCCTGCCCAGCCCCCACTGCGGAGATGGTGCTGGGGGGAACCAGCTTTTAAACCAGCTCCCCACAACACTGGCTCCTGCTTCCCCCCTTTGCTGCCTCTGATACAGAGGCAGCCGGGTGGGGTGGGGGGGCGAATAGTCAAGTAGTTGAGTAGAATGAAAGGTCTACTCATCTTTGAACTAGTTGACAAACACATGTTAAATCTACTCAAGCTAGCTTGCTAAATAGCAATGTAGCTGGGGGAACTTGTGCTGTTGCTTGGGCTAGCTGCTTGAATATGTACCTTGATGTTGTGGGTGGGTTTGTTCTCAGGCAGATAGTCCAAGTTGCCACCCATGCTGCCTCCAGTTATACCTTTTTAGTGTGCTGGCTAAAACAGAACGAGTGCATGTCTGTCTACTTGAGCTGGGAGGCACACGCCTAGCTGCAGTATAGATGTACCCACAGTCCAGAACAGGAAGAGATGACTGAGTGGGAGGAGTGAGATCCAAAAAATGGGGCCTGAGAACCCCTGAAGGCACTGATCAAACCAAACAACACTCCATAGTGGGGAGGACTCCGAGGGAAGGAATTGTGTACAAGTGTCCATTATTTTGCCTATATCTATGTGTTTATTTGTTTCTTTGTTTGTTTATGAGGAATTTATCTCTGAGGAAAGTACCGGTATGTCTGGTTCAGTATCCCTCTAAAAAGTCTGTGTGTTCTTGCTTTAACTCTCACATGTCCTTCCAGGGTTAAACAATAAACCAATGTGACAGAACTCTGAAGAAAGTTCCCCCTGGACAGATTTGGGGGAATTCAACAGTGGTCCTGAAGCACAGATCTAGAACTGGAGAAACAACAGGTTTTTTTGGTTTGGTGGCAGTTCTGAAAAACTGAAAACAAAAATTGGTTTGGACTGAACCAAAACTGGATTTTTTTTTTTTGGATTTTTTTTGGGGAGTGAATTTAAAAAGTCTGTTTTGTATCTATTCCTGAAGAGGAATTTTAACTTTGGTCTTTTGCAACCCAGACAAGCACCCTAGTCACCAGGCTAAACATTACAAAGGACTGGAAGTTGGAAAGGGCAGCCACACCACTTCCTCTGGCCATTTTGTAAAAGTTGAAATTATTTGGGTTAAAATTCACAGTTTCATGATGACAAACTGCATTTTTTATCAAACTATTCATCTGAAAAGTCTCACCCAGCTTTAACAGAATGTAAGGTCCCATTTCCCTAGAAGTGGCACTTGGCGGTCACTGCCCAGAAAATGTGTCTGAGAGGCCAAAGTCAGCCATTGTGGCTGGTACCAAGCTAGATAGAGGGGAAGTCAGAAGTACATGGAGTCTAGCTGCTGCCTGGTGAGCATCTACCAGGTAGAACTGAGGCAAGACTGTGCCAAGGCTGATTCACCATCACCCTGGACCATAGTGCAATTGTAACTGCCACCAGGCAGATTTGAACATGGGGACCTCTGGAGCTTAGTGCAAGAGCCTCTACAGCTGGAGCTATAAAGCCAGCTGGCTCTCAGCTTAGGCTGTAAAGCTCCCTTGTTCTTATCTCTTGCTGTTAAGTGATCAAAGTGCCACTACATGGGACAGGGAACCACACCAGGTGTGTACACAGTCCTTCACAGACCAGTGCATCGAGAATGCAAAGTAATGCCACCATTCGGATTGGGTAGCATTTTGCCTCCCTTTCCATAGCTTTAAATGCCTACCCAAGATGTACAAGCACTGGAGAAATGGGCCCTAGAGTTTGAGCAGCTCAGCACTATTTGATGTGATTGAGGCCTCGGTTTGCTGTGACATGGATGCAAACAGAGGGCAACAGTTTCAAAAGTGTTTAGGGAACTTAACAGCTGAAGTCCATTTTCAAAAGTGACTTAGTACCTTAAGTTCAAGTCTCACTGAAAAATCACTTTCACTCCTAAATGCTTAAGTTACTACTGAAAATGGAACCAGCTATAACCCCATTGGGCCAGCAAGGGCAGTGGTGGAGAAAGGGACAGCTCTCTACTATATATTTTAGAGAGATTGCCTGTCCGTCTGTCCCCCAGTTGGGGGACATGCACCCCCTCCCCCAGCTGTGCCTGGTGCAGCAGCCATGGACAAGCACTTCTCACCCGGCCCCAAGCTGCTGCAGTCAGAGAGGGCTGGGACTGTCTGCTCTCCCCAGGGTAGCCTGCCTACTGAATGCCTCATCCCTAAGCTCACCCCAGGGCAATGATTTAAATGAAGAAAGACAAAACTTATTTGAGTTAAAGGCCCGAGCAGCACCGGGTAAATCTTCTAGTGGAGTCATATTTAATTTTTAATTTGATACAAGTTTCAAATGGTATCAAAGTAAAGATTAAATATGGCTTCATTTGCGAAGGTTACTCACCCTGCACAGTAACTGTGGTTCTTCAAGATGGGTCCCTTTATGGGTGCTCTACTCTTGGTTCACTTGCACTCCATGCACTTCAGATTGGAGATGGTAGGTAGTCATGTCTGTCTGGCCTGTGCATGTGCCCCCTGCAGCCTCCTGCCCTGCACTGAGCTGTGTGTGCAAACTGTCCTCTGTTCTTTCACTACTGCGGAATCTACTGTAAAAAAACTTCTAGGCAGAGGGGAAGAGGCCAGGTAGCAGAGCACCCACAGGGGCCCTCACCTCAAAGAGCCAGTTACTGCACAGGGTGAGTAAGCTTTTCCTCTTCTTCAAGTAGTGTCATTATAGGTGCCAAACTAGGGGAATATCTATACTTACTAGAAGATTGACACTCCAGAAGTTGATGATCTGGCATTCAATTTAGCGGGTCTAATATAGACCCATAAATCAAACACTGAGGGCACCCCCCACTGGCATACTCCTCACAAAAGTAGGAGTACAGTAAGGGAAACCAACAGGAGTGTTTGCTCCTGTTGGTCTCCTGAGTTGTGGACACTGCCAAGACTTAGCTTAAGGTAAGCCAAATCCAGCTACGCATTTTGTGTAGCTGGAGTTGAGTACCTTAAGCCAACCTTCCTGGTCTAGTGTAGGCCAGGCCCAGGTGACTATCTAGCAGCCCCCTCTATGGAGGGACAGGGCTTCGGAATCAAGGTTAAAAAAGACAGATCAGTAGAAACAAATATGGCATCAGAAGGCATGAGTGAGTACACACTGTTCAGCAAATGTATGAATTGACATCCAAGTCATGACTCTACATATTTCTGCAATGGGAATGTTCTTAAGAAAAGCTATTGATGCAGAGCGGGATCTTGTGGAGTGAGTTAATACTCTGAAGGGAGGCTGAAATTCATGAGACTGATCGCAGTAGGTAATGCAACCAGATATCCATCTAGAGAGTTTTTGCTTGGAAATGGGAGATCTCTTAGTTCTGTCCGCAATGGAGAGAAATAATCGGGGACATTTCCTAATGGGCTCATTTTGTCCAAGTAAAAAGCTAATGCTCTTCAGCCATCAAGTGTAAGTAAGGTCATATCTCCTTTATCTGGTATGGCTTAGGGAAGAAAACTGGAAGGCTGATATGGTGATTTATATGCAAGTGGGAGTTACATTTGGAAGGAACATGAGATGTAATTGCAGCATGACCTTATTCTTAAAGATGACTGCAAAGGAAAGATATGCCATCACAGCCCCTATCTTGCCCACTCTCAGGCTATGTCTAGACTATGAAGTTTCCGCTGTGTCCAGGGAACATGTCTGCTCTTCCGACATTTTTTGCAGAAGAGCAGATGCGCTCTTTCGGAAGCCCTGTCTCCCTCATGCCAAGGGGAAGAAGGGCTCTTCCAAAAGGGGAGCTTTTTCCAAAATTTGGCCCAGTGTAGACGGGCCAAATTTGGAAAACCCTCTTCCGACAAAACTATCGGAAAAAGGTACGCAAATTGCGCTCCACAATTTGCGTACCTTTTTCTGATAAAAAGCGGCAATGTAGACATAGCCTCTGAGAAGAAGTAATGGCTACTAGAAATGTAGTTTTCAAGGACAGGTTAGAAGGGAACAAGTGGCCAAAAGTTCAAAGGGAGGCTTTGTAAGACATCCGAGTACCAAGCCAGGACCCGTGTTTCTAGCACAAAAATATGTTCTCATATAAAGATCCATAATGGCACACATGAAAGTTGCTCCCAAATTTCATGCAACCCAAATTCTAATCCATCTGAATGCTCACGAACAGCAAATCAATGTGGTTCATGCAGGCTATTAAATCTATGTAACTGTTCTCTAGGTTCCCCCCAAATACAAATCTGTAAATTTTGAAGGACACAATTGGTTAGAATTTGGCAAATAAATAGAAATGTTTAAAATTATTTTAAGAGGAGGCATGAAAGGGGTCCAGTCTTGCTTTCTTTAATCTGGAAAAACTTCCACCAACGTGAATGAAAGCTTTGCATGAATAAGAAATAATTTTCCTTCTTAGGAAACACCATTATATACTGCACAAGCTGTCTCCTGATCCTCCCTGTCTCTGTAGACACATAGCATAGCCACACTGACCACACAGGGGCTCTGATTTTATCTTCAGCTGTTTTATGGCAGTTGGGTTGTTAGTGAATTATGAGGTGTATAGGGGTAAACTCTTCCCTCCCCACACAGCATCAGAACTGGCTAGCATTTCCAAACTAGCACAATCTCACCTCCTCCTGAGCATCTAAGAGTCCCAAGCACAGAGTAGCCAGACTGTACGTGTATTAGAATGGTATGAGGTTCCCCTCACTGGGAGTAAGACATTTCTGTGGCACACAGGATTTTTGGCCCCAAGTGTTTTGATAAAGATTAATGAAACCAAAGATACAATACAAGAGGGTTAATCCCCCAAGGTGCATTAGGCTACTGCTTTCTCATTTCACAAGTCAAATCAAACTAACGCAACAGCTGCAACGTATAACAAAGCAACTATGTGGTTTTCTGTAACAAGTTTCTGAAACACACATTTGAGCCCGCATTTTGAAAGTGACCTCTAATCTGGGGATGTGCTAATGTTTGAGTGTCTAACTTCTGACTCTCTACACCTTGATTTAGACCTATAGGACATCTCTCTGAAAAAAAATCAGTGCCTAAAAGTCTGTCCTTGTAAGGCAAACTAGTTTTCAGTGAAGCTATCACTTTTCCTCTGCCATGATTGTCCTCTGGGGCCACTGAAATCACAAACCTCCATGCACGATAAACATGAACAGGGCAGTCTTTTAGGCCCCAATTCAGGAGAGCATTTACACATTTACAATTTCTTGACTCAGAAACTTAGCCGTTAGCACCCTAATCTATAACCTCAAAGCACTAGACATTTCCACATTTTGCTTAACAGGATTCAAGGGCTGAATAGTAGACACTTTCTAAACCTTACAAATAACACCACTTACATTAATTAGCATAGAAGATGTATTATATCCACATTAATGAATCATTCATTTATCATGATTAGCATTACTGCACTTCCTAACAGATGAATTAATACAAATTAACAACTTGATGTTAAGATGAGACAATTAGTCTATCTTTTCAGAAGTATTTCTCCAGCTCAAAGTTGGATTGCTAGAGCAATATAGGAACAAAGCCAGCCTGTATATCCAGCCAGGTTATAAGTGCTCTGTAGATTAAAAACCTTAGGCTCTATTTTACACATTTGACATTAGAACTACACATTTTAATTGAAGGTGATGACAAAAATAAAAGGTAGATGAACACACTCAAAAACCTATTTATTTTAGTAACCTCATATTACTTTACTTCAACTGATCTGTTTAGCACAAGCTGAGTAGAGGCTGTCAGATTTCGTTCATGAGTGTCCATATTTTCCAGTCTGGAAACATAAGTGATGCAAAATCTGTAGGTAGGTTGAGTGCATTCCCTTATCTAGCTACCTTGATGGTGCTTATACAAGTCTTTAATAATCATTGAACTAATTTTGCCCTCCTCAGAATGTTACTTAGAATAACATCAGTTGCAGCCTCTTCAGATACTAGGTGGTTGGTGCTATGACATCATTATGTGTCCTAGTATAAAAAAGGCACCTCTTGATATCTGTTGATGACACCAAGTCCCAAATGTAAGGTACTTAAGAGACACACCCAGAGGGCAGCCAAATGTTGCGTTTTGGTACACATGCACTTTATACCCAGAGCCATTTTACTTACATTTTAATAGTGCTTTCTAAGTTCAAAGCACTGTGCAGATATTAACTAATTAAACCTTCACTGCTCCCATGGGAGGCAGGTGGGTAAATAGTATTATCCTCAGTTTACATATGAAGAAACAGACAAGTGAAATGACTTAATAAAGACCACAGAATGACTCAGTGCGAAAGCCAGCTTTAGAATCTCATTCAGATCAATCTAAGTTGCCATTTGTAGAATCCAATCCCAAGCAATGATATCTGAGCCGAAATATTTTAAAAACTTCCCGACACAATTAAGAGCAATTTTTTTTTCTCTTCACCTCATTATGCCATTTTCTGTTCATTCAATTAGTTTTTTCAATAAACCCCTAAAACGAGGCTGACATTATTCACAGTAACAGTTCTGGTAATAGCAATGACTGACGACAGCCGTAATTAATAATAAGATGCATAACTGCATGGTGCGCTGCTAAAAATGATTTTATTTGCAAATTATTATTATATTACCATCATTGCAAGTCAACTAAATCATTAACACTTCCATACTAAAGGATTTAGATTACATTACACATGACTAAACCTGGCTGAATGGCCATTAGTTCTTAAGGATCAATGCAGCAGTCATTATTACATTATAAATACTAACTACACAAATGGAACATTTCCTCAGCTCTGATCACTTTGGGCCCAAAGCCCATTGAATCAGTGGGAATCTTTTCACTAACTTCAGTGGCCTTTTTTTTTTCCTTCATCATCTCCTGTTGTAAAAGGTATGAAGGCCAACCCAGCATCCACAGAATTCAGCAGCAAGATTCCACTGACTTTCACAGGGCTTTGAATCAGACCCAATGGCCTATACCTTTGCCAGAATATAAATTTAGCTTTTGTGCTTCACAGTGAAATCTTTAGGGAGTGTAGTGTATGAGGAACAGGGTAGTATCCCTTTAAATAATTTGAGAGCCATCTAGTCACGCTCGCTGCTCCATGTTGCTGAAGCTGCTGCCAGGAAGTTACAGATCGTTCCAGATATTTTTGTGGTGCCTCTGAGACCTTCTCCAGAGAGGAAAGTAATTAATCAGCACTCAGATGTAATTTGTAACATGCTGCACATTTAGTTCTGGTAGTATTGATACTAATATATTTATTTTCCCGAAATGAAGAGTTTACTGAACGTCCCAATGGCTGCAGGTTCCTTTTAGTTTCACTTGGCCTCTCTACTCACTCTATTCCACTGCATTCCTGCTTTAGGATCCCCTCCTCATTGCCAAGTGTTAGGTCTTTGGCCTCTTTACACAACAAAATTAATAGCAAGAAACCACGCGGGCACAACTGGGCCCCGATTACTATATTTTCTAAAGATATACAAACATGCCAGGCATAGCTCCATACATCCTGCTGCTCCCTACATTGCTGGTGATTTCTACAACACTGAACACAGTGAGCACCACTGTAGTGCTCACAAGCTCTTTAAAGGGATAATACCGTATTCTTACACACTCTCAGTATCACGGAATGTACTCTCACTTCCCTCTGCAAAGGTCTTAGAATCTGATGTCATAAGCTGCTACATTCGCAAGTTCTTTGTTTGTCTGTTTTTCTTTAATTCCCATCAGGGCAATTTTAACATGCTTTAAAAATAGCAACAATCACTGAAGTACAGGGCACTTCCTGGGAAGTAGTGACTGACTATGCTTCATGACCCTCCGTACTGCCTCAAGTGGTCTACTTCTCTGAACCACTCAGCAAGTCCTTCCAAATACTTTACACGGTATCTCTCGTGCTTGATTAATCACATAAATATGGAGCTATACCATGTGTCCTGCAGGACCTGACTGTACAACCTCATAGTCTAAAGTTACTATTCAGCACAATTGTAATACATAGCTCCTGAACAGCCAAAACCTTAGTGAGTTGCTTCTGGATTTAGCAAAGCTCTGCATTTTTGTATTCAAGTAGCTGGATGCATCTATGGATTTTTATTGCCTTGTTTTGTGTGTTGCATCAGATAGAATTTGAAGTTCCTAATGACAAAAGGCAGTATTTTGCTGTTGATAGAGACTCAGTATCTTAACTCTTCTTTAGCCACAGGTTTAATTACATTGATAATGTCAAAAGGAGTAGAATTAATAATTAATTAAACCTGACTAAGTATTCAGGTCTTTTTAGCCTGTGCATTGTGTTTCAAGACCATTTATGATTCAGTAAGAAGGTAAACTTTTCTCTAACATCAGTATTTTTTGTCCTTGCTGATGCAAACAGCCCAAATTGAAGTGGCACTGTCTGTCTTGGACACTGTGATTGTCAAAACAGGGCACAGAGCACCTGCAAAGTTGTGAGCACACCCTGCAAATATGAAAAGAAGGACTGACGGTTTTGTGAGGAAAGAACAGGACAGAGAGTCAGGTGTCCTAGCATTTATTCACAATTCATCCTCAAGCTTCCCTATTTGACTTCAGGTAAGAGTCTCTCTAGGTGAAATTCACCGTTCCTAACAGAATGACAGTGTAATTGGACTTTGCCTAGATGACTGAGACAACTTCAGGGTAGAATTCACCCTGTCAACCCACGTGACAGACAACAGTTCTGTAGTTTGAAACTGCTTCCTCACATAGATCTGCAAGATTGGGCTACTGAATTCACATAACACAGAGCCAGAAGCCCAGCCACAAACCTACACAATGTCCTCTCCAAGTTGGCTTATTAAGGCTGATGCAGAGGTTAAGCAGCAGGAAGGATCACTTACAGGGGCCTCTCTGCCTCATTCACCTCATCTGCAAAATGAGGACAATAATAATGATCTATCAGACAGCGGTGGTGTGATTCTCAATTCATTAACATATCTAAGCCCAATGGATTTCCTTAAATAGAATGCACCACACAAGCTCCATGTAGCTTCAGTAATACAAGAAAAAAAATTGCATTTGCACATGAAGTAATTGCAGCCATTTTTCCTTTTCTGGTACTTACATAACAGGACTGGATCCAAAGCCCACTGGAGTTCCATTGACTTCAGTGAGTTTTGGATCAGGCCCATAAATACTAAGTTCTGTGCACAAACTTGTGTGCAATTGTGGGGTGTATGGCCATAAGAAGGCTGCATACACAACATCTGTTGTGTTCGCTAACAAACATGCATCTCAGCTCTCGAAAATGAGTGTTCAACAGCAACGTCCAAAATGTGGAGCTAAGTCACAAATCATTTACAGATCATTTTTCAGATTCTACTACATTCACAGAAAGGCAGGTATGATGGAACACACTCCTGTATTCACACCTTGCATGCTATTGCAATAATCTTTGTATAAAGTATGCCATGTAAGGTGCTATATAAAAAACGCATAATTTGCTAGTCGGTATTTTATCCCGATAAAATATGTGTGGCAATATTGTGTGTGAAGTTATAAGATTTCCTTGTATGTCATTTTAAACACATTCCCAACCCTATAGCCCTACCCAGCAGAAGTCAGGTTTATCCTAGACAATGGGGGGAAAGTGTACTTGCCTTAATTTGCATTTAAACACTAAACAAACTCATCAAGCAGATGTTCAAATCAGAGGGGAAAAAACAGCAAGGAACAGTCTTCCACAGTGATTCTATCCCTTGGGTCTCAGCCAGAAATGTGTTTCAAGATGAGGATTGAAGCGGTTAAAAAAAAAAAAGGGACAAAACACCCCAAGGCACCCCTCCCCTCTCTCTGTCCACCTCATTCTCCACCTGAGAATTTTGTCAGTAATCTGCTGGAGCCTGTGATGAGAACATTTGCTTTGCAACTAAGATAGTTTAAGTATATATTAGCCAATGTTTTATCTTGTAACCATTTCTAACGTTTATGCCTCATTGCCTATATTCACTTAAAAGCTCTCTTTTTGTAATAAATAAACTTGGTTTACTTAAACTATCTTAGTTGCAAAGCATGGTGGGTGAGAGCCAAGGTGTAGCAGTCATGCTGCAGTTACACAGACACTCTGGATATGGCTTGCATGCTTGAAGACTCTTTTTGGGAGTAGCCTAGCTGGGAGCTGCTACAAGGCTTTGTAAAGCAAGCACCACAGGGCTGCAGGGCAGGAGTGACACTGCCCTCCACTAGTCTGAATTGAAATCCTGGTATGTCACAGGGAGTCAAACTATGAAGTTAGGTTCTCAGCATAATTTTTGCTATATTCCCCATAAAATCAACACCAATTTCCATAAGCCACAGGAAAGGAACAGGGGACCGGTGGGGTGGAGGGCAGAAGGAAAGTATAGTGCACAGCTCTGTTTAGGCATCAGAGACAATACAACTTTGGTTTGTTCTTGCACGAGTGGATTTTAAAGAGTCAAGACCACTGCATTAGAAAGGGACAATCCCCTCCTTCCCCAACATGATTTGATAGTCAAAAGTAACTCTCCCATTGCCTGCTTGAGTTTTTTGATGATGTTACACCTTTAAGCACAGATGACACCTCACTATTAGCAAAATAAATTTACTCCTAATAAGCTAAATGGTTGAAGAAAAAAAGGTTAGGGGAAATACCAGAGCCAACCTTCAAAGTTGGGGAGAAAGAAAGGCAGGGGCCAGAAAAAGAGGGGAAAAAAGATCATTTTAACCTCTCCCCTTCCCACAAAGCTGCCTATTCAAAAACTTTCTGTGGCTTTCTTATGTCTTAACTCACCATCTAACAAATACTAAGATTAGTCCTCAACTGGTGTAAATCAGTGGGACCACTCTCATCCTTAGCAGTTAGGCATTTGCTTAAGTGCTTTGCCGGTTCTTTGTGTACGTCAGGTTTGGCCTTGTTCCTCACAATGCACCAATAGGCTATTAGTGAAAAACCTGTTGTGGCTTATTTACCCTTGTGAGTGCCATATACACATTTCCATTATACATGACTCAGTACTAATTTCAGTATTCAGGATATTATTTACCCTTGTGAGTGCCACCTGAAATAATCATATGCACTAAAACACAGACACGTCTGCACGTAAAAAACATTTATCCTTTATCTGTAGCATGGGGACACATGTCAAAGGCAGGTGCTTCATAAGGCCTCTCCTTCGGCATTTGGATTCTGAAATTAGTACTGAGTCATGTATAATGGAAATGTGTGTGTATGGGAAAGTGGTAATGCGTCATGCAAATATCCAAAAATATGGGATAAAACAATCTTATTAGGCTGCCCGTTTTTGAATGTGGGCTGTGGAAGGGTTTTGTTGCTGTTGTTGTTGTTCCTTGGCTGTAAACGTGTGCACTGCAGAGAATGTTTAAAAGTGTCGTTAAAGTGTGCAGAGGGTGACTTTGGTACCTCCTAAGCCATGAAAATAAAACTATGCTCTGCTTCTAAATGACTCCTAACAGAAAATTCTTAGTTATTTTACAGAATGATGTCACTATCAAAGAAAGGATAGCAGCAATTGTAGACTTACCTAATATTGCATCTCACCTTCACCACAGAGACCTTCACTCGATTTACAGTAAGTTGTTATATTTTGGAGATGTTCCAGGGCTTTATATTTCAGTGTACCAATCCAGTGAAACATTTATTTTCTCCTTCGCCAGTGCTTATTATGAATATTTAATGTATCACAATGAACTGATAACTAACACTGTGCATCTGTTCTCTAGCATTGCATCCATCCATTGACATCAAGGCTTCAGTCCCAAAATATGACATTTAACTATATTGCTATGTAAATACAACCATATCAACTGACGTTTCATAAATAAAATATATGCATGGCAGAAGCAAGCATAACTTGAATAGATGAAAAATGTCTTCTCCCAGCTATAGATCTCAACTCTTGTTTCAGCAACTGATGTCAGTTTCCCATGGCAGCCTGAATATTTGTCTCTCTAGCTAATTAAATTTGCTAACCCATTTGCTTTTGCTTATTCCCAGATGCTTGTCCAAAATGATCTGACGATGGCATTCCACATTAACAGGAAAGAGGAGAAATATCTTGCATTAAGGTATCAGTTTGCTAGTTAACTTCAGAGTCCTTGCCAATCTGCTCTGTGACCTTACTGTAATTTTGACTGCAGTAGTACAGTATTTCTTTGAATGCATCCCTATAGTCTGGTTGGGGCATGGCTCCACCTCCTCTGGGTCTGTGGGTGGTCACTCCGCCTCACTGCACACTTGGGTGCTGTACGTGGGGAATCAGCTGGGTCACTGGTGTCACAAATAAGCCCTCTGGCCAGGGAACACTGCACAAACACAGTCAGTGAGCCCAGGCCCTGGGTCAGAGCACAGCAGAAAACAGTTCAGGAGCTTGGGCCTAGACTCAGGCTGAGCCAATACTGTCAATAAGCCCAGGCCCTAACTCAGGGCGGGGCACCTCTTGCGGAGAGCCAACAAGCACAGGTGTTTGGCCTACGAACAGGATGGGAACTCAGGGAAGGGATCTGGCTCCTCCAGCAGCTGGGCTCCAACTGAGCTCCTGGTCCTGCTTTTTTTAGTTCCTGTCCCAATGGGGCAGGTCTCCACCCACCAGGGCTCAAGGAAGGGTTGCTCTCCCTCTGAGTCTGTGAGCAGCCACGCCACCTCACTACAGTCCCAAAACTTGAGCATAATGTTTTGCTTTGATGTGATGGGCTTTAATACTTTGCAGTCTGAATGTTGCTCAGAGGTGATTTAAAATTGGAAGGAAAGTAACACTCCTCTGTGTGCATTTCTAGTGCCTGGAAAAAACCATAAGCTTCAGAGCATTGTAAATTGGCCAACTCTCTTTGGTTTGGCTATAATACTCTGACTGTTGGGAGGCGGGGAACTGGGAACCTTTTCAGCATCACAAACTTTTCAACATTTTCTAACACAACAGGCTGTCATGAACTGTGAAAAAGAAAGGCAACATAACTGCTGTAATGAACTCCCCTAGTCATTAATGTTATGTGCCAGATGGGAGATCCTGATTAGACTCTTTAAGGGTATATCTGTACAGCAGGGCTAAAGTCGAATTAAACTATGCAACTCCAGCTATGTCAATTGCGTAGCTTAAGTCGAAATAGCTTAACTCGGCTTTTGGCACTGTCTACATAGCAGGAAGTCAAAGGAAGAACACTCTTCCTTCGACTTCCCTTACTCCTCATGAAATGAGGGTTACCATGAGTCGGAGAAAGAAGTCCTCCAGTTGGACATTATTTTGAAATAAAGGCTTGTAGCGTAGTCATGCATTATGTTATTTCGGAATAACGGCAGCTATTTCGAAATAACGCTGCTGTGTAGACGTACTCCAAGTGAAAGGTTGGTCCCACTGAAGTCAACAGAAGTTTTGCCACCAATTGAAGTGGGTGAGGATTTCAGTGACCTATTCCATCCATCACCATACCATAATTTGGTGACAGATAAAACATGATTAGGTTCCATCATAGTCTGGGATAGAACTGTGTTTTAAGCATGTTGGGGAACAATATCCTAAACTAGGTGCTTTCCTTCACAACATGGTTGCTAGATGAACCTTTCATTTCAGTCAGCATTTGCAGAGGAACCATGTTTGAAAATCTTGGCAAACCACATTCATCCATGGTAGGAATGGGCTAACACCAGGTTGAAAGAGATTTTTCACCTCATTGTTCCAGGACTCTAGATCTGAAACTCATGAATAAAAATGGTTCTAATGTGGACAGCATTGACCCTGTTTTAGTGGGAACAGCGTTTAAAATGACGCTGCCAGTTTAAGTAACATGGATCAGCTTCTGGAACCCCACTCTGGTTACTTCCCCACCTCTTTAGTAGCACAAGCTGCTGGAAAGATGGCTTAACTGGCTACCTGGGAATTCCTCTTGCATACACTCTGTTAAATTTAAAACAAAAAGCTAAACATTTACACACACTTTTACCTAACTTTTGTCCATCTTCCCTGCTCTTTTGAAATCTGGAGATGAAGGAGAATTAAGTAACTGTTGTGTATTCCTCAAATTAAGTGATTCAGCAGTTATAAAATGAAATCAGTGAACACAGACATCTTCCCAAATGCAGTCCACCTCATACTGATACTGCCTATTTCCATATGAAAATACTACCAAAAGCACAGCAGCTTCTGCAGCCGTGTAGTCTGTGGGGGTCCCTGACCACATTTTAACCTGGCTGCGTCTGTAGTATTTCTAAAGGAGCGGTCATATATTTACTGCTGCATGTTTACTGTAGAGATCTTGAGTAAAACACAGCTGGCTATATTACTGAGACAACTGATGTTGCACAAAGCTAAGAAGTCTTGTCAGTTAATCTGGAAGGTCAGCTCTCCACCCCTGGGCTGCACATTAGACATGCTATGTCTGTAAAAATGGGGATTGGGGAGTTGCACACTGTGGACAAAACTGCAGATTTAACCTTCAATGATTTTTCATCTTCATTACCAAAATTGAGTTGGTTAACTGCAAATTGCAAGTCTCAGTAGACAGTTTTTTGAGTGCCTTTCTTCCCTTGTTTTCTTAATAGGGCCTATTGGGACATATTACAGACCATTAGGAATAGGTGATTTGTAGCTAGACTCCCTGGAGTTAGAGAGGATTGTTTTTCCTTGATGCATGAGACTTATGAATTGGCAGCATAGAATTAAAGCATCTCTCATAACAAAACATACAGAAGACCATGCAGATATAACAAACCAGAAGAGGCTGTAGTATGAATTGTTAGAAAATGTGAGCTGAGAGATGGGCTTGGGATGCAGCCATTTGGCTAGTGGCGCTGAAGCACTTACTACAGCGCAGATAGGATGTGCTGAGTCTCTAGAAAAGTATGTGGCAGACACCTTCATGTTAGCAACTTGCAGCTCTGGGGGTTGGGGGAGGGCATTTGCAAACCCAAGAGCAGCCATGTTGGGTCAGATCTATGGTCCATCTAGCCCAGTAACCTTGTCTTCCAACAGTGGCAAGACTAGTTGCTTCAAAAGCAATGAAAAGAACAGGGCAATTTTCAAGTTATCCATCCCCTGTCATCTAGTACTAGCATCTGGCAATCAGAGGTTTAGGGGCTCCCAGAGCGCAGGGTTGCATTATTGGCTGTCTTGGCTAATAGCCATTAATGGTCCTATCCTCCGTGGACTTATCTAGTTCTTTTTTGAACCTTGTTAGTGTCTAGGCCACGGGTGGGCAATAGATGGAAAGGGGGGAGCCTCTGAATAGCAGGAGTTGAAAGGGCTCACGCCTTCCCTGCAGCTCTCAGGAATCACATTAGCCAGAGGCGGGAGCTGCAAGCCCTTTCAATTCCTGCAATTTAAAAGGCTCACAGCTCCGGCCCTATGCTACTGCATTGTCTGGGAACCGGGGACCCACAAACCCTTTCAGCTGCTTCTGTTTAAAGGGCTCACGCCTTCCTTGGGGCTGTTGCTTAACAGCTGTAGGGAAGGCACGAGCCCTTCTAATAGAAGCAGTTGAAAGGGCTCACGCAGCTCCCAGGCAATGCACTAGGGGGCGGCGCCAGGAACAGATGCACAGGCTGGATCTGGCCCTCTGAGTGGCTTTTGCCCGCCCCTGGTCTTGGCCTTCACAACATCCTCTGGCAAGAAGTTCCACAGGCTGACTGAACATTGTGTGAAATAGTAATTCCTTTTGTTTGTTTTAAACCTGCCTTCTATTCATTCCTGGGGGATTCCTGGTTCTTGTGTTCTGTTAAGGGTAAATAACACTTCACTATTCACTTTCTCCACACTTTCTCTCTATAGACTTCTATCAGATCCCTTAGTCTTCTCTTTTCCAAGATGAACAGTTCTAATCTTTTAAATCTCTCCTCACATGGAAGCTGCTGTATACCCATCATCATTTTTGTTGCGCTTCTCCAGACCTTTTCCAATTTTAATACTTTTTGTTTTATGGGGAAACCAGAACCACACGGTATTCAAGGTGAGGGCATACCATGGATTTATATAGTGGCATTATGATATTTATTGTCTTCTTATATATCTTTTTCCTAAGGCTTCGTAACAATCAGTTAGCTTTTTTGACTGCCGCAATGCATTGAGCAGATGTTTTCAGAGAATTATCCACAATGACTCCAAAATCTTTCTTGAGTAGTAACAACTAATGTAGATGCCATCATTTTGTAGGTATAGCTGGGATAATATTTTCCAGTGTGCATTACTTTGTATTTATCAACACAATTTCATTCACCATTTTGTTGCCCAGTCACCCCATTTTGTGAGATCCCTTTATAATTCTTTGCAGTCTGCTTCGGACTTACTTATCTTGTGTAATTTTGTAGAGTTTGCAAACTTTGCCTCCTCACAGTTTAACACAGTTTCAAGATCATTTATGAATATGTTGAATAGCACTGGTCCCACTACAGAGCACTGTGGGACTCTCCTATTTATATCTCTCCATTCTGAAACTGACAAATTATTCTTGCCTTTTGTTTCCTATCTGTTAAATTAGTCACTGCTCTATGAGAGGACCTTTCCTCTCATTCCATGACTCTTAGTTTGCTTAAGAGCCTTTGGTGAAGGACTTTGTCAAAGGCTTTCTGAAAGTCCAATACAACTATATCCACTGGATCACCATTGTCCATGTGTTTGGTAAGGCTTGATTTCCCTTTAAAAAAAGCTGTGCTAATTCCTCCCCCAACAAATCATATTAATCTGTTTTTGTCTGATAAATTCTGCTCTTTACTATTGCCTCAACTAATTTGTCTGGTAATGAAGTTAGGCTTGCTAGCCTGTAACTACCAGGATTGCCTTTTGAGATTTTTTGAAAAAACTGACATATTAGCAATCCTTCAGTCATCTAGTGCAGGAACTGATTTAAGTGATAGGCTATGTACCAAAAGTTAGTAGGTCTGAAATTTCATATTTGAATTCCTTCAGAATTCTTGGGTGAATACCATCTGTTTCTGGTGACTTACTAATGTTTAATGATCAATTTGTTCCAAAAATCACCTCTACTGACATCTCAGTCTGGTACATTTCCTCATATTAGTGGCAGAAAAAATGGAGTAGGTATAGGAATCTCCCTCACATCCTCTGCAGTGAAGAACAATGCAAAGAATCCATTTAGCTTCTCTCTAATGGCTTCATCTTCCCTGAATGCCTCCTGTAGCACTTCAATTACCCACGGGCCCCACTGACTGTATATCAACTTCTTGCTTTTGTATGTACTCTTAAAAAAAAATGTGTATTGTTAGTTTGAGTCTTTTGCTAGTTGCTCTTCAAATTTTTGTCTTATCTAATTATATTTTTCGATTTGACTTGCCTGAGTTTCTCCCTTCTATTTTCCTCTGTTGGATTTGACATCAATTATTAAAGGATGCCTTTTTGTCTCTGACTACCTCTTTTATTCTGGTTAGCCATTGTGGCTTTTTTTTTTTTTTTTTTTGTTCCTCTATGTTTTTAAGTTTGGGGTATACATTTAATTTTAGCCTCTATTACAGTATTTCTTCTCCTATTGCTTCTTGCTCCTATACTGCTACCTTTGCCCACATTTTGAGATATGACAATCCAAATCTGCTGCATTATTTTTTAATTTTCAAGTAAAAAAGTAGACATCAAACCAATTGGAGCATGAGGCAAGTGTCCAGTAAACAGAGTTATATTTAAGCAATGGGTGCTTTGCATGAATAGAGCCATGTCTAGCACAGCAAGTCACTTGGGGCCCCCAATTCAAAGCCCATTAAAGGAAATGGAAAGAATTGTATTGTCTTTGATGGGGTTGGATCAGGGTTTTGATGCCCAGATTTCAAGTTTGCGCCAGTCCTCTGTCACATTGGGACTCTTAACCTTTGCCAGGCCTAAGTGCTGTTTTGATGTGGAATCTGGACACTCTCTTTAGTGGCCCGATTTGAAAACTGAGCTCCACACCATTCTTTGCTGTTTGGTTGTACCTTTCAGAATCGTCAGGCCTTTTTCCCACTTCTTTGTACGTTTCCTTAGTGTGTTAACATTACCATGATATGGTACTAAAATAATAAATATAACAAAGAACAATTGGGAGAAATTAAAAACAGACGTCTTCATTTGAATGAAAAATTATATCTGAAAGTTCAAAAATTATATTGAAAGATGGTTATGTACTTTCATTTCATTGAGGTCATGAACCTTTTATTAAAGACGAGGAGCCAAAAATCAACCCGCCATAACTCCAATATCCCAAATGGACTTATCCTGGGCAGGAATCTGGTCCCTTGACTGGTGGTGGTTACTGTACATACCTGTTTGTTTGATTTTTCTTGGCTTATGTAGGCATCCATCATGTCACAATGTAGGTTCTATAAAGGGCACTGCGTCAGAAAAACCCCTTGTGATAGGATGGACTAGGCCTTGAGGTCTCCTACCTGCTAGAGTCCTCACAACTCTGCCATACCCCGTCTCAGAAGAGGAGAGGGTACTCCAAGCTGCCCAATCGAGAGGAGGCGGGGGGGGGGGGTGGACAGAGAACAGCAGACTACTATAAAAAGAGCTTCAGGGCCCCAATGAGTTCAGTTCCTTGCTTGAGGTGGAAGAGCGTGATTGGTGCATTTGACTGAAGCAGCAACAGGAGCCCAGACAGAGCAGTGCTGGCAGAGTCCAGAGGGAGTGAGAAGGCACTCTAGGCTGGCTGCTGGGACTCCACCAGGACAGGTCCTGAGCTAAGGGTGAGAATGTGCTGGAGCCAGGGGGAAGTGCCCAGGGAATTGTAGCAGGATGCAGTTTATTTAGAGGGACACAGCAGATGGCTACTATAGGATTCCTGAGCTGGGATCTGAGTAGTGGATGGGCCCATTAGGAAATAGTCTGCAGCACCCAGATGGGGGTTCTGAACAGGAGACTGGGGCCAAAAAGGCCCTTGGACAAAGATATTGCCTCTAGAGAGGGAGTCCAGGGGCACGGCTCCATACCAGAGCAGGGACAAGAGCCTAGAAAGGGTTGACACACCATTCAAACAAGGGTACGGCACTAGGCCCTTCTGGACTGAGTGAGGAGCAAGCAAGCCCTGGGACAGAGCTGCAAATAAAGAGATGTTACAGAAGGCACTGAAAGAGGCCCGTTGGACCTGTAACCCCAAAAGCAGTTTGCGTTTTAATTTCACATACAGACTGCGTGAGACTTAGCCGGAGGGCTGAGTTGCTGAAGTGTCACTGCAAGGCAGAGACAGAGGAGAGACACGTGCTCTGCAAAGGGGGATGCTTGCAAGAGGCGAGCACCGCCTGTTACACTATCTGCAAGTGATTTCCTTAAATTCTAAAATGAGCTCTTATTTGTTATCTATAATTAATAATAAAGTATTCTCACTCCTATTACGCTTATGCTAAGGCTAATGTAGTATTCCACTGCCCGGCAGCTGGTCTTCTGCTGCTTGCAAGCATGACAGTAAATAATATATGTGCATAAGGAATCATCCATGGAGTAAAATCAATTAATTATTCTTTCATTGGTGGACATCTGCTACTTCAACATCAGATAATTAGATGTACTGCTATCATTTACCTGGTGGTCTAGAGAGATAGGATTAAGCGACTGTCATTTGGCATCGTATGCCGTCTTGTTTTACTAGCTCCCTATTCTGTATTTTACCCCTTGCTAAATTTTTATATGTGATCAATCAACAACCGCTATTATGAGCTGCTTTCACCATGTTACTATTATTTGCAAGAGCATATCTGCAAGTAAAAACAGGAGCAAGATATTATCCTGTTTCTTATGAGCATGCATAGTGACTTTCCTTACCAACACCATTAATAAAAAAAGGACATATAAAAGCTTACACACAACAAATGCATGTACACATTTACAGTCATTTGTCTTTGAACATATTGCTGCTCAGCCCCTAATTTCTTGGATTTTAGCAAACTCGCAGGGCCTTGCACAGTCCCCATCTCAGGGCTTTTATAACAATATTTGACACAATGACAGGGATGGTGGAGCAGTTTCTAGAGTGAGGGTGCTGAGCTACACCCCACCCCTTTCACCCTTCTGTGCACTCCTCGCTACACCCTAGAGCTGGGCTATTGCTCCAGGAGGGGGGCACATGGACAGGCATAAGACAGCCAAGGCTGGTGCCACAGATGGGGTCAGGGGCACCATCCAGGACCTCAGACAAAACCTGGGAGTGCAGCACCCCTAGTTCCCATGCCTCTGCATAATTACTTCTGAGGTGGAGGATGGCAGCCAGCATGTGCACTGCACACCATAGCCAAGTGAGGAGAGGAAAAAAATTGGCCGAGGGAACTGACATAACCCCATCCTCTCACCACAAGACCTTTCAAAAGTCCTGAGAACTTTTTCCCCCCTCCAGATTATAAACCCTTTTTAAGATCCAAAGCTCTATCAAGATCCAAAGCTCTATCATACTCATAGTAAATTACACACGGTGTTTAATGTATCTGCCTCAGAAATATAATGGGCTGAGTTAACATCGCTGGGATGTGAATTTCTGGTTCTAAGACAACTAAGTATTCTAGAAATGAAGCTTAGATCACTAAGGTATCATCCATCCAGCAACAGGTATTAGTGCCCATCAAGTCACGTTGTGGTGGGTGAGCCAGAGAAGAACAGAAAAATATTAATTCAGATGGAAGTGACTATGGCTGGTGTGGGCTGACATACACTGATCCTATGCAGAGAGCCAGACCCCAGGGTGATAATGTAGCATCTTCAGAAAGGGAACACTTGAGGCTTGAGGTAAGTGAGGCTGCAAAATCACTATTTGGTCACCAAGGCATCAACTTGGTTTCTTTGGGCCATATGGCAGCATGTGATTTAAAAGACAATAAATAGCTCATTCCTAGTAGTAGTCCAATACAAGTTAAGGGTAGAAGGCAGTGCAGAGTCCAAGATGGGACCTTGGCATGGCTTGAGCAGCTGAAGCTAATGGTTGGGCATTCCATCTTAGGCCTCAACAAGACATAACCTTCTAGCAACTCTTCAGAGGATGGACTTGACTCTTCAAAAGACAAAATAAATCACAGAAGGTTTGACCCATGATCAAATGATTTTCAAATGAAAGGTCAGGAAATCTAAAGTTAGAAATTGAAGCATGTAAAATTTCCAGGATCATTTCCTACAGCCTCTATGTAGACCCAGGGCTCTTCTTTGAAGGTGAGTAATAAGGAACAAATGCCAGATAGCAGGATGAGACGATATGCAGGCCAAACGCCTTTAAAATGCAGTATGAATTTCACCTGTGCGGAAGTGCAGGGTCAAGGCCCCGTTTTGCATTTACCCTCATTTAACACTTTGTCCATTTTAGCTATTAATTACTCAGAAGTTGGTATTTTTTTCAGCTGGGCTGAACGGATCAGTGTCGCCCACTGATGTACTCAAGCTCAAACATGCTGTTGGCTCATTTTGAACTTTTGGTGACTTGAGCTCAATGGGCTGATCCGCAATTAACTGTTATTTTTAGAGCAGCGGGGCTGTACAAAGTCATGTAATTACAAGACACTGTGGCATGTGGCATTTTTCTAAGAATATGCTTTGCAAATATTTGTTTACCTATGTTTTCCTGAGGTTTGGAATACAAGGAAAACTCTACCAAATGAGTTTCTGCAGCATTCATAGAAGACTCTTAGTCAGGGCCCTCCTCACAAAAATCTGGGGCCCTAAGCAACTGAGCAGTCCCACCCCACGCAGCTCCTGCCTGGGGTGTCTCTCCCTTCCCCACCCCCACAGCTTACCAGGACTCACGGGCTTCCCTGGGGCCAGAGCAGAGCTGCAGAGGCTGGGGGCTCCTCTCTGCCTCAAGCCCTCTGATGGCCGAGAGGAACATGTGGGGGAAGGGGCAGGGAAGCCCTGCAGCAGCTGCGGACATACAAGCGCATGGCTGCGTAGAGGCACCTGAAAATGTGGTGCCATGAGACAGCCCTGCGCTTAGTCCATGTTCACTTATGCCTGTGTTTCCAATCCTGCCCACACACCCCCATAGTGCAGCAACTTACTCCTGGGGGAATTCTACATTAAAAAAAAAATTAATTTTACACACAATACTTTAAAATTCTGCCTATTTTATTTGTCAAAACACCACTATATAATCATGCCAGTTTCAATTATTGCAGTAATTGATCTCAAAATACAGGCCAGCAACTATGTCTGTAAAGATAAAAACAAAAATAAATCCCCCGGAGTAGAGAATTCAACCCCTAGGACAACTCAGTGCCTGTTTCTCTGCCCCGTCCCCCCTTGCCCTCCCAGAGCCCAGCCAAGTGGCCAGACACTCATACCCCTCTCTACCCCCACACATCTCAGCCCAGCTGTGCGGGGGCCTCCCAGCCCGGACCCTATTACCCATTATTCCCCAGAACCCAGCCACAAGGCATCTCCCAGCCCAAACAAACACTCACACCTCCTGTCCCCCAGAGCCCAGTGATCCAGAGGAAGAAACAGCCTGAGCCTGTGGGAAGTTTACTGCATGCTGCTGCCGCCTTCCTTCAGGACGGGTCAGAACTGCAGCTACCCAGTACCCTCCAGCTCCATTCCCCTCCGGTAGACCCATTTTATTTAGAAGCGGGGCTCTGCAAGGTATAGCAGCCTCTAGTGGCACCAAGTAGCTTTGCAGCCAGTCTCTGGGAGAGTGGAAGGAGGAAATTCTGTGCAGAACATGAATTTCTGCACAAATTCTGCGTTGCACAATGGCACAGACTTCCTACAGAAGTATACAATATCAAAAGTCACCTCAAGCTGGATCCTCTCCCTTTTCCCTTTGAAGCCATGTAACAGAATGAGCCCATTCTGTTGAGAAGGAAGGAAGGAACTTCCAATCCGTGGGGTTACTCAGTAGGGCCAGTACAAGGCTATACACTTATTTAAGTAAGTGGGATTTAAGTGTTTCAAGGACATTGTGCTGGCCCCTCTGCTGAGCAGAGAATTTCACGCTATAGCCATTAAATCTTTCACTTCTCTTGAGAGGTTGTTTTTAAGGATGTCAATGACACCCGGCTTTGCTGGGGATCTTTTGCAATGAGGGCATCTATCCACTGAGAACTGGACTGAAACTTCTCAACTCTGTGCATGTAGGTCACTGGACATACATTAGACAAACAACAAAGTTTGGTTTCCTCTGGATTTGAACCAGTAAGATAAAAGTGAAGTTAAATGACTGTAAAAATAATTTATCCAACCAAGGGATTCAACAGAAAACACAGCATCTGCTAGCAACTCCATCAAAGAAGGGAGCAAACCGAATACACTGCCATGTATTTGTATAGCAGATACTACAGACCAGACCTTCAGCTGGTGTACATCAGTTCATCACCATCAAACTTTATGAATACAGGGCAATTTCTGTGCCAAACATAACAAGAACACTTTCTTGAGAATAGCATGATTGTATTAGCCACAAGAATATTACTCTCGGGGGATTATGGTGCTATCTAAACCCAATAGTAAAATTATCGCTCTTATTCATAGGGTTCAATCCGGCTTCTGTTTCCACTGATGGCAGCATTTACATCAACTCTGAAAGCAGTTCTAGGTACAAGGTACTACATTAGCTAACAGATGACAAGGCTGGACAGTTTTGAAAGCTGCGTGTTAGCATTCTGTAGGTGAGGGTGGCAAACTAACCAATAGGTTTCTCTTATTATTAGAACATGCAGTTCTAATAAAAACATGCAGTTGGACAAATTAAATATTTAAAGTTGCATATGCTGAAAGAATTACAGCCTGTAGCAATCCAAAGCCGGATTGCTGCAGGGCTCTCTCAGCCATTTACTCTGGTGTTTGAATTACGGAGCCTCCCTGGAGCTACACGTACCAGTAGTCCTTCATCTTATAAAAGGTAGCTAAACTGAATACCAAACAGATTACTACGGTTTTGTATGCGAGTGCGTGTCACCTTTAGAATGAGCTTTTAACTCCTGCAATGCTTTATGATATGCCCGGACAGTATGAAACATCCAACAGCATTTTTTCATAACAGAATGAGATTTGTTCTGCTGTCCTTGGCCAAAATTGTCTCGTTGGCTCATCCCCTAACAAGCTTGACTTCTGAGTGGTATGTTGCAACTCGCTGATCTCTGAGAAAATTGGAGAGAAAGTGTAAGAGTATGCTCATAATTCCCCTGACCACTGTTGGTGACCTCCTGGGAGGATTCTGACTCAACTTGAGAAACACTGCTCCAAACCATGATCTGTCCTCTTATCCTGCTAGCTTGCAGGCATTAGATAGGTTTTTTTCCCCCCATCTCATAAAGAAGAATATTTGTGACTAAATGGGAGGGTGGGGGAGAGAAATCAATGAAATAAATATTTCAGTGGAGACCCCCAAATCAACTTATCATTAATATCTCCCCTTCCAGCCACTGTCTCTTGTTATGATTTCCCTGAAATATACACATTTGCATATTAACGGTAAAGTGTCGACTG
Source organism: Pelochelys cantorii (assembly GCA_032595735.1). NCBI lineage: Eukaryota > Metazoa > Chordata > Testudines > Trionychidae > Pelochelys > Pelochelys cantorii. Next base: position 249,351,898 of record CM064326.1, on the reverse strand, counting down.
GAAAACTGGGCTGCATATAAAATCCAGTCCCAAAAGCAGCTGAATATTCTGCCTTTTTTAAAAATGTGCTAAGAACAGAAGATGCCAGTATACTGATGGAAATTTTGTGTGTGAAAAAAAATCATCTGCCTTGTTCAACACTGGCTGCGAGAAATGCTGTACTTATTCAAACACTGAATTTTCTGGCTCACTCCAAAAGAGAGCTTGAGAAGGAATTCTGTTGCTTTACTGAATACTTGAGCAAGAGGAAGAAAGGAAGGGAAGAGCATTAAGGGAGCTGCCAGCTGGGCTCACTGCTTGCAAAAGGTTAGAAAGACTTTAGTTCACCAAGTTTGCAAGGCGTCTGAGATTAACACCCTATGAGGTATTTCCTCTGTTCTTTTCATATGGGATGACCTTTGGCAATGGGACTCTTAAATGGCAAGGAGAATTCACTTGATGCACAGTAGACCCTAGTCACAACAGACAAAACTTTCTTCTCTTCTGCTCTGTTTAAAAGCATTTCAAGGTTTTATTATTTTTCCTTTGCAGCATGTCTGTTCCTGTTGAAGTTGCACTTTCCATTTAGCAACATGGACTGTACGTTGCTTGTATCAAGTGTTATCACAAAAATGGGTAATTCAGTGTTCTCTGCTACATGTAGAACTGAGATTTAATTAGGAAACTAATGCATGCTAATAAATACAGAATTATTGGATGCCTGCCCTTTACTCCCTTGCATATTAGATATTGCATCTTTAGATTGTTGACAATACTTATAAATGTGTAAAAATCACTTGGCATTTATTGTGAGCACTGTATAGCAATTCTTCTCAATCAACTAGTATTTAAAGCATTTACTGCCTTCTTAAATCTAATGAGTTAGATTTATTAGGATAGTCACTTTCCTGAATAACTTAATGGAGATTTACAAAATGTATTAACTGAGACATAAATATATAATAGGCAGCTATTAAACCTTAATAAATATGTTTAAAAGTCAGCTGCCATTTTCTCTCAGGGGCAGCACTTTCTCTGAATTGCCACCAGGAAGTGCTGTGCTTGAACAAGCCAATTCAGCACACATATGAGGAATAAGGTAGCAGCAGCAGAAATTAGAGACCTGATGTTAACATGCTTTTTTGAATCACAGTGAGAACTACTCAGGCTTTCATTAGTCACATTGAGTATCTCTTCCCTGATAAGTAGTCTTCATGATTTCAGTGGCATTAATCAGTGCATAACATAGCAGTAAGTGTAAGGCTATCATGGTCCGCCTCTCTGTAAAATATTCAGCTTGCTTGGATAGTATACCTGCAACCACCTTTGATTGGAAAGCCCTCTGGGCTAGCTGGAAGTCCATCCCCATTGTAAACATAAGACAAAAAAGTATTACAGCCGTGCCATTGTAACTCACAGTAATCTGATCTGCAGAGGACAAAACGCCGCTACAGCTTCCAGATAAGAGACATCATCCTTTAGCTCAAGCTGTAGAAGCTTGTGGTTAGCTGTGCAGATCCCAGAGTCCACCTCACCCCCACCCCAAGAGGAACGTGATTATAATATGGGGGAGAAAAACCAAAAGCTTTGCAAGTAAATTCAGGCTGTGTTTATTGGCTGGGCTGTGATGTTGGGACACTCACCTGGGTGGGATTATACAATTCCTGTAGCGGGCTTCTTGACCCCTTCCGACAACAGATGTCCATTCCAAATGGATTCCTACGTATTACTACAAAGTAAAATGGAAATTAATAGAGGTTAGCAAAGGCTGAATTAAAAAACAAACAAACAAGAACATGGACTACATATATTGAGGAGAGGAATTTCTAGAAATACCAGGGAATCCTAGAAATGATTCTGTGTTTCTTAAACATCCATTTCACCTGCCCTAGCAAAGATCTAAGAGCAGAGTGCACTTGGAATATTCTGGGCTTGGATCTACCAAAACACAATTCATCCTTTCCCCTCACCATCAAATAAAAGCATCAAGTAACATATTTCATACCTGTGTGCCTAAAGTTATGCTCTTAAAACCATATTTAGGCCTGTGATGGATAGGAGGAGTGCTGGTTAGCACTCTGGTAGCTAGCAAAGGTGTTGGCAGGGGGCCAGAAGAACCAGTGGGGATACAGTGCTGGAATTTGAATTGGATATAGATCCTTGCTTGCTCTCTTTGTGAAAAATTAAACATTAAGGGCTGGAGGGAGCAGGTGCAGTAATCAGAATTACCATGCCTATAAGAAATATTGGACATGGGAGGGAACTGGGCCTTGAAGTACGGATCAGTATGGATTGTGAGTAGAAGGAAAAGTGTATCTAGTCATAATCAGGGTATTTTTCTTTATTTTGGTTGACTGGTTAAACTTCTCTGTGTGAATCTATGCCTTCCCTCCCACACTCACCATTTAAGTTACAGCCCAAAGAACATTGGTTCTCTGTGTTTTGTATCTGTTCTTTTCTTAGTTGCTCTGTAACGCCTAGCAACCAAGTACGCTTTACCAAGTACAGTAAAATTCCAAAAGTCCAGCATCCAATTGTACGGCACTCCTGATAGTCCAGCATCAAAATGGCAAGAGCCTAGTGAGTGAGCTTCGGCAAAAAACGAGTCACAAGGCAGCAGCGGCAGCAGCTGAACTGAGTGAAACTGGACGGGACCAAGTCAGTCTGCCTCTGGCATTGTGTGACGCTGGACAGTGCTTGTGCTACAATAAAAAGGGTTAAAAATACTTATATATATCTCTATATATAAAACCAGTTTATAGTACCTCCTGATAGTCCGGCATATCCAGTAATCCGGCACCACCTAGGTCCCAAAGGTTCTGGATAATCAGAAGTCTGCTGTATATCCTTTTGTTTTGTTAATAAAATCATATTTTTTAAGGCCATGATTTGATTCTTGTGTCCTGGAAGGTAACAGGAGATCTTGGGTGTGCCTGCCTACCCTGAGAGGTCAGCTATCAGAGATACAGTGTGTTTTCTTTTGTTTCGTTTTTCTTGTGGCAGAGGAATTTAGGTGTACCCCTGGGGAAGGAAGTCCAATTGCTTTCTTCCTGGGTTCAAGAAGAAAAGGGTTTTCTTTTGTTCTACTTGGTGGTGGCAGCTACCCCCAAAGTCAGTAAATCTGTGAGACTGGGGAGTTTTTGTAAGCAGAGCCTATAGAGGCAAGGTATTTAAGGTCTCTTGCAGGCCCCCATCTTCTGCACTTGGAGTGCCACAGTGGGAAACAGGCCTGACAAGGCCACTAAACAAAAGTAGCCTGATTTTAAGCACCTGTCTCCCATTGTCCCCAGAGGGCCAAATTACTCACTGTGCCAAGCATATCTGAAAATTAGGTGATTTCCAGTTAGATGTCTGATGATTGATTTAGCATGGCCTCCTAATATTAAGCACCTGGATTTGAGGTTTCTGGCCTATGACTTCAGTTTCTTACCACTACAGACAAGCAGCAGCATGTGTGACATGCACACTGGTTCAATTTGAATCACTTTTTTTGTGTGTGCTGAATACTGCATCTCAAATGAGAGACCCAACTACTCGACCTCTTCTCGTGGACTCTGCCAGTCTAACAATCCAAATCAATATCACTAGGTTTGTCCAATTGCGCACAGGCAGGTTTTCAAAGGGTCTGATCAATGAGTTTCTTACTATATTTAACTGCAGTAGTTTTAGTACTACAAGAGCTTTCAGGGAAGGTTCTTAACTTGATCCTGCACACAGACATGTGCAGACAGAACCTTGCACCCATACAGATCCCAAGGACTTCAGCTTTATCAAGAAGGGCCCACCCCCTACCAAATTAATTGTAGAATGGGGCCTCATCCTGTATATGCAAAAATTAGATTAAAATGTGCCTTAACTGGAAGAGCAGTTTATCAGAGAGTCCAATAGCATTAATTGGAGTCTGATAAAGTATTAATATTGCCATGTACACAGTTTTCTATAAAGGACTAGAGGTTCTTTCAGAAATCTCAAAACAGCACTTCTTACCACAATACTATACTGCAGTCTTGGGGACAGAGTTGCAGAATAGAGTGTTGTTTTTTTTAAGTGAATGGAGATAGATCTAGTACTTAATGCATAATCATAATTAATATTTCAAGTAGTATGAACAGTGAAAGAGTCTCTACAGAGATGTCACTGTACATACAATTTTAATCTTTAGAGAAAATAAATTCCCTCCTCCACTTGGTATTTATGTTTAAATTAAAAAGTAATTATCTAATAAAGTGACACACTGGATTTCCTCTGAACACATAAAGGCACTGTGGGTTTTGTAATGAGGTTTAGATGTATGTGTCTAGTAAACAAAACATGCTAAATGATTTGATTTGTCTTCGCAATTAAAATATTAGATGTTCCTACAGGCTATAATTTTAAATTTACATATTTAAATACCTGACTAACTTCCAGACACTTTTACTCATGCAGCTAAATATTTTAATTGTTAAATGTTTGTGCTATAATGTCTTTCAAAAATACTAAGTTAAAATTGTTATCTTTAAAAATAAAATTCCCTTGTGAGATTATGCCATAGACACGAATCATTTTTAGAATATACCTTTTTTCCTGCTATTTGTTGTTTGCATTTTAAATTTAGTCTTTTGAATACAGATTGGTCTGCTTCAGCTTTGTTTTAAAGTCAGCCTCTGTTCAGTTGCACTCTGGTTCTCTTGCACTAGCCAAGTGCTTCAATTGTTGCATTGCAAACCCGGCAGGGTGAAGATTTAAAAAACACCTTCGGGTTTTAGTGACATTTACAAAAATTAAAAACTTTCTATCTACTTTTGTAAAACTCTGTGGCACTGAATGGCAAAGAAACATACCTGTATCACAGACTAACTAGGCTACCCCATGAAGCTTCACAAATAGGGTTGCCAGGAGCCTGGTTTTCAACCAGAAAGACCAGTTGAAGAGGGACCTTGGCAGCTCAGGTTGGGGGCCTGGGGATAAAGCAGGCTCCCTACCTGCCCTGGCTCCACGTAACTCCCAGAAGTGGCCACCAGATACCTGTGGCCCCTAGGCTCATGCGCTGCCACCCCTACTAGCTGGGAACAACCACCTATAGGAGCTGGGGGCAGTGGCTGTGGGCAAGAGGGCAGCACGTGGCACCTCCCTGGCTGCCCACCATGCACATATGAGTCATAGGGACCTGGTGGCTATTTCAGGAGATGTAGTAAAAGCTACCAGGACCCGGCACCCCAATCCCCTGCTCCACACCCAAACTCCCTTCTGAAGCCCACCCCAAACACACCCCCACTACCTCTGGCCCAGCTCTGAGCCCCCTCCTACATGCCAAACCCTCCCAGCCACAGCTTGTACCTCCTCCTGCACTCCAAACCTCTCATCCCTAGCACCACCCCAGAACTTGCACCCCCAGCTAGAGCCCTCACCCCCCTGCATCCCAATCCCCTATCCCAGCCCAGAACCCTCTCCTGCACCCTGAACCCCCCCCATCTCCAGCCCACTCCAGAGCACATCCCACGCTCAGCAGGAGCCCCCCCCCACTGAATCCCAACCCCATACCGAAGCCCGATGAGAGTGAGTGAAAGTGAGGGAGAGCGAGACAGAGGGAGAGGGGATGGCGTGAGTGGGGGGCAGGACATCAAGGAAGAGGTTGGATGGGGGTGGGACGGGGTTTTGGTTTTGTGCAGTTAGAAAGTTGGCAAACATATTCACAGGCTCACTGTACGTCAACATTTAAGGGAAAATCTTGTCCTTACTTTTCTGTGGCATACCTGGGTGAAGGAGAAGTGAAGAGACAGGCATCAAAGGGTGGTTCTAGGTAAATTAAAAAGGAAATATCTTTCCCTTTTCCCCTGCCAAACATGACAGCATTTAAACTATGCAGCTTCCTCACTGCTTTCATCATGCTCCCCTGCCATCCCCTTTCTATTCAGTCCTCATAAGTATCGCATCCCTGCCCAGTAACATCACCGTGTGCTAGAAGCTCAGCTAAGCAAACCCTTGGTAAAAATCACTGTGTAGCTCTCTCCTCTGCCCAGGACCTCTTCCCCAATTAGAGCCAACACAGTGCACAGACTCCCTAAGCTACTTTCCTTTATATTTAACATATAGGAGCAGCAGAGAAGGGAATGTTTCAATGTATCCAAGAGATCAGATTTTGATTAACCAGCCTTTGGCGCACAGATTCTTTGTTCCAAAATGTTCATTCGCACTGGAGAGAAAAGAATTGCAGCGTGCTGTTCCTTAATTTATTCCTTCATTTTTCATTCCCATTAATTATGATTTATAATAAAACACACACAAGTCCCCCTCCCTGGTTCATTTAAGAGGCAGATCTTAACACAGCAATAGTCAGAAAAAATATATTCATACAGCATACAAGATTGGATTCCCAGATGCATACAAACAACCACAAAAAATTTCACTCCCAAGCAATAATGACATGCCAGGGTGGGACTTCAGCCACTGACACAATTAAATCTTTATTTTGCAAGTCCCAGTATTATTATTATTTTTCCAACAAAGTCTTTAAACTGAGCCCGAGGAATTAGCACAGCAACGTGGCATCTTAAACACAAAGCTTGACTCTCTGCTTGTGGGTTTCAGTAACAGGACATGCTTATGCTGAGCAGGATTCTATACATCTGTCTGTGTGCACCTTGGAAATACCGGTTTCGGATGGGGCTTTCATATCTGAACAAATAATTCTCTCCATAAAATATTTCCCTTAACAAAAACAGCACACACACTTTTTTTGTTACCGTATCTCTCTCAATTTTGACAGGCTACTTTGGGACTAAAATAAGTGATGCCCTCCAATTTGGTGTTCCTCTCAATTTTATTGTTGAAAATTATGAACATATGAAATAAAGCACAAAACTGAGCTTGCAGACAGTCCTTGATGCTAGAAAACAAAATGCCACTGGATTTTCAGTTTCCTACACTATTTGTGTGTGTCCTTGTGGCCTTATGAGCATCCAGATAGGCTTGCTGGTATCACATAATGAGTTTCTGCTGGCTTGACCAGTTCATTATTCTTCACTTTACTGATATTATAATTAGTATTTAATATAGCATTGGAAAACTAATAACTCACTGATAAGGATTCTTGAGTCACACATGTACACAGTGTGTTAAGAATTCTGGATATATACTGGAATGATGACAAAAAGTGTATTTAAACCAGGCATATTGGAAGAATTGGCAATCAGGTCTGCCCTAAACAAAGGAATAAGTTTGCTTCTCTGATTAGCCAAGTCATCAGGCAGAAACAAGAAAGGTCTATTTACATATTAGGTCAACAAAGTTATCAAGCTAACACAAGCATGGGAAGAGGCAGTTTGGATTCTACACCACCCCAGGAAAGAGAAACTTTTATGTGGGCTACAGAGACAGGGGATATGAGCCTCAAGTGATAAGCAACTGAATCAACTGACTGTATACAATATTCCTGTATTATGAAAGTATAACAAGTGTGGTATGTTATATTATGGTGAACTGTATTTAACAACACTACAAAAGGAATTACAGATACTCATTAATATTATGCTTCACAATCTTGTCACCAAAGAAAGGGAGAAACAAAGTCTCTCCCACACAGGAAGCAAAGCAGCTACTTGACTCCAGGGGAATTAAGGAAGATGTAACCAAAACCCATAAAAGCCCTTGTGATGGGGCGCTGGGCTCCAATAAGGAGAAGCGCACGGCACCCCGCACTCCCCGACACGCCAAGGGCAGGGGAGGCTCCGGCAAGGAGGAAGCGGGGCCAGCCACGGCAGTAGGAGGTGCTGGGCTCCGAGGACGCTGCCGGGTACGGGCTGCGTCTTGGCACGCATGCCCAGAATGTACCGGGGCAGCCGGAGGCCGGGACGTCACCAGCAGGGGTTTCTCCGCTGGTGACGTCATCAACCCGGGCCCCGGGAAGGGGGCAGGGCCAGGAGGAGCGGGAGCTTCAAAAGGTGCCCAGAGAGGGCAGGAAAGGAGGAGAGAGGACAACGGAGCTAGGGAGGCATGGAGGAGCGTGCCCCAGAGAAAGCTGGAAGACCCTGCACGGCCAGGACCATTGTCAGTGGCTGTGGCGCAACCCCAGGCCCAGAGGAGGAGGAGGAAGTGACCCAGGACGGGGCTAGAGGCGGCAGGTTGGCCTGATCCGCCCCCCCCAGGGGTTGGTGAGTTTCAGGGAACACCCCACCAACCAAGCAGCACTAAGAGGCCGCTGCCTTTAAGGGTCCTGGGTCGGGACCCGGAGTGGAGGCGGGCCCGAGTCCCCCTCCCGCCTCACGCTAAGGGATGCACTGCCGGCGAGGCTAAGAGTTAGTGAGCTCCCCGCTGAGCCACGAACTTAACTGTAAGGCGGAACTAGGTGACGGGAAACACGGGTAGGGGGAAGGTGCATGGGTGGACAACCCCAATGATGAATGGGGCTGTAAGCCTGAGGGAGAGCCCCACCCGTGACAGCCCTATTTACATTCAAATCACCAAGGGAATGGAATACTAGAGGAAGACATGAATAGCATGAGATCTTCCTACCTCTTGAAACAAGGACTGTATCTTGCTAAATTAAGTTTTAGACTTTTTAGATGTTTTCTCTCACCAATTCTTCTTACCAGCTATGCCTGACCGGAACTGCCACCCTTCTGGGAGTGGGAAGCCAGGCCCTCCCCACAGTCAGGACGAGGGGAGTTGACAGGATCGCAGGCCCCTGGGCAAAGTGCTGACTTCCCTTGTAAGCCTAGAAGAAAGATCTTGGCCTAAGCAGCTCCTCGCCTATATATCCAGTTCCAAGGGACAAACACCCTCATCCACCTTCAACCTCCCCCATGAAGGGCCCATCTTTGTCCGCTTGCAGGAGCTCTGCTTGCTTGCATCTGTCTAGTGATGGATGCTAAAATGGCTCTCTCTGATACAATCAAAGGTCAGTGACTTTTCTTGGCATTGCACCCCTGAAGTGTGACCATATCCCCTCAGTTTAGAACACAAGAACGGCCATACTGGGTCAGATCAAAGATCCACCTAGCCCAGTAGCCTGTCTTCTGACAGTGGCCAATGTCAGATGCCCCAGAGGCAGTAAACAGAAACAGGAAATCATCAAGTGATCCCTCTCCTGACAGAGGCTATAGATACCACTCCTACCCATAGTGTTAATGGTCCTTGGCTCACATTTGGACAGTGGCAGAATGGGAGAAGTTCTTTTACCTACAAATATATTTAAATGTTTCTTTTTCACGAGAGGTATATTTGTACCAAAAGCACAGCAAGAAATTTGAAATACAAACATCGTTTACCCCAAGTTTAGCTCATATTAATCACTTTATCTATTAAAGGCCAAGTTGTTCATGGTGTAATTTGGCACAACATGATCAAATACATATTATGTCTACTACTGTTTATAATATTGTAATATAATTTCCTTGAGGCAACATTTCTTATGACTTGTATCACGATCTCTTCATTTTTATTCTCATTTACACAAATGCCTCTTTACACAGCTCTGGTAATGCAAAAGGGACTTAAACTGGGTGTAAATTTCTGGTACACCAATTTTAAGACCATTTGACATTCATAGTAATGTAAAGAGGCTTTGGTGAAAATGAAAATGAGGCCCTTAATCTTTATCAGCTGTTTTATTGATTGCTGGAAGAAGCAGTTTCTGCAGAAACTGATACCTTACAGTGCTCTAAAAAAAGAACACTAGATGAAGACAAAAAAGCTTACCAACTGCCATTAAAATACTAGCCACAAACATTTTACACTGTAGCGTAAAAAAGCACATGGTTTACTCATTATTTTAATCCCAATGGTCTCCTGCACTAACACTGTCTTCCCGTTCATCTTCATATTAATGAGCCCTCAAGATAACTGAACAATGGATCCTCAAAATAAAATTTCCACCTCCCATTCTACAAAAAGCAGCATTACTTTGTCCAGCATATTACATTAAAGAATGCACAGTTTAACATCAAGCACCAGGCAAGTTAATGCACTTGTTCATAAGTTTGCAATTTTATCAGAATAACCCCAATTCTGCAAAGCACATGCTTAACTTTAAGAATATATTTGAGTTCATCCCTATTTAGCAATGCTTAAATCTCACTGAAGTTAATTAGACTTAAATATGTGCTTTGCTGTTTAGAGATATCTAGTTACAGATCAATCCCAACTAAACCTCAGAACTAAAACTTTGTGGAAATTGAACTCTTCATACACGGTTTGTGAGTGGCACATAAGACCAAGAACGTAAGAATGACCATATTGGGTCAGACCAATGGTCCAGCTAGCTAGTATATTTTCTTCTGACAGAGGCCAGTGCCAGGTGCTTCAGAGGCCCTGAACAGAACATGGCTATTACAAAGTGGCCCATCCCCTTGTTGATCAGCTTCTGGAAGTCTGAGATTTAAGGATACCAAGCATGGGATTACATTCATGACCATTTTATCTAATAGCCACTGATGGACAAATCCTTCATAAAACTTATCTAATTCTTTTTTAAACCAAGTTGCACTTCTGCACTTCACAACATCCTCTGGCAATGAGTTCCACAAGTTGACTATGCATTGTGTGAAGTAGTATTTCCTTATGTTTATTTTAAACATGCTGCCCATTAGTTTCATTTGGTGACCCTTGGTTTTTCTGTTATGGGAAGTGGTAAACAACATTACTCTGTTCACTATCTCCACACCATTAAACAGGCTAATTGTTGAAACTACAGAAAAAGCAGAACTATCAGACATCTAGATGAACACAATTTGTTGGTGGAGGAGACAACGTGGCTTTTGTAAAGGGAAATCATGCCTCACTGATCCATTAGGCATTATTGAGGGTGTCTGGTCAAGAGTGATACAGTACTCTTAAAAAAAATCGACTAAATGTGCAGATGGCAGTCAAAGTCAATAAACATTAGCTCCATCATATCCCCCTTTAGTTATCTCTTTTCTAAGAAACAATTCCAGACTTTTTCATCTTTCGTGTTAGACAGAAGCTATTCCATATCCCTAATAGTAGTTGTTCTTCTTCTTTGTACATTTTCCAATTTTAATATTCTCTTTTTTCAGATGGAGCAACCAGAATTACATGACTTATTCAAGGTGCTGACATACCATTGATTTATATAGTGGCATTATGAAATTCTTTTTCCTAATGGGTCCTAACATTCTGTTTGCTTTTTTGACTACCATTGCCAATTGAGCAAATGTTTTCAGAAAACTTTCCACAATGACTTCAATATCTTTCTTGAGTGACAGCAGCCCATTTAAACCCCATCATTTTGTTTATATAGTTGGGATTTGTTTTTCCAACGTGCGTTACTTTGGACTTACCCACAGTGAATTTCATCTGCTGTTTCGTTGCCCGATTACCCTGTTTTGTGAAATCCCTTTGTAACTCTTCACAGCCAGCTTTGGGCTTAACTACAGTATCTTAAATAATTTTGTACTGGCTGCAAATACTGATGTGTCAATGGATGAGATTTTAGAACAAGCTAATGAATTAACATTATTAAGTCACCAGGATCAGATATTCTTTGCCTAAGAATCCTGAAGGAGCTCAAATTTGAAGTTGCATAATACTATCGGTACCATGTAACTGGAAGGTAGCTAATATAATATTGATTTTTTTAAAGGCTCCAGAGGTGATCCGGGCTATTATAGGCTGGTAAACCTAACTTCCATACCAAGAAAATTGGTTGAAACTATACTAAAGAACAAAATTATCAAACACCTATGTGAACACAACTTGTTGGGAAGGAGACAACACATTTTGTAAAGGGAAATCATGTCTACTAGAAATGATTGATGGTGTCCTCGAGCATCTGGCCAAAGGTGATCCAGATGCGACAATGTACTTGGTCATTCAGAAAGCCTTTGATGAAATCCCACACCAAAAGGCTCTTAAGCAAAGTAAAGAGTCATAAGACAAGAGGGAATGTCCTCTCTTGGATTAATAACTGGTTAAGAGAGAGAAAATGAAGAGTAGGAATAAATGGTCAGGTTTTGCAATGGAAAGAGGTAAAAAGTGGGATATCCCAAAGATCTGAACTGGGACAGTGTTGTTCAACATAGTCATGAATTATTTGGAAAAGAGGGCAAAAAGTAAGATGGCCAAAACTGCTGATGATACAAAATTACTCAAAATAGGTAAGTCCAAAGCTGACTATAAAGAGTTAAAAAGGGATCTCAAAAAACCAGGTGAACAACAAAATGATGAAATTCAGTATGGGTAACTTCAAAGTAATCAAAACAATAATTCCAACTACACAGATAAAATGATGGCTTCTAAATTAGCTGTAACCACTCAAAGAAATCTTGGAATCATTGTGAATACTTCTCTGAAAACTTCAGTTTGCTATGCAGCATTAGTTTAAAAAAAAAAAAAAAAAAGCAAACAATGCAACAAACCATTGGGAAAGGGAAACAATATGATGGAAAATATCAAAATGTGACTATATTAATCCATTGTGTGTCCAGACCTTGAATTCTGTGCCCAGGTCTGGTTGCCCCATCCAAAAAAGGATATTGTGGAAGTGGAAAAGGGTCAGAGAAGAGCAACAAAGACTGATCCAGGGTATGGAATGGCTTCCACACGCAGATAGATTAAAAAGACTGGGACTAACCATCTTAGAAAAGAAATAACTAAAGGGGTGGGGGATGATAGCAGTCTACAAAAACAAATACTGGATGTATCCTCCCTTAATTGGGATTCTGGTCCAGCAACATCCATGGTCTGGCAGGACCACAGATGTTCCTGGACCACAGAGCCCAGCTATAGGAAGACTGGGCTGTGGGGCAGGAGTGCAGGGGGCAGGCAGTAACTCAGCCAGGAGCCCCATGTCAGGAGAGGGGTGGAGCGGCAGGTAGGCAGTACAGTGAGGCATGGCTGGGCAGGCAGCAGTGGGCCTGGGCTGGAGCCCTATCTGGGGGTGGAGGGCACCATACAACACAGGCCAGGATTGGAGGGACCTTCCCTGCTCCAAAAAATTCCCTCGTTTGAGACTGGTCAGATCCTGAGGGTGCCAGAATAGGAAGGTCCAACCTGTAGTGTGGAAAATGAACTGAGTGTATGATTTACCCTTTCCCAGAATACTAAAACTAGGGGTCACCCTCTGAGATTAACAGGCAGCAGTTTCAACTCACACAAGAGGAAGTACTTTTTCCATACAATGCAGTTAACCTGTGGAACACATTGCCACATGGAATAGTAATGGCCAAAAGCATAACTGGGTTCAAAACAGAACTAGATACTTTAATGGAGAACAGCTCCAACAATGACTTTTAGCCAAGATAGTCAGGGATGCACCCCCAACTTTGGGGCAACTCTAAACCTTTGACTGTCAAAGAGTGCCCTGTTCTGTACACTCTTTCTGAAGCTCTGGTACGACCATGTCAGAGACAGGATACAGGGCTAGACAGACCATTGCTCTGACCATTGTAGCAGTTCTCATCTCAAACAATCATAGCTCTGAAATGAAAAAGCACCAGTATGATAAAATGACCCACATATAATGTCTGCCTTTTTTCAGATTAGAATTTGTTGATTATATATTTGAGCCCCAGACCCTGAACCCCACCTCACCCTGCACCCCTCAAATCCCCAGCCCCCTGCTCTGAGATTCCCCACATCCCCAAGCCGCTGCCCTGACTCCCGCATCCCTCCACGCTCCAGTCTGCCGCCCTGAAGGACACAAGCAAGACCAGAGAAACCTTTTAGTGTATGTGTGTGTATATATGTACAGAGATATATAGCTCTACACACACACACACACACACACACACACACAGAGAGTGCTCCTCTGCATACCAGCACAGCTATTTAAATTTAGTAAGGTTCTGCCAGAACAACTGGCAATTAAGATTTATGTCCCTCAAATAGAAACACACTTTGGAAGACAGAGGTAGAGAGAAGATTTGAAGCTTTGGTGTACCATGGTTCACATGCCAAGCCAGCTGTCGTCCTTGGACTTGATTTTATAATCCTACTATTAATGCTTTTGCCAGCCTCTCCTCCTCAAGTTATGAGGGTGGCAATTTACTTTGCTTTCCAATTACTAGGCCACAGTATCAGCTCTCAGCAGCGAGTGCTAAAAGTAGTCCAAGTAGTACATTTGGTGGGAACCTATGTCACCTCAGGGATGTGCACGATATCCAAATAACTCTGAAACAGCTAAACTCAAAAATTGTTAGATGAAAAAATTGGCAGATACTTAACATGAAGCAAAAAAATGTAGTACTACACCCATCTTCAGAAGTTTTGGGAAACTTAAAATTATTTATATTGAAGCATATGAAACTACTTAGACTGTAAGCTCTTATGGCACAGACTTTTTTGTTTTTAAACAATCATAATGGAGCCCCCAAGCACCTCCACAATAACAAATTATGTGGAAAAACAATAACTATGCCACATCAACTTCAACATTCACACATGCATTTCAGAAAAGCTAGAGGCATCAGAAATGGCAGGTGGTGCATTTCCAGAGACACTACATAGCTTAAAGGATGGGAGCCCAAACTTCTTGAGTTCTAATCCTCCCTATGCCAGTAACTGGAACAACAAAGGAAAGAAAAGTTAGAGATATAGAAAAATGAGAAAAGGAACTAGAACCACAAGCAATCTTAAAATTAAAAGTCCACCTTCTTGTGAAATGTCAAGAAGATGGGTGAAAATAATCACATGTATTTGTCACAAGCCTTTTGCAGCTAGGAGGATACCAAGGAAAAAAAACTGAAAAACATAATTACTGTTTCTACCATTATAGTTATAGAAATGAGCAACTGACATTTCAAATAGTGCGCTTCTCCATTCAGAAGCCATTTATGTTGCCACCATTATATAATACTGTAAATGTCAAATGTTGGCATTCTCAAGATTTCTGCGGAGTACCAATTCTCACACTACTATCTATTGACTTTTTTCTACTGAGTAATGTTTAATTTACAGTGTTTGCACTATTCTACTTATGCTGTTTACAACATAAAGCAAATCAAATGTGAGGAAGTTATTGCTATTTAAAAAACAGTAAACTAACTATCACATATTACAAACATTTGAAAAAAAATTCTAACAAAATATTAATATTTAATTTTTCATTACATTGATTCAAAGTACAGTGACAAAATACCCTCATACAGCATTGCTTAAAACTGATATGCGTAATTCATTCACTTATTAAATCTGTGTGGAATACAAAATTACTTTATCTTCTGAAAGAAAAAAATATTAAATCTAGTATGATTATCTACAAGGGGAAAATGCATCCCCAACACAAGTTCGAATGAACAGCAAACAAATGATTATTCGGTGTCACCCAAACCCACTGAAGACAACGGGAGTCTTTCAATTGATTTTAAGAGGCTTTGGATCAGGCTCTAAACATGGGGCTACTCTCAGTTTTATAGGGAAATAATTGAGGACAATTTGAGGGATTTCTTTACTGCATCTATTCTCTACAAATACTGAAAATTAGCAACACTTTTCTATTTAGTAGAAAGTAGGTTCTCTTCCCAGCAATCATTAGTCCATCTTTTTCATGATCAGTGGTAATGTCATATTACAGACAGTCATTGACAGAGGAAGTAGGTTAGCATTTTTGCCCTGGAGATCAACTATCTGGATTACCGGATTTTCATCAATCCAGGAGCTCAATCAGTTTTTCCTAACTTGGGATACATTAACCAGTGGCACTAAAAGGTATAGAGTCAAGAAAGTGTGCAGCTGAAAATTTTAGTCAGTCATGCTACATATATTCATCAATTACTCCCATGCTAATATTATTTTTAATGTTTAATAACCCAGTTATGTCAGCACTGAGGAAGGATACTCTTATGGCGAAGGCATAGAATGAGTCTCTATTCCAAGTTCTATCACAGTGACCTTGAACTAGCCAAGGCAAAGTTTTCAAACTTGGATGGCTACAGCAAGTCAATGAAAACCACATTCACCTCCTTCTGTACAGTGCCCTGCACTATGAGGTCGTGGTCCATGATTAGGGCTCCCAGACTATTATAATATAAATAATCAATTAAAAAAATAGACAAGATTTTTAGATGCTGACTATCTGCAACTTCAATAAGTCTCCCTCTTGGAAATGGTATTGACAACTCTTCTCTTCCATCTACATTAACTGTTTTCAGTAAAAAAAAAAAAAAGTCTCAGGAGTAGCTATGTTAGTCTGTATCTGCGAAAACAACAAGGAGTCCTGTGGTACCGCAGGGTATGTCTACACTCACCACTCTGGAGATCAAAGTTCTGGCGTTCAACTTAGCAGGTCTAGTATAAAGCTGTAAGTTGAATGCTGAAGGTAGCTCCAGCTGGCACCTGTATTCCTCGCAGTTGCGAGGAGTAAGGGAAGCCAACGGGAGCATTTGTTCCTGTCAGCCTACCGTTGTGTGGACACTGCCAAGCTCAGCTAAAGATTCTATGTATCTGGAGTTGTGTACCTTAAGCGGACATTTCAGATTTAGAGTAGACCTGGCCTTAGAGACTAACAGATTTATTGGGGCATAAGCTTTTGGGGGGTAAAACCCACTTCAGACTCCTTCTCGTGTTTTCAGTACAGATTCAAGGGCCATCCATTTAGCTTCCCAGTGTACACAAAGCAATGAGGTTCAACCATGCAGCATTCTGCATGCATAACACCCATGACATTTGAAACTTCACAGCTGAAACTCAAAATGCCTTTCCAAGGAAGTCTCACTGAAACTGAAATAGTCTCAGAAACTGTGTAGGAGCCTTAATGGTTGAATATGCTGCATTTTAGACAGTTCTGTAGGTATCTTCTGTCTCTCAAATGAACATTTAAAATCAAGCTGAACAAGCACGCCATTAGCAACTGGCTGCAGCAAAACAATTCTGCCTAATAATTCACTAAATATATCAAACTGTACTGTAAGATTTTAATTTTAGTCTGTTGGTAGCCAACTGCAAAGAATTTTCTATAACTTACCAGTGAGAAAGTTAGAAGCCAACCAATACAAAGACCACCTTCATTTCAAGCTTTGTTAATTTCTCAGGGCTTACTTACAAACATATCATGTTAAGAATGCTGAACATTTTTAAGTGTTTATTTTGCAATAGGAACCGCAAGCATTGTGATGGAATGCATTAAGTATTGCTACTGTACATAAATCTAGTGCTTAAGTAACATAGCATTGTATTGTTCCCCCCCCACAATGAATTTAAGCACTTCATAATTCAGCAGCAGTTTCCTAAGATTTATTACCAATAAAACTTTGGTCTTTGTAAGTTGTTACATTCAATACACGATTTTAGTCTAAAATATTGGTCCTTTGTCTGGAAAACATAAGTGCGGGTATTTATAATTAAATGCCTGTCTAGCCTGGTTTTTAAGGCAGCACTATAGTTGCTTCTTGAGGGTTGGGAGAAGTATTTCTGGAGCAAAAGATAAATAAAGTGCTTTGTATTGCATATAAAAGTGTTACAGGCAAAAAGTGAGTTTACACTTTTAATATGCATTTAGAGAGAGACTGCCATTCTGCCATCCTTACTCATTACTTATTATTTGTATTACAAGAGTGCCTAGAGGCCCCACTTAGGACACCAAACTGTCTTGTGCTAGACACTATACATTCACGCAACAAAGAGAGACAGAAGTTTACCATCTTAGTACACTGACCAAAAAACAACAGGTGATGAAAGAGAAATGCAGGGAGAAAAGGCAGCACGAGGTTCTAGTGAAATAATTATAAATAGCAGGGTCATTAACTTTGGTTTGCAACACTTGTATGAAAAAGATTTATTAACTCCAACTTACAGATGAGAAAACTATGGCAAAGAAACTAAGGGACATGCCTAAGGTCACTCAGCAAGGAAGCCAAGTAGGTCCTGATTCTCAAGGGTATTTAGGTGTCTAACCACCATTGAAATTCAATAGGAATTAGGTAGGTGCCTAAATACCTTGAGTGTCAGTTTTGACCAATTATCACCAATTGCAAATGTTCTGTCCACCTTTCAAAAAATAAAGCCATTATTTAATTGCTTTTCACCCTAGCCACTTTTCCAGAAAATAATTTGCCTTTTATCCTATGCTGTTTCTTCTTTGGGGGCGGGGGGGAAAGAGGGTAGATTTATTTAAGCACAGTGGAGAAGTTCAGTTCTGTGGGTCAAATTATGCAGTTGTGCACGTGATATAAATTAATGCAGCATTTGTTCTTTAATGATTCTTTAATGATTCTTGAAAAAACAACCAGAAGTCCTTTGGCAGCATAAAGACTAACAGATTTACCTGAGCATAAGCTTTCATGAGTAAAACTTATGCCCAATTGAATCTGTTAGTATTTAGGTGCCACAGGACTCCTGGTTGTTTTAGCAGGTACAAACTAACATGGCTACCTCTCTGAGACTTATCAATGATTCTTGAGTAAGTTTTCCAGTAATTTTTGACCATTAATCTGTAAGGAATTTCTTTAAAAGCTCATCAAATCATCCATAAATCTGAAGCACAGGGACATCCCATGAGAGACTCAGCTCCTCACACTGGGATAGTTCTCAACCTCCCCAACTCCCCTCTCAGATGCATCCTTGGATTATAAAGCAGTTTGGGAAGCAGTCTGAAAAATTCTCTTTCAGTTTTCCTGAAACAGGTTACATGTTTTGACCTTTTGTCTCAATTAAGGATAAGAATTTCTTCAAAAATTTTATATTTTGCATGGGAGAAAACTATATTCCAGCTAGCTCTCATCTATGGATCTGACAGACACACAAAATTAGACAAAACTTGCTGTCAGAGTACTTCTGGTATACTATATGTGACAGACCCAGACCACCCATTTGCCTTTCACTGGTCCTATTGGAGTCTGGGAGGTGGGTGGGCAGGGGAAAGCCCACCCACATCGAACAGACCTCCCCTCTGCCTATGAGAAGGGTCCACAGAACCCAGAATGCCAAGTGATTACGGGGGTACAAAGAGAAAACGGGGACAGGTGTGGAGGGCAAAGGACTAAAATAAGGGAGCCGGACAGGGATACCAACCAGAGAACTCTGGACAGCGCCCACTTCCCCCTCAAGGCCAGTGGACGCTGCCCAGTGGAACTCTGCCCAGATGTGTGAATACAGGAGCGGAAATAGGCCCCACAGTCACAGGCCCCTCCCTCAGCCAATCTCTGCTCCCTGGTCTTGTAAATTGCCATCTTGGCTATAGCGAGGAGGAGGTTGACAAAGAGGTCCTGCGACTTTGTGGGGCTGCACATGTAGTGTGCATAAATTAATAGGGGAGGGGAGAAGGCAGCCAGAACCTCAACAAGAGGTTCTGGAGGAACCAAAATAGGGCCAGGGTCTCCCTTACACCACAGAAGGTGCAAGTGTCAGGAACAGAGGTGAACTGTGCCAAGTACATGCCTGTGCTCGTGGCACTGTGCAGGATTCTCCAGCTGATGTCCCCAGCGGGCCGCAGAACCAAGACGGAGTAAAGGCTGGCCCACCAGAGCTCCCCACCCTCAACTGGAGGTAAGAGATCCCGCCACTTGGTATCTGGGCAGGACATGAGGGTGGGGAAGTGAAGAGTGTGAAGCATGAGCGTGTACAGATGACCCTTTGGCGCAGCTCGAAAGGGGACCGGCTGCAACACATGCAGCTATCCCAGATGATGAAGGGGAGGCGATCGGGAAGGCATGCAGGCCGATGGAGAGATCTGGAGGGCAAGGGGTGAGGGGCAGGTGGGGTGTGTCCTCTTGCAGGACCCAGTCGAGGTTGCCATTCACTGATGGAGGGGACACACACTGGAGCTTGGGTAAACAGCTTTCTCTTTCCTGAGTAAAAAAGGCCAACCCTAAGTCCAGCATAAATCAGGCAGGCACCTGGGGTCAATTGGAACTTGCTAGAAGCCACAGGCTAATTAAACACCTGCAGCTAATTAAGGCCTGTGGTGCTGCTTTAAAAGGTCTCCCCCAGGCAAGGAAGAGGGAAGGGAAAGAGCAAAGGACAGGAAGTGCTGTGTGGAGGATTGATGAGCAGGTACCAACGGAAAGATACTAGGAGAGACTGTTTGGAGAAATGGGAAAAGCTGCCAGATTGAGGGATGCAGTAACCCTGCCTGTTGCTGCTGCCGCCTTAGGGTCCCTGGGCTGGAACCCAGAGTTGTGGGTGGGCCTGGGTTCCCCACACACCTCCCCACATCTCAACCTCTGCCTTGAGCAGGGAGATCAGGACTCCAGAGGGGATTTTACCCCAAAACTTATGAACTAGCTTGTGATGCATATGGCTCAGTAAGCTGTGGCTCCTGCCACTAGTAAAGAGAAAGAGGCTGGATGGAAGACCACAGCAAGCCTCTGAGGCTAACACTATCCACCAGTAGCCTAAGACCACTGGGGAATAGCGGAAGCTTTGCCACACAATATAAACTAAAATTCTCTCTTTTCATTACAGTTTTTTCTTTTCTTGCTCAATGCAAACTAGCACAAATCAAATTTTGGTGGTTTTTTTCTGGGTAGAAGTCAGACAATCTGGACAGGTATGAACATTTCTATTCTATTCTATCCTATTTGAGTTAACAGCTGTGAATCCAAAGTGAAACTGGGAATTATGTCATGACTATACTAAAAAGGCCCATCAGGGCTTCTCCAGACTCAAACAGAAAAGGGATGAAAGCTGCACTGCCCACAATGTATTCAGAAATTCGAAAGCACAACAAACAAGATTCTTCTTTTAAACAACGAAACATTTTATAAGGCAGAAAGATAAAAATATTAAATCCCATCATAATCATTTCCAGAACAATCATTCATTATGTCAGAGAGGACTATGGTGACAGCTTGGGGAATAAGCAGCAGGAGCAGACAAACTCTGAAGAAACAAGGATCCTATTTTCCTTGACAATATTCGAACCAAATGTGAATATAAAAGAATTAGAAGAGGGCTGCAGAAAGTTAAATCCTGATCCCATGAGCTGTTTAGCATCTTCCACCTAGGAGTTTATACTATGCTCAGCCCCATGGGACAGCTGAACAATTAAGAGTTGCTAAGCACAGTCAACTTCCATTATCACCAAAAAGTCAATTGGCACTGAGGGGCACTCAGCTCCGTGCAAGATCATACTCTAGATGAAGTAAAGACAAAAACATTTTTTTCTGTACAATGGGGAAGATCCTCAGCTAGCGTAAATCTGCATACATCCATGGACTCAAAAATGGTGTTAATTATATTTATTCTAGCTGAGGGAAATGGACTGTATAGGCTTTTCTTTTCCCCCTTATAATACAATAGAAACTCTTTAATTCTCTTGCTTCATTGTAGTAAATTTGGATTCCAAATTTGAGATAAGGAAGAGGTTTTCACACTCTCCTCTGTCTGCTTTAATGTTCAGCCATGCACAGAATTATGGTATGTATTTTCTTATGTAAGATCATAGATTCCCCTCATACAGCATGTGGTGAGGTGGCTTTCCTACCCTGGCCAGAAGGAGTTAAAGCAGGCAGGAGGGAACCTACACATAGTCCTAGCCAATCAAGGAGAGGTTTTTAAGGAGCCAGTCAGGGTGTAGTTTGCTGGGGCAGCGCTATATAAAAACAGCTGCTCACTAGAGAGTAGGCAGTTAGGCTCTGACCAGAGAAGGTACCTTCAGTGGAGCAGTTCTGGGCAGGCTCATGGCAGGGCTAGAGAGGGAGGCTTCTGCCTTATATCTGCCAGACTGCTGGCCTTGCTACAAGGGTCAGGAGGATGCAAAGAGTCACAAGGGAAGTGGCCCAGGGGACAGAAGGCAGTGAAAGGGAACAGAGGAGGGCAGGACAAGGCTGCTGCCAGAGGGTCCCTGGGTTGGGCCCCAGAGTAGTGTGCAGGCCTGATTCCCCCTTCTCCCTTGCACCACATCTTGCCACCAAGGCATGCCTTATACAAACTGGGGCTTGTCCCTGAGACAGAGGAGGCCACTGCTGGCCATAGGGGTGGGTGAAACAGAACTGCTGATACCCTCATGGCAGGAGGATGTGGCCCATACAGACTGTGGCTTTCCCCTGAGACAGAGGAGTTAGGCTTGGAGGCCACAGTGGCAGTAGAGACTAAGGACTGCCGATACAACCCCCAGAAGGGGGATGAGAGATCACTGTAATGGGCACTGCTGGAGGGTAGTGTCCTGCAGAGGATGCTGTGGGACAGGAGCGACTTGGATCCAGTCTAAGAGTGTGGAGCACCGATGTGGGAGATGCCAGCCCAAAGGAGGTGCCCTGCTGATGAAAAGACTAATTCCCTGGAGCTATCCGCAGGAGGTGCTGCAGCGGTGAGCCCCGCCCTGTGACACAGAATCTTTGAAATATTCCAAACCACAGATTCTATATATGAATAGCACATTGTCACGTTCCCTAAATTCACAGTGCACTTCAGTGAATAAAAAAAAGACCAAAATACAAATCAGCACTATAAAATTTTGTCTCAAGGAGCATAGCTTCCAAACTTAGATGATGTAGTTAGCATTCTGGATCTGTTTTTCTTGGGCGGAACAGCCCCCCACCCCTGCAAAAAACAGATACAACATTCAGAGCTACACCTGCCTACTGCAGTGTCTGCTTATCTTTCAGCAATTCTGTTCCCCTTCTTTATCTCCCTCTCTGCTCCCTTCATTTCAATGAGTTCAATTAAAATCTTGTGATGTGTTACCTCCTGGATATAGATGCCATACAATCATGTCTTCCAGGCACACAAATGGATGGACCAAATACATCATTCTGTGTACTGAAGGCACAACTAAGATTAAATAAATTAATAAAATGAGATCTGAAAGCATTTACAGCGATTTTCCTTTCAATGTGACTATTCTGAGGGAAATCAAAAAAGCAGCCATCATGAAAGACCTATTGTCTAGTATCAGCACTGGATGCTGGATAGATTCAGAATTTGACACTGACTGAGGGCTCTATTTTCCACCTCTGACGTATACTATGTATCAAAGTTCCCCATGGTAATTTAGGCAGGGGAACTGCTTAAATGTCATCATTTCCTGTGCATTAAATATCAACAAGAGAATCTCACTGGGATGGAACCGCAGTTTGCTAAGCACTAGAAGGACTGGATATCAACCCAAACCTCATTTGAATTACTCACATCTCATTATTAGTATGCAAAACATGACACAAGTAGAACATAAAAAATCATTATGTGCCTCATAAAACTGTAAAATAACTTATTTGCTAGGATGGTGGGGTGATGAGTGACTGTGCTACATTTCAGGAATCACTGGAGGAGGTTCTAGGTCTCATTTTATGGTTAGACTAGTCATAATGGTCCCTTCTGACCTTAAAATCTAACTGGGCCAGATCATCTTTCCCTGATCCCGTATAAGGAAGGGGCCTTTAGGTGTGTGGCTTTCCCTCTTCGGCACTGAAAGAAGGCTCAGCGTCCTACTCGGTCGCATGCCTGAGCACTTGCTGATGCCTCTCCATGCATCTACAATCCATATACTGGTGGGGGGAGAAGAATGGGCAGGCCAAAAAGAAGAACAGGTGGATTTAAGACAAATACTCAGGCTACGTCTAGACTGCAGGCTTCTTTCAGAAGAAGCTTTTCCGGAAGAGATCTTGCGAAAAAATGTCTTCCGAAAGAGAGCGTCTACACAGCAAAAGTGCATAAAAAAAAAAGCTATCTGCTTTTTCGAAAGATAGCGTCCATACTGAATGGACGCGATCTCGCATTTAAGATGTGATTACTGTGGACAGAGTGGCCACCAGGGCACCTGTGTTTTTTCCTTTTTCCTCCTCTTTCGAAAAAACTCCTTCTTCCCCGTCCACACACGCCTTTTGCTGAAAGAGCTCTTTTGGGAAAAGGCTTCTTCCTTGTAGAAAGAGGTTTACCAATGTCGGAAAAACCCCTCTGTTCTTTCAGTTTTTTTTCGAAAGAATGCGATTGCAGTGTGGACGTAAGTGAGGTTTTTCGGAAAACGGCCATTTTCCCCAGAAAACTCTGCAGTGTAGACATACCCACATTTACCTCCATCCACCTCCATTAAAAGACTTTTTGGGGAAAAAAACACAGCTCTACCCTTCATTAATCTTTCCATGGAGTTCCTGTTTCCCCATAGGAATTCTGAAGCAGTCAAAGCTAGGTGAATCCCTTGAAGTTGGACACCACTGGAGCTTGTGCACAAAGGGGTTGGATAGGCTAGTGCTTTGGCAAACAGCCTCTGTGCATATTATCCATCCCCACCAGGTATCCCAAGAATCATTCAGGTTTGGGGCAAGCCCTCAGGATTTGCCCTCCATGGAAAAAGTCTACCTACTTAGTGTGATAATGTGTGTAGGAAGGGAAACAATATCTCTGCAAAGAGATCCTTGAGGAGATTTCCTTCCCCAAATGCCCTTCTGGTGGGTTTTCATAAGCAAGGGAATGATTTGGCCCAATACAAATTCCTCAATCATCAGCAAAGATTACCCAGCCCAGGCAAGCAGAATTTGCCAAATTATAGGACTTAGCACTGAAATATAAAATGCTATATAAAGTATGGTATTAACATTAAATAAATAAATCCCATGGGATCAGGTGTGCACTCTCTCTCCACCTCCCTTGTACGAGATTACCAGGGAGAACTCCTTGATAGCAGTTAAACCAGGATGTACTGTCTCTCTTATGACCTTCAAAATAAAGTCCTAGTATAGACCAAGGCTAAGTGTTTTAACTACATGCATTTGCCAGCTTCATTTTTGGTTTCTTCAAGTACTTGAAGACTTTGAAATTCACCTTTCACAACCATTTGCATTAACACTCAGTCATTCAAAGGTTGACGTGATAGGACAAGAAGCAAGGGGCTTAAATTGCAGCAAGGGAGGTTTAGGTTGGACATTAGGAAAAACTTCCTAACAGTCAGTCAGGGTGGTTAAACACTGGAATAGATTGCCTAGGGAGATTGTGAAATCTCTATCACTGGAGATATTTAAGAGCAGGTTGGATAGACATCTATCAGGGATGATCTAGAAGGTGCTTGGTCTTGCCTTGAGGCCAGGGGACTGGACATGGTAATCTCTTGAGGCCCCTTCCAATTCTAGTATGCTATGATTCCAGAAACATTAACACAAACAGGGATGCAAACAAGGCAAGGGCAACACTTTTTAAAATATGAGTGACTATTGGGTGGGAAAGAATATGTTGCTGGTCTCTAAATTTCCAAGTCTGTATAGGAGGGGGCAGGATTTTCTTCTTATGTGGTTTAATCAGCCCCAGCCTAGACCACTGCAAGGGCTTATTTTGTCCATAAGCCTTTTGAGTTGGGAAAAAAAAACCCTATATATAACCAAAAAAACCTGTACATTCTCATCTAAAATAAATAAAACATTAAAAAAAATCAGTTTAATTAGTGTTTATGTTAGCCATTGACATGAATGGCAGGTATAAATGACCTCTGATCAGCAGTCTCATAAGTCTAACACATCTGGGCAATCTTTACATTTTATGCTGAAAATTCCATTTGTCTTGATTAAATATTTATCAGTGGTCGTCAGGGAGACACATACGAAGGACTGTGGTAGGTGTTATTTCTCTTCATATTCGACTTCACATTTTAAATTATGAACCAGATCCCCAGCCAGCTCATATAAATGGCCATAGCTACACTGAAGTAAATGGATCTCTGTTCATTAAGCAAAGACAATCCAAGCCAGATGCTCAATTGGCTAAAAGAGGAATCTGTTGAGATTCCCTTTACGACTCCTAAGCACTATTAATCACTAACATTCACATTGGAAAAAATAGTGCAAGTGCTGAGGTGTCTTTACACAGTGGAAGTCAGAAAGGGTACCAGAGGCCAACATTTTAAAAAGTGATTAGTTATTCTGGATGCCTCAAATTCTGGGGCACTGGGACGAGGTATACCAACCCTGCACTGGCCTGGGAGAGGTTAACCAGACCTGCTTGGCTGAGGGGGCCTCTCCCCTACAGGCCTGCTGGGCATGTTCCAAATGCAGGCCCAGTATAAGCACCAGGGGAGCAGCTCAGTCAGGGCTAACCATGGAAAGGGAAGGAGCTCCTGCCAGAGCCCAGGAGCAGCAACCGCAACTGCAGCCGCAATCGCAGCAGCAGCAGCTGCAGATGCCAGGGTGGAGGCCCATCGGCAAGGACCAACCAGGGGGAGTGACTAGCCTGAAGGATGCAGGTGGCCGGCCATTGGGCATTGGGCAAGTAGCCCAGGGCGAGGAACCAGAAGGACCCTCTTCACTCAGCACGTTTCGGGCGGTTTCTCTGCTGAGCTAGTGGTAGGACACGCCCACCTCTGACAGGGCCCTGGGCTGGGGCCCAGTGGAGAGAGAGGGCCCGGGTTCCCCTACCCCATCCCACTGACCCCCAAAAGGGGGGCAGTGCCTCAACTACTTTACTGACTTGGCCACTGGGCCTTGCTGTACCGTTGACTGGGCTCGTTACTGACTGGGCACTGGGCCTTGCTGCCCCATCGACAGTGGCCATAGACGGGTGGAACAAATACGGGGTGGAGCAATCCAGACGGGACCTAAGAGGCTCCCCCACCCTGCCTCCCAGGGGGCTGGGATTCCCACCCCATGACAGGCACCTTAAAGGGGGATTTTTAGGAGGAATATGCTCAGTTCTTCCTGAAAAATCAGACCCCTTAAAAAGTGTCTCAAGTTGGGTGCCCAAATTCAATCATTTCTAAAAGTCTTGTCCAGAATATAATATTGATTGAGTTAAAATGTATTACACCAAGACATTCCTATCTGACAGCTGGTAAATACTACAACTTGTGACACTTGCTTTACTGGGAGATTTCCTTTTGATTGGCAGTCATACATACATGCCATAACATATTGTGTCATATGTATATTCCTGACATCAAACAATTGCATTTATCATGCTATTTCTTGCATCATTTTGAAATATAAATTTTAACTATCTCCTTTCTTTTGGTTCCCTCTTCTCCCCCTTGTACTTCTGTGTATTTTATCTTATTGTAATGTTTCCGAGGCACACTCACCTCTAATTTGAATTACATTTTTATTACTCTTTTAAAATTTCACCTTATTTTTTCCTCTAACACCATTCTTTTTTCAAATTCCCTTTTATTTCAGAACCCATTTGTTTCCCAGTTCTTCCTCCCTCTTCAACTTAATACAATTCTCAACATTTATTTCTCTCCTCTCTTCCGCTCCCATCTCTAAACTTTTCTCTCTCTGCCCCCACCAATACCTCTGTTCTGAAATTATTCCGCTACATCCTCCCCTTAAATTCATACACATCTCTATCTTTCCTTGATTCTCTGTTGCTCTCTCATGTTCCCTTGAGCTGTGTTGTACTTCTAGTCCCTTCATCTACTTTCCTGACCTACCACCCCCACTAAGTCCCCACTCCACCTTGCTCTCACAAATTTGGAGAACAAGGACTGGGGAGGGAGGTGGGGGAGACTGGTTTGTTAGCATTGCCAGCAGTGTATCTGGTGCTAGAGGAGTCCAGGCCCATGCAAAAATGGCCACGCTGAAGGAAATGGTGGTGACTGTGCTCAACAGAAGCAGTAAGTGGTCCTCTTCCATTACAGAGGAATAATACATCTCTCAGGCAAAGGTACCCAAACAGTGCACCACCTTCTTCCCCTCCTAAATTAGATGGAGCAGATGAAAAAAGGAAGAACAAAGGATGTGAGAGGCGGCTGGGGAGGACAAGATACAGTACAGACACCATGCAATATGCCTATTGTTAGGCATTGTGTTAGTGTCTAGTTGCTGCTTTGTTTTTTATTTTAATTAACAGAGAATTGGGAAAGAGGCCAGGATTGGTGGATATCACAGCTACAAGGAGGTACAAATAGAACAGAGATGTAGTGTGACGTGGCAATAAAGTGCGGCCATTTGTTTTCTTTCTCAAGAAGCTGCATAAAAATTAAGGGGGAAAAAATATATCTTCCTTTCCAGTTCATCTCCTAAGAGTTTAAAGATAATAGTTATTGCTTGTACAGTTGCAGGAAGGATGCCAGTACTGAAAATACAAACAAGCTTATATAAATGTAAATGAACAAATGTATTAGGAAGTTTGCCTGAGAACTAAAGATTTATTATGAGCCCTGGATGTAAGCAGCAACAGAAAAAACTGATGTGGAGTTCAAGCAAATACCAACGGATTTTAAAAAGCTCAGCTAAGAAAGGTTGGTCATCATCCGTACATCATCCATTAAGTCTTGTTGAAATACCTGAATTCAAAACATAAATATTAAAGACAAATAAGACGACCACAGACTTGCCACCTCCATCTCCATTAACCTAAGGGCAAATTACATTTGGAACATCATTTGCTATGTAACTGTACAGCTTTTGTGGCCTTAACCAGAAAAGTGAATCAAAATATTAATAAAAAATGTACACAGATCTCAACTACTGAGATATTCTTGATGTCATTGGTAGGCAGTGTACAATTCATCTGTCTAAACATCTCAACATATTGCAGACCTTCTTATAAACAATAAAAACAATGCCGCTCCATTACAAATAGACCAACTCAGGATCAACATTGCTTAATTTTAAGTTTAAATTAGGGTTGTCCAATTTCTCTCTGTCCTGCATCACTATGAGCAGTATGCTAATGATTCTGGGCTTAATTCAGCCAGCCCTAAAATGATATTGCTAGGCTCCTATCACATTCATAGTTCATTTTGGTAAATGTCATGGTCATAGGATTTAAAAAAAACAAATTTCATTATTTCTGCTATTGAAATCCAAATTTCGGTTATTTAAAGCTATTCATGGTGTTGTAATTGTGGGGATCCTGACCCAAGGAAGAGTTATTGGGGGAGGGAGGGGTCACAAGGTTATTATGGAGGAGGTGAGGTAGTGCTGCCCTCCAAGCTGGGTGGCTGGAGAGTGGCAGTTGCTGGCCAAGCGCCCAGCTCTGAAGCAGGAACACAGAAGTAAGCGTGGCATGGTATGACATTTCCACCTCTATGTCTGCACTGCTGCTGGTGGGGTGCTGCCTCCAGAGCTGGGCACTTAGCCAGCAGCTGCTGCTTTCCAGCCACCTAGCTCAAAGGGCAGCTCAGAAGGGTGGCAATAATGCAGCCCCCCCTAAAATAACTTTGTGACTCCCCCTGAAGCTCCCTTTTGAGTCAGAACCTCCAATTTGAGAAATGCTTGTCTCCTCTGTGAAATCTGTACAATGTAGGGTAAAAGCACACAAGAGACCAGATTTCATGGGGGGAGGAGGGTTTGTGAGGGAGACCAGATTTCACAATCTATACCCATGTTTTTCATGGCTGTGAATTTGGTAGGGTCCTACCTATTACAAGTGTGTCCTTTAAAAGGGTGCACAGGTCCTATCCATGAATTGACAAAGTAATTAATTATTATTGTTAATTGTCAGAAAGAGACATGGTACCTGCAGTCTGCACCCACACACTCATGTGGATCATGTGACTGGTCATACATGCAAGGTAGGAAATAAAAAGCAGACCCTGTTGCTCAATCAAGGGCAAGGGAAAGACCAGGGAAGTCTGGTGTGAGCCTCACCACAGTGCCATGTAAAAGGATCACGGTCTGGAATGGCAGGATTCCCACTGAAAGGGAAGTGGACCGGAGTCCAAGAAAAGAGATCAGCAGTGATCCTGGTAAGAGTGGGGGCAGAGTGTTTAAACACCTGAAGAGTTTCCACTTTTAAAACACCAGTTGTGTGGTGAGAGTATCTCCAGATGCACAGAAGGAGAGGAAACGGATGTGTGGAGCACCAGGGGCCCAGGTGAAGTAAACTAATCCCAACACAAGCAGGCAGAGGAGGGAATTGCTGCTGCCTGAGCTGTAGTTTCTTTAACCAATTTGAAGGGAGTTGGCTCTTAGGAGTGAACATCATATTACAGAATTTTTTCAGCATAAACTCATTGGCTGGGCAGCTTGCAAAAGACTCAATGTGTGCCCATGGCAAGGAGTGAGAAGAATCCTTTACTTCACTGGTTTTAGAAAAAATGAGGTAGGAGAGGGACCAAAGTTTCAAAAATAAGAACATAAGAACATAAGAATGGCCATACTGGGTCAGACCAAAGGTCCATCAAGCCCAGCATCCCATCTGCCGACGGTGGCCAATGCCAGGTGCCCCAGAGAAGGAGAACAGAAGACAATGATCAAGTGATTTATCTCCTGCCATCCATCTCCTGCCCTTGTTATGTTCCTGATAGCCCGTCTTGGCCATAATCCAGGGAGAATACTAGTTATATGAGAAGACAACGCCGTGACAGGGCTGTGCTGAGCTTAGCAGTTAGGAAGGGAGAGCTAGGAAGTTTCTCTACTTAGAAAATGATATTCTGCAGCAGAAACACTCTGAGCTACTTTGAAAGCAGGTGATGTCTCCCTCCGACCAGTGACTAAAAATACAGACTTGCCACAATGGGAGTGTGGTGACAGGATATGGAGCCTCCAGCAGGGTTTGAGTTTGATGTGCTGTAACACTGAGAACGGTTTCAGGGGGAAGGGAGAGGAGAGCCTGGCTGATAAATGGTTCACTCCACAGATCTCCAATGATGAAAGCAGGGGCTACTGCAGCAGCCACAGACCCTTTCTGCAGAACAAAGTACAGTCACAGCTGCTACTCTCAGGCATAGGGGAGAGAAGATTCTTTCCTCCACTTGACCTCCACAGACTTTTCTTGGTGACAGGCCATTTGCAAGAGCTGTGCCCAGGAATCTGGCTATGGCCCCAAAAATCACATCAACCGTTTCGTTGGCTTATGTTGTTTCTATTTTTAGAAAACATTTGGAGGGAGGCGGGCTTCCTTTTCAACAAATCAGCATGCAGAACAACCAAATCTCATCCACTCTTTACATGAAATACAATACCACTAACAAAACAGCAGTAGGTTTAAAACAACAGCAATAACTCTTTATACTTCTGCACTGCCTTTTCTCCAGGAATCTTAAAGTACTTTACCAACATTAAATTAGGAAAGCCACCACCCACACACCCCTCAAGGCAGGTTATGATGATTTCACCCATTTATATTACAGACATGTTTACAACAAGCCAGGGACTGTATACATTTGGCATGTATGAAATACACTTTCAATTTATCTGCCTTCAAACAGTTCATACAAACGGATTCAGATAGGGGCCATATTAAATACCCATGCCTGGAATATGGTATAGTTTGGAAGACTGTAGTCAGTATTTCCACTACGATTTAACCACTGTAAAGCATAACTTTGGATTTCAAATCTTTATTTCATTCCTAGTATAAAATAATTCTCATAAGTTGATAAGTGACTCGGTCTAAAACCATCATCCTATCTATAAAAAAAAGGCACCATTCCCACAGAGATCTGAGATTTACATGATTAGGACCATGTCATCTGCAGTGCCTTGACAGGGCGATCCTTATGGAAAGGATAACAATCATGATAACCAGCATTTATTGTCACTGAATCACAGCAGATGCTAGTGACGAATTAGAAGAAATATGCACTTTCCATTCTAAGCCCCTTTTTCAATTGCTCATAACCAGTTACAGACTTATTCTTCTCTTGGGATCATATTTGTTTGTGTAACTCAAATGTCTCTGTAGAGCAAAGGGACCAGACCTACCAATAGTCTGATACTACTTTAATTTGTGAGTGATTCCCTAGTCTTTAAAATCTAGAGAAAATGGGATCCATGTAATGCACTTTTATCAGCAAGGTTCTTTCTTTTATAAAGTATTTTCCACCACTTTATTGTAACTGTCAAATATTCAGATACTTAGCAAATTAATGAAAGGAGAGCACTGACAGTGCATAATTTCATTGCCAGAGAGATTAGTCAACCTCACTTTTTTAGAAGTGTTCCAAAAATAATAGAGAATACATAGGTGAGGATAAAATAGAATCTGAAAAATCTTTGTCTTCAAGTGTAGCAATTGTACTACGAGAACAGAGAAGGTAATCAGCGATTGTATTTAGATCCTCCTACATGAACTGAATTATTTCCATGCTTCACAGATGTTCATTTTGTATTCTACTTATGCTATAGGAAAAGTAATGCATAGGATGGTTTGCTATATACGCTGCTCAGCATGTCAAGGCAGTTTAACTGTTTCTGTCCAAGTTCTTCTGCTTCATTCTAAACATGGTAGAACAGCTTCGAGTTAGCATTCAGAGAGCTGCGCCACCAGCACAAGCACTTCAGGGCTTCATTTAACTTTTATCTGGCTGAGGAATGTTCCTTTTAGAAAGGCTGCCCGTTCTTTCAAATACAGAAAGGGGTTATTTAAAGGAATGGTTCTCAAACAGGGGTGCAGTGTCCCCGGGGATGCACAGAGGTCTTCCAGAGGGTAAATCAACTCATCAAGGTATCTGCCTCATTTTGCAGCAGGCTACATAAAAAACAGTCTCCTTTTTTTTCCTGCACTCAAGATCATCTCATCTGAAGAAGTGGGTTTTGCCCATGATACTGTATATATATTTTCAGTTAGTCTCTAAGGTGCCACAGGACTACTCATTGCTCTTAAAGTTACAGAATAACCCAGCTTCCCCTCTGAGACTAGTCAAGTCAGTACAAACTAAAATTTCACACGATTTGTTTATATTGCTCTATATACTATTCACAGAAATGTAAGCACAATATTTATACTCCAGTTGATTTATTTTATAATTATATGGCAATAGTGAGAAAAGGAGCCATTTTTCAGTGATAGCATGCGGTGACTCTCTTGTATTTTTACACCTGAAGTTGTAAGCAAATATAGTTGAAGTGAGGTGAAACTTGGAGGTACACAAGACAAATCGGACTCCTGAAAGGGATACAGTAGTCTGGAACGGTCAAGAGCCACTGCTTTAAAGGTTCTTCACTCCCCACCTACTAGTTTTTACATTGCATTACTGCCATCATATTACCACATGTGTAGCACTCATATAATGGCCATCACCTTCCTATATGCGTAGCACTGTTATTCACGTTAAACATAGGTCAAGCCCCTGGAATTAATGAACAATTGTGTATTTCATGTTGGTTTATCTGAACATTTTCACTTGCTGCTCACTTCTAATTTTGGCGATAAATACAGTTGGATTGTCTTGCACTACTCAGGCTCTATTGTGCATTCATGGCATGTGCATTTCCCATTTTCATATAATTTCAACAATAAAAGCAGTGTTGCTAAGCATCTGTCTGGCTGGATCTGAAGAGTCAGTAGTCTTTTTGCAGAGCCTGTTTTTGTCTTTGAAAAGTCTCTCAGTTTTGCAAGAGCTCCATGTAGGTGGAGTCCAACAATGACAAAATGAAGAAAGGCCTCCAGGCATAGATAGTGGGTGAACTTCTGGCTGGGGGGGGTGGGAGAGACTAACCTCCCAACCCTGCCTCTTTCACCCAAAGTCCCACCCCTGATGTGCCCATCAGAACCAAGCCCCCTACTGGTCCCTCCCCATGCTCCCAGTCCTCTATTGTGGTAACTAGCCCCTGCCCTTGAAGCAAAGAGGGCTAGGCACCGTAGCCCCAACCCCAGCAAATCAGGAAGGCCGGGCAGCACAGTTACAACCCTAAAGCCTGGGGAACCTGGGCAGCATTGCCCCAGCCTCCCTGGTGCCAGAGCAGCAGGTTGCCAACAGTGCGGCCCCAGGAGGCCAGGCAGCCATGGGGGAGTTGGCCACTTGCAGAGCCAGAAGGGGGCTGGGGGCAGAGCATGGGCAGGCCACACCTGGCTTTTGGGAAGGTTCAGCCTCCCGCTGCTTTGATACCTACTGCCCAAGTCTCCAGGCCTATCTATGCCATTTTGGGAGTCGATGCTTTCCAGAGTCTTTCTGAAGATGCTCAATTCCTCAGTAAATTGAGCTCTAAGAGAAAAACAAGAAAGAAAAGAGCTGCCCCAAATGAGGAAATCCCAATTCTAATTCAAATTCCTATTCCTGGTTTTGAAATAACTCTGTACTCAATTAAATTCTTCCATTTAGTTATGCAGATGTATCCAGATAAACAGCTTAGTCCCATGCCATGGCATTGAAACTTTGCATCTCCCAGACTGCAGTGTACAGCTTGCTTGGTCTGAGGATGAAAGCAGTAACATGCCCCCCGCTTATCACTAAGGCAACCCCAGCAAAACCCTCAGGTCATGGGGGAGAGGGAAAAACAAGTAAAAAGTAATACAAACTAAGCAAAATGCAAGGAGCCCTCTACACTCAAGAAATAAAAGTAAAATGATATACACGAGTTAGTGTTTGCTGGATAATTTCTCTTATCAAAACAAAAACAAAAACAAAAAACCAACAAACAAGCTATCTACTGGTTTTGTATAGCAATGATATCAGTGGAGGAAAGCCATACGATTTTCAAACGATTATGGGAGACGGTAAATAAGGAATAGCTACTGTTTCAAATAATGTCTGTTTGCTCACCAGACAAAAACATAACAGACTTTTCCATCCCTCCCTTAAACAAGAGGATTAACTATTCAGACAGATTTAATATTAGCAAGTCAATGCCCAAGTGATGATACCAAATCCAAACCACATTGTTCCAACCAACCATGCAAGTGAGTAGTCATTACCATGGACAGCAGGGATAAGAGGCTAGGAAAGGCTAAGCCTCTCCAAACAGCTGATCTTCCACCTTTGGAGTTTACTGCCACTCAAAGAGCAACTCCGTGAGCCCCACCTATGCTCCTCCCCAAGGCCCTGTTCCTGCTCCTCCTCTTCCCACCCTCACTCTGCCTCTTCCCATCCCTGCTCCGTCCATATGGGAGCCTTGGGGGAGAGGGCAAAGAGATGCATGCGATGGGCAGACAGGGCCTGGGGAGCAGGCAAAGAGGTGGGTGGGGGAGCTTGGAGGAAGGAATGCAAGAGGCATGCATGCATGGGACCTAGGGATGGGATGAAGACATGGTGTGCTGTAGACAGGTGGGGTCTGGGGATGGGGTGAAGCGATGTGAGAGACAGGCAGGCAGACACTGGGGGAAGATGCCCAGATATTGGGGGAAGATGCCCAGCATATTATGACCATGGATGGAGTTATACACCATCCATGGTCATAATATGGAAATAGCTGAGCACCAATTATCCAAGCCAGCAAATCTTACTCTGCAGAAAACAGCTCCTTTCTTCTCCCCCTCCCCCCATACTTCAAAATATCACAGTTTCCATTGTAAAGGAATAGGTTATGTATGAAATGATGGAGAAAAAAGGGAATCACAAAATGGCTTGTACTGGCTACATCAAGTTCAACAGCAGGGCTTATGATAAACTATGACCCAGTACAGTTGTTCATAGTGCATACCAAAGTAACCATGTGCTTGCTAAGAAATTCCTCAACTCCCCCACCGCTTTTTTCCCCCCAATAGGAAAAAAGGAAGAAAAAACACGTTAAAAAAGTGCGGGAACTTTTATCCCATTTATCCACCTGTCATTTAATGAAGCTGTTCAGCCAACAAACTAATCCTAATGAGTGGGACTCATGTGTAGCCCTCCATCTCCGTGGGCTGCACGACTGTCGTAACCAAGATGGTGTCCTGGGATAGGACAGTTTTGCTAACTGGGCCTGCTCACATAGAACTGGTGGGATGTGCCGAATGAACTGTAGCAGCATTTTGTTTGGATGCAGAAAGAGCACATGGCTCTCACAGTCAATGTTGTGTGCAATCAGCACACACCTCACTTCACATGCCCTGCCTTTACACGTGTGTCACTTTAATAATACCAGTAGGAAAAAAAACAATGCGAATGGAAACCAGTGAAATCTGGCAACCCTGCATATGGGCAACAAAATGTCTCTTGGGCCACACACAAAATCCTGATGGGCTGCATGTGGCCCGCAGGCCACAAGTTGCCCACCACTGCCATAGGTTATCCAACTTGGCACTGACTGCAAAAGCTCTCCTGCGTTACGTTGGCCTGCTACTGCATTGCAAATTGTAGCCAAATGCATGGCCAGAGAAATCATTTGTGAAAATGAGGAGGTCCATCTATATAGCAGCTTCAACAGCAAGACTGACAGAGAGATATGGTGAGTATAGAGATGCTTAAAGCATATTCTGAGTCCAGAGAAGAGGTTAGCTTTAGTCTTTCTTTGTTTTGGGTTGCCTTAGATGTTTTGGACAACAATGAAATGCATTCTTTTTTAGATTGTCAACATACTTTAACACAAAATGCTGCTACAGTTCCACTTGGCTATGTTGACAAGTGGCATCCAACTGAATTGAAGAAGTCATGCTACTGCTCTAAAATTCAATTACATAGTAAGCAGCAGCTTCTTCTTCTGTCATATAATATACAGAGCCACAGTCTTCAAAGTGCAGGCATTTACTGAAGAAAACAACAAGGCACAAAGAAAACAAGCTGGCTTCTATCTTTGTCTATTCCCACAGACTACTCCCTTTTCCAGAATCCTTAAATACAGCACAGCGATATGTAAGTGTCAAAAGATCACTGCTGCAGACAAAGATTATCACCACTTTATATGAAGCTGTGACATGTTTGAGTCACTTGGCTTCATACCAAATAGGACCACTCAGATAATGAAGTGGGCCCAACAAAACAGTCTCAGAGGAGCATGCCCTCTCACTGGGGAAGAACAAAGAAGGCATCACACTGCAGCAATTGGGACGGCACGTGCCATGGCAGCCACTGAGAGCACAGTCAGTCTGTTTCACAGCCAGATTCCTTATTCTCTGCAAACGTTCTTAGCCTTGTTCCAGAGAAACTGGTTGAATACACAAATTATGCCTAGATTCTGACTCAGGGCCAAAGAAATCATTGCAAAGACCTGAGAC
The DNA here is from genome assembly GCA_032595735.1 of Pelochelys cantorii. Taxonomy (NCBI): domain Eukaryota; kingdom Metazoa; phylum Chordata; order Testudines; family Trionychidae; genus Pelochelys; species Pelochelys cantorii. Next base: position 249,315,325 of record CM064326.1, on the reverse strand, counting down.
GGCATTAAAAAAAAAAAACCATCACTTTTGGTGAAGGACGACATTTGTACGGAATGCAGGAGCAATTTACTTTGGCGAAAGTCATGATCAAGCTTAGTCAGCACACTGATAAATTGAAAATGAAGATTAATTGGGTGAGCGTGAAATTACCTGTCAATTTGAAATAACTACATTCCTTAAAGTTACTTGTTACAATAAGATTAATGCAAAAAATCAAGATACGTGGCAAAATCCGCTTGGGGGTTTATTTCTAATAGCATAGGCAAAAGCCCAGAATTGAAAGCCAGAACTACCTAGGTGTTTAACCCAGTCACCGCTAGGATCTATTCTTGGCTGTCCCTCTGATATTTTTGGGGGGAGGATCTCTCTTTGCTTCATGGGAATACATAATTACATCAAAAGGTGGCTGACAGGACCAATTCACTAAAGTTTGCACAGTTGTTTGGGATCTTCAGATGGAAGGAACTAAAGTAGCATCAAAATAGCAGCAGCACTATTGTTTTTATTTTCACACATCTTTAGACTACTCCAGCAAAATTATCACCTCTTCACTTTTTAATTCCATCCCTGGGGCAGCTGCTGAAATGAACCAAGGGAAATAAACGCATTTTATTTTGGGACACTAGATTTCTGCAGCAAGTTACACTATTGAAAAAGATCTATGAAGAGAGATTCTGACATTTTAAAATACAAAAGAACATGGTTTGTTTTATTATTAACTACGTTTCAACTAGAGTGGTCATGAGCAGCTTCAACAGCAGCAAGTCACTTTAAAAGTGCTTTCCGGGTATTGTATTTATTTAAACAAAAAAACTCAAATATTTTAATAAATTTTCCCTATCATTTGCCTGATTTTTATTCCTACCAAAAAAATATCCCCATTCATCAGGCAAGATTTAATGATGGAAGAATGCGGGAAAGGAAACCTAGTGTGTTTGGCTGAATTAGAGTTAGATGTTTTATAACAAATAAAAATGAATCAAGGGAATAGCATATAATGATTTTAATCTGTACACATTTCTCCAAGAGTTAATGGGCCTGATGTTTAAGGCAACATTTCTACACAAGAAGGAAAGGTGGTCTCATGATTAAAGGTACCAGACTGGGACACAAAAGATCTGAGCACTGTTGTGAGTTCTGCCACAAATTTCCCAATTCTGCAATATACTTAAGCACGTGTTTAACTTAAGGATATCAGTTGGCCCTAATGAAGTTAAATACAAGTATCTTGCTCAACCAAGATCCAAGTTATTAAGGGTCACACAGCAAATCAATAAGAAAACTGAAATCAGAACACTGATCTCCTGATTCCAAGTCTGCATCGTTAACCACTAGACCACACTCACTGGCACTAACGCAAAAGGTTTATTAATCTGTCAGCAGCCAGGTCGCTGAATCTGGGGTGCTAGAACCATTGTTATAGTGGGGTGATGAGAGTCATTGAACCAAACTGTAAACCGTGTATATGATGGAAAGCACATCAAGTCAGGTGGTGTGGCAGCACCATTCGTTCCCTTAGTTTCAGCACCTGTGCTCTGAAATATTTTAGTACTCTTCTCCAGTAAGGTTTTATAATTTGTCCTACTGCTGTCATTGTTTGCTAAAAGCTCATATATAATTCCTAACCTCCACCCCTGTATCATACCAGGAGCACTGACTATAGGAACAAATAATCAAATATGATGGACAACTAATTAATTTCTTATACAAACCAGTGAAGCCTACAGGAGAGAAAACATTTTAACACAAAGAGTTAAAGTGAAAGAACAGGGAAAATGAGGGAATAGAAGCTTTAGAGAAATTGGATGTGAAAATGCTAAGCCCAATTTGTGAGAAATGATCATTTGATTAAAGCAATCGGATTTCCCTTTGCATAAATAACCCATTTGCATTTTTAAAATGCTATCTCAGCCTCCATGGAAATAAATTTTTAATATCTGAACTTCTGTACCCAGACAAAATAATTTGTACAATGCATTTCACCCAGTCAGCCGTATTTTGCTCTCCCAGGTGAAGCCAAGAGAGAATGGATGCAGACCAGCCAGTGTAAAAACAAACCACCTGACTCCAATCAGAGACCTTTGGTACACTACTCATCAAACTAACATCCCTTACCAGTAGGGATAGCCGAAGATACTCAGATGCTTTAAGGGGACTCTTGATAACAGCAACTAGGAGGTATGTAAAATCCTGATTAATCAGTTAACCATTGAAACGTTAGGTTAACCTAGTGTTCAACCGGTTAACCAACTAAGTGGGATCCCAGGCTGGGGATGGTTTCAGTCCAGCTGGAGCAGCCTCCAGACCACTGGGCTCTTGCTCCCAACCTTGCAGTGGGACTGGGGCTAGCTGCCAACTCCCAGCCCCCATGCTGAGGCTGGGGCAGGGGTTAAGGCTGGCTGCTGGCTCTCGGCCCCAGCTGCACAGGGCTGGCTGCCTGGGTTGGAGCAGGCCTCTGCCCACAGCTTGCTGTGGGTGGGGGGCGGCTCCCGGGGAACTGGTTAACCATTATGCATCACCCAATAAGGGTGCTTACCATTTATGGTAAGGGTTTATGCTTACACATTATCCGTTCACATCTCTAGCAACCAGTTGTGATTTAAAATCACATTAATATAAATGTGTGTATTTTAAGGATTTTCTTTTCCCAATATATTTATCTATCTGCAGCCATTTTTCACAATTAAGCAATTACTGGTCTATAGGAAGGATGCCAATTTTCAGTACATAGGTGCCCACTTCCCCAGTCCTGCCCTGCCTCTTTCCAGCCTCCATTCCATCTTCTTCTCCCAAGCCCCACTCCTGTTCCATCCCTTCCTCAAGTGCCTGCCCCCGCCCTGCCTTTTCCTGCCTCCTTCCCCGCTCCTCAGGGAGCTACCTGACCACCACAAATCAGCTGTTCGCAGTGCTCCAAAGTCCTCTTTCCCTGAACACAGCAGAATCAAACAGCAAACAGTTTGCTGCTCAGAAATTCCCAGGTGTGCCTCTCCAATGAGCTCTGTTCCCAAGTTGCTCTGTCCCTCTCCCTTTTGACAACACTGTACAAAAACTGCTTGTCTGGATTTTCTGCCTCACAAAAGAAGTAAAACCAATGTTCTAACCCTTGCGTTTGTTCTTAGGGAAACCTCTCCGCTCACACAGCTTATCTGTGAGCTGTCATGTGTTGTGCACCTCATCTGCACAGAGAAACTCATCAGTACAGCTATTGCAGAATATCTCTGCTTGTAGACACTCTACTGGAATCAAATCACTTTTTGGAATAGGGACTCAACATGAGGAGTTTCTCTGGACGAGCTATTACAAATAGCTATTTTGCAGTAGCTATGTCAGTGAATTTCCAGTGCTGACAAACTCCAAATCTGTGACTATCTGTGAATCAAAGACTTTCCTGATAGCAATCATTATTACATTTCAAAATAACAGTTACATTCTGAGGGGCTGTGTTGGTAAAACTATGTATTTTCAAGTGTTCTAAATCAGTGTTTCTCAACCTTTTTTTTTTTTTTATAAAGTACCCCTTTTAAAAAAAAAAATTGTAAGTACCCCCAGTACTTAGTTTTCAGATACAACAGTAGAAAAAAGTGTTGTGTAACACATTTCTTTAAACAACTTAATCGTAGCACGGTGGGCAATGAAATTTCGGGGTGTAAAAAGTACAAAAATAAAAAAGCGCTGTAAAACTTAAAACAAAAATTCAGTTTTCTCCAAGTTTCAGTTGTGTTGATGTACCCCCCACACTTCTCTCGAGTACCCCTAAGGGTACTCGTACCACTGGTTAAAAGTTCACTATATCCTCATATCTTTACAAACTTTGCAAACATCATATCCATTAGGTGCAGTCTCATGCTGACATAGGGGAACGTTGCTTACAGAATGTTTCAGAGCAACATACACCAAACCTAGGTAGGCTTCGCTGATCTAGCAAAAACAAATTTATCTTTTGTGATATTGGCACTGGCTAAGTTTACTTAATGGTACTAGCCCTCACGCAAAAAAGTCTACTATAAATCTGTTGGTTTATAACCAGAGCAACCCTACTGAAATCAACAGCATAAAATAGTAAGTCACAGCAGATTTCCCTTCCCCCACACCTACCTTGCTGAAATTCCTCCCGCAATACATCACCAAAGCAATGTGTGTACTTCATACTTCATTAACACACATAGTACGAAGACTAGGAGATGGTGTTGGGAGCAGTGGGCTGAACATTGCTGAGATGGTGTTTATTAACCTCTCACTGGAACAACCTTTTCTGAGCGATCTATGCCACGTGGAGCAGCCTTCCTGACAGCTTCAGGAAGAGCCATTTGCCAGCTCTGCCTTGACCCTTGTTTAACAGAGCAACACAGTAACTCCCCTAGAAAGGTAATTCTGATTATTGCTGTAGGGGACAAAGAACAGTTTGAGCTTTCGGTATTTATAGTCATATCGGGCACCATGGTTCATCTGCAATGGTTTCCTTTTACTTCAAAGTGAGGAAATGCTTGCATTTGAATAGGGAAGAGGGATTTTTATTTTTAAATATTCCTTTCCAAGGCTACTTAAAAACCAAGAGCCACAACCTCAATTGATGTAAGTCCCACAGACTTCAATGCAGCTATATGGATTTACACCAACTGACGATCTGCCACCCAAATTTTAACAGCTACAATTAAAACTTAACCTTCTAATATTTGCACCCTATTTAAAAATCAGCTAATACTGCTCTATGGGTATGGCTAGACTGCAGGGATTTTTCGGGATACCAGAGGTATCCCAAAAAAAACTCCACCGCGTCTAGGGAACGCGTTTGCTCTTCCACTTTTTTTTGTGGAAGAGCAAACACACTCTTTTGGGACCCCTGTATTCCTCATTTCACAAGGAAGAAGGGGGCTTTTGAGAGAGGGTGTTTTTCTGAAATTTTACCCTGTCTAGACGGGCCAAATTTTGGAAAAGCCTCTTCCGACAAAAGTATCAGAAAAAGATACGCAAAATGTGGAGTGCATTTTGCGTATCTTTTTCTGATAGCTCCTCACAGTCTAGACGTACCCTATGAAAATACTGACCATACTGTCTTTGCTTCATTCTTACTCAAGGGTGATCATAAGTAACCCTCCAACACATACATCCACAAGTGATATGGGACAAGTACATTTATTATCAATACTGACACCAAATTATTTGTATATTTTACCTTGTGCCTACGTTTCCTTGGGAAATTCATATATATATATATATATATATATATATATAAAATGCAAGTTAAGTTGCATATGTGCACAAGCCTATTCACATTAGTTTTTGGTGATTCTGATGTTCCTAATGGCTGTGTAATCAAGCACGTATCAGGAGTGAACTCATCCATCCAATGAAGGAATAGCATGGCCAACAGCGGCATAAACTCGCTATCTCTACTGCTTTGTGGGAAAACATTTCAGACCTATGATTGAAAGGCCAGCCATAGAGAGGAGGAGATAGTTCCATCTCTGTGCTCATTTAAATCTTGGACTCTTGGTTTAGTTCAGCTTACCAAGTGCAGCAACTGGTGTGATGAGAAGGATAGCTGTCAATCAAGCATTAGACCGAGGCCACCAACCCATCCCTTGGGACTGCCTAAAAACCATATAATGGAAGTGACTTTCAGCCGCTACATGAATTTCAACTGGTATCCTAGCACTAAGAGATTGGCAAAGGTTGTCTAGACTCTGTGCCATCGGTTGGGTTCCTAAATGAACGGGTCAGACTTCCAAGGTACTCAGCATTACGGATGTAAGAGTGTAGCCTTTTAAACGGGTAATCCATAAGCATGAGCTTAACAGTTACACAACGCTCCCGGACTAGCTCCTGGGGAACCAGCTGCTGCCTCTGCTACACAGGTAGCAGTGTAGGGCGGCAGCCAGCCTTCTGGGAGCAGGATGGCAGGCGGGAGCCAGTACTCGCCAGGAGCCGGCTTGAAAGGTGGCTCCCAGCACGCACCGGGGAGCCAGCTGCTGCCCCACACTGCTGCCTCTGGTACAGCCAAATTTGAAAACCTTCATCTTTCTGCCCCATTACCAAGCCCATCCATCTAGCTTATAATATCTTTACTTTAAAAATTCATTCATTTCACTCGCAGCACAACCTGACTATTATGCTAACTTGAAAAACAAGCACACTGAAACAAACAGCTGATAGATAGAATATTTGACAATTGTCTTTAGAAAAAGGACAAAATTGGGATTCTTTTTTTTTTTTTTTTTTTTAAATTGGAAAGCTGCTGAAACCACAATGGTAGAACATACATGATACAGGAGGAGGGTTGTGCAGCTACTCCTGTAAGTCCCACTGATTACTAAAGCTTCTAGTATGTAGTGTAAGTGTAACCATGTTGGTCCCAGGATATTAGAGAGACAAAGTGGATGAGTTGATATCTTTTATAGGACCAACTTCTGTTGGTGAGAGACACACTATTGTCTCTCACCAACAGAAGTTGGCCAGTAAAAGATTTTCACCCACTTAGACACTTCCAATTAATTTCCAAAAATAGGATATTCACAATAAATTAAACACTGCAAAAAAGTCCCCAAAATAGCACTAAGCCTCGAAGAAACTGACAAAGGCAAGGCTATTTACAGTTACAATTGTAAACTTGTTCTTAACTCTAGGTTTCCTAAGTATGACAGCACCACATGAGCTCTGTAAATCATGCTTTTAATCAGGATACAGCACAACAGTTGGTATCTCATCAAGGAAAATACACATGTATAGCGGAGGGTAGAACTATCCTTAAAAACTTACTTACGGTGGAAGAAAATTCTGCCACCTCCTCTTACAGTACGGCGCAGCAAAACTGCTGGGGTTTTGCTGAGAAGTGGGGTTTACGATGTTGGATTTTGCCCCCTGAGAGGTCTCCTATCACCTGCATGGTGTGAAGCCCATTCCCTGGGGATGCTGGTACTGCCACACACTACAGTTCTTTGGGTATGGGGAAGCAGAGGAGATTGCAGCAGGAATCCTCTGCATGTGCCTTCAGAAGGGGTCCCAAGATCGGAGCCTACCTGAGCCATTAGGTTGTGGAGTGGTTCCACTTCCATCCAAAACATCTGGTGGTCAACATTCTTTCCCAGAGAGGGAGTCTGACCCAGGGCTCATTGAACTTCTGCGTGCATTTGACCAGAGCTACAGATCTCTCTGGAACCCAGCTGAGTTAGTCAACTGCGGTGCCAAAGTCACGATTTATATCAATAATGCAGCTGGATATGTTAATGGGACATTCAACTCCGATTTGGTCCAAAGTTTAGATTCTATTTAAACAAGCTTCTATAAAACCAAGACTCACTTCAGTTCCAAGACAAACGCTCGCCTTCTTTCTTCAAGGCAAACATGGAAGCACTACCAATTTGAAAAGGAAAATGACTCAGGTCTTCATTTAGGACAGCACTGAGCCATGTACTTTATGTTAAGTGTGCGTTTAAGTGTTTTCTGCTCTCTTCAACCAGAGCCTGAACAGAAAGAAACTGACTTTGTTGACTTTCAGAGTATAAAATAAGAGAAATATAAAGAGTGAACAATATCATAAGCAACAAAAAAATTAGTATTTTTAAACATCTTACAACTTTAATAATCTGAGATGCTACTAGTAATCTAGGTAGGAAAATTAGTGTGTTAAAATACATCATTTTTAAATTTAATTTTACTTGTCAAAATCAAGCCCATAAGGGTTGAGAAATGAAACATAAGAATGGCCATACTGGATCAGACCAAAGGTCCATCTAGCCCAGTATCCTGTCTTCTGATAGTGCCCAATCTTAGGTGTCCTAGAGGGAATGAACAGAACAGGTAATCATCAAGTAATCCCTCCCCTATCACCCATTCTCAGCTTCTGACAAAGGCTAGGGACACCATCCCTGCACATCCTGACTAATAGCATTGATGAACCTATCCTCCATTAATTTATCTAATTCTTTTTTAAACTCTGTTATAGTTTTGGCCTTCACAACATCCTCTGGCAAAGACTTCCACAGGTTGACTGTGCATTGTATGAAAAAAAAAAGCTTCCTTTTGTTAGTTTTAAACCTGCAGGCTATTAATTTCATTTGATATTCCCTACTTGTGTTATGAAAAGGAGCAAAATAACACCTCATTATTTACTTTCTCCACATCAGTCATGATTGTATAGACCTCTATCATATCCCCCCTTACCTGTCTCTTTTCCAAGATGGAAAGACCCAGTGTTATTAATCTCTCCTCATACAGAAGTCGTTCCATATCCCTAACTATTTTTGTTGCCCTTTTTGAACCTTTTCCAATTCCAGTGTGTCTTTTTTGGGATGGGGTGATCATATCTGCATGCATTTTTCAATATGTGGGCATACCGTGAATTTATAGAGAGGCAATATGATATTTTCGGTTGTATTATCTGTCCCTTTCTTAATGGGGTCCCAAAACGGTTTGCTTTTTTGACTGCCACTGGACACGGAGTTGATGTTTTCAGAGAACTATCCACGGTGACCCCAATATCTCTTTCTTGAGTGGTAACAGCTAATATAGACCCCATTGTTTTACATGTATAGTGGGGATTAGGTTTTCTAATGTGCACTACTTTGCATTTATCAGCACTTGAATTTCATCTACCATTATGTTGCCCAGTCACCCAGTTTTGTGACAAAACCTTTCGTCACAAAACTGCTTGGGACTTAACTATCTTGAGTAGTTTTGTATCATCTTTGAATTTTGCCAACTCAGTGTTGGATTTTGTCTTCAGCATGTACATGACAGGAATGGGATTAAGCTTTTCCACAGAGATTGTAAGGGTAGATATGTGAATCATACAAGGAACTGGACCATGAAGGAATTGGAGCATTAACTAACAAATGAGGCAAGATCTATTATGGTACCTAGTAAAAAGCCAGCTTTTACCAAAACACATACTGCAGCACAGCATGGGAGAGATCATTGTTACAAATTCTGGCTGCAGCTACTTTGAAAGAGTTTATGAAGAGAGTCTAGAAAGAAGAGGCATCTCTCTTTCTCCCTCCCCCCCCCCCATGCTATTTTAAGTCACAAGAAAGCTTGAGAGAAAGATGAAGCTAAAAAAGAGTGAAGCTACAGAAAAAGAGGAGATGACGATCAAGGAGAATAAGATAGAGTTAGCTAGGCACTCAAGGAATGGACTGGACTGTAAATGTGAGCAAGTAGGTCTTCAAATTGGTGAACAAGGTTACAGTAGCAAAGAGAACAGATGTCCATTGAGATGTATTAAAAAAAAAAGATAGGCAAGGACAAATTCAGTGAACATACCAAGATCAGAGGAAGGGAAAGTACATTCAGAGTCTCTGAATCATAACCTTTGAACAGAGAAAATAGGAACCATGGAAAAAGACTTGCTGTCATTATGATGGAATGAAATGGCACGTTGAGACATCACAGCAGAGGAAGCAGAGATTGAATGTGCTGATGAAAAGGAGACAGGCAGCAGACACACACAAAGCTACAGTGCAATAGTACAAAGGCAGAGAGGTCTGGGGAGCCTGATACTGTACATCAGGACAGAGGCTGTACAGCAGAGAGAAAAAGAGGAAAGGGACTTTAAAACTGTATATAGGAGGCTTTTGAAGAACGAAAGGAAACTCACTTAGGTCCAGATTGAGAATGTAACCTCATAATCACTCATAATTATGGCATGCCATAATAGGAACAGGAATGCTACACAAGTATACAATGACATGCAAAATTGTGGCTATGAATCTAGAATTTGCCAGAGAAAGGCACATTATTAGTCTGTCCAGGCAATCTGCATCTGGCATCCTGCAGTGGCAAATGCCTGATGTTTCTAAAGTAGATAAAGATATTCAACTATGTACTTCACCAAATGGGCAACATTGAACATTTCTAATTCTTTTCTAACTCCCAACACAGTCTTTCAAAGTACAAGAACTGACTGATATTACTATCTGAGCTTGCACAGCAACTGTTGTCACTATGATCATAAGAAACATTTTTTTTAAACCTAGTCACAGTATGTGCCTACACAACTGGCTATGCAGGGAATTCTAGAGAGATTACCCTTTAGAGACACTTACCTAAGATTTTTCTTTGACAGGAGGAGGAGTGACCAGTCTTCAATGTGACATGTCACATTCTTGATATTTAATCAAGTTCTTTCTGCTCTTCTATTTCCAGGATTTAAAAAAATTGGCTATGACTTCTCTTTCATATGTACGCCCTGCCAGACCTCTAAGCCTCTTTACTGACTCTCTCTACCTCTGTCCCTGGACCTTTTCTGTTTCTGATACAATGTTTCTACAATGCAGTGACAACTGAACACAGTGCTCAATATAATGTCATCATATTTTCTGTCTTAAATTCTGCCCTCTTTAAAAAACTGCTGCTTCGCATTTGCCAGACATCTTTAGTGAGCTATTTACAACGAATTTGAAATCTTTCACTTCCCCCAGATATCACTGTTAAGGTCAGAGCCCAATTGTATCCATGAGATATTTAAATTTTGCCCACAACCATTACTTTATCCCTGTTGAAATTTAATCTACCATCATGATGCCTGATATTTTTGGAAGACTTTATAGCACTTCGGAATTTCTCACAATCCTCTAAAGTGTAGCCAACCCAACTTGTTGCCATACAGCAAACTTGGCCATCTTGCTGTCTGCTTCCAATTTAAAATTTTTACTGTATCCAAACATGACCCAGTTCCCATGAGATTAAAAGGAAATACTCCCATTGATTCTAGAGGAAGATGAATCAGACCTGTAATGAGCACTGACCCAATATGGACCCCATGGTAACCAACCATTAACAACTCGAGGACTCTTTTTCTGCTCATTATGACTTTAAGCCCCTTATCGCTTATCCAGTTCCTAATCTATGACAAGACTTTGTCTCTTTACCTGGGTTATTTATTTTCTGTAATAGCCTCTGCTGAGGAAGCTTAGCTTACATAAAGATTTTGAAAATCCAAGTAAATTACAGCCATTGGGTCAAATCTATCTACTATTTTATTAACTTTTTTCAAATTAATCTTCCAGGTCAGAGAAGAGCTTTCAGAAGCTGTCTTGACAGAGCAAGACTGTACACATCTCTCAGGTTCTCAGCCGGCACTCTTACTTAGATGTGGGGGACATGGGCAAAAAAAAAAATCTCATTTTAAACTGGATTACTATGTTTTATGGATGAGGAAAAAATACATTCAACTCTTGAAAATAAAGTGGTTTGAAGAATCACCTTTCCACTAGCAGCATCTCTCCATGGAGCTTTCACTCCCACCTTTGCCAGCATGACTAGAGTGAATATTTTGTTTTCCTTTCTCTTATAAAAAACAATCAATGCTTACACACATACTTTGTTAACCCTAAAGGCCCTCTAACCACAGACAGACTTAAAGCAGGTCAAGCACTTCTCCAATGTGGTTTCTCTGAAACAAAAAACACATTGTCAGTCTCTCCCGTGCTTGTCTGATGGTTTTTCTGGTAAAGAATAATCCGGTTCTCCTTCAGTTTTCAAAACATTCAGCCTCTGTCTCTTCAGAACCACCGCAATCATTACTCTATTCTGCTCCTTCTTTCTTTCCCCCCCCCCTTCCGATTCCTCAGCTCCTTCATTTCAATCGCTTTACCATCGCTCATCCCCTCCATCACTAGCAGCCTCTTGCCTGGCTGGCTGCTCTCCATCTCTGGAGAAAAGTGATTTTCAGATCAAATAAACGAGCTAAATCCTCAGTTTATATAGGTCAGTATAGCTCCATTGCCCACTATTTTTAGGAGGTGTATTCCTATTGCACAAAATAGACCACAAAGCAAACCCTTCCTATGCTGAGACACTGTAGCTGCTGTGTCTAGGCATTTTGTACATCTAGTTTTAGAGTCTGAAATAGATGATTGGCCTTCCCATTTATAGTATGAAAGGATGAAACAAATAAGGAATGAAGAGGTATAAACAAGGTACAGTCAGAGTAATCAGGCATGTATGACAGAATTAAAAGGCAATGATGATTGGATGAGGTCTACACTAGGGAGTTATTTCGAAATAAGAAGAAAAGCATCCACACTACCAAGCTCGTTATTTCAAAATAATGGGCTGGTTATTTCGAGATCTGTTCTCCTGCTTTCCACGGGGAATAACGCTTATTTCCAAATACAGTAGACTTCCAATAACCCGGAATCTTTGGGACCTAGGTAGTGCCGGATTATCGGATATGCCGGACTATCAGGAGGTACTATAAGATGATATGTGTGTGTGTGCGCGCATGCGCGCACGCGCGCGCACACACACACACACAGAGCATATACTCTATATAAAATGTTTTTAACCCTTTTTATTGTCACACAAGTACTGTCCAGCGTCACACAATGCCAGTGGGAGATTGACTCAGTCCCGTCCAGTTTTGCTTGGTTCAGCTGCTGCCGCTGCTGCCTTGTGACTCGTTTTTTGCCGAAGCTCACTCACTAGGCTCTTGCCATTTTGATGCCCTATTGGGAGTGCCGTACAATTGGATGCCGGACTATTGGAGTTTTACTGTAGTTATTTCATGAGTGTGGACGATCCGGTGCTGCTAATTTAAAATAATGGGCCTCTAGAGGCCTCTCATAGCTGCACTTATGGCTACTCTGACCTCACCTGCCATCTGCAGCACCATGGAGAAGTACCCCTTCCTGTTTATGTAGTCCAAGGCACGGTGGTTGGGGGCCAGGATGAGGATGTGTGTGCTGTCTATGCCCCCTTCTCTGCACCCCCTGCAGTTGGGGAAGCCCATGATGGCAAAGCCGTCCACAATGCTGTTGACATTCCCCAGAGTGATGACCCTCCATAGCAGCAGGTGGTTGATGGCCTGGGCTACTTGTATGAGCATGAACCCCACTGTGGATTTCCTCATGCCAAACTGGTTCTTGATGGAGCGGTAGCTGTCCAGCATGGCGAGCGTCCACAGGGCGATGGCAACAGGCTTCTGCAAGGGGATGGTGAGTCTCAGGAGGGTGTCCTGTCATCTGAGGGCAGGGGCAAGTCACTGCAGAGCTGGAGGAAGGTGGCCATCTGCATGCGGAAGTTCTGGAGCCACTGCTGGTCGTCCCATAGCTGCAGGACAATGCAGTCTCACCAGTCCAAACTGGTTTCCTGCTGCCAGAAGCGGAGTTCTACAATGTCCAAGGGACACAGGGGCATGCGCAGCAGCAGAAGCGCCAAGACCTGGGTGAGCAGGGCCTGTGGTCCAGGCTGGTCCTCGTCCTGCTGGAGCAGCATGCGGGGGGTCTGGACGAACTTTGCCATGAGGCGCAGCACAAGGCCTGTGAGCATGACATTGTTCTGCAGCAGCTCTGGCTCCATGTTGTGAGTTCTGTGACATCTACAAGGGCAACCAGAGCACACAGTGTCCCTTTTGTGTCCCACAAGGGGGGAGGCAGTGGACGAGAGACGTGAGAGACACGGCCATCGAGGAGCCCCTGTAAGCACTCATCGCAGCTTGCCTGACCAAGCAGCCACAGGAAATCTCTGCCCACCTGGTGCCCTCCCCACTGTGCTTCTGGGGCTTCTAAGTCTGAGGCAGGCTCCAATCAGTGTGGACGTGCTATTTTGAAATCATTCTGATACTCCTCCGTAGTGGGGGGGGTACACTATTTAGGGAGTTATTTCGATTTTAGTAATTTTGAAATAATTTCCTAGTGTAGACATGCCCTTAATGGGTTAAGACCGACATTAAAGGTGATCAAGATACAGTCTCCTTGTTTTACTAGTTTTAATAAATACCACTATTCAGAGTTTCACATTCCCAATCATTGGCAGAGATTGAAGAATGAAGAAAGGAAGCAGCATATTGTACATGTCCTCTGGAAGAAATCCCCATTTTCAGAATGACCCAAACTTTGTTCATTAAAAGGGAAAAAAAACCCCACCATTTGCTTTCTTCCAGTCATGTGTATTGAGCAAGATTATAACTTTCAGATTTAATAAACGGTTGTAATTTTTCCCTCTCCATCTTAAATGAGCTCTGAGTTTGTAGCAGACGGGTAATTAATCAGAAAAACAACATCTGACTAGTTCTATCAGATACTGAATTAGTATGTCAGCCAGAATATGGAGTGCCATGTACTGTTCTCTACTGGCTACCTGACAAGAATCTATACTTTGGTAACTCAAAGTGTTGTATGAAGGGTACATATTATCTAATGTTAATAAATTTGGTTGTATCATGCTATACATAGAACATCTACTATATATTTTAGAGAGTTTGCGCATCTGTCTGTGTGTCCGCCCATGAGTCCATTTGTTCAAGGACACCTCCTAAGCGGTAAGAGCTAGGACCACAAATTTGGTCTACAGCTTCCTCTTATGATAACTTAAGCAAGGTCAGGGCTTGGTTGTGCCAGGACAATGGGAAGTGCCTAGAATGCAATTGTTCCTCATAAAATGGAAAAGGGAGGGGTCTGGTAGGAGGGAGTTATGGTAGGATGTTACCAACCTGTGGTCAGGGGGCCAGAGATAGAGACCAGGACAGCTATAACCCCATTGGGCCAGCAAGGGGCAGGGGTGGAAAAAGGGACAGCTACCTACTAAACATTTCAAAGAGTTTGTCTGTATGTGTTTCTGTGTGTCTGTCTATCCCCCAGTCAGGGGCCATACACCCCTCCCCTGGCTGTGCCTGCTGTAGTGGCCATGGACAGGCACTTCTCACCTGGCCCCAAGCTGCTGTGGTGAGAGAGAGCTGGGGTTGTCCTTGCTCCCTGAGCCAGGCTGTTGAACCCCTCATCCCCAGCCCCACCCCAGAACAATGATTTAAATGAAGAAAAACAAAACTCATTTGAGTTAAGGACCTGATTAATGCTGGGTAAATCTTCCAATATGTGTATATGGTAGAAAAATATTTATATAAATATTTTATTATGGTAGCGAGTAACTAATGGCTGGTCAAGGGTGAAAACTCACTGCAGTAGCCACTATTCAAACAGTAGTAGACAGTCTTTGCAATAAATTAGATTATTCATGTAGACATGAGGGACAGTGGGATAATATGTACTATACACCTATATTCACATACTCAACATATTTTTTTGAAGTGCTAGCCCTCTCCTGCCAGGTACCAAAAACAACCTCTGCTATGAGACTGTGTAGAATATTAAATGGCAGCAAGCACTTTATGAAAAGATAGGGTGTGTTTAATAAAGCCGGGTGAAGACTGAAAAAAAAAAATCTGATAAGGTCTGAGTTTTTAAAACAGACATGCTTTGTCTACGCTCCTTTTTTACAAATCTCTTCCTGAAGCAGATAATATAGCACATTTGAGGAGAATGTTGCAGAACTGCAAATTTTGAATTCATAAAGCACAAGAATATGCACGATCTTCCTGAATTAAATCAGCACACAAATATACCCTGTGACCTATCTGTCCAGTCAGGAAAGATCATCATAGCCATTAGCTATGGGCCAAAACAGGTGAATAAGGGAGCACTGAGGCCTTGTCTACACTTAACAATTTAAAGCTCAGCCGCAGCTGTGCTGTAAACTGAAAGTGTGGCCCTAGTACAAACTAGAGGTCTCCCAGAGTTCTGGGTAAACTACCTCTGTGAGGGAAGCAGGTAACAGCCGGGAGCCCAGCTCGCAGCCCCTCAGCCTGGTTCACACTGGCATTTTACACCACTGTAATTTGCTGTACTTGCGGGGGGCGGGGGGAGGGTTCAATCCCTGAACCAGATGGTTACAGTGCTACAAAAAGCCAGTGTAGAGTTGGCCTGAGGGGCCTGTTACACCCTGCAGGTAGGAGGGGATAAGTGGACCAACAAGAGGGTGGAGCTTTGACAGTCCCCAAATATGCTAATTTGCACAGATGAACAAACATACAGGAGAAGGATTTGTTGTCAGCTGGTTTGCACAGTGTAGGTGCTTTCCAGGTTCTGTCCCCAGCTCTGCAAGGAGCTGGTTGGGCTGGAATGTCACTGCCTCAGTGGCACTGTTTAGGCTGCTCGGTGCTTCTGTCCTTGGAGTTTCAATGTTATTAGCAGCAGATAAGGCAGCCTTCTCGTTCAGCAGTCTTCGCAGTTACTTTGAGTGCAAGATCACAGGCACAGTTCAGTGGCAAAGGCACTGGGCCAGATTTATTGCCCCCTAGACACAATATTAGTGCCCTGGCGCCATAGTTACAGTATGCTGACATGAGTGCCTAGTAGCAAAGAACGGCTCAGTCGACAGAGGGAGTTTCTGCCGTCCCCTAGGCATCACAAGGGATTAAGGCAAAGTAGTCCTGCATTTATAGATTAAAACAAATTAAAAATACCCAATTTACACACCATCTTACCTATTTTATGACATCTGTTTGTTACTTCCCCGTTTCTAATATCATGGACAAAACATCACTACGTTGTCAAACCCTCTGATCTTGTTTCAGCTTGGGATATATCTGTACTAGCTGGAATATATTTACAAAAATATCTAGCACCTAGGACACTGGCAATAACTAGGCTGAGTTCATGTCCTGGACAATGCATGAACTCGTAAACTACTACTATAATACATGGTTCACAGCCTCTGATTCAGGCCTATGATCTTACATCAGGACCAGGCACTTTCTACCACAGTACTCTGCACCATGAAAAGAGAAGGCGCTGATTAGTTCTCCCTGGAGTAAGAGGGGAGACGGGGACCAAATTTCAACAGAGTTACAGTTTGGTCCAGGTCTGCACTTGGGGTAGCACAAATGCACACTGCCCTTTACTCAGAGTTAGAGATGAGTCCACAATTTAGCCCATTGTGTTTGGGGAAAATGTGTACACTGAACCAAACTGCCACATTGCAAATTTTCTTAGATATCATACAAGCTCTTTGTGCTCAGAAAGAGAAAAGAACTCAGTGGAGTGGGATTTAATTTCTCCAGGAGATTTTTCTCACATCTTTGTGCACGCTTCCGAGATTCAACTCTAGCCATCTAGCTCAAACAGCTCTCAGCTCCATAACCCTTACATTTAGGATTAAATGGAGATGGTCTAAAATGAATCCTCCTTGTTGCCCTCCAGTCATTTAACCAATACCACATTTTGCCTTTTTTTGCTCCCACTCAAAGTAAAAACATAGTCAAGATAAATTGTTATGGGATCTGTAAAACAGAGTTGATTTTGGAAATACTGTGCAGTGGAGTTCTGAAGAGTCCTTTATTCTAAAGAAATGTGCAAAATTGTTTTTATTCCCTCAAGCCTCTCAATTTAGATGCTGTACTTGCAGACATAATAGGAATACTACTGTTAAGAAGACGAAGTCTGTTTATTATATTATAATGAATTGGAAGACTTCAGTTTGACTTGTCTCTATTTTTAAAACTTTGCACATTACCTGTTCAGACATATGTCCATATCTAGTGGTTCTCACTTGGCATTAATGACACAGAGGAATGCAATGGAACCTACTGAAACATACGAGGGTTTTATTTTTAATATGAAAACTTGCTTTGTTTCCTTTTCCTCCTCCCCATCTAACTGAAAACCAACTGCTTTAATTATGGTCTCATGTATTTCCATTGGAACAAGTCTTCCCTGGCTCTGTGGACTAGTTTTTCAGAATGCTCGGGTTCTTTTCCCTGTGTAGAAACAGTAATTCTGAAGCAAAGAGCCATAATCCTGTAGTTACTTCTCTTTTTCTTGAATTTTCTATACATCCTTTTATCAGCAAAATTAACAAAAGCCTTGAACAGAGGTATAAATGCTCCAAATCTGCTTCTTTACACAGGAAGATTATGATCAATACGTAATGTACCTAAGAGGTACTTAATCAGTCAGGGATAATTAAATTGAGAGATTTTAGGGAGCATTATTCTGAGAGGAAATGAAACATTTCTTTGTTTCCACAGTGTAAAGTGCCCAGCTTATTACTTCAGCAGAGAATAGTTAATAATTATTTATACAGAATCATAAATGTACATGGCCCTATATAAAATAGACAATATCCCTGCCCTGAACAACTTAAAATCTTTTAACCTAATTCCACACCCTTTCCTTATGCTGAAACAACAATTTTCCGAGGAAGAGAAAATGCACCCCAACATCAGGACTAAGCAACTAACTCAAGTTAGTGGAAATACTTGTATAAAGTAAGTGCTACTCATAAATGCAAGGCATAGAACTAGGCCTGTGTTAACATCAAGCCCTCCTGTAACAGTAGAAGACGTATTTGAAAAATATACTCTTCTGAAATGTGTTGCTCTTTTCTACTGATGAACGATCTCGTCAGCTTCCTTAATGAGGATTTCACTCAACTCAATTAAGCATACAATTCATCCCCATTTTTCGTTTGATTAAAATTAGCTACATACTTAAGTCCTTTGCTAAATCTGGACCTTGAAATTGCTGGTGAGTCTTGATAAGTGAACAAAAAAGGAAAATCTACATGCTTCATGCTGGCCATCTTCCAATTCAGAAGTCTTTCTCTCCTGAATATGTTATGAAATGGGTTGTCCATGCTCCTAAGTAGCAGAGGATGCATTTTTCCCTACTCCCACCCAAACACCTTGAGTATTTTCTGGCTATGTCTCTCTCACCACTCTTTCTAGAGCGTGGCTTTGGAGCCCTACATTCTTTTTCTACCTGGGTTACATCTAGCTTTAACTTCAAAAGATACCCATTAGAATCATTCTTAGCACAGAATAATTTAGTTTAGTATCTTCTATCCAGAGACAAAGAACTGTGCTCCAAGCACACACATTTCTAAATCTTGTGAGCCAGAATGAAGGGATAGACTGGGAGAAAGCTCCCCAAAATATGCTGACAGGAAACTGAGTTTCAAGGAACTCTGAAGACACTGATAGTGGGAAGGGTGGAGGCTAAACCAAATAAAAACAAAGTTATTTATTTTTAAAAAAATCTCATAGCTGTCTCAAGGCAAAAAAATACAAAGATTAAGTGAAAACAGGAGGGCACTGAACTGTTGTTTCTACTCTGTGTGCACTTCCAATCAAAACTTGTGGTAGGAATTCATAGAGGTGGGATCTTTTTCCTGTCAGCCCTAGATTGGCTCCTCCCTCTTTCTTGATGCAGAATAAGGTATTTACAAAAGGTTTTACGCCCGGCCCCTTTTTATTATTTTTAATTTCATCACATCTGCTTCCTTATATTCACCCTCTTTAATATCTCCCATGAATGGCTTCTCCCCGTCTTTCAATACCTTAGAGGATCTGTGTGAAAACTGTAATAAAGAGCTACTATAGATGCCTGCTTGCCGAAGGCAATTCATTATACTCCACCTCTCTTTCTGCCCTTATAGTCCCCAGATTCATTTTCTCTTATTTCCAGGTGCTCTCCTATACAAAGACATAATACATGGAGTTATCCTAAATAGTTCCTGGAGATTGTTGGAGTGTTGCACAAATTGTTCCTGTTTTTTAGGAAAGTGTGGAGAATCACAGTTAAAACCACGTAAATGCTTCCTTAAGAAATAGTTTATGTACAATTTTCAGAGAAAGAAAAATGCACACGTCAGTGCTAAGCAACTAAATGTGTTGAAATAAGATGTATACACATTTGCAACGATTAGTAAGTTAAGGGAAAAAGCACTGTGAAAGCTTAGAGAGAAGTCTTTGCTGTTATGCACTGAGAACGATCATTTATGACAGCCCCGTAGTTTGCAATGTAAGTGATATGTTAGCTCTACGTTAAATCCACACAAATTTGGTATCCACCTCACTCTTTGATGGCTGAAAATCACTTACATGAGAAATAAAAATGAAAATGAAAATGATTAACAGAATTATTTATTCTGCATTCAGTTTTCTGCTTGTGTCTTTTTTATTGTCCACCACATCCCTTTATGCTTATTGTATGTCTGACCACAAGTCTTTGTTACACAGTGTCCCAATCTTAGGCCTTTGCAGGTTGAGAGAGATATAAAATGATGGTCAAAGAACTACTTCCAGTTTTTATTTATAGATATTCAAAGTGCCAGTAGATGGTGCTCAAGAATACATAGCATACGTAGTTCCTTTAATTGTAAATCCAATCAAACAGATTGCACGCTGCCAGTGGCTCTCTCTGTGCAGCTTCAGCTTTTTGTATGATTATTATTATTATTTCAGCTTTTAACAAGCCACACACACACACACACACACACACACACACACACTTACACAGCCTTGTTTAAAGCAATATATCAAGACCATGCTGAGAGCCAAAAGCTTCACACTTTTATGATAATTCAGTCTTCATCTTGATTAATATGTCCCACAAGGCTTCTCGCCATTGAGCAGTATTTTCTTTAATATGTGACAGGCAACAGAATAATCTGACTTGTTCTACTGTTGCTCTCACTGCAACAGCCAATTTGAGCACTACAAAGCAGATCCTATATGCCTTGCAATCCAACAATTAGCATCTAGCAAGGAACCAATCGGGGAAGCTTTCCACCCCAATCCTTGCTGCCTTAAAACTCCAACTGACAGGCCATCCATCATAAGAAGGGGCATTGCAGAGTTGGATACAAGGGCCTGGGACCATGGGCCACATATTTTGGGACTTCTTCAATGACCCAACAATGTCACCTGTACACACAGGTTGGATTTATATTTCAGGGGTGGAATCAGGTAGCCATCTGCACAATCATTTAGGATAGCAATATTTGTTTCAACTGAAAATGGAGAAAAAAGTGTTTGTAGGCTGAATTTAAATTAATTTAAAATGACCCTGATTAGAATGTGACCAATACACCAGAGTTAGTATGCTAAAGACCTTGGGTAAGGTATTCTCATATAAAGCAGATCGTCTGATCTACAGTGCCCAGAGAAGTCTCTTCGGTGCACCACAATTATATTTTCAATAGTTAGCAATTTGGGGTGAGAGATTCAAAAGGACCTAACTGACTTAGGCACACATCTCCACTTGGCTTTCAATGGGACTGATGCTCCTAAATCACTAAGATGTTTTGAACATCCAGCTCTTTATAAGGTACAATTTATATGAGGTGTTTTTTAAAAAGTGCCTAGAATTAGGTATCTGAACATATATTTAGACATCTAAATAAAAGTAACCTGGTTTTCAAAAGTGCTGGGCAACCCAGTAGTTCCTGTTTACTTTAAGTGTAAGTACAAGTCACTGCTATGGCTTCCATGGCTGCTCCTCAGTGATCAGCATTTTTTAAAAAATCAGGCAGCTTTCAGGTAGGTGTCTGAGTCACAGAAATGTAGGGCTAGAAAGGATCTCCAGAAGATAGTCATCCAGTCCAGCCCCCTGTGCCTAAAGTTAGACTGCTAAATACACATGTGGATTTGAAGGCCACATTTAGGCACCTATTTTTGAAATTCGTGGCCTACATATTTAGGAATAGATAATGATAAACTGGAAGCAAAACTACCAAGAAACTAAGTTGGCCTGGGCTAAGAATAATGAAAAGCTAAAGCAAGAACAGACTGTGAGGGAGGGGAGGAATCTAGATAGACCAAAATACAACAAATTGATTTTAAAAAACACTTAAGAATCAAAACCAAAGCTTGAGTTATAGCATTCTGCTCCTGTAGATTGGGCAGATTGACAGACCTATGAATCATTCAAAAATAGAAATGAAATACAGACAATAAATGGACTGTATTCTAAAGGCCTCTGTTAGAAAAACAATATTAGAGGACTTCAGTGGACTTTTGTTGGTTTGTTTTGGTTCGGCTGCTGTCCAAAGCTGAATCCACTTCATTACTGAAGTGTCATCTTTGTTAAAAACTGTATTTTGAGAAGGTAAGCTTCACAACAGAAATGCAGCATAGCATCAAAATAGAAATATTTTGAACCTTACTATACTGGTACTTGGAAAAAAGGTTATTTGACAAGGGAGGTAATTGGCCAGATCTTGCTCATTAAATTAAATGGGAATTTTGCTATCAACTTCCATGGGAACAAGCTGGGCTCCATTTTGTTTACCTCACTGTGCTAGCAAAATAGATGTAACTGTTGATTGAATAAACTGTACAAGCATAAAAACTGCCTGGTATTTTTTATCTCTTGAACTGTATTAACATGCCCTGTATGCACTGCTATTGTATATTTACACAACTAACAAATTGTATCTGTAATGGATATAATGCTACAAAGACTAGCTATCACAACCTATTCTGTCACTATCAATCTCCATAAATATTAATTAATGTTTCATACCAAGCTACTTAATCTGCCACAGGGAATCATAATCATTTCATTTTCATAGAGCAATTTGCTTCACCCCTAAAATTTCCATGACAATTACCTTCCATGTTTTATGGAACAAATTAGTGCAGTTCCGCAAAATGAATATAGCAAATCATCTGCACAGGAGTAAAAAGACACTATATTTTTTTGTCTCCCCGAGTTTCACAGTGTCCTTGTTTACATGAAAAGGAGGACATAGCAGTTAATCTAGAAAAGGCAAATGTTGGGTCTGCTTTAAGGGATGACCCTGAGAGATGCTAAATGCTTTCATGTATCTGAGGTACTTCTATGGATACTCATTACTGTATCTGGGCATCTCTCAGTCTTTAATGCACTTATGCTCCTTACCTCACAGGCTATCCTGTTATCTCCATTTCATACGGGGGAAACAGGCACGGAGCCATTAAGCCCAAAGTTGCATGTGCAGTATCTGGCAGAGTGGGGAACTGAATCCAGTTCAGGGCCATAATTACTGGTAATCACTTGAAAGATGCTTATTCCTGGGGACTTGATATTGTTCTAAGAAGGTGCTCAGCATTTTACAGTAGCCAACCACTGTTAACTAACAAATACAAGACACCACCACAACCCCCTAAAAATACTATAATTGTGAAGGAGCATCCGTTCCTGTAGAATTTCTGTGGAACTTATTCTGGTACAAGTCTCATTGGCTTTACCGAAGGTTAAATTTGGCCAACTCTCTCACAGTTTATCACTGCATTATATATTTTTGAATGTTGATAGCATATGCAAAAAAGTCTGTTAAAACGAGACTATTATACAAACAAAATGTCCAATCCTGCAGCCCCAGCTGAGGCACGTCACTTCTACTGAAGTTAGCTAAGCCTCAAAGCAGCAACAGGATCAAGCTTAAGGTTCAGCTATATTTAGCAAATATTGTCAGAAAGTTGATTAATATCTGTATCTCACTCTTCGACGAATTATTTTCCTTTCATGTTCTAAGCTGTCAGATGTGTCTGAAAAAGAGAGATTCCTTTCACAGCAATTTTTAGATTCCTGCTGACTCTCTGTGGATCAGGGAACAGCAAGTTTGCTTTCTGTTCTTGTTGTAAGTTATTGAATATTGACATACTATTTTGTTTCATTAATAATAATCATCTCTATATCAGTGTAAACATATGCAGCAGTTTATAACATGTAAGATAACAGCCACTTCCTGGTCCTTGAGGGGAAAAAATAAGTAAAGATTGTTTGATGAAAACAAAAACATAAAATTAAAACTGGAGTTTTCAAAAATGGATGTTCATATTTAGAACTCCAGAGTCCCAATTTAGACAACTAAATGAAGGACTTGACTCAGAAGTTCTGAGCACCTGGCGACTCCCATTGACTTCACTGAGGAATACAGAGGCTGAGAAACTTTTCTGAAATCTGGCCACTTCCGTAATCTTGGAACTTCATAGTCTAAAATTTAAACTTTTGTAATAATGCTTGAAGATAGCAGTATCCTTTGAGAGTCTTGGGTTGTGTGTGTGTGAGAGAGGAGAGAGATGGCGAGAGAAAGCGAGAGAGTGCCTGAAACACTTGTAAAAGTACGGTAAGTTATATCTGTCTCTACCAGAGAGAGAGTCCTACAACGTCAGAAAAGTCACTGTAGGAAATAGGTTTCCATAGTTCTACTTTTCTTCTTGATTAATTAACAATCAACCTGTAACTATTTAACACACCTGTCAAGTCAATACGGCAAGTATCAGTACATGCAGGCAAATACTCACTGAATGCATTTTTGCATATCCATGTTTATCTACTAAGTCAAAGCAGCCTGATTTTCAGAAAGGCTAAGCAGCTACTGAGCTGGATGACCTCAATAAGCCCTTGCCACTTTTAAGTTTAAAAAAAAAAAAAAGACCATTTATTTATCCACAGGTACCTTGCTTTATACACCTGCACTTGAAAATTTTGACTACAGCTTTTTGGAGATAGCCCAAAAAATAAGAACCATGTTATTTCACCAAATGGTCTTCATAATGTTCCTGGAAAGGGAATGCACATGAAAACAGAAACTAAAACTATAGTTGCTAACCCTTCATCTTAAAGCTCTCTTTAGAACCTACCATTCTAAGTATTTCAGACTGGAGGCTGCTAAATATTTCTTGCAGGAGGAAAAATGGCATTTGATAGCATTTCAAGTACTTTAGATCTAAACAAGGGAAATCTTTATTCATGCCAATACATTCATCCCAATGACTTCAGAGACACTACCCATGTGAGTAAGCAGACTTCACAAGAACTAGGAACAGAGGTCTAGTGGTTAAGGCACTGGACTGAAACCCAGCAGATCTGGGGTCAGTTCCCAACACAAATCACGGACTCTTTGTATGATCTAGTCCAAGACATCTAATCATTTCAGTGCCTCAGCTTCCCCCTCTAGTAAACAAGACTATAATACTCTCTCACCCTGGGTTGGTGTTGGTGATTGATCAGGAGCATGAAGCTTTGTCTGAAAATGACCTAGTTTAACCATGACTATTTGTATATAATGATGCTTGAAGAGTATAGGTAAGAAAATACACACAAAACTATGACAACTCTGTTTTTATTTTAAAGTTGGGGGAATGTGGATATTATAAATTGTTATTTCCTAAAATTATTTTTAATATTTTGATGTTTCCCTTTGCCCCCTTTTTCTCTCCTCTAGTCAGGCCACGTTTTAGTAACTTTGTCACAGGTATGGAAAGGAGATAAAACTGAAAGGAAAAAAACCCAGCTTTTCTGCCATTTTTACTTTAAAAAACGCAGAAAATAAAATGCTTTTTTCATTAAATTTTCATTTTGGGGAGGGAGAAGGCATTTTCATGCCCAACTCCCCAAAAAGTGCTCAAAAAATGTCAGCCAGCTCTAGATGCAGGGTTGCTACACATAAGGTTGCCAGGTGTCCGGTACTGACCCATACAGTCCGGTATTTTCGCCTCCTGTCTGGTAAAAAAAAAAATTCAGAAAATACCGGACACCTAAAATGATCGGTATTTTCTGATTTTTTTTCCCTGCCAGGAGCAAAAATACCGGACACCTGGCAACCCTACGACACACTCAGCAACCGGGCCCAGCCCCCGGACCTCTCCCCCCCCCCATGGACCCGCCTTTCGAAAAAGCTCCGTTTCGAAAAAAAGTGGTGGCCATGTTTATGCTAATGAAGCGTGGGATATTTAAATCCCCGCTTCATTAGCAATTTTGACATGCCTAATCTACATCCCTCTGTCGACAGAGAGGTGTAGTCTAGACACAGCCTGAAGGTTGCTGTTAGTGTGCTTGAGGCTGTAGCTTTAATAAAGGTCTGAGCATTAATAAATGTGCAGCATTAAGTAGGATAATCCCCCTGTATGCTACCACCTATCCCATGGGCAAAAAAAACCACAACAAAAAAACAACCACCCACAAAACCATTTAGTTATATTCCTAGATATGAGGCTAGGGAGAGGTCTCAGTGAAAGACCATTTGTTCAAACGTGACTGGCAAGTTTTAATAATCTCAAAAGAATGTTAAAATTTTGTGGCTAAACTGTCTAGACCAGCTTTGTGTTGTAAAATATTCCATTCAGTTGAGAAAATGCACCTCAGAGCAGCTACAGTCCTAAACTGAATAGCTTTCCACTGAATTGGGAGTACAAGAAAACACTTGTGTGTTTTCAAGTGTTAACTTTAGTTTAGTCAATTGGTCATTTCCCTTAGCCTGTCTTTATTACCTCATGCCTGTTCTCCTACATCACCACATACCACTGAGGGACAGATCCAGAGAAATTGCTTCTATTTACAGTAGTTGAGAATCTTCCAACCAATTTTTCAGCCAGTCCCTTATACAAGAACATACTGGAATTTGCAAGGAGAAAGTCAGCGGGTTTGGGGAGCAGGCTGCTCAACAATGTGTCTACTGCCCTTCAGCCCTTTGCTGTTCACAAGCAGTTTTATCCTCATAAGGTTCAGCTAAAATCAGTAACAAGAACTGCTTCTGTGACCCTGGAAAAGATTGATTTTTAAATTGGCTACAAACTTCCCCCTCCCCCCCAACCCACAGGAACTAGACTGAATGGGCCGTATTCAGATCTCACATACCCCAGCATAATGTGGGAGTAACTCCAATGAAATCAGCAGAGATTCACCAGAGGAGAGGGAAGCAAGATCAGGCTCAAAAAGTCTATTACTTTCAGAAGCTCAACAGCAGAGCTCAGGGAGCACAGGAATTTAGACTTCAATCCTGGGCTTATGCACATGCTGAATATTATACCCTGTGAGTAGTCTGCTGGAAATTCATGCAACTAATCTTGGGGTGCATCTACACAGCACCCTAAATTCGAAATAAGATATGCAATTTGCGCTATGCAAATTGCGTATCTTATTTCGATTCGGTTTGGAAACAGCTTATTTTGAAATTTGGTGCATCTACACAGCACCATATTTCTGAATAATGCACTATTTCGAGACATCCCTTAACCCTTGTGGAATGAGGGTTACAGGGATGCCGAAATAGCGCGCCCGTTATTTCAAAAAGTATTTTGAAATAATGGGCAGCTTGTTAAGACACGGGGTAGCTATTTCGGAATACTTCCAGTATCCCGAAACAGCCGGGCAGCGTAGACGAACCCTTGTGGTGTAAAGTTAAGCATGTGCTTAGAGATCTTCCCAGGATCAGAGCCCAAGACAACTGGAGCCCAATCCCACAGTTGTAAGTAGGACCAAAAAAAAATAAAAAAAATCCATGCACCACCCACACCCTAGTTGCAGCTAATGGGAGTTTTAACAAAGACAAAACAACAGATTCTGGTCCATTGCATGACAGAAATAACTCATACATTTAAATACGTATAGTCATAACTCATTAAAAAAAACAAAGTATAAAAAACCCCTCACATTCACCATAATACTACTGCCAGCTACCCATTATCGTCAAAGCGCACTACAGACTATAATACTGTCACCATTTTCTGCCCCATACAGCAGAAACCATACCCCTCTCACTGCAGCACTCCTAGAATTACTTCATTTGGGGGGAAATTAGCTGACAATCCAGGCTGGACAACAATTAGGTCAACAGTTAGGTCCATCCCTCAGCCAGAGTGGCACAACACACAGTTAACAATTTTGGCCCACAATCTGTCGGCCCGGCACCATCAATCAGGACCAGAATTGTAAATGGTAAATAGCTCTGGCTTGCAGTCAGGCAGAGCAGTAGAGAGTCTGTCTGGCTGGGGAAGCAACTGGTTAAGGGCTCAGAGCTATAGTCAGGTAGAACTACTCAGAAGTGAAGGGGATGGGGTAGGGGTGGGGGCGAGTCAGCTCTCTGGCGAGAGGGGCCAGCAAAAGCATCTGGCCTCCCAGCCTGGGTGGGCACCAGACCAAAGCAGGCCTCCTGGCCTAAAAGTGGGGAGGCTGCTACCCCCAGGACTGCAGTGGCAGGGGGCAGAGGGAAGGAAGGCCACCTACTCCACTGCACCCCAGCCCAGGGCCCTAGTAATGGCAGAGTGGTTTGCTGCTTAGGCCAGCAGGGAAATCTGGCCGCAACACGCTAGTGACTTGCAGTTAGGAACACAGCCAAACCCTATTCTGCTTCCCTGGGCTCCTTCCTACGTGCCCAGTCAGGGGGTATCTGGCAAGCCCAACCAAAGAGTTCACAGGGCCTGAGGCAGCATGGCTGAGCTGCACAGTCAGGGCAGCGAGTGAGTGGCCGGGAGCTGGGCAGCGTGGGCCCAAGGCAGCCGCCTTGCTCACCTTGCCCAAAGGCCGGACCTGGTACCTGGGTTCCAGGCTTGTTGTTCATCCCCACTAGGGTAAATGGTGAGTCGCAGGCCCAACAGCTCTTCACTGCCCCCAATGTCTGGCAGCCCCTCCTGGTCTCTGGCATTATAGTGGCCTTTGTCATGTCCGGGCTCCATCAGTGGGGAAGGGAGACGCCCTGCTCCTCTCTCTCAACTGAGCTGGAGAACCAGCCTTATATAGTTCTGGCTCCTGTCCTGTCTCCTGCGAGACAGTCATGGGTGTCCCCGGTTTTGACAATGGGCGGGGGGAGGGTACGGTCATAGTTCCCTCCCTGTCTGTCAGGGAAGGAGGCCATGCCCCCTTGGTAAACAGACATAGCAGGAAAGACATTTATTCTTTCCTGATTCCAACATCACTACAAAGGCCAATAACCAACAGTGTAAAGAAGGTGTTGTACGTTGCTAGCAGAGTGTTCACATGATGATTGCCCAACTGATCCTTTGACAGTTCAGGATTAAAACACTGATTGCAATTGAAGTGACCAGATGTCCAAATTGTATAGGGACAGTCCTGATAATTTGGGTCTGTGTCTTATATAAATGCTTATTGACACATGCCCCTTCATCCCAGTCCTGATTTTTTCCACACTTGCTGTCTGGTCATCCTAATTGCAACAAATCTTCTCAAAATGTGCAGAAAGTAGCCTCTTTTTATCTTAAATCTCACACACACACACACACACACACACACACACACACACACACACACACACACACACACACACACTGGCAGTGACTCAAAACACAAACACACACACACACACACACACACACACACACACACACACTGGCAGTGACTCAAAGCAAAGAACAGATGACAGGGAAAGATTAGAGGATTTAAGGATGAATGGGAAATAAGAGACAGATTTTAACAAGAAAGAGGTGAACATAGGAAAACAAACAAAAGAGCCAGTCCAAAAATAGTTCCCAAGAGGAAAACACTAATTCCAACAACAAATGTCTGACAACTCCAAATTTGTTATGTTTAAGGAGGTGAGTTTCTTGAATGCCATTCTTTAAAAAAAAAAAAAAAAAAAAAAACCACCACACCTTTGCAGCATTTTAACTTACAGAAATATCTGGAATACATTCTGAACCTCACTATTAAGAACATTCATTTTTCTTGGTGGTTAACTAAGGAGACTTACTACAAGAAGAACTTTAGAAAATGTTCTGGCAGAATGCCCATGCCCACTACAGGGGAAAATTCTGGAGAAAAATATTTTTTGTCATTTTTCAGACACAGACTCATTCACAGGTGGAGCTGCTCATAAATTTTCTGACCGACATTTTTTCCTCAGAAAATGCCAATTTGTCAAAATTGAAATGTTCCACAGAGATACATTATTTCAATGAAATTTCATTTTGCAAAAAAATTAAACAAAGCATGTCTATAATATTCTAACCTAATTAGAATGGGCTGTTTCAATGTTTCATCTTTTGTTTCAAAAATGTTTCTTTTTGTATTATAATTGTAAAACAGACAATCCTAATTTTAAAAATAGTTACAAAACAAAACAAAAAAAATCTAAATTAAGTGTTTAGACTGACCCAAAATGAAATTTTCAGAAATGTTGTTTTGAGAGAAGATTTGAAATTTTGAATTTTTTTCCACTTCATAATGATGTTTCCCAAAATGTGTCAGAAATTCCACACTTTGCTCTGCTGTCAGGGAAAGGAATAAGGAGCACTAACTAGGAGCCAGAGTCTGAGCTTTTAAGTCCCAGTCCTATGAACCGTGGTGCAGAGACATCGTGAAGCCTCAAAAATTATTATCTGTGTGCTCAGAGCAGGGGTGAACCTTACAGTGAAATTTAAACTCATCTACATGCACAGAATCTATGCCCTCACAGCATGTAAGATCATAATGGGGCTGGTATGATGGTGGGGTAAGCTGAATAGTGGGACCTCCTGAGCAAGTGTATGAAAGAGGGAATCTCCATGCAGGCCCCAGTCAGGGGATGGGCCATGGATTGGCATGGACCATAAGCTCACTAAGGCCTATATACACACACAGTCCCCCAAACATCTGAATGGAAGGTTCAAAGGGAGTAGGATTCTAGGCAGAACAGAACAAGATTCTGAGAACACAAAGAAAGCCATGAGAGTCCAGAAACCTTTCCAGACTCTCTCTACTTACAGCACACCGTAGTAGCTATCTTGGTGCTTGAGGGTGCCTTTTTTGTGTGTGTTTACTTCCTGACATATCTTGTATCAGCAATTCAGGAAAACAAATACACTAATTATATAAGCAGGTGGCTAGTACAACTTTCCTGTTTTAAAACTGGAGTGTGGTTTATATTGGTTTGGTTTACAAATAAGAGACAGATCATATAATGAAATTAAATATACTGAGGGATGCGTAGATCTGGTTGTGTGAATTGAGATGAAGAAAGCAACTGTCTAACACCAAACTGCAGAGGATTTGCTTTGTCTTGGATTCAGGTTGTTTGCATTTTCAGGTTTCACTGTGTCTTTGGAAGCTAGATCAAGGAGATGGGCTAGCTTAAGATGATTATGTAGTTTCCACACCAAGGTGCATGGAACCCCTGTAATTAGGCTTTGTGATTGAAACTAAGCAGGATTTTGAAAGCGGGGTTGGGATCTTGCCCTGCTCCACCGCTCCAGCCAGGGAACAGGATCCAGGACTTGCCTTGCCCTGCTCTGTGCATGTAACAGTTCCAAGTAGCTCCCGGAAGCAGGGGCAGCCAGAGAGCTCCACACTTTGCCCCCGCCCCAAGTTCCAGCTCTGCAGTTCCCATTGGCCAGGAACCAAGGTGAATGAGCACTGCAGGGGTGGTGCCTGTAGATGGGGCAATGTGCAGAGACATGTGGCCCCACCTCCACATGGATGCCGGAAAGGGAATGGGCTGCTACTTCCAGGAGCTGTTTCAGGTAGATGCTGGTCAGATCCTGCGCTCCCGAGCCCTCCACATCCCAGACCCTGTCTCCAGCCAAAGCCCCCTCCCACCTTCCAAACCTCTCACACCAAGCCTGGAGCCCCCTCCCACAACCTGAATTCCTCATTTCTGCCCCACGCTCCTCATCAGAACCTTCACCCCTCCTGTGCCCCAACCCCCAACGTTGTGAGCACCTGTGGTCCTCTGTACAGTTTCCATAATGCAATGAGGTCCTCAGACCAGAAAGTTTGCCCCCCCCCCATGACCTATACTGTACATGCAGAAAATAAACGATTATTCTGGATACTGAACTTTCATTGCTACCTATGGGCCTTAGAGAGATCAGTTGCAGCATGAAACTGACTATTCACGGACTAAGGTACTACCTATTGTAAATCTCTCACTCTGGCCCTGTATGACTCATGGCCATTCATACACAATGAGCAGTGGCACAGCAGAAGCTGGCACAAATGCCCGACTCAAATCAAAGAAACAGCTAAATCTGCCTTAAACTTACACATCTTAATGGGACTAAGTGGGGACTCCTGGATCATCCCCATCCAAGAATGATAAAAGGAGCTGGCATGTAAAATTTGTAAACCCAATAACAAGACTTTTTAAAGTGAATTAACGTCATTTTTATTCTGTGAACAACAACATTCACATGGGGATTTAATGAGGTTTAATTAATCCATTTCACAGTCAAATCTTTAATTAATTTGGATTAGCTTTCCTGGATGTTCCTGTGTAGACAAGCATCCAGGAGCTGGAACTTTAAGTGAAACTCATGGTGAAGTCAACAGAGTTGGCAACACTAATTAGTTTTTTGGGGCACAATACTTAACTACAAACAGAGAAAA
Source organism: Pelochelys cantorii (assembly GCA_032595735.1). Lineage (NCBI taxonomy): Eukaryota > Metazoa > Chordata > Testudines > Trionychidae > Pelochelys > Pelochelys cantorii. The sequence continues at coordinate 249,283,685 of CM064326.1, read as the reverse complement.
GCAGAGTGCATGCCCTTTAGGACAGGGGCAGACAAAAATACGGCCCATGATACAGCTCGCCAAACATTTGGATTTGACGCATCACGATCCTCTGGGCCTCCAATATCCCACAGCCCAGCAGGACCCTCAGGCAGATACTGTCCTCAAAGCTACTGTCCTCAAATGCCTCATTAATCTCATTAAAACCAGAGGCAAAGTATTTGTTTTGATGTTGAGCAGTATCTAGACAATCTTTAATCTCTACTCCATCCTTAGTGCTTAATGATACTATTTCTTCTTTCCTGGTTTTCTTTTTGTTCATTTGGATAAAGAACCTTTTACTACTGATTTTAAATTTTCTTTGCAAGGTCCAACTCCATTTGGCTTCTGGCAATTCTCACTTTCCCCTACACTTTTTGACCTCCAAGAGGTAACTTACTGTGCTGATCCTGCCCATTTTCCCTTCTTTGTAGGATGTCTGCTTTTTTGTAGTAATCTATTTCATTTGGACACTGCTAGATGAAACCAGAACCCCTAGCCCCTCCCAAACCATCCCACAATGCATCCATGCTCTCAAGAGCAAACACAGTGCTGGGATACACACAAGCTGGCCAGGCACTCAGACAAAAGATAGAGTGAAGAGGATATGGCATGATCTCTAGCATGGGAAGCTGCTAGCCAGTAGTGCTAGCCACAGCTTGGGAATTTGTTGTTTGGTGGTTGGTTTTGTTTGGGGCGGGAGAGGAGGAGGAGAGAGAACTACAGACAAATGAGAAGGAAATAATGAGGGGGAAAATCCTGTTTGGCTGGTGGGTCTCTTCCACATGCTCAGATCTTAATTTATCACCACATTTGGGATTAGGCAGGAATTTTTCTCCAGCTCAGATTGGCAGAGACCATGGGGTTTTTTCACCTTCCTCTGTGGCATTGGGCACGGGTCACTTGCTGGTTTGAATTACAGTAAATGGTGGATACTCTGTAACTGGAAGTCTTGAAATCTGGGTATGATGGACTCAGAAACTCAGCCAGAGGCCATGCATCTATTACACGAGTGGGTGGGATGAGGTTATGCAGGACGGCATATCATGTATATCATGCAGGACGGCAGGCCAGATGATCATGCTGGTCCCTTCTGGCCTTAAAGTCTATGAGACGTACACAGACTATGGAGTCATGCAATGTCATTTTTAACTTCTCCTTTATGCCCCAGAGCAGACTCCATCAAATGAAAGTTCTTATATGAGTCATTCTGGTCGCCTTTTCATGTCCCACTACAGAAGGAACTTTTTCTGCTTACAGCCTTGCAAGCAATGACACTATATGGCAGCTATTTGCTTCAGCCTCCCACTAAGTAAAGAAGCCATTTAAAATGGATAAATAATGTGAAAACTGTAGCTTTACTGCTCCATAGGATTTCAATCTCAGCATTAATTCTTGAACGTGGCTCAAAAATAATTACTAGGAGAAACTGTGCTCTCTTTCCCATGCACCCCATTTGGTCAGGTTGTGTGCAGAGCAGAGCTTAGCAGAGAGGTTGTCAGGAGGAAGCAGCACTGTTGAGGATCTGAGGGAGAGGGGCAGTTCATTTTTTTTTTTTTTTAGAAAGATAAACATAATTCACTACATGTTGAGCTCCTATCAGTTAGAACAGACACCTCAGTCAAGACTCCTGTGTCTTCTTCTCAGCTTTCTGCCCTTGTTGGGCATCTGAAGAAGCAGCATGTTACTCTGTGCCTCTTTTTTTTTTTTTTTAACAACAGATGAACAAAGGAAAAGTACTACTTTGTATTTTGCAGTGTTGTTGTGAAAAGTGCTTCGAGATCCTCCGATGGAAGATTCTCTTGAAAGCCACAATTTTCAAAAGTGTTCAGCACCCCCAATCTAGGCCAGATTTTCAAGAGAGCTCAGCTCCTATGTAGGCATCAGAGTAAGTGGTCAGGCTGCAAAAATAACTCATCAGGCTAAAAGTTGCACTCTTTTGAGAATCCAGTCTTTTTCGGGAGTGGTGGTGGAGACACAAACAGGAACTGAGCACTTTGAAAAAAATATGGCTCTAGTTCTTGGTGCTGGGCATGTGAAAATCTGGCCCAGAGCACTTTTGAAGAACTTGATCCCACGTGTGTTATGTATTACTGTATTTCCAACTGCTACTGTTTTGGATGTATTTGTCTCTGGAGATAAAAGAAAGGAGGATTAAGGTTTTCAATGGCAATTATAAATTAAAATGGAAGAAAGTTGCACCTGAAACAAAGATCTCACACTGATGTGTGTTTAATTAAACAGCGAGACTCAAAAGAAAGTTAACTTCTAGGTGACTTCTGTGGGTAGGAGCAGTTAATTTCTAAACAAACAAAAGAAAAAATTATCAGAATTAGTGAAATGATGCAAAGTTTATGTATGAAAATTCAAACTGAAAAACATTTAACTTTGGGAGAACTAGCTGACATGTAATAAACATGGAGTTATAAAAGTACTAAAAAGTCAACACCACATCACAAACCTTAAATAAATTAGATATTGACTTCAAAACAAAATTCTGTCTGGATAAAGTGGACAAGAAAATTACTGCAACTAAGGATCATCTATCTTTATTGCACAAACACTTTGTTTTGTAAGGTGGGAAAATACCCTATTCCTATTATGAAAGAAAGTTAACGATGTAGAAAATAGGTTGAGGCACTCCAGTCTGAAAATGACAGCCCTAAGGAGTAGGAAGGGAAAGAGGGTTCAAAGCCAAGAGTCATCTTTCCTGTGCTAAAAAGCAGTCACAGTTCATAGACTGTTCTACATCAGCACCTAATCAGAAGCAGCGCAGTGGCCTTCACAGCCTGAATGAAATCAGCCTATACTGTTTTACCTTGCAATCCATTCTCGGCAAGTGGAAAAGTTGTTCCAGTTAGAAATCCTGGTTAATTAGAAGGTACAGAAACAATATCCATGTTCCCTTTTAAACAGGGATAGAGGGACAATTCCTATTCTTTAGCAAAGTATTCACCATTTTCCTCCCTAGCCTTCTCAAGGCTTCCTCTGTCTAGGCCAGTGTATTTCAATGGAGTTAAAAGGTGTGTGGGGTAGATTACCCCCTGCATTGCAGCTGCTTTGTACCACAATGCTGGTGCAAAACAATCCTTTGTGGCCAGCTCTCGGAGAAACAAACCAGCACTGACTGGTCCTCTAGCAGCATACCACCACAGATAAGCCACCATCCACCCTCCTCCCAGTGGCTAGCCTTAGCAGCCAAACCAGGGAACAAAGTCTTCTCCTGTGCCCCAACATCTGTGGTGCCTGGTCAGGAATTTTTTTGACTAAATGGGGGGAGGGGTGTTCAAACATGCTGATTTATTGAAACCAAAACTGTTAGCAAAACAGGACTGACTGCACCACATCTCCCAGTTCAGGATATTTTCAAGTTTAGGTCTTGCTAGTCAAACTGACTGTTTCAAAACTCCAGTCATCTGAAGAAGTGGACTGTGCCCACGAAAGCTCATGATACCATCTACATGTTTTGTTAGCCTATAAAGTGCTACCAGACCATTTGTTGTTTCAAAATGGTAACGATTTTAAACTAAAAAAAGTTAGAAGAGAGGAATAAAGCAAAATAAAATGTTCTGATACACCCAAACTAAGATGGGGTTTTTTTTTCCAGTTTGTCTGTTCCGAAATCTTTGAAATGTTGATTATTTTTTTCATCCCAATTGAAGACAGGAACATTTTTCAAAATGTGGGACAATTCTTGTGGAACTGGAAACTTGTTTTCTGTCCAGCTCTAATCTAATCCCAGGAGGCCACTGGTAGCCAAAGAAAGCCCCTCAAATGGCTCTAACTCTAACCATCCCAGAACAGGGGACACCCAAAAGTGTCTTAGAACTACCTTTGTATCCACCCCATCCTGAGCTGCACTCTGTGCCTCTTCACCACAGTTCAGCAACTTCATTTTTCTCCTGAGGTTTACCTATTTTGGGGGAAGCAGGGGAAGCAGAAAACTTGACTGATTGCACCAGCCATCAGATTTACTTTGGTGTATGTAAAATGAAGCGTCATATACAGAAAAGGAAAAAATAGTCCAAGGGTTAAACTCAGATCTGAGTTTGAGCCCCTGTTCAACTACAGATTTCTTGAGTGACCCCCAACAAGTTACTTAAGGTGTGTCTACACTTTAACTGGGGGTGTTTGCCAGCTCAAGGAAATATACCCATGCCAATTCTCATCAAGCTAGAGTGTTGCAGTGGCAATGCGAGCAGCAGGAGGGGCCAACCACCCTGATCATGTTCCCATCCCAGACATAGTAAATATTTGGGGTGGCTAGCTGTTCCTGCTGCTGTGGTCACACTTCTATTTTTAGCATGATAGCTCAGTCTGAACTAGTGCAGACATGTCTCCTCGGGCTGGGAATTGCACCCCAGACACACTCATAATGTCTCTCGGTGCCTCCATTCCCCATCTTTCACATCAGGGGTACACCACTCCCCTAGCTCACAAGGGCAATGCAAGGCTAAGCCCATCAAATATTGTGAAGCGTGAACTGGGCTTAAACTAGCTCTCTGCGCTATTTGTTAGGTGAAAAGTAATGCTTATATTTCTGAGGAAAAGAAAACAAGGAAAAGTGGGGTATGTTGTGAGTCATTAGGCGGTAAATGAGTCAGTGTCTCAGCTGCTCTAGTGTTTTGATGATAAACGACAAACCCCTCTGCAATCTGAACTCTGGAGACTCCTCAGCATATGCGTGTAGCCTACGGTATCAAGACAAGATCATGCAAGATGCTGAGTTCTCAGCTCCCAGTGAATCCTAACAATTTGGAGAGGATCTAGCATCTCTAGGAATTGTCTCAGTACCAAGTAGGATTGAGCCCACAGTCACCATGATGAAATTATACACAGATCCAATTATGTTCAATGTAAAGTGACAGTGCATGTCTGAAATCCCCTAATCTCACTGGGAGAACTCCAAATTTGAATGGAAAGGACCAAAGCAGAAGCGGAGGCAGAGGGATTATGAAGAGATGCTTAGTTTTTACAAGAAGGGGGTGGGAGAGGAAAGAAATCCACTTGTCTTTCAAAAACCTGATACAGAGCAATTTGGGGGGGGGGACACATTGTTGACCCTTTAAACCCCTATTTTATGATGTATAATTCTGTCACTAAATTTTTTTAAAACAAATTTCACTTCACAGAAGGGTTTCTAAGATACTCAAAACTGGAGACCAAAAATAGGCAAGCAGGCTGCATCTCTGTCATTCAAGGACTAAACCAACTGAATTACCAGGCTTAAAATATCTTCTTGTAGCATGAATTACATACTAGCTGTGTTGTCGTATGGAAAGAAAAAGAAAAATGAACAGCAAGTTTTTAAAAACTACTACTGCAATCTCACATGACTCTGTTTCTTAAACTGTATCATGTTGAATTGGGCATACATGGACTAGTTGACAGTGACATAAGATGATCATGTATAAGCAGCTATTAAGGTCCAAGATGACAGTAACTACAGTTAAATTTAAACATTCATGACACTACAAAGGCTGACTCTGGAAGTCCATGAAATAACTCGTGATTAAAGTAAACCAATATTATTATTATTTATGATAGCAACTAGGAACCAGGGCCACACAGTGCTAAGTGTTGTACAAAGCACAGATCAAAGGGACAAACTCTGCCTCAGAGAGCATACACATCACAAATCAGAATTTAGAACTCACTGGAAAGCAGAGATTTTCAAAAGCAGCTTTTTAAAAATTAAGTCATTTTAACAATGTTAAAAACCAAATTCTATACTTAAGAAAATTAGTTCAACTGAAAACTGTTGAAACCAACTGTAAAATTAACGAGTTTTAAAACTACGTTTTCAAGTAGAATCTAAATTCTCACAGTACTACTTCAACTGAGGACAATGCTCTGTTATTAAAACAACAACTGCCCTTTGAGGGCTTGACCAGACCCCTAGTCAATGGGAGTCTTTTGATTGACTAATTAGAATGGGATCAAGGCTCTGTCTAACAGAAACAACTAAATACAAACAACTACTAGTTCAAAAAAAGATTCACCAGAGAAAGTATTATATTTATTTCTTAGTAAGTATTTATTTAGTTACTGTCACAGTGGCAGAGAATCATTATTGTTTCCTAATAATCGTTTACAGTGGAACCCAGGGCTCAAATACTCAGTATTTCCTGGAGCCTCCCAAATCTCTCTTCCCTCAGCAATAAAAATTCCAGGGGGGTTCATAATATTTACCAGAGCTCTAATCTGGACAGCTCTGTCTGAATTTAAGCCCTGGTGAAATCTACTGTAACAACCAGACCGCTGAAAAGATCTTTGAGATGCTGGTATTCTCAAAAATGCACTTAAAAACTCGTGTTCTGCATCTCAGGGTATGTCCACACTACAAAAGAAAAAAAACCACCACAGTAGCGAGTCTTGAAGCCCATTTCAACTGACACACAGGCCTTATGCTATGGGCCTAAAAACAGCCTTGATGAGCCCGCTCCAACTGCAGCCCAGGCTTTAAGACTCTCTCCTTGTGTCAGGTCTCAGAGCCTGGGCACGAGCTGAATCAGGAAAATCCACATTGCTAGTTTTAGCCCCGTAACATGAACCCCAAGCATCTCAGGCTACGTCTAGACTGCAGGCTTCTTTCGGAAGAAGCTTTTCCAGAAGAGATCTTCTGGAAAAACTTCTTCTGAAAGAGAGTGACCACACAGCAAAAGCACATCAAAAAAGCAATCTGCTTTTTCGAAAGGTAGTGTTCACATTGATTGGACGCTATCTCGCATTTAAGTTGTGATTCCTATGGACAGAGTGGCCAGTAGGGCACCTGTACTTTTGCCTCTTTTCTTTCGAAAAAACCACCCCTATTCCCCATCCACACGTGCCTTTTTCTGAAAGAGCTTTCGGAACAAGACTTCTTCCTCGTAGAAAGAGGTTTACTGCGGTCAGAACCCCCCCCCCCCCCCCCGCGTTCTTTTGACTTTCTGTCGAAAGAACACAATTGCAGTGTGGATGTAAGTGTAGTTTTCCAGAAAAATGGCAGTTTTTCCAGAAAAACTCTGCAGTGTAGACGACATACCCTCAGTTGACTCAGGCTCTGAGACTCACTGCCACAAGGGGTTTTGTTGTTCTCTTATCCTGCAGTGTAGACATACCCTCAGATAGCAGAGCCCAAAAAGGAGCTATGATTTGGCCAAAGGAAGCCATTTTCAGCAACAACCATGGATATGTGCTAGCTTCTCATCAAAGATCAGATTTTTAGGATGAGCACAAAATCTGGGAAACGTTTTCCTGAAAAATTTAATCATCATGTACATAAGACTAAAAAAAAGGGACAGATTCCTTATCCGGAGTATTTTGCTGCACGCGTTTTATAGAACTGAAGGTATGGCATGCATCTGTTTTTTGGGCGATGGCACACCACAAGCTAGCAGGGATGTGGCACAGATTGACAGCACGCCAAGGCTAAAATACAGGCATGCAGGCTGCATTTTCATTTCATGCACACAAAATAATGCAATCTCTGTTGCTCCAATTTAGATTACAAACCTTAAGGTTGCTGACTCATGATTTACAGTGAATGTCAATATTTGGGTGGGTGAAGAGGTTTAGATCCTTCAGTTAAGTGATTATGTGAAAAATCTGTGTGTATTTTTTAAAGTACATTTCTAGCCCTTGTGGTTTTCAAGAGAAAAGCTTGAAAACTGCTATCAGCCTAACCTAGACTCTCAGATGCCAGAAAGCAAATATACAGAACCAGAACTTCACTCAATTTTTTTTAAATCTCACAATTATTAAGCCACTCGTGACTTTGGGGGGGGGAGAGTTTAACTAATGACTTTTGAACACTTCAGATTGACATTACCCAGCCAATTTTGTAGACTAGTCACTTAGTGTCTGAATTAGTTAAAATGCTCTATTGCTGCATGCTGGAGCAGAGCAAAGAACTAATAGCCAGTTGACTAAAGGCCAGCCACAAAAGTACATGGGCCATTTAAAGCCAGCACCGAGGAAGAAACCTGGTCAACTCACATTGACTCAGTCGTTTTAAAACAACCGAGTAGGCACCGGAGGCTGTTATTTTTTTACACAATTCTTTTTTGAAAATCCACAGCTCTTCAGAGTGCTTTTGGCTTTGGGAAATGGAGAGCAGTGACTTCCTCCCCTAGTTCCAGCTGGCTGCTCTTGAGAGAGCCAACCAGTGTCTGCCTTCAGTATAGCTGGAATAATATAGCACACTCAGATTGCACATACCTGGGGAGGTAGGGGCCATCTTTTCCTTATGCATGGATGGTGTCTAGCACAAAAAGGATGCAAATCTGATTGGGGCCTCTCAGCATAATCTCAATACAAACATTACACAATAATATGTTCCAGGTTTGGGTAAACAAGGTGTCCTGAAAAGTCAAGAACATCACACATGCCAAGCTTGGGTTCAGCAACATTTCTGTTCTACAAGTTTTTCGTAAACAGAGTTCCATTGTATTCCAAACTAGCAAGATATAAAAGACAACTGAGATCCAGGCCCTATTATGCTAGGCTCTGTTCATACAAATAGCAATAGACTGTCCCAGCCCCAAAGAATTTAAATCTAAATAGGCAAGACAGAATTGGGGTGGAACCAGAGACAAAGTGAAGGTGAGGTGGACCAAGATCAGAAAGCAGCAACTTAGTAGCAAAGCAGGGATTAGAATTTAAATCTTCTGACTATCAGCCCCATACTCTATCCTCTCCCATGCAGCCTCTCTGGAGGGTATAATATTCTTTGTCTCAAATATCAAGATCTCTCTATTTCTGCATTTGAGAATTCCTGTATGCCTAGAACAAGTCGTTAAGTTTAAGCAGAGTAGCAAGACTGATATCGCATCTCTCTGAGAAAAACTAAGTTACTGTTTCCTATTGACCATCCCATCTCTCCCCACATATTAGTTTCACCTTTAATTAGTTGGTTCTTAAATTAAATTGGGATGGCATGTAGAACAGAGAGCCTCAGCTCCCATAACTCTTAGTAATATTACCTTCAGGCCAAACCAATCCAAATCTTTTTAATTTATTAAAATGGGGGAAATGTGCTTTGTTATATCTATTTCAAAAGGAGCCTTTACCGTAATAATGAGTTCTACTGACATTGTGAGAGATCCAACCATGAAATGGAATTACCTCATACTGCAATTATTTCAATATGCATTCCACTCTTTATGCTATTAGGTTGCACGCTTTTATAATGAGCTCTTGTCTATAACACCAGCTCCTTGGCTCAAGGTGTAAACACCACGGTTATTGTTATGAATGGTGGTGGCTGATCAGTGACCCAAGTCTCCAATAGCACCTGCAAGACTGCATGAAGAGCCAAATATAAGTTCCAAACTAAGACTCCCTAACAGTGGCTACTCTCATGCAAGGATGTTCTCAGAGACTGCAGGATGTATAGAAAGGCACAGGACTGGGGAGACCTTTACAATTAGAGGATGCCTTATTTTCCATGCAGAATGGAAGTGAGGCCATAAATGAAAATACTGTTGTGTTAAATATGCTGTTAAAATTTGTCTCTGACAATTAAGGACCTAATCCAAACCCTCAAGCTATGTCTAGACTACAGGCTTCTTTCGGAAGAAGCTTTTTTCAGAAGATCTCTTCCCCACTCTGCTTAGGCTAAAATATTAATTGGTACAGTGAGAGTATCACTGTGATGGACCCTTTGGTAAAAATCCACAAGGCTACCAGCTCCTGTATACCTCTCCCCTATATTACATGTAGGGCACGTCTAGACTTGCTTTCACTTTCGAAAGAAGATAGGCACATTCGTGCCAAATTTACATATCTTCTTCTGATCGCTTTTTCGAAAGAGGTTCTTTCGAAAAAGATAGTAGTCTAGAAACGGCTCTTTCGAAAAAATACCTTTTTTCGAAAGAACTCTTCTTCCTCAAAAAATGAGGTTTACAGCCTATGGGTATGGGAGTACAGAAAACTCCCATAATTGTTTAGTTTTGAAGACTTACTTTGGCAGGAGAGCACGTAAAGGAGCTGCAGGGCCAATATGCAATTGATAGGTTGGGAATTATTTCTTTTTTGTGTATTTTATATATATACACACACAATATGCTCACACTTGTATAAAGGGAGGTATGTCCCCTCATTTTTTGATGCAACCATCAAATAAAGGCTGGGAAATTACTCACCAGGAATTTTGAAAATTCTGAAATAGTTCTGGCAGGACATGCTAAGGAAAGAGACTTTGTGTTGTGTTCCGTTTCTTTGTCTATAGGTTTTGGGCCTAATCCTGCCATTCTTATTGAAAAGCCGCCCTCAGTGGTTTCAATGGACATTTTACTTGTCTAGGAAGCACATAAACTTGTGCTCCAAAGAACACAAATGCTAGAGTGGTCTCCCGCCCAGCTGAATCCATTATAGGATGTGTATGTATTTATTTTTTTAAATAAAATAAACCTCTTTTTAAAAAACACTTCAGCTTACTCTGCTTATATTTTTGGTTCAGCAGTACCTTGTGTGCCTCCCTACTACTGACCATCCATCCCCAGAAGTACTGGACTCCAACAACTATTATTAGCACTCATCATAATGATGAGGGATCCCGCAATGGACTTTACAATCAAGTTGACCTGGGAGGGGGCAGCATCCTGAAGAAATAACCTGAGCACTGTACACCAAGAAGTAAAGAAGAAACTGCTCACTGCTTACTCCACAGGCTAGTCTCAGAATCATTTAGGAGATGAGATTTGTTTTTAATTAAGATAATGCACCCTTTCCAAAGGTTTATGTACATACTAGCAGATGTACCCAGAATTGTTCAGATCATTAACTAAAGTAATTATTAATTTTGGGGGGAGGGGGAATAATGAAAAATGTACACGCTTTATTTCAATTATTATGTTTTTCAAAAATGAAGGAAAATGAAGGCTCAAGTGAGGAGAGGCAGGGGGTGGGTGGCTTAGGGCAGAGGACTGGGGGGGATCAAGGCAGGTGGAAGGTGCAGGAGTAAAGGAAGGGGGTGCAGGACTCAGGGCAGAGGGGTCAGGACAGGGACTGGAAGGTGGAGGGGGGCTTACAGTGGCCACCCGTGGTAGCAAGGGTGGTGGTGCTGCTCCAGTGGCAGGTCCTTCCAGGGAGCGGTGGCAGTGCTCCCCAGCCTGCGGCTCCTCCTGAGGGGCTGGGGCTGCACTCCCCAGATGGTGGCTCCTCCCAGGATGGGGAGGAACTGGGACCTGCATGCTTGTTGGATGGTAGCTGGGGCTCTGTGGGCCAGCTCCAGCCTCCAGCTTCCCCCCATCCACACCCCGTATGCAGCCTTTTGGGGAGGCCAGGCTTCAGGGGGCTGCTCCACCCCCATGGCCTGCAGGCTGCCGGGGGCGAGGGGGGAAGAGTCCAGGCTCTGGGGAGACCCCCTCCTCCGGGGAGACCCCCCCTCCAGCTGGAGGTACAGAGTGCTGGGCCTGCCCCAGCCGAGCAACATGCACCTCTCCCCCGGATGTACCCAGAGGAGCTGCAGCCATGATGAAAAGGTGCTTCTCACCTGGCCCCAAGCTGCAGTGGTGAGAGGCTTGGGGTTCTCCTCTCTCCCCAAGGCAGCCTGTATGCTGAACTGCTCATCCTCAGTCCCACCCCAGAGCAATGATTCAAATGCAGCATGTATATTTTCATTTTATTTTTCAAAAAACAAAAGCTGAGTTAAGGACGCAAGCAACTCCAAGTACCTCTTTTGGTTATTAATATAGTGTGATATTTGTGTTTACAGCACCATATGCAGTGTGTGCTTAGTGCGTGTGTAACCACCACCAGGTGGAGTTGAACCTGGGACCTCTGAAGCAGAGTATAGAAGCCTCTACCCTCTGAGCTAAAAGCTAGCTGGCGCCCAGCCAATGCTGTTGAGGTCTCTTGATCTTAACTGTTGCTGTGGTCTAGGTACCCCTTGCATTGCTCAGTAACCACCCTAGGTGTGTGGGTTACACTTGCTGTACAGGCAAATAAGACAGGCCCCTGCCCTGGGGAGTTCAGTGTTAGGGGCTGATCCTGTGAGATGCTTGCCTTCATTTTCATAGAAATGCACTGACCGCAGTTGAAACTGAGCATATTCAGGAGTTCTCAGAATGGGGTTCTTACTTATTCTAACACAGTTATTGTCTCCTTTGAAGTTTTACACTGACTGTACAACAAGTGGAGAACAACAAAGCATGTTGCATATTGGTTAATTAGAGAGTCAGGATTGTTTACAAATGTCAGGGTAAGGAACAGCTGTGGGTGAAAGACTTGATTCTTTTTTCTTATGTATTCTTGGCAGACTCATATAGCCCAGGAAACATTTGGAGTGACCTAAATTATACCAGGGCTTCCACAATTTATGAGAACTGTGTATCTTTGGAGGGGTAGAAGTGGGAGGGAAAAGAGTAAGATCTCAGAAGTGGCTCTAGTAAAGTGTTTCTCAAACTTTTTGGTCCACAGCCCCCCCTACTCAACAGAAACCATCCATGAGGACAAAATGTACTTGCTTATCTCTAAATATCTCAAATACTAAATTGATAGAGTCTCCCCCCACCCCATGTCAGCGGACTCATCAAGTTGCAAAGAAATGCACTGGCTTCGACGCAGTCTTGCCAAAAGCTGGCATTTCATATTTTCATTATTTGATGTAATACTGCATTATTTGAAAGAGGTACCTAGTGAATTATATTTTTTGCCTTTTCCCTTCAACACTATGTTAGCCTTTATTTTTGCAGCAGGCTTGATCAGGTTGTCTGCTACAGTATGATCTTTTCCTGTCTTTCCTGGGGTATCTTCTATGAGGCCTCGGTAGTATTACATGACCCTGGCTGTTATTGACAGATGGGAATGAATAAGGTAAGCAGTGGTGCTTTTATGTAATTTTGGTATTTTTATTTTTATTATTATTATTATTAATAATAATAAACTTTATTATATCCAAGAAAATATAAATACACATCCCCTATATTATGGCTGCACATTTACATTTTTATGTTCTAGTAGCCTAATACGAATAATTTAGTATTCAAGGTATTTAGAGATAAACAAATGCATTTTGTCATCAGGGGTGGTTGGCTAGTAGTCCGCAGAAAGGATTGTGTTGAGCAGTGTGGGCCACAGGCCAGAAAGTCTGAGAAACACCGCTTTATGACATTTATCTTGCTGCATCTTTTCCTCAGCCTTTTTCTGTGTCTGTTTCCCTGAATGCTACTTTTTCCTCCTATATTTATTACTAGAAGATTTACCTGGCATTGCTTGGGTCCTTAATTTTGGTTTGGCTTTTTTTTTTTTTTTTTTTTTTTAATAAAATGAAAATGTACATGCTTCATTTCAATCATTGCGCTGGGGTGGGGCTGGGGATGAAGGGTTCAGCATGTAGGCTGTCCTAGGGAGAGAGGACAACTCCAGCCCTCTCTCATCACAGCACCTGGGTCCAGGTGAATAGTGCCTCTCCATGGTCGCTGCAGCTCCATTGGGCACAGCCAGGAGAAGGGTGCATGTCCCCTGACTAGGGCAGGTCTAGGGTCTTCTGCCCCCCGCAGCCAGAGCGAGGAATGCAACCATCTGTGCACTTTTCCCTCACTCCCTGACAAATGGGAACAAGCAGCAATTTTCCCGTTATGAATCGGGGAGGGCAGAGCGGTTCTTCAGCAAACAACATTTGAGAGGTTCTGTATTGAGTGCTCCTTGAGCATTTACTAGGTAAATTGGTTAGCTGTTACGTAGTTCTGGTGATAAGGTACCATATCTTTCAGTTTCTGCCAAAACACTCCCCTTCTTACATCTGCTGTCTCCTCACAGGGACCAATTAATTCTATCGTAACACTCTTCTTACATATTGAGAATGTGCAGGCTAGCCTTACCTGTAACTGCTACTACTTCCAATTAAATATCCCTCTTCTTCAAACTGTTCTTTTCTGACACCCAGCTCCTGCAATCTGCTGCTGTTGCAAGAATTCTCTATGGAAATTCTCTCACTTCCTATTCCCGTTAAGGCCTGTTTTAATGCTTACAGATACACATCCCCTTTTACCTTCTCTGGCAGTCTTTTTACACCTGACACACATGCTGGGGCTTTTAGAATAATGACACATTTGCACTGGAAATGATCATTTGTGTAGATATCTGCTTTAGCTAGAACTCAAATCTGATTCTCTCCCCCACCTACCCCCCCACCCCCACCCCTACCCCTGAATTTTAGGGATTCAACAGACTTGAATCCCCAGATCCAAACTACAGGTCTGTTTTGGGGCTAGGTTCAAAACAGACTATTTTCTGGATGCATTTCAGATGTGATCCAAGATAGCCCAAAACACAAAAAAAACAAAAAAGCAAACCATAACCTCCACTCACATGAGCAACCTATCCCCCGCAGTTCCTACAGTTAGAGAGGACATACATCTTGCAAAACCACGTGAGCATTCCTGATTACTATCATTGTGCCCAAATCACCTTGCAAGATTTCAGCATTCACCCTAGTCCTGATTTGACCTTCAGTCTGAGCACCAAATTCCAGCCTAAGATTCTGAACCCCATGTCCTCTGCCCATTTCAGCTTTTACGGGGATAAATATACTGTGGTAGGTCTTCCATGCACCTTGGTGTAAACTTTTTTATGCTATAGGAGGTTGAACAACAAGCAGTCTCTTCTTCACATAGGTTAGACACCTACTTTTGCTGCTTACCTCCCTTTGATACAACAGGGCTAGTATCTTCAGTAGACTGCAGTTGCTTCCTAAGCAAGTATTTCTCATAGCCTGGGTAGAAAAGGGCATATCATACAAAATTGCAGTGGTTTAGACAAAATAGGGCCATAATTTTTGCAACAATTTTGGGGGGAAAAAACCTCCACCACACATCCCATTTTGGTGCAGTTCTACTAGGTAAGACTGTTAGTAGAACAGAATCTCCTGTAAGTTTCTGGTGCTGCCTGCTATTGCATAAAATGTAAATAATTTGAGAGTCACCCATATTCCAGTATGGCTCTTGTTCTGTTTCTCTTCTCAAACCAGAAATACAGAGGCTATTAACATGACATGGGGGCAAGGGAGAGAAAGATTAACAATTTAATCTCAAAGACTTGAGTTGGTTCTGGATAAAAAGCAATCTGATTTATTTGCCAATCCTGACAAACAAGGCCATTGTGGTTCTTGAAAGCATCACAACTGCTAAGTACAGAAAGCTCCCACTGGAACAAGATATAACCAAAATACAATTAATTCTGTGAAGTTCACTGCAACCCACTTTTAACTATGGAGATCAGACAGTTTTGAAAATCAATACAACCAGAATGTTATTAGTGAAATAATTGGTATGCTTAAAGCAGTTTAAAACAAACTAAAACGCTCTCTTGAAAGAGTAAGGTTGAAGTGATTTAGTTATCAGAATCAGGATTTAAAAAAAGAGAGAGGGGAAAAAATCAGATTATAATTCCCACAGAATGAAATTCATCTGATCTCTTTTCTGTGGCCCAATACAAGCTCTGGGCAGCACTCAAGTCCCACTTAAGATCTCAGGAACAAGGGATGTAAGAAGTTAACAGGTCCTCTGCACAGAGGCAAATGTCATCCCTAGAATGCATGCAACTGTCACTGTAAATCTAGTCCTTTAAAGAAAGGGGAAAGAAAATAGAAAGCTCAGGTGCCAGAACAATAGAGTTTAGCCAAAACTCCTGCCAAAACTTGCAGATTCAGAAAGAAGCAGAATTCAAAAAGGTAGCATACAAACAATAAATAATAAGATATTGTGAAATGAAATAGCTAAGAGTGGGAACTTAACTGTGTATAATATGGAGGTTAATTATTTCCTTTATTTATTATGAGCAATGTGAAATTTTGTTACCAGCAGAAATAAACATATTTATCCTTTTTGTACCACTGCCTCCACATTTTATTTAAAGCATTTGTTAACATCAATAATCCAACTCTAAGATTGGGAATGATAGAAAAATCTGGTAGAGAGCCTATATCACAAGAAGAGCATAGTGGATTATTGTGTATCCTAATTTGTTAATAAGTTAAAAGTTACATAAAATGCAAATTATTAAAATTATTCAGCTTCTCTGTATAGTATCCTAATGCAGCAAATTGAATCTGTTGACAGTGAATGTCATAGTTCAGTGGATCAACCCTGCAAACAAAAATGTGGTGCCAATTAATATTCTTCCAATTTTTCTACTTTAAAAAAAATAGGATTCTCATGCTTTACCATTGTATTTTGTACCAGTATCTAAAGTCCTTATTGCATCCATCCTTGAGATTTTAGTGTAAGTACACATACATGTTTTCATTAAATGTATATTACATTGCATTTTGTAATTTTTAATATCTAAATTCTTAAGCAAAACAATTTCCCTTTAAAATGCAGTATTGTTTTAATTTCTCCTCAGTGCTATATTAACACCTAGTCTGGTATCTTTTTTAATATAAAATGAAAACCCTAGTATGTATGTTAATAGGTCAAATTCTGCCCTTAGTTGAACACATACTTCACCTAGTAACTTCAATAGGAACCACATGTCTGCATACTAGGGTAGAATTTACTTCATTCTGTGTTCCAGGGCATAAATGTTCATCTAGAGGACAGAAGTCTCAACTGTACTGCATTTACTGTAAGGAGACTACTATTTAGCTTTTTCCAGTCCACTGTTCCTTAAGGGGGGGGAAGAGAGGGGAAGCAAAAACACCTCCATCCTACCAGCATCTCTTCCTTAATTCCCTCACATAAATCAGAGTTTTTCCCACTTCCATTACCACAACAGCATCACACAAGTCAGTGAATTATGCCAACACATTTTGCTTCCTCAGTTCTGCAAAAGCAACCATTCCACACAGAGTGTTTAACGCTAGTTTTAACAGCTGGCCATTCACTGTGGTATTTCAGGACAAGGTCACCCATGTGTGCTTCTCAAGCATCTTTAACATTTAGTTACCAACACTGAGAGACACTAAAAATCACAACAGATTAATGAGAATACCTTATTCTCAGAGAAAACTTGAAGCCTTGCAGTTGATGACGTGTTCCTATAAAAGATCATTTGCACAGTGCATTCCTGCCTGTTGTCCAGTGTTCATCACCTTCAGATTCTTTTATAACCACAAAGATGTGTGTGATGCCCTTTGAAAGAGAGCTACCCATTTTTTACAAAAGCTGATAAATCAGCATCACTCACTGCTATATAAAATAAGATCAGTAAAATGTATGGAGTTACAATCATAAGTTTCCTCAATATAAAAAATAAATGGACAAATGAAAACAAAAGCAACTGATATCATAAACTTCTAAGGAACACATCAACCACCATGAAAATCTGGTCAGGAAACAAACACTGTTTTGACCCAAACAAAAAACAAAAAGAGAGAGAGAGAAATCCAGCTCCTATGCTAATGATTTACAGCTCCAGCCTAAATCACAAACTAGAGTACAGGTTGGTCTCAATATTAATTTGCTTCAGATTCACAAAATGGTCTGTGCAACCTATCGACTATATTAGCTTCAAAACAATGTCAGCTGAGAGGGGGTGTTAAGCTTAGGAGGAAGGATGGTTTTGTGCTTAAAGCACAGGACTGGGGATACCAGAGAAGTAGAGTCAGTTCCCACTTCTGCCACAGGCTTCCTGTCAGGCCTTGGGCAAGTTGCTTAGGAATCCATTCCAATATTTTGCTCCAGCTTATTGGCTACAAAGGGAAGTGTTGTGGTATGCTGAGGCTAGAGCTGGCCCACAACATTTTGGCACCTGAGGTGGGGAGCTCAAATGATGCAGATAACCTTTTCTCCTGCCTGCCTGCCATGTCTCTTGTGCCCACCTTCCTCCAGCATAGCACTCCACCATCTCTGTGCATCTAGAGCATAGAGAATACATATGCATCAGCAGCAGACACAATTTTCTACACTCTGGGTCCTACCGACACCCCGCCCCCACCCAGTCTGGCACCTGAGGCAGCTGTCTCAGTTTGCCTCATGGTAAGGCCAGCCCTGGCTGAAGCCTCCTGCCAGGAGCACCAATGAAGACAAGGCTCTAGCACTGCCTTCCTCCCACTAGTCGGCAGAGCTGGTCCCATTTGGACAAGAGCTTGTATTCCACCCTGCAATGGGCATAACAGTAGCCCTGGTCTAAAACAGACACAACGCCCCAGGCAGCAACCATGAGAAGTGCCCCTCCACACCTGCCCCTTATGAGAGTAGAGGGTAAAAGCTGCAGTTCAGCCACAGATGCATAAACAGAATATAGAAAAATGTCCTTGCAGAACAGGTCTATGAATTGCTCTATTGCTTGGACAGAAGAACAAACTCCAGAAGCGACAGGGAGGGATCCAGCTGAGAACACCAGAGAGGGAGGAAAGGACAGAATTCCAAACGGAAAAATAAAAATAATTAGACACACACCAGGAAGACAGCTGATGCAAACTTTCTGCCTTCCTTGAGTCACACTCTTCTTCAATAAATTCCTCCTTGCTTATTGAGCAAAGAGGACAAGGGAGAACCAACCTCTGACTCTTTGCATTTAAAACAAAGTATGTAGGTCAGAGGACAGGTGGCCTTTGGGGGTTGTTTTGGAGGGGGGGTGCCTTTTTTGGGGGGAGGTCTGTTGCTAACAATGACAAACCCATTTGCCAATCCACCCAAAACAGATGGAGAATGAAAGGCTACAATATAAGTTAGATGCATTAACACTCATTGTTTGCTCAGAATCAGATCCTTTAATTTCCATATATGCAGTATTTGAAGTGGCTGTAGAACAGTTTCTAAATACCATCACTTTAAGATGGGAGAGCTACATTTTTCCAGTTTGCTATGTAATATACAGCATTTAAAATGCCTTCGGCTACAAGAGAAGACAAACATGACACAACCCTGCTATTTTCAGCAAGGAAGTTAAAGTCTTCTCGTATTTTTAGACAATAATTGAACATATGAAGTGGTCCATTTTGAACATTCAAATTGTAGCCATAGTAGGAAATAAAGGGTCATAGAATCATAGGGTTGGAAGAGATCTCAGGAGGTCAAATCCAACCCCTTGCTAAAAGCAGGGCCAATCCCAACTAAGTCATCCCGGACAAGGTTTTGTCAAGTGGTGATTTAAAAAGCTCTAGGGATGGGAATTCCACTACCTCCCTAGGTAACCCATTCCAGTGCTTCACCACCCTCCTAGTGAAATAGTTTTTCTTAATATCCAACCTAGACCTCCCTCACTTCAACTTGAGACTGTCATTTGTTCTTTCTTCTCCTTGTTCTGTCATCTGTGACTACTGAGAACAGCTTCTCTTCATCCTCTTTGGAATCCCCCTTCAGGTAGTTGAAGGCTGCTATCAAATCCCCCCTCACCCTTCTCTTCTATACACTAAATAAGCCCAGAATAAGGATAATTGGGAAAGGACAGGTAACAAAAATACAAGAGATCTCTATGTCATAGAAGCATGTGATATAATAGTCTAAGCAGGAGTAGCTGTTGAGAAGTTTACTTAGCTTAAGCTAACTAAACAGTGACCTTAAATCACAAGATGGCACAAGGTTTAGTTTATTATTTTGTAATAATCACAGGCATTGAAAACTATTGACAGGTAACCATAAGAAGGCAGTTTGCACTATTTACATCAGGGCTACTCAACTTTGGAAGCCCGGGGGCCCACAATGATACTCACAGCACATACTGAGGGCTACAGCTTAAGTGTGGTTGCATGTATATGCAAATAGCTTCTTTCACACAATGCTCCCGGCATCTCCTCCCTGCAGGCTAGAAATGCCAACACCCTGTACCCATCTGTTCCAGCCAGCCTGGCCACTTGCGTCTTTCAATGCTCACCCTGCCTGGGAGACGCCTTGCCGTTGTGGAGCATGTTTCCAGTGGAAGCCATGTTCAAAGGATCCCACCCGCGGGCCATGCGTTGAGCCCGGCGTAAACCCAAACTGCACCACGGGCCACAAACAAATGGACCCAGGGCTGCATGCAGCCCACAGGCTGCATATTGAGTAGTCCTGATTTACACTATTTTTTCTTTTTGAGGGAATATCAGCAGATACCTAACTGCAGATAACCATGACAATTCAATTGATGAATATGTTAATGAGCTTAATTAACATACTACCCTATAGGATAAGGACACCCTGACATGAGAGTGGAAGTTAAGGTATGTTAAGGGGAGAGAGAGCTATGTGTACATGTGCAGAAGGGACATCAAGGCCTAGTAAACATTTAGTTTCACGTACAGTCATTGGAGTTCTTTATCACCATGCCAGAATCAAAGTAGAACCTACCTCTCTCCTAGCACACCCCCTGAGATAGAGAGAGTAGAGGTTAATGGTACAGGTTGCTCTTACAGTCCTGCATTATCTCACTTGCCTTACTTATTGGACTCATCATGGTAATAAAAAAATTGTGTTATGAAAAAGTCTTCCTAGAGCATGAGTGTTATTGGCACTGCTCTGCCCACGGAGCTCCCAAAACAGTAATTCTGATGATACTGGGCCTGATCTTGGGACAAGAACCTACCACATTTCAGAGTGTTAACTGGGAATATTTCATTAATCTTGAAACAACAGATCAGGCCACAAAATGCAATTATGCTATAGTGGCAATCCAGTATCAGCAACATCTTGAGACACTCACAGCAAAGTTCTTCAAGCTTCAGGGAAGAAGCCAGCCTCTGACTGATAGGGAAAAGGTGGGGCTAGGAAAAAAGCTTCTTTTCTAGGAAGTTCTTCCACAGCTGTCCACTTCCCAGCATCAGGGTTCTTGAACCTTCCTCTGGCACTAGTACTGCCCGGTACTGACGTTAGACTTACCGATCTGTAATTGCTGGGATTGCCTCTAGAGCCCTTTTTAAATATTGGCGTTACATTAGCTATCTTCCAGTCATTGGGTACAGAAGCTGATTTAAAGGATAGGAAACAAACCATAGTTAATAGTTCCGCAATTTCACATTTGAGTTCTTTCAGAACTCTTGGGTGAATGCCATTTGGTCCCGGTGACTTATATAATATTGCCCTTATCTAAATCCATGGTACACCCACATCTGGAATACTGCGTACAGATGCGGTCTCCTCATCTCAATAGAGATATACTGGCATTAGAAAAGGTTCAGAGAAGGGCAACTAAAATGATTAGGAGTTTGGAATGTGTCCCATATGAGGAGAGATTAAAGAGACTGGGACTTTTCAGCTTGCAAAAGAGGAGACTAAGAGGGGATATGATAGAGGTCTATAAAATCATGAGTGTTGTGGCGAAAGTGAATAAGGAAAAGTTATTTACTTGTTCCCATAATATAAGAACTAGGGACCACCAAATGAAACTAATGGACAGCAGGTTTAAAACAAATAAAAGGAAGTTCTTCTTCACACAGCGCATAGTCAATCTGTGGAACTCCTTGCCTGAGGAGGTTGGAAAGGCTAGGACTATAACAGGGTTTAAAAGAGAACTAGATAAATTCATGGAGGTTAAATCCATAAATGGCTATTAGCCAGTTTGGGTAAGGAATGGTGTCCCTAGCCTCTGTTTGTCAGAGGGTGGAGATGGATGGCAGGAGAGAGATCACTTGATCATTACCTATTCAATCACATTACCTGTTTTTCACTCCCTCTGGGATACCTGGCATTGGCCACTGTTGGCAGACAGGGTACTAGGCTGGATGGACCTTTGGTCTGACCCAGTATGGCCATTCTGATGTTCTTACCCCCTCACAAGCCCTAGCTGAAGCACTGTGCCACAGGCAGTGGCACTAGAACTATTTTGGGGGTGGAGGTGTCAAGCTGCACCCTCCCCTGCCCCCATTTTAGACCTGTTGAGATTGACTTGCCAACTCTCCCAGACTGGATTCCATTGCTGCAAATGGCATCTGCTCCAGGAGATTTGGCAACCCTCAAAGCCCCAGGCTGAGGCCACAGCTGGGGCAGCTGCAGAACCCTGGGTCAGCAGTGGGACTGGCAGACTGCAGAGCCCATGGCAAGGCCAGCAGAACCCCAAGGGCCGGTGGGAGGCATATGGAGTCGGCAGGACCTTATGGGGGCTGCCCAGAGGCTAGGACCTGGGGCTGGAGGAGCTGACATTGGGGCCAGCCTGCAGGTGCAGGGAAGCTGGGTACAAAATCTGGGGGTGCTACAACCCCCCTACCTGTATCCCTACTTCCTGCATCTATGGCCAGAGGAGGCACAGAACTCAGCACTGCACAGATTCCAGGCAGCACTGTGGCTCATAGGGCAGTCCCACAAAGCTTAGACTCCAGAACTGCTATTCCAACCTTATAGACATAGCACAGAATCTCATCCAGGCTCTGCCACGAGCCTACTAGGTGACCTTGTGCAGGTCATTTTACCTCTGTACCTTATTTTCTCCCTTTGCAAAATGTGGGTAATGATCCTTGTGTCCTTTCTAAAATGGTTTGAGATCCATGGATGAAGGCACTTTATATTCATTCATTTATTATTATATTCTTAAAAGGACGGATTCTGTAGTTCATATTCAGGCAAAACTACCAGTGAGATTTCTAAAACTGTTGCCTCCTCCTTCAGTGGGTATTGTTTAGGACCAATGCCATGCAACAAGTGGCTATTTGGTTGAATTTGGTGAGGCTGCAGTGGGGATATGAAGGAATAAGTTGAAATAGTCACTAATATACACATTATCTTACAAGCAGCAATGTTTCCCAGCCTTATGCTGGAGAAATACACTGGGGAGAAATTTTGTAACAGCAGAATTGGTTGAAATAATAATATTAATGAAGAGACTCTGTAGCTGGAAGGACGTTGTTTAACAAGATGCCTTTACATGGTTTCCCCACCATACCCCAGTGAATGTGGAAGCATGCAAAGGGCCTGCAAGTCACAGAGAACAGTAAGAAGAAAACTCGGTGCAGAGATGGGCAATTGGTGACCGCAGCTACTTTGGACAAGCAAGAATGACTACCTGTTACTAGAGGTGCCCAGACAGAAAGAAAAGGGGAACAAAGCACGTTTTTCAGTGTACAAACAAAGTATTCTCACAGTAATGTGCTACCACATTGGTCACTTGGCATTCTTCAGATAGTAATGCACAAAGTGTATGCAAACAGGAGGCTGAAAATCATTAAGAATGAATTAACTGTTTAGACTAGTGGTGGGCAACTTGTGGCCCACAAGATATTTTGTTTACTGTTGCCCATGCACAGTGTTGCCAGATGCCTCTGGTTTTCATCTCCAAAGTGGTGGGTTTTTTTCCTACCAGTATTACAAAAGTGACATGCACTTAAAGCAAGGGCATGTGAAGAGAGGTGTGTGCTGATTGCACACAACATTGAGAAAGAGTTGTGCACTCCCTCTGCAGCCAAAGTACTGCCATGGTTCAATCAGCAAATTCTAGGTATGCAAGCACAGTTAGCAAAACTACTCTATCCTGGGAGATCATCTTGGTTATGACAATCTTGCGGCCCACAGAGAAGGGGCGCTCACATGGCCAACACATTAGCCTCGCCCCTCACTAGATTAGACACAATGACCTTGTGTATATTTTTGCTTCGATAACGGTGCCATTACTAACACTTTGGCATCATCTACAAAATTGTCCCTTCTTCACTGTGGAACATTTTCAGAAAATGCATAGTGTTACAAGACAACAAAAGATTAATGCATTCTGAAATCCAAAACAGGATCCAGAATGACAAATTAGAAACCCTGGTTTAATTAAATCATGCCTGTCTTACCATTCACCATTACAATCTATTTAATATTTTGAAATCCTAGCCTAGGAAGATTTTTCAGTAATTTTTGCTAAAATGTTGTTTGTTTGTTTTTTGTTTGTTTTTTTGCTTTCATACCTGAAACATTAAGCCTTTCCTGCTAGCATATGCAATTTTATGGCAGGACCAGTGCACCTGATAATATGGATGGACTGTGTGCAGACTATATATTCTTAATCTGTCAGTATTATTTCCACTTAAATTAATAGACAATAGTGCAACTTTCAGTACTTTAAAAACACATACCTCCATGGAAAAAGCCATGGTTCATTTTAATATAGAAGAAGTCTAATAACAAGTATGTTGCTGAAAACAAATAAGACACTAGAGAGAGAAGAAATGAGGCTATTATCCCACAGAGAGGGAAGGGAACACAGAAGGGACGAATCATACTCTCAGATATAGTGGTGTAAATATAGAATATATATACACACTGAAGTCATTGGGTGTCTTTCAATTGACTTTAAACAGGCAATAGATCAGATAATGAACAGTCAACACTCTAGCAAACTAAACTGCCCTATCAACTTACCTTTTTCATGACAGCCCTAAAACCCCAAGCCCCTTCTGGATGACATTGTGAATAGGAGCAGGATAAAAAAAAAAATACAGCTGCAAATTGCTGGACAGTATGTGTCCAACCTATTATTAACCTGTTATTGTCTCAAACTCAGGGAGGAAAGCACTTTGTAGTACCTCCAGAACAGAGACTGTAGAGGGGCATTCAGTAAGGGTAGGGAGGGTCATGTAGGATAAAGATCAGGAGGCACGTTCTGCATGATTATCCCTGATCTGCCAAAAGACCCTTTGCTCATACCCTGGAATATTATTTCTCTCTCATGCAGGAATTATCTGTCAAAGGGAATGATACATGGCAATGCTTAGAACCAGAGCATATGTGGATATTAACACTGATTTGTAACACCATCTGTGCACATTTGAGAGGTAGTTTTGCCACTTTTCCCTCCCCATGCCCTATATATCCGCCGCACTTAAAAATAGCACTGTCAGGCTTAGACTCTTAAATATAGTTTGATTCTCATCTAGAAACATACAAGTCTAATTAATTTTCAAAGCTAACCAAGCATAACCAATACTGAAGGCACTATCAAAAACGGGCCAACTTTATTCCTTTCATACCCACAACCCCGAAGTACATAAAACTTTCATGCTTAATATTTGAAATATTTTATTTCCTTCCCCTTCAGCTTATTTAAAATTCTCCTGTACCACATCTGTCAAGAGTTGCTTTATTACAGATTACCAGAAGGGTGTATAATCGATTCCTGGTACTACTCCACATGCAACTCCATTTAGGTGTACTAAGATAATAATACAGACAGAAAACTGTCCCAGCTGCATACCAATAAAAATGTAAGTACAATAATGCAAATGGCAATTAAAGGGTTTTAAATCTCTAGAGCTCTTTGTTTTAAGACAAGACATTATGGTACAGATTATTTGAGGGATCCTATTATAAATACCTTATTAATTATACCTCTATCTTCCCATAATCCCCAAATCCCTACAAGTTAGTCAATTTAAAAGCACTAAAATGCTTTCTACCCACCTTACACAATCCAAATTTGTTGACAAAGATGAAGTATGTGAATTACCAGTTACAAAGAATACCATCTGTTAAGGGAATTAAAACCTTAAAGAGTAACCCTTCCTAAAAGCTGCCAATTTTCATTGTTTTAGAATACATACATTTTAAGAACCAGTAACAGGACCTTCTATAAATGAATAGCAAATGCTGGTTTAAAAAAAAAAAAAAAAAAGTAAAAGAACATAGTTCTCTGCTTTGTATTGAACACAATGTGTTTGAGAAATGGATTGAAACCCAGCAGAGCCTTTTATTCCTTGTATGAACTCTACAATTAAAAACGAGAGTCTCCCACAGCCCAGCCAAGGAACATAAAAAGACACAATCTTTTGATATGAAGATTACGAAGAACGGCATCTTTCAGTCTGAGACAATGATTGCCAGCCTGTGCACAGGGTTCAAAGGAGAAGTGGTTCCTTTGCAGAACCAGACTAGCTGAGAAAGGTTGAGCCCTTTTCTCACCTCCTGGGGGAACCAGCCAAGGCCCCAATCCTGCAAAACACAAGCACGCTTAACTTCAGTCACAGGAATATCCCCTTGAAATCAGTGGGAATACTCATCGCAGGAGAATTAAAGCACACACATAAACATCTGCAGAATCAGGTCTTGTTCTTCCGTGACTACAGTCCAGTCCCCTTAACAGTACACTTTGGATACAGGAACTGTCTCACAAAATATAGCAGTGGATTTACAAAGCAGCGAGAAATTCAGCTCAAACATATTGTTTACACTTTCCACTTCTCCCATTATGTGCCGTTAAGTTCCTTCATGCACCTGTGAAAGCACAGTACCACTGATTGATGGCAGAAGGATGTGAATTCATCCTTCACTGTGTATAATGTAGTGCAAATAACATTCATACTACCCTGAAAGATGACATCTCTCCTAATTTAAGCTAATGCAGTTTACAAAACTATATTCTCATTTCCTGCCTTGGATCAATTTATAATGCCTTTAATTTTTGTGAGCAACTCATCTTCAAATGTCTACAGTTGTTAAAATGGACTAGTTGAAATTTAGCTTAAAAGGAACATTTCATGAATACATTTTTCAGTTAGTAAAATTACAAGTCCAGTACATTACAAGTACAATATTTTAAAAATATTATCAAATAAAAAAAATATGATCTTAAGAACACAACTAGCATAAAATAAAATTCTCCATTTTCCCCCTCAACACCACATGCCTGAACAATGTTAGCTCCTTCAGCAGCCCTCCTGAAAAAAAGTGTGCGCTTTGATGTTAACAGATTTGGGCTGTGTAAGCCTGAGTTATAAATTTTGTATGGAAAAGAGGAATCAACAAACAACTTTTTACAAAAGGTTAACTGGAGTTTGATCAGTTTTTCCATCAACATTTCAAATTTCAGGAAAAAAAAACCCTCAATGATTTTTTCCTTAATAAAAACAAACAAACAAACAAAAACCCCATTTTTTCAACCAGTTCCAATTTCAGCAACAGAAATATAAAATTTTCAATGGAAACAATGTATTCATTCATTCATGAATATTCCTTTTTGGTGCCTACAAGCTAACCATCACAGCCTCACATTTAGGACATAAGAACCAGTATATAAAAAAGGAAAGTGAACTGATAGTCTGTTTTTATTGTCTAAGCTGAGTGCAGTGCAAACAGCAAGCAGAAAGAGTACATGGTTAAAAGTAACTGAAGTATTTAACATTCTTTCCACTTTAAGGTAAGGACATTTGTTTATTTAACACAGTCGAACCTATCCAAGTCACATAGACAAGCAGTTCATTTGTATATTAGAAAGTAAAGAGGCCATCTCAAAGCCTTCCAGCTAACCCAAGCTCTTCTTTGGGGCAGTGTGGGATTAGGGCCAGTGTAGGGGATGTGCAGAAGAAGTGAGCTGGAGCTATGCTGACTGCCTATGCAATTCCTGCATCGCAAGAAGGGGATTTATCCCAGGTCTTCATTGGGTGAGCTGAATACCACAAAAGGAAACCAACAGTGGTAGGGGGGGAGGTAGAGGATTAACATTTACATGGATCCAATGGCCCCAAACCCACTGCAAGTGGTGTGGTGCTACCACAGGGCAGCACAGCAGCTGTAGGGAATCCACATATGGAGAACAAGTTATCAGTAGACTCTGGCATTTTAATAGCTATAAAAGTCACTACACTCATTTTCATTTGTCAACAAGTTTACAAAACAGAGCCCAGATTCAAAAGCCTAGATTTGGCTTCAGTGGAAATGGGGTGGGGACAAGGAGAGGAGAGAGAGAATTGAAATTCTGCAGCATGTCATGTTAATGACTCTACAATGGAGTCCTAATGTATTCATTAAGTCTTGGCTTTCAGATGCCAAAGTAAACAACTGATAATAAGAAGGGGTCAGAGCATATCTTCCGGTGGTTATACCCACAAAAAAAGAAACACAGCAGCCCCAAACAGGGAGGAGGAGTGAAGGAATGCTATAGAACTAACTGGAACCTAAAACCTTCCATTTGTCTATTTTATCATCTATTACTTAGACTGTGAGCTCCTCATGGCAGGGAGCCATCTTTTTACTGGACGTGTGTAGAGAGTCTAGAAAATGAGGCCTTGACCTTAGACCAAATACAAATAATAAGAAGGGGGAAATCAGCCAAAGTCTTGTAATCTGAATATCCACTATAAAGGATGAAATCCACTCCACTCACAAAGAGACAGGACAACTGAGTTACATGAGGAAAAGGCACATTCAATGAAAATAAAAATGGTGTTTCCTAATGGACTTTATCCTTGTAAATCAATGAAATATCAAATCTAATACTCTAGAAACGTGTGTTGTTCTTGAACCATGGGATGATTTACACAAACATTTATCTGAGATTCAAAATATTTTTATTTTCTTAGGACCAGATTCAACACCCAGTGAACTCAAAAAGATTCCTGTATACTTCGATGGGCTTTGGACAAGACCCTTAAACTGCACATACACACTATTTAACTGTATACATAAGCTTCAGAGAGGTAGCCGAGTTAGTCTGTAACAGGAAAAACTTAAAAAACAACAAATGGTCTGGTAGCACTTTATAGACTAACAAAACATGTAGATGGTATCATGAGCTTTCATGGGCACAGCCCACTTCTTCAGATGACCAGAGATATATAATACATATGTTTTTGCTCAAAAGACTTCAGGGAGGCAACTGTGATAGTATTTAATGACATTCACACAAGAGCAAAATGAAGCATCCATATAGGCAGGGATCTGATGCAGTATCTCAATTAAATACTGTACTGAAATGCAGGCATTCGGAAACCTAACAGGGATCCCGCTTCTTCCACTTCTCTGAACTGCTTTTAAAAAGTTACATGTCTCATATAAGATAAACCACTCTGTCACTGCAAAAAAGCAATGGAAACAATTTAAGCATTCAGAAAATATGCCCACCCAGCACAGACATGAAGTCGTTGACACACTGGTTAAACTTAACCAAGCTTATAAATGTTTTTATGCACTGCACATTTCTGTTTTATACATCTATTTATGTGTTCATTTCTTACAGAAAAAATAAAAGTTTCATATGAACGGAATTTTTTTAGGTCTTGGAAAAAATGAAGTTTGAGCCAAATCTTGACAGGTTTAAGTCTGTAATATAGAGCATTAATAATATGAAAGTCAGCACAAACTTCCACAATATTTATAAGGTGTTTTGCAAATGTCTGTACTAATGAGAGTTAATATTTTAGAGCTTTTTTAAAATCTTATACAATTTACCTTTTGGATGCAGTAATTATGGAGTAATAGATGTTCTGACCATTTAAAATTTAATGGAAAGTAGCCATGGGTGGTACCCTGTAAGTTTGGTTTCAACATTTCCAGAAATAACAGGCCTTAAAAAAAAAAAAAAAAAAAAAAAAAAGTTAAATAGTGGGTGTTTTTTCCAAAAAGCCATATTTATATCCCTACATATGAAGAAGAAAAAGCTACCCTTTAAAAGTGAAGGCTAATATTAAAGAAGATTCCCGAAAGCACAAAGATGCCCAACTCAATGCATTCCAGGGCCACCAGTGTTCTTGACACACAAGGCTTGACATGCCTACTCACATTAAAATAGTGGTAGATTCCCCAAGGAGCCCCACTGAAGTCAATGGTGGTACAGCGTGGGCCATATTTTGTCATTAAAAGAAAGACCTAGCATTTATCCAAACAATGGACTAGTAGCAACAATAAGGTGACACATTAACAGGGCTCGACAAATCAGTGTATCTGCTTGCCCATGGCAAGTAGATTTCAGCCGGCTGCCCTTTTCACCGCTGGCGCGCGCATGCGCAATGCAGGTCTAGTGCATGTGCAGTGCGGGGCTGGCGAGTTGATTTTGCCGCGGTTTGTCAAGCCCTGCACATTAATAACCGGTTAGTGGCTCAGATACTATGGTGATGGGCAGTAGCATAAAACCTTAAGATCATACGCAGACAGAGCTGCAATGAAATGGAGCAC
The DNA here is from genome assembly GCA_032595735.1 of Pelochelys cantorii. NCBI lineage: Eukaryota > Metazoa > Chordata > Testudines > Trionychidae > Pelochelys > Pelochelys cantorii. The sequence goes on along the minus strand of CM064326.1, from coordinate 249,253,965 downwards.
ACTTGTGGTTAGAGAGCAAAAGTCAATCACCATATAGTTTGGTAAACAGTAGAGAGAGGAAAAATTTTAAACAAAGACCCTCAAAAGTTTACAGAAGTGTCCCATGAACTTCAATATCTATGCAGAATAGTCAAGAGAACAGACTGCTCTGCTACATGGAAAAATCCATGTAGGCAGTGGGAAATTCTACAGATTTCCCTTCAGTTTCTTCCAGATCTTGCTGTTGCAGACTGTGGTTTCCACCCATAGGAACAGGTAGTGAGTTCAACATCCCCAGAGCCCATAGACATCAGGGACCCTACAAAAACTAGGGCCAGCTGCATTTTTGTCTCTGCAATGTCCTGCCATCTCACACACCCTTCCCCGCCCCACTGCCAGCCATCAGTATAGCTAAGTTTCCCTGGACAGCAGCTGCCCTGAGAAGCTTCATTAAAGGGCATGTTCCACAGTAAGGAAGGATTTTGTGCCAAAGTTAATAAAACCTTGAGTCACTGCGTATTAACTTGGAGCAGTTTACTACTGGCTTTCAGGGGAAGAGAGACATATAGAGCAGAGAGATGAAGGAGTACAATTCACCCAGTTTCTCCATGCACATGGGGACATGAACTTCAGTGCCAAAGATGTGTACTGCATTCTTCCACAGAGACAAGGGACCCACCTACCTACTTATGGTTAGTTGGTTGTTCTTATTTTAAGTGCTTATTACTGTAACAGCTTACACATACTCATCCTAGGCAAATGACCTGTCTCATTACCTTGGTTTTTAAATGTCCCAGTCAAAAGATCCACACACTGATTTCTATAATGTTCAGTTATCTTAACAGATTAAGGACTGATTTGCCCCCCCTGAAGTTTGAACTTGTGATTCCAGGAAATAAAGGTAACTCTATTTAAACTTAAAAAAAGTATATATACTAGCTTTGTTATATCACTGGAAAATCTTGTTGCTGACACTCTTCTCCCTCTTTTGCATCACATTTAGAATTCCTTAAATGGTATGTATTATGAGTTTATGGAATAAGATTCCTTCTTTTCTCCCCTTCCCTATAAAATTTTGATTTTGGGGAGATTTTTATCAAAACTAAATTTCCATGGAATGACACTTTTTGTGGAAAGTTTAAAACCTAATTTTCCATTGAGAAAAAGTTCTGGTGGAAGATTTTTGACCAGTATTAATTGTGAGGTGTCAACACTCCAACTGCTGTAGTATATTATACACATAATAAATAAATAGCACAAGTGACATGAGTGATGAACCATCGTGCAAAGGCTGATCACTTTACTGTTGGCTTCTTGTTGCCTGAACTCAAGTGGGGGGACTTTCAAGGTTTTTTGTTTTTTTTTTTTAAATGTGAAACAGAGAAAAAGCCGAATTGTTTGAAAGCTCCTAATACTTTCAGCCCCAGATGCCAACACATACACTCCATAGACAACCTATCTGAGGAATCTTTGAGCCTAAATTCATTACTGGTGCAACTCCTCTGAAATTGGCTTCATATTAACATCTCTAATATGTGATATTCGTGTAATTACACAAATCCCTTTTGCTTAACAAACCAAACTTGCTGGAGTTTAAAAAAAAAACCCCACACATACACTCTTATCACAAGTTTATACAAGAATGGTAGGCTAGTGTGCGCTTCTATCACAACATAGATGACATAGGATTGTGTTATGGTAAGCTAACAAATAGATGTTAATTCTTGGAACAACAGATTTTTGCACATTGCATTTTCATTTCTCTACACCTGCCTTACCACCTAATATATATGGTCCTAATTTAACATCTCTGAAAATTCTACAGTAGTTTACATCACAGATATATACCACACAAAGCAGAACTAGTTGCAATCAAAAAAGTGCTTTAGAACACACAATTTCAACCTGTGGTCTGCATACCCCTCAGGATCTTCAGATTATGTCTAAGATTTCCAAAGGGATTTGCACACACATTTTAAATTTTTTTAAGAGACCACAAATGAAAAAAAGTTGCAAACATTGTCTTAGAGACAGAAGGTTGGGTTGCAATTGCACTTTGGCTGGTGTAAATCAGGAGCAACTTCACTGACATTAACTCATTTACAACAACAGTATAAACTTGTATGAACAGGAATCAGATTCATATTATCCAACCAGCAGTAATTCTACAATATGATTTTCTTCTGTTAAATCTCTAAATTAAATCCTTTGCATTACTTTGAAATCTCAGCTTAAATATAGTTTTTAAAAAAGGTAGAAAATAAAACAGTAATCCTCAGCAGTCCCTAGAAAAAGCATCTAATAATTTTTGGATATATTCAAAAATTCATTCTGGAAAAGCATTTTCACCTCTGGACTATTGAGTTCATATTCCAGGTTTTAATACTATATTTTATTTGAAGCTAGAAAAATAAATCTGACTTAACATACACATATATTGCCCACTGAATATAACCACTATAAAAAAATTACATTGGTTGTGAATGATGCACTGCCACTTTTTACAGTATATTTTGAAGCCTTTCAATATATGATTGGCAGGTGGGGCCCCAACTCTGCTAGATGCTGAGAACTTCCAGTGAAGTCAGTGGGAGCAAATGGTACTTGGAAAATAGAAAAATATATGATACCATAAATTTACATTAGTTCAGAGGGACTAGCTGGCAGTTATGAACCCAGCTGGGCAAAGAAATGGAATACATTCAACAGGCAAAGACACTGTACCAAGTTTTGTGAAGGCAGCGGCTGAAGACCATCTGATAGGGAGGTATTCATGAGGACTAGACATTACCACAAAAGCCTAACTCAATTGCATCAGAATACTATCAATTCATAATGTAAATGCTTAGTGACTCCAAGAGCCGCAATGATCTACAGTTTAGTGGCAACGTTAAATGTGATAAGAGGGGAAGGAGGGTGCTGAACACACATGTTTTCATGTGATCTATCTTTCAGTGTTTCTTCTAATAAGTATTTTAATGTTGGCTTTCCCCTTGTTTCTCATGGGGGGAGGGGGAGTCAGAGCACGGTCAGTGCAAGTTATATTCTTCTGCCCTTCCTCTTCCCCCTCCCCGCCTCGTTCAGTCACTCTGCATGTAGAACTGTCACTGAAGTCAATGAAAGGTCTGTGCATGGAGCAGCTGCAGAGCTGCATTTCATACTAATTTCCTAGGGCTAGGTCCCGCTTCCATTGAAATCAGTGGCAACGCTCCCAATCGACTGCAATGGGGACAGGCTCAGCCCTTCCCCACCGCTTCCTCCGACATATGAATGCACATACAACACATTCCTACGTGTAACTACACAATGCATTTCCACCGAGGGTTTCCATTTACACAATAAACCTTAGGAACTAAAGTCAGATTGGTCTGTCTGTGCCATCAGACGCTAAACTACAGAGCTGCAGTAGTTTAGATGTGTATTAGTTTTAAGGGGCCTAGCACCAAAATTAAATAAAAATCAAGCCATGGTCATGCAAACATTCCAGCCTCACCCAGAGCACTGTGGCCGAATCAGCTGGCCTGTTAGCAGCTCCATCAAACCCCGATTATTTCCTCTTTCAGGTCCTGACCCAAACCTCGCCCCCCCTGAAGTCTGGAATCCTCTCTGTCATCTTCCATCGACTTTGGATCAGAGCTCAAATACAGAGCATTGCAGTCGAGCTCATATTTTTTTGTATATTGGGGCAACTAAGCATGTCTACACTGCACCATTATTTCAAGATAATTAGTGTTCTTTTGAACTAATGTGAGTGTCTACACAGCAATTCCGTTATTCTGAAATAATTTTGAAACAACAGATGGCTTATTCCAAAATCTGTAAACCTCGTTCTACAAGGAATAACGCCTATTCCGAAATAGCTATTTCGAACAAAGGCATGTGTAGACATTCCACTGCTGCTATTTTGAAATAGCCCCTCATCAGGGCTATTCTAAGTTATTTCCTCCCTAGTGACTCCTGAGGCTCTAAATCGAGATAGCACGTCTACATTAGGGAAGCCTGCCTCAGACTAATTTTGAGGCTTCCCTGAAGCGTAGACGTGCTATTTCAAAATAAGCTATTTTGGAATATCGAAAGAGCAGTGAAGCGTAGATGTACCCCTAATCAAGCCCATGCTGAGTTTCAAGGCAAACCCTTTCACTCAGCACAAAAGCCTTTATGAGGCCAGGTTATCAGCTCCCTTTGCATTGTTTTGGCTCCTAAGCGGTTGCAGAAACACCTACACTGCATGTAAACGGTTCAATCTACTTCGAAAGAGGAATCATTTCATCAGTGCTCTTCGCATGTGGAGTAACAGCAGAATTTCCAAAATCCAAGCACCACGTCTATCAGCACCTCCAAGCTACATTTGTTGAATAACCCCAGGGTTATTCCCTTGAACCCCCTCCCGCCCCACACTCACACACACACGTTAAGATCCATGGATTTCAGTGGGATAATTTGCGTGTTTAAAAGTTCAAACACCTGCCTACATTTTCACAGGATTGGATCATAAATTATAGCTGCAGCCATTGGCCAGATTCTGCAGCCCTCGCTTAGGGGAAACCTCCCACGGATCTAGTGACGGATGCCGCCTCGGTAAACCCTACCTCGAAAAAAGAAATTGGCAAATAAAAAGGGAAACCAACCCGTGGAGTTCCGATGAATAAACTACCGAGCTCGCTCCCGCGCTCACTGAAGTTCACAGTAACACTTCCAGGTGCCATCATGGGCCGCAAGGTCTGGCTAGAAGTGCCGGAACTAGGGGTGCTACCGCCCCCCACCCAAAGTGGTTTGCATTGTATTCAGGGTTCGCAGGTTCGATAACACCCTCGGAAATTGTGCCAGCACCCCTGGGACACTCGAGGGCTTTTAATAAGCCCATCACGCCATTAGTTTTTAAAAATCCACTGTGGGATCTTCCTACACGGAGACTGGAGAGCGAGGCTTAAGCAGGGAGTGGGACGCGTGTGGTATTTCACAAGTGTAGCGCTACATGCCTTCCCTTAAACGCGGGCGGAGAGGGTGGCAGGCCAAGAGTAGAGCTTATTTCTCCGGCTCCCCTAGTTCTGATGCGTGTCCCTCATCGCTGGGGGGGATGCTGCCAGGGCGGGGGGGGGGAGGAGACTTTCCGGAGCTGCGGAGGGCGGCCGGGACCTGCTGGCTCCCGCGATCACAGGCACCTTGCCGGGAGCTGACACCGCAGTGAGAGGAAACCTTCAACCAGCTCAAGGCAGCGCCCCCTGCCCCTGAGCGCTCCTGTCCCCGGGGGTCCCCGCCACTCACGCTCTGTTCTCTTGCCCACAAGCCCCGCCACAGACCCGGGCAGCCTCTGCCCCGCCCCAGCGCTGCTGCTCCTGCACCCGCGGGGTGCGAAGGGAGAGGCAAGGAAGCAGCAATTGCTGCGCCCCAGGCAGGGGACCACGGCACGCAGAGGCGCGCTGCCAGCGCCTGCCCCGGCGCCTCTCCAGCCCAGACCGCCCCGAGCCCCAGCAGTCCCCCCAGGGAAGCAGAAACCAGGAGCGGAGCTAGCAGCCTCGGAGCACGCTGGGGAACAGCAGAACCTCGTCTCTCTGCGCACCCCCAGCCAATCCCCATAGCTAAGGGGGAGCGGAGATCAGGGCGCCCCTCCCAAAAAACCCCACCAAGAGTCCCGGTACCACCACAGCCCCCGAGGCCAGGGGGAAGCAGCACCGCGATCCCAGTCTGCAGCGCAGCCTACAGCTGCTTAGCCCCCCCCCGTACAAGGATCCGCGGCGGGGCCAGAGGTTTGAGAGACTCCCAGGCGCTGCAGCTCACGGACCCGGACTTCCCAGCATCCGCGCTCGGCGCTGTCCACAACCCGAGTTTGATCCCTCCGACACAGCGCGCGGCCGCGCCCCTCCCCCCCAGCCTCAGTGTCAGCCTCTCTCCCATCCCCAATAATCCCTCCACTCTCACAACCTGCGTCCACCCACCAGCCCAATCCTCTCAAAACGTCCCTCCTCTAATTCCCTAATAATCCCCCAATATGACAATCCCCTAATATCAGCCCTGCTGTAATCCCCTACTAATCCCCTCTCGCTCCCCAATACCCCACCCCCTACTAATCCCCTCTCGCTCCCCAATACCCCACCCAATCCCCTACTAATCCTCCATCTCCCCAATATCTCAAACACCCCTTCTCTAATCCCCTACCAATCCCCCCATCTCACCCCCCCCCCCCCGGGCGTTTCAGACACAAAAAGGATGAAAAACTACCGCCCATGCTGGCTGCAGGAAACACAGAGTCATTATTGCAGCCCGATGCCCGCGGTGGGTAGCGCCCAGTCCGCCAGCCAGCGTGACCCAGCCGGGCGGAGCCGGCAGAGCAGGAGAGCGAGCGAAGGGGCCCTACCTGGATGCAACATACTTTGGAAATAGAAGATGACCAGGATAAAGGATCCTAAGCAAGTGACCAAGACCATCCTGCAAATCCTGTTCATCCTCATGACTTCCATGAGCGCCTGCTTCATGGCTTGGTCCCGAGGCTGCGGGGCAGGAGCGCGGGGGAGGCTCCGCGCGGAGTTGGGGGTGTGAAAGGAGCTGGGAGCGCACGCAGATGCCTGGAAGCCGGCCGGCCGGCTGCCTGCCTGGCGCCTCCTCCCGCCGCTGCTCTGGGTGATGCCTGGGTAGCAGCGCACAAGGGCTGGGTGATAGTCCTGGGCTGGGCTTCACCACTCAGCTCCCGCAGCCGGGGAGGGCAGAGGAGCGGTGTGCGCAGATGGAGGGAAAGGCGGAGGAACGAGCCAGAGCGTACTACCCTGCTAAGAACATGGTTGCGTCCAGCAGCTCCCTGGCTGGCTGCGGGCTTCTTCGCGGTCCCAAAGACGCTCCCATATTCTACTGTTACACGCCTGCTGCATAGGGTTCAGGTCAGTTTCCAGGGCAAGTTAAACGACGTTTAAAGAGGGGCGGCTTTTTACAAGGAGGGCGGGGCCTATCAGCTTGACAGATATTTGGCAGCTTTTGTGGAGCAATTAAAGCAGTGGTCACCAACCAGTAGATAGGGATTTACTGGTAGATCTTGGAGCCTTTGACAGGTGATGCTGACAGCCTCCTGCCCAAACCTATCTGCCCCTTGCAGCACTGCTCCTGGAAGAAGAGGAAGGGGTGCTGATGTCAGGGTGCCCCTCTCCCCCCCCCCCATCTCCACAGAGCCAGAGGGAGGAGACAGCAGGAATGAAGAGAGTTTGCTGGCTGCTTTTGGGAGTGGTGCAGGGGCAGAGTAGGGATGAGCCTGCCTTAGTCCCCTGCACCACACCCCAGAAGTCATCTGTGGTAAGCAGTGCCCAGCTAGAGCCTGCATTCTGAACCCCAGCCCAAGTCCTGAATGCCTCCTGCACCCTAAACTCCTGCCCCAGCTCTGAGTTCCTCTGCACCCAACCTCCCTCCCAAAGCATGCATCCTGTACCTCAACTCCCTGCCCCTTGCCTCAGCTCAAAACCCCTCCCACACGCCAAATCCTTTAGCCCAAGATCAGAGTCCACATCCCTCTCCACCCTCCCCAACCCTCTGCCCCCACCATAGTAAAAGTGAGCAAGGATGGGAGAGGAGGATGGAGTGAGCAGGGGGGAGGCCTTGGAGAAGGGGCAAGAAGGAGGCAGGGCAAGTTGAGTTTGAGGTAGATCCTGGATTGCACTTAAATTTAAAAAGTGATCTTGTACTTTAAAAGGTTGGAGACCACTGGGTTAAAAATCTCCAGCTTGGAGGGGGTGGGAGGCCAATTTCCTATGGTGAGCCAGCCCATCATCAGCCTAAGGGTGGAAAAAGGAGAATCCCTCCCCCCCTCATCTGGAAGAAAGAAATGGTCCCCTAGCCACTGACCCACTACTCTTGGGGGAGAAGGAGCTAAATGGGAGATTCCTACATCTGAACTATTCCTCTTGACTTGGGAGCTGATATTGGGGTGTTTACACTTAGACCCACCGACAAAACTCCCATGGGAGCAGACAAGTTAAAGGGGAAAATACAATTCCAGGCTGTAGAACCCAGATATGAAGTTCTCATGAGCAAAACTTGGGGATTACAACCTCAATGGAGCTATGATAAGATGGGCACATAACTGTTTGGATAACCATTCCCAGAGAGTAGTTATACCCTTCCAGCATGACTGTGAAACACTGATAACAGATGGAGTTCTGCAGGGATCACTTCTTGGTCCACTATCTTCAACTATGCCATTATCTAAATCACTGAGACTACACCTATAAACTTGGTATCATCTGCCAACTTAGGAGGGGTTACAAATGCTTTGGAGAATAGAATTATAATTCAAAATGATCTAGACAAACTGGAGCTACGGTCTGAGGCAAATAGGATGAATTTAATAAGGAAAAAGTCAAAGTACTCCACTTAAGGAGGAACAATCAATTGCACACACAGAAAATGGGAAATGACTGCTTAGGAAGAAGTACTACAGAAAGATCTAAGGGTCATATTGGACCACAAGCTAAATATGAATCAGTGTGACACTGCTGAAGAAAAATATACCCAGCGAACATTCTGGGATACCATGAGTGCTGCAAGCAAGATAATACAAGTAATGATTCTTCCACTCTATTCTGGGGGCCACATTTCAGGAAAGATGCGGACAAACTGGAGGAGGTTCAGCAAAGAGCAACAAAAATAATTAAAAGTCTAGAAAACATGACCTAGGAAAGAAGATTCAAAGCACTAGGTTTATTTAGTTTGGAAAAAGAGCAGACTAAGAAGTGACTAGATTAAAGTTTTCAAGAACCTAAAAGGTTGTTACAAAGAGGAGGGAAAAAAGTTGTTCTCATTAACCTCTGATGATAGGACAAGCAGCAATGGCCTTACATTGCAGCAAGGGAGGTTCAGGTTGGACATTAAGAAAAACTTCCTAACTGTCTGGCTGGGTAAGCACTGGAATCAGTTGCCTAGAAAGGTTGTGAAATCTCCATTATTGGAGATTTTTAAGAGCAGGTTAGACAAACACTTGTTAGGGTGGCCTAGACAGTACTTGGTTCTGTCCAGAGTGCAGGTGACTAGTTTTCATGATCTTTTAAGGTCCCTTCCAGTTCACTACCCCTCCCTGAAAAAGGCCTTCCATTACCCTCTCTTCCCTGGACATTCTGCCGTGCAGCCTGTGAAGACTTCAAGAGCATGAAGGGAGGTTGGGCTAACCATTACTTTCCTATTCCAGGCCAGCTCCTTCCTTTTCAGCCTTTATTTTTGTTTAAAAAAAAATAGAAATCATCAGTTTATTACAAAAACTATAAAAAAAGTTGAAAAATCAGTGCAGAAAATAACTACAGTGTTGTGGGTAAATGTCAAGGTTTATGGGGCAGGCAGGAGGCAGAAAAAAAATCATAGAAAATAGTATTAAAGGCAGGCAGCTCAGTGCTGTGATTTCATTTACTGTACATTAATAGTAATGAACAGATATAAGTCTTCCCTATATTACCTTAAAAAAAAAATCTGTAACAAAACAAGTTGTAGCTTTTTGTAAAGCCTGGACATTTTTCACTAACAAAAACTGAAAATGAAGGATCTCATTTCTGTTTCTCTTCAGATGCCAGTAGGCTTGCATGAGTGTAAGGCACAAATCCCACCCCCTGTTATACACCATCCCACTGAAATCTATAGGAGTGAAGAAGTGCAACAGAACAAAATTTATAGCCTCGTGTGAACGTGCAGCCATTGCAGAGGCAGAATATGTTTTGAGCAGGATGTAACAAAAAACACACACACACACACACACACACACACACCCCACCACTCACTCTGGGGCTCTCTCATAGAAAATGTATCTTTGATCTGAATGTTGTGGTGGTAGATCAGATACGGATGATGTACTCCTATTAGAAGCCCATTTGCTTCCAGTGCTTTATATTGTTTTATTAAGCGTTCAGTTACACAAATGAAAAATATAGTATTTCACCATCAATGATCAAGAGTTTGGGCATGGGAAGGGGAGCTTTTTTCATTTTGTAACACAAATATAAAGGGGAGGAAAAACATTTTTCTAAGCTTTTGAATGCAAGATAAAACATAATGCAAAATAGCCTACAAAAACCAAGTACATCCTCATGTGTAATAGATCAAAATTACAGAACATGATGAAGTCAGTCAGCAAAAAATTAAAACCAAGCTTTAAAAGGTCCCAATTCAGCAGAGCACTTAAACAGCTGCTTTGCTTAACTCTAAGCACCTGAATAGTTCCGTGGACTCCAATGATGGGGACACTGAAGTGCTAAAAGTGAAGCATCTTGCTGAATCAGGGCCAAAGTTCTCCAAATTTAAGTGTTATTAACATGCTCTCTGGCAACATTTCCCAGCACCATCACCTTCCTGAAATTAAATCTGTAGGAAATAGAGATTAAAGCATCAGAAACAGATGGCCACATTCTCAGTTATACCACTGCAACCCTACTGAAGTAATTGGATGTTACACAAACTGAGTTTAAGAAAGAATTTGGCCCAACATGTTTTTCCAATTATTTTAAAATGTGATGATCCATTGTCTATGTTTAGTTGCTGTGGTTATGTTGAAAATTCACTTGCACATTAGACAGCCATGCTTCAGGGCCCACCCATATATTATGTGTTTGTGTACTCCGAAGGGCTACCTCTTGGGAAAAAAAAAAAAAAAAAAAAAAAAAAAAACACACCAACAGCAGGGCAATGCCCTCAGAGCAAAAGAAATTTATATTAAGATACTACAAATGGCCGCAGCAAAAAGCCAGTGTGGCTTTAAAATATGCACCCATCAGTACATGTGCTGCATTATGATAGCAAGTACAGTACATTCACAGTGGGAGAATTGGACCATAGCCAGGAACTTGGTGGGAGGAGGTAGCCCAACAGAGACAGGCTCTATGCTTTCTCCCAAAATTGAAAGCAAAACATATGGGGAGAGAAAGAGAAAATTAATGCGGCTAAAGGCAAAGATAAATTGCTTTATGAGCTTTTAAAACCCCCATTCAGTGGGTAGGGGCCAACACATGCATCTGTTGTCAGGCAGCATGACAAGAATGCCTGCCTATGTTGCCATGGCAAAGGCAAAGTGAGAATCACTCATATTAGTACTCTTACCAAAAGGTTTCAGATGTCTTTACCTGGGAACCCACAGCCTATGTGTAAATGTCAAGCCACGTCCACAGTCTCCTCTGGCAAGAAGCCTGATGTGCAATTATAGTGGGATAAGGCAATGTATTTTCTGAGCTTCTGATGCCAGGGATCTCTTTGTTCTGGCTCTCTTACAGAAAAGCATATGGAAGGGGAGCGGAAGCACATGGTCCCAAGTATACAAATGAAATCACACTTCCAGTTGGATTCAGTTACCTGTTGTGCAAAAGTTGCATATGCCCATTTTTTGGAAGTTTAACATGCTAGAATAGCTTGGACTCGAGTGGAGATGCTGAACACCCACCATTCACACGCAAGCGAAAAGGCACAACAAGTTCTTCATAACTTTGAAAAAAAAACTACACATAGCTCTACAATGCTCAACAAGATAGTGATCCAAGATCTGATCCAAAGCCGCTGAAATCAGTGGGATTCCAGATTACACAGATATCGTATCTTTGAATTAGACTAAAAAAACCCCAAGATTCAATGGTTAGGGCTTTAAAAAAAAATTAAATAAAATTAAAAAAAACCCACCACCACCACACACCACAGGTGAAAACCAAGACAGACAAAACTCACAGAATAAAAAGCAGCCAATAGTGGCACGGGCCACAAGAAGCAGGGAAGGGCCATTAACACCATACAAATGTTTGATTAACAATATATTAGAATAGTTAGTTACAGATTCAGTTGCTTTGCTTAGTATTTATTAATTTCACCTACCTTTAATGGCAGCTACCTAGAATAATGGCCTGGAAGGTCATCTTGTTTTTCTGGAGCTGCAAGTAATTTTTTCGATATTCTGTGCTGAAATTTGTTATTTTATTTTGGGGGGGGGGGGGGGGGGGGAGGGAGGGGAGGGAGAGAGGAAGGTGGCAGAAAGGATAAACTTGTTCCAGCAGTTCTCCTCCATAAATCAGAAGAGACATTCTTCTGCTGCCTTCAGCAATCATATATCAGGGAAACCATGTCTCATTTTTTCCCACTGACAGAGAGAGGTAAATCAATATTCTAGTCCAAGCCAGTCACTGATCTCCCCAAATGCCCTCTAACAGCAATCATGAATACAGTACAAGATGAAAATGGAAGTGCACAGAGGTATATTTTAAATGGGTAATGCACTTTCCAGGGAAACCTTCCATAGTCCTTCCCAATACCTCAGCCTCTTCCCATGCTTCTTCTTTATGCCACCCAGGCCTCTGCACTACCTTCCTTCTGCATTCACATTCCACCAGCCTTCCCCTGTTCCAGACACCCCTCATTCCAAAATTAGCAATTAGAACTCCAATGCATTGCCCCATATGTACCCAGCTCATCTTCTTCCCAGTCCTTTCCTCTGTCTGCCCCAACCCATGACCCCTGCCCCACATTTCTCACTCAGTCCAGCAGATGCAAGGCCGGATTGCAGTCTGGAATCTGCTACAAGCCAGTTTGTAATTGATAGCACTACTCTGTAGATGTGAGAAAACAGCTCTTTACTGGGCCTGATCCCATTTCCACTAATGTGAGCTAGACTTTCTCCATTGACTTCAGTGGCAGTTGGCTGGGGCCCCCCAACCTTTGAATTGAATTCCCCACTAACAATCCATCAATATGAAATTTACAAGGACAACAACATTAAGTACATCTGGAGTTTCTTTTGGAGAGATGACCACCCCAAAATGTTAGAAACACTTTTGAAAGCTGAATAAGCAGATACATTTTTTGAAACACCTTCACATTTGTATAAACTCTTTAAATCCTGATCCTGCAATGAGCTTCACATAGGATTAGGGCCTTCCTAAAATGTTCCCCAACATTAAAGTTCTGTCCTGGGATGAGATGTGACAGGCAAAGTTTCTGGATGACATTTCTTCTGGGAGACATTAAAAGGGTTGTAATTCAGGCTATCACAGGAAGCTAGTTTCATCCTCAACTTTGGAGAAGCTACCACTGCTCCAAAGTGCATAGTCCATACTGCATCCAATTATAGGCAAGGCTTGGTCTGCACGGAAGAGTTACATCAACTTAGCTCCATCAGTCTGGGGTATGAAGAAGCACACCCCTGACTAGTGTAGTTATGCCAGACCTTCCCATACACCCCACTGTAGATACAGCTATGTTAATGGAAGAGAGCTTCAGAGAACTACAATGACAGAAAAATGCTGTCTGTTGACATAGTTAGCCCTGCAGTGTAGATGCCATGCCAGCACAGCTAGGCCGGTATACTTGCCACAGTGTAGACATCTCGTTACTCTACACTAGAAAAGAGTATCTATAACAGTGCGTCCTCTTAGCCCTGGTCTACACTAGCGAGTTACTTTGAAATAACTCCCCTTATTTCAAAACAAGAGGAGTGTCCATAGCATCAAACCCATTATTTCAAAATAAGGGGCTGGTTATTTCAAAATAATAATTCCTGCCTTCCTTGGGGAAATAGGCTATTTCGAGAGTTTTTTCCAATTTAGTTATTGTGAAATAATTTCCTAGCGTAGACATGCCCTTAGTGTAGATGTAGTCCTATTGCTAAAAAAGGCTTTTGCTACTATAGATTACACCAGTTCTGTAAGCAAAATAAGCTATACTAGCCAAAGTACTTTTTTCTCCCTGGTATGACTGCATCAACTCTAGAGCTTTTGCTGGCATCACAAGATCAAGGGAAGGAGGAAATACACCCCCTACTAACTAACATAACTTTGCCAGTAAAAGCTTCTAGTATAGACCAAGCCTATTTTAAGAGTAGCAGAAGGTACAGTTTTAAGATAAAATAAGAATACATGGCAAAAATTGCATTGGTAAGGTTTTAAAACAGGTTCCTATGTGAGAGAAGGAAAAACAATATGCAATTTATTGTAAGAGTGAAGTATTATAAGCACTAGAAAACCCAAAGGTGAACACGTGCAAGACTGTTAAAATATTACTTGTGGTTTATTAGTTTCAGGGGTAGAAGGAGATGCCTTTGGTTAAGCTGTAGATTGCAAGGAAGCTTTTAAGGAAGTACAATGATTATTGGCAACACACTTTACAAATGTTTCTAAACTAAAAAAAAAAAAAAATTTAAAAAGGATTGGATTAAACATTTCTAAAGCCTTATTTATCAGAGGTTCTATACAACTATAACTCCTTCCACAGTAGAAAGTCAATGGAAATATAGCAACTGCCACCAGAGGTCAATCTAGTCTGGTATCCTGGATCTGACAGCGACTATTACCAGCTGCTTCAGAAGACAGATCAGGAAACCCTCCAACAGGCAGTTATGGGATAGCTTTCTAAAAGGGTATCTTCACTGCCCCATTACTTTGTACTGCAGGACAGAAGCCAGAGTAGCTGCAGGTGGACAGCACCTGTGAACACCAGATCCAAAGAAAGTTTTGCAATGTCCAGACACCACAACTAAAACCAGTGCAGCCAACACAAATTCCTGCGGAAGGGAAGAAACTAAAATATCTGCCAAGGTCTGTCACAGTTCAGTTCTCTCTTACTTCATGTGCTGTACTTCTACCATTTTTTCCATTATAAAAGGTGTCCTAGATTAGCAAAGTGAAATTATTGGAGTAGAACTTAACAAAGGAGTATCTTTGTTGCAGGGGCCAAACCAATGCTCTGTAAGCTTTTTTGACCATGCCAGCTCCTCTGTGCATTAAAATTAGTTGCATTCACACTAGGAAAAAAGTACTTTTATAAGTGTAACTTTTCCTGGTGATTTTCTGGCACCCACAGGTGACTAAGTTCCAGGTTTTATTTCTCTATACGCTACTAGCCATGGGCTGTTGCCATCACCTGACTGAATGAATGTTCCTTACTTAAAACACACACACACACACACACACACACACACACACACACCCACCCCCCCCTTCCTCCAACAAGTAGTCCTGTAGTACCTTAGAGACTAGACACAGTCTGTGTCTATACTGGAGCGATCTTGCACCAGAGCTATGCAAATGAGGCTCAGCGTGGAATATCGCTGAGTCTCATTTGCATAATTAATGAGCCGCCATTTTTGCAGAAGAGGCTCTTGCGCAAGACGGAGCTGTCTACACTGCCCCTTCTTGCGCAAGAAAAACCCTCTTGCGCAAAGCCGTTATGCCTGAAAATAATCAGCATAACAGCTTTGCGCAAGAGGGTTTTTCTTGCGCAAGAAGGGGCAGTGTAGACAGCTCCGTCTTGCGCAAGAGCCTCTTCTGCAAAAATGGCGGCTCATTAATTATGCAAATGAGGCTCGGCGATATTCCACGCTGAGCCTCATTTGCATAGCTCTTGTGCAAGATCGCGCCAGTATAGACACAGCCACACAGTATCATGAGCTTCATGGGCAAAACACACTTCCTCTGCTCATGTGAAGTTTTGCCCACAAAGCTCATGATACTGTGTATTTATGTATTTGTTAGTCTCTAAGTTGCTACAGGACTATCCATTGTTTTTAAAGTTACAGACTAACATGGCTACCCCTCTGATTCCTTATAAAGATGAATTGCATTGGACTGCCGATCTTAATTTTACTCTCACTCAGAAGGAATTACTCATGCTTTTTAGGGTGTATCACTGATGTTCCATCAGTAGTTTTCTTCAGTCACTAAAGCAATACACGCCAGCCAGAAAGACAGAGCGCCAATACCAATGGACTAGCAGAAGCAACTTACCACTAGACCAGGTCAAAGTTCATTCCCATTACAAGCGCTGTGTTCATTCTTACACACCCAGCTGTAAGAGTGTGGCCATCCAAAAATCAAAGCCAGATTTTGTCTTCAAGAGTAATTAATTATCAGTTTATTCTTGTTCCCTCTGAATCTTGATCTGTTTGCTAATTTTAAAAAGTTAAATATTCATTGGGGATTGAGGGCAAAAGGAAAATTGGTGCAAAAATATTATCCACTCAGGTTTTTTTCTCTTCTACTTAAGGAAGACTTTCCTATTTAGGAAAGTACTTAACTTTGTATTTACATATGTGCATAAAACCCCATGGAAATTAGTGAGACTTTTGTTTAAAGTCAAGAATGTGCTTACGTGCTTTCCTGAATTACACCATAATGGGACTTGTGTGCACATATACATGCACCAGGCTTAGTTGCCATTAGTTAGTATTTTGTAGCTATATGCATAAACCAGAATGAAAGCAGCATCAAACACGTAGCAGGGCCAACAGGCTTGCTGGGCCCCTAGGCAAGGTGGCAGAAGGCAGCACCATGGTCCTGGAAGGGGCGGGGCTGGGGCAGCCAGCCCTCAGTGCCACTCGGACAACATTGTGCTAGCCCCTCCCACCTCTCACCCAGCTGTCAGAGCTGCCAGCGCACACTGCACACCGCTCCAGCAGCAATTTAAAGGATCTGGGGCTCCAGCGACTGCTACTCCCGGAGAAGTTGCCTCCTTTGTTTCCTCTCCCTCCTCCCCTGGTCAGTGGGCCTGCAAACATGTAATATTTGTGACTATTGACTTGCAGATTTCAAGTCCCTAGTAAAATGATCTCTCTCTTTTTTCAGTGTTAGAAAAAATGGATTTCCAGGTAGAATGTGCGTATATACACGTGTACTGGATTAAAATCTTCTATATCAATCCTGATGCTCAAGTTAGGATTAGAATGTGGTAGCTCAACATTTTACACACTAATAAGAGTTACTCACCCACATTTCCCTCCCCCCCACACACACTCCTCCTTTGCCTTTTCAATAGAAATCCTGGGAGCTAGTATGAGGCAAATGGGAGGGTGGGGGGAAATGATGAAAGTGACAGTAGGGAATGTTTTTAAAAATACAATTTCCTTCTATGTAGCCTGATCCAAAGTTCATTAAATACTCCCATTGGCTTCAGTGGGCTTTGGATCAGCAGCACCAGAATGTTTTATAGCACATTCTTAGCCAGTCTGAGAACTAGCCTAAATAATACAAGAATACAATTCTGTTTCTGATTACAAGGTAGGTGACATGAAAACAAAAGTGGTGATGCTAACTAGCAGGAAACCAGAAGATAAATAGGATTGGGGTACATTTTTTCACAGACCAAAAATGATTCAGATACCTAGGCGTGCACACAATGCTAACCCTACAGACTTATTTAGAGAACATCAAAATTATTCTCACACAATTTTTTTTTCCAGAAACACCAAAAGTGATTCGGGAGTTGAGGTGGATAGTCAGCTAAAGGAGAGTTTCCAGTGCAACTCTGTGGCCAAGACAGAGCCCTAATGGGTTCCTCAGGTGCAATAAACAGGAGATTCTGAAGTAGGAGTACAGCAGAGGGCATATTCTTGAAGTGCCCAAGGGAGTACAGTTCAAGACATTTGAAAGTCAGTGGGACTCAGAATCTATGAATTCAGAAGCACAAGGCCAAGTGACCATTGTGATCGTCTAGCAGTTTGATCTCCAGCGCCCTGCATCATACAGAACTTCTCCCAAACAATTCTTCTAAAAGCTGTGCTTGAAAGACATCCAATCTTGATTTTTAAAATTGCCAGTATGGGGAATGACCCAAGGTTAATTAGTGTCACTGTTAAAGTTTGCACCTTGCTTCTGATCTGAATTTGTCCAGCATTAGCTTCCAGCCACTAGACTGGGTTACATGTTTCTCTGCTAGACCGCAGGGCCCATTATCAAATATTTGTTCCATACGTAGGTACTTCCACACTGATCCAGTCACCCTTAACCTTCTCTTCATTACACTAAATAGGCTCAAGGAGCTCAGTGTAATCACTACAAGGCAGGTTTTCTAACCCTTTAGTCATTCTCAGGCTCTTCTCTGAGCCCTCTCCAATTTTTTAATCAACATGCTAGAAATGGATTCTGATAGGATGCCCATGCTGATTTCATTAGCTACATTAAGACCTACTTACATGGACCAGAAGGTGTAATTTAACAGTCTGTTGGATCCTTCCATGGAGTGGATTTGGCCTCTCCGATATCTCAGAGGGGAGTACTGAGTATTCATTAGCCTTGAGGGACTTTATGGTGTGGCCCTGAACAATTCCATCTCATTACTCTTGCTGCTCTATATTCAAATAAAGCAACCAGGGTAGGTCTTGAGAAGACTTTGGCCACAGAATCACCACAACTCTGATACTCCCCTTCATCTTCTTTCATTGGATCCAGAACCTACAGGCTCACATCCTTCCCAGAACCTAGCCAATGGATGAAAGAAATAGCTAGGACTCATCCTCTATAGATAGAAACCAGGTCCAATGCATCTGGAGAAAGAGTGCTGGCCACATGGGGACTGGCCAGCATGTAAGGCTAAGGTGGTCTGAAAAGGTGGATAGACTTTTGGTTTTTATTGGATCCATTGTTGGCCTGAGCATCCAATGGCAGCAATGGCCTGGGTCATCATTTTAAATCTACAACTAGTCAGGAGACTGCACACTTCCCTCAAATAAGGGCCACTAAATAGCTATCCATGACTTGGCAAACCCCCCCCCCCCCTTACAATAGCTCTAAGCAGAGTGCATTGGTGTAAGTTACCTTTCTTTTGAAGGCCAGCCAGAAACTTCAGCTAGCACACATGGCAGAAACCCCATCTTCTGAGTGGCATGGGCCATCGTTAGCACACAACACTAATGTGTGCAAGTATCTCCACTGGCCACCTATTCGCATTTGGGTGCAGGTTAAGGTGCTGATTTTAAGTTCTGAAGGGGATGATACTCACTACAAGCCCACCTCTCATACTGTTACAGCAGAGGAGGTTAATATCAAATAGGTATGGTCCCACTGACCATTCTCTATACTGAACTTCCAAGGACTGGTGGAAAGCTATCAGGAGGGTTCTTTCTTTAAAACTCTTTCATATCTTGCCTCAGAACTCAAGTGGTAGTATAAGAAACAAAAGGAAATGGATCTTAAAATATATGGATTGCCTTCTTGATTGCAAGGTTTTATGCTATAGGGACTAGTGAAGTCACACTGAAGTAAAACTGGTTTGAGTGAGTAGGGGGAAGCATGGAAGGGGAACAAAACAGGCCCATCATCTTGATAATGATTACAAACTGGCTGCAGATCCTTCCTCTGGCAGGACCTTTGGGGCGGACTTTTTAAAAGCTTTATTTGTAACTGCCTGTACTCGGCCTCATAATATCAGTAGGTGCTGAATTCGTTTTTATAGCTCAGGATCTATCAGCTGGTATCAGTTTGAGTTTACACACAGCTTATAAAATGATCTAGCCACTAAATTACGCTTTTCGATTTGTACATAAAACTGAATCACGAAACCCCCTTCACCTCTCCCCAAGACACTCCGGCATGTCTTATTGCTCAGCTATACACAGCTAGTAAATAGTTTTAAAAACATAGCTTTGCTGAGGACTTATTTATAGCTCTGTGATTCGCAGTCACCTTCTGGGACTGAAAGTTACAACAAAAGGAAAAACGTTTTACAAAATAGCCCTTCAAATCTTTTAGTGATGGTATTAACTTTACCATATTGCTACACTGTCTAGTAATCTTATATTCCTCGGTCTATTTTATTGTATGTGTCAGACACCATCAGATGGGTAGCCTTTCAAATAATTGTCACCTTGGAGCTTATAGACAGTATCCAGAACAGAATTATTGTAAAGTAGAGCACCAATTAGTAAGGTATTAGTTTTGGAAAATATACAGTATAATATTCAGCAGTCTCCAAAGATTCCTGTTTTCCTTTTGCCCAGGTGCCTATGCAAAATGATTCTTTAGTATGTACAAGAAAATAATCCTTGTATTTGTTTAGCAGGATTACAAGAGATTGTAAGCTTTGGGATAAAATATTTGTCATGCTTATTGGCAAAGATCCCTAGCCAGACTCTCCTCTCACTGAACTATCCAGACAAGCAACCAAAGGCCTTTTCCCAGCATATGTTTCTGCTTCTCAAGCTAATGAGACAGGACACCCACATCCTCCCTGCCCATCAGTAACAGAGTCAAGATCTTAAAAGTCACTTTTTATTCCCAGTGTTAGTCAAGTTGTCTTCTAGAAATAGTCTTTAGGCTGGGTTGCTCAGAGACCAGGAGCTGGGTCGACTACAAGAGGAGTGCTGCAGGGTGTTTGTGCCACAGAATTTTCAGACACATGCCAATGGAAGCGTCTTATCAAACATGCCTTGGTTTTTCCAGTGGACAATGTGTTTAGGCCAAATTTTTGACCTACTTTTCATATTTGTTCACATATCGTGCTACCTAATGTCCTGACAGAACAACAACAGTGCAAATGTCCCGTCGTCGCTGAGCTATGGAGTATGTTTACAAATAACGTTAACAGCAACACCAGGAACTTCTCACACAAAGGGTTAAATGCAGCTTTAGCACAAGCAAGCTCATTTCAACTGAAGTTAATGGAGTGGCTCCAGAAATGAATGTAGCCCTAGAACTAAAACCAGTCTTCTTCCTAACCAGGAAGTTCTAGCCAAGGGAAGAACTGTATTATGTAGCTGCTGGTCCGCCAACCTTGTTCACCTGACACCCATGGAGATTTTATTTGTATAGTGCTGCAAGTGGATAATTTTTTCCCCGCTGCACGGCAATAGAGTTTTGCTATTGACACCACTGGGATTTCACCCTTTGCATTTTACAGGTAAATATCCAGAGAAGATCCCAGCCCCAAAGAGTTTGCAATTTAAACAGAGATAAAAGTACAGCTAAGAATGGGGAATGGAATGGAGCCAAATCTTCTGAGTTCACTTTCTGCTGACGCTCCATGAGTGTTCTGCATATTGAGCCCTGTACTGGTGTTCAGAAGTGGAGTTTATCAGACAGGCCCTTTGAATATTGCTATAGATCCATAATATGCATGTAGTTCGGGTGCTCTGCCTGCTTTGAATACTCATGCTCATGGCAATTAACACTGGGAGATTAGTAATTGGCTCCTGGACAACTGACACTGGAAACAATTAGGCTATTACAGGCACCCCACTGGTTACCAATTTCAAAGGGGTTATAGATGTAGAGGCTATTAACAAAATACATCAGGAAGAGATAACTGAGTCTTGAGTCAGTCATGGGTTTCATCTATAATTCTGCTGAAGAAAAACCAATATGGAAGTACTCACTTATATGCGAGGTACAGAAAGTGAAATGAAGTCTCTTTAGAGATTTCAAATGCTTCAGAAGTAATGACATCAGTTTTGTTTTCCAAACTGGAATACTAATAGCTGGAAGTGGAATGAAACGACAGGGAGATAGCTGCTTTTACAGCAAGGAAATGGCTGAGGGGAGGGGGAAGGTGGGGGGGGTTAAAGTTATGCCATGTCTTTGTGACTTTTGAAGGATTTGACATCTCCCTCAGCCTGCTTGTTACACCTTGGTGACACTCGGATATTATAAAGAAGAACTGGTACCACTGACCATTTGTCAAAGTGAGATTAAGTAGGCCAATTTGCAATTGAAGCCAGAGAATTTTGAGCAGGTTCAGAAGCAGGTGACCTCCCTAGGCCATTTGAATTGTGAGGAATCATTGCCACTGACAGAAGTAATTGTAACAAGCGTCATGGGCCCATTCCTGAACCCTTTGACCACTCAGAACTCCCAGGAGAGTTTGAGTGGGCATGTATCCTTCTATCATACGGAAACTGGTAGCCAAAAATAACAGAAGCCACTAAGAACCAGGGAGTGCACTCAGTCAAATAAAACAATTATTAGAGACTAGTAGTTGTACCCAGTGTTGCTCAGGTCTTAGAGTAATGTATTCTGGGGAGGGGCTTGCAAAATAAATGTACATGCTTCAGTTAAGTGGTTGTATTTTTAAAAAAAAATGAAGGAAAAAAGTTTGAATCACTTTCCTCCTTTTATTAATACAAACAATAGACAGAGCTTGTTGGTAGACAATTTTTGCAGTTTATTTGTCTTTGCTAGAATAAAAGGGGAGGTGCTGGAGTGAGGGCAGAGGGCTGGGGGATTAGGGAAAGGGGTGGAAGGTGCTGGAGTGAGGGCAGAGGGAGGCAGGGCTGAGGGCACAGGATTTGGTGTGGAAGGGGCTCAGGGAGGAGTAAGGGCAGGGGGCTAGGACAGTTGGAGAGCTCAGGGCTGGGGGAGAAGGGTGCTGGAGTGAGGGAAGGGAGTCAGGAGCTACAGGCACAGGGTCAGTGTGGGGGGGGGAGCTCAGGGCAGAAGATAGGGATTAAGAAATTTGCACAGGGGTTTGGGTGGGGGGGGGCACAAGGCAGGAGGTGCTAAAAAAAGTTAGGGCAGGGGCTGGAGAGCTTACTAGGGCGACAAGGATGGTGCTGCTTCGGTGGTGGCTCCTCTTGTGGGGACTGGGCTTTCCGGGAGCTACTTCCAGTGCCTCCATTGCCTGTAGCCTGTGGAGAAGGTGAGGCTCCAGGGACCAGCCTCAACCTCCAGCAGCCCCCCTGGCCACCTGAATCCTGTCTGAGGCTGAACCATGGTTCCCAGCCCCAACTGCTTTTTGGGGAGGCCTCCTGGGTGGGGCCAGGGCCTATTTCCCCAGTCTGGTAGCAGGCAAGATGGCAGAGCCACTGCCCTGCTGGCCGCTCTATTGGTGGTTTCGGCTGCCACGAGTGGAGTCTATGCATATAGATCTCTCCTGCGTGCTTGGTGTCCCCAGTGGCCACTCTCACCCTCTGAACAGACCCTCCCTTTCCATGTTATGGAAAATAGTCCCATTCTTGGCACTTTCTGTTTTCCTGGCACAAACAAACGCTAAACTTTAAGTGAGGGTAAGAGGAAGCTGCATACCACATT
This sequence comes from Pelochelys cantorii, assembly GCA_032595735.1. NCBI lineage: Eukaryota > Metazoa > Chordata > Testudines > Trionychidae > Pelochelys > Pelochelys cantorii. The sequence goes on along the minus strand of CM064326.1, from coordinate 249,231,262 downwards.
TGGTGATCCATTTAGGAGGACCTCTTGAACAAACAGACTTGAAGACAGACACACAGATCTGATTGATAGCTAGGTAAGAAAAGTGCAGGTAAGTCAATGGCTTCCATACCACCTTAACTCTGGCCCCATGGAGACAGCAATAGGGACCAGGTATCAAAACAGAACTCTCTTCCAGCCCCAGGAAAGCCTGCTCTTTACTCCGTATCCACCACAATTTCAAATCACAACTCCTGTTCATTCAAATGATCACTAGCCCTCATTGGGCTCTAGGTAGCAGTATTGATCTGGAGAGCATTTGCAGCTAGCTACCAGACACCACTTTGCCATCACAGAAGGTGCAGAGCTATAGTTGTACACCTTAAGGAGGCTCACATGCCTTTGGGAATACCAATAGCAAATAGGAATATAACATTACCTTGTCCTCTGTAACACCACTGTAATTTTCTCTGTGCCCCCCCCCCATCTCACTTCATCACCACTGCACTTGTATTTCCTCTGCTCCACGTGATGCAGCAAGGGCACCCAAGAGAAGAGAGAGCGCTAAGGAACCAGGAACCTAGGGTGTCTCGCTTGCTCCTGAACTGAGTTTCTCCAGGCTGCACACCTTCCTGCCTACACTGTGGTAGTCTGACTGCGTAAGGCAGGGCTACTCAACACAAGGTCCATAGGCCACATGCGGCCCGCAGCCCGTTTGTTTGCAGCATGGTTTCCGTTTACAAGGGGCTCAAAACATGGCCCGCGGGTAGGATCCTTTGCACATGGTCTCCACTGGCAACATGCTCCACAATGGTGAGGCCTCCCCTAAGCGGGTTGAGCACTGGAAGATGCAAGCAGACAGGCTGGCTGAAACAGAGGGGTACAGGTGTTGGCATTTCTAGCTCCCGGGAAGGAAGTTCAGGGAACACCGGGGCATTGTGGGAAGTGCTGTCTGCTTAGCCTTGTGGGCAAAGCCTGAGAGGTGCTGACTGCCTTACACTAGCCACGTTTGGGTCTGGCACTGCAGCTTAAGGCTTAATCTTTGTGTTCATGCCCGTCAGTGAGAGAGAAGCTATTTACATGCGCAACCACACTTAAGTTGCGACCCTTGGCATGTGCTGTGAGTATCATTGTGGCCCCCGGGGCTTCCATATTTGAGTAGCCCTGGTGCAAGGGATCATAAATGCTTATGGTTGGTAGAGACCTCAGGTCATCTAGTCCAACCCCCTGCTCAAAGCAGGGTCAACCCCAACCAAGTCTTCCCAGCCAGGGCTCTGTAAAGCCTGGTCTCAAAAATCTAAGGACAGAAATCACACCACCTCCCTAGGTAACCCATTACAATGCTTCACCACTCCCTCCTAGGTGAAACAGTTTTTTCCTAGTATCCAACCTACACCTCCCCACTGCTTGAGACCATTGCTCCTCATTCTGTCACCTACCACCACTGAACAGCCTCTCTCCATTCTCTTTGTAAACCCCTCTCCCCATTTCAGGTAGTTGAGAGATGTTATCAAATCCCTCCTCACTCTTCTGCAATCTAAATAAGCCCAAATCCCTCAGCCCCTATCATGTGCCCCATCCCTGTAATCATTTTTGTTGCCCTCCGATGGACTCTCTTTCACATCCTTTCTATAGTGGGGAGGCCCAAAGCTGGATCCCATACTCCAGATGTTGTCTCACCAGTACCGAAGAGAGGGGAATAATCTCTTCTCTCAATCTGGCAATGCTTCTACTACTGCATCCCAATATACTGCTAGCCTTCTTGGCAACAAGGTCACACTGTTGACTCATATCCAGTATCTCATCAACCGTAATCCCAAGGTACTTTTCTACAAAACTGCCACTTAGCAAATTGGCCCCAGCCTATAGCAGTGCTTGGGATTCTTCCATGCACCTGTCCTTGTTAACCTCAGATTTCATTTGACCAATCCTCCACTAGGTCATTTGGCCCAATCTAGGTCACTTTTGGCCCTATCCCTACCCTCCAGCATACCTGCCTCTCCCTCCAGCTCTGTGTCATCCATTAATTTGCTGAGGTTGCAATCCAACACATCATTCAGATCATTAATGAAGAGGCTGAACAAAACTGGCCCTGGGATCAACCCCATGGCACTTCACTGATACTACCTGCCACTGCTTTTCCCCCCATATCCACAGAGCCAATTCTCACATCATAGGAGGCAATCATGCCTAACCAGGTCAGCAGGTACAAATGGCTCTCTCTTTGAAGACATATGAGCTGCAAAATTGCCAACACTTACAACATAGCTCTTTATAAGCAAGCACATTTATTTTGAAGGTAAAAGCATTACTGAGAAGACCATGTGCTAGAAGCTCACCAGAGGTCACCTACCAGTCTTACGGAGGTCTCAATAGGCTAAAGTCCTTCCACGCCTTCCCATGATAGCCTGGGGTTCCCCTTGGACCAAAGGTCTTGCCCCATGCTGGATCAGAAAGAAGGTCCTGAGCCTATCTAAACTCAAGAACTTTATCCAAAAATCCTTCTTTATCTGTTGGCCTCTGGAGAATTCAGTTTGAACCATAGATGTGAGCACCTCCATGTGGTGGTAACTCTCTGGAGGTGTGACAATCTGCTTGATCCCTCAACATTGTTGTTACTTTCTGTAAGAGCAGTAGTCACCTTTCCACGATCTCCAGCCCACAATAATGAAAACTAAATACAGCCAGATCTCCCAAAGACACTGCCAAAAATCACTCTGTCACCCCACACACAACTCCAAGTTTAGGGTTACCATATTTGAACTTTCAAAAAAGAAGACTCCCTCACAGGGGTGTTCATCTGTGTCTACCAACTCACATTGTATTCATGTGTTATATTACACACACACACACACACACACACACACCACCCCACCACATGAATACAATATACATGTCATATAACATGAACACAACGTGAGTTGGTAGATACTGATACAGATGACACTCCCTCTCAGGAGTGTCCACTTTTTTGAAAGTTCAGATATGGTAACCCTAAGTCTGCACTCCTAGTCACATGCTGCACTAAGCACAGTGCAACATCATTGATCTGAGAAGTTCAAGGAGGTAGGGTGTGACAGACATCTTCTAGGATAAGTCTGAGTGAAGGGTAAGGTAATGAATTAAAAGGAAATGGGATGCATTAATAGGAGTGTTGTGAGCAAGACATGAAAAGTCATTCTTCCCTTCTACTCTGTGCTGATTAGACCTCAGTTGGAGTATGGTGTCCAGTTCTGGGCACCACATTTCAAGAAAGATGTGGAGAAATTGGAGAAGGTCCAGAGAAGAGCAATAAAAATGAGTAAAGGTCTAGAAAACATGACCTATGAGGGAAGACTGAAGGAATTGGGCTAGTTTAGTTTAGAAAAGAGAAGCCTGTTAGGAGACATGATAACAGTTTTTAAGTGTCTAAAAGGGTGTTACAGGAGGAGGAAGAAAACTTGTTCTCCTTGGCCTCTGAGGATAGGACAAGAAGCAATGGGCTTAAAAAATTGCAGCAAGGGCGGTTTAGGTTGCATATTAGGAAAAGCTTCCTAACTGTCAGGGTGGTTAAACACTGAAATAAGTTTCCTGGGGAGGTTGTGGAATCTCCATTACTGGAGATATGCAAGAGCAGGTTGGAGAGACATCTTTCAGGGATGATCTAGATAGTGCTAGGTCCTGCTGTGGTGGCAGGGGACTGGACTCAACGATCTCTTGAGGTCCCTTCCAGTTCTAGGATTCTATGAAATACAATATCCCAGAGGACCTCCTTTGAGCAGGGACCAGAAGACAAGCAATCACAATACAGTTCTCTAATATTCAAATTTGTCAGGGAAGGAAATAGACTCAGAGATAGTATTTCCTCAGTTATAGATATATAAAAGGATACTTATGTGTTTGTGGTTTTCATACAGTTCTCTGACATTCAAATGAAAGGAAATAAAACAGATCTCACAATCTTCTCAAGACTCAGTGACAAAGTCACATGCACAGTTATAAATAGCCCTGTGTCTATTTGGAAGGGTCTCCGATGACTTCTGAGCAGGGACTACCAAGATCTGACAGGAAGAAAGTACCCCCAGAAAGGGGGAAAGAAATGAGGAGAATTAGGTGAAGTCCCAATTATGATGGGTCCTGGGGATGGAAGTACAAGTGATGAGGAGTACACTCAGTTAAAGTGAAGATTTAACTTATCAAGCAGATGGTGAGAGAGTACTGCAGAATGAGATCTTTGGATGCATGCATACCAAGGTGCAGAAACCCACACTTAATAGGAAAGGAAGAGGCTGGTCACAATGAACTGCAGAATGACCAAGTGAGTTTGGGAAGATTTCTGACACTACCATCCCAAGACCATCTTTAATGGGGCTTTTACAGTGATCAGCTGAAGAGAACAAGGAAGATAAAGTTAGTTTGGTATATAATGTAACCCTGTGCATTTAAAAAAAAAAAAAAAAAAAAAGCGTGTGTCGTCACAGACCTTACCTAAAAGGGAGCATGCATTAGCTGGAGCAGCCCCAGAATTTTATCTGTGTGATGTAGACAATGCAAAATTATTGTATTACTTAACCTGGCAAAACAGAGGCAATTTGATAGTATATGGGTCTCCATCTAATAGAGCCTGACAGACTGCATCAGACATGTTCTGAGTTTGCCAGTGTAGAGACGTGTATTGGTATATGCGAATGAAACTAAACACATTCTAGAGTTGGTACCACTCAACTGATTACAGTATACATTGAAATTTGATGCCACTGCAAATTGGCGCTCTAATGTCTGTGAAAAGAAAGTCCAGTCCTCAGAGTTGTCTCACATTAAAGCCAGGACCAGAAAGTGAATTAAGAATCCTAGTCAGAAACAAAAGTAGTGCACTATATCATGCTATGCATTGTTTTCGTGTTCTCATGTGTCTTAACATCTCCCAGTGGAATGTTGCACAAATTGAAGCATATTAAGGGAAGATAGGTAGGAAAAATGAGAGAGAAATGTATAAGGGAAATCTAGAACAAAACTGGGGGGGGAGAAGGATAGAAATTGCTAGTAGACAATTTACATTAAGAATGTCCTTCAGGATGATTTTTAAAAGTAATTCAAACCTATATTTTGCTTTTTATCAATCAGCTTGAATGTGTCAAGACACAAACATGTGGCTGTCTTACCCAACACAGCAAGGTCTCCTTTGAGCAAAACCAGAGTCTTAAACATTTCAACTGTTTTAGCACCCCAGAGCTCCTCTCATTTTCATGCTCTTTGCTGACTTCCAATGGTCTCAGGGAGTGGAACAGCAGCGTGATCTATCTGAGCAGCAATAACAAGGACAGAGTTAAGTTTGTAACTCCACATTTCCTGGTTTTCTAATGTTTTCACTTTGTTTGCTTCAGTGTATTTTTGGTTCCTCCTACTGTCTGGGCCAACACAAGGCACTGCTAGGTCAACTTGCTTCGCAAAACATGTTGTTAAAATTAGAGCTTACTCAAGAGTCCAACACTGAAGGTGGTATTTTAAAAGGTTCTAAACACTTTATTTGAAAATATGGAGGGGGAGGAAAACATGAGACTAAAATAATTCCCATTTGATATTGCTTATAAAAACATTTAAAAGCAAATACTTAGATATTGCTTAGTCAAATGCAATTTGGTTGTTTTATTTTTCAAATGATAGATTTATCATACAAAGCTGCAAGCAGCCAAAACTATTGATCTCTCTGCCAGTTACACTAGAGAGATGTGAAATAAGCATTAGTTTTACTATGTTTAATTGCTGTCTGGCATGACACAGGAATACGTGAGGTACAGAGCCTCTTTTCCCTGTGGGCATGCAGACTCCTGAACCTGGTGTCATTTCTGGGTAGTCTCTCGTCAGGCTTGAAAGGTGGCTCCTCATAATTCATGTAACTTGGGGTCTGATCCTGAATAGTGTTAAGGCAGCTACGTACCTTCAAGGACCTTGGTGCTAGATCAGCTCTAGTCTAAGAGCATGATGGTCCAGCTGCATAAGCTAGGTCACATATGCAGAGGATCTATCTTGATTCCCCTCTCCTCCCATGCTACTGTTCGTGATGCAGGTAGCCAGAGCAAAGGCGTGGGGGGAGGGTATAAAGACGGCACCTTTATTCCCTTTTGCCACCATTTTAACCATGACTTGGCTCTTCACACTATTAAATGCTTTGGAATGCTTTGTGGTGCATTGTCTAGCAAAAAGTAGCTTTTAATGTATGCCGTATTTTCCCTACACAAGTAAAAGCCATTTAAGTAACCACCAGAGAGCAATTTGCCATTGGTAGAGCTAAAGGGATGCCTGGCATTATTGTTAATTTACCCTTGTTTTTATTCCACCCTCTCCCCCATACTGTTAGACACAGATTTAAATGCTTGGGCTCACACAGAGCAAAAGGGCTGGAAGAGTTAGATGTAAGTGCCATGAAATGTACATGTTCTGCAGAATGCAATTATTGTGCCAGCAGAAAGGAATCCACTGGGTATTTTTTATCATTATTTGTAAGGGAGAAAGTTTACAGGTCATTCATCTTTCTAATGGCCCTTCAGACTCAAGAATGCCAAGCTGCAGTTGGCAGCACAAATTTTAGGAATAGGATTTCAAGGTCACACACTGCTGGAGAAAAGGATGGTAACATTGGTACTCTGTCTAGGTTTCCCTGTTGGGAAGACAGTTGCAAACATTTCCCTAACACAGACCTGATAGAGCACTGTAAAGGGAATATGCTAATGAAGGTAAGGCACTCCCACCTCCCAAATGCTCAACATTAGAAACAATGCAAATATCCTTCATTTCACCACCAGGACAGAGGCAATACTGGAAGAGTGGAAACAATGGACGCTACATTCATTAGAACAATGTATGACAAAGCCACGTAGCAACCACAAGGACACTAGAACATAGCATTCTCTACAAATGCCATCAAAAAGATTTATGGACTCATTGGGTAAGAATGGAATTTAAGATCTATAGAATTCTGAAGGAAATAGGAGAAAATGTCCCATATTGTTGAACCAGATAATTGAAATAATATTATTTAGAAATTGTGCCAATAGCTTAAAGCTACTAGATATTTTGGGCTGTGAAAATCTTAGATATACTAAAGGAGAATATTGGGAAGAACAGAAAAGATGTAAAAGAGTGGAACAGAAAAATGTATTCCCTGAGGAGCAAGGGAGAAAGAAAGAGACAAACATTATCCAGAAAGAGCCTCAAAGTAGCTATATTTTATGGGATCACCTAGGAAACATGAGGCTGTTTATGCATTTTGGCTTTTGTCTTAGACACAAAAATCTTCAAAGTCCTACAGTCTATTCTTATTGTTAATCATGGATTAAGTGGTCTGACAGCCACCCAATAAAACATCAATTGTTGATGTTCTAATAAACCAACTCTTCTGGATTTGGGATCCTGGCTGAGCTGTATGTAGACAGGGGAAAACTTTGAATACAGAGTGTAACTGCAGTGTGAGATCCATGACGTCCACACCACCTCAGCTGACCTACAATCTGATGAAATGAGAGAAAATTATCTGTATAAAACACCATCTGAGAACATATTCCATTCTTTTCCTGGATTCCAAAACACAAGTGAAAGAGTCCGAAAACAGCTGCCATTCATGTTTGGACATCAGCTGGCGGAGTCTAGCATGTTTCTTGTTCAGGAAACAAAAGCTCCGGTGGAGAAACTGAAGAGATCTAATCATTTGGACTGCTTCAATTCTCTTTGGTTCAACACGAATGAAAGACCACATGCATTTGCTAAGGACACTGTGGAGAAAAAGCTCCTGAAAGAGAAAAAGGGCATGTGGATTTTTTTAAAACTCTCCATCTCTGTAGTATCTAGATTCTTTACAAGCTCATATTGGAAACATTTTAAGAAAGGCCTGCGGTTTGCTTCTGTAATTTTAGAAGAAAATGAAACTAAACTGGATGGGAATAAGATTGGCAAAACAGAAACAGGATTTCAAGATTACACACAGAGCTGCAGCGAAGCATGGTAGTGTGGAAGCATATAAAACTGCTCGAAAGAATGAACGAAGAACTGTAAAGAGTAACAGCATCCACTAGTCAACGGACGCTGACCCCATCTTATGACAACCTTCTGTAACCCTGACCTAGATCAGAGGGCAGGCCATGGCTTAAAATTCACTCCATCATCAGTGTGATGTGTTACAACATTACTGTTGCTCAGTCACTATGTAGACTAAAAGGGTGCTGCTATAGACACATTTAGGACCAGTTTCTCCCCCCACCTTCCCAAGGACTCAGTTCCATACCCACCAACAAGGGCGAGGGCAAAGAGGGCAATTGTCCCAGAGCCCAGTGATTGAAAAGGGCCTGGGGCTCCCAGCCACTGTCATTGCTATTGCAGCAGCAGCCAGGACCCCAGGCCTTTACACTGCTGCTAGAGTGCTGTCGCATTGCGTGCTACGGGTGACTCAGAAGGTTGGCTGCCCCCAGCCCTGCCCCTTCTCCCTGAGGCCCCACCCCTTCCAGAGCACAGAGCCACTCTTGCTCAGAGGCCTGCGGAGGTTGTCGATGGCCCTGCTCAGCTCCCACTTAGGCACCTACACAAAGCAGCTGGATTTTCAGGAGTGTTCAGCCCCAAGAAGAATAAGGGAAGCTCAACTACAGCAGAACATTTCTGAAAGTTTGGCCTTTTCATTTCGGTACCTACAGGAAACTGTTGGCTGCTGAGTGCCTGTGAAAATATACTTGTATGTAGTACAGACTTGTTACAATGCACTTTGTGAATAAATCTTCACAATGATACAAGGTGACAGATGTTAGATAATTGGTTTGAATACAGCACAGAAAGAACCCCCTTACAGCATTACAGGTGAGGCATGGGCCAGTTAATGCCAAGAAATCATTTAGATTAATACCAATTCAAACTGTCTCTCATAGGTACCTATGAGACACCGACATCCCCACATCCTCATAACCTCTCTCAAGCTGTAATGCATTTATCCTCACCTCTGAGACACAGAAGTGCTATTACCCCCATCTTACAGAAAGGGGTTCCGATGCACAAAGTGAGTTGCCCAAAATCAGATGGGAAGTCTGTGGCAGAGCAGTGAATTAAACCCAGCTCTCAAGTCTCAGGATAGCAGCCTAACCACCAGACCATCCAGTTCTCCTTAATGGAGCCAACAGAAAAGAGGTGAATTTCTAATCTGGAATACAAATCACTGTTGATCTCATTTGATATTTTAAAGAAAGGCTTACCTGCAAGGTTACCACACTGCTTCACTCAGCTACCATAGAGGAACACACATCATAAAATATTTACTGACTGAAACTTGTTGTAAGACAGATACTTTATTTCAACATCAAGAACCGCTATCACCTTCTAGCAAAGATCTTGATGCAGCAACATGTGACTACAGAAACTAGAGTGCAGACTGATAAAGAGTAATGATCCATATTATTTTCCAAATGTCCAAGAACATATTTTAGTTTAATCTCAGATGAGCCACTGCACAATTATACTCTCAGTCTGAGTTTATAAAACATTGAGGCAGAAAAATCTGTTTCCTTATCAAACTCAATGATTATGTAAAAAGTTTAAGTAGCTGTTTATTCATCACTGCTTTAATACGTCTTATGTCCCAACCCTACAAACAAGTGCATGAGTCACTTGACTCGCATGTGCAGTCCTTAAAGAGCCTCCTGTGAATAAGTATTTGTAGGATCAGGCCCTTAAAGGCTAGAAAATGTCTCCAGTGATTTTTTTGTTTCCTCTGCCATTTGGCAAACACTGATTATTTCCTTCCCTAAATGAGCAAAGGAAACAAATTAGAAAGTCATTAATAAACCCTTAGTTCTTTACCAGAAAACTTCTTCCAGCTTTTCCACAACTTCATTTAAAAGGAACTGGAACAAATCCATTCAAAACTTTGCAAGCTTACCTTCACCTTTTCCATTAACAATTTCTTCTGGGCCAGATGCCTCTAGATGCCACAATTGTTCCCTTCTTTAGGAGCAGTTACTTATCAAAAACAATTAGCAACCTCACAAGAAAGAGAACTTTCCTACATCCCCTCAGTTCAGCTGTAAGGCCTCAATCCTGCACATGAGTAACTTTCCACATACATAAGGTTTGCAGGATTAAGACCTAAAATCTCACCCTATTCCTCTGTTTCAAAGCAAGTTTTCTCCATTGGGCTTTCTTTTGTGAGAACATTACCCACACATGTGATTGTAATTATAGTTACAGCCCTTGGGGCTCAGGGTATTTTGCTCACTACAGATTACTTGCCTGCAAAGCATTTGTTTCACCTGGGTCATATCTTTAAAGGGGTTTTCCCTAGGCAGAATTTGTAGTGCTCCCTTACTGACATTTCTTACACTGCTATTCTCTGTAATGGAATCCAGACGAGTTAATCGGCTATAGTATACCTACTTCTCAGGCATCCTGCTATGCCAGAAGACCAGTTTTTTCATCCAATTTTTCCCACCTTGGCACTGATCATCACAGGGTCCATTTGAGACTAATTCAGTATTTCAATTTTAGAGCCTGTTACTCCCAGCAATTTTAGCAGATCTGGTCTAATTAATTTTTTTTCTTTGAGCCAGGTTCTCTAATAACTGTGTGCAATTCATGTTTTCAGTCTAATAGCTAAAAGCCAAATCCTTACATTGATGTTTAACTGTCCAGACTTAAAAAATGGGGCTACATGACCTTACCCCAAACCTTCAGCTTGCTGTTAGCCTATCCCCTCAGCTAGGCAAGGTGCTAATGTTATGTACTTGGGACACTGTTTCAGGGCTGGTGAGATTATTTGCGGGGCCTGGTTTGAATGAGGTGCTGCAGCCTGGGCTGCCAGCAGCCACGCATCGGGCCCAGGGTTCTGGCTCTGCCCTCATGGGTCTGCAGTGGCTGCTACCTCAGCAGCACAAAGAGCACCTGGGCTGGCAGCATGTGGAGTCAGGCCACCTGGGGTGCCCTCACCACCAGTGGCAGCCTCCTCCTCTACTCCCACATGCTGGGTGTCCTGCCGGGTGGGGGGCTGTCATCACTGTAGGCGCTTCAGCTTCTGAATGCACTACCAGGGCAGGCGGGGCCAATAATAAAGTGCAAGGCCATGTGTGGGGGAATGGACTGCACACTTCACGCCAGACCTACACGGTTTTGTCTTCCTAAAAGAAGAAGCAGTGTCTTACTGCGGGGCACTGCAATGTGAAACCTCAGTTCTGTTCCCATCTCAAGTATTCATTTCTTACTTAAGCTCCATGCCTCAATTTCCCTATTTAGACAATGGGGATAACATAGGAATTGCCACACTAAATCAGACTCCTAGACCCATCTAATCCAATTCCTGTCTCCCCCAGGGGTTCAGAGGAAGATGTGGGAATCCCCCAGTATGAAGACACAGGGTAATCTGCTCCTCCTCCACCTCAACATCTCTCATTAAGTCTCAGACTGATCTGTGAGGAAGGAAATGTCTTAAACCACAAAGCATAATGTCCACTACCCCTCTGAAAAGTGATAACTGAATGTTCTTCCTATTTAGAATTCCCCTTTAGAAAATATTTTGGGACCCAGCGATGTTAGGTCATAATAGTAACCATATGAGCAATCTTTGTATGTGTAGCCGTTCTCCTCACAATGGCACATTTAGTGGAACTGGTGCTCTTGCTGTCTGTGCTACTGCCAGCAGGGTTGGGTGTTTTGCAATGTATAGTTATGTGCATCCTGGTAGCATCCAGACACTTTAAAGATGGATCCACGCCCCATTGTGCTTTACACTGTACACACACTGAATGAAAAGACCGTCCCTGTCCCAAGAAGTTTATAACATAAGCGTAGGATAGGAAACAATGGGTGGATACACACAGATGAGGAAGCAGTTAGATGATTATGATTTGCAAACAGAATTCAATTTTTTTTCCAAATCTTCCATGTTTGTGATTAAATCTCCCTTTGTCCTCATGTGTATCAGACCCAGATTTATACATGCAAGATTCCAGACATCATTATCCCTACTACCTTCCCGACAAGGAGCTGCTTCTTCTGAGCATGGCTAGAGCTCTCTAGCTGCTCATCACAAGAGAGGCACTTGCAGCAGCCACCAACAGTTAAAACAGATTGAAACAGGAGTGGGAATTCTGACCACACCAGCCATGGAGAAGGGGGAAACCTTTTTACCTAAAGAAGGGGAGCCAGGCTCACACACACACAGTGATCTCCCTAGTGACAGTTTGAGCAGTTTCCTACCCTCAGTTGCAAAATGGTGTGTGGTTCTTTCAGAAACCACTGACCATTGGTTTCCTGGCCCTCAAAAGCCAACACTGAGCAACTGTAGGTGAAACCGTAAACAACAGATGATCTTTCTTAAAGATAAGAGCTCAACTTCCAACTTTAGCAGTTGGTTTATCTTAAAGAGATTTTGTCAGAAAAAGGCGAGAATTAAAGAAAGGGAGAGAAGAGCAGAAGGTTTAAAGGCCTTTTTAAATTTAGGTTCTATGTATCTAAAAAAATTCTCAGTCTACAGCTAAGTTTGGAATTTTACACCTAGGCTAAATCCAGACTGAAATCCCCTCTTCAATTCCTTCTTTAGCAACATTTTCTCTTTGACTTGCATCTTTTCCCAGTTTGTGGTCCACCTTTGGCCAGCATGGAGTGACTGAACGGATACCACAAAAGCAAAGACAGAGCAGAGTCAGACTTCCAAAGGAGCCAGATAATAGACACCCCGGCCGGACAACAGAGACAGATGTTGTAGTGGGAGGAGAAACAACCTCAGACTTTTGTCTTGTTCACTGTGTTGCAGACAAAAGACCAACCCATGTACCTTATTAGTTTGAGAGAGAAGATTATCCACCATTTTCCCATTCCCACTGACTCTATTTAATACAGTTCCCTTTCTTTTGCTTGCTAAAAATTTCCACACTCTTCTTTTCTTAGTTCATAGTGGTTTCTGTGTTACAGGCATTTAGGAAGCATCAATTGCTGTAAAATCTAGGCACAAATCTGTCTCTCCACATTCCTGTGGATTCACTGTGGCTACGTCTACACTGCATGCTTTTTGTGCAAGAACAGCTGTTCTTGCGCACAACCTTGCTGGGTGTCTACACTGCATGTGTGTTCTTGTGCAAGTAAATTTACAGTACAGAGTCAGAAAATAGGGCTTCTTCCGGAATAGTTATTCCTCTCCCCATGAGGAATAAGCCCTCTTGTGCAAGAAGGCAGTATAGACAGACAACATGAATTTCTTGTGCAAGAAACCCCTATGGCTAAAATGGCCATCAGAGCTTTCTTGCGCAAAAGAGCATCCACACTGCCATGGACGCTCTGACGCAAAAGCACATCTCTTGCACAAAAGCACATGGCAGTGTGGACGCACTCTTGTAGAAGACCTTTTGCACAAGAACTCTTGCGCAAAACAGTTCTTGCACAAGAAGCCTGCAGTGTAGACGTAGGCTGTGGGTATCAGCACAGTACAAAAGATACTATGCACCCTCTAAATACATGGTACAAACAACTGGAAGAGGAACTATCTTCCCCTTTCTTGTTGACATTTTACAAACATATTCTGTTGAGCTCTCTGCATTAAGGCTAATGGGCCTAATTTAGAGTGACAGTGAAGACTCAGCCTGACAGGTGAAAGTAGTAGAAACCTTGCAGACCTGAGGGGGACCATTCATCTGAACTTACTTATGTGCCAGAACTGCTCTAATCTGTGTTTGGTTGTTTATTTTTAGCACCATATGTTACTCTTTAGAACAAACCTCTCCTTTCAAGCTGCCCCCCCCCCCCGCCCCCAACTGAGTTTCCCACAGGGCAGAGCTAGCCATTTGTGGATTACAGGTGAACAAGGGCATAATAGAAAACCAACAGGCCTCATAAATGTAATCTAATTCCTCATCTTTTTAACTGGATAAAGCCTGCAGAGGGGAAGTGAGTGTCCATCTGGTTTTCTATCAGATACACCCTACCTCAAGAACAAAAAAGTACATTTGGAGCGCCACCTTGTGGGGACATAGAGTGTGTTTGTGCTAAATGAAAATGATAGTTGTAGCTGTAATAGAAATATCTTTTCTTGATAATTTTCTGATATCTATATCAGATATATATCTATATCTAGTAGAACTGGACAAAATTGAGTCAAACTTCCCCCTAACTGGAACATTTTGCTTCTTTGAATCAACTTGGTGTAATTGTTTTGGTCAAACTAATAAAAACTTTTAAAAAACAAAATGTTTTAATTCAACAATTTAGAAACATAATATTTTGGCTTTTTAGTTTGAAATGTCCTTCATTTTATTTTTAAAAATTTAAAAAACAAAAACCACTCAATGAAAACAATGTTTTTTCTTCTTCAAACAAAAATTTTCCTTCAACCCAAAATAAATTCTTTCAACTTTTTAATTTGCTAAACATTTTAAGATAAATATGGGGGGTGGATCAAATTTTTAAAAATCCAGATTTTTTTGGAACTGCCAGTGACTTCCCCCCAAGAAAGTCAGTTATTTGCCTAGACCTAATATCTAGCAAAATAGGAGTAACAGCTATGTGTGTTCATAGGCTGGAAGGGTACATTTTGTGTGGCTCCAGCTTCTTTCTCTTTCTTACATGATGATTGATGTTGAACCTGATCTTGGAAGGTGTTGAATATTTACAGTGTCTGCTAAACTCAATCAGCTCATCACTGTTCAGGCTCCATGGGAGCCTTTGGGGGTATTTATTAGGGATGGGCTCTAGTGGTCAAGATCAGAGCTGAATTTCTAACACTCTACAGTTAATTCTTAGTAATAAACATACATACTGCATAAATTTAAAAAACAACAAATGGTCTGATAGCACTTTATAGATTAACAAAACTGAATAGAACTGAGGGGCCTCCAAGTCAGAGATGTTACACTAACCATTGTATAAACATAGAAAGTTACAGGCCCTACCACAAACCTAGGTTCTGTTTGTTTGGGAATTTTTGTTTGCTTGAAAGGGAAAGCAGGGTTAAGGGTTTAAGCCAGCCTATTATAAAGAGAGGTAGATAGAGCTATACTATTTTTGGCATTTTGGCTTGATCAGATTGTAATCACACCCCAGTCTGAAGTGCAAACTTACCCTGAGAAGGAATATCCTGGCATAGCTATGTCTATACTTCAGATCCTACATCAGTCTAGCTGTGCCAGCATAGCCCAAGCTTTTAGATGAAATGTACACAACAGAAGTTCTTCTGCTCATGGAGGAATTAAACCTGTACAAATGACAGTAGCTATCCTGACAGAAGCCCTAGATCAAGGGTTTTGTCAATATCTCTGTGTCCTCAGAGTCTTTAGGGAGGCCGACAGACTTACCGGGTCCCTGCTTCTGGAAGCCCTCAGTGCCCTCGCTGCACTGCACCATGCCTTTGTCCCTTCCCAAGCATCCTTGAGAGCTGCCTGGAGTGTGCTGCATGGTGCTCCGGTGGCAATTTAAAGGGCCCTAGGGCTCCAGTTGCCACCACTGTTGCAGTAGTGTCCGTGGGGGCCAGGAACCCCGGGCCCTTTCAAATCACTGGGCCCCACCTCCTTTGTCCTCTCTGTTGGTGGGCTTCGGTGGTTTTTGCACCCCAGACTGACATAGCTATGCCAGGATAAGTTTTAAGGGTAGACCAAGTCATGGGTTACAAAGAGGGTTGCTCTGACCCAGTGGAACTACAGGCTTTATATCGTCTGTTTGAGAAAGTGCTCTTAATGATGAGCCTGCTGCCTGAACTTCCTAGCTGTAGTGTTATGTTTCTGGATAGTTTAGAGATTTTCCCTGTTTTTTCCATTGGATACTTTTATGTTTATGGTGCAGAGAGAGAGTTAGCAACAAAACAAAAGACTTTTCCTGACAGGTTACAGCATAGTTCTACTTTACTTCTAAGAATCGAGAACTAACACACACCAATCAGAGAGAGAAATCTACCAAGATGCTCCCTAAGGGCATGTCTTCCCTACAGGCTGGATTGATGGGGCAGCGATCAGTCCAGAGGGGGTCAATTTATCACATCTCTAGTATAAATGGGATAAACCAACTGCCGAGTGCTCTCCCATCCTGTATTCCACCAGAACGAGAAGAGTAAGCTGAGTCGACCAGAGAGCATCAGCTATCAATCGACTGTGGTGAAGATGCAGCAGTAAGCAGACCTAAGTATGTCTACTTCAGCTACGTTATTCACACAACTGAAGTGGTGTAGCTTAGGTCGACAACCCATGGTAGTGTAGACAAGGCCTAAGGTGGAGAGGCACAACTCAACTCAGCTTTATTAAATCACAACAAGTAGGCCCAGCAATTACAAAAAATACAAAAAACTGAGGTCATGCTAGGGGCTATGAGGTTGCTTGAGTGTAGCTCATGGCAAAATCTGGTCATCATACCTGTTTATTGACACATACAGTGCAATGAATTGAACTGATATGCTCTCTGTCGGGAGCTAGACGTCACAATGAATTAACGCTACGTGGAGTGAATGCTTATTCTTACCCCAGCTCCACTCTTGAAGTGCTCCAAGACAGAAATAGCAAGGGTTCTGTATCAGGGACAATGGTCTGGGGGAATACAGAAGATCTGGAGGTCAAGTGGGTAAATGGGACATTGGTAGAACTGTGTGTAATTTCCACATATCCTGACACTGCTAAGCTTGGTTCTCTTAGGAATTACCAGTCCCATATTATCCTGAGCCAGTAATAATCATCATCATCATCATCCCTGTTTATTTGCTTTCAGAAAGAAAGAATGTGGGAGGGGGTTATTAAATAGCTCTCTGTTCACTCCAAGCTGTTTACAGGTAGATTCCTGGTTTGGCAGATTTTGGTTTTAATGACTGGTTTCACTGTGAAACCTTTGAAAGATATGAGATCTTATTTGCCAAGAACAACTTTTTCCTTACAGAATTTCCACAGTGAATGAACAAGTAGCAGGATTTTTTTGGATTGTGCTTAATAATGAGCCTTTGCTAAACATTTTCATTTCTGGAATGTTATTAGTCCTTTCAAAAAAATCATATGGCCCACTCTGTTACCTGATCTGAAAGTATAGTAGGCAATTACTTAACTGGAGTAATATTTCAATAATTGTCTGCAACCTCTTGGCTGTTTTCTAAGCTTAGAG
This sequence comes from Pelochelys cantorii, assembly GCA_032595735.1. NCBI lineage: Eukaryota > Metazoa > Chordata > Testudines > Trionychidae > Pelochelys > Pelochelys cantorii. The sequence goes on along the minus strand of CM064326.1, from coordinate 249,214,219 downwards.
AAATAGAAAGATCACATCTTGCTAGATACCATCTCCATATAACAGATATTCACACACAGGGAGCCTTTTAATACTCACTATTTTTTTCCTCACTGCCTTACAGGTGCATTTGTATTAGCTTCTGACCTAGCCTATGTGAAAGCAGCCTAGAGCCAATCTACCGGCAACGGTCTTCCAATCCCAACATACCCCTCCTGATACCCATATTGCAGTGTGTGTGTGTGTGGGGGGGGGGGTTTGATGGTGCAAAAGCCAGGTATGGTAGCGCTGACGACTCCCCCACAGCAAGGTCATTCTCAGCTGGATAGATCCAGTTGTTTCCAGACACTTGCACTGTTCAAGTAGCACACAGGAATCAGAACACACCAGAGAATTGAGCCCATATTTTTAATTCTACAGAAAGTGCTAGTGCACAGCAGAGCAAACTGCTGTCTTCTCTAACTTCTGCTGGAAAAGGAAAAGGAAATATTCAGATTCTTATTTTTCACCCTTTTAAATAAATATCAAGACCTGGTCTTTAGCTGGCTTAAAATGGTATATGGCCATTAGTTTACTTTTCTTAATTGTTTCTATTATAGCAGCATCTCCAGCCCACAAGTGTCATTGGGAGTCCCATTGTTCTAGGCAAGATCCACATACATAGAGGCAGTCTCTGCACTGAAGAGCTTGTCAGCCAAATAAAAGAGCAAATGAGTATTATCCCCCTTTTACAGATGGGGAGCTGAAGCACAGAGAGGTGAAGACCTCAAAGATAGTGAGGTGCTTAATATTGTTAGTCCAAGGTGATGGAGGATGATTGTGACAGACCTGGAACTGAACCAGGTTCTCCTCACTCTTGGGCTACATCTACACTGCAGGCTTCTTGTGCAAGAACCCTTTGGAGGAAGAGATCCTCCGCAAAAAGTTATTGCGCAAGAGCGCATCCACATGACAAAAGCGATGCACTTTTGTGCAAGAGAGCGTCCTCGCTGCATGTGGACAAAAAGGCTTATTCCTCATAGAAAGAGGAATAACTCTTGTGCAAAAAGCCCTCTCTTCTTACGATGTACTGTACATTTTCTTGCGCAACAACACGCTTGTAGTGGAGATGCCCCGCAAGTTTTTGCACAAAAACTCTGCAGTGTAGATGTAGCCTTAGAGCATGGCCTGAATTCCAGGCTCATCCTTCCTTTCCTGACGTCTACCCTGAGGTGTAAATGAAGATGTTTTCTGTATGACTTTTAGGGGTCCTCTAAGTGGGAGAAATTAGAAACTGTCTAACATCTAGCCCATTGATAAATATGCCCATCAATGACAAATAGGGCCTTAGATTAATAACCCACTTCTTAAAGGAGATTAACGGCTGGTTCAGACATCCATTATTCTTTATGACTTCAGTACTTTTTCTCTTCTAAACATCAACTGGCTCTTAGAGGTTAGCTGTGCTCAGTCCTACGCCGGTGTTCAAGGTGGAGAGGAAAAGACAATGAAAAAGGGCACCAACAAGCTCCTCTTACTTCCCTCTAGGTAATTATATGGCATCAACTTCCATCACATATAGTGTTTGAGCACCTTGAACAGCCGCCAGATATATTGGCACACTTCTGAATGTAAGAGGGTGCTGCTACCTGCACTACATCCCCAGAAATGATGCCACCCTCCACCCAGTACAGCCAACAAAGATGATTCTGAATAAGGATGGTACAGTAGCTGTGCTCTGCTAGGGATCCCAGATGCATTGTGCTTGCCTGAGACACATCTCCAAGGCTATGTCTATACTACAAGGTTTGTGCGCAAAAATGGCCTTTTTTGCGCAAAAACCCACGGAGCATCCACAACTCAAGTGCGTTTTTGCACAAGAAAATCTACAGTCAATCAACAGAACAGAGGGCTTTTTGGGGTGTAGGTAAACCTCCTTCTGCGAGGCATAACTCCTTTTTGCGCTACAGCTCTTGTGCAAAAAGGCATGTGTGGATGCTCCACAAGGGTTTCTTGTGCAAAAAGAGCCTATCAGAAAAAGCACAGGTGCTCTCATGGCCATTCTGTGAATGGCCATCAGAGCTTTCTTGCGCAAGAGCGTCCATGCAGTGTGGACACTCTCTTGTGCAAAAGCAATGCGCTTTGAGGTGTGGATGCGCTTTTGCGCAAGAAGTTTTTGTGCAAGAACTCTTCTGCAAAAGACTTCTTGAGCAAAAACCCTACAGCGCAGACGTAGCCCAAGAGTCATCCGCACTTCCCTTTGCCTATCTTAATGCCATAATTGAGCCTTTATAGACTGTAACCCATAATATTTCATGGTTCCAGAGGAAGATGAATCAATGACTAAGTTACCAGTTTTTGGATGAAGTTACACTACACTTAAAATTGATTGGGTGTAGTGTAATAGGATTCTATTTACCAACTAAATTAGAGCCCAAGTTCTAACTTGCTTGACAATTGTTAATAAATAACCAAATACACACATACTTGGCTCTGATATGGTTAATCTCAGAATATGTCACATTTATTAATTTGTTTATCTTTACAATACCCCTGTGAAGTAAGACATATTATTGTCTCCATTGTACAGAGTGACAAAACTTTTAAGTGTCCACCTGCCTCAGAGTGTAACAGTGCTTTTAAACATGGTTTTAACAACTACTGTCCTCATCCATAGTGACTCACCAAACCATTTTAGAAAGCTCTATAGCTGGAATAATATTTAACCCCTGTGCCCTTAATCTGGTTTGAGCCCCAGCATTGCAGGATCCGAAAGAGCCAACAAGAAATCTGCAATCCCTCATCTAGACTAGCATTTCAATCTTCAACCTCCAGTATTCCACAGCCACAAACTATAGTTATAGTTATACCTTGACACAAACAATTATGTTTGAACACGATTATACTGTAACTAGCACAGATCTGTGCCCAGTGTGGACAGGATGTGAGCTTCAAGCTTTCAGTCCTCAGAGCTCTAGCTGCATTTTGCTATAGCTAAAAATAAAGCAAACAACAACAATAAAGCAATAGGTTCTGCTCTCTTCCTTAATGTTTGCATGGCGATACAGTTGGGTGGATTATCATTGCAACCCCCTAAAACCACTTTATCTTGTTTATTTAATCAAATGAGTCCAGGCATCTAAATGGGTTTACAGCAAACATTTTCCAGAAGGAAATCAAGCCTTTTTTATTACATCCCACATTAAAGAAATGTGTAGGAAGTAGGCAATGGTACCTCCTAGCACTACATCTGTTAGGAAAAGAAACAGTAAATATTTCTGAGGGAGAAAAATATTCAAGAGAGATACTGCCTTCAGTATGAGTACATTAGCCTCTTAAAAATGGACTGGAAAATAATCAAGGTAATCATAAGAAGTCAGCTTTGCCTTCAAATGTATGGCTATCGAAGTCAAATGGAAAGGCAAGTATCCAAAGTCCAGAATTTGGGCCCTGTAAAGTCATATTTGCAGAGTCTGGTGCATTAGAAGTAAGTCTAAAACTGCAAATCACATAAGAGTATTTATATTTCCCATTCAATAAACACACACTGATAAAGCTTTATCTATTTAGCATAGGACCACATTTGAGAAACAGCAGGTATATCTTATAAGATCTGGCTTCCCACACCAGGTATTTCAGTATGAATTGTTCTTAGGGAACCTGGTTTTCAGACCTGTTGAATGTCCAAAGCTCCTACTGAGTAATCAGAACATCAAGCTGGCCACTACCAATCAGGTCACAGGCCCCAGGATCAGAAGTCACAATGTTGGCTGCCTTGTTAACTTTTTCAGTGACTCCCACCAAGCAGGAGGGCAAGTTCATGGCTGGGTGTGCCCATTAAAAATGACAAGTGTTTGTCAGCACCAATGTTTGTGGATCTTTAAAATGTTCACCCAAAAATTAGAAGAAAGTGCTAGAAGTGGCACCACCCTTTTTTGTTGTTTATTTGCAATTTTCACTGTGAATGTTGAGGGCAGCTACTAGTTTACTTAGGAAAGGTGAAAGGTTGACAAAGTAAAATATTTAAATGCAAGCCAACAGGCCTACATGCTCAAGTTCTCCATCTAGCAGCAGAACAGGTGCAGCAGCGATGCATGCTTCAATGTAGGGATTTCTGGAAGCCCTGCAACAAAGCATGTGAGTACCTCCCCAGGATTTTTTAAAATATAAATAATATTTTTTTCTTCTTCCTCCCTCCTGTAGGAGAAACAGCTACAATAACTGATAGGGTTTTTTTTAAATCTGTTTGTTTATTCATGTATATGTAGGAATGTGGGCCCCCTTCTGCTCATCTCCTCCAATATACATTAGTATCCTGAAGTCCACAGCTTGCATTGTACTAAACAACCCAGCCCACAGTGGAGGGCTAGGTAAAATGCCACAACTTCTTCTAACCCGGCTTCTTTCCATCCATGGGGAGAGAAGGGACAGGAAAGCAGCAAATCCTGTATTCAGATATCCAGTTTAATTTTCTTATTTGCCTAAAAATGTCATACCACCGTTTAGGACATGGCGATTGTAAAACAGTTTGCACAAGCTAAATAAATTAAAATTACATATGCCACATGAAAGGCAAGACAACTGCCTTGATAATTATTTTCATGTCTCTTCATTCCACTATCACACATTCATTTCAATAGCTATTGTACTCAAAAATAGTAACAGTGCAAAGGGAAATCGGAATAGCACATATATACATACATAATGTGATCACTGTCAATAAACCAGTGCATGAAAACTGCATTTTCGCTCTAGTATCACACACTAAGAACCTACCTATCTAAACCAATTGACTCCAGGCTTGTGGAAAAAAAAACATTTTTACATTAATTAAATTCATTCAGTCAGTCAGTCATTGTAGGAATAGCATTAAGAGGCAGAAAAGAAGGAAGAAATAACCATATGGTCACTTCTGGAATACAATAAAAAACGTGAAGCATTAATTTTACTAGCTTATTAAAAATCTTACTAAAAATGTGAACATTAATCAAACTAGCAATGGCTGGTCCCTTGCAAAGCTGAACTCACTGCAAAAATATTTTGGGATTCCCTTTGCTGCTTGTTTATTTAGTATACAGCTTCTCAGGTTTTTTGTTTTTGTTTTTTTTAATAGAACTCCCTGTCTCTCCTCCCCAGCTTGTTTATTCTGAAAGAAATATTAAGACATGGCTGCTCAATCTTTGCTGGAGGTCCCTGGCAAACTCTTTGGAACAGACAATTACCATATCAGATGGGCCTGTAACCTGCTTGGCAACTCTCCCTCTCCATGAGCTTCAGGGAGGGAAGTGCTGAAATTTAGGGCCAGATTTTGGCTCCCTTAGCGCAATGCAGACTTAACCAGTTACCTGGGAATCCTATTTGTGAACACAAGAATGGCCATACTGGGTCAGACCAAAGATCCATGTAGCCCAGAATCCTGTCTGCCGACAGTGGCCAGCACCAGGTGCCCCAGAGAGGGTGGACCGAAGACAACGATCAAGCGATTTGTCTCCTGCCATCCCTCTCCAGCCTCTGACAAACAGAGGCCAAGGACACCATTTTATCCCCTGGCTAATAGCCTTTTATTGACCTAACCTCCATGAAATTATCTAGCTTCTCTTTAAACTCTGTTATAGTCCTAGCCTTCGCAGCCTCCTCTGTCAAGGAGTTCCACAGGCTGACTACACGCTGTGTGAAGAAGAACTTTCTTTTATTAGTTTTAAACCTGCTACCCATTAATTTCATTTGGTGTCCTCTAGTTCTTCTATTTAGGGAACTAATAAATAACTTTTCTTTATCGGCCCTCTCCACACCACTCATGATTTTATATACCTCTATCATATCCCCCCTCAGTCTCCTCTTTTCTAAACTGAAAAGTCCCAGTCGCTTTAACCTCTCCTCATATGGGACCCATTCCAAACCCCTAATCATTTTAGTTGCCCTTTTCTGAACCCTTTCCAAGGCCAAAATATCTTTTTTGAGGTGAGGAGACCACATCTGTACACAGTATTCAAGATGTGGGCGTACCATAGTTTTATACAGGGGCAGTAAGATATTCTGGGTCTTATTTTCTATCCCTTTCTTAATAATTCCTAGTGGAAGAGAAGTAACTTTTCTTTCATTCAAAACTGTAATTGTAGCACAAAAGAAAACTCCTCCACTAGTCTTCTCTTCAAAGGGCCATGTTTCAATGTACTTTTCATAAAAGGTGCTCAGCTACTACAGTATTGGGCAGCCTTTTAGAAACCTAGAGAGATGGAAACCAACCAACGGATGTGAAGATGACAAAATATGGAGGGATAATGGTGGAGAGCTTGTCAAGCCATACAAAGTCATGAGGGCTGACCTAGTTCATCTAGTGCAGAGAGGGCAAAAACTTCTGAGACTGGTATTTCTCCATAAATCCACCAACTTCTGAGTCCTTTCGACTCCCACTATGTATAACTCCTCTCCACAGGGACCTCTGATACTTCTGATCTCAATGCTCTACTTCATGAGGGAAAAAAGCTGAAGGGACTAAAACAAGTTAGATGACAGATTGGGGGCATTTTCCCGGGAGAATTCGTGCCTCTCAATCTGGAGTTTTATGTTGAGTTCACATCTTTACAACAGCCAACAGAACTTATATCTACTTCAAATTATTTTATTCCGTATTGAGGAGATTTCTCTATTCTTCCTCAATATGGATTCTAAAATGTTCTTTGAAGGAAAAAAAACACATGAATTATTATCTCTGTAACACTGAATCATGCCGTACTCTTACCGCCTGTCTATTTTTGCAATGGCCAAGACATTTTTAGTGTGTCTTGATTGATGCCAAGTTAATGCACATTTAAAATCCTCCTTGTGCCCTAAGGCCTCTTCTGCCTGCTTCTGAGAGTAACTGAAGAATACTGTGGGTGGAACTCATGCTTTTCTTTTCTCTGACACTCTAGCTCTGATTAGTAGGCTTTTGGGGCTTTCCACCAGGGAATTCAGTGTGGAAGCTTTATCCCTAGTGAAAGCTCACACTAGTGAAATTCACTTCCTACACTGGGGTCAGTCTTCCATTAATTGCCTCACTATCTTGCTTCCTGTCTAGGATTTTCTGTGAATCTCTTCCATCAAGGGCAGCTCCAGTAAACTTCAATGATAGAAGTTCCTCGGCAAAATTCTGTCGTGGTTCTACTGAGGCAATAAGCCTTAGCAAACAAGTCGGGATCTGGATTTCAAAGTCCTAAATCTATAGATGTTATTCATATCTGGGGGGGTTGATTTTCAGAGAGCGGCCAGCTAGGAAGCTCAAATTCCGATCCTTGAAACTGCAATCTCCTTCAAAGGTCAGAGACAGGGGGCATTGGATTTAGGATTTTGTCTCAGACCCATCTCTCATTCCAGCCATAAAACCCTATTTCATTCACCTGAGGAATTTGGCCCACTGTACAATTGTACATCATAATCCTGACACCAAAAAAGTAAGCAAGGTCACAGGCAGAAAAAAAAAGCAGAAAGGGGGACTTAAAACTGCCATTGAATGGCAAAGATATAATTTGTCCTGATGCCAAAAGTAGTGCCTCCAGGAGTGTCCTGTGTGACCTTATTAATAGTTTACTAATTTGAACGCCTTTCTTCTGAGCCTAGCCCTGGAATGGGGGAATTTATGGAAGATGAGTGGGATCACAATGTACTTTGCTTGTGTCCTTGATTCATAACATTGGCTAGGAATCCACCCGTATAATTCCACAGTGGCAGCATGCAGCATCAAAGGTAGGTTTTAGTATTTGTGACACCAGTCATTCATCACCGAGGAGCAAGTGAAAATATGATAATGAGCAACATCTCTGATAGCTCTGGAGCTAATTATGCATCTTTCTTCTGAAAATGAGTGGAAAACATGAGCTTGGAAGACATCCATGGAGCAATTAAACATGCACTGTCAACATGTCACAAATACTGTGTTTTTACAGTTGAAATGAAAACACAAAGTGCCATCTGCTCAAACTGCAGAATAATTAGCACATCATAGCACACATCCATGACATGTACCTGTCAACCGTCATCAGCACAGTGGTGACATTTTTCACTCTGAATAGCAATGGCTTTTCCCCCCCTTTTGAAGGCAGTTTGTGGTGCCGTTATTTTTTTAAAAAATGCATACAAATATGTCCTCAATGAAACAAGATTTCATGCTCCTTCATTAGCATTCCAGCTGAATTGTTTCATTCATTTTGTGAGCAGAGCTCTAATTCAATGGCCGAAAGCAGGGAAGTTCTGTCCATAGGAAGTTGTGTTTAAAGATATATATGTACTTTTCTGAATGGAGTGCTGATAAAAAATGCCTTATTGGGAGCCAGATCCTCATCTGAGGATTGACTTCAATGGAGATATTCTGATTTACCCTAGCTGATTTGGCCTGTTCATTACCTTGCCCCTCCCTGATTTACCAGTCTGCCTCTTTCCTGAATTAGAGGGATTTCTGATCTCAGTGAGGGTAGGTCTACAATGCACCCTTAGCTCAAATTTGCTATGCAAATTTGAGCTACTCAAATTGCAGAGCTTATTTCGAGTTAATTTCAAAATAGCTTATTTAGTAATTTGGCGCTGTCTACATAGCGTCAAATTTCGAAATAAACCTCTACTCTGAAACGTCCCTTAATCCTCGTGCAACGAGGATTACAGTGATGTCGGAATAGTGAGCCTGTTATATTTTGACATGGAATATCTATTTCGGGATACTGTAAGTATCCCGAAATAGCGCCGCAGTGTAGACGTACCCTAATAATTTAGTTCCAGTAACCATTGCATGTTTGACCACACTACTGAGATGGCAGTTGAGACTTGCATTGGTACCACCACAACAAAAACACCTCAGATTGCTATCATACTATTAGATGAACCCATCAAGGCAACTAACCCCACACATAGCACAGCCAGTAATACATTTGTGCTTTTAGACAACTCCAAATGAGGTCCATGGAATTACACCTTCTTATGTCAGCAGTGAATTTGGCCTTAGGCTCAAGAGCATTTAAGGACTCCCTATAAAACTTAGAAAGCACAAGACCATGTCTTCTTATGTGACTGGACATAATGTTACTCCAGTCTTACTTTTGGTCTGTGGCTGCCGCCATAATAGTAAAATAATGAAATATGTATCTGGTAAATGCTTTACAATTCTGACTTATAGCAGTATGATAAAAGCCACCGAGTGCCGCTCTGCCTATCATCATAAACCTGGCTGAAGGTAAAAGCCAATTGTGTAATTGGAAGACCCGCAAGTATTAACCGAGTGTTCTACTGAACTAAGCAGTAAGCATTCTTCAAAGTGCATCCTGTGTACTACATGATGTTATATGGAGATTGGTTATTGTTGTTTCTGGTGATTAGAAATTGGCGTAAATCAGGTGAGAAAGTAGGAACCTCCCTTCCCCATCCCCAGGAATATTCATGTAAAACTTAAATCAACCCTAATTTAAAGTTTGAAAAAATAAGATGTTTAAAGGGGGGAAAAGTTATGTTTATCTTCTACTTTTACCATGCTGATCACCAATTTATATGCCTGTGCACTACTGGCTACCAGAAGCAACGTGCCAATTACTTCATGGGAGTCTACCATTGTGTTATATGTAGGTCACTGGGAAGCTCAGAAGGAACATGCATGCGCAAGGAAACAACCTTTTGATATTTCTAGTCTCATTATTACAGACCCATGAAATCCAGATAATTTGTATAAGGATCCAAATGTTGTGCTTACTGAAACTGAGGCCAAACAGCCAAATGTTCACCAGCACCGATGATATGTTATGTTATATAGGGGATGGGGCATTACACAACTCAAAGCAGTTGGGCATCACGGTTACCTTCCATTCAGGCTAAATGAGGGGAAAAAAAATAGATGCCCCTGTTTATAGTGATAGCTGAAACAATGGTAAATCACCGTCCAAGGAGTAGACCACATGGAAGCCTGGGCAGTATCAGGGCGATGGGGTCCATAGGGTTTCCTGGAAGACTGATAAACACAGGGGCACAGGATTAATTGGATTGCAGCTATGATTCTGTGGGGGTAGGAGAGAAGCACCAGACATACTATAGAAGGCAACAAGAAAGCCAACCCACAGACAAGCACCCTGATACAAGCTAAGAGAAAGAGATCAATCATTGGCAAGAAGAAGGACATCATCTCTGTCTCCTCTTAACATACAACCCCCTGAAAATCGGCTAGCCATTTGGGTGGAAAGAAGCAACAATATGTTGCTGGCTGGCATGGTCTTCAAACATGTTTAGAACAGATGGGGATTTTAAAAGGATGCTAAGGGCACTGGTGAGCAACTCTAATTGAATTTTAATGCGATTTGAATACCTAACTCCCTTAGGCCCCTTCAAAAAGCTCAGACTTGATAACTGCCAGTTAATCCTCTGAGATTCACAATAGGTGAGGGGAATATCTTTATTAGACTAACTTCTGATGGCAAAAGAAACAGACTTTCGATTTTTCACAGAGCTCTTCTCTTAATCCTCAACACAGCCAAGATTGAGGGTTTTTTTAAGGGCAACGGTTCACATCACTGACTCAGCAGAATTACTTGCTACCTTTAAATTGAGATACATAAATAGAAAAACACCACACTCACAGTTTAGTCACAAGACATAAGTATTTAAATGATCTTTTTGAGAAGAGCAGTGGAGACAGAAGTGACAGATTAAAATGTCATACCCACTAGCAAATTCTTTCTTGTTGCACCTCTGAGTACAGCTGTGTGAATAACCAATTGTTTTAGTTCACTGGCAAGTCCTTAAGTAAAATCATGTTTGGCTGAAATGAAAATGAAATTTTTGGAAGTCAAAATAAAAAAAAATTGTCAAAATATAAAAATCTTTTAAAATGGCTGAAATTTTTAAAAAATTGTTTCAAGTCTAAACAAATTTTTCATTGAATCCAAAACTACTCACGTGTTTCAATTTCAGACATTTTAAAGATTTTTATTAAAAAATGCAATTGAAGAAAATTTTGAAGCAAAACGTCACTGAAACAAAAAATTGAAACATTTATTTTGAAAATGTGAAAATGAAAATATTTACACTTTTTTGGAAATTTGGTTGTCCTCGCTCCACCACACATAATTTGGCAAAACAATACAAATTTGCAAAACACTTCTGTCACTGAATCTTCATTTTCCACTGAGTTCCAGAGTTCTTCTAAATCTGTTTCAGAGCACTGAGAATCCTTTTCATTTTTCCATATCAAGAGAATCTTTCACACTGAGTGTGAACAGAGCTCCATTTAGACCCTGAGCTGGGAAAACTCTTACACATACACACATACTCAACATTAGGCACGTACTTTTATGTTCGATAGGAATGGACTTAATCATATGACTAGGCCCTTCCCTAGTCAGGGCCTTAATCCTCAGAATTGATGTGGAGTAACGGGTTAGTCATAGGACCTACCTGTTACACAGCAACAATGACTTTCCCTATCCAGGAAGGAGAGCTGAGGGAAGCTCATGTAGGGCTCGACTTATTACTCTTAAAGAGGCCAGTCACCCTGTGACTGCTCTGTATACATGGGAAATTGCTGCCTTCCCATCTCCCATTACTTGACAACAAAGCTCCAAAGGAGGCACATTCTACCCAGGCCGCCTCTGTCAATGGCAACCTGCCTCATGGTGGGGGAGGGGAGCTACCACCTAACCAGGTTTTCCCGGGATCATCCCTTTTTGAGGTACCTGTCCTGAGCAATCTTTTAGGGCTCTCAGTGCACTTTGTTTGATGTCCAAGGGCTCAGTATCATCCAGGATGTCCAAGCTGTGTGTGCCACTGAAGTGGCAACCCAATGCCCCCTTAAAGAAGAGCTGGCTACAACATAGGGATTTCTGCAGGAAAAGTAATATTGCTTCATTAACAGAACTGCACAGAAACAGAAGAAATGGGCAAAGAATGGGAAAAGATAGATTTGTTGAACATCATACTTGATAAGTGTATTGGATGAATATATTTAAATTATTCACTAAGCGCTCTAAAAATATGCCATGAATAATGCAGTCCAAGTGTAATATTCTTTGAATACAACTATTTGATGAAAATTATTCAACCAGCTCATTATAAAGCTCCAGGAGAAAAGACTGGCAGCGATGGAATGAGGTGGTGTGCGTTTACCTCAGCAGTTAATGATTGTTGCTTAAAGTAAACATTCTGACTTAAATTACAAATTTCTTCTCTCTGGTCCAGGTATCTTGCTAGAGTGAGGAGTGAAAACACAAATTTGCCAAGGTTTTCGAAAAAAGGTACATAAAGTTGGGCTCTTCAGTCTATATGTAGCCTCCTAAATAAGTGAGTGCACACAAAATTCCACTGAAGCCAAATGGAACTGTTGTCTTCTCTGGACGTTTTTAAACCACAGCTTCAAGTTGTATGCAGCAGGGGGAGTGGCCACAGCAACAGATCTGAGATAGCAACCTTAGAGCTGGTTGGCAGCTAAATATGGAAATAAGAGCCATCTTTGAAAGTCTCATTAGTCCTTTTGGAGAAACAAGTACTAATAATTAGGAAGCTCTAATATCTGAATCCAGGAATGGGCTGGATGTGTCCCACTCATAGCTTTTGATGGAAAATATGAATGTCAAAAGCAAGGAAAATTGGCTTTGTAGTGTGTCAACCACAAGCCCAAGCTGACAGTGTCAAATTTGTAAATGAATTCCAGTTCAGCAGTCTCTCTCTGTAATTGGGTAGTAAAATTCCTTTGTAGAAGAATGGCTACTTTTAAATCCATGAACCAACCCTTTTGAATCTCAGGACTCTGGAGCAACTGCCCTGTTTGCCCTCTCCCTGCCCTCCCCCTGTGGCCAGTAAGCCTGCACATAGGGGATTAAGAAGGATGGGCTCATGGGGCAGCTGACAATTAAGCCCTTAAAATAGCCTTCAGATCATGGAAGAAAGCTACAGCGTTTTGATCTGTAAGAGGGTGGCATCTCCATCAACAGGTATCTCTAGATACCATGATCATGTACAATTTAGGGTTGTTTTAACAGGTAAAGATGGGTAAAGATAAATGGAAGAGAATTAAACAGTAATAATTTTAATCTCACTAGATAAAACGACTGCTAATTAAGTGCTGAAACTACAAAATTCAGCTTATCTATATTTTTATATGAAATACTTTTGGAGGAATTTGGTTTGTTTTCACAGAGGAGATCCAAAAATGTTAATGACTAACAAAGAGCAGGACATGAGTGGAATATAAATATTGTTTAATTTATTACATTTTCTAGTATATTTCCAAAGATTTCATAATAAAATGTACATTTATTTTAATATGAATTTGAAGGACTTTGTTTTGACCATTAATGTAGCCTTATATGAGGTCTTCATAAATCATGTGCCTCTTTCTCTGTGCATAGACCCACAACAAAAATAATATCAGAGAAAAATTTGGAGAACGTACTGTTTTCACAGTTCAGTTATTTAAAATATAAAAATCCACAACTTTGAAAATGCACATAATAAATTATTATTTAGCACATTAATTAGCTAACTGATTAATAATCTATGACCCAGTCCTGCAAATGCTTGAGTACACATGGAACTTATTCATATACTTGAATGTCTGTCTTCAGAAGTGAAACATGTAAGTAGTTCCTCATGTGCTGAAATGTTTGAGCACTAGGACCTACATAGTGTGAAATTATACTCCTGGTATTTTCTGAAGTCTTATATATGTGACATCTGGTGCATTAGGGACACAAATAACCCTAATTTTAGTGAAAAGTAGGCCCCTAATATTTCATTCCTTGCATTTTAAAATTTTGCCCTTATTTGTCTGATATTCAAAAACACTACATTTTTTGAAAATACCTAACACTCTCAAAAATAAAAAAACTGAAATAAATGACAGAAATTTGTGATCAAAGTGGCCTTTTCTATACTTAATAATTTATACCTTGCTAAGCTATAGTTTCTTCATTCAGGAGTGCATCAAAAAGAGTAGCACTTCATGCTGCAATAAACTGGCCAGAAAAAAATAAATTGTTTTTATATGGTATAAAGCATAAAAAAAAATTCCTTCAATTAAGTATACAAGTTATAAAAATAATTTACAACACTATTAGAAGCTTCTCAATAGAAAGTGACAATATTCTCCCTGTGCAGAAGCCCAGTACACCACTTAAACAGTCTGTTTTAAAAAATATAATTTTCTTAATTGGATATAAACAATGCACACATGGAAATCAGGACAGTTTTAGGCCTTGTCCATACAGGAAAGACTGACTGGGTTTTTGTTTGTTTTTTATAATTTACTCTAACTATACAAATATAGCTAATTTGAAAGAGTACATTCACACTGCTTTGTGCTTCCCTTGGGAATCACAATGTCCACGCAGCACTATGTTTTTTAAATAAGCACACAAGCTGTCTGAGCAGGTGTCTCAGGGTACAGTGTTCCACTGCTAGGCTCAATACACTGTGGGTTGTTTATTAGTTTGGAGTGTGGGATGTCTACCAGAATCTACTGGAATATTGGAACATGGGGGTAAACCCTCTTGATTCCTTCCACTGTATCCCATAATTTGCCTGTTTTTCACTAGCCAACACCATTTCCAAACTCTTTCAGTTTCAAACAAGTTTTCAAAGTGCTGTCAGGTAGCATAGAGAAAGCACTGCTGCATACAGCAAATCCTGACCATCATTAGTACAAACAGGATGCTTCATATGTATTAATTGCATAGGCAGATGGTGTTGGAGCTGATGGACGATCACCAGCACTGTGACACCACATGGATGCTGCTAGAGCAGAAAGATAAAAATAAGCAGCTACTTCAGTCCCGCTTCTCATAGCATGCACATGTGCGGGGGGCATTAACAGAGATCTTGGGTTTTGTAATTCTGCTACTGCTCCTTGGCTTTAGTATCACACTCGCTCCTGTCCTGGGAATACCCGTCTCCTGCATTTGCTCTGTTAGTGGTTGGTAAATCTTGGCTTTTTAGTGAGTCCTGGAAAGGTAAGATTGAATGTACTCTTTTCCCTGGAAATCTAAGAATTCCTCAATTGCCTGACGCAACCGCATGGGGGTGCAGTGAACGCAGGGTCTGTGGACTTGCCATGAACCGGAGACATAGAAATGTGCTTGTGCATCTACCAGTATTTAAACAGAGATAGGGACACCCAGTCAAGATGCAGTCAGTGCTTAAAATGAGCTGGCTGAAAAACCTGTGTGAGTGTGGGGTGGAGGGCTGTCCATCATAATATGGGAGCAGCAGCTTTGGTAAAACAGTGCTTAAGGTGCCCCAGTCTTCAACAACTTAGCTCAGTTTTTAACTTTTTTCTTCCCCCCACTGAGGCCTGCAACCCTTTACCCACCTTGCCCCACCTCCACTCCATCTATATTCTACATACAGGATAAAAGGATAGTAGGGCAGTGCAAATATGTGATTTTTTTTAAGTTTAGTGTCTGAACCATAAAGTCGGGGGGGGGGGGGAGGTCATTTCAGAATGAATAAAATGTTCTGTTTGAGGTTGTGGCTTGGGTTGGGTTTTGGCAACAATTTTAAATAAAACTGAGGTTAAATTCAAAATAATTTTGAATTAAAAAAACTGAAACATCTTATTCAAAAAATGTCGAAACAAAGTATTTTGATTATTTCAGATGTTTTTCTCCCAACCAAAACAATGCAGCAAATTCGGCATGAATTAGCAAAATGTTTCAGTTAATGCAAATCTGCATTTTTTGACCAAAATAGAAGTTTCACCCACCTCTAGTGGAGGGTGCACACACAAGCAGACTAACTAATCCAGATATGAAGTAATGCAGTGTGGGGCAGCAGTGGGAGGACTCCCTGATGTGCCGCAACTCTTTCAATATGAGAATATGTCTACACCAACCTTATGGTGGTATAACATATTCCGCAACAGAATGATGTCACTTCCAACGTGGGTTAATTACAGAGGGATAAGATGCATGATAATGCCCCCCAAATCATTTGAGTCTGGATGGGAGGCAGTTTCTGTCAAAAAACTAAAGATACACAAAAAAAGTGTTCCCATGTAGACAAGGCCTTATTGAGGCAAACATTTTCCTCTCTCAGAGGCTAGTACAAGGGGCAACTGTGGTAATAAGTATCCCTCTCTAGAATAAGAAACTATGAGGGAACAGTTTTGGTTTTACGATTTTTGGAAGCCAAAAAAGACTTGCTATTCTGGATATTGCTAATTATGGCTAAATGTATATGCCAGGATATTTTGTGACTCAGAATGAAACGTGAGGTATTCATACTTTACCTGCTGCCATTACTGTGATCTGCGGATATGCATGCTCTCTGAGGAAGAGTCACCATCACGCGGTTTTATAATGCAGTACATGGGAATACCTTAGAATTATCAGTACTTGTGGTAACACATTTAGGTTAGGGAAGCTGTGCCAGCAGTTCTTCCATCGCTGCCCACCAGATAATACTGGGTTTAGGCTGCGATGTCATAGAAGCATCTTGTAGATGCCCTGCCAAGCAGCAGCTTGACATTAAATACTCCCACTGTTTTGTCGATTGCCATCCAGTCACCATGGGCGACTAACAAATCCCAGCGCTTCTCTCACCCCCGTTAAGGGATTGCTTTGGTCAAGGGGGTTCCCTGCTGCCGATGATGAGGATGACAGCTTGTTTGGAGATGGTTTCTTCTGCCTTGGACAAGTCAGCCTTGGTGATGAAAGTCAGTCTCTGGCAAACGCAGCAACAATGGGGGTGATTAACCTCAGCAGCCAGACTGAAGGACACTTCCACCAGAACGCTTTGTCACTGACAGCGTGGTGAATATCTAAGGGAAAGAAAGCAAGAACATTTTCAGTATACTGAAATGAATCCCAAGGAGGCTGGGACACTTAGATGTACAAGGAATAATGCTACAACTATAGCATTCCTTACTCAAACTAGCATACTTTGTAATGGCAAAGATTCATTTAACATCCTCATTGGTCCACGCCCCACTTTTCTTAGGGTTTTTTCTTTTCGTGGTCAAAAAGAAATGATCTAGGGAAAGTCATGTGGCTTTGTGCTACCTTTAACATGGTAAATTAAGGTATCATATTAATCAAATATAATTCTGGAACCAATTCCAGCTCTAGATATCATGGACTAGAATTTACAGGAATTGTGATTACTAGGATCGGGATTGGAACTCCTGCTGGATATGTGGATGCTATTCCAACACATGTACTGGGATTCTGAAGCCCAGGACAAGACAAAGATGGCTTTAAGCTAAATTTTGTGTATGCGCAGTTCTGGAGCTAAAATGCCAACCAACGTAATTTAGAACAGCCCTTGAGGCTGCTCTAAACTTGGGCAGCATACCTTGGTGTTCCTATGTTTGTAGTACAAGCCAGAAAGGCCATAGGAATATGCACTATGGCCTCAACCGCAACTGCCCATGGCTTGTCTGGGGAAGGGTTGGTATAGGGAAACCTACAGTGGCCCAACATAGGACTTGCAAGGAGGAAATTCTCACCCAGCATCTTGCCTGTTGAAGGCCAAGAACAACCTTGGCACTGGACAAGGTCTCCAGGAAACCTGTGTTCCATTCCCTAATGTAACATACTTTTCCTCTGTGACCTCGGGCAAGTCACTTAACCCTCTGTGCCTCAGTTTACAATTTTTTGCTTCTATATGTTCCTCTCAGACTTCTTGTCCGTCTTATTTATAAGATCAGCTCCATGGGACAGGGACTATCCCTTACTATGTGTTTATAGTGTGCCTAGCACATTGGGCCCCCTCCATGCTACAGTAATACAAATAAAATAAAAATAATTTACTTGGGAGGGGGGTACACCACACATTTCAGGCTCTTTTTAACCATATCTTTGACTGAAGGCGTTCAAACCGTACCAAAACAAAGTGAAAAATCCATGAGCACAAGTCTACTAATGTAGTTCTCTTGGATACAAGCAACTCTAACATGATGTTGAAGGAAAAATATTCTCCATGTACGTTGTAAAGGTTTTCTCCCCTGCCCCCAGAGAGTAACCACGAAACCTTTGTAGATCTAGTTTGCAAAGTGAAGATTCTTGGTGTTTTTCTGACACATTAAAAATAAAGATATTCAAGAGTGGCTTTTATTAAAATGAAAAATACTGAAATTCTAGAAGAAAAATAAGTTGCATGAAATCCAACAAATTACCTCAGTTAGTAGTTGAGGTTTACTATACAATTGATGGTGTTGTTTTGCACACATATAATACAGGAAGGATTATGGGAAATCAAAACCACTTCTGTCTAAATGGTTCAAAGCTACAGTAATTAGCTGGCATCAAAGTCCTCTCTGAGGAAGAATAAACTGAGAACAGAACAGAGTATCTGTACATTTCAGCTATGCAAATAAGATTGAAATGTCTGCAGTTAATAGAGATCTGAAAGCCTTAAAGTTCAGTAAGTTGAAGCCTTGCTGAATACAGACGGCTAGCAGCTCTTTGGAGAATAACAAATAAATTATACACAATTTCTTCTTTCCACAAGCAAATAAAACAATACATGCCATGAAGAAATTCAGATACATGCAAGAAACTACCTTAGTGTATGTATATTGAAAAGAAAGAGGAATTGTTTAAGCTAAGGGACTGGGTTTGAAATAGGGTTTTTAATATCAGAGGGGTAGCCATGTTAGTCTGAATCTGCAAAAGCGGCGATGAGTCCTGTGGCACCTTATAGACTAACCGAAGTGTTGGAGCATAAGCTTTCGTGGGCAAAGACCCACTTCGTCAGACGCACGTAGTGGAAATTTCCAGAGGCAGGTATAAATATGCAGGCCAGAATCAGGCTAGAGATGACGAGGTGGATCCAATCAGGGAGAATGAGGCCCACTTCTAGTAGCTGATCTGGAGGTGTGACACTTCAGTTAGTCTATAAGGTGCCACAGGACTCCTTGCCGCTTTTGCAGGGTTTTTAATGTGCATCTTAATTTTCATTTTTATTTCAAGTGGACTTTGACTGCACTGCATTGTCGAAGTCACTTTGATATGAAAATAAAGATTAAAATCTGCTACAGGTTGAACCTCTTTCTCCAGCACCTTTGGGACCTGACTGGTGCCAAGCCAGAGAATTTGCCAGACCACAGGAGGTCTATATTATCTAGCAGCATTATCAACACTTCCACTGCTTACTGGCCTCTTAAGAGGATATTTTGGGGGTAAACTGGAGCGAAATAAAAGCACAGAACACAGAGCAAGGACTGTTGGCAGTAAACAAACTTTATGGGAAGGCAGGAAACTTGGCCAAACCCATGATAAGTGGACATCCTGCTAATTAAAATCATGCCAGAACACGGATGTTGCCAGACTAGAGAGTGCCAGATTAGAAAGGTTCAACCTGTACCTTTCTCTCTTCCCTTCTTGGTCTTGACCCCAACTTCTGTGTGTATTGGCCCTCTCTAGCTGCTATGGGGCAAACCAGCTGGGATCTATCTGAAAGTTTCTGGACACGTGATTTTTCAGTTGAGAGCTTGTTAGCTGTTCAAGTGAAGACAAAGCTCTAGACGCAATAAATGGAAAGTGCTCATTAGTGAACTAGCTGAGTCATGCCAGCTTTTAAAGGAAGATTTTCCTGAACTGTAAATAACAACCTTTCAATCGCTACAATTAAGTCTTAAAAAAACAAAAAACAGCTCTCATTAAGGTCCAGTTTCTGCCACCTGTATTCATGCTGAATAGCACTTGACTCTGCAAGCAGTCTCATTGATTTGAAGAGCCTGTTTTGTAGAGAAAGTGTAGCAAAATCTGGCTTTAATTTATAAAAGCAAATAAATTAGGGCTCAATCCTGCCACTGTTACACATGCTAAATAGCACTGTACTTGTCAGAAGGCCATTTGTGAAATGAGATACGATTGGAATCACTGAGGGTGGCAGTAACTTGATTCTAAATAAAGATGATATACATCTGTGCAGGAAAACTATACTAATTTTCTTTTCCTATAGCATGTTTACAAATGTATAACAGAGAAAGCATGCACTGAGGTCAATCATCACTTTATTTTCATCCCAATGTACTGAGTACCTACAAAATGTCAACAATTTTTTGGGGGGCGGGGGGAGGGCCTGGCTGAATAAAAGATGAGATAAAGTAAGAGGAGCAAAAACATTTTGAATGCTGGCACCACAAAATCATCAACAACCCTCTGGAGTTTTGAATTTGCATGTTCCTCCTCAGACAATTCTCTCCCCCCACTCCTACCCAAATAAACATGATTAGCTGAAATTACCACTCCAAATTATACCTAATCATTCTATTCATTTTCAATTTTAGCAGCTCAGATGTCCAAAATAAATTATGATTATTATTCTGTCTTCACACTGCATATGCTAATACCCCATTTGAATTCACAGGTGTGAAAACTCCCACTCAACCGTCTACCAGGAAAAGACCAATGACGAAATGAGAACTTGTGTTCCTTTCTTTGAAGGTTTGTAAGATCCCCATTCTAACATGTTACAGAGAAAGGTAAAATGCTTGCTATGGATGCTTGAAAGGACTTGGGTATCTACAAGGGATACGAATGGTTAACCAGTAAAAGCATAACCCTTACCATGCTTACCAGTTTCGGTTAACGAGTGGGCTGGAGCAGCCCCCTGCCCTGCGGGACCCACTGAAGGCGGGGGGCACGGCCCAACATGCCAGGGGTGGGGTCACTCCAGCCTGGCCAAAGCAGACTCCTCCTGCAATGGTCACCCACCGCCCGCCCTCTAATTATTTTAAACATAACATTTAAACAGTTAACTGATTGACCAGGATTTTACATCCCTAGTATCTGGTACATTCACAAAGGCTGTCATCTTGCCTGCCTTCCAGTGTGCTGCAAACACAACATACAAATAGCACAGACAAGTGGACAGGGCTACTATTGTAGACCTCTGGCATTCTACAATATTATAGCCTGTAGTTGAAATATGTACATAAGAATACAGATTCAGCTCACAACCCACTGACAGATTCAAGAGTTAAGATGGCTTAGGGCAGGGATCTCAAATTCAATTTACCTTAGGGCCAGCATCAGTCCTCAGATCCTCCTAGTGAGCCAGTGGGCAATGCCTCAGGCAAGGGTCCAGGGGAGGAGAGGGGCAAGGATCTCTGTGCGCTCTCCCACCCACACATCTCCTGGCCCTGGCTGCCACCCCCCAGGCAATGTAAACCCTTCCTTTTCCCCTTCCTCGCTAGCATACCTGCCACCACCAGGAGCACAGCAGGGCTAGAGCAGCTCCCAGCGGCTAGCACTGCACCACTGCTGGCACATCCCTGTGGCTCAAGGGAGGCATGTGCAGAGCGTCCCATCCATAGGATGGTTCAGGGTGGCTGCCTCGGGATGTGTGGTGGCTGCCCCCAACCATGCTATGGATGAGACAGTCCCCAATACTCAGCTTAGCCCGCAGGAGCCTGGGCAGGCTGGGGCTGAGAAGGAGTCAGGTTCCCCAGCACACATTGAAATGGTAGCCAACGGAAAGCAGATCGACACAGCAGCCTGCTCTGCCATCAATCTTCTAGGCCATGTCCCTCCGGGGAAGGAGCTTGAAGGAAGGGGTGCAATGGGTGCGGAGAATGGGGAGAAGAGGCAGGGCAGGGGCAGAGCTGGGGCTGGGTTTGGTGAAAGGATGCAGATACACACCCCTAGACCACAGAGATTCATGCTGGCAGCTGCTTGTGGGCCAAATTGTGGAACTGTATGGACCATAGATGGCCCGCAGGCCATGTGTTTGAGACCCCAGGCTTAGAGTATGTCTACACAGCAGTTAGACACCTACAGCTGGCCTGTGAGTAGATGCTCAAGTTTAAGGTGCAGCCCTGGTTCTTAGGTTCTAACGTCCAGGCTGCAGTCTGAACCCAAACATCTACACTGTAATTAAACAGCTCCTTAGCCTGAACCCCATGAGTGCAAGTCAGGTGGCACAGGCCAGGCATAGGTTTTTAACTGCAGTATGGACGTACCCTTAGAGAAAATCTTTAGCTGGTATAAACAGGCATTGCACCAATGGAACATCCTTGACTTACAGCAGCAAGTGGTTTTGCTTCTTTTCATGCTTCTACACATGAAAGTCAGACACATGAACTGAGTAAAGAAACTATCTCCAGTGAGAGAGAATTTAAGAGAAAAATCATTAAGCATCTGATCTTTTGCTAGAATGCCAGTTTCTAAGCCTATTTTAAGTACTGAGCTCCATCTGAAATGTTAGCATAAATAAATATTTGAACAACATATAATAAATATTTGAACCCTTCAAATACAGATTTTAGAGTCAGGGTATAAGAAGAATTCTCTACTCAGAGGAGACACTACATCATGGCAGACCATTGATATGTTTAATTCTTTAACTATGTTTGTAAAAAAACCCTCTGGGTCTTTATATAAACAGACAAAACTTTAATGTCTGAAACTCCTGCTCATCCAAAATTCAAATAAAAAACTTCTGTAGAAACCAAAATTCATGTTTACGAACTAATTATTCAAGATCTCCAACATCTGCTCCTTGGACTCCAAAATAAAAGGCTGAAACACAGATTCTCAGCTATAGCCAAATGTGCATAGTGCAAGTTAGGGAGCTTAAGAGTGGAAGTAGCTATGGGGAGGCTTTAATGGTTGCTCAAACTATCCCTGATCCTGCTGACACTCTGTATAAGATTGGTCCCTGTGCATAGAGTTAGAGCATCTTAGAGCTGCTTTGATCTTTGATGGCTGTTAATGTCCCCAAGGTTGAGGATCAGGAAAGTGCGGGGGAGGAGGGTCTTTCCCCTAATGTGCTGGCAGCAAGGAGGGTGATGCCTGCGCTCCACTATCAAAAGACCCCTTTTTGCTAGCTGTAGCAAAATGCCATAACCTGGTGATCCCCTGGTGCTAGCTGTAGGATCACATCATCTGGCATTGCAGTGCAAAGAGCTTGCATTGCATAAGAAACTCTAGCCTTGTGTATTTTTTTTGTTTTGACACACCACACAGTAACAGACTGCAAAAACTCCGACATCACATACACACCTCTGCACAAACTGGATGAATTCCTATTGTGTTGTCCAACTGCGCTTTTGTCAGTCCACATTTGATGGCTGCGGAAAACCCTTGGGTAACTTCTCCAGCATTTGGACCAAGCACATGGAAACCGATAACTCGCTCCTAAATAAAGAAAATCAGGTCAAGCCTTATACATTGATTCTCTTCAGAGAGTCTCCAAGATGTTCATACTGCTAAAGATATTGCATTTAACTTTTACTCAGTTAAGTTTTCCTGACTTCAATGGGTTATTTAGGTGAGTGAAGAGAAACCTGCGTATATTAAGCATATTCAGGGGCGGCCCGTGAGCCTAGGCAGACTAGGCAGTTGCCTAGGGCGCCACCGACCCGGGCGCCCGATTTTGATGTGACGGCCATATAGGTGGGGGCGCCGATCACGCCTTCCGCCTGGGGCGCTAGCTGCCGCAGCCAGCCTCAGGCTGCTCCTGAGCATACTGCAATACGAGGGGCAGTGGTAGGTGGTCTTTTACTGTATGCTTGTTCTGAATCATCTCAATAAAAAATAAATTTTACAAATTCCCAGTTCAGCAGCTATTTAAATAGCATTAAGTGTAACAGCACAAGAAATGCTTATAAATAATTCTATTTAGCATTCTCATTGAACTGGTGGGCAAATGATTCATGACAAGTAATGCGTATTCTGTGCAAAAGATCTTAAATGAAAAATTTGGTTTATGGGTGCGATGTCAGGTAACTAACTTGAGCCCCGCCAGCCAAGCCAAAAGCCTGAAGCCCTGCTGCCCAGGGCTGAAACTGAAGTCTGAACCTTCCCCCTCAGCTTCGTGGAGTGCAGGGCAGTTGCCTTGCTAGCTACCCAGTGACAGGATGTACTGGCCCTGCACTGGAATGGGAGGGGCTAAAGCAATGCTCTTAGCAGCAGAAGCCACACACCCCAATCCTGCTGGGCATGCTGCAATTGCTGCTGCTTTATACTGCAGCCAGTATAAAATCTGTGCTGGCTGCTGAGGAGGAATGATACACCTTGCTAGCTCCATCTGAACAGCAGCTAGGATCCCAGACTGCAGGAGCAGGAGATTCTGGGGGCCAGGTACTTGCAGATGCTACAGGGAGTTTGCAGTCGCCACTTGAGGAGCCCACTTCATCAGATGGGTCTTTCCCTGCAAAAACTTATGCTCAAGTAAACCTATTAGTATGTGGTCTTTAAGGTACCACAGGACTCCATGTTGTTTTGACCAGGATTGATATTGACTCTGGGCTATATCGAAATTAAGTTAAGGGGTAAAACCTGTATCTATTTTCAATTTTCCTTTTTTGTGATGTGTTAAAAAGTTTCTGATACAAATGAAAATATTTAAGGCACTGAATTTTCATCCTGGATAACTTCCAACCCTACAGATATTCAAACTCCTTTACAAGTATCAGAACAATAAAATGTATACAAATTAAGGCCCTGATTCAAAGTCCACTTAAGTTAGTGGCCATCTTTCCATGTACTTCAATGGAACTGGATCAG
Organism: Pelochelys cantorii; assembly: GCA_032595735.1. NCBI lineage: Eukaryota > Metazoa > Chordata > Testudines > Trionychidae > Pelochelys > Pelochelys cantorii. The sequence continues at coordinate 249,189,803 of CM064326.1, read as the reverse complement.
GCCCTGTAGCCCTAGTTATACCACAGGATCCGCATAGATATAAAGGTGATCTCCACCCCCCCGCCCCCATCCCAAAAAAAGAAAGGAGTCTAAATATTATAGTGATGGGCATTTCAGAAATGACACTATAAAGCAGGAGCGGGGAACCTCAGGTCCGGGTGCAGGATGTGACCCCTGGCTTGGGTCCAGGGGCTGGATGCAGCCCCTGGCTTGCCTGGATCCGGCCCACAAGGCTCAGGGCCCCTCCCTGCATTGGGGAGCATACGCTGGCACTCCAGCCTACCCAGAGCCCCACCACAGAGCTGGAGCACACAACATGTACTAGGCTAGGCCCCCAAAATGTACTAGGCTTTGGTGTGTGAGGGGAATGTGGGGAGTGTTGTTCTTCTCATCTGGGGGCCATGTCAATGAAGGGTTTTTTTTTCTTCATTTGTGCAGCCCCCGACTGATTTTTCTGTGGGTCAATGGCCACCAACTCAAAAAAGTTTCCCCACCCCTGCTATAAAGTATGTGATCTTTAGAATTACCATAGGTAGATTAGAAAACATGGATAAAAGTAGCTAGGTAAAATAGATTTGATAGGCATTGCTAATATCGGTTGCTAGCTGCCAATATCAACTAACAAAGATACTGTCATAATAGAAAAAGTTCAAGGTGAGGGAGAATCTTGTTAATAATTAAAGTCCAACTCAGCTCTTACTAAACAGACCTTGCCCACTTACAGCTGGGAATACCAATTCTTCTCAATGGTTTATAATCCACTTAATGATTTAACAGATTGTGCTGGTGTCTGTAATAGCGAAAGTAGTTTTATCCTTACTACACACACCAGGTTAATCTTAGCATTATCATTTAAAGTAAGATGTGTGAGGGCAAGACAGATCAATCCTGTTACAGTCATCCCTAGGGTTCAAAATGAACCCATGGTTTTGTAAGGAGATGAAATTGGATGGGTTCTGTCTGATTTTGATTTAAGGGAGCTGCAGCTCCTCAAGGGAGACAGGAAGATATTTTTTTAAAGCATAAGAGCTGTGTGGCATTACTAATAGTTTATTTACCAACTTTTGAAATAGAATGACCATTTCTAGACTCTAGTGATAGCTACCAATATTTTTTATCCTTATGGAAAAGTGCTATGTACAAATGTCAGTCATGTTTGTTAAAGGGCCTTTTTTCCCTATAAAACAAAGTATCTGAGACAAATTAGAAATGTTTAATACAAAAGACAGAGTAGTAACCAACAGAAGGGTTTTTTTTAACAAATGAGGAAAAGAACTACTTATACTTTTCTGTGTGACCCCTAAAAGGACCAGCTGGTTCTGGTTTACCCAGGAGGGGAAAAAAAATGCACTTACATTATCTTGAATATTGCAGATTATCTTTGCATAGCATTTGTTGTTGTCTCTAGATGGGACAGTCCATTCCAATGGCCAGAAATAACTGTGGTAAACCTAGAAATACAATATAAAGACAATAAACATATTTTATAAGTTTACACTGCTAGAGTAGGTTTTTCAAAAATGCGCAGCATTGGACTAACTCTGTTCCCACTGAAGTCAATGGGAAGCTTTACTGCTGACTTCAGTCGAAGCAGAGTTAGGCTGATAGGGGATACTTCTGAAATTCTCATTCTTATAGTTCTTGAAAATGAATACGAACTGCAATGCAATGCAATGCAATGCAAGCATAAAGCATTTACTAATATGATTATTTTAATTAACCATGCACACAACTTGGAATGCTTAAGGCAGCGTTTCCCAATTTTATTTGGCCATGGAACCCTTTTCAGCTTAAAAGAATATCAAGGAACCGCTAGGGTTACCAGGGTAAAATCTGTTAAGCAAAAAAAAAATAAAATAAAATAAAATAAAAGAAAGAAAGACCACCAGGACTGGTCAAAAAAAAAAAAAGAGCTGAAAAATAGACTCTGTGTCTTTAAGAGGGGGCGGGGAAGTGCCGCATTCTCACAGAACCCTTTCTTTTGCTTCGTGGAACCCTGGGGTTCCCCGGAGCACCAACTGGGAAACACTGGCTTAAGGCATTAAGAGGTATGATTTTTTTAACAAAAGGTATAAGGGGAGGGCACAGTAGGTACAAGGGAAAGGAATATTCACAGTCCTGTGCTTGGGGACTGCACCTTCCCAGTCATCTGGGCTGCACATCAGCCTGAAGTGGGAGGCAGAATGGGCCACGATCCAGTCCCTCCTCTACAATTGACTGAACTGCTGTCTGAACTATAAAAAAGGATCAGGTTTCCCCGTCCCCCTGAAGCTCTGGAGGTAGCTGCGTTTCGTAAGGCATAATCCCTCCAGGAGTTCTCTGTGGAGCAGTGCAGTTCTAACATCAGTTAACTGTAAATGAATCATTAGATAAGAAGGGTTTTAAATCAACTGCACCTCACTGAGAAAAACTAAACACATGCCCCTCAACAAATCAGGAGAAAGCTAGTTTAATGTTTTTCACATAAAGGTTCTAAGGCACTTCATATCCTCTATACTACAGAGTCTATATATAGAAAGAGGCCATCCAATACTGAAATTTAGCCATGCCACAGGTGAAAGGCTGCTCAAGACCACCACTAAAAATATTTAGAAGACAAAGAAAAGGAGAACACCAGTGCAACTGAAGTGCTAAGGAAACACTAATTATCCAAATTAGAATTCAGCCAGGTTACAAATGATATTGAAATTCTTTTTGCTTCCTTGCAGCAAATTTTCAAAAGAGTCTTCTAAAATTGCAAGTGCATTTTTCAGAGTTAAGGGTCAAAGATTACACATTGTCTTTCGGAACTTACACAAATTAAGCGCTGTGAACATAAACTGAAGAGAGTGTGTAAATTAGAAGTTCAACCATCTTTCAGTGGCCAGAAACAAGACCTCTTTAAAAATAAGGTGAGAGCCGTGTGTGTCAAATCATATTCTTTTCCCACACAGCTCTCAGGGTATAAAATCATGTTAGCTTTCCTCTAGTAAAAATTTGCTAATTTAAAAATCAAGCCTTACATAATCATAACCTGCTCCCAAAGTGACAGCAATCCGAAGACACCATTCACTGACAGATTCCTGCAAAGATCTTTTTTCTACCTTGGGGTTTGTAGAACAGTTTATTGCTTTAGGATCCAATCCTACAAATTCCTCCACATGTTCAATTTTACTTCAACGAGCAATCTCAGCAAGACTACTTCCCTGAGTAAAATAAAGTATGTGGGTTTTGTACAATCAGGGCCATAGGGCTTATCTATACAAACAGGGGTGGCCAACAGCCTCCACAGGCCCCTGGGCAAGGTGGGGAGGGATGCTTCTGAATTCCCAAAAGGGCCTCTGGAGGAAGGGGCGGAGCTGGGGACAGCCAAACTTCCGCACTGCCTAGAGCACAGTACACAAGCCCGCAACCCTCAGAGCCGCCTGGCGCAATGCTCCAGGTAGTGATTTAAAGGGTCTGGGACTGCTACAGTAGCAAGCGGCATCCAGGATCCCTAGGTCCCTTTCAGTCACCAAGCCCTGGGGCAGTTGCCTCCCTTGCCCTCCCCGCCAGCAAGCCTGCATACAAACATCTAGCTTGCAGCAAGCGGAGATGTAAATCCACCTCTGACCAGCCTGCTACACTAAGTTTCCATGAGGCACCTGCTGCCATTTCAAAGAGGACTGGATCAAAGTGTGCTCAGGAACTAGTAGTGCATAGCAACGGGGTCCACACTGGCAGTGGGTGGCAGGCTAGTGCGAGGCAGACTTACACCCCAGCTTGCCATGAACTAGGTGCACTAAGTTTGCACAGATAAATCCAAACAGTCTATCAGGGATAACCACCATGACAGAGGAGCATACGGCCATATTTAGTGATTACGATATTTCAGCTTTGGCTCTAAAAACCATTTGCTGCTTTTCAACACTGCTCCACTAACTGATCCCCTAATTATGTCTATAGATTAAATTTTTACAAGTGTTTCGTGCACAAGCCCTATTTGCCAACAAGAAACACATCTGCAGCTAGGTTTACCAGAAGTGCTGATAAATGTTTACTCCAGGTTTTAGGGTCTAACCAAAGAAATAAAAATATTCTTAGTATACTGTTGCCCGTAAGGGTAGGTCTACAGAGCAAAGAAAAATCTGTACCTGGCCTGTGGCAGCTGACTGGGGCTCACAGAGCTGTCTCATAGCTGTGTAAACTTCTGGGCTCAGGATGGAGGCCCAGCTGTGGGACCCTACCACCTTGCAGGGTCCTAAAGACTGAGTCTGGAAGTCTATGCAGCTATGAATCAGCCCCACAGCCTAAGCCCTGAGAGCCTGAGTCGGCTGGAATGGGCCAACTGTAGGTGTCTGCTTGCTGTGCAGACATACCCTCTATTGGAAAGAGGGAAGGACATTGAAATTTAATTTAGAAAACTTTCTCTTTGTTAAGAAAACAGAACTGAGCAGTTTACCTCAATATTTTCCTCCCCAAACTTCTCCAACGCTGTCTCTTCTGAGAAGCCACAGGCTCCATATTCCAGTGGAGTGAACACCGTGGTTGGAACATTCACATAATCACACTGTGTGGATTTAATGTATATTTTTTTTATGTCAACATGTTCAGCATCATCAATATTCCAGTTATAAATCAGCACATTGTTAACATTTCAGACAGATTTGGAACACTGAAAGAAGACATGGAAAATGTGTAACTCTGAAGGTATCACTTTGAAAGCAACAGGGCCTAAGGGGGTGGCTCCAGAGACGCCAACTAAAAAGATTAGTATAATCATTTAAACTACATTGAAGTTAACATGCATGGATAGGGCAGGAAGAGGAAATTCAGTGTTCCACTTTAAAATGTGGATTTCCATGTCAAGCTGAAGATAAATAGTAGGTTTGCAAACACCACTAAAAGAAAATTTCCAACACTAAACATATAATGCACAGCAGCATCCAAACATTAGGCTATTTTTCACCTTTCTTGGTCTCAGATGATGAGGGAAAACCATTACTATAATTCTTGCTGGGGTATGATTAGAACTGCAGAGGGCACTACGTTCCTGATCCAGCACCACTAAAGCCAACAGGAGTTTTGCCATTGACTTCCATGGAGCAGAAGCAGGGTGTTTTTGTAGAATTCCAAGTACAGTAAATAATGTCACTTCCCCCAGAGACAAGTATTCTCAGAATATTTCTGGGATTATAAAGTTACAGGAATGCAACTTTTACATTATACTGCCAAGTTCAATAAGGAAATAGGCAGAACTGTAATAAAATAAGATTCCATTTCTTTTGTTGTACTGCAGAATTTTGGTCCAAATGTACCACCGATTTAGGGCTCCTCCCTCTGCCCCTTTTCACTGGCAAATCCCTGACTCTTACTTTCAGATAGGAAATGGTCATTTTTTGCAAATGATTAGGGGTTCTTCTTAATGAATTTGCTTCCTGGTGGGGGAAATCACTAAAAAGATTCTGTTGACTATTTTTCTCTCCCTCTCCCCACACCATACATACTCCCCATCAAATCACCCTTTTTAAGTCTTGGGAAATGAGTAGTACAAGCAAGGGCACTGTCTAAACTAACAACTAGTTTTCTGGAATTACTGGCAGCATAAGAATGTTAATTTATAAAATAGAGCAATCTGGCAGAAAGCATAAACTAAGAAAAATTCCCTGTATTGCAATCCAAAATTTGGCACTCCTCATGGATTTATTAAAGTTTTTGCCTGGTTGAAGTAATGGCACTATGCTCATTAGTTCAGAGTTTTGTTACTGCAATATTAACCAACCTAAAACAAACAATCAAGTACCAAGATTGGCTAATTATTGAACCTGATATGAACACGGAAGTCTTCACAAGACAAAATCCTACCACACAGATTCAAGGATTATGGGGGTCACAACCTGTCTGGTCACTCAATCACGCATTTAAAAATAGCCATTCTTCTACAAAGAAATTTCACTAATCAATTACAGAGAAAGTCTGCAGAACTGGAATTCATCTACAAATTCAACACCATTGCCTTGGGCTTGAACAAAGATATTAACTGGTTGGCACAAAGCCAATTTCTCCTATCTTTAACATCTGCATATCCACATCAACATCTATGAATGGAACACATCCAGCCCACTTAACTAGCCACATTAACACAGATCCTACAATTGACAGGTATGTCTTCTGCTGGTTTATATATATTTCCACTCCAATTCATCTGATGAAGTGGGTTTTACCCACAAAAGCTCATGATTCTGTATATTTTGGTTAGTCTCTAAGGCTATGTCTACACAGCAATATTATTTCAAAATAACTTAGTCCGCATCTACACAGCTGGCAGTTATTTCAAAATAATATTGAAATAATGTCAAGCTGGAGGACTTCTTACTCTGACTCCTGTAACCCTCATTTTATGAGGAATAAGGGAAGTTGGGGGAAGAGTGCTCTATTTTGAAATAAGTGCTGTGTAGACAGCACCAAAACTCAAAATAAGCTATTTCAAAATAAGTTACACAATTGACGTAGCTCAATTAGCGTAGCTTGTTTCAAGTTAAGCCCTGCTGTGTAGACACAGGTGCCACAGGACTACTCGGGGGTCATACGAGTACCTCGATAGATGGAGAAGCACTTTGGGGCATGTTTTCCCTTTTCATATAAAATTATAAGGCGTGACTGAGCACTGTGTTATTGCTATATGGTGCCAGAGTAACTCCACAGGTTTCAATAGAGTTACACTGATGTGAAATGGAAATACACAGTGGCAATCCAGGTCCAATAAGTGAAAACATGTTGAGCCATGAACAAATTAGACCTTTCTTCTATACATATTTTAAAATGCTGAAGAACTTCGAGTTCTCTATTAGGACAACACACAAAACTGGGATCTTATAAATATTAGCTCAAACAGCTCTGAGAACTAAAGCACCACCTAGGCTCATGAAATGCTTTTATAGTCTATTTAGGGACAATAAGCAGACTTATTAAATTTTCCGTGAAAGAGTCATTTTAATGAAACTTTGGCTAATGCTGACTTTCACAAGATAGCACTAAAATTTAGTCAAAATGGACTCAGTTCATTTCCTTATTACATTCAGAAAGAAAATACCACTTGGTCTGATTTTTATCTGTTATTGCATTTTTAAGGTATTAATTTTGTCTTGCACAAAAGGCAGAATACATCTTCAGGAATATCTTTGTAAGGAGGGGAACTGAACAAAACTAATGCTTAAAAAACATGCTGAGATTATATATTCCAATATACAGGTTAGAACAACTATATACAGGTTAGAACAATAAACAGGTTAGTCCAATTTAAAGGTTAGAACAATGATAGTACCTCATGCTAATTGCTTGCTTACCTTTAAGGTTGCTCCATCATAAAGCCTTCGAGCCAACAGTTTTCCTGCTTGGATTGCCACTGGTGTGAGCTCCAGCTTGCCCTCCAACACATCTCCAATGGCATAAATATAGGGCACATTCGTTTGTTCCTCATCACTGACAGGAATTTTTCCTGATCTACACATTAGATTAACAAGAGATGAGGCAATATAAGAGACTGGAGGAGTGAAATATTATTAACCTGTAATAGTAAAGACCAAGCCTGTGTTACAGTTTTGAGCCAGAATTTACACTAGTACAAACCAGGTATCTCCAACCAAAGCTACAACAATTTACACACCCGATAAGGACCTGGGCTCTTGAAGCAATAGTCAGGCTTCTGAACTACAAAGTTATAAGGTGGGACCCAGATCCTTTTAACTCCCACCTCTAACAGCTGTGTTGGGTACAGGGATTCTCCAGGACCTGAAACAGGAGATTCTCCCACGCAAACTGTGGAGCAGAAGCAGAGTTTCTCTATTACTAATACTCCAAATTATTTGTAGAAGTTGCTACAGTGGCCCTATCCCCCAGTCTTTCCACTTTACGTGCCAGATATTCAGTTTAAGCTTCTAGACCATCCCATTTAAGGGCAACTAACGGAAAAAAAAGTACACATATTTACTGAGTTATTAAAATATTAATAATTCACAGCTTGTTAAAAAGTAAATTGTGCAGTAGACATTGCAAGGAGAGGAAAAGGTAGATAACTAGGAATTCTCCACAGATGTTCATCTCATGGTAACAACCCACATTACTGACTGAAAAAATTATAGTAGGATCCATAGACTCCTATAGTAAGGTCAAATCGCACGTCCCATTATAAAAATTCTAACTTTTTATTTAAGATCTCTACTATCCTCCATGACTTACACTGGGATTTTATAATGTGGTGGGGGGAGGGCCCTGGTGTCAGGGAATTGTCTTTTCTGCTCCTGTGAAAACAAGTGGAGACACTATAGGTGTAGAAAGACTCCCAACTGCAGCGTATCTCCTCAGCCACCTGGACCACTGTGAGCACATCAAAGCTGTCTTCTGCTCTATACGCTGGCTTCTCATAGGATACTGTGTCAAGTTCTAGGCCAGGTGTGGGGAACCTTTTTAGGCTGGGGACCACTGAGTCCACACACACACACAAAAAAAAAAAAATCAGTCAAGGGCCATACACAAGTGAGAAGCCTCTGACTGAGAAGGAAAAAGACACTCCACACATTCCCCTCGCACACCAGAGCCTAGGGGGGCCCAGGCTAGAAGATTTTGTGTGCTCCAGCCCTGTGGGTGGGTGGCAGGCAGGCAGGCAGGGGGGCTGAAGCACCAGTACGGACTCCGCAATGTGAGGGCATCCCTGAGCCTCAGGGCCCAGATCCAGGCAAGACAGGGGCCACTCCAGCCCCCAGGCCTGAGGTTCCCCACCCCTGTTCTAAGCTGTGGTCCTTCTCTTCAAGGCGCTCCAGGGCCTGATCCCAGACTATCTAAAGCTTCAGAATGAACACTATGGCCAACAATTCCACTCTTCCGACACAATATGCTCCCTAAAGTGAAGAAGAATCTTGTCTGTGCAACAGAGAGATTATCTGAGAGAGGCCGGTCCCAGTGGAATGAACTCCCCCAGGAACTAAGGTCCATCATACACCTTACCACCTTCCACTTGAAGTGCAAAGTGCATTTCTTCTATCTTGCTTTCTCACTTAAGCATACAGTAGCATATTCATTAGAAAAGAGACAACAAAACCTAATAAACAACCCCCTACTAAAATACTACAGTGTAGACATAGTTCCCCGTCCTTCCCCCCTGTCCTCCCCCCTATCCCCCCAGCCCTGGGAGAAGATTCAGGAAAGAATGAACTATGTGATGCTAATCAGGCTACTTAATGCCCTGCTGGACAGCAGTGAGATACGATGGTGGTAAGGGCAGTATAAGTACCTCAATAAAACAGACTAAGTCTGTATTACTGCCAAGTTTGTCATTTTAGTGTATTTAGTAAAGGGTTGCTATATGCCATATAAATGACATGTAAAGAAAAAGAAGGAAAGAAAAAATTTAATCTTTTATGACTTATCTAACTAACATTGTGATAGTAAATCACATCAACACAACAACAAGAGCTTCTAAGAGGTTTGTCCTTACCTTTCATTGATCTTCACTCCAACTTTGTCTAAGCCAATTGTTCTTGTGCATGCATCCCTTCCTACTGCTAACAACACCTGAAAAAAATCAGTGCATATATTACTGATTTCTGAAGAGCATGGAAGGGCATTTACATACTTATGTCATTACACATTCTTATTTATATTATAGTAGCAGTCGGAGGCCCAATCAGAATCCCACTGTGCAAAGCACTGCGCAAGCACCAAGTTAGAGCCAGTCCCTGCCTCTTCCATGAACTAATTGTGGCAGCTGATATTTTTAGCATTAAGCCCAGTTAAACATCTTCCCTCAAGAAAACACCCTCAAATGCAATCAGATCCAGTCTTCCATCTGCGATACAGAAGTATTACAACACTTTTTTAAAATCAAGGTGAGCGTCTGCAATAATTTCTTTAATGAAAGGTTTCCTTAATTAGGAAACTCAAAAGGCCATGGCAAATAAGACGACTGCAAAACTCACATCTTTTTGTTTTGGAGCTGGGACCCCAAACAGCTAAGTCTAGTATCACTTACCTATCTGTCCCCTAAGCAAGGTGACTGTCAAAGAGGACTTCTCCCCACACAAACATTTGTTTAGAACATCTATCCCACCACATGGCCACCTCTTTGAGCATAGTAGACTCTGTAAAAAAGGACCCTCAGGTTCTGCAGTCATGGCTAAGGAGTTGCTTCAGCACTGCCTCACCCTGGCAGGGTGACTGAGCACATCAGATCTGTAGTACTGCTAGTTCCCACTGCTGCACAGATCGTTCAGCTAAATTTAGCTCTCCAGCAGAGTCACTGATTACATTCTTAATTGAACTGAGACACCAGCCCACTGATCCTAAATGGGATGACAGCACTAGGGAGGAAAGGTGAAGGAGATGGTCAGAGGAGGGGTATAGGTGGTAGGAAATCAGCAACTTTCTTCATGAAGAAATGGCTCAGGTTTTGAGACTTGGGGCCTCCCACTAGCATAAGTCAGAAAAAAGGGTAGTGAGTAATGAATGTCACACAACACAATTATTAAAACATTCATATTATGGTAGGATCCCAAGGCCCCCGTTTGATACACTGATAGACAGTGGCTCTGTACATACACTGTGGTAGACAAGTCTGTGCCCCCAAGCACTTCCAACCAATGGCCCTGAACTCACAAGGCTTAACTTTATGCACTATTAGTAGTCTCATTGACTTTGTGTACATAAGTCTTTTCAGGATCAGGGCCTAAGAAAATGAGGGGCATGCAAAAGATGAGGGGAAAAGGACAACAATCAAATATATATAATACACACACACACACACACACACACGTATTATTTTAGCTTTGGCATTATATAAAAAGTACATACCATCTCCCTAACTGCCCTTCAGCCTGGCCATTAGACCAGAGTCCCCAAACTGTAAGGCGTCTGAAGGAATTTTCTGGAGCATATAATTGGGGCCCAGGTCAGCCCCAAAAAGGGGTTGAACCATCTACCTTCATGCCTGGCTCCAGCCCCGGCTGCTGGCCCCGCATCTCACTGCTCGCCCCACGTCTAGGATCCCAGCTGCCAGTCCTGCACCCAAGGCTCTGCTCTCAGCCCCACCCCACCCCAGCTGTGGCCCCAGCCTCAGACCCTTTACTCTTGTCCATATCCTCCCCTTCTAAAGTTGTGACCCTGCTCCCAGCCCTGGGGAGGGCCAAGGACAGGAGAAAGCGGGGAGGACATGAGGTAAAATGATTGGAGACTACTGCATTAAGCATTGGCTGATTTCAAGTAGCTGTTTCACCAGTTGGTATTGAGAAGGGACCACCTTTATTTGTGTCTGGTTTTTATAGAGTCCATCTGCTGCATGCTAAATTTGCAGTAGCATGCTGCAGCTGTGACAGAAGCCATTATGTCTCTTCCTTTGCCAACAGTTTACTGTGGGTAACTCCTTACAGCAAAATCTTGCCAATCGCTCCACACATGCAGGGCCCTGTACTTCCTAAAATCTAATGAGTAAAGTTTTCAAACCACTTAAGTGGCTCAGTAGCCTAAGTTCCCTTGAAAGTCAGTACTCTTATGTCATGTAAGTGCTTTTGGAAATGTTGCTGATTATCTGATGGAAATATACAAGAAACACATCTTGACATTAAATAATGAAATTATTCACTATCTGGAAGATCTCTCTAGCAGCACAAAATGTTAACGTTCACTGAAAGGTTTTTTTCATGGGTTTCTTTACAGATGTGAAGACACCATTATAAATTACTTACAGTGTTGTATTCCCCTTCAATTATTTCCTTGCCATCTGTGGACTGGGCTATGACTTTCAATTTCCCAGGAATTCCCGCCTCAATCTGTTCGACCTACAATATTAAAAAATGAAGCTTTCCATTTGAAACGGAGAAATGCAGAAGTAAAATAGTAAGGCTGCAGCTGTCTTCAGCCTAGCATAACAGAACAAGACAGAAATATTGTATATAGTTGCAGCTAGGTCTCTGCACTGAGAACAATCCTATGAATATGTCAAAAGCAAAATATATCACAATCTTTTCCACGGCACTTTCCTTCCTTTGATAAATACACAGGAGTGCTCTCACCAAATGGGAACGAACATTTTATCAAACAAAAGTAAAGAAAAGACTTTGAATTTACTTAGACTGAAAATTCGTGCAATCAGTTCTCTGTAGCATGACCCCTCCTTTCCACTCTGAGCCATGTGAATGAGACTGTGTTTTGGCCTCCTAAGGTACAATCTCGTCCTGTGCTTTCCACACTGCTTCTTGTCTGGGGCAGTGTCACCAGAGTATAACACACAATCTAGCCCTTTACAAGTAAGTTAAATAGAGTATGAAGTTTTCTGGAACAGTTTTAGTGCATAACTACCTAGCAAGCCAGAACAATAAACTGTTAACTGCTCTAGTGATTACTTTATATTCCAGTACTGAGGCATAGAAAATGAAATCTTTTCCTAACAGTTCTTAAAATCCTTGTGCCACTGGACCCATTTTACAGGTTGCTGTACATTGAATCAGCAGAGTGTTATATAGTGTTATATGCATCTGCTGTCTCACAACATTCAACACGAGGCTTGGTACTAAATGGAACTTCAAACAGCACCCAAAACAAAAAAAGAAAGAAAAACAAGGAAGATGGCTTCTGAAAGTGAGCCCAGCCATCTGAAACTTAACATAAAGGAATATTCCTAGATGAATACAGGGCTGAATCACTAATGTTAAGGGCAAGATAGCAAAGACAGAGTATGAAGCAGGCAAAAATATATTCTGCATGTAATATAACCCTGCAGTGTGCTGAGTACTTGTAAATTGCTGAGCCTCCTCAGCTCCTGCTGAGTTCAATGGGAGTGGAGAGTACTCAGCACTTTGTGAGAAACCATGTAGAATGAGATCTAATAAAAACTGTTGCACTAAATATAGAGCAATTAGAAGCTAGATATTCATCTCTCTCATATGTATAGAATGCTACAATCTATGTCTGTATAAAAACATAAATTTCCTTGCAATTTCCACCCTGACCTTTCAGGATACATCTCTTCCTTTTTATGAGAACAGGGTGAGGTCACACAAAAGAAACTGACAAGCCCCCCTCCCCATTCACTTTTTAAGCCTACCCACTGTGTGCTAAAAGCAAAAAGAATGAAATGCGTTTTATTTAATTTTTAATCCTTGAACACCTAAAATGTTATAATGTATTTGCTTGATGCCTAATCCAAGCTGTTCTGTCATTTCTTTCTCGTTTTATAATAACTAAATCCTAATCAATAAGAAAAATGCTTTTAAGCTGGACTTTGATAGTAACTTTACATAAAGAACAAAAAAGCTGTGTACGTAGGGTTCTTTTTTATGGCCCTAATTCATCTAAGAATATGCTTAACTTTAACAGGCTTGCTCGTACGCATAAAATCAAAGTTAAGTATGTGCTTAAGTACTGTGCCAAATTAGGGCTTTTTTGTTGCCTTATTATCTTATACTGTAAAGATACAATGGTAGGCCCCAGTCTTGAACTGGAATCTGATGGTGTAGATCCCAATGTCCATGCATAGTCCCATTAAAGCCTCAGGTATAGGAGTCCATGTTTGGGGGTCCCTACCCTGCAAAGGGATGTCAACGTGTAGACGACTACACGATTAACAGATAAGCCTGGGCTTATGGGTTAATCTTGTTGACTACATACAGAGACAGTGTGGTGAGGGAGGGAGTGTATCAGAGGCAGCACTGCAGGGCAGCAGAGGAGCTGGTCTCATGCCTGTCACCTTGCGCTGCTGCCTCTAATAGAGAGGCATAAGAACGGCCATACTGGGTCAAACCAATGGTCCATCTAGCCCAGTATCCTGTCTGCCGACAGTGGCCAATGCCAGATGCCCCAGAGGGAGGGAACACAACAGGTAATCCTCACATGATCCCTTTCATCACCCAGCAGCACAGTGTGGCAGGGGGCTCCCCAAGAGTGGGGCCAGGAGCACGCTGGCTGCCAACCCTGCCTCTAGAGACTATCAAATAGTCACGTAGCCACTAAAGTTTCATGCAGTTATATGACTATTCAACTACACACTAACATCCCTAGCAAACACTACATGTGAGCAAGGATACGCACATGTGTAATTATTTGCACAGTTGAGGACTAAGACCTCAAGGTGACTAGTATTTGATTTTTTACACTATTTTCAAAAATATAATCAGATAAACATTCTTATTTTTACTGCACAGTAAAAAGATTTTTTTTCACCTTGCAAATTTAAGGCTTTACGCTATAAATACTTACTAGTAGTTCCATACTTAATAGTTACTATCAAAGGATATCTCCTTTGATTCTAGTGGGTAGTAAGTATTAGGTACCACAATAAGCATTTGCAGGTTCAGAATGTTACAAACTGAAAACGGCATTGGCCACAGTTGTGCAAAAACTTATGCATATGCTTAACTTTGAGCATGTGAACAATGCCACTAACTTCACTGGAACTGTACATGTACTCAAAGTTAAGTATGTGCATTAAATGTTTTCAGGATCAGGACCTTAGTTTCCAATAACATTTTTGACATGGGAGCCTAAAGAATCTAGTTCTTATAAAGAATTTTAATACTTCATACAATTTAAAGAATAAAATTAGATTGTCGTTTTCAATTAGACAGTTTATAGAATGAGTCAGTTAACAAGACAATAAAAATTAACTGTCTTAGTAAATCCAATAATATGGTTTCAACTTTTTGTCACTAAGATAGGCAATTCATGTTTCCTAAAACACTCTGAAGATTGCTTTCACTAACATTTATGTACAATTTTCAAATGTTCCAATGAAAAGCTTACCTTGGTTGGCACAAACTGTTTAATAAACTTGACTCCATGTTCTTCCATGTGTTCCCCAATTTTGTTTGCCATTTCCTGATCAAACCCTCTTAAAAGGATGGATCGAACCATTACAGTTACATCCAAACCAAGACCTGCAAGAAATCCAGCACATTCAAGGGCAACATAGGAAGCTCCAACCACCAAGGTCTTTCCTGGGCAGTAAGGCAGAGAGAAGAGATCATCACTGAAAAAAAATAAAAAAGACATTAAATTAGACAGACTGTTTAATACAGCTCTTTACAATTGACAGCTATTTTTCTACAGGTTACACCTCTATAAACTGGAACTCTCTGGTCCAGCAACATGGTCCGGAAGGACCACGAATGTTCCAGGATCAGAGAGTCCCAGCATGATGCAGAGGAGGAAGGGCACGACATGCAGCCCAGCTTAGCCACGGGTGAGGGGAAAGGCAGGAGCCAGGAAGCCGAGAGCTTGGCTTAGCTGGGCTGCAGAGCGGAGGGGTGGGAGCCAGGAAGCCTGTGGGGAGGGGGCAGCAGCAGAGGGACCAGGAATCACCTCTCCTGACCAGCAAAATCCCTTGTCCAGGACCAGTTAGGTCCCAAGGGTGCTGGACCAGGGAGGTCCAACCTGCATAGCAGAAATAGGAAATCTTTAAAACTAGGAATATGCTATATACATAACTGGAATCTAAGCTCACTACATGACAGAGAAGTTTTAATAAGGAGCATCAAAAATGAGTGTGGACTACTCTACCTCGCCTCTCAGTTTGTCCAAATTACCAAAAAAATTATGGATTGTTTATAAATAGGGAAGCAGCCAAAACGGGAGTCTGTCTGGGAGAAATCCGAGAGGAGCTCAGATAAGTGTGGCTTTTGGGGGGCTGTGTTGTGAGCTGTTGGGGTCAGTATACAATCATAGAATCATAGAACCATAGAGCTGAAAGAGACCTCAGGAGGTCATCAAGTCCAGCCCCCTGCTCTAGGCAGGACCAATCCCAATTAGATCAACCCAGTCAGGGCTTTGTCAAGCCGAGACTTAAATACCTCTAGGGATGGAGACTCCACTACTTCCCTAGGTAACCCATTCCAGTGTTTCACCACTCTCCTAGTGAAACAGTTTTTCCTAATATCCAACCTGGACCTCTCCCACCACAACTTGAGACCACTGCTCCTTGTTCTGCCATCTGTCACTCCTGAGAACAGCCTTTCTCCATCCTCTTTGGAACCTCCCTTCAGGAAGTTGAAGGCTCCTATCAAATCCCCCCTCACTCTTCGCTTCTGCAGACTAAACAGACCCAACTCCCTCAGCCTCTCCTCATAGGTCATATGCTCCAGCCCCCTAATCATTTTAGTTGCCCTCCGCTGGACCCTCTCCAATGTGTCCACATCCTTTTTGTAGTGTCTGTCTGTCTGATTATTTCTTTAGACATGTGTTTGGCAGTTTGAAAAGAGTGTCAGTTTGAAAAGCATGAATTGGGAGTGCTTTGTTCCAGGTGGGCCTTCAGGGGCTGATTGGATTAAGGCTTTGAGACAGGCCTAGCCAGCAGCCTTATAAAAATAGCAGCCAGAGTGAACGGAGTGAGCAGTGAACAGGGCAGCAGCCAACATGGGAGTTTGCCCGGGAGTTCACCTTGGGGGGGCCCCTCAGTGTTTTTTCTTGCTTTTTGTTCTCTTCTTTTTTCCTCTCTTTTCTCCCCTTCAAGCTCCAGAGGGCAATAAAAACAACATTTGAGGAGTCTCTCAGAAGGAAGACAGAATGGATAGTGAAAGGTCAGCTACTGTGACCTGCACAGCATGTGCCATGTTTGTTTTCCTCCTGGAAGATAGAAGGGATTTCATCTGTACTAAGCGCAAGCTGGTCTCCATATTGGAAGAGAAGGTTAAAGGACTAGAGGCCCAAATATCAACCGTACAGTCCATCAGAGAAGATGAAGACTTTCTGGATAAAAGGCAGTATTTGATACTGTAGGCTCAGTAGGCTGAAGAACCAGTGAGGGCAGTACAGAATAGGGAAGAAAATTGGCCGCCCATAACCTCCAGGAGAAGAAAGGCAACTGAAGTATCCCCAAACCTAACAGTGGTAAGTAACCGCTTTCAGGATCTCTACACAGGCACTACGGTGCAGAATGCTTTGGCAGAGACTCTGAGGAAAGGGATCAGAAGATGACCCCCATCGACCAGAAGGCATGGGATATATAGCCTAAGGATGGGGGTTCCACAACCACCACTCCCAAGAGAAGACAACAGGTGGTGGTGGTTGGGGACTCCCTCCTAAGGAGGATGGGGTCATCCATCTGCTGTCCAGTCCAGGAATCTTGAGAAGCATGCTGCTTGCCTGAAATTAGAATTCAGGATGTGACTAAGAGTCTTCTGAGACTAATCAAACCTTTGGATCGCTACCCCTTCCTACTTCTCTATGTAGGAACTAATGATACTGCCAAGAATGACCTTGAGCAGGTCACTGCAGATTATGTAGCACTGGGAAGAAAGATCAAGGAGTTTAAAGTGCAAGTGGTATTCTTGTCCATCCTCCCTGTTGAAGGAAAAGGTCCAGGTAAGAATAGTCGAATCTTGGAAGTAAATTTGTGGTTTGCTTTGGTTTGCTGTTCTGGGCAAAAGGATTGCTAGGAAGAGATGGGATCCACCTAACAGAAGGAAAAGCATCTTCGCGGACAGGCTTGCAAATATACTGACAAGAGCTTTAAACTAAATTGGGGGATGGTGACCTAAGCCCTGAGGTAAGTGGGGAAGTGGGATACCGGAAAGAAACAGAAGGAGGAAGGTGCAACGGAGGAGGACCCCTGATTTCTACAGAGAAGGTAGGACAATCAACTAGTTATCTAAGGAGTCTGTACACAAATGCAAGAAACCTGGGAAACAAGCAGGAAGAATCACAACTCCTGGCACAGTCAAAGAACTATGATTTGATTGGAATAACGGAGACGTGATGGGATGACTGGAGCAATGTCATGGAAAGGTATAAAATGTTCAGGAAGAACAGGTGTGGAGAAAGGGTGGAGGAGTTGCACTGTATGTAAGAAAGCAGTATGATTGCTCAGAGCTCCAATATATAGAGGGAGAAAAGCCCATTGAGAGTCTTTGAGAGCTTAGAGGCAGGAGCAACAGAGGTGATGTTGTGGTTGGAGTCTGCTATAGCCCATTAGATCAGGTGGATGAGGCTGTGGTTCTCATGGGGGACTTTAATCACACTGTAATCTGCTGGGAGACCAATACAGCAGTACACCGACAATCCAGGAAGTTTTAGGAGAATGTTGGGGATAACTTCCTGGTACAAGTGCTGAAGGAACCGACCAGGGATCATGCACAGCTTGATCTGCTGCTCACAAACAGGGAGGAACTAGTAGGAGAAGTAGATGTGGGTGGCAACCTGGGAAGCAGTGATCATGAGATGATCAAGTTCAGGATCCTGGCGAAAGGAAGAAAGGAGAGCAGCAAGATACATACCCTGGACTTCAGAAAAGCAGACTGTCTCCCTCAGAGAACTAATGGGCAAGATCCTCTGGGATGCTAACATGAGGAGGAAAGGAATCCAAGAGCTGGCAGTATTTTAAAGAAGTCTTATTGAAGACATAGGAACAAACCATCCCAATGAGCAGTAAGAAAAGCAAATATGGTAGGCAACCATCTTGGCTTAGCAGTGAAATCCTTGGAGAGTTTAAACACAAAAAGGAAGCTTACAAGAATTGGAAACTTGGACAGATGACTAGGGAGGAGTATAAATATATTGCTTGAGAATGCAGGAGTATAATCAGGAAGGCCAAAGCGAAACTGGAATTGCAGCTAGCAAGGGATGTGAAGGGTAACAAGATATGTTTCTACAGGCATATTAGCAATAAGAGGGTGACCCTTACTGGATGAGGGAGGTAACCTAGTGAAAGATGATGTGGGAAAAGCTGAAGTACTCGATGTTTTTTTTGCCTCTTTCTTCACAGACAAGATCAACTCCCAGATTGTTGCACTAGGCAACATATTATGGGAAGGAGGTGGGCAGCCCTTGGTGGAGAAAGAACAGGTTAAGAACATACACAAATTCATGGGTCCGGATTTAATGTATCCAAGGGTACTGAGCGAGCTGGCAAATGTCACTGCAGAGCCTTCGACCATTATCTTTGAAAACTCATGGAGATCGGGAGAGGTCCCCTAAGATTGGAAAAAGGCAAATGTAGTGCTCATCTTTAAACAGGGAAGGACAATCCAGGAAACTACAGACCTGTCAGCCTCAGTTCAGTTCCCAGAAAAATCATGGAGGGGATCCTCAAGGAATCCATTTTGAAGCACTTGGAAGAGGGGAAGTGATCAGGAATAGTCAACATGGATTCATCAAGGGCAAGTCATGCCGGACCAACCTGATTGCCTTCTATGACAAGGTAACTGGCTCCATGGAGATGGAGAAGTTGGTGGATGTGAGCATAGCTTTTGATACAGTCTCCCACAATATACTTGCCAGCAAGTTAAGGAAGTGTGGATTGGATAAATGGACTGTAAGGTGGATAGAAAGCTGACGAGATTGTCGGGCTCAATGGGTAGTGATCAACAGCTCAATGTCTGGATGGCGGCTGTTTTCAAGCGGGGCACCCCAAGGATCAGTTTTGTTCAACACCTTTATTAATGGCCTGCATGAGGGGATGGATAGCAACGTATCTACCTCCCCCCCAGCAAGTTTGCGGATGACACTAAGCTGGGGGGGAGGTAGATATGTTGGAGAGCAGGGACAGGGTCCAGAGTGACCTAGACAAATTAGAGGACTGGGCCAAAAGAAACCTGATGAAGTTCAACAAAGACAAGTGCAGAGTCCTGAACTTGGAACAGAAGAATCCCAAGCACTGTTACAAGCTGGGGACCGACTGGCTAAGCAGCAATTCAGCAGAAAAAGATCTAGGGATTATAGTGGATGAGAACCTGGATATGAGTCAGTGTGCCCTTGTAGCCGAGAAGGTTAATGGCATATTAGGTTGCATCTGGAATAGCATTTCCAGAAGATCTAGAGAAATGATTATTCCTCTTTATTTGCCACTGGTGAGGCCACATCTGGAGTACTTTGTCCAGTTCTGCGCCTCTCTCCCCCCCCCCCCCACTACAGAAAGGATGTGGATTCACTAGAGAGGGTCCAGTGAAGGGCCACCAAAATGATTAGGGGGCTGGAGCACATGACCTATGAGGAGAGGCTGAGAGATTTGGGCTTGTTTAAAAGAGAAGAGTGAGGGGCGATTTGATAGCAGCCTTTAACTTCCTGAAGGGAGGTTCCAAAGAGGATAGAGAAAGGTTGTTCTCAGTAGTGACAGAATGAGGGGCAATGGTCTCAAGTTGCAGTGGGGAAGTCTAGGTTGGATATTAGGAAAAACTATTTCACTAGGAGGGTGGCGAAGCACTGGAATGGGTTACCTAGGGAGGTGGTGGAAACTCTTTCCCTAGAAGTTTTTAAGTCCCACCTTGACAAAGTTCTGACTGGGATGATTTAGTTAGGGTTGGTTCTGCTTTGGGCAGGGGGCTGGACTCAATGACTTCCTGAGGTCTCTTCCAGCTCTAGCATTCTATGATTCTATTATAAAGTATGAGCAACTGCACAGATCTTAGTGCCTGCTTTTCTTATATTTGAATCTCATTGCAGATAGAGTGCAGGGGCTGAGCAGGACTCACCCTGAAAAAGCTACTGTGGAAAAAACCAGAATGTGATCAGGTAATTAAAATCTGTATCATAATGCATGCACAAAAGGGGATTGAAGGGAGTTTGACAGGCAAACTATTCTGGCATTTCCTAACTTCTGAGTGCTTTCTTGACTTTGTAATTTTAATATTCTTTTAACAGTTTTGTGTGTGTTATACTGTATACTGGAGATTTACCTGGATTCTTAACTCAATTGATTTTTGTTTTTCTTCATTTAAATTATCGTGGGGCTGGGGATGAGGGAGTTCAGTATGCAGGCTGCCCTGGAGATAGGACTATCCCAACCCTCTCTCATCACAGCAGCTTGGGGCCAGGTGAAAAGTGCCTCTCCATGGCTGCTGCAGCCCCAATGGACGCAGCCAGGTGAGGGGTGCATGTTCGCCATCTGGGGCAGGTGCAGGTTCATCTGCCCCCTGCACTTCCCAGGAAGAATGAGGAATGCAGCTAATTGTGCACTTTCCCCTTGTTCCCTGATGCAGGGGAACAGCCAGTAACATCTCTATACAAAGCCCCCTAAAGGGTGCCTGGAGATGGGAGGCTCGGGGCTGAGGCAGTCCCAGATGTGGGGAAAGGTGCAGCCCCAGCCAGACCTTTTCACTTGCCTGGTCATTCTGTCTCTTTTCTTTATGGTTTTATGAGAAGCAATCCCATTCCAGGCACATCCAATTTTCCCGGCACAACCAAACCCTGACCTTACTTTAAGTGATAATACGAGGAAGCTGTAGACCAAATTTGGCGGTCCTACCTCTCACCATTTAGAAGGAGTTCTTGAACAAACAGGCAGACACACAGATAGCTGGTCACAGAGATGGACAGAGACAGACAGACTCTCACAAATATATAGTAGATAAAGGCTATGTCCAATATCACTACTTCCTGTTAGTAAAGAAGTGTGAAATTTGGCTGATTCCACACATAGGAGTTTATTCAAATCTCTTTGGTTTGCATGCCCATAATTTTTGCCTTCGGTTCCATGCTCCAACGAACCTAAAAGCTTGACTTATTTGAAACCACTGCCTTTTACCTGGGTATGAGTTTACACCATGCAAAGCCACAAGTTTTGAAAGGCTTTCAGAGTCACATCGGTTCACCTTTACTCAAAGGATTCATGACATTTCTTGAATTTCTGTGGGAACCTGGGCTGAGTTTCAAGGTTGTAACACGACAAGAAAATAGGCAAATTTCATATGGTTTCACATTTCTTGGATCAACAGCACTTCATCTCACTGCATACAGACTGCAGGCTTGCATAAGTGGAAATGCTTGAAAACTCAGGATTTCCTCAACACTTGTGCAGAGGCTTCCTCAAAGTGTACAAAAGTCTTCAACTCTGAGCATGTAAATAGTGCCACTAACTTCACTGGAACTATTCACGTACAACCCACTAAACTTGTACTGACCTAGGCGCAGGTGAACAGGGAAGAAAATGAGTATGATGGGATGGAGATGGGCCCAATGAATTAATACCAATTCTGGCTCTCAACTACTGCTGCTGTCACCTAGTAATATTTACCAAAGAATATCTCTTAGCTAAGTGCTCAGAACCTAAGTCTGGTGTTCTTACTGGTCCATTACTCTGCCATGACCATTCTCCTCCATTTGTGTTACATTACAGGGCCCATGAGTAATGAAGCACCATGCTCAGCAGCCCTACTCTCTCCAACCTGCAGAACTGGTATCATAGGACATCATTTCAAAATAGGCAAAGTGGATTATTCTGCATTCCTGCCCATTTTTACCTGCTAATGCAATATTCCTTGTCTCCCGGGATACCCAGGTAGCGTGGCCTTTCACCAGTAGCAATTAGAAATTTCTCAGATGTATACAATTTCTCTTTTCCTTTGTTATTTGTTGCCTACATGCAAAGCAACGGGACATAGTTAGTATTTCACACTTTTACCAACTAGAAAATTGTTGTGCCAGAAAAGCATCTTTTCCCAAAAAATAGTAAAGAAGGGATAGAGGACACATTGCTATTCGGTACCTTGACTGTGTGTGGCCCAACAAATTCTCCATAAGCATTCTCGTATGTGACCTTCTTCTCCCTCAAAGATACTCGATAGCCCCAGTTGAGAGAGCCAATATAATTCTGAACAGCTTCCGTCATAGTCTCCCAGCTGTGTTTGACTATTGGCGAAACAAAAAGATGTCCAGCATTTAACCTGTTTATCCCTCATTTTCCCTAGTCTTCCTTACATTTCCAACAGGATTCCCACATAACCATAGTCACAGCGGGCCCCATTCACCACTGTGTTACTCCTGTTTCACCCTGATGTACCCCCAGAACACTGGAATAAGGCAAAGTTGGGTCTGACCTACAGTGCTTACCATATGGCTACAACAACAGCGGAAGGCATTATTTTGTCGTCAGTGGACTCCAACCATGCAGGATTGTGTCATTTCCTATTTTTTTTACCCTTCAAGCTTTTAGCTTTATCTCAGTGTCAATATTATTCTGCTGACACCTGTTGTGAGCAGGTGTCTGTTAAAACATAAATAGGTTACATCTTTTTGAGAATTGCTTCTGCATATGCACACTTATGGGAGCATGCCTGAATCACATCCAGACTCACCTGCATGGACACGCAGGTTCATTGTATTAAGCACTGGAAGTAATCAACGAGCTACAAAAATGCATGCTACACTACTGAGGACCCAATGCTGAGCACTCCTGTTCTGATCCTGCAATGCACTTAAGCTGATATGTCATCCCACTGAAGTCAATGGTACCACTTGCATTCTTAAAGCTAACACAAGCTAAAGTGCTTTGCAGAAGAGGTGCTGGAGTACTCAGCACCTTGCAGGATAGAGCTCTGGATGAAAATTAAAAGATAAGTTTTAAAAAACATCCATACCTTTCTCCTCAAACTGCCATCCAAACTTGCGTGAATCTTGCAAGGCTTGTCCTAGCAAAGCTGCCTGGTGCATCAGTTTTTTGGGTATACAACCCACATTTACGCATGTCCCTCCAAGACCTAAGAGAGGAACAGAATATGTTTTAGGTATGAATATTCTTTGCCCTAAAATAGGATCAAAACTTTTTTACTAAGAAATGCCCATTTATAACAACATGATTGTAGCCAGCAGAAATTTACCCCATCTAGTTCCCAGAGGAGTAGGAGTAACGTAGTCCAGCACCATCACTTTCTTGCCATACTTGACAGCCTCCTGGAAAACAAATTAAACACAAATATCTAAATATTTGCATCCATACTACACGACAGTATCATACACTGCTGAAAATCAATGTCATTTTGAATTATGTAAAAACACTTGAGCTGCAAGGGTATGGCCAATCTGTCCCTAATCTTCAGAATTAATCTGCATGCTCAAAATGGGGAAAAAACAGGCATACAGATTTCTACAAGTCATGCAGTTTCACTTTGGAGGTTAAGGGCTCTGCTAAAGAACTGATGCTCTCTACTGCAGCCAGTCACATTTTTTAAATAATGTCTCAACAACATTCCATGTCTTTTAAAATCCTTCTAACAACATGATTTATCTGGTTTTCCCTTTAAATGTGTGTTCCTACTGCATTGATCTGATATGTCCTATAAAAGCTCCAGGAACCAAATTCTGCCCTCAGATACACACCTGCACATCAATGTGGCACTATACATGAATGCCACATTGATGTGCAGAATTTAGCCCACAATCTATAAATGTCAAGAGTGGCATTTGTTTTTCAAATTAGTGAACCTGATATCTTGAATGACAACAATTAGCTCATGTATTATTAATTATATTACATTACATGACAGGCTTAAAGCTAGTTAAGCAAAACTCTCACTGATTTCACTGTGGCCATTAAAAATAAAAATTACTGATTCAAAAATGAAAAAACCTATGTGTACACAGACAGAAAAAATCCCAGGTAAAAATAAAAAAAAAAATATAATAAATTTCAGGATAGTTTTAAAATACTCTCAGCAGCTTAATCCAAATGCTAAGAAAACCTCTCGAGTCTTCTCCCAGAGTTTTTAAACAATATCTCTTGGAGGGTGGGCAAGGGAGTCAAATTTTATTTCACATTCACTTGGTTACATTTTCATACTTTTCATCTTCAGAACAACTGCTTCTGTAAATGAGGATACCACTGGGACTAGCTCACAGAGAACAACAGAAGAACAAGAATTAATTTGATGCCTCTACAGTATCAGAAATATTTAGACCTCAATTGTCTGTGGCTCGTAAATGTGCAATTTGCCACTCCTACCTTGGAAGCGGCCAGACCTCCAGACCCCCCTCCAATGACAATTAGATCATAGTCGTAGGAATCCTGCACGTGATCATGTTGATTCGTTTCAAGTAGTTTTTGAATCTTCCCTTCCTTATGGGCCTGCAAAAAGAAAACGAAAAGATAAATCTATTTTTAAAAAAAGCATTAACGATAGCTCTTAAATCTGAATCAATGACAAAACGAATAGTTCCAGTGAGAAGAAGTTGCTGGGAGAGAGGAAATAATTTTTTTTTGTAGTTTCAAACTTTTTTATGTGGGAAAGTCTGTTGAAATAACACATTTTACTAAATGCTTTGGTTCTGGTAAAAATTATGTAAAACAAAAAGTTTTGATGAAAAATTTCCTTCCAGTTCTATTTGCAACAACAGCTGCTACAAAGCTCTCAGAGAGATGTGGCCATTTAACATACTGGGATGTTTATTTGGTATGGAAAGTCATTGGGAGCTATACCCATGTACGACAGTTGAGAATCTGGTCCTTCCTCACTAAAGGTCTTATCCTGTTCCATTGAGGTCAATGGAAGTCTGCCTGTAATATCAAGCATCGGGCCTTGTGGCAAAACCCTTTATTTTTTATTTAGTAGAAAGTCCCATTGAAGTGAGGCCCCAGGGATTTAACACAATGACTGATTTTTTGGACAGAACAATATGAAGTTTAATGGAATGTGCTTTGTAGACTATAAATGTCCAAATGCATAACTATTAGAGCAGAATGAATAACAATGCTAATCCACAAAGAAAGCAGAAACAAATTCATCCCTGGTGCAACTCCACTGACTTAGTTTGACTTTGTTGCATTTGGTCCCACGATCCCGGAATGAAAGCTAAAAAAACGTTATGTTAAACCTCAAGGAAAGGCATGCGCAAAAAACATTAAGTATAGTTTTCTTTTCTTTGTACTAGTTAATGTAGTTTGTAGAGTGGTAATTGAAATTTGTTTGAAAACTTTAGGGGATGTTTTTAGGGAATGCAGCATTACTGAATTTTCCTGCTCAGACGTGCTGTAGAAAAAAAAGCATAGGAAAGGGCTGCGGGGGGAGGGAAGGAATAATTATTTTTTTAAAACCCATCAAATTATAGACCTGTTGCAGTCACTCTGTTAGCATATTGTATTGTATGAACAGGGTCTAGAGCTGATTTAACTATTGTGCATTAAATTGTTCAGACCACACATACACAAAAGCAGCAGGTTCATATTTGTGTGTCTAAACAGGGAGTTAAGCTGTTGGAGTATGGATTACAAAGATACAAGAAACTACCTGGGAGCAGTGTTTGCAAAAATCCAAAAATACTCATTTCAGAAAATTTGCATCTGGTTATTCTGGAATGTGGAGCACCACAGAAAAGGTAACACAGCCAAGCTGGGGCTGAATTACCTTCGCCAGATGAATTTTGCAAGATCAGATGGGGAATGACAAGCATCCTCCTACCCCCATGTTATAGTTCTACACAGACCTCAGACTGAACAGAGAAGCCTCTGCAGGATCCAGGGGAGGGGGAAGGTGACAAATCCCTCTTTGGCACAAAGGGATTGAGAGGCAACCATGCATGTATCAGAGTTGGGTGTTGAGAAAGGAGGAGATGTGGCACACAGTCTGTCAGCATCCTCTGTTGTTGTTCTGTTTCTTTCAGACAGCAAGGAGAGAAAATAATTGAAAGACAGAAAAAGAATATGGGAAAATTTGATTGTAACCCCCCCTTTCAAATTGGCAGGGAGTTCAGGGAACAAGAACAGCACTTGAAATTACTCACTTTAATAAACTAACTACATTTCAAGACCCCTTCAAGCATCTACCTACCTACCTACCTAATTACATGCCCAGCACATTTGTGTTGATTTAGCTGTTCGAACTACATTGTGAGGTTATCTCCATGGATCACAGTGTGGAAGTACAAGAGGAGAGCAAATGCATTAGATAAAGAAACCTACTAAGAAAATAGTAAACTCATAGAACAAAATCAGGAAGCAATGAATGAACAGATCAAGCAATTCTCTACCCATCTCTCTGCCCCCCGCTTCCCCAAAAATACTTCACAGTAAGCAAATATGACGCTATCATTTATATCACAAAACACACACGAGAAAATTATCACAAATCATCTTTATGCTCTGAAGTCTCATTGAAATCACAATACATTTCTCACTTTTTGGGGTTTCATTCCATGAGCATACTCTATTGTCCAAAGAGTCAATATTCTACCATATACAAAGCACTGTGACTCTCACACTGAACGGACATCGCATGTAGTGTATTAGGGAACCAGAGCTAAGGTTCAGAGTAGCTACTACTCTGATTTTAGGCTCGATTTTTCAGCCTCCTAGCCACAGCACAAGTCAACCTCACTGAAAAGCCACATCTCATTATTTTGAACATGTCTGTGCTTTGAAGGGTCTCCCAGGATGCCAGTGTTTCTCAAAGTGGGCTGCAGGCTCACTTTGCAAAAGCCTCTAGCAGGCCCATACTGCTTTGTTTACCTAAGAATGTCCATAGTCATGGAGTCTCATGGCTCCCATTAACTCCAGTTCACTCACCATCAACTCCAGTTTGCCAGGCTCCGTGGCTATGGACCCTTTAGGTAAACAAAGCAGCGTGATCCCGCTAGTGGCTTTCCCAAAGCAGGCCCGTGGCCCACTCTGAGGAACACTGCAGGATGCCTGTAACAGCATGCTATGCTAGCAAAGTGCTCTTTGGGTAGACACGGCTTATATTTACTAGTGAAGCTTAATCTGGCCAACCCAGCTGAAAAATACTGTATCATGACAGTCATACCATCTGCATGGAGGGCTTTTGCCAGCACAGTTCTGTAAGTCAGAGATCATACCTCATCCACACCCCTGACCAATATAGCTATGCAGGCAAAAATCAGTAGTATAGACATGGCCATTGAAAGCTAAATCAGAAGCATCAGGTATCTACTATATATTTTAGAGAGTTTGTGTGTGTTTGTCTGTCCATCTGTCTGTGAGTCTGTTTGTTCAAAAACTCCTCCTAAATGGTAAGAGTTAGGAGCACCAAAATTGGTCTGCAGCTTCCTATTATCATACTTTAAAGCAAGGTCAGGGTTTGGTAGTGCCAAGATAATGGGATGTGCCTGGAATGGGATTGTTTCTCATCAAATAGAAAGGGAGGGGTTTGACAGCAAGGATAGTTACATTCATGCATGACCACATGGGGGCAGCAAGCGCCTCAGCCCCAGGGAGCAGCTAGCTGCTGGCCAGCCACAGGGTGTCCACTAGCCCAGCCTGCTCTGGGAGGCAGCTGCCAGCCACTGCATGGCCCTGCCCCCACAGGACACCCCTGGGCCACCATGGCGCGTGGTCCCACTGCCTCAGGCTGACCCAGGGTGGCCTGGGCGGCTCCCCCTCCTCAGGACCCAGGCAATGCCAAGTCAGTCTTCTAGTTTCTTCATAATTATGGGCTGCTTTTTAAAAACGAAAAGAAAACCCTGAAGGCATCAGAAGCCAAACACATGCAACATAAAAGAAAACATGGAAAAAGAATACTGCTTCTAAAAATTTAGATTCGGTTCCCCTTTTGGAACATGGCCTTTGCCCTATGATTGGGCTCAAGTTCTATTTCTTTTAGTACAGCTTAAGGAGGAAGCACTTATTGAACTGTGTGAAATACTGTTTCATGTAGTTCACGTTTATAAAAGTTTAAAAAGAAAGTGTGCTATTCTTTTCCACCTCTCTTTCCCTCAAAAAACACATCCTTTTCTTTGCCTGATGGCAACACCCTATCTGAGGATAGACAGCTCTCGCAAAACAGCTATCAGACACCTATCAAACTTAATTAGTGAGAAAAGCCTCCCTGATGAAGCACACATCATAAGACGACATTATAACACACACATATAGCATATCTGGAGACGATACTTTGTAAATCATGCTCTGAATTTTTTTAAGAGAATGTATCACATAGGTTATGAAACTGTTCTGAGTCTTTACTACATTGGTAGTTCTCAACTTTTTCCATATCAAGATCCTTCCCCTCTTCTCTCCCTTCATCCCCTCCCCCCATCACAACTCTCTCCTGATCTAGCCAATATATGGTTCCCATTTAGTAATATGGAAAAAGAAAGGTGATTGTGACTCAAGGCTGACCCTCCCCCCCCAAAACACACACTGTTAAAAGGAAGTCTGTATCTACACTGATTCTTATCTTCAAACCTAAAAAGTTAAAGATCAGTTCATGTTGTTTCTTTTCCTACCTTTACAGTTTTGTCATAATCTCCTATTTGCTTCTGTTGCACAAATACAATTGGCACTGAAGTTTCCATGGTTAGTTCATACAATGCGTCTTGCAACTTCTGCCCATCCTCTGAAACAAAGTACAAAATAATACAGAGTCTAAAAGTCTTCCTTTATGAAGGCGACACTGTGAAGTGAAATCACAGAGGGGTGTGGCTTTCTGTTACTCAAGAATGATCACTCACTTCCCCACACACTGGATTACATTTCAATGCAAGCCTATTTCCTAAGGCAATGATGAGTCACATGCAAAGTTAGGATGACTTGCTATATTTTATTATATTTTATATTATACTCCGGTCTTCTGAAGAAGTGGGTTTTGCCCACAAAAGCTCATGATATCATCTACATGTTTTGTTAGTCTTTAAAGTGCTACTAGCCTATTTGTTGTTTTTTAAGTTTTTTCTGTTACAGACGAACTCGGCCACCCCTCTGAAGCTTTTGCTATATTTTAGTCTGCTGAAATCCAATAAATTGATCGGCTAGGAGTCCTGCCAGTTCAATAACATATTTAGGGAAAAATAAGGAAATTAGATTTTCTGTGGTTATATTTTTAAACACAATACTTTTAAAGTAAATTACTACCAATATTCTCCCCTCTCTGCAGTCCAGAAAAAGAAAAAACTCATTTTCCATTAGTTTTTCATGCTACAGGTTGGACTTCCCAGGTCCGGCACCCTCGGGGCCTGACTGGTCCTGGCTGAGGGATTTTGTTGGACGGAGGGAGATCATTTCTAACCCCCCTGCTGCTGGCCCCACCCCCTGCCCTGCCGCCCCAGCAAGCTTCCTAGCTCCTGTCCCCACCCCCAACCCAGCTGAGCTACGCATCAGACTTCCTGGCTCCCACTTCCCATCTCCCTGGCAACTTCCTGGGCTCCCAGCCCTCCGGGCAACCCAGCTGGGCCACACATTGGGCTTCCGCCCCCACATCGCACTGGGCTCCCACAGCCCTTCCCCGCTGCATCAGGCCAGGCTCCCAACCCTCCCAGCCCCCTCAGTGCGCCAGGATTCTCTGATCCTAGAACATCTGTGGTCCAGTACCAGAGTCTCCCCGGTTCACAGAGATGCACCCTGTACGATCTTACAAAAACTTATTCAAAGCTGGGGATGGGTCTCTTTTGGTTAGTTTCTTCAAGACTCTTCCTTCAGTTGCATCTGTTGATATGACTTGGATTATCATTTTTCAAGTTCCCAAATAGAGGGCCTCATCAAGGGGAACAGGATTAGAGAAGGAGCTAAAATGCAGGGTGGGGGATTGCGGGAGGAGTATTTAGGGAGTGGGGGTTGTACTGGCAGGGAGTATTTGAAGGTGCTGGAGGAGGTTACTTGGCACTGCCGGAAGGGCGTACCTGCAGCCTAACACTCAAGGTGGGAATCAATGTTGCACTCCCCATCACAGTGGCAAGCCAGTTGGTGCAGGCCCAGGGTAGGGTTGCCAAGTGTCCGGTTTTCTACCGGACAGTCCGGTTTTTGGGCCCTCTGTCCAGTAAAAAAAATCCAGAAAATACCGGACATGAGCAATGTCCGGTATTTCCTGGTTTTCCAGCTGGGGGCCAGACGGAAGCCTGGTGGGGGCAGGTGGAGTGGCTGGGAGGCGGGGCGCGATCGGCGCTGGGAGCCCTGGTTGCGTGTGAGGGAGAGGAGGGGCAGCATGGTCCATGCTCCTGTGTGCTGGTCAAGCGCGTAGTGGAGCCGCAGCTGGACTGACTCGCATGGGATGGGAGCGCCCTAGGATCTGCACAGACCGGGTCAGTCCTGCTCCCCGCCGGCTGATTTGCTCCCCTGCCCCCTCTGCATCCCGCTGGTCAGTTTCTGCTCCAGATCTTCCCCAGCCAGTCCTCCCCCCCCCCACCGCCAGCTCTGCGTCCCACTGGCCAGTTCCTGCTCCGGATCTTCCCCAGCCAGCCCCGCTGTCCCCCCCGCCAGCCCTGCTTCCGGCGGCCAGTTCTCCCCTCCTCCTGAGCTCCCTCGGCCAGCTCCGCTCCCCCCCAATATCCCGCAGCCAGCCCTGTTCCGCCCGACCCCCCCGCTCCCCCGACCAGCCCCGCTTCCCGTCGGCCCCCCCTCCTCTCCCCCGGCCAGCCCCGTTGCCCTCCCGTTAGCTCTGTGTCTCGCCCCCCCCTCCTCTTCCCGGCCAGCACCGCTCCCCCCTCCCGGCTAGTCCTTCCCCACCTCCCCCCATGAAGCATGTCCATGTTGTTGTGTGTTTTTTTTTTTTTTTAATTAAATGACTACCTGG
Source organism: Pelochelys cantorii (assembly GCA_032595735.1). Taxonomy (NCBI): domain Eukaryota; kingdom Metazoa; phylum Chordata; order Testudines; family Trionychidae; genus Pelochelys; species Pelochelys cantorii. The sequence goes on along the minus strand of CM064326.1, from coordinate 249,158,640 downwards.
TAACCCTAGCAGTGATCCTACCCCTGTGATTACCACAGAGATTTAAACTGAGAAGCAACTTGCCTTCCCACCTGCCAGAACCCCCCCCCCCCAACCCAAAACCCCATGCTTAGTTGGTTCTGCAAGGCTGCTGGCACAAAATGGTCTTGGAGTCTTTTTTTTTTTTTTCTCTCAACAACTTTGGTCTCCCCCCCCCTTTTTTTTTCCTTCAACAGAATTTTTTCTCTGTTTTTTTTGGGGGGGTGGGGTGGGGTGGGGGGTGGTTCAGTATTTTTGTTTCAACCATCTGGCAACCTTAGCCCAGGGTGTGGCTGTCCTCATATCCAGGGCAGGGAGCCTTGGCCTGGGCCTGTCACCTCTAAGGCCATAATGCAGGTGACATGGCTAAGAGGCACTTGGCAACTCTGCTTCCCTGGCAGGCCGGGGTGAGGTCGGTGGGATTCTGCAGCTGCACATGCAGTGTCTAATGGACTGTGGAGACAGCTCTTTCTGAACTGCAGTGTTTGCTCTGCTAGTCCCCAGACATTTCTTCTTATTTGAAAAAATCTGCCCAGATGGAGAGCAGACTACAGGTTGGACCTCCCTTATCCAGCACCCTCGGGACCTGACCCGTCCCAAATGAGGGAATTTGCCAGATATGGGGAAGTCTGCCCCAGCCGCCCAGGATGCTCTCCCTCCCTGTGGCTGGCTCTGCTCCAGCCCCACTGTCACTGGGCTCCAGCCTGCAGGGCTTGGACTTGGGCTCCAGCCCACTGGGGCTCCCTCGGGACAGAGCTCTCCAGCTGCTGTGGCCCCGCTTCTCCCTCTCTGTATAACAAATTAGAAGAAACAAACTAACGTTCTCCAATCCAGGCAATCCTGATGATTTATGATCTGACTCAGCACAAACTGCAGAGGAGAGGCAAGATCATAAAAACCTAAGAATGGCCATATTGGGTCAGAACAAAAGTTCATCCAGCCCAGTATCCTGTCTTCTGACTGGCCAATGCCAGATGCCCAGAGGAAGTGAACGGAACAAGCAATCAAGTGATCGCTCTCCTCTCACCCATTTCCAGCCCCTGACACACAGAAGACATCATTCCTACCCATTCTGGCTAATAAGTATTGATAGACCTAACCTCCATGAATTTATCTAGTTCTTTTTTGAACCTTGTTAAAAAAAGAGTCTACACACACGACAGGTTCTATGACCAGCTCTGCTCCTGAATCTCCATGTAACTTTGGTCAAGTCATATAGGGCTTGATTTTCAGTAAGGTGGTCAGCGTGCACTTGTGTGCATTTAGCTGTGCTCATACTTCACCTGCTTACTACAGGATGCACCGTGCAGATTCTGGCTCATATATGCACATGACTAGGCACCCACCTGCCTGAATATGTGCATTTATATCTTGTAGTGAGCACACAAAGGAGAAGTGCAATTGTGCACCCAAATGCAGACAGATCAACTTACTGAAAATTAGGCCTTAACTTCACTATTTCCATTTCCTACTCCATAACATAGGAATAATACTGATTTCCTAGGTGCTTAACCCCCGCTACCCCCCAGGCCCTACCCGCACTGAAACCCCTTCTCCCAATGTCCCACCCATCCTCTACCCACCCCGAACCCAACTTCGTGCCCTGTTCTACCCCCTCCACCCAGTGTGCCCTGCCCTCGCGCTGCCCCTTCCGTTCCCAGCACTTCCTGCACACCGCTGAACAGCGAATTCATGGTAGGTGGGAGGGGCGCACAATGGTGGGTGCTGAGCACCCACTATCTTTTCCCTGTAGACACTCTATCCCTGGAGCACCCCTGGAGTTGGTGCCTATGAATATTGTGAAAAATCATTAGTTAATGGCTGTCAAGTGCTCTGAAAATACATAGCATTATGTAAGCGCTAGGCATTGTTGTTATCTAAAAGTCTTAATATTCTAGTTCGGGGAAACACTGCGTAGGAACCAGTTCTAACCAGGAAGTCGGCCAGTTTAAGGGGCAGCCCTGTTTGAGCCAGAGCCCCTCTGCAAACAGGCGTTTGGGTCTGGTAGGGGCAATTATCAGAAGCATGTGCCTGGTGAGTCCTCGATTCCTGCCACAGTTGAAAGCACTGCACTGAGAGTGAGCACTCCAAGCAGCAGGTTGACTCCTGCGGCAGGGGGACTCCCAGGAAGACAGTGCAGGGATGGCCAAACTGGATCACAAGCCACATGCATTATGGTTAAAAGGCAGGGGTCACAGAGCATCCCATCCCCCCCTTCTCCACCTACCAGACTGGGGGCAGAGGAAGGAGTGTGGGACCTCTGCATTAGTGCAGGGTGGTGGGGTAAATGCTTTTGCCCAGCATTGGGCGGAGTCTTGTGATTTCAGCCCCATGGGGCACACCTGCTAGGGGGTCAGCAAAAGCATGACTGAAGGCTTGAGCCCTGCAGGTGCCTGCAGCAGGGCATTTGCCCAACCCCTGGCAGGCGCGCCCAAGCTCTCGAATGTCTAAAGATTGTCACATACGTGGCTCAGAGAGTCAGTAAGTTTGGCCACTCCTGGTCTATAGGAAGACTGCGGAAAAGCTGTCAGGCAGGGGCGCTGGAACAATTTGTAGAGTGTGGGGGCTAAGAGCCATTGAACCAAACTATAAACTCTGTGCATAATGGAAACCACTTCAAGCCAGGAGGTGCGGCAGAAACCACATCTATGTTGCCAGGCGCAGAGAGGCTCTGGCGAGAAAGCCCCTGGGCTGAAGGAAGGGCGGCTGCTGGACTTTCGTTGCCACCGTTTATTAGTTGTACTGACAATCTATAGCAAACCCCCACATCAAACGGTTCCTTAGGAAAGGACCTCAACAGACTCTGAGTGTGGTGTTTAATCCTTCCTGAGCTGAAGGGACAGGATAGCAGCCTGCACTAATGATGTTAGGAGGCGGGTAACTGGCTAATCATGTAATCGATGCAATTTGTGTTGACTACATGATTAGTTGATAAGGGAAGGCGCTCAGTCCTGGCTCATGCCGGACCTGGGACCTACCCCTGCTGCAGCTCTGCATTTTAAATATAGTAAGAGCCACCCCGCTATTGCTACATTTAAAATGCAGAGCCGCAGCAGGGGTAGCTTCCAGACCCAGTGTGAGCCAGGACTGAACCGGGATTGCTCAGTCCTAGCTTGTACCAGGTCCAGCAGCCCCTGCCCATGGAGGGGCCCAGCAGAGAGCTGGGACCCCTTGCAGACAGTGGCTGCTGCCAAAGCTGCTTGTGTTCGCAGCCAGGCTAGGCCTTCCGTGGGCAGAAGTTGCTTCACGGCAGCCTCCCCTATCACCCCCGTGCTGCTGCTTCTAGGAAGCAGCGCAGGGGATGGGTAGGTGGCGGGTAGGTGGCCGCAAAACCACAGTGCTGGGGGGAAACCGTCTTTTAAGCTGGCTTCCCCCAGCACTGGCTTCTGCTTCCCCCCACCTTGCTGCCTCAGGGAGGGAGGGGAAACGAGTAGTCAACTCAATTACACAGTAAGCCTAGGCTTATTGGGAAGTCAACTACTCAATGTCTCACTTACATCTCTAGTACATACTGAGGAATGCTGGGACACAGGTTTTGAATACCTGCCAGGATTTTTATTGAAGTAAAACATTCCCCATGCCGGGGGGGGGGAAGGGGGGTGAGCCACACCCCTACAAAAGCCAGAATTCTGTGGACACAAAACAAATGAACCACATGTTGTATTCCTATAACAAGTTTAAACAACTTGAGGGATGTTCATGTAAAACTATATTCTTAAATTAGATACAAGTGTGTTGGTTGGACAAGGCACATAGTATACGAATAGCTCCAGTTACCTCAAGTATCACCAGAAGAACTTAGTCAAATATTCACAGCTTCTTGGCCACTCCCTTGTAGCACTGGGCAAACTTCCAGAGATGAATGACAAAGCAAAAAAAATGCTTTTCATATCCTGTGTTTGTTCTGGCACACACTCAGTATTAATGGCAATTACAATAATGCAGAGAGTTGGTGAATCAATATTTTCCCTCAGATAAACTGGCATATGCTTCAGGGCGACATTCCTCAGAGCAACATTCAGAAGCAGGTCTTGGATCTCACATCTAGCACAGCTGGCTCCTTCTCTGAGACAGAGGGCATTTAGGTCGCTCCCATAGCTGGTGTAAATCAGCAGAGCTCTAATGAAGTTATGACTTCAGTGGAGCTATGCTAATTTACACCACGTGAATATATAACCCACTGTAATATTAAAGAAAATATGAAACATCCTTGCCCTGTAACTGAATATACACTGATGTTAATCATGCTATGAGATGAACTGTGTCTTAAAGGCACAGCCCTGTACTGACGTGATGATTCTTGCCAGAAATTTAAGGAAGCATGGATTAGATAAATGGACTGTAAAGTGGACAGAAAGCTAGCTAGATTGTTGGGCCCAACAAGTAGCGCTCAACAGCTCGATATCTGGTTGACAGTCGGTTTCAAGTGGAGCGCCCCAAGGATCAGTTCTAGGGGTGGATTTGTTCAGCATCTTTATTAATGACCTACATGAGGGAACGGATTTCACCCTCATCAAGTCTGCAGACAACACTAAGCTAGTGGAAGAGGTAGAGACGTGGGAGGGCAGGGACAGGGTCCAGAGTGACCTAGACACATTGGAGGATTGGACGAAAAGAAATCTCATGGAGGTTCAACAAGGACAAGTGCAGAGTCCTGCACTTGGGATGGAAGAATCCCAAGCATTGTTACAGGCTGGGAACCAACTGGCTAAGAAGCAATTTGGCAGAAAAGAACCTGGGGATAACAGTGGATGAGAAGCTGGATATGAGTCAACTGAAGGCTATTAGGCCTTAGGGTGCATTAGGAGGAGCATTTCCAGCAGATCTAGAAAAATGATTATTCCCCTTGCTTCAGCACTGGTGAGGCCACATCTGGAGTATTGCATCCAGTTCTGGGTCCCCCATTACAGAAAGGACCAGCGAAGGGCAACGAAAATGATTAGTGGGTTGGAGCACATGACCTATGAGGAGAGGCTGAGGGATTTGGGTGTATTTAGTCTGCAGAAGGGAAGAGTGAGGGGGGATTTGATAGCAACCTTCAACTTCCTGAAGGGAGGTTCCAAAGAGGCGGGAGAAAGCCTATTCTCAGTAGTGACAGATGGCAAAAAAAAAAAAAAAAGGAGCAATGGACTCAAGTTACAGTGGGGGAGATCTAGGTTGGATATTAGGAAAAACTATTTCACTAGGAGGGTAGTGAAGCACTGGAATGGGTTATCTAGGGAGGTGGTGGAATCTCCATCCCTAGAGGTTTTTAACTCCCAACTTGACAAAGCCCTGGCTGGGATGATTTAGTTGGGGTTGGTCCTGCTTTGGGCAGGGGGCTGGACTCGACTTCCTGAAGTCTCTTCCAGCCCTACGATTCTATGATGAGGACAGAGCTGTTCAAGCTCTGGGGGGGCAAAGAGGGAGCACAACTCAAGCAATTTGTGGCATTCCGAAAGCGTGAGGTGAGAGAGGGAGAGGAGTAGGAAGTGCGGGGCTCCAATGTACCAGGCTGCGAGAAGAGCATGGGGGGCCGGGGAGCAGACTGGGGGGTCTGCAAGCCGCAGATGGAACCATAGAGGGCCGCAGTAGCCGGAGATGAAAGAGGGCCATTAATGCAGCCCACTCGCTGTTCTTAGTTGCCCTTCACTGATCTAGCCCCTCAGCAATATGAGCAAGTTGGTCAGTTAAAGATAATCTCAATGGGGGTAATGTACACACAGAGGACTTCACACACCTCTCAGTGACAACAGTGTAATCCTGGAATAACCCACTGAAGTGAGAGGAGTGGCATTACTGTGATACCGGTAAATGAGATCACAATCAAGCCCTGTAAGTGTGGATGAAGGTGTAAATTACATCAGCGTAGCCTCACCTTTCAATTTAGCAACTTGTCTTTACTGTGTTTGGGAAGCACTGTACACGTAAGACCATTTTCATTACGATCTCACCCTCTCTCGTAACAGCGAAATCATTTTAAAGAAAAACAGTATCTAATGTAAATCCCAGCCATAATCAGTGTTCCCTATAAGTTGTGCGCTTGTGCAGCCACTCAGGGGAGATTCAAATGCCACTCAGCTGATTAGCAGAGTACCCAGAGCTAGGTTTGTTTTTTTTTTTGTTTCTACTGGTGGTGCACATTTGCACATGCCTCAGTCCACATAAAATTATTCCACACATGGATGAAAAAGATTAGAGAAAAAATTGACCATGAATATAGTGGAATTAAACACACAATGGCAATTAATTCCATTTGGTACTGTAGTTTTAACTAGGGATGATAAATTATGTTTAATCAGCTAATTGAGTAGTCGATGGGGGGACCTGAACGCAAGCCAGTAATCAGCTATTCCCAGCTTGCGCCTCGGTTCCATACGCTGCGCCTCTGCTTTTTAAATGTATTAAAAGCCAACAGGGTAATGCTTACCAGGTAATCAACTAGTTGCTTACATCCCTAGTTTTAACATGTCAGGCAGAGGTTAATCTCTCTAGTTGTTCTGATGAGGCAAGTGGGGAAATGCTTTGCCTGATTTACAAGAACAACTATGCTCTCCATGAGGAAGAGACCCCCCCAAAAAAGTTTGTCTTTAGACTACAAGGAAGAAGAGCACTCTCATTGTTTGCAGATACAGCCAACGAGGAAGTACTCACAGGAAATGTTAGGAAAGACTATGGTGCTTACAGATTGTCAGTGTATTTATTTGCATACAAAAAACTCAACTGCAAAATGGCCTTACCTGTCTGGTCTAGTTCAAGTGAGCAATAGGGAACACTCATGGATTTGAATAGCTCCTTCACCTGCATAAACCAGAGTGCATAAATATTGGCATTAATACAAAGCACTAAACACCAATATTTTACTTTTTCCCTTTATTATGCCATCCTCTTATCTGCTATCTACATCTAGCCCATAAGAATCCCCCCACTGAGAGGCAATGAAGATGAATGGCTAGAGAAGAACCTCAGAGGTCATAGGTTTTCCTCCTGGTTGAGCCATGCACTGCCTCACTGAGTCCTTGCACAAGTCACTTAACTAGTCTCTGGGACAAACTGGATCTTACTCCCAATGGTAAGCAATTACTCTTACACAAGAAATCCCACTGAGTTCTCTTGGGGGTCATAGGCCAGTGGTGTAAGTGAGAGCAGTTCCAAGGCTGCTCTAAGTCACCCAGAAGTGTAAACTGGCCTACAGGATCAAACACCTGGAACTGGCTACCCAATGCCCTTCCTCCATTGAAGTCACCTCCCAAGCAGAACATAGATGCAGGGTTAAATCTGGCCTTTTTTGTTATAAATTTAATTTTGATGAGCCCTCTAAAATCCATTAAAATGGAGTCACATTTGCCTCATGGTAAGTCAGAAGTGAGGTAGATTGTTCTGCCATATTTGAAGTTAGTCGGGCAAGGTATTATTAATTCTGACACCTTAAAAATAGAGGCAAACACCAAAGATCTTACTTTTTCTCCATTTTTGCCTCTGTCCTTATCAATATCCTGAGAATATCAAACTCTGACACTATCTTATCCGTCCATTATAAGTTTCATTTTACTATTGACCATAAGAACTAGACTTAATCTTACTTATGCTGTGGTTGTTCTGCCCTATGGCTATTAAAGTCTTAGGGCACATCGACACAGCAGCGTTATTTCGAAATAATTAAGTGAGTGTCTACACAGCAATGCCGTTATTTTGAAATAATTTCAAAACAACAGGTGACTTATTCCGAAATCCCAGGATGTTGCCCAGGGATCGGACGAAGCCGGGGAAGGCCCATCAGGTGAGCTCCATGACTACCCCTAGACACACCCAGCTCAGCCTTCTTGACCTGGACACTGTGCAGCAACCTGTGCATGTGGGTGCACATGGAGCACCAGTCCAGAGCACTCAGCCCCAGTAGAGAGGACCCCTGTGCTCCTGCTCACAGGGTTCCTGCACAGGCCTGCCTTAGTCCCAGCCTTGTGATGGAACACCCTTCCACCAGAAGCCACCACTAAGGAGGCAGGGGGCCTGGAGACAGACAGACAGACAGACAGACAGACAACACACACACACACACACACACAGAGAGAGAGCACGTCGGGCCCACATTCTTGGGGTAGCATCCGCTCCTGGGCAAACACAGCAAGTCAGAGGACACTGAGCCCCTGCTAGGGGAACCTGCTGGGTAGGGAAAGAAGTGGAGGGGACTCCAGCAGCATCCTCCCTGGCAAGCGGCATCTGCTGCTCTCACACATCTCCCCCAACACCCTCCCTGCCTCCTCCAGCAGGCAGGGCTATGTCTTCTCCCAGCGGGACACTACCACTGCCAGTCCCGATGTGTGCATAGCACAGAGGAAAGCTGAGCTGCCCTGTTGCCCCTCTCCTGCCTGCAGGCTCCTGGCTTGGCCAGCACCTTCCTATGCCTGCTTGTCCCCAGGATGTGGGGGTAGCAAGGCTCCCTCCCGGGACATCTGTACCCCTGCAGGAAGGGGCCTTCTGTCTAGGCCACTAGATATTTTAAAAACTGATTTACTAACTTGAAATAAAACTCCTGTTCCTCCTTGAGAAAAATGTAAATTCTTTTTTAAATTACACCCGTTAGAGTAAAACTGTAAAATTAGTATGTGGCATGTGCCAGTAGTTACAATAATAAGTGAAAAATGTCTTTATGTAGGTGTGAATTGCTTTCTGGGGAATTTCTCAACCTGAATCAAAGTTAACTTGTTTACAAGTTATCCATAATGGCAAGAAAAAGCAGCCACCTTTTAACAGAAAGATATCCTTAGTTAATCAAACCCAATGAATAGGCACAAGAGACAGGAACTATTTCTTCACGGTTCTGTTTCTCCAAAGAACAAACCAGATAAATTAGTAACTTTTCAAAAAAATCTCTAAATAGCGAAGCAAGGGTATTACAGAAACAATGTAACTCAAGAAGAGGCATTGACAAAGGGATGATAGATTCCATACCAGAATGAATAAGAAATCTCATCTGGATTACGTATCTGAGGGCCTGACACAAACCCTTGAAGTAAATAGGAAAACTCCAATATTGGATCAGATCCTGAATGAATGGGCTGGGATGAAGCGCCAAAATTTAGCCCTTACAGCTTAATTTACAAATGGAAAACATGTGGAAATAGAGCGTTCTACAGCCCATGTGGAGTCATGCTGAAGTCAATGGGATTTGCAACTCAGTTACTTTATTAAAATGGAAAGAAACTGGACTTATTAAGCTATGACAAATCCTGTCTATCTCTGCTTGAAAATTAACACATTACCTTAGCAGAGAGACTGCATGCTGCATTACTGAAGATCATAACTGTGTTTTGATCTACATAGGCTTGTATTTTAGCCTGCAGGTCTGTATCTTTATTTTTGCAGGAAGCTGTAATGGCTTGTCCATTGTTTGCATGCTGAGCTACATGGTGATAATCTTCTGTTGCTATAAGAAATTAAAATAAAAGAGGAGCAATCAAAAACCAAATTGCAAAATGGTTTATTATACAGATGACATGCTGAAAAGAGGTTCACGTGAAATTAAAATATTAATAATGTATTTCAAAAGGCTTTTTAAAAACATTTCCCTATTTTTAGTCACCTTGTTCAATCACTCTCTCTGTCCCCTCTCCTACCAGCAGGCAAGGTCTAAAAGCCTCGATATACCTCCTTTTTGGGGGCATAAAGATCTTGTAGAAAAAGAGGTTTCTGTGCAAAAAGAAAACTGCACACTACTTGTTTTTGCGCAAAAACTCCTAGCGCAAAAATGGATCAGCAGAAAATATGCAAATGAGATCTCAACTCATGCAAATGAGTCCCTCATTAGTATATTTTTGCGGAGAAAACTCATAGTGTAGACATAGCCTTAAGGTACAGCTATACTTCGTGCTAGGGGTTGATTCCCAGCTTGTTTAGGCATTCTTGTGCTAGCTCGCCACAAGCTAGTGTGTTAAAAACAGGAGTGTAGCTGCGCTAGCACAGGCAGTGGCAAGCAGCAGCACAGGCTAGCTGTCCTGAGTACCAACCCGCTTGAACCCGGTGGGCACATACTTGGTATGGCTAACCTGTCCTGCCACTCATAGCTGCACATACTACCACAGCTACATTACTGATTTTAGTCCACTGCCTCAAAGACAGTTAGTGTGAGTTTGTGTACATTTGCTGGGAATCACACCCCTAGCTTACTGTAAATACAGCCTAAGCATGTGTGGCAGAACTCCCAATGACTCTAACGAGGCCCGGTTGTCAATACATGTCATTTTATGATAACTCCTGACCATTCACATTTTTTGCCCTGGAAATGATAGCTGAGGCAAGCTTTCAGGTCCATGAAGATAGACCCTGTGTCCTTGCAGCCCTGATTACTAGGGTCCACCTATTCAGATCTCACTGCAGAACTGGAGCCTTCAGCATCATCAGCTGAGCGCCAGCGTTCCAATGCCTTTATCATATTTTTCCCCACGTGATTGTGGCACATTTTCTGTGAAGCATATGGGGATTGAATCATGAGGCTCTAATTAATGTTAATGGAGATGTTGTACATGAGGGTAAACAGATTATGTGCTAATTTTAAATCTTTCCACAGCATTCATAATATAAATTACACAATCTTAGTATAGAGCTAGGTTGTAACAATTAATCCAATAGCTCCTAAACTTTAATAATACCCCTCTCAATGACTGAATTTACTACTAATTATTTACTAATACTGATTTGCTTCAGCACTCGAATACTTCCATCTCCCATTTTATTTTAAAATTAAATTTAACTGGTTAAAATAAACAAATATAAAACTACTGTAGTTTTGTACTACACTATAACCTCTATATTCTGGGGGCCCCTATTTGGGAACACCCATGGTATGGACCCTGACAGGTGGAACCGGCTCTGTGTGCTACCCCTCGCCCTCCCCCTCCGCTGGGGGGATGGCAGTACGGCTAGGCGCTCTGCCAGAGGCTTTTCAATGTCACTCCCATACCGGGGAGGAGGGGGGGGCAGGAGTTCCTCAGAGCAGCTGGAGACATGGAGCACCAGGTAAAGCACCTACACCCATTCCCCTCCCTCCCTCCCTAGCCTGGCAAAATCTTTACTCCAGCAAACCTTGTTTCCCAGGACTGTCAGATTAAAGAGGTCCCATAAAATGCTTTATATTATACCTTTAGTTGTAACTTATGAGAACCATCTTATAACAATAGTTCTTAGCACACTGGCTCTGTCAATTTCAAGGGGCATTTAGGAGCCTAAATACTTTTGTGCATTTAGTCTATGACCTTTGGGCCATAATCTATTTTTGGAATATTATACAAATATTATCTAATGATATGATGTGTCCTGTCTCTCCATTACCCCCTAATATTTATTTTTTCCTTGTCATATCATACTTTAGAACCCAATCCTACAAATTAAATGGATTACGACTGCATATATCAGTAAAGGCTTGCAGGATCAGATTCTAAAATTGTGAACACCTTTTAGTTATTTATAAAGCATCACATACATTTATAATGTAATAAATACAAATATTAGTTAAATATATAGTTCACATTTAATAAAATTCAATCCATTATATAATCTAACATTTCATGATCTTTTGGATATACCCATACAAATTATTGTTTTTATATAACTAATTTACTTTGGAAGAATGGAAGGTCATTTTAACAGGACTAATAAGATGCAGCATACTGTAAGTAGCATAAACTAAGTGATTGGTCTCTATAAAGTCTGTATGGGCACTTGTTTGAGATGACCTACATATCTGGACGGCCTGCTTTGCTGCTCATAATTACCGTGGTCAGCACAGATCTGGGGCAACCACAACACTAGCTTTTCTGGCACGCATTTAATGGATTAAGACTACCTAACTAATAAGCTTTCAAAATGAAATTGTAAATGAGGAATAATCATCTAGTGGATATGTTTCCAATGAGAGCCCACAGGAATTTGTTCTTGGCCCTGTGACATTTTTATCAACGATGTACAAGAAAACATAAAATGATCACTTAAAGTCTGCAGAAGACACAAAACTTGGGAAAGTGGTAAATAACAAAGACGACAGGTCACTAACAGAGCAATCTGGATTGCTTGGTAAACTGGGTAAAAGGAAACAGTATGTGTTTTAATATGGCTAAATGTATACTTCTAGGGGCTAAGAATGTAGGCCATATTTACAGGATGGATGACTAATCTGGGAGACAAGGACCCTGAAAAAGATTTGGGGGATAATCGGCTTAACATGGGATCCCAGTTAGACACTGTGGCCAGAAAAGCTTAGCTAATAAAATCCTGGAATGTAAAAATGGGAATCTTGAGCAGGAGAGGAGAGGTTACAGATACAACCCTTGCCAGGTGATGCTTACTATTTAGTGACAGATCCAAAGAGCTTACTCTATTTAGCTTAACAAAAAGGTTAAGGGATGACTTGATTACTGTCTATAAGCATTGACATGAGGAACAATATTTAACAGTAAATTCTGCAAACTAGCATAGAAACGTATAACACAACCCAATGGCTGGAAGCTAAAGCCTGGAAATAAAGGCGTTAATTTTTTTAAGAATGAGAGTAAACAGCCACTGGACCAGTTACACCAGAGGTCACAGTGGATTCTCAATCACTGACAATTTTTAAATCAAGATTCACTGATTCCTTAAAATATCTGCTCTAGAAGCTATTGGGGGAAGTTTATGGCCTTGTTCTACAGAGGTGGTCAAACTGATGAGCACAATGGTTCCTTCTGGCGTTGGAATTCATAAATCTGTTACCCCTTTAACTTTTTGGCAGACCTTTATCTATCCTTACTCGGCTTGTTCCCTCCACCTCCATTCTTGATTGATATCTCGATCCTATCAAGAAAAATCCTGCCATATTTATAATCACTAAATACACTCTTTAGTGGGAAATCTCTTGTGAACAGAGATCTTCTCCTCATGGTGAAAATATAAATAGGTTTAAACGTTGTTGAAATCATTCTGGTTCACAGGCACCAGACATGGTGAGGCTGATGTGTGGGAGGGTGAGATGTGAAAGGAGAAGAGGAGAGTTAGTGTGGGAAGAAGTACTCCCTCCACAACTCTCGAAGTAAGATGTGTTGGTTAGTAGGCCAGGCCTCACTACCTCATGCACACACTGTTCTCATTTAAATATAGGGATGAAAAGAACATGCAAAGGTCATCCACTCCAGTTCCCTGCACTGAAATGGGACAAAGTAAACCTAGATCATGTCTGATAGGTGTCTGTCCAACCTGTTCTTAGAAAACTACAGTGACAGGGATTCCACAACCTCCCTGGGAAGCCTGTTCTAGAGCTTAGCTACATTTAGAGTAAGAAAGGTGGTGGTTGTTTTTTTTCAAATATCTGACCTAAATCTCCCTTGCTGCAAGTTCAGCCAATTATTCCTCCTACCTTCAATGGGCATGGATCACCATCCTCTTTAACAGCCCTTCGCATAATTGAAGTCTTCTTTGGTCAAAACTAAACACCCTTGGGTTTGTTTGGGGTTTTTTTTAGACCTTTCCTCATAGGTTAGCTTTCCTAAAGCTTTTATAATTTTTGCTGCCCTCCTCTGGACTCTCTTCAATTGTCCTCATCTTTCTGGAAGTGCAGTGCCCAGATTTGGACATAGTACTCCAGCTAAGACTTCACCAGTGCCAAGTACACTGGAACAGTTACTTCCATGCTTTCCACATGACACTCCTGCTAATACACCCCAAAATTATATTAGCCTTTTTTTAGGGGGGGTTGCAATCCTTCTGACACCCATGGAAGGTGGTGCCCAACTTATAACATTTAGCCTAGCAGTAGAGCATTTGCCTTGACTGTGAGGGAGCCCTGTTCAAATCCACTCTTCCCTACAGACAGAGGAGGAAACTGAACCTTGGTCTCAAGGGCTCTAACCACTGGGCTAAAAGTTGTACCACCACTGGGCACCACCAAACAGATTTTAAATGGGATCCAATCAGGGGCAAAACATACTGTGCACTGGCACGGGGCCTCCAGGGCCAGGCAGTCCAGCACCGTGTCCAGCACACCTCCCTTCCCTCGCCCCGTGCAGGAGACAGCTGCTATGCAGACTGGGGGGGGGGGCAGTCCCTCTGCAGAGAGAGCTGTGTGAGGGGCCGAAGAGCAGGGATGCAGCCTCAGGAAAGCCAGCAGGAGGTGGCGAGCAGCACGAACACAGGCTGGAAGGCTTCTGAGGAGCACAGGGCAGCCGGGCAGCCAGCCGGAGAAAAGCTTTGAAGCGGGAAAGCACCACTTCTCTCCAGCTACCCAGTGTACCTCTGAAGCCTTCCAGCCCATGTTCACGCTATTGGCCGCCACCTGGTGGCTGCCCACATCAAGGGAGGGGGCAGCCCTATCCATCCTGCCAGAATAGAAAAAAAAAATATCAGGGAACTCTTGGGTTTGGACAGGTCTCTAAGATGGCCACCACCAGACCTACCAGGGTAAGGTGGACAAAAGAACCCTTCCTCTAATGATGATTTGGTCACCCTTGTAGAGAACCACTTAGTGGCTAAAGAGCTCCCTCACACTACCAAAGACGAGCTGTGCCAGATGATGAAGCCAGTCTCAGTCTGAAGACCCAGACCTCTGAAAGTTGAGTAGGACAATGCTGGGGAGGAGGGTTGCCAAAGAGAGCTCTGAGGGGGACCTCAGGAATCAGGGAGAGAAAGTGGTGGGATAAGACCTAATAGCTCAAAGAATATGGGATACCTGGGCTGTGTATAGTTACTATGCTTGTGGGGCACTATGGCCTAACAGAGAGACCCATGCAGTGCAATGTAGATAATAGAGAGAATCCGGGTGGCTTAATCAACCTGGTAGGAAATGCTACGACTCCACATAGATATATATAGTTGGATAGAATGAACAGTCTAGAAATCATTGCTTTATTAGATTGAAAGTGAAGTCATACTGGTCTCTAGGAAACTGGTGGGGTGGAATCAGCTGACACCAACCACATGGGAAATTTAATTACTAACCAGCAATTCCCATACAAATAGAGGTTCAGGGAAACACAAAAGGTGAGAACAGGAGTAACCCTAAATTTCCATACTCTGTGCTCATTGGATGAGACTTCCTAGGGTTTGAAAATCTACTTCCACTGACAGGACTGGGGGAAAAAAATCAGTAATCCCAGGGTTGATACTGTAATCCCAGTAAATAGCCCTGCTCTCATTTTCTCTGAGTTAGCTTCAGACTTGTTTCTACTGGGAAATCCCAGAAGACTAAATGTGAAAGGAGGCCAGGCAAATGACTGGGGACCAAAATCTTAGCCCAGAATCAAAAGGTGGTCCTTTGGGTAAGCATACTCATCCCACGGGCAAGAAGGCAATGCAACTAGTTACCAAACACTGGCGGGGCCTCATTCTACAGAGACCAATACTGGAAGAAAAACTAAAATCGATCCCCTCTCATCATCAGACTTTCATATGAGAATTTTGGGCAAGACCAGGACAATGGTTCTCAGTACCACAATATTAAAAAAGAAATTGTCAAGGTAATGGGGTCTCAGCGGGGGGTGGGAGGAAAATCACAGACCTTACTTTGTAATAAAAAAAGGAGCATGTTTGAAGTAACAAAGTTGGCCTGAGCCAGACAGGAAGAAGCAGGTCAGAGCATTTCTAGAGACAGTGTATAACTATAGATGTTTTCCTTCCCATGTCACCACTAGGCATAATCTTGGCCAGTGGCCCAGATGTGGTAAAAGGATTCAGTGCAGTTGAGACAGTGATAAATGGATGCCTCTCACACAGGGTGAGTGCCGCACTCTCTCAAGTGGTAGGAAAGGAAGAACACCTGATCTTATACTACAGTAGAAAATGTCCTCCCAGAGAACAGAGAAGGAATGCTCACAGTAAAGGGAAACCTTCTGGTACTACCTGCTCAATTAGAGGATGCCCTTTGTCATGGACCAAGTTCCCCTGACAAATGTACTGGAACAAAAGAGAAAAGATTTTCCTGTCACTACAGCCTTTCCACTTTGTGCAGCAAAGGGCTGGAATCAGGCACGGCAATGTTAATAGTCTGCCAAGAGTACACTGCTTGGAAAGATGGTTTAGGGCAAGTATATCAGCCTTAGAATGGTTAAAGTCATTTTTCCTATTAACTATAAGGTTACTTTTGGTTAATTATGGACACACGTCTAATTAAGGGCAGTGTGTGATCTTTGAAAACCACTTCCCAGAGAGGGATGGAGTGAGGGAGGAGGGCGATTATAAGAAAGCTGCAGAAGGGTTATGTGCAATGAGAAGGAAAGACTTTTTCCTAGCTGAAAAGAGCTATTTTTCTCTGTAATGAAATCTTGTGTTTATTTCAGTTTTGGGAGGGGGCTTTGAGAGTGGGTTTGAGAGGATGGGCTGGCAATCCTAGGGCCTCCACTTTAAATATTGTAGATAAGCTAGTGAAAAGAACTAAACCTCTGAAGTAGTACTGACTGACCCCAGTCTCCTCCAATGCCAGAGGAAGAAATGCAGGTCTCTGCTGTGACTAAAAAGTTGTGCTGTTACAACTGTTTCCTCCAATTTCTTCAGCATCCAACTTACAAAATGCACCTATTCAAGCATTTAAAAAATGTTCTGCTGACTGACTTATCTAGGTTAGTACAAGAGTCAAATCTAAACTCTTGAGGAATTTTAGCATGTCTGAACAAAACACGTAGGAATAAAAACACCCCCCCCCCATACTGAATGAGCACAAAGCCAGCAAGAAAGTGTGCTGGCAGTTCATACACTTCCATTTGTCAGCCCCCCGCTATGTTGAGGCTCCTAAGGGCTCCAGTCCTGGCAGTAGATACACTGCACATCTGTATGCAAGATTAGAGCCTTCAGGGTGGTTTACAGATAGAAATTGCACCAATTTAACTAAATTCTGTTTCTAAACTGATTTCTCTAAACCAGTGCAACCCCTTTACGTTGGCATTCTTAAATTGGTTTATGGGCACCTTATATGGGTTTATCTTAATTGGATTACTGATTTAACTAAATTGATTTAGATACAGATGTAATTAAACCAGTGCAATTCCTGTGTGCAGATCAACCTTCAATTGTTGCTCCATGGAAAAGGAAAGTGCCAGTTTATTTGTTAATGCCCATGCAGAACTATTGAAACATGGGCCAGATTTTGCCACCCTTAGTCAAAATAAGCAGCACTTTACTGGATTTCAGTGTGGCCCTTAGCAAAGTTACTACTTAATGTAACAAGTCAAAATCTGGCCCAAAGGAAGAAGAAAAATACACACATTCCTAGGATTTTTAATTATGAAATTAAATAAAGACTTGTGACATCTGTGTTTCTGCTGTCAAGACCAAATGAAGTGCTATACTGCTGTTTTTCTGAATGTCTCTGCATCCACGGTCTAGTATTGTGGAATTTTATATTAAAGCTAGGTTGTGTCCTGGACCTGTGCAGTCAGGACACTCCTGGATTACAGCTCCAAGTGCGAATGGAAACAGCAGAGGCTGCAAATCCAATACTCCCCCTCACACCACTCCATGATAGCAGGGAGAAATGTATAGAGTATGGACTCATATAATCCATCTGCCAGAAAAATATATAATTATGGTACTATCTATGACCACACACAGGTTTCCCCATTGTGCCAGGCATTGTACAAAAATCTTTAAGGACAGTCTTTGACACAAAGAGTTTATAACATAAAAGATAGAGAGGAAACTAGTAAGATGGAGGAAACTAATAAGCAGGTCATGGTGGGGTTGGGCTAGAGGTAATAAATATATTAGGAGGCCTTCCACTGTTCACCATTCAGTAGGAATAATCACATTTTGCAAGCATAACCTCCAATCTGAGCAGCGTTTGACAGGACTTCAGAGAGAGGTCAGTTGCATCCCCAGAAGGGATAAATAAACTACCCATCTTCTGGAATAAGTGGGGAAGCTAGAGAAGTTGGGGGAATTATGACTGAGAAGCACAGCTTCACTATGCCTTTCATACAGATCTGAGCCTAAAGGCTCTGTGTAGTAGTCCTTAGCATTTTGCTTTGTTTTTAATATGAACCTTGTCACACTCAGCAAATCTCCTCTGTACCCTGTGTTTCTGGGGAAGCTGTGTATAAAACATGCCAAGTGGTTTACTTTATTTTACAGAACTATGAAAGTGTTTTCATCTTGACCATTCTCCAAGTATCATAAATACAAAAATGTTCTACGGCAACAACCACCACCACCACCACCACACCAGCCTTATCCAACTTCAGAGGTGGAGCCCTGCATAATAAAAGTTTTCCGTAATGCAAAACATTGCAGTTTTTAAAAGTTTCCTTCAGCCTTGAATGTCCCATTAAAATATTACATATTTAAAATGTATTTTGCTTTACTCTAGATTAGATAATGTGTATATGATTAATCAATGAGCCTGGGCTCATTAACATCTAAGTTCCCCCCCTCCCACCCCCTGTCACCCCAGTGCTACCTCTATATCAGAAGTGGGTGGAGGGCAGGAGCAGTCTTTTAAGATAGGAGGCTGTTTAACTTGAGAAAGATGTTTAGAACAACTGTTCAGGGTAAGAATGTGCATGTATCAAGTTTCTTAGCAGATTAGAAGCATGTTTATTCATTTTAATTTAGCAACTTACTTTGATCTGACTGTTTTCACTTGTAGCCACTTAAATCCTACTTTTTATACTTAATAAAAAACACTTTATTACCAAGTCCAGTGTAAATAGTTATAAGGTGGGGAAGCAAGCACTGTATCTATTAGGGATGTTAAGTATCAATTAATTAACTAATTGAGTACTTCAGGGGTTCTCAAACTTGTGATACTGCAACAACCCCCCCCAGTTGCTTGTGGTCCCCCCTCTCCATTGCTGCAACCAGCCTCTCAGTTGCTTGTGACCCCTCTCTAAACTGTTTGTGATCCCCCTCTAAGTTGCTCACAACCCCCCCAGGGGGTCAGGACCCACAGTTTGAGAAACCCTGGAGTACTTGAATAGTCAATAAGGGAGGAGTGTTTCCACTGTGACGCTGCACTTTAAATGTAGTAAAAGCCCTCCTGGGTTGCTCCAGGGGGCACAAGCCAGGACCACTGTGACTCGGCCTCCCTTACCTCCAGTGCACCCCAGAGATGATATTGGGGGAAACCAACTTTTAAGCCAGCTCCCCTTAGCACTGGCTCCTGCTTCTCCCTCCTCCCCGCCCCTCTCTGTATCAGAAGCAGCAAGGCATGGGGAAGGAACTAGTTGAGTAGTCTACCAGATAAGCCTGTGCTTATCAGGTAGTAGACTACTCATTTACAACCCTAGAACATATCTTTCTTTCATTGATAAAGGGGATGGATTTATGAGTTTCCTCTGTGTAAAGCACATTTGTTGGGGTTTTGGTCTCATTTGGGGGTTGGTTTCCTGGGTGCTGAGCCCTCTAGGCACTGAACTGGTTCAGTGTCTGTGCTGCTCTGCAGGAGGTGGTAACCCCAACTCTGTGGCTTGGCTGGGGGAGACCAGAGGATCTGACCCAGCAGGACAGGGTGACCAGAACCCCCAGAGAGCTGGAATGTGAGTGTCAGGGGCATGACTCAGCACACCGGGGCAAGCCTAAGGAGGCTTCTGTGATTTCAACCTAGTGCAGGCAGCTTCTGCAAAGCAGGCCCGTTTACGGAATCTCAAACCTACCAAAATCACTAGTCGGTGGCAGGGCGGAACGTCTCACCCGAGACACCCCGAAAGGAAGAGTTGCAGGGTTCTGCAGGCAGAGCTGCGAGCAGGTGGGAAGGCGCCGGCTGAGGAGCGGCTGCCAGCAGGTAGGGGCACCGGGCAGAGCGAACTTTCTGCGGGAAGAACCAAGCCTGCTCCCTGCGCCCTTCCTGCCCGGCTCCCCCCTCCTCCTCCTCCTTCCCAGGGGCGGGTTGCATACCTGCTCGGTGGGGCTGCTCCCGGCCGGGGCTGCTGGGGAGGGCAGCCTGTTCTGCCGGCAGCACCGCTTTGCCCTTCCTCAGCGAGCTCCCCATGGCGCGGCTCTGAGCGCATCCTCCTCCAGCGGCTCCAAGGGAGCCGCCCCGCCCCGCCCCACTACACCCAGTCCCGCCGGCCGCGCAGCGCCCTCTACCTAGCAGCCCCAGCTGCAGGGAAAGGGGCTGCGGGCTCCTCCCTGCTGCGAGGCGAAGCACCGGCTGCTAGAGCAATTGCGGCGCCAGCAAACCCTGCCCCACTCGCCTCCTGCCGCGCTGGAGCCGCTTGCCAGGACTTGGGCGACCCCTGCTGGCCGACGCAGCTCAGCTACCGTGTGATGGACACGATGCGCTTCCTCCTCTGGGCTGCTATTTGATTTTTTTTTTTTTTTTAAGTCGGGTTGTCTAACAAACTGAGGTAACCTCTGGAAGGAGAAACGCAGGGGGCGGGAGGGGAATCACACAGCAGCTTGTTTAATGACTTGCCCAGTGCCTAAATCCATAGTCTTCAGCAGCTGATGAGGGGCAGTTCCTGTGTGACCTTATTGATTAACGGTTAATTATTGGGAGATGCATCCTTTGGTAGATTGTGTTAGCCTTATTTATTTATTTACAGTCCTACTTTTCATATTCCTGAAGAACATTCAAAGGCCAGATTCTGTAAACATTTATGCTCCTGCTTGGTATACATGTGTGATTTCAGTGCCACTACTCCTGCATACAATTGTAACGTAGGTGTAGCTCTGTAAGTCCTAGGATATTAGAGACAAGGGAGGTAAAGTAATAAAATTATACATACCTGAAAAATTGAAAGATCAAGACCATATAGCTAGGTGTTGGGAAGATAGAAAAGGCCAAGCAGACCTCAAACTACTTTACATACCATAGAAACCATCAACAAAAGGTTAGGCCTAGTCTACACTACCAGGTGGTCCAAATTATGCAATTTCAGCTACATGAATAAAATAGCTGAAGCCCATTAGCTCTACTTACTGCAGTGTCTTCGCTGCTGTTGTCTGAGTCAACCCCTGATGTCTCCCAACAACTCTGACTGCATTTCTCCATCTGGTGGAGTACCAGAGTTGACAGAAGAGTGCTTGGTAGTTTATCACACCTAGGCTATGTCTACACTACAAGTTTTTTCTGCAGAAAATATACTAATGCGGGACTCATTAGCATGAGTCACAATCTCAATGGCATATTTTCTGCTGTTTCTTTTTTTCAAGGGGTTTTTACGCAAAAAGAAGCAGTGGGGACATTTTGGGGGCTTTTTTGTGCAAAAACCGGGACAGGAATAAGGATCTTGCACAAAATGGGGTTTTTACACCCAAAAAAAGTCCACACTGCTGCTTTTTGTACAAAAAGAAAGGGCAGAAAATATGCTAATGAAATTGTGACTCATGCTAATGAGTCCCTCATGAGCATATGTTCTGCCAAAAAACTCATAGTGTAGACAAAGCCCTATAGAAATGATAAATCAACCCCCTTGGATCAATTACCACCCCATTGATCCAGCCCATAGTGAAGACATGCCCTTAGAAGTAAAACTTAGTATTTATTTCCTTTGAAGACAGATACAGCTAAAATAAGAAACTGATTAAAAGGGGGGTTGGGTTCTTCAATATAAAAATAAGCAGAAACTACTCCTGAAATTGGAGCTGTAGTAGGATCAGCTCAAGAAGCATTTTTATGGAAGGGCTCTGAAAGTAAAGATCTACATATGGGACAATTTTCAGCAATAATTTCCAATTTAGGAAGTATAAAAGAAAGAATATTTGACTTTATATGTGTCTAACTGAAATTCAGTGGCCTTAGCTATGGAGGAAGTTAGACTAGATGATGATAATAGGTTTCTTCTGGTCTTAAATTCTGAGATACTACAGCACTCCCTAGAAATCCCAGACAAAACAGGGACACCCTTTTAATAGATGTTAATTACACATGCAAGAGCCAGAGATTACAGTGTAAAGATACATGGCAAAAGATGGGAGAGAAAGACTACGAACCTATACAAATAAAACAGCATACATCTGATGTGGTTTTTCTTACTGTTCATCAAACCTGTGCATTTCCTCTCTTTTTGTATGGAAATATGATTTTCCATAGCAGCTCAGACAATAAGTCTATCAAAGCTGGTATCCTATTCTTGCTTATGGCCAATATCTGAAGTTTTAAAAAAAACTTGTCATTTTGGACAAGTCATCTCTTCGATTATGTAGGTTGATTTTATGCTGGGGGGAAATGAGAAGGATGCGTGCTGAGGGGAAGAATGACCTTGCGGTTAATGGTACTAGACTGGTATTTAGGAGAACTAGGCAGTTGACAGTCTTCACCAGGCCCTGGGCAAGGGCCTCCAACACCTAGCCCTTCAGTGCCACCCAG
The DNA here is from genome assembly GCA_032595735.1 of Pelochelys cantorii. NCBI lineage: Eukaryota > Metazoa > Chordata > Testudines > Trionychidae > Pelochelys > Pelochelys cantorii. The sequence goes on along the minus strand of CM064326.1, from coordinate 249,136,382 downwards.
TGTGCACTGCCTGGTGCTCCAGCAGCAGTTTAAGGGGCCTAAGGTTCTGGCTGCTGCTATTGATGCTGCAGTGGGGGCCAAAAACCATAGGCCCTTTTAAATTACTGTGCACCAGGATAGTTGCCCTCTTTGCACACACACACCCTCATCCCCATTCAGTGAGCTTGAGTTTCACTTTGTAGCTTGGCCAAGGTCTTTATGGACAATCATTCCCGCTGTGGGTCAGCTCCCCAACTATAAATTGAGATAATTATCCTTTCTTTCCCCCACCTTTATACCTGTTTTGTATACTTAGATTGTAATCTCTTTGGGGCAGTGACACTCCCTATGTGTTTGTACAGCACCTAACACAATGAGCCCTGATCTCACCTGGGGCTTCTATGCAGAATACAAACAATACTAGGAGCTCTATAGGAAAGAAACCTCTTTCTCTTCTCCCATAGGGATGACGAAATAGCCTCCATGCTCAAGGTATATAGCCTTCCACAATCCTGGTCAGTTTGCACAGATGACTTGTGCCACTCCCATTGCAAATGCTGTATAGTGATCCCATCCTACAATCTAATATCCATCATTCACTGGCATTTTAAGTACCAAAAAATTGCATTTGTATTTCAGAAACGCTGACTAACCTGCAAAACAGGTATGCACATAAATAATGTCACACATGAGTAGTTCCATTAAACCTGTCAGTATTCACGTGCATAAAGATATTGTGTGGTGGATTTGCAGGACTATAGCCTAAATCTGGTATGTTAGTACACTGACATCTGTCTAATTTAAAACTTCCAGGGGAAGAGCCATTTCATTTTGTACAAAGTGGATAAACCAATAGGCAAAATATTTTAACCAAAGCCATATTTTTTAAATGGAAGCCTTTGGCCCGCCCTGTTGAATGACTCTTCTGGCAAAAGAATAATAATTTGGAGTTAAGATAATTAAATCTATAAAATACCTAAACTGCTATCTCCATTTAATTAAGATGACTTTATTATAGTGCACTTATAAATGAAGCAATTCTTCTGATCTAGCAAGGAGAATGATTACTGTGGTTTTACAGTTAGTATCTTCATTCACTCATCTATGATAGCAATACTTATTATAACAGAGAATAATAACTAGAATAGTCATTCATGGTCTACGGTTTCAGAATTAAGGATATAAAATCATTTTCAGAACAGGTTGTGGGAAATCATGCTACTCCAGCAAGCCCCACTGTAGCACAGCTGGACTCACCGCTACAAGCACCTCCTGCTGGACACTCTGGGAATTAGCTTTTCAGCCCTGGAGTGCCCCCTTCCAGCTGGTGTCATGCCTGTGGTTACACAGAGACAGAGGAAAACAGGTATTAGGACCCATGTCCCTCCCAGACCATTACATCCTCCCCTCTGGGTACTGCCCTGCCACAATGCCCCCACACTCTGGGGTCCTCCCCTTCTGGAAAGCCCCAATGCCCATCTTCCCTTAGTGACCCACTGCCAGTCTTTATAGCCCCTTACCTCAGGGGCAAACTGCTGTCTGAAATGGCCATTCATCATTGGCAAGGGGTATGGACTTGCTGTACTCCCAGGCCCCGGCCCCGGCCCTTGCCCCTGCTCCAGAAAGTTATTCCGAAATAGCTTATTTCAAAATAGCACATCTACACCGCAGGGAAGCCTCAAAATTAGTCCGAGGCAGGCTTCCCTAATGTAGACATGCTATCTCGATTTAGAGCCCCCTAGGCAGAATAACTTAGAATTGCCCTGGTGAGGGGCTATTTCAAAATAGCAGTAGTGGAGCATCTACACATGCCTTATTTCAAAATAGCTATTTTGGAACAGGCATTATTCTTCATAGAATGAGGTTTACAGACGTCAGAATAAGCCATCCGTTATTTTGAAATGACGGAATTGCTGTGTAGACGCTCACATAGTTATTTCGGAATAATGGCTGTTATTCCAAAATAACTTTGCTGTGTAGACACACCCTAACTGGCCTCTTTCACTTCACGTTGCTCCCTTCTAGTCCATACAAAATGCAGCTACCAAGGTCACATTCTTTTTGGTTTTGATTATCTCACGCCCCCACTTTAAATCCTGTCACTGGATTCCCTTCTCTATCATAGCAAATTCATGGTGGTCAGCTCTCAAGGCCCTACATAACTCTGTACCTAACTATCCTTGACTCTTACCTTGCTGCCCTGTCATTCTCTCTATTCTGCCTGTTATGCCAGTCTCGTCACCCTGGTTGTCTGTTTTTCCCACAAGTATCTCAATGCTTTTTTCACACCATCCCCTACATATCAGATATGTTATGCTTATAAGAAGCACACGGGATCTTTGTCAGGGGAGAAGGCAAAATACCATGTTTATTGAGAATACAGTAGAGAAACAGTTCGCATATGCTTTATAAAGACACACACACACACACACACACACACACAGAGACAGAGAGGTCCTGCAGATGTTGTGTAGTTACCAGTCCATGGTGGCTCAAGTCAGTCTTACTGGCCAGGCCAGGCTGACTGAGTGTGGAGTCAGTGTTCCTTTAAGACTCCTCTGAGGCTTGGCTTGCAAGACTGAACCCAGAGTCCCATGGGCAGAGCTTCCCTTCTTATACATGTCAGTTCCCATTTGGTAAAACAAAAGGAAAAATATGTAGCACTTTAAAGACTAACAAGATAGTGTATTAGGTGATGTACCACCTAATACACTATCTTGTTAGTCTTTAAAGTGCTACATATTTTTCCTTTTGTTTTACCAAGATCAGGCTAACACGGCTATCTCTCATTAGTTCCCATTTGGGTCTATGGATATTGCAGTGTCATGCTGCCATCATCCACCCTTAGGAGGTGTTAATTTGTGTTTTGGGGAGTTATCCTGTGATGGTGATTGTCAGACTGCCCAGCGGTGTGTCTCACTCTTGAGAGGGTCTCTGCCTGTCTCCAGGGTTCCTCAATACTGCTAATTCAATTCAGCCTCAAGACTCAATGGCTGTTTCCTTTTTATCGTCAAAGTTTTCACTTCTTCTTGATCACCTGGGTATCTGTGATGGCTTTCACTCTCACACACCCTTTACTCACACCACACAATTGTATTGAGTTTCAGACAAGATCAATAGTTACTAGGAGACACAACTTAGTTTGTGATGGAGACAAGGGATACAACTTAATTTGTAATGCTAACAGGGAACAAGGCCTTACAGTAAACATTATCTAATAATGAGAGACAGAGAGAAATAGGAGCTACAGAACTTTTAAGCAAGTCATTATACATGAATTTATACATCATACTTACAGTCTTATAACCAATACTAACTAAAATATAAATTTTTGCTACAGATTCTTCTGAGCTGGTCCCCAAAGCTCTTCTCATTTAAAACCCTCCAGGAAAAAATAACTATTTTTGCATAAACTACACTCTTCGGGAAAGAAACTGGTTACTTGCTCTGTGTTTGGAAAATCCCTAGCACATTTTGAGCTCTACTTTAATCTGTATATAGCAAATAATGATAGTGTATCTTTTAAATAATAAAATAGGTACATGAGAGCATTGCATGGGTATTATAAAAGTCACAGGAGAACCAGTTGGATCTTGGAGCTTTTCCTGAACACAGGCTCTAATTTAAGGCCCTGATGCAAAGATTGCCTATTGAAATCAATGGAAAACTAGAAGCCTTTTCATTGACTTAAATACACTTTGGAGTAATCCTTCATTTCTGTCAGTATGAAAATCTTGTCCAGATGTTCCCTGCTATATAAAAACAAGCAATCACTTATTTTGAACATCAGATAACATTCTGAAGAAAAGGGAGAAGAACCAGAGGCTCCATGAAGACCACACTAAGATCTTAGTTATTACTAACCACTTTTACATGAAAGGCACTCATAATACAGTGATAGGCCGCAGTATGAAACCATGAGCTCTCTTTTTTTCTATGATGCCACAGCACTCTCAAATGAGAAGGACAGGAGGTTGTAACCTTAGGAATTTCTGTAAAACAAAAAGAAAGGTTGCAAATGCATCATACTGTTTGGTATTTTGGGCTTTTACATTGCACAAATTGCACCAGCATCATGAAAACCAAGGAGGGAGATAGGATGTGATAAATTTGGTATCATGTAGTAAGTCTATGGAAGTGCCCTAGTCACCAGTAAACAATCCCCCCACCCAGTATTTCACTGTATGTTGAAATCTTGGTAAAGGTATTTTCACTGTATGATCCCTGCTGAAGGATCCTAATAAAAGAGCTGCAATAATCTAAGATATATTGCCAGATCCCCAATTATTTAGTCTCCTAGCTTTCATTGATTTCAGTGGAAATGAGGCGCCTAAATAGCTTTGTGGTCCTGGGCCCTCCACAACATTTATCATTGTCCAATGTCTCTTTTTTTAAGATTGACTCCAAGACCAGGAACTGAGCTAGTGGGATCATTCCAGTAATATTAGAATCCATTTTCCCACCAAGTTTCTCATTAAGAACATGAGAATGGCCATCCTGGGTCAGATCAATGTTTCATCTAGCCCAGTAGCCTGTCTTCCAACAGTGGCTGGTGCCAGGTGCCTCAGAGGGAATGAATAGAACAGGTGACCGAGAAATCCATCCTCTGTTTTCCAATCCCAGTTTCTGGCAGTCAGAAATTTAGGGCAGTGCCTAATTTGTGCCAGGGCTTGCCAGCACTTGAGCCCTAATACCTCTAGGCTTGGCAGTTCATAACCCTGACACTTCCACATTTGCTGAATAATTATGAATGTAAAACAAGTTTGTGAGCTCCAGAACCTCTTTATTACAAAATTAAACACTGGTTGAGGATACCCAGAGCATGGGGTTGCCTCTCTGAGCATCTCGGCTAATATCCATGGATAGACCTATCTTCCATGAACTTCTCCAATTCTTTTTTGAATTGATTTATACTTTTGGCCTTCACAATATTCTATAAGTTGACTATGTGTTGTGTGTAGAAATATTGCTTACATTTGTTTGAAACCTGTCTATTAATTTATTTGGATGACCATGAGGTATTATGAGAAAGCATAAATAATACTTCTTATTCACTCTCTCCACACTATTCATAATTTTATAGACTTCTATCATATGCCCTCCCCTTACTAACTTCTTTTCTAAAATGAACAGTGCCAGTCTTTTTAACCTCTCCTCTTACAGAAACTGTTCCATAATTCTAATCATTTCTGTTGCTCTTCTGTCCTTTTTTCAGATATAATTATATTATAATGATGAGATGACCAAAAACTGCAAACTGCACACAGTATTCAATTCCCATTGATTTATATAATATGATTATGATATTTTTTGTTTTCTTATCTACCCCTTTACTAACATTCTATTAGCTTTTTGACGGCTGCTACACATTGAGCTGATGTTTTCAGAAAACTGTCCCCAGTTGCTCTAAGATCTCTTTCTTGAGTGGAAAAAGCCATCATTTTATATGTATTGTTGGGATTATGGTTTTCAATGTGCGTTACTTTGCATTTATCAACATTGAATTTCATTTGCCATTTTGTTGCCCTGTCACCTGCTTTTGTGAGATCTCTTTGGCTACGTCTACACTTTCGAAATGACATGCCCTTAGTGACTCCTCACACTCAGCTTTGGACTTACCTATCTTGAGTAATTTTGTGTCATTTTCAAATGGTGCTACTTCACCGCATACCCCTTTTTCCAGATCATTGATGAACATATTGAACAGCACAGGTGCCAGTATAAATCCTTAGGATACCCCCCTATTTTACCCTTTTCTGCTGTGAAATCTGACCATTTATTCCTACCCTTTGATACCTATTTTAATAATTTCAGTTGTTGAAATTAAGATCTCTCTTATGTGTAAATTAGAAGGGAAAAGCTTGTTTCAGTAATGTCAAGATCTTCTAATGTCAGATGCTTTGAAGGTTGAACTCTCAGCACTGAATGCAAAATCAGCTACATCTTAGCACTATTAAAGCCAACACAGTTCATAGATATCCTGGATTTTAATTTAATTGAAATAGGCTATGGGTTTTGCATGCTTTGTGTCTAGGATCACATGAGAAAATACTGTAATCTATGACTGTCTATACTGCAGATACAACCATGTCAAATAACCAAGCAACTCTGGGGGAGACAGTTCAGATCCAGTTGGATCCAATCCATATTAATTGGAATCATGTCTGTAACAGGTTTAATCAGGTAATCATGTCTGTAACAGGGACAACTTTGTTTTTACCATGTTGCTGATGTGGTTGTACTTGTGCAGACAGACCCTGAACATATTGCATCTCGGGATCTCACACAGTAACCTGCACAAGATGTAAATTACAGAAGATGACCAACAGCGAGGATCTGGACAGCTCTATCATTTTGGAGCAAGCCTTGAATTCCTTCAATGGCAAGAACAAAATAAAGTTCTCAGATCCATGACAAGGATGAAATTAAACACCATGTACAAAGTCTTTGGGCAAGGGAAGGATGCAGGGATTGGAAAGAGATCAAATCCCCACCTACCTCAGAAGCAGGGTGTGGGGCAGCTATGTAGCCCTCCATGACTTTTATTCTACAACTCCAATGTACCACCTGTGTAGAGTTCTGTGATTGTAAGATCTTTGTGATCACTGACCCACCCCCAAATCCATGCCCCTCTCCTCATTTGTCCAGCCCACAGTGCTTCCTCCATACTGGCCTAACTAAAGTAGAACCCAGATCTAACACATGAAAGGACACAGAGTTCTCCACACAGTCATTAAACAACTGTCCATCCCCAGAGCAATGGAATGGCATAAGAAGCTTTTCAGAGTTTTTATGCTGCTGAGTAAATTTCACCCAAATACAGCTGAGAATGACCAAAAAGCCAATGGAATACAGAGAATGAGATACTAACAACAACAAAATCCCTAAATGATAAGAGATCTTTATTAGCAAATGCATAATAAACATAGCTTTATTTATTAAATTAAAAGAACTAATAGTTTCTAATTTCATTTCTAATTTGATATTCTCACAATGCTTGAAAATAAAGATGCTTTTATCTTTTTCTTTTTAAGATAAGCATTGAACTTTCCTGTGTTTAAAATGGAGCTAAGACTAATGCAAATTATTTTGTTCATTATGCAACAGTTGTAGGCTCCCACACAATCACAAAGCAGGGCTCCTGTCACATTGTGCATCAGTCAAATCACAACACTGCTCTGCTGAATAAAAGATGGTGAAGATATCATTACTGCATCACTTCTCACTGTTGCTGTTTTGTACTTGGGCAGAGTGGGTGGGATCCATTCATATAGTCTCTCAAAATAATCTTTCAAAATGTTCTACATCTGGATCTTTCTTCCTGCAGATGTCCTTTGAAGCTCCCTATCATTCTTGTGGTTGCTCAACACTAGACTTTTAGTCATCTTTTATCAAAAGAATTAACCCAAGTAAGTCAGTTCTAGTGTAGACACTACATAAAGTGTTTGTTGTTACCTGTGTTTAACCCTGGGCAGTCTAGATTTAATTACATGTTAAAACATGAGTTTCCTTGCAACTGCAATGTGTTTGGATTGAAGTGTTTAGGAAACTCCATTTGAGAGAACAGGATTTGTGCATTTCATTTTCTACTAATGAAATGATGGACTTAATATGAGCATGTGTTGTCCAAGGGGATACAAGGCAGTACAAGATGCACATTTCTGTGTGAAAGTCTGGGACAGGGAGTTTGCTGGTGATGCACTCAGTGTAATTCATGAGTGACTGCAGGGTTACTCAACACATGGTCCATGGCTGGTTTGTTTACAGCCCATCGTGCAGTTTGGGTTTACGCAGGGCTCAACATGCAGCCCACAGGTGGGAGCAAAAACAAAAAAGTAGTCAATATAATGATCTTCTGTTGATATGCATTTTAGTAGTTAAATTCCTGGACTGTTATTGTTCATTAAAAGTGCTGTCATATGGGTAGAAATCAGGTAAATATTGCATTTTATTAATATCGGCAGAACTGACTTAAATGGAGCCTCTGTGTAGTGTAGTCTTGCCTTAGTCTTTGTATTCATGCCTGTCAGTGTAAAAGAAGCTATTTGCATATATATATTTGCATGTATATGCAACTACACTTAGGTTGTGGTCCTCAGAATGTGCTGTGAGTATCATTGTGGCCCCTAGGGCTTCCAAAGTTGAGTAGCCCTGGTATATAGCATTCTTACAATATAGCTGAGAGTGACTTGCATGCTGAAGCTGTGTGAGTAAATCAGGAGTTGCTCTCACAGTGAAGCAGTGTAAAGACACCCCAGGTTGGAGACTCAAAGGGACAATTGACAATTAGTCCAGTTTATACTCTGGATAATGTCACCACTACCTCCTTACCTTGCTGAGAGTTGTGGTAATAAATTCATTATTGTGTGTGAAGCAATCAGACATTATAGCGATAAGCACCATAGAAAAGTTTGTGAGGAAATTAATAATTCTGTTTTCAGAACCAAGTTTGAATATTGTGCTGTAAATAAAACAATAGTCACTGAACAACAAGGAGAAAAGAAAATATTGAATAGCTTCTATAATACAATGGTTTCTGGGAGCACAGCTGAGAGGACAACTCAGGTCAAATTGCTTAGAAACAGGGCTGCTTACAGCCCAAGACTGGGGGCCTTTCACGATAGGTCACACCAAGACAGTCACAAAGAGCACTTCTGCTTGCCACACTGGCCAGCAAGAAGTCACTTAAGCAATCCCCTTAGACACTCCAGCTTTTCCTGTGACAGAACCAGTACCATATCTTACATGGATAAGAGGTTATGAAAACAAATCTCACCAAATACAAACAGGTTCTTCCAATCCCAAAAGATCAGGCACATTCCCAGGTCAATTTATACCTTAGACCTTCACTGTGCCAATCCTTTAGAATCTAAAATCTAGAGGTATATTAATAAAAGAAAGAAAAAGTTGAGAATAAAATTGTTAAAGGAAATATTATATACACCCATTACAAAGTTCCTGGTTCAGGCTTTTAGCAGAGATGGAATAAACTGTTATCTCAGAAGTCTCTGGAGTACATTCTTTGTCAGGATGGTCATCAGTCCTTCTGGGCCCTTTGGTCATAGCAAAGATGCTTCTGAAATGTTGAGCTGGAATGAAGACAAAGGTGGATGAACCTCTAGGTTTTATAATCTTGCCCATGTGGAGAGAATTCCACTGTTCTTGCTGTGTGAAGGTACTTCACAAAACTGAGTTTGTCACATGAGCAAGTCACCTGTCCGTGTCCTCTTTAGGCAAGCTGCTATTGCCTACCTGCTTGACTGCAAATTTACAGCAGAATTCCTCAGTTGTGTATTGGCCAGTTATGGTTCATTGTCCATATTCACTTGACTATATGTCCTTTCACAATAGGTGGGAGACTCCTGCTGATATCTCTCAGAAGCAAACATTTAAAATACAAGTACATAGCCAAAACTTATAACTTCACATACAAAAATCATACACACATATGAATAGTATAAACAGAATCAGCAAAATATAAACTTTCAATAGACACCTCACTTGGCCCGCTTCGTACAAAATTTGGAGCAAAAACACAACCACGGGGGCGAAAATATTCTGCATGTTCACATAAAAAATCCAATAACATCACAACTTCATATTAAGCTAATCCTGGCACTGACTGAGACATGATTCCTATGGAAAAACAGTATGTGATTTTGTAATTAAAAGATGTATCATAGTGCATTAACAAAATGGGAATAAATTAAAGTTGCAGAGGCAAATTTGTGGCATTTCCTAAATTCTAAAGGCTGGACTTTGCATCCTTAATAATGTTCTTTTAACATAGTTGTGTGTGTATGTGTGATGATGTATTAATGGTACAAAACATTGTACTTTTCCCAGTGTGCCCTGGAAAAAGCTTTGGCTCATTTCAACAGAATAGTGTAGTACTTTTTAAGACAGTAGGATTTCACCCCCAAATATTTCCAAGTTTAAAGTAAAAACATGTTTGGACTGTCTTTTAAAGCACTGTATTCTTTCAATATCATTTTATAGCTAACTACTTCCTCACTGAAGCTTTCCTGCTGTGACTTGTCCATAATGTACATGTCTCAGGTCCCAATCCTGTTCCCATTGAAGTTTAAGTGAGTTTTAGTATTGACTTAAAGGGTATTGAGATCTGGCCCTAACTTTAGTATCAAAGATTTGAGAAACTCTGTATCTGAGTCAATGAGTGCGATGCTTACTGATTTATTTATGAAATTCCTGATTGCAGTGACAGAACCCACACAAAGGTCTTAAGGCTGCAGAACAAGGTTAATAGTGTATCCTAACAGCAATATATACCAAGTGATAAAACAACTTCAAAATAAATAAAGAGTAAAAATATATTCCCAAGCACTGTAAAATTATTGACTGTTTCAATAATACTTGCAAAACACACCCCACATCTGTGTGTAAATGGTGGTAGGGAGAGACACTATAGAATCTACCCTATTGCCTCTAATGCAGTGTTTCCCAATCTTATTTGGCCACAGAACCCTTTTCAGCTTAAAAGAATTTCAAGGAACCCCTAGGGTTACCAGGGTAAAATTTGTTAAGCAAAAAAATAAATAAATAAAAAAGACCCACCAGAATTGGTCGAGCAAAAAAAAAACCTGCAAAATAGACTCTGTCTCTTTAAGAGGGGGTGGGGGAGTGCCGCGTTCTCTCAGAACCCTTTATTTCGCTTTGTGGAACCCTGGGGTTGTGCAGAGCACCAATTGGGAAACACTGCTCTAATGAAACCCGCTATCAGAAAGCCCCCATAGTGGGGAAAGGAGAGCTATATAGGGTTTACTTCCTCTGCCCCCACTGAAATCCCCTATTAGAGCAACCCCAGTCTGAGGTGAGAAGTGGTGCGGGAACAATTTGTATAGTGAGGGTGCTGAGTAGGGGTGACTGGTAAGGAGATCCACTGGCCACATAACTGCTCCCCCCACTCTGGGAAAGGGCTGGAACAATCCTGCTCCACCCCAGCCCCTGCCTCTCCCTGCCCTTGCTCCACCCCTGCCCTGTCTTTTCCCCCCAACCTACTCGCCCAATTGATGCTGCCCGAGTGACTAGCAGGCCAGGGCTTGCAGCAGTGGTCTACCCCCTTCCTTTCACTGGCCTCGATGGGGGAAGCAGAGCAACGTGGCCCTGGCTTGTTCTACTTCCCGCTGGTGAGTGCAGGGGCAGTCCCCCTCTCCTCCAAGCAACATGCTTGGAGAACAGAGTGAGCTGGGGCCAGGTTGTGCTGTTTCCCCCGCAGCTGCCAGTGAGTGCAGGGGCAGGGCTGTGAGCAACCTCTGCTGCTAGCACCAGGCCCCCCGGAAGCCCAGAGGTACTGACCCTGCTGGCTGAAGGCTGGCCCCTTGCCCCTGCTGCCTATGGCTTTTGGGGGGCATGTGCCTTCTTGTACCTAGGGCTGTCCCAAGGGTGGTATGGGGCCTGGGGCAAACTCCCCCACACTGCAAACTTCCCCAGTCCCACCCCTGCTCCATTCCTTGCCCCCTTTCCTGGAACAATGCAGGCCAGTGGATTACAGGGGACCTGGCATGGCGGCAGCAAAGGCAGTCACCTCCCCTTCACCATGCAGGCAGCAGGAGCTGGAGCTGCCCAGCAGCCTGCTCTGCCCCCCTTCCTTTGTGCCACCCTCTTTGAACTTGCTGTGCCCCGCTTTTCTGTGGCACCGGGAAGTGGAGCACCCTAGGGCTGGGGCTCTCTGCTTCCCACTGTTGCCTGTGTGGTGAGTGTATGTGTGTGTGGGCAGGTGACCCCTGATTACAGGCCTGTGTAATCCCCCAGATCCTTGCCATTCATAGGATGGTTGGGGCAACCACTGTGGGGCCCCCCAAAATTGCAGGGCTTGGGATAGATGTAAGCAACTAATCAACTATCCGACAAGTCGACTAATCGCTTCCCCCCTACTTGCTGCCTCTATCACAAAGAGGCAGCAAGGGGGGAGGAGAAGAGGAGGTGCTGGAGGGAGCCATCTTAAAAGCTGATTTCCCTGCTCTAGCTCTATGGGAGGGGGCAGCAGTGGCCAACTTTGAAATGTACAAGAGTCCCCCTGAGGCTCTTGTACATTTCAAAGCTGGCACCTGGAACACCTGAATCCTTGTCAGTGCTTCTGCTTTGAAATGCACAAGAGCCCCCCACTGGGGCTCCTGTACATTTCAAAGGCAGAACACAGAAGTTCTTATCAACTAATGGAATAGTCCATGGAAATCCCTATTCGATTAGTTATTAAATCGAAATGTAACATCCCGAGCTTGGGACAGCTGCCCCAATTCCTCCTCTGGGCGCCAACAGTGAACCAAACTGTAAGCGCTGTGTACCATGGACAACACTTCAAGCCGGGGGGGGGGGGCAGCGAGCCGGCACCCCTACTTCCAGCCCCTATTGGAGTGGGGCGGGGGGGCAGCGTGTCTGGGAGGGGCGGGGGGCCCCGAAGCTTCCCCGGGGCTCGCTCGGGGCCCGGCGTATAAAGGCGGCGGCGGCGGGAGGGAGTCCGCGCGGCGGGAAGAGCCGCGAGTGGCGGGGGCGGGGCGGCGGCGCGGAGGGAGGGCAGGCCGGCTGCGGGAAGCGGGGCTCCGCGCTGGGACTGGTTCCTTCGCAGCCATTTTCTGTCCAACCAAACAGCCGATTTGCGGAGGGAGCCAACCAGGGCCGCACTGGAGGTTTGTGCCTGGCTCCGGCCAATGATTGGTAACCGGTTCCACTGCAGGCTCGAATGAAATGTCCGTCTCCCTCCCCGGGCCCCGGCGCCGCCGCCGCGCCGCCCCGCCGCCCAGGGCACCAGGAAGTGGGGAGCGGAGCCCGGGCCCCGCCAGCGCCCGCTCGCCTCTTTGTGCGGCCGGAGCAGCGACCGACAGGCGGGCGGGGGCCGGGGGGTGGGAGATGGGACCGGAGCGCCCCCCTCCCCCCCCCCCGCACCCGCCGCCCTCCCAGGCTGGGCACCGCGGCCCCAGCTCCGGCTCCATTTTGGTGGCTCGGGCGGCGGGAGCTCCGGCCACACGCGGGGCAGGGCCCTTGCGCCCCCACGGCCGCCTCCGGGCTCCCTGGCCGCAGTGGGTTGGGCGCGGGGATTCCCCCCTCCCCCCTCCCTTAAATCAGACGACGGGGCTGCGGCCCCTTTGCCCTAGAGCAGCGCGGCGTGGGACTGCGGGATGGGGGCCGCCCGTGGGGCTTCAGGCAGGGCGGAGGGGGCGACCTTTCCTGCCCATCCCCGGGCTCCTCCGCCTCCCCCCTGCTGGTGTCCGAGCGCTCGGTGCAGCCACAGCAGCTCCCCCCTCGGCAGCCTTCCTGGGCTCGTGGCTGGGAGGCTGGTGCAGCATCTCCGTGAGCCTGGGGTCAGCGCTAGGACAACCCGGCTCCTCGCTGGCGGTAACCTGGCAGTCCTCTCCCCGGCCCAGATCCCTTGGAAGTGTTCAAGGAGCTTTAGGGTGAGGCCCTAACTTCCCCAGGATGTGGTGAGAATCTGAGTAACCGGACAGGAGCTTTGGATTCCCCAGTAGGGAGGCAGTGACTTCTCTTTTAGAGAGGAAATAATCGGTTTTAGTCGCGCTCTATTTTTATATGCATGCACAATTTCATCGACAAAAAGATGGTATCTTGAGTCTGTTGGCAAACCTTCCCCTTAGGATCAGAAAGTAAGTGGTGAGAAGAGCGGACTTTCCCTTCCTAGAGATGTGCCTTCCAGCAGTAGTTGTCATTTCAGTGCTAATTGAGACTTCTGAACAAACTGATAAAAATAAACTATTGTAATGTTCGGAAACTTGATGTAAATCAATAGACAAGAAAGGGTGTCTTGTGAAGCCAGTTGGAGCTTAAACTTTAGGGGATTTTGGCTGTGGATGCATTTGGTGCCTTACAAAACTTGCAATATTTTCATGATATTTTATTCATAAAGTTTATTTAAATGTAAAGATTTCCCTTTTGTTTAAACTGAGGCGCACTCTGTTCAACTGCATTAGAAGGTAGTGAAATTTATTAGCTGATAATCTGAGAGCAATGCAAAAGAAACCAATAACAAAAGTTGACTAAACCTAGATTTGATTTTTTTTTAATTGACAAGGTGGGTGAGGAAATATCTTTTATTGGACTAACTTCTGTTTGTGAGAAAAAGCAAAGTTCTATAGACTGCCTTGAGAATAAGTTGGAGGGAAAAAACCCATGAAGGTCCAATAAAACATCAAAAACTAGTACTGTATATGACTCATCAAGCTTGTAAATTTTGCAGACCACTTCAAAAGTGTAAAACTGCACCAATTGTTGTTTACCCATGAAACACGATATTGTATATTTTTGTTAGTTTCTAAGGTGCCACAGGACTACTTTTTAAAAAGTTTCTATTATTGCCCTCTTTTGTGGCCAAGTTGCACTTAAATGCAAGCCCTTGCTTTTGTAAAAATACTCAGTTTGAGTGGCAGGGTTGTCTAGATTCAATGGGGGTATTCTGTTATATGATGATCTGATAAATTAAGCTGCCCTTCATCCTTGAATGTCTTATTTTATTCAGAATGAGCTTTTCAAAGTTAATTGGGATGCAGAATGTAGCATGGCTTAAAAAAAAAAAAAGCTAGCTAGCTTGCTTGCTTACACCTTTTCTGACAAAAGAATCAGTAGCAAAATGGAAAGAGCAGCTCAGGGTATTTATTACCCACAGAATAGTTATCCATGCAAGAACTGTGTTCATGTGCAACTTGTTAGAATGAATTTCATGTACACTTCATCGCTGTGCCAGCAAAACTCTGCTATATCACAAATTATCCCTTTTGTATGGAAAATTTGTAATGATCAGGAAAACCCAGGATGAACTGATCCTAAATCATTAGTTCCCAACCTGGTATATCAACCACTCACTCGATGGTTTGGAGAGAGCTGGTTGCTTATTGTAGTGCTGATGACTGGCATTTTGAGCTGCTAACTGTACTAAAAAAAGCTAAAAATAAATATCCTAGTGTTACCCTTTAATATCAATAGCAGTCATTGCCATATAAATTATATCTGTTTGCCAGAGAGAGAGGAGACTGTGATTGTGGATAGGGGAAGTTGTTCTACATGGCCAACTGGCAACAGAACTCTAAGGAGATGTGGGCTATTGAACAGAAATTGTCTTTAATAAAGAAAAAGATTCAGACTATGTAACTTTTTTAATCAGGATTTTAAAAGGGAGAACTACTAATCTAATTTTCATTTAATCTTAAAATTAATTGGTTAGTGTGAGTTTTGAAACTTTTTATGATTTAAGCAATGAGCTGGTTGCATTATTTAGACTGTTCATTTTTTAATTACCTGTTGTAACTATAATATTTAGAAAGTCTATCTGCTTAGGATTAGTATTAGGTAAAAATAGATGAAAGTTATTTACTAATTAGAGTTCATTAAAATGTATTAGCCACATTGTTAGAATTAAACTGAATATCATATTTGGTATTTGCTGAAAATTATCTTGAATTAGTCTTTGCTTGAGGTGAATAAACTTTTTAATAAGTGTAATAAATATTTTTAAATCTAAAGGAAGGACAAAGCCTCTGCCCTGGCTTAAAATTGTAACTAATTTATGTGGGAAGAGCCAAAAAACAGAGATCACAATATAAAATGAAGGATATGTTTTAAGTAAAGGTACTAGGACAGTTCTTAAAATAAAATGTTTTGAAGTCATTCAGTTAATAAACTGTCTCCCCATTCTTGTGCTGATGGAATGAATAGGATGGAGACCTGCTGCTGCTGTTGCCTCCTTGAGCACTGCTTCTTTGTCTCTGCAAAGGCAGTAGAAATGTATAACCTTTTTAAATAGCCTGTATAAGCTCTGATTCTTTCCAGTTCACATCTCTTCTCCCCTCTTTCTCCCTCTCATGCCTTCCCAACCAAAAAAAAATCCAAAAAACAAAACGCCCAAGAGAAATCATTGAAGCTGTGCATGATTCTCCCTGGTGACCCCCCCGCCATCACTCTCCTAATAAGCCACTTGGCTTAGTCACTGTTGCAACAAAAACAAATTTCTGTTAGGGCCCCTCCATCTGTAACCATGCTAGTGTATAAATTAACTGACATAAGAGGCTTCTGATGGAACGTTTTTAATGAATAGGGTGGGTGAGCTTATACCGGTGGCTCTGAGGGCCATATAGCCATATATTGTGTGGATGCAGTTCATGAAACGCAGAGCTGCAAATGTGGCTCACAGCGGTAAATACATTGAAAGCCATTGGGAATAGGGATGTTAGCTATCGATTAATTTAATAATCATGTAACTGCCCCAAATCTGAGCAGTTACATGATTATTCAATAGTCCCTGGGGATGGGGGTGGCAGCCAGTGTGCTCGAGCCCCCTGCCACCTATGCTCCTGCCTCTGATACAGCAAAAGCTGCCTGGGGTGGGGGGCTGAGCTCCCTGCAAACAGAGGCTGCTCTGCCATCCCACGAAGCAGCCTCTGTCCACAGCAAGCAAGGACCCACCATGGACAGAGGCTGCGCTGGCATCCTGCTCCACTTCTTTCCCCCCCCCCCCGCCTCTGATACACAGGCAGCAGTGCAGGAGGAGAGAGGCAGCTCCACAAAGCCAGTACTCAGCGGGAGCTAGCTTTTAAACCGGCTACCCCAAGCACTGGGTCCTGCATGTTCCCCTCTCTCTCTGTTGAGGGGTAGCAGGCAGCTCTGCAGAGCAGGCATGCACAGGGAGCCAGCTTAAAAGCTGGCTCCCCTTGCATATCAGTTCCCACTTGCCCCCACCTGTGCTGCTGCCTCTGAGAGAAAGCCAGCAGTGTCAGGGGGCGGGCAGGCAGATTCACAGGCTCTGGGGCTTATGGGGAGCCAACTACACTGGCTTCCACCTCCTCCCACCCTTAGTGCTTCTGATATAGAGGCAACAAGGAGGGGGGAGTGCATGTAGTTGGCAGAATTAACCAATAAGTGCAGGCTTATCATTTAACATCCCTAATTTGGAAGGAACCTCTTATGCCTAGATGTTGACTAGCAACAGTGAAATGGTCCAGTCTTGGTTAGGGATGTGAATGGTTAACTGGTTAGCATCATCCTTAACAGCTGAAGCTTACCAGTTAAGCACAACCGGTGGGAGTAGTCCCCTGTCTGCAGGGGAGGGGTGGCAGCACAGGCAGGGGCTGCTCTAGCCAAGGGCAGGGAGGAGGCAGCTGTTTCAATCCAGCAATGGGGGAATGCTCCAACTAGGCTGAAGCAACACCTGCCTTCATCCCCCCTCACCTGTGATTGGGTAACCAGTTAAATGGGATTTTACATCCCTAGTCTTTTTGATGTCATTCTACTGCTGTTGGGGAAGGCATTGAGCATCCCAGCATCCTAAACTTGAAATAAGATATGCAATTTGCGCATCTTACTTAAAAATAGCTTATTTTGAAATTTGATGTGTCTATACCTGTGGTCACCAACCAGTCGATCGGGATCTACTGGTAGATCTTGGAGCCTCTGACAGGTGATCCTGACTGATTCAAGTGCCAGCACTTCAGCTGCCTTTCCCTGCACTGCTGCGCAGCTCCTGTCCTCTGCCTTGGAGCTGTCCTCTCAGGAGCCTCCTGCTTGTTGGACAGGGGAAGGGGGTGCTGATGCCTGGGTGCTCCTCCCCACTCTGTATCCCATCTCCACAGAGCAGAGAGGGGACACAACAGGACTTGGGATAGAGGGAGTTTGCTGGCTGCTTTTGGGAGTGGGGCAGGGCCAGGGCAGGGGTGAGCCTGCTTTAGCCCCACTGTACCACTACCTAGGAGCCACCTGAGGTCAGCCGGGCCCAGCCGGAGTCCACATCCTGAAACCTTGCCCCAGTCATGAACCCCTCCTGCATCCCAAGCCCCTGCCCTAGCCCCAAGTACCCTGCATCCCATGCCCTCCCAGAGCCTGCACCTAGAACCCCCTCTGGCACCCCAACTGCCTGCCCTAAGATCAGAGCCACTCTCACACTCCAGGTCCCTCAATCCAAGACCAGAGTCTGCACCCCAATCCTCAGCCCCAGCCTGGTGAAAGTGAGGGAGGACTGGGGAGGGAAGGAGGATGGAGTGAGCAGGGGTGGGGCCTTGGAGAAGGGGCACAAAGGAGGCGGGGCCAGGGTATTTGGGTGTGAGGTAGATCTTCGATTGCACTTAAATTCAAAAAGTGATCTCGTGCTTAAAAAGGTTGGAGACCTCTGGTCCATACAGTACCAGATTTTGAAATAATGTGCCTTTTTGAGACATCCCTTAGCCCTCGTGGAATGAGTGTTATCAGGATGGCGAAATAGTACGCCTGTTATTTCGAAAAATATTTTGAAATATCAGGCAGCTTGTTAAGATGCAGGGTAGCAACATCCCGAAATAGCTGTGTAATGTAGACAAACCCCAAAAGACTAGAGATGCTTCAGATGCAGGAAGAATACAGGGCCTCCGTTCACAGGTTGCAAATATATAAAGACTTCAAACATTTTTAATAAAAGTAATTCTGTAGAAATGATGGAATAATTCTTTTTCCATCCCATACATGCTCATTGTGGTGGTGTTTGCAACAGGCAGTTTCCTTTTGTAAATTGATGGAGTAGATTATTCAAGCTCTTGCCTAGTGGTTATATTACTAAGACTTTACGGTCTTCAAAATTCAATGAGTAAAGATAAAGGGGAAACCTCAGGATTTGAGTTAAATTAATGCAACAACTGAAGAGGATAAAGAAAGCTCAAGAAACTCATTCTAGTCCATTCTCTGCCTGTGCAGGATTATTGCCTATATTGGTGGGGCTTTTTTTCTAGTTTAGTTTTTAAATGTGTCATACAAGGCTTGCTACTTAACTTTCCGTGGGAGATCGTTCCTGTTTTACAAATCATACTTTTGGGGAGTTCCCCTGTTCTTAAGGCAACATTTTAATTTTCTGTTTTTCTTAGTTATGCACTATGTATTGTACTGTGCTAAATTTCTTCTTTCTTTGGTATTCACGCTTCTCAAAAACTTATAGGCTTATGTCCTTTTGTAGTTGTCACTGAGCCAAGCCACAAATATTCCTTACTCTTTCCTTCCAAGTAAATCCTATATCCCATTTAAATTTTTATGATACTGAGGTGTTCTGAACTGAGCAGCCTCTGTCCTCAGGGAGCTGGGACAGCCTCCACAGACAGGGGCTGCTGCTGGACCAGCTGTTTTGCAGCAGTTTCCCCTGCCTCCTTTTCTCCCTCCCCCCACACTGCAGCACCCTCTGTCTGCCGGGAGCTTGGACCTCCCATGAACCGAGGCTGCTGCCACCCCATGCTGCTGCCTCTGATAGAGGGGCAGCAGTGCAGTGTGCCAAGGGTCTCTCCAGGAGTGGGGCCAGGAGCTCACTGGCTACTGGCCCCGCCTCCAGGGACTATCAAATAGCTGTGTAACCGCAAAGATTTCTGACATCCCTACTATAACCCTAGAGTCTCATTTAGTACAGTTTTGAATGCCTGCCTGCCAACTTCCCTCCCTTTCTTGAATTGTCTTCTTCAGGTGTGTTAATCTCCATTTTCCCCCAACAAGTTCACTCTGTTTCCTGCCAATGCTAACTCCTCAAGATCTCTTTGCAAAGACCACTGAAGACAAATATTTCAATATATCCCTGACTATTTACATGTAAATTACTGTGCTGTTTACTTCCAAATCACTGACAATATCAAATAAGAATGGAGCTAACCTGACCACATTCCCTATTCATGACTCAATCTGATACATCGCCCTGTGGTATCTTTATTAGTGCTCACTGCACTTGTTTGTGTTGCTGTCCAAGCCAGTCTATGTTTTTTGAAGTCACTTTTGAAATAGGCTGTAGAAATGTAGAATGTAATTGTATTTTGATTGCAGAGGTATGCAACCTATTGTACTAATTCAGTGTGTGTGAAGCTCCAGGTATGGTGCCATTTGGTGACCATGTAAATAGAGAAATAGGCTCCTTTTTATTTATTTTTTTTTTAAATGGGGGTATCATATAATCCCACCTTGGTGGAAACACAGAAGAACTTCCCTTGTGTAAGATTTGAGTCCTTGAAACCAGGGGAGAGTTTTCAGAGATGTCATGTCCCATTTTTCAAAGAATTTAAAAGTATAAGTAATCTTCAAAAGTGGCATATAGGCTCCTAACTTGCATAGGCACACTTGAAATTTAAAACCAAGATCTAGTTCTCCCTCTGGAGCCTGGTCGATATTCTGAAAATTAGTACCCTTTGCAGCAATGGCACAGTTGCATTGCTGTTACCGGAATTGTCATTCTTCTCCCTCACATTTTGTCAATGAGCCAGATTACTACTGTATGCTGGGGGGGATGGGGGAGCGGAGCATTTCTCTGGTATATTGAACTTGGTCCATTTGTAGACTAATTTCAGTTTAAAACTGTATGCTTCTGAATTATTTTGTGGTCAATTAACATAGCTGTATACAGTACTACAATGTGTTGTTGCATATATCAGGTGATGCTATACAGATTATGGGTCTTGTATTAAGCTGACTTTGAGTGTGTTAAGTATCACTTGTAGTGATATTAACCCTGATGACACATTATTGTAAATTTAAATGTTCAATTCAGACTTGTTTAAAATTAAAACTTTATTATTATGACTAGGGATGTGAAAGTGTTAGCTTGTGCATGGTTAATGTACATGATTACACACAGGCTCCCAATACACAGGTGATAAAATCCAGGAATCACGGGAGAGATGTGAGCACACATGGAGCGTATTCAGGAGTGTTTTGTTTCTTTTCAGAAGTGACTATGACTAATACATTCCTTTGCTAAGCCTGTATCCCTTGCTTGCCTGCCACATTGTCTTGGAAAGGGTTAATACAGTACGATGGAACTCCAAGGAAGCCTATGTAAGCACCTGAAGCTCAGGAGGGCTGGGGTGTGTGTAGGGTGACCAGATGTCATCCTGATATTTGGGGTTTTCTTATATAGGCACAGGGGTGGCCCATGGCTGTAGGCGGACTTGGCCGCCGCCTGGGGTGCCTGATGATGACATCACGGGGGCACCCGGGGCGCCCGATGATGACGTCAGTCCATTAACGGCCCTGCAGGCGGGGGTGCCGATCGCGCATTCCACCTGGGGCGCCAGCTGCCGCAGCCGGCCTCTGGCCGCTCCTGTATAAGCATCTATTTACCCTTACTGCACTCCTTGTCCTAACTTTTCACACTTACTATCTGGTCACCCAGGGTGTGAGGTGACTGGATTGTGGGGGCCAAGTGCCCAAGAGAAGTGTCAGCCACAGGATATTCACCTTGGTGTGTCTGAAGATCAAGGAGTGAGAATAGTGACCAATCGCTGTCCAGACGTAAGGGTCTTAGAAATTTGGTATCCAGTAATTAGATCCACTCATAACAGACTTTTGTCTGCCAAGAGTGGTGGACTAGGCCCAGTTGTGACAGACACAATCTTCATGTGGTTAAACTGGCAACATTATTAATTTCTTAGTTCCTATCAAAGTAGTTACAAGGTTTCTTTGTCAGTTCACCTTGGATTCATCAACAGTAGGTTTACTAGCACCCATGTTACAGTAACAGACAGCACTGGTGATGTTGGACCTCATCTAATGCTGATGTAGATAGGTCTCTAGCATTTTCATCCTGATAAACTCACTTGGTTGCTATCGCTAGATCATCTGCAATATTGCTCATGGTTGCAGTAAGATGAGCACTAAGTCTGCTACAGATTAGACCCTGGAAGAAGAAGAATCTTTCTGTGGTCATAAAGATCCATGAGATGGATCCGTTTTTAGGATGAGGTTTAAGACTGGTTTTCATTCTCTTGTTAAGAAAAAATCTGGATGTGAGTAGTTGGGATTTTACTAACCAATGACTATAAGATTAAACAAGAAACAACCTCGCACACAAAAAAACCTTAAACAAGGTTAATTCAACTCTTATGGGTAGGAAATATTTATGTTAATTCCCAGATACAGGAATGTTCAGCATGTATCACCCTTTCTGTAAGTATGATAAAATGCATGTCAGTCATCACGCTTCCTCTAGAAAGGTTGTGTGGAGCTCAGATATTCATAAATAACGTGATAGTGACAGAAGACTTGCTGCTTCCTTTCTGTGAAAGCAATGGGAAAGTGTGGCCACCTGTGCATTCTACAAAAGTGGATTACTTGACATAATGCCAAACTAAATTTTTGAATTTCATACATTTTATTAACGCTGATTAAAATCGCCATACATTGTTTGCAGTGTAAGTCCTGTTACAGATATAATCATATTGTCATGGCTGCTAACACCCACTAA
Organism: Pelochelys cantorii; assembly: GCA_032595735.1. Classification (NCBI taxonomy): domain Eukaryota; kingdom Metazoa; phylum Chordata; order Testudines; family Trionychidae; genus Pelochelys; species Pelochelys cantorii. The sequence goes on along the minus strand of CM064326.1, from coordinate 249,114,208 downwards.
TAGCTAGAGCTGATTGACATTTTTTTCACTGAAAACTTTCAAAATGTTTCTTTTTTTAAAAAAGCTTCTGAGGGAAACTTTAAATTAAAAGACTTTCTCCTTGTTTTGATTTTCTTTTCAGTTTTGGCATGTTGTCATGGGGGGGGGGGTGGTATGATGGTTTTATTTTCAAAACTGAAAAATCATTGAATATTCAATTTTAAAACAGTTCTGCAGAAAAATCAGACCGCAAACAAAAGAAAGGATACTTCTGAATTTGCAGAAATGTTAATTTTTTTTTTTTTGGTAAGCTCATGACCGAAATGGAGATGAAACTATTTAACCTACATACAACGCAGACCTGCTGGTCTGTGTGTCTGCTTCAGAATGAAGCCAGAGGGTCATTGAGACCAAAAAGCATAGGTGATGCACACAGAACATCCAGAAAATTATAGTCAGATGGCAATTTTCAGTGTGATTGGGCCAAATCTGGACCTGTTTTCATAGGGACAGCAAAAGGCACCTCTGTGGACCCAGGGCTAACTCCCAGCCAATTTTTACGTTCTTGCTCCATATTAGTGAGGGTTTCAAACAGAGTTTCTCAACAGTTGGTTGCAGTCCAAAATTGGGTTGTCAATATATGTCAAAGAATGGCAAGGGGCCTGGGTCCTACTGTGGGAAGCAGAGGGTGGAACATATTGGGGTAGATTGTTGCAGATTTTGTCCCACTCTCACCTGGCAGGGCTACATCCTGCAACTTTGGCTGTTCTGGGTCAGCTGAGCATACTGGAATATATGATTTTTTTGTTGTTTTTGTTATAGATGGATGGTGACAGTTCTACAACAGATGCTTCTCAGTTAGGAATTGCTGGAGATTACATGAGTGGCAGTCATTTTGTAATACAGCCTCATGATGGTAAGAAGCCTGCCAGTTAAATTGGAAGTTTGTCTTAGTATAAGTAAGTTAAAGTATGTCCTGTCACTTCTTGCCTAGCTTTTCCATTAATTCTCCATCATTCATGAAGCAAAGTATTGGTATTTATCTACATTCATAATAACTCCCTGCATACAGTGCCATTTTGATCAATTTGAAAATGGGTTTGCAACATTTGTTGTTGGCATCAGAACCCCTTTGAAAGCACTCTCCTACAAAAAAGTAGTAATCCATGCTAACAGGCACTATTTGAAATCAACCTGGAAAATTCACCTCTGCCAGCAGTAGGGGGCAGTGTGCCTCCATGCTGTGCTCATTTGCTCCCCTAACAGCATGCAAAGTATGTTGAGAGCCCAGCTACTCACAACACTCAACTAGCTGGGAGAGAACTTTCCCCAGGAACAGGTTGGATATTAGTAAAAACTTCCTAACTGTCAGGGTGGTTAAGCACTGGAATAAATTGCCTAGGGAGGTTGTGGCATCTTCATCATTGGAGATATTTAAGAGCAAGTTGGACAAACACCTGTCTGGGATGATCTGTGGTGTTTGGTCCTGCTTTGAGGGAAGGGAACTGGACGCTATGACCTCTTGAGGTCCCTTCCAGTTCTAGTATTCTGTGATTCTATGTTGACCTGTAATGGGGTGGTGTTTGTGAAGTATCAAAGGATGTTGCTTATGTCTTTCCTGGAAAAGGAATGGCTCTTCAAAAAAACAATTTATAACATTGCTCAACAAATAGATTAAATCTTAGTGTTTGTGAAGCTGGCATTGGGAAGAACAATATTGGATGTGTCTATATGTAATGCATATGAAAAGAAATACATACCAATGAGGTGTGATAGAGAACAAGGCACCACAATGTTATGGGAGCTTGTGTTAATTTTTAACAACTCTGAACCTTCCAGGGCTGAACCTTCCAGTACCTTCCATGGTACTCACTTAGAATTGGGAATGTCCCATTTCAATCCTTGTTGTTAAATCTTAAACCTCACTGAATATTGCCAGTAATTCATTTCAGACTTGTATCATTTTTTTTGCTGTTGCCAGTTGGTTTCAAATTTCACACTTAAGGGGGGAAGATAATACTTCAGTGGTAAGCTTGCTTTTTTTTTTTTTTATGGCAGCTATTTGAAGTTGATCAGAGGATTGGAATGTTAGTACTCCTGGATTAGTAACTAAATACTTGTAAGATGATGAAAGGTGCTTGACCAGTGCACCCAGTACTAACTTTTCTTTATTTTGCTAGACACTGAGGACAGTATGAATGATCATGAAGACACAAATGGCTCAAAAGAAAGTTTTAGAGAACAAGATATATATCTTCCAATTGCAAATGTGGCAAGGATAATGAAAAATGCCATACCCCAGACAGGAAAGGTAATATCCATGGCAAAAGCCAAGAGGGCTGGTCTGCTAATGAGAATATATTCACATTTTTATTCATTCTTGATAGGCAAACTTTAGTTCTAGTGCAACATTCCTATCTTCACTCGTGGAAACTGCCAGTTTGCTTTCTGAGAGTAATTTTTTTTTTTTGCCAGGTTTCCCAAAAATAATTTTGAACTATATTTTAGTTGCAGACAAGAAGCAGATTAAAATATTAAATCTTATTTTTTGCATAAAAATGTAAACTACTTATTTATTCATTCATGTTCTGGAGTTGATGGCTGTGATATTTGGTAGTATTTTTCTAGATACACAGATTATACATAATTGCCACATAAAAGCATACTTATTTTATAAAAAATAGAGGCTAATATTTGAGCTGGCTTGCTTAGGCCTTATCTAAACACAGAGGTTGCAGCAGTTTAACTAAAAACTCTTTCTAAATCAGTTTTAAACAGGTGCAAGCCTCTGTGTGGCCAGACTTTTTAAGAGGTTAATGAGATTGTTATATTGATATGACAAATGTAAATTGCTGATGTAGCTGGATCCAAAGTAGATTTTGTGTTTTATCTAGTGTCTACAATGTTTTACGTAGACATAAGAACTTTTTCAAAATTGCTACCAGAGTTTACTCATGAAAATTGTCCTAATAAGTTACGCATGATAGCAATCAGATACTTACAACTGTTAAACTTGTAGGAAAGATTTCTTCACTTTTTTTTTAAATTTTGATTGGAGTACAGGGATATTGGAATGAGTGAACCCGTGTGGATGAAATAAGAACTTCCTTTTCAATCATATGAGGAAAAAAATCTAGTCTTTCATTTTTAACTTGCATATTGCTAAAAGCAAGGTACCAAAACGCCATAAGATAGGCAGTTCAAATAGCTTTAATTTCTGGCCTTACTGAAAGTACAAGGTATGAGAAGTCTTATAAGACCTTGTTCTCTTGAGATCTTTACTCCAGTTCTACTGACTTGAGATTTGATTTAGGGATGTTAGATAGCATGTAATTGAATAGTCATGTAGCCACATTGAATTTTAGTGATTACATGACTATTCGATAGTCCCCAGGGGCGGGGCCAGCAGCCAGTGCACTCGAACTCCACTCCTGGGGAGCCCCTTGACACCCTGTGTTAATGCCCCTCTATCAGAGGTAGCAGCATGGGGTGGCAGGCAGGAGCCAGTCTGCAAGGTGTCGAAGTAAAAACTTCACTCTGTTTACGCGGCTAAAATATATGGTTTTATTGGCCAATAAAAGCAAAGTGAGCCAAACGTGGACCCAGCAAAGTCAGGCCCAGTAAGGCTGCTGATACAATCCGTCATAGTATCTTTATACCCTTGACCAGACAGCCTGACGTCAGGGCAAGAAATCAAAATAAACTTCAGAGAGGAATTATTATCACAAAGAAACAAACAGGTTTAGAGGGAGTTTGAGCTTCAGCTCAAAATAGTTCATTAACACATTCCAACAGCACATCCCTCTGGCCTCTCCCCACCTCGGTGAAGGCCAGTTCACTCCCTCTAGTATACGTGCAGACACAAGTAACTGAAATGGCTTTTGTTATACAGAATGGCTTCTAACTAAACATGTAAAATGGTTACGGCAGTCTCTACAAAGGGGAGTCAGTTTAAAAACCGGCTTCCTGTGCAAACTGTCTCCCACCTGCCGCCCCACACTGCTGCCTCTGATACAGGAGGTGGTAGCAGCTTCTGTCGGGGGGGGGGGGGGGGAGTTGAGCTCCCCACGGACAGAGGGTGCCCCGCAGCGGCAGCCCAGGCTTATTGATTAATTGTGTAGTTGTCTACACATTGACATCCCTAATTTGATTAAGTATTGGAACCCTTTAAGCTACTTATCTTAACCAGTCGTTGTCTTCTGTATTCTACTTAATTTTACATAGGTCTCAGAGTATTGCTTGCAGCTCTTGTCTTGCTGCAGAAACTTTCCTTTTTATCTGTACAGTTTACAAAAATAATCAAACAACTTAGCAAGATTTTAAAATATAACCTGGAATAAATGAAGCATGGCAGTCATAGGTGCTTTCAAAAGCCCTCAGTGTTGCACTGTAGGATTGTTACATTCATTAATCTTTTCTTTTAAATCAACTTACAAAAGTGCTCAACACCCATAATTGAGGTTAGGTTTTCAAAAGAATTTGGCACATTGCGTGCTAATCTGTCTTGAAAATCTAGCCATAGATATCATAATGTAAGCTGCTGGCTCTAAGTGTCTGGATGCTTGAAAATTATGTCAGAGACACTATGTGGTTGTGAATAAAGATGCTATTAGTCCTGAGATACAAAAATTCCTTCTTCATATTCCAACAGGTATAGATCCGTCGCATATGAACAAGCATCAAACATGGATAATTCTTCAGTGTATTTCTGCTTAATTACTTTCCTAAATACTCAGCTGTAACAACCCTCTGCCATTCTAAGTCCCCTAATTTATTTTTAACCGAATAAAAACTTTAATTCAATTCATCTAATTTATGCTGTTTAGTCATTTGATTGCTTGTTTTAGAAAACTTAGAATATTATAAACCACTACAAAGGCTTGCTGCTAGGCAAATCAATCAAGCACTAGTTATGACTCTGATTAGGACAAAATATCCCTGGCTGCAGAAATTCACTCTTGGAAGACCTGAGATATAGAATCCATGGCAGACTGAGCAAATTAAAAAATAGATATTCATGAAGATCCTTTGTCCCACAAGACCTCAAAGTGCTGTCCAGTTAGATTCATCATGATTCCAATTTTGTACCTTTCTTAGTTAGGAATGTTAAATTTAGATTAATTGGCTAATTGAATAGTCAGTGCAATTTGCATCAACTATTCAATTAGTCAATGAGGGCACCTTCGCCTTTGAAGTGTAGCAACAGTGGGAGAGTTCCAGCTGACCCCGGGCTCCATGCGGTGCTGCCGCTTTGAAATGCCGCATGCAGCCTGGGGCCAGCTGGAGACCCGGGCTGCACGTGGCTTTTCAAAGTGGCAGACCCCGAGCTCCACGTGGCGCTTCTGCTTTGAAGCACCCTTTCTCTTCCCCCCCCCCCCCGGCTGCCTCTTTCTGATAGACAGAAAGTGGGGGGAACTGACTAGTCAACAGTGTGCCGACTAGTCATTCATATCCCTATTCTTAGTTTACACTTCCAGATAGTTATCGTACTATGATATTCATTTATACTTACAGTTTATGAATTCAGATGTGTCTGAATACAGTGGCTTGTTTCCCAAAAGAAATGGAAGCATGCAACCTAAAGCAGTGTCTAAACTGTGTGCATATATAACAGCTTGTTCAGAATGCAGCTATGAAATATTAAAGTAATTGTAGAGGTCTTCTGTGCTACCTGACCTAGTTAAATAATATATTGTCTTACTGTATTTAAAATGCTATTTTATCAGCATTTTACCTGGAGCAGTGGTGACATCCAGTGGCTATTTTGCATATGCACACCAATTTTGTTCACACATGCATATTGCTGTGGTTAATTTATTATGGGGCCATCCTGTCATCTTCTAGTTTATCATTCTGGTACTAAGAGTAGGGATACTAAGTTTTTAGTGTGATGTTGCAGGACTCTCCAAACTAGTGGGCCTAAGGGCTTTTGACCTACAGGCCTTGTCCTGAGAGGGGCTCAGCACCTCTAACTTCCAGTGAAGTCAAAGGGAATTGTAGCTGACCAGCACCTTTCAGGATTAGAGCTCTGAACTGAGCTTTGGGAACAGGCTTAGTAAATGCAGCTTTAGTTTGCAGTTGATTAAAATGGTGATGTATAATCAAACTTCAGGTGATTTTAGTAATGGTTTTTCTTACCAGATTGCTAAAGATGCAAAGGAGTGTGTGCAAGAGTGTGTAAGTGAATTCATCAGCTTTATAACATCTGAAGCAAGCGAGAGGTGTCATCAAGAGAAACGAAAGACTATCAATGGAGAGGATATTCTCTTTGCCATGTCTACCTTGGGATTTGATAGTTATGTTGAACCTTTGAAGTTGTATCTCCAAAAATTCAGAGAGGTTGGTAGCCTATCTTTCTACACAGGTTAGACAAACTTATTGTATTCAGTGCTGGCTCTTAGTATCATTTCCATATACAGCTGAAAATGGTTCACTTATCCCCAGAATCTAATTCTCAGTGACTGATATAACACTGATATCTATATCAGAATGGAACAAGGTGTGGGATAAAAACAACATAATTAAGAAGAATGGCAGATTTGCTGTTCCAAAGTAGCTAAATTGTCCAACTGATTTTTTTTTATTTTTTTTTAAATCTAATGTTCTGGTAAAAATCAGTTTTTGTGCTTTTGTTAAGAACTCAGCCAGATCCTCAGCTGTATTTAGGTGAAGGTACAGTTATACTCACCAGCTGAAGAGCTAGCACACGACATTTTTGTCAGTTTGCATTTCTAATCTGCAGAGGGGAAAGGTATATTTTAACACATTATTCTGATGACCTGTAGCTGACACGTTTTCATGCTTGTTTGAGCTGCTTTTGCTTTGGTTGTCAAGGACTTTCCAATCCCCTGTTTAGGCATTAAGATTTACATTTCTTATTACAGAAGATACTTCAAGATTGAGCATATCCTTTCAGAATTTAGCATGAACTTTTTTCCTTCCTTCCAGCAACCTAAGCTTCATGGAAAAATAGAGCTGGCTTCTGGGTTTTTTCCCCACCTTTGGAGGGGCGGGGCTAAAGGGATTAATGTATATTCTGTTCCTTCATCTGTCATCCCTTTGTGGCAATTAATGACAAAGGATGGATGGGGAGTTTTTTCTATGAGGTTTTAGTATGGGACATTGACCCAAGAACTCTGTTTTGTTCAAACAAGTTATAGGAACTTTTAGCTAATAAACTGCTTCTCCCCCTCCTCAACATTCCCATCTCTTCCCACACGCCTTTGTTGTATACAGAACACTCCCCCCCCCCCCATACTCTTCCTCTTTCCTGTGTTCATGTAGCAGCAGTATCTGAATGCTGGGTTAGCTTGTATCAGAGATGGCAAATTATAGCCTGTATGTTGAAGTAGCTCTCCAGAAAAATGTTTTAAGCCCTTTTGGCTTAAATGCATCTCCTCTTTACATTGACCTAGATTACACTATGAACTGTGCCAATAGGCTAATGGCGCTAGCATGTAAAATCTGGTTTTGCCTTTCATCTATAAATCATATTCCCAGTCTTGTCTTCAGAGTACTATTCAAAGGAAAGTGTCTTTTTTTTTTGTAGTTTTTTGTTGGTTTTTTTGGGGGGGTGGGGGGGTTGCATTAAACATATGGACAGTTTGTCATTGTTAGTACTTGCCTTGATGTTTTCACAAAAAGCATGGCTGATCACAAAAGTGAATGGTACATTGTGTGCTTTAACTAATTGTTCTCACTTCCAGTTCTAGCTGTGCTTGATCTGTGGGGAAGAAATCCAATCTCCTGGGTTTAAATGTGACCTTCCTATTTCATAGCTATTAGAAAGGGCACTAAAGCTACGGGCATACACATTAGTGGAACAAGCCAATACTGGATCTTGTTTCTTTCCCGCATCATATCCCAAGAATTGTACTAAGAAGTGTGTGTGTCCATGTATAAAGTGCAACAAATAAGCTTATGTAACCAGCATACATTTGCCACATTTTTAGTACTGGAAATCTGCAGTCTGCTATGGATTCTAGGTACAAAATGTAGACCTAACTATTCCTTGTCCATTACCACAGAACTCTTACCTTTGCAGAATTTGAAGGATCCCCTATAAAAGTCCAGTCTTCATATTTGCACAAATATACTGTGTGAGGGGTATAGCTAATGTTGAAGTCAGCTGTTTGAAAGCTCACATACTGTGTGTATTAACATTTTTAACATCTGAGGAATGCAATGATAAAATTTAGGGTACGTCTACACTGTACAGCTATTCCGGGATACCAGAGGTATCCTGAAATAGCTACCCTGCAGCTACACAAGCTGCTCGTTATGTCAAAAAATATTTTGAAATAACTGCCATCCCAGTAACCCTCGTTGCACAAGGCATAAGGGATGGCTCGAAATAGCTCTTTATTTCAAAATTTGGTGCTGTGTGGACGTGCCAAATTTTAAAAAAAAGCTATTTTGAGTTTAGCGTGCAGTATAGATGAACCCTTAGTGTCACAATTCTCATTGCATATAGGTTCTTTTAGCAGTTGCAAAAATTCCAGTTTTAGGAAACTAGGCCCATGAACAATCTAAGATAACTATTCTAATGCAAACACTTTCTAAATTTCATTCAAGGCAATGAAAGGAGAGAAAGGGATTGGAGGAACTGTTACAACTGCAGATGGTCTTAGTGAGGAGCTCACAGAAGAAGCATTTAGTAAGTAAATTTTTAATTTGCTAATTCAAATTTCATTACTTATAGCTCCTCTAAGATTAGAGACTGGAGGAAATGGTAATCATCAGAATATTCTTCTTAGTAACTGAATTTGGGTCAGACTAGCTGGGTGGGATTTAGAATCCATCAGAATTTTCATTTGGGAAGTGTTGGGAATAACCTGCAGTTGAATATGCTCCTTGGAGTCAATGGGAGCCTTGTGCACCTAGGCTTAGAATTTATCCATCAGTTGTTTAATATTAAACTTTACAAGTTGGTAATCGTATCCAATGGCATTAGGGTTAAATCCTAATTTGAAGTGTTTTAAGACTGTGAGAACATGAACTCGTGCTATAATTTTTCATTAAATTTTAAATAATATAGCAATTTGTTCAAAGACTGTAGCTAATGTTGCAAGTTTTCTTATTTCCATAGTAGCTAACCATCCAAGCCCATATGCAGGAAGTAATTTTAATAGAGGCATTTACTAGGTATTTTTAAACTGGTATGACTCTTAAAAATGGAGAGAGAACTCCTACAAAAATGCCTGGGAGGGAAGAAAGCAAATCATATTTTGTGGCTTGGAGCCCTAGAGTCTACCAAAATGAAAATGAGCTGCCTCTCTGTCTCCTATGCTTTTAAAACACTTTCTCTGGTGATAAATAGAATGCACAGACTCTGTGGACATGGTGAAAAAGGGCATCTGTGGTTAAAGAAAGAAGAATCATGTGAAACTATTCTTTTTCTTTATGGTCCATTGTAGTTTACTTCCCTGTATCATGCAGTAGGGCCTGAAGATTCTTGGGGGGGGGGGTCCCTAAATATTTTTTTAAATTTGGAACTGTGGTATTTATAGAGTCTTCTGTTCTTGCTTTAAATACGTATGGGTGCTGATTGTATAGAAACTGTAGAGGAATTGAGGAAGAGCTCTCTCCACTTTCAAGAGACATAATGGTTAAAAAATACATGGTAAATTACGAATAAAGTAATGCTTGAGTTATAGACTTGAGGACTGGTAGTGACCTGCTCAAGCAGTGAGATGCACTTTGCACCTCCATACAATCTCATTTGGCTCTACTGAATATGAAAAAAAACCTATAGAGGCTCTTATGACCAGAAATGTGGTTTCCAGCGGGCCTTGTGATCCTGAGAACTTCAACGAGGATGTTGCAGTAGAATTTCATATTTTGTTTTAATAAAATGCAGAAACCCCACGTTTTAATGAAACATCAAAGTTGACAGTTTAAAGTCAGAGGTCAGCAAGTACAAAGGGTAGCTTTCCAACAGCAGCAATAATTTGGTCGCATTCCTCCTTCTGTATATTTTGTCATACATATGAAGACAAACAGCAATATATAGATCTATACATTTAGCAATGAAGACACTAAGGCTATGTCTACACTACAGAGTTTTTTTTGGAAAAACAGCTGTTTTTCAAAAAAAACTTCACTTATGTCCACGCTGCAATTGCGTTCTTTTGCGGGGAAAAAAAATCTAAAGAACAGGGGTTTTCCCAACATTGGCAAACTTCTTTCTACGAGGAAGAAGCCTTTTTCCGAAAGAGCTCTTTTGGAAAAAGGCATGTGTGGACAGGAAAGAGGGACTTTTTTCGAAAGGAGGAAAAAGCACAGGTACCCTGGTGGCCGCTCTGTCCATAGTAATCACAGCTTAAATGCGAGATAACGTCCATTCAGCATGGACGCTATCTTTCGAAAAAGCAGATGACTTTTTTTGATGTGCTTTGGCAGTGTGAACGCTCTTTCAGAAGAAGTTTTTTCGGAAGATCTCTCTCTCTCTAGACGTAGCCTAATAGGAAATGCTGTGCATGCAATGACTTAATGTTACTATAGATATTTCAACTTTTGCGGATCCCAGTCTAACCTTTAAGATTTTTAATGCAAAGAGTGTTGCTTGAAGTAGCAGGGGACTGGACTCAATGATACCCGAGGTCTTATGTAATTTCCCAAGGACTCACGTAAAGAAAAATGGGTGGAGGAGAGAAAGCTAACTGAAATGTGTGAATGAGCCCTTTATGCAGACACCGATGTGTTTCTCACAGGAAATGTTCCTATGTTGTAGGAAATGTGCCGCTAAAGGGAACCATTAGTGTGTGTGCTTAATAGTAGTAGTGGTTTAGTACTTTTCAAGAACTGGTATAAAGACCGCAAAAAGATAAGAGGATACCCCCATATATTGTGTGAGTCTGCTGTCTAATTCCCCTGTTTGGTCTTTGGGATATGCTCCCTAATCTGCAAGCAGAAGATTGAAGGAATATCTTGGCCACTGCTTACCAATCAATCATATTTAAAATTTTCCAGGCTCTGGAGTAGGGATGTGAACGACTAGTCAACACACTAGTCGCTCCTCCCCCTTGCTGCCTCTATCAGAAAGAGGCAGCAAGGGGAAGGGGAGAGGAGAGGGTGCTTCAAAGCAGCAGCACTGCGTGAAGCCCGGGGTCTGTTGCTTTGAAACGCCGCATGCAGCCCGGAGTCTCCCCCGCTGACCCTGGGCTCCATGTGACACTGCCATTTTGAAATGGAGTCTAATGCAACGGGGAGCACGAGGCCAGCGGGGGACTGCTTGAGTCCCCCGTTGGCCCCATGCTCCCCGCAGCGCTTTTGCCTTTGAAGTGTAGCAACAGCCCTGGGGCTGTTGCTACACTTTAAAGGCAGAGGCACCCTAATCGACTAAGCGAATAGTTAATGCTAATTGCATCGACTATGCAATTAGCCAGTTAATCTAAATTTAATATCCCTACTTTGGAGGCTTCAGTATATTCTATGATGCAAAGCTTGAGGTGGGGAAATGTACTTCACACGTGTGATTTAATGCCAGTATTAAAAAGGGCAGTATTGTATGAGAATATTAGGATTTGGCAGGGAGCAGGAGACCCCTGGCTAAGAGCCCCAGAGGCAGGACTAAGGCTACGTCTACACTGCGGGCTTCTTGTGCACAAAGTTCTTGCGCAAGAATGTGTCCACACTGCCATGTGCTTTTGCGCAAGAGCATCCATGACAGTGTGGATGCTCTCTTGCGCAAGAAAGCTCTGATGGCCATTTTAGCCATAGGGATTTCTTGCGCAAGAAACCCCTGTTGCCCATCCACACATGCCTCTTGCACAAAAAGACTTATTCCTCATAGAAAGAGGAATAACTCTTGCACAAAAAGCCCTGTGTTTTTACGATTTACTGTACTTTTTCTTGCACAAGAACGTGCTTGTAGTGTGGATGGTCCTCAAGTTTTTGCACAAAAACTCTGCAGTGTAGACATACCTTACGAGACAAAGCTACTGTCTCTTATAAAAACTGTGCTTTGCAAGTCATGTAAATATGTGCAGGATTTTCTTGCCTGAAGACTTTAACTTTAGACTTAGCGTCTTTTGCGTGTAACTTTTGATATGGGCACAACTTAGTTCAATGAAAGCCAATTTTTGTACCAAATCTAGCAAAGACTAAATTTAATTTCTCAAATGCAAACTGTTCAACTCTCAAAAGTTTGGTTAAACTTTTTTCACATAGGAAATTGATTTTAGGGTTGTTTTGAGGTTTTTCTATTTTTTTTGCATGTAGAAATGGCTGGACATTCCAACAAGCCCTTCACTTATTTTCTCCAAATGCAGAATAGTGAAGTTATAACTGAATATTTAGCCTGTTGCTTCCAAATTACTTCTGTAATAATTCTACCCTTGGCTTGTCACAGGGCTTACTCCACAGTTATGTTGTTTACCTAACAGGTTCTCCGTTTATTCTCTTGACTTCCACACCATATTTAGTCCATTTACTAGTCAATTTTTTTTTATTCACTTTACTGCTTTCCTATAGGTCATTGTTTAAGTCCAAGCTCTTTGTCCGGTCCGGAGCACTGCACAGTTCCATCCACGCTTACATTACAGCTCTAATTGCTTCCATTACCCTTATCGCTGCCCTATTTTCTCCACTAACAAGTCCAATCCTTATCAGGGCAGGGACAGTCTCTCGTTGTGTCTTAAAAAGTGGGCTATGTGCTCAGTGCTCTAACAATTTTTTATTTTAGAATTTAGGTGCCCACCTCAGATCTGAACATAAAGCTGGTTTTTTGTTTGTTTGTTTTGTTTTTGTTTTTTTTCCTTCATACATCATCACGAGTAAAAGTTTTGCAAGCTGACTTCAGGTCATTTGATGCAGAATAAAATCTGTTTCAGCTCTGCATTGCTAATGGCAGCTAACTTGTTTTTGTTCTGTTGCGAATGATAATATACAGTTTAAACACAGTTCTATGTATGTTTTGTCTAACTTTCCTTAACTAAAATGCTCTTTTTTTTTTTTTTTTTTTTTTTTTTAAGCTAACCAGTTGCCAGCAGGTTTAATAACTACAGATGGCCAGCAGCAAAATGTTATGGTTTATACAACATCTTATCAACAGGTACAGTATCCTCTCATCCATTCTTCCTTCTGTTGCTAAATTTCAAAGCCCTGTTTCAACATCCCCAGTCTGAAAGAGATGAGTGACATATGTTTAGATTTTTGTCATGTCTTTCTGACATTACGACCATGCAAGATTACTAATACAGTTTCAGAGGACAGAAACTTGAAACTAAGCTTATGTTCTTTCCCTTCCTTTCTAGATCTCTGGTGTTCAACAAATTCAGTTCTCATGATTTGAAGGAGGCTTTGGATTTGGGAATAAGAGACAAGAGAGCTGTACAACTTGTGAGAAGAGACATTAGTTTAAAAAGACAAGAGAGTTGTCTCTCTCTGTACATTAAATAGCTGTAATGTAGCTACCTGAGGCTTGACTAATGGAGGTGTGAATTCTGACTGAAATCTTTTTTCATGAATTTTAAAAAAATTGGATTTTAAGGGTATTGTTTTGTACAAGTTTGTTGCTCTGTATAACTCCTGTATGCATTGTATATTGCAATTTATTACTGTCAGAGATTTGTAGACAGTTTCTTATTTTCATATTGAATCATGTTACTTTTGTAATTCAATTAAACAGCTGAGTTTAATTCATGTTTACCCTTTGAATAAAATAAGGGTACAGTTCATTTTGAATGCAAGTTGCCTTTATTATAAAATTTGAGTTCTTTGTTATGTAAATTATCTTGCATGTCTTAACTAGATTTTTAATGTTGATATATTTATTGCAAATTTGAAAGGGATTTTTTTCATAAAACTCTAGCAGCTCAAAATAATTGTTTTTTTTTTTTTTATGTAACTTTAGAACTTAATGTTAATCCAGAAGCAAACAATTGTTAAATCTGTTAAATTTAGAGATCTGGTGACCATCATTAGGGTTTACTATAATTAAAAGGCTGTTTATGCCTGATTACAATAGTTTTTATTTGAGAGAGCCTAATAAATAAATATGCTTGTAGTAGCTACTTTTTTCAATTAACTTAACTCTGTACAAACTCCTGAAGAATAACTTGTTAAATTTAAAGTAGTCTTGGAGCTATTTAAATGATATACTCTTTCTTTTATGCATGGTGTTTGAAAAGCCAAATCCTAAAAATTGTTTCCTCAAGTGTTATAGGGGGATTTTATAGTCCTGTGATACATGATATCCAACTTTTTAAACTGAAATGTTATAATTTTTCCTATGAGATGGTGGGAACTCTCAAATGTTTCAGAAACAGTGTGTATGCAAGTATGCATGCGTGAGTGACTGAAATGTGAAATAAGTGATAAAAATCTTAAATGAAATATTCAAACATCTAGTTTGCTGTCTCCTTCCTAATTTTTGCAATAAACTGTACCTAGATAATGTAATTTTGTATATTTAGTGAACTATTCTTAGTAATGTTGCTGGTTGGCTTTTCAAATAATGAATTGGGTGGATAATCCTGTAGATACTTCAGTGTCACTATGTCAGTGTAAGGGTGGTAGTCTACTAGAATCCCTGTTATTCATGCTGAGTTTGGAGACCTTTAATATTTCTATTAACTTTCAGCTCACTGAAATGCACTCCTCACTCAAATAATCCTCATTGAGCCAACCATGTTTTGTTTTGTTTTTTTTAACAAAAACAACCCTTTGATGTGGTGCCATAATCTTTCTGGAGCTATTTTGTGAAAGGTTAAAACCTTAAGGGCCTAGATAAACTGGGTTAAAACAAAACCGAAAGAATGAAACCTCAGAACTGTGGTCAGAAGTTTTGATGTATCTTTCTTTGGTAACAAAGTCAACTTTAAATGTAGGTTAACAGTATGCCAAGGCAAGGGCATGGACAGGGTCCACTGTGTTCTGGGGCAAGATGAACATGTTTTCTGTAGCAGTGTTCTCAGGTGCTGTGGCAGCCAAGTGTCATTTTTGCGGACACAATGGCTAAACTTAATAAAACTTATTCCTGCTATTTAATAAACTCAAGCAATATATAGGAGCTTGTTTTACGTTCAATTGATTTTAAAGCAGTCCCATATTTCCAGGTCATGATGTGCAGATTTTGGTACTGAAAAAGGGTAATTAAAATGAGGGACAAACCAGAGGTTTTGGCACTTGGGGAGTGCACAGAAGGGATCATGCTCTTATTGGAAAATCTCATTAGTTGGATACTGTTTGATTAAATTTCAACACTTAAATATGTAATCTCTAACTTGTCTTAGATTTCAGAGTGAAGTCTCTTTGATATGAATGGAGCAGTTCAAACATGATATTCTTTCTAAAGTAGTAAGAAGACAACATTGCAGTATTGTGCACAGACTAGCTATTTTCAGGATTGCCTCTTCACACATCAGGGATGGAGTTCATTAAAAATAAAAGCTTAGATTCTAGAGCGCAGCACTGGCAAGGGATGAATGCAATGGTGTTGAAATTTATAGTGCAACTTGGATAGATGTGTGTTCTCCCTCTTCTCCAACTCCATTCCATTTAAAAAAAAAAAAAAAGCCCCAAAATGACATTAATTTGGATGTCATCTGATGTTTTATCCCAGGTGAAGTTCTGTAATAAAGTTTTGTGTGAATGTTGTTTTCTGGAGTAATGTAACCCTGTTTTCTTTCTAGAGAGACTTAACTTGTTGCCTATGCTACCATCAAAATGCGAAACAAGGTAACTTTAAAATAGTACTGGTATGAAAGATTACTTCCTGCACTATACACAACACTTATAAGTCAAAGTGAAAGCATGCAATGGCATTCTAATATTAACTCATTCCGTAATGGAATTCTTGATTAAAACTTCTTGTTAGCCCTTTCCACATTTTAAAATGGGAAGAGACTTTATACTGGGGCCAAAGTTGTCAACTAAGGGTGCTTATGACTCCCCACCACCCAATTGAGGGCTCTGGTGTTTGGACCTACTAACACCAATGTTCATTAATGGTAACTGTATGAACTTCAGCCAGCCTTGTAGCTACTCAGCACTTCCAAACATGACCCCAATTAGGTGCCAAACATTAAGCACTCATGTTTTGATAGTTTTAGCTTATGCCGTTGCTCCCTGTGTTTCTGGTCTCTCTATATTGAATTGCATGACACAGGCCAAGTGTTGAGTGGACTGGGCACATATGTAAACAGACTGTGCTTATGTGCCTGCTATCTGTATATAGTATGTATTAGTCAGTCTCCACTTAAGCTTCTTTATAGTGTACAGGTCTCCCTGCTTCCTCCTTAGCTGTGTTTCCTTTTAGGGATGAGCACTTTGATAGATGCAGAGTTTAGCTGAGTAATTAATACTGCTCTGTAAAACATTAACATTTCATGCAAATTACTAGCGTGGGAGGGGGGAAATGCAGTGACCTGCCAACTACATAGCTGCCATTTCATTTGCCTATCAGCTGAGAACAAGCTTTTCCAAGCTCCCACCACAATTTCTGCATGATCATCCTCATTTTGCTCCCCTTTCTCCAGTGTAGTATATAATGCACCATACCTAAGCAGCTTCAGGGGGTAGCCAAGTTAGTCTGTACAGAAAAAAACAACAAATAGTCTGGTAGCACTTTATAGACTAACAAAACATGTAGATGGTATCATGGGCACAGCCCACTTCTTCAGATGACCGGAGTCATCTGAAGAAGTGGACTGTGCCCATGATACCATCTACATGTTTTGTTAGTCTATAAAGTGCTACCACACCCTTTGTTGTTGTTTTTTTTTCATACCTAAGCAGTGCATCCTATACAAGTGGTTTGCAGAGGGATACTTTAATAAAGGTTTATTCATGACAACTTTCTATTACATTCCCTGCTTTTAAAATAGTCATATGCTATTATTAATGCTGAACATGCTGTGGTTTACAAACCAGAATAAATAAGCTACACCTAGCCACCAAGAAACATCAGGATCTTAGTGAAATCAGCCACTCAAGAACATAGGACAAATTCCTTAATGCTGTTGCCTTTGAGTGTAGATTGAGGTTCTGTTGGATTAGATTACACTTTGACTTGATTTTGACACTGAATTCATTATAGGACTGTAAAGTTAAACAGATCCATAAAAATGAATGCCACTTTGCACTTCTCAAATGTCTTCCAAGCACAATGCATGTGATATACATTAAATAAATCATGCAACACACCTATTTTATAGATGGGGAAAACCAATTAAATCACTTCCAAAAATTACATAGTGAATCAGTGGCAGAATGACAAATGGGGTTCCCATTTTTTAAAAACTAGACATCTTCCTCTCCTGTTAGAGCTGTAAATGAGGCACCTGCTATTTCAACAGAAAAACTTTATAGGCACCTACCAATGTATGAATATGAAAAATAGCAAAATCAATTTTATTAAATATGCTCATTCCAAATCCCATCTACTGCTTAATGAACTAGAACAAACTACGCTATTACAAGAGGAGGTTTTGATTTTTTTTATAAACATTTCAAAGCTGGATCTAGCACAGAAGTTTTTAATCTTTTTCTTTCTGCTATAAAAACTACACAGCCTGCCTGTGTCACAATAACTGGCTTTCTGCATGTAAAAGCCAGGGCTGGTGTTCAAGGGTAGCAAGTAAAGTGACTGGCTAGGGTCCCTTACCACCAGGCTCCCTCAAAACTATATTACTTTGGCTTCAGATGTGGGTGCCAGGGCTTACGTTCCAAACTCTGCTTGGTGGCCCCCGAGAAACCTTCTCAGCCCCCTCAAGGGCCTTGGATCCCTGGTTGAAAACCACTGTACTGACTACACCCTCTCTAGGTCTTACATAGCATCACCAGAAGCACTGTATTTAAGGCAGTTTGAAATAGCACATGACTACACCCAAAAGTGACTTGGAGAAAGGGCAGAGGATGTCAACATGTAAAAAGGAATTGATGACTATGTACCTTGAAAGGGAACAAGCCCTGAGGTTTGCATTTTTTCAAATAAAAAGTTTGAAATAGTTTTGTATGCTGTTAGCTTGTACATAGGACTAGGGTTGCCAAATGGTTTCTAAAAAAATCCAAACACCAGCATGGCCCCTTTAAGAAACACATGGTAAGGCTTTTTGGCCCTAATGGGCTGCAGGTGGCCGCCCGCTATCTTGCCTCCCTGTGCCGGGCCGGACAGCTCCCCTGTGGAACCCGGTAAGCGCTAGTGTTGCCCAGGCTGCCTCCGTATTGAGCTGGACAGCCTGGGATATTCGTTTCCTGGCAGGGAAATTTTAGATGTCTGGTATTTTCTCAATTTTTTTTACCAGACAGGAGGCAAAAATACTGAATGGTCAGGTGCAACACCAGACACCTGGCAACCCTACAATGTGACAAGCCAATATTTTCTCATTTTGGTAATATATAAAAATAACCTTCAAATTGACTGCTAGTAACTCATTGTAGCTCACCTAGCTCAAAGGTTCTAATATTCTCCCTTTTTCTTTGAATACACATATTTGAGCCTTAAGGTGTTTTTAGCCACACTGACTTATTAGTGAACGTACAATTTTAAAAACAGAAGCTTGAGATAGAAAAACAAAAAACCCCACAGAACATTGCATGCAAACCCAGATGGGCCCATCTAGTTTTTGTTCCCTTCAACAGGCCAGTTTTTAAATTAATTCCTGTACAAGAGCCACGATGGTGGCGTGAGGAAAAGGATATTCTTATGGCTCCAGAAACCTCTGTTCAAAATAAGTTCCTCAATTTGCCATCCCATCATTTTGGGTTCTCCCATCTTTTTGTTTTATCTCAGCACTCCTGGAAGGTTTCCCATAAATTGGCATTCCAGCACATTAAAGATACATCTAAAGCAGGGGTTGGGGAACTGCTGACCCAGAGAAAATCAGTCAAGGGCCACACACAAGTGAGACCCCAAAAAACCCTCACTGATGTGGCCCCCAGCTGAGAAGCAGAAAGACATTCCCCACATCACCCTTGCACACTAGAGCCTAGTTAGGTCCCAGGCTAGTAGATTGTGTGTGCTCCAGCCCTACAGGGAATTAGGAGGGGGTGGAGCACCCAAGTGGGGTCCCCAATGCTGGGAGGGGGAGCCCTGAGCCTCAGGGTCCGGATGCAGGCAAGCCGGGGGCCGCATCAGCCCCCGACCCTTAGGTTCTGTACCCTTGATCTAAAGCATATGGAGAGTACACATGCCAGCTGCACCCCATTTATCTCATTCTATCCAAAATGCCATGGCCTGATGGCACAAAGTTGTTCCAGGCAAGAAGATACTAAAATACTCCATTAGTTGACATACTGGAAAGCTACTGACAGAAGTTCATAGGGGTATTGGGGAAAGGATACAAACCACACCAACATTTTCAATTTGTGGCAACCTTTGGTAGAAACATGCTTCAAGGCTGGTTACAATTTCTTGATTTATACGGAGCGCATTTCCATTGCTGCATATTATTATACTATAATTAAACCTGCTTATCTTTTCCCCCTACTTCTGTGTGTTACTAGCGACAACTTCCCATTTATAATGCCAGAAAAATGTCCCACTATGGACTACTTCCCATTTATGATTGAGAAATATCTTGCCTGCTAATTTTCTGTTAGCAGTTTTTCTCCTAATTCAGGTCCTCCAGCAGACTGATAAATGACCAGAATACAAACTGAATTTTTTCTTTCAAGGGAGACTCAGACATAATTAAAATTAATACAGTATATCAGGTTGTTGTCTTGATACTAGTAATTGGTTGCTAGACCTTTGGAAGAACGCTTGTAGTGACCAGAGTTGAAAGATAAAGCTTAGTCCTAGTGCTGCTTCTAGCACCTGTACTGGACCACCCTCAAATTCCATAAATGGGGAAGGAGTGCAATTAACCATTAATGCAGTGGTCCTCAACCTTTTTGTGGCCAATAGCACATTCATGTTTTCAGAAGAGTGTGGCAGGTGCGAACAATTTTTCAAGGCTTATTTTGTATTTGTACATTAAATAATATGAAAAACATCATGTTTAATATTATATAATATATGAATCCATAAGATAAAAAAGGTAATTTTACATGTAAAAGGTATTAAATTATTCGCCCCCCCCCCCTTTGGAGAAAAAATAGAAAAAAGGCGTCAAATGTGCAAATTGAAGGCTATTTTCATATTAAATGTCAATTGAGTAAATTTGATAGAAACTTAATTTAGCTGGATTTTAATTTTAATTATATTGTAATTCATTTTTAAACAAAATTCTGCATTAATAAAAAGGGGGGATGTCCAAATGTTGAGCAAAGAAAGCACCCTCTCCCCCCCCCAAAAAAATCATGGCACCTTTATATCTCATACTCCCCATCCCCATCATCTGCTGCCATGTCTCCTCCCCTTCCTCCATCAGCTCCCCTGGTGCCTGCTGCCCCCCAACTTCTCACCCTCCTCTGCTGTCCTGACTCCTGCCCTTCTCACTGCCCTCCGTGTTGTTAGTTAGCACGTAGCACACGTATCTGTAAACAGATCTGTTAATACATATTTATAGAATTTTAAACCTTAAGAGACCAGTACCTCATGAATATTAATATGTATGATTCTCCATCCAATCAGTTTAAAGTCACGTAAATTAGCATCTTTTTCCATCCAATCAATTTAAACTTAGAACCTCATGCATATGCATGAGTGCAACCTATTTAAGGACCCGCAACGCCAGTTACAGGTGTTGCGTCGGGTTCGTCAGCTCCCTCGTCGTGTTAGGGTTAAGACTGGAATGAGTGAGGTCGTGTAAAGCTCTTTCCTGAGGAGGGGCTGGACGGAAGGTTCATGCCTCTTATCTCAGTTCAGTTCAGTTTAGTTTAGCTTAGTTTAGTTAGCTTAGGTAGGTTTAGATAGGGTAGAGATCGCCATGTTCGTGTCAGGTTTGCGGGGGCCACCGCTTATCGGCCGTCATTGAGCTTGTACGTCGGGTGCGTCGCAATCTTAGATAGGATTTTTATTTAGTTTAGAATAGATAGTTCTAGCTTCCATCGCCAGTTCCAGCTGCGCCGAAGAGCAGGAAGAGGACCGAGGACCAGAGGATTTCACGGAAGGTGAAGCGGCCGTCTTCGCACTCGACCAGCCTTCGAGGGATCGCCCTGGCTGTTCCTCTCCAAGGGCCCGGAAGGACCTAAGGATTGAGGTCGCCAGACTTCGGCTTTCCTACGCGGGACTCCTGGCTGTTCCTCGCTTAAGGCCCGAAAGGACCAAGAGCTTGTAGGTCGCCAGCATCTCCTCAATCGCTGCCGCGCCGCTAGACTATAAGTGATTGCAAGGGGACTGCCCTTTTGCAATTATAGTTAAGACAGTGTAAAAGGGGACTGCCCCCTACTAACTTTGTTTGTTCGTTAGATGTCTACAATATAGTCTTGTGGTCTAAATTTTACCAAATTGTTCAGTTTTATTTCGAGCGCCATAGTGTGCCACGTGCCTTTTATTGTAAAGGAACCCAATGATAGATGTGGGTGAGTGTCCGCATTTGCTTTCTTCTTGAAATTAATAATTAGGCTAATCATTAGACTTATACTACGTTGGCTCTCCAGAGTTGACAGACTTCATACGTTACTTAAATTAGCCGGGTAACAGGAGTGGGTGGAGTGCCAGGTGTAGGCTCTGGCCAGGAAGGCGCTCTGCCTGCCAAAGCCCCACACGCCACTCAAAACAGCTGGTTGTTTAGGACTATGTGTATCTTTGCGCCATGTGCTCCATGGGAGGGACTGAAGGAAGGCTGTTTTGTGCACTGCTTGCACTGCAAGCACAACCCAGATAGCTCCCATTGCCCAGTTTCTAGCTAATGGAAGCTGCGAGGATTGTGCTGGAGGAGGGGGCAGTGCACAGAGCTCCACCTCCCCCAGGGGCTCCTGGCACAGATATACATGTAGTCCTATCAACTGAGCGCATGGGGCTGTGGCAGGAAGAGCACCTGCCTGAGGGTCCTGTTGGGCCACATGACATTGGCAGCCCAGAGTATCGTGGCGGTTTGTATTTTACCCACCCCTGAGTTAAGGGAACCAGATCTTTCAGAAGACTTTTGAAATTTGTACACAAATAGTTCTGAATTTAAAAGTACTGACATAAACCTCATTTTCTAGGACAACCACTTTATTACAAAGAATAAACAATGCTTTGAAATAAGATTTATTCAATTATTTTTTCATTGTACAAAATGTCAGTTTTCTTTGTAGAGATCACTGAAGTAACAGGCCATAAAACTATAACCATCTCAAATTACCAGTTAACAATAACATCATTTACTATATCTTCAAAGTTTATGGCTTGGTCATCACATGCTCTACTTCAAAGTATATTCAAAGATATTGCTATCATTATTTTAAACACTAAATGTTGCTTTTCATTCTTTTGAGTTCCAATTTCACAAAAACATTCTTAAGTTGTTGCAATATCTGCCACAGCTAACATAACTTTTCTACTTATACAGTCAGAACTTTAACGAAAAGTCTACCAAACCATGAAATTTCTACAAATTTCTACAAAATTGATATTGTATTCTGATCAATGTGGGTGTTTTGTTTACAATATTTTAACAATGGTAAATATGGAATAATGAAAGCATCTGAGCAGTTTCCCAAACAGTTAATTTCAATTGTATTTCAAACAAATTTTAAACCTGGAACACGCATCTCAGTATATTTGTACACTATCTAGTTTATAAGCAAATAAAATGTTTTCTCTACTATGAAACTTAGGTAGGATTTAGATATTTTGTAAGTACAGTTCTGAGAAGCAGACCTCAATGTGCATTTTCACAGTGTACAAAGTAATTTAATTTTAAAGTAAAACTGCAAAGCACAGAACAGGAGATTTGCATATGTTCACTATTCAAACATTACCCAACTGGGACAATGGAAGACAGCAAAAACTTAAGCCAGATGTAAGTACACTTATACAAAAATCATAGTTTGATTGAAAACACCACAGTTTTACTTTGGTCATCAGAACACATCCTTTAAAAAATAAAATGTGCAAAGTATATGAAACCAAGTGCAAAAACTCCATCCATGGACGTACCCAACAGGTTTTATTCTTACATAATCTTGCTACAATTACAGCTATCAACCAACAAAGTCAAAGCCATAAATGTTTTTAAAGGCATCTTTCACAGTACTAATAAAAACAAGTTATACTCTTCCTAGTTACAGCTTGCATGTAAGTGAAGATTTTAGTTACTGGGTAGTTCAAGGTCATAACTGATTAAGTGAACCATAAAACTAATGTTTTTTAGCTCATTTAATTTTGTCTGCAGGAAAAAAACCTTATATCAAAATTCATAATGCAAATATGCAGCTTCAAGTAAAACTGTTGAAATCATCACTACACACTTTTTTTGTTAGGAGAAGAACTATTTATACTATTCTCATGTCACAATCAATTCTATAGTGAAGATTTGTAAAGTCCCCAGTGCTTTTACATGGCATCATAGATTGTGGCTGTGTTAAGGCAGTACCAGCACTTCCATTATAAACCCTGCCATTAAGAAGTCTAAAGTTTGGCCACATAAAATTAGCTCCAGCATATTTGGGTTATTCAATCTTTTACCAAATATCTATGCCCCTATTTTATTAAAAAAAAAGGGGGGGGGGGAGCAAATCCAAAACAAACAAGCAAGTCTATTCTTAATTTTTAAGATTACATATTTACAGTGCATGCTCTTAACATCAATGTGAGGGGAAAAGGCAAATAATTCCACCTTGATGTATATTCTATTGGCAGAGGGAAATATTTAAAGTGCAAAGTATAAACTTCATTGCACATGTCCAGTAACTTATTTTATAAAAATTCTTATTAGATGCCTCAAAATCAATTCACCTTGTGGCCTCACACAATTCAGCTATTTTACTCTACACTTTGGTAAACAAATGGTTTTTTAAAAATAAATAGCATTGAAATGTTTACATTTGTTCTATTACTGTGAACAAATACTTTCGTTAGCACAGGAATGGATCAACCTATTCCTAATGGCAGTGCTTTTTGAGCTAAATAGCTGTCTAACTAATGAATGGGAGTATTGAACTGATTGCTTTACCTTTATGTTCTACCAAACAAGCAGTTATGAAGACTAACTGGAATAAATATGTCATAAGAATTATTTTATAATATGTGCAAAACTGCTTACCATGTATTTTAACTTTGGTTAAATTTTAAAACTAAAATATTACAGAAACATTATGGAAGCAACACAAGCGATTACAAACATAAGAATGAGGTAAATTAAATTCTTATTAGTGCAAAAAGCAAGCATATGCTGGAAGCAAAGCATATGAATTAAAAAATGGATGAATCCTCATGAAGGGTTTAATATTAAGACCAGAGAGGTCTCTTTGTAAACATTAAGAATATTTACAAATTCAAGATTTGTACAACTTCAAAATCCCAACAAATAGTAGTGCATTTACATTACATGTATATTTTTCATAAACAGGAAGTGACTAAGTTTCCTAGTATTTGCATATCTTCAGGGGAATGCCTTCAAAGATTAAAGTATTTGTTACAAATAGTAGAAATTTTTTTTTACAAAAAGTATATATATTAAAATATTTTATACATTTTAAAATACTGTAATAAATGGAAATGTTTGCCTTGCATTCAGATACCACAGTGATGAATGTGGCACAAGAACTTCAACTGAACAGAATCAGGCATATGAGTCTTTTGTAAAGTTATCTGTGCAATGGCATTCTGACATTCTACTAAATCTTTGAAAACAGGCTCAAGTGACAGATAATCCTGTACACCTGCAATTTTTTACAAATTTAAATTCTGCTTCATGTGTCAATGGTAGAGTTAAGACAATGCTAATTAAAATTTTAATTATCAAAATGGCTGTTGATACATGATTAGTATCTAATTGTTTACCTTCAATATAAGAATTTCCATATATGGTAGTTCAACCTGAGCAAGGCTGCATAATGCTGATGTTTAACGCGTAAAAAAAAGTGTTCATATAAATTTAAGATAAAAACAATGCAAAAATAAAATATTTGGAGCATTTACAAAATATTGTAAGTGTTAAACACTACATTCATAACTTGCATTTTACTACGGTGCTTCTATTTTGAACTTGATGTTTTCATTTCTGTGAAAAGAAGGAGGGAGACACATTATTATCTATATGAAGTCATGGAACATTCAGTGATCTGACAAGTTCAATATTCTTGAAGCTTTTTTCTAGATTTCAGTATATAGATTATTGCCTAAACCCTCAGAGCAGGGCTGCAATAATAAACACCAAATTGAACTTCTCTACATTTCTTTCCTGTATTATAGAAACAGTTTTCAAGTGTGCACAATAGTGTTTTCTGATAGTTCATCTTCAGTTTGTGCCCTGCAATTATTTCACTGATCTAAATGTAAAGACTAGAAAGTAGTAACAAGTAATTCATTGACCTTATAAAAGCCAAGACACCAACACAATTTCAGCAACCTTAAGAGAAAGCAGTGGTACCACAGCTTACTGGAAGCTGAAAAGTGAACTAAACCTGGGCACAGAGGCTACAAATTACTACTTACAGAGGGAAAAGGACAGAAGGAATTAACCAAAACAATGGATGCTACTGGGTTAGATAACTGTAGGAGCAAGCCAAAAATTTTGAAGTTGATATGAAGCTAATTAGAATCTAAAATTTGGCTGGGTTCTTTCTGCTAATGTGTATGTGTGGGGTGAAGCAATATTTTGATTCAGGTTATTTTACTTTTCAGCTTTTACTAGCATCCAGATTAATAGGACAAAAGTTATTTGAAAGGTTTATGCTGAAGTTAAAAACAGTACAGATCATTCAGGAAGAAGAGGTTTCCTCATGCATGCTGATGAGGAAAAATGGACTCAACAGAAAAATAGCTCTCTCATAGTGCAGATAAATCCTATTTAACACTACATTTGGTATCCACTTTACCTTGAAGCCATCGAACTTGCGTGGCTGGTCCATATCCTCTCTCATTCTTTGCAGAAATCCTGAACACTATAGCTGGTCTGGAGGTGTAATCAACATGGGCATTTGAAAGCTGTGCAGCAGTTACCATACAGGATGTTTTAAGACCACAGTATATTTTCATAAATACAAGCTGATTGGGGTTTTCATGTAGCTGTGTGGTACGAATAGCTAAGTAAGCTGAATATTCCAAGATATTTCCAGAAGGTGAAACAGGTGGCTCCCATGAAAGATGAATACAATCTACACTCTGGAGAAAAATTTGAAACATTATCTGTGTCACAAGAGGGCGCACACAGTCTTTTTCTCAAAGTGATAAACAAGTCCATAACACTGGTCTACAATTTTTTAGAAGTCGTCTGCTTCAGAGATAAAGTGTGCTATTTATTATGTATTTTGATGTGCTGAATTCAAATATGACAATTAAAACAACTGATTGGCTACTGTTTCCAAGATATTTACGTTTTTACATTTTACGTCTATGTATATTGTGTAGATAGAGTTTTAATCATAAATTGTAAACCTAGGTCTTTTCATGTGTTTATGGTTGCTTTACATGATATTTCACCTGTCCTGTTTATGTAACACTTTAAAAATCAGCAAAAGGGTTATATAAATAAAATTTATTATGAAACAAAAGGCAAAAAACTATTATGTACATAGTTTAGTCCTATTCAGTGTCTACTCGGCGCTTCTTGGCTTGTCTCTTGTATTCATTAAATGGAGCATCTCTTGTCACTGTCCAGCAATAGTCTGCAAGCTTTGATGGGCTCCATTTGCCCTGATAGCGTTTCTCCATTGTTGCAATGTCCCGGTGAAATCGCTCGCCGTGCTCATCGCTCACTGCTCCGTAGTTGGGTGGAAAAACATCTAGATGAGAGTGCAAAAAATGTATCTTTAGTGACATGTTGCAACCAAGGCTTTTGTATGCCTTGAAGAGGTTTTTCACCAACAACCTGTAGTTGTCTGCCTTGTTGTTTCCGAGAAAATTTATTGCCACTAACGGGAAGGCTTTCCATGCCGTCTTTTCCTTGCCACGCAGTGCATGGTCAAATGCATCATCTCGAAGAAGTTCACGAATCTGAGGACCAACAAAGACACCTTCCTTTATCTTAGTTTCACTTAACCTTGGAAATTTTCCACGGAGGTACTTGAAAGCTGCTTGTGTTTTGTCCATGGCCTTGACAAAGTTCTTCATCAGACCGAGCTTGATGTAAGGGTGGTAACAAAATCTTCCTTGATTCAACAAGTGGTGGATGCTGAACATTTTTCCTCCCAGGCTCCAATGACTGTCGGAGTGGCCAATCTATCTTGATGTAGTGGGAATCTCTTGCACAACTATCTCATTCGCAGAGAAAACAGCAGTACTTTGTGTATCCAGTCTGCAGACCAAGCAAGAGAGCAACAACCTTCAAATCGCCACAAAGCTGCCACTGATGTTGGTCATAGTTTATGCACCTCAAAAGTTGTTTCATGTTATCATAGGTTTCCTTCATATGGACTGCATGACCAACTGGAATTGATGGCAAAACATTGCCATTATGCAGCAAAACAGCTTTAAGACTCGTCTTCGATGAATCAATGAACAGTCTCCACTCATCTGGATCGTGAACCATGTTGAGGGCTACCATCACACCATCGATGTTGTTGCAGGCTACAAGATTCTTCCATGAAGAAGAATGGGACAAGATCCTTTTGACAGTCACGGAACATGGAAACCCTAACATCACCTGCCAGGAGATTCCACTGCTGTAGTCTGGAGCCCAACAGCTCTGCCTTACTCTTGTGTAGTTCCAAATCCCTGACAAGGTCATTCAGTTCACCTTGTGTTATGAGGTGTGGTTCAGAGGAGGAGGATGGGAGAAAATGTGGGTCCTGTGACATTGATGGTTCAGGACCAGAAGTTTCATCCTCTTCCTCGTCTGACTCAAGTGAGAATGATTCTGGTGCATCAGGAACCGGCAGTCCTTCTCCGTGGGGTACTGGGCGTATAGCTGATGGAATGTTTGGATAATGCACAGTCCACTTTTTCTTCTTTGACACACCTTTCCCAACGGAGGCACCATGAAGAAGTAACAATTGCTGGTATGAGCTGTTGGCTCTCTCCAAATCATTGGCACTGCAAAAGGCATAGATTTCCTTTTCCTGTTCAACCACTGGCGAAGATTTGTTGCACAAGTGTTGCAGCATATGTGTGGGGCCCACCTCTTGTCCTGATCTCCAATTTTGCAGCCAAAATAAAGGCGATAGGCTTTCTTAACCATAGTGGTTATACTGCGCTTTTGTGATGCAAAAGTCACTTCACCACAAACATAGCAGAAGTTATCTGCACTGTTCACACAAGCACGAGGCATCTCTGCTCACTTTGGCTAAACAGAAATGTGTCCCTTTGCAAAATCAAACACTGACAAATAAGAGAGCACGACACTGTATGATTTCTAGAGCTGATATAGGGCAATTTGTTCAGCAGAGTGATGTAAGCTTCGTTATGATTGCATCATCCATGACTTCTAGGAATAACATGATGCAATTCATATCATGTATGACGCAATACCAGCTTCAGATTGCATCATTCATTGTTTTGCCTAAAAAGCAAGTACTGTCCAAACCCAGTCATAGATTTATTCATAGATCCAGTCAAAGATGTATTTTATTCATTTCTGGTTTAAATTGAGATCCCTTCCCTTTATAACTCACTTATCCTCCGCCATTCCCAAGTCAAGGGTCGTATATACTGACCCAATAGCATATCTTGAAAACTAGAGCCAATCAACAATTTTAAGCATCATTTTCATTCTCAGTGACCCAGAACTAGTAAAGTTTGACTACATTTATTTCAGAAGCATTTTGGCTGTAGAGCAGTGTAATCCACAGGGGCACTGACTAGGACCCTACTATGGCCTCTCTTCAGCTCACTTACCGTTAATTCACTCATGCCAACCATTCATACTACCCATGATTTGTGACATCTGTATAAGTATCACAATATCCTGATACTCAACTAAATTCAACCCATTGCATAAAATAGAACTACTATTAATGTGCAATTATTCTTGGTGTGAAAAGGCATATTCTTACCCAGATCTAATCCTTATGTTTGTTCTGAGTCACAGCTGCTTACTTTACTTACAAAAGCATTTACTGTTACTCTACACAGCAATCTTAATCTAAAACAGGTATGGGAAATGGAACGTGCTTCTACTCTGGCTCACACAAAACAAAGAGGGCACAGTGATTCCAATGTACAAATAAGGGGATACGTTGGAGGTAATGAGGTTGTGTAGGTGAATAAGAGAAGAAAACACATAAAATGTATCATTGTATTTGTAAATTAACAAATTTGACAGTCATTGAGATACAAATAATTTTTCAGAGTAATTAACATTTTACAATTACATAACATTAACAATCGTTGCCTAATACAGAAAAGTATTCTAAAACACCATCATTCTTTGGATCTTGTAATGTGCTGTTGTGAGTCCTTTTAGGCTGCAAGCACCTCAGGACAGATAGTTTAACACAACACTAAACAAAATCTATACTAATCAGAGAATTGAGAAGTATGTGTTACCCATTAATAAGAACAGCCATGCTGGGCCAGACCAAAAGTACCATCTAGCCCAGTACACTCTCTTCCAACAGTGGTCAATGTCAGGTACCCCACAGGGAATGAAAAGAACAGATAATCATCAAGGGATCCATCTCCTGTCGCTTATTCCTAGCTTCTGGCAAAGAGAGGCTAGGGACATTTAATAGCCACTGATGGACCTATCTTAAGTTATCTAGTTCTTTTTTGAACTCTGTTATAACCTTCACAATCCTCTGTCAAAGAGTTTTCTATAGGTTGACTATGAGTTACGTGAAAAAAAAAAAACTTCCTTTTGTTTTAAACCTACTATCTAATTAATCTAACTTGGTGACCCATAGTTCTTGTGGTAAGAAAGTGTTAAGTATTATGTAGATATGAAAAAGAGTAATAATAATGTCATCAACATCTCTCTCTCTCTCTCAATGTTGAGAGTCTGAATATGGTTCTTTACAAGAAGTTCACAAAAAAAAGTCATAATTTGTCCATCAATGTTTGACACTATTTGCTAGGGCAGTTTTTACTTAATTTAAAAAAAGGGTCACAGAAATTTCCAGATTAAATATGGGAGTAAAACTTCAAACAACTCTATACAAACTGAAATCCTAACCATCTCTCTCACCTTGGTGATTCTGACAGTTGAAGGTGCCCCAGGAAAACCAGGAATGCAGGTTTTAAATTCACTGACTTTACTGAAAGGGCCTGCACCACAGCCATTAACTGCAGCAACCCTGAACCTGTACACAGTGCCTGGAAAGAGATCCTGTTTCTTAAGCAAACTGTAGTCTAGGACATCAGCATTTTCCATCTGAAAATGTAAATAATGCAAAATTCAAGTAAGTAAGTTGACTTTTAACACTAAAAATCACACCTAAACCTAATAAATTAGCAGGTAGCAGGACCTTCATTAAGAAAAAACAGGGTTTTGAAATCAGAAGTGTGCATGAACACAATATACATGATCCAAAAATTTAGGTGAAATTGTTATAAGGGCTAACAACCCTTATATTTAAGAGAAACTTATAACTGCCTTAAGTAATGATGAAATCCTCAGCTATTGTTTCATGAGGAAGTGTGCTCAATTATACCGAACACAGCATATTATGACTTGTTTATTTTTTCATCTGATTATGGTCAGTGACAAAGGCAGGATACTGTATTAAACAGAAATTATTTGCTTTGGTAAGGAACACATGGGTTGCCATAGGTTACTTTGAATTAGTAGCACAATTCTATTAATTTTCTTTAAAATAGACTTTTTTTAATTTCAGTTATTTACAAAAATCATTAAAGCCCTGACCTACTACAGAAGAATTATATTTAAGGTAAAAAAGATAAAATTGTAATCCCTATGTTTATGTACTGAAAAATGCTTTCTGATGGCTTTTTAGCATCTGTATAACTGATTGTTTTGGACAGAGAAGGGAATGGCACAAGTAAGCTTTCTGAGTTATGCACCTAAAAAAATGTAGTTTTACACCCATGCTATTATATTTTGTCCTTTAACTGTTTTTTGTAGTTCAAAAATTGTTTATATAATCGTGAGGTATAATTTTGACTTGACATAAAAAAGTTGTAAAATTCTTGAAGTCACTATTGCTGCTAGCCAATACAGAATTCATTCATTTAAGTAAAGACAGGAAACACTGTGTGCTGTAGTAATTCATACAGTGTTTAGCATATGCAATTATTAGACATGCACACATATTAATCTGTGATGATACATTATAATCATGGATTTGGAAACACTTTCATTCATAAGTACAATTTTATTTTATATTATATTATATGAATGAAATACCAATGTGAATGCCTAATGCTCCAAAATGAATTTTACAAATTACATAAGATCTGAAATATTTATATGGCCATTGAAGTATAGTTCTAACTAAATTTGCAGGACGCATGCTCTTCTAACCCCCTGATTTTGCCCCTTTTAAAAAGCCTTTGGAGGTGGAATTTATCATGCTGGGCTCATTTACAGGATATCTGTCATATAAAATAAAAAAAGAGCTAAGGAAATTCTCCCTCACTCCTCCCCCCCTCAAAATTAATCCGCATCGAACACACAGACGTTTATGAAAGTTCCAATGCAGTGTAGTTGTAGCTGTGTCATCTCAGGACCTTGTCTCTCTAGGAAGTCCCAAGTCAACACCAACATTAATTCTGACCCATTCACCCCTACTCATCCATCCACAGATGATGGAAGACTACACAACAAATATCCATCTTTCAATCAAAGACCCACATCCCTACAAGCTAGATACCATCCTCTACCATTTGCCAATCCTCCCAATATAAACTGGAGCTTTGTCCTTAACATTTCACTTATTTGTCACATTTAAATTAGACTCTTCACCTTTATCCTTGCCTACCCTCCGAATACAAGCCAGAAAGATGCCTGTATACTATACAAGAGGACAGCGTATTTGGCGTAACACAAGAAGGAAGAGTAAAGGTTGATGTAGCAATGGGAAAGGCATCTTCAGGCCACATATGAGCACAGGTGAAGAAAATGGTTAATATACTTAGATCACTGGTCTCCAACCTTTTTAAGCGCAAGATCACTTTTTGAATTTAAGTCAATCCAGGATCTACCTCAAACCCAAATACCCTTGCCCGGCCTCCCCCCTTGCAGCCCTGCACCTACGCCCCACCCTGCTTCCTCTGTGGAGACTGGGGACATGAAAAGGGGGAGGAGAGCATCCTGATTTCAATGCCCCCCTCTTGCACTTCTTACACTCTGCACAGCAAGCAGGAGATTCCTGGGGGCAGCTCCAAGACAGAGGGCAGAAGCAGCACAGCAGTGCAGGGGAGAGGCAACTGAAGACAGCTTCCCAGCCAGGATCACCTGTGAGAGGCTCCAGGATCTACCAGTAGATCCCCATCTATAGGTTGGTGACCCCTGACTTATAGTCAAAGGAGTTAGGCACATGACATTTTTACCCATAAATCTGTTTTATTCCCTTCTGTCTTGTGCTACACCTACAGTTAGAGCACGAAAAGTAAAACAGAACAGCTGGTCATTAGAGGG
Source organism: Pelochelys cantorii (assembly GCA_032595735.1). Lineage (NCBI taxonomy): Eukaryota > Metazoa > Chordata > Testudines > Trionychidae > Pelochelys > Pelochelys cantorii. Next base: position 249,081,716 of record CM064326.1, on the reverse strand, counting down.
CACAAAGCTCCACAAGTAACCTATAGTATTCATATTTTTAGTAGAAGAAAGTGTGACTAAAATTAAGTCTAGCCATTATCAATAGGTTATGTGCACCTGATTGTTAAATACATAGGATATAATTACTAAACTAGTACCTGCATTATGGATTTTAGTTCTGAATGCAATTAAAGCCTCGAATTATCAGAAGTGATGTTTGGGCTGTAGGTGTTCCTAGCCAAGGAATGGGCAATAATTTTTGATGGGGGGCCACTCCAAGATTTTGACAAGTGGTCGAGGGCTGCACTCTTCCATGATATTAATGGAGATGTGGGGTCTGAAATGGAAGTTAGGTGCAGAAGGGAGCTTGGGGTGAGGGACTGGGGTGCAGGAGGGAGACTGGAGTCTGGGAGAGAGTTGAGATAAAGCAGGCAGTTGTGACCTAGGGCAGGGGACTGGAGGGAAGGGGTTTGGGATGTGACCTAGGGTAGGAGGGGATTGTGATCTGGGGTAAGAGACTGGGGTGCTAGATCTGGGAGGGGGTATATGGGTGTAACAGGGGGACAGAGGGTTTGGGTATGTTGAGTGGGGAGAAGGGGGGGCGCAGAGAGTTGGGGCAGGAAAGGGCTAGGGTGCAGCCAAGAGACTTACTTGTCAAGAGACTTACAAATGTTTCCTAGCCAGCCAGACTGCTTGCCAGGCCATGTGCTTTATGAATATCTGAGCCCAGGAGAGGGGGTGCGATTCTTCTTAGCTGCCTGTTATTCTAACAAGCAGCTCACATTGGCTGATTTCTGCCAGAAACTGGCCAATGGGAATGTGCTGGGGATGGGGCAGCTCCTAAAATGTCTTCCTTCCCCTCTAGTTTCAAAACAGAAACTGAGCCCTGCAGCTGCTTTTCTGCATGACGCATGGGGCAAGCAGGGGTTCTTGCATGGGGCTTCCCACTGCCTCCGCGGGCCAGATCTGGCCAGTGGGCTGTATTTTGCCCAGGCCTGTTCTAGCCACTTAAATTAGAGATATATTCACCAATGGATCATTAATCCACTCTTGCCATCAAAACTGCAAAGATTTTGCAAATTTAATGTATATAAAGTGTTTCATACATAACTGATATATAAACAAGCTAAACAAAATAAAAAAAAAATCCTAGACACAAAACAATATAGTAACTATAGTTTTTAAAAACACTCGGCTACCTCTCTTCTTTCACAGGGTAATATTAAACAATGTTAATGAGCATTCATGAGTCATAATTTACAAAGAAGTGACATGAATGATAGGGATGTCAGGGTTTAACCATTTACATTGGGGTGGGGAACTTTTTTTGGGTCGGGGGCTACTGGCCCATAGAAAAATCAGTCTGGGGCTTAAAAAAAAAAAAAAAAAAAAAAGCGCAGCAAAAAAACCACCACCCTCTCTGATATGGCCCTTGACTGAGAAAGAGAAAGCACTCCTCACATCGCAAACCAGAACTCGGGGGGCAGGAACCAAGCTACTATATTTTGGGTACTCCAACCCCAACAGAGAGAAGTGGAGGGGAGGTGGGGGGAAGGAGAACAAGCACGGTTTCCCAATGCTGGGGAGGGGAGCACCAAATATTGGGGGCTGGATCCAGGAAAGCAGAGAACTGCATTCAGCCCTGGACCTTAGGTTCTCCACCCCTGATTTAACTGATAAGCTGATGCTTATCTATTAATGGTACTGGTTAAATTCAGCCAGTTCCTGGGGAAGTGGCAAGGCAGCAAAGCCTCCTCCCTGGGAGTTGGGCTAGCAGGGGCTGGCGGCCCCACTCTTGGGGAGGCTTTGCAGCAAACCCCACAGCATGTATAACCACTAAGATTTTTAGAAACTACGAAGTTACCCTATTAAAGCTTTTTTAACATCCTTACTCAATGAATGTATTTATTCAAAGCTGTATTTAAACAAATACTATATTAAAAAATGTAAAGCTAAATCACACCACTTCTTAAGAAATCCATTTGCAGGTTTCTAAGTTTTCATGCTTTCAGCGATCACACACAAAATACACTAATAATTTCACGCCAGTAAAAATGTAACAGCTATTTCCTATATAAATAGGAACGCTGGGATAAAACTACAAATTCTTAAGTTTGATTCCCATAATTATGCATTTTGTTTGGCTGGCTGAAGATTTAGCCTCAGAAACAGAACATAAGTTAACAAGATATCTGCCAGCATCCTGAATTAATTTTTTCCCCTGTGAGTCCAGAGCTCTGATTACACTGTGCAAGGAACTAGTGCTATCAAAACCAAGAAATTCCCAAACCTTTAGCCTCAACCTATTAGCACATAGGCAACACATCCAAAAATAAAGACTACACAAATAAAACTTACCTTGTTAGAGATGCTTGCTTTTTCTTCTGGTAACAAATAGTACTGGTTCACCAGAGCACTGTTGCTTTTAAAAATTCCCACATCGTACCATTGTCGGTCTCTTTTTACTGTTGCCATCTGGTTTGGTGAAGTAGTTTTCTAGTGTTTGAGAAATATGTTATTCAGACTACCCATACTTTAATATCATAAAAAGTATTATTTAAAGAATGCATTGATTACTTTATTATGCATACCAGTTCTACACACAGAGTGATAAGAAATGGGTCCTACAATTGAAATGTAGTTAAATTTCTTCCCATCTTTTCTGAGTTATTTCATATACAGTCTCTCAAACCAAACTGTTTACAACATAGCTCTTATTTTTTAAGAGACTGGATACAATGTATAATTTGCATCTGCCTTTATTCGCTGCAACCTACTGGAATACATCATGTTTTAATTTCAAACAAAATAAAACTATCCTGGAGGGCTCTGTGGCCAAGAACAGATATAATTATTGTTTTGATTATGCAAGATCACATACTTACAGATAAGTGTACAGTAGAGTTATTTGTCTGAGGAGTGCTGACCTTAGTTGAAGACATTATAAAAGCAGTTTCAGCAACTAAAAACAAGAATTATATTAAAAACATTACTTTACATGTCAGTTGTTTTATGTGAAGACAAATTCCATAGCTTTTAAAATTTGTAAATGGATTTCAGTGAGAAGCATCTATTGCAAAAGTCTGTTCAATATTACAGACATAGTTTGCTAAATCTAACATGAAGTGCTATTTACAACCTGAATTTTAATAGCTTTTTAAAACTAACTGTTGGTTTTAAATTTACAAAACAACTCAGAGTGTCTGGTGTTGCATGCTGCTGCAGGTATAATGGTACCATTGACAGAAGACTAAAACTACACAATTATAAGGCAGTGCAATTATTAAGAATCTAGGCCTGGACTTGTATAAATTCTGTTTACATCAATATTGAGTTGTACATCAATATTGAATTGTACACAAAATCGGGCAGATATTGCCATCCATTATGAACTAAACATTAAACTTCAGCAATGAATAATTTTAAATGTATTGCTCATGCAAGTTAAGATTTTGTCATAGTTATTTTTAGTAAAATGTCACAGACAGGTCAGCAGCAATAAAAATTGACAGAAGCCTGTAACCCAGGGCTATTCAACTTTGGAAGTCCTGGGGACCACAATGATACTCACAGCACATGCTGAGGGCCACAACTTAAGTGTGGTTTCATATACATGCAAATATACATGCAAATATTTGCAGGTAGCTTTTCACACTGTCAGAAATGAATACAAAAATTAAGGCAAGACTACGTAACACGCAGGCCCCATTTAAGTCAGTTCTACCGATATTAATAAAATGCAGTATTTACCTGATTTCCACCCATATTATAGCACTTTTAATGAGCAATGACAATCCAGGAATTTAAGTACTAAAACGCATATCAACAAAAGACCATTATCAAACAGTTGCCACTGCTCTCAGGTGATGGCAAATACTGCATATTCACTTCCATCAAGAAATTTTGCATCAACATTGTTTACATACTGAGTTTACATCAACTGTTCATTTCAAAGTTTTCAATCACAGATTATGAAGCGGTCAGCCTAAAATAAGCAATTTAACCGATTTAATCAGTAATACGAGGCCTCCAATTTGGAAAGAAATTAAGATGATCTGAGATCAGCATTTGAATATATTGCCCTATTAGCACGAAAAGCATTGGAGAGTGCAAATGTGCCACAGGCACCAAAATTGTTGGTGGTTAGTATTATCTGAACAATGGATTTCTGTCAACTAGTAATGAACATAGGTAACATTTTTCACCTTCACAAATTAAAATTGTTTACAAATCTGTGTTAGGAATATCCTCATTTTAAAGTGAGATCAGAGAAGAGATCATTCAAGCTTGCTCAAGATCATCAATGCCTGAACCATTATTTCAATCCCAGCCACTATTCAAAGATGACAAATTTTCCACCACACTAGAAGTTGGATGGCGGCCTTAGATAAATATGGCTCAAAATACAGTATGTGAAACACATTTCAAACCTTCAGATTTTGAACTGACTGTTGTTAGTGAAGTTTCATCTTTAACAACTGCCCCATTTGTACTTGATGACTCAGTTTTAACAGCCTGCTGGGTTACCATAGTTTGTGAACAGGAGACAATACTGGATACAGAACCATCAGGATTTACAGTTCGTATGTCCAAGTCATGTAATTCAGCTACATTTGCTGAAGTCTGAGGACCTGCAACATGGAAAATAGTAACTTGATTTCAATATTGATGTCAATTGACAAATATCAACTTAATCCAATTGTTTTAATCTGCTATAGGAATTGATGCTAGCCAGATTCAGACTAGAATGAGTCTGCTTAGATTTGTGTCATACACAAATTTGGTGTAAAATTAATATTAATTTCTCCCCCATAACAGTTGACATATGTACACAAACACAAAAATACCTAACTACAGACAAGTATGGGAGATGCTTCTTAGTTCTTTGATTGATAAAATAGGCCCATCTGATTAAATTTTATTATTCAGCTAAGCATTAAATCCAAATGGTAGTGATTTTAACATTGATTTGAAAACAATTCCTAGTAGCAAAAATATCTGCAACCTTGAAATCCTACATTTTTGCTAGTCCATGTAATACAAGTGACTAGGAATATTATAAACTGTAGAAGTTTGTTTCTAGGTTGATATTTTGTATACCAAGTTTTAACCTGTAGCAATCATTTCCTCCCCTCCCATATACACTCTCAGAATTCAGATGCTGAAAGCAGCAGAAATGAGGACACCACCTTAATTACATGGATGTAAGCATCCAGTATGATAAGCAGGTTAGACAACCTGACAACTATAAAAAAGATGTTACTGCTCTAATTCTGGTGCTTCTGATTTCTGTACGCCAAGCCTTTATTTGAAATAACAGACCTTTCTCTTGTAAAGAACTGTTTATAGTCCATATTTGTCATCATAATGACAGACCTGAACATTTTGTTCCTCTTACAGCACAATAAACTAGGGACAAATTACAGTTTCACCTAGCCAGAATGGGTAGAAATGGTGTCCCTAGCCTCTGTTTGTCAGGGGATGAAAATGAATAACAGGAGAGGGATCACTTGATGATTACCTGTTCTGTGCTAGGACATCTGGCATTGGCCACTGTTGGAAGACAGGATACTGAACTATATGGACCTTTGGTCTGACTCCGTATGGCCGTTCTTATGTTCCCAATTTATAAATATGAACAGTAATAAATACTATGAGAAAGGCTTAATTTTAAAAAAACAAATAGGGTATCAGTAACACACAAATATTCTTACTTTAATATATCTGCAAGTTTTTAACTCCAACTTTTTTTTAGTCTCTACTGAATAAACTCTTACCTACAGTGCATCCTGGCAAAAGTGAGGGGGCATTTGATTCTTTGAATTCTCTAGAATCTAGATAATTTTTCTTTGTAGCCTCTTTTGTAACCATATTTTCAGGTTCAGTAATATTTTCTTCAGCTTCCAGTTTTAATAATGGATTAGATGAAACTTGTACCTAATCAAAAAGAAAGCAATTGCTTATGGTAATTGTTAAAGTTTACAATTTGAACTGCAAATATTGCAAGGAAATGTTTGTTCATAAAAACCTTTCCACCAGAATTTCAAATAAAGATGGAAGTAATTAAACTTGTAAAACACACTTTTCACAAAGTCCCTATTAGGGATGTGAATGGGTAACTGATTGTTACCTGATAAGTATTACCCTTGATGGGCTGGGAGTCAGCAGCCTTGCACAGGCCCAGAAGTGGCAGCCCAGGGTCAGAGGTGCAGACTCTCAGCCTGGGAGCTAGCAGCTCAGTGTGGGCTGGAAGCAGCAGCCAGGCTGGAGCAGCCCCTTGCCTGTGGTGCAGGGCGGAGGAGTCCACTCCAGCCTGTCCCCATTTAATGAGTTAACCAGTTAAACTTAACATTTAACTAGTTAACTAATTAAATGGGATTTTAGATCCCTAGTCTATATTTGACTTGATAATGTCTTTAACATCTAAAGCTTTATTTTGAAGACAGCTGGCATTCTTAAATTGAAGTGCAAATTAAGTTATTTATCTTTAGTTTATTTGAAAACAATCACATAAAAGTATACTTATACAGACTCAACTATTTTCCAGAAAAGATTAAGAATTTTTTTTTAGAAACCTCTCTGTACCCATTTTGCTGGGGCTTTGAGGATGAAGGTGATTTTCTTCTTGGTTTCTGGCTCCCAGTTATCATAACAGTACTCAGTATGTCTGTAGCTTCCCTCTTGTATGATCAGGAATGGCTTTTCAAGCCACTCCATTCAATCAGGAAATGAAGTAGTCTCATTAGAGCAAAAGTAATTAAGCAGTTAAATTTTTAGTTTGAAAGTATTTCAGGCCTTTTAAAATTGGCAAATTGGGGTGGAAAGTAAGACCATCAATAGAACATTATCTTGATTTGACAATTTTCAGTTTAGACTTACATTATTAGGAACCACATGATTTGTTTGGCTGTGAAGATCCAGCTTGATTCCTGAAGGAAGGATGATAGTCATTGATTATAGATTTTGCTGTTGAGTAGAACCACCTTACAGGTAAACAAAAACAAACACCCATTGATTCTATGAAGCATTAAAATGTTTTACATGGAGTCTATTTTCTCCCAGTGAGCGAGTACCAGAGCAATATGAAAAGGCTTTTGTGTAAATGAGAATCAGGCCCTTTGGTCTTATTGTTAAAATCTCTGTTTCTGGTTATAGTAGCACTAAAATCAGAAATTAAACTGCAAAAGCAAACAAAATCAATGGAAATCCTTTTCCCACTACCATCTCCTTTAAGTCACATTCAAATAGGATGTTTAAAAAAAAAAAAAAACCACACCCACACACAACTTACCTATGAACTCTCTTTCTCTACTACTTCATATACTGGTCTAAATTGCAGCCAGGTATCAGGTAGCATATAGCAATGTACAAAATCCATTCTAAGCACTAGGCTTTCCTGTCTTCTATAAAGAGTTTCACTCTGTAAGGAACGTCCAGGCTCAGGCACTTCTTGCTTACATCAAGGAACCACTCCACTATCAGCCAACTTAAAATCAGGAAGCACAAAGGAAGCTTAAAACCAGATTTTCAACTCTTGAGTTTAGTGCGTGCACTCCCTCCCTAGTCATAGATTTTTATATATATAAAAAAAATACCTACGGGAACCTTTGGAGAAATGTAGTTTCATTTAAGGGAAATATTGCAGTATTACCTTGTGAACTTGGCAATGCAGTCTCAGGAACCATGGTAACTGGTATTCCACGAGTCACTATAGGCACTGGGGAGTCAGCATTTAACTGAAGAAGATATCCTTCAACTGTAGGAACGTCATCCCATTTTACTTGAAAAGAATTAGTTGTAGCTTTGATCAACTGTACTTGTGATGGTGCTGGTGGTTTCTCTAAAAGACACGAATTAAATACAATTGGAATATTTAAAGTTGCACTTTTATTGTAGTTCAAATGTTATTTCTGTAACAATAATACATAAACAGCTCTCATTTCTCCAAGTATTTATGGTAATACGTCACATAACAAAAGTATTTTTCAAACAGATTATAAAATAAAGCAATAAAATACTAAATTGTTTCTCCCAATTGTCTCACAAGGCACATTTTTTAAAAGTCTGATACCTTTTCTTAATTACCTATTTGACAGCAGAAAAAACCAATGAGGTTTTGAGTTGCCCTGTGTGGATACAAAATTGGTATCTGCATCTTCAAAAATGACCCATGGATATCCACATCCATATCTGCAAATACCCACATAAATCTGCAAAACTGCCTGGTTCTAGATCCAAAATGTATATCCGCATCCATATCAGCAAAAATAAGCTGTGGATATTCGCACCCACATCCGTGTATGTGGATATGCATGGATATAAAGCGGATATTTGTGGATTTGCAGGGCTCTAGATATGCAGACGCATCACTTCAAGATCATGGAGAACAGAGTAGAACCTACACAGCTTTATGGAGAATGCACCCAAGAAGATGGATACAAGTATTTCTGTGTCCAATTGGATTCAGTTGTAATTTTACAAAAAATGACTAAGCAGTAGAAGATTATCTCTAAGAAAATATGAGATTATATGGTCATTAAGAAATTAAAAGTGGAACACAATGTTTTACTAGTACCTGAAGTGTAGAAACGCCAAATATAGTAATTGTTTAGTATGGTGGAAGAGGTTAGAGCAACAATAAAGCGAAATAAAGAAAATGTAAAATGCACATCAGGGAGGGAAAAAAAAAAAAAAAAAAAAAACTTAACAAATGTTTATATAAGATGCCAGCTAGCATCTTGACTCAAGAATTGTAAAGGTATTTTTTTTTACTGAATTTAGCCTCAAAACCCGTCTTTGCTGGCCTATGGAATAGGTCACTGTTTTTAGCAGAAAGCCATAAGAGTAATCTTTAAATACATCAACCCTGAAGCAATATTTTATTTAAAAAAATCTGAGATTTAAAATTTCACTGAATCTGCTATAGACTAAAACGTCTATGCAGGTATGATGTCAAGTTTCTATATTGTAGTTAGGATGTACAACACATTAAAGTACTTTTATTATGTTGTTACTCACCTGTATCTAAATACCAAAGATCCTTACAGCAAACTTGATTGTTCCAAGCTTTTCTGTAACCATCTCTACCACTCCAGATATACAGACGAGTGCCAACTGCCACAGCACAGTGTCCCGCTCTTGGCCCTGGTAACAAGTTCTTTTTATCTTCCTGGCAATCTGAGATTAGACCTATCCATTCCATGGTATCTAGGAAATGAAATTTGCAATAATCAGTACCATTCAAGTATGTGTTTTCAAAACAAGAAACAGATATTATTCCACCTAACTAGTCAAAGGGAAAGTGATCATCTTGAGAATACACATATGTTTACATGTATTCATTTGAATCATGGTTTCCAATATTCTCTGTAGTAGAAAGAGAGCCTGAAACATGAACGCTTGTACCAGCAGCTTGGTATCAGGCAGGATCTGCTCTCAGAATCAGGAAAGAATAGGGATGTTAAATTTAGATTAATTAACTAACTGAATAGTTGATTGGATTTCTGCTATGGTTCAAAAGTGGAAGCCCTGCAGGGAGTGCGGGGCCCTGGTCCCATGCTCCCTGTGGAGCTTCTGCTTTTGAAATGTACAAGAGCCCCAGCAGGGCTCCTGTACATTTCAAAAGCAGAACTGCAGCAGAAATGGCGTGAGCAGAGACTGTTTCACTCCACGCTTGCGCTGTTTCCCGCTGTGCCTCTACCGCCCCTGCCCCGAGGAGATGGTGCGACTCCCCCCAGGCACCAGCTCCTGCTCCCCCCTTGCTGCCTCTCTCTGACAGAGGCAACAAATGGAGGGAGCGACTAGTCGCATCACTAATTGACTATCCGATGAGCTTTTGCTTTTCGGATAGTCAACTAGTCTCTTACATCCCTAGGCAAGAACAGAGCTGATACTGCAGAAATACACATTCTTAAGAAGTGCTAAGTACAGATTAGTGACACAAACACATCCCAGTATCAAATGCCACCAGAACATCCCAATATCAAGGGTGATACAAAAACATTCCCAAGGATAACAAACACACTGACCTCTCCTAAAAGACACTGTCAGGATGACAGTATGTAACATCTTTATACCCCGATATAAACAAGTATCTCAGAGGGAGTATCTTTGGCCAGCCTAGGGGTCAGTGGAAAGTGCTGCAATTGCTTGAGCTGCATTCGTTGTCATCAGCATGCATGTCTTAGGGTATGTCTCTATACTACCACGTTTTGTCGACAAAACTTATGTCGATACCCAAAAGTCAACAAAAATCACCAGAGGGTGTCCGCACTTGCTCCCTCTGTCGACAGATCATGTCCATATTGGGGGCACTATCATCAGCAGTGTGAGAATGCAGTGTTGTGGGAATATGGAGCTGATCACATCTTGGGATTCCCCCTCCTCCACCTTCCGAGTTCTCCAACAGACTCTTCAGCTGCTGGGAGCAGCCTTATTAGTAGCTCTGTGAGCTTTCTGTGCTGAGGAACATCAGAGCAGCACAGCAGTCTCCCCCATCACCTCACAATCCCCTCCCTGCAGCAGCAATCTGCCTGCCACTGTGTTCCTAGTACAGGGCAGAACAGGAGCAGTATAATGATTTTCCCTTTGCCTGTTCCCCAAATGGAACAGCACACTCAGCTGTCAGCTACTTGCTGGAGCTTTGAAAGGGGAGGGGCACATGCCTGTAGGGCAGCAGGGATCTAAACACTGAGCAGAGCTAACTGAGCAGGAATCGTGGGATACTGGTGGAAGCCAGTTCTGTCGACAAAACAACCAGCAATGTCTACAATGGCTCTTTGTCGACAATAAAGGGAGGGGGAAAGAAAAGTCTCTCATGGCGTGGAAGTTTTTTGTAGCCGAAACTGGACATTTTCCCCAAAGGAAGTCACATTTCAGTGTGTAAACTCACTATTTTATCTCAACAACCTTAGTATCCTCAAAGTCTGCCATATGCTAATACCATGCCTCATTGACAATAAAACCTGGCCCTTAATGGATGTTGTGATCATTGGGTGGTTCACTCGAGGTCTGCTGTGCCAACTGTCTGTGCAGAACTAGGACAGTGCACAGGGAGAACGAACGAACGCACACACGCACGCACGCACACACACCTGACCACATATTCTTGTTCCTGAATTTAGACCAGATATCCTCTACACTGCAGGCAAGCCACGTGAGCTCACTCCAGCTGATCTGCATCATGTATGGTCAATTTGTTGTTGTTGTTTTTTGTTTTTTTTTTGGGGGGGAGACAAATTTATAAAAGTAATTTTCCTGATCTTTGGTGGTATCATATAGAAATGTAGGGTAAAATTGTATGGGTGCTAAAGTGATTTGGTGTGCATCAATAAAAGGATTCTTGTCTTATAGAGCAGGCATGTAACAGGTTCTGTATTCTAACACGGAGATCCCCTGAGCATTGTTTTATATTTATAATACTGCTGAATGTCTGCAACATGACAACCATTATCTAGAAAGTATTTGTCCTGTATTAAATGTCCATCCAGATCAATGGGGAGACTTGAGAATAAATACATTCTTGGTGGGATGTGCAACTTTGGTCTAGTTTTAAAGTTACCTAAGAATTTTTTAAGAGTTTACTCGTAGGTTTATATCTGTCAAAAGAAACATTTAATTTATAATTATCAAAAACAGCAGAAACACTAACCCAAATTTAGGTAAGAAAATGAACTGGTACACTTCCATTCACCATCAGGAGTAGAAATCTCATCCTCCACTGTCTGTGGAACCCATCCACCAAAAACATACATTCTAAAAATATGAGGGGAGAGAGAGGGGGGAAAAAAGACATAGCTAATTAACAATTTCCCTAATCCTGTTGCGTTTTTCTCATCACATACTCTATGGCAAAACAGAATATTTACAGGATTTCAATGTCTCAACCACAGATTACAAGAGCTTGTTTGTGCCCCTCATCTCTTTCTAATTGGTGCCATCACAGGTCTACAGTTGTAAAAAGTGTGGAGCAAAATAACTATGAGAAATATTCCGCATTGCGGGACATTTAAGAAATATGCCAGAAGTGTGTTAATTTTGCATCTCAATAAAGGCATCTGAAACTGCTAGATATTTAGAAATTAAAGCCCATCCATGTATTGTTCACAACAGGCCATTTTAAAAGACTGTCAGATATCACAATTAGAAATGCTTTATAGGAAATACAATCTGGTAACATCTTTTAGGAATAATAAAAATCAAAAGTTGTGATCTTGTCTCAGAGGGCATTCTTCTTTTCTCCCCACCTTATACATATAACCTGTAAGATGATATAAATTGGAAGCAAGTATATTTACTTTGTTAAAGCTAACTGACAGACCGAGTTACGCTAGCAGGTAGAAGAGTCATCTAGAGCAGTGGTTCTCAACCAGGATTAAACATACCCCTGAAGGCAATGTTCCCTCTAAGCCAGGGTTTCCCAAACTATGGGTCGGGACCAAAATATGGATCACCATTACATTTCAAAAGGGTCACCAAGTGTCTCCCCAGGTGGCTCTGCTCCCTCTCTTCCCCCCATTTTTGAATTGCCTTGGGTCACCAAGTCTTCCTGAATTGTCAAAATGGGTCCCCATCTGGAAAAGGTTGGGAACCGCTGCGAAAGGTGTGCAGCAGCACAGCTTCACAGGTGATTAATCAGCCCTGCCCAGTCAGCCAGCTCTGGCACAGAGCTGTGAGCCTCTAACTGGGTGGACTGATTAATCACCTGTGAAGCTGTGCTGCTGCACAGCTTAAAGGGAACATTGCCTGGGGTACTGAGATCTTCCAGGGTGTACAATAACCCATCTAGATATTTGCCTAGTTTTACAACAGGCAACATAAAAAGCACTAGTGAAATCAGTACAAACTAAATTTTCATACAATGATTTGTATACACTGTAACATAAGTACATTATTATATTCCAATTGATTTATTTTATAATTTTATAGTAAAAATGACAATGTAAGCCATTTTCAGCAATAGCATGCTGTAACACTTTCGTATTTTTATGTCTGATTTTGCAAGCAAGTTTTTAAGTGAAGTGAAACTTAGGGTATCAAGACAAATCAGTGTTCTGAAAGGAGTACAGCAGCCTGAAAAAGTTGAAAACCACAGATCTAGAGAGTAAAAGAATGTACAACAGTTTTCCAGGTTTTAGTGTTATTTTGTATATTATACAAAGGGACCAGGGAAAGAATTAGATGCATGTGTGACTCAGTCTGATTACATGATTCAGCATACAGGTAATGATTAGGTATATTAACAAACCTTTATTTTTGTAAACATATAAGCTGGCTCCCTGCAAGCACTGGTTCCCATCTACCTCCCTGACCAGCGCAGGGGGCAGGTGGCTCCGTGGGAGCCTTTCCTCTCCACCCACTCCCACTGCTGGCTTAAAAGCCGGCTCCTGACTCCTTCTCCAGGTGGAGGCAGCAGGGGGAGGGGAGGTGCATGTAACTGTGCAGGTTAACCAATGCGCCGAGGCTTATCAGATAACCATGTACATGAGTACACGTTAACATCCCTAGTAATAATCAAGCAAAATCTATTCAAGCTAAAAGTTATTTACTCTACTAAGTATGACTTTAAAGCAGGGAGCCCAAGGCCACAGGGTGCTCCAGCCCAGCAGGAGCAGCCCCATGCCTGTCGCCCAACACAGCAGGCCCTGCCTAGCCCAGCACCATGCGGGTGCTAATACAGTGGGCTAGTTAACCAGTTAAACATATAGTTTAACCAGTTAACATTTTAACTAGGATTTTGCATCCCTAGTTTGAGGTAAAAATCTGTGATGTTAATACAGAAGACTATGTGCCTACTACTGAAAGAATTTTAAAACTACTACCTACCAGGCAAAGGGAGCTGGGAAATAACCAACCCAGCAGCTTGTCTCCACTAGAATTAGAAGGATGCTTTGGGCATATTTGGGCCATATATTCCGGATGCCAATATGCAGACTCCCACATGATGCTGTCAAGTGGAAGCCAACTGGTGTGAGGAAACAAGAGTGGCCAAAAGAAACCTTAAGAAAACCTGTTAGCTGGGAGGCCACAAGAATCAATCAACATCACAAGCAGATGGAAGCAGCTGCTAATAATGCAGAGGGATGGAAGAAACTAGTTTCTGCCCTGTGAGTCAGCATTGGCTTGAGAAAGATGCTAAAATTCACTAACTGCCTTAATTTAGATGATGGCATATTGCTATCTCCATAGGTTCTACAAGGGCACAACATCATCCAGAAGAGCATTCCATAAAGCCAAAGTTGTTTATGTTGTACAGTGGCACGTAAGGGTAATCCAATACAGAAACACTATATCATCATCATTCTCCTACTTGGTGTACCTTTCTATAGCTGAGCTTTTAACAACAGACATACTTGTTTCCTATTACATTGGCTGTATGGAGACTGCGAGGAAGTGGCACTGTCCCCTTAGTTTCTGCTCTGGACCACGTCATTGTTTCTATAGAAAAGAAAAGAAAAAAAAAAGCAGCATTTGAGTAGAGTAAAAAATATATTCTGTATAGATATTTGTGCACATCACATCCTAGTTTCAGAAAATACTGTGCACGTACCTACTATTAATTAGATTTTAACAAAGTAAAAAGGTAGCCCCTTTCAAGCTAATATCTATATTAAGATTTAAACAGTTTCTTAATAACTTCACATTATGTAAATGGTCTTTTCAGATTTTTATTACAGATTAACAAATATTAACCTGTTTATCAATTTGACACTGGGATTATAATCCCCACTTCGTTAAGGATACTCAATTTTTAATTATTTTTCTAAAAATATTTAAGGTATCCTAGTAAAACCAGTGATCTCAGGGTGCAAGCGACTGTTACTGCATGTTAGTAGTAAAAATCTCTCTCAGAAATCTGACATCTTGTCCTGCTGAATAAAATGGCATTAGGGCTACACACTGGCTCAAACTAAGTCACTTGTTAACTGCAATTATATACCACACATCACTAATTATCAGAGGGTTTCACTTTTCCTCAACACCAGATAAGCATGCAAGCCAATTTACACATTGATTAAACTCACCTATGTCAAGCTCCCAAAGGTCATTAAGTCTACAGCCACACATCCCTCCAAAAACATACATCTTTGGATTTCCTACATCTTTTCTGCAATACACAATGGCTGTGTGGGATTCTCGAGGAGAAGGCAAGATTCCTTTGGTCATTGGAATGCTCCAGCCTACGACTCCAGAACCATGTTGCAGCTCCAGTTCATAGAAATCATTTAAATATCTAGTGTAATATTGGGAAGATACTGAACAATGTAACTGAAGGATTATAAAAAGGGAACATAGGTGAACTTTAGACTGTCAGCACTATAAATTGTTTTTTCAAAAGGTTATTATAGCAAAGAGCTACAATAATTTTATTTTTACAGTACCCACCAAACATTGAACAGTAGGAGTTGTACAAACAGAATAAAACCAAACTCCACTAAACAGCGTTCTTTTCAAACAAGCAAAAAGGAGACTGTTTCAATTTACAAAAGGGAGAAAAAGGGAAGCTAAACACAGGGTCAGTATTCACTCTAAAAAGTAGGTTTTAAAAATACTGAGAGGATATTTAAATAACAAAGGAGAGGCAAAATATGGGTAGATTTCAGGCACAACCTGTACACTGAAGAAAGTCTGCTTTCATACCAACTTTGACTTATGGCATTCCATAGAAAAGACATATTCAAAAGTGGCACTAAGATTTTTAGCATGATTCACTACATCTGAACAAGGGTACTTCTACACTGCAGCGCTATTTCGGGATACTCCAGTATCCCAGAATACTTATCTCATGACTTCACAGCAAGCCCGTTATTTTGGGCTCACCATTCCGATGTCCCTGTAAACCTCATTCTGTGAGGAGCAAGGGACGTTTCGGAATAGTGCTTTATGATGAATTAAGCTCTTTTGAAATAGCTTCAAAATAAGATACGCAATTTGCATAGCTCAAATTATGTATCTAATTTTGAGTTACGGTGCATCGTAGACACATCCCAAATGTCCACAGCAACTGAAGAGCTAATTGCTAAGCTAAATGATACTCTATGATATGGTGCATCAGCAGAATATGAGCAGAATACCTTTGGGTTGGTCATTGAGAGGGAATTCACCATTTATTGTTGAATTGATGGAAATCCACTTATTGCAAGTCACTTTGAGAACGGTCTGAATTCTGATACTTGTTTCAGCCAAATCTTGTTTAATACAGGGAAGAAGAGAATTCTGGAATTTCACTGCAGCTAGACAACTGAAAGTGGTCTTCACTGCAGATCTCTAGGGGGGAAAGTATTTTCAGTTTTGATGTCCTATTTGTGTCGATTTAAAAATTAACTGTTTTTTGAAGCGTTTGTATACGCAGCACATTCCATGATTCTCTGCAACATTCTAGTGAACAAAATCTTCCAACCCAAATCCACTGAAGAAGGACGACTCATGGGAACATCAGTTAAAGTGCATGCCAAAGCACTGTATAAAGAGATCTCAGGGTACGTTTACATTATAATAAAACACCTGTGGCTGACCCATATCAGCAGACTCATGAATCTCAGGCTAAGGGGTTGTTTAACTGCAGTGGTGACATTCAGACTTGGGCTGGAGCCCAGCCTCTGGAACCCTCCCTCCTTGCAGGGTGACAGAGCCCAAGTTCCACTCCAAGCCCACAATTAAACAGCCTTAGTCTGGGCCCCGGTCTGTTGATGTGGTCTAGCTGCAAGTGTTTAATTGCAGTGTAGACATACTCAATAAGGTCATCTCATGTTCTCTCTAATAAGAGACTGAAGGAAAGATTTCTCTTCTGAAATTTAGTAACTAATCCTAGAGTTCAGCAAAAGGCAGTATATTTAGCTTCCACTGCAAATACGTCAGAGCTTCTAGCCAGTTCTCCTTGCAACAAACATAATGGGAAGATTATAGCAAAAGTCCCTTTAGCATACACAAGCTAACTAACATGTATTTCTAGTAACTCCATCACTGTATCATCTGGGACATGAAAAGATTTTCTTCTTCATTTAACGGTTTCGAAGTTTTTGATTTGTGTTTTGTTACATTTATTATTTAGATATTTTAATCAAACCCAGTCAGCATACCTGGGAATGTTATTGTTTGAATCTTCACTTTCATTTGCCAGGCCACCAAACAAATAACACTTGTTACCATATAAAGAAAAGCTGTGACCAAGTCTAGGACAAGGTGGCAAACCAATAGGAGGAGCCTGAGGTTTTACTTTTTTCCACAGCCATCGACTTGCCTTAAAGGGAGAGAAAAAAAGACATCTTAAAGAAATCAAATCTACTTATATACTATCAATAAATATAATTTGAAAGTTAAGATGATACCATCATTGGCTATTCTTTGCATATTTTCTGCATAATCTTTAACTATTAATTTATTGACTATTTCCTGGTACCCTCCTAATGCAAACAGGAATAAAGTTAAACAATTGATAATAAATTGATGAAGTCAAATATAACGAGATTAAATTATTTCATTTGTATGACCTGTTTTCAAGATTTAGTTATATTTTCTCCTCAACAGAACAACACACAATGCTCATCTAGGCCAGCTTTCTAAGAGCCCTAGCTGGTCAGATCATTTCTAATTTAATGTATTATTTCACTTAAATAGAAGCAAAATCTTTTATCAAAATGGATAAATGCAAAAATCTTTAAAACTGAAAGGTCCTCATTGTGTCTTACCTGTAATTCATATAAATCATTACTGTATCTTCCATATTCAACCATTCCTCCAAACACTAGTATTCTGGTGCCATCACAGACAAATCCATGGGCTGCACAGCCTGGAGGAATATCTCCTCTAACAGCAGGAAGAAACCACTGATTTGTAGCTATATTATAAAAATATATATATTTTTAACACCCACAGAAAGAATTGATGCTCGTTTAACAACTTCACCATCAATAGAGGGACACACAAGAGACAATTTTCTTCTTTATTAATTCTAGGTGGCTCTCAATGGGAACAGTTAACAGTAATAAAGGGGTTATAAAATAAAAAGGGAGTCAACTGATAGAAACAACACATTAATCACTGCTTTGTGAAACAGATGTTACTCAAACTCTGGCAAGTCAAGTGTAAAACTATAATTAGTCAGGCCATAAAAGAATCTGCACAGCAAGTAGAAGAAGAGACAAAAACTAACAGTAAAAAATGTTAAGCACATCAGAAGCAGAAAGTCTGCCAATCAGAGGGGCCACTGAATGATCAAAGTGCTAAAGAAACAATGAAGGAAAACAAGGCCACTGCAGAGAAGTTAATTCTGTGCATCAGTCTTCACTGCAGAGAATGTGAGGGAGATTCCCACACCTGAGTCATTCTTTTCAGCTGACAAATCTGCAGAACTGTCCCAAATTGAGGAGCTTTTGAAACAGTTTGATAAATTAAACAAAGTCACCAGGACCAAATGGAACTCAGATTTCTGATGGAACTCAAATTGCAAAACTACTAAGCATGTAGCCTATCAGTTCAATCAGACTCTGTACTAGATAACTGGAGGATATCTAATGTACCACCACTAAAAAAAAAAAAAAAAGGCTCTAGAGTTCATCCTAGCAGTTACAGGCCAATAAACCTAAATTTTATATCAGGCAAACTGGTTGCAACCATAGCAAAGAACAAAATTAAACCAGATACACAAATGACCACAATGTGGGGAGGAATAGTCAACATCACTTTCGTAAAGGGAAATTGCATCTCACCAATCTATTAGAATTCTGCAAAAACAATGATGAGTCCTGTGGCACCTTAAAGGCTAAACAGATTTATTTGGGTTACGGATGTTAAATTGCATTTAATAATCTAATCAAGTAGTCGATGGACTAACCCCATTGAAGCTCTGCCTTTTAAATGTATTAAGAGCTGCCAGGAGGAGGCACAGCCAGGGGAACCCAGTGTGAGCTGGGAATCAGCTGTCCCAGTTCATGCCTGGTTCCCTCTGGCTGCACTTGGCAGCTCTTAATACATTTAAAAAACAGAGGCGCAGCTGGGGGGACCTGGTGCGAGCTGGGACAGCCAATTCCTAGCTTGCACTGGGTCCTCTCGGCTGCACCTCTGCCTCCACTGCCCTACGCAGAGATGGTGCTGGGAGTAACTGGCTTTTAAGACGACTCCCCCCAGCACCAGCTCCTGCTCTCCCCCCCCTTGCTGCCTCTCTCAGGAATGGGAAGGGAGGGGGAGTGACTAGTCAAGTGAGTAACTGACTACCCAATAAGCATATGCTGAGGCAGCAGCGCACAGGAGTGGGGGGAAACAGGCACCTCTGCAACATCCAGAGCTTGTGGGAAACCAGCTCCCAGCTCCCGCCCTTCTTGCTGACTCTGTATCACAGGAAGCAAGGGGGGTGGGGGGGGAGGAGGAGGAAGAATGCATGTAATCAATAGATTAATGGATAAACCTAGGCTTATCAGTTAATCATGTAGTCACATTGACATCCCTAATTTCTAGATCACACTCTCTATGACTATGTTGACACTAAAGACACTTTTGAAAAATTTTCCATTATTGTTAACACCAGTTTAGATTAATTGAATTTAACAACATTCAGAGCTTTAGTGCAGAGTTGCCATTTCTAACACTGGTTTCAGCATTATGTCATCTAACGCTGGTATGACCAAGTCTAACTGGATTGCTGCAGAGACTGAACTAACGTTAACAACTGCAGGGAATAACGGTAGTGAAGACATGGCCCAAGTAACTTGTATAAGTCTCAAGCTAATCGGACTCACTGACTTCCACATCAACTCTTTGCAAAGAAAAGGACAACTTTCTACTGTCACAATGAAATAAAGGTCAAAAGGCACATACCCTTTAACTACAATACTATTTTAAAGAGACACTGTCAATTTGAAATCTAGTCAGTATTAAAAAGTTTCAGTGCTACATTTACCCCTGCCAGTAATATATGTGTATATGAATTTTCTTATTGTAAATATTTTTCTCATTTTTTTGCTGTCAGATTCTCCCCCTCCCCACATACAGACACTCACAATAGGGGAAACTAAGAAACTAATTTAACAAGAAATACTGTAAATACTCAGAGTAAAATGTAAATAAATTCCCAAATCTCTTGTGTTATTTATAATATAGAAGATTAGGACATTTTTAAAAGTAGGGTTTTTTTTAGATGATTTCATTGAGGGCAGTCCCTACCAGGACTGGTGCCCTACTCAGCCCAACACTGGCACCCCACCCTGCAGAGGGATGCCAACTTTCCTGGACCAGATGCCATTTGCTGTGATAGCATCCGGTCTAGGAGAGTTGACAACTCTGGAGCACGGCAGGGCGGGAGGTGCACCTGCAGCCTCAGGACAGGAGGCATGGGTGGCAGGAGAGTAGGCCAGAGCAGAGGACAGCAGCATAGCAGGCTGGAGAGAAGCAGCACTTTCAAGGGGAAATTCTCGCTTCTCTCCTGCGGCCAGCTGTGCAGGCTCCCTCTGTTCCTCTAGAGTCCTCAACCTGCACTTGCACTTGCTTAGTGAACAGGGGCTGGGTACAGCCCATGGGGAGGGAGGCCACCAGAACCAGTACTAAGCCCATGGGAAGAGGGAGAGCAGCTGGGGGATAGGATCTCTGCAACTGCTTAACATCCTATCCCTATGCATACATAAGAGAGAGTACTACTAAATTTGGAGTACCACACAGTTGCATATGCCTAAGGATGGCTCTGATTGCATCTATTTAAGGCTGTGTCTAAACTACATCCCTTTTTCGATAAAGGGATGTAGATTAGGCACGTCGATATTGCAAATGAAGCTGGGATTTAAATATCCTCATTTTTTGAGGAGTACAGGATCTTTCAAAATGGGGAATTTCTGTCGAAAATGCCCTGTCTAAACTGCCGGGATTTTTTTTTTCCGAAAAAACCCGTTTTAAAAAAAAGTGGCAGCCGCCATTATGCAAATGAAGCATGGGATATTTAAATCACGGCTTCATTTGCAATATTGACGTGCCTAATCTACATCCCTTTATTGAAAAAGGGATGTAGTTTAGACACAGCCTTTGTGATGTTAAGTGAAGTTGCATCTGCAAGCTGGTATGGCAAAATTCTGCTTGGAAGAAAATCTAACATTTCTGTTAGTGATAGAAATGTAGCCGTGTTAGTCTGGTGTAGCTGAAACAAAAAACAGGACTATGTAGCATTTTAAAGACTAACAAGATGGTTTATTAGGTAATGAGCTTTCGTGGGCCAGACCCACTTCCTCAGATCAAATAGTGGAAGAAAATTGTCACAACCATATATACCAAAGGATGCAATTAAAAAAAATGAACACATATGAAAAGGACAAATCAAATTTCAGAACAGAAGGAGGATTGGGGGGGGCGGGGGGAGGTAAATGTCTGTGAGCTAATGATATTAGAGGTGATAATTGGGGAAGCTATCTTTGTAATGGGTGAGATAATTAGAGTCTTTATTCAAACCTAGGTATAAAGTGTTGAATTTACGCATGAATGACAGTTCAGAGGACTCTCTTTCAAGTGTAGTCTTAAAAGGCCTTTGAAGCAGGATGCAGGTAATCAAGTCGTTGAGACAATGTCCTTTCTGGTTGAAATGGCAAGAAACTGTTTTTTCTTTGTGATCCTGTCTAATATCTGTTTTGTGGGCATTGATCCTTTGGCGAAGTGTCTGAGACGTTTGTCCAATGTACATAGCAGACGGACAATTTCGGCACTTGATAGCATAAATTATATTTCTGGATGCGCAGGAATGTGTGTTCTTAATCTTATAACTCACTTGGTTAGGTCCAATAATGGTATCAGCAGAGTGAATATGTGGACAAAGCTGGCAACGGGGTTTGTTGCAAGGGAAGGTACCAGGGTTGGTATGTCCTGTGGTTGTTGGTAAGAATCATCTTGAGGTTAGGTGGTTGTCTATAGGAGACTATGGGTCTGTCTCCCAGAGCCTCTTGGAGTTTAGTATCCTGTTCCAGTATAGGCTGTAGTTTATTGATAATGTGTTGGACAGGTTTGAGTTGGGGGTTGTAGGTGATGACAAGTGGTGTTCTATTGTTGGTTTTCTTGGGTCTGTCTTGAAGTAGATGGTTTCTAGGTATTCGTCTGGCTCTTTCAATTTGCTTTTTTATTTCTCCGGGTGGGTAGTTGAGGTTTAAAAATGCTTGGTAGAGATCCTGAAGTTTCTGGTCTCTGTCAGTGGGATTAGAGCAGATGCGGTTGTATCGAAGGGCTTGGCTATAGATGATGGATCGTATGGTGTGTTCTGGATGGGAGCTGGAAGCATGTAGGTAACTGTATGAGTCAGTGGGTTTTCTGTAGAGAGTGGTGTCTAATTTTCCATTGCTGATTTGTACTGTGATGTCCAGGAAATGGATCTCTCGTGTAGAATGGTCCAGGCTGAGATTGATGGTGGGGTGTAGGTTGTTAAAATCTCTGTGGAATGTCTTTAGTGTTTCTTGGCCATGCGTCCAGATCATAAAGATGTCACCGATGTAGCGTAAGTAGAGAAGGGGTAAAAGGGGACGGGAGCTGAGGAAACGTTGTTCTAGGTCAGCCATAAAGATATTAGCATACTGTGGGGCCATGCGTGTACCCATGGCTGTGCCGCTGATCTGGAGGTATAAGTTGTTCTCAAACTGGAAATAATTGTGGGTGAGAACAAAGTTACATAGGTCTGCTATCAGATTGGCAGTGGTGTCCTCTGGGATAGTGTTTCTAATTGCTTGTAATCTGTCTTCATGTGGGATGTTGGTGTATAGAGCTTCTACATCCATGGTGGCAAGGATGGTGTTATCGGGGAGGTTATCGATGTTTTGTAGTTTCCTTAGGAAGTCAGTAGTATCTCGGAGATAGCTGGGGGTGTTGGTTGCGTAGGGTTTGAGAAGAGAGTCTACATAGCTGGATAAACCAGTAGTGAGCGTGCCGATACCAGAGATGATGGGACATCCGGGGTGTCCCTATGTAACTTTGTTCTCACCCACAATTATTTCCAGTTTGAGAACAACTTATACCTCCAGATCAGCAGGCTGGAGAGAAGCAGGTCCATTATTGGACCTAACCAAGTGAGTTATAAGATCAAGAACACATATTCCTGCACATCCAGAAATATAATTTATGCTATCATGTGCTGAAAGTGTCCATCTGCTATGTACATTGGACAAACGTCTCAGACACTTCGCCAAAGGATCAATGCCCACAAAACAGATATTAGACAGGATCACAAAGAAAAAACAGTTTCTTGCCATTTCAACCAGAAAGGACATTGTCTCAACGACTTGATTACCTGCATCCTGCTTCAAAGGCCTTTTAAGACTACACTTGAAAGAGAGTCCTCTGAACTGTCATTCATGCTTAAATTCAACACTTTATACCTAGGTTTGAATAAAGACTCTAATTATCTCACCCATTACAAAGATAGCTTCCCCAATTATCACCTCTAATATCATTAGCTCACAGACATTTACCTCCCCCCCCAACCCCCCTTCTGTTCTGAAATTTGATTTGTCCTTTTCATATGTGTTCATTTTTTTAATTGTATCATTTGGTATATATGGTTGTGACAATTTTCTTCCACTATTTGATCTGAGGAAGTGGGTCTGGCCCACGAAAGCTCATTACCTAATAAACTATCTTGTTAGTCTTTAAAATGCTACATAGTCCTGTTTTTTGTTTTAACATTTCTCTTGTGAATGAGCTATCTTCAAAATTTTTTCAGTCTGAGACTTCAACTAAATGCAGTCACAAAAATTAAATAACCATTTCTTTGCTATTTGTGTATATTTCTAGAATACTTGTATCTAGAGAGATAAAATGATGGTATAGCTCTCATTTTCTCAACATGTATGTCCATTTAATCCTTATCTCAAACATCAGAAGTAAAAACTGATTAGTATAGAACAGCCTACCTATTCCCCAATTTATGTTGCGCACTGAAATTCTACAACACTTTCCCGGTCGGATGCGATCCTATGCAGTAAGTATTTCAGCATCTCATCTCTCATGAATAAAATTAATCTTCAGGATTTGCTGCTTGGAAACACTCCCCACCACCTATGCAGGCACACTCAATTTTCTAAACCAGATCTATTTTTTCTTCACATTCAATGCCTTGAGCTCCACCAAAAGGAAGAAGTGGGCTTTGGAGAATGAGGGAAGCAGCAGCATAAATTGATCTTCAGTTGCTCAACTGACCCTTCTCAGTCAATTCCATCCAATCCTCCCCTGGCTAAAGAGGAGGCTATGACAGTTTCACAAGTAAGATGAGTGACAGGGGCTGGAAGAAATGGGCATTTTATAAAAGTGATTTGAAAAATTCCCTTTTTCCTGTGGAAAGGGGAGTAAATCCAGCCTCGACACCCAAATGCTGGCCCCACCCCAGCAGGGCCCAAGGCCAGGGACGAGGTTTCTCTCAGCAGCCTGCAGCACAGACAACAGCAGCTGACGCTACAGACACGCAGGGCTGGGAGAGTTACAATCCCACAGGCATCAATTGCGCGGCGATAGAAAACGTCCCTCCCGACCCTTCAGCCCCAGCCTCCCCCGGCCCACACGCGCAGCCCCACAGGCACCCGCCCCGACGCCTCCCTGAGCGCTCCCCCCGGTCGCCGCGCGCCCAGCCCGGCTCCGCGCCCGCCCGCAGCGGGCCGCGCCCCGTACCCGTGTTGTAGACGTGCAGCTCGTCCGCGATGCCCTCGTTGCCGCCCCCGAAGATTATCAGCAGCTCGCGGATGGCCACTGCGCGGTGCCCGTGGCGCGAGCGGGGCACCGGCCCGGTGGAGGAAGGGACCCGCCTCCAGCTCAGGCCAGTGGCGGCGGCCGCCATCTTGCCGCCACTCCCACAATGCACTGCGCCGGGGGGCGGCAGCGCGGGGGGGGCAGGACGAAGCTAGGCTTGCGCACGCCGCGACGTCGAGGCCGCTTTACCAGACGGCGGCGTCAGACGTTACGCCAGGGGAGCGCGCGAAATTTGAATCCTACTGGAATTTCTCTCCGCCTGCGCGTGGCGGTGGGATGGAGTCTCAGGAGATGGAGCTACGGACGCCCTTGTCAAGGCAGAAGTGCCCGGGAGGGCGGGGCCCGGACTCCGGCTATGGCTCTAGCACCGACCGAGCAGAGGCCTCCGCGTCCCCGCAGCCTTGCGGGGACTCGCTGGAGATCGATGCGAAAGTGGTGAGAAATCTCGAGCCCGAGTTCGCCGAACGCAGCTCTTGCCTCAGCAGCCCGGCCTCGGCAGCAGCCGTCTCGCAGAGCGAGGAGGGGCCGGCGGAGCGGCCGAGCCCCGCGGGAGATTCGGGACCTCCAAGGAAGGGCACGTGCAGCTGTGGTAGGAGAGAGAAGGGAGCAGCTCTGGGGGAGGAGGGCACTTTTGCCCCCGTCCTGGGGCTGGCAGGTCTGGGGGTGGGTGTCCCGCTCACGTGGGGAGGGCGTGGGAAATGGGACCAGGTCCCCCTTGAGGACTATCACAGGTTAAGTGGCTGGGAGTTGAATACCTGCTTCTAGGAACAGCTGCTCCTTTAAATGTCTAAAGCCTGGTCTACACTGGCGGTGTAGATCGAAATTAGCTGCATAAGGTTGGTTTTCTAAACAATGTGTCCACACTACCAAGCCCGTTCCCTCAACTTTAAGGGAAGCCCATGTCGGTACTCCTGCTTTTCATGAGGAGTAATACAAATTTTGACCTTGCATGGTTGAATTTACAGCAGTGCAAACCCAGTGTTGAGAGAGTCAATGTTCTTGGCCTCCAGGAGGCATCCTGCAGTGCCCTGCTGTGACCATTCTGGTCAGACCTTGCACCTCTACTACTCTCCAGGTGAACAGGAAAAGCCCTGGGAAAGTTTCAATTTCATTTTTCAGGTGGCCAGCATTGCGAGCACACCTCCGAGGAGGCAGCTCATGTGGCCATGAGTTCAAATTCCATGAGCTCCAGTTCCCAAAGGTACAAGAATGCCAGCATGGAGTGTGAAAGAGATCTTGGACTTCAAGGTGTGGGGAGAGGAATCCATTCTTTCTCAATCAGCAAATGAAATGCCAGTATCTATACAAAGATAGCAAAGTGCATGGTGGAGAAAGGATGTTCCAGGGATACCCAGCAGTGCTGTGTTAAAGGAGCTGAGGCAGTCCTATCAAAAAAAGGAGGCAAATGGACACTCTGGTACATCAGCCCCAAACATGTTGCTTCTACCACCAGTTGCATGTGATCTTACAGGGGGTCCTGATCAGCTTCCCAAACGAGACCGTGGAATCCACCCAAGACACTCAGGCAGCATGGTGGTGGAGGAGAGCAGCAAGAGCCAAGAACTTCTCATCTGAGACCTTTGAAAACAATCCCCTCCTGCCAGGACATCTCCCAGTCAGGCAATGATCCCAGGGAAGGTACTTCTGGTGAGTTCACTTTTTTTTACTTGCTACAAGCAGATTAAAGCATTGGGTGTGATGTGTGGTGTACTCTCTGCCTACCCAGCATGGGGTGGGGGGAGGGGAGCAGTATGTTAAGGTGTCTGGAGATGGAGCCGAAATTCTCCTTGACAATTTCATGGAAATATTTCAGATAGGAACTCTTTGATCCTTCTCACAAGGTTTCTGGGGAGGCCAGCCTTATTTCATTCTCCATGGCAGGACACCTTCCCACATGAAGCCAAAAGTAAGTGTTATGGTGTGGGGATGTCAGCAAATAGACGTTTACATGATTAACTGACAAGCCTAGGCTTATGGGTTAATCCTAACGACTGCACAAAACACATATGCGCACACCCCGCCTCCTCTCTATCCCAAAGCCATACACCTGGGGGATTTTACTGCAATCCTTTGTGATTCAATGTTGCCAGGCCACTAACTCCTGGCTTGGCAAGGAAAGGTGTCCTACCGTGGAGGATGGAACAAGGCTGGCCTCCCTAGAAACCTTGTGAGAAGGATCAAAGAGTTCCAATGTGAGAGCTTCATGGAGATACACAGGGAGGATTCCTGTTTCATCTCCAGACATGTTAACAAGCTCTTCTGGGACCTCTGTGCTGTGTAGACACACAGCATGCCGCATATCACACCCAATTGCCTTAACCTGCTTGTAGTGTTTAAAAAGACCAGAATTGCCCTCACAGGGAGATGTCCTGGGAGAACAGAACTGGCGCCAATGTTATAAAAAGTTCTTGGTTCTTACTGATGGTCAGCTGGCCGTTTTCCTTCTCCCTCTCCACCATCACACTGTCCTCCACACTGCTGTCAGGGGGTGTCTTGGCTGTACTCCATAGTCAGGCTTGGGAAGCTGGACAGGTGCTCCCTCAGAATCACATGCAGCTGATTGTAGAAATGGCATGTTTGCAGTGATACTCCAGAAGACCATCAGTTTGCCTCCTTTGCTTTGTGGTAGGACTGTCTTAGCTCCTTTATTTTAACACTGCATTACTGGGCGTCCCCTTTGGCTACCAGGTAGTTTGCAATCTTTGCGTAAATGGTGGCATTTCTTTTGCTGGTTCAAAGCTCAGAGTGTGGATTCCTCTCCCCATGCTTCTCTTGGGCTTGATAAGGTTCAAGATCTCCTGCACTCTTCACATTGGTGCTCTTGCGCCCATGGGGACTGGAGCTCATGGAACTTGAATTTATGGGCCCGTGGTCTGCTCTGAGGTATGCTCTCAATGCTAGCCACACAGGAAATTAAATTCAAACTTTCCTGGGGCTTTACCTATTCACCTGGAGATCATTAGAGATGCAAGTTCTGGTCAGAGTGGGGCACTGTGGGATGCCTCCCAGAGACCAATAATCTCAACTTTCGTCATTGCTGTGTCTACACTACTGTAAATTTGACCAGGCAAAGTCAGGAATTGCGTTACTCCTTGTGAAAAGCAGGAGTACCTCACATCAACTTCAGCAGCCCTTAAGTTTGATGGACCAGGCTTGGTAGCATGAATGTATCGTTTAGAAAATTGACCTTATGTGGCTAAAAGTGGTCTAAATTCCTACTGTAGACCAGGCCTTAGACAGACAATATCAGACAGCAATGTTTAAAGTAGATGTTATAATTTTTAATTCCTAAAGTGATTTGAGAGCCTTCATTGAAAAATAATGTAGAAAGGCACGGCATTGATAAGCATTATATTCAGTGTTGTTAGGCTGAGAGCTAATTTTTCTTGTTTCAGGTCTGTACTCCAAGGTCTGGCATGGTTTAAAATATATAACACTATTCGTTCTTGGGGCTATTGGTGGTATTGTGGTAATGGTGCTATTGAAAGGTAAGGACTTTAGAATAAGGGGAGAACATCTCCTTGGATGATTCCATCTTTGACTTCTTTCTCGGATTGTGGGTGTAAAATTAATACTAATGCCCAAATACGCAGAAAGCTTTTTGCATCCCTGGCCAAAAGTCCCCATGGTACTTGCATAATACTTCAAAGTTATCAGATACATGTTCAGATTTTAAATGGGTATCTCATGATAAGTATCACTATTTGTTTTTTCTCAAGCTTCTCAACCTTATGCTACTTTCACTCCTTACTCAATTCACTAAAAAATGTTGATTTTTAAGACCGTTAAATCCTCACTGTAGCAGCTCCCTCTTGATGTATGTATTGTGCTCATTCTCAAGAGTTCAAATTTGGCAATTCTTTTGTCTACTCCTTTGTAAACAGTGGTAGAATTCAAATGGGTTTCAATTCATGATCTAAAATACTTAAAGCATTCTAGTTCCATCTGAATTATTTTTTCTGAAATTCGCCTCATCAGGTTAATTTGGATTCAGTTGTCTTGTCCCCTCAAACTATTATAGTATTTTGTGTGCAGCTAATCAGAAAGGATTGAAAACTAGAATGCTACAAGGGGTGGTAATTGGTATACAATACTGCAGTGTTTCCCAATTTTATTTGGCCACGGAACCCTTTTAAACTTGAAAGAATTTTGTGGAACCCCTAATAACAGTCGTGTAGATGGAGCTGAAAAAGTAGGCCACAAATAAATAAGGATAATAATAAACAAATGCTAAACAAGGCCATGAGATCAATACAAATGAAAATTGTTTTCAATAAAATTCATAAATGCTTAAATATTAATTATTATTTTTAAAATAATAAAATGTTATTGTAATGGAATTTTCTTGCAGAACCCTTTTTTTCACTTTGGAACACCATTTGGGAAACACTGCAATACTGAATCAATGCCTAGAAAACAATGAAAGTCTAAGAAACCAATCAAGTCAGGTCTCAGCCTTAGAAAACCATGTGCTATGCATTTTAGGGTAGTGCCCATTAGTAGCAAATGCAGAAGTGGTACAATAAAGATGGAAAAAGATTACAAATATAAAGTAGGGGGATAAAACAGAAATGTATAAATCAAAGTCAAAAGTGGAAGGTGCACATAACATATTTTAGCCATTCAGTAGCTTTGGGTCAGCAGAATGGAGTCCTGACAGACCAGCAGAAGATGAGCAGCCATTCACAAGGTATATGGTGTCTCCAGGTGCACCTCATCTGCACAGAGGGCTGTTCCTGCACACCATCCCTTTTCTGAACTGGTTGAACTTGCTCCAGAGATGAAAATGGTAGCTCTCAACCAGGGAGTCTCTGATCTGGATGAGTGACATGGAAGGGATTTCTTACAAAGGGAGCAACTTGTTCCCATCCTGTTCACCACAGAATGATAGTATCTGATGTGGAAATGGTTGAGAAGGCAGTACTGATTGGTCTGCTGATGGTAAGATCTGGTGAAGTGCTTCCCATATATCCTTGAAAAGTGGTAATTATGGGTGTGAAACAGATACTATGCTGCAGTGTGATGCCTGAGTTAGGTGATGGGATATTTGAAAGGTCTGACAGCCACCCTTTGTTGGTTTGACTTATAGCCCTTATTGTTCTCATTGTGTGATTCAATTGCACATCAGCTACCATTAACTCTAGTACTCCATCTCAATAAAAAGGGCAAGGATAATCCAGGGAAGAGCATAGGGCTGGGCCCACCAAAGGGTTGCTGTAGCCTCCTGCCTGCAGGGGGTGTGGTGCTGTTCCAGCCCCCACTGGTTAACCATTAACATCTCTAACATGTATACTCTATATGTGTCTGTCACACACCTTGACGCTTTGAAAAGCGAGCTTGCGAACAGGAGCAGCAAACAGGGAGTTTTGAGAGGGAGGTTAGAAGGCGCTAGTTTCTTCTGACCTTCTTTACACAACTTTTATAATAATCTATATTCCAAACATTTAATAAGAAGCCCAGTTTATAATTAAACTTATTCATAAGAATAATGGAGACAGAAGCCCAGCAGCAGAGTGGGGGCTATCCTGTTTATTGTGTTGAGTGTAACATGTATGATTACCTGCCCTGTGGGCGGGTGGCGTATGTGTGCACCCGTTGCAAGGAGTTCCTGACCCTCAGAGACCGAGTTCGAGCTTTGTAGGCCAGGGTGGCTGAACTGGAGAAGCTAAGGGAGGCAGAGAGCTATGTTGATGAGACTTTCTGGGACACTGTAGTACTGCCCCACCTCCAGTCTGAGAGCCCCAGTGCTCTTAAGGAGGATGAAAGTCTCAAGGGAATAGAGCATCCAATGGGAGCAGAGAGAAACCATCCCGTAGTTGGGACCCTCCTTCCAGAGGATGTTGCGGTATCCTCTCGCACTGAGGATACCTCCTGAGGGGGAGGGAACGCCAGTTGTTAGGAAGAGGCGGGTGTTAGTAGTGGGGATCCGATCGTTAGAAACATAGATAGTTGGGTTTGTGATGACCGGGAGAACCATATGGTCACTTGCCTGCCTGGTACGAAGGTTGCGGATCTCTCGGGGCATCGAGATAGACTTATGTGTAGTGCTGGGGAGGAGCCGGTGGTCGTGGTACATGTAGGTACCAATGACGTAGGGAAGGGTAGGAGAGATGTCCTGGAGGCCAAATTTAGGTTGCTAGGAAAGAGACTGAAATCCAGGACCTCTATGGTGGCATTCTCGGAAATGCTTCCAGTTTCATGCGCAGGGCTAGGTAGGCAGGCAGAACTTCAGAGTCTCAATGCATGGATGAGACGATGGTGTAGGGAAGAGGGGTTTGATTTATTAGGAACTGGGGATACTATTGGGAGAGGGGGAGCCTATACAGGAAGGATGGGCTTCACCTAAACCAGGGTGGAACCAGACTGCTGGCACTAAACATTAAAAAGGCCGTAGAGCAGTTTTTAAACTAAGAGATGGGGGAGAGCCGATTGGTGCGGAGAAACACATAAATCGGATGGAGACTTCTCTTAGAGGAGAATCCATTGATAGAGATTCTCTAAGCTGTAGTCAGAAAGAGAGGAGGGGAGAGGACAAACCATGGGCCAGAGCAGACAAACAACCGCATATAAAGGAATCCAATGCATCAGGGAAGGGCAGACAAATAAACAATGGCAAATTTTTAAAGAGCTTCTACGCAAATGCTAGGAGTCTGACTAATAAGATGGGGAACTAGAGTACCTCATATTAAAGGAGGAGATTGACGTAATAGGCATCACTGAAACCTGGTGGAATGAGGAGAATCTGTGGGACACAATCATACTGGGATATAAAATATATCGGAAGGATAGAGCAGGCCGTGTGGGTGGCTGAGTGGCACTGTATGTGAAAGATAATGTAGAATCAAATGAAATGAACACGTTGATTCATTTAATATTTTTAATAGAATCGCTATGGATAGTAATTCCATGCTCCAATAATAAGAATTTAGCAGTAGGGATATATTATCGACCACCTGACCGGGAGAGCGATACTGACATTGAAATGCTGAGGGAGATTAGAGAGGCTACCAAAATAAAGAACTCTATAATAATGGGAGATTTTAATTATCCCCATATTGACTGGATACATGACACCTCAGGAAGAGAAGCAGAGAGAAAATTTCTCAATGGCTTAAATGACTGCTTCTTGGAGCAGCTGGTACAGGAACCCACAAGGGGAGAGGCAATTCTCAATTTAGTCCTGAGTGGAGCGCAGGATTAGATCCAGGAGACAACCATGACAGGACCACTTGGGAATAGTGACCATAATATAATAACATTTAACATTTCTGTGGTGGGAAGAACACCTCAGCAGTCCAGCACTCTGGCATTTAATTTCAAAAAGAGTAATTACACAAAAATGAGGAGGTTAGTTAAACAGAAATTAAAAGGCACGGTGACTAGAGCCAAATCCCTGCAAGCTGCATGGGAACTTTTTTAAGACACCATAATAGAGGCCCAACTTAAATGTATACCCCAAATTAAAAAACATAGTAAGAGACCTAAGAAAGAGTCACTGTGGTTTAACCACTGTGTAAAAGAAGCAGTGAGGGACAAAAAGGCATCTTTCAAGAAGTGGAAGTCCAATCCTAGTGAGATAAATAGAAAGGAACATAAACACTGTCAAATCAAGTGTAAAAATGTAATAAAAGCAAAAAAAGATTTTGAGGAACAGCTAGCCAAAAACTCAAAAAGAAATAGCAAAATGTTTAAGTACACTAGAAGCAGGAAGCCTGCTAAAAAACCAGTGGGTCCCCTAGACGATCGAGATATAAAAGAAGCAATCAAGGACAATAAAGCCATTGCGGAGAAACTAAATGATTTCTTTGCTTCAGTCTTCACGGCTGAGGATGTTAGGGAGATTCCCAAATCTGCACCGTCCTTTGTGGGTGATGAATCTGAGGAGCTATCCTGGACTGAAGTGTCATTAGAGGAAGTTTTGGAACAAATAGAAAAACTTAATGTTAACAAATCACTGGGACTGGATGGCATTCATCCAAGGGTTTTAAAAGAACTCAAATGGGAAATTGCTGAACTATTATCTGTGGTTTGTAACCTATCTTTAAATCGGCTTCCATACCTAATGACTGGAAGGTAGCTAACGTGACACCAATACTTAAAAAGGGCTCGAGAGGCGATCCTGGCAATTACAGACCGGTAAGTCTAACTTCAGTACCGGGCAAATTAGTCGAAACAATAGTAAAGAATAAAATTGTCAGGCACGTAAAAGAACATAATTTGTTGGACAAAAGTCAACATTGTTTCTGTAAAGGGAAATCATGTCTTACTAATCTGTTAGAGTTCTTTGAAGGGGTTAACAAACATGTGGACAAGGGGGATCCAGTAGATATAGTATACTTAGATTTCCAGAAAGCCTTTGACAAGGTTCCTCACCAAAGGCTCTTGTGTAAATTACATTGTCATGGGATAAGAGGGAAGGTCCTTTCATGGATTGAGAACTGGTTAAAAGACAGGAAACAAAGGGTAGGAATAAATGGTTAATTTTCAGAATGAAGAGGGGTAACTAGTGGTGTCCCCCAAGGGTCAGTCCTGGGACCAATCCTGTTCAACTTATTCATAAATGATCTGGAAAAAGGGGTAAGCAGTGAGGTAGTAAAGTTTGTGGATGATACCAAACTGTTTAAGATAGTCAAGACAGAAGCAGACTGTGAAGAACTTCAAAAAGATCTCACCAAACTGAGTGAGTGGGCAACAAAATGGCAAATGAAATTTAATGTGGATAAGTGTAAAGTAATTCATGTCGGAAAAAATAACCCCAACTATACGTACAGTATGATGGGGGCTAATTTGGCTACGACTAATCAGGAAAGAGATCTTGGAGTTATCGTGGATAGTTCTCTGAAAACTTCCACACAGTGTGCAGCAGCGGTTAAAA
Source organism: Pelochelys cantorii (assembly GCA_032595735.1). Taxonomy (NCBI): domain Eukaryota; kingdom Metazoa; phylum Chordata; order Testudines; family Trionychidae; genus Pelochelys; species Pelochelys cantorii. The sequence continues at coordinate 249,048,169 of CM064326.1, read as the reverse complement.
AGGCAAATAGGATGTTAGGAATTATTAAGAAAGGGATAGAAAATAAGACCCAGAATATCTTACTGCCCCTGTATAAAACTATGGTACGCCCACATCTTGAATACTGTGTACAGATGTGGTCTCCTCACCTCAGAAAAGATATTTTGGCCTTGGAAAGGGCTCAGAAAAGGGCAACTAAAATGATTAGGGGTTTGGAATGGGTCCCATTATAAAGAGAGGCTAAAGCGACTGGGACTTTTCAGTTTAGGAAAGCGGAGACTGAGGGGGGATATGATAGAGGTATATAAAATCATGAGTGGTGTGGAGAGGGTGAATAAAGAAAAGTTATTTATTAGTTCCCATAATAGCAGAACTAGAGGACACCAAATGAAGTTAATGGGTAGCAGGTTTAAAACTAATAAAAGAAAGTTCTTCTTCACACAGCAGTAGTCAACCTGTGGAACTCCTTGCCAGAGGAAGCTGTGAAGGCTAGGACTATAACAGAGTTTAAAGAGAAGCTAGATAATTTCATGGAGGTTAGGTCCATAAAAGGCTATTAGCCAGGGGATAGAAATGGTGTCCCTGGCCTCTGTTTGTCAGAGGCTGGAGAAGGATGGCAGGACAAATCGCTTGATCATTGTCTTCGGTCCACCCCCTCTGGGGCACCTGGTGCTGGCCACTGTCGGCAGACAGGCTACTGGGCTAGATGGACCTTTGGTCTGACCCAGTACGGCCATTCTTATGTTCTTACGTAAAAGGCTGCTCCGGTGCAGCCATCTATATGTTATCTGGAGGAGAGAGTGGTGCACTCCAGCTGGATAGTGTTGGTTCATCATGCTGTGGAAACTTAACATGAAAGTGTTTGCAGCCACTGCCATGGGTCTCTTATTGTGGACTAAGAGAGTAAACATGTTTAATCCTTGATGGCTCACCTGAATGCTAGTTTCATACTTTAGTAGCAAGACATTCCCTAGGAAATATTCCATCCTCTGACTGCACTGTCTCAACCAAACTTCATAATCATCATTGCTGTGTACATACAGTATTTCACCAAACACCTCCCTACCCCCATTTAGATTAATTTTTATGGGGAAATTGGATTATCTTAACATCATTTCACTTAAAGTAGCATTTTTCAAGAACATAATGAGATTTGTTCTGCTTTGTTTTTTAAATTAAAATTTCAGATCTTATTTTCTTGGGGAAAAACACTAAGAATAAGAACTCTATGCATAAGATACATTACCATTGCACGTCACTTTTAAACACTTTTTCTTCCTGTCTGTCTTTTCTTCTTCACCCCAAGCTCCCTCTTCTACTGCAAATGTTTGGGTTTGGAAGAAAACCAAAAGCTGCTTTGCTTCTTCAGTTTGTGAGGAGACACCTCAAGACTTAGCTGCAGCTCCAGTTGCTAAATGCAGCACTTTGTTCTTTCTGCATTGTGTGTGTGTAACACAAAGGAGATGACTAACACTTCAACTGCCTGCGGACAGCATCACTGCTACTAACTTCAAAAGAGAGGAACACTATGCCACTGACTTACTGTCTTCTGGCCTTAGAGAAAATGACTTACCCTTCTGTCTAAATTTCCCTATCTACAAAATGGAGATAATATTTGCCCACCTACTAGATCTGTGAGAATTAATTAAATCTGTACAGTTTTTTGAACCTACAATGCACTATTTAAAAATATGCTAAGTATTCTGAAAAATAAGGCACTCTTATTCTGGAATAAGAACAGTCACCCACAGAGCTAATCAGTAATAATTATGTAGAATAACTCCCAAGGAAGACAAACTCTTATTTGGAATTTTGAAGATATCACACACTAATGGTTAACTCCTATAGAGGGAGTTCTGAACTTCTCCCACCAGTGAAATTTTGCTGTCACTGTAAGTAATATGTGGCAACTGTTTAACACACAGCAACATTGCAGAAAGTAGTCTATCTTTGTAGGGTTTTCATTAGGGATGTAAGCGAGTAGTTGAGTGTCTGATAAACAAAAGCTTATCAGATAGTCTATACACTAGTCAACTATTTGCTCTTCCTTCTCTCCCCGCCCTCCCCACTGCCTCTATCAGAAAGGCATCAAGCGGGGGAGGAGGGAATGGTGTTGAGGGGAGCCGGCTTAAAAGCTGGTTCCCTCCAGCTCTGTGGGAGGGGACAAGGGCACAGCAGTGGCATTCCACCTTGAAATGTACAGGAGTCCCCCTGGGGCTCCTGTACATTTCAAAGCAGAAGCACCGCATGGAGCCCGGGCTCAGTGGGGGATGCCGCTGGCCCTGGGTTCCACACAGTATTTCAATCTTTGAAGTGCACAAAGGCCCCTGCTGGGGCTCTTGTACATTTCAAAGGCAGAACGCTGCCTAGCACTTCCAACTTTGAAATGTAACAACGGTTGGGTGGGCTCTTGCTATATTTCAAAGTGGAAGTGCTCTTATCGACGAATTGAATAGTCGATGGAAATTCCATTGACTATTTGATTAGTTGATTAATCTAATTTTAACATCCCTAGTTTTCATAGCATACCTTATCACTGAAATAGCAGAGCCCTTTGTAATGAACATTATGTCCTTTTGAAATTGCAAGACAAAGGTAGGTTGTTTGTACTCTGTACATATTTCAATTTATTATATCTTGGACAATGGGTGCTCTAAAACCTCAACTGGAATTTCAGAAATATTCAGACTGAGATTTAGCGATGGTCAGGTTTTCTACTAGATCTCAACAGCTTGTAATATGATGGCTAAGGAGAAAATAACAAATCTTAGAATGTGACAGTGCTGTTTCCCTTATGTCTTCCAGGAACTCCTTCAGCAGTCTGGCAGTGTGCAGAAGATTGGATAGGTTTTAATGGGAAATGTTATTATTTTTCCACTAAAACAATGAGCTGGAATGCTAGTAAGGAGTACTGCATCTCACATGGCTCAACACTTCCTGTGATAGAAGAGGAACAACAACTGGTGAGAACATGAAACTATTTTACCTGTTTTAACAAGTCCCATTACTGATTTTTATATGTACCTAATGATCCTCCTGAAAGGTAAAAAAGGAGTGAAGATAAACAGAATGTTCAGTCTCCAAGTCTGTTCTGGAGATTTCCTCTATTCTCTATTGATTATTTACACAGCAATATAAATGTCTACAGGGAGTTATAAACAAGACAATGTTGCACCCAAAGTCTAATGGTAAAATATTACATTGTCATTCTCTATGTGATCATCTTCTAGAGAAAGAATGGTAGGGAATGTTCCAGAAAGTCAAAAGAGAACATCAGTGTGGTGGTAGGTGAGAGAGAGGATTAATAGGCAATTGGAATGTACCCTGTATCTTCAGTCTCCTAGCAAAATAAAGGAACAAAATATTCAGCGGAGAAAATATGCTAAGCATCTGAAGCCCTAGTCTCCCTCTATAGCAGTGATTCTCAAACTTTTTTGCCCATGAAAAAGTATCTGGCTCAATGCAAAAATACCTGGCTCAATGTAAACCTTTCCGTGGACCAACAGTTGCTAATGGAAACTCACCATTAGTTACTTAATTACCCCCCGAGCCTTTTTGCTAGTGCTGCAGCAAAGGAGAATGGTTTAAATTAAATCATTTTAACTTTCTCATGTTAGTTTATTAAACTTCACTTTAAATAAAGTAAAATACTAATTAATGTCCAAGAAAAAAGGTTTCAATGTTTTCTTTGTTTATGGCAGATGTGGGGAGCCTTTTTTGGTTCGGGGCCACCAACCCACAGAAAAATCAGTTGGGGGACTGCACAAGTGAGAAGCAAAACAACTCCTCCAAAAAACCCCAACCCTCATTGATGTGGCTCCCAACTGAGACACCTCACTACTCTGACACTCCAGCCCCACAGGGTGAGGGGAAGGGACAGGGAAGATCAAAGTTCAGGGTTTCCCATAGTACAGATTTACTTTTCTGGGGATCCAGAGTTAGTGGATTTTGTGGACCACCTTAGGCTCTGGGTGGGGACAAAAACGGGGGGGTTCAGTGGGACTGGGCTGCCAGTGAGTGGGATAGGGATGGGGGGGGTGCAGGATCTGGATGGGAGGTAGGGTGCAGGTGAGGGTGCGAGGTCTGGGTAGGAGGTGGGGTGCAGAAGCAGGCTGGGAGTAGGGTGTCTGGCCAGGGGGGAGGGAGGTCGGCAAGGGAGAGTACAGTGTGTGGCCAGGAGGAGGGAGGGTGGAGGAGCAACAGTGGATTGCAGGAGCAGGGTGGGGATAGGCATCTGGCCAGGAGGGAGGATGCAGGAGTGAGGGAGGGCACATGAGTGGACTGTGGGTAGGGTGTCTGGCCCGGAGGAAGGGTGCAGGAGCAAGCTGGGAGTGTGGGGTCTTGGTGTGGGAAGGAGGTGAATGACTGAGATTGGGGTGTGGAAGTCTGGGCATGAGGGGGGATGCTTACCTGGCTTCGCGCCCCCCCCTTGCTCCCATTGGCCAGCCAGAGGCAGCAGCAGGGGAAACCCTGCAGTCAGCAGGGGGGGAATTCAGCTCCCCATTTTTCCCCCCCTACGCAGCAGGGAGCTGGGCTGGCTGGAGCACTAGCTCTAGCTTCCTGCTCAGAGAGCGGGGGGGATGAAGAAAGCCCCGTCCTTCCCTGCCGGACCCGACTTGCAGAGAGCAGCAGAGCAAATGGCTCCATGCTCCCATCAGTAAGAAATGATTCCAGGTCTCGCAGTGATCCCACCACCCCAGACTGAGGCTGTGGGAGGAGCAGGGAAACTGCTGCACAGCATGTGTTAGTGTCACCAGTGATTTGCAATCTCAGCCACTCTGCTACAACCTGCCAGGTCCCAGTGCAGGGAGGGGGTGCTTGGCACGGGGGCAAGCACACCGTGTTGGAACCCAAGCCAGGCTCCCACATGCACCTAGATGGAGCCTGTCCACACACCAGGTGCTACTCTGGTGTCAGGTCTGCATCATCCTGGCCCCAGGGGGCCCTGCATTGCAGCCCATGCCGGGCTAAAACTTTACTCGTCCACTGCTGGGACAAAAGTCTTCGGAGAAGGTGCCGTGGGAGCCAAGTCCCGCACGCAGGCAGCCCACGCAACACCAGAAACTCCCACAGCAGCGGAGACCTGGTGCCCACTAATTCCCCACACAGGTGGGTCTGGGGTACCTGGCCTGTAATGCCCCCTTCTGGGGGCTGAGCTCTACCTCTTGCTGCCTGCAGTGCTGCTCAGAGCCACAACTTGCCCCAGCCTTGCGCTGCTCGATCCTGCCCCAGCTTGCAAAAGCCCGGCTGCCTCGGCGCTTACTGTCGTTGGCTGGGTACACCTGGGAGCCGGTGACAGTGCCCCCAAAGGAGCGAGAAGAGGGTGATAGTCCCAGCCATGGTTCACTGGTTCCAGTGTTGTTCCAACTGCCTCTATCCCAATGTGAGAGGAGGAAGGGGGCTGAGCTCAATCTGTGGACCACCTGGGAGGCAGCCACAGACCACTTGTGATCCACGGACTGCACTTTGAGAACCACTGCTCTACAGGATATTAATGATTCTAGTTGAAATCAATTGCTTGCATCTTACGGGACAACTGAAGCTCAGAGTGGAGTCAATGGTAATGGGATGAACATTTTTTAAAAAGTGGAAACTGAATATTTGGGTATGGGGTATAATAGGATATGTAGAGTCCTGTGCAGATACAAAATATGTATCGGCATTCGCATCTATATCAACAAAAATGAACCACGGATATCTTCATTTGAGGGTATCTGCAGATTTGCAGGGCTCTAAGGATATGGAGTAGTTTCCCCAAGGGAAGTGATTGCAGCACCATTGCTTGGGAGCCTTGAAACTAGATTTTACAAAACTCTAGAAAATGAACTATAGGAGATAGTCCTTCTCTAATCCTTTGGAGATCGAGTAAATGAACTAATAGTGCTTATGGGATCAGTCAACCAAGAAACTGCATTATTTAAAGGGTGAGAGCCTGCTGAAAAACTTTTCAAATAATTCTTACATGTAAAAGCCCTCTAGCTGCCTCTCTCCCGTTCATGGGCGAGAAAATGACAATCAAAGCTTAAGTGCAGACCAGAGAAAAGTATGGGCATTGGTATGCAAATTTTGGAATAATAGCAGTTGAATGGGGTAAGAGGAATTTGAAGATTTGCAGGAAAGGATGGTAGCCAGGGAGTTGGAGCTTTGAGGACTTTCGGAATAAACTGGTGACTGTGGAAACAATATTATTGGCCTCTGCTATTCATGGAAATGACAGGTCTTTTTGCGAATTGTTGTGCAAGTTTTTCCCTTCAAAATACATTTTTTTTTTTTTTAAATTCCAACTATGAAGACAATGGCAGTCTTCAAACTGCACTTACCGATAGTTGAGCTGATTACTCTTTTCAGTATTTTACAGGGCTTATATGTAAGAACACAAGGAAGCAAATGGATTCCAAAAGAAATCTCATTGGACATAAGATTAGAAACAGGAAGAAGTTAATCCTCTGGGGTTTTTTAAATAAGTAGTCTACTTCATTGGAAATACCACTTCCTCAAGTCACAATGCCAATAGTCAATACTCCTAAACCTTGACTAGTATTTCTGAGGAATTGTCATTCCCCCAGGGATCCTTAGCAATGAGTAGAGAGGGGGAGGGGGAATGTTTCATATTAATAGTGGCTTCTAGAATGAATAATTAGCACACAGTGGTTTTTTGTGATCTTAGTTGACTTCTGGCTCCCAGCCCCTGAAACCCCAGTAAGAGTGGTAAGTTTATTAGCTGTGCAGAGACTTCAGCTGCTATTTGTTGAATCCTGCTTTGTAAATGTTCTTGCACATTTTTTTTGTCAGCTGCCAGGAATCTACTTTTCTTAAACATTTTAACATATTATAGCCTGGGGAAACTTTTCCCAAGAGAGTGATTATTTTGGTGGTAATGGGCAAGTTGTTGTTTTTTTGTTTGTTTGTTTGTTTTTTTTTAATTAACCAGTGGAAGTTTCTGTTCTTCTCCTGTGTAGAGCAATTTGCATGAGAGGGAAACTTCAGTTTAGCATGGACCTAAATTTTCTGCTATTCTCATTACAGGAGAATATCAAGCGCTTGAGAGAGAACTATTACTATTGGATTGGGTTACAAAAAGAAGCAGAAAGATGGCAGTGGGTCGATGGATCTCTGTTTAATAATACGGTGTAAGTTTTTCATCTGTGACTAGAAACTTGGTGAAGGGTATTGGGAACTGGCGTATGTCTGATTGAAAGCAAAAAGAAAATGAGTTGCTGTCAAAGCAGAGTTAAGAAATTGTATGTGATTCTTTTTAATTCTTCAAGACATTTAACTTCTGCAAAAAATAATAGGTTGATTGCTTGTAGGGACGTAAAATCCTGCTTAAAATGTTAACCAGTTATACAATATGGTTAACTGGCCTGCTCCAGCCATTCAGGGCCTGCTGCACTGTGCTGTGGGTAGGGAGCTGCTCTGGCCCAGCTGGGCTAGGGCAGCCCCATAGTGCATCATGGTAGGCCCAGCTGGAGCAGCCCCCCACCTGCAGCATACCATGGGCGGGAGGTTGCTCGGGGTGTGGTGGGCTCAGACAGGCCAAGGACTGTTGTGGCCAGGCTGGACCACCCCTGCAGCAGCCCAGCTTAGAGCAACACCCTGCCCACAGCACAGTGGTCCCAGCCCAGCTGGCACAGCCATGGATGAAGTGCTGCGCCTGTCTGCCATGGGGCCAGTTAACTGGTTACCCTGGTAAGCGTGCCTCGGCAAGGCAATACTTACTTGGTAACTGGCTAACTGATTACCCCTTTACATTCCTAGTTTGCTGATATGCTACTAAAGACAGAAGCAAAAACTGGAGCTGCAGAAATTATTGGTGATGCTGTCTTTTCACAAACATTTATCTTCAGAGTGGAATGAATTCATTCTCACTAATTTTTTTCTTCTCCTTAGCATCCCCTTGGAAAACGAAGATCCAGACCTGAACTGTGCATTCCTAAACGATGACAAATTTATTACTATAGATTGCACATCTTCAAGACGCTGGATCTGTGTCAGCTCCAGCTGAGCCAAAGTCAAGATTTGGATTGTCTGTCATGGAGTCAACAAATATTTGTAACTTGAAGATGCTTTGGACAAAATACCTCATGTAACCTATCAATCTCAATGTCATAGTCTACTGGATCTGGTCTTATTTTGGTGTATGTATCATTCTTGTATGTAAAGAGATATGGAGTATGGAATGGTTTATGGTTTTAAATGTGCAAATGAAAGTCATCAAGGGTGTTTCCCTCAATGGCTGGGTGATCACCTGTAAACAACCTCTTTTTTGTCCTTTAAATCTTAGCAGCAGTTGATCTGAGGGTGGTCACATGTCTTCCTAACTGGTAGGGCCTGACCAGGAATTCCAGCCCATCAGGAAAGCTATTTAGGATTCAAAGTTTTCAGGCTCTTGGTTTGTGGGTGGCATGACACTCCCAAGAGAATTAAACCAAAGTCCCCCGGGGCAAAAAGATCTTCCCTGGCTTGGAGGTTTAACTGAAATAAGAACAGTTTTAGGGTAAATCTGCAGTAAGCTTTAATCTGTTAGAACTAGCTCTGCATTTTCTGTTTATTTTAAATTTGTAATTTACTTTGCTCTGCCTGTTTTTGCTTGCAACTACTTAAATCCTACTGTTTCCCTAACATTCAATGAAGGTGCCAACAGCTCTGTGTGGATTCTTGTGTTAGTTTCCTTTGATCCTTATCTGCTTCCTTTCCAATGTTCCGGTGCTTGTAGGCACCAGCTCTGCCTACTTGGTTTTTCCCTTTGATATTTTCATTCCCTCTGCTCCTTGTTTCCTGCCCCCTTCTCTCTTTCCTTCCTTCTCTTCTCCCCCTCCCCCCGCCCCTCTTTTCCTTCTCCCCTATTTATTTTGGGTCTGTACGTCCTCAACTCATAACTCCGGTCATCTGAAGAAGTGGGCTGTGCCTATGAAAGATCATGGTACCAGCTACATGTTTTGTTAGTCTATAAAGTGCTGCCAGACCTTTTGTTGTTAAGTTTATTAATTACTTTTATTTACTATCAAGGGGTCTCCTGTGACCATAGCCTGTCCCATCTCTCTACTGCTTCTAGTTCCCTGGACCACTTCCCCTATGACTCTTTGCACCCTCCTGGCCCTTGAAGCAAGGCCAGCAGCCTGGCAGGTATTAGACTGGAGCCTCCCTCTCTAGCCCCCCCCCCCCCCCCAGAGCCTACTCTGCACTGCTCTCCTGAGGTGCTTCTCTAGGAACTGGTCCTTCCTTTTCCTTGGTAAGGGCTTAACTAACCCTGCTGTGGCAGCTCGCCATCATACCCATGACCACTGCAAGGGTGTGTCTGCAAATCCTGGGGCATATGGCCGCTTGCCCATGTGTTGTGCCCATGGCCAGACTCAGGATGAGGGCCCTTCAACTGGGGCTAGCACTGGTGTAAGTCACCTTGTGTTTTGAGGGCCCTATAGTGACTGGCAAACACAGAATGAGTCATGTCAGACATTCCATACCATTCTCAACCACACTCAAGGGAGCTAGTAACCAATGCTTCAGATTGCAATTGGGGGGCCTACATGGGGACCCTTCACACTCAAGGGGTATAGTCCACACAGGAGAGGTCACTTCACATAAATAGAGCTCAGGGCAATCAGAAATGCATGTGGGGTGTTTCTCACCTTGGGTCACAGACAACACCACCACCATGTACTACATAAACAGGTGTGGGTGGAGGGGGCTGAGCCCTAGGGCTTTTCAGGGAAGCTATGAGACTCTGGGAGCTCTGCATCCTTCGCGGCATTGTGCTAGAGGCCCGTTGCCTCCCAGGGTTATGGAATATGATTGCAGACTGTCTCAGTAGAGAGTTCTCCTCTCACCATGAGTGGGCTCTGCACCTTCAGGTGACCACCTCCCTCTTCCACGATTGGGGATCTCCACAAGTGGACCTGTTCACTATGAAAGAGAATGAAATACAGCAGTTTGAGTGATGTCCCCATGGGTACTTCACTGTTGATGACTGGTTGTCCTGGAGCCACAGCTCAGAGCTTTTCAAGCAGTTGTCAGTTGGGCCATGCATGTACGAAAGGCGCCTTGTACCATTCGTGCCTTGGCACCTTGCATGCATGGCTTGGCCCCACCCCCTTCAGTTCGTTGCTTACTGCCCCCAGTCACAGACAGAGCTCATCTCTTGCCTCAGGCGTTTTTTCTTCACATGCAGAGTTAGCATGGTTTTGTTTTCTTAATTTAGTGTTAGTTAGTTGTTTCTTGTTCCGGTTACCTGTTTAAAAAATATAAACATTTTTCGTTGTGAGGTGAATTGCAAAGCAGTGGCGGAGCTCTGACTGAAAGACAAGCTGCTTGAGTTATTTCTTCCCACCAGCCCTTTGTTAAAAAAATGAACAAACACAAGAGAGGGTAGAAAGAAGACAGAGGGCAAGAGGCCTGCTACCAACAACATGCTGGGCACACCATGTGCAACACATGTCATGACCCCATGCCTGTTTCAGATGGTCACACATCCTGTATTCACTGCCCTGACCATCGGCTGACAGGCACTTTCAATGCTGCAGCGCCAAGACTATCTACCGGCACTGCTGCCTTGAGTTCCTGCACTTCCTCGGTACCAACCTGACCATCCTTGGCACCAGAAAGGTTCCACAGGCAAACCCCAGCCTCCTAGAACTGGTTCCTCCTAGATCTCAATGCCCGGGACTAGAGAAGGCATTGGCACTGATGGTCAAACAGGTCCCCTTGCAGATCGTCCATGCTGCCTTCAGCCATTGCAGCACCAATCTCAATGCCACCGCTGTCAGCAATACCGGTGGAGGACCATTCACATGATGAGCACGCAGCACTGTCAAAATCTGCTCGTGAATCACTGGTACTGGAGAAGCATGACAAGTGTCATTTTCCCCTCCCTATGTCCAGGGAACCTTCCCTGGTGCCATTTTCTCCCTGTGTTTCCCCAGGCTCTAATACAGTGTTTCTTAAACTTTTTAAGACTGAGGAACACCAAGGATTTTTTGTTGAGCAAAAAAAAAAGGGGGGGGCCGGGGAAAAGTTATTGAAGAAAAAAAAAGGGGCTGGGGAGTTACTGAGCAAAAAAAAAAAAAAAGTTGCCTGCCCCTTTAAGGGTAGCCATTTTGAACTCTGTTTTTCCTCACAGCACACCAGTGTGCCACGGAAGACAGTTTGAGAAACACTGCTATACTAGATCTCTGGTGCTGTCTGAGCTCATTGCCTTCCGGGATGAGGATCGAAGGAGTGTTTCTTCTTTGGGTGATGTCCCCGTGGGTGCTCCACGTACGCTGACGGGCACCCCCGGAGCCACAGATTGGAGCTTTTTCTCATCAGTTGCTGGTCGGGCCGCACATGTGCAGCAGGTGTCTCCTGCTGCCCGCAGTTTGACAGTTGAGTGCCGCCCAACCTCCTCCCCTCAGTTCCTCTTCAACCGCCTCAGAGTGCAGATGGAATACTCTGACTCTTGAGGCACTTAAACTCTCCACAGAAACAGATTCAGTTTCCACACTCTAACTATCCAATTAGTAAGAGGTTACTTTATTAGATACTTTGTTTCACTCAAATAAAAAAAAGAAAGAAAGAAAAGGAAGAAAGAGAACAGGCTATTCTCCCGGCGCTGCCCGCTTCGGCAGCAGCAGTTCCACTCTCAATTAACAACAACAACAACAAAAACCCAAATACCACCAGGGAAGATAAAAGGAAGGAATAAGATTTCTGCCCTGAAGGGAAGAGGCTGCAGAGACTTTGCTATCCAGCTCACCCGCTGTGGGCATTCAGTACAAGCAAGAGTCCCCCCCCCCCCCCCCCACTCCATTTTAATCACCGTTAACGGCTCGTCATGCTGGGCTCTCAGGGCTTTAAGAAATGTCTGTTCTTCTTTGGTGGTGTCCCCGTGGGTGCTCCACTTGAGGTGTCGGCTTCCTCCCAGCACCGCAGGTCAGAGATTCCTCAGCTGTGGTCCAGCTGGACCGCACATGCTTTGGGCGCCTGCTGCTGGCACTGCCTGACAGCCTGCGCTGAGTCCGGCTTCCCACCAGTTCCTCCTTACCGCTCAACGGTCGCAGGCGGAGAAACTCCCTCTCTCTATCTGTTAAGGAAGATTGTGTAAATAATTAGTTAGTTAGTCAGCAATAATTAATAGTTATTGAGTTAGTTAGTGTTTGTTCTATAGTACTTAAAAAGAAAGAAAGAAAGAAAAATTTCTCGTCAGTTTCATAATGCCGGCTTCCTCCAGCTTTAAGACGTGCTCGCAGTGTCAGGATGCCATGCCGGCGTCTGATGGTCACTCACTATGTGTGAAATGCTTGGGCGAGGGGCATGTGCCCCACAAATGCCCACATTGCCTGAAATTAACCAGCCGGGCAAGACAGGACTGTGAGATGTGGCTGAAGCCGCTCTTACATAGCAAAGCGCTTCAGCCGCAAGAGCCTCAGGTACAGGGACAGTCAGCACAAAAACCTTCGTTGGCAGAAAAATTCCTACTGCCTCCTCAAGAAGCAGGAGTCAACAATCAGCCAGACTCCAGCAGCAAGGCGAGTAGCATGGGAAGAGCTGCAGTTTTTCCGAGCCCAGCCCCACCTCTAGCAGGGGAGCAGATCGGGCGATGGCTGGTTCCGGCTCACAGGCACTCTTGCTCACCCGCGGCTGTGGGTGCCCCTGCCCTAACAGCGCTGTCATCGACCTCAGCGTTAGCGGCACCGATCACGCTGCCACTGGCCGCGCCAATTACTACGGCACTGACCCTGATCGTGCGGGCTCCAGCTGTCTCCGCGCCGGCAACTGCAACACCGGCCACTGCGGCACCGGCAATCGCAGGGGCACCAACCAGCTCGGTGCCGGCTACCACGGCACCGTCCCTCTCAGCACCAGCTACTGCGGTACCGAGCGCGGCACCAGATGTCTTGGTGCCAGCTCAATACAGCTTCTCCCTGACGCTTTCGCCGGCACCGAGCTTTTTATCAACAGGCTCTTTGTCGGTGCTGGCTGCACCAGCTGAAATTGACAAGCGCCGAGGCGCTGCTGTGTCAGCCTCCAGCGCTGCTCTGTACCGGCGCTCTGATTACTCACCGGCACCGCAGTATCATAGCTCCCCCTCAAGGTCACTATCAATGATGCATGCAAGATCCGACCATTCAAAGGGCTCAAGGTTTCATTCCTCACGGAGCCCTGATCAAGTGCCTACCAACTCACACTCTAGGTCACCCTCCTCGCTCTTCTCTGAGCCATGTGGACGTCAAGCTCATACTAACACTGGCTCTAGCAGACACACTCAACATACTCACCATCACCCCATCGTTATTGCAGACTTCTCCATCACCTTCATACACCAGACGCAGGTCTTACTCACCTAGATCGCCTACGCGTTCGTCTTCATCTCGTTATAGTCACAACTACAGACGAGGATACTCACCTGCATATTCATCTTCTCGTCATGATTGTGATCATCATCGCCGCCATAAGGACTACTGTGATGAGAGACGATATTCTTATGGATGCTCTTCGTCCCCGTCCCCACGACGCTACCGACGTTGCTCTCGTGACATCTTCAGCATTCACACGCCACCGGCCATTTCTACTCGACCCTCTTCACCGTCTGCTAATATGCCTCTCCATCAGACACAATCACAACCAGTGCAGGTACTGACTCCACAACAGCCACCAACGCAGGAACAATCCCCAGTGGACCACTCTGCTGCTTCCTCCTCTCCGGATGATGCAGTGTTCCCTGATGATTCCTCTCCAGTAGATGATGCTCGCCAACTTCAGGAGCTTTTTAAAAGAGTGGCGGAATCACAGTACCTGCACGCAGCAGAGGTTCAACAGAAGCAACATAAGCTATTAAAGAACCTTCACAAATCTGAAAAATCGAAAATGGCATTACTCTTTGATGACTCAATCCTTGAAATTGCCGATGATATATGGCAAACATCAGTGTCCGCTCAGCCCACTAACAAAAGGGCAGACAAGAAATATTTCGTTCCCCCGAAGGGGATGGAATTTTTGTTTATGCACCCCCAACCGAACTTATTAGTGGTAGATGCAGCCCAGCAAAAATCCAAGACGCCACAACTTAGGAATGCTGCTGATGATAAAGATTCTAAATGTTTAGATCTGTTCGGACGGAAAATGTATTCTTCCACCACACTTATATTGAGAATGGCAAATTATATTGCTCATCTATCTAATCATAGTTTTGATAATTACTCAAAGATGGTAGCTGTTTTAGACAACTTGCCCGATGAGAAACGGCAGCTTGTTAAATCAGTGATCCAGGAGGGCTATATGGCCTCAACAACGGCCCTGCAAATTTCCCTGGATATTGCCAATGCGGCAGCACGGGCCATGGCGACGTCAGTAATGAGACACTCTTCGTGGCTACAAATGGCCTCCGTACCTAAAGATTTACAATCTAAGGTAGAAGACCTGCCTTTTGACAGGCAGAGTCTATTCGCAGAGAAAACAGACCACGTTCTGCATTCGGGCAAGGATTCTAGAACCACCTTGAAAACGTTAGGGATGTATACACCTCCATATCGTCCCAAACGATATACACCCTATTTCAGACAGAGACCTTTCTCACATGGGGCATCCAGGTTCAGACAACAGGACCACCCACAACAACAACAACAGCGCCCAAGACCACGTCAACAAAAGCGAAAACCGCAGACCGGACGAAACCCTAATTCCCAAATCAACAGGAAGCAGGTTTGATGGTGCGATCAAGGGACTCAGAACCATTCCGTTAACGTACAACCCTGGAACACAGAGGTTATTCCATCATCAATTGAGACCATACCAGCACAGATGGTTCACCATCACCACAGACCACTGGGTCCAGGAGATAGTAACAGCAGGATACTCCATCCCTTTTCTTTCCCGTCCTCCTACCACCCCTCCAACCCCGTCCCTTTTCAGGGACCCATCTCATGAGACTCTCCTAATGCAGGAGGTTCTTTGTCTCATAGAGATTGGTGCGGTGGAGGTAGTACCCGATCAATTTTGGGGCAAGGGATTCTACTCCCTCTATTTTCTCATGGAGAAGAAATCGAGAGGATGGAGACCGATCCTGGACCTTCGCAATCTCAATCGCTACCTCAGGAAGCAGACATTCAGGATGGTAACACTAACTTCTATA
Organism: Pelochelys cantorii; assembly: GCA_032595735.1. NCBI lineage: Eukaryota > Metazoa > Chordata > Testudines > Trionychidae > Pelochelys > Pelochelys cantorii. Next base: position 249,033,084 of record CM064326.1, on the reverse strand, counting down.
TTTCCAGCCCTAAATAAAGACGATTGGTTCACATCCCTCGATCTGCAGGATGCGTATTTCCATGTGACGATACACCCAGCTCACAGACGTTTTCTGAGGTTTGTTGTAGGCACACAGCACTTTCAGTACGAAGTCCTTCCGTTCGGACTCTCCTCTGTGCCCAGAGTTTTCTCAAAGACCCATGCGGTGGTGGCAGCGCATCTTCATCGTCGAGGCATCATGATCTTCCCATACCTGGACGATTGCCTAATCAAGGCTCATTTGTTCGAGAGTGCACTGTCGGCCACTCAGGTCACACAAGACTTGTTCATGGATCTGGGCCTTGTACTGAACGTTCCAAAGTCCTCGCTAATACCACAAAAATCCCTCGTGTTCATTGAGGCATGATTAGATTCTACGATGGCCAAGGCCTATCTTCCTACACAAAGGTTTCACAGTCTTCAAAACCTTACAGAGAAACTGTCCCTCAGTCCAAGAGTATCAATACTTACCTGTCTTCAACTCTTGGGACACATGGCGGTGACGATGTATGTAGTGCAGCACGCCAGACTGCGCCTCAGGCGTCTGCAACATTGGCTGCTGTCCATATATCATTCGGGCAATTGCGACATACACAGGCTAGTAACATTGCCATTGATAGTGAAACGATCCCTTGTGTGGTGGAATTCTCCAACCAACGTGCTCTCCAGGGTTCCCTTCCACCGTCCGCATCCCACTGTCCAAGTTACTTCGGACGCCTCTCTCCTAGGATGGGAGCCCACTGCGAGGGCGAATTCACTCAGGGCCAATGGAATACTCAAGAAGCCCTGCAGCACATCAATCTTCTGGAATTCAGGGCAGTGTTCAATGCATGCAAGATATTCCTCCACAGGATCTGTGGTCAGACGGTTCAGGTCTTCTCCGACAACACCACCACAGTGTACTACATCAACAGACAAGGAGGGGCCCGATCAAGATCCCTGTGTGCAGAAGCCACAAAGCTATGGAATTGGTGTATCAATCACAAAATCACTCTCATAGCAACGTATCTACCCGGCAAGGACAATTCCATTGCAGATACCTTGAGCAGACACCTGTTTCCCCAACACGAGTGGGAGCTCAATCACGAAGTGACTCTTTCCATATTCCAACACTGGGGACACTCCAGTATAGACTTGTTTGCCACACATCACAACACCAAATGTCCCAGATACTGTTCCAGAGCCAGTCTGGGCCCCAAATCTCTGGGGGACACATTCCTGATAATCTGGACTTATCATCTTCTCTACGCTTTCCCTCCTGTTCCACTTCTCCTGAGAGTGCTGGAGAAGATAATCGACGACAGGTCCACGGTGATACTGATAGCCCCCTTCTGGCCCAGACAGACCTGGCTTCCTCTTCTACTGCAAATATCTCACCGTCCACCATATCCATTACCCAAACAACTGGATTTACTTATGCAGCCAGGGATGTTCATGCCGCAACTGCAAATCGACCGAATGCACCTCACGGAATGGTTCCTAGCTGGTTCCACAGTACAGAAGCACTTTGTTCACGAGAGGTGAAACAAATACTACTGTATAGCAGACGCGACTCCACACAGAAGACTTATCTTTATAAATGGCGTCGGTTCCATTCCTGGTGTATAACCAACGGTTTCGATGCGGTGTCCACTCCAATTCACTGCATTCTGGACTATGCTCTCCATCTACACCGCTCTAAACTGAGCCTTTCATCTATTAAGGTCCATCTTTTGGCGATTTCTACATTCAGACAATCAATTGAGGGCTTTTCAATCATGTCTCACCCAATGACTAAACGTTTCCTGAAGGGTTTAATGAACCTACACCGTCCACACAGGAAACCACCCATTCTTTGGGATCTTGAGTTTGTTTTGGACACTCTTACATATCTGCCCTTTGAGTCGCTAGCCACGTGTGACATTCAGACTCTCACCATGAAGGTGGTATTCCTTCTAGCTATAACGTCGGCCAGACAAGTTGGAGAACTGGCAGCTCTTTTGGCCACTCCTCCATATACCCTGTTCACCAACCAAGGGGTGATACTATGGCCTCACCCAAAATTTCTGCCGAAAGTGAATTCAGAATTCCACATCAACTAACCGATAATACTTTTGATTTTTTACCCCAAACCACATGCAACGACTCATGAAGCCTGTCTGCATACCTTAGACGTCCGCAGGGCACTTGCCTTTTATCTGGATTGGACTTGTCCATTTTGACGATCCCAGCGGCTTTTCCTGTGCTCCGATGGAAGATCCAAGGGCCAATCGTTGTCTTTGCAGCGAATATCTAAAATAATTGTGAAATGTATTACTACTTGCTATACTTTACGAAATAAGTCCTTACCTACGTCTAGTACAGCTCATTCCACCAGAGCAACGGCCACTTCTCTAGCCTCTCTCAAAGGAGTATCAATCCAAGACATTTGCCGTACGGCGACATGGTCTTCGGACATGCCTTTTGCTAAGCACTATGCTGTCAACACGATTGCTAGAGAATCAGCACTGGCCTCTGCACTGTTGTCCACAGCAGACAGATCCTAACTCCAATCCCGCCTCCGCAGATGAGGCTACTGCTCTGTACTCACCTCAAGTGGAGCATCCATGGGGACACCACCAAAGAAGAAGAGGAAGTTACTCACCCTGTGCAGTAACGACATTTCTTCGAGGTGTGTGTCCCCGTGGGTGCTCCACGACCCGCCCTCCTCCCCTCTTCGGAGTTTCTCCTTATGTTTTTCAGGAGTGTTCTGGTTTGGAGGAACTGGCGGGAAGCCAGACTCAGCGCAGGCTGTCAGGCACCGTGAGCAGCACGCGCCCCACACATGCGCGGTCTGGCTTGACCACAGCTGATGAATATCTGACCTGCGGCACCAGGACGAGCCCGACACCTCAAGTGGAGCACCCATGGGGGGACACACCTCGAAGAAACGTTGTTACTGCACAGGGTGAGTAACTTCCTCTTCTGCACTGACCCGATGCCGGCCTCTGATGGGCTCAGCAGATGCATCCGTTGTTTGGGGGAGACACACGTTCCCCAAAAATGTGAACACTGTCGGGGCATGACAGCAAGAGCCTGGAAGGAAAGGGAGCTTAGGCTCCGTAAGCTGCTGTTTGAAAAGGCTTTACAGCCTAATGAAGATCCCAGCAGCAAAGGGGAAGTTCCCCTTGCTCACAGATCTGCGGACACAGCGGGGGGGACGCCATTGGCACTGCATGTGCTTTTGCACACAGAGCCTCTCCAGGCACCGTGACTGCAACACCAAGGCAGCGCTCTGAAACCGTGTGCGCCTCGTTGGCTTCACACAAGCTGCACCGACAAACCCCGGTGCCGGCACGCACCGCAGGCAGCACGGCACCGAGCCATGAAGCGGAATCGCCTTCCAAACGGATCCACGGAAGCAGCGCACCACCACAAACTGTGCGATCCACGCAGGTGTCTCCCACTGAGGAGGCTGCTCCAAGTGATCAGCAGAGAGATAAAGCTGACACACAGGAGCTAGTCAAAACCAAGGCTCAGACTTCTTCTGAAGGGAGGCACTCAGGCCTCCCCATACCTGGACAGCATTCACCTATTCCTTGCTCTCCCCTCTACAGGACATCTCCAAGACCCATATGAACATGATATGTTTCATTACCATAAAAGGGGTACATCCTGATCTCATCATTCATCTCCTACAATGTACCACAGTTATCATCATTGCAGGGACCAGCCTTATCACCCACAATGGTAGGCTGACTACCATTACCCACCATGACAATACCCTCCTGATGACAGTGGGCACCTTGGGACTACTGCAGACCACAGAGGCATCATTCACAGTGTCTATCTCCATCACCTAGAAGACTTCAGCCAGCTTCTCCACCCCATACAATCCTGACCATGCCAGATTCCAAAGAGGAGGAGGGTCAGCTATCTGGTGGTCGGGAGGACCCACTCTCCCCTCAGCATGAGCCTTCCCCTTCTCGAGATGAGGCTATGGTCTCCGATGATATGCATGGCACCACGCCTTGAAGAAATTTCAGGACCTCTTCAAAAGAGTGGCCACTACATAAGAAGTCAAGCTTCAGGAAGTAAAGGAGAAGCAACATCATCTCCTTAAAAACATTCGTCCATCCACGAGGGGCGGAATAGCATTGCCCATTGATGAGGCCTTTATGGAAGTCTCGGATGACATCTGGAGAACACCATCTTCAGTTCCATCGACTTGTAAAAAGGTGGACAAAAAGTATTTTGTTCCCCCGAAAGACCTCGATTTTCTTTTCTCCCACCCCCAACCCAACTCTTTGGTGGTGGATGCTGCAAACCAAAGATACAAGACTCCCTAGTTTAGACCTAATACAGGGGACAGAGATCACAAGAAATTAGATCTTTTTGGAAAAAAAGCTTATTCCTCAGCCACTCTTCAGCTCACGATTGCAAATTACACAGCCTCACTAGCAAACCATAATTTTGATAACTATTCAAAATTAGCAGAACTCATGAAACACCAGAATCCAAAAGAGCTATACTTTGATTGATCATTCACGAGGTCCATATGATCACCCGCACGGCATTACTAACGGCAATTGATGTAGCTGATATGGCTGCGAGGTCCACGGCCACTGCGATAGTCATGAGAAGGGTGTCATGGTTACAGGCCGCAGGGGTCCCTAAAGATCTTCAGAACAAAGTAGAAGAACTTCCTTTTGATAAGCTTAAGCTTTTCATTGCCAACACTGATGAAATATTGCATGGTAGTAAGAACTCCCATGCTACACTACACACCCTAGGGATGTTGTGACATAGTGGGGGCATGCTGTCTGCTCTGTAACCCAGTGTGGTGTGGTGGTGGTGCCTTGCTGGTTGCTGGGCTTGGGCAGTGGGCTGTGGGTGACCTCCACTGGTGGCTATTTGTAGCACGGCCCAGCAGGACAGCGGATGAGTCACTCGGCAAGGGTCTCACAACCTGTCCGACCAGTTGCCTCCCAGGGAGAGAGACAAAGGGAGGAAGGCAGGGTCCAACCCCTGGCTGGGGGCAGGGCTGGAAGAGAGGTTGGTTTCGGTCTGGGAAGCAGGGGAGAAGGGGATAGGGAGGGGGCTGGGATTGTAGGGCCCAGCCACCCCCCGTTTCAAAGGGGGGGAGCCCTTAGGCCTCCTAGCCCCAGTTCCTGTGACCAGATTACGTCTGTGCTGTGCTGTATCTTGGAGAAGCAATAAACTCCCTCAATCCTACTGGCTGGCGGAGTCTGTTCATGCCACTATGGGGGTGCAGGAGTGGGAAAACCACAACGCTCTGTCACAGATGTATATGCCACCATAGAAGAGAAAGCACTATACCCCATATAACAGGGCCAGAGACTCGTTCTACAACCAACCACAGAACAAGCCCTATGACTATACCAGGAACAGACAACATATGCAGAGGAAATGCCCACAGCAAGTTCACTCCTCAAGCTCCCAGACTACTAAACAACAAATCTGAGACATTGGTCGCGGGTCTGCACAGCCTCACAGATCGTCCAGTGCAACAGCAGGAACAAATTTGCCTATTCCATTACAGGCTTCGCCTCTGTATCCATCACTGGGGCACTATAACATCAGACCACTTAGTTTTAGAAATCATATGTATGGGGTACGCCATCCAGTTTCCTTCCATTCCACCTACACGCTCCCCCTTCCTGTCCCTCTTCAGGGACCCTTCTCACGAAGCTCCTCTCAAACAAAAGATTGAGCGACTTCTGCAATTAAGGGCCATAGAAAGGGTTCCCACTCCTTACTGGGGAAGGGGCTTTTATTAAGCGTATTTCCTCACCCAAAAGTGCACAGGAGGCTGGAGGCCAATTCTGGATCTCCAGAAGCTGAACAAATTCCTGAGAAAACAGCATTTCAAAATGGTCACACTAACCTCAATCATTCTGGTACTGGACAGAGGGGACTGGTTCACAGCCCTCGACCTACAGGATGCGTACTTTCATATAACAATACATCCATCACAAAGATGTTTCCATCATTTTACGGCAGGAGGGGACCATTCTTCTTCAAGTGATTGCTCATGTGCATTCCAATATAAGTGTGCGCGCGCAGCGTGCACGTGCCGTTGGAAGATTTTCCCTCAGCAGTACCTTTAGGGCCAGCAGGGAGCTCCCTGGAGTGGTGCCGGTATACCGGCCCATATATACCCCTGCTGGCCCCCTCACCCACTTAGTTCCTTCTTACCAGCATACTCCGGATAAAGGGTGGTGGGCGGGGATTTGGAATGGACATGAGCAACACATCTCGAAGAATCACAGTTACGAGGTAAGTAACCATTCTTTTTTCTTTGAGTGATTGCTCATGTGCATTCCAATATAGGTGACTCCAAAGCAGAACCTAAGGAGGAGGGCTGGATGATGAAACTACAGAAGAGTGGAGAACCGCCCTACCCAGAGCAATGTCCCCTCTGGCCTGATGCGACAGTGCATAGTGGTTTGCAAACGTATGGACAGAGGACCATGTGGTGGCTCTGCTGATGTCCAGAATGGGAACCTGCACTACGAAAGAGGTGGAAGCGGCCACCGCCCTCATGAAGTGCGCTCTAAGGGGCGGAGCCAAAACGCCTGCTAGGGTGTGGCATTCCCTGATGCAGGCGGGTTATCCAAGAGTCTATCCGCTGGGTGGACACAGGTTGGCCCCTCATGCGCTCTGTGATAGCCACAAAAAGTTGTGGCGACTTCTGGAATGGTTTGGGCCTGTCTAAATAAAAGGCTAGCGCCCTACAGACGTCTAGAGTGTGTAAAGCCTACTCTTTCCCAGATGTGTGTGGTTTAGGGTAAAAAACCGGCAGGAAGATGTCCTGGGAGGTGTGGAAGGACGACACCACCTTCGGCAGGAAAGCTGGGTGAGGGTGGAGCCAAACCTTATCCTTAAAAAATACCGTGTGTGGGGATCTGATGTGAGTGCCCTAAGCTCAGATACCCGCCTGGTGGAAATGATTGCCACCAGGAGAGCGACCTTATAAGATAGGTGGAGGAGGGAGCACGTTGCTAACGGTTTGAATGGGGGCCCCATAAGTTTGGAGAGAACCAAGTTTAGGTCCCACTGAGGAACAGGCTGGTGGACATGGGGATAGAGCCTATCCAGTCCTTTCAGGAACCTGTTGACCATTGGATTGGCAAATAGGGTTTTCCCCCTATGCCCAGGTGGAAGGCCGAGATGGCCACAGGTGAACCTTGATGGAGGAGGAAGAAAGACGCTGGAGCCTAAGGTCCAACAGGTAATCTAGGATCGGAGGATTGGAACCCACCTTGGGTGCACCCCCCTTCTGGGAAGGCCAACAGCAGAACCGCTTCCACTTAGCCAGATACGTGGCCCTGGTAGAGGGTTTTCTGCTACCCAGGAGGACCTCCTGAACCCATTCAGAGCACTGGAGCTCCTTTGCCGTTAACCACGGAGATTCCACGCTGTCAGGTGCAGTGATTGCAAGTCTGGGTGGCGGAGCCTGTCCGAGTCCTGGGATATCAGGTCCGGGACCAGTGGGAGGGATACAAGCCTCTCACAGGAGAGGCTGAGAAGGGTCGAGAAGCAATGTTGCCTGGGCCATGCCGGGGCGATTAGAATCAGGGACGCCCTGAATTCCCACACTTTCAGGAGGACCTTGTGAATTAGCGGAAAAGGTGGGAAGGCGTACAACAGGCCTCACGGCCAGGGTAGGAGGAAAGCATCCCCTAAGGAACCCTGCCCCTGACCCATGAGGGAGCAGAAACGCGGGCACTTCTTGTTCTGCCCCGTGGTGAACAGGTCCAGGTGGGGAGACCCCCATGCGCACAAGATGGAATGGGCTACATCCCAGCGCAGGGACCACCCATGACCCGCAAACAATCTGCTCAGCCTGTCCGCCAGGATGTTCTGGGAGCCTGGGAGATAGGAGGCCATTGGATGGATGTCCGCCCCGATGCAGAGGTCCCACAGGTGGATCGCCTCCAAGCACAGGTGAAGGGAACGGGCCCCGCACTGCTTGTTTATGTATGCTACCGGTGTCATGTTGTCTGACAGAACGAGGATGGACTTGCCCCTCAGATGGGGAAGGAAAACCGCACAAGCCAATTGGACTGCCCGGAGCTCCCTAACATTGATATGCAGGGAGGTTTCATCCGCAGACCACATACTTTGCGTGTGGAGGTCTCCTAGGTGAGCTCCCCGGCCCGTGTCCGACGTGTCCGTGACCAGTTGGATAGATGGCAGTGGTCTGGAGAATGGAACCCCTGCACAGACCTCTGCCTGGTGGGTCCACCATTCCAGTGCAAGGAGGACGGGGATGGGGACTGTCAGCACCCTGTCCCACGATTGGACGACTGGGTTGTAGACTCGCAATAGCCACATCTGTGGCGGGTGCATGTGCAGTCTGGCATGCTGCATTACATAAGTGCAGGCAGCCCTGAGGCCCAGTAGATGCATGCAAGTCTGGGCGGTCGTCACTGGAAAGTTCTGGAATGCCCTGACCGCCGTCTGTATCGTGAGAAACCGGGAGCTCTCTGTGTCAGGGAATCTAGGGTGGTGCCCACAAACTCTATTATCTGGGTAGGAGTCAGGGTCGATTTGTCCAGATTCAACAGAAGGCCTAAGTCTTTGAAGAGTTTGCGGGCTGTGGTGATGTGGGCTCTCACTTGAGTCTCTGACTCCCCCCTCAGGAGCCAATCGTCTAGGTAGGGGAACACCTGGACGTGTCGATCACGTCCTCTTGTGAACAACCTTTCAGTAGGCAGTCGTCGAGGTAAGGAAAAATCATCACCCCGATTGTCTGTCTTCACACATCCTACCATGAGGAGATTTCTCAAGTATCTCCTGAACCTCTATCTTCTGCATACGGTCCCAGCGCCCTCATGGGACTTGAATCTGGTTTTAGATTGCCTTATGAGACCCCCCTTTGAACCCATGGCGATGTGCCCACTGCCGTTCCTTTTAATGAAGGTTCTGTTCTTTATCTCCATCATCTCCACCAGGAGGGTCAGTGAGATTGGGACTCTGATGGTCCACCCACTTTATATAATTTTTACAAAGGACAAAGTGACTTAATGACCACATCCCACATTTTTACTCAAAGTCTGAACTTTGTTCCACATCAATTAGCCCATAGTTTTAACTACATTCTTTCCAAAACCTCATGTATCCCTTAAGGATTCTATGCTTCATACTCTGGACATTCAATGGGCATTGGCTTTTTACATAGACAGGACTCAGGCCTTCCGCAGGTCTCCACGTCTTTTCATCTTCAATGCAGAGCGCTCAAGATGTACACCAGTTTCAACCCCGCATATCTCTAAATGGATATAATCTTGCATAATTCACTGTTATTCTATCTGAAATAAGCCGTTGATGGCTCCACCAAGAGCACAGTCTACCTGTGCCACTGCAACTTCTACTGCTTTCCTGAACAATGTGCACCTCAAAGATATTTACTGGGCAGCCACTTGGTCATCTGACCAACTTTTGCCAGGCATTATGCCATCATGCCTCAGCTCGCAGCTGATACAACAGTGGCTACAGCAGTCCTGTTTTCAGCCACCATGCAGAGACTCTGAGTCCCACCATCCACACTGAGCACTGCTTTGTAGTCACAGAGTGGAGCACCCATGGGGACATCATTTGAAGAAGAAAAGGAAGTTACCCTGTGCAATAATGACTGTTCTTTGAGATGTGTGTCCCCATAGGTGCTCCACAACTCTCCCTTCCTCCCCTCTACATGGAGTCCTGGCTACTCAGGTGTAGACAAGGAACTAAGGGGGGGATGGGCCGCATGCGCAAGGCACCTTTCATGAATGCGAGGCTCAACTGACAACTGCTTGAAAAGCTGTCATCTGCAGCCCTGGGACGACCTGTCACCAACAGTGGAACACCCACAAGGACACACGTCTCAAAAAACAGTTGTTACTGCACATGGTGAGTAACTTCCTTTTTCTGCTCCCGATTTAGTCTCGAGCAGGGCTCCCTTCTGGGTGCATTCCTTTTCCAGTGGTCAGTGAGTTTTCTCTATGCCTTTCCTTTGGTTTCCCTCATCAACAAGATCTTGCAGATGGTCAAGAGGGACAAGGCGACAATGATTCTCATTGCACCAGCCTGGCCTCGTCAGTACTGGTTTGGGGAGCTCATAAACCTGGTCTCCCATGTGCCCAGGCAGCTGCTCCTGAGTCTGGATTTGCTGTCTCAAGACCACAGGTGTCTACTGTGCCTGAACCTCAGCTCACTGTACTTGATGGCATGGTTCATCTTGATGGCTGAACCCTCAGGAGCAGGTTCAGAGGGTTTTCATTGAGAGTCAAAAACCCTCAACATGGTCTACCTACATCACCAAGTGGACTTGATTCTCAGTGTGGGAGCAGCAGTGACAGGTCATCCCATCTGAGGCCTCCCTTTAGGAAGTTTTGGACTACCTGTTCCACCTGAAGCAGGAGGGGCTTGCTCTGGCCACCATTAGAGTCTACCTTGTGGCCATTTCCACATTTCACCCACCATTCCAAGGCTGGTCTGTTTTCTCCCACAGTGTCACATCTTGGTTCATGAGGGGTCTGGAGCAGCTCTACCCCTAGACATGAGATCTTCTCCCACAGTGGGACTTAAACTTGGTCTTGGTGTGGCTCACGGGATAGCCATTTGAGCCCCTGGCCACATGCCCTATGTTGTTGCTTTCATAGAATCGTAGAATCATAGAGCTGGAAGAGACCTCAGGAGGTCATCAAGTCCAGCCCCCTGCCCAAGGCAGGACCAATCCCAACTTTCTTTTAAAGTAGCTGATCTGATTGTGATCATATTGGCTAGAAGGATGTCTGAACTCTGAGCTGTGATGTCAGAACTTCTGTATAGCTGGTTCTTCAAAGACAAGGTCCAGTTGCGGCCTCATCTGGTCTTTCTCCCTAAGGTGGTCTCTGCCTTCCATGTGAACCAGGACATTTTTTTGCCAGTCTTTTATCTCAAGCCTCATGCAACCAATGAGGAGAGGCACCTCCACACTTTTGATGTTCAGAGAGTGCTGCCCTTCTGTTTAGAATGGACAAGGCCCTTCTGCAAGTCCACACCACTGTTTGTGGCCTTCACGGAGTGAGGAAGGGGTTCCCCAATTTCCTGCCAGAAGCTCTTGAAGCAGATCACTTCCTTCATCTGTACATGCTCTGAGTTGGCAGGGGCCCAGCTGCCAGCACTGATCAAGGTCCACTTTACCAGGGCCCAGGCCTCATTGTGTGCTTATCTCATTCATGTCCCAATTCAGGATATCTGTTGAGCAGTGACATGGTCCTCGGTGTATACCTTCATGTCTCACTACTCCATCACGCAGCAGGCTAGGGATGACTTTGCATTTGACAGGGCTGCACTGCAGTCTGCATGTACCTAACTCCTACCCTGCTCTGCAGACGCGGCTTACAGTCACCTGTGTTGAATGGACATGAGCAAGCACTCAAAGAAGAAAAGACAGTTACCTGTTCTGTAACTGGTGTTCTTCAAGATGTGTTGCACACGTCCATTCAACCTCCTCCCCTCTGTTAGAGTTTTGGCAAGAAGGAACTGAGTAGGGAGAGGCCAGGGAGTGTCCTATATAGTGTGGGATATGTGTGCCACTCCAGGGAGCACTGGGACCCTGGCCCCTATGGGTATTGCTTAGGGAAAACCTTCTGGCACCGGTGCATGTGGCAGGTACACACACTTATGTTGAATGGACATGAGCAGGCACTCGAAGTATAAATTTGTTTACTGACCATGCACAATGCACCAACAGAGGTGAGGTAGAAGCCAGTTTCTGAATGTGTGCACGGGAGTTCACAGTAATGGGACTTGGAAGTGGAGGCAGATTTGAAGCCTCAAGCAGGTCAAATCAAAATGCAAGGCAGGCAAGCCACTCCACCCACACATTAGGTGTCACTGATCTGTGTTCTGCACAAACTCTAGCTCACAGCCAGCCCTACAATACATCTTCCTTAGAGCTCTATGCTGACCCCTGCACTACATGCATAGCATGCGTAGCAACTGCACCTGCCACACCAAGCTCTGAGTCTAATCCAACACTGCCCCACAAGTGTGTGAGAGATCCTGGCCAAGAGCTAGTGAGCTAACTCTCTCCTCAAGCAATACAGGTTGGACCCCGGACTGCCATAGTTTGGCAACATCTGTGGTCTGGCATCCCCATGGGTGCTCCCAGACTGGAGCACTCACAAGAAAAAGCCAGGCCCCGTGCTCAGCAACTCCTCCCCCACTCTTCCAAAGCTTCTGGAGAATTGCAAATAACTCATTTGTGGCATTCAAGCTCAGGGAAGGAGGGTAAGTGCAGGGATGGGAGGTCACTCAGGGGAAAGAGGTAGCATGGCTGTGGAGGCCATCCTGCCTCTTCCCCTGAGCACCCTCCCCCAGTCCCTGCTCAGTTAATGTTGGCCCCTGTGCTGCTGCCAGAGTGGGCCCTGTAGCCAGCAGCAAAAGAGACAGCCTTGAAATCCCCTGGTGCAGCAGATTACCTGATGCCGGACCAGGGAGGTACAACCTATACTGTAATTCTCTTGTGGGAAAGAACTACTGTAAACTCTAGCGCTGCATCCTCAGCCTGTTCTTAACATTGTTGCTGAAAGGACCCTTATTCCTCACACTTGCCCCAGCTTTTGAAGTTGTTGCCTTTAAAGGTTTGCCTGTTGGACACTTTCCAAGAAAGAAGGTTTTGTGTTTAAGGGGCTGGCATAGGCAACAGCAGGCCAAGGGTCTGTTTCCTATTCTGTTTTTCCTACTTCAAGCAGGATCTATAGGGCTCATTCTTCACCGCTTTCCTGTCACATGTGCAACATAATTACATTAAATGAAAAACCTTTCTTTTCTTTTGTTATAAAAACAAGCCCTACCTTTCAGGTCTGCACTAAGCTGTATCCTCTAAATGCAAACACAAGCATCCTGTGTGGTTTACCTTAAAGAAGTGACCAGTCTCATTGCCCCTTCCTTTCTACTACTTTTGCTGTGACAGTAAGGGTTGTTTGTTTCTCCTGGTTTTACTCTTCTAAAGAGGCTCATGGAAGAGGGGGAGGATGGTTACACAGCCCTACGCTTCAAAGGAAGAAAGAAAAGATCAGATAGAGGTAAGAATAACATCTCTGGAGTTTATTTCTGTGCCACATACCAGATAGTTTGATTTAGTACAGTGGTTCTCAACCAGAAGTCCAGAACAACTGGGGGGCTTTGAGCAGGTTTTAGGGAGTCTGATCTGCCAAGCAGGGACACTGTTAGATTCACAGGGGGTCTAAGGCAAAAGGCTGAAGCCATTGGAGCCCTGAGGATCTTATCAGGCACTGAAGTCGCTGTGGCTTCCCACTGCCTCTCTTTGAAATGTGCAAGAGCCATGGGCTGCTCCTGTGCATTTCAAAGAGAGAGAGGCAGTGGGAACCTGCACCAGTGGGGACCAAAGCAGTCCCCACTAGCATGGATTCCCCTCTGTGCCTCTTCCTTTGAAATATACAAGAGCCATAAGTGGCTCTTGTACATTTCAAAGGGAGAGGAGCAGCAGTCCTCCAGAGCAGGAGGGTTTCAATCCCCACTTTGTGCCATTTCCCCACTGCCCTCTGCCTCCCCTGCCCTCCGTGGAGACAGTGCGGGGGGAGGGGAACCAGCTCGTGCTCCCCACCCTTGCTGTCTCCCTCAGATAGAGGCAGCAAGTGGGGAGGGATGGGACTAGTTGATAAGTCACTTACATCCCTAGCTAAAGCCTGAGCAGCACAGCTTGCCAGGAGCTCCAGTTGCATGGGGACTCCAGGCAATTGCCCTGCTTGCTACCCCCTAACACTGGCCCTGGCTTTTATATGCAGAAACCAGTTGTTGTGACACAGCTGGGCTGTGGAGTTTTTATTAGATGTTGGGGGGAAGCTCAGAAAGAAAACGATTGAAAACCCCTTATTTAGCAGAGATAGCAGGAAACTGGGAGGCAGAACTAGAAAAGAGCAAAAAGAATTTGGACAGTTTATTTGATAGATGAAAAATATGGTTGATTGATCCTAAAGTATGTGCATATTTGACACAAATAATATTGGCCATTCACAAAACAAGCAGAGGCCTATAGCCTCTACGGCCTTCAGGTGCAGCCAGACTGAAACAGAAGCAGCCATTAGCTGATAGCAGGAAATCACATCCTCTCTTCACGTCCCATCTAAATTGCATTAAAATAGCGTATTATCAGGCTGTTAAGAAGGAAATCCTGTCCTAATAGCAACCACTATCACCAGAGAAAGAAACAGCACTTAAGACGGTTAAAGAAAACTTAGTTTGCTAGCATTCTGTCCCACAAGAAACTACTTATCAATAAAACTTCCTGCTATCAGCTAATGGCTGCTTCTGTTTCAATCTGGCTGAAGCTGAAGGCTTTAAAGGCTATATAGGCCTTATAGAAGAAGGCTTTATCCTTACACTTACAGAGAGTGAGCAACAGGAGGGAGGAGGGAGCAAGCTAGGGCAAGGCCTGAGCGAAGGGGCAGGGTAAGGAGTCCCCCAAAAAATTTAAAGCAAAACGGAGGAATGTGAGTTGCTAAAGTTTGAGAATCACTGCTCTAGGACACAGTTTATATTCATTTTCAGGTCACGGGTAATGGGTTAAATAGAGCCTTCACTATCTGCAGAAATCACCATTTCCAATCTATGCATGTAGATATTGAGTAATTCAGGGAGGCAGAAAGAGGATACTGAGACATTCAGCGTTAGGTGCCATCAGTTTCTATCTGTTCAATGCAGGTCAGTAGTGAGTGATCAGAATCATTCCCATCTGCCAGCTGTGTAGCACATTGTGTGAAATTATTTAGAGTTGCAGTTTAATTCCTGATTGGACAATTGTCCACGCATCACAAGACCCACTCCCATAGCTGGGATTGTTTACTCTCATTGGCTGTGTCTTCAGGGATGAATGGGTTACAGAGGCGGAATTCCCTACTCAGCTCTGGCGGTGGAGTCTTCAGATTATGATCAGGTCACTTTGATGGGGGGTTGATGTGTGTGTTGGAAACTTGTACTGCCACTGCTCATATTATACCTGTTTGGAGGGATATACAAGGAGCTTCAGGTTCCTGGACTCAGGACCGCCAACAGTGAGGAGCAAAGAGGGCAGTTGCCCTAGGGCTCAGTGATGTACGTAAAAGGGCTTGGGGCTCCAGGCCATTATTGCAGTAGCAGTAGCATCCAGAGCCCTGGCCCCTTTAAATCGATGCTGGAGCTCCACATGGCACAGTCCAAGCCATGCTAAGGGCTGCCTGCAACTAACCCCTCCCCTTTTGTCAGACGTTCCACCCCTTCTGAGGGCTCCAGAGCCAAACACAGCTCTCCCCATCCATTACCCAGCGAAGTCGGTTGCCAGCCCTTCTGGACTCACAACCCAGCACCTTTCACCAACACAGTAGTCACAGAAAGTAAACCATCAAAAAATAAAATTGAGATAGAAACGTCCTCTTCCTCCAATCAGGAAGCTGGTACAAACTCACTGACTGTGGGAGGCTCGATAGCAGTGGATCATGATTCAACATACTTTGTTCATAAATTCATAGATTATAAAACTAGAGGGGACCACTGGGATCATTTAGTTTGACTTGTATAACACAGGCCATAGAACTTCTCTAAAAGAATTCCTGTTTGAGCCGTCTGATGCTTCAAATGAGATTAAAACATCCACAAGGTCCCATGTGAAGCACCATATATACCATAAAGGGACATTTCTTCCTGAGCCTCAGGGAACAGTTTATGCCCTGAAGAGTTAGGAATGAGGGAAATATGTAATCCTTGTACAGTCACTGCAGATGCTAGTGTTATATTTTAATGCCTATGAAGCAATTTGCCTCAGTAGTAACCCAAGTCAGTGCCTTCTGCTGGGCAATTCTAACTTCTTTTCCTTTAAGTGCCCCCTTGTCTTCTATTGTGGGTTAAGGTGAATAAAAGTGCTCAGCTGGCCTTTGCCTTGGCAGATCTCTTCCTGTTTCTGAACTGTGTTCCTTCTGTACTTACAGCTTCTTCCTCGTCTTCTCCATTTTGCCATCCCTTGACCATATGCCTAGGAGTAGCGGTGACCATTCTGCTTGGGACTGTGACAGGTCTGACTGTTCTGAGTAAGTTCTGGCTCCTCATTTCAAAGCCAAGAAGTCACAATAAAGAGTTACACATGTCATAGGGTGTTCTTTTTTATGATCCTATCTTCCACCTCTTATCCATCATCCTGCATGTTACATTGGAAACAAAGTAGCTAGAGATTTCTAGCACTCAGTTATTTTAATTGATGGAAGGAAGAGAACCCATTGAAAAGGGAAAGAGTTTATGTTTAGAAAAGCTTGGCATCATCATTCGCTGCCCCTGCTGTTTGTCTGTTTGGCCACATGAGACAAGGGTAAAGCAATGACTGAGGCATAAAAGCCCACCTCTATCCTAGGCAAATCAGAGAGATGATCATCTCTGATCAGAGATGTCAAAACATTGGATGGGTCTCATTTTTCCTTTATGAGCTCATCTCAAGGTGACACGGCCATTATGACTGGGCAGGGCCAGTGCCTCTATGACTCATCAGATGCCTCCCAGTTGTTTTAAAAGAACACAAGAACAGCCATACTGGGTCAGACCAAAGGTCTATGTAACCCAGCATCTTCTCTTCTGATAGTGGCCAATGCCAGGCGCCCCAGAGAGAATGAACAGAACAGGGAATCATCAAGTGATCTCTCCCCTGTCGCCCATTCCTGGCTTCTGGCAAACAGGTTAGGGACACCATCCCAAAAGAGGGAGAGGGAGAGCGATGTGGTGAGTTAGCGCTCCCAGAGAGCAAGAGATGGGAGAAGTTGTCTAGTAAAGCCTTTAGGGCAGTGTTTCCCAATTTTATTTGGCCACAGAACCCTTTTAAACTTGAAATAATTTTGCAGAACCCCTAATAACAGTCTTATATATGGAGCTGAAAAAGTAGACCACAAATAAGTAAGGATAATACTAAACAAATGCTAAACAAGGTCATGATATGTAGATTAATCTATCATAGCCAATTTATATTTGTCACGGTTAAATTTTTAAATACAAGATATCACGCGACTATACTAAAGTAAAGTATTTGCGAGAGCACTGCCTGCACACTCCCATACAAGCAACTGGTTTGACAGCCGAAGCTTCGACTTTGTCCGATGCGATGCTATTATATTCGTACTGAGCCACCCACGTATTGACTTATCCTGAGAGTGAGTACAGGGATTTACGGTGGTGTATAACAGGCGATGGCACCACTGATTGACTGTGTGCACAGCGCTGAGTAGTGACATCATCGTCCCCACTCTCTGGGTAAGCTGGCATTACACAGGGACACTTATCGTGGCAAACACAAATGAAAATAGTTTTCAATAAAATTCATAAATGCTTAAAAATTAATTATTATTTTTAAAATCATCAAATGTTATTGTAATGGAATTTTCTCACGGAACCCTTATTTTCACTTTGTGGAACCCTGGGGTTCCACGGAACACCATTTGGGAAACACTGCTTTAGGGAACAGAGAGATCTTTGCAGGCCTTTCCTAGAAAGAGATGGGAATCATTAGCAAGGCAGTGGAGGGGCTGTCAAAGCTTGGCAGACAAACCAGGAGAAAGCTTAAGGATGAGAGCAGCAGAGGGAGATGCCTGCTGTCTTGTGAAGCCAGAAACCTGAAGCCAAAGGGATACAGAGGGTGGAGGGTTCAGAGAGAGGCATAGTGAGGGATGCCAGAGCCATATGGAAGAGCTGGGGTGTGATGAGAAACACTGATTGATTTGATGCTGGGAATATGATTATGGGACTTGGATTATGGGTTGTGCATGGGACTTTGATAATTAACCCCACAAGAACTCTGGTTGTACTCAAAAATTGGGGATTCTGAGAAAGAGGAAACTGAGGTAGGTATGCCTTGTGTGCTCTGGCTTGCTGCAGAAGGACTCCAAATGAGTTTTCCATGTGACATAGCTATTAATTTTGCTTAATGCATTACATGTATTTTTATCTGTGTGTTTTCTATTTAAGTCTTTCAAGGCTTTGGTCTCAGCTGTCTCAACAGTCCCCAAAATGTATCTGAAAAACTCAGTGGAAATACTCAGAATATGTCCAAGGACCTTCAGCAAAGTGCTGTGATGATACTGAGCAAATTAAAGGAACATTTTTGTGGAGAGTTAGAGAGTGGGAAAGCAGGTAACTGCATCATGTGATATTCTTCCTCCTGTGAATCACTGAAGCATGCAGGGACCTGTATCCTTATTAATACTTGTTCATAGTTTTATGACTGCATGCATTTTTACAGCCCCAATCGCTAGTATCCTGGTGCACTTTGAATAATTTAGAAATGGTTCAGAAACAACATTCCCCTCCTCCCCAAATAGACAGTAAATATACCATCATCCTCTGCAACACCAAAACTGGCTATCCAAAAAGGACATAGGTGGACCACCTAGTGGCCCGAATGACACAACCTGCATTTACTGTAAAATCTGAAGAGAGAGATGGATCTTATATCACACTTCAAATGAAGCCAGGCTCAGCTCAGATATTTTTTCTAGTAAAAGTGAATTCCATAGGTGAGGACTGAAACATTCTGTCTGTGGTACCCATGAGTAGCCCCTCTGAGGCAGCTGGCAGGAGCATTTCTGCTAAGCACAGACACAATGACTGGGTGGGGGAGGGGGAGAGAGATGGTATTGGAGAGAACTGGGGCCTAGAAACAGGGCTTTATAAATAATGATGAGCACTTAGATTAGCCTCTAGTGATGACTTGGCACCTTCAGAAGAGAAAGAAGCCCTTGTTGGTAATTGAGTTGTTGCAGCTCTGGAGCACTAAGAAAGTGGGCAGCTGCATTCTGTATAAGGTGAACAATCTAGCTGATTTTTGTGTGTCCCCAGGTAGTCTGTGTTTCCGCAGTCTAGCCTTGAGAAGACAAAGACAGGGATTGCCATGTCAAGCTCCACATCTGAAAAGAAAGGATAGTCTTTGAAAAAGAGAAGGAGCTGGATAAAGAGCAAATGAGAGGGAAAAGGAGGGTGGAGATGCTCCACTGATCTCTTTCTAGGACTCTTTCTTTACCCTGTAGAACATGTCCAGTGTGAATACTGCCCACTCGAGTGGATTCTGCACCATGGAAAGTGCTACTACTTCTCGGAGAAGAAAAAAAACTGGAATGCTAGCGGAAAGTACTGCAGCTCACAAGCAGCGAGCCTGGCTGTAATTGACAGTGAGGAAGAGAAGGTGAGAAAACATCTTGTTCATAATTCCTAATGGAGGAAGCTGGAGCGAGCCTATGTAGCAGGGATGTTAGAAATCGTTTATTTTAGTAATCATGTAGCTGCAAAAATTCTCAGCGGTTACATGGCTACTAAAATGTTCCCCCTCAGGGTGGAGCCAGGAGCCAGTGCACTCCTGGCCCTACTCCTGGGAAGCCCGTGTTACCCCACACTGCTGCCCCTCTATCAGAGGCAGCAGTGCGCGGTGGTAGGTGGGAGCTGGTCCGAGAGGGGAGCTGGTTTAAAAATGATACAGAGGCAGCAGTGCGGGGAGGCAGCAGCCCCTATCCATGGGGGACCTGAGCTCCCTGCAGACAGAGACTGCTCCAGCATTCCACGGAGCAGCCTCTGTCTGCAGTGAGCCCAGGCCCCTGTGGACAGGGGCTGCTGCTGCCCCACACTGCTGCCTCTCATATAGAGGCAGAAGCATGGGGCAGCAGGTGGGAGCTAGTTTTTAAACTGGCTTCCTGCACAGACTGGCTCCCACCTGCCGCCCCGTGCTGCTACCTCTAATACAGAGGCAGCAGCGTGGGGTGGCAGGCAGGTCCCCTGCTTGCTTTCCATTTAAAACGTGGACCGGCGGGCTGGGACTGATTCAGTCTGCTGGTCCAAGTTTTAAATGCAGAGCACACGGGGGTGGGGGTGTTGTGGTAAACCGGGACTGTTAACCGACGAGCAATCGCTTATTGGTTAAATAGTTAGCCAACTAGCCGCTAACATTCCTACTACATAGTCACATAATAAATACCATACCAAAAGAAAGTCAAATGTACCTCACTTCCTGCCACAGAGGGTCAGACCATTATATGGTCTGTAGCAGGCTCCTGACACATCAGACATGACCAGCAGTCCATTTGTCCAAAATTCTTTTATCTACTGCAACACTAGTGGATTAGATCAATGATGAATCTAATCAGTATTCTCTCTCAACTTTTGCCCTAGTGGAACAAGCCAAAGGTTCATCTAACCCTGTATCCTGTTTCAGACAATGGTGTTACTAGATTTTCCCATTACTCTGGATATGCTCATTTATTATGGTTCTTCTTATGGTGAGGGGATTACTAATTTTATCAGTGCGCTGCTTGTGTTACTTGTATTCTCATATGGAGCTTTATTTCTCCCTGCTGCCAATTCCCTCCCAAAGGAGCTTTCTTGCAGGAACTATGTTCCCCATGACGGGGTTTTTCCCACCCTAAAATCAGATGAACACACAGACACCCACATCCACTAACAGAGCACCACTCCATGAGACTTCATCTGATCAGGATTCCCAGATGGTGATAGTAGCTGTGGGTCCAGAGTGTTGGAGACAGGCTGAGCAGAGCATAGCCCCCAGCACAATCAATGAGGAGATGAAGTCCCAATGGAACTGATGCAGACTTTAGATCCAGGCATCAGAACACTTTACCTGAGCATGGACAGGAGTTTTTGTAGGGACACAACAATGGTTCAAGGGAACACTGGATTTGTTTATGGGTAAACAGATGGTTCAAGTTCTAAAGTTGTTTTATTTAGGCTAGACAATAGAGACTGATAATTCCTGGCTAGGGGTGGTGTTCCTTTGAGAGCTCATAATGTAACTAGGCAGTTTCAGTATTTTGGATATCAACAGAAGATCAATTACTAAAATTGGTTTGATAATTACTGATTTGGGTGTGACCAGGCATGGGTTCATTAGCACCTGGAGCACAGATTTCCCATCAGGCAGTGCTTTCCTGCTTTTGGTATCCCATAGCTGACACCAGTTCTTGCTGTGGAAGTGCTGTTCTCCGGTCTGTATGCCAGTGGTCTCCAACCTTTTTAAACGTGAGATCACTTTTTGAATTTAAATGCAATCCAGGATCCACATATCCCACCACCTGCCTGTGGGGCTGGAACACACAAAATCTACTAGCCTGGGCCCTCATAGGCTCTGGAGTCTGAGGGGAATGTGGGGAGTGTCTTTCTCCTTCTCAGTCAGAAGCCACATCAGTGAGGATTTTTTTGTTATGTGTGCGGCCCCTGACAGATTTTTCTGTGGTCAGTGGCCCCCGACCCAAACAAGGTTCCCCACCTCTGCTGTAATCCCATCACCCTTGCCCAGAGGTGTGTCTTCCTCTGCCTTTCATTGCTTTGTCTTTGGCTCAAGCAGAGGCTAGAGAGGGGATCCCTGGAGGGAGGTTGTCCTTCCTGAGCACCATGCCCGGTTTCCCCAAGAACACAGAGCTGGTAGGTAACAGTGGTCAGTGCAAGGTCCTGGTGGGATGTATATCCACAATGCCCTATATATGGGGGGGGGAGGGATTGCTTTTTTTTTTTCTTGAAAGTCTGTCTTTTCTGATTTTTTTTTTTTTGTATTGGGGGTCCTGTTGTGACAACCAGTCTATAACTTTTGCCTGCTTAGAACATTACCATGGAACATAGATTGTTAATTTCAAGAAAAAAATGTATAACACGTTTAAAAGCATCAGAGAGAATGATTTAGCCTCAGTAGTAAATACCAACAAAAAAGGCCACATTGATATAATCCACAAGGATAAAAGTCCACAGCAGGCCTGGATCAGCTGACTTGGGCTCAGGTTCTGGGGCTTACAGATTACTATGTTGATGTTTGGGTTTGGTCTGGAGCCTGAGCCTCTGGAAATTCTAAGAGTCCCAGAGCACAGGCTTCAGCCTGATCCCAAATATCTACAGCAGGGGTGGGGAACGTCAGGCTCCCCTGGCTCACCTAGATCCAGCCCCAAGCCTTAGGGCCTCAGTCGGGGGCCATGCCAGTGAGGATTGGGGGAGGGTTGCTGCTCACTTGTGTGTGAGCCCCGACTGATTTTTATGTGGCTTAGCAGCCCCTGACCCTGAAAAGGTTCCCCACCCCAGATCTACAGTGTGTTTAGTTCCACAGTCCAAGCCCCGCCAGCCTGAAGGAGCTTCTGCGGATCTTTTATTCCTATGTAGACATATGCTGAAAGCTGTCCTGTCTCGTGACCAGACTGGGCCAGAGAGAGGTACCCAAATGACATCACCAAGTGTACCAGCTCCAATTGAATCCCAAATACCACCTAGAATGAAATGAGATCTCCTTTAATTGTAGCAAAATCAGCTTCAGCTCATTTCAACTGATTTCTTCTCTTTTTCCCAAAAGAACAGTTATCACCATTTTTAATAACCTCTAGGAGACTCAGGGGGTAGCTGAGTTAGTCTGTACAGAAAAAAACAACAAATGGTCTGATAGCACTTTATAGACTAACAAAACATGTAGATGATATCATGAGCTTATACCATCTACATGTTTTGTTAGTCTATAAAATGCTATCAGAGCATTTGTTGTTTTTCTCTAGGAGACTGTCAGACAAGTGGATTTTCCTTCTAAATCTTTCTCCAGCTAAAGGGAAAGAGAATAGAAAATGTTAAATTAAAAGCCTTAGTTAATACTTTACATTTCAAATTATTTTAATGTATTTTCTTCCTCTTCTGTATCTTTTAATAAAAGTTAAAAAGATTTTAATGGAATATTTGCCATGGCACTAAGCAGGCTGAAGTCTCTGTATGCCAAATCTTGGATCTTTGTTTAACACTGTTTAATGTTGGACAATGAGTGGGTTATGCTAACACATTTGGCTCGTATATTCCATGTAAATGAATACAGCAGACTGGGGAGGATGAGATGCTTTGTTTTCTTAGTAGAGAGCTTTCCTATCCAAAGCATATTAGTGTGAGAGAATCCTGGAAAGGCCTTATTATAAATAGTGGGCTGCACCTAGTCCAGTCCCCTCACTTCACTAGCCAGTTCAAGGTTGTTCCGTGCAACATATGCTCACTGTTCTTTATTCTAACTCATTCCTTTAGAGGTTTCTAGATATGGCATTAAAGCTACTTTCTTGGGAGACTATTAGGCTATGTCTACACAGCAGCATTATTTCGGAATAACTGACGTAATTCTGAAATAACATAGTTTGTGTCTACACACAAGCAGTTATTTCAACATAATGTTGAAATAATGTTGAGCTGGAGGACTGCTTACTCTGATTCCTGTAACCCTCATTGTACGAGAAGTGCTCTACCTCGAAATAACTGCTGTATAGACAGTGCCAAAAGTTGAAATAAGCTATTTCGATAAGCTACGCAATTAGCATAGTTGAAGTTGCATAGCTTATTTCTAGTTTAGCCCTGCCTTGGAGACATGCCTTTACATATTCACAGCTGGAAATGAGTGTTACACCCAACTGATGTGGGCTCAGAAAGAACAGTTTTGCAGTTAATACCGTGTCTGGGAGTCAGGAGACCTGGATTCCTACTCTTGTCACAAGCTTGTATGACTTTGCAAATTACCTAAACTGTTTGGGTAAAATACACCTGTATGCAGGAGGTCAGAAACAATGTCTATGCACCACTTAGGGTATGTCTACACTAGCCCCCTAGTTCGAACTAGGGAGGCTAATGTAGGCATTCAAACTTGCAAATGAAGCCCGGGATTTAAATATCCTGGGCTTCATTTGTATGTTCCCGGGCGGGCGCCATTTTTAAATCCCCTTAGTCCGAACTAACTGCCCGCGGCTACACGCGGCAGTTAAAAGTTAATTCGAACTAAGCCCTAGTTCGAATTAACTGTTACACCTCATTCCACGGGCTTCATTTGCAAGTTTGAATGCCTACATTAGCCTCCCTAGTTCGAACTAGGGGGCTAGTGTAGACATACTCTTAGTGACATTCATTGGCTCACTGAACAGGGGTGAATTTCATTCCTTGTACCTTTATTTCCCCAGTTTTTAAATGGGGATAAGAGTTAGCTGATAAAACTCAGCTAGAGAGTTAGCTCTAAAAACAAAAGTGTCATGAAACCTGCACATTATTATTATTTTATTAATGGATTATTTCCCATGAGAGGGTTGGAATAACTGATTTTCTTTCTCTTGCCTTCATTACTATTATTCTTTCAATCTGACACTTCAGCTTTGGTCATGTGTCTTCCAGATTTTTATCATGAACAGGATGAAGATGGGAAAAGGCTACTATTGGCTTGGACTCAGTAAGGGGAAGGGCAGATGGCTGTGGGTGACTGGTGCTGGGCTATCAGCAGAGAAGTATGTTGAATTTATTTCCTTTTATTAATTTTAAACTATTTGGAACAAATAAGGATTCTATTGCATAGGTGCAGGAAGTACGGGTTTTGCACCCGGCTTCCCTGCATTGGGGAATCAGCCTTGCTGCTGGTTCCTCAAGCTCCGAGTCCCAGCCTCTGGGAGCCCCTAAGGGTTCTGTTGGCTCCACACACTTTGCTGGCCCCCTGGGGTCCTGTTGGTCCCATCAGCTCTTGGGGTCCCATCAGCACCGTGAGCTCCACCAGCCCTCAAGATCCTGCTGCCTGCTGGCCCTGCCACAAGCTCTGCAGCCCACCGGCCCCACCAGTCCCAGGGTTCCACTGATGTCCCAGGGCTCTGCAGCTGCCCCCAGCTGTGTCCCCAGCCTGGGGGCAGTGAAGGTTGCCAATTCTCCTGGACCAGATGAACCAGGTGCCATTTGTAGCAACGGAGTCCAGGCCGTCTGGTTTGGGTGAGTTGGCAACCCAATCTCAACATGTCTAAAGAAGGGGGAGGTATACAGCTCAGCACCCGCACCCCAAAAATAGTTTCAGTGTCACTGTTCTAATGTTTATACAATGTCCTTATTGCCTTAAAGCAAAAGATCATAGGGCTGAAGAGACCCCTGGCCCATCTACTCTAGTATCCTGTCTTTGGCAGAAGCCAGTACTTAATGCTTTTTGAAGGAGAAAGTATCCCAGAATGCAATGCTATGTTCAGCATTGCATAACTAGAACAGGGGCCTGAGCATGCGTGAAATTCCTTCTGTCCCTCACAAGTTATCATTTCATTCCCTTAAACAAGATACTAAACTGTAACTACTGTTAATGCTCGTGAAATGATGCCTTCTCTTTTAAAACCAGCTATAGTGCTAGATTCTTATCTCCTGAAGCAGTGAGTGCCACAGCTCAACTGTCTTGTATAACAAATATTCATTTTATCCATTTTTAATTTGCTGTGTTTTCCAGTGTTCTTGAGTTATCGGTGAAGGAGGTGGCAATTAAAAGTACCTGAGTGACCACCTCTACCATTCTTTTTGAAGAACATTTCTAATTAATTAATTAATCAATCAATCTGTTTTATACTGCTGTCCATCATTGTAATATCAGGGGCCAGATTTGTAAAGGCATGTAGGGGCTTAAAGATGGGGGAAGAAACCTAGTCAGAATTTTTAAAGTGCTTAGGCACCTACTTCCCATTGCTATAAATGGAATTGGGTGCATAGATGCTTAGTGGGATTTTAAAAAGCACCTATATGCATCTTTAGGTGTTAAATACCTTTAGAAATCTGACCATCAATGCCTTCCTTATCATAGAACACTAGAACTGGAAAGGACCTCAAAAGGTCCTCAAGTCCAATCCCCTGCCCTCACAGCAGGACCAACCACCATCTAGACATAGATGTCTGCCTAACCTGCTCTTCAGTATCTCCAATGATGGAAATTTCACAACCTCCCTAGGCAATTTATTCCAGTGCTTAACCACCCTGACAAGAAGTTTTTCCTAATGTCCAACCTAAAACTCCCTTGCTGCGATTTAAGCCCATTGCTTCTTGTCCTACCATTAGTGTTTAAGGAGAAAAAATTTCCTCCCTCCTCTTGTAACATACTTTCTTCTTCGATCAGTGTCCCATGGGTGCTCCACTGTAGGTGTTGGGCTTGTCCCGGCGCCACAGATCGGAGATCTTTTTCAGCCATAGTCCACTGGACCGCGCATGCGCGAAGCGCATCTCGTGCTTTTTCACGCCGTTTGTGTGCACGCGTTCCGGCTCCCACCAGTTCCTCCTGACCGTCCACAGCTGCAGACGGAGTGAACCCCCTCTCCTCAGATTCCTGTCAGGATTGAGAGAGAGAGAATTTGTTTGTTTAGTTAGTTAGTCATTTAGTCGTAGTCTTCCATTCCTATAGTTACAGTTATATAGTTTAAAAAAAATTTCTTGTAAATAGTTAGTTTATTTAGTATAGTCACCTCAGACGAAAAGGGACGACCATGCCCGGATCACCCGGCTTTAAAAAGTGTGGCACGTGCCGAGAAGCAATGCCCACCTCCGATGGACACTCCCTTTGTATAAGGTGCCTCGGAGAGGGGCACATTCCGCAAAAATGTCGATGTAAGCAGGGGCTGAACTGCTGCTTGCTATCAGCCAGCTAAAAGGAGAGAGCTGCCCTAGGCGTGGGTGTGCCCAATACAATTGTTTAGCCCTTCAAGATAAGTAACTGTTAACTGTTGATATGTAAACACAGCTCATGCCAGGAAGGGGAGGGAATATGAGGTGTGGCTATGTAAATCCAATTCAGCCAGGGCTGATGGAGGATCAGTGTTGGAATGGAATGTGGCGTATTGTAAATAATTTGGGGCTGTTGTGGGGGTCACAAATCATGCTACCCCTAAATGTGGGAACTGTAAAACATGACACCAGTGCTTGCAGGAGAGATACCATCATTGTAAGAGGCCTCCGAGGAACAAGCCTCCCCCCTTCCAGAATTGAGTGGACTGAGCTGGGGGGAACAGTTAAAGGGCTTGAGTCAGCCTGCTTCACACCTGCCAGGTGTGAGCTGTAAGACTGGCCCAACCTGCCCCTTTCCCCCTTTGTTTTAAGGACAGACCTAAAGCAGACTCCATGTGGAATCTTTTTGCTAGTCCAGTGGAAGCTGGAATCCTTTGCTAGTCTAGGTGGTGGCTAAAGAGTTGAAATCACTAAAAGCTGAAATCACTGGTTTGGCTGGGAGCCAGACCCATTGCAGCCAGCGAAGCAGCGGTGGCCAGCAGAGTGGCTGGTAGGAGTGGCGGCAGGCGAGGAGCGGCAGCAGGCGACCAGCGGCACGGCGCGGCTGGTAGGAGCGGCAGCAGGCGAGGAGCGGCGGGGTGCTTAGCTCATGTTTGGGCTATGAACTCTGTTTGTGGTATTTTCCCAAATTAATGCCATATGACTTCTCTCTCTCTTTCATTAAATGTTTCTTTCCTACACTCAGACTCTGTGCTTGTGAGTGGGGAAACATTGCTTCTCAGAAGCACCCAGGGGTGTGTGAATTTTCCAGGTTACTGGGTGGGGGCTCGAGCCGGTTCTGCGTGAGATGGACCCCTAGCTATTGAACCTGGCCCTGGTTGCTGCCAGGCCTACCCGGCAGAAGGGTTACATCCCCATTGCTCCAAACTCACTGCACGAGCCAGGAGGGACAGGGAGATGCGTCTAAAAATGCTCCTCTATGATAGAGCATTACACCCACAAGGTACTGACGCTCCCCGTTCAGTGGAGCCCTCGGGGCCCACATCTCGGCAGCCACCATCTCCCAAGAAGACGAAGAAAAGACCTTTACCCTCTCAGTCTCTACCCCCGACGCGAGTCAGCGTCAGAGACAAGCCAGGCACCTCGGGCACGTCTGCTTCATGTGGCCCCAATAAACTTAAACAGAGCTGCAGTACATTGGCGCCAACACGTTATTGCCTTCATCTCCTCACCACTCACATTGCTCACCTGCTGAAGATCGTTTGTCTGCATCACCCTCAACAAGACCACCAACTCCAACTGGTATTCCGCCTCCCATGCCCTCCACGTCACACACCCAACAACCTCCTTCTGAACAGGGAGAATTACAAGGACAGTCACCCACTGACCAATCATCATCATCACCAGATGGTGCAGTCTTTCAAGGTGACACTTCCCCATCAGATGACTTTCATCAGTTCCAAGAACTGTTTAAGAGGGTAGCAGCCAGCCAGCGTGTACAGCTTGTTGAAATACAACAAAAAGAACATCATTTGCTCAGGAACCTTCAACCATCACATCAAGCCAAAGTTGCACTACCACTAGATGACACCATCCTAGAAATAGCAGATGATATATGGCAGGTGCCAGCCTCGATTCCCGCTACCAACAAAAAAGTGGACAAGAAATATTTTGTTCCAGCGAAAGGCATGGTGTTCTTCTTCACCCATCCACAACCAAATTCACTGGTTGTGGATGCAGCTAAGCAGAGGGCAAAGGCTCCCTAACAAAAACCCAACGGTGCAGATAAGGACAGCAAACGTCTAGACCTGTTCGGCTGAAAGATATATTCTTCGGCAACGCTGACCCTATGCGAAGTTGGTCCCACTCATGGAATACTTACCCAACACTAAGCGCAACATTCTTAAGGCAGTGGTCCAAGAAGGCTACGCAGCCTCCAGAACAGCTCTGCATATAGCCCTGGACACAGCGGACACTGCAGTGTGCACCACAGCCACCTTGGTGGTCATGCGCAGAGCATCATGGCTGCAACAGGCAGCTGTCCCAAAAGGCCTCCTGTCTAAAGTTGAAGATCTTCCATTTGACAGGCAGAGTCTCTTTTCTGAGAAAACAGACCAAGTCCTCCACTCAGGCAAGGACTCCAGAACTACACTTAGAACCCTGGGGATGTACATACCACCATACCGATGTAAGAGGTACACACCATATCAAAAGCAAAGACCGTTCTCCCACCAAATGCCCTCATATAGACAGCATGACCAGCAACACATCAAACAGCGTCAACAGAGAAGATGACCCCCACCAAAAGTGTCTGGCCAGCACAAACCAGACAACAGGTTTGACGCTTCAGTTGAGGGACTCAGAAACATACTGCTCAACAACGACACTCGTGCCGCAGACACTTTATTCCACTATCGTCTAAGGCCTTTTCAGCAACGATGGGCCCATATCACCACAGACAGATGGGTCCTTCAAACCATCGAACTAGGTTACACCATCCTCTTCACATCACTGCCTCCTCCCTCCCCTCCCACCCTGTCCCTCTTCAGGGACTCATCTCACGAACCTCTCCTAAAACAATAAGTACTTCATCTACTGACCATTGGAGCAATAGAGAAAGTTCCAGACGAATTCAGGGGCAGGGGTTTTTATTCCCGATACTTCTTAACTGAGAAAAAGTCAGGAGGTTGGAGGCCGATCCTAGACCTTTGAGGCTTAAATCGATATCTTCACAAGCAATGTTTCTGGATGGTTACCCTAGCTACAATCATCCCAGTACTACACAGCGGAGATTGGTTCACGTCCCTTGATCTGCAAGACGCGTATTTTCATGTGGCCATCCATCCGGCCCACAGGAGGTTCCTTCGTTTCCAAATAGGTACAGACCATTTCCAATACAAGGTCCTGCCCTTCGGTCTTTTGTCGGCTCCCAGGGTTTTCTCCAAGACTCTGGCGGTGGTTACAGCATATCTATGTCGTCTGGGTATAATGATATTCCCTTATCTGGATGACTGCCTAATCAGAGCTCCTTCATCAACAGAAGCGCTTCATGCCACAAACACCACGAGAGCAGTTTTCGAGGCATTAGGTCTGATTCTCAATATTCTGAAATCAGCCATGACGCCCCACCAATCAATACAGTTCATTGGTGCCCATCTCGACTTGACCAAAACTCGATGACCAGGTTTCAAACAATCCAAGACCTGATACAAATACTTTCTACCAGTCCCACAACTTCTATACTCCACTGTCTACAGCTCATGGGACATATGGCGTCCATGACTTATGACGTAGAACACGTGAGGTTACACTTCCAGTGTCTTCAACACTGGATAGCCACAGTATATACCCCGAACACCACGACAGCCGCAGGAGGGTTACAATCCCTGCCTATGTAAAAAAATCGCTGACTTGGTGGACTATCCCCAACAATCTGATGTCTGGCATACCCTTTCATCGTCCCCAGCCGACAGTGCAGCTGACTACCGACACATCACTCCTCGGGTGGGGTGCCCACTTGAAACGCAAACAGGTGCAGGGCCTATGGTCCCCCAAAGAATTGTTGATGCACATCGATTTCCTGGAACTATGGGTGGTCTACAATGCCTGCCAAGACTTCCTCCCTGTTATCCAGGGCCAAGTCATACGAGTCCTCACCAACAATATGACCACTGTATATGACATAAACAGACAGGGAGGAGCTCGATCCCGATCCCTTTGCGCCAAAGCGATAAATTTGTGGAACTGGTGCAATTACCACAAAATCTCCCTTCTCACAGAGTATCTCCCCAGACAGCAGAATTCCACAGCCGATGCACTAAGCAGACATTTCTCCATGAACCACGAGTGGGAACTACATCCAGAAGTACTCTCCATCATATTCCATTGCTGGGGGTTCCCATCAGTAGACCTCTTCTCCACACGTCTCAATGCAAAATGCCCCCAATACTGCTCGAGGGCTGGGATTGGACAGAACTCCATGGGAGACGCCTTCTTGTGCAGTTGGAGTCACCGCCTTCTATACACCTTCCCTCCCACGCCCTTAATCCCCAGAGTCCTGGAAAAGATAGCTATTGACAGAGCTACTGTGATTCTCATAGCTCCCTTCTGGCCATGACAAACGTGGTTCCCTTACCTGTATAGCATGTCGGTTCGCTCTCCATATCGTCTGCCCAGACGCTGCGACCTGCTCAAACAGAACTGCGGATGCTCGATTCATCCACTGATTGACCACCTCGCCCTGATAGCCTGGTACCTGGTTGGTGCCAACAAACAGAGATGATATGTTAGCAAGCTGTCAAACACATTCTGTTACGTAGTAGAAAATCTACTACACGTACCACTAACCTTCATAAATGGACACAGTTTTCCTCATGGTGCTCTGAGTCGCACTTAGATCCCTACTCTGTGCTTATCCACCGGATTCTGGACTACCTCATACAACTTAAAGACTCCAGCCTTACCTGTGCTTCTGTTGAAGTACATTTACCTGCTATCACTGCTTTTCGCCATTCAGTAGATGGCTACACAGTCTTTTCACATCCCACGACAAAGACATTTATGAAAGTGTAGAAACCATTTCATATTTAGCTAGAAGCCATCTTGTATAACAGAAACCATTTCAGCTTTTCTCTTTATCACGTAGACCAGAGTGAACTTTCTGTCACCCCGTGAGAAGAGGCCTACAGGATGGGCTATTGGAATGTGTTAATTGGGCTGGTTGAGACTAGAGATGTACTCCCTCGTGCCTGTCCGCCATCTTTTTGATAAGGCTTTGTTTTTCCAAGTTTAATTGATGATTTCTGTAATTGGATGCCCTGGCGTCAGACTGTTTGGTTAAGAGTATAAAGATACTAGGATTGATTGTATTGGCAGCCTTACTGGGCCCGGCTCTGCTGGGACCACGTTTGGCTCACTTTGCTTTACTGATCAATAAAGCTGTCTGTTTCGCCGCCTAAACTGAGTGAGGCCTTTGCTTCGACAATTGGGATGGCTAATCTCTTTCCACACCATAGACAGCCTGAAGACCCCTGGGACTTGGACCTAGTCCTGAAAGCTCTAACACAGAATCTCTTTGAACCTTTAGCAACGTGAGACCTATACACTCTCACCATGAAGGTCATTTTCCTACTTGCAATAACCTTTTCAAGGGGAGTTGGGGAGCTGTCTGCCCTATCAGCTTCACCACCCTATACAATATTCACACCTCAGGGAGCTATATTATACCCCAGCCCACTTTTCTCCCCAAAATAAATTCAGAGTTTCACATAAATGAACCAATAGTCCTTCCCACGTTCTACCCTAAACCTCATTCTTCGATGGAGCAAGTATGTCTCCATACGCTAGATGTCAGGTGAGCGTTGACATTCTACATAGATAGAACTAGATCCTTTCGGAAGTTGCACACGCTCCTAATATCCATGGCTGAGCGCTCTATGAGCCATCCCTTATCCGCAGAATGCATTTCATCAATCAACGTCTCCTGCATAAAGAAATGTTATGCTTTGCAAAACAGACCTCTACCACATGCACCAAGAGCTCACTCAATGCAAGCAATAGCCACGTCAACCGCTTTCCTGAAAGGGGTTTCATTGAAAGACATTTGTAGGGCTGCTAAATGGTCTTCGGACATCACGTTCGCCAAACACTAGGCCATGTCCAACCTTCTACCGGATATGGCAGTGGCATCAGCCGTCCTCTCCACGGCTATAGCATGATAGCTCCAAATCCCTCCTCCGTTAGAGGGACTACTGCTGTAAATTCACCTACAGTGGAGCACCCACGGGACACTGCTCAAAGAAGAAGAAGTTACTCACCTTGTGAAGTAACGATGGTTCTTCGAGATGTGTGTCCCGTGGGTGCTCCACGACCCGCCCTCCTCTCCTCTTTGGAGTATCTGTTTCTTATGTCTTTCAGA
The DNA here is from genome assembly GCA_032595735.1 of Pelochelys cantorii. Taxonomy (NCBI): domain Eukaryota; kingdom Metazoa; phylum Chordata; order Testudines; family Trionychidae; genus Pelochelys; species Pelochelys cantorii. The sequence goes on along the minus strand of CM064326.1, from coordinate 249,000,666 downwards.
CCAAGAGGATCAGGAGGAACTGGCAGGAGCTGGACTGCGTGCACACAAATGGAGCAAAAAGGCACGAGATGCGCTTCGCGCATGCACGGTCCGGCGGACTATGGCTGAAAAAGGTCTCCGATCTGTGGTGCTGGGACAAGCCCGACACCTACAGTGGAGCATCCACAGGACACGCATCTCGAAGAATCATCGTTACTGCACAAGGTGAGTAACTTCTTGTGTAGGTACTTGAAAACAGTTATCAAATTCCCTCTGTCTTCTCTTCCAAACTAAACAAACCCAGTTATTTCAGTCTTCCCTCATAGGCCATGTTTTTTAAACCTTTAATCATTTTTATGGCTCCTCTGTGGACCTTCCTTATTTTCTCCACATCTTTCTTGAAATGTGGTGCCCAGAAATGGACACAATACTCCAATTGAGGCTGAATGAGTGCAGAATAGAGCGGAAGAATGACTTCTCATGTCTTGCTCACAACACTCCTGTTAATGCATCCCAGAATCATGTTTGTTTTTTTTGCAACAGTGTCACACTGTTGACTCATATTCAGTTTGTGGTCCACTATGATCCCTAAATCCCTTTCAGCAGTACTCCTTCCTAGACAGTCATTTCCCATTCTGTATGTGTGAGACTGATTGTTCCTTCCTAAGTGGAGTACTTTGCATTTGTCCTTATTGAACTTCATCCCATTTACTTCAGACCATTTCTCCAGTTTGTCCAGATGGTTTTGAATTATGACCCTACATTCCAAAGTATTTGCAACTCCTCCCAGGTTGGTATCATCTGTAAACTTAATAAGCGTACTCGCTATGTCAACATCTAAATAATTGATGAAGATATTGAACAGAACTGGTCCCAGAATTGATCCCCATGGAATCCTACTTGTTATGTCCTTATGCATCCACCTTATTGTCACCCCATTTACATTGTATTTCCCTAGTTTATTAATAAGAAGGTCATGCAAGACAATATCAAATGCTTTATTAAAGTTTAGCTATACCACATCTATTGCTCCCCCCTTATCCACAAGACCTGCTGGGCCTTTTGAATTTTGACCCTATCCTCCAAAACAATTGCAACCCCTCCCAGCTTAGTATCATCTGCAAACTTAATAATCGTACTCTCTATGCCGTCATCTAAATCATTGATGAAGATATTGTACAGAACCAGTCTCAAAACAGACTCCAGTGGAACCTCACTTGTTTTGCCCTTCCAGCATGATTGTGAACCATTAATAACTACTCTCTGAGAACGATTATCCAGCCAGTTATGTACCCACCTTATAGTAGCCCCATCTAGGTTGCATCTCCCTAGTTTATTGATAAGAAGGTCATGCGAGACCATGCCAAATGCCTTACTAAAGTTTAGGAATACCACGTCCACCGCTTCTCCCTTATCCAGAAGGCTTGATATCCTATCAAAAAAAGCTATCAGATTGGTTTGACATAATTTGTTCTTTACAAATCCATGCTGGCTGTTACCTATCACCTTATTATCTTCCAGATGTTTGCAGATGGATTCCTTAATTACTTGCTCCATTATCTTCCCTAGCACAGAAGTTAAACTGATTGGTCTGTAGTTTCTTGGGTTGTTCTTATTTTTATAGATGGGCACTATATTTGCCCTTTTCAAGTCTTCTGGAATCTCTCCTGACTTCCATGATTTTTCAAAGATTATAGCTAAAGGATCAGATACCTCCTCTATCAGCTCCTTGAGTATTCTAGGATGCATCAGGCACTAGTGATTTGCAGCCATCTAACTTTTGTAACTTGTTCTTTTATTTTAACTTCTAAACCTACCCCATTTTCATTAGCATTCACTATGTTAGGCATCCCGCCACCATACATCTTCTTGATGAAAACCGAAACAAAAACGTCATTAAGCACCTCTGCCATTTCCAAGTTTCCTGTTATTGTTTCTCCCTCTTCACTGAGCAATGGGCCTACCTTGTCCTTGGTCTTTCTCTTGCTCCTAATATACTTGTAGAACATCTTCTTGTTATCCTTTATGCCTCTAGTTAGATTTAGCTAATTTTATGCCTTTGCTTTTCTAATCTTGCCCCTGCATACCTGTGTTGTTTGCTTATATTCATCATTTGTAATTTGTCCTAGAAGTAGGCCTGAAATGGTTCTGTTTCATATTTTAATTTAAATACCTCCCCCCCCCCCACACACACACATTAGAAATTCAGGTCTTGGCTACCTTCTGTTTACCAAGGCTATGTTTACACTGGCAGATGTAAAGCACTGACAGTTACAGCACTGCTCATGGAGCGCTTCAGGGAAACCACTGTTGTGTGTCCTTATGGCAGTGGAGTGCATCCACATTAGCAGCTCTTGCAACGCCACAGAAAGCAGTGCATTGTGGTAGCTATCCCACTGTGCGACTAGGTGCAGGGTGCTTTGGGAAGGACTTGCAATGCTGCATGGGACAGGCAGTGTCACATGATGCAGGTTTCTCAGTCCTATTTCTCCATGGACATCCTACTACATTAACAGATGCTCTTCAACTGAAGTCTGGGGAGAGGGTGTAACAAGGAGTGTGTGAGTGTCTGTGTATGGTGGGGGATAAATGGTGTGTTTTGGGGGATGTCAGCATGCTGTCTTCCTCGTATGCTGTCTTGTAAGCTCTGATAGTGGCAGGAAACAGCCGTCCTGAGGCAGGGGGAAGAGAAAACCCAACCATCACCACTCCCCCCAACCCCACCCCGTCCCACCTCCTTCCCTGGCTCTTTGCACAGCACTCTCTCTAAACACACACACACACACACACACACACACACATACACACACACACACACACGCACACACACACCTGCCTCTGTGTTCAACAGCATGAGCATCCCACCTGAATGGTTTGCTCTGTGTCCCAGAACAGATCAGCACAACTGCATGCAGGCTGTCCAAAATGGAGCTTTGAAAGGGGATATGCGCATGCCTGCCAGGCAGTCAGAGAGCTCAAAACAATTACCAGTGTGGCTATTGGAGGGATTATGGGCCATTTCCAGGGGCCAGTCACAACACAGTAAACAACTGAAGTGTCCACACTGGCACCCCAGTGCTGTAGCCACTGAATGGCAAGCTCTACACTTTTTGTGGAGGTAGTTTACTTAGAGCACAGCAACTGCAGAGTTAGTATGCGCTAAGTGCCTTGCCAGGGTGGACACTTTGGGAGTTATAGCACTGGGAGCTGATTTACTGCACTGTAACTTGCTAGTGTAGACTTGGCCTGAGACACTCCATGGACAATGGGGGAACTAGTAGGTTTATGACATTCCAAATACTGAAGGAGTGAAACTTGAATAACTGAGGTCAGGACGGGATAGAGCAGGCAATCCTTAGCCTGACTTTTTAAAACTCTTTGCTTGCTTCTGTTAATATTTATTTAACTTTTGTGAGGAAAGCTTTCTTAGTTAAAACTGTTAACGTCCAACTAGCACATCATTGGAGTAAAATCTGCTTCTCTGACACTCTCTTCCATCAGGGTTTATGTTATTGGCAGCAGTGGCAGTCATAGCTGTGCAGTTTGTGGCATGGATGAGATTCTGGCTGAGAACTGTTTCAACCCCAATAAATGGATCTGTGAGAGAGCCACCCTGGAGTTCCCAACTATGAAGAGGGCCTCAATGGACTGAATCCCCTCCCTGACCCCAGAAAAAGCTTGATAAAAATAAGGCCAGGAGCACCATTACACCAAACCCAAATGTAACACAATGCAAGATTTGCGACTGAAAGACTTGCTATGCCAGAGACTGTACTTTTCCCCTTTGAGTTAGTCACCCACAAGAGATTCTTAAAAGGTATGTGTGAGGTAGTGATTCCCAGCTGGTGGGTCAATAGGCCCAAAAAACTGTGTGTGGAAGTTTTTGAAAAACTACATGAGAACAGGGGGAAGAAACTGCCCTCTGATTAGCCATCTGCCTCATTGCCTCTCCTCATCCAGAAGCAGAGCAACCATTCAGAGCTCTCTCTTCCCGCTCCCCTCCTGTGTGAGCAATGGATCAGTTCTTCTGCCCCTCCTCTTCCTGCCTGCAACCACCAGTCAGGGGTGGGGGGAAAGCCCCTGAAAAAAGCAGAGAAAAGCTTGTGAACCACTGATACAAAGTACAAAGGAGAGAGAAAATAAAAAGTTAAAAAACTTGGCTGCAGATGCAAAAGCCTAGCTAACCCAAGCTAAGAATCTTCAGGTTAATGCCTCCTATAGCATCTTTGCAGAACTATTGCTCAGGCCAACATCACATCCTTAATACCATATTTTCCAAAGCATCTTTCTCAACAGCACCAGCAGCAAACACCCAGGTACCTTCCACCTCTCTGGCTGGTACAGAAAAATTGAATTGTATATTACATAATTTTTCTTTTCTCCTCAAAGCTTCTTGGGGCACTATCTGTTTCTGTATATAAATTGTGAAGTCTCATAAAATGAAATTGCTCTACATTTCTCTCTCACACACAATATTCTTTGCAACCTGTAACAAATGGGTTAAGAACCTTTGCACTGTACTATGGAATCCCTCCTATTGCAAGGCCTCTCAATAAACATGTCCCCTTTGTTTGAGCATAACTTCTGTAAGCAGGGTCCGAACCACTGCTTCCAATGCAGCCAGGTGAAAGGGGAAAGGAGTCCTGGGTGTAGTTATGCTCACTCATTTATTTAGCTCCGCAAGGTAATCAACTGTTGATATGTAAATATAGCTCATGCTGGAATGGAAAAGAAATTCTAGGTGTGGCTATGTAAATCCAGCTCAGCCAGTGCTATAGGCCTGATGGATGGTCACTTGTTAGGATGGAATTTTATGTATTGTAACTAATTTGGCTGCTGTGGGGTCACAAACCATGTTAACCCTAAACGTAGGAATTGTAAAATGTGACCACCAGTGTTTGCAGGAAGGACACTGTCATTGTAAAGCATCTCAGATGGATAAGCCTTCCCCTTCCAGACTCAAGTGGATTGGTTTGGGGGAAGGAGCCTGAACCAGCAGGTGTGAGCTGTAAGACTGGTTCAACCTGCCCCCCTATTCTAAGTCTAGACCTAAAACAGACTCCATAAGAAGTCTCATTATTTTGAAATATTATTCCAGTGGAAGCTGGAGTCTTTTGGCCAGCCTAGGTGGTGGGCCAAGAGCTGAAATCACTAGGTTTGGCTTAGAGCCAGACCCATCACAGAAGCAGCAGCAGGGAGCCGGTGGGGTGGCCCCCTGGAGCAAGCGGCCAGCAGGTGGCTGGTGACTTCGGCCAGTGGCCAGCCAGTGGGAGCAGCGGCAGGTGGCCCGCAGGGCAGCTGGCAGGAGCAAGTGGCCAGCAGGGCAGCTGGCAGGAGTGGCCAGCGGGTGGCTGGCAGGAGCAGGTGGCCAGTGGGGCGGCCTACAGGAGCAGCGGCCGGCAGCCAGCAGGGCGGCTGGCAGGAGCAGGCGGCCAGTGAGTGGCTGGCAGGAGCAGGAGGCCAGCGGGGCGGCTGGCTGGAGCAAGTGGCCAACAGAAGCAGCGCAATGGTGGCATTGCCACGTGCTCTATTAGTGGAGACATCAGTGTCATGTGTCTGGGTCTGCACTGACTGGACAGAGCTGTAAGTGGGGTGTTTGAAGTGGGGTTGGACTAAAGACCCTTTTCTTTGTTTATGTGTGTTCTTGTGGGTTGATGTTAGATTACTGTTATTAAACAGACTGTTTCTATCTCTGACTCTGTGCTTACGAGAGGGGAAGAACTGCCTCTAAAAGCGCACAGTGGGTAAGTTGGAATTTTCCCGGTTCACTGGGTGGGGGCTTGAGCCAGTTTTAGTCACTTTGTTGAAAGAACCTCCCTAGATACTGAACCTGGCCCTTCTGGCTGCTGACTGCTACCGGCAGAAGGGTTACACTTCATTTTAAATTGCCGTGCAGAAACACTAACTTTTTATTTGACTTAAATAGCTAAGTATACTGGCTATTTGTTTCACGGAGGCCTTGTGGTGAGATCTAAGAATCAGGAGGTGGAGATCTGACTTCTCATCCTGGTGATGACACTGATTTCCTGTATGGCTTTGAGTCTCTCCCTGCCATAGTTTCCTGGTACGAAAAACTGGGATAATGATACCTACCTACCTCATAGGAGTGTTATGAGGCTTAAGCCAGAAATGGCTGTGAAGCACTCAGAGATGACAGTAAGGAGAGCCAGAGAAATGCCTATAAATACATAAGCACCTATCTGTAATTATTTTGCTCTGAAAGGGAGAAAGCTATTTTTTGCACAGGACTCTGTATAAAAATTGTGACATTTTATAAACAAAATTGCTCTACATTTCTTTCTCGCACACAATATTATTTGCTACCTGTTACAAATGGGTTAAGAACCTTTGTATTAGACAGTGGAATCCAGACCACTCAACCTACAACAAACCAAAATGAGGGATGTGAATAAAACCTTCACACAGGAAATTTAGAAAGATGGGGGATGTGTTCCTTAATGTAAATACTGCTTTCTATAACCTCAGCACAGTGATTCTGCGTTCCAGAAATAATCAATTTTTCAACCATGGAAATGGGACACCATGGTTTGAGTCATGCCAGAATCGTCCTGAATGCCATTCTGTAGCTGACTTTGGTAGTCCATGGGGATCTACTGCTGTGCATTAGCTCACTCCATTCCCAAGCCAGGAGAAGGTTCTCTGACCCGCTGCTGGGATGCAGTGGTGATTTAGCCAAAGATCCGAGCTGCTGATAGATTGCCAGTGCCAGCAGTGGGCTTTTGCAGGATGATGTAGATGTACCAACATACATAAGCTACGAGGCACAGCACAAAAACTGTTGCTGAGAGGTACACAAGGGCTCTCCAAACCCTGATGAATCGCCCAAGTTTGCATTGCTATCATTTCAGCAATGGAACCAAGAGTGCCTTCCAGCACTTTTTTTTCTCAGGCACTCAAGCCCTGGAGGACGTCATACATGGAAGGAACATAGGTAACGATGAGATTGAAGTGAGGCGTATGTGAGAGGGCAGGTGAGTAGAGTTACCATCAAAGGGTGCGCTAGAAGTTCCATTGGTTGGGGCAGTTATGTGAGCTGTGGGCATGGAGTAAATCTTTTTGGCTACATCTACACTGCCCTCTCTTGCACAAGAAAATATGCAAATGAGGCAAAGCAGTGAATATCGCCATGCCTCATTTGCATACTTAATGAGCCATCATTTTGTGCAAGGGGCTTTTGCGCAAAAAGGAGCCATCGATACGGCTCCTTTTTGCACAAAACCCCCCTCTTGCACAAGAGCCGTTCTTCCTGAAAAAAAGCAGCAGAAAAGTTCTTGCGCAAGAGAGGGATTTTGCGCAAAAAGGAGCTGTGTAGATGGCTCTTTTTTGCACAAAAGCCCCGTGTGCAAAATGGCAGCTCATTACGTATTCCAGTACAGTCTTAAAAACAACTGTCAGACCAGAGTTGAGGCTCAGCAGTTATACCATATGACAATATAAATTACCAAGATTTTGTATTACATTAACCTAATCAATTTGCTATTCTTTAATACTTCTAATTAACTGTTTATTACACTCCTAGTACCTCTGGAAGGAATAAAGATGCACTAGTCTTTAAGGCACTTAAGAATGTGATCCCTTACTATTTGAATGGTTTAGTCTCAAAGGGACACATTTAAACTATAATTAGCAACTTCTTAAAGTTATTGTTTAAATCAGTTTTATGTCAATTTGCTTGGGTCAGTAAAGAGCATATATATCATATTAGTTAAAATCTAACTAATATGATCCCACTAAAGATCCCACTAAAAGTGTAAACTCTAAGATATATTTTCCATTTTTTATATAAAAGAACACAAAGAAAAATGCAATCTTTGACATGAAATTTCACCACTGTTTTTTAGACCTATAACTCTGAAATAGGAGAGAGTCCTTTCTCTACAGCCAGTCCAGGCATTGGTAACACTTCTGGACTCTGCTGCTTCTTTGTGTGTTTAGTCACTTCTTCCTGTTGATCCACAACTCTGTTATCCTAATCTCTATGTTATCCCCAAATTCCTTCTTTATTCCTCTCAGGCTGGGGGGGGGAGGGGCAAGGAAGAGGTTGGAGTAATGCAGAAGTTTGAATAATAGAGCAGAGATTCCCAGGCAGGACTGTGAGGAGGACTAGAAGGAGGAGGCGTACTCTGCTCTTGAAATGCTCCTGCCCTCTCAATTAAGGCCAAGCAGTTGTTCATGGCTGTTCCAGCCAGTGGTGAAAATAACTTAACATTTCTTACAGGTACTGTCCTATTGCAACCCGGTCCCTGCCAGCTCTTTAAATAGCTCTTGCTGGAACTGCACACCAGGATGCACCCACTTACTTTCACCTCTGGTTCCAGCTCTGGGAGGGAGGGGCAGGAGTGGATTCATGGTGCTCCAGAAGTGCTTGTAGGGAGACGGAGGAGGAAATGTGGGGCTCCAATGCATGAGAGGTTTGGAGAAAGGCGCCAGAGAGGGGTGTGCAGACTACAGGTGGAACTTTGGTGGGCCGTGGGCCACAGGTTGCCCACCACTGGTCATGTGGCCCACTGCGATGAAGAAGGGCTACTTATGTGTCTCACTCACTAGTCTTGGTTACCCATCTCTGGCTTAGTGAATTTTCAACCTCTCACATATAATTTCTTTGTGAGCACTGGGGAGGCAAAATCTATCATTTAAATAGCATGCTAATGATCTGAGCTCATGCATTTTGTATCAAGTCAAAGCACACTGCAGAAGTAAGAGTACTCTTCCCAGTATGGCCTCCCACAGGATAAAGCTTTTCGTTACAAGCAAGAAATCGATGGCCATCATGGTCCTCGTCAGACATGGAATGGAGCTGTGTCCACCAGTCAGTAAGAGAGTTATACTTGTGCAGAGCAGCTAAGTACAGCCAGTACAGCATGTAAGGGCCTATCTAGACTACGTGGAACAGTCAAAAGAGGATATGCAAATTCCTGTGGAATTTGCATATCTTCTTCCAATTGCACTTTCAAAAGTGCTTTCAAAAGTGAAAGTAGTTTAGACGCGGCTTTTTCGGCGAACCCCCTTCCCCTTGTCAAAAAGCCGCTCTTCCTCAAAAAATGAGGTTTATGCGGCTTTTCGACAAGGGGGGGGGGGCGCCAAAAAAGCCACGTCTAAACTACTTTCACTTTCAAGAGCTCTGCTTTCAAAAGTACTATCGGAAGAAGATATGCAAATTCCCGCAGAATTTGCATATCCTCTTTCGACTGTTCCTCGTAGTGTAGGTAAGCCCATAGTGATTACTTGAGTAGTCAACTACCCAATAAGCTTAGGCTTATTGGGTAGTCGAGTCACTATTAACTACTCACTCCCCCCCCACACTGCTGCCTCTGTATCAGAGCCAAAACAATGCATGAAAGTATCAAAAGCCTCCAGAGAATGTACATCTGGATCCCAGAATATTTCCTTGTGCATGATAAACTCATCACACGTGCCCTGCCTGAGATCTCCCAGTCTTCCACAGCCTCTCTTGCCTATCCAGCTGCCTCCAATACAACCTAACATCCCTAAAACATTTCAAATCTGCCTTAAATGCAGTGAGCTCTTAATGTTTCTGGTGGGGAAGGCAAACGTGCCTCATCAATTCATTCAGTTGTAAGCAGTGCCCAGCAGGTTGAAATCTCACCCAACATTGTACAGCCCAGTAAATGACCAGCTTAGACACCCATCACCAGCTTGTCTGAAGAGACGTTGCTGATCAAAGGAGGAGATTCAAAAGCCAGAAGTTGTGCTCAAAGATCAGGCTGATGTGGTGTGTGTCCCATACAAAACAGAGCTTGGTGACTGGGTGCGTCTACACTGCACCTTTAGTTTGAAATAAGATATGCAATTTGTGCTTTGCAAATTGCGTATCTTATTTCGATTCTATTTTTAAATAGGCTATTTCAAAATTTGGCGCATCTACACAGTGCCAAATTTCAAAATAACACACTATTTCAAGACATTCCTTATCTCTCGTGGAATGAGGCTTACGGGGATGCCAAACTAGCAGGTTTGCTATATTTTGCAATAGCAGACGTGTTCAAAAGACGCGGAGTAGCTACTCTGGTTTCCCGAAATAGCCTTGCAGTGTAGGCGTACCCACTGTGGGTGAAAACCAGTCATATAGCCTGAAACAGAACTCCATGGAAATAGTCTTTAGAAGGAACCTGACAGGACCAATAAAGAGAACAAAATAATAGTTAACAGTGGGGAGGGGGAGTTTTGGAAGGGATATAAAACCTCAAACTTTAGTGTTTAAGCCAATGTCTGATATTAAAGGTTAAGATGAAATCTTCATGGGAGAAGGGGTGTACATTATCCCACACCTGCCTGTTATGGGGTTGCTTGCTATTTTCTATTAAGAATATTCTCGGTAGCCACTTGGGTTCTGCAGCTAGAGAGGTTAAGTTGGATCTTGAGAGGAAAATAGCTCTTCTGAGGCAGTCATTCATCTCCTAGGCATAATTTCAAAGTGGAACCAATCCCTCTGAGCAAGTCCATACTCATCATCCACAGAAGAACAGCAGGTCTCTTTTAAGTCCCCTGCATATTAGGCTTACATCTCTCAGGATTGTTTAGCCAACCAATTATGGACATACACTGAGGACAAAATTGCTGTGGACTTTAATAGGAGCAGGATGTAGCTTTAATTTAACATAGAGCTTGTTGTTGCAGTTGGAACCTGTGACCAAAGATCTCAGAGATACACATACACCCTTCTACCGATTCTACCCTTAACTGCAAGGTAAGACTAGCTGATCTTTGGTGTTACCAATTGACTGTTTCCTGCAGAGGGAGGATGTGCTACCAGCTGGCTGCTATAAACAAGGCCTCAGCAGGCTCTGCAGTAAGCTGTATCTCCTCTGCTTAGAGATAGTTCATCACACTTTCAGTGATAGAGGGTAACCTCCCCATCCTGAGACTCTCTGAAGGAGCTAGTGAGCATGATCTGGAAGTACAGGCTGATTGAGGTCAACTACACCTTGCACACAGACAGGAAATGGTGTTAACAGGTCACATCTGCTATTCGCAGCCAGGCTATCTCTGAGAAATCAGAGAGATGCTGGGACTAATCAACTGTCATAGGTACAGAGGGTTGGGTAGTGCTCAGCAATTGGATAGCAGGTCTCCAAGCACATGCAGAGCCATGGTGTATATTGCTGGGGGCATTGTTTCTTCTGACCCAGTTTGGTGCCCCATGATGGAGATGGAGCAGTATGGTACTAAAGGTTCTGTCATTTAGGAACTTTGTAAAATCTCAGCCATGGATGCTTGTGGTGAATGATCTCTCAAGGCACTTTCTCAGGAGAAGAGGATGCCAACTCCGATGCCCATCTAGAATTATTAATATTACTAGGAAGCTGCGCCCCCTGCCCACTACGCTTGCCAACCCACCTCCTCAGAGCACCGGGGTGGGAGGAAGGCCAGCCAGCTCCCGCCCCTCCTCACGAAGTACCAGGGAAAGAGAAGGCCGCGCAGCTCCGCCCTCCTCCGCATGAGCACTGGAGAGGGGGGAGGCTGTGTAGCTCCTGCTCACTCCCCCAGAGCACTGGGGATGGGGCAGGGAGGAGGCCACAAGGCTCTCCCCCCCGAGCACCCAAGAGGGGGAGGCCATGCTGTTCCAGCCCCCGCCCTGAGCACCAGGGAGGGGGATGTCTGCGGGGCTCTTCCCCCTTCTCCCCCTGAACACTGGGGAGAGAGGAAGGGGAAGGCTACAGGGCTCTGGCCTCCCTGGGCTGCTGGGGAGAGCCTGCCTGCAACTCTTTCTGGCCCCTCCAGCATGCTCCTGCCTCCCCCCAGCTCTTTCTGATCTCCCCCAACCCCTGGCCCACCTCCACTCTTTTTGGCTCCCCCAGCTCTTTCTGCCCCCTCAGCCTCTGGCCTGCCCTGGCTCTTTCTGCTCCTCTGGGCCTTTCTTGCCCCTTCTGCCCCCCCAAGCCCACTCCAGCTCTTTCTTGCCACCCCCCAGCCACCGCTCTCTCCCCTTCATATGGGCCTGGAGGGGCTGCAGCTAGTAGGTGGGGAGAGGCCATTTCTGGGTTGGGGATGTATTCTGGGCTTGGAGTTGGGGGCGTAGCGACGCAGCGTGTCGTATGAGGTCACTCTGTCGTCCCACAGGACAAACTCTTCTAAATATAGAGAGAGATGAGCAGCTCATCTCTCCTCTCCCCAGTGGGTGACCTGTTCTCAGCATCTGTCAGGGAATAAGGAAATGGATGGTATCCTTCCATAACGTCTCTTTGTTCCAGAGGCCTGGAAGAATTCGCACCCTCAACCCCATTCTGTTGCTGCCCAGTCTTCTAATTCCTGCCTGGGGTCCAGTTCCAACTGTCCTCCTGGTTGGAGGGAATGGGATTCCCATTGGAACTAATTCAGTTGTTCCTCTTTTCATTTGATAATATAATGAATCTCTCCCACAGTCTGCAGGGCTTGGTGAGCTGCTGTTGCAGGTGTAGCTCCCCAAGCCCAATCGAACCGACCAAGGCCAGTGTCCCAGCTCTCTATCTGGATCTCCACAGTGACAGAGGACTGCACTTCTGTTAGTGCATCTGTCTGTCCGCGTGTCTGTCTGCGAGTCTGCTTGTTCAAGAACTTCTCCTAAACGGTAAGAGCTGGGACCACCAAATTTGGCCTGCAGCTTCCTCTTCTCCTAACTTAAAGCAAGGTTGGGGTTTGGTTGTGCCAGGAGAACTGGAAGCCCTGGGAAAAGGACAGTTTTCCATAACATGCAAAGGAAGGGGCCACTCCTCTGAGGGATGCGATGCAATACAGTGGCCACTGGAGGCAGTAAGCTCGCAAGGGAGAGCTATATGCAGAGTGTCCACTGGAGGCAGCCGCACCACAAAGGGCATGGCCAGCAGGGCTGGTGCTCTGCCATCTTGCCTGCCAGCACACCAGTATGTAGTCCCCTGCCCCAAACCCTTTCCCTCCCCTCACGGCCCTTGGCTGCAGTGCCAGAAGGAGGGAGAGAAGAGGCCCCTGGTGGCTGGAGTGGGGAGGGGGGAAGAGAACAGGCCCTGGGGCAGGGATGGGGCAGGGAGAAAACATGCCCCGGCCCCAGCCTCCTGCAACCCTTCCCCCCACACACATACCCCCAAGGCCCTGCCCCAGGGGACCCGAGCAATGCCAGGTAAGTCTGATAGTATTTAATAACCATTCGCCCTGCAGTGCTAATGAGATGCTTAGCTATAGTCTCCTATCTTTGGCTCTGGTCCTGGCAAGCAGCTCTGCGAAAGTGGAACTCTTTACCCACAGAGAGCTGCTGGGATCAGGGATTAAATCACACACGGACAATATAGTTCAGACAGTTATAATATCTATAGGCTGGAGCTTTAAACGTTTGCTTGTCTGGTGGCCTTATTTTAATCTGTATTCTAAATTTGGTGGAGTTTTGGTTTGGTTTAACATTAGTTGCTATTGAAAAATGAAGCTGTTTCGAATAGTCATAACTGGATATTACAAAATTCTATCTTCACTGGTTAGAATTGTATGTATCGGATGATGCTACGGCTGCAGAACAGCAGTACAGTGTGATACTTCTTTCAGTATTTCCTCCTGAAAGCCTCATGGCTTTATTGTAAATAAAATATTTTAATGGGGAAAGGGCATTAGACTGGTACAAGGAGGGGTAGGAAATTCCAACCACAAGAGGTGACCTGGAAATAGGCACAGAAAAAAGAACAGGAAAAGGTGCAAAGAGGGTTTCAGGAGAAAAGGTATTTCAGCATGTTCGTAACAACGTTGATATTCCAAATTACCTTATTGTTCAAACCCATTCCATGACTTCCCCAAGACTTGGGAGGGACAGAGTTCAAAATCACAACCCCATTCACAGCTGAATTTTGTAAACATTCCCTAGTTTTATAAAGGGACAAAGCAACTACAAGGATGTGAACACTTTAAAAAATGTTAGCATGTTAAAAATCCACATTAAATGTTTACATCTTTACCTTGACTGTAATGGAAATTATGATAAAACAGAAAAATGTGTAATCGAAAAATAAAAATAAATTGTTTATGGTATAGTCATCCAGTGGCAAAATATCAGTAGCAAAGATTCTAGCAAAATTCCAACAGTAAAAGCCTTTTGCTATTGATTTCTTTGGAGGGTAGAGGGAAGTAGGGTTCATTAGAGATGTTCAAGCTTAGCTGTTATTGAGATTACAATTGGTTTATCTTTCTTTTTAAATGTAATTTACCAATAAGGATGCTAAAAAAAAGCCAGATGAAAAACCTTTAATCTACTGCAATTGTTAAAGATGCACTATGCTGTCCTTAATTGGGAGTATTTTCTAAGAATTAATGTAAGAACATAAGAATGGCCATGGGTCACACCAAAGGTCTATCTAGCCCAGTATCCTATCTTCCAACAGTGACCAATGCCCCAGAAGGGATGAACAGAACAGGTAATCATCAAATGATCCCTCTCCTGTCATCCATTTCCAGGCTCTGACAAACAGAGGCTAGGGACACCATTCCTACCAATCCTGGTTAATAGACATTGATGGACCTAACCTCTAAGAATGTATCTAGTTCTTTTTTGAATCCTGTTAAAGTCCTGGTCTTCACAACATCCTCTGGCAAGGAGTTCCACAGGTTGACTGTGTGCTAAATGAAGAAAAACTTCCTTTTGTTTGTTTTAAACCTGCTACCTATTAATTTCATTTGGTGACCCCTAGTTCTTACATTATGGGGACAAGTACATAATTTTTCTTTATTCACTTTTTCCACCCAAGTCATGATTTTATAGACCTCTATCATATCTCCCCCTTAGTCTCCTCTTTTCTAAACTGAAAAATTCCAGTCTTTTTAATCTCTTTTTATATGGTACCTGTTCTAAACCCTTAATCGTTTTTGTTGCCCTTACTTATTGGTGTTATGCAAGTGTTCACTATAGTAATGTATTAGTGTTAACACATTGGCTGCGTGTCCTTTCTTCTTCCTTGATTCTTACTTACCTATAGTTATATCTTCATGATTACCAAAAATGCCAAATAAAAAAATGTAACTCAAGATCATGCAATTGCTGAAGTCGCTTCTGGAGATATTTGCTTTCCCCCCATCTGGACTTTTGTTTCCTATGGGATTTATTTGCAATCTGCCAGATGAGGATCTGAAGGGAGTTTGCCAGATCTGGGGCTGCATCGTTCAGCACATCTGGAAGTGGTTTATGGGGCTCTCTCAGTCTAGGCAGTGCAACGTCTGGATTCTGAGCAGCTTCACAGAGGCAGAAAAAGGAAAGAAAAACCAGTACCACTCCAAAAGACACTTGAAGGATTTGAAAAAGGATCCCCAGTTTAAAAGCATTACTGTAGCCCTTTAAGGCTCTTTTACCTAAGATTTCCAACGGGAGTCATGGGCAAGGCAGTTTTGGCATGAGTGTTTGCAGTTTTGGGTCAGCTAGGAACCGAGTGTTGCTGCCTTGCCATTCTTCTGGAGAAAGAAGCTGCGAGTGCTGTGCTGCGTTTGAAAGGTAAAGACTAATTAAGCAGGAAATATCTAAACAGTAATGTCACTGTTTCATACTCGGCTTTCCCTGCTGCCGCCCCTCATTTTGTTATATGATCTGGCAATTGTGTCTAGAGACGTCAGATTCCAGTAATCCACGTTTAGGAAAACTAGGGCAAATGTTTGCAGAGTAACAAGTCATTTCTTTCTTCAAAAGCTACAAAATGCAGACCATCGGTATTAAGAATTTTTTCAAATATTGAACTAAAAGTTTTATTATATGTGAATCTTTCTAGGTTGGGATTTTAAAGTTTGAAATCTTGGTGCAATTTGGGCTGTTCTAATTATTTCTGGAGTTAGCGGGGGATTATGACAGGCCAGCTGCACATAGCAGTGACTACAAGTTACATTTACAGTTTGGGGCAAATTCTAATTGCAAGAGAGAAATCCTGGTCCAAAACTGCCATTGATTTCAGTGAACCAGGATTTCACCCCAGCAGTGAGAATTTTGTCCACTTACCAGAATTACTGATTCAAATTTCCAGATTAGAAAGGAAACAATATTTGTGTGCTGTGCACAGGAGAGGAGATTTCCCTTGGCTGATTGGTAAATCTGTGCCTTTGGAGAGAGCAGAATATTGGACTCTAGATAAACAATGCAGAGTCCTAAAATAACTTTTACTTTCCATGATGTTTATTGATCTGTCTTTTTCAAACCAGTTGCGATATTTACATGCATATAGATTGTTCTGTTTGTGTTCTGTTTAGAATTGAACCTGTCAATCAAAATTGGAGACTGACTCAAACTCTTTCCATAAATTCAGAATTAACCAATAAAGAACTGTATTTTGTGACTCAGCTTTCAAGAATTCATACCACTCTAGCCTCTTCTCTGTCCTCTTTGCAGCAAAATGAACTATATTTAAAAATAACCAACAGAATATCTGTATCTCCAGGGAGAGAGAGAAATTGCACATGCTTCGATTGTTTTCTTTTTGCTTTGGGGATGTGTTGTTGTTCTTGTTTATTTTCGTTTTTGACATCTTATCTCATGTCTTCAGTGTTTCCTGAAGTTTCAATTTGCTTTCATCAGTTTACAGGCCTCAGGATGCAAAAAGAAATTCCCCTAAACATATTGCTCCAAAATATGACTGACCCCTCCATAAGTGCAGTAGAGGGGCAAGAAGACTTCTGTGTGTGGGAGCACTAGGAATGTGGGTTGGCTCGCACCAAAAGCATCTCTTATTACTAACTAGATGTGGGGCAACATAAAGGCCTTGGCTGTGCTTTCTGTACACAACATGCTGTGTTGTCATGAGAGCCTTGTGGGAGTGTCAAACTAATAACGTTTTTGTTTCCAAATGTGTACCTTGTGTTGCATTTTATTTTATTTTTAAAAAGAACCTTTTACAAGGGTTTATTTAAAAGCCTATGTCCAGGGAAGAAAAAAATAAGCAATATTATTTTTTTAAATGATGCAACAGAACAGCTATAAGATCATCATTAAAACCAGTGAGAGTTGTGACAGATCCAAATTTGAACCCATAAATTGAAAAATAAATAATAATCTGCTTTTTACTATTAAGGTTTTCCAACTTCGTACTCCCTAAAGTGCAAAGAAAAAAGTAATTTGGCTTCTAAAATTAAAAAAAAGTGGTTTTCCCCCCATAAATGTCCATTGAGGGAATTTAATACATTCCTCAGAGAGACCTGATACTGGCCACATTCAGGGCTCCACTAGAATGACAGTTTTAAGGAAACTTCTAGTTGCTTCAGTGTTGTAGATGATATGTGTCCTCACCTACGCTCTCTCTTGTTGCTGCAACCTATTGATTTATGCTGTCCCCCGGTTGCTGCAGTTGGGGAAATTACACTGATGTGAAAGCAGTGGTGGAAGAGTTCCCTAAAATTGTCAGTATGGACACAGCCCAGGAGACAGGATTCTAGGCTAGGCAGCTCCTTTGTCTGATCTAGTATGTCAATATCTATGTTGCTGTGTGTTTGATTGTAACATGTTTTAGAAATGGCATTGTGGTGTTAACATTTGTTGTTCAGCTGTATGAGGAGTCAAAGATAATTTCAACGGATTAATATACCGACAGATGCATTTTGTGGATATATTGTGTATTTGCATGTGTTTTATTTTCTGTTTTACATTAAGAAAAATCTGTTATAAAATGTTGTAAGTATTGCTAATTTAAGTGACTGTACTTAGTTTATCTAAACATTGCTTGTTTCACTTTGAAACTGGTTCGTGTATTTAAAACATTTTTTGCTTTTTAATTTCTGGATTATATAAAATCAAATTGTTGTCCAAAACAATGTAAATGTAATACTTTTTCATAAAAAAGCTTTGTAAAGTTGGGATCCAATCTTGCTTTCTTTCAAGTCAGAGGCAAAACTTAATGATGCAAAAATTGGACCCATAAAATACTAAAGAAATATTGATCACTGTTTTTCTAACTTCTCTCTTTCTCTCTCTTTTTTAACTCCAGATTGCATTTCTTAGCCAAAGCAACATATGGCTCTGTTAAGGAAAAGTAAGGAAGATTCAGAATACTTCAATATCAATGTGATTAACATAGTTTTTTTGAACAGCTAGATAACAATCATGTAAAACTTTTACAGGAAATTGTATAGGAGGGTTGCATGCCAATTTATCACTCCAATTCTGCAAAGCACTTAATTTCCTAATTTCACATTTATAATGAGTAACCCCTTCCCTGCTCAGCAAAGCACCTAAGCATGCTATTTAGCCCCACTGAAGTCAATGGGAATATTCGTGTGTTTTTCTGTATTAAAGGTTAAAATGAACGGCATCCAGTCCTGACACATACTTAGCACCTGCTAATTCCAGTGAAATTAATAGGGCAGATTCAGAAATGAAATATAATGGGGTGTAAATTAGAAGTCAGTAAAAGTGGGTGAGTCTAAACTGATGTAATTTACATACTGAGTGTCTGGTAATAGATTTAAGAGGAAGTAAATTAAAATGTGTGCAAGAGGCTGGTTTAATACACATGTTTCTTACATTTTCCTTGTATGTTTTCCTGTTATATGCCTCGTCCAATATTTGGTATGGAAATCAGACAAATGAAGACTTTCTTCTGTCTGTTCACCAATATGTAACTTGCATCATCTAGTACATCACTTCTGAATTTGAATCAATGGAGAAAATCTTGAGATGTGCCATTCTGTGTTGTCTTGACTGACATTGAGAACAGAGAGGCTGCAGGTGGCTTCTCATCAGGTTCACAGCTAGGTCTGTTGGAGTTATAGAAGCTCTTGATTGGAAACGGTTCCACCTCTTCCTAGACCCGTCTGCGATCCTGATCATGGAGGAGCCATCGAAGCTATTGCAGTGTTGAGGCAAAATTGAACCAGTTTGCAGGAAGGAAACAGAGCCATTCAGGTTCTGGGGCTCACTTTGAGTCTTCCAAGATAGTTGGTGAATGGTTGGGAGTTTGAAAGGGCTGTGCTAGCTCCCAAATCCCAGTTTTCTGGAAGCATGGAGAGTGTTGGTGTGGATGAGTCCTTCACTTTCTTGGTGAACAGTTTTGTTGTAATGCTATCAGTTGGTTCCATAGGCTAGTTACTTCCCTTGTTGTCAGTCAGCTGGGGGGTGCCTGCCTCTCAGTATGCCCTCACTTGATCCACGCAATCCCATTGAAATCAGTGGGTCAGCTCGTCTGCTGGTGTAAACAACCATTGCTCTGTTATTCTTGATCCATGCCAATTTACACCAGCTGTTGATTTGGCTCAAAAGATTTTTACAGGTGAAACTCAGGGCAGGGTTCTGGGTTTTTTCTGTATTTTGATCATTCTGAGCACACTTATGATGCTACATAACTAATAAAATAGAATTAAAGATGACATTTGGCAAGTTCGTTGATGATGCTTATTTGCCTTTAACCTATCCAGTAACATCCTACTCACTCAGGGGTGATTGTTAGATTGTGCAAGTATTCAGTCCAAGACAGACTCTGGTAGAAGCTGAGAAATCAAAATATACAGTAAGGTATTTGCTTGTTGCATGCTCTGATTTTGCCAAGTAAAGTACTTGAATCAAAATATTTATATCTCTGCAAATATTTTGGAACAAGCACAGTTTCTGTGGCATGCCAAGTTTGTTTGTGATGTTTTTAGAGTTATCCTCAAATAGACGATGAATGGTTAAATTATTTCATTGAAATAATCTAAAATCCTTTACTGTTTGAAAGTCCAGGCAAAGGAGTTTGGGGTAAAGGAAAAGGACGGATAAGGTTAATTCTGAAATCCACTGGATAGCCAGAAAAAAAGTTCCAAAATCAGTTTATGGGCATTTTATATGGCTCTCACACATTTTAAAATCAGTACATCAATTTATACAAATAAAGAAAAATTGTACATTTTGTTACCCTCTAGATATGTGTATGACTTACAAACAACCTCATAATCATGTTCTCTTCCTCATCCTTCCACTTTCTTCCCCTTCCCTGTATTGTCAGGTCTGCCTTAGCTTAGGACCTGGTTCTGCAAAGAGTTGTTAGTGACTATATTGCTTACTAGCACATATACCTGAGGGTGTATTATCTTTTCCAAGCAATA
The DNA here is from genome assembly GCA_032595735.1 of Pelochelys cantorii. Classification (NCBI taxonomy): domain Eukaryota; kingdom Metazoa; phylum Chordata; order Testudines; family Trionychidae; genus Pelochelys; species Pelochelys cantorii. The sequence goes on along the minus strand of CM064326.1, from coordinate 248,980,668 downwards.
TCCACTGGGGTTGATGGACAGCACTCTGTCCCCTATCTGCTCTTCCGTACCACCTAGTCCCACCCATGTTTGAGCCATAGAGTGTATATTGTGAGGAGCAAAAAACCTGAGAGGTCAGTATCACAAAGGTGGCTGAACCACCATTCTGTGCGAGAGGATGGATGCTTGTATGTGTATTAAGTATATAATCAGTGTTCCCTGTAAGTTATCCGCTTGTGCAGCTGTTCAGGAGAGATTCAAGCGCTACCCAGCTGATTAGCAGAGCGCCCACAGCTAGGTTTGTGCTTCTACTGGTGGTGCACATTCACACATGCCTCGGTGCAGATAACATTTATTCTGCATATGGATGGAAAAGATCCGCATATGGATGGAAAAGATTAGAGAAAACATTATATACAATACCCCCACTTTGGTGATGGAAACAGTTTGCAGCACCACTATAGAAAGGCTATGTCTACACTGCAGGTATTTGTTGGCAGAGAGTATGCTAATGACGCACTCATTAGCATTTGTGATGCTCTCATTTGCATATCCTCTTCTGATCCTTTTTGCACAAGAGGTTTTTGCGCAAAAATCCCCTTTTGCGCAAGAACCTGTAAACCTCATTTTTTGAGAAATAAGGGTTCTTGCGCAAAAACCTCTACCGCAAAAAGGATTGGACGAGGATATGCAAATGAGAGTGCAAGAAATGCTAATGAGCACTTCATTTGCATTTCCTCTTCCGGAAAACGATTGCAGTCTAGATGTAGCAAAAGTGTGCATGAGACCATTCTTACCATGCCTGTACCTTGCTTTCTGTAACTATGGTGAAAATGGATTTGTCTCAGATACAGCAGCAGTTAAAATCATTTTCAACAATAATTAAGGAGAAAATGGGGATCAAATCTATGGCAGCTGCCAGCCATTTTCAGCAACAGGTAATTTTCCTAGGGTAAGTAGCCCTTGAATAATATGCCTAATGATTTGGCAGTTAGCTTGTTTTGGAAGTACTTGCAATCAGAAGAGCCTTGAATACCAAAACATCTGGAAAGAACAGACTGCAGATTGTTGATAATACTCCAGATGGGCCACAGTGCAAATTTTTAAGCAAATCTTACAAGCAGTTTTTGTTTTTAATTCAGTCAAACGGCAAGTGAGATGAAATTTTCAACACAAATACAGGAATAGAGAAAATGGCAGTTATGTAGCTGGTAAAATAAAAATACGGGTATTTAAGTAATTAGTATTAGTTTTTATACTAACTTTCAACCTGTTGTCCTCTTTTATTTCAGTTAATCAGATCTTATTATTCCTACTTGTTTTGACTATCTGTGTCATTCTGTATAATAAAGTTCACAAGGTGCCAGCTACATTAAATAATGAAACAGGTAAGTAGCTCATTAGTTTATTTTATTTAGGTTTAATGGTAACTGAGCACTGGTTTCTGTTCCTATTGTAGGATAAACAGAATCACTTGTGTCTTTTTGACATAATCTAGAGCAAAGACCTTTCAATTTCTTGATCAGCTGATTTGAATAACACCAGGTCAGTAGTGACTAAGAATCTCCATGGTGATTCAGGGACTGATCCTACCTTCCTTCAGGCAGCTGTGAGAGTAACTTGAAGTTTCTTACAGGTACTGTCCTCTTGCAATCTGGGTGCCTGCCAGCTCTTTAAATAGCTCCCTGCTGGCTTTTGCCACAGCTCAGCCAGCTCTTGCCGGAGCTGTGCACCAGGGCACTCCGCTTACTTTCACCTCTGCCTTCAGGTCAATGAGAGTTTTTCTGTTCATGTCAATGGGAATTGGATCACAATCTCATTGCAGAGACTAACAGAGAAATCTATTGGTAACAACAGTGATGATGTTTTTTAATGATGGGGAATCTGCCTGCGTGGGACCCAACTGAGACCACCAATTCATTTTCAGCAGGTCATCAAACCAATCTGAGCCAGCCGACCAGTGACTAAAGACTTGTCTGCATTAGAAAGCTTTTCTGCTTTAACTGTTCTGGATACAATTATACGGGTATAAGAGTGTAGGGACTAAACTGAAGTTGTGTAAATCCCCTTTAGAGGGTATCACTGCTTTCACATTAGGGATTTTACCAGTATAATTCTGTTGATTTTTAAAAAATCACACTCCCAAATGCCATGGTTATACAAGTAACATGTTTTAAATGCAGACCAGACCTTAGGAGTGAAATGGTTCATAGCATAGGCCAGATCTAAACTACAGACGTCTGCTGGCATATGTCAGAGTGTGAAGAGGTGTGATTCTTGAGCACCTCAAGAATCTGCATAGACAAGCCCCTAGTGTAGACACAGCTACATTTGCAATCCCGTGTTTTTAGCAGTATAGCTTGTTTAACTGGCGGGATGTGATTATAGTGTACAAAGCACAGCTGCATCTACACACGGAGTGCTTTGACAGTGTGAAGTCTACCAGTATTCCTGTTTCAGTACATTGCTCCTAGTATAGAGTTAGCCCTGGTAGCTATGTGTGCCAGTTTCAGTGCTGTTAATAGCATTGCCCCGCTCTTCTCTGTCAGGGCCAGCCCACAACATTTTGGCACCTGAGGCGGGGAGCTCAAATGATGTCCCCATGCCCCTTCACTTGGGCCAAAACTTTGAAAGGTCTCAATTCTGCCTTCTTCCTGTTCTACTCCTCTCATGGTACTGCTCTGCTACCTACATATGCACCAGCAGCAGACACAATTTTCTACACTCTGGGTCTTAGTAGCACCCCCCCACACACAAAGTCTGGCACCTGAGGCGGTCACCTCAGTTCACCTCATGGTAAGGCCAGCCCTGTTCTCTGTTTAGCAGCTTCCTGAGCCTTGTAACGCTTTTGCTCTGTTAGATTCTAGTTTATACAATGCATATAAAAGACGTGGTCTGTCATAAAATGGTGCTGAATTCTGTACAGCAATTTGTGCTTTTGCTATATGCAGTTGATTTGGAGAGCCCCGAGGACATGGAAGAAGAAATTCCAGTGGTGCTTTGTGCTGCTGCGGGTAGAATGGGCGCAGCTGTAGCAGCAATCAGCAGCATCTACAGCAACACCGACGCTAATGTTTTGTTCTACATTGTTGGCCTAAAGAACACGATTCCACATATCAGGTAACAGTATTTATCAAAAATCATTCATTTTGCTGCTTAGCTAGGGCCAGATTGTCACTGGGCTTTGCACTGGTGCATTGGGGAGGACTCAGGGAGTTGTTCCTTCCCCTTGTCCAAAGGCCGTCACAGTCAGAGATCCTGTGGTCCCCTGGGTTCAGGGGCTGCTGCCTGCTAGCCTTGTTGGGGGCACCAGCCAACTCAAAAGGGGACAAGTTGAACTTCTGTGACCTGGGACTCTCTGGTCTGGCAACATCGATGGCTTAGTAGAATCACCAATGTTGCGGGACTAGAGAGCCCCAGTGGCAGAGGTTGCCAGCAACTGGGAGCAGAGCCAGCCAGCGGGACCAGTGGAGCCCACAGGCCACCAGAGCCCACAGCTGGCAGAGCAGGGAAGCCAACCAGGCTACGGAGCCCACAGCCGGTGGGGCTGTGAAGCTGGCAACGCTGCCAGAGCTCCCAGGGCTCATGAGGCAGCAAAGCTGATGGGACCATGAGAGCTTGCAGGGCCTTGGAGCCCAAAGGGCTCCTGTAGCCAGGGGGCTGGGGAGAGGAGCCCATCAGGGAAGCTGGCGCCCCCTCTCCCAAACCTCTCCTGGTCTAGCAAACTCCCTTGTCTTTCTGGCAAACTCCCTTGTCCGGGACCTGTCAGATCCTGAGGGTGCTGGACCAGGGAGATCCAACCTGTAGTATAAGCCAGGTGATGGCTACTGCCTGGAACCAACCAGTGGCAGAAAGGACGCCATGCTGCAAGATGGGACAGTGTGTTTCCGCTGCACAATCCCTCTTGAAGCTCCCTCTGGAAAAGTGCGGCTTTGCAGTGCTCCTTATTCAGGTGCCTTAAACTTCAGAGGAGAAGAACAGATAGAGCAGGGCTAAAAAAAGAAAGGAGAAAAAGAAGAGGCAAAGGTTATAAACATGGCACGATCGTGCAAAATTGTAGGTAGTGTTTAAAGTGGGGTGAATTGAACCCAGGTGCATACTAAGGAATAAATCCATCAATGAAGGGGGCCATATCAATGAAGAAACAATCTCATTCAGGACACTTTCTCTCTCTCTCTCAACTACATATAGACTTATAACTATAGTATCTCAACAGTCTTTAATGTGTTTATTGTCCCAACATATCTGTGAAGTAGAGCAGCACCGTTAACACTATTTTACAAATAAGGAACTGAGGTCCAGAGCCTCAAAAGTGTTTAGGCTCTAACTACCTTTGAAAGATATGAAAGATAAGAGGCTAAGTGCCTTGGAAGAACTGAGCCAGGGAAAATAAGTTACTTGCACTGGATGACACAGGAGGTCTGTGGTGGAACAGGGACTCAAACTCAGGTCTGGTAAGATCCCTAAAAGATGCAAATACCTGTCAAGTTGAGGCTCAAGAATTGAATCTGAAATAGAGCTGGTCAAAAAATGGAGTAAAATGTGAAAAAAAAATACAAAAAACTCCACGTATTTTTAATTGAAAGTGTTTTGTGTTTGTTTTTAAACCACTAGTCTTAAATATAGCCTGGGCATGTGCCACTAAGCACTTTGACATTTGACAGTGAAGGTTCCTGTGGTTTTCTGTAACACATTTTTATAATTTCTTATTCATTTCAGAAAATGGATTGAAAATTCCAAACTGAAAGAAATAAAGTATAAAATTGTGGAGTTCAACCCTATGGTACTAAAAGGAAAAATAAGACCAGATGCATCACGACCTGAGTTACTCCAGCCTGTGAGTAAGCAAATACCGCCTATCACCAAAACAAGAGCTGTCACCATCTCAAAATTTCAATGAAGATTGAAAGTCTTCAACATGCTTTGTACTCTGCTCCTTCTTGCAGAACCCACTGGGGTATTAGAGGTGTTACACTGGTTGGTAATAACATTCAATTATTTTTTTTTTACTAGACTAACATTCCTCCTGTGGCAAGTGCTTCTACTCCACCTTGTCACTCTTCTGCTCTGTCTCTTGGGATAGAGCCCCCTTTATATGTTGTAGGGGATCCTAGCAAGTAGATCACCTGGCAGGATTAAACCCTGGTCTGACCTGGTTAAGTCTTGCCCAGGCCATATACTTGGGCTGACCAGTGGGGAGATCAAGCTTAACTAGCACCTTAGAGATCTGTAACAATTACACTTTTGTTGAAATGTACCGGTAATCAAAATAACCAGTGTTGCTGCCTTGCCCTCCAAGACCCTAACTCCTTAGAGATTACAATTTTTTTCTTAAACATCACTCAGAAAAGAACCAACAATGAAATGTCAAGACACTCATCGGGAGGATATCACTGCAGCATAGTCCCTGCTATTTTGCCCATCTTCCTGCATGGGATGTTATCTGCTTGGGACTTACTATTATAACTTTAAGAAATTAAATGCAGCTGCAACCGTGAACTGACTGTGATCTGGGCTAGTCTCCCAGTATAATTCAGAGACTGAAGTCTGCTCTAAATTATACTGGCTGCCTGCTACTGCTATTGACTGATGTGGAAGACAAGGCTTGCTAAAATACAAGGAAGCTGCAAATTTGTCCCCTTTCTAGGGTTGCTAACTCTCCAGGATTCTCCACAAATTAAAGATTAATCTTTACTTAAGGATTATGTCATGTGAAGAAATCTTCAGGAATACATCCAGCCAAAATTGGCAACCCTACCTCTTTCCCTCTGCTATGTCCCCTGCTCCCACAGTAGGAACTGCATGTAGTGTGGGGCTATGTCTACACTATGGGGCTTTTTCTGATAGTTTTTTCGGAAGAGGCTTTTCTGAAATTTGGCCCATCTACACTGCGTCAAATTTTGGGAAAAAACCCTCTTTCAGAAGAGCCCTTCTTCCTCGTGGGAGGAGGAAGACAGGGCTTCTGAAAGAGTGTGTTTGCTCTTCCACAAAAAAAAGCAGAAGAGCAGACTCATTCCCCGTAGGTGGCAGAGTTTTTCCGGGATGGGTACCTCTGGTATCCCAGAAAAACCCCATAGTCTAGACATAGCCTAGGATTGCTATGCCATGCCTATGCCGGTGAAAGATTTCCTTATGCTGGGATGATTCTCCTGTGGTTGGCTGTGCGGATTTTAGGAACATTTTGTACTGAGAGTGCTATGAAAAGCTGCTGCAGAAGATCTGGGCTGTTGTGAATAAATACTGACCACTGAGCCTATTTTAGTTTTAAAGTTAAAGTAACAAGCTAAACCTCTGGATGTAAGCACCCACGCAGACTGAGTCTGAGAGCGGGAGAAAGGTGATCTTCTGGGGCTTCTGTCATACAATCTCGTGTCACTGTGGGTCAGATGCAACTCTGTTGTATCACCACTGACTTCAGCTGAGTTATACCAAGGAAGAATATGGCTCCTCCGTGCTTAATAATAACTCCAACATTTGACAGAGAATCTCTAGTTAATATTTACAAAGTTCATGTGTGAAAGTCTGCCCCCTTCTGAAGTCATTGGGAATAATTTACCATTGACTTCAGTGGGGCCGGAATGACATCATCTTAAAGAAAATAAGCAGGCAAGTTTAAAATTGTGGCAGCCAGTAACTGGTAGTTGGACAGTGTACAATGATGAAAGGACTAAGTCACATTTGAATCCTGCAAGACATTCAAGACTACTGCATTAAGCCACTGGGCCATTTACAGTCTGTCATTCTGATTGGTTTTTTGTTGTTGTTTGTTTAACAGCTGAACTTTGTTCGATATTATCTCCCCCTGCTGATCCATAAACATGATAAAGTCATATATTTGGATGATGATGTGATTGTGCAAGGTAGGCTGTCCTTCACAAAAGCTTGAAAAGTAGCAGAAATTCAGGAAGTTCAGCTGCTTTAATGCTCTCCAGGAAATGTGAGATCTTTTTGAAATTGAGGACATTGTCTGGGGGGGCTGCACTTGTGACAACTCCACACTTACCAAAAGAAAACCAAGGGACAATTTCTAATTGTGGATGTTTGTTCCTGGATCAGAGGGGTGTGGGTGACTTTCAGTGTTTATTGGATCTGATTAGTTGCTGTGGGCTTGAGTGTACAAGGCAAACCCAGAACAAGTGGTTTCACTAGAACAGGCAGCAATACTTGTTAAACAGAAGCACTTGACATTTCCTATTTTGTTTGGTAAATGTGCAGAGGACTTGAATCCCCACAAATGCTAGCACCCTTGCACCAAATAACTGCTTATTCTTGAGGCACAAGAATTTACACAAATCAGGCTGTAAAAGACCCTGGACCCTGTTCTGAACACCTTCAGCCCCTTTTTATATACATAGGAGCTAAGGGCTCACAGCACCACACAGACTCAGGCTCATTGATAACAGTATGATATGGTTAATAAGGACAGATCAGGAAACAGTTCAAAGGCGGGAAAATCCCTCCACCTCTATGTAAGGGGACCGTTGGCCCCTCACTAAAACTCAGTGGGGGGGCTTAGTTGGCGACCCCCCAGTATCAAAAGAAAGGGGAAGAGTCTTTGAGAAATCAGAAACTTGAGACTGAGAGCCGCCAGGAACAATGGAAAGAGGCCACACTCTAGGTCAACCTGCTTGACAGAGTGGGCAGGCCAATAAGGGAGTGAGGAGTCTGGGGGAGAGTCCGGTCCTTCGTGCTCCTGTGTGAGCTGGGTTTTGCCTGGGTCAGACTGAGTGGGGCTGAGCTAAGGAGACATGTCTCTGGGAGGAGCCATGGCAGCCAGAGAGAGACAGAGACACAGTCCAGCAGCTGATCCATGCTGGGAGCAGGGCTGCAGCCAGAGGGGCCAGAGAAGCATCCCAGGAGCTGGGGCTGGAGCAGTTTGGAGCTGGGTGCAGTGAGCAGCAGGGGAAAGCTGGGTTGAGGCCCAGCACAGGGGCAGTTTACCAGCAAAGAAGCCTTGCAGACCAGGCTGGAGAGGGGTTGATACTAGAGGGAAGGGTCCTGCCACACAGAGCAAGTGTCTGACTTGCAGCATCTCTGTAGTACAGCCAGGGCCTGAGGAGGAGGCCTAGGACCTACAAAGAGCAGACTGTGATCCGTCCTGACATTCCAGAGACGCTGTGTGTGAGGTCTCTGTGCCATAGAGCAGCGTGACACATCTTCCAGGAATTTTTTCTATTTTTCCTTTTCTCTCTTTTTTTCAGATTGTTTGTTTAATAAACTGTATGTGCTTTGAACTGTATGTAATCATCAGTGGGTCAGGGAAGGGTTCAGTGTGGAGAGAGCACCCTGGCATGGGGACACCCCAATGCTTGCCCTAGGCGACCACAACAAGGTTAGGGGTCGAGCCCCCAGGAATCCTGGGCCCAGCCTTGTTGGGCTTATGAGGACTCTGCCTCTCAGGGGAGTGGAAGGGGAGCCCTCGAGGTCAGGGAGGCCCGCTGGGTAAAGGAAGTGGGAGTGGGGACCCAGATCCTTTCACTGGTCCATTTCACCAGGACTGAGTAGAAGCCAGGAAAGTTCCCCTCAGTAATGGGACCATTCTCCTGCTTATGTAACCTACACACCATGGGACAGTGAAGCACATCCACTAGGTGTGTGGATTACATACGGTAGCCATGTAGTGGCACTTAGACCACTTCCAGTGAGAGATAAGAATGAGTGAACGCTACAGCCTAAGCTGAGAGCCAGCTGACTTTATAGCTCAAGCTGTAGAGGCTCCTACACTAAGCTCCAGAGGTCCCAGATATAAATCTGTCTGGTAGCAGTTACACTTACATCTATCCAGCAAAAACTAAGTAGGGGCACAGTTATCTTTTCAGGTGGATTTTTCAATCTGTTCATTCCTTTCTCTGTCACTTTCTCTGTTCTTTTTTCCTGCTAGAGTTGATGTTTTCTCTTGCTTTTTCTTTTTTCCCCCTTCAGCGTTCTTCCACATCCTTGTTAATTTTAGGGATGTTAAAATGTGGTTATGTGTGTAAATGTATAACTGTTGAATTTTTTTCAGTGGTTACACATTTACACGCGGTGGGGGCGGGAGCTAGTGATTGCGGGAAGCCAGCTTAAAAGCCAGCTCTCCACCAGCACTGGCTCCCTTTTCTCTCCCCCCTGCCCCCTCTGTATCAGAGGCAGCAGCATGTGGGGCAGGTGGCTCTGTGGGAGCCAGTGCTCACAGGGAGCTGCTGTTGTCTCTGTGGGAGACAGCAACGTGGTGAGAGGAGAGACAGTTGGCTCGGCTAGAACTGGTACACGTAGGGAGCCAGTTCTCGCAAAGCTGCCTCCCTCCCCCTTGCCCCTGCTGCTGCTTCTGCGGGCAGCGTGTATGTTTGTGTGTGTGTGTGTGTGTGTGTGTGTGTGAGAGAGAGAGAGAGAGAAAGAGAGAGAGTGTGTGAGTGTGTGTGTGTGTGTGTGTGTGTGTGTGTGTTAACCAATGAGCTCAGGCTCATCTGTTAATCTGTTAACCGTGTACTTGGATACAGGACATAAAGGGAAAGGGGGACAGTCCACCATCCAGAGGCAAGGTACACACATTCACATCTGTGCAACTAACCTACTGCTCATGTCTTGTGTTTGGACCTTCAAGCCAGTGTATAGGTACACACTATCTATGAATACATGCAAATGTAGGATTACTTCTAGTTACCGGGCCCATGATTGAAACCAATGCCCATAGAGCTAAAACCTGCTGTCCTTACAGCCAGGTAATCCCTTGACATTGGTAGGGTTGTGCCACTGGAACTGAGAACAGATGTTGTCCTAAAGAGTCTGAAAGACAGATACATGGCAAGGAAACAAACCCATTCGTAAAATCACAATTTTGTATTATCAGGTGACATCCAGGAACTCTACGAAACAAAGTTAGCTCCAGGCCATGCTGCAGCTTTTTCAGATGATTGTGATTTGCCTTCTACTCATGAAATGGTGAGAAGTGTAGGAATGCAGGTAAGATGTTAGTTTTAAATTCAACATGTTGATGGACTTTTACCTACAGATTTCACAGGATTTTCCACACCCTAAAATGACAGCTCTCTCGGGGTAAAGTGTAGGATTAGAATTTAGGTACCTCGTTTATGAAGAGGCATTGTTACCGGTAATCGTCTTAAGATGTGCTGATTCTTGCAGTATGTCTTGCTCCTGATTCTTGTGCAGTATGCTTTGTATTTTACTAAATGCTTCTTATTTGGTAGGTCTCATTTGCCACATATTTAGAAGTATCGTTAGGATATCAGACTTTCCAATAGCTGAGAGGTCTGCTCAAAAGATATTGTTTGAAAACCAACTTCTAGGTGGTACTGAGTATCTGCAGCTGCCGTTAAAGTCCGGTAGCCTTATGTTAACCACATTGGTCTTACGCTAGATCACCTAGAGTAAGGTGTAGAGGAACAAAAGGCGTGAGCCAAAAAGACAAAGACCTGTAGGATTCTCATGGAAATATGTCTAATACATAATGATTAGAATATCCTGTCCTTCAGCCTTGTGCCATTCTCTGCAGTCAAGATAGGTCATAATCATCTAGAAACCCAGTACTCAGAGTTTTTCTTTCAGTGCCTGTGTATTCTGCATGTGAGCGAGGCAGATACAGCTGCATCTAAACATACCTAGATATAAATTAGATTTATAGTAGAAATATATGTATTATATAAAATTTTCCTTCTTTCTAGAACACATACATGGGATATCTAGACTATCGAAAGCAAACAATTAGAGATCTTGGCATCAGCCCCAGCACCTGCTCCTTTAATCCAGGAGTAATTGTGGCTAATATGACCGAATGGAAGCACCAACGGATTACAAAGCAATTAGAAAAATGGATGCAAAGAAATGTAGAGTATGTACAGATCTTGAAGTCTTCACTTTATTCTGACTGAATGTGCTGTTTAAAATTGTATTTTCTGTTCATTTTCCAAAGGTCCAATATTTAAGTGCTTCCCATCACAGATCATTATGCAAAATAAGCTATGTTGCATGATCTCCACTTGTTTTAATCAAACCATGCAGTCACAAACAACATAAAGTGATCACTTGGGATTCTGTAGTCTTGTGTTGACTCAACAAACCAGGTCTAATCCTGAGAGGTGCTGAGCACAAGCAGTTTTCATTGTGGGTGATCAGCGCCATTCAGGATCAGGATGCTAATGGGCAGGCTGATCCCTTCTTGCAATAAGATCAGTGTGAAAAGAAACTCTTGGCTCTTATTTGGGGCCTTACAAACTGTTAGTAAGCAGCACAGGAAAGGGGCCAAATATTTATTTAACTCCGGAACCACTTCTCAAACACCAATCAAGTCCACTTTGTTGTTAGAAAGATGAGACATTTTATAGAAATAAAAAAAAAAAAATCAGAAAAAGACCCAACCCCCAGAAGCTGTAAAAGTGGCAATTTCAGTATGAGAGAGGGATGGGAATAGCACTTTACCACATTAACCAAGGTATAGTCAGTGACATGAGTCTATTCACAAAGTATTTGTGGCCTCAATTCATTATCAGCATACGTAGGTAACTTGAATATTACCTGATGTACTCTGCATAGGGTAACTCAGACTGCAGTAAAGCAGAGCTGAAACTAAAATGGATCATACAGTTGGTCACTTGTCAGATTTCTGCTATCCTGGGAAAGGAAATGAAAGTGGGGGAAGGAAGCACACAGAACTAGAGGAGGAAAAATAATATTCTGGGGCCAAAAGCTATAACCACTTTGCATACGAACAGAAGAGGAATGTAAACAGAGGCCTTCCCCAGTGTCTCCTTTTACTTTCACTTATTCTGCATGTCTCATTTGGCCTAGCACTTGATTTTTATCCCTTTTTAATGCTTAGAAAAATACCCATGAACTCTACAGCAAATTGATGCAAAGATGCAACAGAGGCTATGTACATTTTAAAGTGCACACACATTCTTGTACCTGGAGAGTGAGCCCACAATAAAAACACATTCAGGTCTCACGTGGACCGTTTTGCATCTGTAAATTCTGTGCCAGGCATTTAGACTGTAGGCACTTCCAAACAGGGTCTGGCTTCATTTTGGCTCCGGTTCTTCCACGCTCAGATTGAGTAGCCCCTCACTTTGGGTGCAGCTACACAGCACCCTAAATTCGAAATAAGATATGCAAATTGCGTATCTTATTTCGATTGTATTTTGAAATAGGTTATTTCGAAATCTGGTGTGGCTGGTGTGTCAAATTTTGAAATAACGTGCTATTTCCAGTATCCCAAACTAGCCCCGCTGTCTAGACATACCCTTTGAGCGGAATCCAAAGATATCAATTCTGCCACTATGAGGCATCCTATTGATTTTTCTGGGACTACTTATAGAGTAAGAGACTACTAAGCATGAGTAAGAGTGGTAGAGTTTGACCAGATTTCTTGTGCAGCACCCAAATATGGTCCACAATTAAAAGAAAAAAAATCTGTAAAGTGTCGGAATGCCAGTAAAAAGGTGTATATTTAAAATTAGGTAAACAATTAGCATTTCAGTCTATACAAAGAAGGTTTTAATAGTAAACTAGCCAGCGCATTAGTATATATTGCTTTTTGCCTTCTGGTTGTGTAGTAAAGATCCTTTTCATTTCAGTATTTTGAGCTGCTCTTTTTTGCTTCTTTACAGAGAAAACCTCTACAGCAGCACCCTTGGGGGAGGTGTGGCCACTCCTCCAATGCTCATTGTATTCCATGGAAAATATTCTACTATTAAACCCTTGTGGCACGTACGACATCTTGGTAAGTATGTTTCATTGCAAAACAATTGGGGCTGGAACAAAATACAAGAAGACTTAAGGAACCTATGGATGATTTTGCTCATCCTCTGTATACTACTTTATGTCTCAGATCCCACATCGCTGCTCTACACTTATTTTAACCCTTCCTTATAGATACAAAATTAGCTTTTATTAGGGGCAGAGAAGTAGTTTCAAGCTAAATCACTAATAGCAGCCCTTAGCCTGGGATTAAAAGTGGGATAGCTGTTTTACATAGAGATAGGCCAGTATGATTGGGCTATATACTATAATAAAATATATAAAAGGAAAGTATTCCACACTGGAAGATGAGACCTAACTGAAGAGGCAGCTGAAACTGACTTAGGCCTTGTCCAAATCTCTGGAGCATACTGAGCATGAAGACAGCCAGCAAACATAGGAAACTTCACATTTGGGTCAGATGGGATCCACCCACAATAAGGTGCAAACCCAGTATATTAAAAATAATCCTTAAAAGGGTCTTTAGTTTAACTATCCAAAAGTGCACTAAAGATGAATGTTTGAGACTGGTAGTTCACCTAGGAATGAAAAAAGCTAGAGGAGGGGAATCAGCAAAATATTTAGCAGTTAAGGTTACTTATTGATTGATGACAAATTCCTCCTTCCAGAAGGATGTAAGAGTGCATGGCTACTCCTCCCTGTCGGTCTCAGAGGGAGGCCAGGCCCTCTTGCTGTCTCATTCCAAAAAAGACAATCTGAAAAGGTGGGGGAATTAGCTGTCTCTGGGGCTCAAGCCCTCCAGCAGGGTGGAGCAGTGCTCAGGCTGAGAGGCTCTGGCAAGGTGGGGAAGTGAATAGTCCAGTGTCCTAGCTCTGGCTAACACATATCTCCTGGCCTAATGGGGAGAAGCTGCCATCCCAAGGGTGGAGAGAGGCAGTGGGACCTAGACCTACCTAGTCCCAGACCAGAGCCCTAACACTGGTGGTGTGTTCCACCATTGGGTCAGCAGGGAATCCAGCCACAAGATGCTGACCTGGGTTCAGGAAACAACACAGCAGGACTAGCATCAGCTGTCCCTGGGTTACTTCTAACCCTCCCTTTGAGGTGTACCTGAACAGTGTTCCCTACAAGCCAAGCCCCTTGGGCAGCCACCCAGGAGAGATTCAAATGCTGCCCATCTGATTAGCAGAGCACCCTCAGCTGGCAGCAGATGGTTCTGCTGGTGGTGCACATCCACACATGTCTTGGTCATGTACAATTTATTTCACTCATGGATGGAAAAGAAATTAGAACACTGAGGCCAACCCTGAGATCAGATACAGTCACCCTGAGACACATGGCCAGTGGCAATGCCAGCAGCTCCAAAGCATCTCACATGCCTTGCAGCTCTGGTGGGACTTCAGGACAGTGGCGGTCTGCTGTAGGCTCCTGTTCCAGCAGTGGGTTGGAAGCATCTATCTTCCTCAGTGGCACCAGCTCAGAGCCTCATTGCCTACCTTTTGTACTTCTGGTCTCACCCGTTTCCAGCAGCGCGAGCCTGGCCTTCCTGGCTCTGTCCACTAGGGGGCAGGTCATGGTTCCTTCTAAGCAATTTTGGAGGGAGGCCATGCACCCTCAAAGGCAAATGTTATAGTGGCATGTACTTGCAGCAGTAACATTTTTCTATAATCCTCCACTTTCATAATAATCAAAGATTTATTTAGAATGGGGGTGGGGAACATAAGGCCTGGGGGGTCAGTTGTGGCCCCTGGCTTGCCTGGATCCAAACCCTGAGGCTCAGGGCTTCCTTCTAGCCCCTTCACACACCCTCTATGCAGCTGAAGCGCACAAAATCTTCTAGCCTGATCCTCCCCCAAGCTCTGGTGAGGGGAATGTGTGAAGTGTCTTTCTTCTTCTTGGTTGGAGGCCACATCAATGAAGGTTTGATTTATTTTGTGTTTGTGTCTCACTTATGTGCAGCCCCCCACTGATTTTTCTTAAGAGTCAGTGGTCCCCAACCCAAAAAGGGTTCTCCACCCCTGATTTAGAACAATGTAGGATTAGGGCATCAAGAGTTGATCTGAGCAGTATGCGGAGGGTTACCTCCTTCTGTTTGTAAAGCAGCATGTAGAGCACATCATTTTGACTGACCAATACTGGAAACTAGACAGGTCAGAAGAGGCGTTCCCTTTAGTTGCTCCCACCCCTGAGCGAATTGAATTTTGTCATGTGCACCACTGTGAAGGTGATGTGTGACCAATCACGTTCATATTGGTGCGCACAAAATTCATGGGGCAAAGGGGTCCATAGTATGGGGGAGGGGCTCAGGCCTGGGTCAGAGGGTTGGTGCACAGGAGTGTGGGGGCTCTGGCTGGGGCAGAGACTTTGTGTGCAAGGGCCTCTGGGGATGAAGGGTTTAGGTGCAGGAGGAGGCTTCAGGCTGGGAGGCGGGGCCAAAGGATTCAGAATTCCAGAAGGGGCTGTGGGTTGAGGCTGGGGATTTGGTGCAGGAGGGGATGAGGTCTGTGGGTTGGAAGTATGGGCTGTGTGTGGACTTTGGGGTGGTGTTGATTTTTTGGTGCAGGAGGCAGCTCTGGGTTTGGGGAAGGCTCAGGCTTCCCTGGGTGGCTTGTGGTCAGCAGCACTAAAGGCAGGCTGCCTGGTTTCTGCCTATCCTGAGGCATCGTTCTGTACCCTGGAAGCTGCTAGCAGGTCCAACTATTGGAAGGAAGAAAGGATGAGGCTCTATAGCATATGGAACCCTCTGGTTCCCCCTCCAGGAGTCAGGCCTGCTGTGCTGGCTGCTTCCCTGCTGGCCCCTGTACAGAGTACAGTGGCTGGGGAAGAAGGTCCCTCCCTGCTGGGACCAACAGGAAGAAGCACTTTCCCACCAGCCACAGCTGCTCCCTACTGGGGCCAGCAGTGAAATGTCCCTCCCCACCGGCTGCAACAGCTTTGGGGCATGGAGAGAAGCATCTCTCACTGCTGTAGCCCTGAGCCCTTGCACAGGGCTTAACAGGAAGGTGCATGGCCACATAGCTTATTGGAACTTAGGTCAGAGATGATAGACTACAGTAATGAAGGTTTTGGGTTTTTTTTAAAATAGCATGAAGAAAGACTAAGAACTGGGGATAGTTAGGGTAAATTTCTATCTTGAATACAGCTGCAAGAGATTTAAAATAAGGCAATCTTTGCTGAGGGAGAGAACACAAATGGCTAGGGTAGGCTGTGCAATTAGCTTCAGGGGACAGTCTCATTGTTCCATCTAATCTTTTCCATCCCTGTGCAGAATGAGTTTGTTCACTGAGGCATGTGTGAATATGCACCACAAGTAGAAACAAAAAAGCTTATCTGTAGGTGTTCTGCTAATTAGCTGGGCGGCATTTGAATCTCCTGAGTGGCTACACAAGCATACAGTTTACAGGGAACACCAGCACAGAGTCCACATCCACATGGACAGAGAGCTGATGGTTCAGTTGTGTGTAATACAATCCTACTGAACTAGAAACGATACCCGAGGTTTCCAATGACTTCATCTATACTATGATATTAAAACAGGGTAATGCTGTCATCCAGAATGTTGTGTTCAATGCAGGTTAGACCTTGTAAGTCTGGCACCCACAGGACCCAAGCTGTCCCAAACAAGGGAGTTTGCTGGACCAGAAGAGGTCAGGGCTCTCCCAGGGGACTGTCGGCCCCACTACCGGACTAGAGGGTCAACCTGTTAGTAAAAGGGCAAATATGAATTAAGTTTATCACTACTCTTTTTACTAAGTAGCCCATCATGTTAGATACCAGTAAAAAGTATACCAATTAGCATATTTTCTTTACAGTCGTTTTATTTCATTGCCTAGTATCTTCCAATACTGATATTTATGAAAGCAAGAGATTTATTTATGTTTAAAACCCACACAGGGTGGAGTCCTGATGCCAGGTATTCAGAGCATTTTCTTCAAGAAGCTAAATTACTTCACTGGAATGGAAGGTATAAACCTTGGGAATACCCTAGTGTTCACAACGACCTTTGGGAAAACTGGTTTATCCCTGACCCATCAGGGAAGTTCAAAATGATTCGTCCCAATAGCTGATATTGAAAGACATCTAAGGTGTTTATGATTTTTAAAAACAAAATCAATTTCCAGCAAGATCAATGTTTATTCTATTTCTGTACCATAATTTGCAATAGTTTATCTTCTGTGTAATATGTGATAACTATTGAGTAAAACGGTTTGTGCAACTGATTTTATAAAACTAACCCCAAGTATTTGTTAAGCTTCACCCTAAAATTAAAATGAGTTAATGTGCTGGTATAGAGGGTAAAACATACAAACTTCATATTAGCTTGAGTTTCTAGTAACATTGTGAGATACTAGTTTACTTCATTTAAAACATTTAAGATGTTTACAAAGATGAAAAATCAGGACTAAACAGAATGGGTTTTAATGCAATATCTTATATTCTCTAAAGAAGATTCTAGTTGCTTGCTGAATCTAACCCAGTAGTATTTACAACGTTGAGTACAAGATGCGTTGTCTTTCTAGTCCCATTTTTTTTTAAAGTGACATTGAAGTCAATTAAATATTTCAGTAGATCTAATTTTCTTACTCAGTGTGGCCACTTAATACTTCTTTTCACAGTGAAACTATTCATCAAATGTTTACATGTTGAGGAGATCTGATTATGATGCAAAAGAGCAAAATATCACACTAACACAAAGATATGCCAATACAATTCCTAATTTTATTGTGTAACGGTAGATTTTCAACATGGGTTTAAAACCTCCATGTTAGAGCACCAATTTGAGAGATTAACTATGGCAAATGTATGACAGTTTCATTGCACACACATTAACTCTACTTTATACCTACATAATTTAGTAGGCACCTCTGTTAAAAAGCAGAACTTTACCTTCAAATTAAAAAAGCCATCTTTACGGAAGTTATCTACTCAGCAATAGTAGTTACATGCTTCACATGCTTTCGTTGAAAAATAAATTGAATTGTTAAAAATCCCTGATGCAAGGCACTTTTGAGCACCTGCAGGAACATGTCCATGTAAACAGTGATACATGATACAGTACATTTTAAACAACAAAGAACGATTTCCATATATTTTTGACCATATAATGAACAAACATGACCAGAATCACAACGTACATATTGTCTTGATTTTAAAAGTTCTCTAGGATTAAGACACACAACCGGGGAAGAGAACTCTAAACATCATGTCAGCCTCCCACTGAGCTGGCAGTATGCTACCTGTGTGGGAGATCCAGAGTTGTTAGCAGGCTACGGTTCTACATTACCAGGATCAACTTAATGCATGATGGCAACTGCCAAAGTGTGGACGAAGGATAAAATCCCTGGTAGTGTAATATTTGACCAGTCTGGATTAAGAGATACAGTTTGTGCTTATTTCAAGTATACAAAGCACCTACTCATAAGATCACCAAAACATTAAATGTTTTGATCAACTTATTGCTTTCACTTCAAGCCACATCTTCCCCTCTCTATTCAAAAGTGGGAAAGAGTGATATTTTATAGACAAGCATAAAAATTTATGTCACTCCCTGAATATTATATTGGCCACATGATTCAAGGTTTATCTAGAAACAAACTGTTTAAGTACTTCGAAGACCATATTTTCCAGGGTTGACTTGATATTCACATAGCAGCTACCCGGCTTTAAATTCATATCATAATTATTTTTGGGAGGAGCAAAGAAGAGAAATCCCCCATAGCTCTTAGAGATAGGAAGGAATTGAGAACTATTTTGGAAAGGAACTGAACATCTTAAGAATTATCCTTAGCCCTGTTCCAACCCCATGATAGTTTTCCTTTTTGTGACATGCAAATAGGGTGGCTGCTCTTGGATTTCAAAGGGAAGTATGGCTTCCTCATTTTCTGGGAGAATGCTCTTTTGGCTAGCTAGCATTGAGGTGTTCTTTCTCCCCACTAAGTGCTATTGCTGCCCTACAAAGAGCTGCTCAACGTAAGCCAAGTGAGAAGTCAGACCAGCCATGGAGGAGAGGGAGGGCATTTCGGGTCCACAGAGCCCAAACAGCCTCTACCTTATTCCTTACAGGGCAAAGTTGATACTAGACAGCCTTATTTCAAGACAACTAAGCAGGAGTCTTCAAGCCCTGCACCCACTCCTCCCCCTTTAGGAGGTGGGGGGAGATGAGGGCTCAAGTCTGTTAAAGCTCCATGTGGCCAAATGGTTAATGAGCTGAAGGAGGAAGGAGCTTGGAAAGCAAAGTGGGAAACTCACTTTTGGCAGAGATCAGAAGACAGGCCATGAAAACGCACAATTCATGTAACTACATTTACTTTAAAAACTATTCCCAATGAGAGCAGGGCTATACTGTCAAGCAGTAGTGGTAATCTCGATCAGCAAGCGGCTTTCATGTTCCCATTCTTCCCTCTCTGCATATAAAAAAGTTATTAAATATTCCACCATATGAAGGAAACAGTAAAAAATTCCACAGACGACTGCACTCCAAATACAGAATTAAAGTTACCCTAAATAAAAATCAGTTTTCACATATGAGAAAGCAGTTTGTCATAAACTGCAAGAAATGGTGCAAGTTAAATATAAAACTTATATACAAAAAAAAGACTACTTTATTTTAAAAAAGATTGGACAGTTCCTTAAAAATTACCTACTTCATAGGATTAAATCTACCACACAATTGGATTGGACTATAATAAAATAACAGGTAAAATATTATTAAAATGCTTCAGTTAGAGAACTGAGGTACCATTCTTGTTAACTGCATTAAAACTGCAGCATTTATGCACAGCTGCCAAAGCAGCAGCTTTTACACACTGCTTTCTTCTTGCTCTTGTGTCCCACTGTTACTGAATTCTGGAATCTGGTCTGTAAAGGATTGCATCATCCACTGTCCATTTGGAACGTCACCAAAGGATGAACCCACACTGTAGTCTAGATTGTTTGCTTCTAGAAAACAAACAGAAGTATTAATAATTTAGTTGGCATTATAGCTTTTAGGAAGGGTAAGAAAAGTTGATTGATTAAAAAAAGTTTTCCAAGCATTCCCTCTCCCCCATTTTTCAACTGTCTATGCATCACACCTAGCAGAGCTACATTTTCAGTTTTTACATTTACTTTTGATTACTCTAGTCCATGCTAACTTCCTAAATAACTTATTTGAATTGTGATTAAGTCAGAGCAGAAATCAGTTGTTTCAGTAGCAGCAAACACTCAGAAAAGACATTTTAAAATCCTCAATTTTGTTTGTATCCTGCACACCCAGTCTTCATAGCACCATACTAAACACCACGACTGTGTACTAGCTATTATATGAGAATAAGAAATGAACTTGAAAGATCATGAACAGAAACCAATACAGGCAGCAATCTATATCAGGAGTGCAAAATTAGAACAGGAAATTTAAAGATCTTTATTAGAAGTTGGCAATTATTTATTCATTCTCTTATACATAACTCAAATCTGTTCTTCAATTGTGATCAATAGAGATGTAACCAGTTAACTGATGGCTGGGTGCATGAGGGGTTGCTCTAGCCCCCCTTTATCGCTGCGTCTGATTAAATTGGATTTTACATCCCTAGTGAACAATGGCACTTCCTTCATTTTTTACTTAAAGTGAAAAACAGAATCCCTAATTATGGCTACTCTGCTATAGTCAAAGTTCTAACTCTCAATTCTATTCCTCCACTTGTGTTTTCTTGCTTAGGGCTGAAATTGTTTATTCTGTCAAAGCTCTGCAAAATAGCACCTTTGTCCCAAGTCAAAAAATGTTCAGGCTCCACAACATACATCAACTAATTTTCTTTGTTTCTCTCCCATGCCCAATATCTCTTTGCAATTAGAAATCCAAGAAAAAATTAAATTTTGATGTAAAATTAAGACTGTGTTCTCAAAAATTGGGGAATACCAAAAGTTAAGGTTTCTTATGCTACATTAAATGGGAATCACTACACATTGTGATTTAGGGGGTTTTTTTTTTTGGTGTATTAATTAAAAAGAAATAATTTATACTAGCCCTCAAATCAATTTATGCAATTATAGAAGAACCACAAACTATCCTAATTCAGAAAAATACATTCTCCTTCACCTGTAGCAAGATTAACTGGATAGCCTTTATTCTCTGTTTATAAACCACTTGTTGGGTCTTCCTATTTTTAGAGTGCAAGTTCAGAGGTAGTGTAATGAAAGGCACCATGTAAATTTATGGCAGAAATTACAATTATGATGCTCTAATAGGCTGGTTCCATTTGAGGATTTGTAAATGATTCCAGTTATTTTTATACAACAGATATGTTGAAGATTTCCTAAAATCTGACTTGGCAAAATTGCTGAAGTTGCAGAAAGATATTTTATTTAAATGCATATGGGTGTCTAGGAAAAAAATCTCCCCACTTTCCTGTACAAAAACAGAAAAGTGGCTCCTAATGTCCAGACGAAGCGATATAGAAGAAATTATAAATGTAACAGTTTAAATGCTGTGGTACTTCGAAACGTTGAACAAAAACTGTGGAAACTGCCTGAAGTGGTAGAAATGCAGAAAAATAACCAGACTGTATTTTCACGTTTAAAGGACTGGGAATTAAAAGCCACATGTCACTTTGTACCTGTTCCATTAGAAGCGAAATTACACTGTTCATGCTCATAAGTTGCTCTCTCACTATAAGCACCACCATATGCCGCTTCATAACCTGGATCATATTTTTCTTCTTTAACTGCCATCTTTTTAGCATCCTCTGGAGAAAAAGGCCTCAAATGTATTAATTTTCAGAATAATAGCAAACCATGAACATTACATCATACAACACTGTATACATATATATTTTACTCCACCTTCCATGAGATAGTGTTAAGATTTTGAGAAGAATACATTACATGCTTAGTTCTACACAGTAATGCAGGTGAGATGAAATGCAGTTTCACATTCCCTATAATTTTTTATTTTCTTCTACCCTGGTAACTGCTGGTTCTATATACTCTCTCTCCTCAAACCTGATGATACGGCTATGTGACGGGGTGGCCCTGCCCCACACTATAAATCAACCTGCGGGCAGAGCCCAGCTGGCTGAGAGGGTCCGGCTGGTGGAGAGCGTCCCTCCCCCACGGCCTTGCCGGGCATGCTCCCTGGTGAGCCACACCATAAAAGGCCCTGAACTGGCTCAGTTGGGGCTGATAGCTGAAGGGGGAAGAATTGGCAGAACCAGCTCCTGACTCAGAGGAGTCCACGCAGCCAGAACCAACGCCACAGCTGCTACAACCTCAACAGCAACTGCTTCAGCCCCAGCCACCGCAACAACTCCGGCCCTGGAGGCCATGGAGAGATACGACCGCAGGAGAACTGCAGGGATGTAGGAAGCAGCCCAGGGCAGGAAGTAATAGTACCCCGAGTGCTTGGCAGGTTGAGGGGAGGAACCTCTTGCTGAGCAGGCAGTGGAACGAGCCACTGCCAATAGGGCCCAGGGCTGGGACCCAGTGGAGTGGGAGGGCCCGGGTCCCCCAAATTCCCCCTCCCCGCAGCACCCTGGAGTACAGGAAGGCCCGCAAGCCTAAGGACTAGGCCACAAGGCCATATTTACCCCAAGAGGGGTAACTTGTACAGACTGAGCCACAATGAGGGAGATCCCGACCGAGGGGCTGCACTCCTCAACAAGCTACCATATACATTTTAAGAAAAGATTACCAAAAAAGCACTATACCTTGTGCAAGCTGCAAGTCAAAAGTATATTGCACCTCCTGCACCTCCGGGTTTGGTGTAATGCCTTTCAACTGATCCCTTAAATCTTTAAGCTTTATGTAATAATGAACTTTATCCTGTGCACGTGGGAACTGAGCACATCTTGCACTGGATGATGGCATAACATAGCAGAGCTTTAAAAGAGACAACGAAAAGCAAGCAATGCTAAATTAGGGGTCAGTAAAGTATACAGCATGTAAAATCCCAAGAATAAAACTTAGCACTTACCCACCTTTTATTTTTAAGCCTTTGCACAAACATTAATTAATGCTCATAAGACAGGGTAATACTTACTCCATTGTTTTGGCTCACCTGCTAAGGATCTTACCTCAGACTGAGAGGTAAGATCATCAGCTAACAAAGTATGACAATTTAACCACTTGAGGATCTACCCTAGGAAAAAAACTAAGATTTAAAACTAATTCTGAAAAATTAAGTGACTTGCCCAATAAAGCAGTACAATACTTATTTACAAATATATTTGAGTTTAAGGTATTTATTGGAATATTACTGAATTACACACAACCAGCAAGTTACATGGGGTTACCTACTTTTAAAACAGATACAATATTAAAGTTCAAGGTGTCTGTAATGAGCCTGGGACAGCAACATGACCTCCCTCTAACCCAGAAGAGGAAGGGCCCTTTAAGACCCCTTGGAGGGCAGGTCCAGCCTCATTTTAGCCCCACCCACAGGAAGCTGGAGGGCAGGATTAGGAGTATAAGAGCTGGGAGCTCAGTCAGAGCCCAGCAGCTGAACAGGCTAGATGCTTGGCCCCAGCTCCCACAGTGAAGGGTTCAGCCACGCCACGCCCGACGGGAGGACTGGGTTGGGCCGCCAGGACCCCGACACTTGGTCTGGGCTGCTGAGACTACTGCCATGGCCTGAAAAGATGCTGAGACCTCTGGGACCCCTGCTGGGCCCCGATGATTGGGCTGGTCGACCTGGGCCCCTGCCTGAGCCAGAACCCATGGATACACTGCCAGCACCTCTGTCCCCAGCTGAGCCCGAGGAGCAGTGCCTGAGCCTGGTAGGCCCCCAGGGGGAACTGGGAAGCGGCCCAGGGACAGCTGACCCCGAAGTGGCTGAGGAGATCAAGGTCGGGTGGGCAGCACGTTGCGGCTTGGATCCCCACTGACCCACAGACCTAGTTGGTGTGCTATGGCCTGGATCCCCATCGACCCAGTGGCTGCCACGCGGCCACTGTCAGGGCCCTGGGCTGGGATGCAGTAGAGCAGGTAGGGATGTGTCTCCCCTGCCACCCCTTCCCTTGGGTGGCAGATTCCCCCTGTGAGGCAAAACCCCTGTGCTTGTCGGCTCTCTGCCAGTGAGGAGACCCGACCTCTGCCCAGCTGGGACCCGGACGGAGCTTTAGACTATCACACCGTTTGTGTTAAGCCCTGCCCTGACCCAGGGCTGGGCTGTATAAACTGTTTGCCCAGGCTGGGCCCTTGACGTTTAGTCCGCGGCTCTGCCTGAACTGAAGGCCAAGCCTGGTAAGCCACCTCTCTACCTACTGGGAGGCTTGGACCCTTAACTATTTATATATTAAGACACAACAACTGTCCTTTAACTAGACAGTAAAGGGGGTCAGCATGGCCTCCTGCTGATGTGGACCCCTTACAGGGTCCATAAAATACCCTTGAAGAATAGTTTGTTCATCAAACCTATGTATATTCCATCCATGCTAGTACTTTATGGTCCACTTCATCACTTACACTCTGCCACTAATACACACTTCCTCAGAGAATTTTATTGAAACATCAAAATTCAACAGAATGCAATGGCAGGTCACCTGTAGAAGGCTGAATTTAAAATACTGATAACCTTGCATGCCCTGATACAGCAATTTTGTTTCTAGCAGTATAGCACAGTGCCTAAGTGATCCTTTCCCCGATGCCTGGACTAGCATCCTGGTCATTCTCGAGTCCCTCCTTATGAGAGAGAGACAGACACACAGTAATATTTAGACTGGATTTTTGAATTTCTGAATGTGATACTTGTTGTCAAGTTATAATATTCTATTTGTAGGTAAATTAGCAATATTCATTATGGCATAATTTTTTTTAATTCAGACTATAGATACCCTTTCAGCATGTAACTATCCTGCTGACTATAATACTCCATTTCCAAAAGCAAACATCTATAACCCCCTACAGAAGCCTGGCTGACAAAAGGATTGTATTTGCCCAATCCCATTCTCTTCTGCTTAAATAAGATCTCTTCACTTCCCTGCACACATTTTGGGCAAAATTCACCACTGAGGTAAGTGGATGCAAGTTTATTGGTTTCACTAGTGTTGAAATAACTGAACATTGCAAGAACTTACAGTTTCTGTGTCTGGGACTTTGTGGGGCTGCAATCCAAATTCCAATTTTTTAACCTTTACTCCAAAAACTTCTTTACTAAAAATTTCATAAATACCTAAAATGAAATGAAGATAGATTACCATGGTGCACAAAAGGCTGCTGGAAAGAGAATGATTCAAAATTTAGATTCTCACATTTTCCATTAAAAGCTGCTATGCGAGGTTGATATTTCTGCAATTTCTGCATCAGAATTCGTCCTCCTTCTCGAAACTCTTTGCTAAATGAGAGAAAAAAAATTGCATTCAAGTTTAAGACCTTGGCTGCTATTCACTGTTTATGTATGGTACTATCCTGCTTTCTCCTACCTGGAGAGGTCTTTGCTACCCGGTGTTGTTCTTTCCACCATATTTGTAAATCCAATACCATATTTTAGTGGTAAAGTGTGGTCATCCATATGGTTCAATTGTTCCTGACTCAGCCCAGACATGAAGAGACACTTCCCTGTGTAGAGATAAGATACTCATATGTATTCTGAAATAAAGATGCCAAAATAGTCTAATAAATATTTTAAGGAGATATTGAATATGAAAGTTATTTAAAAAAGTGACTGCCCATTATATAGTATTGGAATGCTAAAAAAATACTCCATGTTAAGCAAACTACATTTATTTCAGGAGATAATGGGCCTTGTCTACATTTAAAGACTGCCAATAGGAGCATTGTTTCTGTATGCTTTAAGATAAAAAAAAAAAATCCTTGTTGAAAAATATAATGCCACCACTGGATTCTTTGATTCCATAAACAGGGCTTTGTTCCTAAAAGTTAAATTTGGAGCTTTAATTTTCTGAAAAGTAAAAACGGAACAACTATAATCAATATCTATTTCCACATTATTCCATTCAATTCCTCTTGTGAAGCCCAGGACCACAAAATTAACATTAGAAGCATTATCCTATGTATGGACAATTCACTGTGATGCTGGAGAGAACACAGTTTCAGCAATGTGTCTTTTCCGGCAAGGGCTATATAAAAAAAGCCCCCTCAAAACAAAAACAACCCACCAACAGAAGTCCCCACAAAAATCCCAAGTGACACACCACTACAGACTAGCAGAAGTTCAAAACAAATAGCATAAAAAGAAAGTAATACTGGTCAAGCAAATAAAGTTAAAGGGTTAGTTAGCTTTTCTTCCCCTACTTAAACACCCACATCAACTACCACCATTTCAGAGTTGTTTTCCCTCCCATATATTTTTCGGTATGGCCATTGTTAGTCTAGTCTAATTTACTACTTTATCCTGTCATCACTTTTTGTATGGGACATGGACAGTTTGAATTTTAATAAGTAGATTAAAATGTTATTGTACTGGAATCATGTTGTGCGCTGTACCTTGCCATGGAGCTCTTCACCATAAAGCAAGCACATTCACTTTTTTTCTACTTTAAAGTTTTTATCTTACAGATTTCAGTACTATTTCTGACTTTCCCCAGATTCTGGATGTAATATGGAAAGTTTACAGTGAGACAAAACCTGTTCTTTTAAACAAACATTTTCCTACTACAAATTGGTTTTATAAGCATGCACTCAACAGTTGGATGGATTCATGGTAAACTACACATTACGTAAAGAGCGCATTGTTATGCTGGCAGGTTAGATGTCAACTTTCACCCAGGCTGCACACATTAGCTAAGATGTGACAGCCTCATAGGTGGGGGCCAGACTAGGTCACCCATATGTTAGTTTTGCTCAAAACAGGTATTAGTCTTATAAGACTGTATTTAGTGTTTAGACTATGAAATGCTTGTATGCAGCTGCATGCATTAATCTCAGGCTATCTGCACTTAGAACATTAAAGCGCTGCCCTGACTTCATGGTCACATGACAGTGTGGTCAGTCTGTGACTCCATGTTAAGATTCTTGTAGTAATCCAGGAATTCACACTTGTTACTGGCTTATGAAGTCTAATTATAGAACATACAGGCTGAACCTCCCAAATCCAGAACTCTTTGGTCTGGCAGGGCCATTAATGTTGCTTGACCAAAGAGCACTGAAGGCAGCAGTGGGAGACCACATGGGGGCTGTGGGGAGCTCGGACTGGACCAGCAGTGGCTCGGGAGCCCCTGACCTAGCTGGGGAACCCCCGAAGTCAATGGAACCAGTCGGGTAGTCGACTAGTTGCTTACATCCCTATACTGAACCAGAGAATTTGTTGGATCACAGGAAGTCAATATTGTCTAGCAGTATTACCAACACTTCCACTGCTTACTGGACTCAGACATTTTGGATAAATTAAAGCTAAATAACAACAGCACAGAACACCGAAAGCCAGGACTGGTGGCTGCAAACCAACTTTATGGGACAGCAGGAAACTTTGCCACACTCATGATAAATTGACACCCAGCTAACTAAAATCATGCCGGACCAGAGAGTACCAGACTAGAGAGGTTCAACCTGTATGTGTCATTTACAGATAATGCTGAGTGTTTAAAAAAAATGAAAATACATTTTAAACAAGGCTATTTGTAACTGACATTTCCTCAAATCCCAATAAAAAGGAAAAAAAACACTTACAAAAATGGTTTCCAGGTCCAGGGTAATGATGCCCTTTGTAGGCTGCCATTAAACCTGGGTTTATGCCAATCTACAGAGCAAAACATTAGTAAATTATAGCTTCAAAAACATAATTGATGATGAAGGGAAAAAGGAATGATCAAAACTGATCTAATTACTTGCAAATCTTACCTAGTAGTGTGTTTGTCAAACCTATTAGTCACAGCTCAATTAACAACAAGTTTTCGATTAAGAGCTCAGTTTATAGATATGTCTACCCTATCAACATATATTTTACAGCAGCTGGTGTAGTACTTTGGGGAAAAACAATAAGGAAAGAACATTGAATAATAGTATGAACAGTTTTTGCCTTCCTTGTATTTAAATTTAAGATTTTTCATAAACTAGAATGCTATTACTATAATCCTTAACAGAAAGAATGAAGCTTACTGTACACCAACAACTTGGAGGTTACTTTATCCTGTGAACTCATCATGAAAATGCTTGATGAACAGTAAAGTTGGTCATAATTAAGAGTTACAGACTTCAAAATGTTACTTAAAAATGTAAGTGTGTGTAACTTACAATTACAATATCCAGATTGAAGGTCAAAATATCAGGAAGTGTCTTGGTCAAAAGTTCAGCTTCAGACACACCATTAAAACGGTCCACTTTTCTTTTGACTTTGAATGCATCTGTGATCTTCTCTTGTTTGCCTTTTGATTTAGTTGATTTAGCTGCTTTAGCAGCTGATTTTTTGGGCTCTGTTGATTTGGTTTTTCTCTTCCTTCCCTTTGTAACTTCTGAAACACAAAGTAATAAATTCCTTTTGCAGTTTTCTAAAACTGTAGAAGAATTGTTTTTACTACTATTGATGTCAAATGTTAATACAAAATTTTAGTCAAATTACAACTTGCCTACTAAAACTGTTCTCATCCTCCAAATATTTATGCAAAATAGTCCTTTATGAAAACAGCTTTCATCTGAAACTCTCCATTAGCCTATGTCAGTAAGTGAAGTCAAGGACTTTGGATTCATACTAACAGACTACTGGCATAGTTTGCATTGACAGCTATTGGACACTTAAAATGAGGGGTTTTGGTTGCTAGTGATGAAAATGTAGACTCATTGTTAAAGGGAATGCTCTTTGATGGGAATATCACTGTTGATAGGATCACCTAAAATCAAAACCAGAGTTTTGGCTTAATGAACATCACACACAAAGATGGTTACTTTATATAAAATGTAGATGTTTAATAGAAGTCCATATGCAAGTTCCCTACCATATTTCCAAATTAGCTATGCCTATTACTACTACTTTAGCCACCTTTTTAGTCACACAAGACAAGAATTCAGCTATAAATTATAACTGACTTGATAGCCATAGTAAATAATAGAAGTTTTTCATATTTCCTTTTGTGCTTAGCTTACCCTATCTTGTCTCACTAACTTGGGTTGGCAACCTATGGCTCTTCAGGGAGCCAAATATGGCTCTTCTGGAGCCCCAACTCAGCCCCCCCCCACCTTGCTCTCCCTGCAGCAGGGAGCCCGCGCTGGCGTTACAACTTTACAGCCTCCTGCAAGACTGGAGTGTCAGCACCGGCTTCCGGGGGGAGAGAGAGCCCCAAGGCTCTGCACTGGATCTGGCGTGCAGGGAACAGATGGAGCAAAAAAAGTCTCAGTGCATTGCTCTTTTCCTTCCTTCTGCATGTGGGAAACAAGCCGCCAAAATGGCTCCATGCACACCACCCTTTTTTGTCCCTCCGGGAAACACTTCCCTGAAGGCTTCCCTTGCAAATCCTTCCTGGAGGCTTCCAGGGAATGGGAGCAGCAGGCGTGTTACACAGTGCCTGCCAAGCAGCGTGCAAACAAGTAAGTGCTTCTCCCCACCCCCCCACCATATGCCTGGACCCCCACCCCCTCCTGGCCAGAAAGCCTGTGCGCCCTGGCCAAAATCCTCCCTACCCCCAGCCTAGACACCCCCTGCCCTCAATCCCCCCTGCCTCCCTTGACAGAATACCTCCTGCCCCAAGCCCTCTGGCCAAAATCCTCTCTACCCCCTGGCCAGACACCTCCTGCCCTTTCCCCCTTGACCAGAATCCCCCTCTGCTCCCCACCTCGTTCTCCCCCCGGCCAGGCAGCCAGCTTTCTGCCCCCTTACCAGACCTCGCCCCCTCCTACAAACCACCTCTTCCTGCCCACATCCTGCACTCCCATCATTATCCCATTCATGGGTACCCCTATACAGCATACTTAAATCCTCATTTTTGGCCCCACCCCAGAGCCTAAGTAGGACCCACAAAATCCACTAACCCTGGAATCCCAGAAGAGTAAATCTGGCCTGAGACTTTGAACCTAAGTCCTTCCTGCCCCTCCCCCCACTATGGTGCTGGAGCACCAGGGGAGTGAGGTGTTTCAAGTGGGGGTCACATCAGTGAGGGGTTGGGAAGGGGTTTTGTTTGTTTTTTGCTTCTCACTTGTGTGGTTCCTGACAGATAGATAGATCAGTGGCCCCCGACCCAAAAAAAGGTTCCCCATTCCTGCCATAAATCAAGACAATGTTGAAACCTTGTGTTGGACATATTTTACTTTAGCCCCCAAATGGGCTGGAGCCCAGCCCCCATCTGGCCACAGCAACATAATACTCCTGTACCCCCCCCTCCCCCACTCCCTGCACACACCAACCCTGAGCCCATCATACACCTGAACCTCCTGCCCTGAGCCCATCATACCCTGCACCCCCACATGCCCAGTCCCCTGTCTAACACTCCTGCAGCTCCACACACCCCAACCTTGTGCCTGAAGTCCATCATACTCCCACTCTCCTGCCTTGAGCTCCTTGTACACTGCAGCCCAGTCTCCTGCACTCCCAACATCACCAGCTCCCTGCCATATGATTGACAGAAGAGAGCCTGATTGCATGAATTAAGTTGAATTTGATGATGTAAAGAAATGTATGAAAGATGCAACAGCAGAAGTCCCATTAAATAAAGTCTGTGAATACAATGTTTCATTTCTGCTATTATTAATCATGTCGATTATCAATAATATTAGGTTGTATATTTTCAGTCATACAATGGGCATTCTTATATGGTTCTTTGTTGACCATTGTTCTGAATTTTGATGTAGTTTGGCTCTTTGGTTTGAAAAGGTTGCCAACCCCTGCACTGACTGCTCAAAACAGACAAACACCCGTACAAGTTCTTTCATGTTAAAAATACATGCAGAATACAAACACATATAATCAGAATAGCCTCTGTGAATGCAGAGTCATTCATTTAAGAACAAGAAGTTGGAATGCTGCGTGGAGCCCGGGGCTAGCGGGGAGTCCCGCTAACCCCGGGCTCCACGTGGGCACTTCTGCTTTGAAATGCACAGACTCCCCCTGGCCCTGGGCTCCACGCAGGTGCTAGCTTTGAAATGTTCAAGAGCCCTTGTGCTCTCTACACAATTTCAACTTGCCAAGGGTTACAGCAACTATTGTGAAAGTAAATATGTAGATGTGGCATGCTATAAAAACTGGGATACCATGATCTCAGATTTAATATTCTTGCATTATTTGTACAGACAGATTCATACCTATATTCAAAATATGGATCGCAGAAAAAAGTGTAGTAGCTATTGGTTTAGAACTAGCCTTCAAGTATGGTAGACGTTACTGCCTTTTTAAAAGAGTGATTGAGTGACAAGTAGTAAGATTACACTGGCTCCCATTCTGGCATACTTAATACTAAACAAACAAGCAAAAGATATACAGGAAGGTTAAAGAAAGGAGATAATAGGGGCTACCTAGAAATGCATCTCAAGGAGCAATTTCTAGCCTTCTCATATTTGTAGATGGTTTAAAGTTAGTTTTTAAAGTAGCAATTAAAGATTCAGATTATTACAATGTTTTACAAAAAACAGCGTAGTTAAATATATAACCCTAATAAAGACTTTCAGAAAAACAAAGTCCTACTGTGCTAGTTTTACAAAATTGCAATGAACATTTACTAGCTGAAGCAAAAAGTCTAGCTTTTTTCCCATATGCCTTTTACCATGATGACTGAAAATCACAACATAAAATCAACTAATGGTAGTTTACTTGCTTATGAAAAATATCACTCATAGTGGAAGTTCAGCATTTGGCAAGGCTGAGCAATGTCAAAACTACCACCAGGTTTTGCTTTGTATTTTCCTATATGCATGCAGCACTATTTTTGTTGTTCTTTTAGAAATGTTACAAAACCCAAGTTCCTGAACATTTGTTACAAAATTGCAAAAGAGAAAAAATACAAGCAGACAAGAGAAGCAAATTATTAAGACAAATCAGCCTAATTAAAAAAGATTTTAATAAGAAAAGGAATATTAATTTGGTGTCACTACCTTGAACAGGTTCTTGAGCAAAGTTTGGATCTGGAATGCCCTCTACAGTCTGTTGTTCATTCATCATATCCATGTTAGGAACGGCAGTCGTCATTTGATGGAATGGAAATGTATAAAATGCTTGAGCTTGCTGAAGAGGAGAATAATATCTTAAAAGGAAAAAAAAAAGTCAATATTGTCAGATACACATCATTAACATTTCAAGATTTTAAGCTGGTTCCCTGTGCATACCGGCTCCCACCTGTGCGCCCCTCCCCCCCCCCGCTGCTGCCTCTCATACAGCGCAAATAGTGTGGGGGTGAAGGGAACATATTTACACTATCACTTTCCTAACAGAAATCAGAATATTCAGATTAGTGACATTAAATATATGCCTTATTTTCCATCCACTTTTCTATAACACGTTACATTTTATGTTCTTAAAAGTATACCAACATATACACAGAGAGTAGGTAACCTAGCTGAGTTAAAGCTATTATACACCTAACTTAAGCCTTGTCTACACTGCCAAATTAATTTGACTTGTTAGTATTTACTGTGGTGGTTCACGTCCACACTACACCACCTCTGTTAGTGGGGCATATACTCACCAGTCCTCATCCTTCCACCAACTGAAATGTGTGGGGTACTGACACTCATGAGTAGGGAACTGACAACCAATGGGCAATGTAATGCAGCGTGCCCAAAGGCACTACATTGCCCTAACTATATCAACCTAAGTGCTAAGCCTCTCACAGAGGTGGCGTTATTAGGTTGATGTAGTGGGTGACTCACACAAGTATGAACAATGTTGTAATATAGACTAAGGATGTTAAATTGCGGTTAATTGACTAGTCGAGTAGTAGATGGAATTTCCATCGACTACTCAACAGGCACTTATACATTTCAAAGGAGGAATGTATAAGAGCCCTGGCTGGTGCTCTTGTACATTTCAAAGGAGGAATGCGGAATATCACATGCAGCCCAGGGCCAGCGGGAAGTCCTTCTGGGCTCCGGGTTGCACGCGGTGTGCTAGCTTTGAAATGCACAAAGTCCCCAGAAAGGGTTCTTGTGTATTTCAAAGTGTAAGCACACTCATGGAGCCCAGAGTCAGCGGGGGGACTCCCCAGCTGACTGTGGGTTCAGTGTGGCATTTCCTCAGAACCTGGGGTCAGCTGAGGACTCCCCAGCTGATCTTGGGTTCTGTGGAAATGCAGCACGGAGCCTGGAATCAGTTGGGGAGTCTCCAGCTGACCCCAGGCTCCTGGCGGTGCTGCCACTTTGAAATGCTACCTTGGCATTTCAAAGGGGCAGCGCTGCACAGCTGAGCCAGGATCAGATGTGCGGCGCCTCCCTTTGAAGTATCCCTTCTCTCTCTCTTCCCCCCACCTTTGCTGCCTCTAGTAGAGGCAGCAAGGGGAGAAGGGATTGACTAGTCAACTATCTGAGAAGCATTTGCTTATTGGATAATCGACTAGTCTTTAACATCCTTAATATAGACACAAAGTTAGGTCAACATAATGCAGCTTAACTTAACTGTGTAGTGTAGACCATGCCTTAGAATTAATTGATTAATAATAATATATGGTGATATACCTATCTCATAGAACTGGAAGGGACCTTGAAAGATCAAGTCCAGTCCCCTGCCTTCACAGCAGATTTGCCCCAGATCCCTAAATGGCTCCCTGAAGGATTGAACTCACAAGCCTGAGTGTAGCAAGCCCATGCTCAAACCACTGCGCTATCTCTCCTCCCCATCTTTTATTGGGTCAACTTCAGTTGGTAAGAGAGAGACAAGCTTTCAAACTTACACAGAGCTCCCTCACCTGAAGACGACCTCTGAGTGAGCTCCAAAGTTTCTCTCTCTCTCACCAACAGAAATTGGTTGAGTAAAAGATATGATCTTATTAGCTTCTACCCTGGGACCACCACGGCGAGAAGAACACTGCATACAATCAAGAATTACCTGACCTTGTCAACTCTGAATTGCGTAAACTCCCATCAAAATTACTGTATGTAACACATACAGAGTGGGTGAAGCACTCGAGGATTACCAGATGTTTTAGATGCCTAGGTGCTTTTAGGCAAGTAGCCACTGTGCACCCAGTTTAGTATCTTTAAGCAGTATTGTACCAAGCAGTGGCCAGTGACAGCAGAGACGCTCCTGTAACCAGTATGCAAGCAGGCAGGGACTCCTAGTCTAGATGTGCTTCCCCACATCCACACACAGACCCTCCCAACATCGAGTCTCTGCTCAATGCATCCTCCGTGTGTGTGTGTGTGTGTGTGTGTGTGTGTGTGGGCACCCCCCCCCGACAGACAGACAGACAGACGGACAGCTCCCCGCTCGGGACAGCCCGAGTAGACACTCGCACATTCCAACCCCCCACCCCCTCCCGGACACAGCCCCCTGCTGCACGCCCCTCCAATGTACATGCCCCGCCCCCGCCCCGCACCCCCCGGTTACCGGGCCCGCGGCTGCCCAGGCCCCGCGCGCCCCAGCAGGCGCAGGGCCCGGCCGCAGAGGCGGAGCCTGGGGGGGGGGGGGCGCCTAGGCCCGGCTGCCCCGCCTACCTGCCCGGCCCCTCGGCTTCCATCCCCGGCCGCCACGCGCGCGAACCCGGCCCCTTCTTCCGCCTCGCGCACCGCGAGCGCCGACCGGCCTGCTGGGCGAGCGGTCACGCGGGGTGGACGGCAGCCAATCAGGAGCAGGCTCCGCAGCGGGGCCGCGAACCTTGCGGGGGTGGGGAGAAGGCCGCAGAGACGGCACGGGGGGGGGGGGGGTGGAGGAGATGGGGAGGGGGCGGGGCCTCTCTGCTCCCAGCACCATGGGCCTGTGGGATGACTGACTGACTGGCAGACAGACAGACAGACCGACCGACCGACCGACCGACCCAGGGCGCCTGACACGCGCCGGGATTGTTCCATGGCTCTACGTCCCCCCCATTTCCCACTGTTAGGCTTTTTCTCTTGGCAGTAGCGCCGGGGGGGGAGGGAGGGAGGGAGGGGGGGGGGGCGCTCACGCCTGAGTCCGCTCTAGAAACGCTCACAGGCAAGAATGCGAAAAAGCCGTGAAGGTTCTTGGGGCTACCGATCCGTTCTCTGCTCACTCCCACTCCTAGCGAGTGCGGCTCTCCAACCAGCCGCCGTGAAGCAGGGTTCAGATGAGAGTCTGCGCTTCGGTCACCTTTACGGCATCACTGATCAGAAGAACACACCACCGCGCCTCTGTTGTTCTGAAGTTACTGCGGGGGAGTCAAGACAGAATGCCAGCCGTGTTTGCCAGACAGTCCAGCTAACCTGGCCTTACTCCTGACTGCCCTGTGCACGCCACTGCCCGTGCATGTCCGAAAACTAAAACACCACAAGGCAAGAGAAGAAATTCGATAGCTAGTCTATAGTAACTTACAAGAGATTCCAAAGGCGTTAATAGAAAATGCCACTGTATTATTATTTCACAGTAATGGTTCTTAACACTCAGCAGAGGCCCTTATATATTTTCAAATGGCCGCTGTGGCTCTGATCATGCAAAACACTTCCGTGCATGCCTTTCTGTATGCATATGGGTAGACCCATTGAAGCCAAGAAGGTTACTTATGCTTAAAGTTAAGCACATGCAAAAGTGCCTTTCTAGATCATCTCTCACCTGTATAAAGTTAAGACGACAGGTAAATGTTTACAGGAATGGGTCCTATATTGTTACAAGGCAATCGGCGTTACCACAGACTAAGTACTGCTATCACAAAGTTTCAAAAGTCATGAATCAGGCCCCAAATACGAGACTGACATCAAATATTTATTTGCCCTCTTATCTTTGAACCTCTAATTGTCACATTTCCAAGCTTTCTCTCCACAATCATGACGGCTTGAAACTTTAAAAAAACAACAACAACTGAGATTCTCACATAACCACACAATGCCAAGAACTAGGGACAACAAATGAAAAACTCCAAACACCCTGAACCTTGGCAAGTCAGGAATTCCTATACTGTTCCCGGATAGTGAACATAACTATAGTTATTAGTGTTAGAGGAGTTACTATTCTGTTAGTACAGTATTATTGTATTGATAATGTAATCGCTCAGTCAATGCTAATCTTAGCTCAGGGTGGGTTGCTACAGTGGACTAAGCCTTATTAGGCCACTGTAGCGTATTCAGAATAACGCAGAAAGTCTCAGAGATGTATTAGACGCTCAGGGATATGAATGAACACACACTTACTGAGCCAAACAAGGAAACAGTGAGGGAACCTCCCAAGTCACCGCAGCATCCTCTCTCCCCAGCCAGTTTGGAAGGGAACCTTGCAGCAGCAGCTCCCTAGGCTCTCCCATTTGGGGGAAGCAGAGGCAATCTGGCAAGAGACGTAGTTCCGTAGCAGCTAGTATAGTCACGTGAGAGATGACAGCCATGCCCTGAATCACATGATTTGCTGAGGGGGGGGGCTCCTCCTTTCCTGCAGGAGGACAGGCTGGCCTAGGTTTTGTCTCCGGGTCGTGGCATTTGGGACTTCCTCCCCAGGTTCAGTGTCCTGGGCAGGGTACATACAGGTGGTCAAACTAACGTAGCAAGAGTTTTGATGCATGCAAGTTGGTGCATTTACCATGCCTCAGTCACCCGCAAATGATCATTGATACGTGTAGCAGAGCTCAAGTTGCCCTTGGGGGGTAGACAAATAATTCTTCCGGCTGATGTCCACGGGGAGCGCTGTTACCTCTGTAGTATGTTGAAGTGATTTGAACACTTTAAATTTTCTTTACCTACTTTTAAACTTTTTAAAGTGAACTTCCATTATTGCAAATTTCTTCCCCACCCCCATCTCTTTTTCCTACCGAAGGTAGATGTGATTTTTACTAAACGTAGAGGTTCTTGTTAACAGATACCAACAGGGTGGATTGTATTTCAGAATGGGCTAGTTGGCATACTAATTATTGCAACTTTTGTTTCTAATTTTTCTTTTCCTCAGACAACTGGAGTGCTCGAATTTCAAGTGCTGACTGCATTTCATCATGCCTGCTGGGGTATCTTGGTCTCGATACTTGAAAATGATCAGTGCAAGCACATTGGCTATGTTTGCAGGTGCAGAAATTGTGCATAGATATTACAGACCTGATCTTGTAAGTGATTTAAGGCTTTGATTTTTATTTCATTTATTATAACTGCTAAATAATAATATGTGTTTTGAAATTTCTTTGCTAGGAAGGCTGTTCAGTGTACAAAAGGACATTGGGTCAAAAATACCAAAACACTTCTATTTCAAAAGGTTGATATATTTGTTTGTCATTCCAATAATAAGGAAAAAGGGCACATGACTTTCTAGCAGTTTCACACATTCGCTTTGTCTCAGGATTTTTCTTCGGTTTTGAAGAGCAATGTACATAAGAAATTAAAAGAAATACCAGGTTATTGATAATGTAAAATAACTTTACTTTGGGGTTATAAGATTATTTTCTGCTCTAGACTAGAAGAGCTAGAATCCTAAATTAGTAATACATACAAGGTGTTTTTTTCCCCTCCCCATTAAATCTGAGTCAGATTGGTTGGGAAGCAGATTGAGTAGTGACCAGCTGCACCATATGCTGAGGAAGGACCAGAGAGTACATAATAAGCCTCTGTTTTTCAAAGAAATAGTCACAGAACCAGGAAAATGTTAATTTGTTTTATTAAGATCTAAAGCTCAGAAGTGATCTTTTGGGCAAAGTTAGATCTACATACGATTTGGATGGAAAGCATGTGAAATTTCTGTGGATTCAATCCTACACCAGGTGAAATTCTGCAGTTTTGGTAGAGATTTGTAGTTCACTTTGTCTGGAAATTCAAGGAGTGAAAATACATATAAAGTCAGATCTTGGAAAAAGTATTGCAATGGTTTGATATTCGTATAGCTTGCTTTTGGCTTTCATATTTTTCCAAGCTCTTAGGATTTACAACCTTTTCTCTTACTTTTGTCTCTTACATTGGGAAAACATTCCCTGTTCCCACAATATTCCTTTGTTTCAGAAAATAGAGTAGAAAATAGCATGGTTTTGCCTAATTATACACTCACATAATCTACTACAAGTTGTACCTCCCTTAACCGGGACTCTGTGATCTGGCAATATCCACGGTTTGGCAGGACCACAGAGTCCAGGTATAAGAAAGTATAAGGAGGTCAGGCCGCAGGGCAGGAGTGGGAGAAGAGGGGGTGAGATCAAACTGTAACGTGAATGTAGTGTTCTTTTTTGTCTCTAATTTTCTGGTTGTTCAGTTTTCTGTACCTCAGTCATAGATTTTGAGCATTGACACCACTTTGTTTTATTTATTTTATAGACTATACCTGAAATTCCACCTAAGCCTGGAGAACTGAAAACAGAACTCTTGGGTCTAAAACAAAGACAGAGCAAAGTTCATACCTCACAGCAATGACCACAGACTACTGAAATCATGAAAGATAGAATTTTCAGGAGGGCCTAAATAACTTAGGGTCCTGAGTCTCATTTGCATAATGTAGGAACTCAAGCCATTGAGACTTTTGCACTTCTGAAAATTGTACCCAAAGTCCATATATGAAATGCTGTAATCCTTTAAATCTATCTTAATATTTATTTAAAATAAAACAACTTGTTTGTAAGAAATAAACAGTATTCCTCAGACAATTATCAGAAATCCAGTCAGTTGTTTATTAAAACTCTTATATTCTATTGAAAACAAAAATACATTTTTTTTTGAGGGAGAAAGATTTCTTAAAGTAGCCCATTCTGAGATATTCCAATGTTCAACAGTAAATAAATCAATCTATCACAAAATGTAAAGATGAGAAGAGACTGAAAATAAAAGCACTACGAGGATTTAATAAGTATAAAAGGCAGAATGAAAAACTTACTTAAATGAAGGTGTCCTAAAATGTTTTACATTGTGCTATTGTGAATATCCAAGACCAAACATCATTTCTAGCAGACCTTACACTGATAAGTCATATATATTTAATTATAACAAATATTCTCATAGGTGCGATTTCTTACCCCCTCTGACACGTCTGATGAAGAATGGAGCTTATGCCTGAAATCTGTGTGATCCTCTTCAAAATCTCTTACTGCTACTGTCTTCTATTTCTTTAGGAGGTAAATGAATCAGTAGGCATACCTTGTCCTAAAGTTGGTAGTAATACTAAGCCCTGATGACTGGTGGTAAAGGATCACAATATATACTAGTTCTCCTTTCTGGCCAATTATGTGAGCATGAAAGGAGGTATTTTTTTTTATTAACTTGCTGAAATCTACCAAACTAGGTTTGTCAACTGAATAAGTGTTCCAGTCAATATAGAATGGAATTTAATAATAACCTTTTTCTGAGTCCAGTGAATGTTAGGTCATTAGTATTAATGCTGGGTTCTTTTTAGATGAACTTTTAACTTGATCAGTTCACAAATCAGAATCAGTGTTCCCTGTATGCTGAGCATTGGGGCAGCCTCTCAGGAGAGATTCAAATGCTGCCCAGCTGATATGCAGAGCACCCAGTATACACACAGCCAGCAGCATGTGTTTCTACTGGTGGTGCACATCCACATATGCCCTGGTGCATGCAATTTATTTAATTTATTCTGCACATATATGGAAAAAATTATAAGGAATATTGATCAGGACTCTTGCACATTCTTAGCTAATCAATATTTTATTAATCCACTCAGAACCAAATTAGTATACAGCCAACAGTTGACCACTCAAGTGTAGCCAAATCAATGTTGTAATTGTGTACTACACAAACACAATACAGTCTTGCATGCAATAATCAGACATAGGGCTCGGCAGTTAAGTCAAGGCATGATGCAAATTACCAAGGTTTCTTACTATGTTTATTTATGATAATCAATTTTTAATTCTTGTATCTAACTAGGGCTGTCAATTAACGCGCATTAACGCCTGCAATTAACACAGAGCACAGTTAACGCGTTCATTTTTTTAACATGCGTTAATCGCAGGTGTTTCCATGGTGCTGCCCCTTTGAAACGCTGCCAGGGCATTTCAAAGGGGCAGTGCAGTGGGAGCCTGGGATCAGCTGGAGTCCCCAGCTGACCCTGGGCTCTATGCAGTGCTGCCCTTTTGAAATGCCACTGCTGTGTTTCAAAGGGGCAGCGCCAAGCAGAGCTCTGGGGTCAGTTGTGCAGCACTGCCCCTTTGAAATGCTGCCACGGCATTTCAAAGGGGCAGTGTAACGCGGAGCCCAGGGGCAGCTGGGGACTCTAGCTAATCCCGGGCTCCTGCAGCACTGTCCCTTTGAAATGCCGCCGCTGTGTTTCAAAGGGGCAGCGCTAGCACAACTGACCCCAGAGTCTGCAGCGCTATTTAATTGCGTGATTAATTGCACTGTTAATCAAGATTAATTTTTTTAATTGCACGAGTAATTGCAGTTCATTTTTTTTAATCGCTTGACAGCTAACTCATCACAATTTGGTTACTCTTTTTTTTTTTGAACAAATTATTAAAAGGAGATAATTTTACATTATTAAAAACAATTGCTTAAAGGTATTGTTTTCAGTCCCTCTTAGGCTAATTTGCTTGTATTTATAAAGGAGTTACAGTCTAAATATGGTTACTTGAAGTCTTGCTAGAATGTGTAAGCTTAGCAAGATAACTTACAATTACTATATTAAAGAAATACTAGTGGAAATATAATCTTTGAAAAATCTCACCATTTTTTCTTACCTTCTTACCCCTGGGATGGGGACAATCCTTTCCACATGAGAGGTCTAGGAATGCTGGTCACCCTAGGATTGGTCACCCTTAGGATTATTGGGTTCAGTCAATTCTTCAGTTGCACATGGTGAACTGAATTTTAATGCCTAATCTATCTGATATCTGTCAGAGGGAGTAGAGTGGAATTCTTGGATATGTAAATGTGAACATCAAGTAGGAGTACAAAGGGGATGTTTCCTCTAAAGAGCATTAGACTATTATGGGGATATTGTGTTTAGTTCTAGTGTCCACAAAAAAGTTAAAAAATTAGAAGCGGTTCAGCAAAGAGCTACAAGAATGATTTGAGGTCTGTAAAACATGCCTTATATTGAGAGGTTTAAGAATTTCAGTTTATTTTGTTCATTCAAAAAGCGGCTAAGAGGTAACCTGATCACAGTCCACAAGTACCTGTATAGGAAAGATATTTCTAACAGTAGGGAGCTTTTTAATCTAGCAGAAAAAGACATGAGATCTAATGGCTAGAAAATAGCAGTTACTTATCTTATAGTAGTTGAGTTTTTTGAGATGTGTGGTCCTCAGAGAGATTCACTGTGGGTGTACACACGCTCCCTGTGCCTGAGATTGGATGCTTTTTTCAATAGAAGTGTCTGTTGGTCTGCATCTGTGCTATCTGGTGGTTGTGCCTCCACTGAACTGAGATTATAAGGCAGAGGTGGGCAAAATATGTCCCGTGGGCAGAATCCACTCACCAAGCCACTGAATCTGGGCTGCAGTTCAAATAGTGGGTTATAAATGCCCAAAGTACCAAGTTTATGTTCTTGGCCAGTGCAGTTTGTAATACAGGTGGAAAGCTCTGATGATGCCTTTCAAGTACTTTGTGCTGTTGTGGGATGGGTAAAGACGGAGGAGTTCACCATCAGAGAAGAAAGGTGTTGAAAGCTGCCAGATGCACACACAGCAAACTGACAGATGAGACTGATAATTTCAAGGGAAGAACATAATCCAGAGTAAAACGGATCCCAGATTCTTCTACCCCTGCTCCACACTAGGGGATGAGTTCCAATTAAGATATTCAACTTCAGCTACCTTAATTGTGTAGTTTAAGTAGAAGTATCTTACCTTGAATTTTGGTGCCATCCACATTGCAGGAAGTCAAAGGAAGCGTATTCTCCCTTCAACTTCCCTTACTCCTCGTAGAAGCAGAATTACCAGCATCGGCCGGCACGCCCTCTCTGTTCGAATTAGTGTGTCTTCGCTAGACCCGCTAATTCAAACCCCGGAAGATCGACTGCAGCTGCTCCAATCTTCTCTGTAATGTAGACATGGCCCTAGAGAGGAGTTATGCTGTTGACACCAGATGAAGAACAACTTCCTCTTGGTTACAAAGCACTTTCTTGCAGAACACGGGTGGGGAACCTTCTTTGGATCAGGGGCTGCTAACCCACAGAGATATCAGCCAGAGGCTGCACAAAAGTAAGAAGCTGTGACTACCCCTTCCTCCCTAAAGGTACCCCATGCAGGAAACGGACTGTAGGAGGGAAGAAAAGCCCCCCCTTTTGCAAGGGATTTCCCCCCAGCCCCTTCCCTCCTGTCCCACACACTTCCTTAACGGTTAAGGAGGTATTGCTGGCAGCGTGTGGCTCCAGCCTGCCAGATACTGTTCCCTGCTGCAGCCAGCCTATTCAGGGAAGGGAGGGGGGAGAGAAGGTGGCCCCACTGTGGCCTCCCCTTTCTCCTGAAAGGTTCTCCATGCAGGGAAGGGGCTTGGGGGCTTCCCTTCCCTCCCACTCTGGGACAGATTCCCCCCACTCCTCTGGTCCTGCATGCCTCCTTACTGCCAAAAGGAGTTTTGCTGGCAGCCTCTGCAGCTGCCCAAGCCTGGGAAGCAGCTCCAGCCTTTTTTTCACTGCTTCCTCACAGAAATGCTGCAGGGCTCCAGCTAGGGTTGCGACGTGTCCGGTTTTGAACCAGACAGTCCAATATTTGAGCTTTCTGTTTGGGAAACAAATTGAGAAAATATAAATGAGAAAATAGAAATGTCTGGTATTTTCTAAATAAGATGTAATGCAGATTGTGATGTAATGTCAAGTGTGTCCAGTATTTTTGTTGAAACCACCTGGCAACCCTAGCTCCAACACATGGTGCTTCTCCCTCCTGCCAGGTCTGTTGCACACAACTCTCGCACGTTCAGAAGAGGCACTGGAAGTATCTGGACATCCTGCAGGGGAGGTTGGGAGAAATTTTTGAAGTGGCCCCTGGGATTCTCTGTAGCATTTCATGGCTGCTGGACTCCCCCTGAGGACCAGATTAAATTGTTTATCTGGCTGGAGGTTCCCCATCCCTGTGGTAGAGGGTATCCCACTGTTGTTGGGAATAGGGATGTAAGCGAGTAGTCGAGTACTCAGCTACCCCATAACCTTAGGCTGTATCAGAGGCTGGGGGTGGGGGGACAGGAGCTGGTGCTCCTAAAGAAATCCTGATTTTATTTATAGTCATCTAGTGGTGCAGGTGAGGCTGCTTCCAGTGCCTCATCTAGGAGGGCTGCATTCATGAGCAATGCCAATTTGGCTGCAGGAGAAGCATGTCATATGACAATTGATTTACACTGTGTCTCTGCTAGCTTCTCCAGAGAAATGGCAAGGTAGTTAGTGACTCTTTTACAGAGGTCTTGGAATGATTTAAAGTCCTCTGATGTGGGAAAGGGTGGCATGATGGTGTCGTCACATTACGAAAATACGTGCAGATGTGAGGAGATCTTCCAGTACCTTCCATTTCCTCTTCAGGGGGCTTGAAATGAGGGAGGGACAGAATATGTAGGTGAACTGATTGATCTACGTGTCCTGATGGATGGGTGAGAAGGTTGAGCTTGTTGGGCTCTGTATAATGCCTATGGATCCCAATGTGGCTTAATTGGGTGGCAAGGCCATGGGTGGAGGCACCCACTGAGGGGGCTGCCATACTGCAGGCTGCTGATATGAAGGGTCAGGTCTTGCACAGAAATAGAGAGGACTTTGCATTCCTGCTGAAATTTCTTCCTCCTCATAAGAGGAGTGGAGCCTGCAAGTTGTAGTAGTCGGGCTGATTTTGTGGCTTGATGGGATGCTGTTAGTGTCAAACAGGAGTGGATGAGACAAGCAGGTGAGCATAGCTGGTAAATTGCTGCAGTACTGGGATGGTTAGTATGGATGGAGGCAGCAGAGTAAGGCTGGGGAGCAGCATGATGATGCCGTTGCCTTATGGCTATGTAAAGGGGCAGCAGGGGGTGCCATTATACTGCTCAGTGCCAAGTCAGACTGGCTTTTTCAGTGCTGAAGGGGCAAGTTTTGGCTTAGTATGCGAGCCCACCTTAGAGCCACGCTGTATTTGGTCTTTTACTCCTCAGGTCATCCTGGTTCCGGACAACCTAGTGCCTCATGATCTGGTGCTCCAGAGTAGTAGGAGACTTCTTTTTTCAGGGTGAATCCCTGCAGGACGAGCAGTGCAAGCCCTTTTTTGAGCCTGTAGGAGCAACTGGTCTCTTGGGCTCAGTTTTGAGGCAGGTCCTGTCAGATGCAGCCATAAGAGAGGGCTGACAGCGGGAATCATGTGTTCAGGGTCTGCTGCAGGGCGCAGTGACTTTCCCGTAAGCATGAGATTCAGCTGGAGCGCCCTGGTTTTTCTAGTTTTGGAAGTGAATTTCTTACAGTGGGGGCACTTTTGAGGAACACGTGCTTTCCCTAAACACTGTGAATGTCTATCCGAGACTGGTATGGACAGTCTGCAGGTTAAACGTTCAAAGCCTGGGGAATTAGGGCTTGGCTAAGGGGCTATCCAATGACCACTGAAGTGGGTGAGGAGAAAAAAAAGTGGTTTTGGGGGATGAGGGAAAGAAGAAAAAGGTGCCCTGGTGGTCAAAAAGTAATAAAAAAAAGGGTAATGGTAGGCAAAAACAGAGGTTGAAAAAATTTTCTGAGGGAGCTAGTGCTGTTCCAACTGAAGCCAAAGGCAGGGGAGAAGGAACTTAGGGGATGGTTGGCTGTGCATATGTCATAGCCACCCGGGGCAGTGCAAGCTGTGTGTGCTGCATGTGTGGCCAACTGAGTTCACTACTACCACAAATCTCCACTCAGATATCTAGAGCGATGCACTCATAAGAACACTCCTTGAAGTGAACTGTTGTAAAATCTCCAGTGTTGTGACTTGTGTCAGTGTAGATAGCAAAGTCCTCAAAAATATGCTAGTCTGGTAGATGGGAGTGGGAAAGACTCCTGGACTCTAGAGGTATGTCTAGACTGGCGTGTTCTTCCAGGATACCTCTGCCATGTCCAGGGAACACATTTGCTCTTCTGCTTTTTTCTGCAGAAGAGAAAACGTGTTCTTTCAGGGAGCCCTGTA
The DNA here is from genome assembly GCA_032595735.1 of Pelochelys cantorii. Lineage (NCBI taxonomy): Eukaryota > Metazoa > Chordata > Testudines > Trionychidae > Pelochelys > Pelochelys cantorii. The sequence goes on along the minus strand of CM064326.1, from coordinate 248,936,032 downwards.
TACCTCGTTCTACAAGGAATAAGGGCTCCTCTGAAAGAGGAGGCTTTTCTGCCATTTGGCCCCGTCTAGATGGGGCCAAATGGCGGAAAAGCCTCTTTCGGAGAAAGCTACGCACATTGCGGAGCAAAATTTGCATAGCTTTTTCCGACAAAGGACTGTAGTCTAGACTTAGCCCTAGGTGATGTGGTGATGCAGGTTGTGGGAGGCAGTCTGCTTGTGGTACAATACTGCCAGTACAGGAAATGAAAGGTTCCTTCTCGCTTGCAGGGTTCATACCCACCCCTTGCATCAACAGCTTCAGTGTACATTTTGCTGTCACTACAGTTGGTGCCAACAATCTCCATGAACTCCAGACCCTCTTGCACTGGAGGTGGTGATCCCTATCTCATAACTTTTAACTCAGTGGCTAGAGCACTCACCTGGGATATAGGTTGAATCCTCTCATCTCTGACCAAATGGGAGAAAGATGACCCTGGTTCAAACCACTGAGGATGAACGATTCTAATACAGGGCTCCGTCTTTCCTGCTGAAGCATTTCTACAGTGGACAAATAGAGTGAAAGTGACAGTGGCTAGGGACTGGACCCAGAATCTCACAACTCTTCCGTAAGTGCCTTAACGCCCAGGGAAACAGTTTCATCTAAGTATTTATCTGCAGCAGAACATGTTGGGCCAGAAAGAAAGTGATTCTAGATCAGGGGTTAGAACAGGCACTTAAATCTGGAATTTAAGCACTTAAGAATTTTGAGAGTCTAGGCCTATGCATGTATGTGAGACTTCATATTTTCCAGAAATCCAACAGTAATGTTTTTAGAACTGTAAAGTTTTACATATCTAAGTTTAGGGCCCTGGATTTAGTATGATATAGAATTTATCTTAAACCCTCAAAGGCTTCAAGAAACTATGCCATCATTAAATCTGCAATCTCATAAAAACAATGATTCTCTAAGTCATGAAAGATCCACAGCTACATTTTGTGTTCAGTTCCGCACTTAGTAAGTTGCTTGAGTTTTGGAAATACTCAACAGCTGCAGTTACTAGGATGACCATATTTCCCTGTGATGGATACAGGACACCTGGTAAAATTGCTTGTATTCAAGTGCAATCAGTCGGAATTCTGCAGTACAAATATTCAAATTATCAAGTTGACTGAGCGCCTCTTACAAAATACTATGTAACTTAAGTCTTTTTATTTACCTTATCTTTAAGGTTTGCATGGGAAGAGGTGACATTCCCATACACCTCTCGCATGAGCATAGGAATAGCTGATGGACCTGACCCAACCCTCCCTGCCCCATGGTCTCCTTCCTCGGTGCCTGGCTGAGCCCCAGGGATGGATTCCCTCTCCTGGTACTTGGTGCTGTATCTTAGCAAGGCAAAATGTGGGGGGCATGCAGGGTCACAGGTCCCCCACTCTCATCTGAGGGTTCACACCAGGCCATGGCCATCAGCAGCAGCTTTTCAGCACGGTGTAGGAGGGAAGGAATGGGAGCTGCTTCCAGCTGTGGATGACTTGGCCTGTATCTTTGCAAAAATCATCCCCCCCACTCCTGTAGCTAGAAGCAGCTTGTCCCTTCCTGCCCATAGAAAGGTAGATAAGACCAAGCTGCTGCTGCCACTGCAGTAACCCAATCACCTTCTGTGCCCTGGCTAAGGAGGTTAAATATCGGTTAATTGAATAATCGAGTAACCTCATGAATTCTTATCCGTTAGTCGACTATTCTATGGTCCCTGGGGGCAGGGCTGGCAGCCAGTGTGCTCCAGCCTCACTCCCGAGAAGAGACCTGCCACTCTGCACTGCTGCCACTGTATCAGAGACAGCAGTGCAGGATGCCAGGTGGGAGCTGGTCCATGAGGGGAGCCAGTTTAAAAACCAGCTCCCCTTGTGGACCAGTTGCCTGTCACCCTGTGCTGCTGCCTCTGATAAAGTGGCAACGACACAGGGTGGCAGCAGCCCCCATCTAGGGGGTGGTCTGAATTCCCAGATCCAGTGCAAGCTGGAACTGAGTTGGGTTGCCAGCCTGCCCAGTTCCTAATATGCTTTAAATGCAGAGCCACAGTGGGGGTAAGCCCCAGACCCATCACAAGCCAGGACTGAGCCAGGCTGCTGGCCAGCCTGCTAAAAATTTACTGGCAAGTGGGGGAGGAGGGAGAAAGAATGTGTGTAGTCTATAGCATTAACCTATAAGGTTTTAGCGAACTACACTACAGTATGTCCAGGAAGGGGTTAGATCCTAAGGCTGTCTTGTGCACTAGGGCCCAGGGAACCTGACTGCAGGAGCTTCAGAGAACCCAGCCAAAGAGATGACTCAGTAGGGAAGGTGCCTAAGGAATAACAACTCCGCAGTGCCTGGGTGCAATAGGTTTAAGAGGGTGCTAAGCCCCTACCTTGGGGACTACTGTGCTCTGATCCTGCAAATGCTGCAAACAAGTTAATAGCTTCTTCCCCATCTTTCCAGACCTTAGCTAGAGTGGAAGCTTTCCTGTACCAGTGCTGTGGTACAGTCAGGCCTTGACTTTTCCTGGACAGCATCCCAGGCCAGGTGGTCTTGAGCTTTCCGCAAGTGCCAGCCTAGTTAGCGGTAGGGAAGGAGCCTGCCAAGCAGGCTGTCGGTGAGCTGAATGATCTGCAAGCAGCCAGTGCTGGCTGGAAATGGGACAGGCGGTCTTCTAATGGCCAAGAGGAGGCATGGAGCAAGGACTCCACTAATAGGCCAGGATGGGGAGCAGCTGACACTGCATATTACAGCTTTGCCTGACCAGCAGCCTTGCACACCCACCCCACAGGCAACTGGTGACCAAGTATCCACTCAGCAGTAGGACCCACCAGTACTGACAGGAGAAGAGAAAATATGGGACAACTTGCCCCCTTTTTTTTTTAAATTAGGGATAGCTGTAGGAAGGTTTAATACAGGACTGTCCCTTTAAAAACAGGACAGCTGGTCATCCTAGCTCTTACAACTGATGTGCATTTCAAAAGTGGCAAATTGCTCAGATTATAGGTTGTGCACCAGAGGCTGTTTTATGAACTTGGGCCCTCGGTATGCTAAAAAAGTTAATTGGATTTAAGACCTGGCCCTTTGCTCCTGTTTGAGCTCAAGACCACTACAGCTTTTAGGTGGAAGGTTTCTCAGCTGCCCACTGGCTTCAGTGCATCTTAGCACTGAAAGCATTGTCTTTCAGATGCTCTAGAGATACACACACTGCTGGCCTTTTTACTAGGCTGTCTTCAGGAGACTCAACTTGACCAAGAAACTAGACAGTAATGGTCCACTTTCTGCCAATGCTTCACTTCACATTGACAGTGTTCTTTCCTAAGCAATGCCCTTATTTGCCACCCCAGGGTCAGGAACACCTTAGAGCAATATGGCTCTTTTGTCATTCCCAGGATATACACAACTTCAAGTTAAAATGAAAAACTCAAAGTTTAAAAGTGTAATTGCTTGTCATGATTTTTTTTTGGGGTCTATTTCACCTTTAACTGTTCATTTTAACAATCAGCACTCCTCTCTGCTCATTGGGGCTCATACATACTCTTCGATTGGTCATTAAGTCTTTCCATCATCATGTGTCATGGTGAACTCTGAGCCCTAGCAGTAAAAATAGCTAAGTAAAAAGAGAAGATATGTACCAGCATAAAACCACATGAATGTGACAAAACATGCATTTGCTACAAAAATACCCAGGGTGATGCACAAAAAGCTTGAGGAGCTGCAGCAAAAAAAGGAACACTGCACAAAATAGCCTGCTGGTATGGTCAAAGAGGTCAGAGCTTAGACAAGTTTTGTAGGCTCATACATCATTATTCAAAAGGGAAAGCCTTTTGCTGATACATTATGCAAAGAGATGCATGCTAAGAATTGGTCATTAACTATTTGACAACCAGCACAATCTTACAGAAAATTAAAGATATGTCATTACTGGTAAAAACAGTTCATGACAAAGCTATGAAAATGGCCCATCAAATTGACAAGTAAATGCAAAGTTGGAGCACAGCTACTTTTTTTTTTATTTGTTTCGGATAAGACAACCAACACCAATCAGTTGTGTATTCTGGGACAATATATTTTTGGAAATGCTGGGCATGAAGAAATGATTGACATATTACCAATGGGGGGGGGGGAGGAGGGATCAAACAAGGGGCAAAGACAGCCTGAAAAATTGTGATGAACTTTGTAAAATGAGAAAGATACAGTTGGATAATCTTTATGTCTGCACACACAGATTGCTGACCATGCTAGGTGCACAAATACAGGGGATTCCTTACTCTTCTCAGAACAGCTGAACTGCTCACTTTTGAGCTTTCATTGCAGTATGCATCAGGAGGCACTTTGGAATCTTCTGGAACTGAACTCAGAAGTGTAATAGGACTTGTCATTGAAGAACCAAATTGGACAGTCATTCCAGGCATCTGTCAGCAATTTGGAAACGGAACTAGCAATTTCAAGGAGCCAGATACCTGGATGGAAAAATTCATCCAGCTGAATTCTGATTTACAATGCCTTGCTCAACAATGTGCAGAATTGGCAAAACGGCCTAAGTGGGTGGTCATGAAGAAATTGGAGCATGATGATAATCGGATTTTGATTCCACCTATATGGGGGCAGGCTCTCATTTGAATCACTTCAAGGATACTTTGCACTCAAGATTGACCAAATACAGCCTGAATGCAGGCATGAAGCTGAATTTGACCAGTTATGATGTAAACTTCAAAGAAATGTGCGAGAAGATGAATGGGACTTCTGCTCCTGCAATAAAGTCCTTGAGTACAGTGTTTATTTATGATAATTATGTCAATTATTAGTAATATTAAATTGTATATTTTCAGTCATGCAAATGGGCATTCTTATACTGGCTCTTTGTTGACCACTTGTTCTGAATTTTGATGTAGTTTGGCTCTTTGGTTTGAAAAGGTTGCCGACCCTGTTCTAGAGCAATATTGCTATGCTCTTTCAAACACGAACAGAATCACTGTTCACCTATCTAACTGGCAGCAGTAGCACACCTACAACAGGTACTAGTAGGAACTTAAGTTGGTACCTCGCTTCCTACACTGAGCCAGGCTACCATAAAAAAATTGAAAAATGCTATCACTAACAGCCTGTACACTCCAATATTTGTTTTTAAGCACAGTAATGAGGTCAGACTCCCTGTCTTCTGAAGATTCAGAAGAGCTACTATGGAGTAGTATGAGCAACTCTTGGCCCAACAAGAATTTTTTGAGAACTACAGTCCATGTGATTTCTCAACTTAATACATTTTGCAGAAAGGAAAAGAGCTCTTTAATTTAAATGTTTACTATGAGCACAGTTGCAGTCACTAGTATAAAAACTTCTGAGGTTACATGAAAATAAAACTATTAACTGCCTTTATATGACCAGAAACATTCACCTTTTACAGCAATACCCCAAGGCAACAGCAGGGGCTGGAGCAATGAAGACAAAGGTCTTGCCAATAATTTCCCATGTGTCTAGGCAAGCTACCTCATCTTTCTGGTTCAACAACCCCCTGCACTGACAGGTATGTTTGAGATGAGCTTTGAAGATGAGCTAAAGACAAGTGTTTCATGTTTATTATTCAAATACACATTTATTTAAAATATTTTTACCCCACCTCTATTTAAAATATTTGAGGTGGCTTACAAAGTTTAACACGCAATATATAGAAAAAATTAAAATCGAGACCCGAGGGACATAAAAACTGCTAAACTCTCCCTCCCCTCCAATAAAAGCATGAATAAAAAGGGTGGCTTTAGCCTGACGCAGAAACAATACTGTTGGCACCAAGCAAATATCCTGAAAGCAAAAGCTGAGATGGCCCTGTTCCACATTGATGTTAATCTTATCTCCATAAATGGGGGAACACTGAGCAGAGACTTGCCCAGCTAACCTCAATCCCTGGGCAGGTTCACATGAGAGACGATGGTCCTTCAGATACAATCGGTCAAACTTGGGGTATGTTGTTTCCACAATCTCAGTTTGAAACAAGTTTAATTTACTGTAGTTCACAGAACAAAGTAGTTAACTGACTATTTATTATGGCAATAGGGTCTATTCCTCTTGATACAGCCAAGCAAGGAGCTGTATAGCTTCAGTGATGCTGTAAATGGTGGGAAGGAAGAGGGAATAATGTGAGAAGCACATAGTTTTAAATCCACTCAAATGCTCTACTATAAACAGGAGATCCCAATATATTTCTCTTTTCAAAATGCAGCAGAGATGAAAGGCATGTGGATTTAGAAGCCTGCGTTGCATTTTCAGCCTTGACAAGATGCAGTAATTCTGTATTTTAAATGATATTTGTATAGTTTCTCCTAGTCTCCCCACTGCCCAAACATATATTCACTTGTCTTGTGGATCAGTCTGGTTTTGACAGTAGAAAAGTTTTAGGTCAACCAATACAATAATCATAACCTCTTTACATCACTGGATATTGCCCATAACTGTTGGGCATGAAACAAGTATTATTAGCCTGCCAGCCAGACAATTCTGGCCCTTCAGAAGTTGACAATTGTGACCAATGTGATTTAATGCACAGAAATCAGCTCTGTTGTGAGCAGGTCCCTCCCCCATCTTAGTCACCTACTATGTATACCCAGCACACACACAAGCCAAGTATGTAAACTTCTGTATATTGAGGTCTAGGCTAGGAAAGATGAGCATTCCAGTTGGGTTACACGTGGTATTTGGAACATTTTATTTTGTACACGACAAGATTTTACACCAAGAATAGTCAGTTAAATAGTACAAATTTACATTCATGAGGAATGTTTTAAAAAATTCAACTTAAAAAATCCTCCTCAGCCCATAACCCCACAACACCACCCCCTTAACATTTTACAGTGAAAAACTGAACAATCTAATTCACATTCCCTCCTCACTCCAGGCAGGATGCTAGTTGAGTGCTGTTTACAGTTCATCTTTTGCATCTGTGGATTCCTGCAAAGACGAGAGAAAATTAAGTTTGTCTCAAGACCATTTAAAAAGACACTTTGAGATTAACTCTTTGTATAGGTCTGTGTCTGCATACCAGAAGCCACGGCTTTCATAAGCCAGTTTCTGCGTACATTTGCCACATCACATTTTCATAGCACTTGTAATGCTTATGACTAAAAATGTCTTCAGTCTTTTAAAAAACTATTTATGTGTTTACACTCATTTAATTCCAAGAGGCAGGAAACTGATGGGAGATCTTAAGATCATCCTGACCCTACAGGTGCTCCAGTTGTGTTTACTTATCCAACTGGAGGGGGCAGATGACCTGTTATTTAAATTAAAACAATTTGTTAAGAAGCCTTTCAGATCCTTTACATCAATGCAGCAAAAAGGCACAAAATCCAACTTGTCCACTATAGGCCACTTTTGGAATGCAAATTATGATTTGGAATGCAATTATGATGGTGGTTCATCTCTGCAAAATTTGTAACTTAGGAAGAAACAAGTTGACCAACGCTAAAAGTATATTAGCTTTCTTGTTCATGACTGTTGAGTTCTTTTAACAGGAGCTTTATAGGGATGACTAGCAAGTCAAAATACAATGGAGTTCCTGTTCACAGCAGTATTGTTACAGCAGTTCAGAGTAGGCCTAGCAAGTATATTTAAGCAGCCATGAGTCTAGAAACAAGTTCTGCTGACCTCATTTTTATGTACTATCCTTTAATCCTCTCCTCTGTTCCTGGGTACGTAACTCACTAAATGCAGCATTAGATTCCTGGGTACAATTGAGCAAAGCACCACTATGCAAATGCCAGCATTACAGATAAAAGCTACAGGAGCCAATTACTTCAGGCAGGTGACTGAACACCAAACAATCTCTACTTGGTATCATGAGAATAGATTTATTCCTAGGAGCCAATAATTTATTCTTTGCTTCAGATATTCTTCCAGCTGGTCTTCAGAATAGGGAGGAAGTTGTAAGGAACTACAATTCTAGAAAATGAGAAGTGTCCCAAGGCATTACAGCTTGTGACACAACATTAAAGTAGTTGCAGATGTCTAAAAATATAAGGTTACTTTAATTAGATTAGTGAGTGTTAAATTTGATTACTGAACCTTGAAATACAGTTAACTGGAAATACAAGCAGTTCCCACTTTATTGGAAAATACTAGCATTCTAATAACTGATGAATCCATGGTCAGAAATAAGTTTAGCTACTAGCTGAATAGTCCATCTCCAATCTGTTTTTCTATACTTAAGGTTTTAGTAGCTTCCTGTCTAGTAGAATTAAGACAAGCATACATGAAATGCCTTATGGAAGTAACCTTGCCTTAATCCCAATTTTGATCCAGTTTTTAACTACAAGATGGAGATTTCTCATCACTATCTCATTTGACAATATAAACAAGGAGCAGCTTCCTTGAAGTTGCACAAGCTTGATCTACACTATGCCTCACTGAAACTATGATTTGCTGCATGAACACTGTTCATGTTAATGAGAACAGATTCCAGAGTTATAGGAAAAAAAAAAAGATAGTGGATTAGATTGCAGAAATTAAGATTTATCTGAGAACTGACCTTTTCAGTTTCACTTTCATCACCATCAGCTTCTACTTCTTCCTCATCTTGCTCTACTTCAGCTGTGTCTTCAGGTTCTTCAGGCTCCTCTTCCACCTTAGACATTAACAAATTAACATGAAACATTCTAGCCTCAATGAATCAGTTTGCTTATCTGTCTTAATGGTAGACAGGATATGCACAAGACTCAGTTTGAAGTTACTGTATGAACTGGGTTTCAGTGAAAAAGGGCACAAGGTAACATTTAATCACTTATTTGATGCATCTAGCTGCTGGATGTTAAATAAAGTTGTACATAAAATGCAATCAACTGAACTGTTTTGCAATTCACTAGAGGTAGTGTAGTCCTCTAGATAGGAATGAAGATTGTCTAGAGGTTCACCTTCCTGGCCATTTACCTGCCTTTGCACCACTCTGATAGCAAGACCTGCCCATCTACCCTGAAGTGGATTTCTTCAAGTCTAGCCATTCCCCATATCTGTATCAGCCATCTCCTACATTGTCTCCATATTGCAACAATTTTTGGGGGAGAAAGCCCGGGTTGCCTACTCCACACAGGAGGGGAGTTGGCAACCACAGCAAGCAGAGGGGCAAGCCTCCGAGTGTTCTATTAATGCCGGTTACTCCAAAACACTGTGGTAGATGTTCCCCAGGTGAGCTTTCCAATCTGAGATCGACAGACTTGGCCTAGGAGGGTTTCTGCTCTAAGAGCAGCTGTAGAGCCACAACTTCTGTGCTTTGAAGTTGTGGCTCTACAGCTGCTCCTGAGCACAAACCCTGCTAGCTCAAGGCTCACACCAAGATATCTGGGTATATCTACACATGCCCCTCCGAAGTTTTGTTTGAAGTGAAAGTTGTTTTTAAAAAGTGCTTTGAAAACTAAGACGAGCACCAAGCTGTAACCAGAAGTGATGGCAGCTCACCTTTGCTTCAGGGTCAATGTTTAAACTTAAACGAAGCATCCTTTCTATTCTCTCTCCATATTCCTTAGTGTCTGGCAACATATAGCCTGATCTTATGGTCGCTGTTTCAAATAGAACTACAGCAAGATCTGCAACTGTTTTATCCTCTTCATTTTCCTGAGTTGAAAAAGACAGACTATTAACCAGGGTTAATGTAGCTGAACAATTAACCTATCATTTTGTAACTTCTGTTTACCTTGATGCGCCTGAGCATGTCCTTGATCAGTGGATGTCTAGGGTTAATTTCAAATGTCTTCTTCTGACTAGCATAATAACTACAAGAAGAAAATTATGTTAGTAGCTAGCTTTTTAAAACTGGTAACACCACTTCGTTTGCTGTCTAATGTTTAAGGCTTTGTTTACTTCAGAACAGTCAGTAAGTTCATATTCTGGATAGCTACAGTGCAGAAAGTCAGTTTTATATGTAACACTTAGCTCACCCTGCTGACCTACTCAGATGTTTACTCTGAGATGTGCAGAGGCTTATCTAATCAATTCATTCTGTTGTGCTTCAGTAGTCTAAGTTTCTGAGGCAAGCAAGCACAAGAAGGGGCTACAAGCCAGTGAATGCTTTAACTGAATCCACCTAATGGCCAATCACTGAAAGTTTTATGCTTTCCTTTCTAAATAGTTTTAATGTAGCATCTTTATAAAAACTTCCATTTACTGATTAACCTATACTCATTACTGCTGTGACAGATGACATTTACACTGTTACTGCAACTGGACAGAACGTTGCTTGAAATTGTTTAACCAGCACTTAAAAGGATACAAAACAGATCTTAAAGCTTAGATCAGATTCTGAAAATGCAAAGCAGCTTGCTTTTACCCATGGTTTCAAACTATGGGTCATGACCACGGTTCTCTCCAAACTGTGCACCTGCACGGCAGTGCATAAAAAGTTTTAGGTTTGCCCAACTCTCCTGCAGAGCTGCGCAGCAGCACTCAACCACTCACTTTCCTGCTGGACAGGAAGGTGAGTGGTGGTGGCAGTGGCCTGGTGGGTTCTGGCAGAGCTGTGTGGTGGCGAGTGGCTGGCCTGCCCTCCCCTCATTTGCTCTGGCTGGTGCTGAGGCACAGTGAAGCTGTCCCTGCTTGGGCAGCCTCACAGGCCCCAGTTACAGCTACGGTGGGCAGGACGCCGCAAGCCCAGCTCTGGGCTAGGGCAGCCATGTGGGGGTGGCTGAGGCAGCTGTGGGGTCAGAGCCACCATGTGGTCCCCAAACCTATCTCCCTGGCTCTCTGCTGCAGCACCAGCCAAGTCGGTGGCCGCTAGCCAGCAGCCCCGGCACTCTTATCCCAGAAGCAGCTGGCTGGGAGTGCTGGGTAGTGCAGCCCCAGCTTCCCACTTGCCCACCAGTTGAGGAAGCTGGGCAACTCAGCCCAGCTTCCCACCTCTCCCCCCAACCCCAGCAAGCAACTTCCTTCAGGGCTAGGCAGCCCAGTCCTGGGCCCATCCCCCACAAGAACAGGCAGCCCAGATCCAGCCCCACCCCAGTGAGGAGTTGTCACTTGCCCCTCCTCAGCACCCCCATCCTGAGTTCCTCACCCTAAATCCTGCAGCCCAAGTTACCCCATACCTTTCATCTCCTGCCCCCAATTCCTGTACCACAGGGTCATGCACCTTGTTTGTTATCCCTTGGTTTGGTAATTTTTTCCGTGTATAACAATTTAAGCATGTGTATTTTATTAGTAACTGGTTGGTGCCATGGTGGCGCATAACCGAACAAGTGCACATTATGTCAATGTTGGTGCAAAAAAACCAACAAACCCCCCCCCCACAAAAAACCCTCATTCTGCTCACAGAAGAGGAATCTTAGAGGGAACACTGGTCATGAGCCAATACTGTGTCAGGCACTGGGTCACCTTACTGTAGGTTGACCTGCAGGGGTGCTAAAACAAACTTCCTGCTTGTCTTTGTACTGCAGACCACACTACGCCCCAGAAGTGGCCAGCAGCAGGTCTAGCTCCTATGTGGGAGAGGCCATAGGACTCTGCATGTTACCCCCAGCCAAAGCACTGGCTCTGCATTCCTATTGGTTGGTCCCTGGACAATGGGAACGGGGGGGGGGGGGGGGGGGGGAGGGGGGAGAGAAGAAGGGAGGAAGAGAGAACAGGGACGCACAGACCTACTACGGATGCCTCAGGTGTACAGTGTAGACTGCATTGCCAAGACAAGTAGGAAGCCTGCCTTAACACCCCTGGCTGTGCTGCTGGCCAGGCACTGCCAGAATAACCCCCTGCACCTCAAATATCTGATCCCTGCCCCCACCCTAGTGTCTTCTACCCTTCCTCACCCTAAAGCCCTCTCTTCATCCCAAAATGCTCTCCTGGCACTAGACCCCTTGTCACCAGCCCCACCCTAGGAAACTCCCCCCCCCTTCCCAAATCTCATCCCAGCCCCACCTGGGAGCCAGCACTCTAATCAAGATAACTATGTGAGTTGTGGGCATCCATTTTCTTCAACTGGGTTGCAAGAAAAAAAATTGAAAACTAATCTGGTCTACAGCCTCACTATTATTCCCCTCCAGCATGAACGTCTATACACCAAACACTTCCACTTAACGGGTCAGTGTACACATACAATTTTGTAGTTTACGCTGTTAACTATGACTGAATCCCTCTGAATCCTATAAATAGGAATGACATACCTCCTCTATCAGCTCCTTGAGTATTCTAGTATCTAAGCCTTTAGAAAAATCATGGAAGTCAGGAGAGATGTCAGGAGAGATTCCAGAAGACTGGAAAAGGGCAAATATAGTGCCCATCTATAAAAAGGGAAAGAACAACCACCCAGGAAACTACAGACAGTTTAACTTCTGTGCCAGGAAAGATAATGGAGCAAGTAATTAAGGAAATCATCTGCAAACACCTGGAAGATAAAGTGATAGGTAACAGTCAGCATGGATTTGTGAAGAACAAATCATGCGAAACCAATCTGATAGCTTTCTTTGATAGGATAACAAGTCTTGTGGATAAGGGAGAAGTGGGGGACCTAGACTTTAGTAAGGCATTTGATACGGTCTTGCATGATATTCTTATCAGTAACTAGGCAAATACAGCTTTGATGGGGCTACTATAAGGTGGGTGCATAACTGGCTGGATAACAGTTCTCAGAGAGTAGTAACAGTTCACAGTCCTGCTGGAAAGGTATAAGAAGTGGGGTCCTGCAGAGGTCTGTTTTGGGACCAGTTCTGTTCAATAGCTTCATCAACAATTTAGACATTGGCATAGAGAGTACGCTTAAGTTTGCAGATGATACCAAGCTGAGAGGGGCTGCAACTGCTTTGGAGAATAGGGTCATAATTCAAAATGATCTGGACAAATTGGAGAAATGGTATGAGGCAAACAGGATGATGTTTAATAAGAACCAGTGCAAAGTACTCCACTTAGGAAGGAACAATCAGTCTCACACATACAGAATGGGAAATGACTCTAGGAAGGAGTACTGCAAAAAGGGGTCATAGCGGACCACAAACTAAATATAAGTCAGCAGTGTGATGCTGCTGCAAAAAAAAAAAAGCAAACATGATTCTAGGATGCATGAACAGGTATGTTGTGAGCAAGAAGTCATTCTTCCACTCTACTCTGTGCTGATTAGGCTACAGTTGGAGTAGTGTGTCCGGTTATGGGCACCACATTTCAAGAAAGATGTGAAGAAATTGAAGATGATCCAGAGAAGAGCAACAAGAATGATTAAAAGTCTAGAGAACATGACCTATGAAGGAAGACTGAAAGAATTGGGCTTGTTTAGTTTGGAAAAGAGAAGACTGAGGAGGGATATGATAGCCATTTTCAGGTATCTAAAAGGGTGTCACAAGGAGGAGGGAGAAAAATTGTTCTTTTTGGCCTCTGAAGATAGAGCAAGAAGCAATGGGCTTAAACTGCAGCAAGGGAGGTTTAGGTTGGACATTAACCACCCTGTCAGTTAGGAAGTTTTTCTTAAACACTGGAATAAGTTGCACAGGGAGGTTGTGGAGTGGAATCTCCATCTCTGGAGATATTTAAGAGCAGGTTAGATAAATGTCTATCAGGGATGGTCTAGACAGTACTGGGTCCTGCCATGAGGGCAGGGGACTGGACTTGATGACCTCTTGAGGTCCCTTCCAATTCTAGTCTTCTATCATTCTATGACATTCATCTTACCTAACTTCCAATGAGTCTCAGGTCCTCGTAAGTGAGACTCTTATAGATCTATTCTTATAAATAGGGAGCACTATCAAGCAAGTCATAATTGCCTACTAACTGTGGCTCACGTCTGTGGTGTTCATAGACCGTGATGTACAAGTAGTAAAGCTTACTTTGTGGAGATATCCTTCCCAGTCTGGTATGCCTGAGCCTTCATGATTCTTTCCATGTTGCCAGACCATCCGTACTGACTAGCCACCAGTGCACAGGGAGACTCAGTTAAGCGTTGAGACAACACAGCTTTTTCAATCTAGGAAAAAAATATTTACTGAGATTGAGGGAACCCCTAACCAGGGAAGTAATGTTTGTATACTCTCTCTCTATTTGTAGTTCTCATCTTTGAGGTCAAGTTAGTGAAAACTAACATCTGTTCAAATACAGTCCTATATTTGTTATAAGCACTTCAAGATGGTTTTGAAAGCTCCCCTCCCCCCAGTGAAGAGTCCCGATATTCTATTAGTATAAGTCTTCTAAAAGCAATTGAGACACATGAGATTGCTTTTTTAGAAAGTTCATCTACATTCATATAGAAATGAAGTTCGTCCCTATGGGTATGGCTACACTGCGGTTTTTTTGGAAAGGTATGCAAATGCAAGCATGATTTGCATATCTTCTTCCAATTCTTTTCCCGGAAGAGATTTTTCCGATATTTGGCCTATCTACCTGGGGCCAAATGTTGAAAAAACCCTCTTTCAAAAGCCCCTGTAAACCTCATTTTACAAGGAATAAGTGGGCTTTCCCAACACTTGGCCCCATGTAGATGGGCCAAATATCAGAAAAACCTCTCCTGGGAAAAGAATTCGAAGATATGTAAATGCAAGCACAATCTGCATATCTTCTTCTGGACCCCCCCCCCGGTGTAGCCGTACCCTGTGGACAAATAAATGAAGTCTATAGGGAAGATGAGGGTATAAAAGTAAAAATTAAATGAAGGATTAGTCAGGTACCATAGAGATGCAAGATAACTACTCTGAACAAACAAGTATGTACCTTGTCCTTTAGAGCCTTGTCTTTCATCCAGGTTAAGAGTGGTTCGTATTCTTTTTCCAAAGCTTCCCGACTCTCCTTGGATTTGTCACTTTCATCAAATTTCACTCCTTCCTTAGCAACATTCTGGAATCTCTTGCCATCAAATTCTGGCAGAGCTTGAATACAGTATTCATCCACGGGTTCAGTCAAATAAATCACTTCATAGCCCTTTTTCAAAAGACGTTCAACAAATGGCGAAGATTCGGCCTACAAAGACAAATTAATACTTCATGACACTAAGTTATTGGAATTCTATTGCTGTGTAGTTCTTTGGACAGTTGTGAAACTACATTAACCTAAAAATGCCAGAGGCTGCTAATATCCAAGTTGCCTTGAATACCAACACTACAGTACAAGCAACAACAAGTCATCTGGCACACTGAGCCTAGCCACTCTTTCCAGCAGTAAGAGCTTTAATTTACAACTAGTCTGATTCCTAAACTCGGGCAGATTTGCTATTTGACTATCTTGCTTTGTAACAGAAGATATACCTCTTTTCTGTTGGCTCCTGCCATGAAATAGATTTTGTCTTGTTTCTCCTTCATTCTCTCCACATACTGGTCCAGACTAGTAGTGTTACTTTCATGATGAGATGATTGGAAACGAAGAAGCTTAGCTAGACGGGTACGGTTGGAATGATCCTCTATCACTCCAAGTTTTATGTTCGTACCAAATTCTTTCCAAAACATATCATTGTATTTTTCTTCAGCAATCTTCTTGATCATGTCAAGAGTTTTACGAACCAGTTTCTTCCTAATAACCTATTCATTCCAAACACAAAATAGCAAGTTCACTCACGCTGTTATATGAACAAGGAGCACAAACAATTTTTTAAAGCTGTTACAAGGAGTGCTCAAAAAGGCATTAATCTTTTAATTATCCCTATACTCATGTTAACTCGTTAGCCACCCCCTTTTCTGTCTTCTAGTGAAGATTCAATAAATTTTGGTTGTGGCAAAAGTTTATGAACTGTTCCATTTTATATTTTCAACTTTTAATTAAGTGAAATGACGTTAATCTTGATGTCTTGATTCCTAATTTAGATTAGATGGTCTAGAAAGAATCTAGGCTCAAATATGGCTAGTTGAGTATTCTGTGCTTCCCCATACTTGCTACAATCATGTTACTTAATAGGGGAAGTGGTAGATTTAGTCACTCAGGCGCCAGCAGACAGTTTAATAAGCCAACTAAGATACCTTTAGCAATTTATGCTGCTGAAGGGTTTCACGAGATACATTCAGAGGAAGATCATCAGAGTCCACCTAATTGGGGGAGGGGGGGAAGAAAAGGGAAATTATGAAGTAGAAGCAATAGTAATTTAAGCCAATTCAGTTAAAAACTTCGAGATACTTACAACACCCTTCACAAAGTTAAGATATTTAGGCATCATATCATGGAAATCATCAGTGATGAATACTCTCCGGACATACAACTGCATGATAAAAAAAAATAATTAGGAAAGTTTCAGGGATGTTGAAGTGTATGCCATCTTTTAGAATACTTATGTTTTTACCTTAATGTAATCGCTCTTTTTGGATCCATATTCATCAAATAAACCACGCGGAGCTGTGGTAGGAATAAACAAGATAGACTTGAATGTTACTTCTCCTTCAGCAGTGAAGTGAATATAAGCCATAGGATCATCGTGTTCCTGTGGAAGGAAAGTTACTATTTAGTCAGTGTCTCTTTCTAGAGCTTGTGTGCGAAAAAGATATTCCAAAAGTGCAGACTCACAAGGAGGAATAAAGTTGCATCTGTGATAGAAATAATTAATGGGATAAATCAGAGTGCTTGTAATCTCTACATAATTCTGCCCTGATTTATCCTTTAGAAGGGAAACTTTAGTTAACATCTTCTTGTCTTTCCAGATTTGCAAGAAATAACGAAACAGTGAAACCAAATCCCAGATTCTGGGAGATTAATTCCCAATCAAACATGTAAAAACAGTAATTCACTAAGCAGCCTGTTCTACTAAAACCGAGGAGAGATCATTGAAATAGAAAGGTTAAGCACTATAGTAGTAAGACAAAAAGTCTCATTACACAGCCACTGAAACTTCCATAGCTAGTTGCCAGTAAGAAAATAGGCTCTTATCTGCAAAGATTACTTCTACTAGAATTCCACACCGCTATACAATGCAGAATTAATGTGTTTCACTACTCTGAATTTGTGATTTCCACTAAGATGCTATTCCAGTTTTGTAGGTTTCAGCTGTATTAGTTATACGCATACATGTCTGTGCGCACATGACTCTGCTGGCACCACCCTTCCCCTTATATTCCTTGCTAGCCTGAATCCCCTTCCCCTTTAGTCCCATCTATTATTGCACACCCTCCCTCCCAGCACTCTATCCATACTTGGCATGAGGGCATGGATACCACCTCTGGAGACCAAAAGGTGTTGGTTGGCAAATCACATATACGACCGAACTCACCGACTCTACCCTAATTCTCCCCTCTCCATGCTAGCCACCTACTATTTTACAACTAAAATACTGCTAATTTGCCTACCCTCCTGTTCCACTACAATGGTATGACCCCAAAAAATCTTACAATACATATGGAAGCTTAAATTTGGGACTAAACGTGACAGACAAAATAGTCCAGGAGGACACTATCGCCCTCATAGGTCAGGTTATTACAGTGCACTTGTATAAGTAATGACTGTTTAAATGAAAATGTTAAAGACTGACATATTGATAAAGAATTTGTAAGAATCTGTCAAAGTTTCCTGAATCTTTTGTCTTCACTGTTACAGGCATTTGAAGTTACCAAAAAAACCCACTATACTTTACTATGCTAGTTATGTATGCACAATTTTAAAACGTTGTGCAGGATGAACCTCTCTAGCCCAGCACCCTTGGGACATGTCCAGTGCCAACCCAAAGAGTTTGCTGGACCACAGAAGATCAGTATTGTCTAGCAGCATTACCAATACTTCCACTGCTTACTGGGCTCTTACAAGACATTTAGGGGTAAACTAGTGCTAAACAACCACACACAGAGCCAGGATTGTGTGCTGCAAACATACTTTATGGGACTACAGGAAGCTTGGCCACGCCCATGGTAAGCGGACATCCGACTAACTAAAATCATGCTGAGCCATGGAAGTTCAACTTGTACAGAATTTCTTTTGGTGCAGAGTTGCTCCAAGAGTAAAATCATACTACCTACACCTTCCCCACTAATCCTTTCACTCCCTTTGCCCATTTGCTCCACCCCCAAAATCAGGACAAGGACTTTTAAATAAGTTTTATGGTCGGTTTAAGGGTCTGGCCTCTCACTTTAGTCTAAAGCAGTGATGGGGAAGTTAGAGGTTACTGTGCCAGAAGAGTACTATAGAAATTTGAATCTCATATCAAATTTACCTTAGAAAACGATTTGTAAAATGCTTTGTATTCATCTTCTTCAACTTCCTTAGATGGTCTCTGCCAAATTGGCTTGATATCATTCATAAGCTCCCAATCCCAGACAGTTTTTTCAACCTGAGAATGAAAAAAGTCAATTTTACATTGTATGTCCAAGACTGCTGATATTAATTTAGAAGTAACTGTAATCATGTGTCAATACTACAGATGTAGGCCGATTAGACTTAAATTAAATTAGAGCATCCAATTTAATACTGTTTTGCATGTACCCAACTAGATGGTTGTGGTTGATGGAGCACATCCTCACTGCATTGAGTGATGCACTATGGATAGCTGTCCCACAATCCCTGAAGCAGTTTGGAATTCTGGGCTAGGGTCCCAATGCCTCATGGGATGAGCACACTGTTTCAGGTGGTTATGGATGCATATTGTCAGCCTCCCACATCTGTGGCTCACAACAAGCCTGTCTTGTAGTACACTTGTGTAAGTGCCTTTATTTTCACACAGCATTGCTGTGCCCCTGGCGTAGTCCTTACTGACCAAGCCCTGTGCAATTCTGGGACAGAGATCAACATTTCTTTTGCTGGGTCAGAGCTCTGCTGCACAGTCCCTCCTCCCCTGCCATCAGAACCACTGTCTCGAACACTCTATGCTGGAGGCATTTATGACCCTGGGCTTGTATGCTCAGCTGTGTTAGTAAGCTTTCCAATCTGCTCCAAAGGAAGGAAACATTCCAATGTTCCTAGGGCTCTTCCTGCTCACCTGGCTGAAAGTGCTCAGACTGTCCATAACAGCAATTTGGATCACTATCTGGAGACCGGTAACTCTGGATTACTATACAGTGTTTCCACGTTGTTTAATTCAAGATGCGAATGTTGTCTTAGGCGTTACTCCAATTCAAGTGGAGTATAAGGGTCAAGATTAAGAGCCCTTTATTTAGGTCAAAAGGAGGGATTGGACAGTGTAGACATTACAAATTCAACCTAACACTGACGCGTCTGACCTAAGCTCGTAGCATAGATCAGACCCAAAGTTGCAGAAGCAAGTCACCGCTTCACTGAGGCATCTCAAATAGAAAAGTTTACGTTATGTACTGTCACAGCCTCAAGTGTACTGCATATTCAGTATTACTTTAGGTGCTCAATAATGCACTAGGCACATGAACAAACTGAAATGGTGCCCACCCTGAAGGGTTTACAGTCTGACATTTAAGATGTAGTATGCAAATGCAAGCACCGTGGTGGGAATGACTGAAGGGGACACCAACAGCTGATAACTTAGGGTTTGTGTACTTATTTAGGCACGCACACATTATGCATGGCACACCTGAATTTTTTATTTATATATAAATAAATTCAAAATACTAAAAAAAATTTCTTTTCAGTCTGAGTTTGGGGTGAACACTGGTATTATGAGTTTCCATTAGCTTGTTGATCAATAGATAGCCACTAGATCGCTAACAACTCAAGACCCTTGACCCCCCTCAGATGCTTACTTGCCAAAGAAAGGAATACATTCAGTACATTACTATCAGTGTTTCTGAACCAAAACCCTGTTCTGGCATTTGCATCAGAATTGTTTTACAGACTTGTTAGCCTGCCATCAGGATGGTGCTGATTACTAGAAGGCACTGTCATTGCTAGAACTCTATCATGCACATCTGGAAGATGAAACATTTTGCACCCCTTAACAGGTAACTAAGACAAGCTATTTAGCCCTCTTAAGTATATATCCAAAAAAACCCATACTTTCTTAGTTTTTGGCTTTTTCTCCTCTTCCTCCTCTTCAACAGCAGCTTCATCATCCATTTCCTCTTTTTCTTTTACTTCTTCCTCTTCAATGGGCTCTTCTACAGTCTCAGTCTGTGGAAACACTTAACTGTAAGTCCACATTGCTTAAGTCAAGAGGTTGTTTGACAAGGTTCTTCTAATTGTTTCTTATGGAAGAGTGATTTAGGACAGATAAAACTCAGTAAGCTTTTATTTTGAATGAGTAACTAGAACATGCCACCTGCCATGCTTTAAGTCATGTAGGATTCTGAATATCAACATATAAAAATTCAGTGTGACTTAACAGATGAGAATGGGGCTGCAGCAGAAAACACTGATTGCTCAAGTTGATTTTCAACCACTATGCTGGAATTTTGTATGATGCTGAAGACTCTTAACCAGAGGCACACAAAACAACAGAAAGAGAAAGTGAGGCCACCAGACAATACCCTGGTGTGAAGCCCCAGAAACTGAGTGGCTGGGTACATATTTCCACCATGAGACATTCCCTGCTTAAGGTCTTTCACTTCTTGGTTTTGCTTTTGGCTATTAGATATGTAGTGCCATCTTGTAACTTTTTCCCCCATCTGAGAGTGGGGAGGTGGAGGGATAGGATTCTGACTGATTTGTCCACCTGCCTCTTAATTTATCCTTCTTACACATCCCAATTTCCTCAGCCACTGCTCAACTTTTCCAAGTAGCATTTAAATTACCAGAAATTCTCCTCTTCACCAGGCTTGAAGAGCAGTGAAGCTAACGAGCAGTTTGTCAATTCTGCTGGATTAGAAGTGTCATTTTGGAGAACTGCTAGCCAAACAAGATCCCATATCGCTTTTGCAACCCATGAGAGTAACTGTTTTCATAGAACACAAGCTCTGCAGAACAGCTTAGGAAATTGTGATTAATCAGGAAGTAGATTTTTCAAGACCTTGAAATTAGTACTATATAAAAAAAATAATGAATAATTAGTTAAGAGTTAAAGCTATTTACCTTGCTGCTCCACACATATATGGGGAAGTTTATGAACTGTGAATATTTCTTGACTAGATTTTTAACTGTATCCAGCTCGAGATAGTCAGATGCCTCCTCCTTCAAGACAAGGCTGAGGAAGACAGTACAAGCCATTTAGTGTGTTACGACAGGCTACTATTCCAAAGCAATTTTACTTTCTTACTGAACCTATGCCTAAGTATTTTGAAGAATCTGGTGTATAAGTACACCCAAACAATGGACAGTCCCTAGTTTCAGTTCAGTCAGAATTCTTCCTCAACTCTGCTCCTTTACTGGTTTTTTCCCCTCTGGAAAGACAGCACTTTTAAAATTATGGAAGCCCAATAAAACAAATCAGAACAGATTTAGAACACTACAGTTAAACACAAGCCACATTAACACAATTGAACATTATTAGACAAATACTCTATCAGACACAAGACTTCAGAATATGTAGGAGAATGGGGAGGGAAGGAGGAGGGGGAGAGTAGAGTCCAAAAAAGATCTAGAATCATCATCAGCAAAGAAGCATACTGCAGATGGAGACAAAGGGTCCACAGGAGAACATTGAGTCACCCTTCAATCTGCCAATCCAGCCCTAGAGTACAATTTGAAACTGGTGACTTATTTTTATTGTCAGGTAATTTGGCTTCATTTAAGAAAGACTACAGGTTGGAACTCCTTTGTCTGGCACTCTTGGGACCTTTGATCCCAGATGAGGGATTTTACCAGACCCAGACCAGGGAAGGTTATTTCTGGGTCTACCCCCATCACAGGCCCCCCCCAGCCATGGCCTCTGACAGCCTCCCAGCTGACTTTCCCCTGCCCAGGGCTCCAGGGATGTAAGCGACTAATCAACTAGTCGCTTCCCCCACTTGCTGTCTATCAGAAAGAGCTGGGGGGGAGAGGAGAGGAAGAGGTGCTGGGGGAAGCCAGCTTAAAAGCCGGTTCCCCCCCAGCTCCAGGTTCTGTGGGAGGGGTACAGAAGTGGCATTCCACTTTTGAAATGTACAAGAGCCCTAGCAGGGACTCTTGTACATTTTGAAGGTGGAATTCTGCACTTCCCACTGGGCTCTTGCTACATTTCAAAGTGGAAGCACCCTTATCGACTCAAATAGTCAATGGAAATGTAATCGACTATTTGATTAGTTGATTAATTTTAACATCCCTACTCTGCATGCAGGGTTCCTGGCCCCACTGTGGCAGTCCTGCCACTGGCATGCATAGCCCCACTGCCATGCTCTATCCCCATTGGGGTCTACTGGCTCCTCTAAGTGACAAGCCTTGCTGGGTAGACCTGCAGCTTCCCAGCCTTACCATACAACTCCACTGGGCTTTTTGCTGCACTGCCCCACTCCCACATTTCTGGTCCCACTGCCAGGCAGCCCTGCGATCAGGCTCCCAGCCCTGGGGGGAAGCCTCACTGCCTTGCAGTCCCACCAGGAAGCTGAGCCACTTGGTGGAAGTGGGGTTGCCAGGCTTTTGGTTGTGTTGCCAGGCAGCTCTGCTGCCTCCTGCCCCCACCCCCCTAGCATCTGCATTGGACGGCAGCCCTGCTATTGGGCTCTAACCCTGCTGCAGGGCTCCCAGCCACCAGCCCTCCACCAGGGCTCTCTGGCCTTGGGACATCTGTGCTCCTTCCAGACCAAGGATGCTGCCAGACCAGAGTACTGGTTAAGAGAGGTACAACCTGTACAAGGAATGTTAGATACTGCGTAAATGAATAATCACATAACCACATCAAATATTAACAGTTACACAATTATTTATTAGTCCCTGGGGACAGGGTGTCCAGCAGTGTATTTCTGAGGAGCCCCTACCACCCTGCACTGCTGCCTCTGTATCTGAGGCAGCAGCACGGGGCAGCAGCAGCCCGTCTTGGGGGCAGGGTAGAGATGGACAAACTCCCTGCAGACAGACAGAGGCTGCTCTGAAGCAGCCTCCCCACCTTGCGGCTTCTGAGAGGCAGCAGGGGTGTGTGCGCGCATGCACAGTTGACTACGTGACATCCCTACAAACTACTATGTTTAGCACTGTTTTATCCCACCCGCCCACACTGCATTAAGTTGGGGAAAGTCTTCCTAGCAGGACTTGCATCTCAAGCTATCTGGACTAGAAAGCTGTTCTAGTGAAATCTGAAATGTACTAAAGGAACAGCAAAGAAGAGTGGAGACGACTATGCAGTTTTTACATCTCAGACAGAAGTTTTTAGACTGTCTACTCCACTGTACGTTAATGGAAACCTTGACCAAACTGAAAATGGAATTGTGTGGGGTTCTTGATACTCAAATATGATGAGCCTCAGATATGAAAAGAAGGCTGACCATTAGCAGAAAAGACAGTGAACTCAGCCACTTGTGTCAGAGCAGTACAAGTTAAGATCAACTCTGAAATGATCATTCATTATTCTTTACACTGTGCATTAACCTAAGAGATTAAACAAAGTTTTGTTAAGATGGACCACAGAAATCACTCTGCAGCTTTTTAGTATGTAAGTCTGCAGACACTTCATTTCTTGTCTGTTCTTTTCCATCACTTAGTTTAGCAAAAGTACTCATTTACATAAGCTGAAAAAGCACAAATTTCAACTTTATAGAACAAGAAATCGAGCAGGACTCCTGTTAATATTGCATCACATCCTTAAACTATAAAAGAAAATGAAAGATTGGCTAAAAATCTCCACACCTTTGGTCAATAGTTATACTTTTCAGGAAGTCATCTCTATTCATGAAAAGCACTCATTTCATGCTAAAGACGCTATAAATGAAGAGTTGTATGCACAGGATTCATAATACAGAGAACAAACAACATGCTAATGAGCAAGGTGTACCTCAACAGGTTAATAAATTTTGGATCAGCTGCAACACTTACGTTATGGTGGTGCCTCTGCCTAAGGTGTTTCCTCTGGGGTCATCAATCACTGAGAATTCATTTGA
Source organism: Pelochelys cantorii (assembly GCA_032595735.1). Taxonomy (NCBI): domain Eukaryota; kingdom Metazoa; phylum Chordata; order Testudines; family Trionychidae; genus Pelochelys; species Pelochelys cantorii. Next base: position 248,912,278 of record CM064326.1, on the reverse strand, counting down.
ATCAGATTCCCAAATGTGTTGAGTGTCATTGTTGTGCTTTGATGTGACAATAACTCTGTCTGCTACCAAAAAGGCAGAGTAGAAGCCAACACCAAACTGGCCAATCAACTCAGATGTTGACTGACTATCTTCCTGCATTTCAGTAATCTTATTTAAGAATTCACTTGTACCAGACTTGGCAATGGTACCCAAGTTTTTGATTAATTCTTCCTTGGTCATGCCAATGCCTGTGTCTGTAACATGAAGCATGTTCTTCTCTTTATCACACTAGAAAATGAAAAAAAAGTACATTCAGTTAAGTGTCAGCATACATATTTCAGCTTATTGAAACTGAAAGTTGCAGATAAGATGTTACAGTAAAACCAATCAGATTCTTCATGAATAAAATCTGCCATGCAAAAAATCTGGCAAGAGTATGGAGTCACATTAAGACAATATGGGAAGACACTTGCTGAAACAATACAGTGTTTCAGTCACTCTTCACAAAGTCCTGAGAGGGAACCATAAATGTTTGTGGTATCTCTTAAGGCTATATCTACACCAGAGCAGCAACTGATGCTGAGACTGATGTACCAATGGTCGCAAATAGACCACAGATCACTCTGCAGTCAACCCCTGTATTCTACCCTGAAAGAAATGCAAGTCCCCCTTCCTGCCACCACAGACCCTATAGTAATTTGACAAAAAGATGTGTTAAGTCCAGCTATGTTAATAACATAGCATGTTATTTACATAGCTGGAGTTTTGTACCTTCGAAAAACTTTATGCTGTAGTTTAGACATAAGCTCAGACTTGCCAATGGTTTTATGGTCATACTAATAGCAGGGTACCAAATTTTTAATCTAAGTACTTTACAGACTGGGATATGCAGACTTAAAATTTGTTAGCTCAAGCAAGGAAAAGTGAAGTTTTTCCAATGGGGGTGTGTGTAACAAATCAGCAGATTATTGTACAAGCTAGCAGCTCTTACCTTTATTTTAACAGTGAGTTCTTCATTACCAGAAAGGGCATTTTCATCCGTCAGTGATATTAACCTTATCTTATCTAGAGCATCAGAAGCATTTGAAATCAATTCTCTCAGGAAAATCTGAAATGAAATATTTAGGAATAATAAATGTTATGCGAGAACTATACATATTGACATTCCCTCGATAAACATCCTGCTTACCTCCTTGTTTTTGTATAAAGAATTGATAATGAGTTTCATCATTCTGTTAACTTCAGCTTGGAATGCAAACTTCTCTGATTTTTCTCTGATTTCTTTTATCTGGGATGCATTTAAGCCATCTAATTGAATAGCTTCCTCCTCTCTGTGGAGACAAAGGTAGCAGATCTTTTATTAGACCATATTCAGTTACTATGTAGTGGCAAGAGCAACTGAATTTGAGGTTCCAGACACACATAGGTTACTATAAAGTTCCACAAACCATGACATCAGGATGACAGTTTAGAACTGTTAAGATTTGATTGACAATGGAGCACAAAGCATGAAAACTACTGGTAAAGTCTAGTAACAGGGAGTGCATTAGATGATGTAAAAGCTGGATCCCTCTATTCAGAGAAAATCCTACAGGTCCCTTGTCTAAAGACTCTCCTCTGAAGACACAATATATAATATATCTGATATAAAAGTCACTCACAGCTGTATGTCTTTCTTTCTGTAGCACACAGGCTATTATTTCAAGTGTTCACCATAAACCAGTGTATTATTGTAATAGCTTTCTTATTTCTACTAATACTCCATGGGACTGACTAGGACCAAAGAAAGCCATAAGAACATTAATAATGGGTCAGACCAAAGTCTCATCTAGCCCAGTATCCTGTCTTCTGGCACTGGCCAATGCAAGGTGTCCCAGAGGAAGTGAATAGAACAGATAATTGAGTGATCCATTCCCTGTTGTCATTCACAGCTTCTGGCAAGGAGAGGCAAGGGACACCATCTCCACCCATCACTGCGAATAGTCATTGGTGGACCTATCCTGCATGTTCCTCAAAGTCAGTGACAGATGTTAAATCTGCATTATGATGTTGAAGTAGTACAATCTGGCTACTGTTTCATAGATAATTATTAAGTTTTACTTACGATCTACCTTTTAATTTTATTCATTTCAGAAGAAAAAGTAACAAAACATGGGCAATTTGGTTTTTTTAAGCCCATCAACTGAAAAGACCAAAGCTCTTATATATCAAACAGCAGCTTGCTACCTTTCCAGACCACTGCACCACTGGAATCTGATTTGTCCAGCATAACCTCAAGTTTCACCTCATTTGAAAGCTATTTGCTTACAAGGCCAACAAAAGAACAAAATGTCACATTACTTTTTTACTGAAAGTTTACTTACTTCCATTTTTAGCATATGATAAATCAATTGGAAATTACATTTGTAGGTATGGCATATACAGCACTATAAATGAGTTGTATGAAAATTTAGTTTTAATTCACTTCCCTATTGTTTTAGGCACCCTATTGGAAAACTATGCAAATGTCTAGATGAGTTGATGTACCACTAGGGCTATGCAGAAATCGTCTGTGTATACACATGTCCCTGATTGAGACTGACTGCACTGAAATACATCTTACAGGTTGAACCTTTCTGGTCTGACATGATTTTAGTTAGCTGGATGTCCACCTGTCATGGGTGTGGCCAAGTTTTCCCATGTTCCATAAAGTTTGTTTACAGCCACCACTCCTGGCCATGCCAGTTCTGTACTGTTACTTAGCTCTAATTTACCCCTAAATGTCTTCTATGAGCCCAACAAGCTGTGGAACTGCTGGCAATGCTCCTAGATAACACTGATCTCCTATGGTTCGGCATATTCTCTGGTTCAGCACCGGTCAGGCCCCAAGGATGCTGGACTAGAGAAGCTCAACCTATAGATTAGAAACACAAACCTCTCTCACATTGCAGTACGACTTCCTAGGCCAGCCAAAAGGATGAGGCAATAACCCGCACGGGGCATTCTGGTGTTTTGCTATAGGGGTGACAGACCTTTACACAACACAGGTACAAACCTCTGAACAACTTCGTCATCAGTCCGAGAGCCCTCTCTGCTTTTCCCCAGGTCATCTTCTACCGTGCCGTCCACATCCAGGTCCTCCGCTCTGACCGATGCTGATGGAAAAGGGAGCGTTAGAAATGGACTAGTAGAGCGGCTCCGCCTGCCACCCCCCCCGGGGCCCTCTAGCAGGCTCAGTACAGCCCCCACAGCGGGGGACACGAGGCAGGCGGGCGCAGAGGGCTCCTGAAAACGGGACCCCCTCCCTTCACGGAGTTACACACCCCCAACCCAATGGGTGATGACGCCGCTGCGGGCAGAGACCCCGTCGGGACCCAAGGGCGCGGTAGCGCCTCGGAGCACAAGTCCCTGAAGGGAAGACACTCCCCTCCCCCTCCAGCCAGGCGCGTGCCCGAAAGACCGATAACGGGGAGAAGGGCGGGGGCGGGGCTGCTCGCCCCAGGGCAAGTCCCGGCCTCACGCAGCGCCGCGCCCTGTCCCCGGGCTTCCCGGTCACTCCCCTGTCGGAGGCCCCGCAGCCCCAGGCCACCGGCCCCAACCGCTCCACGCCAGAAGCTTCTAGAATCCGCGGGCGGGCGGGGGAGGGAGGAGGGGGCGACTCACAGGCCAGGAGCAGGACACAAAGAAGAGCCAGTCCCCACAGCGGCTTCATTGCAGCAGCGGGGGTGTCGGTGCGGACTCAAGAGAGAACTCACTAGCCCCAGTCCCACGAGCTCTCAGGAAAAGCGCCGAACCTACCGGACCAGCCCGGTAGGGCCCTCCCCCAGCCTTATCACTGTCCGGCACACGGGGCGGGGAGAAGCGCTGAACTAACCGCCAATCAGAGCGCACCACGCCAAACACACAGCCAATGCAGCTGCCTGAGGGGTGGGGCGGGATCTGGTCCTCGCCAATCAGAGCCTTCCATGTGCGGCTTCCTGCGGTCTGAGCGTGGCTACCTCTGATTGGTCACCAGTAAGAAGAGTCTGCCAATCATGTTCCGAGGCTAGTTTAACCGGCCTGCCGTGTATTTATTTTTTAAATTAAACACTCGGAAATGTTTGATTCCAGAGCCACGTGTCTCATCCCCGAATGGGATTTGTGGCTAAACCGAGAAAAATCTCCACATGGCCGGAGCGATCTGAAGTACTTCCGGGGCGCCCGGAATGTTTGCCCTAGAGATAGTCACTAAGGCAACGTCTGCTTCCGGCCGGTATAACTTCCACGGAGGCAGCTGCAGAGAGGGCGAAGCCAATACGCGCTCCGGAATCAAGCGGGAGCTGCTAGGAAACAAGACTACTGCAGGGGGAGGGCAGCGCACAGGAAAATATTCCCGGCATAGGGCACGTGGATTGCGGACTCCCCGATACAGCTAAGGCTGCAACCCCCAGCATGCATCGCGCCACGATAACACGTGCCGGGACTTGCCTCCGTGCTCCGCATGGCCTGATGGGAATCGTAGTTCCCATGTATTCTCGGCGGGTGGAGAGGCGTTGCATGCTGGGAGTTATAGTCCTACGGCCTCGCTCTGCGGGCCTTTATTCTGGGCCGGCATCGTGCCCCTTGCTGGCTGGTAGCTGCAGCCTAGTTGGCTCGGGATTAGGGATGTTCAATATTAGTTAAGTGAATAGTCGAGTAACCTCACGAATTCCTCTCCGTTAGTTGACTATTCTATAGTTCCCGGGGGCGGGAACTCCCAGGAGCCCCTTGCCTCTCCACATTGTAGATTAAAAAACAGCCCCCTTCATGGTCCCGCTGCCTGTTGCCCTGTGCTGCTGCGTCTGATAAAAAGGCAGCAGCGCAGGGTGACAGCAGCCCCTGTCAGGGGGGTGGGGTGGGGGGGTCAGACCCATCACAAGACAGAACAGAGCCAGGCTGCTGGCTATCCTGCTAAAAAATTTACCAGCAAGGCAGGGGAGGGAAATGCCTGTAGTCTGTAGCATTAACCTATAAGCTTTTGCTTATCGGTTAATCAACTACACTATTACATCCCTACTCCGGATGTGCCTGGAGGCCGAGGGTGGAGCCAAGCCCTGCAACCGCCACGGTAGTTAAGACTAAGGATGTTAAGTAGCATGTAATTCACTAATTGAGCAGTTGATGCATTTTTGCATTGACTATTGGATTAGTCAGTAGGGCAGTACTACCCCTTTGAAACACTGCCGCGGCATTTCAAAGGGGCAGCACTGTGGAGCACAGGGTCCAGCTGGGATCAGCTGTGAGGCTCTGCCCCTTTGAAACGCAAGGGGCAGTGCTTCAGGGAGCCCGGGCTCAGCTGGCGTCCCCAGCTGACCCCAGGCTCATGCAGTGCTAAGCTCGGGATCAGCTGTGCGGCACTGCCCCTTTGAAATGCCATAGCGGCATTTCAAAGGGGCAGCACCGCAGAGCCAACATCAGCTGGGTAGTCCCCAGCTGACCTCAGGCTACCTGCCCCGGGATCAGCTGTGTAGCACTGCCTCTTTGAAATGCCGGGGTGCTGTTTCAAAGGGACAGCACCACACAACTGATACCGGGTTCCGCACTGCACTGCCCTTTTGAAATGCCATGGCAGCATTTCAAAGGGGCAGTGCAGAGCCTGGATCCACCCCCCCCCTTGCTGCCTCTATCTGATAGAGGCAGCAAGGGGCAGGGGGGAACGATTAGAACTAGGGGTCACCAAATGAAAATAATGGGCAGCAGGTTTAAAACAAATAAAAGGAAGTTCTTCTTCATGTAGCGCACAGTCAACCTGTGGAACTCCTTGCCTGAGTAGGTTGGGAAGGCTAGGACTATAACAGGGTTTAAAAGAGAACAAGATAAATTCTTGGAGGTTAAGTCAATTAATGGCTATTAGCCAGTATGGGTAAGGAATGGTGTCCCTAGCCTCTGTTTGTCAGAGGGGGAGATGGATGGCAGGAGAGAGATCGCTTGATCATCATTACCTGTTTGGTTCACTCCCTCTGGGGAACCTGGCATTGGCCACTGTTGACAGACAAGATACTGGGCTGGATGGACCTTTGGTCTGACCCAGTATGGCCATTCTTATGTTCTTATGATTAGTCGACTAGCCTGTCGACTATCCGATAAGCATTTGCTTATCAGATAGTTGACTGATCCTTAACATCCTTAGTTAGGACCCGGTTTTTAAAGGTATTTAGGCACCTAAAGATGGTGACAGTGACCCATGGGCACCAGCTGCATTGTTAGACTCCTAATTCCTTTGAAAATGTGCTCGAGACACCTGCTGTCCCAAATCAACATTCCTGCAGCCGCCACTTTCTTTTGCACTTAAGCCTGTCAACCCTCCCGGCTTGGCTGGGAGTCTGCTAGATTGGGCCGCAATCGCCTAGTGAGGTTTTATTTTCAGTTAACTTTTTTGAGATATGGGAAATATAAATAATTCATTGCCACTCCTCTGACTTTGGGGGGTTAGGGTAAAATGGAACCCAGATCCAAACCAACTGTGTTATTGACAAGAAAGTGGATTTACCTAAATCTGACAACTACACAAAAGTAGAACAATTGTTAGAAAGCATTTGAAAGAGTTAGGAAATCTTTTAAGAAAGGCAGAGCTTGTCCTGTTCATGCAGAGGTCATGGCATAATCTGAAATTCAGTGTAGCTAAGTGTTGACTGCTGTACTTTGATTATATTGTTTGCATACTGAAGTTCACTTTCATTAACATTCCATTGTAGCGTACAGTACAAAGACAATATATAAGAAACCGTGGCCAAGTCCAAAAGGAAGTTTGATCTCTTTAAGAAGTAATTTTGCTTAACTAGTCTTCATCAGTATTAAGCAAACATTTTCTAATAGTTTGTTTTATTCTTTAAGGGCCATGAATGCAGTACGGAACAGTCTTATAAACCTTTTGCTGCAAAGCAGTGTAAGTTATTTTTTGTCCTCTGATTAATCGAAAGCAGTTTTCAAGATCTTGGATATATTTCCACATGAGGCATTCAAAATGAATATGAGCATTCTCTCTCAGGCGATGAAACATGAATCACTTCCCAGGCATTAACACCAAAGTAAAGTGCACTAAAATGGTTTAGTCTTCAGGCTGAGAATTGTTACATTATTTCTGTAAAGCAAATATTCTTTTGATAATTGAATGTGCAGTGATTATTAGGAATGTAAAAGGTTAACCAGTAAGCTTCACCCTTAACAGGTGAGGTTTACTGGTTCCAGTTAATTAGGTCTGGAGTAAGGATGTTAAAATGTGGTTAATTGACTAGTCGACTGCTCGATGGAATTTCTATCAACTGGTCGACTATTCGATAAGCACTTCTGCATTCCTCCTTTGAAATGTACAGGAGCTCCCACTGAGGCCTCAGCGGGGGCTCCTGTACATTTCAAAGGAGGAATGTGGGACTCCATATACAGCCCGGGGCCAGCAGGAAGTCCCACTGACTCCAGTATGCATGCGGGTGCCTTCTTTGAAATGCCTGTGGGGGATCTTGTGCATTTCAAAGCCATGGAGCCTGGGATCAGCGGGGGACTCCCCACAGATGTGTAGTTCAAAGGGACAGTTGCGGGGAGCCTGGGATCAGCAGGGGAGTCTCTAGCTGACCCTGGGCTCCTAGCAGCATGCAGCATAGCATGGAGCCCAAGGTCAGCGGAGGACTCTCAGTCCCCCGCTGATCCCGGGCTCCATGGCTTTGAAATGCACAAGAGCCCCCACTGGGGATTCTTGTGCATTTCCAAGAAGGCACCTGCATGCATATCCGAGTCAGCGGGACTTCCCACTGGCCCTGGGCTGTATGTGGAGTTCCGCATTCCTTCTTTGAAATGTACAAGAGCCTCAGCAAATGGGTGGGCAAATGCTTATCAGATAGTCAACTAGTCTTTAACATCCTTAGTCTGCAGCAGCTCCCTGCCTGGTACAGGGGCTGCTCCACCCCTCAGAGCCCACCAGAGAAAACCCTGTCTGTGCCAGGCCGGCTGGGTCTCCCGACCCTCCGCCACAGGTTACATTCTGTCTCCCTAGGAGCGGGGTGGCAGGGGCTGCTGGGCCTGGGGAGCTGGCTGCAGAGTCTGCAGCAAAGCCTTCCTGGGAGCAGGGCCTGGCCTGGCTCCTGGAAAGGCAGTTTCCCTGCAGGCTCTGCACTACTAGACTTATTTAAGATTTATACTGCTGAGCCCTGCAGCTCATGTATCCGTGTAACTGCTATCATTTTTAACTGTTACATGGTTACATTTTTGAACACATTTTTACATCTCTAGTGATTATACAGTAAAAACTGTTATCTGGCAGTCAATTAACCAGAGGGCTCAATTAACTGGCCTTCCAAGGGAAGTAGTGGGGGCAAAAGATCTACCTGGCTTCAAAATTAAACTAGATGGGTTTATGAAGGGGATGGTTTGACAAGATAACATGGTCTTGGTAACTAATTGACTAGTCATTATCAGTGGTAAATAGGTCAATGGAGGGATGATAGGGGTTACTATAGAGAACTTTCTGGGTGTCTGGCTGGGGAGTCTTGCCCACGTGCTCAGGGTTTAGCTGATCGCCATATTTGGGGTCGGGAAGGAATTTTCCTCCAGGGTAGATTGGCAGAGGCCCTGGAGGTTTTTCGCCTTCCTCTGTAGCATGGGGTACAGATCACAGCTGGAGGATTCTCTGCATCTTGGGGTCTTCAAACTATTTGAAGGCTTCAATATCTGAGAGATAGGGGTGAGGATTATTCTAGGAGTGGGTGGGTGAAATTCTGCGGCCTGCATTGTGCGGGGGGTCAGACTAGATGATCATAATGGTCCCTTCTGACCTTAAAGTCTATGAGTCTATGAGTCTATAACTGATATTTCCCAATACAAATCTCTAGTCTAGTAACCCAGACTAGTATATGCTGAGCACATTACAGTATTCAGTTAGATGTTCTACACTCTTATGCAAAAGAGGCAAAAGATAAGTAGGCAAGCTGAGATCAGGGATTGATTTAAAAAAAAAGCAGCTTCCAGGGTATATCATGGGGTCATTGCAGACTCAGCCCAATCTTCTCCATCTATAATAATAATTGATGTTGATAATGCTGATCCTGAAGGATTACAAGATCCTGATGTGCCTTCTGAATCATCAAAGAAAGATTGAATTCTGTTCAGTACAGCTTTAGTGCTAAGTGTGTTTTTAGTGATCTGGGTGTATGCCCCGCATGCCTCATATTGATATGTAGTGTTATAAGACAGCTTACTGTACAGAAAACTTTGCCTGTATACACCTAAGTGCTTCAAGAAACCACTCTGCAGTGTAGTACTGCTAGTGGACTGGTGACTACCTATGTACTATTTTATTCTTTGTATTGTATTCTAATTCTTTGAAAATTGGTATTCCACTGGTAAAGTACAACTCTCAGTTAACCAAAATATTCAATTAATCGGAAACCCCACTTTGCCAACATGCCAGATAGCAAAGCTTTTACTGTTTAAGACACTGGCAGTGCTGACTTTGTGCTAGGACTTGCAGGGGCTCAGGCTTGACAGTTGATAGCCTTAACACCTGTGGCATTGGCAGTTCATAGCCCTGACATCTCTGGACTTGATACATCAATTATGAAAGTAAAAAAAAAATCTATTTTTTGCTCTGTGTTTTTCTTAAAAATTTCAACACAGTTGTATCCATTAGGGTTGTAACCAGGGTGGAGTGAGCAGGACAGCTGTGCAAGGTGCAGAGCTGGGGGGAAGGGGAAGAAAAATGGGGTTGATGAAAAAATGTAGGTGGTAGAGCCCTGCTGCAGGACTGGGATCCTGTGGGTCCCATTACCATACCATGCCACCCTTACTTCTGAGTTGCTGCTGGTGGCAGTGCTACCCACAGAGCTGAGCAGCTGGCCACGATATGGTAATGGGATCAACAGGATCTCCATCCCATTGCACAGCTCTACCCCTTATTTTTTCATCCATCCCCTTTTTCCACCCCTCGCATCCTGGTTTGCACCATGGGCAATTGCTGCATTTACCCAGCTCTGGATGTGGCCCTGCAGCTGCCAGTGGGGCATCCCTGGATTGTTATGCTGCTGCTTACATGATGCTTGAGCCCCATTTAGGATTACCACCTTTCTAATTGCTAGTAACTGGATCTCCAAGACCCCACTACTACTCTGCATCTTCCCCTGCCTCTTCCACCCAAGAGCCCTCCCCCATCACTTGCTCCTCTTCTCCCCTCACTGGATCATCTCAAGGAGCTTACCTGCTGGCAGGAGGTGACCCCATCTGAGCAGGGGTTGGCATGGATTAATGACCTGGCACATCTCCCTGCCCTGCTGTAACCAGGTTTTTGGTTTGGCTGCAATTTAGTGTTGTCAGGTGGTATTTTTGACCAGACTCTCTCTGTTCGAAAACTGGGTACCTGGCAATCCTAAACGGTATGCAGACACAGAAGCCAAAAAAACCAAACTGTTCAGGCAAAACCCAGATGGGCAGCAATCCTAATCCCACTGCCCTGGCATCTCTTACTTGAGTCCTAGCACCTCTTTCATTACAAATTAAGCACTGGATATAGGTTACATGCTATATTCTACTCCTTTAAATAAAGGTGCTGGAGCATACCATGATGGGAGAAACAGAACATATGGATGGAGTCTCTTTTCCCACATACACAACAGGGCAAGAGCACTCCATGGTCTCATGAGTGTTAGGAGACACAGACAGGTAAAGTGTCTTCTGCTAATTGGGGGCATATCAAATGCTTCCAGCTATAAGTTACAGTCAGTAGCAAGTACTAGGCTACCAGAAGTAGCTGTAGGGATCTATATTGTGGCAAGGTCACTCACTCCTGGGTCCCTGACCCCTCCCTGTTCTGTCCACTATCCCACAGTTTTAGGGCTGCAGCATGACACTCACAGAGTTTCTAGTGCTTAACCTTCTGGGCTCTCAGCATAAAGAATGGAGTGTTGGGCTGAAGCCCTGGGCCAGTCACAGCTGAGTAGTAAGTCCTCGACCTCCATGGGGATACGGAGCCTTTCAACACTCCCTGCCCACCACAGGGCTGGTGGTGCCTCCTGTTCCACACCTCTGAATCACCTGGTTGTTTACACCTCCTCAACTCCCTCTCCCCGCTAGGGAAGGCTTTTAAAGAGGCCTTGTGGCAGCCTGATTCAGCTCACCTGGCCCTTAATTAATTTGCAGCCGCCCTGTCTCAGCTGCCCCTTTTAACAAGCCTTTTAACTTTCCCTGTCACAATATGTATTGCTCACAGGAACAAAGTTCACCTGATGCTGTGTCCTTCCAGCCATCCCTGAAGGAATTCTGCACTGGATAGCTGTCCTTTAGCACAAGACACACTGCTTCTGTTTAATGTAGTAACAGTCAAGGCAGGATTTAATCTTAGGTTAAAATCAGTTTTAATACAAAAACTGTGCTTATGTGTCAGCCTTTGAAATACAAGCCTGATTTGATCTTTGTGCGGAAAAAAATTCCAAAAAAACAATTCCATTGGTATTTATTGTGCCACTGGGATTTCTAGAAGTCTGGAATGTAATGTACAAAAAAACAAAGCCAGTTCATGGGTATACATTTAAAGGACCAAAAAAAGTCTCCATAAACTAACAGTTATCTCTCTCTGGCAAAATGCTAGCATGCCTTAACTCACAGCTAAATTGAAATCTAGAACAAATGTTGGCACCACTTCTACATGTAGAACATAGACACATCTTATTTTGACACAAGCTGCAATCTGGATCCATCAGTCAATGACAAAGGACTGTCAATTTATTTATAATTTATAATATTAGCGACCTTTAAAAAAGTTAACTGATTTAATTCAGCTTCATACATTTTCAAGTTTGGTTGTTGTTCCGACTTTATCAAGCTTATTGGAAATACAATATTCTTTTGTTTACTTTTTAAATTTCCTTATGATGTAGGTGCACATATTGCAACTTGTATGTTCAATGAAAACTCAGATATATGGGATTTTTCAGTTATTCCTGAAGTCATCATGGCATCTATTAGCTTTATGCTGTGTGTACTTGTGATTGATGGACTGACTGGAATGAATGGTATTTCAGAAGTTTTAAGACAGAAGGTAAAACTTGTGAAGTTTGGATAAATTATACCCAGGGGAATAATTGTAGTACAGACAGACTAACTGCACAAAATTAAAAAAAAAATAGTCTTTGTGTTTCAGAATTGCTGGTTATCTACATCTGCAGCAATAGAGTGAAGCTGTTGTGAGAGCACCCACAATAAAAAATAGCATCTCTCAAATGAGTCAAAAGTTATCAGATTTTCTGTCCTTCTCTACAACTGAAGGCATTTTTAGGACAAACTGGGCAATCCCGGCAAACACACAAGACGTGGCATCTGCTACAAAGTTATTTTGGCTCCATAACAGGTTTGGCCTTCTTCTTTTATTAATTCATTTAGGGCCCCGCAGAAGCAAAGCTCTTAGGTGCATAGTTAGCATAGAAGTTGGTGAGATCATTTGCATTTTTAAAGTAAAGCATACAGCTAAATGCTTTGCTGGACTGGGACTTTAGTTCAGAAGGAAAAAGAAAAGAAAAATAGCCACATTTGCTGTTCGTGTAAAGCAACAAGCAACATTGGCTTAAATGAAGTTTGGTCCGTTTGCACCAGCAGAATATTTGGCTCAGAAAGTGCTTGTCGTTTAACAGTATCACTTCTGTTTTTGTTTTTCCAGATTGGTGACTGCAGCTATTGCAACGGAAGCACTATTTCTACATGGTATCTACAAAAACTTGGTCAGACCCTCAGCTGTGATAAATCAGCTGAACTCAGTTATAGCCAATGAAACTCTGCCAATTTACACTACCTGAGAAGCTAGCTCACTATTTTATTAGAGCACAACAGTTTATATGCTTGCTAGGCATGTAGAATCCCAGTTAACTAGTTAACCGGTTCAACTTTAGGTTGAACCGGTTAACTGATTAAGTGCAATCCCACTCCCAGTCCCCCCTACACTTGGGGCTGCTACTGCTGCCCCCCACTGCGCACTTGGTTACCCGTTCATATCCTGATTGCTTGCCTGTTTTAAGTATAAATATAGCAAATATTTTTTATACTTTACTGAATGAAGGGTAAATATCACTCACAAGGCAGTTTGGAGCAGAAAGACCCTGCCCCCTGAGAGCTTGCAGTTTAGGTCATGGGTGGGCAATAATTTTTAATAGGGGTGTGTGTAATATACCGGGTCGGTCTGTGCACCACTGAGAGTGTTGGATCAGGGTGAATTGCTCAAACCAGGGCTACTTACAGTCTAAGACTGGAGTTCTCCTCTATAAGACACCAAACCCATCACAACAAAGCACTTCAGCTGCCACTCTTGCCAGCAAGAAGTCTCACCAGCAAAACCCCTTAGACATCCAGTGTTCCTTGTGCCACAATCAGACCCATACCTTATTTAGGTGAGAGGTTATAAAAGCAATCTCACCAACTCCAAACAGGTTCTCCCACTCCCAAAGAACCACCCACAGTACGAGGTCAATTTATACTTTGGATCTTACCCAAAAGAGCATGCTGTGCCAATCCTTTAGAATCTAAAATCTAAAGGTTTATTAATAAAAGAAAAGGCTGAGATGAGATTTTTAAGGTGAATACATCACATACATCAATCACCAAGTTCTTGATGCAGGCTCTTAGCAGAGATGTTACAAACTGCCAACTTAAAAGTCTCTGGTGTACATCCTATGTCAGGATGGGTCAGCAAATCTTTCCTGATTCTCTGCCCATAGCAAGGATGCTTCTGGAAACAGAAGCATGATTGAAGACAAGATGGAGATGCCCTCATGGTACTTTTATATTCCTGGTGCTTCCCAAACTGGAACTGGTCACATGATCAAGTGACCTGTCTTTCATTCAAGTAGCCATGATGTACTGGTTGGTCTGCAGGTTCCAGATGCATTCCTCAGGTGTTTATTGGTAACCTTGAGAGCCTTTGTCTATGCAGCATTGCTAATTAGCATAGCCATTCAGTGGATAACCTATTCCTCACAATAGGTGGTCAAGGCATATTGTTCTCTCCCAGACAGAGAGCATTTCAAATACAAGTACAGAGCTCATATTCATAACTTGATATATACAAATTATACAAGTATAGGAGTAGCATACATAGAATCAGTATGGCTTAAGCTTTCATTTGATACCTCACATGGCCCACTCTGCACAGAATTTGGAGCAAAGAATGACCTGCCTATTCACATTAAACTCCATAAGTGACAGGGGGCCACTCCAAGTGGTCAAGGGCTGCACTTTTCTATGGAGAGGGTGCACAGTCTGGGGTGGAGGTTGGGTGCAGAAGGGAACTCAGGGTAGGAGACTGGAGTGCAGCAGAGGGTGTGGAATATGACAGGAGTTTGAGGGTATGTCTAGACTACATGCCTCTGACGACAGAGGCATGTAGATTAGGCTACCCGGCATAGGCAAAGAAGCGGGGATTTAAATAATCCCCGCTTCATTAAAATAAACATGGCCGCCGTGCTGTGCCAACGATCAGCTGATCCGGCACAGCGCGGTAGTCTAGACGGGGATCAGTCGTCTGGGGAAGCCTTTGCCGACCGATCCCTTATGCGCTCATAGGATTGGTCGGCAAAGGCTTCCCCAGCCGACTGATTCCCGTCTAGACTACCACGCTGTGCCGGATCAGCTGATCGTTGGCACAGCACGGCGGCCATGTTTATTTTAATGAAGCGGGGATTATTTAAATCCCCGCTTCTTTGCCTATGCCGGGTAGCCTAATCTACATGCCTCTGTCGTCAGAGGCATGTAGTCTAGGCATACCGTGAGTGAAGAACGGGGTTTTAATTTGGGGCAGAGGATTGGGGTGCAGGGTCTGAGAGGGGGTAGGAGTTCAGGAGTGCATTTTGACTTATGGGGAGGGGATGCAGTGTCTGGGAGAGAGTTGTGATCTGGGGGAGCAAGGGTGCATAGGGTTTGGGCGGTGACCTGGGACTGGGGATTTCAGTGCAGGGTTGGGGTGGGGATATGGGTTCAGAAGATGATTCTGGCCTGGAGAAAGGATGTAGGAGGGAGTGCAGGGTCGGGGAGGGAGTTGTGACCTTGGGTTGGGGTGTGTGTGCAGAAGGTTTAGGTGGTGACCTGGGGCAGGGAATTAGGGAGTAGGGTTTCTGGCCAATGGGAGCTGCAATGATTGGCTTAGAGGGGGGGAGTGTGCAAAGGTTCCTCCCCACCCTGGCGAAGGGCATGTGGTGCTTAGAGGGAGCCATCAGCTGTTTTGAACAGCTTTGGGCAGCAGCAGGCAGAGAGCCTGCCTCATGGTCTTGGCGGGGCAGGCCGCATGCTGGATTAAAAGGCTTGACGGGCTGGATCTGTATCTTGCCCACTCCTGGTCTAGGTGGTAAATTGAATATAGCAAGTGGACAAACAGATAGTGGAGGATTAGGAGGGGAGTTGGGGTAATGAAGTAACAATTAAAAATACCCAGTTTAGTAGAGACACTATGAAGCTCTTCTGATGAAAAGCTCTAATATGCCAGTAACACACATCAGCATTCAATTCTTTATCATGCCACTTTTATTCTGTTGTGCTTGCTGCTGCAGAACCACCCACGGCTGTGAAAATAGGACTCCTTGCAGGAATTGTTACCAATGTTAGGCTATGTCTACACTGCACTCTAAACTCGAAATAAGATATGCAATTTGCGCTATGCAAATTCCGTACTTATTTCGAGTTTATTTTGAAATAGGCTATTTCGAAATTTGGTGCTGTCCACACAGCACCAAATTTCAAAATAAAGTGCTATTTCGAGACATCCCTTAATCCTCGTGGAATGAAGGTTACCGGGATGCCGAAATAGTGCACCCGTTATTTCAAAAAATATTTCAAAATAATGGGCGGCTTGTGAAGACATGGGGGAGCTATCTCAGGATACCTCTGGTATCCAGAAATAGCTTTGCTGTGTAGACATACCTTTATTGTGGGAATTATTCATTTAATTATATTTGAGACCTGTCTCCTCAAATTTCTTTCCCATATTTGAATTCTAAAGTATCTCCCACATTGTTCTTTTCTTGACCAGGCTCACATGTATTATATCAGAATATATACCACGCATATGTTTGTAATAGCCATGTGATCGACTAATGGCATTTATCCTGGTCCTTTGACTAGCTCACCTGAAGTCTGCTTACTACTTCCTTTACCCCAGAACTTATTCTAACATTTTAAAACCTTGAATGGCTTAAAAAGGCTGCCATTTAAAAAATTCTCCTCCTCCTCTCCATAGAAACATTTTTGTTTTAAGACCCAGAATGGGCAATACATAGTTCTGAGCAAGTGATAGGTTTTAAGTCTGCTATCTCACAAACTACAAAGGCTGAAAATAGGGTGCTTAATTCTCCTCTCATTTACACCAGTTTTAGACAAGTGTAGCTCCATTGACTTCATGTAGGGCAGTGGTTTTCAAACTTATTTCTCATGACCCAGTTGAACAAAATTGTTGATGCTCACAACCCAACATAATTATATATTTTTACTAGAGTGCAGAGGTTAGGTTGGGACCAGGGATGAAGGGCTTGGGGTACAGGAGGGAGCTCTGGTTTGCGGGGGGGTCTCAGGACTGGGGAAGGGGTTTGGTGCTTGGGGTTTGGGCACAGGCTTACCTCCAGTGGCTCTGGGTCAGTGGCACAGTGGGGGAACTATGGCAAGCTTTCTGCCTGTCCTGGCACCATGGATTGCACTGTGCCTGGCAGTAGCTAGCAGCAGGTCCAGCTCCTAGGTGGGAGTGGGGCAGCATGCTCCTGGTCACTTCTGGGCCATAGCCTGAGTCTGCAGTGCCAAGACAGGCAAGAAGCTGAAATTAGCACCTCCACTGGTCATCTTACAGCAAGGTGGCCCAGGGCTGGATCGCAGCCTGTAGTTTGAAAACCACGGATGCAGGGTTACTCCAGATTTACACTCCCATAAATTATTGAAAACATTAGCTACAGGCACTGGAGAGGGGAAATCTACAGATTTCTAGTGAGTGAGACACATAGCATTTGCTCTTAGAACTAGAAAGGCCTGAGTGCACATACTTGACTTTTAGTCTTGATTTGACATTTAATTTCAGTTGTCTCTCTTCAAGTACAATTAACTCAGAGATTAATTGCCTTTTTATTGTATCGGTGGATAGTTTGGTGCGGAAATAATGAGTAATGATCGCATGCTCTGTTGGAAGAAAGATTTCCTTTCACACACATACATTTACCAAAATGCTGCTTATCATTGAAAGTATTGCTAGTAGAGCATTCTAACTTTTTAGTTCTCAAGCATCTCTTATCAGAAATAGCCATAAGTCCATTTTTAGGCTTCTGTTGTTCCTTAGCCCCAATCTTTATTTCTCTAACAAAAAGCCCCCATGTGATTTGAACACTTGAGCATAGAATATGCTGTGAAATCAGATGAGAGTTATTTTTGGGTTCGCAGCACACCCTAGTGGACTGTGAGATTACTCTTTCATTAAGAAAGCCTTTTAATTCTGGCAATGAAAACTAAGGCAAATTGGTTGTAGTAGACCAGTGGTTCTCAAACTTTTTGGGCTCCAGAGCCCTTTACATGTGTAAAAATGTATGTGGAGCCCCAGTGGTCCACTGATTGTATGTGTTGTACCAATCGATGTTTCCAGTTTGTCAACCTCACGGAGCCCCTGGAGATGTCTCGTGGAGCCCTGGGGCTCCGCGGAGCACAGTCTGAGAAACACTGTAGTAGACTATTACTTGTAAGGGGTATTTTGATTATATTTGCCATAAATATCTTAGGAAAATATGGGAGATTTGGATGAGAAGGGGCTAAATAACCGTGTGTGAATTGGCCATATCACTGCAGAATGCAATGCATCAACTTTACCTTACCATGGTATAGCTTTGCAATTATTGTTTCAATATATATTTCTTTGTCTAAATCATTTTACTAAGTAAAAGATTGTCCCTGGTTATCCACTGCATTACCAGATGTCCAAATGGTGGATCTTTTTAATACCCCCAATGAAGATACATAAATAAGAATCTTTTAGCAATATTCATCAATGCCAGACAAGGAAATCCTGCCTTTTCAAGTCAGAGACACCATGAGTAAAAAGTTAAGTAAGAGGTCATTACAACTAATCATTTTGGCCACTGAGCTTGGTGTATGTTGAATGTACAGAAACCAGCATCAATGTGTTAATGAATATTTGGAAGCACTTTCAATTCAGGAACTATGGCTATTAGTTCTTACACTTTGGATCAGAGTATAGCTGGAGAACAGATACAAAAAAGAGCATCAAAAGAAAAAAAAGTCGGTTCACAGACTTCCCCCTCCCCTGCAGCTCCTAGGGTTTCCCATCCTTCCCTTTAACAGGGACACTTTGGGGCCTGGGTTCTTGAATGATCAAAGTCTTCATCAGCTGGGCTCTTCCCTGAGGTGAAGACTCCTGTTGTTGTCACATCTTTTTGGAATGTGGTAGGGGAGCCTGAACCATCCAGTCCAGAGTCCAATAGTGGGCAGCTACATTCTACACCTTGGGGTGAGAAGCAACTGCTCCTCTGGATAACTTACTACCCATGTTTCCGTCTCCCCACAGAGTAAATAAAATAATTTTAAATAAAGTCAGTGACCTGCACAATCAATGAGTTGCCTGTCTCTCTTTGTAGGTTTGCTCAGGTCTGCATTGTCAGGTCTTAGGTAATGAGCTCTTGGGCAGTACTTGCCCTCAGAGCAGCCAACTGCTCCCTTCCATTGCCTGCCCCTGAGCACCATACCTCCTCCAGCCAGCCCTCAGTGCTGCCTAGACTATGCTGCACAGCGCTCCATTGGCGATTTGACCACCTGGAGCCACAGGCCCTTTTAAATTGTCTGTTTCCCCTTCTAAGCCCCAATTCCAGCTTGTGCAGTCTTTGCAGGTGGGGCTGTTTGGGCTCAGAGCCATGGCATTTCAAAGCAGCAGCCCTGCATGAAGCCCGGGTATGGGCTCCGTGCAGCGCTGCCACTTTGAAGTACCTCTTCTTCCCCCCCTTTGCTGCCTCTATCTGATAGAGGCAGCAAGGATGTGTGTGTGTGGGGGGGAAATCAACTAGTCCTTAACATCCTTATGCTAAGGCACTGTGATGGGTGTATCAACTAAGATTTAGATTAATCAACTAATTTGCATCGACTATTCGATTAGTTGATAAAGCCTTGCTTGTCAGCTCTTGCTACATTTCAAAGGCGGAAGCACCACGGGGAGCAGGGGGACAGTGGGTGACTCAAGCAATCCTCAGCTGGCCCCGCACTCCCTGCTTTTGAAATGTTAAAGAGCCCCCACTCTTGTACTTTTCAAAAGCAGGGAGCACAGGGCCAGTGGGGGACTGTTTGAGTCCCCTGCTCGCCCCTTGCTCCCACGGTGCTTCTGCTTTTGAAATGTAGCAAGAGCTCCACCTGCTCTTGCTACATTTCAAAGGCAGAAGTGTTGCCTGTTCCCGGCTGCGCCCCTGCCCACTCTCACGGAGACAGTGCTGCGGGGAATTGACTTTTAAGCCGGCTCCCCCCAGCATTGGCTCCTGCTCCCCGTTTGCTGCTTCTCTCTTGTATATGGACTAAAACCATTAGGCCAGAAGACCTTGAGTAGAGGTCTCATAGATGTGGTGACAGTCAAGTTGCTCAAAAAGGAGATTAAGCTTGTGGGTCTCCAAAGATTAGTTGTCCCTTCACAGGCACACTTTGTGTTGCTATATTAATGTGTCTGTTTTGTGTACAATCCTTATTGATGAAAAATTCCTAGAGTAAACAGATTATTTGTATGGCACTGCTGTTCTATTCTACAGTATGTAACTGCCTCACCAACTTTGGGCAGCACAGAGTAACTCAGATTTGACACTGTTTACCATGACCAGTTTCCCAATGATTATAAAATTACCACCAGTGACTGGCCTTACAGATAGCATTTGCCCTGAGACTCTTTTTCAGAATGTTGTCACGCAGCCAACAACAAGGAGGCAATGCCTCTCATATGTCTCTGAGTTTTGTACACATTGCTGCTTTAGTATTACTGCTGCATCAGAAAACACAAAGAGAATAAAGTATGAAATATATTTAATCTCCCATTAGAAAATATAACCAAGACAAAAAATAGACAAATTCAAATGCCTGTTTGTTTGGCCTCTGTTAAGTGAAATGGTCTCAGTCCAGTTCCCAGTTGAACTATTTGAGCAGTTCAACAAGCTGAGAAAACTATTTAGCTCTTGCAAACTATATATAGGTACTTTCACTATACTATAGTTGTATCTCAGTTACAGTGTGCATGAAATACTTGCCCTCACCACAAATTCCTGTAAATTGGTTGACAACACTGTAAACATAAAATGTGCAAAATATGGATTTCTTAGAAGCTCTGATGCAAAGATATTTAAACTGTTGAAGATGTGACTTCTTTTTGTATACAAAGCAGGTTTTTGTATTGTATAAGTTATCTGAAGTCATGAACTGCACTTTGCTCCAGTGTTTATAGCTAGAAGGAAATTCACGTTTTTATTATAGCCTGTATCAATAAGTTCTCCTCCCCAGTTGTACCAAAAATGTATTGGTAATGTGAGATGCATAATTTTGAGCTTGTTTTTATCAGATTACCATAGCATTCTAGCCTTCTATTAAATCAGTGGGAATTTATGACCATTATATAATCTCTTTTCACCCTGTGCAAAAAGACATGGGTGTTAACTAATGTGCCTCTTTTACAACCAGCATGAGTTACACTGGCCAGCTAGACCCATTCTTAGCTCTTATAGGAACCCAGTCTATGTACCAAGAATAGTAAGTATGACAAATAAAAACCACTGTTCAGAAAACATTAAAAACCATTAAGAAATAATTACTAATACACTATGATGGGGTGTATCAACCCCACACTGGGACTGGGAGGGTTAATCTGGCTCACCTGGCTGAAGAGACCCCGCCCTACAGCCCTGCTGGGCTTGCGCCACCTAGAGGCCAGCTATAAAGGCCTTTGGAGCTGCTTAGTCTGGGTTGACTGCTGCTAGAATGCTTGAAGAGGAACCACCAGTGGATCAGGCCACAGAGGTAACTCAGTAGGAAACTGCAGATGAGACCCCAGTCTAGAGGGTAAAGATGGAAAGGATTACCCAGAAGAGATTGGTAGGAAGTAGCCTACAGCAGGGAATTGATCCCCTGAAGCTTGGTGTGTTGCAGTGGGATTCCCTGCTGAGCTAGTGGTGATCCACTCCACCACTGACAGGGCCCTGGGCTGGGACCTGGTGGAGTGGGTGGGTCTGGGTTTCCTTACCTCCTCCTCATAAACCCCATGAGGGGATACACACCTGTTTTAACAGATTCTGGCTGCTAGGCTGCACTGCCTTGAGGGAGGACGGCATTGTTATTGATGCCAGCTGCTATGCCACATAGTCCTGTGAGAGAGAGGCTGGGTTACAGGCTTGTCTGACAGCCCCAACAGTCAGAAAAGCCCTGGGGTGGCATGGATGCACATGGGGTGGATGCTATTGGAGGAGTCACTGAGGTCGGCTGCCCTCTCCCTTGGAGGGCAGGCAAACTGCCCTGTGACACATCCTAATACATTTCTTGGTCTCTAAAATACCACTGGACTGCTTGTTTTTGCTGAAACAGACTAACATGGCTACCTCTTTGAAAGGTTAGTAATCTATATCTTTCTACCCCTTCTCCTGCTATAATATTATTTGACCTATTTCTGTATCAGTAGGTGTTAAGGATAATAAATGATATTAAAGATGAGTCAAAAGGATTCTGTTCTATTCAAGTGCTTTCAAAGCTGCCATGTATTGCTAGGCCATATAGGTAGGGCAAAATTATGAATGTCTTTATCTGCTTTTGGAACTAGCGATGTAAAATATCAGTTAAAGTTAACTGGTTCAACTGAATGTCTAACTGGTTAACCATGATCCCATGTTGGGGGGGCCACGTCAGTCTGGCAGGGCTGATGTGGCCTCCTACCCATGGCATGGTGGACCCGGCCAGACAGGAGCAGCTCTTGCCTGTGGCAGGATGCAGGAGGGGCGCTTTTCCAGCCTGGCCACACCCACCACACCATTGGCTGCTCCAGTCAGGCCAGGCCAAGACCAATGTACTGTGGGCAGGGAGCAGCTCCTGTAAGCAGTTAGCCCTTTACATCACTACTTTGAACCAGTGAATGCTAATGTCCTGTTCTTGCTGAATTCTGGAACCACTATCTCAAAGCAACACTTCAGCACACCAATGTTGTACGACACCAATTGTATAATGTTCTGATATAATGCCTGGAAGACCCAGGAATTTAATAGTACTTCCAAGAAGGATCTAGTTACCTTCTGGTTTAAGAATTTTGGAGCAATATTCATTGCAGAAGGAAGGTTAAATTCAAAGATCCACGGATATTAGATTTTTTTTTTTCCAATCTCAAAACTCCATGCTAGCTTTGCTGCTCAGAAAATATACAGAGCAACAAAACATCCCTGATCAAATGTGACTGGCTAGCTGACTCCCACAAGCTCGTCCAAAGTTTTGGTTTTATAGTTGGATCAGTTTGGTTTAAACTTTGAGGGCCTGATCCTGAAAGGTGCTGAATTGTTCTGTGGAGGCTCTCAACCCACACAGTGTTTGGTTAACTCTGAGCATGCTTTGTGCCTCCCAGCACATGAACAGCACCTCATGGGAGTGAACCCTTAGTTCTTGAACATGCAATTTCTTCTCACATTTTGTAAGGCACAAATTTAAAGAATTAATCTGGTTGTTCATTAGCTGATATTACTTAATATTTAGCACTAATGTAGTGCATGGCATGTTTAAAGAGCTGTGCGAAGGTTAGCTAAATTAAGTCTCAAAATACTTCTGTGATGTAGTTAAATAATCCCCATTTCTCAGAGAAACTGAGGCAGAAGGGTGACACGACTTATTCCAGACCACCCATCTGGTCTTTATTAACAGCTGATAGTTATCACTTCTGCCTGAATTCAGAACAAAATTAATGTTTCTTAGCAGAAATAAGCTTCATCCAGAAGCTTTATTTTTTTTTCATTCCACAGGGTACTGGTAATAAGGAAAACAATGTGAATTGTTATGAGTGTGTGGCTGTGGCTTCTAGTCAACTCTGAACTTATTGACAGATGCACTACAATAATATCAGAGATCCTTGAGTTTCTCTCCTCTTAAAAAAAAAACAAAAAACCCACTGTGGCCAAAAAAATCAGACACTGTTTTGTAGTAACTGACAACTTTTAATTGCTACTTTTATTTAGACAGGTCACTAAAAATGACAGCTGAACAGCCAGATTCTAAACTGCTGTAAGCTAGCAACATTCAAGGATGGACATACAATTTGTAAAGGTTTTGTATCTTCATTGTCTAATATCTTCAGTGAGATGTTGAAAGCTTGTATTTTCCAGAATTTGGCTTTGCGTTTCCAACAAATGTACAAACCTAAAATATTTTTGCTTTAGTTTCCCCAGGAGACAAGCAATTGAATTAGATGCAATAAAGAAGAAAAATGACAACCTGCAACTCTTGACTACATCTTTACAAGTTAGAAAGCAGCATAATTACAGCCTGAGCTATACATTGTCTAAATCATGTAATATTTACAAATTATATTTATCACTAGTAGGTTATGCAATGTGTAATGAATGATTCCACTACAGTATCTAGTTAAAAAAACTGAACATTTGAGGTGTTTTCTTAAATGTCTAGTGCTGTATTTCCCAAAAGTACAATGCATTTAAATAGATTTTCAAATCCACTGAAAATTGGGTACGATACCCAAAAATAGTAGGGAGAGGTTTTTAAAAAAGCAGTGGAACTCACATAGTATTTCTCACACACAACCTTGAACCTCAGACAAGTAATGTCTGTTATTGGCCAGCTTCTGCTGGTAAAAGATGCTTTTGAGCACCACAGAGCTCTTCAGCTCTCTAGAGCTCAAAAGCTTGTCTTTCACCAACAGAAGTTGGCTTTAAAAAAAAAAAAAGGTATTGCTAACTCATGTGTCTATATTGTGGAACCATCTTAGTTACAACTCTGTACAACTTCTCACTCCGGTACAGCACCCTAAAGCTATAAGCACTCAAGTCACAGTTGACATTGGTTAAGCCCCCCCTTCCTGTGATGGAGTGGACGAGGCCCCAATAGCTCTGCTGGAGGCCTTTCCGCACCCTGCCCAGCAACAGGAGCAGAAGAGAGGTCCTCCAAGCAGAACAGAGTGGCAGCCTCTGCTGCAGCAGGCCGCTATAAAAAGCTGCTGGGCCAGGGCTTGGCAGGTCCTTCCTGGAGCTTGACCAAGGTAGATATAAGGGGCTGAATGGGAGACCAGCAGCACTCTGGACAGCTCTGAGTGAGAGCTGGGCTTCAGACTTGGTCAGAACCAGGTCCCATAGCTGAAAATTAGCTGGTAAGCTAACTGCAACCCTTGCAGAACCCTGGACAGGGAGCACTTGACCACAAGGCCCAAGAGAAAGGGCTAGACAGAGCAGCTTCCTGGGGCAGGTAACTGCTACTTATAGGGTCCCTGGGCTGGGACCCAGAGGAGCGGGTAGGTCTGAGTCTCCCCCAGCAGCCACAACAGGGGTAAGAAGAAGCCTAGTCCTAGGCTACACACTGGAGATGTCCTCTCCACAGACAGCCAGTCAAGAGAGACTACAAGACTCTTCTTAGCCACCAAGGGATGCTCACAAGAAGGGCAGAGCCCTTTACAATTCCATTAGCATTGGTATTATTTTAGGATTAATAGAAGGGCTTCTTCTGGAGCTTTTGTCCCAAAGAGCAGAGACTGTTTTTATTTTTCACTCCCTTGTCCTGCTTAGAGCTGAATGAAGATATTGGAATATGTATATATTCCTGCTCTTCTGCATTCAGCAAAGTGGTTCACTCACTCCTATTCATAAGGTGGTGACTAGTGGCAGAATCAAGTAGGGAGAGAGATTAAAAATACAAACAGCAGACTTTTTTTTAAGATTTCTTCTTAAATGCTGGCATCAAAATGTAAAACTGTTAAAGATTTAAGCCAATTTTAATAAAATGATTGTCTGCAGCATTTTAATTTTATTTTTCTTGTAACTTTCCCCAAAGAGCTTATATCAGACTCCTATAAATTTTCTGTATAATGAAGAAACTCAGTAACTTTTTAAAATAGATTGTTTTAATATCTTCCAGGACAATCAGACTCTGTCTACACAGCAACACTATTTTGGTATACTGGTGTAAGTCAGCTGGAAGAAAGATCCCAAAGTAACCTCATTTGCAGAGAAACTCTCAGGCCCTGTTTCAGGAAAGTATTGTTTGACTCTAAACATACTTCAAGGTAAACACATTTAGTGCCATCCTGAGTCATCACCAAAACTTCTACGGATACTGGACAATATAAGATTAAGAAAAAAATTGTACAGATTTCAGTACTGAAGCCTTATTTGAGGAGATGTACTGGATGACTCGAGATCTGTCAGGATTCGGTTTCAAAGAGGTTCCCCTAGACTGGAGCTTTCAGCTGCTGGGGGTGGGGGGCCTGGAGCTCACAGCAGCTGGTGGTGGGGAAGCCCGGAGCTGTCAGTTGCAAAGGTGGCAATCTCCAGCCCCTCCCAGAACAGGGCTCAGGCTCAAGCTTCACTTTTTCTTAGTGAAAGTCAGGGACAGGTAGCAGGCATCTGTGGGTTTTTTTTTTAATTGACCACAATCTCTTTGCCTTTTTACTAAAAATAACTTAATTATTAAGGCTAAGATTTTGTTTAAACACAGGGGTGGGCAATAATTTGAAGGGGTGGGGGGAGACACTCCAAGAATTTGGAAACTGGTCAAGGGGCACACTCTTCCATGATATGAATGGAGATACAGAAGGGATCTTGGATTAGGGGTTGGGGTGTGGAATCTGGGAGGGAGTTGTGACCTGAGTTAGGGGACTGTGGTGCAGGATTTGGGAGGGATTCTGGGTTCAGGAGGAGGGGTAGAAGGTTTGGGTTATATGGGGTAAAGAGGCAGCAGAGGCATGTGGGGAGGAAGGCTCTTGCCAGGAGACTTAACTGGGTGATTCCCAGCCAGCAGCTCAACAAGTTTCTCAAGCAGGCTCCCTGCCTTCCATGCTCCTGCATCCACTGCAGAGGGGCCATGGGTCTGTGTAGCTATAAGCATGAGGGAAGGGAAGAAGAGTAGGCTGGGCACTGCCTGGTCTTCAAACAGACCATGCCCATTGGCTGAAAATTGGCCAATGGAATTGTGCAGGGGCAGCATATGAAGCCTGTCCCTTGGGGAAGGAGGGCTCTGCAGCTGCTTTTCTGAGTGGAGTGCAGGGGTGGGCAGGCAGCCTGCCTGAGGCACCCTGCTCTGCTTAAAATGTTGCTTTTTTTTTTTTTTTTTTTTTGGGAATATTGTGCTATAGCAGTTGCATACTACACTTTCAGTTTTCCTATCATTGCACGTCACCTGCAGTTTTTGTGGGAGTTGAACTGTGTGCATCAGCTCAATCTTAGTACTCATGTAAAGGCTCATCTATTATGAATTCCTGTAACTAGTTAAGGGCTGGCCTGTAAATGAATTGCTTTACTTACATGAGTAGTTTCTGAGGTCCTGAACTGGCTAAGCAATCTCAGAAATCAATGGTAGCCCAGGGTGCTCAGCAAATGGCAGTAACTATCTTATTAGATATCTAATGTAAAGATGGTAACTTCAATATTCCGGAGTCTGGGGATGGGCTCAGGGTGGGGTTGGGGGAAGAGGAGGCAGAACAAACCTTGTCATCTCCAGGTGCCTCTGGTAATCTCTTGAGCTGTATTGCCTGGGGGAGGAGCAAGGGCATGAAGAGGTAGGGTGGGGCAGAGCAGGGTCAGGGCTTGGTGGTCGGAGCAGAGTTGTCCTGGATCCTGCATGGATGGTCCTAGTAGGAGGGTTCAGGTTTCTTTACAGCCCCATACCAAGGCTCTAGCCACTAGGCTGTCAAGCCACTGAAAACTAGGGATATAAAATTTTGGTTGTGGTTAAATCTTACTTGGAAAGAACATTATGTAACATTCTTTCAGAGGAGATTAAATTTGAGTTTAGGCACCTAAGAGGGTGCACAATTCACATGAATACAAAAAATTATTCAAGTATTTAAAGTTATAGCAGGTGCATTGAAAGACAAACTTGTCTATTTAGTCAGGAAAAGCAAAGACTGAGAACTACTTTCAAATAAAGATTGTTACAAGGAGGAGGGAGACAATTGTTCTCCTTAACATCTGATGATTGGACAAGAAGCAATGGACTTAAATTGCAGCAAGGGAGGTTTATGTTGGACATTAGGAAATACTTCCTAACTGTCTAACCTGCTCTTAAGTTTCCACTGAGAGATTCCAGAGTGTCCTGAGGTAATTTGTCAGTATGGTTAACCACTGGAATAAACACCTTCCAGGGATGGTCTGGATCAGTGTTTCTCAAACTGTGCTCCATGGAGCCCCAGGGCTCCATGGAGCACAATCTCCAGGGGCTCCGCAAGGTTGACAAATTGGAAACAGCGATAGGTACAACACATACAATCAGTGGACCACTGGGGCGCCACAAATT
The DNA here is from genome assembly GCA_032595735.1 of Pelochelys cantorii. Lineage (NCBI taxonomy): Eukaryota > Metazoa > Chordata > Testudines > Trionychidae > Pelochelys > Pelochelys cantorii. The sequence goes on along the minus strand of CM064326.1, from coordinate 248,884,852 downwards.
TTTACGCATGTAAAGGGCTCTGGAGCCCAAAGTTTGAGAACCACTGGTCTAGATAATCACTCCTGCCCTGAGTGCAGGGGATTGGACTAGATGGCTTCTAGGGCCTTTCCAGTCCTATGAGTCCACAATTAAATTAAACTGATATCAGAAGACTGGAAGCAATAGAAATGAGTTCTTTGGAAGATGGCTAGCTATGTAGGGATGTTAAACTGCATTTAAGTAAAGGTGTAACTGTAGCAAATTTATTCAAACCATCCTCAGCAGATTTATGCTGCCTTCCAATACATTGCTGCATAAAATCCTTTTCTGTGAATGCTTTTGTTACAAATAATGGGTTAAAAAAATCTAGAAGTATTCCACTGGAACTTAAGACAGGCTTAGCTTAAACCCACATTGCTCAAACTGGGTCCTGACACCCCCCCCTCCCCGGGGGGGGGGCGGGGGGTTGTGGTATCAAAGTTTGAGAACTCCTGGCTTAAACATCCCTGACCTGAATAATCTGTAACAAACCAGCAGAGGGCACTCAAGTGCCAACAGCCAATTCTGGGAGGACGGGTGGCCCTCAACCAGGGGAGTGTGTAACCCTAGGTGTGGAGATCTTTCAGGGCCTATGTCAACCTATCTAGAACAGTGGGTTTTTCAGCCTGGGGATCCTGGGACAGATTTAGGAGGGTTGCAAGTGCAGGGCCACCATTAGGGGGTGGCAAGCAGGGTGGGGGATGCATGCCACAGAGAACCTCATGAAATTAAGTTACATAATTCAGTCCCAGGAGGCAGGGTTTGGGTTTGGGCTCTGGGAAGCAGGGCTAGGATGTCAGACTCTCCAAAGTAGTATGGGAAGGCTAAGTCTCTCCTGTCTCCCGAGAACAGTTTATAGGGGCTGTAGTAGATGCCTCAAACCAGAATTTTTCTTCGACTCAAGGTTTCAGAGGGCATGACCAATTTTAGGTCAAAGCTCATCTGGTCACAATAGCACAAAACTGCTTCAGGCTCCTGGGGCATGGGGTTCAGTATACCAGACTGTGCCTCAATTCTATAAGGTTGGCTACCCTGTCTACTCACCAAAGTTGTCAAAATCTAGACACTGGGGACGGTGCCCCCTCATCCTCATTTCCCTAGACTGGTGGACAGTGGGTGTACCCTTTGCTTGCCTGTAACCAACACTCAGGTTAGTAATGGACACTTCAGCCTTTGGCTGAATGGGGCCCTATTGGGTTCTCTATGTCCTCGGGCCTATAGTGTGCAGAAGACTTGGCTTTATTACATCTGCATCAGACAGTGTAAATCTGTCAGGTTAGTATAAAGATTTTTCTGCTGTACATCAAGGGTACGTCTAGACTACATGGCTCCATCGACGGAGCCATGTAGATTTGTTTGTTCGGCAAAGGGAAATGAAGCCGCGATTTAAATAATCGCAGCTTCATTTAAATTTAAATGGCTGCCGTGCTCTGCCGACCAGCTGTTTGTCGGCAGATCGGGGTAGTCTGGACGCTCCCCTGTCGACCTGAAAGTCCTTTGTTGACCTCCCCGGTAAACCTCATCCTATGAGGCATAAGGGGAAGGTCGACAAAGGGCTTTGATGTCGACTGTGGAGTGTCCAGACTAGCGCGCTGAGCCGATAAACAGCTGATCAGCTGTTTGTCGGCTCAGCGCGGCAGCCATTTAAATTTAAATGAAGCAGCGATTATTTAAATCGCTGCTTCATTTCCCTTTGCCTACAACCCTAATCTACATGGCTCCGTTGATGGAGCCATGTAGTCTAGACACAGCCCTAGGGAAATAGCCCATTAGTCCTCATAGGCAACACAGCAGCAATATTCTACCTCCACAAGCAGGGAGGAACCCCACTTTATTCTGTCACCAGACAACTCTGCTTTGGGAGAGTTCCATTGCCAATTCACTCGAGCTAGAAGTTTCTTAGTTACCAGGGTCCAAAACTATCTGGAAGAATGCTTAAGGTCATTCATGAACCTCTGCCAGGGGTTTCTTCATCCTGATGTGGATATCTTTCAAGGGGTGAGGATCTCCTCAAGCAGACGTATTCAACAAAGCGTCAGCATTTTTTTTCCCCCCTGAAGTCACAGACCATGTTCCCTGTTAGTAAGACATCTAACAGATTCCACTTTGCTTTCCTTCCAAACCTACTCATTCAAAAGCATTATTGAAAATGACACGATCATTCAGATTGTACACTATGATCTTGGGAGGTAAGATCTAAGTCAAGTGGAAGTGAATTTGAAGATTTCAATGCAAGTGCTAGGAGCATGGATGAACAGTGCTAACAAGGCCGTGCTGGGGCAAGCAGTACAATCTCCTCACTTAATGGCTACTGCATGGCTAGCTATTAGGGACCAATCTTGCTTGAAAGATATTCAAGAGATCCTTTTAAACAGAAAGCCAGCTACTTACCTGTCTCATAACACACAAACTAGGTGTCAATGAAATTAATAGGTAGCAGGTTTAAAACAAAGGAAGTATTTCTTCACACAAGGCACAAGCAACCTGTAGTACTTTTCTTTTTTTCCAGAGAATGTTGTGAAGGCCAAGACTATAACAGTGCTCAAAATGGGGGTGTGTGGTGGTGGTGGTCGTCGTCGGGGGGGGGGGGAGAGGAAGACAGAGCTGGAGAGTCCCAGGAGAGCTAGCAGCACAGCCCCAAGCTTTAGCAGGCCACAGAGGGTGGGAAAGACACTCGTAAGGGGAGCTGGGACAGAGTGGAGAGAGAGCACAGCTGGCAGGTTAGGCTCATGCCCTCTACGATGCTAGAGCGGCTCTATGGTTGATTGACTAGGAGAAGCATTCATGTAACTCAATTGGTGCGTCTCTGCCCTTCAATGTCTAGCACAGGACCTAAAGAGGCTTGGAGCTTGTCACAGCATTACCGTCTAAGAGGGAGCCTAGAGTTGTAAGCCAGAAGGCTGCATGGTAATCCAGTTTCAGGTTGCACCAAAGGTCCCCCTCCCTGCTGTTCCTGGATTTTAAAAAACCCATAGCTCCTACTAGTCATACTGGCTCAGAGCGTCAGCTTAACATAGGGGTAGGCAATAATTTTTGACCTGGGGGGCCCTTCAAAAAGTTCTGAAGTGGCCCTGGAAGGGAGGGCCAGGGCACTTCTGTGCTTCCCTGCCCACAGACTCTGACTGATCTGATGGTGGGGGAGCACCTGAAGTCTTTGCCCTTGCCCCCTGCTGCAGAACCACCAGCTGTTCTGAAGAGCTGGTGGTTCCCTCTGGGCACTTGCACCCCTGGCAGTGGGAGGAGACTTCACATGCTTTTCTTTCTTCCCCCTGATTGGCCTGGGGGTGGGGGAGTGGCAGGACCTCCACAGGCTTGATCAACCTGCTTGGCAGCCAGGAGGCAGCCTATGGAGGCCCTTTTGCCCATCCCTAGCTTAACAGAGGTTGTCCTGGTGACTACCCCCCCCCCCCCAGCTGAAAAACACTGCTGGAGGACATCTCCCAGCAGCTGTGCGCAGCAGTGGGGGACCACTTGATACACAGCCCTTCTTTGTGGTTGGGTAAAGCCCTCTTTGCTCAGCTAGTTGTGGGAAGCCCTTGCTTGTCTTTGGAATCTAGCCTGTGGAGACCAGGCTTGCTGGTGAGTGCATGACTCACCTCTCCTTAAGACAGGGGTGGGGAACCTCATGCCTGCGGGCGGATAAGCCCCCTGTCTTGCCTGATTCCTTCCCGAAGGCTCAGGGCTCTTTGCTGGCCCAACCCTGGGGCTGGAGCACACGCAATCTACTAGCCTTCCTCCCCATGCCAGGGGAATGCCTTTCTCCTTCTCCACGTCAGCAAGGGATTTTTTTTCCCCACGTGTGTACGGCCTCCCACTCATTTTTTTTTGTTTTTCTATGGGTCAGTGCCCTGGACCCCAGGGGGCTGGTTCCCCAGCACTGCCGTCAGGGCTCAGAGACAGGCAAAACCCAAATCACTGATGGAGGGGCAAAACCATATCCCGGCCTGCACCACAAGCCCCCTTAGGGAGGCTTCCCACGCCCCTGGCCCGCCCCACTTCCCCCAGTCGCTGGGGGCGGGACACGTGCATCACCCCGGCGTGGGTAGCCCGGGCAGCTGCCAGCTCGGCTCTCCAGCCGCTGATCCCGCCCCCTGGAAAGTCAGGGCGGGGCTCGAGGAAGTGACTTCAGCCGGCGGCTGCGGGGAGCCGAGGCGGCGCGGGGGGTTGCGGCAGCGGGCATGGCAGCGGCAGCGCGTTCCTTGCTGGGCGCAGGGCGGCGGGCTGGGCGCGCAGCGCGGGGGCAGGCAGAGGGTGCGGGGCGCTGCTGTTGCCGCAGCGTCTTCCCAGCACATCCCCATTGCACCGTGGCCCCCCAGCAGCAGCAGCCGCAGCCGCCCCCCGCGCCCGCGCCAGACATGAAGCGTTACCTGTGGGCACGCTACAAGGAGGCCAAGAAAGTGACCAAGGGTGAGTGCCACGCAGAGCCCCCGGGCCTGGGGCTTCCGCCAGCGCCGCATCGGTCCCTTGCTGGAGCCGGAGAGCACCTCCCTCCCTCCCTCTTGGGCACGTGGGCCGCAGCTGCAGCGATTCAGGCGCTTAGTCTCTTGCCAGAGTGTCTCCCAGGCTTCAGCAGCCGCCTCTAGAGTGAAGGGGGTAACTAGACGGGGAGGACTTTATTAACCCGTGTAGTGCACCCCGCCCCCGTTATTAATGCCCTTGGAGAGCCGGAAGGACCTTGGGTCCTTATGCAAAAGCTTTCCCCAAATCCCCACCTGCAGCAAAACTGGCTGGAGCTGGGTGCCAACCTGGAAAGTCTGTATGCCTGGGTCAGTGGCAGCAGCCTTTCAGTGTAGAGCTGGCTGCTTCAGGAGTAGATGCCTAAATTTGCCATTTAAGGTAAGGATGCCAATTGTGAAGTGGATGCTACCCCACTAGGAAATAGATCGAGGCAATTAAGTGCTTCTCTAAAGTGTTCCTAATGTACCCATTGTTGTGTTATCAAAGGACCAGAAGCAGCATTTCCTGCTTTCAGGAGTTCGTTTATGCTGAAATCCAGTGTAGTTTCCATCTGCAGATTTTAAGGCCAGAGAGCACTGTTAAGATCCTATAATCTAGCCTTCTGCATGGCACAGGCACAAATATTTCACTCAAAATAAAATTTGTGTTTTGTCACTCCCTAGAGATGCTTGCACTAGCTGGAATTACATTTGTTAGATAAGACGGAATGAAATTAAAGTTTCCAGAGGATAGTGGGTTTAGGTGGCAAATTGAGGGTAAACCGAGTCTGTGTTTGAGCTTTTCGATCAAATGTACCTATTAAAATGCATTTTATTTTTACAATTTGGCAATGCTTCTTTTGGTGTCTTTATGGTTGCCAAATGGTGGCTACACCATGGTGATTGTAACTAGTTGCAGATGGCTAAAATATGAATCTGCATGGTGATGTGATAAATCTATTATGCAGCTCCTCAAATACAGTACTCTTAGTATGAATGTGATTTATGTGGATAGGTTTGTCTTCATGAAAACTACAGTAGCCTCTCTTCACACTCATCCATTAAGATAAGGCTGACTTTACAGTCTTATCAGAGATAAGAAACTAAATTAAAACTGATAAGTGTCTGAAGACTGAACTATGAACAAATGTTGGAATCCTATGGTCGGGGCAGTATCTGTATTTTTCAGACCATACATACTGAAGCAGTTGAGAACCATTCTAATTACATTTTTGAGCTAAAGTTATTACTTTAAATGTTTAAAACTGTTTTGAAAGAAAACATTTCACTATGGGGACAGCGCAGAGTTGGTAATACTTTCTTTATATATTTTGTTTTTGAAATCTGTTCCATTATTGCACTTAATTTGATTTTTGCACAACTCTTTGTTTTTCTTATTTAATGTGTATGTGATCATTTTGTTTGAGGCTCCTTCTGCAAAGGCTCCAAAAGTGTAGAATTGGTTCTATTTTGGCTATACATCCAATTAATTACTATTTAACTCTGAAACTGTGGCAGAGGAATGTCCCCACTTCAGGTAAATAACTCTGAGGTATTGAAGCAAGCAATCATAAGTTGATGGCAAGTAGGCTTGTGCAGAGAAACTTCAGATAGTTTTTATAACTTCATTGGGTAGGTCACTTAGGACACATCTACACTAAGGGTGTTAAGTAACGGTTAATTTACTAGTCGAGTAGCCAATGGAATTTCCATTGGCTACTCGACTAGTCGATAGGCACTTCAGCATTCCTCCTTTAAAATGTACAAGAGCACCCGCTGGGACTCTTGTACATTTCAAAGGAAGAATGCGGAACTCCACATGCAGCCTGGGGTCAAGGGGAAGTCCTGCTGACTCCGGGCTGCACTGGTGTGCTAGCTTTGAAATGTACACAAGTCCCCAGCGGAGGCTCTTGTGCATTTCAAAGCGGCAGGGCAGCATGGAGCCTGGGGTCAGCATGGGACTCAGAGTCCCCCGCTGACCCTGGGCTCCATGCTGTGCTGCCGATTTGAAATGCTATGTAGAGCCGGGGTCAGCTGGGGGCTCCCCAGCTGATCCTGGGCTCTGTGCTGCATTTCAGCCGAACCTGGGATCAGCTGGGGACTCCCCAGCTGACTGTGATTCTGTGTGGCATTTCCCCAGAACCCTGGGTCAGCTGGGGACTCCCCAGCTGATCCAGGGCTTCACGTGCAGCAGCGCCGCACTGCTGATCCCTGGCTCAGCTGTGCGGTACTGCCCCTTTGAAGTATGCCCTCTTTTCCCCCTTTTGTTGCCTCTTTCTGATAGAGGCAGCGGGGGGCGGGAGGGGCGGAGGGAAGTCGACTAGTCCTTAATATCCCTAATCTACGTATGCCACACCAGGGATGGATGTTCTGGTGTTCGATTTAGTGGGTTCAATTTAGACCCATAAATCGAATTCTGAGGGCAGCTCCAGCTGGTGCCTGTCATCCTTGCACTTGCAAGGAGTAAGAGAAACTAAAGGGAGCATTTGCTTCCACTGGCCTCCCACTGTGTGGACACTGCCAAATTTGGCTTAAGGTAGCTCCAGCTACATATTCTGCATAGCTGGAATTGCTTACCTTAAGCCAGTTGTTTCTAGCCGTCTTAAGCATGAGATCACTTTTTGAATTTAAGTGCAATTCAGGATCTACCTCAAACTCAAACACTCTTGCCCTGTCGTCTTCTCAGCCCTTCTCTGAGGCCTCGCCCCTGCTCACTCCATTCTTCCTCCCTCCCCCATCCTCACTCCCTTTTATGAGGCTGGGGTTAGGGGGCTGGGGTTCAGGAAAGAGGGATGAAGGTTTTGGTCTTCGGGTAAAGGATTTGGAGTGTAGGAGGGGCTCTGAGCTGAGCCTGAGACAGGGAGTTGAGGTACAGGAGTGGGTTCAGGTGCAGGCTCTGGGAAGGAGTTTGGATGCAGGAGGACTCAGGGCTAGGGCAGGTGCTTGGGGTGCAAGAGGGGTTCAGACTGAGGTTGGGGTTCAGAATGCAGGCTCCAGCTGGGCACTGCTTACCATAGGTAGCTTCTGGGTTGTGGTGCAGGGGACTAAGGCAGGCCCACCCGTGTCCTGGCCCTGCACCGCTCCCAAAAGCAGCCAGCAAACTCTCTCCATCCCTCCCCCCTCCCCCCAGGTATGTGGAGGTGGGGTACATGGTGGGGGGAGGGATCAGTACCCCTTCCTTTTCTTCCTGCCCCTGCACAGCATGTAGGAGGCTCCCAGAGGTCAGGGGGGCACCTCCAAGGCAGAGGGTAGGAGCAGCACAGCAGTGCTGAGAAGGGCAGCTGAAATGCCGACACTTGACAGCCTCCTGGCCAAACCTGTCAGGATCATCTGTCAAAGGTTCCAAGATCTTGGTGACCACTGTCTTAAGCTGACCTTCCAGGACTAGTGCAGACCTGGCCCTAGACCAGGGGTGGGCAATAATCTTTGACCAGGGGCCACTTCAAAATTTTTTGAGTTGGCCCCGTGTGGGGCCTAAAATGGAAGGGGCGGGGCCAGGGACTTCCCCACCCACAGACCATGATTGGTCTGGGGGTGTGGGAGCCCCTTTGCTGCCCCCCCTTCCCACTAAGCACCCATGCCCCTGGCAGGGCCGAAGGGTGGGGGAAGCGCACAAAGTTTCCTCTGCCCTAGGCCAATCAGAGCTTGGGGGCAGGGAAGCGTGCGAAGCCTCCTTCCGCCCTGGAGGAGTGCATGGCACTTTGAAGTGCTGTGTGCTCTTCGCAGGGTGGGGGTAGGGCGGAGGAAAGTTTGTGCGCTCCTCCTGCCCCCAGGCCAATCAGGGCTTTGGGGCAGAGGAGTGCGTGAAGTCTCCTCCTGCCCTGCCAGGAGCATGTGGCACTTCAAGGTGCTATGTGCCCCTGGCAGAGCAGAGGAAACTTCGTGCACTCTTCTTCCCCCCCCCCCCCCCCCCATGCCCTAATTGACCTGGGCATGGGGGGAGCATCAGGGCCTCCGCGGGCTGAATCCACCCACTTGGCGGGCCAGATCCAGCCCATGGAGGCCCTTTTGCCCACCCCTGCCCTAGATTCAGTGCTTGCTGCTGAGTGCGTGGACAATTTCCCCTAAAATACTTAATTAGCTCTGGGGGGGCGGGGGAGGAGGGGGAAGTCAATATGCACATGTATGCTCCCAAGCACTTTCTGTTTCTGCCCCAGGGAACGTGGGTCTGGAACTCACTGGCTGCTTGTGGAGTCCCAGGCTCCCTATGTCCCTATTGGGTGGAAGTTGGGGAGCTGCCCAGGGGAGTGCACCAGTCATTGAACTCTGCAGCCTCCTTCACTGACAAGAGCTCTCTCTGGTACTGTGCCCATGTGTCTCCAGAGACGCTGCCCAGAGCTTCCAAGGATGTTGCGCAGTGTAAGGGCCCACCAAAGCGACACATCTCACTGCCCTTGGTAACAGCTGTTCAGGAGCACCAGTTAGGTTCCGCTTCCTAGGAGAGGAGACTGAGGATAAGGGATGCTGTGACTCGAGCTATTCAGGGTTGGCTGAATTGTGGTGTTCCCCCTGCACTATCAACGTACACAGTTTGGCAGGGAGATGCCCTCTCCCATGATGCCCCTGCAATCTCCTCCCATGCTGTTGTGGCCGCAGACAAATCTGCTGGTGCTGCATGTGGCCACATTTGAGAAATGCTGACTTACAGTACATCTACTTGGCAATAAAAAACATGTGGCGCAGGGCTGAGGTTGCAGGACTATGAAACTGGAGTGTAGATATGAGCCTGGGCTCTCATCTCTTGTGGAGTCTCAGAGCCTGGGCCCCAGCCTGAACCTAAACATCTACACTGCAATTGTATAGTCCTGCAAGCACTAGCCATAGTTGTGCTATGTTTTTTTTTTTTTTTAAATTGTAGTATAGACCTATTCTTAGCCTCTCTGTGCCTCAGTTCTCTGTCTGTAAAATGGGGATAATACTCGTCCACAGAATGCTTGTGTGAGGTAGGGAAATACTTGAAAGATTATGGAGCCCATTGAGATCTACTGATGAGAAGACATGCGTAAGAGTTCTGTATTTATTTACCTGGCTAAGTTTGCTAGATGAGAGTTTAAAGGTCAAGTGACCTCAATCACCTAGGTATATTTTCATTATATAAAAAAGCATGCTTTCAGAGGCATCTTTCAATTATAAACAGTTGATAGTGGCCAGTGTTCCCTTTAATTTTTTCCATCCATGTGCATAATAAATTTTATGTGCACGGAGGCGTGCACAGATGTACATCACCAGTAGAAACACCTGTTGCTGGCTGTGGGCGCTCTGCTAATCAGCTGGACGGCATATGAATCTGCCCTGAGTGGCTGCCCAAGTGCTCAGCTTAGAGGGAACACCCGTAGTGACTGAAAGTTGTTACTGTCTGATGGTTATTTGGCCTATGTGAAATTATTTTGGTGGGCTCAGTCCATTTCCCTCCATGCACATTATCATTGGGGTGGGGGTCGGGGAAGCAGTACTGAAGCGCATGTCTGCAGCTTCATTAGATAAACAAAGGACTGAATGGGGCCTAGTAACCGAACTAGTGTAACCCACACACCTACTGGGCATGGTTCAGTGGCCCATCTAGTGGTACTTAGACCTCTTACAGAGAGAAAGCTAAGGCCAAAGCGGGGGAGGGCCTTTTTTGGGTTGAGGGACACTGACCCACAGAAAAATCAGCTGGGGGCCACACACAAGTGAGAAGCAAGAATAACCCTCACTGATGTGGCCCCTGACTGAGAAGGAGAAAGACACTCCACACATTCTCCTCACACCCCAGAGTCTAGGGTGGCCCAGCTTAGTAGATTTTGTGTGTTTTAGCCCTGTGGCGGGGCAGCAGGGGGACTGGAGCACCAGTGCTGGCTCCCTAATGCTGGGGGGAGGGGGACTCTGAGCCTCAGGGGCTAGATTCAGGCAAGCCCGGGGCTGCATCTGCCTACTGGGCCTGAGGTTGCCCACCTCTGCTATAGAGCAAACTCTTTCTGAGAGCCAGCTGGTTTTTAGCTCCACCTGTAGAGGCTCATGCACTAAGACTAAGCTCAGGAGGTCCCTGGCATTACATTAGCATGCAGGCATACTGAGATAAAAGATGTGGGAAAGCTTGCCTTGGGCTGCCTATGGTATAATCATTCTGGATACTACTTTAGTCTCTTTGATGTATCATTACAGGCACTTTTGCCATGTATGAGAGAGTTCAAAGGATAATACAGTTTTTTTGCGGGGAGAGGGGAAAATGTAGAGGTCATGCAAACATACCCTCTGCAGTTCTGGATCTTTTTTTTTTTTTCTTCTCCTTGGCACTCTCTATCCATATTGTTTGCAAACACCATGCAAAATATTTTTAGAGGCAGTGTGTCTCAGTGCTGCTGAGGAGGTGTGTCCTACCTTAGGGACAGGTGGTCTGTAGGAATATAGAAGCAGAGGGAAAGTATTGTCAGGATCATTTGGGAATTCAGATTGTTATAGGCTATCTGACATTTAGTTTTTATTTCACTGTTAAGTCAGGACTGATTCGTCATCTTACATGAAGTCATTTTGGATTAAGTAGTAGTATGTGGCTTACGGTATGCCAGCCAGACAAAGTAGTCAATACCTACTTGTTTACCGAACTTGTTTAAAAGAGCGCTGTTTACAGCTTTCCGCAACCATGAATTATCTATAAAATAAACTCTGAGCAAAAATATTGAGGAAAAATCAGAAATAACTGGCGTGTTGCATGCATTGTTGCTGAAAGAAAGCAAGGTCTTTTCGCACACTGGAGCTAGAAAATTGGGGATTTATGGCACAATATCAATATTTTACTTTGCTGTTATTTGGGAAGAATAACTATGTTGTCTGAGCTGGAATTAAATGGTGCAAGTATCCTGGTAAGAGATAAAAATACACAGTCCTTTCTGAAGCCTAATACAGAGTTTCAGACTGTGGACCATTACTTGTGTTGCTTTATCAATTCCACACTTAAGTAACCCTGTTTGATTTTATGCTGGTGGGTTTTTTGGGGTTTTTTGTTTTTGTTTTTTTACTTCTATTTCTCCACATATGTGATGTGCTTGAAAGTTGAAATGGTTAATGCACAGCCTATGAACTAATTACTGTAATAGTGGGGAAAGAGTTACAAAGGAGAGGATACTGGTGGTAAAAGCAAAACGAAAACAGATTTATGGAGGTGTCAAGAATGTATGTATTGTATATGAAATGTACTCACGATACTCTGTCAAGTATCATGAAATAATTTTTTTCTTAAGTAGTAGCAGAGGTGTGTGTGTGTGTGTGTGTGTGTGTTTAATATTATAGCCAGACCATCTTAATAAAATTATAGACAACATTTTTCTTTGTTCCAGGTTCAGATTGAATATAAGAATGTCCATACTGGGTCAGACCTAAGGTCCATCTAGCCCAGTATCCTGTCCTCTGACAGTGGCCAGTGCCTGATGCTTCAGAGGGAATGAACAGAACATGGCAATTATCAAGTGGTCCATTCTTTGTTTTCCAATCCCAGCTGGAGCCAGTTATACTGTGGGTCTTCAGGATGTTCCCTGGCAATGAATTTCGCAGTTTGACTGCGTGTTTTAAGACATACTTATGTTTGTTTTAAACTTGCTGCCTGTCAATTTCACTGGACTTTTGTGCCATGGGAAGGGTTAAATAACCCTTTCTATTTACTTTCTCTTTACAAATCATTTTATAGACCTCTATCTTATCCCACCTGTGTCATTTTTTTTAAAGATGAACAATCCCAATCTCTTTAATCTCTCTTAATCTGAAGTTGCTTCATATCCCTAATCATTTTTGTCGTCTTTTTTGATTCCTTTTCAAATTTTAAAATATATTTTTTTCAGATGGGGCTATCAGAAGTGCACACAAGTATTCAAGATGCCATGGGTTTATGTAGTGACATTATGATAGTTAGTTTCTGTTAATTATCTCTCTTTCCTAATTGTTCCTAACATTCTCTTCAGCTTTTTTGACTATTGCCACACATTAGAAGATGTTTTTAGAGAACTATTCCTGTTTACTCAAAGATCTTTCTTGAAATAACATCAGATTTAGACGCTATCCCTTTGTATGTATTGGATTATTTTTTCAATGTGTATTATTTTGCATTTACCAACATTTAATTCCATCTGCCATTTGTGATCCATTAACCCCCAGACCCTTTTTAGCAGTACTGACACACAACCAATTCACCATTTTGCATTTGGTATTTTTCTTAAGTGAAGTATTTTTTGCACTTTCCTTTATTGACCTTCATCTTGTTGAATTCAAACTATTTCTCCCTTTTGTCAAGGTCATTTTGAATTTGAATTCTGTTTTCTAAAGTATTTTAACACTTCCCAGCTTGTTGTCATCTGTAAATTTTATAAGCATACTCTTCACTCCATTATTCAAATAATTAATGAAAATATTGAATAGTAGCAGACCCAGAACGGACACCATCAGAACACTACTGTGTCTGCCCTCCTGGTTTAATAGGAAAGAATTGATGATTACCTTTGAATATAAGAATGGTCATATTGGATCAGACCAAAGGTCCATCTAGCACAGTATCCTGTCTTCTGACAGTGACCAATGCCAGATGTCCCAGAGGGAGTGAACAGAATGTAATCCTCAAATGATCCTTCTCCTGTTGTCCATTTCCAGCCCCTGACAAACAGAGGCTAGGAATACCATTCCTACCCATTCTGGTTAATAAGTATTGATGGACCTAACCTTCATGGATTTATCTAGTTCTTTTTTGAACCCCGTTAAAGTCCTTGTCTTCACAACATTCTATGGCAAGGAGTTCCACAGGTCATTCAATATGGTCATTCAACTAGTTGTGCAACCATTTGATGATAATTTCATCTATACTGCATTTCTCTAACTTGTCATGTGAACTGTCAGAATCCTTATTAAGATTAAGATGTGTCACATCTGCTCCTTGCCCCCATCCACTGGGTCAGTAACCATGTCATTACAAATTAAATAATTATAAATGTCAAATTATAGGGTTTGATTTTTATGCTTGGTATAAGGCTGGAATGCTCACTCAATGTTTGTTTGTTTTTCTTCAGAGTTGGTTCCTTCAATTATGAATAACTTGCTGAATCCAGATGCTATTTTTTCCAACAATGAAATGAGTCTGTCGGATATTGAAATCTATGGCTTTGATTATGACTACACATTGGTTTTTTATTCCAAACATCTGCATACTTTGATCTATAATGCTGCCCGGGATCTTCTCATTAATGAGCATCGGGTAAGATGAATGAAATAACAGTATGCCTCTTTATCTGTAGGAATGCTATGAGCAACTTCTAGTTGACAGAAGCTAACTCCCTTTTGGTAACATCTTGTGCAGCAGTTGCTTACAGACCACGAAGTTCCTGGTTCAGTGCAGCTTTAGTAATGTGCAGAATGCAGACAGTCTAGGAATGGGGAGGAAGACACTCTTTGTTTCTGTCTGTCAGCTAGGAGAGACATCTTCTGATCTGAAGATTCTTAGTTGGCTGTATTTTAAGCAGAAGTCACTTAAAGTACTCTTAAAAATTCAATTAATAATCTCCATTTGGAATATTTTACACCCCCTAATCTGGACTGAATGGACATTGTATCATTGGGTGTTTCCAATCTGTATTTCAGTCCAAAGATTAACAGCTATATATAAATATCTATAAATATCTCTGGACTAACAAACAAAGTTAAAACTTTCCATAAACACAATGTAGAGCCCCTAAAATTCTGTAAGATTTTTGGTGGAAACTTCTGCAGATTAAGTTAGCAAATTATATTCGAGCTCATTTTTTGCCATAGAAACGAACATATTGCAGTAGCAATGGAATTGCATGTTTGTAGAATCTTCTCTGCTACAGAGTTCTAGAGATATACATGGCAGGAGAATCAAAATGTGTTACATATTATACCCACAATACCAGTTGAAGCTTGAAATTGGAAACTAGTTCCCTATGGGTAGCATTAGTCACTTACAATATGATGTAATGCTTGAAGCCACCTGTTGAGAGATATGGTTTCCCATAGGACTATATCTTTTCAACCCAAGGGAAAACAACTCTCTCCGGTATCTCTCTAGCTGTATTGACCTTATCCTGCAGCTGAAGCTTTTTAGGCAACAGAGGCAATATCACCCTCTCTCCATCAATGTAAAAGATGGCTTATTTATGCCACTAACATATATCCTGGCTAGGATAAATAAAAATAGAAAATCCTGACGTAGGCAGCATAGAATCTGGAGGTTATATTTAAAAGTAAAAATTCAATGAATAGCGATTGCCCCTGGATGGATTAATGAAAAATTAAGTTTTGATGAATTCAAATTGGATTTGATTTATATATTAATGATCACAAAATGTGGAATCTTGGAATCAGGCCACATGTCTTGAGTGTCTTCATCTCTAATGTTTCAAATCAAACTTTTGTTTTGATGCAGTGGCCTGTTGCTGCATAACAAAAACCTAGGTGTGGGCACTTTGCTAATCAGCGCTGTGACATCTGAATCTCTTCTGAGTGGCTGCACCAGTGCCCAAAGAGCACTGGTCATGAATACTTAGAAATGTCACAGAAGTAGTGACTGCATGTGCATCCTCTCTGCAAATGGGGCCACTTTTCCTTAGATGCCTAACTTCAGCCACTCATGTTTGAAGATTTGAGACTTAGATTTTTTTTTCCAGGTGTTCTTCCCATTCTTGTATCTGAGTTGGGGAGACTTTCAAATGTACATCCCCAGCATACTGAAGGACATACGTCAGTGAATATTAAAAGTCCACATGGGAAGCTAAGCTTTTTCAAATTAAAAAAAAAAAAAATTCTTGGGGTTTGTAAACTTAAATTGACCCTCACTTTTTATTTTTAGTATCCTGCAGAAATAAGGAAGTATGATTATGATCCCAATTTTGCAATAAGAGGCCTTCATTATGATGTACATCGGGTAGGTATAAATGATGTGGTAACTTATATGGTGCTGAATACATAGGTTCTGAAAATAAATATTGCATTCTACAAACATCATCAAAGGTTTGTGCTGACATGTAGGCATTTTGTTGTCCTACCCTCCCCCATGTTTTAAAGACCAGGTTTGTCAAACGTTTTCCAATAAATCATGTTGGAAGAGAATAAATACAATGCCAGTATTGTTAGGGAAAGTTATTTAATAGAATCTTAGACTACTAGAACTAGAAAGAACCTTGGGAAGTCAAGTCCAATCTTCTGCACTCATCACGGCAGGACCAAGCACCATCCCTGATGTCTCTCTAACCTGCTCTTAAAAACCTTTAGTGATGGAGG
The DNA here is from genome assembly GCA_032595735.1 of Pelochelys cantorii. Taxonomy (NCBI): domain Eukaryota; kingdom Metazoa; phylum Chordata; order Testudines; family Trionychidae; genus Pelochelys; species Pelochelys cantorii. The sequence continues at coordinate 248,869,142 of CM064326.1, read as the reverse complement.
TTCCATAATCTCTCTAGGCATTTTATTCCAGTGCATATCCACCCTGTTACAAATTTTTTCCTAACGTCCAACCTAAACCCTGCCCTTGCTGCAATTTAAGCCCATTGCTGCTTGTCCTATCTCAGAGATTAAGGGGAACAATTTTCTCCCTCCTCCTTGTAACATCCTTTTAGGTATGTGAAAACTGTTGTAATGTCCCCTCTCAGTCCTATCTTTTCCAGACTAAACAAACCCAGTTCTTTCAGTCTTCCCTCTAATATCTCCTCTAATCTTTTCTAACTGTGCAAAATACATTTTATTATATGCACTGAGGCATGTGCGAATGTGCACCACAAGCTACAACTAGCTTGGTGGCTAGTGCTCCGCTAAGCAGTTGGGCAGCATTTGAATCTCTCCTGATCATCTGCACAAGCATACAGCTTAATGTGAACATTGCTCATAGGTCATGTTTTCTAGACCTTTAATCATTTTTGTTGCTCTTCTCTGGGCTTTCTCCAGTTGGTCCACCTCTTTCCTGAAATGTTTTGCCCAGAACTGGACACAACACTCCAATTAAGGCCTAATCAGCGCAGAGTAGAGCGGAAGAATTACTTCTCATGTCTGTCTTATAACACTCCTGTTAATACATCCCCAAATGATGTTTGCTGCTTTTTTTTTTTTTGCGCAAAAGTGTCATACCATTGACTCATTTAGATTGTGGTCTACTGAGACACCTAGATTCCTTTCTGCAGTACCAGGACCAGCCTTAGCGAAAATAGTGCCTTGTGTAAACTTGTATTTCGGTGTTGCTGTCCACTGTGCATGGTGCCTTCCATTTCCTTTGATTCCCATTGGCGCCCCTGCATCCCTCATCCTGTGCCGCCTTTGTCATTAACTCCTGCTCCCTAACTCCTCTACTGTGCCCCTAACCTCTGCATTTTGCCACCTTCAGCCTAATCTCTGCACTGTACCACCTTCATTCCTAACCAAATGTTTTCTGTCCATATGCAGAATAATTTTTTTATGTGCACCAAGGCATGTGTGACTGTGCACTACCAGTAGAAACAAGAGCTGTGGGCTCTTTGCTGATCACCTGGGCTGCATTTGAATCTCTTGAGTGGCCTCACAGGCTCACAGCTTACAGGAAACACGTCTCCTAACTCCTGCACTTCCCTGCCAACTGTGCTCCCAGTCCCAGCCTTGCGCTACCAGTGTGCCTACCACACTGCCTTCCTGCCTGGTACCACCCAACCCCTTATGCCAATGGCTCCTCATGCCTCACCCAGAGATTTCCACCACAGGCCTCCACATACTGCCCAACGCCCCTCACAGCCCTCCACAGCTGCCCAGCATCTCATTCCTGAGGGCATTCAGCACCAAAAATTCTGTGCATGATATTTTAAAATTGTGTACATTTTATTTGTCATTAAATAAATGTGGAGGCTCCAGCATGGCAGTGGCAAACATGAGCCACTGGCTGCGTGGAGGTGGGAGACTATACTACAGCCTTCCGCTTTCCTCCCTTGCTAGGATAGGGACTTGGCAGTGAGATACCTCTGTGTGCATGTCAGAAGGCCACAGGGAAGTGCTTTATATGATGGCTGGGGTATCAGCCATGATCCAAAATTTGAATGACAAAAAAGAAATGGCTGATACCAATGACTAAGTCCAGCCCTCAGCCTGCCCTGCTCACTTCCCAAATAGCCTTTGCATTTCCCTAAGCCTGAAAAGCAAAGAGGCATTTGAGATGTGCAATTTAATAAGAAAGGGTACGTCTACACTAGTCCCTCTAGTTCGAATTAGGGAGGCTAATGAGGGCGACCGAAATTGCTAATGAAGCGCGGGATTTAAATATCCCGCGCTTGATTAGCATATTCCCGGCCGGTTGCCATTTGGAATGAGGTTTAACTGTTAATTTAAACTTAGGGGTTTATCTCGGAATCATGCTTCTCTGTCGTGTGTAGACGCGGGCAGTTACTTCGGGCTAGTCAGTTTCCAAAATGGTGACCAGCCTGGAATATGCTAATCAAGCGCGGGATATTTAAATCCTGCGCTTGATTAGCAATTTTGGTCACCCTCATTAGCCTCCCTAGTTCGAACTAGGGGGCTAGTGTAGACATACCCAAAAGGAATTCTGTTCAGGCAGCAGGCTTTTTTTCGTCCCTGATTGACCCACCTGGTTGCCCTAGACAGCTCAGTGGGATTGTACTGGGTGTCACTCCGCACACGGTTTCAATGATGCCTTAACAGTGGGGCTGGAGCCATAAGCCAGCCAAAGCCTCATTTGAGCAGCAGTGGCTCTTTTTTTTTTTTTTTAAGGTAGTTTTAAAGGTTTTTTGGGGTGAGGAGGCGAGGAAAAATTCTGTGTTTTTGAAGGGACCTTTAGAGTCCCACTCTACATTGTTTAGATCTCTCTCTCTCTCTCTCTCTCTCTCTCATTCAAAATGCTGCCAGCTGAAGAGACAGACCTGGACATACCTGGATTCACAAGGGGGGAAAAGTCTCTTTTCTCTAAATAAAAGTTTTCAGCTACTCCAGCCTTGTCATGAGCAAGTCCAACTTCTTCCCCAGATACCAAGTTGCTGCCTCCCTTGCATTCTGCAGCCCTGATTGCTGTTTTTCTGGTCCAAGTATATTCCCCCACCCTTTTGTTTTAGTGTCAATTTCCTGATGATACAGGCATATTGTTAATCATGGGCAGGAATGAACCTCACCTTTTATTTTACTTTCTTTCCTTCCTCCCTAGCCAAATTGTGTGTGTGTTTGTGTACCTCTGTCTTCTCCCAGCCCATCTCTGCTGTGGAAGGCAGGAGAGGAAAAAGTCCAAAGGGGATCCTTGGCCTCAGGGCTTGAATTTCAGAGAAGAGGAAGGCAGAGTGAAAAGGACACTAGAGAGATTTCAGGGAGTTGCTGACAGGGCAGGGCATGTGGGCAGAATAGGGAAGAGGGGCAGGTGCAGTGTGGGGCAGCTGGGAACAGCTGCTCTCCCCCAGGGGCACCAGCTTGCTCCCCAAGAAGCCCTAGTATGTTCGTTTGCTGCTAGCTCACTGAGCCAGACAATGAACCTCCCTGATCTTTCTTCCCTTCCCAGGCTACTTTCCCCCAGTCTGGTTCTTCCTCCCTGCCGCTCCCTCAAATCTTGTGCCCGGCGCTACTCCCTGAGCTCAATTCCCTCCTTCCCAGCCTCCAGATATCTCTCCACACTCTGTTCCCAGCCTTGCCTGGCCCCCACCTGCCCAGCCTAGCTCCCTCAGCTCACTCTCATGCAATGCTCCTGGCCCTAGCTGGCCCTGTGGGGCCCCACCCCTGCTGGAGACGGAGCAGCACAGACTGGGAGGGTCTCACTCCACCCAGCTCTGGGCTCTCCAGCAGGGGTGTGCTGAGTGAACTGGAGCCCTCAGCTTCTTCACGATTGTCATCTGAAAGTGAATAAGGTTCTAGCGGCTTTTACAAGCTCGGAATACAATTCTTTTGACAAAGTACTCTGCTGCTCTTCACAAACCGCTGTGATGGGTTGGGTCACAGGGAGCCCTTTGAGGTTGTCACTTGATGTGCTGAAATACCACTGAGTCTGCCTGCCTGCCCTCTGGACTTAAGACTCTAAAAACACTTGTTGCATACAATTTCCAACCCTAGCAGTAGTTCTAATCCTCTTTTCTCACAAGCTGGGAAGCCTCCCAACTTGGTCCTGATCCTTCCCTCCTTTCAGTCTGAGATGTTTCCAGCAGTCATTGTGGGTGATAAGCAGGGGTGTCCTGGCATCTGGCAGCAGCCCCTATTGTTTGGTTTCCCACCTTTATATCCCTAGTGCCAAAGGTGGGAATCCTTTGTGTTCAGTTTAAACTTTCCACACTCCCATGGAAAAGTACAGCCTCCAAAATGGGTTCCAGCAACAGGTGACCTGGCCACATGTCTTGGCCGGACCAACCATAGTCCAGGTTTACAGGAAAAGCAAGACTATTCACAGATCGTTGTCCCGAGTCCTGAGCCACTAAACTCCTTGAGTACTCATGGTTCTCTCTTAATACATCTAGATTTGTAAATGGGTTTACGCTTCATATTCCTAATGTGGAACAGAGGAATGACACACCCTACACATTCAGCAGATTATAACTTTTCTCGTGACAAGATGTATTTTGCATAAAGCATCTTCTAATTATGCATATTAATAAACGTAATTCCGTAAGGAATATGGGTCGTAATAGCACAAGGACTTTGTGTCTCTTTCAATTCAAATTCATCCATTTCTGATCAAGAAAGTTGTATTTGTGACAGATAAAATAATTATTGCTTTTATAACTGCATATTAAACTGCTTTTATGAAATGTAAATTGTCTGAATTTTTTTCCAAGGCATTATTGATGAAGATTGATGCTTTTCACTATATTCAGTTGGGAACAGTGTACAGGTAGGTTGAATTATTGCTTAGTTCATATAAAATGCAGTCCTGTTTCTGAATCCACGGGATGCTCTTCTTAAAGCACATTGAAGTGTCAGGCTAGCTGCAAAGTAGCACAGTGTATGTTGTATAGTCTACTACTGGAAAGCATGGATGCACTAGTTGAACCAAAAAGTGATTCTTTAGGGAGAGCTGACTGGTCACATAGTGCTGACTCTGCACCTTGTCCCCAGCTGCTAAACTTATTGAAAGACAGCTAAAAATACACTGAATGCTTCTCCAGTGTTAGCTTTCTGTGTGAGTAGTTGCAGCAGAGACACTGCACTCTCAAGGGAGGAAGGAGGTACTCCTTCAGGCTCTCTCTCTTATGATATGGGTAATTCAACAAAAGAGGTTAAGATTATGTTCCCAAAGTAGCATAGGGTGAAAAAGAATTGTATTGGAATGTGAACCATCAAATATTCCTGTTTTAAGGAAAAAAAATCTGTGAATGTTAATTCATACTCTAGCTTCAGAACTTCCCTCTCTGTATGTTTGTGCCAGTTAACGAGATACTTGGTAGATAGGTTATTGTAGTACTCTTAATAGATGATTCCCTTAGAGAGGCTGAAAGGGGAAGATCGGTGGATCATTCCAAGTGTCCTGTTCTGTACACTTCCTGGAAGGTCTGTTACTGGCCTCTGTTGAGGAAGGCTACTGGGCTCCACAGACTGTCGGTCTGACCCAGTATGCCTATTTATGGTAGAGTCTCTCAAATATATGAGAAAATAGAAGGTGGTGTGGTGTAGGGATGTAAGTGACTAGTCGACTATCCGATAAACAAAAGCTTATCGGATAGTCAAGGGACTAGTCGACTAGTTACTTCTTCCCCTCCCCCGCCCCTCCCTTTGCTGTGTCCATCAGAGGCAACAAGGTGGGTGAGCAGGAGCCGGTGCTGGGGGGGGGGGAGAGCCGGCTTAAAAGCTGGTCTCTCTCTTCTTCCCCCCCCCCCCCCCAGCACCATCTCCGTGGGGGGGCGGGGTAGCGGGGACCGGGTGCAAGCTGGGAATCAGCTCATTCCCAGTTGCACCTAGTTCCAGACACGCCTCTGCTTTTGAAATGTATTAAGAGTTGACAGGCTCTTAATACATTTAAAAGGCTAAAGTGTAATGCCGAGGGGGGGAGAACCCAGCATGAACTGGGACAGCTGATTCCTGGCTCATGCTGGGTTCCTCCTGCTGGCTTTAGCCTTTTAAACGAATTAAGAGCCTGTCGGCTGTTAATCCATTTCAAAGGCAGAGCTACATCGGGATTGGCTCCCAGAGTGGGAGCTAACCCTGCTGGGGCTCCCTGCTTATCGACTAATCGATGGAAATTCCATCAACTAGTTGATTAAACTAAATTTAACATCCCTAGTGTGGTGTAATATAAAGGCTTTAATGGAGTCATCCTTTTTATACAAGAAATATCCAATCAATGTGTGTTTATTAGTTATCGGAGTGCCAACAAAACCTTTTAACCACACCCTCACACGTTCAGTGTGTGGAAGAGTTGTTATCTGTTGTTGTTCCACAGGACCTCATAACCTATCTTGGGATGCCTTTTATAACGGCAGCTTCCCACTGGGAAGTTGGGGAAACTCCTCTCTATGAAGGTACATAAACAAAACTAAGGACTTTTTGTGCAATGAACTAAAGTTGGGGATTTCAGGCTTCCAAGTCTATTCCAACAATGCAGCGGGATAACAACAGATCTTAGTTGTAACACTTCTGTGTATTAGAAAAAATACTCTTGCCCAGGATCTTGCCTCATCTGGATCATGTGGTGTCTTCTAGAGAGAGGAGGAGGAGGAGATATGTTTCTAACAGGTTGATTTTATTGCCTTTTTATTTTTTTAAAAGGTAGTTGTATAGAACTTTCCAGAGGTTTTGACTATTGGTGTAAAAGCTGATTGGATTGATTAGAGGCTAGATGAAGTAGTTAAAGGTTCATCGTGATTTTGTTGATCACATAGCTGTGCAGTGCATCACCGTCTCACACGCAGTTTGCATATTTATATAAATTAGTACGTTTACTCAGAGTTAAACATGCCCTTTGCCATCTTTGAGCCTTGTCTGCATGAGGATTTTCTGCAGTACCCATGTTGGTGTCATTCTACCAAAAGCTTATTCCAACTGTCCTGTAGCACACCAGCAGGAGCGTAGGTTAGCCGTGGTGACTGTTGGTACCTTACTCTGGAAAACAGGGCAAAAGAAACCCTATAAGTACACAGCTGATCTGAGAACTGTGGTGATAAAATAGATCCCCTTGGCAAAGCTAATCTTAAAACTTTTCTTCTGCACTCATAATTGAGCTTGCTCTTTTGTGCCATCTCAAAATGGTATTATGAGTATCTTCAAACATGCACTTAACAAATACCTATTGTCTACGGGTAGGTTTGTAATTAATTATCTCATGATTCACAAACACTGTTTAGCGACACTCCAGTCAGGCTTGTCTGGAAGTTAGAACATGAATCATGAATTCTGTTCTTTGCTCTGTTACTGAATTACTACACCTTAGGCAAATAGTTTAACGTCTTTGTTTCTGTTTGATCATCCATACTGTAAAATGGATGAGGATAAAGAATACTTCACATTTCTTATATTTTCTATCTCAAATACTTTTAGAATCACCCATTGCTTTTTAAAATCCAATGTTTATCGCTCAGGTAGGTAAAATCAGGAAGCAGAGGTGCAGAATTCACTTGACTTACATTGGGTACCACAAGAAATCTGTGGCAGATCCAGAAGACTTTTTTTTTTTTTTTCCCCCCCCCCTCACTACTTCTTCCTGTGGGGTGGGGTGTGTGTTGTAAGTTTACGAATATGTCTGAAGTACTCTAAGATGTTCATAAAAGGTGTTCGATACTTTAAGTGGTAGTGGTAGAGAAATAGAGCTATATAATAGCTTGGACAAAAAATATTGAGGACAAATTTGACATCCTTTGATTTTTGTATCTAATGTGTTTATCACAGTTCCTTCATTATAATTTCAACTCAATGAGACTTAACTATATTAGGGTTAAAAAGAAATCTGGTTATTACTTTAGTTAAGAAGGTTGCATTTTTTTGGCCTCAGTTCTTCAAGGTCACATTGCAGAATAATCTGGTTAAACACTATTGCATCATCTGTACCTCATGAAACACAAGCAGAGAGGGAATTACATTTTATTGAGAAACTAGATGCTGTAATTGCTCTGTACAAGCCCTCGAGGTTAGTTTTCTGATGAAACAAAAAGAACATGGTGAAACTAGAATGAGTTTCATGTGTCAGTTTGTTGTGGTGTTACTTGTTTGGGGAGTTAACAAGACAGCCTTACTTAAATTGCAGACCAAAGTGTTTCTTATGGGAAACCATGTGATTGTATAATGGTGGTGGTATTTTAAGTAGTTCAGGACCTTACTCTGTGTATGCAGCCTGGCTTTCATAAAGTAATTACCTTGACATTTCTGGTTGGTCTTTTAACCTGAAACTAATGTTGATATTGCCAGAGGACTCAGTGTTGTCCCAGATGAAGAAGTCATTGCAATGTATGACGGTTCTCATGTCCCCTTGGAACAAATGAGCGACTTTTATGGAAAGGTAACTATTTCTGTTTTTAAAACTTACTAACTGAAACCCCATATATGCTACTGACTAATGTTATGTTTTCAAAATATTTCTTACATTTGTGCCTGGGCCCCATTGTTGTAGGTGCAATACGAACACATAGTTAACAGACAGTCCCTTCCTCGAAGAGATTGCAGTTGAAATAGACAAGACAAGGAGTGGGAGAAAAGTTTATCATTCTCATTTTACAGATGGGGACCAGAGGCCTAGAAAGATAAAGTGAGTTGACCAGTGTCTCACAGGAAGTGTATGGCAGTGCTGGGAAAAAACCCCAATATTCGAAAGTTCTCCTTTTGTACCTTAACTGTAAGACCATCCTTCTTTCTGGTTGGCATGAAGATTTAGCTCATGGTGCAAAGACTTATTTGCTAGTTAGACTGGTATGGAGGCCACTAATAGCCAAGAGGAAGGTTTCAGCTTGAATCTTACATTAAGGATATTGGTGACCTCTGTGGTGGGTCTGTCACCTTCTTGTTTGGCACCAAGCCACTGTTGATGCCTTTTGGGGCCCATGAGTAACCACAAAGCGCTCTAGAGGAGTGTGAGGTATTTCTCCCCCCAACTCCTTGGTGCTGAGTATTCTTCCTCTGTGCTCCCGTTTACTCTCAGCCCAAGGAATTAAAAACTAGACTCTCTCAACTCTGGTAGTGAAGAGGCAAGACATGAATGTTTTGTTTTACATCTTTCATGGCATTGTTGTAGTCTCAAAGGAGCTGTTTATTCTTCTGGGGTTAGCTTGCGTGCAACTCCAAGCAAAACATGACTATTTTCTCTCTGTGAGTGGCCCTTTTGGGAGCAGTTGGGTTTATTTACTTCTGTATTATGTTTTATCAAGTAGTGGGAGATTTTTAATTGCGTTTAGCTTTTATGTCCTGTAATAATTTATGCTCCTGGCTTTTTGTTTACAATATCTTTTTTTTCTTTACCACTTCTCTTCAATAACCACTTCAAAATATTTTTCTTCTTTCGAGTCTTAGGGCTGCTCTGCACTGAAAACTTTTATTGGCATAGCTACTACTCTAAGGGCTGTGAAAAATCCCTGAGATGTAGCAAACCCAACCTAACCACCAGTATAGATAGTGCTAGGCAGATGGAAGAATTCTTCCATTGACCTTGTGTCAGCAGATGGTCAAGGCTGTGTGTGTGTGTGTGTGTGTGTGTGTTACATCCAAGTCTTCAACTGCTGAGACACAAGGCCCCGTCGCAGTGGGCAGTCTAGGTGAGACTGACGGGCGCCCCGAGGAGTTTAACGTCCATGTCTTTACCGCTAGGATCGGGATCCTTTTGCGGCGGGCAGCCAACAGGCCGACAGACGCCCCAGAGTTTACAGGGAGAGCTTATTACACCTCAGATTTTGACTGCTAGGATACACGATCCCTTCGCAGCGGGCAGCCTGGGGAGGCTGAGAGATGCCCCAACGGATATGTCCCCTGGAAGCGACATGATCCAACGCTCAAGCTCTCCCTATATCTGTCCCATATGACCGGCTGGAGTTCTTTTTAAAATTGTGCTTGGTTCTGTTACAGCAACTGAAGGAGTCAGGTCACAGCTTAAACAGTTACTATTTTATTGTTACAGGGTAAACTTAGCTGTTAAATGCTACTACTGTGTTACAGATAACACAGCCACTACAAAGGACAGGACAGAAATTACACTAATAAGACACTTACAGGTACCATGAAACCCTTTTGGTTCTCTGAGCTCTTATTAAATGCATGCAAAATAGACACCTAGCAGGTATATATTCTCACCCCTGCGTTCCAGACTTGGCGTGGCCAGCGTCTTTCTCTCAATCCCTCGGGAAGAAGTAGGGTGAGGTTGGGCGTCCCACAGACCTCGGGAGACAACCAATACCTGCCAGCAGGTGTAGATGACTGGAGCTCAAAAGGGGTGGGCTACTAAACCCCTCTTTATACCCCTTGGGTCACTTAGGCTTCTTCCTGGTCTCAAGTGGCTGATTAGGAAAGATGGCTTTGAACGCCAGGTTTCCCACGAAGGGTGCAAAGCATAATTCACACCTGGGAAAATGCAGACAATGGGCACCTCTGGTATGTGATGGGCGAAGATTCCTCTCCTGGGACAGTGCAGGCGTGTCAATTACTGGTACTAGCCATCAGGGCGGCGGGAGGCCCCGGGTCAGCCCATTTACTGTCTGGTTTCTGTTTATGGTAGAGTCAGGGACAGGCAGCACACCTGCGTTCCCAGGGCATCAAAGGCTGGCTGCCTTTCTCTTGCTCTCTGGGGGGGGGGGGGGGGAAACAAGATGGGGTTCATGTTTGGCTACACCTTGCTACTTCTTGGGGAGCTGGCTTAACTAAACTGATGTGAGAAAACCACCTGTTGCTGTAGTAAATATCTACACTTAAATGCTACCAAGACGGTATTTCAGATACTTTAGTTGTCTTTAGCCTTTTCAATATGTAGGAGAGAGAGACTGCAAAATTCTAGACAAAGGGGTCTGGGAGGCATCACATGACATTATTATTTAAATAAGCACCTAGCTTGTAAACATGTGGTGCTATTCCTAAATGGAATTACTGGTACTTAAATTTAGAAGCATTCTGCTTTTAATTTATCTTATTGATGTGCGGGATTTCCCCTTTTTATTAGTGCAAACCAAATTCTACAGCAGTAAAATGCAGATAGGTTTATAGCATTTAGTTTTGGTAAGTATTTCTAACAGAGCAGATTCATTGCCAATTTTTTTTATGCTGGCACATGTCCTTATTTGCAGAGTTCACATGGAAGCACAATGAAGCAGTTCATGGATATATTTTCATTACCAGAGATGACTCTCCTTTCTTGTGTGAATGAATATTTTCTGAAGAACAACATAGATTACGAACCTGTTCATTTGTACAAAGATGTCAAGGTATTAACTTTGTTATGGGCACCTCCATAATTATGCTTTTCTTTTATGACAACTCAAAGAAAAAATCTCCAGCTTTTTATGATGCTCCAGTTTTACAGATTAGTGCATTTACAGTAAGAACTGCAAAAACCTATGCAAAAGATGGAAGACCTTAAAAATCCTTGAAAATTTTTAGACATCTTTTATTAGAATTCTAGTATATTTTGGAGGGTGTGTCTGTATATCTGGGTTGAGAGGAGAATGGGAAAGGATGTAGAAATAAGTTTCACTTCCATGTGAAAAATATTTTGCTGGATCAGCATGTGAGACTATGCTATTAGATATTCTACCAACAAGGAATGGAAGAGTCAATGAGAATTCAATATAAAGTGTCCATGTGCGCAGTCTCCATTTTTTGGGAGTATCCTCGAGTAGCAGATAATTGAGCAACTCTGCTTTCCTGAGTTCTAGTGAGGAATCTAAAAACTTTTCTTAGAAAGAAAAGAGAGAGGCCATGATATAATCTAGGACCAAGCAAGTCCTGAGCCTCTCCTATGTGGAACAGTTTGATGGTGATTCTGCCATCTCCAGGTTGGGAGGAGAGGGGGGGAGAGAGAATATTGCTGGGCCCCTGGGCAAGGAAGGGCGGGGCCTTGGGTACAAGTGGTGGGGTTGGAGGCAGCCGGCCCTCAATGCTGTCCAGAGCGTGCCAGCCCTCAGAGCTGTCCAGAGCATGCTGTGTGGGGCTCCATCAGTGATTTAGGCAGCCAGAGCCACTGGCCCTTTTGAATTATGGGGCCCCAAGGCACCTGCCATCTTTACCCTGTTGGTGGGCCTGACCATCTCTAACCTATTTACATTTTTAAAATCTAACAAAATTTAGTTTTTTAATTTGTATTCTTGTATCTAGTCCAGTATTACAGTTCTGGTCCAGTAGTACAGATTTTTACCTCAAATCTACAACTGTGATGTGCCATGTTTGTGTGGTGTGTCTAAAAGTACATTCTGTCACCTTTCCCCATTAGACAAGAAACATTTTTAACAAACTCTGTAGCTCACATGAAATTTTTTTGGCATTATCAGGCTTCCATCTATTTTGAGACGTCCTGAAGGTTTCCCAAAATCTCCAGTTCTCCAGCTCCTGCTTTACCATGTAGAAATATTTACTTCATCTCCCTTCTAAAAATATCCAAATTATTTTAGATAGCCCATAGTGTTTTCTAAAACCTGGTGTGTAGCAGCACCCGTGACAAAATGGCAATAACACGGTCTCACCAGGAAGGCTCTGGTATAGCTCAAGCTAAGGAAAGTAGCCATATAACTTCAGGCTTCTTTTTTGTTTCTTTGCTTAAACTTTTAGCTTCTTTCATTGGCTCATAAATCTCTCTCATTAAATTACAAGCTAGTTGATACTGATCCTAATCTGAGGAACTAGAAGATTTCAGTTTCCTCAGGAGGAAAGGAATGCATATCACACGGCAGGTCAACAGAAATCTGTTGTGCTTTGCACACCACTAAGGGCCCTAGGTCCACATTACCCTGAAAGATGCTGTATTGCAATCCACAGTTATGGAAGGCTTCTGTTGCACTAAGGTCCCAACTTCTGGGAAGTATGAAAGTGATCCTATCTTGGGCCATGTCTATACTTACCTGCAGATTGACGCTCTGGAGATTGATCTTTTAGTGTTCAATTTAGGGAGTCGAGTAAGGACCCACTAAATCGAATGCTGAGGGTGTTCCCATTTGTGCTAGTATTCCTACTCCTTATGAGGAGTAAGGGAAGTTGACAGGAATGTTTCTTCTGTCAACCTCCTGCTCTGGGGGGCGGCACCAAAGTTCAATTCAAGGTACGTCGACTAGGGATATTAAAATGTGTTTATTAAATGTAAACTGCTGAAATGAGCCTGGGCTCATCAGTTAACCTTCACAGTTTCATGCAGCCCACTCCCCTCCACTGGGAGAGCCAGTTTTTAAGCTGGCTCCCTGTGTGTATCAGCTCCCACGGAGCCGGCTCCCCCACCCCCATGCTGCTGCCTCTGATACAGAAGCAAGCAGTGCTGGAGGAGGAGGGGGGCAGGTGGGAGCCAGTGCTCACACGGAGCCAGCTTCCCCCCACATGTCAATGCTTACACATTTACATTTTCAGCGGTTACATGTTTACCCAAATACAGTAAAACTCCAGTTGTCCGGCACTCCTGATAGTCCGGCACCAACTGGAACCCGGAAGTGCTCCAGCCAGCCGGACAATTGGAGCTGCTCTGCCCCCGGCTTCCCCAAGTCCGCTGCTGCTGAAACTGACCAGCGGCTGACTTGGGGAAACCGGGAGCAGAGCAGCTGGGGGCTGCCGGGTTGGTCCCGCAGAGCTGCCCTCTCCCACGCTGTGCAGTTCCCTGCCGACCCCCCCCACCCCCACCCCAGACCCCTCATAACCCCCTTCCGGTACTCCGGCATATCTGATAATCCGGCATCCCCTGGGTCCTAAAGGTGCCGGATTATCGGAAGTTTGCTGTAAAAGCATTTTAACATCCCTACCTCAGAGTATAATCTTATTCTTAGGCCAAGTCTACACTAGGGGACATGTTTAAATCAAGGTACACAACTCCAGCTATGTTAATTGTGTAGCTGGAGTCGATCTACCTTGATTCAAATTTGGCACTGTCCCCACAGCGGGAGGTTAATGGGAGAAATGCTCCTGCCAACTTCCCTTACTGCTTGTTGAGGAGTAGGAGTGCCAGCACTGATGGGGACGTCCTTGGCATTCTATTTAGCAGGTCTTTACTAGACTCGCTAAATTGAATACCAGAAGATCGATTTCCAGAGCATCAATCTGCAGGGAAGTATAGAAGTGGTCTTAGTGAAGTAGTGATTTACACATAGTGAAGATTGCATGGTGGTAAATTGTTTTTTAGGGGAAATAAAGAGCATTAATAAGTTGATTGCTATCAAAGCAACATGTAGATTTTAATATCTGAAATAAACATTTCATGTTTATAAATGCTGTCTTGATCTCTGACAGGATTCAATCAGAGATGTCCATATCAAAGGCATAATGTACCGAGCAATTGAAGCAGATATTGGTAAGTAGTAGTGAAATTGCATGTAGGGATAACTTTTTTTTCCCTCCCCCCCATGATTTTATTGTTTCTTTCTCACTTACTTTATAACTAAAATCTTGAGGTGGGGGGATATCTTCAGCTTCACATGTCTCCCTTGGATTTTCTTCATTAAGTATGACCTGCACTCGTCACAAGTTCTGGATTTTTTTCTAGTGAAAGTAGCAAAGTATTCTCTTTAAATTGGTGTTCAGCATAAAATTGAAATTAACATTTTCCCTAGAGAAGTACATCTGCTATGCTGAGCAGACCCGTGCAGTGTTAGGAAAGCTGGCTGATCATGGCAAGAAGATGTTTCTCATCACAAACAGTCCCAGTAGCTTTGTGTAAGTTTCCTGCCATTTACCATGTAACTATACTTGTAAAACGTTTTAAAATCAGGGTAGTTTTATTATTTTGTCAGCTCACTGCTGCCATAGATCATTGCTAATGCTGCTGTTTGTTCTCTAGGGACAAAGGTATGAAATTTATCGTTGGAAAGGATTGGAGGGATCTCTTTGATGTAGTCATTGTACAGGCTGACAAGCCAAACTTCTTCAATGATAAAAGAAGGTGAGTCTCTTTTTAATATAGCCTGGCTCAAGGAATTCACTCCATGTAAGGTTATGTAACATGTTATGAAATATTTAAAATTATCTGTAATATACAAATGAAATTGCATTTGACACCCTGTTTATATGGTCATGAACTAATGCAGGATTACAACCCTGGGTCCTGAATTGACTGCTGATAGTGTTGGGAGTAGTTAGTTCCAGTATTTTGTGTGGGATTGCTGGACTGTGTAAGGCAGGGGTGGGAACCATTTTTGGGTCGGGCTGCTGACCCACAGGAAAAAAAAATCAGTTGGACTGCACACACATGAGAGAGAAGCAAAAAAACCCCCCACCCTCACTGACGTAGCTCCCGACTGAGATAGAGACCCACTCTAGAGCCTAGGAGCCCCAGCCTAGTAGACTGTGCTCCATCCCCGGGGTGGGGCAGCATGGGGGCGGGGGAGCAAGCTGGAGTGCCCGTGCAGGTTCTCCAATGCTAGGGAGGGAGTCCTGAACCCTGGGGGCCGGATCCAGGCAAGCTGGGGGTCGCTTCTGGCCCCCAGGCCTGAGGTTCCCCACCCCTGGTGTGTGGGTAGCAGGACTGCTCCATTATCACTTGGTTTTACAGTGTGTTTGAGTGCTCTTGTTTTCCAAGTCAAAAGGGCTTAGCATCTTACCGGATTGGGCCTTGAGTTTGGAGACATTCTTACTGACCTATCTTGCATTAGGTGAGAGGCATTTAAGAGCAAACTGATCTGTCTGGAGTCCCTGGACTGACTTACTGAAGCAAATAAGTTAGACTGTGCTGTCTATATGCATATGTACCTGCTTGTCTTTTAAAAAGACTAGTTACTTTATGGTTTTGTATAATTTGGAGGGATTTTTCCACCCTTGCTGTGATGGTTTTTAATTATTCTGCTGCTCTTAATTAACAAAAAAAAAAAAAAAGTAAAGGAATTAGTTCTAGATATTCCTTTTGCTTTGTGTGTATAAAACATATCTTCCCCTCTTTCCTTCTTAATTTTTATTCTCTTTGCACCTCAACCTACTTTATCAGTAGGACAGTGCCACCCCCTGAACAGGGAGGCAGATTTTGGATCTTCACACTGAATGCTCATAAAATGTAGGTGAAAGCAAACAATAAATGTTTTACTGAGAACATTTTCTTAAACTTTGGTATACCAAAGTCAGTATAATATTAAAATACATTGGCTGCAACAGCTAAAGTTTGGAGACTCACTCTTGGTTTTGAGAAAGTTTGGTGTATATTTTCCTATTTTTAAAAAACTGGTGGTTATTAATATTTCCCTAAACCCTCCCCTGCCCCAGCTCTTAAAGTGGCAACCTTGCTATGACAGTGTGACAATTCTATACAATTCTGCTGTTTTAGACCTTTTCGGAAGGTGAATGAAAGGGGAGTGTTGCTTTGGGACAAAATTCATAAATTGCAGAAAGGCCAGATTTACAAACAGGTACACTTCCAATAATCCTTCCATTACGTATCAAGAGTTCATATCCAGTTCTTAGAATCTTATGTTTCTGTAGCCTTCGTAATAGTTTTTAAAACTGGTTTAATGTGCTGAGGATAATTATATTGCTAAATGAATAAATTTTAATAAACTCCATTATTGGAGTTGTAAACTTTCAGCATACTAGGTCATGTTCATTTTAAGTGTGATTAAATCTTGCACTATAACAAAAAAGGCATGTAATAATTTTAAGATCTAATAGTATTTAATGATTGAGAGTGACTTTTTTAAAATATTTTCATATTATAATAAATATAGTTTTTGTTTTTAAACTTGCCAGATTTTCCGCTGTCCTTTAACATTAAAGTTGTATGTTACTTTAGTGCGCACACACATTTTGCTGTGTTTTTTTTTTTTTTTTTTTTTCCCTTCAGGGTAACTTATATGAATTTCTAAAGCTTACTGGCTGGAGGGGTTCCAAAGTTCTGTACTTTGGTGACCACATTTATAGTGATCTAGCAGTAAGTAATATGTTTCTTTTTCCTTTATAAAGCTCCATGGAAGCTAGCACCCTTTTTTCTAGATTTGAGAAGCCAGTTAATATTACAGACATGATAATTCTAAATACAGGTTGTACTTCTGAAAACTAGCACTGTCTCTTGTCTGGTAACATCTGTGATCCAGATGCTCTTGTCTGGCAACATCCATGGTCCTTTTGGACCACAGATGCTCCCGGACTAGAGAGCCCGGGAACCTAAGGACAAGAGACCAGCCAAGGCTGGGAGCCAACAGGGTTGGCAGCCCAGAGCCAGTGTGTCCCGACAGCCCAGGGCCAGAGTGTCCCCCGGCAGCCCATGGGAAGTGGTGCTGGAGTCCCACAGCAGGAGCCAGTGCCTGTGTCACTCAGGGAGCCCACAGCAGCTGGGTGAGCAGCCCAACCAGGTTGGCGGCAGCAGGCGATGGGCCTGGAGGCTGGTGGCAAGGGACCTCCCCTGGTCTGACACCATTCTTTCATTCGGGACCTGTCAGGTCCTGATGGTGCCAGACCAGGGAGGTCCAATCTGTATTACATTTTAAAACAGCTAGGCTTATAGAAATAAACAAAATCAAACTACATTCCTGTAATAACAATTAGGGAGGGTAGATAGCGATTAATTGAATTGCAGTATAACTGCACAAAATATTCTCCATTACACAACTTTTCAATGGCCCCGGGGGGCGGGGCCAGCAGCCAGTGTGCTCCCAGCCCCACTCTGATGCAGAGGCTGCAGCGTGGCAGCAACCTCTGTCTGCAGGGGATCACAGCTCCCCACGGACAGATGCCGCACCTGCATCCCACGGATGCAGCCTCCCCTGCCTTAAAAGCCAGCTCCCCATGCGTATTTCCCATCTGTTCCCCACCCCCGCCTCCGTGCTGCTGCCTCTGATAGGGAGGCAGCAGCATGTAGAGTTGCCAGGTGTCCGGTATTGAACAGGACAGTCTAGTATTTTCTCCTCCTGTCCAGTAAAAAAAATTCGGAAAATACCAGACACCTAAAATGTCTGGTATTTTCCAATTCCCCTTCTCCCCCCCCCCCCCCCCCCCCGTCCCTGCCAGGAAGCGAAAATTACCGGGTTCCGCAGAGGAGCTGTCCGGCCTGGTGCAAGGAGGCTTAACAACTCTTGGGGTCCTTCCCCCCCCCAACAACTTTGGTGTCCCCCCTCTTTTTTTCCCCCCTCACAAAATTTTTCCCATGGTGGGTGTGTGTGGGGGTGTGTGTGTGTGGGGTTGTTTGGTGGTGTGTTTTTTTTTTTTTTTTTTTTTGGGGGGGGGGTGGAGTGTTCGGTATTTTTGGTTAAATTGGCGACCCTAGCAGCATGGGGTGGGGCAGGCGGCTTGTGTGAGCTGATATGCACAGGGATCTGGCTTAAAAGCTGGCTCCCCACAGCACCGGCTCCCACTCCCTCCTCTTGCTACCTCTGATACAGAGGCGGCGGGGGATGTATGTAGTTAAGATTAATCGATAAGCCTCAGCTCATTGGTTAATCATGTACTCGACTACACATTGACATCCCTAATAAAATTTAGAATAGTAAAAATCATTGCCTGAAAAGGATGATCATCATCATCCTGCTTTCCCCTCCTCACCAATGCCTGCAGCTTTTAGCTAGTCCACAAATTGTTAAGAACATCCATGTAAGCATACATACTTGAGACAGGCACCATTTGTGTCCTATGTAACAGAGAATTTAATGTAGATACTCTGAAGTGCTGGAAATCGCTGGTTTGGATGACTTTTACAACCAATTGTAATAAGGGATGAATGAACTTCTATTTTGAATTGCTCTGTTTATATCATCTAGTTTCATCTTACGCTATCTATTATAGCCACACAGTCTCTGTCTTTTTCTCCTATCGTGCTACACAAATGAAACCATGTACTAACAGTTAGCTCTATGTTAAAAAACCACTGCTTTAGCATTTTAATTGTCTTCTGATTTTTGCCTCGTGACTTCCCTTACAGCAGTGGTTCTCCATGTCTTTCATTTCATGATGCCATGTTACAACTAAAAAAGTTCAGGATTCCCCATTCTATCTTGGCATGAGGGTCCCAGGTCAGCAAAATAGTTAAGTGTGCACACATTTTGTGGAATATGGGCCCATGAAAGGAAAGGCCGGTCATCTTCCACTTAGGTGCAGTGGTGAAGGGAGTGCAGAGAACTGGTTGCAGTTCCTGCTCCAGCTCCTGTCCGCCTTTGCAGAGGTTTTAGTAGCTGGGGACCTGTAACAGCCCTTATACCCCTGAAGGCTTGGCTTGGTTAGTGGAATGCTGCCTTCTATGCTCTTATGTTCCTCCCTCTTCTCTTATCCCTCTTTCAGCCTTATCTTTGCAGAGTTTCCTTGTGCAAGGGAAATTTCCTATTGGCCAGAATCCATTCCCATTGTGTCACCTGAATCTGCTCCCTAAATTTGAATTTGAAGCTTATTCTAAAATTAAGCTTCTTTGCAGGTTGGCACAGTCGAACCACTGTGTTTAATACTTTTGCTTACACATAAGTAGTAATTTAATTAATATCCCTTTTGAGCTAAAGAATGGCAAAGAAGTAAATCTCCATTCTCTTAAGGCTTACACTTGCTTTTTGCAATTCTTGTTGGTAAATAGGATTTGACCCTGAAGCACGGCTGGCGCACAGGTGCAATTATCCCTGAGTTACGATCTGAGATTAAAATCATGAACACAGAGCAGTACATTCAAACCATGACTTGGCTACAGACCCTGACTGGATTACTGGAACATATGCAGGTTTGTTGTGCCTGTATGGCTTTTTGTCTGTGTTCGTTATTTTGTAATAGCTTTTATTTAGCAGAGGGGATTCCGCCAACTCTTCCAGAGTTTGAATTAATGACCTTACATGTGTCTTCACTCTGACTTTAATTTAGTTAGGTTAAAACTTTCAAATCTGATTGTAGATAAATCGTTCCTGCAATTGCAGTGTATTTGCTAAGCTGGTTTGCGCACAAACTCTACACACCTGCACTGAAACAAAAGAAATATTTTTGTTTAATCAGCAAAACTCCTTTTTAGATATTGATGGTAACAGAAAATATGCTAAACCTGTATCAAGGGCTCCATTTTATGGTGCTGAATAGGGAATAATGCAGTTTTCGCCACAGCCCTTCAATTTATAATGAGCATACTTAATTTTTGACTCTTCAGATTTTTTTCAGTGCACTGGCATTACCTTTTTTAAGCAGCATTTTTTTTTTTGTTCCAGCAACAAATAAGACTCCTACCCCTCCCCTCCCCTCCCCGCTTAATGAACTCTTATTCTGCAGGTTCATGTTTCGTTACTTGTTGACCACACTTACATTTCAGGTTCACCGAGATCCAGAGTCACAGATGATTTTACAGGAATGGAAAAAGGAAAGAAAAGAAATGAGGTAAGAACTGAACATTCAAATACTCTGCAATTAAAATGGTGGTGGTTTTTTTTTTTTTTAACATTCCCAGTGTTTTCCAGAAATCTGTATCCTCTATAATAGCTATTGATATGGATAGGGACAAGAATTTATATCTGTCCTCTGTGGGCCTCTCACACAGCTGCTGTCTCCCTCTGCACAAGTGAGTTCTTTCCCAGTGTGCCCCTGCAGAACCATGTTGTTTTCACTGCTCTCTGCAGTACATATGTTATGGTCCCACATGAATGCCCTGAGTTACCTGGATACTCCTCCCACTCTGCACAGCCCTGGCCCACCACCCTTGAGTCTGTATCCCTTTGCTTTTCTTTTTTCCCTACATTCAGTGCTATCCGTTGATAACAGTTCCCTAAGGTAATCTTTGCTTCACTCAAAACCATGCTTCTCAATAAGGGGAATAATGTTTTTAATTTAAACTTCAAGAGACCTATGTCTGATGTCAGATTCTCTGGATGAGAAGCTGAAGTTTGTGGAGACTCTTACTATTTAGTTAGGGAACTCTCCCAAAAATTAACGGAAGCCTTTGGAACCAGTTAATGCCATTCCTTAACAGTCTTTTTGGAAATGGGACTGGAAAAGGCAATCTAATCTCTTCCAGTTGGAAAAATGGTGTCTGAGTTAGCTACCTATGAAGCTGCTCCCAGCAGCTGAGGAGACTCTGGCTATGTCTACACTGCAGGCTTCTTGTGCAAGAACCTATTTGCAGAAGAGATCTTCCGCAAAAAGTTCTTGTGCAAGAGCCTCTACACTGCATGGACGCTCTTGCGCAAGAAAGCTCTCATTACCATTATCAGAATGGTCATTAGAGCACCTGTGCTTTTTCTGGTAGGCTGTTTTTTGTGCAAGAAACCCATTTGCCCCACACACCTCTTTGCGCAAGAACTCTTGCACAAAAAGGCTTATTCTTTGTAGAAAGAGGAATAACTCTTGCGCAAAAAGCCCTCTCTTCTTTCAATTTACTGTCAATTTTCTTGTGCAAAAACACACTTGTAGTGTGGATGCTCTGAGTTTTTGCACAAAAACTCTGCAGTTGAGACACAGCCTGTGGGAGAACTTGGAGGGAATCCCAAGATGTGCAGGGATTATGATGTTCTGCTTTCCCACAACACTGCATTATGAAATACAGACCCACAGTGCACTGCTCACACTGTCAGTGAGCATGACCTAGTGTGGACATGATCTGTCAACACAGAGAACAAGTGCGAACACCCTCTGGTGACACTTCTTTAAAAATTGTGTTGACTTTTGGGTGTTGACACTTTTTTTCAACAAAAGTTGGTAGTGTAGACATAGCTTTAGGTTGGGAAATGGAAATCTTTAAGACAAGGCAGCCCTTCAAAATAAAACTTGGAAACATTGGGGATCCAATCTTATGCCATTGGTTTCTGTGGGCTTCTTACGATCAAGGTCTTATTAATCATGCCAATGATGTTTACACAATTACATATAGTCACATGAAATCCTTTTCAAAGCAAGTCTAAGTGGCTTTCAGATACAGTACTAAGAGAATAGTATAAATGACTGTTCTAATTATTCCAGATGTTGGTTTATGTACATTGATTAAAAAGTGTCTCTTCCCTCCCACCCCCCATCCTCTGTCTCTTCTTAAATTTTCTCTCTGGTGACAGGGAAATGACCAGAAACTTCTTCAATTCGCAATTTGGGAGCTTATTCAGGACTGACCAGAATCCAACCTATTTCTTACGGCGCTTATCTCGATTTGCTGATATTTACATGGCATCGCTGAGCTGTCTCTTGAACTATGATCCCGATTACACATTTTATCCAAGGAGGACTCCTTTGCAGCATGAACTCCCTACCTGGTCAGACCAACTATGCACTGGTACATTCAGAATACCCTTCCTGCAAGAGATGGTTCAGATCAAATGAGCTTTGGCATGTATGTGGATTATTTTATAGCACCCTAAATGGATGAATATACCTATCAGTAACGACCAGAATGTAGATTTATTTTTAAGCACTTAATACATTTATCTATCTTGATCCAGTTACTGGAGTTATCTGTCCTAATAGAGCAAGAATTTGTGTATAACTGGTCTCTATTACTCTTGAGGTAATTCTGTGCCAAAACCTGAAAAGTTCTGCAACCAATATTTTAATATTCATATTTTATTTGTCAAAATAACACCATATAATCACACCAATTTCCATCATTTTGGTCATTTATTTCAGATACAGACATTTTTGCTGACAAGTAACAATACAGACACCAAAAGAGATTCAGGAAATGTTCTGTTTTGCCAAATAGATCCCTTACTAGGGCATATTTAATAGAGAATTCTGAATAATAATTCATTTCAACTACCATGCAGAACTGCATTTCCTGCACCCCTCTGAAGCAGTGCAAAAGCTTGGGGCAGGGCAGCTAGAGTACAGAGGAGCTGGGAAGGAGCCTACAAGGGAACCTGGAAGGTGGTTGGGTATGAGTGGGAGAAATATGGAACACTTTTTGTGGGGGCAGGAGGAGAAAGGGAGGGATTGTTAGGGAGCTGAAGAGCCTCCCCCATACAGACCCTTCCTGATCATAGTCCCTTCGGTTCAGTCAGACACATCTGTCCCTGTAGGCCCCTGCACTCCCTTCCTGATGTCCTCTTTGTCTCTGAAGCTTACCCCCTCCTCCCCCAGCAACTCCTTCTCTCCCATCCCTGTGTAGCTTTTCACACTTCCCCATGACCATGTGGTCATGCACCCCCCTCTCCCATTCAGCCCCTGACTCTTTGCTGTCACCTCACTAACTCCTGTGCCCTTGCTGTAGTCTGTTCCCCTCACTAACCCTTCTGAACCCTAGTCTGTGACCCCTCAGCAGCCCTATGTACCTTCTTCTGCTCGTGTTAACCATGTTGCTTGCTTTCTTACCTAGCCCCACAGGTAGGGCACTGAGAAGGCAGCTTCTCCCCTCTCCTTCTCTGCAGCTGACTGCTCTGGCCCCTAAGCTGGCTGCCCTCTGTTTTAGTGCCACAGCAGCTCCTAGTGGGCAAAAAGGGTAATTGTAGTGCCTCTGCAGGATCATCTATTTTCAGGGGGGCTGGAGGGAGAGAAATCTATGGGGAACATGAATTCTGCTCATGGCTGTGGTGCAGAATTCCCCCAGGAGTATGTGTGTATAAATATCCTTTAAAATAATGAGACTTAGGCTTGTACATACGTTGCGGGGGGGGGTGGGGAGGAAGACCTCCAAAACAAAATTGGCTGGAAGGGAAAATTTGTTTTTTCATATTGAAACTTGTATCTGCAGCCTTGTGTTTTACGAAGATACAGAAAATATGCATCCTCTTCCTTCTGTTGGTCTGATGGACCTCCATCTGGTGACTCCAAATATATCTTGATGTGATTAAAATGTTTAATTCTATTGGGAGTTCAGGGAGAAACACATTTATCAATGAGTTTACAGTGATGTGGGGAGGGAGTAGAACAAGTATAGTAACTTTCTGTGCTGGAGACTTGAGTTATAATTAGGGTTGCCAGGTGTCCAGTATTGACCTGGAAAGTCCGGTATTTTCGCCTCCCGTCTGGTTTAAAAAAAAAAAATTCAGAAAATACCAGACACCTAAAATGTCCAGTATTTTCTGATTTTCTTTTTCCCGGCCAGGAGGCAAAAATGCCAGACACCTGGCAACCCGGCCTTCCTCTCTTCCCCCTCCCCCCCCCCCCCCGGGCTTACCTGGTTCCGCAGGGAAGCTGTGGTTCTGGCTTGATCAAAAAACCAAAATGGCGGCGGGAAAAAAGCCTAAAGACCAAGAGGAAGCAATGCTTTCCCTGGGTCTTAGTGCTCAACCACTCCCCTGCTCCTATCACTATTCTGACTCTGTATGCTCTGTTTTAATGCTGTTTTATTATTTAATTTTTTTTGGCTTAATAACTCTGAGTCCTTTTTTTTGCGGGGAGCGGGGAAAGAAGGTGTTCAGTATTTTTGGTTAAATCATCTGGCAGCCCTAGTTACAGTAGATCTTTATATCTGTAGTTTTACTGAGACTCATTTCTAATGGGCTGCCTTTTCTATTTGTATATACATTTTACATTAATGTAGTCTAATAACTTATGTCCTGTGTGTGATAAATGTTGTCCCTGGATGTAGGCCCAAATTTTCAAATATGACTAGTGTTGTTGCATGCCCAACTTTGGACCTCTTAAATGACTTAATTTTCAAAGTGCTGAACACTTGCCCTTTGACAGTTTTTCAAAGTAATCTGAATATTTAGGTTATAGTTCTCCATGAAGTACTATGAATGTTAAAGCTTTCGTCACACAGTTTGTGTAGCCTTCCATGATTTTACTTTTACATTTCAAAATAAATAAGCATAATTGGCATATGAATTAGAAAGAAACAGAGGAGGAAAAGGAAAAAAATGAAAAGCAAAATCATATCTGACCATTTTGGTTTTAAATTCCCAAAGTTGGGGAAGAAGACTAATCAAAGCACACAAAGTAATTGGCACTGTACAGAATAGCAAGGAGCTTTATTTATTTCTATTACTGAAATTCTAGGTAATAGATGTTAATTTCACACTGTATAGTTCCCAATGTTTAAGACTGAGCTGAAGCTTATCGGAATTTTGCACAAAGGGAGCATCTGTTGAAGCATGTTGCCTCAAATAGACACATAATAAACTACTACAGAAGTTTCTAAAGACTTTTCCCTCCTCTGTGACCAAAAGCAAAAAACCCATTAGTTCCCTATCCATCTATTTAAGAATTTGTATAGCTTGACTCATTTTAATATTTTCTATGTTTTAGTTCCAATTTTTAAAAGTATAGTATATGAAAATTTAATTGGCAAAATATATAGCAAAACTTCTTCTTAGTTTCCTTTTAAGGCATTATTCACTTCCAGCAATGACCATCAGGTAAATGAACTTTTGGTGACCAAAAGGTTGGTTTTGGGTTTTTTGTTTTGGGGTTTTTTTACCAGTCTCTGTTTGTGTACACATGTTTATAATGACTTTCATATGCAATATGTTTGAAATTTTAAAAAGCATTTTCGCAAAATGAACATTTTAAAAACTTCTTGCACAAATCCTTTAAACCTGGATGCTTGAAATAAATCTGTTGCTGGCCATGGAAGTTTAATGTGATAGCATTGTTTGACGTTTTCTCTAGCTTAGTTTCCAAACCTATACATGACATTTTTAGGGTATTAGGTACTTTTATACCGATGAATAGACTATACTTGACTTGAAATGCATGAGTTTACTGACTGTCCTACTCTTGTTTGCTGAGAAGAATAAACTTCCAATGGTACCTAGTTTAGCTTTATCAGGTGACTTATTGTCATGTGTGGAAGAGCTAGTTAATATTTTACGTGCTGAATGTTGGAGGGATGAGTATTCTCAATTTGCCATCTCTGAGTTGTCCTGCTATGACAGAACAAAACCTGATGTTACTGAACTTAGCACATTTTATATTCCAAAGGATGCCAAAGTGCTTTTCAAATTGGTGATAGTATTTGTACTGCAAAGCATAACTAGTTTGAGAAAATACAATATACTTTTTGACTTAGTACCAGCAGATTATAGTTAGTCACATTTTAAAAATTGAGAGTTACATTATTAGAACATTTTAATGCTTATAGCTCTTAGCATTAGCTTATGTTGCCTAATCTTGTAAATCTAGGTTAAAAAGTGAGTCCTCCTGACCACTGCTAGCGTGTTAAGCAAGATCAGTGAAATTGTTTTGTGGGATATTTTATCCATCCATTTACTGTGCATTTTGTTACAAGATGGAAAAACTTCAGCTTAACTTAAAATACAGTAAAAGTGTTACATTATGCTTGATGTTGATTGCTGTAAGATGTGAGAAAGCAGCTAATAGCTTTTTTAAAATTTATATTGTGTGACATTTTTAGTTACAGAGGTTTAGTCTTCAAATTGTACAATGTGAATGTAAGACAAATATTTCTGAAAATATAAATATATGAATATGCTTCAGTGTTGGAGTACTCTTCGTACTTCAGCATAACTTTACAAATGTTTTGGGTTTTTTTTATGTAACTGCTTCAGAATTCTTGAGCTGTGTACTTTTCTACTTTCTATATTAATTATCTTTTAACACTGCCACATTACTTCTCATGTAGATTTTTATAGCATGTTTAAAATGCAGAGTGTGTGTATTAATTTCTGGAGTATATTTCAGCTGAACCAGAGTCAGGTGAATTGTCTATATTTTAGTCTAAATCAGAAGTCCAAAAATTAATAGTTTGTTTATTAACCAATCAAAATGTTTTATGTAAAAAATATTTAATGACTGTAACAAAAATAAATGTAACGGGTGGTCCTGTGTGTGGATTTTATCTGATCCTTAATGAGTCTTAAATCTTTCTGATAACTAGGAGGGAGTGGCAGGAAACTTATTAGCAGGGCCCACTAAGTGGAAAAACCATCCTAGATATTTCTAAGTAAAAATGTGTATGTTTGGAGTGACAGCAGGGAGGGGATAGACATGAAAATAACTTTAGCCTTTGCCTCACTTGTTCAGGTATTTACCCTTTAAACTTGGAATCTCTCACAACAAACTAACTACATCAACAAGTGCTGGGTCTGTCTATGCTGCAGTTAAGCACCTGCAGCTTGTCCATGCCCATCTGAACATCACCACCACAATTTTTAGCTCTGCAGCCCAAACCCTAGCCATCTGACATAGGCCAAGCACAGATGTTACATTGTATTTTATTATAATAATTGGTGTGGTTTGCTTGTAGGGCTTAATCTGTTAAAAGACCCAGGGATATTTATATGAAAGCAGTCCTATGCTGCACAAAAATTAATTGTTGCAAAAGAGAGTAAAGAGAATGCCAGTAAATGTATCCTTGCTATGAAACGTTACCACTGCTGCTGTCACAGCACAAACATCTCTCCTTGAGGTTTACTGTGTTATGTAGCCTTCCAGGTCATCTGAAGACTTGCTGCAGCATTTAACACTGAATTTCCCTCCCCAACTTTATTTCACTATTTTAACATAGCACATGTAGAAAAGGCAGCTGGTATTGCTGTTTTAAAATTTGAACCTCATGTATACGAACCGATACAAACACACTACACAGACAGTACAGAAGACTTTTTTTTACATTACACAAACAACTGAAAAGTGAATGGGGAAGGCAAAGTGGACAGTAAATAAGCTAAATGCCCATCCTGCACAAAAATGGCTTAAGATACAAGAATGAAACAAGGCTAACGTCATACATGACTTGCATTCTTCATTAATTCCTTTACAATGAATATTTCTTCTTTATAACAAAATGATGGAATCTATAAATAGTTGAGAGTGGGCAAACTGGATGTACTGCACTTGCATTTGCAGTTACTTCACTATTTAGAAGGAAGACCTTTGTTAACAAGCGCTAACAATCTTAAAATTGAAGATCATAATACTGTTAAAACAATATTTGCTGTTTTTGCTTTTCAGTCACTTCTGGATTCAACCTGAAGGCAAAATTAGGCATAAAGACACAAGGATAGCAAACACGGAGTACATCCTCCAAATAAGGCCATCCTAGGACATCAGGACTGTGTGGTTAAGAGGCAGTTTGATCTCTTTACAGAAAGACGGGGTTGTAAATTTATGTGTCTAGGTGGCATTCTGAAAAACTGTTAAGTCATCGTGGGCTGTTGTCTAGCAATTCCTATGTCCATAAATAGAAATAACTTTTAAATGTCTCCTAGGCAGAGGAGTACATTTTGTATTTACTACATTTAAGGTTTGTATTTGTTTAAAATGGAAGTTGATATTCCTTACATGCAACTAGCTTTTGAGAAAATTTCTCAAACACCTAAGCCTGCATTTTAAACACAATTCAAAAAATATATAAAAGGGAATTTTTTTCCTGAAGCATGTGGACAGTAAATGTTAAGTTTAGATGGCAGAGAAATGTTTTTCACCATTGATAATTTCAACTTCAGTCTTCAAAACTGATCGTGAGGCCCACTGATTACAAGCTGCTGTTCATCAGAATCCTATAAAATATAAACTAAATATTAGACTCTAATAGTGTTCAATCTATAATTTCCCTGACCTCAAATTTCTGTATTTATTGTGCCTACCGTGCTTGCACCAGGAAATCAAAACCCAGAACAAATATTAAACTGCATTTCCAATTCTTCTCAGCAAGTGATTCCCCCACCTCATTCATCCTCCAGCCAGAATGGCATTGCCGGCATTGCATCATGCTATTTGACTTTAGCTACCATGAAAGAAGGCAAAGGAAACTTGAGTCAGCCCAAAAAGGGCCTCAGCTCAGCAAATCCCTTAAGGCTCAGGCTTTAGTTTTACTGGAATCAATGGGATTTTTAAGCACATGCTTTAAGTGATTTGCTGAATTGGTGCCATAAGGACTAACTCCACTTGCCTTTGGTTTCTGTAACCTTGCCCTGCAATTATTATGGAGGAGGAAGTACTTGGGACTCAAATATTTGAGTCCCATTGCTATTGTCAACTTTTAGTCCAAGGGTAGCAACAGGGACAGAAAATGCTGTTGAATGTCCATCAAACTGATATAAGAGCAGTGAGCACATTTTTATTATAGGAATATTTACTCTTACATGGGGTCACAGTAGAGGAAAGGATGAAAACCACTGCTCTGGCAGCTGAGATAAAGAACTCCGACTTTTAAAAAATAAGGCCTCTTCTACACCCTTCCCACCCTTGCCTATCAGTCAGGCAACAACTGAGAACTAGAGAGTGGAAGTGTTTACATAAAGTTACTAGCAGTTACCAGCATTTCAATTGCAATGTTTTTAGAGCTAGATCTGGGGGTTAAATGCTGCTGAGTGGTCTCAAGTCCTGTTGTTGCTACTAGAGCTGGCCCAGTGGTAGAAAGTGGGATATTTATCCCCCTCCCCCCTCAAATATAGGGAATGCAGTCTTCTCAATTTTCAGCTAGTTACCATCCTATTACAGAATTTCATCTCTGTGCTCTTAAACTATTATCACCGTCTCTAAAATCAAAATAAAAACTTACAGAAAAAGGGTCGTAGGTCGGTTCAGGCAGAGGAGCAGTAGAACTTTCATATGTGGGGTTTGTGATATTTGAAGGCTTGTCAAGCGCTGTTACATCTATGTCGTCTTTTGACTGTATAAAACCATAATGCCCATTTAAAATCCATCTTTCTGTTAGCAAGTGAGACACTCAGCGGGTCATTGACTCTGCCACATATAACCAAATAATTCACAGTAGTGTGGGAACTGGAGGCAGTGTGGTTTAATGGCTAGAGATTAGACTTGGATTCAGGAGACCTAAATTATGGTCCTGGCTTGTGATGTGATCTTGGGCAAATCATTTGTCTTCTCGACATAGATTGTGAAAACTTTAGCATGCGGATGGTGGTTTGTACTATACCTAGCACAAGGAATTTCCAATCTCACTTGGGACCTCTGGCTGCTACCATAATACAAATAAATCAAGGTTTCCTGAGGTCAATATTCCTTTGACAACTCTAAATGAGAATTCATGTTCTATGCAGGAGCTAGAATAAGTAAGGACTACTGGCTTGTTCTGGGCGGGGCGGGGGATTTTCTTTTAGATCCTTTGACATGACCCCACATGCACTTTTTTTTTATCCTCCACCCTTATCTTATGCTGAATAGTTTTGTTGCTGGATTTCTTCCTAGGAAGGTGCTGTGCAAAGCTAACCAGTATTGGCTGGTTCCATATTCAATATCGCATCCAAGCTTACTTTTTAGAACCTTAGCAAACACTTCAACTTGCCTACATTTCTGGCCTTTCTTGCTACCAAATCTCACTTCCAACCCACTCTGGGCAAGCCTAGGCCTAGCATGAGAGTTGGCAGTTGTTCGGTGGCGTCCCACTTTAGCGGGCATAGTTAGGCTTCCAAATTAATGGACTCCTGGAGTTGCGTGTTTAGGTGAGTTGGACAAATTGGACTTTGTGGCAGTGCTGCTATACAATACAAGTTTAGAGCAAGACTGTGGCCACAGGGTGCGGGTGTGCATGTTTATATATAAACCATTGCCTGAGGGAGAGTTCTTAGAAGGGCTGTTCCTCAGGCAAGCACAATTTCACCCTGGTGTGCAGCCTAGCATGCACCTCACGCAGGACTGCTGTTGAGTATTATGGGCCCTGGCCCTGCCTTTTCTGGTTTGACTCCTGCATGCTTCTGACTGCAGGAAGAATGTCTATTGTCCTTGTTTTGAAGTAAATAGGCTGGGGTGAGGGGAGGAGGAGGAGGAAATTGGGAGGCTCCTTGTGCAGACTGTTGACTTGCACTGGCCCGGCTGCATCACTACCATTTGAAGAGACTTTGCCTCTTTCCAAGTGTTTGGAGTGAATGCTCAATTCTCAGGAACAGAATTTTTGACCCAGCACACCAGAGGCAGCCGTGAGGTTCCAGTGGTGGTTTGAAGCAAGCCAGCATGTTTCCTAACTAGCATAGTAACAAGGAAAGAGATTTTTGAAGGCAGACTTCAACAGGATGGATTGTGTTGGCCGTATCTGCCCCTAAATGGGGATGGGCATGAGAAAGTGCTGACCCCTTCGTGATTCAATTTCACACACAACCTCCTACCTGGAAATACTGGAAGCCAATATTTTTCTTCTTGAATCTGAAGTACGAATACCCAACAAAAGCCACGATTCCAATAACCAGGATGATGGCAAAGAATATTCCAGTTCCAAATCCAGCGTGAGAAGCCTGGTCATAGAGAGACGAGTGAGTAGTAGAGCCAGGTGCTGAGTGTCATTCCATAATTTAAAACATTTGTTCTGTAAGGATGGCAGGGCTGCTGCCTCTAGTTTAATTTTTCTTGAACTGCTTTTGTCTAAGAACCTCATAGATGTGAGTTAAAACAAACCCTCATTTTATAACAGAATACCAAGCTGCTCATTGGTCAGCCTGCGATCTCTTTCCCCCGGGAAGATTCCCTCTGATGGAAAAAACATTGTCAGACAATAATTCTGGAGAGGTGGGAAATGTAGTCTTTTTGCGATAGAGTTTGCGTACAGGTAAGAGGATGGGAGAGGAATGATACAATCCTGCTCTACACACTGATTCTGTATTAGTATAACTTAGCTGGGGGGGTGAACTGTTAACCAAATACACTAATATAATCCCTAATGCGGATGCAGTCCTATAGTAGAAAGAGGTTTCATATTGGTATAGTTTATTCCTTTTTCTGTAAAGGGACAGGTTAAGCTATTATAGATGCTTATAGCAGTATAATTGCACTGATTCCAAATGGGGTTGTTCCACTATAACTAGAAGGTCAAACCAGCACAACTACACCAATTTGTATAGACAACCTCTTAGAGCATGGTCACCAATCAGTAGACTGGGATCTACGGAGCCTCTGACAGGTGATCCTGACAGATTTGGCCAGAAGCTACAACATGCTGGCACTTCCGTTACCCCTACACCTACTGTCATGCTGCTCCTGCCCTCTGCCTTGGAGCTGCCCCCTCTGGGAGGCTCCTGCTTGCTGTGCAGACTGTGGGAGGGAGAAGAGGGGATACTGATGTCAGGGTGTCCCTCCTGCCCCCCCACCCACTTCTGTACCCTGTCTCCACAGAGAGAGAAGGGGAGGGAGGGAGATTGGCAATGCAAATCTGTCACTCACATACTGTGTGTGTGTGTGTGTGTGTGTGTGTGTGTGTGTGAGATTCTCACAAACACACACTGTCCTTCACTCTCCTCTCCTAACCCAACACATACGTGGGGGATTGTTGTTACTACTTTTACTGCTTGCAAAGTGGGTTATTTTTGGTTTTGGACTGGTCTATGCATTTCATAATTTTCATTTCTCTCATGCTTAAAATTCAATTCTTTGAGTAGTGAGTTCTAAAATGCCTAACCTGTTGTGGCTGGAGTAATTATCCTTATGGTAATTGCTGCTCCTGGAAGTGGCTGGCATGTACCTGCAGCCCCTAAGAGGCCAAGCAGGGGGTCTTCACATGCTGTCCTTGCCTGCAGACACCACTCCTGCAGCTCCAATTGATCAGTAATGGGGAACTGTGGCCAGTAGAAGCTGTGGGCTCAGTGCCTGTAGAAGAGGGGCAACACATGGCGCCATGGAGCCATTGCTGTACATGCCAGCTGCTTTAGGAGTGGTGCTGCGCCAGGGCAGGAGTAAGCCTGCCTTAACCCCACTACTCCACCATCCAGAAGCCATCTCAGTTAAACAGTGCCCAGCCAGATGCTGCAGCCTGAACCCTTGTCCTAGCACTGAACCTTCTCCTGCACCCAACCTCCTGCCCTAGATGTGAGTTTCCTTGCATCCAATCTCCTCCCCAGAGCTTGCACTCTGAAACCTCTCCTGCACCCCTAACTCCCACACTGGGCTAAGCCCAGAGGCCCCCCCCCCACATCAAACCCCTTGGCCCAAGACCAGAGCCTACACCCCAACACTCTACCCCAGCCTGGTGAAAGTGAGTGAGAATGGAGGAGGAAGGGTTATGGAGTGAGCAGGGTGAGGCCTTGGTGAAGGGGTGAAGCAGGGATGGGGCCTCAAAGAAGGGGTGGGAAGGAAGTGAGGCAAAGGTATTTGGGTTTCAGGTAGATCTTACGCTGTACTTAAATTGAAAAAGTGATCTTGTAGTTAAAAAGGGTTGAAGACCCTTGCCGTAAGGTGATCTTGCTCAGAATAGGTTATGAGCCTTGCTATCTTGGTATGATTTGTGGTGATAATCTGCTAATCAAAACGGAATTTCCATCCTGCAGAAAACTTCAGTATTTTTGTTCTGAGTCACAATGAAAAATCAGAAATGCAAAATTTTCCCTATGCTAGAAACTTTTAAAGAATTCCTTTTTCAAAGAACTGAAAAGGAATTTTTCAAAAATATCTGACATGGCAAACCAGCTTTCCAGGTAGGCTTGGATCTGGGGGAGATGAAGCTTCCATTGGAAGTTTTGGGGGAATTGACAAACTCCCACAGAAGCATGATTCAGTCAAATTGGCATTTTCCAACAGAGAACTGTTCCCTCAAAAATGCTGACCAGCTTTGCCAGTGTCCCTGTCCCTTGAATTTTAAACTCAGTCTCTACTGGAATAAATTCTTAACCTGGAAATAAAACCAGCATGGAACTGATCAGCTACTTTTAAGGAATTATAGGAACATTTTAATGAACAATTATCAGCAATGCTCTTAAAAAATGTATCAACAACAAATACTTACAGGCAGTAGAGGAGCTTTTAAAGGCTCTGAAATGACATGGATTACTCCATTGGAAGCAATAAGATCCCATTCAAGAATAGATTTTCCATCCACATATCTGGTCTCATTCTAACCAACAAAAACAATGGGAACTGAGTTTTGATCTTCCTCTCTTCAGGAACAATATAATATTTAGATTTTTCTCTTTCACTGATTGGACGAGGGAGACTCTACTTGTGTAATTATACGCTTGCCTGGTTACTGGACATCAGCCTGCAATTGCTCAAAGCCTTTCGTCAGAGCTAACCAGCAGAGTGGGAACACAGGAATGGATGATGCCAGGAAATTAATCTGTCACTTGGGGTGTACTATGTTTTTACAGATTTATGAAATTTGACAGTCCTGACTCAATAGCAAAGGGCAGTTCAGAGAGCAACAGAACAACTGTCTCTTCGTGGCCCTGCTACTGTATCTCAATCCTGGCCAGGAGCATTGTCACCTCAGTACCTGCCAAGTTTTGGTGCTCTGCCGAGGCTACCAGTAAGCACTATTTTGCTGGTGTCACTGTGAAATGGACACGTGTCACCCAGCCATGGAATTGGCCTTGGGTGGCAGCATTTTGTCACTGCTTCCCTAGGCTCTAGCTGAATGGGCCATCATGAGTTTTAAAGGGAGCAGTGAGGAGATATAGCTCAACCAGTCACTCCAGACTCCAGTTGGCAAACTCATCTTGAATTCTTGTTACCTGTGCAGCCATCCTGAGCCTCTATCTGATCCCTTTATCCTGCTACTATGGCACAGAGGAACTGGATCTCTCCAGCTGGTGATTTGCCCACTGTGGAGGTGGCGAGGAGTCCTGTGGCACCTTATAGACTAACTGAAGTGTTGGAGCATAAGCTTTCATGGGCAAAGACCCACTTCATCAGATGCATAACATGCATCTTTGCTTGATTTCCAAATTACCCCTTGTGCGGACATCTACAGTGTGAATGTATAGATGTGTGCCAAGGACTTGGGAATTAGATGCAAACATTTAACATTTGCAAACACAAATGTAATGTTGCCACCAAAAGAAAGAAGTAGAACCGGTGGTATGATTGGAAAACAATTACTGTTACTGCCTAGGTTACAATCTCAATCTTCCCTACTTTCACTAGCCTACCAGTGCTCATATTAAAAGTGTGTGGTGGATCTGTTCTGTTATGCTAGAGATGAATGGAGGGAGCAGGTTTCCACTCTGGGCATTGGTATAACCAGAAAAAAGATCTATGGAGGAGGGAGATTAACTCAGCCAGTTAGACCATCATGCAAACATGTACCCTGCCACTAGCTATTAACTGTATAAACATGTGACCTCTTTTAAAGGGCTGGACACCTTGTAGAGATACAGTTGTGCACATTGGCATATGCTTATTGACAGGAGCAGACTGTAGTATTAGGAGCATGCTCATTCACGTACATGCTGAGAAGCCTCAAGTGCTTCTTACACAGATCAAGGGGTTTGGAAAATAAATTGATTTTATCTGGGTGGATTTCAAACAGAGGAGTAGAAGGTTGTGTATTGCAATCTCCTGGAGACCAAATTGACCGGATATATGAGCATGAACAACTCACCTCCTGGTCCCACACTGAGCCAGTTTCAAGTGGGGCAAACCCCTCGCCTCCAGTAGATCTCTGGTTATTTTCTAACTCGTGTGTCAGGCAAGAGGAAAGTGGCAGTGAAAAGATTATTTTAATGAGTGACATATCTTAGTCATTGATTTCATGTGAGTAATGTGAGTGGTTTCCTGTAGCTCAAGAATTTTTTTATGGTGAAGGGAAGCTACCCCATCAACCAACCCTCCTCTCTGAGCCAGGCTTGGGACTGGCACTGGCAGGGGCATGTGTTAGGAACAGATCATAACTGACTACCGATTATGGCTCACAGGTGGAAGCCAGAAAATCCAACAAGAAAGAGGAGTAGACCTAGGATGATTTGGAAGCATACGATTATCAACAACACAGAAAAAATATTTTGAAATGAGAGGACTTAGATCAGATGGCAGCTGATAAGCAAATATAGAGCATGTGGGTAGCCCAATGTGCTGAAAAGCACAGGATGGACTAAGGTTTAAGGTCGTAAGGACATCTTACTACTGTGATGAGACAATGGGTCAGCTGGTATAGTCTACTCTCACTGGGTAGCAGAGTGGAATGGAAGGTGGAATTTTATTTTTACATTACACATCTGATAAACTGCAATTGTCACCCCCGAACAGTCTTCTGGAGATGGGGGAGGGGAAGGGTTGCCATCTCTTCTCTGTCCCCACATGTCACCTTTCTCAGAAGCCCCTGCTTCTGTTCTAGCCAAGGAATACTACCACACGTTCTCTGGAAGCTTGTCTGCAACATTCTTGTCTTGAGGACTTGCTCTCTTGCTATGTCTGTAGCCAGAGTCTGGCCCAAGGGAGTTGCTATAGGGAAGCTGTTGTCATACACGCTGTTAGAGTTGAGCAGAAGGTGAAAAATTTCACCACAAATGAAAAATTCTGTTTTTTCCAAAAATTTAAGAAACGTACGTACGTTTGTTTTTCTTTTTTAGGGGTGGGATATTAATTTTTTCAGGAAATGGCAAAATATTTCTTAAATCAATTTTCTGTGAAAATGTTCTGTCTAAAAGGACAGTTTAGGCCCTTTTTTTAAATGAAGAACTTGTATGAGGAACAAAGAATACTACTAAGGAACAAACTAAATACCACTTCCCCTCTCGCACTGAGCACCAGCTCTCCTACTGCCCTCAGGGGCAAGTTAGGTCTAAGATTGCACTGCGCTGTTACATGCTTTTGGCATTCTTGGCCAAGCACCATCTTCCCTTACCCCATGTTTCAAGCTTTCTGTGACTCAGCAGCGCCCTGGCTATAATGAAATGCTGGATAATTTACACTAAAAATCCTTGCAGTCTCTTGGGTTGCTGCTTCTCCCTGGGGCAATGCAACCCCAGATTGTGCAATGTTTGCTAATAAACAAGACAAAGGACAAGATGGAGGAGAGGAGCCTGTAGAGTAGACTTATTTTTAACACAGATGATTATACCTTTTTTGTTGTCTGAATTTGGTAATCCTGGCCTACACTGTATGTAATTAAGAGTCTTTTCCCTATCCTTGTTTGAAGAGTAGTCCCATTGGTCAAGTCTCCATAAAACATTGTGCTGGCATTGGATAGATGATACTCAATGTCTCGTCCGGAAAGTGTCTAAAGAAGAGGGAAAATAGACATGTTTAGCAGTCTAATTTACCCGGCTGTTTTTACCATTAGATTAAATTCCCTGGATGGATTTTGAAATTCTCTACCGTTTGCATTCCCTGACATAGTGGTCTTTAGCAAAAGGTTCTATGTCTTTTTTTTGACTCTAGGCCTGGTCTACACTAGACTAGGAAGGTCGGCTTCAGGTACGCAACTCCAGCTACATAAAATGCATAGCTGGAGTTGGTTTACCTTAAGCTGAGCCTTGGTGGCATCCACACTGCAGGAGGCCAATGGGAGCAAATGCTCCAGCTGGTTTCCCTTACTCCTCACAAAAGAAGTTGGCAGGAGCTGCCCTCAGCATTTGATTTATGGGTCTATACTAGACCTGCTAAATCAAGCGCCAGAAGATCGACCACCAGAGCATCGATCTTCCAGTAAGTATGGATGTGCCCCTTGAGTATTACTCAAAGAAAACCTTTTAGCTGGACAAAAGGCTTCTCCTTCTTGCTGGTTTTTCTGCACTATTGCAGGCAGAGAGGAGCCTTGAAGAACCAAACAACGGTTCTTTAAAAAAAATGTTTGTAGGAAACCTTTAAGAATGTGCAAGTTTCAAACTACCTAGTACACAACTAAGTGGTAATGCAGGCCTTTAGATGAACTCCTGACCTCAAGGAACTCAATGGCCAGGATTCCACCAGTGCCGTTTAAAGCAATGGCTGACTGGAAAGGATGAAGGACAATGATAAGGCAGAAGAATAGCCTCTGGTGAATAGATGTGCAACAAATACCAGATCCGAAAATTACACACAACTTTCTTTTAACAGCTAATCTGTACAGCTGCAGTTGCAGATAAGTGAGAGCTGGTTTTGCTTCTAAAGGACTTTCGTATGTGGTAACAAAACCCAGTGTATAGAAAAGTCTTAAAAGTGGCTCAAGAGTATGTAACCTTCCAATAATGATTGTCTGAGAGAAAAATAAAAAAAAGACATGTCTGCCTATCTGCTTAGTGACTTAGTAAAACCAGCCAGCTTGCCATCTCTTCCTGAGATGTATTTGTTCAAATTAAATTTGAACAATTACTACTCAACTCTAGTAGGCCTGCTCGGAATGATGTAACACTGATACCATGAAAGAAAAGGATAAAAAGATGCTCACCTCATTTTCTCTTAGCCCATTATTGTTTGGGGCAAAGAGAGTGGCCCGGGTTGACAAGTTTGTGAGGTATTTCAGGAACTCTCTGCCTTTTGTGGAACTGTTGGAATAAACCAGGACTTCCTAGAAAGAAACCACATTCATTCTTGATTGAAGACAATCTGGTTTATGGTCCAGTTATTGTGACATAAGCTGAATCAATACTGTGTAAATCCCCCCAAATGTCATTGTTAATGTTGAAACAATTTTGAAGTGACATCCATTTTATCCCACAAAGGGAGTATGTACACTATAGCCGGAGGTGTAATTACCAAGATAAGGAGACATATCCATGCTAATTATGATTGAGCTGGCATGCTAAAAATAGCAGTGCAGCTGCAGCCACCAGGCAGTGAGACTAAATGCAGTCCCATCTGAAACCATAGGAATATATCCCTCATCACTGGGCCCTCCTCCTGCCACCCATGTATCAGGCTACACTGCAACCTTTAGCACACTAGCTTGATCAGAGCAAGCATGATATGTCTACCTCAGTTGGAAATTACTTCCAGTGCAGAAGTACCCTTAAAGAGAAGTTTTTATTAAGAACACAATTTTAGCTTTTGATGCAGCAAATGCTTATGCACAGGCTCAACTTTTAAGCACATGAATAGACCCATTGTAGTTAATGAGACTATTCATGTGAGCCAAGTTACATACATACCTTACTGTTTGAGATTTAAGACCCTGATCCTACAGGGTTTTTTTTGCCTTTTGCCTCTTGCCTCTAGCAGTGTGGTAAAATTCAAATACAATATTCTACTAGTTGTGGCATTAAAAAAAAACAAACACCCATACCAAACCCCACCACTAACCTATATTAATTCAACCTAAACTGTACAACAGCATACATTTTCAGTTTATTTTTACAAAGCCTCAACCATTTTTAAAGCTATGATTGAAATGCCTCCACCCTGCTTTTTTGCTGCATTATTCTCACACTCATATTTACTTTCTCATCCAGCAAGAGAAGAGTAAGG
The DNA here is from genome assembly GCA_032595735.1 of Pelochelys cantorii. Classification (NCBI taxonomy): domain Eukaryota; kingdom Metazoa; phylum Chordata; order Testudines; family Trionychidae; genus Pelochelys; species Pelochelys cantorii. Next base: position 248,830,694 of record CM064326.1, on the reverse strand, counting down.
TTACGCAGCCATGTGTCTTATTCAGTGTGAGGGGACTGGGCTAATAAGGTAAACATTTACATGTAAATGAATATGTTTGGGGTATTTTCTAGGCCGGGGTAGGCAAGAGGTTGCCAGAGGACTGGATCCAAGCCACCAGATCTGGCCTGCGGCCGCCTCACCAAAACCCTTGGGCAGAGAGCAGCTCATGCTTTACATAGCTAGTAGCTCTCTGCTCTAGACGGCTGGGGAGGGAGAAGGAAGGCTTCGCATGCTGCCCCCCTCCAGCAAAATGTCTCAGCTCCCATTGGCCAGTTTCCATCTAAAATAGGAGCTAAGACATTTTGCTGGGGCAGGGCTGCATGTGAAGTCTCCCTCCCTCAGCAGAGAGGCAGGGAGCCTGCCTCAGGTTTCTTTCTGCAGGGCTGCTGGCTGGGAGCTATTTAGGTAAGCGCCTCTCAGCCAATGCCTGCCTCTAGCTCTCCACCCCTTCTTTCTCCCCAACTACCTGCCCAGACCATCACCCAAAACCTCTGTACCCATTTTTCCCTTCTCTTAGGTATATCTCCCTACCTGACCCTGCACCCATTCCCCATGCCAGAATCCTCTCCTGCATCTTTACTCCCTCCTGCACCCCAAGCCCCTGCCCCGGATCACAGCTTCCTCCTTCACCCAAACTCCCTCTCAGACCCCACAGCCCAGTCCCCTACCTCAAGATCCCTTCTGCAGCCAACCTCTATCCCAGACCCCACAGCCCCTCATAGAAGTGTAGCCCTTGACCACTTGCCAAAATCTTGGAGTGGCCTCCCATTAAAAATGATTCCCCCACCCCCAGGCTAGACTATAACATTTGGTTTAGTTTGTATGTCAGAACAATGCATTTCTTCTTTAGTCCGTACCGACAAGAAGTTTGTAAACATGGGGAAAGACATCAGGACCTGTAGCAAGTTCCCGCTACATGTGAAGCCATTACCTATATAGCCAGGCTTACACGTGCAGTTCACATCTGTAAAATACAAACACATGCCTATTAGATAACAAGCCAAGAATGAATGGTTCGTTCTAGGAGATGGTTTTCTGCTGCTCTGTGAAGAGAAATGACAGTCTAAGGAAATTTCCCCTTGTTTAGAAAGAGAACCTGTTGCCAATACTATGGGATGGTCTCTAAACTCAGGGAGATTATTGGAATGAATTATCATGCCGTCTTTTGAACCAAACCACCTTAGATGAAGACACTCCATTACCTTTGATTCTGTAGCAGAAACATCCCAGGTTTCACTCAGGTTGTTTCTGACCCCATAGTCAACTATTCCAACAAATCCTGATCCACAATTTGGAGAAGAGAAGGCAGTTGGATAACCAACTCTTTCACCGTCTAACCAGCCAGCAGCACAGAAGTGGTATCTTGCCTGTAACCAACACGTTCATTGTAAAGCCCAGAAGAAACAGAACTGTAGCTCATCTAATGCACTGTGACTGAAACTCACCCAACCACAGAGGGCCAACATAATGCCTACATGCCACAGAAGTCCTACTTAAATCCTATTTTGAAGGCTTAAGCCATGCATTCCCTTCATCAGCCAGATGTGACAGGCATGCATGGAATGCAAGTATGTTCCCCTCACTCCCTTAGTGTCCAGGGAAAGGGATGAGAAGCAAGCTGTGTCCCGGAGTGCACGGCTCCTGCCCCCCCTACCCTCCTGAAATGGCGCCCTTGCTCTCTGCACAGGGTGAAGGTCAGCTCAGCCCAGACCTGCACTGACTGTGCTCCTGTGTGTGGCATCCCAGGTGCAGGGGGTCTGTCTACTCAGACTTCAATGTAGGAGCAGGGCAGAAAGAGGACTCAACAGCAGTTGGGTGGCTTTTGTGTGGAAAAACCAAACAAATAGGAATGCAAAGGACTCTTTATCCACCCAGAAGAAGAACTGACAAGTTCAATTACATGTGAATAATATTCAGCAAACTCAAAGCCAACGTTATTGCTGGATTTTCTGTCACAGAGAAATATCTACACTAAAGACAAGCCTGAATTGCATTGTTTAGATCCAACGCAGAATGTGCCCAAAGTCCAGAGGAATCAGTTTCCTTGGGTTTGGTTCTGACCTCTCTACTTGCCCAAGTAAAAAGTTTCTGCACTACACACACTCCAGCCTTTAATTTTACCTGTATTCCTTGTCCTCTTAAATAATGGGCCTCATCACTACATTTTGAATTCTGAGTAGGAATGGGTCAGGAGTAAACGGTCAAGTCATTTGGGATACAATCAGTCTGACTCCCCATTTAAAACTAGTTTTACAATTCCAGGATGAAATCTTGGCCCCAATTAAAGACAATGGCAAAACTCTTATTGGCTTCAATAATATATAAGCTAGAATATGCTTAGCATAAGCAATAATGAAAGGGTTATCCTAGGCCTACACAAGCCAGAAAAAAACCCCAAAGCCTTGTTTAAAGAAAAAAATTCTGTAAGTTCCTTTAAAAAGGAGTGTAATTAAAATTTGTAATAATCTAAAATTTAGCTTCTAAAGAATCTTGCTCTGCTACCACTAAAAACAATGACAATTTTGCTCACTCTAATTTTAATTTGATTTAAGTGGAAGTAGAATCAGGTACAAAGTTAGTACAGCACACACTTTTTTTTTTTATTATTTGCCAGTATGGCCAGGTCTTAAGCAGCTGTTTAATATTGACAGATAAGAATTTTAACACCAGCTCGCTGCTTGACTTGGAAATGAAGGTTGGATACAAGAAAAAAAGATAAGTTTTTCAAGCAATCTACACTTTTAAACATTTTGATTCATTTACTATAATTACAGTGATATTAATACAGGGGCATTACTGTCCTACTGTATATTTAAGACCTTGGCCAACCCCCTCCCCCATTTTGATTTCCAATGTTGGTTTTCAGCGTCCAGATACAAGACTAAATCTTGCCTTTACAAGTGCACATATAATTCCTATTTGAAGTCAATGAGTGTTATATGCCTGTACTCAAGAGAGGAACTTGGTTCATAGATAGGCTTGGAAGGATTAGATTTTTATTGGTAAATGTCAGTTAATGTCAATTTCACTGTACACACAAAAACCAATGAAAACTATTTCTACTGATGATAAATGAAATGTACAGATAGGCAAAGAAAGAAAAATGCTGCTTGAGAACTTAGTCAAAATCCAGCAATTTAGACTTACGAATTGAGCTTGTTACAAATGGACTAGTGAAAGAATAGTAAAAACTGGTGTGATTTGTTGAGTTAGGGATATTTGTATATTTTGACATGTGATGTTGGCAGTTTTGTGTTTTGATGGTTATAAAGCTAAATTTTTTGGATCTCAACATCTGCTGTAATCAAATAATTATCTGACTCCTCCCCCAATAATTTCCCATAAGTGTGAACATTTAAATAGCTAAAAACTTTTTAAACCCCGTACATTTGTATAAATGTGAAAATTTAAATCAGTAAAAATCTAAAAACACTTAAAAATAAACAGTGACATTATCTATTGAAATAATAATAATAAAAAAAATGAATGCCACCAAGCCTACTCGTAGAGCTCAGAAGTTGCACTCCTGAGAATATAACTATATCCCGAGGCATTCAACTTTCAGACAGCTACGTCTCACAGTTCCATTTCACCCTTGTGCAGCCACTAAATACAGCACACAAACTGAGTCCTTTGGCACTACCATTCAACACTATGTCACCTTCTGAGCATAGGACAGCTGATTGTAAGTAGCTATGGTTGCTCCTTGACTGCCGCAGGCCTCTTTTGCTTTTTCAAAAGTCAGTTTGTACTGCCCCTGGGGAGAACGCCAATGGAAAACTCCAACTGTAGCATCTGTAAGTAAACAATAAATAACTTAATACCAGGGATGTAAGTATTTTAACCATCTGGGCATAAAGCACATGGTTCTGTAATAGACTGAACAATCCTTGAGGAATTTCCATGGAATGTAGCTGGTATGTAACAAGCCGTTTGCAAGGTAATATTTCCATGTGGAATCATTTTAATCTCTTGCTTTCAAAGGTCCCAACCCACAAAACATTAAACTTTAAGCATGTGCGTAAGTCCCCTTACTTCAACAACCCTTAAGCATGTGCTTAAGTGATTTGCTGAATAGTGACGGACTGCTCAATAGGGGCGAAACTACTGCATAGTAGGCATCTGGGCAGTACTGCCTTGACTTCAGTGAGACTTGACATGGGCACAGGAGTCCACCTGGATGGATCCCATTGAAGGAGCCTAGCCTTAGCTCTTTATACCACACTACTTCTGAGTCTATCTGGCATACTGACCCTGGAAGTGGAGATCGGCACAGTCAGCATCGGCATGGCACTGCCCATTGTCTTGCAAACAACGGTCAATCGGAAGCTGCATCACAGTGCAGTCAAGCCCATCCCCTACGTAGTTATTTTTACATTCACATTTGCGTTTATCCTGGTAGGAGAGAGAATAAGAAAGTCCCAAGAGAATGTTTTACAAACATAAAAACAACAACCTAAAATAGCATCTGCTAAATGGGTGGAAGTGACCCATTGGCCGAATCTAGCAACAACACAATGTGCATTTGCTCAAATGCCACTAGCAAAAGCTGAGAGTCAATAAACCACTTACACACCTCCTAGAGTTCTTACTGAGCAAAACACTCAAGTATGTACTTATGTGTTTTGCTGAACTAAACCACTAAGAATATGATTTGAAGAATTATAATAATAAATATACATGGTAGCCACTCAAAAAAAAAATTAAATAAATACAAATGGAACCATGAAAAGAATGTAACAGTCCACTGATTGAAACCGACTGAGAAGTGAGATTTAGTGGTAGGACTATTTACATGTCTCCTTTTGGCATCTTCTTCATTTCAACCTGCCAAGGCCCAAACTCAGCATTAGGGCTACCAAAATATGCATGCGGAAAACTTGAACATGCTGTGAGATCAATTCCTGTAATGGAAATTACCTCAGCTTCATGATCCTGCATTTCTAAAGTAAAGAGGGTCCACCAAGAAGCTGACTGGACAGCAAAATGATGTGGCAAAGAGACGGATTAATGAATTATGTGTCTCAAAGTCAGGTGTGGTCTGGGCCAGCCCTCACTTATGTCACTGGAAAGATCCCTGTTAACTCCATTAGGAGGTGAATTGTGCATCTAGACAGGATTTCCAAGACAAAACCAATCTCCATCCCCAACAACTTACAGGTCCTGTCATTGTACAAATGGCATGTTCATGGCAACCACCATTAAGCCCGTCGGCGCAAGGATTTATAGGAAAGCAGGTGCGACCATCTCCTGTGTATCCCTTCTGGCAGCTGCACAGGACTTTCACCCCCGTTTGGGTACATTTTGAATTCTGGTGACACCCACCATTATTTTGTTTACAAAGATTCACAGCTACAAAGCAAAGAGAAAAGAAGCAAGTTAGTGTTTCCTTCACAAGGAAAGGCTGCCACTGATTTTTTTAAAATCAAGGGGACTTTGTTTGGCTGACTCGGCTGTGTAAATTTCTTCAGCTAATCTCTATTTGTGGAGAGTGGTTCACAAAATGGGGCCCAGTCCTTGTCAGGAGCTTGGGCACATCCCCAATATAAAATATTAGAACTGGCCCAGACCATCCCTACCTGCTGCAGCAAGGGAATGTTTGCAAGGAAACCTCCATGAGGATTATAGATTCCTCTGCATTGTGCCAGAGGGCAGCAGGGCAAGTCCCTTTTGCTCTCAAACCCATCAAAAACTGTCCCCAAGAGTGGCAGATTTTCCAGAGGCCAGGGCCACCCATGATCTGTACCTCACAATAGCACTAGCTCCTGCTGGCATGTGCCCCTCCCCTTTCATAACTCCGGAAAGTATCTGACAGCTGAGTGAGCTGCGTCCTTTGGGGAACAGACAAAGAGCAAATCATTGGAATGCTCGGAACACAGCAGCAGGCAGACTGCTGCTACAAGGGGAGAAGGACAGGCTGCTATGATGATTTGACATTCCTCAGCAGAGAGAGCTCACAGAGCTCCTCATAATGTCACTCCCAGCAGCTAAAGGCTTGGGAGAACTCGGAGGGATCAGCTCTGCCTTTCCATAAGACTGCACTGTGGGATACACACCCATAGTGCATTGCTCACACTGTGGATGATGGTGCCCCCAGCATGGACACGATCTGTCGACAGATGGAGCGAGTGTGTGGACACCCTCGGGTGATTTGTGTTTTATCAACTTTTGGGTGCCAACATAAGTATTGTCAACAAAACTTGGTCGTGTAGACACAGCCTTAGAATGGACGCAACCATGAATTGACCTCACACTCTTGAGAAGAAAAATCTGTAACTAGGCTTTAATTGTTTCCGTCTCTCTCCTCTGAGTCTCTACATCAGAAGTTTTGGTTCAGGCGCCTCTTTAATAGTTAGTGTTTCACCCTGGTTAATTACATATATTAAAGTGAATACCTAGGTGAAAACAACATTTGCCTTTAACATTTGGGGAGAGACAAGATGGGTGAGTTAATATCTTTTACTGGACCAACACCTGTTGGTAGAAGAGAAAAGTTTTTGAGCTACACAGAACACTTGAGTTGTGGGACAGCTGTACATGAATTCACCTGTACATGTGATTCCATCTCCTTCATAAAATGGCTTACACTGACACATGTTGTTTTCTTTGCAGACTGCGTTACTAGAACAATTAGGTGAGCACACAGGCGGCAGAGCTGTAAAGAATGTAAAATATCTGATGAAAATTACTTGTACTTCAAAAATGTGCTCTCATCTAGAGAATAAAGGAAAACTTGTATACAGCGCAAGTTAACTCAAAAACCTGTGAGAAAAGTCAGAATATAATGCTATCTTTTGTCTAGCACTTTTCATCATCAAGCTCAAAGCACTTTATATGGGAGGTAAGTTTTATTATTCCCATTTTACAGATGGGCAAAGAAGGGTGAGGTGATTTGTCCGAGATCACGCAGAAGTCAGGGCAGAAACAGAATGCAAAGCCTTATTCAAAGACTCATTTGCTGGGCCATACTTTGATGCTAATTAGTTGCGAGTGAAATGATCTTCATTAATCTGAAGTACACTTACAGTATTAGCCTGATATGATAAAAGGGGATGTTGTTTGAATAAGATATTCACTACAGTCAATATCTTCATTTAATATTATTGTATTTTACAGGCATTTAGTGCTCACATTTTCAAAGCACCTTATAAAGAATATATAATTAACCCTCCTAATATTACTTGGGAGGTAGAGTTGGATGAAGTCTTTTGACTGACACTCTTTTTTTTTTCCAGTGAAAAATGCAGGTTTTCTGACACTAACCTATTTTGTGAATGTCTGTTAATATTACCAAATAGTTTCAGTATAATAAGTCTACAAAAATAAAAAAAAATCAAAATATTTCATTCTGACATTGTAAAAAATACTTCAATTTTTTAATTTGAAAGGGCTTTGTGTTTCAAAAGTTCCTTTAATTATATGAAATGAAATGAAATTGTTTAGAAAACTTTTTGATTTGCCTAAAATTTCAGGTTTGGTTGAATCCAAAATGATGTTTTCCCCCTAGTTGTTCAGAATTGCCAGAGAATCAAAACATCCATTAATCACCGACTTCTACTGGGAGGTAGATCAACGTATATATTATCCCTATTTTACAGACAAAGTCAAAGATGCAGAGCGGGTAACCAACTTGTTGGAGTCCTTTATGAGAGCTGAAATTAGAACTCTCTGGTCTTGATTCTCAGGCCCTTGGTTGACACACTAGACCAGCGGTTCCCAACCTTTTCCATATGGGGACCCATTTTGACAATTCAGGAAGACTTGGTGACCCAAGGCAACTCAAAAACGAACGGGGGATGGTGGGGAAGAGCCACCTGGGGAGACACTTGGCGACCCTTTTGAAATGTAATGGTGACCCATATTTGGGTGGCGAACCATAGGTTGGGAAACCCTCCACTAGACCAATCTTTCTCAACCTTTTTGATAGCACGGGCCAGCTTGCTGCCTTCCTGAACTGTCAGGGAGATTTCAGGAACTGGCACTGGTCCACCAGCTGGTGATTGAGAAACACTGCATTAGACCATACTGCCAGCTCACACAGACAACAAAACGATCTGCTAAAAAGAGCCATGGAGTCACCCACGGTTGAGCAATCCCACAGTAGATAAATACATCTGCGTCTGACGCAGACACCTTTGCTAATGCACGGCAGGGAGAGGAACTAAATTAGCAATATGCAGCCACTGGCAAGTTGGCTTGTTTTGCCAGGCAGTAACATTAATGAAAAGCCTCTGTGCTGAGTCCCTGTGCACTGCTGCTGACTGCCTCTCAGTCAACTGTCTTAACCTCCAAACACAATAGGTTTGTGTACACTGCAGTGCAAGGCCAGGGTTAGAAGAACTCAAGTTAGCAGAGCCTGGGCTTGTTAACACGGGGCCTTTTGTGTCTACACTTACTTGTAAACCTAGGTTAGGAGTTGTTGAATCTTGGGCCCCAACCTGGGCCACTAACCACTGTACTGCTTTATGTGGGTCCAAGTCCAACCACCAATACCCCTGGCACCTTCCCCAGCTAGTGGCTGCTCTAGCCCTTTTTTTGTGGTGCAGTGTGGGAAAAGGTGACTGTTTTCTTGACTGGCCAGAGGGGACAAAAAGTTGGCCCATAGGATTGTGGAATATTTTTGGAGGACTCCAAGTGCACTAATCCGGTGCAGCTGTGTCTACACTGCAGAGCATTAGGGTATGACTCCAACTCAGACCCTTCACCTCCATGTGGTCTAAGCTCTGGGTTAATGCGATTGGGGTGGGGGGAAGTTAGCCTTCAGCCTAAGTCAAATACACCTTTTAGGCATTTTTCAGGCAGTCCTCAAATAGGTTTGCAAAGGTCCAAATTTAGAGGAACCACAGATATTTTGGGCACTATGCTGACCATGGCATAGTACTGCACAATATAATTTTCTTTATAGGTTTCAGTCCTCCTTGTACCAAAAGCAAAACACTCTCCTTCAACATTTATCCTGCATGAAGCAGGATGCCTGATATGAGCTATGACCACTGCATGAAAACAACTGATTGGATCAAATTTGCTGGGAGTGCTGTAACCGATTGTTTTGCAACAGATTCCAGTGAGACGATAGAGACCTAGTTTGGTTTCACAGAATCGACCAGTCCATCCTGTTTCACAGAAACACTCTCCTGATCCAGCATGTCCTTCATCACATTGTCCATGGGCATTGCAGTTGCAGGCTGTAAAAAGAATGTAGATTGATCACAGACAGGATAATAATTAGGAAAGGAAAATTCTTCCTAGAGCAACGTTATTGAGATAATTGGTTTTATATAGTGTTGGCTAACAAGAAGGCAGATGAAATAATTGGTGTTGGTTTAATAACACACCCAGTGATGCTGGAAAACTTTTAAGATTGGGGGGGGCGGGGGGGCACTGAAAGGCAGCCCCCTTGCCCTTCCCCTCAACCCCTGCAGAGCTGGGGGCTGTGATCAGGGCTGTGTCTCTGGGAAGGAAGGGATCTGGACAGAGGGTTAGGGGGCTGAGGCTGGATCCATAGCTAGGGGTGGGCATGAGGCTAGCAACTAGGACCCTGAGTGTGGGGTAGCAGGTGGAACCCCAGGTGTGGGGCTAGCAGCAGAGCCCAGCATAAAATCCCTAGTTCCCATGCCTATGTACATATCTGAACATGAATACAGAGTCACCTTTTAATGGGGAGAACAAAAGCACATGGCCTATGGCAGAAAAGGGTTAAAGGTTTGTCTTGGAGACACAGGTGAAAGCCTTAGCATGCAACAGCTGTCAGCAGTATCAAACTTGGAGGGCGGGCTCTCTAGCCAGAGAATAAAAAGAGAGTTGATAAGTTTTGACAGTTGAGTTGCTCTGTCAGCGAGATCTTAGGCAAAGGCTGAGGACCTTGAACTTGAAACCCTATAAGCAGTGACACCTGGGAAGTGGGCTCCGACAGGCTTTCATGTTGTCTGACAGGCTGATTGTTGATAGGATTGCTGACCAGGTCAAAGCCTCTGCACAGGCTAGGTGGACTTTGTCTCCAAGCAAGTATAAATGTTACCTGCTCACACACAGTCTTACCCACCAAAATATCTCAGCTAGTTTTCATGACTAATTAGAAGTGTCTGAATGGGGATGGTCTCTTTTTTATAGTAGGGGGATGTTCTTCTTCCTGCACATCCCCATGCTCTGAAACTTGAAGCACAAAGTATTTCTTCACCGAGTAGTAGTTCTTTGTGGTTGTACCAAGCAATAGAGCTGGTGTCTCACAAAGAACTTTTATTATTGATAGTTCTTTATGTGTTTTGCTATTTAAATGGAGCCTCTGCTGGCTTATCCTTCCAAAAATGTTTTGTGTATGTGAGAAAGAAATGGCATGGGATTTAGCTTATAAGCAGTTCTGTGGGCCCAGAATTTCACCCAGGCTATGTCTACACTGGTGGCTTCTTGTGCAAGAACTCTTGAGCAAGAACATGTCCACACTGCCATGTGCTTTTGCGCAAGAGCATCCATGGCAGTGTGGACACTCTCTTGAGCAAGAAAATTCTGATGGCCATTTTAGCCATAGGGCCTTCTTGCGCAAAAAATCCCTGCCGCGCGTCCGCACTGCCCTCTTGCGCAAGAGTTCTTGCGCAAGAGAGCTTACACTTGTTAGAAAAGAGTGTAGCTCTTGCGCAAGAACTCCTCTCTTACCACGCTTTACTGTAAATCGTCTTGCGGAAGAGCAGGCGGGCAGTGTGGACGCTCTGTGGAAGAACGTCAGTTCTTGCGCAAGAAGCCGCCAGTGTAGACATAGCGCCATAGAATCAGAAGTCAGCAGTAAAACTTCCATTAAGTTGAGTGGAACCAGGATTTCATACTTTGTCTTTTGATTTGTGAAGGGCTTAACCTAGTCAATGAATGTCTGACTTACATAAACAAATGTATATTAAAAAAAAAAAAAGGTTATTAGGCCACAAGACCTTTTTGGCTTTTCTTGTACTAACCATAACAGTTTGAGATTTAGATAATGTTTATGGCACAATCTAAACTGTCACACACTGGAGTGCAATCAATGTCAAATGGATAAACTTTGGGTAAGCACTGGAACTTTTGCATGCATAACCTAACCTTATGGGTTAGTGCTAGTTACTACAAAACTGTGTTGGATTGAAAACAGGAATTTAGGATGAAAGAATTAATATCCCATTTCTTCTGTTATGTTTAGTTTTTCAACTAAAACCTTTTAGGCTGAGAATTAAAAAAAAAAAATCTAGGATGAAATCTACCTCTGGAGAATGCACAAGGCTAACACACCTGGGGAGTCCCTTTAAGGCAACAATTGAGGACTTATATGGTAACCTCCATGGAGCAGCGGCTTCCTGCTGGCCCTCTCCACAAATTAACTTAATCTCTTCCTTTACTTTCTTTTTCACATGGTAAGTATAAAGTGTTGCCTTTAATAGACGTGAAATGTCCTTCTGGTTTCTTGTATTTTATCAGCATTTCCATTTTAGAGTCTTGTCTATTGCGGAGGTTGGGGAAGAAGACTGTGTTTTGATTAAGAGGCCTGTAGATCAAGAAGTGAAGCCTGCTTCGTGTTACTACAAAATGGAATTATATACTTGACAGGAGGCGTGGGTGAATTCACCCCAGTGCAGAGGGCCAACACAAGCCTATGTACCACTGAAGTCCCTTCTAAGCCCTATTTTGAGGCTTTGTGTTGGCTTTCGGCATGGGAGTGATCTTCAGCCAGATCTGGGCTGTGGCAGCCACAGGGGGCATGTCACAACTGTGAAATGGAAGAGCAAAGAAAACACATTAAAATTTTTTCTGCTTCAAAAATAAATAAAGAAAATGGTGACTTGTAACCAGATGGTTTTTTTTTTCAGAAACAAAACTGAAACCCACGTTTACAATCAGAGCCATATCTTCCTGGCAAACACAGCTCACATGACGTCCCATTGAAGCCACTGTTGCATTTACATTCTCCAGTTCCAGAGTATCCATCATTACATGAGCCATGATTATTACATGGGGTCTCTGGCCCTCCGGGGCAGGCTAGAAAGGATAAAATGCAGTGAATCAATTGTTTTCAGATCAGCCTCAGATTTCCAAGTTTGTTTTCTTTCTAAGAAAATGAGACTTTAGACATCATTTTGAAAATTCCCTACATGTACACTACACACCACGATGGATTCATACATCCTCATTTACTTGAAGGACGTAACCCAGGGTCCACTCATTTAGATTCTTGGTCCCCAGGACTGCAATCTGACCTATGTGGATGAACCCCCAAACCCATGCCGAGTTCTGGTGAAGTCAAAGCCAAAACTAATAAAAGAAAGTTCTTCTTCACACAGCGCGTAATCAACCTGTGGAACTCCTTGCCAGAGGAGGCAGTGAAGACTAGGACTATAACAGAGTTTAAAGAGAAGCTAGATAATTTCATGGAGGTTAGGTCCATAAAAGGCTATTAGCCAGGGGTTAGAAATGGTGTCCCTGGCCTCTGTTTGTCAGAGGCTGGAGATGGATGGCAGGAGACAAATCGCTTGATCATTGTCTTGTATCCACCCCCTCTGGGGCACCTGGTGCTGGCTACTGTCGGCAGACAGGCTACTGGGCTAGATGGACCTTTGGTTTGACCCAGTACGGCTATTCTTATGTTCTTAACTGCTTGGATTAAAACACATGATGTTTGGTATAGCTGTGTGAAGGTCGGGAAGTTAGTTAGATGATAAAGTACTAGTCTTACTAGTGGTTCCACACAGCTGTGGTTCCCCCACAAGCCCATTAGTGCTTAATACTCTTTCCACTTGTACCAGATACACATACGCTCATGCACTAACTGTGAATTCTAGCACAGGTGTTTAATGCACATGATATGGATCTCACGTCTTTAGTATTTTTTCAGATGGCTGGAAAGTGTCTCCAAGTAATGTTACAACAAACTCTTTATACCACTAATTTCACTCTTCTTGATCAGCAGGGAGTTTACAATTGCTAACACAAAAAAGACCCTTTTTGAATATATTTAAATTATTATTTGGAGAAGAAAACAATAATATTCCTTATGCAATACCCAACCTCTCACTACTGTATTAGCCTGTTTTACAAAAAGGGAACACAGACAGAAAGAGGTTATCCCTGATCACATGGCAACTCTCAGTCAGAGCTGAGATTACATCTCAGCAGCTCCTGTGTCTGAGTCAGTACACTGGATCATGAAGCCTGTGATGACTGGTGCAAAGTCACGATTGCAGAATTTTATTCAATATTCTTTTAAAACAAATAGAATAATAGACTCAGGACTAGAAGGGACCTCGAGAGGTCTTCTAGTGCAGTCCCCTGCCCTCACAGCAGGACCCAGTATTATCTAGTCCAGCCCTCCCAGATGTTTGTCTAACCTGCTCTTAAAAGTCTCCAATGATGAATTGCCTTGTCGCTTTGTGGTGTCTGGCAGCTATCCACAGAGAGCGCTCAAAGGTTAATCAGGGCATTCCTACCTTGGCAGTCTCGTCCATAGTAACCTCGACAGCACTTAGCAACCCAGACAACCATAGAACAATCCTGGCGACAGCCATCAATGTTCCTGCCATAGATCTGGTACGTACACTTCTGCATCCCTCCCTAAACATTGTGCATTCCGGCACAGGGAGATAAAAACACAGGGGAGAGAATGTTCTGTGGATTAATTTTTAACTCAGTGTAGTTTTTTAATTTCAAGCTGATCAAATTGACGGCCATGGAGACTGATATGATTTACTTACAGAAAAAGTACAGCAGTGCAGGAGTGGTGCAACCCCCTCCCCAATATGCTTCAGTCCTGATATGATGAGACTAAAGCCACATCTCCACTTGCTGTGCTGGAGATTGATCTTCTAGCATTTGATTTAGTGGGTCTAGTAAAGACCCACTAAATTGAACACTGAGGGCGCCCCGGTCAGCGCCGGTGCTCCTCAATTTGCGAGGAGTAAGGGAAGCTGAGGGGAGCATTTGCACCTATCAACTTCGCACTGTGAAGACAGTGCCAAGCTCGGCTTAAGGTATGTCGACTCTGGCTACGTTATTTACATGTCTGGAGTTGCATATCTTAACCCAACCTTCCGGATCTCTTATAGATCTGCCTCATTCTTCTTGCCCATTTAATCTATGGCCTTTCTTCCAAGACAGATGATGGATAGCAATAAAGGGAGAGGACACATCAGAAGAGAGATGGCACCACCTCATTCATTTCACATGAGCCATCAGATAGTGGTAACTTTTGGTCACTACTGGCTTAGACTAGATTTTAACCAATCATCTAGAAGAGAAGGGCACTATGGGCCAGATTCTCAGCCAGTGAACGCTCACAATATTATCTGACCATGCCACTCTCCTCTAGCTCCTAGGTCCAGTCTGCTCACTAAAACACAGCCTGCCATATGCATGCAAACATTAAGTGTGTTTTTGTTGTGTAGTATGTGCTAGGATGAGAACACCAAACTCTTTGTCACTTGTGACCATATCAGATTTGATCATAATTCTTAATGGGGCCTAATCCAGAACCCACTGAAGCCAATGGAAACACTCACTCTGACATCAGTAGTTTTGCATCAGATCTGTAACTCTCTACTGACGTCAGTAGGATTGGGATTTTATTGTTCCATTTAACCAAGTGATTTCATTGTTCACCGCTCTACTGTTCTTTGAAAGTGTGTGTTATTTTTAGTTTATTATTGTGCAGTACACAGATGCCTGCTGATTACACTGCTTCTAAAAAAAGTATTATTACCTTTGGTTTAGTTGCTGTAGGGCATTTAGGATTACTGTAACAGCCGACACAATCCCCCTGTCATAGAAAGGGAAACACATATTTAAAATAAGAACAACACAAAAGCTGTTTGAAAGAAGCACCAGAAAAGTGTCTACTTTTATATAGGCAGTAAAATTAATGAGCAGAGAAAAGTACCTTTAAAATATCCAGTTTCATTACTCTTAATACAGATTACAGGAGCATTCCAAAAGAGATAAAAGAGGGGAAATGGTAAAGGAAAATGACAACATAACAGGTACATTCAATCAATTTCACAATAAAATAGTTCTGGAAGTAAAAACTTGCTATTCAGCTACATAGGTGGGGGCTGCATGTATTTGCACGTAAGCCTCCATTGACATAGTTGACAATGTATTTGGGGTGTCTCTGATTTGAGTGTCCAATTTTGAGATGTTTTCAGAGACTTGACTTCAGGAAGTGTCCCCTGAAAGTAAGCCCCTTTAAGGTGACTCAAATGGAGGACTCAAAACCACTACCAGCTTTTTGGCCTTATTGTATTTCTCTTTCAAAACTGATCTGGCCCTCATCAGCATAGTAAACGAGAACCTTGTGCATATGAGAGTATCTAGAAATAGATATTTATACAAATAGCACAAGCATCCACAGACATACCAGTTAGAATAAAAATAAGCACTAACATCTTCCTGCTCTTCTAGGGATTACCATCTAAGGTCAGGAAAAAACACCCCCTCTGTATTATAATACACATTTAGATGTATTATAATAGGCTTTTACATATTCCCATAAAGCATACAGCATTAGCCAGTGTTAGTGACTAGATTGCAAATTAGATGGATGATTGCTTTGATTCTTTAACACTACATGAAACTCAAAAAGTAATAGCATCATCCTCGTATAGGTGGTAACTTTATTTGACCCTTTCAACAGGCATTATTCCAAAAGGAATTATTTTTTGCGCCCTGTTCATGATTATATTTGTCTATAAAGGGTTTGTCTAGACTAGAAGAAATGGATGAAATTAAGTCAGGGTTAGCTAACATGTTTTAGTTAGTCCCAACTGAACCTTGACCTTTTCCTTACCACAGATGCAGGTGAACCTTATGTATCTTTTAGGTACCATACTTCACCTTTTAATTTAGTTAGTCAAGGTCTACCCTAAGTGTCACACTAGACAAATGAAAAGTAGCATTTTAAGCAGAGTTTCAGCCATGGAGACAAATCCTGATTGCATTGGAATAAGTGGAAGGTTTGCTATTGACTTCGGTGGAGCCATGATTTGGCCCACCATTCACGTCTTCACAAGGGTCACAGAACTGAACTGAAGGATGTACGGACCTTGAAATCAGCAGTGATAAAACTGTCACATCGACCGCCTAAGGTGGGGTCCATTAACATGCAGTCAATTCCGTAAGCGATGCCACCATCAAACTCCAGGTGCCGCTGCACTATCCTACACCTTCTGTCATTCAGAAAGAGGTCACCCTGAGAGAGAGGCAAGAAGATAATCACACAAAATAAGGAGCCTGCATCACGCCATGCTTTGTTCGATCCATGTGCAGCTCCTGTTCAGGAATTAGTAAGAATATAAACCTTCCTTTGAAGTCAGTTCTCTCTCGTGTATCTTAATTAGACTTTGTCCCATAGTGTAGACATACCCTTACAAAACAGGGATGTTAAAATTAGATTAATCAACGAATTGAATAGTTGATGGAATTTCCAATTCAATTAGTCGAGAAGGGCACTTCCATTTTGAAATGTAGCAAGAGTCCACCTGGCTGTTCCTACATGTCAAAGCTGGAAGTGCCGCACAGCATTCTGCCTTTGAAATGTACAAGAGCCCCAGCAGGGGCTCTTGTGTATTTCAAAGACTAAAATGCCGCGTGGAGCCGGGGCCAGCAGAGAGTCACCCCGGGCTCCATGCAGCGCTTCTGCTTTGAAATGTGCAAGAGCTTCAGCGGGGACTCTTGCACATGTCAAAGGTGGAATGCCACTGCTGTGCCCCTGCCCCCT
The DNA here is from genome assembly GCA_032595735.1 of Pelochelys cantorii. Taxonomy (NCBI): domain Eukaryota; kingdom Metazoa; phylum Chordata; order Testudines; family Trionychidae; genus Pelochelys; species Pelochelys cantorii. The sequence continues at coordinate 248,813,950 of CM064326.1, read as the reverse complement.
CCCATGGAGCTGAGGGGAACTGGCTTTTAAGCTGGCTCCCTGCAGCACCCAACCTCTCCCCACCCTTGCTGCCTCTTTCTGATAGAAGCAGCAAGGGGGTGTTGAAGCGACTAGTCGACTAGCGTGTCGACTATCTGATAAGCTTTTGCTGATCAGATACTCGACTAGTCGATTAGTCACTTACATCCCCATTACAAAGTAAACATTATGTATCATTTCCAGATAGAACAACAGCATTTCCAACTGGGTTTAAGCATGCAGCATCCTGTCTCTACTGAGATCCCAATTTGCTATGCTCCCTTCCCCACAAGAGTATGCAGAGTTCTCCCTCATAACAGTCACAGTGTCTTATTTCATCTATATACGTAAAAAGCCAAATGTTTAGACACAGCTACCTGCCAAGTCAGTGCAAACAGGGGATCACACACACAAACCATTCAGTTTGCACCACACATTTTGTGCAGGTTTGTAGCTAGGCAACTATAATTTGCAGGTCCTTAGTCCTGAAAGCTAGCCCATATTGTATATAGTACACTTACAGCTCTTCTCCCAGAGTGACCCTCACTTTGTGTGAGCCCTTTTTCTAATTTTGATGTGTTGCACACTAAGGCCCAGATCCTCAAAGGCATTTAGGCACCTAACTCCCAACTCAGGAACCTGGCTACATTTGCGGATCTGGACCTGGGGCACAGTGGTGTTTCTTTTTTGAGGTGTGTGCTAGTCAGTTGTGTGGAGAAACTAGTGTCTTGTTACAAAGAAAATTATTCTTCAATAAGCCTTCTACCTGTAAGGCAAATCACAAAGCTGTGGATCTGTTTTCTAAGCCACTGCTTCTGCAGTGCTGGGATATGATAATGTAGATCCAGGCCCACTGATGGGGATGGGCAAAGTGACAACAGTTGCCCAGGGGCCTGGTGATTCAAAAGGGCCCGAGGCTCCCAGCCGCTGCTGCTACTGCGGGCTCTTTACATTGACACTGGAGCATGGCACAGCGCTCCAGATGGTGGTGAGGGCTGGCTGCCCATGCCCCACCCCTTCCACCTGGGATCCTGCCCCTTCCAGAAGCATGGCGCTCCCCCCCGCCTAGCCCAGGGGTCCAACAAGTCTGTTGGCTCCCCTGTGTGGACCACTGTGTGTATGTGGAATACCATTGATTCTAGTGGTGCTGATTCCTTAAGGTGGCTCTTCATAGGCTTGGTGTGTGTGTGTGTGTGTGTGGAGGGGGGTGCAACGGATCAAGGCCTATGTTATTAAATAGTACCTATGTGAAACACTTACAATAGAGCTGTTGTTGTTGTTATCCCCACATTTTACACTGAGATCAGCTCCTTGAAGGGTCTTCAGTGACTTGGAGTTGGGGAGATCACAGGCTAAAATCTGTGAAAGAAATGCATAGAGTGGGAAGATTTGGTGCTGCAGACCAGGGTTTAACAGTGCCTCTTCTAAAGAAATCAGAAAATGTTTGAACATACCTTAGCATCTCTGATGATGTGGAATTTCAGATATTGCACCAGTTTGTCCTTGTTCGATTTTTTAAACAGGAAATCCTGCTGCTCCTTAGGCAGTGCTCTGAGAGCTGCATCGGTGGGCCAGAACAAAGTGACTGGTTTATGAAGAGGATCACTGATGACACTCATCAAACCGGCATTCTGCAGCATAGAGAAAACAAGAGTGATTTTTTTTTCTTACTGTAAAATTACACCCACTGTAAAGGATTAACACTGAGAAAAATGTACTGTGGCTGGAAGTGAATTGGCCCAGCAGAAAGGATGCTGAATGCATCATGGCCTTCTAGTAAATAGCTTGTAGTTTTGCCTTCTTGTGCACAAAGCCAAGATTTTAAAAAGCAGGTGTCTGTACTGATTTTCAAAAGTGCTGAACACCTGACAGCTTTTATTAAAGATGAGATCACTTATTTAGGTGCTTAACTCAGAGTTTGGGAGCCCATTGTTACAAACCTGGGCCCAAAAGTTTTAGCACACAATAATTTGCTATTTTTTATGAGAATACATGCGCAAATGTGGAAGAAGATCAATTAAATGCAGGAGTATTCAATCTTTAGTCAACAAACAGCATACAGGTATAACACAATTAAATATTTACTTTGTGACTCTTTTTGCTAGCAAAATCACAGACTGTCATTTTTCTCCAAAGCTCTCTCTTAACTGAAAGTAGTGCAAGGGAAGACAATCATTTCTGTCCCATGGTACGTTTTAACTTTGAAAAAGAGGGTTCCCTTTCAGTTTGTTCCCAAAATGGCGAGATATATCCTGAAAGCAATACTGACATTTGGAAAACTTGTCCCCAACTTGTCTGCTATACATGCTGCCACAGATTTCTTCTCTGCATACATATGTGAGAATTATAGCAATTCATCTCAAAATGCACGTTCGAGATCTGATGGGTAGATATCTACTAATGCCCTTGCTCTAGAGGCAACGTCAGCAGCACTGGACACTGATCTAGCCACAGGAAAACTGAACCTTTCATTCAGTGTGGCATATGCAGCTCGTCGTCTGACCATCTCAACACAGTAAGTTTATCCATGACCGGATAGAAGCACTGTGTGTGAAATTTGTCCCTGGTACTCAAATCCGAGACAGTGTTATCCATGCAAACCTCATCAAAAAATTTGCTTTCTCAGCCGTTTGCGTTGTGTGGTTTTCATTGTAGTGGGATGAGCTGCCCCAAGCACATGAAATTTATCGCAGGTATCATGAAAGTGTGCTAAAAGACCATCTCAAATTCATGACAACACACAACTCAATGCCAGCCTCCTGCAGAGCTTTATTCACAAGATTAGTCTTTTGTACTATGTAATTCCAAACGATGCACATCAAAGCTGTCTCAAACTGATCCAGCTTCTTAGTCAGTGACTTTGCCTCATGGACAGATGCTGGTGGTTGTAGATCACTTTCAGGTATGTCTATCAAAGCCGGATGAATTTCAGAATAGTTCATATAAAGTGCTCTGGTGGCATCACTCCGTGCTGATCATCTTGTTTCTGATACTCTTTGTATAACACAGGTATATTGCTTCATGTTATTTACGAATGTTTACCATCTCTGGGGTGAAGCTGAGAAGAACATAAAGAGTGACTGCAAAATCCCAAACAACCTGACTGCTGCAGGGTAACACTCAACAGCAGTTGATCCAACCAAATTCAGACTGTGGGCAGCACATGGAACCCATCCAGCCAAACTGTTAACTTCATGAAACCTAGCTTGAACCCCTGAATAAATGTCACTCATATTACTGGCATTATCATATGACTGTGACTTGCAGCTTGTAATATCAATGCCATGAAATTTGAGAATACTTTGCAAAAATCAAATAAGTATTTTCCATCATGTTGTTCCATGGGAATGAAATGGAAATGTGGTCGAGCAAGTTCTTCATCACTGTGTACATAATGAAACACCACTGTAAGCTGATCAGTGTGACTAATATAAAGGGAGGAATTGATATTGATTCCATAATACTTTGCCTTCTTGATTTCAGATATTATCTGTGCCATAACGTTGGATCCCAATATATCAATAAATTCATCACATTTAGCTGACGAGAGATAAGACACATTCCCTCTGCCTGGATTGCCATATTGTTGCATGTGTTCTGAGAGAAATGGATCAAATTTAGCTAGAAATTCAGTGCAACCAAGGTATTTTCCATTGTTAGGGCAGCAGTGCACTTCACTGTCCCCACAAAAGGCTAGTCCTTGTTCAGCAAGGACTCTTATTACAGCAACTATTCTCTTAGGACTTCAGTCCAGTATTTACATGATCTTTCCTTCATCTTCTCCAGTTCTGTGTCAATTCTGGTAGATTTCTAATGCTGGAGCATTGTTGACAGTGCACTAAGATGATCCTTCCACTGCTCATGAGAAGTAATTCTAGTGACTGCATTTTTTCCAGTCATCAGAATCTGTTATAAATTGATTACAATAGCCACTGACACAGATAAGTTTGCATATGTATCAATACACTTTAGCAGTTGAGGGAGAATAAATAAGCCATTCTCTTTGGACACTTTCCCCATTTCCCAGTCATCTGAAAAATATTTGTTGCGTGCATATCTTTTCTTTTTACTGAACTGCCTACCTTGCAATGAGAAATCGAAATCCAAATTCTGGGAAGGTGTATTTTATGCAAAATATTTTATGAAATATAGAGTGATTTCCCACTCAGCTGGATCAGAACTATATTTTAATGTTGTGACAAAATCTGATGTTTTCTTTGGTGTCTGTTTCTGTTTCCATCACATCTTGTGCCGGAGTTGTCATGGTCACTTCTGAAGTAGCCTGACTGACTGTTGCTTGTTCCTCACTTGATCTTGAAGGTTCAACACCACTTTCAGTGACAGCTACTTCAACATGTTCTGCAGCTTTGTTTTCCAAATCTGATGTTGATGGATTAATGGGAGAACTTGCACTGTCACTCCTCACATCTTTTCTCATGAAATTCAGCAGAGAACCACTCATTTTTTTTAAAGCTTGTTCCTTCTTTTCTTTTTTCTTTCGCTATACAGATCCAGAATCATGCTTCCTCTTGCATTGCTCTGTGGATTTTACAGTCGCAGTGGTGGCAACATCACCTTACTTTTCTCCTTATCAGCTGATTAACTATCTGGTGAATCCTAAGTATAATTGCAGTATACAACAAAATGGCTGTTATTTTAGAATGAAGTACCATGAATTTCTTACACGGTGCACCACTTTCAAGAACGAAAATTAAAGTGAGTGATATTAGGTGTAGAAGGTGATAGGGCATTTCTCCCTTATATATTTCTATACAGTCTAATTTAAGGGCCTACAATTATGAGAGTGCCTAAGGCCTATGAAGAGCTTAATCCAGCCCTGGATTGCAAGGGCTCCTCTATAACCTGTGGGGAGCCTGTGTCCCCCACCACACTGTACACAGCCCCATTGCTCAGACTGTGTGACAATTATATAATTTCATCCTGAAGTTGTGGCTTTAAAAAACTGTGCCAAATGGTCATTGCCTCCCAGATTCACTTACCTCTAGCAAGTTGCTGAACATGATGTATCCTTGTTTGGCTGCAACCATTTTAAGGCTTTCCTAGAAAGATATAAGTGTTAAATGGGCTTACGTGTCTTGTCTGGGAAATAGATTAGCTACAGATTTAGTAATAAGGTATGAGACATGTTTGATCTTGTAGTTCAGTTGTGACTATGAAATCAGCGTCACCTTGAAGATCTTATTTTAGATGTTCTCTTTACAAAGCAGAAGATCTTTAATATTAATATAAATTATGAATGATGCTAATGAATTTTAAATAAGAAAGGTTAATGTACGCAACACTGTAAAATTATGCAAATGATTCAGTGTAGGGGCTTTGTAATGCCAAAGCTTTTATTGTAACTACTGTCAAATGGTAATTGGTAAGATACATTCCAGATTAGACAGAAGGTACGTACCCGCTCTGTGCCCGATTCTCCCTTAGGGAATTCCTGCATGTGCTGTGGAAGTAGGATTTTATCTATGATGTGTATCACACCATTTGCACTGATAATATCGCTGGATATAATCTTAGCCTTGGAATTCAGATATACTGAATTCTGAAAAAGATTAACAAAAAAAATAGTGTTTTCAATGGAAACATGCAGTAGGGAAATGCTGAAATAAACACTCTTTAATATGAGAGGCCGACTCACTGCATGCAATACAATTGCAATGAATAGGGCTCCTGTTTTAGCAATTTAGGGCTTGATCCTGCAACCCTCAGACAAAAAAAGAAGTTCTATGAAAATCAGCAGTGCTACCATGTGAGTAGCGATTACCCACATGAACAAGGATTGCACTCTTAGCATGGCAAACAGAGAGAATGATAGACAAGTCTTATTTTAAATACTACTTATTATTTTTAATCCAAAAGGAGGAAAGGGAACATTCTAGTTTTATTTTTAAAAGAGAAGTGAAAATGGTCAGTTTATTATTCTAAAAATTTTACCTTAGCCACCTTGTTACCTGTGAGAAAGAGGCATGGATGGGGTCACCCTGGAGCGAGGTGACATTTGTAATTGTTTTCAGGTCATTATAGAAAAGTCCAGCACAGCCCACCATATGGTACCGAAGGATCTGGGGCATCACTCCATTGACAATCCAGTCTTTAATCTAGGGCAGGAATTGGAGCGTTCAAAGGCAAGGGCTAAATAACACATAAGTCCAAAAGCTCTTCACGGACTCACTCAAAGTTTGTTGCTTTTTTCTTACTTACTTTTGGCTCGCTGTTAAATGCTTCTGTGCTAGGTACAAACACAGTGAAAGGACCAGAACCTGCAATATCTTTGAGAGCAAGGGCCTGGAAAGTTTACAAAGAAAGAAAAATCATTCATTTATACACATAGTTTCATACACTTGGTAGAGCGTGACCGGATCCATTACAGGGAACCAGGCCCCATACTGCAGGCAGGAAGGAGCAAGACCTCTAGAATGTCCTCTGTGACTGCCCACAGCCTTGTTTGATCTGCCTCATGCTGCATTCCCCCATTCATCCTACCACATGGGAATGTAACAGTAAGAGAAACACTCTCCTGCCACAGAGAAGATCCCCTCCCAACTCCTTCAGGCTTACAGGATTTAAAGAGTTCTCTCTGCAAAGTTTGTCTCATCATACTCTTCCCCCAGCTTCCTCTGCTGCTACTTAAGGGCACAGAGCTCTCCTTCTCCCTCTCATGTGCCGCCTTCTTTTAAAACGATGACCGAATAGTGCTTGAAAGTTAAAGAGAAAGCTGTGCTCAGCAGCCATTAATAGGGAAGCAGAAAGATAACAGGCTGTGAGGGAAAAGGGGTTAAATCCTTTCATTCTGAAGGAACCCAAAGTACTTTCATATTCCCATATTCATGTGTTTTTGTTATAATCTTAGGTTTTGGTTAGAAACCTCTGGTTAGAAACCTACGGTTCCTTGTTCTAGGTGTTGTGCAAACACATTGCAAGAGAGAGTCCTTCTACAGAAACACGTACAATCTAAAGAGTGGAGGGAAAACAGAGAGACAGAGACTTTTCCAAGGACACAGAGCAGAGCTGGGACTAGAACTCAGGTCTCCTGCCCTGTCCATTGTTTCACACTGCCATTCTACACATGTCTATGCAAAGGGATCACTGGCTCCTGAAATGTAATCAAAACTGCACGAGGCACATGGCAGCTGTTTAGATGCACATAGCAACATCCTGCAATGTTTTAGAGAGACAGTGAAAAACAGCACGTAAAAATGCAATGGGAACTAGATCGACAGAATAGCTGCCCTTATCAGAATCTGGGTGTGAAAAAGTGCCATGGGATCTGTCTTATGAAAGGGGAGGCCTTCAGTTTTGGGTCTGATCAGGAGATCAGTGCACAAGTCCTCCAGTCCCAAAGCCCATATGGGGGAGTTGTAGCAGTACTGACTCCGAGGGAAGAACATCACTTAGGTTATGTCTACACAGCAACATTATTTAAAAATAACTAGCATTATTTCAAAATAACTGTCAACTGTGTAGACGCGGACTACATAATGTTGAAATACTGTCAAGCTGGAGGACTTCTTACTCCGACTCCTGTAACCTTCATTGTATGAGAAGTAAGGGAAGTCGAAGGAAGAGTGCTCTATTTTGAAATAAGTGCTGTGTAGACAGCACTAAAACTCAAAATAAGCTATTTCGACATAAGCTACGCAATTGATGTAGCTCAGTTTGCATAGCTTATTCCGAGTTAAGCCCTGCTGTGTAGACGTGCTCTTACTAAATAACTAGCACCATTCATTACATGCAACACTACATTTTCTGTGATGGTCTCCACCATAAATAGTAATGGACCGCCTCCAGTCCTGGTTACCTTGTGAGACCAGGGCCAGAGATGCTGTGGCACAAGAAACATTCAAGAATTTCCTTACCTTAAGATGGGAATAAAAACGAGTAGTATTGGACTCCTTGAGCAGTTCCTGCAATCAAAATAACAGCACCTTTTTACTGAATTGTGTCTGCAGAATATAAATGAATGCCATCCTCTGGGAAGGCACATGTCTGGTGTTAGAAAGGGAACTTTTTGGTCTAGATGATACAGCTACTGCAGGACATACACTAATCTTTTTTTTTAATCTTGCCCAGAGGTAGCATTTATGGGACTAGGGAGACAAATTTACATATGAGATTGCAGCATCCCCATGGAAAATTTTGCATGTGGTTCTGGGCTTTATGCAACAAAATGTGTTCAACTGGAGGAAACCCAAAGGGCAATGAAAACTCCAAAAAGGGTTCAGAAGTATGACATATGAAGGAGAGGTTAAAAGAAATGACTATATACAGCCTAGAGAACGATAATGAAGAGGAGACATAAACGTTCCTCTGTGTCTTTGAAGAAGTAATAAAAAATAAGGGAGGGAATTATTCAGATGTGACCTTCAGGACAATCCTATTTAAAGGGTAATAACCAGGTCCTGGGTTAGGGGCTGAAACGATTACAGGATATGAACTCTGAGGTCCTTCTGGCTGTAGGAGGAAACCTTTTCCTCCCTTTCAGTTCTGGACCTCCCATCATCTGTGCAAGAAAGGAAAGAGCCAGCTGTGCACTCTCCTGGGTGCAGGCTCTGCCATTCTGCCTGGACTTCATATATAGACTGTATGAAGGAGCAGAAGGCTTCTTGCACTTCCACTCCTTCCCCTTCCACTGCTCATCCATGAAGGGCCGAGTGGGATCTGGCCCTTTCAGAAGTACCAATCACCTGAAGATCCTGTTCCCTTCTGCTGGAGTATGGGGTGCTCAGCACCTCTGAAAACAAAGCCATCCTAAGTGTCTCAGGTTGGACACCCAAAGACTGAGTGCCCAAAATTACTGGGCACTTTGGAAAAAATTGTCCTATATGATTTACACTGAACTTCATTGGCAAAAGAGAGAGATAGAATTCACAAATTCCTCACCCCATGCCCTGATTCATAACAAACTGCCTGATATGTGAAGCGACCTGCTGTTGCTTTAACAAGTAACTTAGATAAATAGAGACATTTACTTCAGTATTTGCAGTATTCCCTACAGCTACTGCAGGACATACCTAAGAAATACTGGCATGGCTACACCTATTTATCGATGCAAAACTGGCATATTTTTAAGAGTGGCCACTTGTTTCACATAACTCCTTGAAAAACATTCAATACCAGTGAACACACATAATGTTTTACCTGGTAGATGTTGCCTCGGCATTTAAATCCATCCCCAACAAAATCAGGTTTGCAGGTGCAGGTCCTCTCCGTCAGCTCGGTGTCATTACAGATTGCAAATTCACTGCAGCCACCATTATTCTTGCAACATCAGACAAAATTGAATGAGTTGGTGCGTTTGTGTTTGCAAAATAATTCCACTTCATTTGGTCAAATGTTCAACAGAGGGAAATATTCTCTTTTTTATGACTAGTAAAAAGCATTCAAGATTAATATAAAGATAGTTACTGACACTTAAAGCAAAGCACACTGCCAGTTTCTTTGGGTGAGTCTACACTGCACCCTTAGCTCGAAATAAACTACGCAATTTGAGCTACGGAAATTGCATAGATTATTTCGAGTTAATTTTGAAATAGCTTATTTCATAATTTGGCACTATCTACACAGCACCGAATTTTGAAATAAACCACTATTCTGAAATGTCCCTTAATCCTCGTGGAACAAGGTTTAAAGGGACATTGGAATAGCGTGCCCATTATATTTCAAAATAATGGGCTTGTTTCAAAGACACGGAATAGCTATTTTGGGATACCGGAAGTATCCCGAAATAGCGCTGCAGTGTAGACGTACTCCTTAAGACCTACTCCCTAATTCCTCAGCCCAGAGTGATATAACTGGCCATGGTATACTGCTACCCAAAAGATTTCCATGCAGGTTTCATCATGGACTCCTGGGCCAGGATTCTGAGCTGCACTTCAGACGTATCTCACAAAAATTTATTCCCTAATACCCTAATAATTTTTCTCATTTTTAAAGTGCCAACAAGACTCCTTGTTTTTGCTGCAATGGACTAACATGGCTACCCCTCTGCTGAAACTTCTAGGAGGTGCATCCTGAGAGGTGAGGGGCTCTGGGATTCTGGGGGTTTGGTTGCAGAGGCTGTTCTAGTTTACTCCATATGTGTCTGATAGCCTAGTATAGCTGGAACACAGAAGTACCACATGTCCCTCCCCCAATACATCTCCTTCACCCCCTTCTCCACCTCCAGCTGGGAGAGAATAGGCTTAGGTCTGTTAACCAGGCTTTTCATCTCCTGAGCACTACCTTTGTCGGGGGAATTCCCCAGAGGGGAGATCTGGCTGATGCCAGTCCAGAATGAGGGGTGCTCAGGTGACAATCAGCTCTTCAGCTTGCAAACCAGTTTACTTGTAGACAAGGGGAAAAGTCTCTTCATGACAAAGCAGGGAAGGCTGCCGTATGAGAAATTTAGCTCATTTTCTCTTCACAGGCTCTTTTCTAGAACTCAGATACCAGTCACGTGAGAGCCGACTTCCACTTCATCTGACCTCCCATTCTAAGTGGTGGTGGGAGATCTTCCTTGAACTACCACCAGGGATGGGCCCTAGCATAGCTCTCACCCTATACAGTGAGGTTTGGATTGGTGTGTAGATCAGGGTTGGTAGACTGTTGAACAGGGAACTGAGTTTAGTCAGAGCTCCGTGTGTAGCGTTGCCAGGGAATGCTTAGCTACCTTACAGTCAGATTAGCATGCTGCACAACACCGACAAAAAGCTGCCTTCTGTAAAAAACATTCTTTTAATAGCATCGCAGCTATTGAAGTGGAAGAGAAGCTGACACAAAACCATATGCGTGAAGCCCATAAATCTGAAGAACAGCCCTTCCTGCGACTTTTAATTTCCATCTCTTCACCATTCCATCTGGGCTGCCTTTGAAGCTTTGAAAAATAATAGGTCAAGGGATGATAATTAATGTGTCACCGTTCTCTGGAGACAAAAGATCAATGAGTACAGAACAGTGAAAGGCATCAGCCAGCCTTAGCTTGTGACTGTGGGGAGGCAGCTTTTGAATGCTGAGGAGTTTTCATCTGACACCAATGATCACGTACTTGTATGTATCAAAGGGCTAAACATGAATGAGAGTTTTGCCTGTGTCAGAAGTATGGGACTGGGGCTGTTGAATAAAAATCAACCCCATGCACCGGGCCAGTACCAACCAACATTAGGCATCACATGGTAACCAAATGGCATCTAGAGCTTGTGCCAACTCACTGCACATAATGAGTAGTTCCAAAGAGAGAAGGTTTGGTTCTCCAAGGCATTTGAGCAAAGGGTTGCAGTTCCCCGATTCCACATGCACAAGGACAGCCCTAAATCACCTGAGGAAATGTACACCACTTGAGGATCAAGTATTGCAGCGTTCTGCTTTACTATGGCTCCCCTTGTCTCCCTGCTCCCAGAACACTCTCAACATGCCCTCTTCTGTCCCTTGTGCTGAGGGATGCACCAGAGTTAACATCAATGCAGAGTTTCACTGCATAGGCGGAATTCTCTACCTGCCATCTTCCACTTTAAGGTAACTTTGTGCCATTTTCAGGCCCCTTAGCAGGCTGGAGAATCTGGCCCATCATGCATTATCCAACAGATGAGCTGACAGGAGTGGATTTGATTTTTTTATCTTGGAATTATCAGAGAGATTGGCATCAGAGAAGAGTTTTCGCATGTTATCATTGGAATCTAACTATTTTATTTGGTCTTTCTTAGAAACTGCATTCACTTCTTCTAAAGCCTTAGATTCTAGAAGTTGGTACAGAAACTGTAAGTAATTTATAGAATAGATTTTAAAACTTTAACTAATTTCATCAACAATGAAAATTTCTCTTTGCATTTAACCACAAAGAACCAGTATCTTCCCCAGGATTTGATTCAAGTTTTTTTTAAATCATATGCACAGTATAAAAACTAGATTGTTTCATGTTTGGGCCCCAATTCAATAAAACATCTAAGCATATGGTTAAAGTTTAGTACATATTTGAGAGTTGTTGGGTATACTTTAAGCATAGGCTTACATGCTTTCCTGAATCAGGGCTCAGGTGGGTTAACACATATTTCTAAGCTAACCTTGCATGCATACAAAACCAAACCAAAAGCATACTGGTGTTCTATAAAAAAAATGGAATGATGAGAATATACTTTCCTGTAGGATGACACTTACTGATAAACACAGATTGATGTATGTGCATGTTTTACCATCTCCAGAATATCCTTTCAAACAATTACACACTGCCTATCAGGAGAAGAAAGGATCCGTATTAACACAGAAACATATGGAACTTGGTTGCAGTACCTGCTGACTTTATTTACTTGTATAGGCTATACTGATCTTCAAGGTAAAATGAGGAGCAAAAAGAACTCAGAATCCCATTTTAGCTTAATATCCATTTTGTACAAGCCCATTGTCACTTAGGGGCACATCCTCAGCTGATGCATGGGTGTCATAGCTCCATTAGCATATGTCACTTCTACTCTGTAACAGAGGGCACTGGAAATGGCCTCTTTTTATCTCACCATGGACAGGGTAGCTCATTTCAGGTGATCAGCTGAAAAACAACTCCTCTCCCCCTTCTTCTACCTGTGTTATTTACATCATTAAAGAAGTTGGCCATGTTTTAGGAATAAAGAACAAGGACACTATTGGGGTGGTGAAATATTCCCACAAAGGCACAGATGAAATGTCACTATTGCCACCTTCTTACTCAGCAGTGTCATGTGTGTGTTTCAGGGTTGTTAAGGCCAGGTTATGCTTTCTGATACCTGCAATTACCACATAGCTGGAAGATTAACATGATTAAAGGAAATCGATTATTCTGTCTTCAAAGGTCAGACTTCATTCATGACAAGGTGGTGGAGATGAGATCTTCTAGTGGACCAGCTTGTGTTGGAGAAAGAGGCAAACTTTTGATTTACATAGAGTTCTGCTTCAGGGTGTCTTCAGGGCTGGAGGAAGAGCTTCGGGTAGCTTGAAAGCATGTCTCTTGCACCAACAGGAGCTGGTCCAAGAAAAGAGGTTACCTCCGCTACCTTATCTCTCTGACATCCTGTGACTGACATGACTACAACAACACTGCACGCCTGAGGTACATCATTGTAGAACGTAGGGCCCTTTAACTACTTATGCTGATGCTGTCATTACCCTGCAGTTGTTTTTTCTGAGGTCCTGCTGTGTCAGAAAGTAAAACTATTGAGCCTTCACATTGTAATGACACGGTATTTAGTATACCTGCATTCTAAAATACATTGATAAATTGCCAGACTCTTGGGGGAAGGACAAGCAACTCAGGCACACAGTCCTCTGGTTATAGGATTTTGCAGAAATTATATGAATATAATTAATACTTTATAGGGGTCAGTTCTGAGTCTTAAGAACATAAGAACAGCCTACTGAGTCAGGCCAAAGGTCCATGTAGCCCAGTATCCTGTCTGCCGACAGTGGCCAATACCAGATGCCCCAGAGGGAGGAATCACAACAGGTAATCCTCACGTGATCCCTCCACTGTCACCCACCTCCAGAGAAACAGAGGCTAGGGATACCATACCTACCCATCCTGTCTAATAGCCATTGGTGGACCTAACCTCCATTAATCTATCTAGCTCTTTTTTTAACCCTGTTAAAGTTCTAGCCTTCACCACATCCTCTGGCAAGGAGTTCCACAGGTTGACTGTGCACTGAATGAAGAAAAATCTTCCTGCACACATTTATGGGGGAGAAAGGCAGTGTAAGGATGCCCTTTGGAGTGGCTACCTGCATTGCCAGTGATTGTGAAGGGTAAAGGGCAGCCAATGCTGGGCTGTTACACTCCCATCTGTATAGATGGGCAGAGGTTGGCACCATGCTTTCCCCACCAATGTGCCACCCCATATACAAGAGCTGGGGCTGGGCCTGTCCATGTGGCTCCTGAACAGAGCTGGAAATTTGGTCCAGCTACTATCCCTCTGTCCTGGGGGAGTGGTGGCCAGGCCAAATTTGAATGGTGCTGCAACCCCCATGTGCCTGTTTTCCCCCCCAGTCTTTGCATTCCTCCTGGCACTGCTGGGCAATGGGCATCCCCAAGCCCCAGGGAGAAGTGGAGCAGTGGTCACTGGGGCCTATTAGGCCCCAGGAGGGTGGGGATGTTGGATTCAGGTTTTTTGTGCTTCTTAGGGAAGTGGAGACACAGAAGGGGATGGAGGGATGGGGGTGTCTGGAGCTCCCAGAACTGTCTGGCCCCAGTGGATGGTGCTCTCCAACCTCACTGGCTCTCTAGGGAAGAGCTCAGGTTAGATGCAGGGTGACGAGACCACTGGCCTGGGTGCAGGGAGTTTTGGGGGGGCAGAGCAATGTGGGGGGAAGAGGGCAGGGCTGAGCGTGGGGCAGCGGGCAAGGAGTGTGTGTAGAGCTGGAGGCAGTGAGGAGAGCTCAGAGCTGGGGTGGGGCAATGAGAGGAGAAGACCATTGGTCTGGGAGTGGGGCGGCAGAGGACAGCGCGTGTAGAGCTGGGTGCAGGGGGAGGGGCCGCAGGACTGGTGCAGAGGCAGAGCAAGAGAGCTCTGGCAGGGGTGCAGACAGGGGCGGCCCGTGAGCCTAGGCGGTCGCCTAGGGCGGCACCGGCCCAGGGCACCCGATGATGATGTTACAGCCATTGATGGCTGTGGAGGCGGGGGCGCTGATCGCGCCTTCTGCCTGGGGCACCAGCTGCCACAGCCGGCCTCAGGCTGCTCCTGGGTGCAGAGCAGGGGAGGGAGAGCTGTGGGCTCCCTCCTTAGGACAATTCTGGTTGTACCCCTGGCTGAGGCAAAGGGGGAAGTAATTGGTGTTAGCAAAGGGCTTGGTGTTAGCAAAGGGCTTTGTGGTAATAGGAACCAAATTGTTATTCCCTGTCACTGTCTGTTTCCTGCCCTGTTCCTGGGAAAGTGCAGCCATGCTAGCTGGATTGTAGGCTACTGTCCAGCCCATAGCAATTACAGTAAAGTAGGAAAGTAGAGGGACAGTAAAAAGCCCCTCAATCCTATAGCTAAACTTTTAGTCACACGAATACAGTGGTAATTACAAATATAAAAAGCAAAACGGCAGTGTTATGGCACATTGATTGCAAAGTTAGACATCACTTGTTTTATCTGCTTAAGCATGAATCTGTCAGATACCGGGAGCAGAGCTAGTTGGAAAGTGGGGATTTTCCTAGAGAAAATGTTGACAAAAATGAAGAGAATGTCATTGTCATCCAAGTTTTCAGCCCCCCCCCCCCCAAAAAAAAGTCAGCTGAAAATTTTCAAAAATATAAAAAAAACCTGAGGGCCAGAAAACAAATAAAATGGTTTTGGCTGACATGTTTAGGGTTTGGTCAACATTTTTCAGGTTTTTGGTTTTCAAGGAAAAACTGAAAAATGTTGACGGAAGTGAACACTTCCCACAAACAACAGGGAGTTCTGTGGCATCTGTAAAAATAACAGATTTATTTGGGCATAAGATTTTGTGGGCAAAGATCCACTTCATTAGATGCATGTGACGAAGTGACTCTTTGCCCATGAAAGCTTATGCCCAAATAAATCTGTTAAGGCATGTCTACACAGCACGCCTACACTGAGGTTATTCTGTAATAACGGCAAGCTAGAGGACTTCTTACTCTGACTCCTGTAACTTTAACTGTGACGATTCATTACTTACCTGATTGGGTCCAGTTTGAGTGCATTCTGCATTTCTATCACATCCACCGTTGTTCTCTAAGCAAGGGTTGATTTCTTTATAACCAAAACAATTGGAAAAGCTCAGTGATTGCCAGATTCTCACTTTATTGATTACCTAAAGTAACCCGTGCTAGGAAGGAGGTTTGTGGCAAATGTAATTCATTTAGACTGATTCTCATTGCTACCCAATGCTCTCCTTGTAAGTATATTTCACCTTTCTTGGCAAGAGCTGGAAGCATGCAGATTGCTTTTAGAATGGTTCACAGTGAAGTTCAATACAGTAATGTCTTGCCTACACTTAAAAAGCTGCACTGGCGCATCTGCCCATTATACTGGTGATGCTCTAGCGCTTCAGTATAGACACTCCCTATGTGGCTAGGAGGGGTGTCCTGTCGGTGTAAGATCTCCAGACCTCGGAGAGCTAGCAGATATGCTGACTGCACAATTCTCTGATTGACATAGCACTGTTTGCAGTGCATGTTAGGTGAGTTTAACTACTTTGCTCAGGGGTGTGGATTTTTCATACTCTTGAGTGATGTAGTTCTACTGACTTTATTTCCCACTATAGACTACACCTAAGTCTTTTATCCTTTTCCTGAATGCGTACAGTGCCTAAGGCCTGATCCAAAGCATCCATTGAAATGGGTGAGAGTCTTTGACTTCATTAGGCTTTGCATTAGTCCTCTCCAGCAGTGACTTGAAGGTTAGGTCTGTTAGGCTATGTCTACACTACAAGGTTTTTGCGCAAAAACCAATGGAGTGTCCACACCTCAAGCGCATTTTTGCACAAGAAAATCGGCAGAACAGAGGGCTTTTGCTGGTAGAGTTATTCCTCTCCCCATGAGGAATAACTCCTTTTTGTGCTACAGCTCTTGTGCAAAAAGGCAGGTGTGGACGCTCTGGAGGGGTTTTTGTGCAAGAAACCCCTATCGGAAAAAGTACAGGTGCTCTGATGGCCATTCTGTTAATGGCCATCAGAGCTTTCTTGAGCAAGAGCATCCATGCAGTGTGGATGCTCTCTTGTGCAAAAGCACATCGCTTTTGCGATGCGCTTTGAGGTGTTTTGCTCAAGAATTCTTCTGCAAAAGGCTTCTTGTGCAAAAATCCTGCAGTGTAGACAAAGCCTAATGTACAATTCACTGTTATGATTTCAGTGGAGTCATTTAATGCTTTGGAGATACTTAAATTTTGCATTTTCTTTTAAACTTTCTTATAGTTTTCTCTAAGGGAAGGGTGTGTGTATATATCTGGAGAGTATTGTGTCTTTGGGGATCCATCCCATACACAGTGGACAGCATGCACTATTAATATACACGAAACATATATTGTGCAGATATCACTGTACAACTTCCCTGTCTTACGACAAATGCCCGGATATAGCAATCCTTACCAAGACAGACTATTCCATCTCCAGTGTACCCAGCTGCACAAACACACACTCTGTTTCCCGGAGTAGTTCTTTTACACTCCGCTTTGGTAGAACAGCCACCATTGCTGGTCTTACATGTGTCAATAACTATATAATGGGAGACAAAAAATGAAATCAATGTGCTGAGTTTGCTTTATAGGCAGACTAACTAATCTCTGTCATGTCTCCAAAGGAAAAGGAATTTAGTGATATTTCCCCGAAAATAAACCTTTCTGATTTAAGAGTCCATAGATATAATTAGAATCTTATACATACTTCTTATAAACTGCAATAGGAAAAGGGGAGAAAGTGCCTTTCTATTGTGGAAAATAAATAATCTGTGATGGGTTCTCCATAAGCTCCTATCCTACAATGTTGCCTCGTCTAACTGCAAAAAATAAAGAGGGGGTTCTCCACAGTTTTCATGGGGTTTATAGAGATCCTTCCAACTTTTCCTTAGTTTGCAAACATTTATGCCTCCTATGATGGGATGTAAACCCTGTACTGGCACTGGAAAGGAAAGGCATACTAAGAATACTGGTCATGTCACTTGGATGTATTAAAAGGCATTGGCCCTGGGGGTTGTCAGACTCTGAAATGTGTCTTGGCTGGAGGTTGAGGACATTCCTGGGGCTGGAATTGGCTAAAGAATAAAAGCAGGAAATTGAGGTACAGCTGCTAGAATGCCACATGAACTACCAAGGGAGCCTGTTAGTGTGGCAACTCTGCTACACTTCTTCATTGGGAGTCAAATATGCTGCTGTTAAAGGAGGTTGGGGTAACTCTGCCAATCCTAGGATTACTCATTGGCAGGTGTATTGTTTCTACAATGCATAGGTTTCCATGACACTACCATCCTAATGAGACAGAGTCGGGGCATAGGAATCAAGTCCCCCAGGCTCGTTTGCTAGAGCTGAGCATATTCTACACGGCTAACAGGGGTTTCTGATAAAAACAACACTTCTGCAGTATTCTGTTAATGGTCATAAACACTGTACTCACACTAGTGTAAGATGTAACATTTTCAACTATTGAAACGGCATAGTGTTTTCAATATGGATAGGGATCTAAAAAGTGTAACCAGTTAACTCGTAAGCTGATGTTTATTGGTTCCGGTTAACATTTAGCCCACAGGGGGCCTCTGAAGCCAGCAGCTTGTGGGGGCCAAAAGCTGGCTGTTGCCACTGGCAGCCCGTGAAGCTGGTAGCCCGTAGGGCCTCCTAGAGGCTTGTTACATGGTTAATATTTTTAAAAGTTTTTTTGCATCCCTAATGTGGACAGCCCTACCAGATCACTAAGCCTGATTGTGATGGAAAGTCCCCATCAGGAGAAAAATGAAGACCAATATAGCATAAACATAAGGGTCTCAAAATATCTAGGTTCTGCAGCACTTTGGCTATTCAGACAGAAATTCTTGCCATTTCCTCAATTCTCCCAGACTTTGAGTTGTGCTGGGTGCTGTGAAGGTGGGAAGGGAGGGACTGGAGCCATCTGGTCCACTGTGTAAATTTAATGCTGTGTAACAGCTGCTTTAATTGACCCCCTGCTGCTCACAAAGCCAACAAGCTGTTCCAATAGCCAGACCACAGTGGACTGGCAACTTGTCCCATGACCTTTTTTTCACAGGACAGTCCCTACTCCAGGGGCCAAGAGTAGATGAAATAGAGTCTTAGGTTGGTTCTATGCCACCACAGATGCTCCCTACCTACGGAGAATTTCTCAGTAGCAGATTAAACTGGCTTTCTAGCTGATTTGTGCCGCCAAGGTGTTGCAAAGCAGGGGCTAGTGTCTGGCGTCAGGACACTGCTACCCAGCGTGGTTAGACAAATGTTTCATTGTTCCAAAGGGCATTATTTTAATCAGATAAAGATTAGGGAATTAATTACACAGACTGCAGCAGGAAACAGTCTGTTTCATAAAGCTGGATTTTCCACTCTTTCAAAAGAACACCTGGGATTAATTGCAATTGACCCTTTTTTTTAGGCTAGCCATAGAACAATTTTAATTACTCACCACAAATGTACATCAATTCAGATAAAACCAGAGGACTAGCCAGAAGTGCTACTGTACCTCCAATCAGCCTATGTTCATTAAACTGGGCCAGAAATAAAGAACAGACATAATCCAGGTTTCCCTACTCCAGAACTAACACAGCTCCAGTTGTGCACAATATGTTCCCTTTCCTCCATTCTTTCCCTTCCACACAATATACGGACTCTTGGGGATTTCCAGTCCTTTGTTGTTGTGAAGCAGCACCTGTTGCAGTCTATTCATTCTGAATCAACTGGCAGCAAGTTCTCTTTTCACTTCCTATGTGGAAACGTGCATCTCTCAACACTCTTCTGTTTCACAGTGAACACCAAGTGCTTCAAGCACATTCTTGGAAAGGGTCAAAAACAAAGCCCACTTGCCTGTACAGTGTGTTCCATTCCCTTGAAAGCCAGCTGCACACTTGCAATATGCAGTGCCGTTAGACATGAGGAGGCAGCTAGAGAGGAGAAAGGTGGAGTATTAGAAACTACTGGCTCTGAACTGTCATCATTGCTCTGCTGCACCTTCATTTTTTATTGTTTGTATTAATGTGGCACCTCAGATCAGGTCATTGACCAGACACCCGTGGTGCTAGGTGCTGTGCAAACACTGAACAAGAAAACGTCCTTGCTCCAAGGAGCTTGCAATCTAACTACTGCACAAGAATCAACAGATGGATACAGGGGAGTACAAAGAAGCCGAGAGACAATATTGGTCAGCATGACAGGCAGTGGTCTTAGCACACCAGTGGAGTAGCCATTGTTTTTTGCAGGCAGCACAAACAAGGAGAGATTTAAGGAGGGTTTTGAAGGAAGAGAGAGTGGAATTTGCCTAGATTTATGGGGAGCTCCTCCTAAGTGTGAAGGGCAGCATAGAAGAAAGCACAAAGGTTGTTCACAGGGGAGTGACGGAGGCTCGCACAGTTGGCCAGTGGAAGGTGGGAGTTAACAACACAGTTGTATGACAGGGCTGCTTGTGATGCTAGAAACAGTCTCAAGAGCTCTGGGGGCTTACTTCTGGTTGATATTTTATGTCCTGGAGGTTATGACCACACTACAATAACCCTGCAGCTGGCCCTTGGGCTACGGGGCCGTTAAACTGTGGTGTAGCTATTCCAACTCATGCTGGCCCATGAGCTCTGGGAGCCCATGATGGGGGAGTGGCCCAGAGCGCAGAATGGCTACACCTGAATGCCTACACTGCAGTTTTACAGTCCTGCAACTTGAGATCCATGACCCCAAGCCAGCTGGCACAGTTCAGCTGTGGGGGTTTCATTGTTGTGTGGACAGACTCGATAGCTCATGCTTCAGCATTTCAGTCAGCCAGACAGAAGGGGAGTCTCCCTGCAGTGCATTTTGGGAGGGGGTTTTGTCTCCTTTCTCTGAAGCATCAGGGGGCCATGGCTGGAGATGGGACTTTGGACATGGAGGATCTAGGGTTGCCAGCTCCAGCGGAGGGGAGGTAAGCAGCACTTTCTGAGCCAACCTGCCCTGGCCCCAGCTCTCTCCAGCCCCTCCCCTGGGGACCATCCCTCTGCCCTGCTGTGCCCTGATTGCCTCCATCCCCTCTCTCTTGGATTGGCTCCCCTCTACCCAACTATGCCCCGATTGCCCCAAGGCCCTCGCTCCAGACACTGGTTGGGCAGGCAGGCTCTGCATCATTTCCTCTCAACCCTGTATGGGTCAGGGCTATGAGGTGGATGGAGTATTGTTTCTCTCAGGTACAAACAAAAGGAAGTTTTTCTTCACTCAGTGCGCCGTCAACCTGTGGAACTCCTTGCCAGAGGTTGTGGTGAAGACTAGGACTTTAACAGGGTTCAAAAAAGAGCTACATAGATTCATGGAGGTTAGGTCCATCGATGGCTATTAGCCAGGATGGGTAAGAATGGTGTCCCTAGCCTCTGTTTGTCTGTAAATGGGTGACAGGAGAGGGATCATGTGAGGACTATCTGTTGTGTTCCCTCCTTCTGGGGCATCTGGTATTGGCCACTGTCAGCAGACAGGATGCAGGGCTGGATGGACCTTTGTTCTGACCCAGTGTGTCCGTTCTTATGTTCTTGGTTGCTGGTGCTTGCTCACATGCTCAGGGTTTAAGTGATCGCATATGTGTGATTGGGAAGGATTTTTCCCCCAGGTTAGACTGACAGTGACCTTAGGTTTTTTTTGCTTTTCTCTGCAGCATGTAGGGACGGGTCAGCTGCCAGGATTATCTGGGCATATCTTAATCAATTCCCTGCCATTGCTGGCGACTTGAGCGCTGGTGCACCTTGGTCCTTTCTGTTCTTTGCCTGTGGCACACAGTAGTCTGGTCTCTTGTGGGCTGTGACACTTTAGTTTGATTTCAGTTGTTGGATTTAGTGTTTGGGTGGTGCTGGATGCCTGTGATGTACAGGAGGTCAGACTGGATAATCAGTTGGTCCCTGCCAGCCTTAAACTCTATGACTGTATCTTGGTAGCAAATGAGAGATGATAGGTAGAGTGGGAATAGGCCACGAAGTGCCTTTAAAGAGAAGACATTGTTTGCTGCAATACAGAAGGGGAAGCCAGGGGATGAATTTGAAGAGAGGGGTGATGTGGTCAAAGTGATGGGCTAGGAAAATGATCTTTGCAGCAACATTCTGAATGGATATGAGCGTTTAATTTGAGCTGTGTGTGTGTGAGAGAGAGAGAGAGAGAGAGAGACAGACAGACAGACACTGCACCTGAGGCCCTCTCCAACATCCACATTCCTTGCCAGAGCCTGCACCCAAACTCCCTCCCAGAGCCTTAGGCAGGAGGAGGGAGGGGAGAGAGCTTAGGTGGGGAAGTGATGCTGGCTGTGTGTGTTTGGGGCACCACCAGAATGTCTATAAACCTGCCACCCTTGTGTACGTGGACGGTAAAACTGCAAGGGTCTAAATGAGTACAAGCAGGGTCTGAATGAGCTCTCCCCTGCCATCTAGCGATGCACTGGGAGAAAGGATGTTAGGAGCAGGCTGTAGTTGTATAGACACATTTACTCTGCCTTGTAATCACAGGCCAGACCATGACTCTAGTACCGTGCTCCTCTAATGTGCACGGAAATTCAGTACCTCAATACAAATTCGGTACATGGAGGAAGGCTAGACTACTATAGTCAAACTAGGCTGTCCAGATCTTAGTAGGGATGTTAAATTTAGATTAACTAATTGAATAGTCCATGGGATTTCCATCGACTATTTGATTAGTCTATGAGGGCACCTCCACCTTTGAACTGTAGCAAGAGCCCTACCGGGAGCATGGGGCTTCCTTTTAAAATGTACAAGAGCCCCAGTGGGAATCTTGTACATTTTAAAAGGAAGCCCCACAGGAAGCGCGGGATCAGCAGGGGACCCTGCTGGCCCTGCACTCCCTGTGGCACCTGAGCCTTTGAAATGTACAAGAGCCCTGCTCTTGTATAACTCTACCTCAAATTTGTATTAAACAGCAGAGGGGTAGCTGTGTTAGTCTGTAACTTTAAAAAAACAATGAGTAGTCCTCTAGCACCTTAGGGCATGTCTACATTACAGCGTTATTTTGAAATTACTCCCCTTATTCCAAAATAACAAGATGAGCATCCACACAGCAAGCCCATTCTTTAGAAATTATTTTGAAATAACAGGCTTCTTATTTTGAAATAATAAACCCTCATTTCATGAGGAATAATGCTTATTTTGAAATAAATAGTGATAGCAGCAGTGGAGCATCCGTACTATTTTGAAATAATTCCTCCCCAGGGCCATTCAAAGTAATTACTCCTCACTGCTTCCTGGGGCTCTAAATTGAGGTAGCGCCTCCACATTAGGGGATCCTAGCTTGAACCAATTTCAAGGCTTCCTGGTAATTCGGACGTGCTATTTCAAAATAATTATTTCAGGAGTTGTTATTCCAAAAAAAACCTTAATTTGAAGTAGCATTGTAGAGTAGATATACCCTTAGAGTATGTCTAGACTACATGGCTCCATCGACGGAGCCATGTAGATGAGGTTTCTAGACATAGGGAAATGAAGCGGTGATTTAAATAATCACCGCTTCATTTACATAAAAATGGCTGCCGCGCTGTGCCGATCAGCTGTTTGGCGGCATAGCGCGGTAGTCTGGACACTCCGTGGTCGACAAGGGCAGCCCTTGTCGACCTCCCCGTTATGCCTCGTGGAATGAGGTTTACCAGGGCGGTCAACAAGGGCTTCCCTTGTCAACCGTGGAGCGTCCAGACTACCGCGCTGTGCATCCAAACAGTTGATCGGCACAGCGCGGCAGCCATTTTGATGTAAATGAAGTGGCGATTATTTAAATCGCCACTTCATTTCCCTTTTTTGAGTACGCTAACGTACATGGCTCCGTCAACGGAGCCATGTAGTTTAGACGTACCCTTAGACTTGAACAATATATATAATATAATATCATGAACTTTCCTGGGCAAAACCCTCTTCCTCAGATAAGCAGAGCTATAAATTGCAGATAAGATAAATATTTAAATGAAGCTGCCAGCAAAGAAGAAAATCAGATCATTGTACATGTTTGGGGCTCTCTGTTCCAGTTTTCCTGATCGTCTTATAATAAGCAGTCAGCACATAAAAGGTGAACTTCCAAAGTAACAACATTGTTCTCTGAAAGCCTAAGATAACTTAGCCAGCATCTCTCTGGGGCTATTGTGGCAGATTGGACTCCTTACAGCAAAGCCCAGATTTCCAAAGGAATTTAGGTGTAGCTCCACTCACCAATGCAAAGCCTAAGTGATTTAGACAGTCAAGTCCCATTTTCAAAAGTGGCTTATGCACTCAGGAGCCCAGGCCCCATTGACTTTCCTAAGATTTAGGCCCCCACTGGCTAGATTCAAAAAAGTACTTAGGTGCCTAACTACCACTTTCCATGCCTCAATCCCAGAATCAGGATCCACCTGGGGTTCACAAAACCCAGGCTCAACTGCTACCTAAGCCTGCAGGCACAGACATATGCTCAGTGCCTACAGTAAAGTAAAGGAAAAGTTCCCTAAGAACATATGTCTCTGCAGCTCTATGCTGGATTTTTGGACATCTAAGCCACCATGCTATTCATGGACTGGGGCAAGACAGGTGCTCCTCTGCCAAACTCATCTGCAGGGCCCAATCTTATAGGCATGTTTAGTGGTTGCATACCAGAACAGGCCATGCACGCAAGCTCCCAGAAAACTGGGGGGTGGGAGGAAGAGGGAGTGGTCTCTTGGAACTTTTAGCCCTGTGGTTAGGGTACTCACCTGGGATGTCAGGGACCCCTGGCTGAAGTGCCCCCTCCACCTTGTGGGGGTTGGGGGAAGAGAAGGGATCTGAACAGGGATCTGTCTCTGCTCATGTGAGGCCCTAGTCACTGAGGGTACGTCTACACTAGCTCGTTAGTTCGAGCTAGGTAGGGTAATGAGGGCAACCGGAGTTGCAAATGAAGCCCGGGATTTAAATATTTTAAATCCCCCTTAGTCCGAACTCCGTGCCCGCGGCTACACGCAGCACGGACTAGGTAGTTCGAATTAGAGATCCTAATTCGAACTACCATTACTCCTCATTCCGCGAGGAGTGTTCAGTGTGTTCAGGGTGAACACTGAACTTTTAAGGTTGGTCCATCACTACTATATTATCTTTGAGAAGTGCTGTGACACTGTGCTAAAAATGGGAAGCATAAGAAGTGATAATAGGAGAAGATGCATAATCTGTGTAGATAGTGGGGAAATATGAAATATAAAAACAAAGAACATTCACATTATACTATGAGAATGTGCCTCAAAGTGGTCAGATTTCATACATACTTAGCGCTGGTGTGGCATGTGCTGTTGCATGCATCATCTTTGATTTCTGGAAGAGACAAAATGAATGGTTAGTTACTTTAATGCAAATCAACATTCTAAAGCTATAAGTTCATTTTCTGTGGTTGCAAACTCTTGTCCTTCATTTTTCTTCTGCAAGGTCCTTTTCTGTTATTCTTATGTAGTGCTGACTGGCAGAACCAAACCTATGACTTCTGGAGCATAGCGAATGAACATCTACCACTTGACCTAAAAGCCAGCTGGCTCTCAGCTAAGGCTGTAAAACACACTCATTCTTTCTCTCTGTAAGTGGTCTCAGTGCCACTACATAGGACAGCACACCACACCCAGTAGGTGTGTGGGTTACGCTTACACTAAATAATGCCTTATTGCCCCAGAAGTCCCATTGAAATCCCTGGGAATACTTGGAGTAAGGCATGGGCCAATTTGAGTAAGGGTGAAATTCTTCCTTCTGTATAAGTCACCATGATGCATATGCTATGCATTACAGATGTCCTGTTTTGGGAGGTATGTGGGATGAAAGTGATGAGCCTGGGTTGCATTTCTTTCCTGCCATTTTACTTATTTTTAAAAAATTAAAGATAAACATATCAGTTAGTACAATTGTTATATAAGCAGGGAAAGGGAGGCTATCAGAAAGATGACTGAAAGGTGCACAAAATTATCAAAGCAGTGTGAATTATGGATTACAGTACATTTACAAACTGATATTATAAAACTCATCAGTGGCTTATCTTTATACCGTTCCTACAACTTGGCCCAACATTCCTCAGGCAGTTCCACTGCTCCTCTAAAATGGGTTCATACTGGTTCTTTTAATTCTTCTATTCTGTCAAGCCTATTTCACAAGCATAACCGGGTAGTACAGCTATCCAGCTCATTGTATCTGATTTAATTTCCCTGCTTTCAATCTCATCCTAAAATTCTCTCTTCTTCCCCCTCTACCTGCCTTTGGGTAGGATTCACCTCTGTGCAGTGACAGCATAAGGGCTATTCACTGCACAAGGCCCATTTAAGCCTCCAGAATAAAGCATTAGTGAGACTTGAGAGGTGCAGAAACTTTGCGCTGACTGTTGCACAGGGGTGTTTTGCCATTACTATATTATTGATGGTCTTCCTTAGCTCAGTATTGCAGTTGTATCAGGGAGCTTCTAGACACATATTTTTGTCTCTTTGGTGCTTATTTTGTTGACTGTGATTATTTACTGTGTTTCCTTTGGAAGTCTTGCCCAGTGCCTTGCTATTGAAGATGCTCTAGTTTAACAAGTAAATTTTATGTCGCATCTACCATTTTGGTTTCCATGCAATGATTTGTGTTGCATGTGAGGCCACAATTAAGCATGCTGGCTGAGGTTTGCAAAGGAGCTCAAGGCAATTAGTTATTCAAATCTAAATGAAATTTTATGGGAGTTGGGTGTCTAATTATTTTAGGTCCTTTTGAAAATTCTAGCAGAATCAGCTTTCTATTCTAAGTCCTGGTCTTAGTCTCCCACCAACTAATTAAAAAAGAACTCTCCTTGCCAATCAAATAAATATTTATGAAGCAACATGTAACATTGTATAACTGAAACCAATGTATTGAAGGAGTTAATAGTAGAAAATTCTGCTCTACAAATATTGCAAATTTAGTCTACATGAGAATTCTGTCTTGAAAAGATCATGGATGCATTAGCTATAGACACACAAAGGGATACGGGTAAGTGTGAAGCTTGTCAATTGGCTTGCATGATTCTCCCTTACCGTTGATGGCTAATTCCCTTCACACAGGCCTGAAAGCTTTTCAAAGACATTTACAGTTAGGCTGAGGGCCTCATTGCCTTTCTGTAGCCTTGGGAGGCTGCTTGTTACCTATTATTGTGGGAGAGAACCTTAAGTAAATTGTGCATTGGGATGTATTCCTTGCTGCTGCTCTGCATTCCATAACACATACTGGCCAGGTCTACACTAGGACCTCCGTCCAAAATAACACCCCCCCAAGTTCAAATTAATAAGCGGTGCATCCACACTTCCAAGCCCATTATTCTGCAATTAGGGGCCGTGGAATTCATACTCTGTACTCCTGCTTTTCATAAGGAATAATGCTAATGCTGAACTTGTAAGTCTGAAATAACATAGATGTGGATGCTCCGGTGCCACTAATTCAAACTTATTGGCCTCCCAGAGGCCTCCTGCAGCTCCTCAGAGTGCTTCCTGGGGCTCATTAACTGAGCCTGCCTCGGACTAATTTCGATGCTTCCCTGTCGTGAGGACACGCAAGTTTGAATTTGTTAAATTGGGCGTTCTTAAGTCAAATTTAGTAATTTTGAAATAATTTCCTAGTATAGACTGGGCCACTAAGAGTTCATTGGAGAAAGAAGGTGGCACACTTACCGCTCTCACATTTCACGCCTCTCCAGCCAACGTCACACTCACAAGAGCCATCTCCTTCAATCCCACTGCTGCATTTCCCATGGACACAAGCACATTCTAAATGCACAAAAGTAAGTAAACCACTTAAAACATGCAGTGTAACATAGTGTGTGCATAGCAGAGCAACAACTAAAACACTAGATGGTTGGCCTACATGTACTCTCCCTACACTTTGTTTTCTAAGGTACTTTGCTCAGTTGTATATCTCTAGTTTATCAACATTCAGTACAGATACCTATACTATTTTCATACACAGAAGAATATAAATGATTCACTGCCTAAAGGTTTGGATGTTTTCCTTCATTTATGACCATCTTGACCTACCAACACTATGTACGCATTTGACTGATTCCCTCCTCCCATGACTGGCAGAATGGATTTAAAATAATGTGCATGGTTTCTACATGTGCAGAATGCACATGCTTTTGCAATACACTTGTAAACTCTTCCCTCATACCCCAAAAGGCTCCTCTTTGTCTTCGCTGCAATCAGATGTGTGATTGCAGCATGAATAGATACAGCAGTGAAGCCACAGCCACCTGGGTAGCAAATTGTGTTGTACGACCCTTGGCATTTACTTGAGCAGCCAGCCCATGCCTTAACTCCCCTTTTCTTCCTTTGAAATCCCCCCTTTGTAAGTAATAATCTATGTAGAGACAGGTGCGCAGCTTGTCTGTTTGCCAGTTAACAGAGAATAAATTTAAAGGCATAATTGTGTAACTGTCAAGTTGCTGTTTCCAGTTAGGACTTTTTAACTGTAAATGACAGAGATGAGTCATGAAAAGAGCACTAAGGGGAAGATTACAGTATCCTGCCTTGCCATTAGTTGCTAGACTAGTGGCTCTCAACTTGTGGCCCACAGACCACATGAAGCCTAATGAGCACATGGCTGTAGCCCAGCTTAGCTGTGTGCTAAAGTGGTGATTGGCACCATAGGCTATGAGTGGGTTGTGTGAGTGGCCGTCCATCTCAATGGGCCACAAGGTTGCTGTAACCAA
The DNA here is from genome assembly GCA_032595735.1 of Pelochelys cantorii. NCBI lineage: Eukaryota > Metazoa > Chordata > Testudines > Trionychidae > Pelochelys > Pelochelys cantorii. Next base: position 248,785,640 of record CM064326.1, on the reverse strand, counting down.
GATGGTCTCCTGGGATAGGGTAGTTTTTCCAATGGCACTTGCACACCTAGAATTTGTGGGGTGGGCCAGTTGAACTGCAGGAGCACTTTGATTGGATGCAGAGGGAGGGCCTGGCTCTCACAGTCAATCTTGTGTGCAACCAGCACGCACCTCACTTCACATGCCCTTGCTTTATGTGCATGTCATTTTAGTAACACCAGTAGGAAAAAAATATGTGGATGGAAACCAATGGAATCGGGCATGGGCAATGGTAAACAAAATATCTCACAGGCCACACAAAGAATCCCAATGGGATGCAGGTTGCCCACCACAATGCTAAAGGCTGCAGGCATGTGGGGATCCACCAGATTCCTGGCTACTGCCCAGCATAGCTGGGTCAGGGTTCCTGGCCTGCCCTGAGCAGTGGTAGTCTGGGGTCCAGGTCTCCCAGCCAGCTCCATGGGGTCGAGGGAGGGCTCATGTTAGGGGTCCAGCAGTGGGGCTTCAGGGCTCATGGCGGAGGTCCAGAAGCCTTGTCCAGGACATCTGGCTGGCTGTGGAGATCTGGAGTAGCTGCCCAGCCCCACAAGCTCTGGGGTCTGGGGCAGCTGTGTGGTGGGTGGTCTGAGGTTCCCAGCTGGCTCTGTGAGCTCCAGGGGCTGGAACAGCTGCCTAGAGGGGTCTGGGACTGCCAACCAGCCCCAAATGGTCTGGGGCAGCCACCCGTCCGTGTGAGCCACAGGATCTGGGGCAGCAGCACGGCAGGGGTCCAGGGTCAGGATCAGGGCTGCCGCTGCCCTGCCACCCAACTCCTGTGGCCCAGGTAACATATTGTGACACATGTGGCCCACAATGTGTAATAAGTTGAGAACCACTGTGCTAGACCAAGGCAGTGACCTGCAGGCTCAGCAGGTGGAGCCATAAGAGTAGAGAAGTGCTGTGAAAAGCAGAGGTGAGGGGAAATACAGGAGGCCCCTAAGATGTGACTGCCCGAGTTCCGACCCCCCGCACTTACAACCATTTCTGTAAGTGCGGAATGGGCTGGAACCCCCCGACTTACGCCCTTGGCCCGCATTTACGATGGCACACGGCGCCTATCATAAATGAGGGTTCGAGTTACAATGCCCCCGACTTGCAACGCTTCCTCCGGACCCAATCACATCGCAAGTCAGGGGCCTCCTGTGCCATCAGCAGGGTCAGCGAAGAAGCTGTTGTGGTATGAGATTGGCCCACTGTAATGTGCGCATGTGGCTTGCTAAGGATGCCACTGGTGGAAATACAATAATGACAAGTGTGCTTTTTGACAGATCATGAGGAAAGAGATTGTTACCTCCTCAGGTGAAAGGCTTAAGGTCAGACTTCTTAATTTTAAACTAAACTATATGGCATACAGCGTCGTAAGCTCTTCACAACTTCATTTCATGCTCATGGTATTTGGTGCTTTCCATAAAGGCCCAGTTCCAGTTAATATGGAAGCATGATTGAGTCTCTGCTTTCATTTAAAAATAATAATAAAAAAACCCATCTTCATGTTTTGTTAGTCTTTAAGGTGCTACTGGACTATTTGTTGTTTTTTAAGTTTTTCCTGTTATAGACTAACTCGGCTACTCCTCTGAAGATTTAAAAATAAGTAGTTTTCCAACTCTTCTGGCTACAGAGAAAAACTCAGAAATATGTCTTGCATGTAACCTAAGGGCTCAAGCATGAACGAACAAAGAAACAAGCAAACAAACAAAATACCTCCCTCAATTTTTTAGAGACAGTCATTTTTTTCCCTCAATTTTTGAACATTTGGTGCTAGCTATTTTGGGTATAGTCTTCCCTGGGAACTTGCAAATACCCCCTCTCTTTCTCACTACATTTTATATAACGTGTATACATGTAAAGAAAGGCTGATTTGCCTATCTCTTATGCCATTTTATAATGGTGTGGCTTGAGTGATTTCAGTGGTATTATTCCTGATTTACACCAGTCTAAGTGGAAAGAAAATTAAGGCCTAGAAGGCTGAGAAGATATCAGAGGCAGGGGGTTGAGAGAGCTGAATCATATAAATTTCAGAGATTTTTGAGTGGTCACCTTTCCAACTATCAAGCTTTGAGAAGATATCTGCATAATCTGGAGGATTAAGTACCTTGATCACAGTTGCGACCATATTTGCCTTCAATACATTTCTCACAGGCTGTTCCATTAAACCCCTCTTCACATTCACACATGCCTGTGCCATTAACACCATCCAAGCAGATGCCATTTCCAAAGCAGGCATTTCCACTTTTCCCTGGACAGGGCTGGCACTGTTGACCAAAGAAACCCGCGCAGCATTCTCGGGTCTGAAATGGAGAAACAACATAACAAAGACTAGAATTGGGGCTTTTAAGCCACTTCCCAGTATAAGGGATGGTGAAGTGCCAGAGATTTCAGTAGAGAAACACAATCTCTCCTGGGGCTGGTTCTTATGCATTGGCACGTGAGCAAAACTTTCCCCTGCATTGCATCACTCCCGCTCTATGGGCTGATAGAGAGAAGGCTATGGCCCACCTCTGACTGCTTCCTTTTCAGACTCCTGCTCCCTAGTGGGGAATGTGCCCAGCTAGTTCCTGTGCTCCTTACAGTGCACTGGGTGTAGTGGTTGCTGGGTGGAGAAGGTTTGAAGAGTTACTGTACTGTAACCTCTGCTCCCCTTCCATATTCCCACATAGTACCACAGGGCTGAACTCTTGGAACTGTCAGCCCCCTCTTAAACTTGGAGTTGGCCAGGAAAATGGATTTGCTGTCCTGTGAAATATATTTCAAGTTATCTGAGGAAAGGAATAGCCCCGAATTGGGAAGAAAAGGCAAATTTTGATTTGGTTTCCCAACAAAAAAACCCTCAGAAAAAACAAAAACATTTTGTCATATAAAACGTTATGTTTTGATAAATTCAAAATGTTTTACTTCACATTTCATCCTTTGTACATGTAATTTAAAAAAATATAAAATAAAGTAAAATATAAAACAAATCATTTTTTCCAAATAAAAAATCAAAGCCTTTTGTTGTGAAAATATCACAGTTGGATGGCTTGCCATTTCCAAAACTATTTTTTCAGTTTAAAAAATATTAAAATCTCTAATTTTGTGACAGCATTTTCTGACAGAAAACTTTCAGTGACAATTTTTCAACCTGCCCTATAAACTTCTGATCACTCCCCATAACTGGAAGCTATTCTATTAAGAGGCCTACTTAGAAAGTCATTAAATCGTGGGGCTGGGACTTCCTTTTTGTACTGTGTTTGTACAGTGCCTGGCGCACAGTGGGGTCTTGGACCATGCCTGGGGCTCTTAGCACTGCCATAAAACACATAGCCCTGGTCTACCTTAGGGAATTATTCTGAAATTATTATAAGTTTATATATATAATAAATTTTGAAATAATAAGTGGAGCATCCGCACTATCAAGCCTGTTATTTTTGAAATAAGGGGCTGGTTATTTCAAAATCTGTACTCCTGCTTTCCTTGGGAATAATGCTTATTTCAGAATAGCATTAGTGTGGATGCTCCACTGCTGCTATTTCAAAATAATTACTCCCTAGAGTAATTCAAAGTAATTACTCCGCAGCGTTTCCTGGGGCTTTAAGTCGAAGTAGCATGTCCAATTAACAGAGCCTGCCACAGATTAATTTCTAGGCTCCCCCATAGTGGAGACATGCTATTTTGATTTTCTTATTTAGGGAGTTATTTTGAATTTAGTTATTTTGAAATAGTTTCCCAGTGTAGACATGCCCATAATAAATAACAATGATTAATAATACTTACAATGATAGTTTTAATACATTTAGGCTGGCACCCAATATGGATGGATGTCCTTCCAAAAAAGTTTTCGGTATAGATGCAATATTTCTTCTCTCCTAGCTGTGCAAAAGTTTGCAAGATAACTGCTTCAGTGTTTAATATCACACAACTATTTTTAGACATTTAACAATGGTATCAACTTTGTGTAAACAATATACTCCAGGCATCCACAGTCAGCCCTTAGTGTTAAATAAGTTCATATTATATACTAAGAAAATATTCTGTGTAAAAATAAAGTAGGCAGATAATTAGCTTAATAATTTACAGTCAATTTAGCCAAGTGCCACCGGGCAAATCACTTCAATTTAAAATTAGTCATCTTTGTCCACAATTTAAACTGAAATCTATTTGAAAATATCATTCCTTCTGTTCTTTATTTTTTCTTTTCTGTCACTTTTCTGCACTTCCTAGTTGTTTCTGAAAAAGGATGTGCCAAAATACTGTGAAAATGGCTGTTCTTTCATTATTCTAAGCCTGTACAGAAACAGGAAATGCTAGAAATCTTGGGAAAGCCTGTTCTAATGAGACAGACAGCCTGAGTTTGTAGTTCCAAGGAGTTCAGATAAATATCCAGTCATCTGTGTATTTATTAGAACTGAAATGCCATAATTCTCAAAATTTGTCCATCATTATTTTAGTAGGGTTTTGCTAACCAATTCTCTGAATGGAGGAAAGTTAACAGTAATTGTGTAGATTTTGTAATCACATTATTGGAATAATAAAATAAATAATAATAATATACAGCAAAACATACACATACTTAATCTAGATTTCTTAAATCAACCCAGTTTTAACTCAACCATAAAGAGGAATTAGCCCATAAAAATCCAAGGACAATATGATTCCTAGTGACTATTTGACTTCCTAAGGATATTTTCTTGCCATGGACCTATCCTCACTGGACAGAAAATGAAGTGTCTAGGAAACAGACATCTGGGTGATGGAAGAGACACGGATTTCTTATTAAACAGTCAAAACACTGTAACATTATTCCCTCACATGGTGCAGATCATGTGCCTCTTTCCTCCACTCTCATGGCATACATGGGCAAAAAACAAAACAAAACAAAAAAAGCAAACCAACCAACCATGCACAATAGGGCTTTCTCTTGCTTGGAACATTCCCCAGCTGGCACAGAGTCAATATAGTGGGCTCTGTTCTATTTCCGGTCTCCCACACAATGTAGGTGCTGGGAGGGAGCAGAGCACTTTGTTTGTAACACTTTCGAGAAGTCTTATGGTGGCTCTAAAGTGTGCTAGGGTCTGAACTGGCTCCCAGCTGCCTCAGGGATTGAAGCAGCATAAAAATATCTTTAAACTACCTTGATCCACCCCTCCTGGAGCCTGAGCCAAGAATGGCTCAGCTGGATTCAAGGATCAGAGCTGTTGAGTCTGATTAAAATAAACGAATAGGGTAAAATTCACTGATGTAATTCCATTGAAATTAATGGGGTTATATTAGGGGTAAACTTGGCCTATTAAAATCTCTCTGTATTTTGTATTGCAAGTGATACAAATGATGTGCACTTAGGATTAATTATAAAATACTTACAAATTCTTTCGTTCCAGGAGGGCAGCGTGATCGATACAAACACAGAGTGCACTTTTCCTTGGCAAACACAGACAGGATACAGTTAAAGGTTTACACTACTGCAGATCGTTTCAGTCAGTTTCTATTCCCAGCCCTTGGGCGAGTCAGGAGTTATAAGACAGTGAAAGATTCTCCCTTTGGAAAACTAAACATCAAAGACTATCACGGCAGCTGGAGTGGGTGTACATCACAGCAGAAATGTAGGGATTTCCAACAGGAAGGTTCCCACCGAGACTTCTCCTTGTGGAGAAGTATAAAGGCTCTGCAGCATTTCCAACAGCCAAAGGAATATCTTGTTCCAAAGGAAACCCATCCCAAAGAGCTCCTCATAGCAATAATATTAGGGGGCAGATTCTGGTCTCTGGCTCTGTCTGCAACATAACAGTAATTAAGCAGCACAAGTGGAAGGGTGAGCTGTCTTAGTAGGGCAGTTAGGGATTGATTCCCCTCTCACAGGGGAAATCCCTGTTGGTGAAGAGCCAGCTATGCACCTAAACCCTGCTTCATCAAAGCACTTAAGCATGTGTTTAAGTACATGCTTGACATCACTCCTGTTCAGCTATACACATGCTTAAGTCCCATTGACTTCAAAGGGACATAAGGACATGCTTAAGTGCTTTGCTGAATCAGGCCCCTAGTTGGGGGAAGTTTTCTAGGGAGATTCAAGTGTCTATACTGAGGAATCTAGGTGTAAGGCTGAGCATAGGGAAATGTAGGAGACTAGAAAAATTTGCCTGACAGCAAAATGTGCTAGTTTGTGCAATTGCCTCCCAAGGCAAACAACAGAAGCCCCAAAGCAAAATCTGAACAGGACAGAGCACAAAGCTTGCACAGTAAAATGCCCTTTTCAAGTCTTATTTCTGTGCTGCGCCAGTCTTAAGAACAAACAAAGTGAGCAATCTATGGGCAGTCCTATTTGCCTCTCCAGCAAGAGAACCATTGACTGCCAGCTCCATGGAAAACCACAGTGTGTTCTCCAGAGCCAGTGCTTAATTTGTGCCAGGGCTTGTCAGGGCTGAGCCCCAGCGCCTCTCCCAACAGCCAGACTTGGCAGTTCATAGCATTGGCATGTCTGGGCTTGCTGCCTCAGTAGTGAGTAAAAAGATTGCTTCAGCCCCAGCCCTTCTTTCTTTACAATTTAAGCACTGGTCATTGCAGTTTGTTGGTTGGTCTGATTTATGTGAAGAATGCAAAAGGAACGCTTCATCAGAGCCGTCCTGTCTATAGGACAGTTTGGGGGCAGCCTCCCCAGGCCCTGCACTTTGGCGGGGGGTCCCATGACAGCCACTGAACTATGGATGGGGCCTAACACAGAGCGGCAGAAGGGGTCGCCCCTCCCCCTCACTCACCACGGTGGCAGAAGGCAGTGTCCTGGCAGCCTGCTCCACTCCACTCTGCCCCACCTCGTGATGAAACAGAGCAGAGCAGGCTGCAGTAGAGTGGTGGGACGGAGTGGAGTAAGCTGCCGGGTGGCTTAGTCTCCCGCTGCCACTGTGATTGCAGTAGGAGAGAGGCTGCCTCCTGCTGCTGCCCCACGCCAGGTCCCCTGTAATCCTCCAGTTTGCATTGCTCATGGGAGGGGGCTTTGGGCAAGGGGGGCAGGAGAGAGCAGAGCAGGGGCAGGGTTTAGCTGAAGGGGTGCAGTGGGGGTGGGTGGACGGGAGCAGAGGCAGGGCAGGGCCAGGGTCTGTAATAGGGGAGTTGCCCTAGTCCTTGCTCCTGGGACACTAAGGGTGTTACCTCAGACCCTGTGGCAACTTAGGGATGGCCCTGGCCTTTGTGAGTGGCTAATCATTGGAATGGATGTGTGCAGAAAGAATCTACATCTCAGAATAGAAAGAGGAACTTCTCTCCTGTAAAAAGTTTTGTTAGGAAGGTATTTTCACTAAGCAAAAGTGGACAAACCCAGTTGGTGTTTATTAAAGCAGTGGGTTAATGTGGACCCTTACTGATATACTGAAATCTGGCCGAGACAGCCAGATTTACTTACTACTGTGATGCTGTTATTGTGTTCAAGCTGTTAATCTACTGATTGCAGAATCAAAGTAATTTTTATATGATATCAAAGCTACGGCAGGAGTTTATTGTGCAAAATTCTAACATTTCTGCCTGGCCAGTACAATGCAGCATGTGCCATATGCTTTAGTTATATTTTTGTGCAAACATCTATGACAAATGTTAAAGCACCAATCTCAAACAAGACACAACTTACGGTTGTAATCACAGTATCATTGATATCACATCTGTTCTTCTGGATTTCCAGAATTTTTCCCAATCCATGGATAACCCCCTTGTCAGTTGCAATATTTGTGTAATTTATAGGTGCCTCATTTATGTAAAGCTGTAAAGGAAATACACTCAGTTAAAATGCAGTGGACTAGCTGACCTACACAACTGTAGTACTGACTTGACAGAGGAAAGAAACTCTGCTGGGGACTACAGCAAAAAATATTGCCCAAGAAAGTCCCAGACTGAAAGAATCTCGGGTGTGGCTATGGAAGAAGGGACAGCATAACATCTTCAGTTCTTCAAATCATCCCTATTCAACAAACCACATAAGAACGTGGTCAGCTTTATGAATATGCTTATGTCCTACTGATGTACTTGAGCACTTTGCAGAATTGGGGCCACTGCATAAAGGATAGTGTGACTAGAGAATAAAACCATGAGCAAAGAGCACTGTTTTTCTGGTTTTGCCACAGATTTGGGCCTGTCCTGTGCCTTAGATTCCTTATGAGAAGAAAGGGATTGTGAGAATAAATTCACTAATACAGGTTGAACCTCTCTAGCCTGGCACCCTCAGGACCTAACTAGTGCCGAACCAGAGAATTTGCCAGACCATGGGAGGTCAATATTGTCTAACAGCATTACCAACATTACTACTACGTTCTAGGCAATTAGAAGACATTTAGGGATAAATTAGAGCTAAATAACAGCACAGAACATTCAGAGCCAGGATGAGTGGCTGTAAATAAATGTTATGGGCCCACAGGAAACTTGGTCACATCCATGATAAGTAGACATCCCGCTAGCTAAAATCATGCAGGCCCAGGGATGTTGCCAGACCAGAGAATGCCGGACTAGAGAGTTTCAACCTGTACTGCAACATGCTTTGAGCTCCTGATATAAAAGCAGGTATAAAACTACAAATTAATATTAGTACTATTTTTAAAATTAAAAGAGAATCTCCAGAAAAGCTGGTGGAAATAATATTAACGATTGCTTTGCAATGAAGGTATCTAGTCAACAGCTAGGTGTATGAGACCATCATATAGTCTTGTAAAATACAATGCTAAATCTGAACAGCGTAATTTAAATCCAGCCAAAGATCCCTTCTCGTTTGACTTTGAATTAAGCAAGCTTTGTCTTGACTGTTGGGAAACTCAACAGCACATTTGAGTGGGAACTTTTGTAATATTAAGGTGCCAGAATATAGGTCTTGCTGCATGCTTTTCAATTTAAGATACAAATTTCTTTTCTATAGTGAAGAAAACAGTTTTCTGCATTTAAACACAGACTGCAGCACCTGGCCATTTTGAAGGAAGAATCCCACTTGATAGGAAAACCCAAGCATGGTTTCTCGGTGCATGCCATTGTGCATGTCATTCTTCAAGAGCTTTTCCTCCAACACAATGTGATATCGGATTTGGTCCTCATCCTGCAAGACATGGGGGTAAACCAGTGAGTTGGTCATTCAAAGATACTACACCTTATACCTATAGTGCTACTCCCGCACCTGCATGACTTGTTCTGTCCTTCCAATATATTTTGTATCTTGGTATTACTGTGTCCCATTGATTATTCTCATTCCACCAAGTTTCTGTGATACCTATTATATCAATATCTTCATTTAATATGAGTCACTCTAGGTCATCCATCTTATTATTTAGATTTTTAGTGTTTGTAGATTAGCACTTTAAAAACTTGTCACTTTTTAGCCGTCTGTCATTACAAAATGCGATTGAATGGGATTCTTTTTCATTTGACTGTTTCAGATCAGATTCTTCCTGTATTTTATCATTTTTCAGCCTCTCTTCAAGCCATCCACCATTTTCATAGCTCTCTTCTGGACTCTTTCCAAGTTGTTTACATCTTTACTAAAGACAATACTCCAGCTGAGGCCTCACCACTGCTGCATACAGTGTGACAATAACCTCCTCTGTCTTACATACAACACTCCTGCTAATACACTCCAGAATGATATTAGACTTTTTTGCAAGTGAATCACACTGTTGACTCAGATTTGTGTTCCACTACAACCCCAGATATGATTACATTACTATTTCAGCAAAAGTACCACCTACCCAGTTATTCCCCATTTTGTAATTATGCATTTGACTTTTTTCCTTCCCAAAAGTGTAATACTCACTTATCTTTACTGAATTTCATCTTGTTGAATTCAGACCAATTCTCCAAATTTTTCAGTGTTGTGAATTCTAGTTCTGTCTTCCAAAGTGCTTATAACCCCTCCCAGCTTGGTGTCATTGCAAGTTTTATGTCTCTTCCCTACCCAGCCCAGTTTCCTGCTGCAGAAAGTGGAGACCAGCAGCTTGTTCCTTTTAACCTCAGCAATCTGTTTGCACTAATTTATATCTGCTTACATTTTCAAGGTTATCTCCACCAAGAAAAGGCTCAGATCAATATCTTATGACTGAAAGCTGAGACTTTCCTTCACGCAGCTTTCTGCACTTGATTGGTAGATTAAACATTTTTTCACAAAAATGGTCAAGTTGTTTTCTGATTTTAAAATGGTTTTCTTGTGTCTTCAAATCTTTTCCCATTTTGCTGGAGTTATTTTGTAACATACATTTTGCACGATTGGGAATGCTTTCTTGTAGTTAGTTTTAGTGGCCTATTCTGCTTGCAATGGACTAGTGGGATCAGGAGAATAATTTTCAAAAACACATGGGGCTATATCTACACTGCAAAAAAAAAAAAAAAAGATGAGCGGCAGCATGTCTCAAAATGTCTCAAAGCCCAGGTCCACTGGCTCTGACTCATGTTATTGGGGTTAAAAATAGCAGTCTAAAGTTCAGACTCTGAAACACAGTGATGGGAAGGGATCCCAGGCCCTGGGCTCCAGTCTGAGCATGTAAATCTACACTGCTACCAATTCCACTGATCCAGGCACTGAGATTTTTTCTGCAGCATAGATATATCCTAAATCAGTGTTTCTCAACTTTTTTAAAAATAAAGTACCCCTTTAAAAAAAAAATTCTAAGTACCCCCCGTACATACAGTATTCAGTCACACAATTTTTTTTCTACCATTGCAACACATTTGTTTAAACAATTTAATCGTAGCCGGGTGGGTGATGAAATTTTTGGGTGTAAAAACTATAAAAGTAATAAAGTGCTGTAAAACTTAAAACAAAAATTCAGTTTTCTTCAAATTTCAGTTGTGTTGATGTACGCCCCCAGACTTCTGTTGAGTACCCCTAAGGGCACTCATACCACTGGTTGAGAAACACTGTCCTAAATGACTTATGAACCTAATTCCCATTTGAAACTCTTATTTTAGATGTTCCACTTTTAGCAAGACTCTTGTTTTTCAGGAAGCTGATTTATTTTTTTCCTTTGTCAGCTCTCCAGGAGACTAATGCACGTGGAACATGTTTAGAATGTTTTTCCAATTTACATCTTAAAATTCATACCATGTCACACATGCACTCCTTAGGGCTCTCAAAGGTTCACTCCAGCGGAAATAATTACTCCAAACCATGGCATTTGTAATTTCCACTGTGTCACTTTGGCTTTTTTCATTCAGTAGTGTCAATTTTTAATTCCAACCAGGTAGAAATCCTACTGTTTTGTTTTCAGATATCTGATATTCCTAAACTGGGCATTTGGGAAAGGAACATTACATCTCACTCATTGTCATTTAAAATGAAGGGAGATATTTCCTGCTACCTATTACCAACAGGTTGAGAAATACCTCTCCTGACCAATGTTCTGCTTGGACCAAATCTTAACCCTCTGAAATCAAGGACTGTGTTCTGTGACTGCTCCAAACTCCTCCCACTAACAGAGATCTGCTATAAAATGGGAAAAGCTCAGGCAGCATTAGCCCTGTGATCTCTTCTTGCTTCTGAGAGCCACACCTCAAACACAGGCAGTCAGTGACTATGGCCAAGAGGAGACCTAGAAGAAAATTGCAGGTATAATGGCAGAAAAGCAAGAAATGAAACATCCATGTAACCATAACTAATAGGAATGCATAGAAAGCAAAATCCTGCACTAGTGTGTGCACCTACCAGTCACTGCTTGCTCTTGGTTTAATTACCTTTTAAAGATGGGCCAAAATTAAAGCCATTTATCCTCTGACTTGTTCTTAACCCAGGGTGCAGTCAAAGTGGCATTTAACTCTGGAAGGCCTCTGTTTCTACAGTACAAAAGCCTCGCTGATTGGTTTTAAAAATCAAAATCTTCCACAGCATGGCTCAACTCTGCTTTCTATTCAATTTAAAAGAAGAAACTTCACAGGGCACCCCCCCATTAAACTTTTTACACTCTGAAAGCTTGATGATGGAAATAATTGTGTGAGAGTTGGCTTCAGGTGGTGCAGCTCATCTGAGCTTAGTTTCATTCATGAATGTTGCAGACACAGGCTTGGTTTATATGCTGTCAACTTATGTCAGTATAACAAGGCCACTCAAGGGGGTGGAAAATCTACACCCCATGTGACATGGTTATGCTGACCTAACTCCTGGCATAGATAGCTTTATTTATGCCAATAGGAGGGCTTCTCCTGTTGACAGTGCTGGCAGGAGATGCTTTGCTGTTGGCATTTGCTGCGGTGTATTCACTAAATGCTAGAGTGGCACAATCACATTCAAGAAGCTGCAGCACTGTAAATGTGGAGAAACCCTCAGGCCTGAAATCTATGAGGCTTACGGACATTGATGATGATGTTCCTATCTAACTGCACTGTCATGTGGTTCACTGATATTTTTAAAACCAGGGTCAGTTTCTAAGCGAAAAGGGAGCTTTCAAGGGACACCCTGTCAAATAAATTGGTCTTACGGATTTTTCCAGGAAAGTGATCTAGAAACAATAACATTGTTTGATGAGAGAACTAAAATAGTATTGGCATAGGTTTCTCAGCAGCTTTATGTTGAATTTCGTGAACAAAACAGGCAGTGTTGCCTGGCAGATAGATCACTAGACTGGGGCTCAGGAGATCATGGCTGGGCTGCTGGGTGACCTCAGGTAAATCACTTTGTGCCTAAACTTCTGCATTTGCAAAGCAAGCATAATAGCTCCTTTTTAAAGTGCTTTGAGACCTCTTGAGGAAAAGCTTACTTAAAAACATTATACCTGTTATTCTCAAGTAGAGATGGACAAAATCTAAGACTGATCATTGAAACCTCCCATTATTTGAGGAAAAATAGTTCATGAACTCATCCCCACCTGCTTCTTTTGGTTTTAATTCAATTTGACTAGGCCCTGCTGTTTTTTATTTCTATTTTCATCCATTCTGTGGAGCAGTGTTTCTCAACCAGTGGTATGAGTACCCTTAGGGATACTCGAGAGAAGTCTGGGGGGTACGTCAACACAACTGAAATTGGGATAAAACTGAATTTTTGTTTTAAGTTTCACTGCGCTTTATTATTTTTGTCCTTTTTACACCCAAAAATGTCATCGCCCGCCTGGCTATCATTAAGTTGTTTAAACAAATGTGTTGCAACGGTAGAAAAAATGTTTGTGTCTGAAAACTGTAGGTACTGGGGGTACTTATAATTTTTTTTTGAAAAAGGGGTACTTTATAAAAAAAGGTTGAGAAACACTGCTGTGGAGCACTAGCAGTTTTGACACTGAAATGGTGTGTTTAATTGACAAGACAAGATTTGCGAATAATACATACCAGAGTGACAGACTTTTTATTCCTGAGGTAACTTTCAATTGCATCATTATTTGGGGCAAAAACTGTGTAAGTATTAGCTGCTTCTATTTCATTTGCCAGGCTATATTGCTGTTGTGGAAAGACACACACAAAAAAAGACTTGTAATGATATTTGGCTACCATTCCAAACACACACAATCCAGAAAACTTCTCTACTTGTATTCTTAAAATAATATGAATACTTGCAATAACATAACCCCTGAAAATGGAGTAATCAGGCATCTGTTCTAAGCGGGCCAGCAGTTTTGGCAATGTGCCACTCAGACCTCTGAGTGGTGTTAGAACCTGAAATAAAAGCATACAAACAATGTCAATAGATGGACATATATTATGTTTGCTGCTGCCAGGACTAGAAATAGAATTAATTGTTGCACCATTCGATATATTTCCACATCTCTTAGCTGTTTTCCCATACAAGCTGTATTGCCTTGCTCAGGAGGCAATGGAATCGAGAGCAGGCAGATAATTTTTTAATTATATGGTCATGTACCTTATCAATAACATGGATGACTCCATTTGTAGCTGCAATATCACCAACTACAATATTAGCCCCTTCAATAGTGATGTTCTGGAAAGCAAAGGAACAGAGTTTACTTTTACATCACAGTTACACCTGTTTGCTAATTGCGTGTAGCCAACTGCTACTTGTCTTAAGTTTGCATAGAGCTAGATTGTATCCTTGTCTAATGTGAAATGCATAGAAGACAGTAACCATTCCTCTAGGGCTTCCCAGATTCACAGTCCTGGAACACAAAGGCTGTACCCCAGATAATTTGCTTTGCAGAAACTTGGGTGGAGAGTATGTGGCATTGTGGCTCTGTCTTCCCTACTAGAGCTGGGTGAATTTTTTTTTAGCTGACAAAAATGTGGTTTCAGGCAGGCTGAAACTAGTCACAGCCAGCTTTGGCCAATCACAAAATGACTGGAAAGAGGGGGTGGGGGGAAGGGTGCTGGATTGGCTGCTGCAGGCCTCTGGTAGTATTTTAACCCAGTGGTTTGGGTACTTGCCCACCATGTGAAAGACTTAGGTTTGGATCCCTGCTTTGAAATCAACTTTTATGATTTACCATAAATTCTGAAAAATTTTACATTTGGTTCAGTCTAAAGCACACTTTTCCCCCCAGTTTTTTGGTTGTGGAACTGATGTCGAACTGAAAAATCAGTTATTTGCCTAGCTCCATTCCCTACATGCTGGCCAGCAAAACTGGCTGATTGCATCAAGGCAGCAGCACTGTGGCTTCTTTAACTAGGTGAAGTTAATTACTCCCTTTCCCCAAATGTACTGAAGGAACCTCAGGAGGAATCGTGTCTCTGAGGCAGAATTTCCTAGTTCTTCTTCTGAGGTGATGCACCTAGTTTTAATGGGCTAGTGGAACTCTTCAACATGCTCCCCCGAAGAAATACTATGGAGTTTGCATATTCCCCGAAACACAATAGTGTTCTACAATAAATCAGCCAGCTACTGAAGGCGAGGTTGAGAGGGCTGGCCAGGACACCTGGCTTTCATTATATATCTTTTAAAAACACTTTCAAATGATTTGGGACCATCGAGCTGTGCATACAGTCAGCCAAAGTAGTTGCATAATTTCATTACTGTTATGCGAATCTCCCCCCCCCCATACTGTTTGTCACACTTGTTTACAATTAGATTGTAAACTCTTTCAGGTATGGATTATGCTTTTCTATTTGCATAGAGTCCCTTTCAATAGGGATCTGATTATTTTTTGTTTCTGGCTGCTACAAAAACACCACTAATAAACAACATATTAGGAGTGATGAGTCTCAGTCTGATTGTCTAGATAAAGCAGTAGAGAAAATAGTACTTGTCAGAGAACCCAACAGTGAGAGAATGTTATAGGGAAATTCCTATAGTGCAAAAGTTACAGGCATATTTAAATGTAAGAATATGCATTTGTATTTGTAATATTACAGCATTACTTACAGTGATGGAGTGAGAGTAAAATGGAATTTCAAGCTAGTTGAAAAGTGATCTTACCTCATTTTCTTTGGACAGATGCAGGAAATTATTATGCAGAGATGTTGCTAGCATGTCGGTTGATGATAAATTCTGGAGGTCAGCAAGTCTATACGCTCTCACTAATACATGATACCTAAAATGAAATTCAGCTGGATTCTTATGTTTAGATTTTCTTGCAGTTTACAGATAAATATGTTTTAGACAAAACTTTCTAGGTCTGATTCTGTTTTGAGCTACACTGGTGTAAAGCGAGAGTTGTTTGTTTACTGCATAGATATAGGACAATTGGGCCCTGATCTCAATTGGGGCTTCTAACTGTATGTAAAAATGTAATAGCTGCCTCACTGTAATGAGTTCAAATTAAAATTATATTTGCATTCATCACCTATTAATTTAAAAAACCAGATGTATCAAATATTAAATAAAACAACATACTTTAGTAGGGTTGGAATGTTATTCTTTGACATCCAAAAGGCTTTCTCTTCTTGATCCATGTTGTCAATTGCTCGAAGAGAAGGCACAAGGACGGTTAGATTTGAAGTCCCTGATAGCATCGTGTTTACTGAAGCCTCCTGAATCAGAGTAAAAATGTGTTATATTATATGTCCTAAAAGCTACTCTGTGAATGAAACAGGTATCCTCAGATGAACCTTTTAATAGGGTACTGTATATGAGTTGTCCTGTAATTGGTGTGGGAAGAAGAACCATGAAGTAGTGTAATGATTTGAACCAAATAATACAAAGATAGGTACCCCCCCCCCCCAAAGAGTGGAAAACCAAAATAGTGGATTTTTAGTCTGAGTATGAAGAATAGAAACAATCTTAACAGTAAGAAGGAAGAGATAGGATCTGAATACTTCTGACTATCCTTCATGGGTAGTTTAGGTGCAGCTATTATTAAGCAGCAGTAGTAACTACTACATTTTAAAATCCAAATACATAAAATAAATGACACAGTAAGAAGTACTGAGATAGGATTTAGGTACTTCTTATTAAAATCTTAACAATCTTAACAAGGATAAGAACCAATTTTCTGTAGATTGACTCATTTTTATGGTTATCTTATTAAAATTCCCTTCAGGTACTGCTGACAATTCCACTTGTAACTAGGGGCTGTGGGCTGCTAATGTCTGAGTACGCTAACTTGTGTTTCGTTTAGCAATGTTGGGTATTAGGTTGTGGAGGAAATTGGGGAGGAGAGATTGAGGATTAACCTCAGTGTAGCCCTAGTCTCAAAAAACTGGAAAGTGGATGCTGAGCACCAAAACTTGCTATTTTCACTCTTGCTAACTTTCATGGAGCATGAGCATCAGGTTTGTCTTGCCCTAGCTGGTGAACTGCCTGGAAACTGATCATGGTTTCTTGGTTCTCCTTCATTCCTTTTCTTGTCATCTCAGTGTCAAGAAAAAATATGCATAAACCAGCCCCTGATATAGACTCATGGAATCATAGAGCTAGAACTGGAAGAGACCTTGAGAGGTTATTGAGTCCAGTCCCCTGTCCCCTGCAGGACCAAGCACCTTCTAGACTGGTGTGGGCAAAAGGGCCTCGTGGGTCAGATCTGGCCTGCCAAGCAAGTTGATCCGGCCTGCAGAGGCTCTGCTGCTTCCCCCACCCATAGGACATGACCTGGGGACAGAGGGAAGCACGTGAAGTCTCCTCCCACCTTGCAAGGGGCCTAGTACTTAAAGTCAACCACCAGCCACTGCTCAGTGGCGGTTGACTATAAGCACAGTGCTCCCTTGCAGGGTGGGGGCAGGGAGTGAGAGACTTCACGTGCTCCTCCTCCCCAGGCCCTGATTGACCTGGGGGCAGCAGGGGGAGAATGCTAAGTCTCCTCCCACCACCAGTGGCACGGGTACCTAGAGGGAACTGCCAGTTGTTTTGAACAGCTGGTGGTTTTCTCGGGGGGGGGGGGGGACACTTTGCATGCTCCCCCTCCCAGGCCAATCAGGGTCTGTGGGTGGGGAAGCACAGAAGTGTCTGGCCCCGCCCCTTCCACCTGAGGCCCTGACCCTTCCAGGGCGGTCCGGGGCCACTTCAAAAATTTCCAAGTGGCCCCCAGTCAAAAATTATTGCCCACCCCTGATCTAGATCATCCCTGACAGATATAGCTGGTAATTATATCAGTTAGTGTCATCTTTCTTTCTCATCACCATTGACACCAGCATCTGAGGACCTCCCAAATATTTAAAAATAGAACTAACAATAACTTCCTTCCTTCCGACTGATTGACCTACCTACCTAATCTGTAGGAAAAAATGGCATTCAGGTATGAACATGTTTAAACACGAACATTCCTGCTAGAGTATGAAGTTAACAATATGCACAGGAAAAAACCCTCCCTGTTTTGCTTGTCTTCTCACGTATCATATGATCCAGAGAGACGTTTTCTCCTACTCCCAAAGCCTCAGCATCTGAGCATAGCTCAGTCAACCACAGGGCCTAATCCAAGGCTCACTGAAGTCATCAGAAAGATTCCTACTGACACTTATGGTCTTTGAAGCAGGCCCATAATCTCTTTCTGGGCAATGTCCACAGCTAGCAATAAATATCTAAGGGCCAAGGATTGATAAGCACAATCTTGGATATTCACTGTGCTTTGATTGCCTAGTTCCTGCTTTTTATTAAACTGTTTTGCAACTGGAAAGGATATGAGTGAAGGTTGATGACAACTGGTGTCTTGCTAACCACTTCTAGATGTCTAGAGAGTCTTTCTATGAGTAAAATTTGGGGACAAACCTGCTTCAAGAGCCCTGTGCCTCTTGTCATTTAACAGAGTACTTGGCTTGTGTTTCTAGAAAAAATTAAATGTTAGATTGTGTGTGACCAGGGGTCTGGTGTAAAGGACTGAAGGGAATGGCAGAGGGTAAGGATCTTGATAGGAGATAGTTAAGATACTTTTAATCAGTGATATGTAATATTTCTAGTAGGTGATTTGGATAGCAGTGTCTATAACTACAAAAGCACCAGAAATAGCATCCATGTAATGGGAGAAGGGGCATCACACAAGCATGCAGGATAGAACCTGTTACTAACCTTAGATGTTAAAATGATGGAAGTTGCACTGGCTCTTCTAATAGATAAGTGAGGAATGTGATAGTCTAGAAGGATATGGTTTTCAGATTACACTACAGCTCTTTAATTGAAGAGGTGGAGTTTCTCTGAAGCAGAGCAAGAATGTCCATATCACTGTTTCAACAGACTTTGTGGTCTGCTCCCTGCATGGTGTGTTCACGCTTCTCTCTTCCCCTCTACTACCTGAAGAGTTTTGTGGAAGTCAAGCAGCATTTTCCTAATGCCTGATTCTGAATACGTAACTATATATACCTATTTCCACTCTTGTTTCATTATCTTCTGTCTGTAGAATTGCCAGTAAAATATGCTTCTGTTTGAAAGACTGAGCCACGTAGGCAGACATAACTATTTTTAAATTAGTCACATTATCCTCCAGCACCATTCTATTGCCAGAGTTACAAAAAGCGTGACAGTGGTTCGGCAAGTGGTGTGTTGTGACTGCTGCTTATCACGCTGTTCCTAAGGGTCTGTCTCTTACATTGTGCTTGCTTCACCTATTTGTAGTGTCTACTTATTATTGTCTCTTGTCTTCTATTTAGACTGTAGGTTCTATGAAGTTGGAAGTGTTTCTGTGTATTTGTATTGCACGTGGCATAATGGAAGTGGGACTTCTGGAACAGATTTCGTTTTGTTCAAACTGATGTTTCTAATTCTATCAAAGTCAGATATTGTATTCTGATTTATCTGCTCATTCATTTTCTACAGCTCATTCAAGTCAGCATGGACCGCAGGTTCCTCTTCACTTGCTCTAGCTGTCAGAATGATGACCACCCACGGTTCACATTTTTCATGCCATCCTGCTCTGTGCAAATATGCAGGAGAAAGCATTCTCCTCCAAGCCCTCTGCTGTGTAGTCTGTTGCAGCCATTGGCTCCACAGCCCTTATGCAGCCTCCTTGCGAAGGAGGAAATAAGAAAATCTGCTCAATGGTGGGACCTCACGTCATCTGTGTGCCCATAGAGCTGAGCTCTGTGTCACAAGAAGGTTCATGCGTCTATGGAGCCTCCCACGCCATTTATTAGAACTGGCATTGGTTCCTTTGCCAGTGGAGCTTCTGCATCTATTCAGATTGGAGCTGGAATTTGGCCTCGATGCAGAAAAAGACTATAAGAATGGCCATACTGGGTCAGACCAAAGGTCCATCTAGTCCAGTATCCTGTCTGCTGACAGTGGTCAATATCAGATGCCCCAGAGGGGGGGATCACAACAGGTAATCCTCACATGATCCCTCCCCTGTCACCCATTTTTAGACAAACAGAGGATAGGGACACCATTCCTACTCATCCTGGCTAACTAGATGATCAGGTTCTGCCCTGAGGTACATGTATTCACCTGCTCATGTCAGTACAGATATGGCCTGTCTTATTTGATGGGAACATCACTAGCAATCCACATTGCTAGATAACAAAAATATAGTATTTTCCTCAAATTTTAATATGCAAACAAAATATACTCACATTAACCCACTGGTTAAATCCAGCTGCTTCTGACATAGAAGACAACTCCTGCTCCAATAAAGAAAAAAATAAATATAGAAGCTGTAGACATCATAACCTATATAAGTGGCTTGATTTTCAGAGGTAATGAGCACTAACAGCTGATATTACAATCTCTGGTGACACAGAACGTCTGTCCTGAATGTTATTACACGGAGATACAGATTCAGTAGGCATGAATGAGAATGGTGGTAATTCTATCATCAGCAATAAAATAGTAAAGTTTTTCTAATACAAGTTGAAACTCTCTAGACCAGTACCCTGTGGACCTGTCTGGCATCAAGCTAGAGAATTTGCTGGTCTATGTGAGGTCAATACTTTCAAGCAGAATTACCAATATTTCCACTGCTTACTGGGCTGTTAGAGGACACGTAGGGGTAAATTAGAGCTAAATAACAGCACAGAATGCTGAAAGCCAGGACTGGTGGCTGAAAACGAACTTTATGGGACCACAGGAAACTAGGCCACACCCATGATGAGTCAACATCCAGTTAACTAAAATCATTCCAGACCACAGATGTTGCTGGACCAGACTGTGCCAGACTAGAGAGATTCAACCGGTAGCATGGCACACTTTGGTTTCAGTGGGAGTTGTGAAATCTCAGCTCTGAAAATCACGTCACCTAATGCCTAAATATGCATGTAGATGTTTAAGTCTGGGCTAAACATTTTACTTCTAGCACAAATCTTGGTTTAAGTCAATTCCAAATAATTCAAAAGAGAGTTCTGTAACTGTGCAGATTTTACAGCACTAAGAAGAGTCATTCTTTACACAGAAAGGCCTTCTCAACATGAACTGTAGTGAAGCTAGAGTTTAATAAATAATAATAATAATAATAATAAAAGACAAGTCCATTTTTGAAATTTTCTTTTTTTGTAGATGGACCTCCCTGGTCTGGCACCCTCAGGACCTGACTGGTTCTGGATGAGGGATTTTGGTGGACCAGGTGAGGTCATTTCTGGCCCCTTGGCACCCTCCTCCTCAGCCCTGGCCCGGCCACCAGCTGGCTCCACCACCCTGCCAACTCAGCTGGGCAGCTGCCGTTGCTGTGGCTCTGGGCCCCACCGGGCAACCATCACTGCTACGGTTCCCAGCCGTGCCAGGCAGCCATGTGCCAGGTCTCCTTCCACAGGGTTCCCTGCTGCAGGCCCTCCACCGAGACACTCTGGTCCTGCAACATCCGTACCGAAACATGGATGCTTCCGGACCAGAGAGTCCCAGTTTAGAGAGTTTCAACCTGTATTGATAGTAAATGGAAATCCTTAAGGGTAATTTTTAGAAAATGGGGGTTTTTAGTAGTTGACATGTATTGTAGTTCTACCCTCCCCCACTCCAAAGCTATTCTGCTGTTCAATGATGATTCCCCATTTCAATGCAACATGTTCTCTGCAGACCTTCATCTTGAGTGTAATTCAGGGGTGGGGAACCTCAGGCCCGGAGGCCAGATGTGGTCCTTGGCTTGTCTGGATCCGGCCCCCAAGACTCAGGGGCCCCCGCACTGGGGAGCCTGCATTGGTGTTCCAGCCCCCCTACTGGTTCCCTCTGGGGCTGGAGCACACAAAATCTATTAGGCTAACCCCGCCAGGCTCTGGTGTGTGAGGGGAATGTGGGGTATGTCTACACTAGCCCCCTAGTTCGAACTAGGGAGGCTAATGTAGGCATTCGAACTTGCAAATGAAGCCCGGGATTTAAATATCCCGGGCTTCATTTGCATGTTCCCGGGCGGGCGCCATTTTTAAATCCCCCTAGTCCGAACTAACTGCCCGCGGCTACACGCGGCAGTTAAAAGTTAATTCGAACTAAGTCCTTAGTTCGAATTAACTGTTACACCTCATGGAATGTTACCATGGAACCTCATGGAATTAACTGTTACACCATGAGGTGTAACAGTTAATTCGAACTAAGGACTTAGTTTGAATTAACTTTTAACTGCCGCGTGTAGCCGCGGGCAGTTAGTTCGGACTAGGGGGATTTAAAAATGGCGCCCGCCCGGGAACATGCAAATGAAGCCCGGGATATTTAAATCCCGGGCTTCATTTGCAAGTTTGAATGCCTACATTAGCCTCCCTAGTTCGAACTAGGGGGCTAGTGTAGACATACCCGTGGGGAGTGTCTTTCTCCTTCTCAGTAGGGGGCCATAGTGAGTGGTTTTTTTCTGCTTCTCACTTGCGTGCGGCCCCCAGATGATCTTTCTGTGGGTCAGCGGCCCCCGACTCATAAAAGATTCCCCACCCCTGGTGTAATTATTTCCCTGCACAGCCATTTTGTTTTCCACCAACTGCAGAGTAGAATTCTGATAGAGTTTTCAGTCTCTTTTTATGTTCATTTGTGTTGCCATTTCCAAGCAATGCGAAAGGTTGCAAAATTAATCTGATATTATAAATTAATTGGCAAACCTGATTTTAGGTTCTGCAGTGGATTTGGTTTCTGTTCATTTCAGGGCTGAGACTGGATGCTGATTAGGTGGTATAAATGGGAATGCCAATATCAGTTACTTACTGCTGCTGTTTTTTTTGAAGATAAAATTGAGACACACCTTTTCTTTTTCTATGCAGTTAAATAAGAAGTTAAAAAATTACCTTCTTCACTAAATGACATGTTTTATTTTTCTATTTTAATGGTGAGAAATCTCTCTCTAATCAAAACTGACAGGCCAGACCAGGGGTCAGTAACCTTTCCGAAGTGGTGTGCCAAGATTTAACCCGCCTGCCTTGGGCTGTGCTGCTCTCCCAGGAAGAGGGGAGGGGCTCTCTCCACTGTGCACCCCACTTAGTCTCCTGCCCTGGGCTCCGCTCCGGCTTTTCCTGTGGGGAGGGGAGGAGCAGCACACGTGCTTCCCCGCAATCTGGATCCAGAACGGAGCCTCGGGGCTTCCCCCACCACAGGAAGCTGGCACTGGCTCCAATCTTGAGGCGGGGGGGGGAGGGCCGCAATGCTGGATTGCCAGCATGGGCTCCCCATTGTGGGTGGGGGGAGGAAAGGAGAGCCTGTTCAATACGTGTGCCACTGAAAATCATCCTGCGTGCCACTTATGGCATGCGTGCCGTACATTTCCAACCCGTGGGCCAGACTTTCACGTAAGCAGGGCATCCACAGAGCTCCATGACTTCAGTTGGAG
Source organism: Pelochelys cantorii (assembly GCA_032595735.1). Lineage (NCBI taxonomy): Eukaryota > Metazoa > Chordata > Testudines > Trionychidae > Pelochelys > Pelochelys cantorii. Next base: position 248,762,673 of record CM064326.1, on the reverse strand, counting down.
TTTGTGAAAAAATATGAAAGTTAGACTGCCACGTTGCTATTTTCAGAGACTTAATGAAATTAGATGCCCAAATCCCTTAGGTCTCTTGGAAAGTCTTAGCCTCATTCTTCAAACATGCTATCTCATTTCTGGGGTTTGCAAGAACACTGTCTGCAGTCAGCATTGTAGTACTGTACATTGCTCATTTCTATGGTTGTTCAGAAGTTACTGCATTGTCTCCCTAGCCAACATCACTGAAAGAATTTGAAGCTGAACTTGCCCGAAGACAAAGGACCACTATTTTACTTACATGTGCTGCACTTCCATAGCATATGATGCCATCTCCTTCAAAGCCCTTTGGACACACACAGTCCCAGACACCAGATGACACAAACTGACAAGTAGCCTTTAAAAAAGGAGGGAGAGAAGATGTAAATTGTTCCAAGAGTGGGGGATTCCAGAGATGTTGCTTTAATATGTTTGCGCATAATACAAGGCAATGTTGAGAGACAGCAGAGTTAAAATAACTGAAAATCCCTTCCTTGAGGCCCTGATTCAGGAAAGTATCCCTATTCTGGAAAACAATTAAGCATGTTCTTAAGTCCCACTGGAATCAATAGGACTTAAATGCTTTCCTGAATTGAAGGGACAAGGTGAGTGAGGTAATATCTTTTACTGAACCACCTTCTGTTTCTGAGAGACTAACTCACTAACTGAAGTTAGTCCAATAAAAGACATTAGCTTTGTTTTCCTCCTCTTAGAAAGTTTTTATCCAGAGAATTAGAAAAAAATTATTTACAATTTAGATAACTAGTCTCATACCACAAATGATGAATAGCTGAGAGAACAGTTAAGCCTGGTCTACACTAGACCAGGCAGGTCAACTTAAGATACGCCATCCAGCTACACAAAATGCATAGGTGGATTCGGCTTACCTTAAGCTGAGCCGCCACAGCGTCTACGCTGTTGGGAGGCCAATATGAGCACATGCTCCCATCGGCTTCCCTGACTACTCACAGAAAGAAGAGTATAGGACGCCCATGGGGGCTGCTCCCAGCATTTGATTTGGGGGTCTACACTAGATCTGCTACATCAAATGCTAGAAGATTGACCTCTGGAGGGTCGATCTTCTCCATAGAGTAGACAGGCCCTTAATGAAAAACCTGTAAGTTGTTAAACAATTGTGAATTACAAAATCATGCACAACAAAGCTGTTCGCAGATAATTTGGGAACAGAAACGAAAGGCTAAATTGATCAAATAATGTATTTGTAATAAATAATCCAAACAGTTTTAATTTTTAAAAAAATGTCTTTATGCAGTATAGCATATCACATCTTGAAGAATCCTACAAAGCCTGACTCAGCAGATGTTGCTGATTTGGAGAAAATAAATTATAGCTAAACACACTGGGGAAAAAAAGGCCATTACAAATTTTAACTCTCTCATATCAAGGTTCAATTCGCTTTTCTCAGAGAGACAGTGTAAATTGCATCATATCAAACTTCTCCACCTTGGATGAGCAGACCCTCCTGCCTGGAATTTGAACCTATGGCTCTTGAGAGTCTATCTAGTGTTAGTTCTGATCATGAGACTGCTAAGCCCCCTCTCCTCTAGTATCTTTGAATGGGGAATGTGATAACTGTGAACCCTGAACTAGCTAACATATGTAAAGTAACTTGTTCTATGGGGTATGGATTCAGTGGATCAGAACCAATTTACAGCAGCAGAGAAAATTTGTTTCTGTTTTTTCATGTTGATTTGCTGATATTAAAAAAACCCCTAAACAACCAAAAATAAACCAAACCAACTCTCTATATACGACAGAGCATGGAATTCAACTTCCCAGTCTTCTTAACAAATTAAATTGTAGGAGTCACACCCAGTTTTCACTCATCCTTCAGTCAGGGAAACTCTAATGGATCTCAGTGGGAAAACTGAATGGATCTCAGGGTTGATCTGAACATAGGTTGAGCGTCTCTCATTTTGGGACCTGACTGGTGCCAAACCAAAGAATTTGCCTAACCAGAGGAGGTTAATATTGTCTAGCAGCATTTCCAACACTTCCGACTGTTAGAAAACATTTAGGGGTAAAATAGAGTGTGTCTAAACTACATCCCTTTTTCGATAAAGGGATGTAAATTAGACATATTGAAATTGTAAATGAAGCTGGGATTTGAATTTCCTGTGCTTCATTTGCATAATGGCAGCTGCGGCTTTTTTTGGAAAAGCCGCTTTTCGAAAAAAAAACAAAAACCCCACAGTCAAGACGGGGATCTTCTGACAGAAATGCCCCATTTGAAAAGATCCTGTAAACCTAATTTTTTGAGGAAGAGCGGCTTTTCGAAAAAGGGGGGGAAGGGTTTGCCGAAAAAAACACGTCCTGATGTGTTTCAAAAGTGAGATCGGAAGAAGATATGCAAATTCCCGTGGAATTTGCATATCCTCTTTCGAAACTTCATCGTAGTCTAGATGAGTCCTAAGAGCCAGGACTAGTGGCTGTAAACAAACTTTATGGGACCATGAGAAACTTGGTCACATCCATGATAAGTGGACATCCTGCTAACTAAAATCATGCTGGACCACGGATGCTGCCAGAGCAGAGAGTGCCAGACTAGAGAAGTTCAACCTGTATCAGCAATCACTTCTCCTGACACTAACAGACATTTTGAAGCACTCAATTCAGCTTTAAAAATCCAATCACATGACTCTGACACATTAGTTCTCGTGAGATTCCATTCATTTTATACATCCATGGTAGAAATATTATTCACTTGATGCATACAGTAAAAGAAATGTTATTTGAATATTTTTTTCAGAGAATAATTAACTCACCAGATAATGGCACTTTCCATTTTGTTCCAAACAAGAGTTTATTGGTTCACATTCAATTCCATTCCCCCGAAATCCTTCCTTACATTCACAGTCATTCTATCATTTCAACAAAAACAAGGCAATAAAGTAAAATGATTAAAACACTGCAAGTCTTCTAAATACTATGGATCAGATTTCCAGATGGTATTGTCCACAAAGCTTCATTGACTCAAAAGGCATGACACCAATTACCCCAGCTGCAAATCTGTCCTTTTGTACTTTAAACCTATGGATGGGTGTGCGCTGAAATGCTCAACCTGCTGTTGCATGTCCAATATTAATACCTGTAAGCGGATGCCCAACACATGGTGGAGCAGAGGCATGTGGTCTTTTGACATCATTCATGAGAAGGGAGTGGTTTCAGTGTATCTCGCTTGGTTGTTTAAAAGAATTAGTGATTTTAAAACTGTACACATGAATGCTCTAGAAATATCTTACCGAGATAATTGGCATTCATGGTTTGTGGACAGATTTTTTTTAAAAATTCTTGAATCATTGTAAATAACTAAAGAATAAAGTACAGTCCCTTTCAATAGAGGATTAATATGGATGTGGTTTTTTTTCGGAAGACATGAGTTTTAAAGCAAGATTTAAAACAAAGAGAAGGGGAGTCATGTGGAATGTAAGAACACAGGATTCAAAGGGACCTTGTGCATCATCAATTCCTGTCCCATGCTATGGCAGTCAATCCTCTCATATGACCCCTTCATAAATTACCAAGATCCATCTGATAATCACTTAGTTTATTGCCTTTACTCTTATGAGATGTTGGGAGGCTGTTCCAGATACTTTGGGTTGCATGGAAGAGGGCACATAAAGGGAGTGGGAGAAGATGCAGATGGTAACAATTAGGAAGCAAACTTGGGCAGAACAGAATGAGTTACAGATTGCGCAGGAAAATATGAGCAAAACTTACCTGACCTGGCCCTATGTGTATGCAGGTAGCATTGTCGTGGCACCCTCCAAAATTTGGTAGCAGACAATTGTTGATCTCTGAGCAATCTCTTCCATTCCCACTCCATCCTGGCTGGCACACACAGGTGTGAGTTCCAAGGCCTGTTTTAATACATTCTGCCTATAGGGACATGTCAGAGTAAACAAATTTAATTGACACCATCCACCATCTTAAAATGGACAGCTTGGAAAAGGACATGCTGGAGAGAGAGAGTTTTGGCTATGACACTAGAGAACCAAGCCCTATTTTTTCCCCTTTAATATTTTAATAGATTTTTTTTTAGTGCTGGTGAATAGTATTAGGCTTAGAGTCCTTGAGTTTGACAACCCCTTTATCCACAGGAGGCAGTGGCTGGCAGTGAAATGTTCCCCCTCAGTGCTGAGTAACTGTGTCTCAATCTTGACTTGGAGGAGAGGAGGGACCATCTTTAGAAGGTGTGAAGGTCTGGATTGACTAAGTCAAATCTTTGATGGCTGCACTGATGCAATCAGAAAAAATTCTAATTAATGCTAGCCACTGGGGGTGTTATTTTGAGGTTACCTGTGCACTACTAACTATAATGAAGCTAGCAACTTATTTCACATAGGCTTCCAAACACTCATCTGATAATTAACTTGATCTGAGTTTAATCTGACAATTTAAACAATGGATTTTAAAAGAATTTTCACTTCTTAATCCCTTGTGCTAGTTATGGGCTTCCTTGTGGTAGATGCTGATCTGCCATCTGTAAAGAGGGAAAAGATCCCTCATTGCCATAGGGAAGCTAACTTCATAATGGAATAGGAGGGCATAGAGGTGGAGAGAAATTTCTACTTCTTTGAAGGAATATTTTTTCTTTGTGTTATATTAAGTACGTCACAGAACTCTCTCAAAAAGCCATGTGCCGTCCCTCTTTGGGCATGACTGCAGAAGTCATTGCAATTTTCATAGCAAAGCAACTACAAAGATAAGAATTTTAACCATGGGAAGGATTTGAATTTAGTTGGGAAACTCAGAATTTATATATGCAAATGTTTCTTCCTGGTATTCCTAGCTTTTCTTTAGATTTCCTCTAAACTAAGCAACACATGCTGTAAGAAGTCATATACTTACATTGGTATCACAACCACTTTGAATTAAACTAGCACAAGGATCTACTTCACTGCAGGTTGTTCCATCTCCCTCATATCCAGGTTTGCAAACACAGCTATAAAAAAAGGTTTTTATTAAATCACTTTGCATTATAGGGCACTGGTAAAATTAAGCTGAACTGATTTTTGATACTATTTTTCCTATATCATATTGTCTAAATTTCAGGCTGATTAAAAAAACAGCTTTGGATTAATTCTGCAAGCCACTATAGCATTAGTTTTTTCCAGACATGGGATCATGTAATATAATGAAAATATATGGGAGCTAATTTGTATTTGGATATGAGATGGGAAATAAAACATACCCTGATTTTACCCTCTACCTAAATTATAGTCTCAATAAAAGAGTGAACTTAAAAGTTGGAGTAGTGTATAAACAAGAAAAGCCTTTTCCTTCAGTGACATGGAAGATACACCATTTCTAGTATGTACATGGTTAAGAGCGAACATCAGAAAAGCATACTGCCCAAACTTTGCAAAAGCACTGAAGTCCCAATTTTAAAAGTGACTTTGGTATTTAGCGTGTCTCTTTGCAAATCAATGAATTTAGGGTCTTGAGACATTTGGGCACTTCAAAAATGATACATAGGGCCCTAAATGACTTCGATATTTTTTACTGTTAGCTTCTCCCTTCTGCAATTTTACAAGCTCAAACATACTGATCTTTAGATCTGAAAAATCTATGTATAACGTGTAAAAATGAGCACAGAACTCAGATTCAAACTGCTAAAGTTTAATCTCTGCTCTGCAGTTGACTCACTGTATGAGTGTGGATAAGCCATGCTTCTGTTTCTCTCCCTATAAAATGAAAAGAATGTGCACCTACCACCTCATGATATTATAAAGGTAATATTTGTACAGTAGTGTGAAGTGTTTCTTGAAAAAGAAAATACCAATCCTATAGGTTGATTTTGAGAGTCTTATAAAATATCTAATATTGGTTAGATGTAAGTAACTGACCTACCTCATGGCACCATCAGAAAGCTGACAATTTGCATGTGCATGACAGAATTGTACAAAAGACCCACACGGAACTATCTGCTTATCACAGAGTTTCCCAGCATATCCACTTTTGCATGATCCAGCAAGGCAGATTCCATCACTGTCTATTCTGTTATCACACTTCCCATAAACACACAAACATTCTGAAGGGGGAAAAATAAAAATGTGAAATGAAACAATTGAAAAACAATTGTCCCTATTCAACATTTCTTAAATATTTCATATTAGATCTTTCTAAAGTCTAAATACCTGAAAAAATCTAAATAAAAAAAAATCATCGTGGCATTCATTTACCATATCCATTTATTTTCAAATATCACCTTTAAGGGTGATGAGGCAGGATAGTCTTCATATTTTTATAGCACATTGGAATTTAAAGTTATCCATAGAAGCTGGTGAAGCAGGCCCACATCATCATGTCTTGGATTGAAAAGATTTAAAGGGTTGCATTTAAAACAGATCAAACAAAATTACTAAACATTCACAAACTGAGACTCTGATCCTGTCAGAATGGTATCCATGTGCTTAACTTTATTGCTTTGTTGAACTGCTAGGAATGTAAAAAAATAAGCAAATATGTCTGAATTTTCAGGACCACAGCTTAAAAAGATCTTTAATACTCTATTTTTTAAAAGGATCTGTGCTTTAACCTCTGCCCTCATATCATCTTATATGGAAGGCCTAGTGGCTTCTTAGGCTATGTCTACACTGGGATAAAAATCCCATGGCTGTCCAGGTCAGCTGACTCAGGCTATAGGGCTAGAAATTGCTGTGTAGACATTCAGGCTAAGACTGGAGTCTGTCAGAGTGGAGCATCCCAGAGCTTGAGCTTCAGCTCTATCCTGAACAGCAACATAGCAAGTGTCAGCCCCACAGGCTGAGCCTAGTCAGCTGACCTTGGATAGCTGCATAATTGTTATTTCTGTGTAGATATAGCCTGAATCTTTAGGGGAAGGTGCTTTTTGCATATGATAGTCAAAAAGCCATGGATAATTATATCACTTACAGACACAGGATGATGAAAACTGTATGAAATCAGTTAATGTATGACAAGCTCAAAGGCCTTCTACAGAGAGTATACCACTATTAGCTCATATTGTAACACCAGTAACCTTTTAGAAGGCAATAGGTTAGCCGCCTAGTAGAGCAGGGTGCAGCTATACTTACGTCTGTCACACCGAGGGCCAAATTTATTAGGGTCTGAACAGAACTGACAATGGGATCCTTGAAATCCATCAGTACAAATACAAGTTCCATTTCCTTTCATTCCATCCATACACTGCAACATAGAAGATACAGGATTTATATTAACACCAATTGCCCTAGCGATGGAGTAGGCTCTGGTATTAGGCAGGCAGGATAAAGGATGCCCTGAAGGTAGGGTGGTGGGATGGCTTCTGGAGTGGCCCAGTGGCTAGGGCATTTGCCTGGGGAGCACAGAGTGGCTGGCTGGCTCAAGTCCCATCCCCCCACCTGCCCACAGAGGCAGCCAGCAGGGGCACCAACACCAGCCATCCCAAGGATGGAGCAGGCCCTGGTCCAAGCAAGGCAGCATAGGGGATGCCCTGAAGGTAGGAGAGCAGGATGGGCCCTGGAGAGGCCCAGTGGATAGGGCACATATATAATGTTAATAACCCCCCCCTTTTTTTTTACTCCTTGGGGGAAAAGTTGCATACTAACTTGGCTTTGTCTATACCATGTTAGTAACAGCATCCTCTTTAAATGCAAGAAGAATCTCAACATCATGATAAAATATTTTTTTCTTGTGGAAACTTTCTCCCAGCGCTTGTTTCTTCCTTACTCCCATAGTCCATAATTCCATTCTCTTTCTCAATTTTAAAGTTAAAATGATTACTTTTATTTGTAGTTTTTGCCTGGCCATGAGAGTGGGTCACTTAAAATCCAAACAAACCCAATACAGTGTATTAAAACCACAGAATTGTATGTTTTAGACAGCTGAGGGGTTCCACCATCTTTCCCCTTCTACATCGGAGTCTTTGATTCCCATAGTGCCAACGAAGACTGTGTACCTCTTGCAATACTATTCACATTTGTTAGTGCTTAGGAATGAAGAGACTCTAAACATTTCCCAACTCAGCCTGCCCCTACCCCCAAATGGAAGTGCAATATGCTGCTGGTTTCTCCATTTACCTGTCCATTTCCTGAGCAGGGTTTGGAAAAACCTCCTGGACACTGATTGCAGTCTGGCCCATAGAAGCCATTGCAACACTTAGGCTCCTGTGAAGTAAAACACATACTACTGTATGGCATGCAAAATAACACTTTAGTTTTCCCATCTGCAGGCTTGAGGGACAGACCAGTCATTCAGGGCTAGACAGGTTTAGACAGTGCTATTTCAGCATAGCTCAGCACTGTGGTTGAGCTAGAGTGACACTGTCCTAGCATCAATGTTCCCTCTAATTTTTTCTATCTGTGTGCAGAATAAATTTTATGTGCACTGAGGCATGTGCAGATTTGCACCAGCAATAGAAATACATGCTGCCGGCTGTGCGCAGTTGTGGGCACTCCGCTAATCAGCTGGGTAGCACTTGAATCTCTCCTGGGTGGCCACCCAAGCACTCAGCTTACAAGGAACACTGCCTAGCATCAGCTGCAACCTGTCTCCCAAAGCTTCTTAGTGCATATAATGGGGCAAACCAGGCCCTGTGGCTAGAAAGGGCCATACAGAAGTCCTCTAGGCTTGCTAGAGAGGCTGGGGAGGGGCAAGACCAGCCAACTGGGGGCCAGGAAGGACTACATGGGAGGCTACCACACCAGAGTCAGTGCAGTTGCAGCCCAGACCTGGAAAGGAGGAGGTCAGGGGTGGCCGGCTGGCTGGCAGAACCAGGGACAGCTCCCAGGGGAGAGCTGTTGAGAGACTGATGGGCTTGAAGGAAACCCCTGAGCCAAGGGCAAAAGAGTTGTCTACAGGAGGGAGGCCCTGGAGGCACCACTCTCCTTCAGAGTGAGGCAACAAACAGTAGAAATGGCATCAAACTGAGAGCTACTCTACAGAGGGGACGGGGTGGGCCACTGAGAGGTGTATCCCAGAATGGATTGTGATTTCACACTGGAGGGCTGAGTAGCCAAAAGGGCTGAAGACTGAGGCAGTGCAGGCACACGCACTCAGCCAAATGGGGCTGCTCATGGGAGGTGAGTGCCACCCCATTACGATGCGTGATGGAATGAACAAACCCGTAAGCTTTATGGACATACGGACAACAGTCTGAGGTGCTGTACACCCAAATGGGGAGTGCTTGTACTCTGAAATCAGGGACTGCAATTTTGCTTGGGCCATATACTGAGGTGTACATGCCTTATTTCCTCTTCACCTGCTTCACCACCAGTGGGCACCCATATCAGGCCTAGCTATAACCTAGCTAAATAATTATTTTCTGTATAAAAAATGTTATACAGGAATTGGGTTGCTACACTGATTCATGAATATAAAGGAACATGTGGCGGAGAGAGCAAGCTTATAGGTTTGGCTAATTCATGGGGAACCAGGGGTTCAAAGGCCTCTCTTGGCTTAGAGGTTTGCAGGCACCTAATATATATGATTAAATCCAGAAACCTAAATAGAAGGGAAAAAAAAGGAATGTGGAAAATTAACACTACTGAGTTGTGATTGACAATTTTTGTAAGGATTAGACATAGCACAGGAGGCAAAATGGAGTAAAATCCTTGCAAGTGTTTGGCGATTCACTGCCACTGAACAGCACATAAAGTCTTGGAAGAATAACATATACAGCTAGTGTTGCTAATTGTCAAACTGTGCAGTCATTTATAGACGCGGCCATACAAATCAATGAAAAGTGTTTGGGTTGTGTTGAGTTTAACAAGAACGAAAACCTGAGTTATATAAGAAAGTTCTGAACAGAAACATGTGGCGACTACAAAGCTTCATCAGAAAAGCAGAGGGCAGAATCAGTAGAGGAGCTATGTGTCTGGTTGGTCCTTTTGCTCAAGAGCTATGATAAGGGAGACCTCTAGATGCTGCACACATCCAAAAGTAAAATTAGCAAAGGCCAACAGCAATATCTGGGCTGATTTCTGTATGAAACTTGTGTAATTTCTTACCTTTATTGTTACATTGCAGTACTTGGCGCAGCCGGCTGTTGGATAGGACAGGGCTTCATAAACACATCGACGTCTTGAAAAAGCCTAGCACGTGAACATATTTCTATGTAGATATTCAAGACTGCAATACAGGTTGAACCTCTCTGGTCTGATACCCTCAGGATCTGACTGGTGCCAAACTAGAGAATTTGCCGAACCACAGGAAGTCAATATTGCCTAGCAGCATTACCAACACTTCCACTGCTTACTGGGATCTTAGAAGACATTTAGGGATAAATTAGAGCTAAGTAACAGCACAAAACATTGAGATCCAGGACTGGTGGCTTCAAACAAACTTTATGGGACTGCAGGAAACTTGGCCACACCCATGATGAGAGGACCTGGCTAACTAAAATCATGCCGAATCACGGATATTGCCAGACCAGAAAGTGTCAACTAGAGAGGGTCAACTGTATGACCAAAATGTTAGGGAACAATTTAATTGAAGAATAGAAAATTGTTTATTTTTTCTACTGATACTTAAAAGGATAATTTTGAGTTTTACTATAATATGTATTTTCCTGATTTTTTAAAAATCTGTGTTTGCACCTCTACTATATTGTGCATGGTCTAGAGTATTGAATACAAGCAAATGCCGATCTATGTACAACACAATTTCTTGACAGCAGTATTTGAGTTTTGTACATGGAGAAAAAACACCACCAGAAATGATGATTAGTGCTTTTAAAGACAAAACAGATGAAGGTTTTCTACTGATTCCAAAGAATATGTATGTTAATTATTATTACTATTATTGAGAATAGTAATGATCATATTTATTATGGCAGTGTCTAAGGACCAATTAATAGAGGGGTCTCATTGTGCACACAGTAATAGAAGATCCCTGCCTCAGAGAGTTTCCAGTCTAATTTGACAAGACAGACGTAAAGTGGGGAAAGAGGAAGAATGCAGGGTGAACAACATGTTGACAGAAAACATCATGTTAGTTCCCTGATATTTTGAGGGGGATGGGTTTACTTTGGAAGGGATCAGCTCAATGGGTGGGAAAGGAGGGATGAAAGGGACAGGGCTGGCAAGCACAAAGCAACGGGGGCAGGAATGGATTGAAGCTGAGTTTGAGAGACTGATAAAGAAAGAGGGTTAGAGCAAACAGCCAATCACCACAGGACAGAGAACAGCCAGTCAAAACTAAAGAGGTCACTGCTGTGACTCCTTCTGGCCCTACCAACCAGAGTCTCTGATAAGAAGGGAGATACCGCATTGGTACCAGTGACCCCAGGGTATATGCACATGTCTACTGTGTACAGTTTTTGGTCCATTCAATTGCTGTGCCTCACTTTATCCCTTTCCCCCTTATAGGGTGCATCTACACTGTCGTTTTTCCAGAAAAACAATTCTTGTGTCCACACTGCCATTGAGTTCTTTCGACAGAAAGTCAAAAAAAAGGGGGGGGGTTTCCAACGGTGGTAAATCTCTTTCTACAAGGAAGAAGACTTTTTCCAAAAAAGCTTTTTCAGAAAAAGGCATGTGTGGATGCAGAAGAGGGAGTTCTTTCGAAAGAAGAGGCCTCCAGGAAATAACAGAGGTGCCTTGGTGGCCACTCTGTCCAGATTAATCACAACTTAAATGCGAGAAGAGAGCGTCCAATCAATGTGGACACTATCTTTCGAAAAAGCAGATTGCTTTTTCATTGCGCTTTTGCTATGTGGATGTTCTCTTTCAAAATAAGCTTTTCCAGAAGATCTCTTCCAGAAAAGCTTCTTCCGAAATAAGCCTGCAGTCTAGACGTAGCCATAGCTATAGTTCCTGCTTGGGGAATTTCTGCTCCTAGTACTGGCTGAGTTCCTTGGTGCACCTTTCCCACCCAGCCCCAAACTTTTCAACTCATGTTGTGACATGGACAAGTGAAGGGTAAGTGGCAGCATATGTACTGCACATGGCATTAGCTTTTTGGAAAGAAGCAAAGCATTATGTTTGTGGCCAAGTTGCTCAAGTACAGCAGTGATGGCTACTTGTACAAAACTCTGAGGCCGCTAACTCCCAGTAAGATGAATATTACTGTTTTCCCAAAATGCCCAGTAGAAGAACTTAGTTATTGTTTGTACTAGAGAAATTCTTTAAACAATACTATAAACTTTTTGGCAGCATCTATATAGGAAGTTCACTTACTATAGGCTTTGAGTTCCCTGGACAAGCGCTTCTGTAGAAAATGGAACATTTTACACAGGTACCCTGAATGGAGACAGTACAAAAATCACATTTTAGGAACGCTACAGTGATCTCTGATAAACTTAATTCAGTTATGCCAAGAATCACAGAACTAAGCAACAGCACCAGAATTGGGAATCCTGCCTCATCAAATCTCCAATGAACATTAATTTTATCTTTTCATGTTTCCACCTGCCTCCTTTTCCCATCTTCTTGCCCTTTTCCCATTCCTTTCTTTCCTGAATGCTTTTGCTTTATCACCCTTTTCTTATCACCTTTTAGCTCACTGTCACAAATGGTCAATTTAGGGCTGTGCGGCAATGACAGAGACAAAAAGCTACAGCAGTAGTGAGATGATTTAGAATTGACTGCCAGGTTTAAAGATGAAGAGTCATAAAAACTCAACATCTAATAGTTAAGGGAGCTGTGTGAATATCTGAGTTTTTGCTTCGCTGACCAAACCCATAAAATTATTTAATAATAAACACATTCTGGGTTGACCTAAAACAATGGATTAAACATTGTCGGTGAACCAGAAAAATCTAAAATATTTTGTTCTTGAGGTTTTCTGACTTTTTCAAAATTAAAAATGAAGTGAAATTCAAAACTAAAGGTCATTTCAAATTGAAAAACAAACTTTTTAAAAAAAATGTAGAAATGTTTATAGCCCTTTAGAATTTTTTTTAAATCAAAATAGCTTGGCAAATTGTTACACAAATTCATCAAATGTTTCAGTGGATACTGAATCTGCACTTTTTATTGAAAAAGTTTCATCCAAAAATGTTCACCCAGCTTTAAAGGCTCTGGTGAGGATACAGAGTTTGTCAAGGTTTGAAAATGGTTCTCCAGTTCCTGCTTGGATTAGACTACTCACCACTGATGATGATTCCCGCCATCCCCAGTCTCAGAAGGAAACTGGAATAATCTGAGCAATTGACAAAGATGTTTCATGATTTCCATAATGTTTAAGAGCCTGATCTGCAGTATTTATGTCCACAGATTTTTCATGGGAGACTGTGGGAATTTTATTTGTGAAAGAACTGAGAATCAAGCCTTAGAATGTTCCATGTTTTGGATTTCCACATCTCCAATGTTCTACAATGCACATAGGATCAGATATATAAAGATATTCAGGCACTTCAACATGCAGATAGGTGTCTAGTAGGAACTTTTGAAAACAATCACATGTGATTTAGATACCCAATACACTGAGAATCAATGGGGGTATGTCTAGACTGCGAGGCTCTTTTGAAAGACGTTTTTTCGAAAGAAACTTTCGAAAAAGCATCTTTCAAAAAAGAGCATCTAGACTACAATATGCGGATCGGAAAATCGATCCACTTTTTCGAAAAAGAGCGTCCTGACTGCTGGATGCTCGTTCGAAAGAAAAAGCCACCCAGAACCGCTTCTGCCAGGGCATGGGGGCAGCATTTCCTTCCGGGTGCTGCTGCCTGCCCTTTGCAGAGACGCGTGGTTAAAGGGACGCCCCTGAACACCCGTTGCTCTGCTCCTGCAGCTGCCTTTGCTGTCCCTCTAGGAGGTAAGCAAGGTATTGCAGTGCTTGTTTGGAGTGCCCAGCTTCCTGGGACACCCCAGCAGGTTTTTTGTTTGGAGGTTTTTCTGATTTAGACCCCTTTTTTTGGCATGGAGCCAGAGCTGCCCCTGGGCAGGCGATGGCCCCATGCCATCATACTGCAAGTTTTGCTGCATCTGCGTGACACAGTCATGAGGCTACTTCCCCATCTGGACCCAGACCAGAGGTACGAAGGGTTCGCCCGTCATGCAGCCCCGCTGCCCTTGCCTCCAAACTTCTTCGTGGACAGGCATTTTTGGAGGCTTGACACCAGCTCTGACTGGTGGGACCGGCTCGTTATGGAGCTCTGGGATGACCAGGAGTGGCTCTGCAACTTCCGGATGCGGAAGGCCACTTTCCAGGAGCTGTGTACCTGGCTCGCCCTGGCTCTGCAACGGCAGGACACCCACCTGCGGCCCGCCATCCCCCTGGAAAAGAGGGTCGCTATTGCCCTCTGGAAGCTGGCCACCCCCGACAGCTACCGCTCTGTGGGACACCAATTTGGAGTGGGCAGGTCTACTGTTAGGTCCATCCTGATGGAGGTAAGTCATTGTCAGGGGACAGTCACAGTTTGGGGGGGGGGGAGGAAGGGAGACTGTCAGGAAAGGGCAAGGTGGAGTGGGAATAGGAGTGGGAGGGAGCTCCTCCACTCACCCTGAGCTGCCGGGGGGAGCGGGAGGGAGTTCTGAGGAGGGGATTTTCGGGGTGTTTGAGGGGGAAGGTGGGTGATGGGTTCTCCTCCTAAGAGATAAGGCACCCCTTCTAAAATTTTGTTGTCTGTCTCTTTCTGCAGGTGGTGAGGGCCATCAATTCTGAGCTGCTGAACAGGCTTGTACGTCTAGCAGACCTGGACAGCATAGTGGCCGGTTTTGCTGCCCTGGGCTTCCCGAATTGTGGAGGAGCACTCGATGGGACACACATTCCAATCCGTGCACCGCCCCATCGAGCAGCCCAATTCATTAACAGAAAGGGCTACTTTTCAATGGTCCTCCAGGCCCTGGTCGACCATCGTGGCCAGTTTACTGACATTTGTGTTGGATGGTCAGGGCGGGCACATGATGCCCGCATCTTCAGGAACTCGTACCTCTACCGGAGGCTGCAGGCAGGAACATTTTTCCTGCATTGTGACTTTGCGGTTGGGGACGTGCACATGCCGGTGGGCATAGTGGCTGATGCCGCCTACCTCCTGATGCCGTGGCTGATGAAGCCCTACACTGGCCACCTGGATGTGAGCAAGGAGCAGTTTAATGCTCATCTTAACTGGGCTCGCAACCAGGTGGAATGTGCATTTTGGACGTTTAAAAGGGAGATTCCGGTGCTTGCTCACATGGCTAGACATAGGGGAACGCAACATCCCTGAGGTGGTGGCCGCATGTTGCGTTCTCCATAACCTGGTGGAGAGGAAAGGGGAGGCCTTCCTACCAGGGTGGGGTACAGGTGCTGATGGTCAGGAGAGGCACTTTGCCCAGCCCCGGACAGCTGCCATCTGCCAGGCTTACCAGTCTGCTGTTTGCATCCGGGAGGACCTACGGGAGCGATTCTCTATTGGAGGCCACTGACTCTCCTGAGGGGCTCCTGTCTGGGGGCTTGGCCCTGGCCCAATACAAGCTTCCCTCCTCAACCCTGATCCTGACCCTGTTTGTAGAAATAATAAACACCAGGGTTTGTCTGAAAAGAATAACTTCTGTTTTATTGTTATAAATATCAATAACTGAAAGAATGTATAACTGTTGCAAACATAAAAAAGCTTTTGTTTATTTTTGATGGAGAAAGTACACTTTCATGACAAACTATGTACAATAAACATTTTCTTAAACACAATGTGTGGTATTTAACTGGGGTAATGGGGGTGCTTGAAACCTGGAGGGGGGAAGGGGATCAGGTTGCACGGTGCTTGCCTGCTCGCAGTCTCCTGCTGGTGCCTCATGTTCGGGGTCCACCATGGCCTTGGGATCGGGTGGGGCAACTGTCTGTTGGCTGGATGACAGAGGGTAGGTGCACTTGGGTCTGGGAGGCCTGGGGGAGAGGAGGGCCAGGGGGAAAGAGGGGCTGGAGGACGGGGGGGCTGGGGAAGAGAGGGGCTGGGGCACTGGGGGGGCTGGGGGAGAGGGAGGTACAAGGGGGGAAAGGGATGGTGCTGTGGAAGGGGGGTTTGGTGGGGCGGGGTCATGGGGTGCTGGAGGAGCAGGACCAGGCACAGGAGCAGGCAAGCCACAGACCTCCCTGAGAGTGGCACACAGGGACGTGCACTGCTGGACAAGCTCCTCCATCAGCCGATCATGCCACCGAGCCTCTGCCTCCGTCCTCTCTCGCAGGATGGTGTTGAGCTCCTGCACGGCCGCCACATGCTGCCTCAGGATGTCTGCATAGACACACCTGTGTCTGCGGCTCCCATGTCTCCGGGATGGAGGTGGGACTGGGGTGCTGCGGCCCTCTTGCACGGCTGGTCCGGCTGTGGAGGAAAAGAGGAAAACACAATCAGTCATGTGTGCAACAGCTGTCCAAAAGGGCATGCCCTCTCCTTCAGACAGGGGACTCAAACATTCTGAAGGTAACACCATGTGTGACCTGGGCATCAGCCTGAGCATCACAGGGGTCCCGAAGTGCCAATGGGACCTCGCACTGACAACCCACCTGGGTGTGTTCCGGACATGGTTTATGCCACCACGTGGCGCACCCCCATGTGTCACACTCAACCACTGAACATGTTGGCACATGCACAGCCAGCTGCATGATGTCCATGGTGAGCATTACAGGTTTCCCTTGTGCATCACCCACTGTGCACCCACCTCCCCCACCCTGTGTGTTACACTACCTCACTGCACTCACCTGCTGCTTCGTCTCCGGCATCAGATGACACCTGGGAAGCCTCTGGGGTCTGCGTGACTGGCTCCAGAGTGAGGGTCACCATCTCCTCGCTGTCCTCCTCCTCTGGCACCATCTCCCCATCTCCAGACTCCCTGGACTGCTCTAGGTCCTGCTCTGGTGCTTCCACCACAGGGTCCCCCAAGCCAGACTGGACGAGACGCAGTGGTGTGCGTGCTTCTCCTCCACCAAGGATCTGGGCCAGCTCCAAATAATAGGAGCAGGAGCGGGGGGCTGCCCCAGAACGGGAGCTCTCCTCCCTGGCCTTTACATAGCCTTGGCTCAGCTCCTTCACTTCAGAGCGCACCTGGTCCTGGGTGCGGGGGTGGTGCCCTCTCTTGGCCAGGGCCTCTGCCATGCGGCCAAAAATGTCCGCATTTCGCCGCCGGGTGTTCAGGGCTTGTAAGACCTCCTCCTCTGACCAGAGCTCGAGAAGGGTCTTGAGCTCTGGCCCAGACCATGCTGGTGCCCGGCGTTTGGAGCCCCTGGCTGGGTCCCCAGAAGGCTGTCTGGAAGGGCCAGGAGGGTCTTGGGGCTGGGACATGGCTGCACTGGAACAGCTGTGTGCTCTGGCTGCTTTGCTGCCACAACTGGCTGTGAGGGTGACTGTCCCTTTAAAAGATGGCTACAGACAGGAACCAGAGACAGGCAAGGCATGCCCCAGATTGTCCACCAGGGCTTCTTCCTGGAGGCCCATATTTTCGAAAAAAAGGGGCTCCCCGCGTCCACACTCACTTATTTTCGACGGATCTCCGTTGAAAAAGGCGTTCTTCCTCATGAAATGAGGAGTACTGCCATCGAAAGAAAAGCCGCGTTCTTTTGATTTAATTTCGAAAGAACGCAGCTGTAGTCTAGACGCAGGTGAAGTTTTTTTGAAAAAAGGCTACTTGTTTCGAAAAAACCCTGCAGTCTAGACACAGCCTGGGAGTTACAAACCTTATCTGTTTAGGAGTTTCTGAAAATTTAATTAATCCCTTATCTTTGTAAATCTGGCCCATAGTTATTTGGAATATACAATTATTTCAAATGGTACCAATATTTCCACTATTCAGTGTCACACAAGTCACTTAATTGCTCATTTTCCTGGACAGGGATTTGTCTTTGTTACAGGCCCAGACTTGGCTAACATGTCCTCCCTTGATGCTGACAATGCTGTTGATTTGCACAACCTTTATGCTTTCTGAAATGCATGAAGTAACAGTTCCATGGTTCATTTTGGCTCTTATATTAAAGTATTCCAGTTAGTGACTAGAATAGCACTAGAAGGTCACTGTGGGTTATTTGAATACTTTGAAGCCTGGAATACTTACTGGAAGTGTGACTCATGATATTGTTCTAGAACTGGACAATTTGTTTTTTGTAAATGCAGATTCGGGTTGAACAAAACATTTCAGGAATTAACGTTAGCTTTGGCAAATTATTTCAGGCAGGAAACAAACAAATAGAAATGCTGAAAAAGTGTAAATTTTTCATGTAAACATTTTTTAAATGAAGAGTTTCCCTTTTCATTTTGAATTTTACCAGATTTTCTTTTAGAAAAAGGTTAAACGACTTCATTTTGGCGTGAATAAAACATGTTGCTTGACCCCAAACAACTTTTATATGTATTTTTCTGTTTGACCTCTGGATTGAAACATTTCCACAGGTCTAATGTGACTATTATGCATGTGTTTTGTTGCTATGGTTGTGAGTTCTTATACATATAATAATACATCTACATTATAGTGCTTTTCATCCATATATTTCATAGCACCGTATAAAGCATTATTCTTGTTTGTCAGATAGAGAAGCTAAGGTACAGAGAGATTAAGTTACGCAAGTCAATGGTAGACCTGAGCACAGAACCCAGGTATTCTGGTACCCAGTCCAGAATGCAAATATCTGCTGTGACAAAAGGTTAGTAGCTTTACATTGGGTTACTTATTTGTAACACAGAAAACATAGTCATTCAGATCTCCATCTTTAAAATGCCTATCATTGTTGCAAGCTATGTTGATCAATGCAGGAAACGAATCCCACTCAGTTGAAAAGGTTTCTTTTAAAGAACTTTGAAATACTTATGTATTTTAGGTATTGCTCAATTTCCTTGCCAGGAACTGTTGTGTGGCATTGCACCCGGTTTATGATTCTGCTACACACAGGCCACTTAGTTGTTATTGCCATGGTTAATGGCTGTTTATCATCATCTCTTGTTTCATTTAATTAAAAATGGATGTTGTTAAATTCAGCTGAGGTTTGGTTTCAGAATTACTTAGATTTTCATTGTTTTGCAATAATCTTCTATTACTATATTGTATCACTGAGTCAGAAATTTCTTTGGCCCAGATATGTACTTGAGTGTGATCCAACAATAGATGATCGGACCAACACTTTCAGAAGACAAACAGCTTTACCTGTCAATCATTCTTCTATTGCCAAAGCCCTATAATATGCTACTCAAACTGAGTTTGTTGTGGGAAACTCAATTATTCAAAATACGGACGTTTTGTGTTTCCTAAGCTGAAGAAATAAGGTGCAAAATGGAGCACAGTCAAGTCCATCCTTTGTATTTACTTAACTGTGTTTTCTTCATGCTTCATAAAAAGAAAACGATTGATCTTAAATAGTTGCCATGGGAACTGGAAGTGGCCACATACTGGTATAAGCACAAGTGGAACTCTGGGAGGGAGATGGTTTGGCTTGAAAGATAACTAATTTTAAAGGATCACTATAGAAACTGGATGAGAATACGAGGTGAGATGGGATGCGCTCATGCGAGGTTCTATCTAGTAACTGTGCAGTTTGCATGCTATATTCTCTGCAAGGCTTTGTATAGTGTCCAAATTATTACCATACGTTTTTCTGATTTCTCTGATGTTGCATTAAAGAGAACATTAAAATACTATGCACACAGGGTGTCGTGGCTGCTGTCTTAAGCCTAGTTGTACTGGCTTTCCTTACCATTTTAATTTCATTCCTTTCCCCATCACATCTGTGTGGTAGAATAGGAACAATGGAGGGAGGAATAAGAACACCTGCAAGAGTGTATATTCGACCATTTTTGGCAGCAATATCTGTTTCTTCTGTTTCTTCACCATTCACCAAGATTTGTCCCTGCAGAATAAAAAAAATTGAAATATTCCTTGAAAACTGCTTCCCCACTGTCTCATAATGTTCTTGTATTGTTATTTTTAGTCACAAAATGGTTTAGCTCCTGATTCAGTTAATTGGCACCCCCTATCTTTCACATCCCAAAGGCAAATGTGCACAGGCATTTCACCTCTTCCTTTATATCTGGTCCACAAACATAATAGCAACATCTGAGCCTAAATAATTAATACTCCCAGCTCTCTTGAAGTAAGAGTCTGATCAATTTCCACTGAAATCAGTGGGAGTCTTCCCATTGACTTCAGTAGGTATTGGACTGGGTCCATAGTGTCATCGCAGTTTTACAGGTGGGCGAAAAATGAAAGAGAGAGGTTGTGATATGGTCATGGGGACTCAGTGAAAGAACCAAAGCTGGAAGTAATTCTGTCCACGCTCCTTGGCACCTGAACAGCTCTCTGTTATCCTGCTTTAGTAAATTATTTATTATTTATATAGATCTAATTTTCATTGATAACACACAATTTTGGCTAAATCATGTGACCAATGCAAGAAACTATGATATATCAATTAGCTTGATTTAATAAATATCCCCACAGTATTGTTAAAAAAAATTGCACACCAAAAGCATTTTCAAGAGACTAATTTATAGTTTGCTGACTAAAAGTCTGTATCCTGAGCTAAGAGTATGAAACAGCACTATTTTTTTAAAGCAAGTTAGAGATTAGACATTTATGTAAGTTTGATTTTTATTTTGTTTCCACTCATGTTCATGAGTAAACACCAATTGAAATTGATGAGAATTTGCCTGGTGAATACCAAGTGAAAACTAAGGGCACATCTACACAGCAGGGCTAAAGGTGAAATAAGCTATGCAATTTGAGCTACGTCAATTGTGTAGCTTAATTTGAAATAGCTTATTTCAGCTTTTGGTGCTGTCTACACAGCAGAAAGTCCAAGGTAGAGTACTCTTCCTCTGACTAGAAAATAGAAAGTAAGACCCAGAATATCTTACTGCCCCTGTATAAAACTATGGTACGCCCACATCTTGAATACTGTGTACAGATGTGGTCTCCTCACCTCAAAAAAGATATTTTGGCCTTGGAAAGGGTTCAGAAAAGGACAACTAAAATGATTAGGGGTTTGGAACGGGTCCCATATGAGGAGAGGTTAAAGCGACTGGGACTTTTCAGTTTAGAAAAGAGGAGACTGAGGGGGGATATGATAGAGGTATATAAAATCATGAGTGGTGTGGAGAGGGCCGATAAAGAGAAGTTATTTATTAGTTCCCTAAATAGAAGAACTAGAGGACACCAAATGAAATTAATGGGTAGCAGGTTTAAAACTAATAAAAGAAAGTTCTTCTTCACACAGCGTGTAGTCAGCCTGTGGAACTCCTTGCCAGAGGAGGCTGTGAAGGCTAAGACTATAATAGAGTTTAAAGAGAAGCTAGATAATTTCATGGAGGTTAGGTCCATAAAAGGCTATTAGCCAGGGGATAAAATGGTGTCCTTGGCCTCTGTTTGTCAGAGGCTGGAGAGGGATGGCAGGAGACAAATTGCTTGATCATTGTCTTCGGTCCACCCTCTCTGGGGCACCTGGTGCTGGCCACTGTCGGCGGACAGGATACTGGGCTAGATGGACCTTTGGTCTGACCCAGTACAGCCATTCTTATGTTCTTATGACTTCCCTTACTCCTCTCTGAGAGTGGCATAATGATCTTGTGCAAAATGGGGTTTTGGTGCAAAACAGAAGCAGCTACACTGCTTCTTTTTGTGCAAAAACCCCTTGCGCAAAAAGAAACAGCAGAAAATATGCTAATGATATTGTGATTTATGCTAATGAGTCCCTCATTAGCATATTTTCTGACGCAAAAACTCGCAGTGTAGACAAAGCCTAGGAGGTTCTGCTGGGACAGCTATACTGGTATAGCTGTATTGGCAAAGCCTTTCTAGTGTAGACAAGCCTGAAACTCAACAATTTGTCACTTGCTCCTAAAGTAACTGGATGAGTGGATCAGAGAGAAAAGATCATGAGTAAAAAGTTAACTTTTCTTCGACTTACATTGCTGGTTGTGTTAAAATAGATGAACTGTCTGGCCATGGTCTTGACATGCTCTATGGAGATGAGGCTAGCAACCTCCAGCTGCAGTGAGTAAAAGTGATGAAAATAAACAAAGGAATGTGTGGTAGGGCTTTTAAGCCTACTGTCATCCATTTGATCAGAAACAGATTACTAACAAAATGACAAGACATTATGAAAGTGTATCATGAAGAAAGGGGATGTAATCCTGCTGGGGGCTGCTCTGGTGCAGTCCAGTATCAAGGGACTCCAATCTGGGACACTATGGCTATGTCTACACTGGCAGGTTCTTGCGCAAGAACCCGCAGGGTGTCCACACTGCCCACCTGCTCTTGCGCAAGAAGATTTACAGTTCGGCGTCGGAAGACAGGGCTTCTTTCGCAAGAGCTACGCTCTTTTCTAACAAGTGTAAGTCCTCTTGCGCAAGAGGGCAGTGTGGACGCGCAGCAGGAGTTTCTTGCGCAAGAAAGCCCTATGGCTAAAATGGCCATCAGAGCTTTCTTGCGCAAGAGAGCGTCCACATTGCCATGGATGCTCTTGCGCAAAAGCACATGGCAGTGTGGATGTGTTCTTGCACAAGAACCTGCCAGTGTAGACATAGCCTCTATGTGGCCTTTATCAAGCTTATTAAGACTCTTCTCTCTAGCTGGTACAGAGGCAGCATGGGACTCTGTTCTTCTGTTTTGATTCTGGTAGGAAAAAACGAAAAACCATGGAACTTGTTTAGATACAGGAAACCCTTTCTATTCACAGTGGATGTGTTCCTGGCACCATTGTGAATGGTGAAATTCGCGAATACTGGGAGCCATGGCTCTTGGCCCCTGCGGTGAGCTCCGTGTGGCTCGTGAACTCACTGTGGGGGCTGGGAGCAGCAGTAAGTTTCTCACAACTCCTGGCCCCTGTGGGGCTTCTGAACTCACCTCAGCTCCCAGCCTGGGAAGGGATGGGAGACACCCTTGAATCCACAAATCACGAGAGTCTCCTGTATTGACAAACCCTCTTCTCCCAGTTTAAACCAGCAGGTGTCAATCTTAATAGCATCAGTTCAGAGTCAGATGTGCTTGTTTGAGTAACATAGATATGTTTAAGAACCTGATCTGCATTACCATCTCATATATCAGTAGTTTAGCAAGTTCCGGTTTCAAGGCGTGATCCTGTATTCACTTGGATTATATCTTAATAGCAAAAAAGATATATTTATATAAAAATGTATATTGATTTAAAATCCTGGAATAGACAAGGCACAATTTTTACTTTGACGTAGCTAGTTGAGGTTAATGCTGTGCACACTCTCTGGGGTTGATAATAACTAGCTACATCTAATTAAAAACTATAATACCATATCTCCATTAGGAGTTTACACTGAGGCTACGTCTAGACTACATCCCTCTGTCGGCAGAGGGATGTAAATGAAGCATTTGGAAAGTGCAAATGAAGCCGGGATTTAAATATCCCGCGCTTCATTTGCATAATCACGTAATGGCGCACTTTTGAAAAAGCGCTATTTCAAAATTGAAACTGCAGTCTAGACACGGCCCTTTAGAAAACGGGGTGCTTTTTTGAAAGATCCTGTAAACCTTACAGGATCTTTTGAAAAAGCACCCTGTTTTCTAAAGAGCCACGTCTAGACTGCGGTTTCAATTTCAAAATAGGGCTTTTTCGAAAGAGCGCCATTACGTGATTATGCAGCATGAAGCGTGGGATATTTAAATTCCGGCTTCATTTGCACTTTTGAAGTACTTCATTTACATCCCTCTGCCAACAGAGGGATGTAGTCAGACACACCCTGTGTGGGGAGTTTCTATGTGAAAAAAAAAAAAAAAAAAAAAAAAGCGCTTGTTTTGCAGTGAAAACAGTCCTACCCCTGTGCTACCCTGTTGAATAACAACAAATGGAAACTGTGTTTAAAAAAAAAGCCTTTGCTTTCAACAATACAGAATGTTTGAAATCACACTGCATGGGCAGAATGCAGGTTCCCTGGAAATAACTCAAACAGCCACAGGACAGACAACAGACAAGCAGTTTCACTAACCTGTGCATAAGAAACAATGTGGTATCGAATGAGCTCCAGACGTTTCCAGGCACCCTGCACAAATTTCCAAAGGACTTTTTGTAATCCAATGCAGATAGAACAAAACTCATTTGCTTTAAGACAACACGAATCTGTATTTATAAGAATCAGTATTTACATTATCTGAAGAGTTATACCTCTGTAGAAAGCAGATAATCCAGTGCTCCATCTTTCATGTTATCCAAAGCATTGTTGTTTGGAACAAAGATTGTGTAGGGTCCACCATCCTGTTCCAAGACCAGTCCCAGGATAGTTTTCTGTTTTTATTAAAAAAAAAAAAGGAAATTATATACTAGCTGTGCTGTGCATTTAAAATGAGCTTTATATAATTTCCCTTCTATGGTCTTACCTCTAACATGGATCTAAATCGGCTGTATTTTCTATTGTCTTGAATTACTTTCATTATGGTCTCCTAAAAATGTATATGTAATTGTTATGTTAAAATATTGTTATGTTAGAAAGGAAATAACTAATGCATTTAAGATTTATTCGTTACAGGATCTTAACTTCTATCAATAGTAAAATATACTGTCATGCTCATAAATCCTTGTTTACTTGAATTATTGAATGAATTTCGATCATTAAAGACCTGGTTATATTGATTGTTTTTGTTTATTATGTGTACTGCTGTCAGACTTAGACCCACCGACTGAGATCAGAGCCCCATTATAATAGGCACTGTATTTTCCCATAGTAAGAGATGGCCCTACCCAGAAAAATTTACATTCCAAGTTCACAAGACACACAGAGGATGGTAGTATTGAAGGATTATTATCTGTGTTTCCCAGTGAGGCAGTGAAGTACAGAAAAATTAAGTGTCTTGCCAAGGTCACACTGCAACAGGTATCTTGAGAAGGTATCTGAGGTTGGGCACTGAAAAATGAAGACATCTAAAATTAGTGGTCATTTTTCAAAGTCGTGGCCTTCAGTATTTTGGTTGCTGGTTGACTGTAACTCACGTCAGGAGCTATGTCAAAGTCACTACCATCTAATGCAGGGCTACTCAACATGTGGCCCATGGGCCGCACGTGGCTCTCGGTCCATTTGTTTGCGGCCTGCGGTGCGGTTTGGGTTTACACAGGGCTCAACACATGGCCTGAGGGTGGGAGTCAAAACAAAAAAGTAGTCAACATAATGGACTTCTGTTGATATGCGTTTTAGTAGTTAAATTCCTGGACTGTCATTGATCATTAGAAATGGGTGGAAATCCAGTAAATATTACATTTTATTAATATCAGCAGAACTGTCTTAAATGGGGCCTGTGTGTTGTGTAGTCTTGCCATAATCTTTGTATTAGTACCCATCGGTGTGAAAGATGTTATTTACATATATTTGCGTATGTATTTGCATGTATATCCAACCACACTTAAGTTGTGGTGCTGTATCATTGTGGCCCCCGGGGTTTCCAAAGTTGAGTAGCCCTGATCTAATAACTGTTCTGTAACATGAGTTGATTGATGGGTTTAGTCCAGTTCCAGTGAACAGATGGTCATTGCAACTGACCCCTTTCATTGACTCTTTCAACAGAGAAGTAAATGTCTGAATGGAATGAAAACTACATCGCTACCTTCTTTTGGATGGTGTCCCTGC
Source organism: Pelochelys cantorii (assembly GCA_032595735.1). Classification (NCBI taxonomy): domain Eukaryota; kingdom Metazoa; phylum Chordata; order Testudines; family Trionychidae; genus Pelochelys; species Pelochelys cantorii. Next base: position 248,737,181 of record CM064326.1, on the reverse strand, counting down.
AAGTTAGGATTAAGGCATATTGGCAGGTAGAATGAGGAAACTTGTACGGCTGCTCTCCATCAGGCATTTTTCATGAGCACCAAATTCATTTAAAAGTAATATTAAAAGTCTCATTGACACTTGTATATACGTATGAGGCCTCACCTCTTTACTGCTCCCGAATGTTGGTGCCACGTTGTCCATAGCTTTGTCAATAATGTGCAAAATTCCATTGGAAGCAATTATATCCCCCTGTAACAGTTTTCCTTTCCTCTTACTTCCCTGAATCCTAATTTTTATTTGATTGTCCTAAAACAAGACAGAGAATAGGTTCTAAATCCTTTTTGTTGGAGCTGTTGCATTTCTGTGAGGCATCTGATTTGCATACAGCATATATCTTTCCGGGCCATCACCTGAAATTCAATCTATTGGGTGTTAGGCCCTGCCTCACAGCTCATGAAAGGAAATGGAAAGATTCCCAGAGACTTCAGTGGACTTTGGATATGGCCCATATTGCTTGGTTACAGGACAGCAAAGTTCAGAAGAGAAGCAAGGATGGTAAAGAGCATTAGCGTAATGGTGAGGAGAGGGATTTAAGTTTGCACTAATACAACTCTGATGACAGACACTAATGAAAATCTGTCAGGAAACCATTTAAAATGTGATTGCAGCTAATGGATACATTCCAACAGTCTTGAGGGAATACAAACCATTTCCTTATATTATATATATTTAAAACAACAAAATGTTGCTGATCATGCTTTGTACTGACATCTGCCGGAAACCTCATAGTTTCAGACTGCATTTATGTCTTCCTGGTTTAAAGGAATAACTGTTGAAAATAAAAAACAAGTCAGATCTATTTTTTTAGGTCTGGTTTGCACTAGAAAATTAGATCAGCATAACAGTATCATTCAGGGCAGCAGAAAAATCCATCTCCCATCCTGACCAGTGTATTTAAGATGACTTAAGTGTCCCTGTGTAGAACAGAACTAGACTGACAGAATAATTTTTCCATTACCCTAGCTACTACTCCTCAGGGAGATGACTTACCTATGCTGACAAGAGAACCCCTTGTGTCAACACAGGTAGGGGCTACAGTGACATGCTACAGCAGCACAGCTGAGCAGTGCAGTTGTGCAGCTGTAGCAGGTCAAGTACAGAAATACCCTTAGATGCTGTTGATCTGTTGAAAGAAATAAGGAGAGCTGGATTTCAATCATTATAAAGGCTTAAGAGATCAAGAGAAATTTGTTTGGCTATGAACACTACCTGTTTAAAGAGCATTTTAAAATGTAGTACACATACATACAAAAATCTTTCATAATGAAACTCCAAATTTGCATCACTGAAGTTACATCAGACTGCACTTTATCTCACCTTTTCACAATATGCTTGCCATATTGATTGTATTTATCTTGATGACTTATTTGGAATATGTTTTTCAAAAGGGTGACCAAATTGTGGTTCAATGGACCACAAGTCTCTGTAATTCTGCTGTGGTTGCTCTTCTCCATACAGACGTACCAGGCCCTTCCTACAGTCTTGTGTCTCCATCTGAGTGGCCTCCACTCTATTTTCCTTGCTATTTATTTAGATTCCGGTATTGTGCCCATCACTGTGGTGAAGGGGAGCATGCTGGCCACATCGCTGTGTTTACAAGGATTTTATTTTAGAGAACATCTTTACTTTGTTATGCTAGAACTCTAAGGGTGAATTTCCTGCCTTTGCCAACATCAGTGGGAGCATTGCTATTGACTTTAGTGGGGCTAGGACTTTACCTTAGCCCTCTGCAATGTTTGGACTCTGGCTGTTGTACAGGACTGCATTTCCTAGACAGAAATCTAAATGCACCCTGCCATCTCAGATTGAATGGGACTATCATTCTCCTTGTTAAAGTAAAAGACATATGAAGTCTCCTGCTGGTGCTACTGCCATAGCAAAATCCAGACGTGCTCTTACCTTATCACCTTTTAATATCTCCCCGGGCTTTCCAGTCAAGGTATAAATTGTGTCTGTGTTATTCAAGCTATTGGTGTTCAGCTGACCAGCAATTATATGGAGTTTTGCAAAGTACTGGGCATTCTCCTTATTGCTTAGGAGGTCCTTCATCTAGAAGAGCAGAGAGACAGTGATTTCTGGTTTTATATATTACAGGCTTCATTAAAAAAACCAAACGAAACCCTCTGCTGAGTTCTTGCTCTGTGCATCTATTTTTGCAATTGATGTGTCTGAATCCTATGTGGTTAATTCAGTAAACAACTTCCCAAAATGAAGAGCCTTCAGGCCCTCATCCAAGGCTCACTGAAATCAATAAGAGTCTCTCTGACCCATGCACTTTATACACTCATGCTTAATCCTAAACATATGAGTAGTCCCACTGACTTCAAAGCAATGGCTGGATGGTCAACACTTTGAAAATCAGGTTATTTTTTTAGGCACAGAAATATAGATGGTAAAACAGAGCTGTCTGAAAATAATTGTAAATAATTGTATACATATAGGTGCAAATGAAAGTAACAAAACTTAAAGATTTAAAGTAAGACTGCGTTATAGCCAGATTCAATCAATAGAGAAGAAAGACTGAAAGAGAAGTTCTGTATAAGTTCAAAAGCTTCTCTCTCACCAACAAAAATTGGTCTAATAAAAGATGCTACCTTACCCACCTTGTCTCAAAACAACAAAGACTTTTTTGTTGTTTCAACTGTGGAGGGATCTGTTTTACAGTTTGAAATCATACTAGCTTGAAAAGGTTCTATGGAATCCAAAATATCAACACACATCTGACTTTTTTAATTTGTCAAAAATCTCTCCCACATGCACTTACATTAATTCCTTTGAAGCCTTTGTTTGTTGGCAGCAAAATAGTAAATGGTCCCAGACTACTCAGAGGCCATTCGTAGACGTTTTCTTACAAGAAACAACAAATGACAAAGTGAATACCGTGAGGGATTGTGGAGTCTGTTCTATACAATGTAAGGTGTACTGTCAATGCCAAAAAAGCAGAATAACAATACCTGTGAGTTAAAATTTAACAGCGAAATAACTGTATGATTGGCTTGGAATATGAGCAGTAAATTATGGGTGGAATCCAATCATCACTGCACCTACTATATAAGGTGAGGCAAAAACATTTAGAACTGTTTTTGGTAGTCTAGCTTTCATGGAACAGAAACCAGTGCAAGTGTTGAAAACTGAGTTTCATCAGCCTTGCATTAGCTTCTCTCCAGGAAAACAGGTTTGCTATTTAAAAAAAAAATGCTGTCCTTCGGGGACTTTCCAATTAATTGCTGGCAGTGCAAATATCAAAGAACACTTAGCTAGGTAATAAAAGTTCATTTGCTATTCAGGGTGACATGCCATTTGCAAAACAGCACTAATAACACTCATAGCACTAACGTTACAGTTAAGCCCAGTATTAAACCCTGTTTTCAGGGGTTTAAAATTGCAACAGGGCTGAGTGAAAACTGCAGTTTTGTTCAAACGAAAACAATTTGTGAGTTGTCATGAATTGGCCAAATGCTTTTGGCCAACACTTTTTTGTGCTAGATTCACAAGAGGACTTAGCCAACAATGGAGGAAGAGCACCTGTAACGTTTAACGTAGTGATTGGGGCCCTCATTTTGGATATGGGAGGCCCAGATGTGAATTTGAGATTGGATTCAATTTTTCCTGTTAAAGTTGCTTCATTGTATATACAATACTTGAGAAGATATTGAGTCACAACGTAAGGAGGGTTCTATAGCCTGGTCGTTAGGACATTCACCTGGGTTAAGTCCCTGTTTCAGAGCAGGAATTCAAATCTGGGTTTCAGAGCTAGAAAGTTATTTTTAAACAAATATAAAGAGTCTTCTTTTCTTTTCTAAGTCCCTGAAATTACAGAGGCCCTGCAGCCCATGTGCTCTGAAAACCCACCAAAGCGAGGGCTAAATGTAGAATGTATCCAAATAAACAAGTCCAAGAGTTACCTGTTGGAGCCCTCTGTGATTAGAAGAATACTCTAGGGAGACCAGTGGAGGAGGAGCCTCTTCCTCCTGGCAGAAATTGTGTTCTCATTCTTAATTTCAAAAACTGGGCCGAAACTTATCTTAACTTACATGGCATTTTGCCAGATGGCTTGTGAGAGCCTTTGCAATCAGCTGTCATTCAGTCTGACTATACTAATGCAACACTAGATACTTCAAGGGCTACTTTACAGGGGCAGAGTGAGTGACCCTCAGACTTTTGGTGGTCTTGGGAGTTTCTAGGCTTCAGGCTTGATGTTGTTTCTTTGATGACTGCTCGTCAGACTAAATCTACATTATTTTCCTTAGTTACCTACCAATGAGGGTTATGGCAGATGTCAGTTTTCCTTGCCACTGTCCTCCTGGTTCAGTGTTCAGGTCTCGGATGCGTTCCATTATATTTCCATAGCATACAAACCCATCACCTACATAGCCCTTCTGGCAGGTACACCTGTGAAAAGAACACAACTAACTTTTAGCATCAGTTTGGATGCAGATACTGTTGTATCAGTAAAATGTTAATGAGAGCTAGCTGAATTGTTTTGAATTGCTAATCTGAGTTCTGGCAGTTTGATGATTTGCAAATCTAGTTCATTTCACTTTTTGACCAGTTCTACAGTGTGTCAAGTAGCACTGGATGAATAAATAGTTCCTCAGTTTCCTGTCACTTATAAGGTAACTTTAATACATGTGTCATTAGTTGAGCAGCAGTATTTTTACTTTATTGCAGTAACCGCATTTGTATCCCACCTTAGCACAAGACCACACGAGCTGATGAAAGTGACACTGCAGCAAAGAGAGAGTTCCAAAATTAAAGTCTGTTTGCCAGATTTTATAGTTTCTTTAAGATAAACGTCCTTGATCTTGTCTGCATTAATTAAATTCTAGAAGACTTACACAGTGTTGCCGAGGTCCAGGGATGGAGATGGAGGCTGTGCACTCCGCCCTGTGGCCCATCCCTAGAGATGGCCTGAGGGTGGTGGGGGACCACACAAGTTGCCTGTTGGCTTCTCCCTGGGGCCAGCCCAAGCATGGGGGCAGGCGGCCATGCAGGCTACCTGCCGGCACTCCCCAAGGGTGGGGGTGGGGCAGCCTCGTAGGCTGCCTATGGTGCTCCTTGGGGCCAGGCCAAGAGGCTGGGGGGGTCGCATGGCGGCTGGCAACTGCTGCTGGGGGCAGGTTCAAGTAGTGAGGGCTGTGCTGCTAGCTGGGGACTGCTCCCTCGGGGCTCTTGCTGGCCCCATGTGGTCATTTGTGAGTATAACTGTCCCCCGAGCTTGCTGCCTCCCTGTAACCATGCATGAGTATAACTGTCCCTGCTATCACACCCTTCCCTTTTTGTTTGATACAAAACAATCACATTTCAGGCACATCCCAATATCCTGGCACAACCAAATCCTGACCTGGCTTTAAGTTATGATAAGAGGAAGCTGCATACCAAATTTGGCGGTCCTAGTGCTTTCTGTTTAGGAGGAGTGAACAAACGGACTCACAGACGGACAGCTAGACAGACAGATACACGTTTCTAAAATACATAGTCAGAGAAGGAGGGTTGATATGAACTCACATGATCACAAAGCTGCAGCCAAACACATCTGAAGCCATGTTTGTATCTCCCACAATGTACATTGTATCTACTACCTATTGACAATTATTTGTCCCCATCTTTTAAAAAATGCAAAGGTGGTGACGGTTGAAATATTGATCTCAGGCTAACAGTATTTTTTGTCAATATTACTGATGGCTTAGCATAATTCCTCTGCAGTCATCATGATATGAAATGACAGACTTCCATAGTGCGTATCTGTTTTTCCTCAATGTGTGCACAGCTGCCCTCTACTGGATGAAATGTATCCGCTCAAATACCCAATTACAGTGCCCGCTAGAGTAGCGATTGGCAATGTAGGATAGTGAGTGGGCTGCATGAATGGCCCTCCTTTATTTCAGCAGGATACAGATTGTTGTACCCAAGAGGCTCTCCCAGGATAGGGCAGTTTTGCTAATTGCTCTTGCTTGCCTAGAATTTGTGAGGTGTGCTGAATGAACCACAGCAGCGCTTTGATTGGATGCAGAGGGAGTGCACAGGTCTCAGTCAATGTTGTGTGCAATCAGCACGCATCTCACTTCATGTGTCATTGCTTTATGCACATGTTACTTTAGTAATACCAGTTGGAAAAATGCTACACAGACGGAAACCAGTGGAACTATGTGCTTGGGCAACGGTAAACAAAATGTCTCATAAGCCACCCACAGAACCACAATGGGCCACAAGCTGATCACCACTGAGCTAGACTCTCCAGCCTCCAGAGGATGTTAGACCTTACACTGTTGAAATTGCACAACCACAAATGTTTCTGGAGTAGCTGCTAGAGCACATAAAGGGTCCTGATTTTTCAAAAGCAAATAGCAATTTTGGATGCCTGCCTTTGAAAAACCTGGAAGTGGCTGGATTATGAGGTGCCAAGTTCTTTCTGAAAATCAGAGCCCTTTACAGTGTCTGAAGCTGGGCATTCAGAATCATTAGCTGATTTTGAAAATGTTCCTGCCCTCTTCTTCACCAAGGCTGACACTATTATTTTGTACTTGGTTGGTTGTGTACAGGTCCCACTGTGTGATTTAAGCAATGACTGTAGCTGAAATGAAAAAAGCACCCTTCCCAGTTAAATCACCAGCAAGTTACATTATCAGATGAGCCTTATACTTAATGGTTCATTTGACTGAGTTTTCTACAGGCTTCATTATAGAAGGAATATTATTACCACAAAATCGAAAGAATCTTCTTTCTATAATCAAACTATCTCCAGGTGTTCACTTCCTGCTTATATTTATTATGCACGCACATCTTCTGCCAATCCCACATGCACATCACATGTTCTTCCCTAAAGTCCACAGAGTCCCCCCCGAGGGTATATCTACACTACAAAGATTTTTTGAAAAACGGCCGTTTTTCTGAAAAAACTTCAATTACGTCCGACACTGCAATCATGTTCTTTTGAAAGTAAATTGAAAGAACAAAGGGGTTTTCCTGGCATTGATAATCCTCTTTCTATGAGGAAGAAGCCTTCTTCTGAAAGAACTCTTTTGGAAAAAGGCGTGTGTGGACCGGAAAGAGGGAGTTTTTTCGGAAGAAGGGGAAAGAGAAAAAAGCACAGGTGCTCTGGTGGCCACTCTGTCTATAGTAATCACAGTTTAAATGTGAGATAGCGTCCATTCAGTGTGGCCGCTATCCTTCAAAAAAGCAGATCGCTTTTCTGATGCGCTGTGGCAGTGTGGACGCGCTGTTTTGGAAGATGTTTTTCCAGAAGATCTCTTCTGGAAAAGCTTCTTCTGAAAGAAGCCTACAATCTAGATGTAGCCTGAGTGTGGAGAACTAGAGGTTTAGAAGGAGCTCTAGGATTGTGGTCAAGAGGCCCGTGTAGTGCCCTCTATCAACACAGTGGAAAAAGAGCAGGAATGTTAATACAGACTAAAAGCTGTATTACTTTCCCTCGCAGGCCCTCTATACTGGTGAATCCTTCTCCTCTTTAAAGGGATCCCTAGCACATCTGTATTGCCACAGACCCTGAGTTGAGGTCCGGGGACTCCAGATCTGCTGCAGAGGCGCCTAGCCTTCTTTGCCTTGAAACATTTTTTGGGCTGAACCCTTCTTTCTGTGGGGGAAGGGCAGTGGTCGAGCGAGTCTCAAGCTGTGAGTATAAGAATTTAGAGTGTCTTAGTATCTGTCCTTAAACAGAGAAACAACTTGGCAGGGGAAGCAGTGCTTGAAATAATACAGAAATCAGATGAAGACTTGTAAATTAATGCCGCCTTCTTTTACAGCAAAGCCTTGTCCAGGAAAAGATTGCAGAACACATTCTTTTGTGCTCATTTCTAGAGCCATAAACATTTTGTAATTCTAGCTTTTGCTTGGGAGCAAAGCTTTCAATTTGAACTTCTCTTGCCTTTGAAATGACTTTATTAGCTTTCTTTGTTGAGACAGGAATCAGCCAGGCAATTGTCTGTATTGGGCAATTTGTTTGGAGTATCTGGCCTGGTACTAGCTGTAAAGTGTGTGTGTGTGTTTTATTTTGAACGGGGTTCCTTCAATCCACTGTTTTTCATAAGGAAGGACAACATCTAGGGATGAGCAGGCCTAATGCAAAGCAGGCTGGGTTATTTCAAAATCTTTGTGGGACTGAAACAGGATGGGGAAGACTCACTGCACCAGTCAAGTAGGGATAGGACTTGTGGGGGAACGCTGGTTATCCAAGCACGGGAGTGGGGAAGCAGCTCTCTCTCTCCTTTTAGAAGAAGAGAGAGAGCTAGTTTCCCTGCTTCTCCTCCATAGTTAGCCTGTGTACACAGGAAAGAGGCTTAGCTACTTAACTAGTGTTTTTTATTTTAGGAACAGAGTCAAAATAAAGAGAAATAAAAAAGTAGAGGAGAAACATCAGGGGAAAGGTTTATGCTCCAGCTACAGGGCAAGGATTAGGGGCTCTGTTTTGCTTGGCACTGCCCCAAAGAGGTTATAGTTGAATGTGCTCCCCAATAATCTGCCCTATTAACCAGCTGAGCTGCCATATTTTGCACCACTGAAGTTTCTTAGGGTACGTCTACACAGCATGCTTATTTTGAAATAAACTATTTTGGAATTTCCTCCCCCGAAAGAGCTTATTTCGAAATAGCAGGTCTACACTCCAGGAAAGCCTCAAAATTAGTCTGAGGCAGGCTCCCCTAATGTGGACATGCTACCTCAAGTTAGAGCGCCAGGAGGCACTGGTGAGTAATTACTTTGAATGGCCCTGGGGAGGAACTATTTCAAAATAGCAGCCATGGAGTGCCCGCACTACTGCTATTCCAAAATATTTTGGAATAAACGTTATTCCTCATGGAATCAGGTTTACAGATTTTGAAATAAGCCATCTGTTATTATGAAATTATTTCAAAATAATGGAAATGTTGTGTGGACGCTTGCATTGTTATTTCGAAATAACGTCAGTTATTTCAAAATAACTGTGCTGTGTACACGCACCCTTAATGGTTTTCAAGGACATAGCTATATATAACTTCTGTCTCGAAGAAATGTTATTTAAAATCTTGTAGTGCAGAAAAGGCCTATATGGGAATAGAAAAAAATGGTAGCAGTTTTAATTTTCCAGGCTACTGCTATTTTATAACCCCAAACTAGCAGGTGCAGTGTCTTCCTCTAAACAAAGAGCTGCCAAAGGAAGCTGAAGTGACAGAGGCAGCAGGCCAGCAGTACAACTGTGCATTGAAATAAACCAAACAAACTATGAAGGGAGTGACCCAACAGCAGCATACAATTTCCAGTTCTGAGGGAGCAGAAAAACATTCTGGGTCTAGCTCAGGTCCATCAAAATCACTTATTTTCAAGTGTAACAAAGGAAGAAGAACTAGAAGTTGGAGACAGAGCCACAATCAAACACAGCAATGCCATCACTTCCATCTAGACATGTGATACAACAGCAGCATAAGTTGCTCCTAATTATGCTTGTGCCCACATCTAACTATTACAATTTTCATTCAGATCTTTTTTCGTTTTACTATAAATGGCTTTCCCTACAAGCGGGAAGTTCCAGTTTTTCAAAAAAGTCCAACTTTTTGGGGACATCAAGAATTCCTTCCCTTCTCCTTCTTTTTGTCACAGATTGCAAACAAATGATTTTTAGAAGTGTTTGTTTTTTTTCTGAGTTGGAAATGTAAAATAAAATAAAATAAAAAAACTTCCTCAATTCTCGAAAAGTTAAGGTGGTGAAATTAAAAATGATGAAGTGGGAAAGTAAACCCTTGAATGTCATTCATTTTACTTTTGATTGTTTTCTGCTTGTGTGAATTTCATTTTTACTAGTTTAGACTGTAGTGGCAGAGTTGCATTGCTGGTTCCAGAGTTAATCCAGATATTAAATCTTCTAAAAGTTTCTTGTTTCAAATCCCACCTAATGGATAATCTTGATTGACCTGATTTGAAAACTTTTTTTCAGATTTTTGGTTTGTGAAATTTTTTTAGAATTGATTTTTGTTTTAAACCTCAAAAAGTCTGACAAGATAGAAAACCGTTTACCACCCAGTGCTACTTCAGTTGTCATTATCACAAGATAGACAGTGAAGCACAGAGATGAGGCTATGTAACCTGCTCCAAAGATAGGCAAAAGAACATTGTGCAGAACAGTGGTCTCCAACCTTTTTAAGCAAAGGGTCACTTTTTGAATTTAAGTGCAATACAGGATCTACCTCAGACTCAAATATCCTTGCCCTGCCTCTTCGTGTCCCTTCTCTGAGGCCCTAACCTTGCTCACTCCGTCCTTCCTCCCTCCCTCCCCCATTCTCCCTCCCTTTCACCAGGCAGGGGCAGAGGGTTGGGGCGCAGGCTCTGGTCTTGGGCTAAGGGATCTGGAGTGTGAGAGGGGCTCTGAGCTCCAAGGCAAAGGACAGGAGATGAGCAGCAGTGAGGGGAGGGGCAGCTGAAGTGCTGCGCTTGACAGCCTCTTGGCCAAACTAGTCAGGATCACCTGTTAGAGGCTTCAAAATCTACCAGTAGATCCCGATCTACTGGTTGGTGACCACTGGTGTAGAAACTTTCACCAAATGCACAGTAATTTATAATAGAAAAGTTCCATTAGCGTTGTAAGCACAACCAGCATTGTCTTCTTAAACCAAGAAAATTCCTTTATGCTAAGTATGAACACCTTTATGGAAAGTATTTTTGACACCAGACAGGAATTATTACCCAGTATTATCAGCCATATTCTGGTCCTAAAAAGCAGCATTACAAATATACACTTATAAACTAAGCATTTGTCATATTACAATGTTGTTTGAGAATGAAAAGATTTATAGTTTAGCTCTTTGGCTTTAATACTGTGTTTTAAGGTTATGAATTAAACTACAATACATATTCTCTGTAGAATTATGCTGTATAATTTTTTGCTAATTTACTGTTGCACAAACTACAATATCACCATACTTGTTTGTTCCAAAGCCTATTAAAATCAGTGAAGGAGCTCCCCATTTACAGCCGGTCCCCGAGTTACGAATGCATCTATTTACGACCGTTCATAGTTACGACCAACTCCCATTAAGCGCATTACAAGCCAGTCCCTGAGTTATGAACGCAATCCGCGCTTACGAACAGCACGGCCGCATTTAAATGAATGGGGTCCGACTTACGAACAAATCGAGTTACGAGCAAGTGTTTGGTACGTAACTCGTTCATGAGTCGGGGACCGGCTGTACTTCAGTGGACACTGGATCAGGCTATAAGTGAGCAATATACATTCAATCTCATACATGCTTTTCTCACAATGCTGAACCATCTTGCTGCACCCAACACTGTACCAAGCACTATTCCTGCACTAGCAGTAGGATCTAATATGCTCCAAAGTTGTATAAAGTGACTTTGTAAGAAATTGTCAGTGATACGCTACTGAGAATGGCTCTGCCATTGCTTTTTGCCTTTAGTAGTCTATTTAATGAATATAAAATATAATCAGTGAAAGATTTAAGGAGGAAAAAGACTTACGCAATTTGTCCTGGTGCATCCATAGTACATTTAGCATTTTTATGGCAGGTGTTGTTAGTCTCACAGATATTTGTCATACTGCATCCTTTCCCAGGTACTAAGTTTCTGTAATGTTCTTTGCATTCACAGTGGGACTAAATCGGAGGAGAAAGACAAAGGTTAGATTGTATTTCACATTTCATTAGTGTCTTGCTATTTTTCAGCATTTTTCTGTCACAAAAGCCATGGCAAGGATTTAAAGACAACTTCAAAAAGCTCAGGTAAGTACCCAGAAATTCAGCTGCATCTATGCAACTGTGATAGTGTGGACTAGGCCCAAAGGCCCCCGATGGAGGCCTCAGAGTTCTGCCACACCTATCCCAGGATAGGAGTAGAGAGGTCCTCCATGCAGGCTAGAATGACTGCATGTAAAGCAGCCAATCAGAGGCCAAGAGGGCCTGTAAAAGGGGCTGTGGAAGAGAGCACTAGGGGCTGTTGCTTAAAGTCAGAGAAGAAAGGACTGCAGGCCTGGGTGCCTGGAAGAGCAATAGGGCCAGGAACAGTGTGGGCAAGGACCAGGGGAGCACTGAGGGAGCTCCTGGCTGGCTACTAGGAGTGAGGCAAATAAAGTCTGCTAGCAGGGACTGGGAAGCAAGATGCTCCTGGCTGGTGGCTAGGACTGAGTAGAGCTTGAGCCTGGGGAGGGCTTCAGAATAATAATGTCTCCAGGAAGGAAGCCCAAGGGATACAGCCTCATACTAGGGCAGATTACTTAAAAATCAAAGGCCAGGGAGGACTAGAGAGAGACAGTCCCCGGTGGACTGTATACCATAGAAGAAGTCTGGTTTGGTTAACATGCAGATAGTGTGTGACTTGGCTGGAGCACTGTGTCACTGAAAATACCCCGACTGGGGCCCCAAGAACTAAAGAACACAGACACGCCCAACCAGAGGGATGCCCATGAGATGTGGGAGCCGCTTTCATTACAGCAGCTTATCCAGATTTATTCAATTCTTTTCTAAATTTTATCCTATCTTAGAAGATGTCTGGCTTCCAATGATATCCTTAAAAAAGGAATACAATTCTTTATGTGCCATTGCCTTACAAGGAGGCATTTATTAAAATGAGTGTGGATAGGTCAAATTTATAATCAATATTCACACAGACCTTTCCTTCCCTGGAAAGATCACAAAACATTTAATAAACTACAATGTATTCATACAGCATCCATGAAATGCAGCCACCTCTGGAATGGCAAAGGCCAACAAACCAGCACACAGTAGACTGCAAAATAGTTGGGAGGAGGCAACATTTATGGGCAAGGACTCCCAGGCAAGCCCTACCTCTTACAAAAACTGCCAGGGGAACATTAATGTCCATTCAGAACAGACACGGGGGAGGGCACAGAAAAAGAAAATGACTTGCCTAAGGTCACCCAGCAGCCCATGGCAGAGCTATGAACAGAACTCATGTTTCGAAAGTTTTAACCATTAGGCAAGACTGTCTCCCCACAGGAAAAACTCTTTCTTGGTCCTAGTCAGTTGATTTTGGAAATTCCATAGGTTCCAGTCTGGCACTTACCTTCCCGGGACCATCATATTTGCAAATGGTAGACTCTGTAGGGCAATTTCCAAATATCTCTTGGCAAGGGTCTATTGGTAAGCAAACTTGGCCATCCCCTTTGTAACCTTCTTGGCAAACACATTTATGACGATTAGGTCCAAGGTAGGTGCAATAAGCATTTGGATCACAGGCTGTTTTTGAGCAGGGGTTGATAGCTTGAAAAAACAATAGTAAAAGAAATTAATAATTATCCAGAAGTTGCAAAAACTGAGCAAAAGGCTAGTGAAGCCTATTAATATCAAGCAGAGCCAATAGAATAAGCTGCCTAGAATAGCTAAGTCCAAAGTATTGTATCAATATGAAGGTCTGAGATAGGAACAACTATCTGTGTTTTTGTATGTAAGGGTATGTCTATACAGCAGCGTTATTTCAGAATACCTGACATTATTCTGAAATAACATAGTACGTGTCTACACTACAAGCCTTCATTTCAAAATAATGTTGAGCTGGAGGACTTCTTACTCTGACTCCTGTAACCCTCATTTGACGAGGAGCAAGAGAAGTTGGGGAAAGAGTGTTCTTCCTTCGACTTCCTGCTGTGGAGACAGCGCCAAAAGCTGAGTTAAGCTATTTTGACTTAAACTAAGCAACTGGCTTAGCTGAAGTTGCGTAGCTTAATTTGACTTTAGCCCTGCTGAGTAGACATACCCTAAGTGACCTTTAAACTTGGCATATTGGGTTATTACCCAATTAAACCTGCAATAATGCACTCATTTAAAAAGGAACTTAAACTACGGCCTGCTTCTTTGTTGCATAGTGATCATAGAGGATCAGGGAAATGACACAACATAAAGTAACTGCTCTAAGGCAGGTTATATTAGCAGGAAAATGTCACTCAGCAGAATGGGTCTTCCTTTAGGATACATCTAGACTACATTTGTTTGTCAGAAAAAGCTATGCAAAAAGTGCTCTGCATTTTGTGTAGCTTTTTTTGATACTTTTGTCAGAAGAGGCTTTTCTGACATTTGGCCCATCTAGACTGGGCCAAATGTCAGAAAAAAACCCTCTTTTAAAAGCCCCCTTCTTCCTCATAGAACAAGGAATACAGGGGCTTCCGAAAGAGTACGTTTGCTCTTCCGCAAAAAAAAAGCAGAAGAGCAAATGCGTTCCTTGGATGCAGTGGAATTTTTTTGGGATACCTCCAGTATCCTGAACCGCCCTCCCCGCAGTCTAGCCGTACCCTTATACAGCAGGGATGGAGTTGTAGTTCTCATCAGTTCCAGATTATTGTATCCCTTTCAGGGGCTCAAGCACAAGCTTTCCCGCTTCTCCCTCTCTGAGCTGAAGCATGTAACTTAGCTTTGTCAGGCACCAGCGGCATGAGGCCACAGGCAATTGTCCTGTTTGCTGCCCCCTATTGTGACATGCATAAACCCCTCTGGGGCTCACAACCCCCAGGGTGAGAAACACTGATCTAGATGAGTTGATGTCCTCCTTGGAAGACCTTCGTATATTCCTGATTGAGAACCACTGCCATAGAGAAATGGCCCATGAGTGCTTTAGTCCATTTCCTCCATATTACTGTTGGAATAGCCCCTGCCTGTGACAGGAGGGCTGCTCCAGACTGGCTTCAGAAGTGGGGGACTGCTCCGCCTGTGGCCCCTTTAACCAGTTAACTGGTTAAACTAGGGCTACGTCTACCCTGCAGGCTTTTTGCGCAAGTACGGCCATTCTTGCGCAAAAACTTGCAGAGTGTCTACACTGCACGTGCGTTCTTGCAAAAGTAAATTTACAGTAAGGCGTTGGAACAGAGGGCTTCTTGCACAAGAGTTATTCTTTTCCCCACGAGGAATAAGCCCTCTTGCTCAAGAAAGCAGTGTGGACGGGCAACAGAGGTTTCTTGCACAAGAAACCCCTATGGCTAAAATGGCCATCACAGCTTTCTTGCGCAAGAGAGCATCCACACCGCCGTGGACACTCTTGCGCAAAAGCACATCCCTTGCACAAAAGCACATGGCAGTGTGGATACACTCTTGCACAAGACCTTTTGCGCAAGAACTCTTGCGCAAAACAGTTCTTGCGCAAGAAGCCTGCAGTGTAGATGTAGCCATAATGTTTAACTGCTTAACCATTTAAATGGGATTTTACATCCCTTTTTGGAACCCAGTATTTCCATGAGTAGTTTTACTGAAGTCAGTGGCATTAGTGATGTGTTTAACTGCCCACCACTGGGAGTAAAAAGCTGTTCAAGATCTGGCCTTGAATCGTAACACTGATGGTAGCCAATGGGCAAATTGAAGCACAAGTTGTTGCCCATGATTCCAAAGTGAGTATCTTATTTGAACTAATTCATTCACCCTGGAACCAACTCACTGTGTAGTTTAAAAAACCGAACTTACTGGCAAATTTTGCCATTAGTACCCTAGATAAAATACAATATAGCACCATTGTTTTCAAACTTTTGGTGACCTCTTTCACACACCAAACCTCTGAGTGTGACTCCCACCTTCTAAAAGCCTTTTTTTTCATAGTTAACACTATTATAAATGCTGGAGGCAAAGTGAGGTGGGGGGGGGGTGACCCCACACATAATCTCATGGCCCCCGTGTGAGAACCCCTGATATAGCGGAATATAATTGTGCTTGCTTTAGACTATAGGACAACAGCTCAGTGATGGGAGATGGGAAGAAATGTCTCTGATACGGGTTATTTTTCAACTTTCTCCTGAAACATCAGGCACAAAGCAACTGTTGGAAGCAAAATACCAGATGAGAGAGATCTTGGGTCTGATCCAGGACAGAAATTTCTGTGTTACTAGGTAAACACACTGAATCTTCAGCAACACAATTTGCCTAGAATTATTAGAATAATAATGTCATGTCATAATGTAATAATAGAATAATTAGAAACAGTTTGACAGTTCAAGTGTCACAGTGAGTGTGGTAGAGACTACACTGTGAAAAACTTTTCACCCCAGCAGAGATCATAGAGCTTTCTTACTTCATCAAAAATTGGAAAAATGGCAGGGGCTAAATTTGTCTGAAATATTTGTGTTTGGGCTCAGTGGTGTAGCCGCGTCACCGTGTAGTGGGATCTCTCTCAGCAAATGTAAATTGTTATTCACCTATGCTGATTTTAAGGCTGCCATCAGGGGATTCATGGCCCATTGGGTTTGACAGGTACTTACGTTCACATTGTTTGCCATCTCCGTAGTAATTCGGAAGACATGTACACTCCAACTTGGTTTCATCTTCACTAGAAATAGAGCATCTGGAGTTTTCAGGGCACTGCAAAGCCTCACACTCAGGTATTGCTGGAGAGAAAGAAGGCAAAAAGCTAGACTATGGCTGAACATCACACTAATGAACATTTCGCTCTCCATCCTTCCGCTGTACAAGAACCAATGCAGCATTTAGATGAGCAAGGCACTGTGGAGTGGGGATGTGACCACTGTTAGTGGTGATCGATGATGTAATGATGAGGTAATAATGATCACAGGTCTTTGTTAGGTTTAGATGTGATGGAGTCTGAGTTGGGGGTATATATTTTGCTGCGGTACTTTCAGGCACACTAAACTAATATATTTAGTCCTCACCAGCAGCCACCATAAAGAAGTTGGTGAATATGTCCTGATGAAAAGCCCCATACTTACGCTGATCACAGTTCAGGCCTTTGTAGCCAGACAAACATGTGCATCCTCCATCCCCTGTAATTCCACTGTTGCACACTCCATGAGCACAGGTGCAAACTATATGTAGAAATGGATTGGTTTGGGTAAATAAGCAGATTTGAAACAAGGTTTTGAGTGTTTTTTCATGCCATTAATGATTTAGTCCCAGTAATTAAACACTACTGTTTTTGACACTCAGGGTACAATTTTCAAAGACGGCTAATTTGACTCAGATTTGATAATGGGACCCCAGCCTTTAAACATAAAATGGAACAGTTCCCACGCTAATATTAAGGCACACAGAGGGGAGTACATTAGCCATTTAAAGGGCATAAGCAAATAGGTCAAACTCTGCAGCAGGTCTTATTTTGTCCCTCTGCTGTTGTGTACATTGGAAAGACAAAATCGATGTTTCTGGGGACAAGGAGCATACTGTTGGCTGACAGTTTTCACACACAAAGTTGCACATACACAGTTCCAGACAATGCTGAGGCCCCTTTGAAAATTTGTTCCTTGAGCCTCATTCTACATAAATGGTTCCCCAGTATAATTATTTCACTTAGGGGTGTGATTTATTACTGAAAAAGTTGTACTGGTAAAGCCCTAATGTAGACACAGTTATGTCAGCATAAAGATGACTTTTAGGGTATGTCTAGACTACTTACCTCTGTTGTCAGAGCCATGTAAATTAGACTACCCGACATAGCCAATGAAGCCGGGATTTAAATATCCCTGGCTTCATTAAAATAAAAATGGCCACCGCACTGTGCCGGTTCAGCTGATCGTCGGCAGAGTGCAGCAGTCAAGACGCGGATCGGTCGACAGGGAATGCCTTTGTCGACTGCTCCCTTATGCCTCATGAAACGAGATTTACAGGAACGGTCGACAAAGGCGTTCCCTGTCAACCGATCCGCGTCTTGACTGCTGTGCTGTGCCGACGACCAGCTGAGCTGGCACAGCGCAGCGGCCATTTTTATTTTAATGAAGCCGGGGATATTTAAATCCCGGCTTCATTGATGATGTCGGGTAGTCTAATTTACATGCCTCTGGCAACAGAGGCATGCAGTCTAGACATACCCTTACTAGGACAGCTTATTCCCCTTCATATACAGCATTACGCTATACCAGTATAAAGCACTTCTATATGGATAGCTATATAGCACCTATTTTAGGGGACTATGTTGTTTTAGTTATACCAACATAGTTACATTATTACAACTTTCTGGAGTAGACAAGCCCTTGGTCTGAATGCACAACAGAAGTTAAGTGCCCAAGTCCCTATTTCAGGCACTTAAGTCCTGGTTTCAATATCACTGTGATGCACCCCTCCCTCCACCACGCCTGGTAGGTGTCTAAGCTTTTTCAGTGAAAATTCTCTAAGTGCCTATGTCTCTGCCTCTGAGAGTGTGCACTGCTGCCTCTCTTGTGACATCACGGCCCCTATTTCCTACCTAATCCCCAGAGTAATTCACAAACCAAGGAAAGAGAGGTTTTCAGGCACTTAGGTCATGTGTGGGGCCTGATCCCAGCAGCATGCTCAGAGTCTGCTTATCAGATCGAGCCTGTCAGGTGAGTTCATACAAAACAGACTGGCGAGTGGCAGAGACTCTCCCCCATAATTTTTAGCCTGGTGAATAGGGAACACACCTGAGACATGGGAAAGCTCTGGTTCGAGATCTGACCTGGGGTGGGGGGAGCAAGGGATTTGAAGTAGGATCTGCCACCTCTCTCCACCAGACTGTGGAACCATTTTCATGCATGTGTGCTTGCTCACTCTCTGGCCCAAATGACTCTTTAAGACACACAGAGAGAGAGAGAGAGAGAGAGAGAGTGAGAGAGCATGAGCCAGAGAAAGAGACTCTAAGTATGAGAATGATTCTACAGCCTGGTGGATCAGAGCACTCTCTCAGAATATGGGAGACCAAGGATCCTCTCTCTCTTAATTTATATACTGAGATAGGCTCACATCAGATGGTCCTGCTCAAAGGTTAGAAAGTGCCCCCAGGAGGTAATTGCTCATGCTTCAAATCTCTCCTCAAGTGGTGGGGAGACTTGACTTAGGTCTCCCCCCCCGTCCCAGCTGAGTGGTCTAAGCACTGAAAAAAAACGGTTATGAGAGAAGTCCTCCTTCTGCCATCATTTATTTGTGTGAACTTTCCTGAGGGGTCCAATCCAGTAGATGGTCTCTGAGCATGCCTGCTGGATTGGGTCCTGCATGTGACCACCCCCCTCGCATTTCATGCTAAAGCACTATAAGGCACCTACCTCCTAGCTGTGAATTGCAAGCAGAAAGAGGCACCTCACTACAGCTTGCTGGGACCAAGGTCCTATCACCATGAGAAGTGTGCTTACCACACACCCCTTGGGTGAGCATCTCCTATTGATTAGCTGAGTGTAGGCCAGGTAGGCCACTACACTGAGGCAATTCTCTGCTTAGTGAGCTGGCTTTTAGGAATCCTGGTTTAAGGTGCTTGTTTCTCACCATTCAATGTGCTAGATGCCTAACACAGACTATGTGCATTGCACTGACTTTCCCAGGCACACAGCTCCTTTTTTGCATTCAGCCTTAACATCTAAAGCAGGGGTGGGGACCCTTTTTTGGGCCAGGGGCCGCTGACCCACAGAAAAATCAGCTGGGGGCCACACGCAAGTGAGAAGCAAAAAAGAAAAACCAAACCCTCACTGACATGGCCCCCGACTGAGAAGGAGAAAGACACTCCCCACATTCCCCTCACACACTAGAGCTTGGGGGGGGGGGCCCAGTCTAGTAGATTTTGTGTGCTCCAGCCCCAGGCTAGAGGGCTGCATCTGGCCCCTGGGCCTTAGGTTCCCTACCCCTGATCTACAGCTACATTTGAGGTATTGCTGAAGGCATATTTGTTGCTAGCTGTACCAATGCACAATCTCCATGGGCCCCTAGAGAATTTGGAATATTTCAAACAGCTGAAATATCCAAAGGCTGGAACACTAAAGATACTGAATTGATTCAAGTGTCCCATTTGTAGGACAATGTTGTCTCAATAGCATTTATATGAATCAATACTGGCATCCAGTGGACAACTATTGGAAACAATGTGCCTTTGAGGCTATACAGTTACTGTGATTATTGCAGGAAGCTCATTACCAGAATATTTAAGTAACTGTCCATTCATGACTGTATTTTGGTTGATGGCTTAGTACTTACGTACACTGATTTTCATACTCTATTGTATTTATTTGATATTTTTGCTAATGTTTTGGGATGTAATTATATGTCTTGGTTACCATAATTTTAGTTAGGAAATTTATTTAAAATACTGCAAGTTACCATTTGATAGATTACCATACAATGGTAAAACCACAATTATCTCTCTCGCACACACTTAGAACGAAATAGATATGTGACCATGGAAAATATATGGTAGGAAACATTCCAACACTTACTGTGAGATGACCTGGATAATTTAGCAGGTCCTTCCCATATCTAGTTTATTTGATTACTAGCAGACTTGGCATTTCCCGGGTCCTTCAGGACAGAGGGCTGGAGATGGGTGTGTGTGTGGGGGGGTGCATTAGTCAAGACAGGGCCTTGGGGATGTGAGGGGGGCAGTGCAGGAGTCAGGGCAGGGAGGTGTGTGCAAGAATAAGGATTGGGGTGTGGGGAAGAGCTCAGGACAGAGGTTCCCATCTAGCACGGACCTTTTCTCTTCCTGCAGATCTCCCCCCAGCTGCCAGGGGCCTTTTCTCTCCCCCCAGTTCCTCCACAGCTGCCAGGGGCTGGGGGGGAGGGAGGGGAGAGGGTTTAGGGCAGGGGAGCTACTTACCTGGTGTGCTGCACGCAAGATGGCAGAGCCCCAGCCCTGCTGGCCAATCCCTTGATGGTACCGCTGCCCCCAGTGGACACTCTGCAGGATAGCTCTCCCCTGCAGGCTAACTGCCCCCAGTGGCCAATCTCAGTATCGTGTCCCTCAGAACAGCTCAGCCCCTGCCCCCTCACTTTCCATGTTATAGAAAACAGTCCCTTTCCCAGGGCTTCTGGTTGTCCTGGCACAAACAAACCCTGATCTTGCTATAAGTTAGGTCCGGAGAAGAGGAAACTACATAACAAATTTGGTGGTCCCAGCTCTTACCATCTTAAACAAACAGACTCGCAGACAGAAACACAGACAAAAATCTCTAAAATATCTATATAGATATGATAAAACAAGGCTATTTAAGGATATTTTTCACTGTGCTGCACATAGATTATTGCCTGTGCAATTCAACCTATACTGATACAGCTTTATTTTATTTTTTCACTCCTACAAAAGGAGCTAAGATCAGACATACCTGAACTGCAGTTGGCTCCAAATACATTATCTTCGAAACAAGTTTCACAGGCTGTCCCACCAAACCCTGGCTATAGAACACACAAGGAAGGTCATTCTTCTATATCATTAAAATATTTGAATACAAGCAGAGTAGCCATACATAAGAAAATGTTATAATGCTGTGTGACCAACCCTGCACTGGGCCCGAAGCAGTCAACCAGGACTACCTGGCCAAGAGAGCCCCAGCCCCACAGCCCTGCTGGGCATGCTGCAGCTGGAGGACCAGTATAAAGGTCAATGGAGCAGCTCAGTCAGGGCTGACCACCACCGAAGAAGGAGCTGCTGTAGGAGCTCTGGATCAAGAGCTGCAGATGGATGGTGCCATGGAGGCCAGCCAGCAGAGACCGGCCGGAGAAGCTCTCAGCCCAGATGTGACTGGAGAAGAAGCCAATGTCAGGGAGGCTGGTAGGAAGTAGCCCAGAGCAGGGAGGTAAAACTCCCCAGAGCTCACTGTGTTGCCGGGTGGATTCCCTGCTGAGCTAATGGTGGGTCACACCCACCACTGACAACTCCCCTGGGCTGGGGCCCAGTGGAGAGGGTGGGCCTGGGTCCCACTACCTCACCCTCACTAGCCCCCAAGGGGGTGCTACAGTTGTGGCTGTTGACTCTGGTCACTAGGCCTCATTATCCTGTGAAAAGGGGGGTTGCTAATGACTCTGGCTGCTAGGCCTTATTGCCCTGCGAACAGAGTATAGTTGATGCGGAATCTGGACGCTTGGCCCCACTGTCCTAAGGGAAGGGAGTGATCATGGACTTAGGCCACTAGGCCCCACTGCCCTGAGGGAAGGGTGTGAAAAGGACTCTGGCCACTGAGCCTCACTAACCTCTGAGAAGGGTATTGTATTGACTGTGGCCACTAGGTTGGAATGTTGTAAGGGAGAAGGGATGTAGTGAAAGGACCTTGACCCTAGAGACTGAGACACTCATGGGGTGGAGCAGGTGATGAGAGACCTAGAATGCCGAAAGCCCTGCCTCAGAGGGGGCTGGACACACCCACCCTGTGACATGCTGAAAGGACAACAGACAGCAAGCTGGAAAGAAATGTCCCCCAAGATGAGGACTGTTCTTCCTCACATTTATATATTAAAGTTAATTTCTGTCAGTGACTAGCCATTCTGCTCTCATTAGGAACTTAGACCACTTTCACAGAAACTCAGAAGGCTTAAAATATAATGAGGAATGGCAACAGAACTTATCTCATAGCATTCTAATAATTAATAGTTAATAATTAGGGCTGTCAAGCAATTAAAAAATTTAATCACAATCGCACGCAATGCTCCTTTGAAATGCTGTGTTTCAAAGGGGCAGTGCTGCGGAAGCCTGGGATCAGTTGGAGTCCTGAGCGGACCCCAGGCTCAGTGTAGCTGCCCCTTTAAAATGCAGCGGCGTAGTTTCTAAGGGGCAGCACAAGGCGGAGTCCGGGGTCAGCCGGAGTCTCCAGCTGACCCCAGGCTCCATGCAGCGCTGCCCCTTTGAAGTGCTGTGGTGGCACTTCAAAGGGGCAGTGCATTAGGAGCCTGTGATCAGCTGGGGATTCCAGCTGATCCCCAGCTCCTCCTTGCAAAGCCCCTTTGAAGTGTGGCTCTGGAGTGGCACTTCAAAGGGGCAGCGCAGCATTAACACCTGTGATTAACGTGTTAAAAGGATTAATGTGTTAATCCTGTCCTGCATTAATTGCAGGCGTTAATGCAGGTCAATTGACAGCCCTACTAATAATAACAACAATACATGCCTCAGTTCTATCTTACTCCCCATTCTCCACTTCCTACCCACGTGTTCTAGAAAATACGAGCTTTGCAGTTTTTCTAGAAGGTCAGCCAGTGCAGGATGAGGTGGACTAATTTAATAGGTCTTACATGCAAATATCAGGAAGAAGAATTTGATCTTATTTTTTTTCCCTTCTGGGTAGAGTTTATTTAACATCACATGTTGTACTCTCAGCAAATGGACATTATGGAAACTTTAAGATAAACAGTCATAGGGAGTAATTTGAAGTTTGGTACAAGCAGAACATTAAAAATAAATAAATAAACTAAATAAAAACCTTCCCACCCCACCCCCACACTCTCTCTGCAGGCTATTGCTGAAATACTTTAATGTATGTGTTTTTTTCTGGTATAAATGTGCCATATTTCCCAGCTGTCATAGACAATATCATTACAAAAAAAATGAATGGACTTACTCGGCAAATGCATTTGCCATCCCCATTTATACCCTGAAAACAGCGGCCTCTGTTATTGCATGGTGATACAGCTCCTCCTGGACATTCTACAGAAGAAAACACAAGAGAAATCAATAAAACTGACTGTGATGGTTTATGCAAACGAAGTCCTTTATATTAGTGATGGTGGCTCCCAAAGGGTGTGGGGAATCAGTTCAAATAGGCATTTCAATGCATGGATTTTTTTCAGAGTCTCCTAAGTATCTTCATTGAGATCTTGGTCTTAATAAAGTCCTATGGACTTCAATGGAGTCAGGATAGAGTAGGGTGGACTGGAAAGACTAAGGTTTTAAAATGTGATTTTAAACACTTTTCCCTCTAGTTTGACCAGATGGAATTCGGAAGGGCAGAACTCCATGAAAATATAATGAAAAGACTTTGAGTTTAAACTTCTTGTTTTGGTTAAAGGATTGAAAGGCAACCCAGCAATTGCTATAGTAATTATCTTGTATAGCATCCAAAGGGTCAGTCATTAAAAATTACACTTAGTGATCATATTTGAAGAGAGAAAATCCTTTTCATACAGCATAGTAAAAATACCCTATCTTGGGACATTTGTAGACTGGACAAAGCTCTAGAAAATATACTATTAGGAAGAGTCCTATATCAGCAGAGAGGTAGATAAGAAGAAATGATAGGTTCTTTTCCATCTCGACTCTTTGTTTTGTTTTAGAGAATCATAATCTCAGATATTCTGTTCTGAAAACACAAGATGAGCATGGAGTTTGTTAAATATTTTGCATGGAGGATTATATAAATGTATAGTGGTCTAGATTTTAAAATTAGGACCTTCAAGTTAGATTTCTAAATCTATAGACATGTCAAAATTGGCCAGATTTTCAAGTTTTGCTAACAAGTTTATTTATTTAGGTGCTTGAATATGTATGTAGAAGATTAATGCTAGTTTTCTATTTGAATTTATTGGCCAAAGTTAAACTTCTACTATATCCATATTCCTGTATCTGAATAAGGCTCCAATCTGGCAAGCTCTTACATATGTGCTTAATTTTACCATTGTGAGTAGTTTGGTATTACTTGTGATAGTAAAGTTAAGAAAGTATAGGACCCTACCAAATTCAATGTCCATATTGGTCAATTTCATGGTCATAGGATTTTAAAAAATGGTAAATTTAATCATTTCAGATAATTAAATCTGAAATTCCACGGTGTTGTAGCTGTAGGCATCCTGATCCAGAAGCAGAATATGAAGGGGGGAATGCAAAGTTAGAGTGGCAGGGTCATGGTACTGCCACCCTTGCTTCTGCACTGATGCTGGTGGCAGTGCTGCCGTTAGAGCTGGATAACTAGAGAGCAGAGGCTGCAGGCTGGAAGCCCAGCTCTTAAGGCAGTGCCACTGTCTGCAGCAGCACAGAAGGAAGCATGGTATAGTATGGTATTGCTACCCTTTGGCCAGTAGCTGCCACTTTCCCGCTGCTCAGCTCTGATCAGAGTACAGAAGTAAGGTTGGCATGCATGGGTGGTGGGTGCACCTAGAGCTGGGGGAGGCCTTACCCCTTTTGCTGGAGATCCTATCACTGCCACCTACAGCCCCTCCGGGAGCCAAGCCCATGCACTGTAGCAGGGGCAGCCCCCCCCCCCCCAAGCATGGGCAGCCCGTGGTCCCCTTGCCGTTAGAGCATGGGCAGCCTGCAGTGCCCCCCTCACCCTCACCGAGCATGAAGAGCGCAGACAGTGCATGGGGCTGAAGACCAGGCAGCCCCAAGAGACTGGGGGAGCCACACTTAATGGGCAAGGCTGTGGGGTGGAGTGTGGGTGAGGCTGGGCTGGCAGTTTGGGAAGGCATTGACTGCCTGTGTACTGACTGCCCATGCTAGCATGTATGGTGTTGCCATCTTTACTTCGACACTGCTGTTGGTTGGGTACTGACTTCTGGTCTGGTGATCTGGCCAGCAGCTGCCACTCTCTGACCTCCAAACTCTGCAGGCAGTGCAGAAGTAAGGGTGGCAATAATGCAACCCCCGACCCTCTACAATAACCTTGCAATCCCCAGTTTGAGAAATGCTGCTCTCCCCTGTGAAATCTGTACATAAAAGACCAGATTTCATGGGGGAGACCAGATAGCATGGTCCGTGATGCACTTTTCATGGCCATGAAATTGGTAGGGCCCTACACAGTTTGCAGGGTTGGGGCTCAATTGATCTGATTTCACAAGTGCAGAACTGAATGGGAGTTCTTGGATGCTCAGCTCTTCTGAAAACCTGGGCATGTGATAAGTTGTCTAAACTTTGGGTCCCTCATTTTGAAAGTCTTGGCCATTACTGCTACTGGTGGACTGAGAGGTGAAGAGTGCAACCATTTGAGATGTCCATGGAAAAATTTAGACTTTTCATTGAAAAACGAAAGCCTGAAAACTGAAATATTTGAATGGGCTGCCCTGGCAATGTGTGAGGGGAGTCTGAGGGACCAAGTGCCCCCTCAAATTCTGTGGGTGAAAGGGGCAAGGGGCCAGAGCCTCTGGGCATCCCTGGGGACTAGCGGGAAGGCCTGGTTCTGGCAGCAGCGGTCGGCCCCCTTGCACTCACTGGCAGCCATAGGGGGGAAGCAGAGCAATGCAGCTCAACCCCCCCCGGCTGCAGGCTGCACTGCTCTGCTCCCCGCTGCTGCCGCCGGTGAGTGCAGGGGCGGTTCGGCTCCTTGCCCGAGCAACGTGGCTGGCAGTTGGGAGAATGGGGGCACATTGCGCCACTTCTGCCCGCAGCCACTGGTGTGGGGGGCCCACCCCCTGCTGCCAACGCCAGGCCTCTTCCACTAGCCCTCTGGCCTCACTGCTGGGGAAGGAAGCCTGAGGGAAAAAGCTGGGTGGAGGCAGAGAAGGAGTGGGGAAGAGGCAGCGCGGAGGTGGGGTGGGGGGACAATATAGTGTCCCAGCCCTCCCTCAGGTGTCGCCAGGAGGAGTCAAATGGGGAGGTGTCCTCCTTCACCAGTCACCCCGATGTGCTGTCACAGTGCCTCATGGGAACTGAAGTTTGGCTGCCTGCTGTCTCCATTCCCTTTTATTGGCCAGGTTCCCCATTTCAACAGCATTACCCACAATACACTGTGGCCACTTCCCTTTGCCATGAGGGGTGTCCATGGTGTGTCATGGAGAATTAGCCTGTCCAAGGAGCCGAGCCCAACCCAGAGGGAATGGAAGAGTAATGCAGCATGACAGCATTTCCCATTGAAATATTTCAATAGTCATATTTTCACCTCTAAAGATCAAAATTTTGCATCAAATAGATTTTTTGATTTTTTGTTTTTGTTGAAATTTTCCACAGCAACTTCCCTGATTTTATGACCTGAGCTAAATGCAACCTCTCAGTGGCAGCTCTTCTATCAGCTCTTCTATTAGCTACATAACTGTGTTGCTTATGGTCTCTCCTACAATCTACTGCCAAAGATGCCAGCACAGAACATCACTAGGACAGTTTGTAAAGGAGGCAAGTCCCTATTGCTCCATTTATAGCACCGCCCTTCCCCCCACCCCCAGCTTTACCACTGGACTTAAATGGTAGAGAGGGCCTTGTGTTGGTTTGGTGTGAAACTGGTAAAAAAAATGCCATTTTTTCATCAAAAAGATTTTGCAGGCCCAGAGTGGAATTGGGGGGATGGAGAGGAAAGTGGGCAAAACCCACTGTAGAATAGCTGGGCAATTTGGGTATTTACCTGCAATTGAGTTGACCTGGGTTCAAATCCCTGTTCTATCTGTTTTGTCTTTCTTTGTCCCAATATTTACTTATTTGTACCACGTGGAACAGCTCAACAGGAGAGATTGAAAGAAAGAGAGACCCAGGTTGTAATTCCTGCTCCAAATTCTGAGGTGGCTCACTCTCAAAAGCGCTCATTTTTGTTCCGGTGCAGAACAAAAACCAAATTTTGAAACTTCAAAGTTTTTCCTGAGATAGAATTGTGTTCCAGCCAGCCCTTGTGCTATGCAGCGGGAGGTGAAATATTTACCCCATGCAGGGAGCTAGCACAAGATATATGCACCACTTATGTCTAATTTAAGCCCAAATTCAAGAGTTTAAAGGATACGGAAGCCTTGTTCAGTCCCTCTGCACCAGGGTGAATTGCAAGTGATCTGAGCAGTGAGCAAATAAGTGGATGTTCAGATGCATACACATTATTTCTGTGAACACTTTGGCGGCATACTAATCTATCCCTTAAAGATGAGGCAGTAATCCAGCCAGTGCTATTGACTTTAAATACACTTCTTCCATGAATCAGTCTCTAACAGATACAATTTTCAGTCCAGTGTACTTTGAACACATTGAAATCATAATGTTGTATTAAGATCTGAGATGAGATAACTGGGACAAGGTAGAACGATAAATACATATTAGCGCTAATGTCCTCACGGAGCTTTTAAATGTTTTCAAGATGCTAGGTCACAGATAAAAATTACCCTTAGGGCTAATGATGATACCAATCAGCTAATTTTGTGAGATGCATGGAAAACAGTTTGTTGTTTTAACTCACTACCAGCAGTACTCCCATTGTTAAATGTGCCAGGCTAGCAAATACCATAATGGAGAAAGAACTCAGCATTTATACAAAATTCTGGTAAAACAGCTTTAAAAAATGGCTGACCAAATAATTATTTTGCGCTGATTTCAGTTCCATTTCCCTTTGACATCACTAATACCCTTCTTGCCTCTTGTTTTGACACTACCACAGCCAGACCTCTGTCAGCTGTTTAAAATTGTAGAACAATATGATAATTTGCTAGTTAGACAGATATTGAACTTTCACTTGAGCTCTATGTTCCAGAAGGCTACGGATTGGATTCTCTGATCCCTTATACCAGTTTTGCACTAGAGTAACTCCAATTACTTCATTATAGTTAGGCATGCATAAAACCAATGTAAATGAAGTGGTGATCAGGCCCTTTCTTTCTGTTCAGTGTATCTTTCAGGAAATGGTACAAAAGAAACACTTTCCAGTTTAACCCACAAAAAAGAGCTGTGTGTGATCTGTCTTATGGTCTGAGCATAAGACTGGAAACGGCCGGGAGCTCAGTCCCTTTTAGAATCAGATTATTTATTTTGATACCAAAACCATAGTTAGGAGCCTAATTTTAGATCCCCATTTTAAACATCTTTGGGGTTTTTTTTACATTAGAACATGCAATTTTTGAAGTTTTCTGATTTTGAAATGGAAAAATTCTGTTCTTAAAAAAAATCCACTGAAAAGTCAGAAAACAAAAACCACTTCAAAACATAACAGAATGGGATATTCTTTTGAATCTGTCAATGTTTCTGTGGATTTCTTTCTCCCCCCCCCCCCCCCCAAGTTTTTGGCCAGCAATATTGCTTTGTAGACAGAGGGGTTTTTTTAAAAGAAAAAACACTTACATATTTATCTTTTTTTGCCTCATATCGTTTAATTGATTCAAACTATTATTTACTCTGTTTTCCCAGTTGCTGTTTGTATTACACAAGCAAAAGAAGAATGGACTTAATGTTGCCAACTCCTTGGAAACCATTTTATGTCTTTCCACTCTAATTTGATTATTAGCTACATAGTATATATTTTCTAATCTATTTTAATTTTCATTTACATTTCTTAAGACTCTATATGACAGTATTAATAATTAGCTAATATAATTAAGATTTAGAGAAAAAACTAAATGTTAGGTATCTGTATATGCTCCTATATTTTTCTGGGGCTTGTTACCTCACACATATTCCATGTCCTCTGTTGTTATGTCTCTGGTGATTGTGTTAACTAGGTATGCAACAAATCTTAGTTTTCAGTGTTTTCTAAATAATGAGCAGAGTAAGTGGCTTTTGTTTCTGCTGGATATTGATTTAAAATCTAAATGGCTGCAGGAGAGAGCAATTAAGTGGTGGGAATCTCCAGCAGAGATGGGTGGTGCAAGGGAGCAAGTCAGAGGGAGGGAGGTTTAAAAGAAACATGGTCTGGAGGTGTGGCTCTGGACTAGACCTTGGGAGACCTCAGGCTGAGTGCTGCACTCTGCTACTGACTTGCAGTGTGCCCTTGGCCACATCGCTTAAGGCCTAATTTTCAAAGGTATTTAGGTGCTCAAAGATGCAGATGGATGACAGTGGGACTTGCAAAAGTGCCTAATCCAGTTAGGCACCCAACTTCCACTAAAATCAATTCAAAGTCAAATCTGTGTTTTTAGGCACCTAAATACCTTTGTAAATCTGGCCCCTGATTTCTTTGTGCCTCAACTGCACAACTGTGAAATTAGGATAATACTATAGTATTTCTGTGCTACGCAGAAGGCTAGACTAAATGATCATAATGATCCCCCCCCCAAAAAAAATCAGTTAGGGGTTGCACACAAGTGAGAAGCAAAAAATCAACCCCCAAAACCAAAAACACACCCCACAAAAACAAAACCAACCTCCACTGACGTGGCCACAGACTGAGAAGCAGAAAGACACTCCTCACAATCTCCTTGCACACCAGAGCCTAGGGGGCCCAGGCAAGTAGATTTTGTGTGTTCCTGCCCCGTGAGTTGGCTAGAGCACAAGCACGGGCTCCTCAGTGCTGGGGGGAGGGGTCCTGAGCCTTAGGGGCCAGATCCAGGAAAGCCAGGGGCTGCATCTGGCCCCCAGGGTTTAGGTTCTCCATCCCTGCTGTAGTCCATTTAAAAGGGAATTGGAGTGTGGTTCTCTTGCATGGAAGGTTTGCTGTACTGGAATCCTGCAGCATGTGAGGGAAGGACAAAGGAACACCCGGCACACCAATGTGGCCTATCATTTAAGGAAACAGAAGTACTATTTAAGAGCTTATTTTGTCATCACCATCAAATACAAAAGGTGAAGTATGCTCCTAGTCAGGATTTTTCTTCTAGCTTGAGGAAGGAACTGCTTTCCTCTAAACTCTCAGACGCACAGTATGTTCTTAAACAGATTAAGATAAGAGAAGAAAATAGCACTTTTCTTTAAGTGACAGCAGAAACAATGCCTAGACCTTGATTCTTATGCAGAGTTCCTTTTTTCTGTCCAGGATGTTTATTAGAAGGAAAAGGGGGGCCTCTTTACTTGCTCCAGAATCACTTTAGCATGTATTCTAACTCTATTTGATTTTGAGCAAACTCTTTCATACCCTAAAACACACGCAGTCCATAACATGGTGTCACAGAATACATTGCCATGTATAAACTAATCAAATATTGTTGTTGTCTTTGTTGTACCACTGGGCAGGATTCTATGCTTCATTAGAGGAAAAAAAGACAATAAAAAGTTGGCTTGTCACTCCATGTTGTAAGGATAGATTTAGCTGTGAATAGGGTTTCTAGAATTGTGGTTCCAATCAATATGGCCAGTGTTTAACATTTACCTTTGCCTGTGTAGAAGATAGGAATCTGTAAATATTCTTTTAGTCTATTTAGTCAATGGATTACTCCAGCGGTGCCGGATCAGACCCTGAATCATTCTGACTTAAATAGGAAAGGAATATATGTAGCCTCAGACAGACATCACTAGTGTATTTTGGTAAACAGAGAGGAGTGGGAGTATTCTAAAACTGTTGGTTATTAAATGAGAAGGCCCCATGTTACACCTTCTCACAATCCTGATATGGGATGTCAGCAGATCCAATACTATAACAGGCATTAGGCAAATAGACTATCAATTGGGTATATTGGTCCTACATTATTTGAAGCTTACATGTTGATGTAAGACTCTGAAGCACATTCACTGAACAAGATGCTCTACTGTGCTATGTGCTTCCGACATCATTTGAAGGAAAGTCAGGCTTACCATGGCAATAGTTTGTGAGGAGAGGAAAAATCATTGTCACACATCTGTGGAAATTATGTCAATTAAGTGAATTTACCCATACAATCTGGGCCCCAATATCCATGGCAGCACTCAGGTTGCTGAAATTCCTTCATGCATAAATGCCGACATCCAGGAAGAGACAAAGTGAAAGTTCTGATTTCAAGGTAATACCTAAAGACAAGAAGTTGCAGATATATTAGAGTATTTAAAATCTCCTTTGGGGATAAATGGAGATGGTAACCTCTGTGTTCTGTAAAGCCAAAGAGCAGAATTTAAAAATGACAGCATTACAATTTGGTTTTTTAATTTTTCATGTAAAAATGGGATTTTTCTCCAGAGGTGAAAGTAAGTGGGAGTGCCCTGGTGCGCAGCTTCAGCAAGAGCTGGTTGAGCTGTGGCAAAAGCCATCAGGGAGCTATTTAAAGAGCTGGCAGGGACCAGGGTTGCAATAGGACAGTACCTGTAAGAAATTTTAAGTTACTTTCACCACTGTTTTTTCTCCCATAGTTTATTAAAGTCTTAAAGCCTCCTTGCAGCCATTTCTCTTGTACATTTTCTCTTGTACAATATGCCTGCCTTTCTTACTGTCTGTAATTTGGATACACCACAGTTTTCAGTAAGCTAAAGGACTGTGGCAAGATTGTATCAGAGGGAGATCCCTGAAAAGTTTTGAAAACACACCATTTGAGTTTTTGACTCAGAGGATTTGGGAGACTGAAACAGTAAAATGCATCATTTAAAAATGGGAAGTTTCATACCCAAGCTGGAACACACAATAAATACTCACAGAATACAAGAAAGAACTATTTTACTATACTACTCATAAACTGGGAGGTCACATATACCAATATTTACATCCTCCCCAAGAACTCATCTGGGAGTAACCCAGAACATAAAATATCCTGGGTGAAATCCAAGATCCAAGTTAATGTCAAATGGCTAGGATCTTACCTTCTGTCTTGTTCTATCCAATAATGCTTCCTATTGAAGGATCTCTTGGCAGTGAGAACTCAGAGGAACATTAACTCTATCTGTAGATTGTAAGCCCTTCAGGATTCTTCTCTCACTACATATCTGGACAGTGCCAAGTGCAAGAGGGCTTTTATTATTTTGTTTGGGGCCTCTATATCTTATTACTACTGTAATACAAACAATATTGCATCATGGCTTTTATGTTTCCATAGAGCTTCTGTGATGGCTGTTCAAATGGGAGGAAGTAGACGAGGCAGGAATGTAACCAAAAACTTTCCATCTCTTTTGATGTGAGAGACCAAACACACAGGCTACATCTACACTACAAGTTTTTTCCATCAGAAAATATGCTAATGAGGTACTCATTTGCATGAGTTGTGATCTCATTTGCATATTTTCTGCCAATTTGTTTTTGCGCTAGGGGTTTTCGCTCAAAAACAAGCAGTGTGGATGTTTCCTTTTTGCACAAAAACCCCTTTTCCTGCAAGACCGCTATAAGGACCTTGTGGAAAAGCGGTTTTGTGCCAAAAGGAAATGTCCACACTGCTTGTTTTTGCACAAAAACCCTTTTTCCTGCAAGACCGCTATAAGGACCTTGTGGAAAAGCGGTTTTGTGCCAAAAGGAAATGTCCACACTGCTTGTTTTTGCACAAAAACCCCTTTTCCTGCAAGACTGCTATAAGGACCTTGCGGAAAAGCGGTTTTGTGCAAAAAGGAAATGTTCACACTGCTTGTTTTTGCACAAAAACCCTAGAGCAAAAACGGATCCAAGTCCCTCATTAGCATATTTTCTGCCAAAAAACCTCGTAGTGTAGATGTAGCCACAGTAAAGAAAAGCACG
Organism: Pelochelys cantorii; assembly: GCA_032595735.1. Taxonomy (NCBI): domain Eukaryota; kingdom Metazoa; phylum Chordata; order Testudines; family Trionychidae; genus Pelochelys; species Pelochelys cantorii. Next base: position 248,704,327 of record CM064326.1, on the reverse strand, counting down.
AACCTAAAACACAAAGCAGTGCATAGGTGCTGACTGCATGGGTGCTCAGGGCTGTGGCACCTATGGGGAAAAAAATAGTAGATGCTCAGCACCAACCAGCCACAGCTGTTTGGCAGCATGGGCAGGGTCTTGGGGAGAGCAGAGAGTAGCGACAGCATATGTGTGGGGGCCTTGGAGGAGGGGGGACGGAGCAGGTAGAGGAAGAGGTGGAGCTAGGGCAGAGCCTCAGGACAGAGCAGGCAGGGAGCAACCCCTGAGAAAACTAGAAGCCGACGCTTATGAAATAAGGTGTTTCTGCAATACCCACTTAAGCAGCCTTCCTTAAACTTCATGAGTGCTAAACCTTGAATGTGGGGTTAGAAAATAAAGAATATTTAACCAGGCATTAAGTTATTTCTAATGCTGATTAAAAATTTCTGGTTCAAGGTGAACAACATTTATAGTGAACAAGCTGTAGCCAAAGAAATACCTGCAGTCTCGTAGTCCAGATCCATTGGTAACTTTGCTGTAGCCATCAGGGCACCGGATTTCAAGGTTTAGAGAACAAGATCGGCATTTGGTTTTGGTTGTAATGAGCATCTTCTGATCACACTTATTCTTCACCTGTAAAAAGCCAGAAATAGGTTTAAATCTTTAGGGTGGCATTTTCAAAAACACTTCCAATTGCCCTCGCTCTGCTCCCACTGGAGTCAATGGGAAATCCTGCTTTAATTCTTAAAGTCTTATTATGCATAGTGCAGTGAAGCAGCTTGGCCTCCCACTGACTCAGAAGGGGAAGAACTCCCCAGGACCCCCTGGGCAGGGCCAAGGCAACCCAGCCCCACTCCCAGGAAGCAGAGGGATGGGCTGGGAAGTCTAAAGGCTGCAGCTAGGAGTTGAGTTGGGCCCCAGCCATGGGGGAAGCCAAACGCCTTGCCTGAGCTCCCGAAATAGGATGCTTGGCCACACCGCCAGGAAGAGGAAAACTGGTCAGGACTGCCAGGATCACTGGTGAGCCCAGAAGACTGGCCAGGACCACTGATAACCCCAGACCCTGAGCTGATGGAAACCCTGCCGGAGTCTTCATTCCCTGCAGACCCAAAGGAGCGAGCACCAAGCCAGGTAGGCCTAAAGGGGAACTGGGAAGTAGCCCAGGGGTAGCCAATCCATGTCCGGCTGAAGATATAGAGGTGAATTGGTCAGTGTGTTGCGGTCAGGATTCCTGCCGACACGGTGGCAGCAGAGATGCCATTGTTAGGGTCCTGGACTGGGACATAGTGGAGAAGGTAGGCCTGCGTCCCCCCCCGCCACTACCTCAGTCCCTAGTGGCTGTCTCCCTTGTTTTGAGCTAAACGCCTGCACGTGTCGGCTGTCCGCCACAGGTAGGAGACCCGATTGCTGCTCAGCCTGAGAACAGGCCTGAGCCCCCTAAGCTGCTTCTGCTTGTTGCCCTGCCCTGAGCCTGGGCTTAGTGGCTCAGCGTGGACGTAGGCCTGAGCCCATTACTTGTTTTTTCTCCTGCCCTGAACTAGGGCCAGGACATATTGATCCCTGATCAGCCTGCAGTCTTTGTTTGCTGCTCTACCCTGAACAAGGGCCTGGGCCTATTACCAGTAACTCTGCCTGAATGCGAGCTGAGCTGCCTGCACTGCTAGTTACCCTGCCCTGAATAAGAGGCTGAGCTCACTGACATTTGCTCAGCCTGAACATGGGGCTGTTTGCGGCCCTGCCCTCAGCTAGGGCCAGGGTGGAGTTGACTGCTGCTCGGTTGGAGCATAGACCTGAGCACCAGGACTATTTGTTGTCCTGCCCTGAGCTAGGGTCTGGGCATCTTAACAGTTGTTGGGCTTATACTCAAACTCTTGTGGGCCCACCCTGAAACATTGCTGGCAAATGGGGAAGGAGGTCCATTATTTTCTCAATATGTATGGAGAAATGTTGTGATTTATTTACCAGTTCTTCTAATCCCTGAAATGCCCTGTGCAATTTAGTACAGTTTCAACTGATGGAAGTCATCTGTGATGGAGCTGACTCAGAAATGAGAATATAGAGTTGGATCTTTTGCTGAGCAAATGTGTGCTATTGTTTAATCTGACTGCACTATACCCAGTGGTGGTTCAGTCTCTTTACCTTCCCCAATTGCCTCCCCAAGATGGGCTAACAAAGCAATATCTAGACCTGGGTTAGGCAGCGTTTGAGTTCCTGGATGAATCAGGATATTTCGGGTTTAGATTACATGGACCTGAAATCGTGAGAAATGTGGCCAAAATGTTTCTCCATGTCTGAAATGAAAGATGGACACTTTCTAGGTTTGGATCTGATGTGGAAATCATGAGGTGAGTTTTGATGTGAACTCTCCAAATACGAAAATTTGAAAAGGTTCAGATTCAAGGTTCTGGTTTGGCTCACTTCTTAAAACACTCCCAGCGAAACCTTAAAACCAGTTGCTAGGTCCAAACAATTAAACCTGAACATACTTATAACTCCAAGCACAAAAGATAGATTTATACCATTTCAAAAGAGGGCATGACTGTACACAAGGATTTTCCCTTGTGATTTCTTTATATAATGCAAACCGTTTAGTATGATGGTTTATTTATTTTCTAAGGATGAAGCTGCTTATAAAGAATAATATTTCTCCCCTGAATATTTCATTTTTTGAAAATGGAAAGATTTTAATATTAATAGTGATTAATATTAATATTAAAAAATTAGGAGCCTATTTTATTTTTAAGAGACTTCATGAGCATTTTCCCTCTTTACCCTTGTAGCACTGGTACAAACGAGATAGGCAAGTAATCTTTTTTTTACATAGGGTGATCATAGAATCATAGGAATCCTATGGCTGGAAAAGATCTCAGGAGGTCATTGAGTCCAGTCCCCTGCCCAAAATGGGACCAACCCCAACTAAATCAGACCAGCCAGGGCTTGACAAAGGGTTGAAGATTCCACCACCTCCCAAGGTAACCTATTGCAGTGCTTCACCTCCCTCCTCGTGAAATAAGCTTCTCATGTGATGTGGAAACAGAGAGGTCAAGTGACTGTGCTCTAAGCTATGCAGTCAGTCAACTACACAGGTGCGATTAGAACTCAGGAATCTGTCTCCTTGCCCCTACCTCTAGCCACTATAGCACACCTTTCATATCCTCTTGGTCTTCTTTAAAACACACTGCTTTTCAAACCCATCGATCTGGAACAAAATGCTCAACCCATCGATCTGTACTCCCATATGTAGTCTCATGGCTACAAATCATGAGTAAATGCTGAATGATCTGGCCAGTTCACTTTAAGTTAAAGGTAGCTGCTGACCTGTTTATTTCAACATTGTGTTTTTGATTGAATGTGCAGTTAGGCCCTGATCTGCGAAGTTGCTCAGTGAAAGTCATGGAAAGTTTGACATCTAAAGGATGAGCAAGCAAACATCTTTCAACAGGCGCTACCTAAAAAAACCAACTGGACTAAGAAATCAAAGATATTGGGCTGGCTTATTTCACTGCAATGCTGTAAAATAACACCTCCCCATTTAATTTTTTATTGTTTGTTTCCAATTTTAAAGATTTTTAAATGAGAAAATTCAAATAAAGGTTTTTTTTTCAAAATTTTGGGGTTTTAATTTTTTTTGCAATAGTTGGAAAATTCCCATTTTCTCTCAGTTCTCTTCCTTTCTTCCTCTTTCAAAGAGGAAGAAAAGTGAAAAGGAAATTTAGAAACATCGAGGAGGAAAATCCATACTTTCACACTTCAAAGAGATTTTTTTACACATGTCTAGTTGAAGTAAAAAAGGAGTGGTAGTGAGAGTTATTCTTTTTCTGCACTCTTCCCCTTCACATTTTTCATTTCCCCTAATAGGTTATTCAATTTCCCCCCCCAGGTATATTACTGGGGACACATTAATCCAAAACCATATGCTGTAAAGTAGCTTAAGCGAACACTGCATTTTTGGCTAATTCTCATTTATATAGTTAGATCTAAAATACAATAACACTTTTCATTTCCCTACATGTTTCTACACAAACACATTTTTGTGAAATTCCATACATTCAGGAAATTTGCACCTGATTGTGTCATGAAGGCATATACTTTAATTCCAGAAATGTCTACAAATCTCATGTTAAGTTTGCACCTTTTTGCAAATGTTAAAAATTGCTAAGTTCTCCAGGAATGTTTTTTTATCTGGTCAAAATAGCTTTTCACACTGGTGGAGAAAAAAGCATTCTGTCTGCTATGGTAAAAAGACTTTTCATCTTCTGATATGGTAGAAAATGTAATAATTTTCATTTGTTGCTTTCGGAGAATTTTATTCAATCTTATCTATTGGCAGTTTCACAATGTGGTGATCTATTTATTTATTTATTTTAGTGGGTCTATTTATGGACTGGAGTGTTAGCAGGTATAGTTAGCTCAATTAATTTTAATGGGAAGATGCTAATTTACAACAGGTTGGGATATCTATTTAACTAGGAGACAATATCATATAAGCACTGATGGACAGTATAATGGGTTTTTTTCCCTCCACAAGACAGAGCATACATGACAAACACACAACCCTTCTGTACTATACCACAAACATAATACATCTTTATCTTAAAAAACATATCCAAAAGAAAATAAAAGACTTTTCTTACCTGATCTGTGGGTTTTGGTGGTGAAGAGAAGTTATTTGTAATCAAAGAAGACACCAGAAATAAAACAACCAACTGTTTTTCCATTATGAAAAACTGTTGCTTTTTTGCCTTCAGGACTCTTCAGACATGGGTAACAATGCTATGGCTGAAAATCATCAGTGATTTGGTAGCTTTACTTCTTTACTACATTACAAGGAAAAGACTGAAGTGACTTCCCTCCTTTTCCTGAAGAAAGCAATGAGCTAAACCACAAAGCACGTGAAACCTGCCCTTAGATAGGAAAATTACCAAAATATATGGCTTTTGCTGAAAGTTTTCATTGCAAAGCTGAATAAACTCTTCCTAACTAAATGACAGGATATCCTGATAGCAGATCCTTCTCTCTGTAGCTGTTGACAATACAATTCCAAGGACACTGAATTGTGGTGAGAGAAGATATTTTTCTTTTTTTAGATGGACATGTACTGAAGTTGGGAATAGCTGTTGATCTTGTCATCACTTGAATGAGGTCAGGCAGAACAAAAACTTTATGGAGCTGGGCTTATCAGTTCTTGAAACAGAAGGGTGTAACCAAATGTAACTCTTAAAGTTAGAGACCTTATCTGAGGTGGCCAAAACAGCATCTTCTAGTTTTGGTTAGCTGGATAAAAGAAAGGACTCCCGCCCCTTTTGTTTTTACCCTCTTTGGAGTTTCATTACATCATTATAACTAATCTTTTAGAATGGGTACAAAGAAAATTAAGTCAGTCAATTTTAGCTGGGCATATTTGGAAAGAATGAATGGAAGGACATTTTGAAAAGCTAAGGGAAGAAATTCTCTCACTGTTTTCAAAGCTTTTCAATTCCTTTTAATTCTTTTAATGTTATGAGGCCCAGTCACTCTCACTCACAAATGCAATGACCTATGTTTTCAAGAGTAGCTTGTGATTTTGGGTGCCTCAACTTTTGGTTGGTTGGCTTTATAAAAGTTTCCAGAAAATCCAAAGCAGCCCTCCATATCATGGAAGAGAAAGTTTTGGTTTAATGTTAATACTTTTACTGAAGTAAGCAACCAGATAATAAAGCAGAGTTGAGCTTTATTCAACTCTTGAAAAAGCAGGTCACAAGTAGCTTGTTTTTTTCCTTCCTGTTTCTCCTGTTTTTCTTCCACAAAAAATCCCACTAGGGGCCACAAATTTTAAATGCGATACAGAATTGGCCCTGAACCAAACCCCGAATCTAGGTGTGAACTTCCTCCCAGACAGGCTGCTTATTTCTATTCAGCTCAACCTGAGGGGCCCTGAATAAAGTGGGTAGTCAAGTGAGCTGTATACATCTCCCATTTTGTCCTGGGTACTGATTATTTGTTGGTTGCCTGATTAGTAGTGGGTAGCAATATTGTGTCTGCTGCCTTCCCATTCTGCTCATATCATGCATTTGATTTGAGATTTAAGACTTTTAGGGAGAGGTAATTTGTCAGGCCAGCAGGAATGTCTCTGAAATACCAGAATTTTGGGCTGTCCAGCTGCTGCCACTAAGAAAATACTTCATTTGGTTCAGAAAGAATAGCTGGGGCCTTCCCCAGCAGGCAGGAAGTGTGACAATTTGCAAGTTCTCAAGTCTTTGTCTTTCAGGGTCTCTGAAATATTATTTTGCAAATCAAACTAAACAAAAATCCTGAAGCCATGTCTTTTCACAATGGCAGAGACAAACTTGGATGTAGAGTACATCAAAGTCATAGGCCTTTCCATTTTTCCTTACAAGCTGCTATGGTTCTGGGTCTGGTTTCTGAGGAGCTAAAGATCCACCTCTGTTTTGCCTCTGCACAATCATCCATAAATCAGGCAAGAAATGACTCTTATGCAGTTTCCTGTGCTGTTGGCTCTTGCCAGAGCTGAAGCAGTATGAAAATAGACCTTACTGGGGTATTTCTGTAGTTTTGCTTCTAGGAAAGCAGGAAACAAAGACTTTCAAGAGAAAACAGAAAAGTAATGGAATTGTGTTAAACCTTAACATTTTGGTTCCTGTCCATTCTGGGACAGGTATTGAAATTATCCACACTGGTCCCCTATCTCCAATTACAGTGTAAAGGCAAATATTGCAGAGTAGATTTGACACCATCACAATTAAAGGTTAGGTTGAATAAGGGTGTGTCAACATTGCACCCTTAGCTCGAAATAAGATACGCAATTTGGGTAGTGCAAATTGTGAATCTTAGTTTGATTCTTTTTCGCAAAAGGCTATTTCGAAATTTGGCGCATCTACACAGCACCAAATTTTGAAATAAAACACTATTTTGAGACATCCCTTGTGCAACGAGATTTATAGCGATGCCGAAATAACGCGTCCACTATATTTCACAATAGTGGATGTGTAGCCCGAAATAGCATTGCAGTGTAGATGTACCCTAAGAGAATAGTTCCTGTAAAAAGAGTATCCCCTGGATTGTGCAGATGGTGCTCAGTTGATCTGTACGGTGTATTATAGGTGGAAACAGTGAGCTCTTCTGTATCGCTCTTGGGTTATCATTTACCTCTGTTGTAACCACATGTGCCTCTTTGCTCTGCTGGGGATTCAAGGTGCTTTGCATATGTTCATAGAATCATAGGGTTGGAAGAGACCTCAGGAGGTCATCGAGTCCAACCCCCTGCCCAAAGCAGGACCAACCCAACTAAATCATCCCAGCCAGGGCTTTGCCAAGTCAGGACTTAAACACCTCTAGGGATGGAGATTCCACCACCTCCCTAGGTAACCCATTCCAGTACTTCACCACCCTCCTAGTGAAATAGTTTTTCCTAATATCCAACCTAGACCCTCCCTCACTTCAACTTGAGACCATTGCTCCTCATTCTGATATCTGTCACTACTGAGAACAGCCTCTCTCCATCCTCTTTAAACTTCCCTTCAGGTAGTTAAAAGCTACTATCAAATCCCCCTCACTCTTCTCTTCTCCAGACTAAACAAGCCCAAATCCCTCAGCCTCTTCTTGTAGGTCATGTACTCCAGCCCTCTAATCATTTTCGTTGCTCTCCACTGGACCCTCTCCAATGCATTCACCTCCTTTCTGTAATGGGGGCCCCAGAATTGGATGCAATGCTCCAAAAGTGGTCTCACCAGTGGCGAATAAAGGGGAATAATCACTTCTCTCTATCTGCTGGCAGTGCTCCTCCTAATGCAACCTAATATGCCATTAGCATTCTTGGCTACAAGGGCACACTGTTGACTCATATGCAGCATCTATTCCACTATAATCCCCAGGTCCTTTTCTGCTGAATTGCTGCTTAGCCAGTTGGTCCCCAGCTTGTAACAATGCTTGGGCTTCTTCTGTCCCAAGTGCAGGATGCTGCATTTGTCCTTGTTGAACCTCATCAGATTTCTTTTGACCCAATCCTCCTATTTGTCTAGGTGACACTTGATCCTATCCCTGCCCTCCAATGTATCTATGTCTCTCCCTATTTTAACACCATCCACAAACTTGCTGAGGGTGCAATCCATCCCCATATCCAGGTCATTAATAAAGATGTTGAACAAAACCAGCCCTAGAACCAATCCTTGGGGCACCCCGTTTGAAACTGACATCAAACTGTTGATCACTACCCATTGAGCCCAACAATCTAGCCAGCTTTCTATCCACCTTACAGTCCATTTATCCAATCTATATATCTTTAACTTGCTGACAAGAATTATGTGAGACCTTATCAAAAGCTTTGCTAAAGTCAAGGTAAATCACATCCACTGACTTCTCCATAACCACAGAGCCAGTTACCTCATCATAGAAGGCAATCAGGTTGGTCAGGCATGACTTGCCATTGGTGAATCTATGTTGACTATTCCTGATTAGTTTCCTGTCCTCCAAGTGCTTCAAAATAGATTCCTTGAGGATTCCCTCCATGATTTTTTCAGGGACTGAAGTGACGCTGACCAGTCTGTAATTCCCTGGATTGTCCTTCTTCCCTTTTTTAAAGATGGGCACTACATTTGCCTTTTTGCAATCATCCGAAACCTCCCCTGATCTCCATGCATTTTCAAAGATAAATGCCCAAAGGCTCCGCAATGACATCTGCCAATTTCCTCAGCATCCTCAGATGCATTAAATCCAGCTCCATGGATTTGTGTATGTCTAACTTTTCTAAGTAGTTCTTAACCCGTTCTTTCTCCACCAAAGACTGGCTGCCCACCTCCTTCCCATACTGTGTTGCCTAGTGCCGTAGTCTGGGAGTTGACCTTGTCTGTGAAGACAGAGGCAAAAAAAGCATTGAGTACTTCAGCTTTTCCCACATTGACTCTGGCTGAACAGTTTTCTTGATCCTTTCAGATACACAGTCCCTGCAGCACTAAGTTTTACCTAAATTATGGTCTGTGCATGGACTTTATCCTGTTTGAAATAATAAAATAGATATATTGGCTAATAAATCTTTAAGCTGTCACCTGTCAGCTTGGACTCTATATTGTTTACATGAAGAGTTCAGTTCTTTAAAAACAAAAAAATTGTTGGTGGGGACTGACAGGGCAAAGAAGTTTCCTGTGCACTCATCAGATCCTGTTCCTTTCCGCTACATGATGAGAAAAGTAAACCATTTCTTGTTTATGTAGACAAGCCAACAGCCAGAGTTCATAATATGTATACCGGGAGCACATATGGCTATGTGACCTTGACAATTATCATTTTCCATTTTTAGGTCAAGCTCTTCCACACAACTTCACTTTGTTTGCAATATTGATCATATCTGGTCTGAGGCAGAGACATCACATATCTTGATTAAGGAACTAAGAGCTAGATTTTGCGCTATCCCTATGTGGTACAGAAGATCAGGAGGGCATCTTAATGACATGCCAGCAAGGGGATGGGTTCCTCCATGGCCAACAAACCGCAGGTTGAGTAGGCAACACATGTTGAAGAAAAAACTCCAACTATCAGCCAAGAATTTAGCTGGAGACCCATTGGCCCTTAGATTCTACCTTCTTGGTAACTGGCAGATGAAGGTATGTCCTTCCTGGCTATCTTCAGCTACCAAAACTCAAAAGGTTGGTCTTTTATTTTTTTAAAGGAAGGATCCTCAATCCTTTTTCCCCATGCCCATGCTGGAGCTGTGTGAGCCTTGGGAATCTTCCTTCTCGCATCACATTCTAGGATATTGTATTATTGATTGTGGCCAACATGTGACGATGATTTTGAGGGGCAATTCTCCAAATAAACTGAAGGTCTGGGAGCAAAAGGCCTATACCTAACTTCAACTAGGATAGCAATTCAGTGCATGAATATGGGAAATGGGGTTGCCAACAGTCCCTTTTTGACCTTATTGAAAAGGGCACCCCTTATTTTTTCATCTCTGTACAAGAAAATTCAGAGTTGCTGAGTACTACAAAAAGCAGTAAGAAATAAATCTTATGAATATAGGTGAGTAGTGCTTATTAATTATTATTATTTTATTAATGATGGTAATATTGGGAGGAGGGATGGAGTGAAGGTGCTGAAAATAGCCCCTTTTTTTGAAATACAATATTAATCACTCTTCTCAGGGTTGCCTCTTGGGCAGTAGCAGTGTTATCCAGGCCTGGCCAAAGAGTTTGCGGGGCCCAGGGTGGCAGATTGTGGTTGGCTGCACTGCGTGGCTGGGCAGTGAGTGAGCAGCTGGGCAGGCGGGTGCCGGGCAGCGTGGCACTCTGAAGGCACAAGGTCCAAAGCAACTGCCTTGCTCGCCTGGCCCTAAGGCTGGGCCTGGTGATACCTGAGCTATGCCCAAGTTTGCCCCAGACTGGCTCGAGCATTGCATAGTAATATAGCCCCAAGTGCCAGATACTGTAACAATTGGAGGTCAGCATGGTTTGTTCACTATTGCCAACTCAGACACTGCAGTGATAAGAGGAGTGGAAATCAGGCACATCCCTTTCCTGTGCTGCAGATCAAGACAAAAACAACATGAGTTAACTGTCTGTTATCTGCTGTGTAACACCTCTTGATGCCATTCAGATGGAGTAAAGCCTCCTTCACGTGATGTTCTCCTCTCTCCTTCCAAAATATTTTCACTTACTGCTTCAATTACCTCTCTCCTCTGGATAACTCCACGCCAGTTTCTTCTCTTATGAGTTACTGTGTTTCACAGGGTTTACACATGGAATATGATAGACTATGATGGGAAATAATGTGTGACTCATTTCTTTATCTCTGTGTGGCTAAATGATGTCTCAGCCGGTGCAGTGATGCAGAGCATAGATGCATGTCATCTGACACATGGGATACGTTTGCTTTACTTTGATGCTAATCTGAGTATACCTGCCAGCTGGTACACATGCTGCCGATAGCAGCCTACTCATTAGCCAGGTTTAGGACTTGGCTATGTCTGGTGATGTAGTATGTGCACAAGTGCACTAGATGGACTCAAGTCCTAGGGTGGCTCTGTGTGCCATGAAAGGATATTGCCATACTGTTTGTACAGAGAAGAATTTCCACCTGCCACGTTTTACTCACAGACTCATAGATTTTAAAGCCTGTAGTCTGGCATCTAGTCTGGGCACCTGCATAACACAGACCATGGCACTTCCTCTGCCACCTCTGCTAATTCCCTCCTCAAGCCCGCTTGTACACTGGCATGGCAGAAGGTAGGGCTGAATACACAATAGGGACAGAATACAGGGTGCACTTTTCAAAAGCATCTAAGAGACTTAGGAGCCTAAATCATATTTTCAAAAGTGAAAATTCAAACCTCCATTGATTATCAGTGGGATTTAGGACCACAATCTCAACGATACTTAGTGCCTATAGATTCCCATAAGCACCTAGTGCGATTTTCAATGTTTCCTGAACAGGTTAAGTGCCTAATTCTCATTAATTTTCAGCCACCTATTCTTCCCATACTCAGATAGAAATGGGATTCAGGACTCTAATCCTAATCCATTTAGGCCTTTTTGAAAATGTTGCCCACAGTATACATCCTACTCCAAACTGCAGTTGGTGCACTTCATTACTTCACACAGTGACACAACTAGAAACTTTATACAAAGCCGAGAGAATGAAAAATGGTGGAGATCAGAGACATATATTTCTCTAACTGTACCCACCTATCTGCAGGAAGCTTTGATAAGCAATTTAAATAGAGTGGAATTATTTGGTGTGTGACTGGTTACAAGTCTCACATGTTGTTTTAGCTCACTGAACTTTTTGCAACAGGGACTTTTTAAATCAGAGAGTGATGAATAGTAAATAATGACTATGCTCACAAGTGTCCAAGTCTGCATGCAAGCACACATGTCTATACAAAGAACAGCCATGCACCAAATAAGTGTTTGAAGAAAACTCCAGATTTAGATTTCCAGAAAGACTTTGACAAGAGCCCTCACCAAAAGCTCTTAAATAAAGTAAGCTGTAATGGCAAAAGAAGGAAGATAATAGAATCATAGAGTTGGAAGAGATCTCAGGAGGTCATCGAGTCCAGCCCCCTATCCAAAGCAGGACCCACCCCAACTAAATCATCCCAGCCAGGGCTTTTTCAAGGTGGGACTTAAACACCTCTAGGGATGGGGATTCTACCACCTCCCCTAGGTAACCCATTCCAGTGCTTCACCAACCTCCTAGTAAAATAGTTTTTCCTAGTATCCAACCTAGACGCTCCCTCACTGCAACTTGAGCCCATTGCTCCTCATTCTGATATCTGTCACTACTGAGAACAGCCTCTCTCCATCCTCTTTGGAACCTCCCTTCAGGTAGTTAAAAGCTACTATCAATTCCCCCGTCACTCTTCTCTTCTCCAGACTAAACTGGTCCAAATCCCTCAGCCTCTTCTTGTAGGTCATGTGCTTCAGCCCTCTAATCATTTTTGTTGCCCTCCACTGGACCCTCTCCAGTGCATTCACCTCCTTTCTGTAATGGGGGCCCCAGAATTGGATGCAATGCTCCAAAAGTGGTCTCACCAGTGGCGAATAAAGGGGAATAATCACTTCTCTCTATCTGCTGGCAGTGCTCCTCCTAATGCAACCTAATATGCCATTAACCTTCCTGGCTACAAGGGCACACTGTTGACTCATATGCAGCGTCTCATCCATTATAATCCCCAGGTCCTTTTCTGCTGAACTGTTACTTAGCCAGTCAGTCCCCAGCCTGTAACAATGCTTGGGCTTCTTCTGTCCCAAGTGCAGGACGCTGCATTTGTCCTTGTTGAACCTCATCAGATTTCTTTTGGCCCAATCCTCCTATTTGTCTAGGTGACGCTGGACCCTATGCCTACCCTCCAATGTATCTACCTCTCCCCTTAGCTTTGTGTCATCTGCAAACTTGCTGAGGGTGCAATCCATCCTCATATCCAAGTAATTAATAAAGATGTTGAACAAAACCAGCCCTAGAACCAGCCCTTGGGGCACTGTACTTGAAACCGACTGCCAAAACTCTCATGGATTGATAACTGGTTAATAGATAGAAAACAAAGGGTAGGAATAAATGGGTCAGTTTTCAGAATGAAGAGAGGTAACTGATTGTGTCCCCAAGGGGTCCATACTGGGCAGCAGAAGAAATGTCAGTGCCAATGGAACTAGCTGAAACATGAGTCCACAGAAAAGAAGTCATTGGCAATGCAGAAAAGATATTTCATTTTGACATCTTCAGTATTACTATAGATCAGTGCTGGGCAATAATTTTTTTGCTTGGAGCCACTTCAGAAATTTTTGAAGTGGCCCCGGGCTGTACTGGAAGGGGCGGGACCTCAAAGTGGAAAGGGCGGGGCCAGGATATTTCCCTGCTTCCCCACCACAGACAATGATTGGTTGGGGGTAAGGGTGCGCATGAAGTCTTTGCCCCTCCCCAAGGTTTCCCCTAGGTGTCCATGCCCTTGGAGGTGGGAGGAGACTTCATGTGCTCCTATTTGTGCCCCCAGGCCAATCAGGGCTTGGGGGCAGGGAGCATGGAAAGTCTCCTCCCACCCTGCCAGGAGCTTAGAAGCGCCACATGCTCCTAACAGGGCAGGGGCAGGGTTGAGGAAACTTCGCGCACTCCCCTCGTCCCCAGACCAATCAGGGCTTGGGGGTGGGGGAACGCACAAAGTCTCCTTTCACCCTGCCGGGTGCACACGGCACTTCTAAGCACTGTGTGCTCCTGGCAGGCAGAGGAAACTTTTTGTGAGCTTCCCCCGCCTCCAGGCCTTAATTGGCCTGGGGAGTGGGGGAGTGGCAGGGCCTCCACGGGCCGGATCAACCTGATTGGTAGGGCCAAATCCAGCCCGCGGAGGCCCTTTTGCCCACCCCTGCTATAGACGTTGCTCTCATGAAGCTGGAAGAACTTTTGAATTATTGTGAGAGCACATGAATAGAGCCCTGTGTGAATACAAAATTTGTACCCGCAGCCTCAAAAATGAGCTGTGTATATCTGCATTAACATCCGTGGATGTGGATATCCATGGCTATAAAGCAGATATCCACGAATTTGCAGGGTTCTAGATAAAAAACGTGTATCCACATTGATATGCACAAAAATGAGCTGCAGATATCTGTAGATGTGGCTACCTGCTGATATAAAGCAGATATCCATGGATTTGCAAGATATCTGCTTTATATCCATGAATGTGTTTGGATTCCTGTGTGATGTGAAAAACACTTCAAATCCTTTTCTAGCAAGTGAATTGGAAAAATTGCTCAGTAACCAGAAGCAGCTCTGATGGCAATCGGCAAGTACGACCTGGTGCATGTACTCCAGAGTCTGTCTAATGTTTTTCTGAAGCCCGTGGATACCTTTGAGACACTCTGATTCAGTTTCAGGATCTAACTGCAGAACGATGTTTCTCCAAGCTTAAGTTAATAAAAGCTTATTTGAGGTCTACCATGTCTCAGGCATGTTGGTAGAATGGGCTACGTTGTCCATAGAGAGTAATATTTGCAAGACACTGGACTTTAAGGACATAATAGTAGAATTTGTCAATGGAACACTCCATTACTCATCATAGACAAAGGTAAGAAAAATACTCATTATACTTTTATTCCCCGGTAGATATCCACTGACAAGAGTAAAACACAATAGACAATGTATTAATTTGTTGGTTTAGCTTCAAAGATATTTGCACCAATTACTGATTGTGGATTTCTATACCTCGTTATTTGCATACTTTAATTAAATTGGTAATGGGTTATTATTAATGGAAAGTGATCTCTCTAGTTCTCACATAGGGCTCCAAATTTCTTGTTATGGCACTGTGACTGCCATTGTGTTCTCTGGTCCCCTTACATTATAGCAGAATTAACTGAATATATCTAGCCATAAAGATAGGTTAAATCCTTCCAGTGTAATACCACTCCGAGCTGATGAGCTTATAGAAGGTCTGATTTTGGAAGACTGAGAATTTCAAGAGGTATGTTATTTTAATTGTGGGGTTATGTCAGTATCATTTTGAAATTTGTGACGATCAGAACAAATTAATTCTCCAAGCCCACAGGATGCATTGCGATACAGCTGCAGCTGGCATGCTGAGCAATGCTGCATGTCTGACAGAAGCCATCACTGTTATCAATGTTAATGAGGGAGAAGGCACAGACAGCTGATCTAAACTAGAATGTGTTCATGATGCATACAGCTGATGGCAATGCAGACAGCCAGTCAAGGGGTGGTCTTAGCCATAGATTAGATCCTCATAGTGGCCTCTCCAGCTTTCTTTCTTTCATTCTTTCTTTTTTGTTCTCAAGAGTCTCAGCTGGTGAAATTATAAACAAAAGACAGTTCTATCACAGACAACAGCAGAGAGGGCTTTGCTAGGAGGCATGATAAGAAAAGCTATGCCAGTGAGCACAAGCCACAGTACCATGAATCAATCCAGAGCACAGGATCTTATACTTAGTACTGTCTTATAATATTGGCCTTTCTGGTAATTTAAAGAACTAAAGGGCTGAACCTGCTCCTAACTCAGGCTATTATACCTCACTACAGAAGCAGACAGCAGCTATAAATAGGCTCCGGAGAGGATTTCCCCAGCCTAAGAGCATAAGCAGACCTTGCTGCCTGGCCTGCCCTTGCATGTCGTATTGAGGATAAGAATGGTGTGTTAGGGAAGGAATGGGAACATCTGTAAGCAATGGTGTGACAGGGATTCTGGGCTGCAGTTCAACCCATTGAGAGCAGTGGGAAGGGTGTTATAAGTTAGAGCTGAAGTCCAGATGGCATAAATCCCCCTTTGTCCCTCCTCCCTCTGCTCTTCAGCTTCTGTGCTGTGTCTCTCAGGAGACTTGCAACAGAATTTGGCCCTTTAGCACATTCTGTGAGGAGCTTGAAACAGGGGAGATGTCATAATGCTAGTCATCTTGATAATTTAAACCATGTGACTTTGTATCACTAATGTTTATTAGAATAATTGAGGCTTATATTTGATCGTCTAATAGCATGGGACTCTAATAGCATGGGACATTTTGAATGAAAATTAAAATGCATCGAGATCATGAATTACCTGATACATATGACCAGAGAAACCTGGTAATTTAAGTAAACTTCACTTCAACCAACTTCTTCCTATTGTGTAATGCAAGAATTTAGGAACTCCTGGTTTGGTAAATGCCAGACCAATTTTGAAACTAGGGAGTGAACAGTGCTGTTAAACAAAATAAGAACTCAACTCACTAAGACAAAGCCTGAATCAAACTTTCTTTGAGGGTCATTAAAGTTTGGGATTGGGCTTTTTGCATGCTTTTTGCACTTCTTGGCTCTGTTTAGTATAAAGTAGGAAGAGGTTACCATACGCAGTATGGATATAGAATTAATAGTTGTCCATATAACCATAGCTGTGATGTAACTACTGTGCACTCATAGCTATATAATTCCAGAGTAGACCAGTAGTATAGTGAATGCCATTAAAACTCATTGTGAAGCGTGTTTGCTACACTTTTCAGTGGACATATTGCTTGTATTCTTACATAAAAATAATAATAACACAATTTCCCCATTCACATTTGCCACCCCATCAAGATCAACATATTAAACCTTTCCTTCTAAAGAGCCTGTTCTATGGAGAAAAATGGTAAATATTGACATCACATTTTTCATCTGTTCGGCCTGTTCTCCATGTCATGATACTGCTTTTACACAAGCATGACTCCACTGAAATCAATGGAATTACATCAGCACAGCATCTGTGTAGAGCAGAAAAAGCAGGTTCATGGTGTTTCTAAGTTGATACTTGAAAGCATTTCATCTTCCTTTTTAATTAGACATAAGATATCCTTAGAAGGGAATCAAGTGGAATGCAGACATGAGGGCATAGTGTGGGGGAGAAGCTGAGAAACAGTTTACGGGCAGTCCAAGATTTCTTTCTTCTAGCACTCAGGGTCTATGGAAGTCTTCTTTTGCTCTCACTATTTTCTCAGTCATATGATAATCCCTATAGTCCAAATTCAGTGGAATGCTTTACATACTGTACAAATCAGTAACTCATTATAGTACCACCAGATGGCAGCAGAATATAAACCAAAGTCTTAGACTGGAAATGCCAATTTTAGTCTCAATCCAAAAAATGAATAATCTATAACTATCTCTTGAATTAATTTGTGTGCTGCAGTTTTCCACGTCAGAGGGCTGGGGGGTAGGGTGGGCTATGCTTCTCTGAATATAGCCATTGTTCAATTAATACCCATATTCATAAGGTTTTGCGGTTGCTTGCTGGGAACTCATCAAGGAAAAGTTCCTCCTGTTTTTGTTTCAGCTGCTCTATCTGAGACAGATTAGACTAAATTTCAACTGTTTTTTAACCTGTGCCTAGTCAGCACCACATAAAAGCAAACTTCAAAACATTAGAATACACAAAATGACAATCAGCAATGAAACATTTCAAATCTTTGATTGGAATTGCCTGTTTGATTGTGGTCCTGTAGCATCTCTCAGGCTGTTTGCATGGTGTGATGTTGCCCAGACCTCATATTTTCCTGCTACTTGATCAGATGGCTGAAACTTATATTGACAGGAATTGGCTGTATACCAGTGCAAACATATTTGAATTAATATTTGAAGCATTAATTTTATGTGAGCATTCTTGGAAACATGTGTTTGCTTATGAAAACACGCATGGAACATGACTGAAAGCCCTCACCTCTATTTGACTGTATGGACATGAATGAGTTTTTGCAGAATTCATTCAGCTCCTGACTGTGTCTGGAGAAGGGTGATATATCTATATCCATGTGTAGACATTTTATATTTTGTAGACCTCATTCTAGAAGAAATTCCTTTTTTGAGGGAAGAAATAAAAGTCAAGTATCCATTATGATCAAAAAATTTGAGTAATCTTGGGGAGAAGAGATGTCTACTTTTGAAGCTGTGTTTGAAGAGTGCTACTTAGCTTTATAGATTAAAGACCAGTCCATTCTAACTCCCTTTAGAAAGCTCCATGTTCTTTGTAGTGATGAAACACCTTCTTTTGTAGTGACTTACCCCTACCTAGTCATACAAAACACTATAAATTACTACTGTTGTGTTAAAAAAATGAAAAAACCCTATGTAAACATAGAAAGATAAACAAGTATAACTGGTGATAAAAAATACCTTGAGCACAGACCTTCTATGAAACCTTTTAAGAACAATAATTCAGTTGTTGGTGTTTTATTTGGTTAAGTGTTGTATCTCTGTATCACAATGGTAACATACTTATATGGGATATGGAAGTCCCCTCACATTCAAAACTAGGCATGTTTCACATTAAAGAAAAGAACTATGGGTATGTCTACACTACAAAGTTAATTCGAAATAACAGCAGTTATTTTGAATTAACTTTAATAGCGTCTACACAGGCAAACCGCTATTTCGAAATAAATTCGAAATAGTGGAGCCCTTATTTCGAATTTGGTAAACCTCATTCTACAAGAAGTAACACCAAATTCGAAATAGCTATTTCGAATTAAGTGCTGTGTAGACACTTAATTCGAAATAGGGGGCCTCCAGCCCTTCCCAGGGAGCCCTGGTGGCCACTCTGGGCACAACCAGGAAAGCTTACTCTCCTCTTCCCCAGCCCCAGAGTCCATTAAAGGGGTAGACCCTGGCCACAGTGCCTGTGCCAGCTCCAAGCCTGCCAGCCCAGAGCCAGCAGTGGCCACCAGGGCCCCTGACCCAGTGACCCCAAAACATGAGCCAGCAAGCCACTGGCAGCCAGCCCTCCACCACTCCCCAGGAGCAGTCTGCCAGCTCGCAGGAGCCTAACAGGGGCTGGAGAAGGCGGGCGCCTTCCTGGTCCAGGATAGAGATCATGGACCTTATTCAGGTTTGGGGGGGATGCCCCCAACGTCCATGATCTCCTCACTAGACAGAGGAATGTGGCCGTCTATGGCAGGATAGTTGCCAGCCTAGCCACCAAAGGCCACATGTGAACCCAGGAGCAGGTTAGCATGAAAGTCAGGTTAGTCTGGCGAGACCCCCAACCCTGAGCCCTGAGCTTCCCCTCCCCCTTGTTTCCCCCTTCCAGCTCCCTCCTCCCAGGTTTCCCCCTCCCCTCTTCCACCCTCTCTATTCCCCTCTTCCACCTCCTTTTCCCAGTCTCCCCAGAGGTTCATTCCCTCCCCCCCCCGTTTTGTTCAATAAACCCAGTTTCTATTTTTGAACATACGTGTCTTTTATTTGACATCAGGAAGGGGGGCTAGTGGAAGGACATGAGGGAGGAATGGGGCACGAGCCCCCGGTGGGGAGGACCGGGGTGGCTCTGAGGGCTTCTTGGGGTGGACGCTCTCCCTCAGGGCCTCCTGGATCCTGACAGCCCCCCGATGGACCCCCCGGATGGCAGCCTGCAGCAAGTGCAGCTGGGCTGATGGCAACAACCCCACGAGACGCACCGGCATGCCCAGGGGCAGCTCTGGCTCCATGTGGCCGAGTGCTGTGGTGTCCCGAGTGTGGGCACTCAGGACACTCCAAGACAGGACTGCTTTGCTGTCCCTCATCGAGGTAGACAAGCAAGCGGGGAACCCTGAGAACTGTCTGTCCGGGGTGGGGGTAGGGTCCCTTTAAGCACGGAGCTCAGTTAGCCTCAGGCAGCAGCCCCACACACTAAGTCCTAACCTGATGCCCTGCCAGCACTGGTTCTGGCCAGCCTTAACTTTGGTTCAGGGTCCACTCAGTGTGGATGTGCTATTTCGAAATAGCAAAATGCTATTTTGAAATAGTTTTTGTGTATAGATGAGTTATTTCGAATTAGCTTAATTAAGTTAATTCGAAATAGCACTGTAGTGTAGACATAACCTATGTTAAAAGAAAGTCAGGTTGCAGTCAGGCACTCAGAAGTTAGGAAATGCCAGAATTAAGTTTGCCTGTGTAAACTTAATTTGGCCTCCTTATACACATGCATTATGATATAGTCTTTAATGACATGTTCACATGTTATTTTTTCCACAGCCCCCCTGAATTATGTGGGAAATGGGTAGAGTTATTCAGTAATTCTTTTTATTTAACACATTTGATATGTGACCTAGGCTTTATTTAAAGCACAGGAATCAGCACTGTTCTGAATACAAAATTATCCATTTCCTCATGGGTGTCACTATAGTAATTAAAAGCATCACAGATATTAGTTTATCTTTTCAACACCCCATAAATTCAGGTACATATAGTAACCTCATTTACAGCGGGGAAGACCAGATATAGAGAGGGTTAATGCCAACTTGTCAAATGTCTACAAATATTCTGTGCCCAATTTGAGGTTTTGATTTTGAAGTGTACTGTAGCCTTTTTACAGCACTTTGTATGTACAAAACAAGTGCTGATCAATGTCAGTTGCAGTTATAAGCATTCAACACTTCTGCAAATCTGGCCCGATGTATCTCAGGTTGGGCATGTGGAAAATGATGAACATAAGAATTGCCATACTGAGTTAGACAAATGGTCAAACTAGCCAGTAACCTATCTCTGACAATGGCAAGTGCCAGATGCTTCAGAGGGAATGAACAGGACAATTCTGAGTGATCCATTCCCCATCATTCAACCTTGGCTTCTGGCAGTCAAAGACTTGGGGAAACCCAGAGCACAGGGTTACATCCATGACCACCTTGACTAATGCCATTAATGGACCAATCCTGCATGAACTTATCTATTCTTTTTTGAACCACATTATAGTTTTTATCTTCACTACATACCATGGTAACAAGTTACTGTGAATTATGTGAACAAGTATTTTCTAACATTTGTTTTAAAACTGTTGCCTATTAATTTAATCAAGTGACGCCTAATTCTTGTGGTATGTAAAACGTCAAATAACACTTTTCTGTTAACTTTCTCCATATCATTCGTGATTTCACACACTTCTGTCATATTCCTTTTTAGTTATTTCTATTCCAAGATTAAATATTCCAATCTTTTTAATTTCTCCTTATATGGAGGCTGTTCAATACCCCTACGTTTTGTTGCTATTTTCTGCATTTTTTCCAGTTCTACTATATCTTTTTTTTTTAGATGGGGTAATCAGAGTGCCTGAAGTATTCAATGTGTGGGTGTACCATGGAATTATACTGTGATGTTATAATTTCTGTTTTATTATCTATTCCTTTTCTAATGGTTCCTACCATCCTCTTAGCTTTTTGACTGTTGCTGCACACTGAGCAGATGTTTTCAGAAACTATACATAATGACTCTAATTTCTCTTTCTTGTGTGGCCACCACAGCTAACTTAGACACTACCATTTTGTATGTGTAATTGGGCTTATTTTTTCCAGTGTGCATTACTTTGCACATATCAACACTCGATTTAATTTGCCATTTTGTTGCCCAGTCACTCAATTTAGGGAGATAACCTTTATAATTCTTAGTAGTCAGCTTTGGATTTAGCTGTCTTGAGTCATTTTGTATCATCTGCAAATCCCACCAATTCAATGTTCGTTCCCTTTTCCAGATCATTTATGAATATATTGAACAGCAGAGGTCCCAGGACAGATCCTTGTGAAAACCCAACTGTTTACATCTTTCCATTGTGAAACCTGACCATTAATTCCTACCCTTTGTTTCCTATTTTTAACCAGTTACTGATCCATGAGAAGACCTTCCCTCTTATACAATGACCACTTACTTTACTTAAGAGCCTTTGGTGAGGGACCTATTGAAGGCTTTCTGAAAGTACAAGTACACTGTATCCATTTGATCATATTTGCCTGTATGCTTTTCTGACTTCCTCAAAGAATACTAATAGATTGAAGAAGTATTATTTCTTTTAAAAAAGCCATGTTGACTCTTTACCAACATATTTTATTTGTCTTTGTGTCTAATAATATTGTTCTTTAGTACAGTTTCAAGTCAACTTGTCTAGTACTGACGTTAGGTGTATCAGCTTGTAATTGCCGGGATCACTGCTGGAGCCTATTGAAAAAAAACTTGTTACATTAGCTACCCTCCAATTGTCCAATACAGAGGCTGATTTCATTGATAGTTTTATACCACAGTTTGTATTTCTGCAATTTCATATTTCATAGTTCCTTGAGAATTCTTGACTAAATACCATCCAGTCCTGGAACAAACAATTAGTTGTCCGAACTATGAAAATGTTGGATCAAGTGACTTGTCCAGCATCTTACAGAAACTGTGTGGCAGAGGCAGGAATAGACTGCAGCTCTCCAGATTAGCTTTCAGCTTCCCTGACCAGGAAATCATCTTTCATTTTCCAGCAGTCCCCTACTTCACTCATGACACATCTTCCAACTTCTGCAACAAAGGAGGAAGGGATCCTGCAGATAACAGTCTCCTTCATTAAAACCCCCAGTTAGCTTCCAGAGCACTATCCATTCTGAGCACTGAATGAGGCAGGGTTTCTGTGGAAAAAATAGCTGTGATCATGCAGTTAAAGACTATATCATAAAGTAGGGCTCTACCAAGTTCAGAATTCATTTTGGTCAATTTCACAGTCAGAGGCTTTAAAAATTGTCTATTTCACTGTTTCTGATATTTGCATCTGAAATATCACAGTGTTTTAACCATGAGGATCCTGACCCAAAAAAAGGTATGGTGGATGGGGGAGGGTATTGGAAGGCTATGGTAAGGGGGAGTCATGATATTGCCACCTTTACTTGTGTGCTGTTGCTGATGAAGATGCTGCCTTCAGAGCTGGGCAGCTAGAGAGCAGTGAGCAGCACAGATACAAGGGTCTTACGGTAATTGGGGAATCATCTCTGTTTTGGGGGCAGGTCTGGCCTAGTTGGTGGGCAGCTGCTTAGGGCCACACTGCCTGGGGTGCTGTGGTCCCCCACAACCAGCCCAAGACTTTTTATTTCCTGAGCACTGGGCCCAGAGCGGTTTCCTGTATAGCAACCCTACCCCTGCTGCTCAGAGGGGGACAGGAAGCTGGGCAAGGACGTGGAACTTCCTGTAGTTAGGGAAGGTCCCAGAACTGGATCTAAATTAGCCCCTGCAGGAGAAGAGGAAGTCCTGTCCTATTCTGCCCTGCGAGGAGTAGCAGCTGGAGTGCAGTGCATGGTATGCCGCTGACGTTCCCCTGTAGATTTCATGGTGGAGACCAGCTTTCATGATCTGTGATGCATTTTCCATGGCTGTGAATTTGGTAGCGCCCTAATCATCCCTAATCAAGGGAGCTGGACTAAGCATCAGGAACACTGAAAACATGGGAGAGAATGGCACCTGCTCTCAGTCCTTGCACCCAGCATCAAAGTGGTTTCTGACTCCTGTGAAGAGCACTGGTAAGAAGAGTCCTGCTCAGCTCATGCAACCCCGGGATGGTGCATCTTTGGTTAATCTGTGGGGATGGTGTATGCACCATCTGGTTAGCATGTAGCAGGTGTGAGTGAATGGAATGTGCCCACTACAGAGAGAATCTTCAGAGAATTTAGCTGTCAAATTCTAACAAGTCTCTACTGAGCAGTGAGAAGGGAGATTTTTGTTGGAGGTTTAGACCAAACTTAAGTGAATTTTCAGTGGGAGGGCAAAAGCACATTCCTGACACCAGGCTGTCCTTCCCTGCCAAATTTCAAGCCCAGGCTCCAAAAAAGGTGGAGGCACTAGAGTTGGCTCAATGAAGCAAGCATTAGAATGGCTTTTTATGTGGGCAAAATAATGTATTTTCCTCCAAACCAGTTCTTGGAAATGGCAGAAACATTTCAGCTAAAACTTAAAACAAAACAATAACCACAATGTGAGGCAGACACCCAGCACAGTACATTTCAGGCCAAAAGTTTGAAATGTGGCAAAGTTACAAACAACTGAAAACAGAGTCTTACAGTGGCAATTGCTGAGCAACCCTAATTATAGGCAGTGCTATCAGCTCCACCTGTAATAAAATCATATTGATGATTGCTCAAGATCACCCCATTTGGAGATCCCTGCAACATTTGTAGACAGCATCAGTGTGAAGCAAAGAATCCAGGCTTAAATAGGAATAATTCATATGCTTACTGGCTTTCTGTGGCATAGCCCACAGATGCATTGGGAAGGATTTTCAGAAGCATTCAACATTAGCCTAACTCTGCTGTTATGGAAGTTAATAGTAAAACTCATAAACCAGGCAGTATGCATCACAGTGGTGTAGCTTTGGGCTGCCAAGGTTTTTGGTTGTGTCATAAGGGGAATATGGAACAGGTATTGGATTAGGGAGTCTGGGAAACAAACCTGTAACAGCAAGGTACAGTATTTTGCCTTTTTGTGGTCACTATGAAAAATTCATGCTTTTTCATGTGAATCCTGGAAATGCTATCGGCTGGAAGAAGTGTGGCCTTGACCATAAGGATGGGCAGCCCAGCTCTTCTGAGCATTCTGATTTGAGCTCTTGTTTAAGCTTCAGTAAAATGTAATTTTTTAAAGGAAGAGATAACATAAAGCATATAATAAATCACAGCTCCTGCCAGTTTCAGAATATGGTGATGTGAAAATTCTTCAGGAATATAACATGTGGAACTCAATCAACCAGTAAATACAGAATAAGTGTTTCATATTCCCCACAATGGTCCACGTGGGTTACGACTTCTGCCAAATCATGGTGGTGTTACTTTAACTCAAGAGGGGTGTGTATAGGTGTTGAAGATCTTGGGGTCATACCTTGTTGCAGTATGGATCATTATTAATCCCCCCGACAATCTAATTTAAAAAATGAAGGCCCCTCAAGAAATTAACTCTGTTTTCCACAATGATAAGTTAACACAGCATTCTGTAAACACAGCAATGATTGGATAAGAGAGTATATCTCTATTACAGCTGTAAAAAATAAATTTTTTTAGACTAAATATTCATTTGGTTTATAAGAGCTAATAAATAGAGTCTGAGCATGTTAAGGAGCTAGCTGTGCTCGAGAGATAGAAAGAGACTGAAAAAAAAATCATATCCTGTCAAGATAAATGATTGAACTGTTCAATGAACTCTTTGACTGGCATTGGTTCCAGTCATGCCAGCTGAAGCACAATTCCTCTTTGTATGTGTGGTCTTGTTTTCACCTTGCCTATGGGGTGAAAGAGGTTTGATGTGACCTTCTTGAAAACTGAAGCATGAGTCTAACCCCTAATTATATCCTGTCATAATAGAGAGCTGGCAAACATAGATGGTTTTAATGGCTGCTATAGCTATGCTGTTTTTCTCTGTATTTTTGTCAAATAGTTAGCAGTCATATTCTAATAGCAGTCTAGTGTATCATGTTTACAGATGATACCATCTGAATGCGGTACAGTTTAGGTTGACTATTGTTTGATATAAATAAAAAAATAGAAACACAAGGCCATTTGGAAGTATTTAGGTTCTGCATCAGTGATAGCATGTGAACTAAAGCAATCATTTGAATATATATACCATTTTAAATTACAATACATTTATTTCAGTAGATATATCTCTGACTTGAAGAGAGACTTGAGGGCTGATGTGCAGTACTTGATGTCTGATTTATTTTTAGGCATTCAGTAAATATTTTCCAAATTGATTTTTTTATAGCTTTGGCTGTTTGTACTGATTTGCTATTCATTTATTTTCTGTAACAATAAAACTATTGTCCAATCCCTGCCTTTTAGGGACAGATTTTTTTATTACTTACAATTTCTTCTTCTCTCTCCAATGAATCTATCACTTTTTGAGATAAGGTATCCCTCTATTATTGGAGTAGCAAAGCAAGCCAACTGCCCTGGAGATACCAGCCAATAGTCTGACAATATGATTCAGAGAGAGTCTGAAAATCCATAAGTTCAGTGAGGGGGCACAGGTGCTCACCGTGTAGGAAAAGGTCCTTTAGGAGAATCTATCAAGAAGTTTCACTTCTTGGAGTTGACAGAAGAGAACTGAAATTTGCACGTTTGGTTTTTCAGTTTGACATTGCAAATCCACTAGTATGTAGAATTGGGCCATTGGGAGACAGAATCCCATGTACATATTCAGCAGGAGACAATTATTTATCACCTTAATGCAATGACTTTCAGATACCCTGCACTTAGCCAAGAAGACAAGATAGGCCTTGTGTATAAGTATGGAAGACTGAGATAACCCTAGAAAGAAAAATACCTCAGCATTTTGTGGGATCTTTCATCCTTATCACCAGGGAACAAGATTATAAATAGAATCACAACATATGGACCATACTCTTTTACTGCGCTCAGAGGAAACCAGTTGAAAATCAAATAGGGCAAAGTATAGTTAGGTTTATAAACATTTGGTAGCATATCTGCAAATGTAATTGAA
The DNA here is from genome assembly GCA_032595735.1 of Pelochelys cantorii. Taxonomy (NCBI): domain Eukaryota; kingdom Metazoa; phylum Chordata; order Testudines; family Trionychidae; genus Pelochelys; species Pelochelys cantorii. Next base: position 248,678,164 of record CM064326.1, on the reverse strand, counting down.
TAGGCATGTCCTATTCAATCAATATATTTATATACCTAAATCGGGCCAGATTCAGTGGTAGCTGGTTGAAAGTGCAGTTAAAACTCTGCATTGGGTACAAGGAGCATCACACCTTCAAATTTGAGGCTCCTGGAGAAGCCACTGGATTCAGGGCTCTGGTGCCAAGATTCTCAAAAGTATTTTGATACCTCACTCCCATGGGCACTAAATTTTTTTGAGCATATGGGCGATGGTTGCTACAAAGAATAGAATTCATTGTGATTTGTACCCTCACCCACGTTTTGTGGCTATAGACTATAGACTAACAGATTTATTGGAGCATAAGCTTTCATGGGCAAAGACCCACTTCGTCAGACGCATGTAGTGGAAATTCCAGAGGCAGGTATAAATATACAGGCCATGAAAAGAAAAGAGTACCAATCAAGAGGAAGGCCAGAGATAACGAGGTCAATTCAGTCTGGGAGGATGTGGCCCACTTCTAGCAGCTGATGTGGAGGTGTGAACACCAAGAGAGGAGAAACTGCTTTTGTAGTTGGCTAGCCATTCACAGTCTTTGTTTAATCCTAAACTGATAGTGTCAAATTTGCAGATGAATTGTAGCTCTGCAGTTTCTCTTAGAAGTCTGTTTTTGAAGTTTTTTTGTTGCAGGATGGCTACTTTTAAATCTGCTACTGTGTGTCCAGGGAGATTGAAGTGTTCTCCTACAGGTTTTTGTATGTTACCATTCCTGATATCTGATTTGTGTCCATTTATTCTTTTATGTAGGGGCTGTCCAGTTTGGCCAATGTATATGGCAGAGGGGCATTGCTGGCACATGATGGCATATATTACATTGGTACATGTGCAGGTGAATGAGCCCATGATGGTGTGGCTGATGTGGTTAGGTCATGTGATGGTGTTGTTGGTGTAGATATGTGGGCAGAATTGGCACCAGGGTTTGTTGCAGGGATTGGTTCCTGAGTTAGAGTTACTGTGGTGTGGTGTATAGTTGCTGGTGAGAATTTGCTTCAGGTTCGTGGGCTGTCTGTGGGCGAGGACTGGCCTTCCTTCCAAGGTGTGTGAGAGTGAGGGATCATTGTCCAGGATGGGTTGTAGATCACTGATGATGCATTGGAGAGGTTTTAGCTGGTGACTGTAGGTGATGGCTAGTAGTGTTCTGTTATTTTCTTTGTTGGGTCTGTCTTGTAGCAGGAGGCTTCTGGGTACACATCTGGCTCTGTCAATCTGTTTCCTCACTTCCTCAGGTGGGTATTGTAGTTTCAGGAATGCTTGGTGAAGATCTTGTAGGTGTTTGTCTCTGTCTGAAAGGTTGGAGCAAATGTGGTTGTACCTTAGTGCTTGGCAATAGACAATGGATCATGTGGTGTGTCCAGGATGGAAGCTGGAGGCATGTAGGTAAGCATAATGGTCAGCAGGTTTTTGGTATAGGGTGATGTTTGTGTGACAATCACTTATTTGCACTGTAGTGTCCAGGAAGTGGATCTGTTGTGTAGACTGATCCAGGCTAGGGTTGATGGTGGGGTGGAAACTGTTGAAATCACGGTGGAATTTCCTGCCTGGGGATTCTGCATCCTATTGCCTTCTGTGAAGCAGATCTCTCAGATGGACTGAAGAATTGGAAAGCGGGCATATTGGTAATACAGTTAATGGTATCACATGCCTTGATGAGCCAAACTCCACACTGGCACTAGGCCATGCCTCCTACTTCCTCTGCACTCTGAAGCAGCAGCCAAGGCCCTGCTGCCTGCCAGCTACTTCAGGTTTTAGCAGAGGATTTTTCTTAAACTCTGGTGTTAGACCAGCTTTATGTGCCGAGCAAAGTCTTTTTGCTCGGATTTTCCTCTGTGGTGCAGGATTTGTCCTCCTATTGGGATCAGCATCAACAGACAGGAGTTAATGCTTCCTGGCTGCCTGTCTCCAAAATGAGCCCATGAACTTAGAACACTGATTTCAATAATTGTTTTCACGCCAGCATATTTCCATTGTGGCCTCCATTATAGTCATGTAATGTTTCTTCTGTCCACTCTTTCATGGCTTTCTTTGCCATGACAGCGCAGTCAGATTCCTTCATTCACATCTGCCAATGTGAGCACTGAATAGAATAAGCCTGTGCAATGACGATTTCAAAAGCGGGGGAAACGGAGCCGCCTCCAAAAATAATTTCCAATTAATGGGTGGGATTTTATTAGAGAACTGGAATCAATTAGGCCCAAACTTAGAGGTTTACAATGATATAGAGTAAAGTGCCTAGAAATCACCCTCTTTTCTTTTATTAAGTCTTTTACAGGAATAGATAATGTCTAAGTTTCTTTATTTGGCTACATAAAATTTGCCAGGACAAAAAGTGCTGCCAAGTTCCTCAAGACAAGCTATGTTGGGTACTTGCCCTATGCCACCGTAAAGAAAAAAAATCAGGGTGGTTGAAAAGGAGCTGGTGCAGCACATGGTGCTTTCCCACTCCTCACAAATGATGGCTGTTGTGCTCGTTAACCTTTCCCGAGACTCAGTCAGTTCATGCTGTGCAGCAGTAGAAATTTGAATGAAATGAAAGGCTGGCAGGATCCATAGAAACTCCATATTGCCTTCATTCCCCAACACACGCAAATCCTATCTTCTTTGTGGAAGACCCACTGCTTCTCATCAAACGCTTAATAAGTCGATCCATGAGGCAGTGACAGTTCAGATTCCAAAACATAAGGGGCCACATTCATTGCTGATATAGTGCTCCTGACTTCAGTGGATTTACACCTCAGATGAATTTGACTAATATATGGAGGTCTGTTTTTTTTAGAGAGACATTCTAACAATATTATTTTAAGGCCTAGCCTTCATGCCAGCATTGTAAGGAAATTGCACTGATCTAAACTGGTGGTGACAGTCTTGAACCTACTTCTACAATGAAATTTGTCAAACATATTTTATTCTGTGATTATGGTCCTGATAGAAGGAGGAGAGTCTCTTCTTTGTACTCAAGAATGTACATAATGGATTGTAAAAGCCTGATCCAAAGGCCCATTGAAATCAATAGAAAGATAACCATTGACTACAACTGGCTTCAAATTAGGCCTTAATTTTCTAACATAAATCCTGGCCGCCTTAGATATTAATGATCTCTATCTCAAATAAGATGAAGCAGGGAGAATTCCATCTTTAAAATACATAGCAATCAGTTGAATGTGACAAGTTAATATCTGACAATGCAGAAGAACTCTAAAGTAAACAACCTACGTGAAGCCTAAGCTCTAGTATTGTAACCCCCTTGGCCAAATAGAAAATTTAGTTAGGAAAATATCCAGATAAAATCCTTTTCTTTGGTACCATAAAAAGAAGAAATAAATGGCAAGGTAGCTTAAGATTTAATATAATTTTTTTCAGTACCCAAGCATACATTAAATTGATTAAGTATGTACATGTATTTGTTTATACTTCCATGAATATTCCCCCCCCACACACACAGTCTCTTGAGCCCCTAAAAATATACTAATGTTTCTGCTCTTCAGATCTCAATACATGGTGAATTCAGAAGTGGATTCTTTTTTTCTTCTTCTTCCACCTTTCTGGGTTATGGAGTATCCCCTGAGTAATTCTGTTTCCTTGGCCTCTTGTCACCAATTCCAAATTCTGGAGGATACTGCCAGTTCTGAATGCTTTGTGCTCATTGAGCATAACACTCTTTCGGAGACAGTGGCTATATAGTCAGCAGTCTACAGGCTTAATAAACTCTTTCCCCTGATGCCACTACTAACAAGAGGATCCCTGTAGTTTTGCCATGCAATGAATGAAGAACTGGTGGACAAATTCTTATTATAGTATTGAGAAGTTTGAAATCTACAGCAAAAGCAACAGGCAACAACAGTTCTGATAACCCATTTTATTATTAGCAGAGATGGCATGGAAGATGCTAGAATAAGAAACAGTTTAGAACTCAGCAGTCTACCTCAGGGATGGAACCATTTAATTTCAGTGTACATTATTTTTAACCTACCCCTGTGGCATCTATGCAGTATTATAGTGGGGTGCATCTAAACACAGCACTCTAAACACAGCACTCTAAACTTGAAATAAGATACGCAATATGCACTATGTGAATTGTGTATCTTATTTTGATTGTGTTTCAAAATAACTAATTTCAAAATTTGGCATGTCTACATAGTAGACATGCTATTTTGAGACATCCCTTAACCCTCGTGGAATGAGGGTTATGGGGATGTCGGAATAGCACGCCCATTATTCTGAAAAATATTTCAAAATAATGGGCATGTTTCAAAGATGCAGCGTAGCTATTTCGGGATACCTGTGGTATCCCAAAATAGCCCCACTGTCTAGACATACCCTTAGAGAATGACAGCTGGAATGCTTACTTAAACATATGAACATCACTGATTCAATTTTGGTTTGTAGTGTTGTTAAAGCCATATTGATCCCAGGATATTATTCAAAGTGTGGAAGGTAATATCTTTTTTGGACCCTCTTCTATTGGTGAAAGAAACAAGCTTCATCACGTCTGAAGAAGAGCTCTGTGTAGCTTCAAAGCTTGACCCTTTCACCAACAGAAACTGGTCCAGAAAAGGGTATTATCTCTTTACCCAACAATCCTCTTTCTCTCTCTGGTTTAATTTCAACATGCAAGATGAGGGAAATACATATTGTATCAGTGTTTACAGAGGCAAAAAATATATAGAGAAAAATACATGGGCTTAATTATAGTAGATTTCTTGTCTGGTGGAACCACCTGATAAGTATTTTATACAAGAAACAAAAAAACATCAAGAATGACATTTGTAACTTAGATTGTCTCATCTCAAGACAAACATCCACACTGACCAACACCCTGCAAGACTTTTGTTCCACCAGACAAGAAATCTACTATACACACTTCTATTCCCTACAACAAAGAAAAGACAATAAACTTTCTAAACTGCTCCACACCACAGGCTACAACAGCAACTACCTCAACCCACTGGATAATATTGTTAACCTCTCCAGCTACAAACTCAATCCAGCAGAAGAGTCTGTCTTATCCCAGGGTCTCTCTTTCTGCCCCACATCCCCCACAAACTGGATACAATTTTGTGGTGACCTTGAGGCTTTCTTTCGCCGCCTCCGCCTCCTGAGAATATTTCCAAACCACCAATGAACATCAGTCTGACCTACCAGTTCCCCCTATCAACACCAAAGGAAAAATAATTCTATATGGACTCCCCCTGATGGTCAGAATTACAATCTGGATTTCTATATACAAAGCTTCCGCAACAACGCACAGACTGACATTATTCGCAAACGACAACAAGCGACACACAATCTCAGCCGCGCTGAACACCATGCCATCCAGAGTCTCAAAAACAACCTGGACATTATAATCAAACCAGCTGACAAAGGGGGTGCTGTGGTCATTATGAATAAGGCCGACTATAACCAGGAGGCAACCAGACAACTCTCCAACACCACTTTTTACAAACCTCTCTCCTCTGATCCCACCTAGGAATACCAAAAGAAACTACACTGTCTCCTTAAAAGCCTCCCTACAGCTACTCAGGAACAAATCCACACAGAAACAGCTGACCCCCGACCAGGATTGTTCTATCTGTTTCCCAAAATCCATAAACCCGGACACCCCGGACGTCCTATCATCTCTGGTATTGGCACGCTCACTACTGGTTTATCCAGCTATGTAGACTCTCGTCTCAAACCCTACACAACCAACACCCCCAGCTATCTCCGAGATACTTCTGACTTCCTAAGGAAACTACAAAACATCGATAACCTCCCCGATAACACCATCCTTGCCACCATGGATGTAGAAGCTCTATACATCAACATCCCACATGAAGACGGATTACAAGCAATTAGAAACACTATCCCAGAGGACACCACTGCCAATCTGATAGCAGACCTATGTAACTTTGTTCTCACCCACAATTATTTCCAGTTTGAGAACAACTTATACCTCCAGATCAGCGGCACAGCCATGGGTACACGCATGGCCCCACAGTATGCTAATATCTTTATGGCTGACCTAGAACAACGTTTCCTCAGCTCCCGTCCCCTTTTAACCCTTCTCTACTTACGCTACATCGATGACATCTTTATGATCTGGACGCATGGCCAAGAAACACTAAAGACATTCCACAGAGATTTTAACAACCTACACCCCACTATCAATCTCAGCCTGGACCATTCTACACGAGAGATCCATTTCCTGGACACCACAGTACAAATCAGCAATGGAAAATTAGACACCACTCTCTACAGAAAACCCACTGACTCATACAGTTACCTACATGCTTCCAGCTCCCATCCAGAACACACCATACGATCCATCATCTATAGCCAAGCCCTTCGATACAACCGCATCTGCTCTAATCCCACTGACAGAGACCAGAAACTTCAGGATCTCTACCAAGCATTTATAAACCTCAGCTACCCACCCGGAGAAATAAAAAAGCAAATTGAAAGAGCCAGATGAATACCTAGAAACCATCTACTTCAAGACAGACCCAAGAAAACCAACAATAGAACACCACTTGTCATCACCTACAACCCCCAACTCAAACCTGTCCAACACATTATCAATAAACTACAGCCTATACTGGAACAGGATACTAAACTCCAAGAGGCTCTGGGAGACAGACCCATAGTCTCCTATAGACAACCACCTAACCTCAAGATGATTCTTACCAACAACCACAGGACATACCACACTAATACCAACCCTGGTACCTTCCCTTGCAACAAACCCCGTTGCCAGCTTTGTCCACATATTCACTCTGCTGATACCATTATTGGACCTTACCAAGTGAGTTATAAGATCAAGAACACATATTCCTGCGCATCCAGAAATATAATTTATGCTATCATGTGCCGAAAGTGTCCGTCTGCTATGTACATTGGACAAACATCTCAGACACTTTGCCAAAGGATCAATGCCCACAAAACAGATATTAGACAGGATCACAAAGAAAAAACAGTTTCTTGCCATTTCAACCAGAAAGGACATTGTCTCAACGACTTGATTACCTGCATCCTGCTTCAAAGGCCTTTTAAGACTACACTTGAAAGAGAATCCTCTGAGCTGTCATTCATGCTTAAATTCGACACTTTACACCTAGGTTTGAATAAAGACTCTAATTATCTCACCCATTACAAAGATATCTTCCCCAATTATCACCTCTAATATCATTAGCTCACAGACATTTACCTCCCCCCCCATTCCCCCTTCTGTTCTGAAATTTGATTTGTCCTTTTCATATGTGTTCATTTTTTAAATTGTATCCTTTGGTATATATGGTTGTGACAATTTTCTTCCGCTATTTGATCTGAGGAAGTGGGTCTGGCCCACAAAAGCTCATCACCTAATAAACCATCTTGTTAGTCTTTAAAGTGCTACATAGTCCTGTTTTTTGTTTCAGCTGCACCAGACTAACACAGCTACTTTTCTATCACTATTCTACACAAAATTAAATTGCTATAAGAAGGATGAAACATGGAGGAAAAGTCTAATATTATATCACATCAGGATTCCTGAACATTGGCAAAGCTTGTTTGGTAAGTGGCATTTGTATAAATAATGTTCTAGAAACTAGCCTTGTGTCTAGGTTTTATTAGACAGAAAAACTGGAAGTATAGCACTCTTCAAATAAGTTTGACCTGGTTCAATTTTGAAATGTTAAATATATTCTTCATATGAAATGATCATGTAATTAGAATCTAATCTAGTATATAATCTAACTTAAAAACAAAAATAGTTATAATTAATGGTCATTTGAATATCAGCTTAGTTGGGGGAACTACTTGTTGTTTGCATTGCCAAATTCATTGTGCTCGGTTCATTGAAATGGATATGTGCAATGGATTTCTTAAGTGTTCTGGCCTTTGATAATTTAGGCCAAAATTCTGCCCTCATTTACAATCATTCAACCCCACTGAGTTTGCCATAGTTTCATGGATCCAAGTGAATGCAGAATTGATCCTTTATTATCTTGTCTTAAACTGGAAATCAATATATTCAGTAAATTTGTATTTAGGAATTCCTCCTGATGAATTATTAGTACTGAGTCGTACTGTTATTTGCACAAAAGGGAACTGAGAATCATTTGGCATTTATGAAACTGTCTTATACCTATAAACCAAGCAAGCTGAAAGAGTACACGTGTCAGTAAGATCTTTGAGTAAGAATACTTGCCTGTCTGGGGAGGAAAACCTCATTTACAAAGACAAACATCAGGCAGACAAATGTCATTTCTTACCACATAATCATTTTTGTTAATTAAATGTCTTACAACCCAATCTAACATCTACTGAAGTCCAATGGCAAAACTTTCATTGACTTTAGGGGGACCAGGGTTGGGGCCCAAAGTCTATTACAGGTCGCAGCTCTCTAAACGGGGACTCTCTGGTGCCATACCTTGGATGCTCTAGGACCAGAGAGTCCCAGTGGAGGGTTGGTGGCTATAGGCCCTGAGAGCCACCAGGGCAGTGGACTGCTGGCAGCAGGCCTCCCCAGTATGGCCATGAGCCTGGTGCGTGGCAGCAGTGCTGCCCCACAGGACTGGGAGCCTTGTTGCGTCAGCGGGGTTGCCTGGTGGGACCGGCAAGCTTGGTAGGGCTGGCAGGGGGGAGGGGGTGGTGGCAGTGGGGGAGCTGACTGGGAGGCCGACGGCTGGGCCAGGGCTGAGAGGGCTGGTAGCAGGGAGGCCAGAAATGATCTCTCCTGATCCAGCAAAATCCCTCATCTGGGACTAGTCAGGCCCTGAGGGTGCTGGACCAGGGAGATCCAACCTGTAGAATGAAACTAATAATGATTGATGCTGAAAATAAGTTTCCTGTTTGCATTGCTCAACATTCAGCATACTGTGTATGAAGTTTCAGTGGATAAGTTTTATGTTATTGCCTTCTAAAATATGAATACTCAGATGAACTTGCCACTGCATTTCTATTATTCTCTTATTTCACTATTCATTTAATATAAACCATCCTAAAATCCCAAACAAATATACCATCTACATGTTTTGTTAGTCTTTAAGGTGCTACTAGACTATTTGTTGTTTTTTAAATATAAAGCACTACATTAAGAATGTTAAATAGAAAACTCAACTCAGGAACTATTGAAGTTAAGGTTGCCCCACCAACTGTACTCTGTGGGGTGTTTTGATGGGGCAGACAAGAGCCCCATCATCCACTGGAGGCCATTCAGCACCCTGGCCAGCAGCGGGGACAGTGGAGAGGGCCTCCAAGCAGGGCAGAAGGGCAGCCAGCCCTGCAGCCAATCAGGATTCTGCAACCTGGTATATAAGGAGCTGCTGAGTGAAGGTCAGCTAGTTCCTTCCTGGAGCTCAACCTGGCCAGAACTCTGGGCTGGCTGGGAGCATTAGCACCTGGGCCAGCTCTGAGTGGGAGCTGGACCTTTTCAATGAACCAAGACTAGATCCTACAACAGAAGGCTAGTCTGTGGTGGCGTGGAGGAACCCCGGGCAAGGGGGGAACCCCGGACCTCGACCACCAATTGGACTGTATCTCACCCCAAGTGGGCAAGGTCATTGTTGTAAGCCCCCTTGTAGCCGCTAAGGGGCGCTTGTGGATAGGACTGAACCTGTTACAGGTGTATGTACTATCTTATTGTGTAAGTGCATGATCATGTCCTGCCTTTGCTACAGAACAGAGGAGGACGTGATATATTGCTAGCAAGGTGGTGCTTCTGTGGCTCTCTCCATTATTTTTCTCTAAATTCTATTTGTAACTTCCCTGGTGTAAACCCTAATTTACAACAGTGTCTTGGAGAATGTATCTGGGCCACCAGAGAACAAGAATGGTAGTGGATAATGAACAGGGTATTGAAAAAATTTACCTTTTTTAATATCTTTCCTTAAGACCTGACACCTCAGGTTCAAGCTGCACTTGGAAGACAGCTGCAGTTCTCACTGAAGCTCAGGATATATAAAACCTGTACCACTTAAGTCTGAATGGTTAGGCTTTGGTTTTTCAACTCTGTTACAATAGTGCTGGGAGACTGCAATCAGGAATCGGGGCCCCATTGTGCTAGGTGCTGTACATACAAAAAGATTGGTCCCTGCCCCAAAATGCCTACTATCTAAGGCATAGAGGAGAGACAGCAACAAATGAGACTGACAAGCAGATGGGCAGAGGATCGGTGATGCAACTCGGATTATAATGTAATAAGCAATTCTTCCTATACCAAGAGAATTGTGTTTTGTTACAGGATTAAGAATGTTAATTGGGGTAGAGCAACAATTGATACTGCCTATTGATTTGTCTAGCAGTGCCCCGATCAGCATTCATTAAAGAAAAACTTGTAAAGGAAGAGCGTGAGTCTTGTTCCTCCTGATTCAAGCTGGCTGAGGAAGGAGTGTAAGAGTGGCTTCTCTATCCATCAGTGCCCACTGGACTGTTCTTTAAACATTTGTGTTGAGTTTCCTAGCCATCTAATATGCCGTTGCAAAACTGTTTTTTGAGGCCATTTTTGCAAACATTTCTATCGGCTGATGGATCAAGTGTATTACTTATGTTAGCCCTGCTTGTGAAGAGTGATTAATCATGAGGCACCCTGACAGGAAATTGCCCAAGGCGGTGGGACAGATAACACTACAAAGCAGCCAAATGTACTTAGCAAATGATGCATTTAAATAAACACAGATTAAGGAGTCCAGTATTGCTGACATGGAAGTGGCTTTCATTAGGGAATTATGACATACAGAAATGGTTATTGCCAGTTTTGTCTTGTCCTTTAATTCTGATACTCAAAGACAAGGCCCTGCTTGTAGTGATCTGGGGCACAGGGAGTATACTTCTGGCCTTATGAACACAAAAAAGACACTGGAAAACCATGGCCATATTTTTTTTCACCTTGCTATTATGCAGTGCTACTTTGGAAGAAATGCCCCCTTTTAAAAGACGGTTACCTTTCTAAAGCCTTTTTATTTTTCTGTGAGGCTTAAAAGCTCTTCTGTAGCACAGGAAAACCCCCCAAAGAACTGAAGGTGTCTCCAGCTTATCTGCACATTTGGGATGGGGAGAGCAGGAAGGTCATAGAATGAATGGACTAAGGGTCCATCTAGATTACATGCCTCTGCCGACAGAGGCATGTAAAATAGTCTACCCGACATAGTCAATGAAGCGGGATTTAAATATCCCCGGCTTCATTAAAATAAAAATGGCCGCTGCGCTGTGCTGGCTGAGCTGATCATCGGCACAGCGCGCGAGTCAAGACGCGGCTCGGTCAACAAGGGAAGCCTTTGTCGACCGCTCCCGTATGCCTCGTGAAACGAGGTTTACAGGAGCGGTCGACAAAGGCTTCCCTTGTCGACCGATTCGCGTCTTGACTCGCGCGCTGTGCCGACAATCAGCTGAGCCGGCATAGTGCGGTGGCCATTTTATTTTAATGATGCCGGGGATATTTAAATCCCCGCTTCATTGACTATGTCGGGTAGACTATTTTATATGCCTCTTTCGGCAGAGGCATGTAATCTAGATGTACCCTAAGATGCAGAGAACAAAGAACTATAGAGAAGTGATCTAAAAAGTGAGAGTAAAAGAATGGAGGAAAGATAGTAATAGAAGAGGTGAGGATTCTGTCAGCTCTTCATCTCTGCCTAAGCTGGGTTGAAAGACAAATCCTGAGGTGCAAAGTAATTGAAGTGGATTTGCAGAAGATTCATTTTTGAGGGATGATTTTTTTAAAGATATGATTTTTTTCCTGGGAAGTCTCTTGTATTTTTCCCCAAAGATCTAAAGTGTCTGGTGACAAAGATCTATTTGAGTAGGGCTTATCAGAAGATTAACATGTTAAAGCTAAAACTAGATAGGCAGCAGGCTGTCCTTTTCAAAATGAGCATTGGCACTTTCCCTGCGCTTGCAATAGTTTGATTTTGGACTGCACGCAGATGAAAGTTGTAGTTATTGATTATAGAGACAAATTAGCATTGGTGTATTTAAACATTTAGAAGCTGATTCATAAAAACATACATGATAATATGGCTCAAATGGAAAACTCATTGTCATGCTGGTTTGTGAAAGAAACTCTGTTCCTTTATTGGCTTGGTGGCTTCTGTATGTAGTAGGCCATTAAAACAACTTCCAAGTACACTTTTTCTTGCCTTCTGAACGACTTGATTCAAAACTAATTGAAGTTAATGGCAATCTTTCCACTGATTTCTTTCACCTGCCTGGTCTGACTGTAATTACTTAGAGCACCAATCAGGCTATATCTACACTACAGGGCTTTATTGGAAAAAGGTACGCAAATTGCACTCCGCAATTTGCGTACCTTTTTCCAATATTTTTTTTGGAAGAGGCTTTTCTGAAATTTGGCCTATCTACACTGGGCCAAATTTCGGAAAAACCCCTCTTTCAGAAGAGCCCTTCTTCCTCATGGGAGGAGGAAGACAGGGTTTCTGAAAGAGTGCGTCTGCTCTTCCGCAAAAAAAAAGTGGAAGAGCAGATGCATTCCCTGGATGCGGCAGTCTAGATATAGCGTCAGACGAGCCTGTAGGTACTGATCTGACTCGCTGATACTGTAGCCTATTGAGATGCTTAAGTTTATAAAAATGTGTTGAAATGTCAACAGGCCCAAAAATCTATTTCCTAAAAAAGACCTGTCAGTAGTCAAGTGAGGCCTCGCAAAATATGAATAAAGTGAAACAAGATAATTCAGAGGCCCACTGAATATAAGTTTTAACATAACCCTGGCCATGTCCTAATTGGTATGTAATTTGCACAGATGTTAATTAAAGACAAACTTAATGCTAAATAGCCAAATGAGAAATGAGAAAATGTTTAATTGTGGTAAAAAAGGTGAATTTAATGCTAATTAATTAAAGGGTGTTATTCAATGTTCCTTCAAAATCTTCCCATGTACGTGAAGAATGAATTTTATTATGCAAACCAGTATGGGTGTGATGTGTGACACATCACCTCCATATTGGTGCATATAACAAAAACCATGCGGCAGGGTGGGGCTGAAGGGTTCAGAATGTGGAAGGAGGCTCAGAGTTGGGGCAGAGGGTTGGAGTTTGGTATGCAGGCTGCCTCTGAGCTGTGGCAGGGAGAGAGGACTCTCTCCAATTATTTCTCTCTGTAGCAGCACGGGGGCTGGGGGGGAAGCATTTCTCCCCATCTATGGCAACGTTGGAGCTAGGGTGAGGGGAGGGAGAGCATCTCTCCCTGGCTGTGGAAGCTCTTGGGCTGGCGCCAGAGGCTTCTCCCTGCCCTTGGCAGATCTGGGGCTAGGGCCAGGGCTGGGTGACAGGTGCCTCTCCTTGCTGCAGCCCTGAGCAGCTGTACAGCCCTAGATAGCCTGCTGTGTGGCCATGCAGCTTAGAGGGAACTTATGTGATATTATAATTGATTATAAAAAGGGTAGCAAGTACATAAGAACATAAGAATGGCGATACTGGATCAGACCATAGGTCCATCTAGCCTAGTATCCTGTCTTCCGATAGTGGCCAATACCAGATGCCTCAGAGGGAGGGATCACAACAGGTAATCCTCACGTGATCCCTCCTCTGTCACTCACTTCCAGAGAAACAGAGGCTAAAGGACACCATTCCTACCCATCCTGGCTAATAGCCATTGATGGACCTAACCTCCATGAATCTATCTAGTTCTTTTTGAACCCTATTAAAGTTCTAGTCTTCACTGCATCATCTGGCAAGGAGTTCCACAGTATGAAGAAAAACTTCCTTTTGTTTGTTTTAAACCTGCTGCCTATTAATTTCATTTGGTGACCCCCTAGTTCTTATATTGTGGGAATAAGTACATAACGTTTCATTATTCACTTTTTCCATACCAGTCATGATTTTATAGACCTCTATCATATCCCCCCGTAGTCTCCTCTTTTCCAATCTATAAAGTCCCAGTTTTTTTAATCTCTCTTCATATGGGATCCATTCCAAACCCCTAATCATTTTTGTTGCCCTTTTCTGAACCTTTTCCAACGCCAATATATCGTTTTTGAGATGAGGTGACGATATCTGTACGCAGTATTCAATTTTAGGTTAAACCAATCCACCATTGAGGTACCATTACAGAATGGTGACTGGTCATCCCAAAATGTATCATTTCATTGTAGAATGAGACTGTAAATGCAGTGTATGGTCATATTGTAATGCCCTGTTTGCTTAACTAGTTCTTATATTAAAGCTTTTAATTTTGTCTTTTGTTGTGCCATTCACTAAATTAAATTATCTGTATTTAGTGCAGCTTCAAATGGGACTACATCAGTGTACACTAGGTGCCTTTTAGAGTGAATCAATAGGAGCTACAATGAGCTGTTAGTGCACAGCATTTCAGAGCATTTTACGACCCCCACTATGCATTACTACATTGGATAGACCAGGCCAAATATTTTTAGAACAATTTTTCGGAGTCGACTCCTCTCATATACAAAGGGTTGGGTAAACTGCATCATCGTAAAAACTTTAGAAACTGGCTTCATTTATGAAGTTCGATGTTGCTCAGGTTGCAAACAAGGCATATTCATCAGTTCACAAAAAATCAACTCATTGTCATGCAACAGAGTGCATCAAGAACATTTAGCATATCTAAATAAATGCCCTGTTTGCTTAGTTGGGATGAAATATTGCTTTCTGTGAACACTGTTGCATTGATTATATGCTCTCTTGCTCACATGTAAAATTTGTATTAAAGCATGCAGTTTTTATACATGAAAATAGAGAGTTTTATTAAAATTGTATCTCTGACTGGCAGTTTACATGTTTTGACAACCTCTTAAAAAGTGGCAATGATCAGCGGGAAGCCATGCTTTGTATTTCACTGATGCATGGCAGGAACCGCTCAGGGACTGAGCTTCACATCATGCCCAGGCTCACCTTCAATGTGCTGGAATGGAATTCAGAGTACATCTCTGCATTCATTAACTCTTAATTACCCCCCTAAATGTGTCTGAAAGTCATTTCTCCCTCCCCCCACATCGTTACATTTGGGCCAATTATTTTTATTTAGCTGCACTGACAGATTTAAAAGAACTTGATGTCATCTCTCCTTTGTACACTCATTGCTTGATTCACAGAATAAGCTGCCGCTGATTTAGTAAATGTACATTGTTTATATATACAAAGAAGCTATGCTGTCTGTTTGCATATAGCGTATTGCAGAGACATAACTCAGGGTGTTTGGTGTGTGTGTGTGGGTTCATATCTTAATGCCATTTGAACTGTCACATACATAAAATTAATATTCCTTCTTTTATTTCTCATATTAGCAACTTAATGAGGGGGACTACTGACCACAGAATAAATTTGATATGATGGGGGTATACCTAGCCTTTTCAGGTCCTCTGCTGGAGGCCCTATGGTCCTACTACCTCCCCCGACTAAAGGAGCAGTGAAGGTGGGTCCTCCAGGCCTCTCTAGAGAGGCTGCATAGAAATAGTCAATCAGAACCTAGCAGGCTCAGATAAAAGGAACTTCAGGTGCGAGCTAGCCAGTTTCTGTCTGGACCAGAGGAGCAAGGAAGGGTGTTCCTTGCCGGTCATAGGAGCTTTAGTGAGAACAAGAAGTGGTTCTGGGGGCATTTGCATTAAATGACAAGGAAACGGGTCTGTGATCTTCAGCCCTGAGGTAAAGGTGAAGAGAAAGGGTCTACATAAGTGTAGTGAGTCAGCTTAGCCTCCTGCTAGGCAAAGATCGGTTCAAGTGGTAGAGAATGTGGGCAATGCCCAACCCCTGATGTTCGGGGCTTGTTGAAATCCAGGATAAACATGGAGCAGCTGGTCAAGTTCCTCATGGAGAAACAACAACAGCAGCAACAGTTGTTGCTGCAACAGCTTGCTACCCAACAGCAGCAGCTGCTCCAGCAGTTGACGACCCAGCACCAGGAGCAATAGCAGCAGCTAACCGCTCTAGTTCCCCAGTTGGGGAACCCACCAGCAGAGGACGACAGGGTCCATCCGTGCTTCCACCAATTCAGCTTTCAAAGGAGAGCATCCACATAGCAAAAGCGCAACAAAAAAGCGATATGCTTTTTTGAAAGATAGTGTCCACATTAATTGGACACGATCTCGCATTTAAATTGTGATTAGTCTGGATGGAGTGGCTACCAGGGCACCTGTGTTATATCCTGGAGGCCTCTTCTTTCGAAAGAAATCCCTCTTCTGCATCCACACACGCCTTTTTCCAAAAAAGCTTTTTCGGAAAAAGGCTTCTTCCTTGTAGAAAGAGGTTTACCACCGTCGGAAACACCTCTCCGTTCTTTTGAATTTCTGTCAAAAGAACTCAATGGCACTTTGGGCGCAAGTATTGTTTTTTCAGAAAAAATGCTGCAGAGCAGATGTACCCACAGATGGTAATTGAGCAACAGTACTGCAGGAACTGTTTCATCTTCCGAAGAGGCACCAGGGTTGTGATGGTACCTTTGCAGTACTTTATCTGCTGGAATGAAAACCGTTACAAGAAGGACCTTGTTCTACCATGTTATATGTGGTTAAAAGTCCGTTTGTACGTTCATACAATGGTGAACATTGAATTTATTGGATAAATGGGGATTCTTGGTGCAAATGGTGATATGATGAGGGATTGGGCTAAATTAAATTTTGCTGTATTCCAAGGCTTCCCTATTGATTTTCAAGGTACTTGCATTGAACTCACTAAGCTTCTTGAATCTAACTCCATCCTGCACTGTCAGACATCACTTATGGCACAAACAAGGCTCTCCCATGCCTGTCTGGCCTGAGCCACTCTGCAAATTCTCTGTGGTGGTAAGTCCCATAAATGTTCTCTCTTTGAGTAGTGTCTGACTGAGGGATTCATTTAGTTGGCCCCTTTTACATGTTCCTCCAGCTGCCCAATGGCAGGCTTGCCATGATAGATGCTCTGGCTTCATTCTTAGCGCATGTTCCAAATAGTTGCACCTTCTTTCCTGGGTAACTTTTTTTAAAGGGTTGTTGAACTCTCTGAATTTTGGATTGGACTAAGCTTTTTATGAATCATAAGTTAGAGGCAGTTTTTGAAATAGTGAAAGTGTTTAATCCATTGAAAGCTTTGCTGGACTAGGTTTGTGATCCACTGACTATAGCTCACCAATGAATTATATGACCCAACCTGACCACTGCTACAGATCTAAGTGCAAATGGCCTAAGAACATAAAAATGGCCATCTAGCCCAGTATCCTGTCTTCCTACAGTGGCCAATGCCAGATGCCCCAGAGGGAGAGAACACCACAGGTAATCATCATGTGATCCCTTTCCTGTCATCCATTTCCAGACAAACACAGGTTAGGGACACCATTCCTACCCATCCTGGTTAATAGCCATTGATGGACCTAACTTCCATGAATCTATCTAGCTCAGCCCATCCCACAGAGGTCACCACAGTTTCTGTATGACTAGTGACCAAAAATGATGGGAAGGAATATTACTCAAATGGTGGAAAATGCAGGCTGATCCAGATCAGTCCAGTCATAAGGAATTTCAGCAAATTTATACCACTGCCATGAATAAAATAAACAGCCTGCTTCTCCTCTGTCAGAGAGGCAACAAAGGTGTACCTGACAGATATTTTCTGGACTGTAATGTGCAGTGTTAAACCCAGATTGCCTCTGCTCAGACCCTGAACTGAGCACCTCATCTCTGGAGGAACAATCTTATTTATCACTTCCAGGGGAGGCAACTGGACACTGGGAACAAAAAAGAATGACCAAGGCTGCATTTGATTAAACAAAACCACCACCCTCCATGAAGTGCTCAGCAATCCAACCAATACTACAGTAACCATGACTCCTTACTAGTGGATTCGCAAACTACCAACCAGCATCTAACCTGCACTTTCAAAGCGATTGAATTACTTGACACTAGCTTCACAATCTCCAGTGCCAGTGTTAGTGACCCGTATCTTTGATCCTGTCTTTCAGGCTCCAGAGCATTGTAAGGGGTGGTGCTTACTGCCTTACACAAGTGAAGAACACCCAGACTTGCCCTGCTCATCTTCTCTCCCGATAGTGATGCCAATGCTCACGAAATACCATTGTCATTTCTTCATGAAGATGCAGGAGCAAATGGAAATGTGCTGCAATAGTTCAGGTCTTTCCTCTCAGGCTGAACCCAGAAAAGCATTGTAAACCATTCCCCCAACTTCAGAGGCCTCCCTTGCTGAATTCCACATGGTTTGGTCCTCTTGCCCCATATTATTCAATAATTATGTAAAACTTTTGGGAGAGCGGGAGAAAGCATTATGCAAATAAGAGTGTTCTGCCTCTCATTTACATCAAAATTGAATAGCACCATTTCCCAGAATTCTCTCTGGCTAGCTAAAAGCAACACTTAAATAAAAATTATCCAGCTCACATTGTTCCTGTCATGTGATAATGGCGAAGAACCACTGCTATCTCCTAACCCTGAAGGAATGTCATTAGAATAAGGAAATCACAGCTGTGCCTAACACTACCGGATGAGATAGAAACAGCAGCCTCTCTATTAGTTAAGCCCCTTATCTTTCAGGATCATCTTTGAATCCTTCCTCTTTGCTTGCGCCACATATCTAAATCCTGCTGCAGCTAAAGCATCCCTTAAAATGAGACCTTTTCTTTTGTTTCACTCTGTTAGATCTCTCTGCAGGCCCTCCTCATATCATAGATATCATAGTTTGATTGATTTAACCTTCACTTCTCTGGTATTCCTCAATGCTGAGGCCGTTCCTCTCAAACAGAGTGTAGGTGCTCAGAACATCCTCCTTGCCCATTGCTTTGAAGATATCAGCCTTCTTTCTGAATGCTTCCATTGGCTACCCAGATTTCACTGCCTCAAGTTTAAATCCCTTTGCCTCCTGTCTTGTCACCTTTCATCCATTCTGCTAGTGGTATGCCAGTGTCTCCAGCTAGTTACTTTTGTGCTGTCCCTTACACATGGGACTTTCACCCCGTAACTTTTCCTTCTTCAAATCCCTCCTTAATCTCCACTTCTGCTGTGATTTCTACAGAGAACCAGGTAACGAACTCAAGGCAAATGTTCCCAAGCAGAGAAAAGAACCTTTAAGATGATTCAGAGCCATCAAGCTGTGCATATAGCTAGCCTGTGTAACTACATGTGTGGTCTTATTATTGTTACCCTTGTTTGCTTCTCTACTGTGTTTTTTTTTTTTTTTTACAAACGTACTTGGTGTGTATAGTATTCAATTACATGTAAGCTCTTTGGAGCAGGAGCTGTGGTTGTTATATGTATGTATACAGTACTTAGCACAATGGGACCCTGATCTTGATTGGGGCCTTGGAACACTACTTCAATATAAATAATGAATGGTCGTTATAAATGTGAACAATTTTAGTGTATTTCCAGCAAGTACACTCGATATATTTTGCTTACAAGCTGGTGCTAGGGAAGGATCAGAAAGCTGTCTTGATTCTTCTTTCTGCTTACATTGTTAATAAGGGCCGGGCAATGAAACAGAAGCAAAATACATTCATTGTTCCCTTGAAAGAAACAATCCCCAACAGCTGGTTGAAAGTGTTATTGGAAATAACTTACTTAATCAAAGGAATGAATTTGAATATTGAAGCCATTAGTGATTTTTCACTAGATTTGTGTTCCTATAAGTTCTTTTATTACTATTTGTAGTGTGTATAGTACAATAGGAAAAGTATTGGCAATTTTGTTTTAAATGACTGACTGTTTCTTCTTTGGCTTTTCTTTTCCTCACTGTAGATACACAAATAATGATAGCTGAGTTCTGATCAGTGAACATACAGAAATCTGTTGGTGAACACTTTAATCTGCCTGGTCACTCATCAAGAGATCTTCAAGTTGCTGTTTTGTTACAGACCAATTCCATAAGCCAAATACACAGGGAAGGGTTGGAACTACAATTCATTCACAAGTTTAATTCTCATGCCAATGGTCTGAATTGAGATACCGGATGGCTGGGACATTATCAACCAACCAAACTATGAAGGTGCCAATGGTTCTTTGTCAGTGTAGAATCTGATGTTAGTACTCTTCCACTCTAATTGCTAACTAATGGTTCTTATCTGCTTCTTTAACTATCCAGTCTTTAGATGCTTATAGACTATCAGTTTTGCCTGTTACATACTGCTCGGCTTTCCCTTTGATATTTATATTCTCACTGCCTCTTTTTTTCCCCCTCCCTTTTTTTTCCCTCTCTCTCCTCCCCCTTCCCTATTTATTTTTGATTCTGGACATCCAACACTCTGGTCTTCTGAAGAAGTGGACTGTGCCCACAAAAGCTTATGATACCATCTACATGTTTTGTTAATCTTTAAAGTTCTACCAGACTATTTGTTGTTTTTTAAGTTTATCCTGGACAGACTAACTTGGCTACCCCTCTGAAGCTATTGTATTTCCAATTTGTAATCAGTACAAAATTAGCTTAATCTCTGCCACTTTAACCGGAGGATTATTATTAATTAATATTAGTATTAAAATATTAGATATTTTAGAAATTACATTTTAAAGTGAGGGAGGCAGTGTGTCTAGTGGCTAGATCTCTGGACAGGGACTAAGGAGAGTTAGTAAAACTTCTGCCACTTTGATCTGCTGTGTGACCTTCAGTATATCACTTCACCTTTTAGTGCTTCTATTGTCCTTATCATTTACCTTACCTAGTCAAGTAGTAAGAGAGAGTCCTTGCCTCTCAAAACTTACAATCAGGTTAGCCTTCAGCCTGCGTGGGCCCCTGTGCAAGGTAGGGGTGTGCCCGGATCCATGCTTCTGGAAGGAATGGGCTGCAGGCAGATGGGGTAGGGCAGGGACAGCTAGCCCAGAGCACCACCCAAAGCGTAGTGTGCTCTCCCAGCTCTCAGAGCCGCACAGAGCATGTGGGAGGGGCTTCATTAGCAATTTAAAGGGCCCAGGGGTCTAGCCACTGCCGCTGCCTCAGTAGGAGTGGTGGTGGCCAGGAGCCCCCGGCCCCTTTGAAAACCTGAGCAGAGAAAGTTGAGTAAGAAGATGATCCAATACTATCTTTCATACATTGTTTTTCTTCAGAAGTGATATTGATGGTTCAGCAGCAGTCTCTAACATCATTATTATAATCCCTGTTGATTGTCCTTAACATGTTCACCAAAAAAGAAATGAACAGAGTTGCTTCTAAGCAGTGGTGCCAAATAATCTTTATGTGCCAGAATGTATTGCTAAACCAAATTGATATATATCACTTGATTTTAACACTACTCTCAATGGGTCTTTAACACTACTCTTTGGATAAATTGTATAGTCAATTGCTTGACCACACTTTCGTGTGTTATGAAATATGCTCAAGAGACCAATAACCACTGTCAGTCAGGATTATTCATATGGTACAAGAAAAAAGGTTTTCTGGAGACTGCTCTCAGAAGAACAGTCCTGTGCAGTGATGTTACATTCACTCTACACAGAAGATGTGCCCCTCACATTACACATTTCAGCTTGTATTATCTTTGAGACTTTACACATTTCTTTATATGACACTACAATACAACCTATTAATTTATTTCAGTTTCCTAACTTCTTGTTCTGTTCCATCTGATCTTTGTTTTGGATATTCAGATTCCAGGCACTGATCCGTGAAGGTACTTCCCTGACTTGTACTCAGAGAATGAAAATGTCTTTATTTTTGACAAGTTTCCTATCTGTCTGTGCCAGATACATGCTTCAGCAAATGCATGGTGTTATGGGATACTTAGCATCAGTGAACAGGAATATGGAATAGGCCAGTTTAGGCTATATCACTGTTACAATATTTGTACTTAGTATGCATTAAGCACCAATGATATTAAGATGTATATGGTGTAGACAATACACATTAATAATATGATCTATATTTATATGCTACCCAGCATATAGTAGTAAACCATCTGAATCTGATGTCAAAGTACAAGCACAGCTTCAGGGAGAGTTGCATGGGTCTGTCCCAGAAGAGGAACTACCCCAAGGGCTTACTTCAGCTTGGTATTTTGAGCCGGCTCTTGCCAGTGTAGTGCTGAAGCAGAGCTGCTGTCAGCAGAGAGTCTTCCTACCAGGACTAAGTGATGGAAGGCTCTTGCAATTCCTACTTCACTGGCAAGGTCCAGCTCTTGCCATAGTTTCTCCTAGAGTTGGAGCAGGCCAGGCAGAAAAAAGAATGTATGTTTTTAAAAATACAAAATACAAACCAGAGACAGATCAAGTTCTCCCAGTCTCTGAGGCTACGTCTACACTACGAGTTTTTGCAACAGCAAATATGCTAATGAGGGACTCATTAGCATCAACTGCGCTCTCATTTGCCTATTTTCTGCCGATCCCTTTTTTCGCTAGGGGTTTTTGCTCAAAAACAAGCAGTGTGGACGTTTCCTTTTTGCGCAAAACCCCCTTTTTGCGCAAGATCCTTGTGCCTCAAAAAAGGAGGTCTACTGGTCTTGCACAAAAAGAAACGTCCACACTGCTTGTTTTTGTGCAAAAACCCCTAGCGAAAAAAGGGATTGGCAGAAAATATGCAAATGAGAGCTCAGTTTATGCTAATGAGTCTCTCATTAGCACATTTTCTGTTGCAAAAACACGTAGTGTTGACGTAGCCGTGTTCGTCTGTAATGTTAAAAATGAGTGGTCTTGTGGGATTTTAGAGACTAACAAAAATACATAAGAGTATCATAAGCTTTTGTGGGCATTACCTACTTCCTCAGATGAGATGTTTTCCCAGAACCCTGAGCCAGAGCAAGCTGGGGGAGAGGGAAGGGCTGGCACTGGAACTGTGGCTCTGCTCTTTCCACCCATGTCCCTGCCTTGCTTCCACCCCTTCCCCTTTTGCCTTGCCCCCTGCTTGCTCTTTCTGCCCCTTCTCCCCACTGCAGCTGTAAGACTAGAGAAGCTCGATGTTCCTGTCATGGCCCCAGAGTTCCAGTGGGGAGCAAGAGCTCCTCCAGCCCTGGAGCTGTAGTGGGGAGAGATTTTTCTCGGGCCCCCAACTGGCCAGGGGTCCATGAGATAATCTATTATTTACAGAACCAATACAATGTCTAGTTTATAAATAACTGTATATTGTATCAATGCATCTGCAGCTCCCAGGCATGTCTCCCAAAAATCTGTCTTGGGATCAGCACTCTTCATTATTTATTAATGATCTGGACAGGGGAGTGAACAGGGAAGGTAGTAAACCTTGAAGATGATACAAAATAATTCAAGATAGCTATGTCCAAAGCTGACTGAAGAGGCACAGGGGATTACAGAAAAGTGGGTGATTAGTCAACAAAATGGCAGATGAAATTCATTGTTGATAAAAGCAAAGTAATATACATGGGGAAAAATAATCCCAGTTGCACATATATAATGATGGGTTTTAAACTGGGTGGGTGTTACCACTCCAGAAAGGTATCTTGGAGACATGATGGATGTTAGGAACTGTTAAAAAAGGAATAGAAAATAAGACAGAAAATGTCATAATGCCACCTCATAAATCCATGGTGGTGCACCCACACTTTGAATATTGTGTCCAGCTTTGGTCTCAAACAGGAGATAGATAGTAAAACTAAAAAAGATTAACAGAAGGGCAACAAAGTTGATCAAGGATACGGAATGGCTTCCATACAAAGAGAGACTAAAAAGATTAGGACTGGTCAGTGTAGAACGAGTCAATTAAGACTCCAGTCGTTAAAAAGGACTATAGAGGTGAACCTGGCAATTACAGACTGGTAAGTCTAACCTCAGTACCAGGCAAATAAGTTGAAACCATAGTACAGAATAGAATTGTCAGACACATAGATGAACACAATTTGTTGGGGGAAAAGTCAACATGGTTTCTGTAAAGGGAAATCATGCCTCACTAGTCTTCTAGAATTCTGTGATTGGGTCAACAGGCAGGTGGTCCAGGGGGATCCAGTGGTTATAATGCACTTAGATTTTCAGAAAGCCTTTGACAAGGTCCCACACCAAAGGCTCTTAAATAAAGTAAGCTGTTCATAGGATAAAAGGGAAAGTCCTTTCATGGACTGATAACTGCTTAAAAGATAGGGAACAAATGGTAGGAATAAATGGTCATTTTTTCAGAATGGAGAAAAGTAGCTAGTGGTGTCCTGCAGGAGTAGGTACAGGGACCAACCCAACTCAACATATTCATAAATGTTCTGGAGAATGGGTTAAATAGTGAGGTGGCAAAATTTGCAAATGATTATAAACTGCTCAAGATAGTGAAGTACAAAGCAGACTGTGAAGAGTTTCAAAAAGAACTCACAAATCTAGATGAGTGGGCATCAAAATGTTAAATTAATTTTAATATTGATAAATGCAAAGTAATGCATATTGGAAAACATCATCTCAACCTATGTACAAAATGATGAGGACTAAATTAGCAATACCACTCAAGAGAGAGATCTTGGAGTTGTTGTGGATAGTTCTCTGAATGCTCAATGTGCAGCAGCAGTCAAAAAAGCAAACAGAATATTAGGAATAATTTTAAAATGAATAGATAATAAAACAGAATATTTTACTGCCTCCATATAAATCCATGGTATGCCCACATCTTGAATACTGCATGGAGATGTGGTTGCCTCATCTCAAAAAAGGTACCTTAGAATTGGAAAAAGTTCAGAAAAGTGCAACAAAAATGATTAGGGGTTTGGAACAGCTGCCGTATGAGGAAAGATTAAAAAGACTGGGAATTTTCAACTTGGAAAAAAGACTAAGAGGTATATGATAGAGGTGTATAAAATCATGAATGGTGTGGAGAAAGTGAATCAGGAAAAGTTTTGTACTTGCTCCCATAACACAAGAACCAGGAAAACAACTCAAGTCCAATAGCACCTTGGGGTGTGTCTAGACTGCACCTCTCTGTCAACAGAGAGATGTAGATTAGGCACGTCAAAATTGCTAATGAAGCCGGGATTTAAATATACCGTGCTTCATTAGCGTAAACATGGCTGCCGCTTTTTTCCGAAACTGAGCTTTTTTGAAAAAAACTGCAGTCTAGACACGGATCTTTCGAGAAATAAAGCCTTTTTTGAAAGATCCTGTAAACCTCATTTTATGAGGGATAAAGGATCTTTTGAAAAAGGCTTTACTTCTCGAAAGATCTGTGTCTAGACTGCCTTTTTTTTAAAAAGCTCCGTTTCGAAAAAAAGCGGCGGCCATGTTTATGCTAATGAAGCATGGGATATTTAAATCCCGGCTTCATTAGCAATTTCGACATGCCTAATCTACATCTGTCTGTCGACAGAGAGGTGTAGTCTAGACACACCCTTGGAGACTAACTATATATATATATATATATATATATATATATATATACACAATATCATGAGCTTTTGTGGACGAAACCCACTTCCTCTGAGACAAGAACTAGGGGGTCACCAAATGAAATTAATAGGTGGCAGGTTTTAAACAAACAAAGGAAGCCCAGAAAAGGGAATTCACATCAGAACTGTGACCAGGACTTTCTGAATCCCAGTTCTGTGCCCATATCTCTAGACTACACTGATCCTCTTTCATAGGATTCATTGTAATACTGTGACTAGGTGCATATCCTGTTGATTTCATCCTTACACAGCATAAAACACCACAGTAATAAATTATTTGCAAATAGCATAGTTGACAGCTTCTCTTCTTAGAAACATTCTATTTTAAATTGTTTTATGTACAAATGGCTTTGCCTGTGTGTATATCTTTGATATGTACTAAGGGTCTGGAAAGCTCTGTGATTTCACTTTGTTGAGGTTTGTGTGAAACTTTTCTTTGGTTTCACTCTACAGGTGTCCATATGTCCCTCTCTCCTATCACCATGTTTTACTTTGAGTTTGAATAGATGCAAAACCTAAAGGGAAACTCAATAAACACACCATTTTGCAAAATCACTAAATTGACTCATGTCCATTTGAAAGATCTGTGACACTGAGCACTACTGCGGAAGCCCCAGGCTTGAATTTTGAGCTTGTAATCATATGTTCCAAAAAACCAAACATTGGTCTTTCCTTTGCAAACAGTTTTTCACAGCTCCACTATGCTCAGCACATAAGCTTTATGGACTCTGCACTCTGGGCCCTGGTCTACGCTAAGGAGTTATTTTGAAATAACTCCCCTTATTTCAAAATAACAAGAGGAGCACCCACACTACCAAGCCCATTATTTCAAAATAAGGGGCTGGTTATTTCCAAATAATAGTTCCTGCTTTCCACGAGGAGTAACACTTATTTCAAATAGTTATTTCAAAATAGCAGTAATGTGGGTGCTCCACTGCTGTTATTTCAAAATAACTACTTCCCAGAGTCACTCTAAGTAATTACTCCCCAGTGCTTCCTGGGGCTCTAAGTCGAGGTAGCAGCGTGTCCACAATAATGGAGCCTGCCTCAGATTAATTTTTGAGGCTTCTCTGTAGTGTGGACACGCTATTTTGAAATAGTTATTTCATGAGTTATTATTTCAAAGTAAGTTATTTTGAAATAATTTCCTAGTGTAGACATGCCCTGGTAGTGCAGAGGAAAAGTCCTTAAGGAGAGGATGCCCACGTATACAAAAATCAGAACAGGTTAAAGAATATTTTAGGTAAGTTGGATGTATTCAAGTCAGCAGAGCATGATAAAATTCATCCTCATTTGGCTAAGATCAAGTGCAGTCCTAATTTTTTTAGTAAGGCTTTTGACATAGCTCTATATGCCAGTCTCCTAAGCAAACTAGGAAAATGTGGTCTAGGTGACATTACTATAAGGTACGTGCTTAACTATTTGAAAGACCATGCTCAAAGAGTAGTTATCTGTGATTTACTGTCAAACTGGGAGGATCTTTTTAGTGGGCCTCTATAAGGGCCATTTAAGTGTCTGGGGCCATTTCAGTATTTTCATTAATGACTTAGATAATGGAGAATAGAGAATGTTTCTCAGATTTGCAGATGATATCATGCTTGTGATACCATAGCTTATTTCAAAATAATAACTCAAGAAATAACTATTTTGAAATAGTGTGTCCACACTACAGTGAAGCCTCGAAGTGAGCCTGAGGCAGGCTCCATTATTGTGGACGTGCTACCTTGACTTAGCGCCCCAGGAAGCAATGGGGAGTAATTACTTTGAATGAATCTTCAGAGTAGTTATTTCAAAATAGCAGCAGTGGAGCATCCACGCTACCACTATTTCAAAATATTTTTCAAAAATTTTTAAATAAGCATGATTCCAGGTAGAAAGCAGGAGTTATTATTTCAAAACAGCTGGCCTCTTATTTTGAAATAATGGGTTTGGTAGTGTGGACACTGCTTGTTATTTTGAAATAAGGGGAGTTATTTCAAAATAACTCCTAGTGTAGACCAGGGCCAAGATTGTAACAAACTGGAGAATTGGTCTGAATTCAACAAGATGAAGTTCAGTAAAGACAAGTGCAAAGTACTAAATTTAGGAAGGCAAAATCAAATGATCACTACAAAATGGGGAAATTTTGCCCTTGTCTTTACTGAATTTCATCCTGTTGAATTCAGAGCAATTCTCCAATTTGTTATAATTCTGTGTTCCAAAGTGCTTGAAATCCTTTTGGGCATGGTATCATTCACAATTTTTAGAAGCATTTTCTCTACTAGTGTCAATACAGCTGAAAAGCATCCGTGGCTTACAGTGGATAGCAAATTAAACATGAGCCAACAGGGCAATGCAGTTGTGAAAAAGTTTTTCATTTCTGGGATGTATTAATACATGTCAAACGTAAGACAGGGGAGATAAATGTCCTGCTCTACTCTGCACTTGTGAGGCCTCAGAGGGAGTACTGTATCCAGTTCTGAGGATCACACTTTAGGGCAAATGTGGAGAAAGTGGAGGGAACCTAGTACAGAGCAACAAAAATGATGAAAGATTTAGAAAACCTGATCTATGAGAGAAAGGTTAAAAGAACTTGGCATGTTTAGGCTTGAGAAGACAGTTGTAAACTGTTCTCCATATTCACTAAAGATAGGACAAGGAATAATGGCCTTAATCCCCAGCATGGAGGTTTAGGTTTGATATTAGGAAAAACTTTATAACTGTAAGAATTGTTAAACATTGAAATCGGCTTCCAAGGAATATGTGTAATTTCCATCTCTGGAGATTTTTAAGAATAGGTAGGACAAACACTTTGTTAGTGATGGCGCAGGTATACTTGGCCCTGCCTCAGTGCAAGGGGATAGACTTTCAGACCTGTGTTTCTATGATTTTATTTCCCCAGAAATTAGCCCACAGTAATTTTTCAGTGGAATTTTGAATGCCTAGCATTGATGGGGCTGGGATCGTACTCTAAACTAGTGTTTCTCAACCAGTGGTATGAGTACCCTTAGGGGTACTTGAGAGAAGTCTGGGGGGTATGTCAACACAACTGAAATTTGGAGAAAACTGAATTTTTGTTTTACGTTTTACAGCGCTTTATTATTTTTGTACTTTCTACACCCAAAAATTTCATTGCCTGCCCCGCTACGATTAAGTTGTTTAAACAAATGTGTTGCAATGGTAGAAAAATGTGTGTGTGTGTCTGAAAACTGTAGATAATGGGAATACTTACAATTTTTTTTTAAAAAGGGGTACTTTATAAAAAAGGTTGAGAAACACTGCTCTAAACCATCTGTAAAGTGGATCAGATTTATTTACAATATACATTCAGTAATTTTTAATCCCATTTGCACCCTTGGTATCTTCACTGGTGCATAACACCTGCAGGCTTCTGCTTTTCCAAAGAGGTCCCCAGCTTTCTGGGTAACAACGTGCTTCCTTACAAGGTCAAACTGCACTGCCTCAGTTTCCATTTTTAACCCTTCCTCTGGATTAGTTTCAATTTGAAAAGTCCCTTGTAAAACCTGGAGAAAATGTTTGCAATAGTGTAATCATGAGGTGATTGCAGCACATTTTATTTTCATTTTACTGGCAGATAGGTCATTCCTCAATAAGATGAGCAGTGGTGCAGTGCACAGCCCTCCACATCATGAGCAGTTCTGTCAGTATAGACTGGAGAAATAAAGCAGTATACCGTAGTTAGAAATGTTCTGCTTATTGTAGGCCAGGCGTAGGCCAGGCCTGAGCTCTGTCTACATCCACGTGGAGTGACTTTTTTAGAGTGCTATAAAAAATGCTGCAAGGGGCAGAAAAAGGATTGTAAAACCTCTGCAATCTGAGACACACTTACTTGTCTGTTATTGCAACGGATTGTTCTCCTGCCTGGTGCTGGAGAGCTAGTTTGTCCTGCAGCAGAGGTTGCGAGAAAGGAAGGGTGGTCTTTCTTGTGGCATCTTTGAGAAATGTAAGCCACAGCAATATCTTTCTCCCCTCCCCCCCGCCACCGCCTCAGTTCTCAGTAGCTATTTTTGCTTCCTTCAGTTTCTAGGCCTCCAGAAGAAGTGAGTAGAGGTAGCTTGCTTCCCATCTCATCCAGCCCCTTTTCTCCATATTCATCCCAGCCACACACCCCTTCCAGATCAGTGTGAGGGAACAAAACAAGCCTCCCCCTGCAACACAAACTCACTCCGTCTTCTTAATCCCTCCGCCCACGGGTTGCCCGGCCAACAGGCCAGACAAGCAGGTGATGCATTGACAGGGAGCAGATGGTCTCCCGCAGAGGTAAACGGGAGTCCAACAATGAAACCATATTGATCATATTGCTCCTTTTCTCTTCTTTGACTTCAACTTTAGTCTTGAGTCTTTTCCATTACTAACCCACTCCTCTGCACCACTCTTAAATGCTTCTCACTATGGTTTCTCCTCCTCCCACTCACCCCAAGAATAGTTAATGATGGGGGAGGAGGTAGAGAGCTCAAATGCTCTGTCTCCGCCTCTATAAGGGTTCTTCACAAATAGGAGAAAGAAGGGGGATTGCACACTGTCTCTGCTCTAGTTACACGCCCATCCTTAACCCCCAACGCTGTCACTTCAACCATCTCGCTCCCCAAGTCCTCCAATCACATCCTCCTCCTCTTCAACCCCCCCACTCCTTCAAACACAGAACAAGTACGGAAGAGAAAAGGAGTTGTATTCTATCATCTTTGCAGCTGCCCTGGCCTATCCACAGCCTTACCCAATAATCACATATGCACAAAGTAGAAGACAGTCTGTTTTCCTCTTCATCTTGCTATTCAGAAACACCAGAAAGAGAAGGCTTCTTTTCCTCCGATTCTCACACACCCTTTTCAGCTTGTCTCTCCCCGCAGTTCAATACACATTGATGTACCCAAAGCCCTGTTCCCTCCCTTCCTTACCCCCCTTTACCAGCTGAACAGAAATGAGAGAAAAAGACTGTAGGACCTCAAAATTAGCTCCCCCAAATCCCGTCAAACACAATTATATGTTTACACAGGAGAGAGAGAATTCCACGGCCTGCCCCCCTCCCAATGTCTGCTTGCATTGACAGCTCACCCTCATCTCTCTCTCGCACACATATTAGTAAGGGCACAGAGTCTGTAACTCCTCAGCCACTTTCCTCAGACTTGTTAAATGAGAGTGAAATCCAAGGTCCTTTGGTCTGCATCCCCAATGCTTTCCTCCCATTTGCACTCACCTCACCCTCAAAACACAGGGTGACATAAAGGGAACCCCCCCCAGCGTATCCCCCTCCATTCATTCTCGCCCCTTCTCAAATGCAGACTCACAGAAAAAGGGAGAAAGGGCCCCACAGTTCATGTCTCTCCCCTTCCACAACCCTTCACCCAACAAACACTCATATCCTGATAATAAGAACGAGAACCAGGGCCTCTCGGTCTGTACCCCCCCCCCCCCACTCCCACCTCATTCATCAACCCCAGTCTAGCATTCACTGCTGTGTGGCAAATTGTGAAGATTCTAGCATTGAGGAATGAAAACTATTAGCCACTATTCAGAATTTTAATACTACCTTCATAGCTGTCACATAAATTCATTGCCAAACTTGGGCTTATAATGGCAAGAGGGAACTTTAAAAAGAAAGAATTCCTAAGGGCACAGTTTGCTACGGTATCTGTACTTGTTTGCAGATGGTTTTTGAAACCATAACTACAGTAACTCTATACAGTGTTTTCTAAAGTAGCTGCCCTTTCATTTTAAATGCCCCCCCTTCCCCAGCTCTTCCCTTTCCCCACCACCCTTTTTTTTGTACAGTAGATTCGAATGCCTATAAAGGCTCCCTTCTTTTTTTTCCCCACTCACCCCCTCCCAAAAAGAGAGAGAAAAGAAAAGAAAGAGGCTTGTGAAAGAAGCCCAGACAATACAGGGTCACAAAGCTGTCACAACTAATGTCATAGTGGCACTGCCGGGCAGGCTTACAGAGGACTTCTTGTTTCTTGATTTTTATGGTGATCGGTAGAACGCTTGTAGCACTTTGCGAACAGGTTTAGGACAAGTGGTGAAGAAAAGACTCCACACAATAAACTCTTTTCTGCTGCAGTGAGAGCATTATGCCCACAAACACCTGGGGTTTACTAAGAGGGGTTGCAATAGACTAAATAAATAAATAAAAAAAGGAGCGGCGCTATTGTTTTTGAATTACACCCCATGTATCAAGTGGTCACAATAGTTTTCCTTTAACTTGTCTGAGGCTATGGAGTCTCACAAAGCCTCTAGAAATACTATTAAATACAAATACCAACATTTAAGGACTGTTAGGGTTGGAGCAAAAAAAAAAGGAGACAAAGGAAACAGAAAGTTCTGGCTGAAAGCCTGTGCCGTCGTGTGAAGATGTTGTAGGCGATGAGTCTTTCTCATGCCTTGTGAGGCATATTTCTAACAGCTGTGAGAATATAGAGGAGGATAGATGCAATGGGGCCAGATCCTGAGAGGATATAAACCACTGTAGCTCTGAAGTCAATGGCGCTAGGCTGATTTACACTGGCTGAGGATGTGGCCTAATAGTGCTTACCATCATATGCTTGAACCTCAGAGTCTTAAAGTAGCGAGGCTCTCAGGTAAATTAAAGACAATTGGATTAAAACAAAAGATAAAATCTCTACTCCCAGTTAAAATATAATTAGGAGTTTTTACATTTTCCTTTCGTCTCTTCATTAGTGAAGTGCCTGTCCCTGCAGGCATGGATTTCCTACTCGGCAAGAATTTTGTGAGAGAGGTCACCCAACAGAGCAACACCACAGAACAAGTCTTGAGTAGTTACTCCCTACCTCACCTCAGAATACTATAAGCTCTGGGACAATTCCATTTCATACTTATTAGGCTTTTTAAAACAAATTGAGGGCGATCAATCTCATCCACAGGAGTTAGGGTTAGGAAGAAGCTTTCAGTGCTTCCTCATCCAAAACTGCCTCCACTTTCAGGGTATTTCAGAAAATCAAAATGTTATGTAAAGCAAACTTTCTTTTTTTTAAATGCACCGTTCCTTTGCAGTGTTTCCTTCTTTCCCCTTTTATCTTCAGAGTCTTCATTTTTCAGTCTAGACCTGCTTCTTCAAGGTGCTATTCTGATATGGCTCTCCTCTCATCTATATTTAAACTTCAGTTATCTTAAACTGATCAAAAAGTACCCTGAGGTCTTCAGTGAGCCCAGGCAGACATTAAGAGTTTGCCATGATAGTAACGGAATATGTGTAGTCAGGCTGTGTCTACACTGCAAAGAAAAGTCAGAAAAAGATACGCAAATTGCAGACTGCAATTTGCGTATCTTTTTCTGCTTTTCTTCTGAAAGAGGCTTTTCTGACGTTTGGCCCATCTACACAGGACCAAAAGTTGGAAAAAAAACCCTTTCAGAACATCCCTTCTTCCTTGTACAATGAGGTTTACAGGGATGCCGAAAAAACGCATCTGCTTTTCCAAAAAAATTTTCGGAAAAGCAGACACGTTCCTTGGATGTGTCAGAGCTTTTCTGGGAGGCCTTCGTTATCCTGGAAAAGCTCTGTAGTCTAGACATACCCTCAAAAGCCTCCTATGTAGTAGCCTGGGAGATGAATCTTCCTGCAAAAGGAGCGGGAAGTTCCTTTTGAAAAGTTTGAGTGGGTTGAATTGAGATTAGTTGTAAATGTTCACAATAAATGTTTAAAAGTGTGTTTTATGTTTAAGAATAAGATTAGTTTGTTCACGGGGCAACTGGATTTTCAAGGTAAAAAAACAGGCCAATCTCTCCTTTAAAACCCCATTCTTCTAGGAATTTTTCCTACATATTTGCACCTCTCTCTTCCTTATCTGAACTGTTATTCCATATCTTGTCTCGATTATCTTGCAAGCATCCATGTAACCTTAATGTCTGTGCACACATAGGCTATGTCTACACTAAAAGATTTTTGTGCAAAAATGGCTGGTTTTGCGCAAAAACTGGTGGAGCGTCCACACCTCAAAGTGCACTTTTGCACAAGTAAATTGGCAGAAGAGAAGGTTTTTGGTGGTACAGTTATTCTTCTCCCCATGAGGAATAACTCCTTTTTGTGCAAGAGTTCTTGCGCAACAAGGCAAGCATGGATGCTCTGCAGGGGTTTCTTGAGCTAGAAACCGCTATGGGAAAAAGCACAGGTGCTCTAATGGCCATTCTGTGAATGGCAATCAGAGCTTTCTTGCGTAAGAGTGTTCATGCAGTGTGGACGCTCTCTTGCGCAAAAGCACATTGCTTTTGCAATGCGCTTTGAGGTCTGGACATGCTTTTGCACAAGAAGTTTTTGCGGAAGAACTCTTCTGCAAAAGGTTTCTTGTGCAAAAACCCTGTAGTGTAAATGAAGCCATAGTGTTTGTCTTGTTTTGTGTAAATACTGTAGATCTTAATGTGCCTTGATGAAGCACTTGTGGAGTAGATTTATACAAATTTCAAGGGAAAACCATTGTGATATGTTGGTTAAGATGCTGTTAGAAGACCAAGCTCCCTATCTTAGATTGGCCACTGAACTCGTGTAAGTCTGGACAAGTCATTTCTACTCCAACCATTTGTCTGTCTTGTCTATTTAGACTATAAGCTCTTTGAGGGCAGGAGATGTCTCTTACTATGTGTTTGTACAGTGTCTAGCACAATGGGGTCTTGATATCAGCTGAAGCTTCTAAGCACTAATCAAAAATAAGTATTCAGGATTGGAGATGAAACAGTCAGCAAAAACATTATCTTTATATGAATGCCTGTTATTACAGACATAAGTTGTCCATAGGTTTATTATTGTAAGATCATCAGTTGTTTAGTACATGCCTTACCATTGCAACCATTAACAAATTAGAACAGAGTATTTGAAACAATAAGAAAATTTTTACTTTAGATCAGGCATGGGGAACTTTTGTGGGTCAGAGGCCATTGAACCACAGAAAAATCAGTTGGGGGCCACACACAAGTTAGATAAAACCCCTCACTGACCTGGCCCCCAAGTGAGAGAGAGGAAAAAAACTCCTCACAGGTGTGACCCCCAACTGAGAAGCAGAAAAAAAAAGAGAGGCACTCACCTCATTCCCCTCGAGTTCTAGCCCCAAGAGGCAAGGGGGGTATTGAGGCTAAGGGCTTACCCCCAGGGTTGGATTAATTTTTCTGGGAGCCCATAGCTAGTAGATTATGTGGGACCCCCTAGGATCTGGGGCCAAATATGAGGGGTTCCATGTGAAGGAGGGGGCTGCCAGAGAGTGAGCTGGGGTTGGAGACATGAGGTCTAGGAGTGGGGGTTGGGGGATCTAGGCAGTGAGGGTGAAGGAGGGAGTTAGGATGGGGGTTCTGGGTGCGATATGGGGTGCAGAAGCGGGCTGGGGGTGGGGTTGCAGAGTATGGGTCGAGGTAGGGTGCGGGAGCAGGTTTGAAGTATGAAGTCTGGGCAGGAGGGGACAGAGGATGGGACAAAGGATGGGAGAGCCTGCTGGGCGCAGGTTCAAGGGTGGCACAAGTGCCTCTGTGTGTCCCTTTGCTTGCAGGCACTGCCTCTACCTCTCCCATTGGCTGCAATTCCCAGCCAGTAGGAGTGATGGGGTGGAGCCTGCAAGTGAGCACACGGATAGAACTTCCCTGTACTGCTGTTCCCAGAGGTGCTTTCTCCCCCATGCCAAGCAAAGCCCACAAGCTGGATGGAACCTGTGACTTGCCTTGATCCAGACCATGAGGCTCAGGGCTTGCCCCCTCTCCACAGTGGGGCGAGCCGGTGCCCCCCGCATGTGGTTGGAGTCCCACTGTCGGCTCACCCTGCAGTGGGGCAGGAAGGGAGGCCCGAGCCTTGTTGTCTGGATTCAGGCAAGTCGCAAGCCAGATCCAGGCAAGCTGTGGACTGGATCCAGCCTGTGAGCCATAGGTCCCCCAACACTGATTTAGATAATAAAAGATGGCAAAGGAAAAAAGGAAAAAGGAAAAATTAGAGTGGAATCAGGTTGCTCATTTTTAATAGTTAAAATAGTAAATTCCTTTCCTCCATTCTCTGCACAAACGGAATATATTTTCATAAGGGGAGCTTTGTCCTTTTCTTCCAAGACAAGCTAGGGGTTTTTTTGTTTTTGTTTTTGTCATTTTGCTGTTATCTAAGCAATTTGAGGACATCAGCACAAGAGTTTCAATGGGGAAAGAAGAATTGAGCATGGAAGCTCTTATGTTGTAATTTAACCTAGTAGGGGGCTAGCTTGAACTATTAAGTCTTTTTCAAAGGTTGTAGTTCAAGGCATCAGTTCCTGGATTAAAAATCCTGCTGTTCTGGAGATTCTGTAGTAGGAGAGCCTTCCGTTTATTAAAGTCACAGAAGAGTTTTTACCCTTTTAAATGGATAGAGCCTCGCTATGGATGTGATTCAAAGTCCATTGAAGTCCATTGGAATTTACTTACTTCTGCTGGGTTTGGATCTGGCCCAAAATGCACAATTAAGTCAGAGTAGATTCTGCTAGTTTAGTAACTTAAGGTCTCTGTTCAGTAACTTTTTTACCGATTGCCACAATTGCTACACAATACTTAGGCTGGAGAGGGTTGAAAGCATTTGGCTGCATCCCCAGGCTCTGAGGAAGGAATAGAAAGGAAATCTGAATGTGAATTTCATATAAAATATGAGCACAAGGGGCCCTATTTAAAAGACAGTACTTCATTTGGGGTCACATCACCAATAGTTACATTTGTTTCAATGGGTCTATATTACACCATCTGAGGAGGTGGCCCATAATACTGAGTGTTAATTTTGTTAAGTGTTCTACTATGAAGATAACACCCTTTGCCAATATGTTATAGGCAAGAAATTGGGTTAGTGATAGAGCTTCCCTAACATGATTGACTGAAGTTTTCCCTTTTGCATTTTGTTTTTCTAGAATTCACTTTTTTTCCTGTGTCCACTGTTGAAACAATCTGTCATCAAGGGTTTGGAGTTGACTTTGATACTCTTGAGTTTTTAATATAATACTAGAGTATGTCCACACTGGTGTTTTTGAATGAACTGGAACTCAAGCTGATTGAATGGGTGACAGTTGACTAGTACAGCTTACATATTGTCTAGTACAGTTGTTATAGACTACCTACAAAAGGCTTTGTTTCTGCCATAAGACCTTGAGTGAACTACAAGTAACAAATATTCTGAGTGGTGTCTACATTAGCATTTACAAGTGTTTGCCTACAATAACGTCAGTCACCTTGAACTGATTGGTAATCAATTCATTTGAGTTACAGCTAAACCAAAAGCTCTAAGTTACAGCTAAACCATAAGCCTTTGAGAATTTTGGGAGAAATGGTTATTACTATAGTATTATGCAGATTATACACA
This sequence comes from Pelochelys cantorii, assembly GCA_032595735.1. Classification (NCBI taxonomy): domain Eukaryota; kingdom Metazoa; phylum Chordata; order Testudines; family Trionychidae; genus Pelochelys; species Pelochelys cantorii. The sequence continues at coordinate 248,641,650 of CM064326.1, read as the reverse complement.
GTCACTGTATGCTTCTGCCTTTTCAGACTCTGGTTAGATGCTAGGTGTTTGTGTTGAGGCACTCCATGATTCTGTGACTTAGGAGAGCTATTGCAGTTAATCCTAAATTATATTGATTGAACCAGAAGGGAATTGGGAGTAGAGAGCATTTCCTTGCAAATTTTTTTGGAAGTCACATAAAGAGATAGTGTCAGTTAACATCTAGTCATAGCTGTTGATTTGTGTCTGACTTAAGAAGACAATATGTCAGCTGTGGTCAGAAACTTTTACCACCATGAAAATGTCACCACCAATTTATGATCACATTTCTCTCTTGACAATGCTGTTGCATACCTGCCTTTGTGACAGAGGTTAGACTGATGCAATATGATCAGCTGTGGTTACCAAATACAGTAATCTTTCATATGTAGGATTTGGATAACTGCTGCCAACAGCATATGTCTTGCTGCTTGCATGAGCATGGGGCTGAGATTAGTATTTGAGTTTTGTCTGTGGGACGAATTCCAGATATCCTTCAGAGCTGCCCCAGTACTATCCACATTTTGGAGGTCCCAGACAAAGTCTCAAGTGAAATAGGCTAACAGAGCTGGATAGCCTCCCTTTCAACCTGAGACTGACCACACCGCGAGTCTTTTAAATAGGATGAAAATCCACTATATTAACTTTTTTGGGTAGCTTATTGATTTTTTATTTATTGCCTTACAATGTACAATTTTAATTTTATTATGGGTGAGAAACACAAAGCAACTCTAGGTGGCGAAGTGTCCAGAGTTAGGACCCTAAGTCCCTGTGTGCAGTACCACTATCATCCATGAATCATGGCATGGCTGCCGCCTGACTCATTTGGCACATAATTTTCCACTGTAAAAGTTCCCTATGTGCCACAGTTTCAAACCCTGGGACTTACCCACTACTACCTCTCTTTAGGCATTCAGATGCCTATCTCCCACCTAACCTCCAGAGTGATTTGTGAACCAGGGAAAAGAGGTGTTCAGAGCTCTAGCTTGTATGTGGGGCCTAATCCTCTGAGCATACCTACTGGATTAGGTTCCATTCAGAATCCAGCTAGAGGAAGAAGCGGTGCTGCCCATCTTATAACTTTTAGCTGAGTGGTTAGAGTTCTCACCTGTGATGTAGGAATCCAGGTTGAATCCCCTCATCCCTGCCAGAAAGGGGTGGGGGGAGAGAATGGACTTAAACAGGGGTCTCCCAGAGTGCTCTAACCACTGAGTTTTGGGTTATTCTGATGTGGAGGTCACTTCTCTCCTGCAGAAGCTGTTTCACTTTGGATAAATAATGAAAAGAGTGATTGAAATAAAGGGACTAGACCAAGGCATCTTCCACTTCCCATGTAGGTGTCCTACTGACTAGAATACAGAACCAGTATTTCCTGGGTAGTCTTGTTGAAAATTTTGCAGGCTTGGTATCATAGACCCAGAAGCAGCAACTACTTCCTCATATACTTAACTTCACAACCAAATAAATCACTCAACTATGTAAAGTTAAACATGTAAATGAGAGGCTGCAGGATTGGGTCTTTAATCTGTATTCATCATGAAGTGATAAGGATTGTTTGGCAAATATTTTAAAAAATTCTTTTCTCCCAGTCATATCAAAATGAATCTTTGCCTTCTTAACTACAAAGCCAGCAATAAAATCAGAACCATTAGATACTGCTGATTATCATTAACTGTATGTTATTTATTATATGTACTCTTTGACCTACACTCTCTCTCTCTCTCGTTGATGGCAAAACCAATTGCAGACAGTGTGACTTTTGCTGCTGGCCCGGGGTTTTATCTAATGTTTATTCTTTCTGAAGTAAAAGGCCTGAGAAAACATAAGGGTCTGTTCTTGTTGCCCTTATGAACTAAGATTCAGTTAAATTCTGCCAGAGTGAGGATTATTAGACTGGACTATAAAGGGTTATCGAGTAGGGGTGAGTTTTTGATTCAGCTGGATTTCTCAACAGTGGCAAGTAGAATATTCCAAGTCTGCACCAACCTCTCCAACCAACACCCAGATTCTGGAAGTTTCCAGTGAATTTAGTAGGACTCCACATTGGTGCAGCAATCTGCATGCGTGAAGTATTTTGAAGGATTAATGCCCAAGTTTCCTAATTATTTTCTCCCTTCCATAGGATAGGAAGCCTATAAAGAAATGAGGATTAAATATACCATTTTAGCAAGCACGTACCATAAGTTTTAATGAATTCCAGTCGATCACACATTGAAAGAGAGAACCTGGATCCTATGCATAGATTTCAAATGACTGCTTCAGTGTTACTAATAACATAGATGCTTCCTGTAATTTGACAGCTGTGTATTCAAATATTTCATACCTACAAATGTTGTATTATAGTTGGTGGGATGGTTTCCCCACTCATTCACGTTTCCCCTCAGTAACTTAGCAATGTCTAATCAAGATATGCACACACCATATTGTTTTACGTGTTTGACTAGAACATTGACAGATTAATAGGAAGAGTAAATAGCAGTGCACTCTGTGGTGGCTCAGTGTGGGCTGGAAGGATTGACTGCTGCCAGACTTTGTTGTATTTGCACAGAGGAAGCTGCTGCAAAAGCCTGCTGTGGTAAGGTGACCCGGGTCAGGGGTATTTGTTTCTCATCTCTATAGAAAACAATTGTCCTCTCAATGGAAGACAGCTTTTTGAAGCTACGTGGCTCTACTAGTAAGGAAGCATTTTTACTCCCAGTGTGCGTACTAAAAATACAGCTATACCATAATAGAAGGCAGTGAGGGCTTGTCTATGCTGCCTTGCAGTTCAGACTATGGGGTGTAAACAGCAGTGTGAACACAGAGGCGGTGTGCTGTAATGTCCGGGTGTGGCTGTTATGGGCACAAAGTAAAAGGTTCTTGGTTTGTGTTAATGTAGTCCTCTTCAGACAGGATTATGTGAGTGCAAACTAGGAACCCTTTAGTTCATCGATGTGAGGTCCACACAGGGAGTTATAGCACAGCACTCTGATGCACACTGATATTTACTCCTCTGTGGTCCAAACTGCAGGGTAGTGTAAAACCTATGGCTACGTCTACACTGCAGAGTTTTTGCGCAAGAAAATTCACAGTGAATCGACAGAACAGAGGGCTTTTTGTGGTGTAGGTATTCCTCTTTCTACGAGGAATAACTCCTTTTTGCACAAGAGTTCTTAAGGAAAGAAGAAAGCAGCCTATCGAAAGAAGCACAGGTGCCCTGGTGGCCATTCTGTTAATAGCAATCAGTGCTTTCTTGCGAGAGAGCATCCATGCAGTCTGGACACTCTCTTGCGCAAAAGCGCATCGCTTTTCCAATGCGCTTTTGCAATGTGGTAGCACTCTTGCACAAGAAGTTTTTGCAGACGATCTCTTTCACAAAAAGCTTCTTGCGCAAGAAGCCTGCAGTGTAGATGTAGCCTAAGTATCCTCTGCCTCCTGTTCTTCATGTGTGAGTGTGGAGGTTCATATGTAATGATTTTTCTGATTCAGTTATTGCTTTTCTTTTTGCCTACTTTTAGAAGAAAAGGCGAACTGCTGAGAATCTTAATTGATTTTTGATTCTTTGTTATAAGAATACCATTATAAATTTGAACTTAACGAATGCCAGAGAGGAAGAGAACCCCCTACAGTGTCTAACGGCAGCAAAGAGTTGGCCAAATTTCTGCAGTAACCTTTTTCTATATAAGTGGAAGTGAGACTTCCTGGAGGAAAATCTGAACTTTTCTCTGGGTTATTAGAAAGGATTTTGTTCTTGTAAAGCCTTAGGTCAATGGTTCTTCAAGTGCGGTCCGCGGACCACTAGTGGTCCACTACCGCCTCCCAGGCGGTCTGTGGCAGGAGCTCCCCCCGCAAGCAGCAGGGAGCCCGCACTGCTACTGCAGCCTCACGGTCGATGTGCAGCTGCGAGGCTGCAACACCAGATCCAGCCAGCAGGTGGGGAAGTGAAGAAAGCAAACTCACCTCCTCCCCGCCCACACTGGCTGCGGAGCTACATGTGGAGGAGTGCCGCCACCATGGTAGGAGCAGCAAGTCCTTCGGCTGGTCCCGTGGGGCAGGCAGGAGGCTGGCTGCATGGGGCTTGGCCTGGTGGGGCGGGCTCTCATGGTGTACAAGCGGCTGGCAGCCCACCCCCTTTCACCAGCAGCAGGTTGGGCTGTGCTGTGCCTGGCAGTGGTGAGAGGAGACGATGTTAGAACTGAGGACCCTACACACACAGGAGGCAAGTGGGGGCTCGGGGTCCTTCGGGGCTTTGCACCCATGGGGACTCAGTCTGGGAGCAGGGGCTGAGCAGCGGCTCGGCCCCCAAAGGCTCCATGGACTGGATCCCAGCTGGACCTCATCCCCTGCAGGGCTGGACACCCCATCGTCACCTACCCACCCATCCCCCCCTTGCTGTGCCACAATCAGCCTCCATTTTCCTGAACCCTCCACCGAGCCACCTTGACCCTCTATTTCCAGGGGTATCCAGCCCCCATCTCCCTGAACCCCTTCAGTCACTCTGTCCCCCAGCTTTAGCCCAAGGCACTCCCTGCCCCATCTCCCTGTCCCTGGCCAGACACCCTACCCCCAATCTGCTCCTGAACCCTCCCTCCTGGCTAGACATCCTACTCACAGCCTGCTTCTGCACCCTACCTCCCACCCAGACCTTGCACCCTCACCCCCTTTATGCACCCTCCCTCTCTCCCAGATGCTGCACTCCACCCCTATCCCACTTGCTAGCAGCCCTGTCCTGCTCACTGAACCCCTCATTTTTGTTCCCACCCCAGAGCCTAAGGAGGTCCATAAAATCCACTCACTCTGGAACTCCGGAGAAGTAAATCTGGCGAAGCCCTGACATCTGTCCACCCTGTCCCTTCCCTTCCCCTCACTCCGTGGGGCTAGAGAGCCGGAGAAGTGAGGTGTCTCAGTTGGAGGCCACAACAGTGAGGGTTGGGGGTTTTTGGAGGAATTTTTTTTTGCTTCTCATTTGTGTAGTCCACAACTGATTTTTCTGTGGGTCAGTGGCTCCTGACACAAAAAAGGTTCCCCACATCTGTAATAAATAAAGAAAACATTGAAACCTTTTGTGTTGGACATAAATTAATATTTTATTTTATTTAAAATGAAGTTTGAAAAACTAACATGAGACAAGGAGTCCTGTGGCACCTTATAGACTAACAGATGTATTGGAGCATAAGCTTTCCTGGGCAAAGACCCACTTCGTCAGATGCATGTAGTGGAAATTTCCAGAGGCAGGTATAAATATGCAGGCCAGAATAAGGCTACAGATAACAAGGTTAATTCAGTCAGGGAGGGTGAGGCCCACTTCTAGCAGCTGATCTGGAGGTGTGAACACCAAAAGAGGAGAAGCTGCTTTTGTAGTTGGCTAGCCATTCACAGTCTTTGTTTAATCCTAAACGGATGGTTTCAAATTTGCAGATGAACTGTAGCTCAGCAGTTTCTCTTTGAAGTCTGGTCTTGAAGGTTTTTTGTTGCAGGATGGCTACCTTTAAATCTGCTACTGTGTGTCCAGGGAGATTGAAGTGTTCTCTTACAGGTTTTTATATATTGCCATTCCTGATTTCTGATTTGTGTCCGTTTATTCTTTTACGGAGGGACTACTACAAGACAAGCCCAAGAAAGAAACCAACAGAACACCACTGGACATCACCTAAAGTCTTCAGCTAAAACCCCTCCAACGCTTCATCAGTGATCTACAACCCATCCTGGACAATGATCCCTCACTTTCACAGGCCTTGGGAGGCAGGCCAGTCCTTGCCCACAGACAACTCACCAACCTGAAGCAAATTCTCACCAGCAACTATACACCGCACCACAGTAACTCTAACTCAGGAACCAATCCATGCAACAAACCTCGGTTCCAACTCTGCCCACATATCTACACCAGCGACACCATCACAGGACCTAACCAGATCAGCCACACCATCACTGGTTCATTCACCTGCACATCTACCAATGTAATATACGCCATCATGTAGAAGCAATGCCCCTCTGCTATATACATCAGCTAAACTGAACAGTCCCAACATAAAATAATTAAACAATTAATTAGGATTAAACAAAGACTGTGAATGGCTAGTGAACTACAAAAGCAGGGTTTTTTTGGCGTTCACACCCCCAGATCAGCTTGGTGTTCACACCTCCAGATCAGCTGCTAGAAGTGGGCCTCACCCTCCCTGACTGAATTAACCTCGTTATCTCTAGCCTTATTCTGGTTTGCATATTTATACCTGCCTCTGGAAATTTCTACTACATGCATCTGACGAAGTTGGTCTTTGCCCACGAAAGCTTATGCTCCAATACATCTGTTAGTCTATAAGGTGCCACAGGACTCCTTGTCGCTTTTGCAGATCCAGACTAACATGGCTACCCCTCTGATACTTAACATGAGACAGTGAAAGCGCTTAATCTGTTTAATAATTTAAATTAAACCAGTCTCCCTAGCTGCAGCACTAGCAAAATGGCTCGGGTGTAATTATGTAATTATCAGTGAGTTTCCATTAGCAACTGGTGGTCCACGGAAAGGTTTACATTAAGCCAAAAAGTTTGAGAACCCCTGCCTTAGATGTATAAGAACTATGGCTGGTTACTACAAGTGCCAGCCCCATAGGGAAGAAATGTATACTCAAAGGTCACATTTATAGAATGTGTCTCACAGCTTGTTTGCATGGCCAGCAAACTCCTCATTGCTCTCCCAACCGAAACCTGGTCTAGCAGGTACCAATCAGTGAACTCCAGCTCCTGAGCTCCACAGAGGTGTGGCTCTGCAGCGCACAGCCTCCTCACTCCACTGTTCTTTTAAAGAGGCAGAGACAACAGCTTGTTATCTTGACTGCAGTTACCACTTCAGTTCAGTCAAAGCACTGGATTGGTTTAGATAAGTAAAACAAATGTATTTAATTAAAAGGAGAGGTTTAAGTGAATTTTAGTCTAAGGGACAAAGACAAGAAAGGGTTACAAACAAACAGGAGTAAAAACACTCTTTCTAAAGATAAAAACTTAACAGGCTGTGGGGTTTTCTCAAGCTAGTTTTCTCAACCAATCTTTCTTTTTCAGGCATGGCTGGCTAGCTTTTAATCAGGATACCCACTCAGTCCAAGGTGCTAGTTAGCCTTCTCAGGTGAAGGATAATTTGGGGGTTCATTCTATCTCTCATTATAGTTCAATTTGTTCCACTTCTCATTATAGTTCAGTAATCCTTTGAAACCTATTCTTCTGAAAAGCATCCCCAGATAAAGTTCCTTTTTCCTACGGTGTGTGGACTAAGGATGTTAAGGACTAGTTGACTAGTTGCTTCCCCCCCTGGCTGCCTCTATCAAATAGAAGCAGCAAAGTGGGGGGGGGGTACTTCAAAGCAGCAGTGTCTTACAGAGCCCGGTAAGGGCTCCGTGTGGCGCTGCCCCCGGGCTGACCCCGGGCTCCATGCAGCACTACCCCTTTGAAATGCTGCCTTGGTGTTTCAAAGAGGCAGTGCCACGTGGAGCCTGGAGTCAGCTGAGGACTCCCTAGCTGACTCCGGGCTCCATGCGGCATTTCTACAGAACCTGGAGTCATCCGGGGATTCCCGAGCTTATCCTGGCTCTGCGCAGCATTTCAAACTCTGAGTCCCCCGCTGACCCCAGGCTCCATGTGGGAGCTTCCACTTTGAAATTTAATATCCGTAGTGGGGACACCATACTGCTTGGTGTAGATTCCTGCTGTCGTCCTTGCTGGAGTTTTTTTACAATGCAAATGATCTCTTTGTGTACATGAAGCTGGTTGAATGTGGCCACATCTGGTATAAGGTGCTGGCCACTTGTCCTTGTCTGGAGAAAAACCCGTTTAAATCAACTTCCCCTGACATAATTGGTTTAAACCCATTTTAGTTAAAATTGTTTCTGCATAATCTTTTGTGAGTTGATCCTACAGATATCATGCTAGGGCTCCTAACTCCCATAGGGTTTGGGTGTCTAGTTTCCTCTTTGAAGTTACCAAACTTTGTTCTGTGAACATTCCTGCCAACATACATTTTAATCGCCAAACATTAACCAATCTTCTTTAACACAAACACTCATTAATTCTGTAATGCTATCAATATCAGTTCAGTCATCAAAGAACGGAAAATTGCAATGCTGTACACAGCACAACCACAATGCCAATTTTTCAATCCTACATTTAATAATGTAGAGCCAGATCTTGCACCTGGCGCACGTGAGTGGATCTTGCACCTTTATACAGGCCCATTTACTTTAATAGGACTCTGCAGGTGCACTTGTCTACGAAGACAGAGCTAGTCAGTGTTGGTGCTAGCATGATCATTAATCTTTTTACTAAGGCAGCATTTTCATATACTATATTGCAGACCAAAAAAAAAAAAAAAAGAGAGAGAGAACGCTAAGTTGATTACATACTCAACATTTCTTACCTTATCATAAATAGGGAGGGCCTTACCAAATTCATGGCCATGAAAAATGCATCATAGACTGTGAAATCTGGTCTCCCTCCATGAAATCTGTCCTTTGTGTGCTTAAACTATAATATACAAATTTAATGGGGGGGGGCATTTCTCAGACTGGTACTCTTGACCCAAAAGGGAGGGTTTGCAAGGTTATTTTAGGGAGGGTTATAATATTGCCACCCTTACTTCTGTGCTGCTTTCAGAGCTGGAAAGCTAGAGAATTGTGACTTTTGGCTGGGCGCCCAGCTCTGAAGGCAGTGCCCTGCCAGCAGCTGCAGATAAGTAAGAGATAGGGATGTAAAATCCAATTTTAAAAGTGAACCGATTAACCAGGATCCCATGACCGGGGCAGAGTGGGAGAGGTGGGGCTGCTCCAGCCAAGTCGAGCTGACCCTGCAGCGCTGCATTGCACCACACTGTGGGGAAGGGCTGTTCCAACTGGGCCACACCACTGGTTAACTGGTTACCCCAGTAAGCATGCCGGTAAGGCTAATGCTTACTGGGTAACCAGTTAACATTTTGTATCTGTAGTCAAAGTCTCAATGCCATCCCATGCCACTCTTATTTCTGTACCTCTGCCTTCAGAGTTGCATGGCCAGACAGTGGCAGCTGCTAACTGAAAGCCCAACTCTGCAGGTAGCAACACAGAAATAAGGGTGGCAATTTGATAGCATGTCATCCTTACTTCTGCCCTGCTGCTGGCGGCAGCTCTGCCTTCAGAGTAGGGACCCCAGCCAGCAGTCACCACTGTTTGGCCACCCAGCTCTGAAAGCAGTGCTGCCACCAGCATCAGCCCAAAAGTAAAGCTAGCAGAACTGCAGCCCTACCCCATAACTTTGCAATAAGCTCTCCACTCCTTTTAGGGTATGTCTAGACTGCATCGCTCTGTTGGCAGAGGGATGCAGATTAGGCAGGTCGACATTGCAAATGAGGCAGGGATTTAAATATCCCATGCCTAATTTGCATAAAAATGGCCACCACGTTTTGCTGACTCAGCACTTTGTCGGCAATTAGCCTCAAAATGTAAATTAGACAGCTATAGCCCAGGAGATAGAGGTTCAGTCCAGGCTAGAAGTAAAACTGCTGTTTAGAAACAAATTATGTTTTCAAAATATCCAGATCTCGTCTGTGGTTTGTAAAAAGGGAGGGAAAAGATAAGAATTTTTGTAGATATATATTAATGTTCCTTTCACTTAAAAATATTTGGAAATAAAAAGAAGAGACAATTTAGGAAATAATTAGTTTCGAATTTCCCTTTTAAAGGCCCACAAAGTATAGACTTCTGCAATGCAGCTGTGTGGATCAGGGGTGTGAAGAAATGTGAGCCCTGATCCACAGAGCTGTGTTGGCAAAAGTTCCTTGCGTAAACATAGTCATGTTGGTAAATCTGTGCTGTTCCCAATATATGTTGTTTCGCTCATGGGGAATGGTTTTAATAACACGTACAAAGTACATCTTTGCTGAAATAAACTGTATCCACACTAGGAACTCCTTGCTGGTATAGCATACCACTATTCTTATACTAGTGAAGTGCTCCTAAAGTAGACATAACCTTAGTATGTGTTGACTAAGGCTCTGATCCTGTAATTAACAGCATGAGTGCACATCACTCTGCCCATACCAAAACGCAGTGGAGCTATGTGTGAGCACAGCAGTCTGTTCACCTGCTCTCATATTCAGAGTTGGGGCCATAGACCTTGGTCATGCAAATGTGATCAGATGAGCAGCTTACTTGCTGGGAGCCTAATAAATCATTCCTCCCCCCCCCCCGCAAGTAAATTTCTCAGCTCTTCTGAATTGCCTTGCAATGACAGTGTTCTTTTTGGCAAAGATTTTTGCTGTGTGAATTTAAAATATAATTGCAAAATCCACAGTGAAAATGTATGTGATGTAACTAGCCTAAAAAATTCTGATGAAAATTTTTATTTTGTAAAAAACAAAACAAAACAAAACAATCCTCCCCTTCTAGAAATGTGAAAACTTAAATTTTTCAGGCAAAAACTGCTAAAAGCTGAAAACTTTTTAAAAAATCAGTCTTTAGCTATTCATTTCTTCATCAAAAAATGTTTTTATTTTTTTTGAAAAGCAGACACTGTCCGAGAAATTTTTTTCTAACTGAAAACCTGATTTTCTTTTAAAGAAATGAAGGAAAAATTTTGAGCAGCCCTATTGTGAATATGATTACATTGGTACTCAAAATCCTGGTTGGTCTTTTTCTCTTTTAGAATAGGAACGAGGGGGTTGTACGCCAAATAATTTTTTTTCTTATAAATCATTATATTTAATTATCCGCATAGTTTCTTGACTCTCCTTCTAAAAATACGTTTTGGAAATCTATATGGCCCCTCACAATGACAAAAATGTAATAATTTAATTCTTTAAATATATAACTCCACTGTCAGCTAATGAAAATTAACTGAAATCTTTATGCAAATAGAACTGACAAAAAGCATTAAAAGTCTTACTGGTGTTCTAAGACTTGGTCAAAAATGTCTCCTATAGCTGTACTAAAATAGAGCAAAAACACTTATCTTAAAGATTCAAGATCAGAGAGCCTGATAGAACCTGCCGTTTCCATAGAGCTGGGCCCTAGATTTCCCTTTAATGTAATTAAGCCTCAAGATTTATGAATACAACAGGCCAGAACTTGATCCATGTTCATTTTCAATTACTGCAGTGAAAGGGCTCCATCCAGATGTCTCTATTTACAGCATTCAAACAGACAGGACCAGGAGCCTTGGGGGAGGGACCACAAATTGTCACACTTGTTAATTCTTCACTGGGGACACTCAGCAGAGGTCTTGGCTTTGACCCTGTTACAAAAGGCAGGGGTCTGCTGGAGCAAGCGCATCAATGATTAGGGGGCTGACCCTCTGACCTGCAAGGGTGACTCCCTCTGCTTTGTAGGTATTTGTGTAATAATGGGGGTTCATTCCTTATTTTTATTTCTGTAACAGTTCTGGGGCATAGAAAGAAAGAGGCTAGCTCTGATGTGAAAGACAAACATACATAATGAGAGGATCAAGCTTCCCTTGGCAACAGTAACTACTATGAAATGCTACAGGGGAAATACACAGTACTTAGTGACCCACATAATCAGGCCTATTTTAGTAGCATTGTTTTATTTTTCTTTTGAAGGTGTTTTTTTTTTTTATATTCCCAGATCTGCAATTTCGTTCAGCTAGGAATACTGGAACATAGTGTCTTTTCTGTCTCTCCAAATAGTCTACTGCCCTGTGTATTCTTTTAATCACCCAAGCACTCAGTTTCTGGGAACATATTAAATACTTCAGTGTTGGCAGTATATTTATATATATATTTTTCATTCCCACTCTATGAGACTTTTTCTGACAGATGCAAGCTAAGTATTTTCTCGCTTCAAAGTGCACTAAAAAAATTAGTGCACTGCTACAAAATAAACCAGTCTGGCACATGTAACTAAATATAGCTCACTGCAGTGTGGTCTACAGAAATGGTAGTGAAACAGATTGTGTATTCTTCAGACGAATAGGGTTCCAGCCCACAAAAGCTTATGCCCAAATAAATGTGTTAGTCTTTAAGGCTATGTCTAGACTGAAGAGCTTTTCTGGGAAGCTATGCCGCGTCCGAGGAACACGTCCGCTTTTTCAGAACTATTTCCGAAAAAGCAGACACATTCTTTCGCCATCTCTGTAATCCTCGTTCTACGAGGAAGAAGGGATGTGCCAAAAGAGGAGGTTTTTCTGAAATTTGGTGCTGTGTAGATGTGCCAAATTTCAGAAAAGCCTCTTTAGAAAGAAAAGCAGAAAAAGATACGCAAATTGCGTTTTGCAATTTGCGTATCGTTTTCCAACTTTTCTTTGCAGTGTAGACTTAGCTGAAGGTGCCACAGGACTGAAACACAGCCACCCCTCTGAAACTTAAAAAATAGTGTTCTTCCCTCCCCTCTGATGGTGTTTTTATTTTCACCACTCTGGAACATGGCTGTTACCGTGTGGTATTGCTTCAGTGGAATTGTAACTGCTCATCATGTACTAACCATGGTTTATTAAAATGAGCTCTTTGTGGATTTTGTTAAAGATTAGGTTATTTCTTGAAGTGACTGAAAATGCTTGTTTTAATTAGCATTTCAGAGGTTTCTTTCTTGGGCTTTTGAAACTTTACCTTTTCAGTACAGAAACAGGTTCAGTGAGTTTAAGGGGGTTTGAATGAATGTTGCCAGCCTTGAATTAAGAGCAAAACCAAAGGCCCAAATTGTCCTCTTCCCTTTTAGGCACAGAGGGGAATAAAAGCTATGGGAAGACATCCCAGAAGTGGCTGCTAAGCACATGGGGATGAGAGGTTGGGAGAAGAAACACTGGTGCCTTCTCTTTTAACCCTTTTCCCATGAAAAGCTTTTCCTCTGAGTCTGTGTGGGAGAGAAGGGTCCCCAAACTCTATCTCAGGGCAGGTCTACATTACCAACCCCAACTATGTGAAAAGTGTAGCTGGAGTCAATGTTCCTTAGGGCAAGTTGCTGCAGGATCTTCACTGTGGGAGGCGGTTGATGGGAGAAACTCTCTTGTTGACTTCCCTTACGTTTCTCATTCTGGTGGAGTACCAGAGTTTATGAGAGAGTGATTGGTGGTCGATCCAGACAGAGGTAAGTAACTCCAGCATTCTTCCATATGCCATTCATACATTGTGGAGTGACTTCTTCCCACCCCGCAGCAATGTTCCTTATGCAATGCAGAATGTGTAGTCCTTCCAAAATTCACGTAATGTTTTGCTGTTTTCTCATTCTGTGGCAGCTACTGCCTTTGCAAATGTGTTGCGAAGATAATATACTTTGAAAGCAGCTATGGCCCCCTGGTCCATGGGTTGGAGAATAGATGTGGGGTTGGGAGGCAGAAACACCACTTTCACTTCGGAATGTAAGTCATTTAGGTATTGAGGGTGACCTGGAGCATTATCCAAAATAAGCAAAATTTGGAAAGGAATTCCTTTCTCCAGAAAATATTACTTGACTTCAGGGATGAAGCAGTTCATGAACCAATCTTCAAAAAGTGCAAGCGTCATCCAGGCTTTCTTATTAGCGCGATAATGGATTGGTAAAGTAGCCTTGCTGATATTCTTGAAGGCTTTAGGGTTTTCAGAGCGATAAATCAAGAGGGGTTTCAATTTATACCCAGAAACATTGCCTCCTAACAAGACTGTTAGACGATCTTTGAAAGCCTTATAACCAGGCATAGTTTTTGCTTCTTTATGTATGTAGGTATGTTCGGGCATTTTCTTCCAAAAGAGACCTGTCTCATTAACATTAAAGATCTGTTCTGGAAAATAATTTCCCTCTTTTATCAGCTTATCCAATTCTTCTATGAAAGGTTCTGCTGCTTTCGAATCAGCACTGGCTGCCTCCCCACTTAATTTCACATTATGAAGGTTTGCACGCATCTTGAAACGGTTGAACCAACCGTGACTGGCAGTGAAAGTTTGGTCATAGTCATACCCCTCCTTTTTCTTTAAGTCTTCAAAAAGACTACGAGCCTTAGTTTGTATCGTCATGAGACTTAATGGCGTGCGTTTTTCAATTTGGTCTTCCATCCAAAGCATTAAGAGTTTTTCCATTTCCAGGATGGGACCTGCTCTTTGCTTTGTTAGAATTTTTGATTTCATAGGAGCAGACCCTTTCACTGCTTCAAGAATGCGATTGCTATCCTTTATAATGGTGCTGATAGTGGATTTCGATAGCCCTAACTTACGCGACATAAAGGACACTGTTTGACCCCCTTCGTATTGTCTCACTATCGCTATTTTCTGTTCCAAATCAATAGTTTTTCTCTTTCTTTTCTCACCACCTTTCTCACCCTCCTTATCACTAGGCCTTTTTCTTTTACTTGACATGATGGCCACAAGCAAACACTGAAAACACTGTGAGGGAAAGAAACGTAAACACGCTGCCTGACCGCAGACATGCAAACACAACGTGCTGCGAAGTTGGTCATAAGTGCGGATGGTCATAAGTCGAGGTGGTCATAAGTCGGGGAACGGCTGTAGTCACGTGACTGTCTGAGGCATTGGAAACATGAAGGGCCAGTCTTGCTGCTCTTGCCAGGAGGTGCGTGCCTCTGTGGGTCTACACTAAGTTATCGGTGAGGTACGCCTCAAATCCTGCTGCCGGTGCCCAGGATCTAGAGACCGTAGGGGTCTTTGCTGAGATTGCTTCCTTACTTCTAATGCATGATAGCTCCAAGCAGGTGAGTGCAGGTGGGACATCCTCTCGGGATGGGGAGCAGTGCCACTGGGCTGGGGACCCATGAAAGGAAAGGGTCTATAAAGCACAAAATGCTGTTGCTTACAGGGAGTACATTAGCCCTGAATTTTACTTTAGCAGTTTTTCAACGGGGTGCTATTCTGGGTTCCTACTCAATATTGCAATGCTGTGAGTGTCAGAGCGTTGCAAATTATATTCTACTCTGTAAAGCAAATATTGAATTGGGTGCCCTCTGAGGAGTCTTGTGGTTATAACAATAGCTTGAGATGCCTTGGAGATAGGTTCTTTCTGGCCTCTATCACTTGTGACTTTCCACAAAGCTATTTAATCTCACTGTGACTTAGCTCCCAACTGGTAAAATAAGGATAATAATCCTCCTTTTTCCCATTCTTTTTCTGTTGTGTTGCATTTACATTATAAAATCACCGGGGCAAGGAATAATATTCTGCTTTGGGCAGGCATGAGGCCCTATTAAAAGGATTTTGAAAGTGAGTATTCAGTTGTGTGTATTATTACTTGGAATTAGCTCCATCTATTTTTACTCTTCATGAATCATCGCTTAGAATAAAAAATAGCTAATCTAGAATTTATAATTATTTTCTGTTAAAACCTCCTCTGCAACATAAAGCTTGATTTGAATGAAGAACTATAGCTTTATGTACTGGAAAATATGGTAGCCTTATACACTAATTTAACAACAAAACACTTAAAACCTTTCACAGGAGGAATTCTTTTGCATGAGTAATATAAATAATAATTTTAAAAAATCAAAACAGTCTTTCTTCTTGCAATTTAACTAAAACTGTTATAAAAGAAGAAAAAGTAAGAATCACTGAATTCCAAAAGGCCTCAACAGTGCACAGCAGAAAACTCATCCAAACAAAGCAATGCAGCACTGAAACCACAACTGAATATTCATTTCCATAATCAGGTTAATAGGAGTTATTTATTACATGCACTAGAGGTAGGATTTTCAGAAGTGCTCTCCCATTAGATCTGGATTAGGCCAATAGTAGAGACTTTTGAGAATCCTACCATAAAAACTTGAAGCCTGATCCAAAACACATTAAAATCAGACAGAATATATCAGGTTGCCTTCACTGGATATTAGGTTGGGTATTAATCCAAATCCTCAGTCCTGAGAGAAATCCTTACTCCTCCTGATTTCAGTAGAACTGCTTGGGGTGGCTCATATGAGAGCTTCAGAATCCGGCCTCATACCTCCACCTTGCTTAACCAGCCCACAAAAAGATGTCAGGTAAAAAAAATCTGTGTTAGTATGCAAATTGAAGACTCAAACCAGAGGACAGGGCTACACTTATAAGGAGATTGGCACAATGGTGATTAATCCCCAGGAGTCAATTCAGTGAGTCTAGTAAACACCCACTAAATCACAGAATCATAGGGTTGGAAGAGGCCTCATGAGGTCATCCAATCCATCAAATCCAACCTTCTGATAAAAGCAGGATCAATCCCAACTAAACCATCCCAGCCAGGACTTTGTCAAGCCAGGATTTAAAAACCTTTAGGCTTTGTCTACACTACACGTTTTTGCAGCAGAAAATATACTAATGAGGGACTCATTAGCATAAGTCATGACATCATTAGCATATTTTCTGCCTTTTTTTTGCACAAGGGGTTTTTGCGCAAAAAGAAGCAGCGCGGACGTTTCCTTTTTGCGCAAAAACCCCATTTTGCGCAAGATCCTTATGCCTCTCCCAGGGTTTTTGCACACAAAAAAAACCCCCATCCACACTGCTTCTTTTTGCACAAAAAGAAACGGCAGAAAATATGCTAATGAGATAAAACTTATGCTAATGAGTCCCTCGTTAGCATATTTTCTGCTGCAAAAACGTGTATTGTAGACGTAGCCCTAGTGATGGAATAATCACTTCCTTGGATCTGATGGCAATTGCACCTACTAATACAGCCCAATTTGTCATTAGCTTAACTGGCAATAAGGGCACACTGTTGAGTCTCATCTAGCTGCTCATCCACTGTAATCCTTGGGTCTTTTTCTGCATAACTGCCACTTAGCCAGTTGATCCCCAGCCTATAGAAATGCTTGTTGAACCTCATCAGATTTCTTTTGGCCCAATCCTCCAATTTGTCCGGGTCATTCTGGACCCTATGCCTACCTTCCAGCATATCTACCTCTCCCCTCAGCTTAGGGTCATCTGCAAACTTGCTGAGGGTGCAATCCAACCCATCATCCAGATCATTAATAAAGATGTTGAACAAAACTGGACCCACCCAACCCCTAGGGCACGCCTCTTGATACCGGCTGCCAATCAGACTCTGAGCCATTGATCACTATCCATTGAGGTCGCCAATCTAGCCAACTTCCTAACCACCTTACAGTTCATTTATCCAATTCATACTTCTTTAACTTGCTGGCAAAAATACTGTGGGAGACCTTATCAAAAGCTTTGCTAAAGCCAAGGTATAACACATCCACCACCTTCCTCATATACACAGAGCCTGTTACCTCATCATAAAAGGCAATCAGGTTGGTCAGGCATGACTTGCCCTTGGTGAATTCATGTTGATTATTCCTGATCACTTTCCTCTCTTCCAATTGATTCAAAATAGATTCCTTGAGGATCCCCTCCATGATTTTTCAGGGGCCTGGGGGAGGCTGACAGGTCATTAGTTCCCTGGATTCTCCTTCTTCCCTTTTTTAAAGATGGGCACTACATTTGCCTTTTTCCAATCATCCGGGACCTCTCCCAATCTCCACGAATTTTCAAAGATAATGGCCAATGGCTCTGCAATCACATCAGTCAACTCCCTCAGCACCCTCAGATGCATTAGATCTGGCCCCATATATTTGTCTATGTCCAGATTTTCTAAATAGTTTTTAACCTGTTCTTTCTACATTAAGGGCTACCCACCTCCTCCCCATACTATGCTTCCCAGTGCAGTAGTCTGGGATCTGAGCTTGTCTGTGAAAAAAGAGGCAACTAGTGACCTCTCCCATTCAGTAAGGGTCCCATACCTTTCCTGACCACCTTCTTATTGCTAACATGCCTGTAGAAACCTTTCTTGTTACCTTTCACATGCTTTGCTAGCTGCAATTCCAATTGTGCTTTGGGCTTCCTGATTACACCCCTCCATGCTCAAGCAATATATTTATACTCTTTCCTAGTCATCTGTCAAAGTTTCCACTTCTTGTAAGCTTCCTTTCTGTGTTTAAGCTCACCAAGGATTTCACTGCTAAGCCACGCTGTTCGCCTACCATATTTGCTTTTCTTACTGCTCATCGAGATAGTTCGTTCTTGTGCCTTCAGAAAGGCTTCTTTAAAATACAGCCAGCTCTCCTGGACTCCTTTTCCCTTCATGTTAGTGTCCCAGGGGATCCTGCCCATCAGTACTCTGTGGGAGTCAAAGTCTGCTTTTCTGAAATCCAGGGTGTGTATTTTGCTGCTCTCCTTTCTTCCTTTGGTCAGGATCCTGAATTCGACTATTTTATGGACACTGATGCCCAGGTTGCCACCCACATCTACTTCCCCTACTAATTCCTCCATGTTTGTGAGCAGCAGGTCAAGCTGCGCATGGACCCTGGTTGGTTCCTTCAGCACTTGCACCAGGAAGTTATCCCCAACATTGTCCAAACTGACAACAAGATGGTTTAATAGGTGATGAGCTTTTGTGGGCCAGACCCACTTCCTCAGATCATATTCTGGGTTGCTTACCTCTGTCTGGAGTAACTGTTGTCACCTATTAAACCATCTTGTTAGTCTTTAAAGTGCTACATAGTTTTTCCTTTTGTTTTTGCATCAAAGAAGGATATTGATATAATAGACATCACAGAAACTTGGTGGAATGAGGACAATCAATAGGACGGAATCATACCAGGGTACAAAATATATCAGAAGGCGAGAACAGGTCATGCTGCTGGGGGAGTGGCACATGAAAGAAAAAGTAGAATCAAATTAAGTAAAAATTTTAAATGAATCAAAATGTTCCATAGAATCTCTATAGGCAGTAATTCCATGTTCTACTAATAAGAATATAGCAATAGGGATTATCGACCACCTGATCAGGACAGTGATAGTAACTATGAAATGCTAAGGGAGATTAGAGAGTCTATCAAAATAAAAAAATACAATATTTGGGGAGGATTTCAACTATCCCCATATTGACTGGGTACATGTCACCTCAGGATGGGATGCAGAGATAAAATTTCTTGATTCCTTAAATGACTGCTTCTTGGAGCAGCTGGCTCTGGAACCCACGAGGGGAGAGGCTATTCCTGATTTAGTCCTAAGAGGAGCACAGGACCTGGTCCAAAGGGTAAATATAACTGGAGAGCTTGGAAATAGTGACCATAATGTAATACAATTTAATATCCCTGTGGTGGGAAAAATGCCTCAGCAGCCCAACACTGTGGCATTTAATTTCAGAGAGGGGAACTACACAAAAATGAGGAGTTTAGTTAAACAGAAATTAAAAGTTACAGTGACAAAACTAAAATCTCTGCAACCTGCATGGAAACTTTTCAAAGACACCATCATATAGGCCAAATGTATACCCCCAAATGAAAAACACAGTAAGAGAACCAAAAAAAGTGCCACTGTGGCTTAACAACCAAGTAAAAGAAGCAGTGAGACATAAAAAGGCATAGTTTAAAAATTTGAAGTTAAATCCTAGTGAGGATAATAGAAAGGAACATGAACTCTGTCAAATTAAGTGTAAAAATATAATAAGAAAAGCCCAAAAGGAGTTTGAAGAACAATTAGCCAAAAATAAAAAAGTAATAACAAAATGTTCTTTAAGTTCATCAGAAGCAGGAAGCCTGCTAAACAACCAGTAGAGCCCCTAGATGATTGAAATGCCAAAGAAGCACTCAAAGATGAAGGGTCATTGCAGAGAAACTAAATTAATTCTTTGCTTCAGTCTTTACAGCTGAGGATGTTAGGGAGATTCCCAAACCTGGGCCATTCTTTTTAGGTAATAAATCTGAGGAATTGTCCCAGACTGAGGTGTCATTAGAGGAGATTTTGGAACAAACTGATAAACTTAACAGTAACAAGTCACTGGGACCAGATGGTATTCACCCAAGTGTTCTGAAAGAACTCAAATGTGTAATTACAGAACTATTAACTATGGTTTGTAATATATCCTTTAAATAAGCTTCTGTACCTAATGACTGGAAGATAGCTGACGTGACACCAATATTTAAAAAGGGCTCAAGAGATGATCCTGACAATTATAGCCCAGTAAGTCTAACTTCAATACTGGGCAAATTAGTTAAAACTATAGTAAAGAATAAAATTGTCAGACACATAGATGAACATAATTTGTTGGGGAAAAGGCAACATAGTTTCTATAAAGGGAAATCATGCCCTACTAATCTACTAGAGTTCTTTCAGGGGATCAACAAACATGTGATCTCCTGAAAGAGGAGGTGTTGCCTTATATATTAAAAATGAACACACTTGAGTGAGGTGGAGATGGACATAGGAGACAGAAGTGTTGAGAGTCTCTGGGTTAGGCTAAAAGGGATTAAAAACAAGGGTGATGTCATTCTAGGAGTCTACTACAGGCCACCTACCCAGGTAGAAGAAGTGGATGAGGCTTTTTTTAAACAACTAACAATATCATCCAAAGCCCAAGATTTGGTGGTGATGGGGAACTTCAACTATCCAGTTATATGTTGGGAAAATAACACAGCAGGGCACAGACTATCCAGTAAGTTCTTGGACTGCATTGGAGACAACTTTTTATTTCAGAAGGTTGAAAAAGCTACCAGGGGGAAAGCTGTTCTAGATTTGATCCAAACAAATAGGGAGGAACTGATTGAGAATTTAAAAGTGGAAGGCAGCTTGGGTGAAAGTGATCATGAAATCATAGAGTTCACAATTCTAAGGAAAGGTAGAAGGGAGAACAGCAAAATAGAGACAATGGATTTCAGGAAGGCAGATTTTGGTAAGCTCAGAGAGCTGATAGGTAAGGTTCCATGGGAATCAAGACTGAGGGGAAAAACAGCTGAGGAGAGTTGGCAGTTTTTCAAAGGGACATTGTTAAGGGCCCCAAAGGAAGCTATTCCTCTGTGTTGGAAAGATAGAAAATATGGCAAAAGATCGCCTTGGCTTAACCACGAGATCTTGCATGATCTAAAAATAAAAAAGGAGTCCTATAAAAAATAGAAATTAGGACAAATTACAAAGGAAGAATATAGGCAAACAACACAGGAATGCAGGGGCAAGATTAGAAAGGCAAAGGCACAAAATGAGCTCAAACTAGCTACAGGAATAAAGGGAAACAAGAAGACTTTTTATAAATACATTAGAAGCAAGAGGAAGACCAAGGACAGGGTAGGCCCACTGGTCAGTGAGGAGAGAGAAACAGTAACAGGAAACTTGGAAATGGCAGAGATGCTTAATGACTTCTTTGTTTTGGTCTTCACCGAGAAGTCTGAAGGAATGCCTAACATAGGGAATGCTAGTGGGAAGGGGGTAGGTTTAGATGATAAAATAAAAAAGAACAAGTTAAAAATCGCTTAGAAAAGTTAGATGCCTTCAAGTCACCAGGGCCTGATTAAACGCATCCTAGAATACTCAAGGAGCTGATAGAGGAGGTATCTGAGCCTCTAGCTATCATCTTTGGAAAATCATGGGAGACAGGAGAGATTCCAGAAGACTGGAAAAGGGCAAATATAGTGCCCATTTATAAAAAGGGAAATAAGAACAACCCAGGAAACTACAGACCAGTTAGTTTAACTTCTGTGCCAGGGAAGATAATGGAGCAGGTAATTAAGGAAATCATCTGTAAACACCTGGAAGGTGGCAAGGTGATAGGGAACAGCCAGCATGGATTTGTAAAGAACAAATCGTGTCAAACCAATCTGATCGCTTTCTTTGATAGGATAATGAGTCTTGTGGATAAGGGAGAAGCGGTGGATGTGGTATACCTAGACTTTAGTAAGGCGTTTGATACGGTCTCACATGATATTCTTATCAATAAACTAGGCAAATACAACTTAGATGGGGCTACTATAAGGTGGGTGCATAACTGGCTGGATAAACGTACTCAGAGAGTAGTTATTAATGGTTCAAAATCCTGCTGGAAAGGTATAACAAGTGGGGTTCTGCAGGGATCTGTTTTGGGACCGGCTCTGTTCAATATCTTCATCAATGATTTAGATATTGGCATAGAAAGTACGCTTATTAAGTTTGCAGATGATACCAAGCTGGGAGGAGTTGCGACTAATCTGGAGGATAGGGTCATAATTCAAAATGATGTGGACAAATTGGAGAAATGGTCTCAGGTAAACAGGATGAAGTTTAATAAAGACAAATGCAAAGTGCTCCACTTAGGAAGGAACAATCAGTTTCACACATACAGAATGGGAAGCGACTGTCTAGGAAGGAGTATGGCAGAAAGGGATCTAGGGGTAAAAGTGGACCACAAGCTGAATATGAGTCAGCAGTGTGATGCTGTGGCAAAAAAAGCAAACATGATTCTGGGATGCATTAACAGGTGTGTTGTGAGCAAGACACGAGAAGTCATTCTTCTGCTCTACTCTGCGCTAGTTAGGCCTCAGTTGGAGTATTGTGTCCAGTTCTGGGTACCGCATTTCAAGAAGGATATGGAGAAATTGGAGAGGGTCCAGAGAAGAGCAACAAGAACGATTAAAGGTCTAGAGAACATGACCTATGAAGGAAGGCTGAAAGAATTGGGTTTGTTTAGTTTACAAAAGAGAAGATTGAGGGGGGACATGATAGCAGTTTTCAGGTATCTAAAAGGGTGTCATAAGGAGGAGGGAGAAAACTTGTTCATCTTGGCCTCTGAGGATAGAACAAGAAGCAATGGGCTTAGACTGAAACAAAGGAGGTTTAGGTTGGACATTAGGAAAAAGTTCCTAACTGTCAGGGTAGTCAAACACTGGAATCAATTGCCCAGGGAGGTTATGGAATCTCCATCTCTGGAGATATTTAAGAGCAGGTTAGATAAATGTCTATCAGGGATGGTCTAGACAGTATTTGGTCCTGCCATGAGGGCAGGGGACTGGACTCGATGACCTCTCGAGGTCCCTTCCAGTCCTAGTATTCTATGATTCTATGTGGAGGGGGATCCAGTGCATATAGTGTACTTAGATTTCCAGAAAGCCTTTGACAAGGTCCCTCACCAAAGGCTCTTAAGTAAAGTAAGTTGTCATGGAATAAAAGGGGAGGTCCTTTCATGGATTGACAACTGGTTAAAAGATAGGAAACAAAGGTTAGGAATAAATGCTAAGTTTTCAGAGTGGAGAGAGGTAACTAGTGGGGTCCCCCAAGGGTCGGTACTGGGACCAATCCCATTCAACTTATTTTTAAATGATCTGGAGGAAGGGGTAAACAGTGAGGTGGCAAAATTTGCAGATGATACTAAGCTGCTCAATATACTTAAAACCAAAGCAGACTGTGAAGAGCTTCGAAAAGGTATCACAAAACTAAATGATTGGGTAACAGAATGGAAAATGAAATTTAATGTTGATAAATGTAAAGTAATGCACATTGGAAAAAATAATCCCATCTATGCATACAATATGATGGGGACTAATTTAACTATAACTACTCAAGAGAGAGATCTTGGAGTCATTGTGAATAGTTCTCTGAAAACATCCACTCAGTGTGCAGCAGCAGTCAAAAAAGCAAACAGAATGTTAGGAATCATTAAAAAAGGGATAGCAAAAAAGACAGAGAACATCTTATTGCCTCTATATAAAACCATGGTACAGCCAAATCTTGAATACTGCATACAGATGTGATCGCCTCATCTCAAAAAAGATATATTGGCATTGGAAAAGGTTCAGAAAAGGGCAACAAAATGATTAGGGGTTTGGAATGGGTCACATATGAAGAGAGATTAAAAAAACTGGGACTTTTCAGCTTGGAAAAGAGGAGACTAAGGGGGGATATGATAGAGGTCTATAAAATCATGACTGGTATGGAAAAAGCGAATAAGAAAAAGTTATTTACTTGTTCCCATAACATAAGAACTAGGGGGTTACCAAAGGAAATTAATATGTAGCTGGTTTAAAACAAAAGGAAGTTTTTCTTCACACAGCAGTCAGCCTGTGGGACTTCTGGGCAGAGGAGGTTGTGAAGATCAGGACTTTAACAGGATTCAAGAAAGAGCTAGATAAATTCATGGAGGTTAGCTCCATCAATGGCTATTAGCCAGGATGAGTAGGAATGGTATCCCTAGTCTCTATCAGAGGCTGCGAATGGGTGACGGGAGAGGGATTGCTTGAAGAATCCCTGTTCTGTTCACTCCCTCTGGGGCATCTGGATACTGGGCTAGATGTAACTTTAGTCTGACTCAGTATCGCTGTTCTTATGCTTATGTTCTCAGATGTATGCTTTCTCATCAGTTCCACTCATTGATAGAGCCTTTCAAAAATCAAGAGGGACAAGGCCCAAATCGTCGTGATTGCCCCGGCGTGATTGTGTCAGCATTGGCTTGGCATTCTGATAAGCTTAGCATTGCCTTCCCCTCCCCTGAGCCCTTCTTGACTGGCTAGGCCTGGTCTCACAGGATCCACAGACATCTCCTACACTCACTCCAGCTTTGCCTCCCTCCATCTTGTGCCATGGATGCTGTGTGGTTGAACCTGGAGGAGTAGGCCTGCTCCAGCAAGATTCCACAAATCCTCTTAAGAAGCAGAAAGCACCCCACTGGAGTAACCTACCAGGCAAAGTGGATGAGATTCTCCCACTGAGCATCTGAACATAGCATCTCTCCAATCTGCTCCACCTTACAGTCTATCTTGGACTACCTGCTCATCTCAAGAACCAAGGGCGTGGCCTTCTCTTTCATCAGAGTGCCCCTTGCTGCCAACTCTGCCTTCCATCTGACAATCCAACGTCAATTTCTCACACAATATGTCAGTCTAATTCCTGGGAGGCCTTGAGAGACTCTTCCTGCTGGCTCAAGCTCCTGTTGCACAGTGGGACCTTAACTTGGATCTTAACTGGTTTACAAACCTGCCCTTTGATGCCATAGGCTCCTGCTCTTTTTCTCACCTGTCATGCAAAGTCATGTTCCTTGTGGTGATAATATTGATGAGACAAATATTGAGGTTTAAAGCCCTGACATAGGACCCACCATTTACAGTCTTCTAGAGGAATAAAATCCAACTGCAACCTCATACGGTCTTTCTGCTGAAAGTGGTGTCACTCTTCCACATGACCCAGGACATCTTCCTCCTGATGTTTTATCTCAAGGTGCCCACCATTAGTTAAGTAAGGAGGCTGCATGCTCATGATGTCAAATGTGCCCTAGAGTTTACCTGGATCATACCAAGGCCTTCTGTAGGTTGACCCACATCTTCATTGCAACAACAGACAGCATGAAGGGTCTTCTGGTCTCCTCAAAGTGGATTTCCTACTGGATCATCCCCTGCCTCAGGACCTGCAACGAACTGGTAGAAGTCCCACCACCACCGATTGTGAGGGCTCATTTGACCAGAGCGCAGGTGTCCTTGGTGGCCTTCCTATTGCATATTACCATCCAGGCCATTTTCAGAGCCAGTACACCATCACTTAGTAGGCCAGAGATGATGCTAAGTTCAGCAGAGCTGTGCTGCATTCTACACATTTGTAGAATGAAGAGTACAGGATCTTTTGAACTGGGGCATTTCAGTCGAAAATACCCCGTCTAAACTGCCATTTTTTTCTAAAAGCCCTGTTTCGAAAAAAAGCAGCGGACGCCATTATGCAAAGGAAGCGCGGGATATTTAAATCCCGGCTTCATTTGCACTTTCGATACGTCTAATTTGCATCCCTCTGCCGACAGAGGGGTGTAGTTTAGACATAGCCTTAGAGTTTCTGGTAAGAAGGAACTAAAGGGGTGGGGATGGGGGAGAGCTGGTGGCACCCTTTACACTGCAGCATGGGCATGCCACTCCAGAGGGCACCGGAGCCAATCCTGTAAAGATACCACTGAGGGAAATACATTGGGCACCAGTGCATGTGGTGAACATACACACCTAATATGGAATTGACATGAACAACACATCTTGAAGAACACCACTTATGGAAAAAGGTAACTGTCTTCTCAATGTCACTGACCATGTAGTACTAAATCATCCCATGGATCTGCTTGCTTGTTTGTTAAGGCTAGGGAATACAGCTGGTATGCTCAGCAATATTTTCTCTTTCGATAAAACAGTCTGTAATGTCCAAGGCCACTTATACATGTGCAAGTTGAATAGTCACATTGAAGTCAAGGGGACCGGTTTAGTTAATGGTAAACATAAGCATTGCAGGATCATGGCCAAAGACCAGTGCCCTTGTGGTCGAATGCATAATTGCTGCTGCTACATTTACTTACACAGTCAAATTCACCACTTGAGAAAGTGATTTGAGATAACTTGAGTTGTGTTGTTTAGCAAAAAGGTGAATTCTGTTCTAGGGCTGATTACCTTCCATATGGAAAGGCTTGAAATTTTATTTGGTTTTAAATGAAAGCTCTGATTCTGTTGAAACCAGTAAAAATACTGGTAATACCTTTAAGTTACAGGGACTGTAAATTTTCAATGGCACTTCTGATAGAAGTTATTATATTTTCTGTCTTTGAGTATTGTTTCCTTTCTCCCTCAATTATGAAGAGTAGTAAAACTTGATTTTTTGGAATGGAATAACTTTGATTTATTTTTCTAAACATGTGATATTTAATTTAGAAATTTTTAAAATAAAAACAAGAAATCGGGTGGCACTTTAAAGACTAACACATTTATTAGGACACAAGCTTTCATGAACTACAACTCATTTCCTCAGATGATGAAGAGGAAAACAATAGGAAGAGATTGCTTAGCCTTAAGACAACTAGTTTGTATGTGTTTGACTACACTCCTAGACTTTTTCAGGCCTCAAGAGTTTACATTCCTCCTTTAGTTTATCATTTACAGGATGGATGAGCGCATACCCTTGTGAAAATACCTGAGAAAACTCTCTTGGCTACCATAGGCACTGTGTGGATTATTTTCAGGCTAGCATTCCACCCTCCCCCCCCACACAAGCACTTTGCTTCTTCTCTTCAAATTTTGAACTTTTTGTCTTGAACCAAGGTGGAGAAGGATAAAATACAAATATGAAGCACTTTGAAGTGAAGACAAAGACACCTGTTCTTCTTTCTCAAACAAACCAGACCAGTCACCCTGCCACAAAAGGTTTAAGTGACTTCCTATGCAACAAAAGGCAAAGGACACTCTATTTTCATGGGAGCAGGAAACACTTTACATTGACCAATTGTCCATCATGGCAGCCCTGCCTATCTCCCCAGGAAAATGTTTTCAAGAAATGTATGTTAAAGAACTCTGCTTTGTGCAAGGTGAGTGTTAAGGTCCAATATTTCATTAACTTACTGTTTCATAAGGTTTCTAATGAATTCAAGACAAAGGCAAAACCTTTGTAAGGTTCTTAAAAATCAAATGATAACTATAAACAAACATGGAAGCTGCCTTTGATCACCTTTATCTTGAATTTTAGTGACATGTAAAGCACTGACTGGACTTTTAAAATATTTTTTTTGGATTAAATTGAACTGTGGTTGTTCTTAGGCTTAACTTTTTAAAGCTGTAATGTTTGTAAAAACAAAACAACAAAATACACATACAGGAGGTATCTTTTTGCGTTTTTGCTATTAATTTAGTTATGCTATTATGAAGGTGATTTTGGTTTGTTTTTTCTAATCAGGGTTCTGAGTTTGCCCTAATGTACAGTATTGCTTCATTGTTGAGACACCACTGCTCAACTCAATATTAAATTCCACAAAGGAAATAAGAACCTTGAAATGTACGGTAACCTCCCTGAAGTAATCTAATTTTAATTGAGACAAAGTTGGAAACATGGAATGTGTTTTTATTCATGCAAAGTTTAATAAATGAGTAGCCCTCCACACTGGTTAAAATGTAAAACTTGTATGTTTTACTGTGAGGTTTTAGACTAAGTTTATTGGCTGCCTAGGCAACAAATCCAGATGTGGCACTTGTCTGTGTATTTTACTGAATTATGTGGAACAAGATGAGGACAAATACAGCAGACTGTAGTTAGCTAAAGTGTACACTCTGGTATCCCAGCGCGTTACTAGGGAAAATAAATATTGTGCTCCTTCATGTCACTTGGATTTGGCTGGAAGTGAAACCAGAAGCTTGGCATTTAGATATTACCAAGACACTGTATGATTGCCTTTATCTTTAGTTGACCTAAGGTTGTTTTACTTTAGAAAGTAATTGCTTTGTGTATTGATTAAAGCATCATGGCTGCAAGTAGTTTCAGCAAAGAGAACATTTAAAGCACAGGGAAGAACAGGGTTGTTTTGGGTTTGAGGAAAATCAACAGCAGCTTTTTCTCCCCTTGTTATCCTTTGATACCTTTCATCTAAAGAGTTGTTTTCTAATTTATTTTCAGTCACATTCAAGTTTATGCTGTGGTGTTGTATAGCTGTAGTTACTAGAAGTGATGCAGTTGCTGAGAATGGCATTTTCAATGGCTCCATGGCAACTACTGTAGTGCCATTGTGTTTTGGAGGAACAGCTACATGTTCGGATGGATAAAGCTAGCAGGCAAAAGGGTCCACACTTTTTTGCTAAGTGGTTGATTTAGAAAAGATGCGTACCCTGCTGTAAACAAAATAATCTAACAATTGCTGGTTTCCTCTCTGTGTTAAGGCTGTGCTATTCACAGGCTGCCCTAATCCCTGTCCCATCTCACCTCTGTGATGGAAATGCAGTAGTTCCATTGTAATTAGGCTCCCCCCCACTTATGAAGGTAGACAGGCAGGATTTGGCTCTCCATGCAGTATGAGTTTGAGCTTGAAAGCGTTAATAGGTGTTATCCTCCCCTGCCCATCAATGGCACTAGGATTTCATCCAATTATTAACTACTTTGATGGGGAAGAGTGCTGTCCTTTACTGGAGGAACTCTGCGCTTCCAAAATCGGAAGGCTTTTGATGCTAGTGAGTTTTCCAAGACTGAGTAGTCCAGTGCAAGGCATGTCACACTGACAGGATATAACAGGGAAATAATCAAGAGGATGAAGCATGATAGCTGACAAACAAAGTAGGGAGAATTGTTTTAAAAACTCATGGTAGCTATTATGCAATAGCTTAATTAAGGCTAGAAAGACTTGTCTCCTCATGAAGATAATGTACATGCCTGAAGTTGTCTTAATGTAAAGCTCTTAAAGGAGCTTAGAAGATAACCAGGTTGGGTTTAGCTTCAAGTTACTAAAAAAGAGACCACATTTTTGATGCAATATTAACATGGATGGTGAATGTTGTTTTTCTTCGTTATTAGGACAACAGTGCAAGAATAGCTGCTCGGTCATCATGAAGTTTTATTAGTCTGTGCAATTATACAGCCTTTTCATTAGATACTTTTGGCTAAATCCTGCTCCCCTTACTCATCTGTAGATAGGATGACCAGATGTCCTGATATTATAGGGTTTGTTTTATGTAGGCAACTATCTCCCTCTCACAACCTTGAAAAAAATCATTCAGATTTTTCACACTTGCTATCTAATCACCCTATTTGTAGCTCCCCACTGCCTACAATGGGAGTTTTCAGTGAGTAAGGGGATACAGAGAATACTATTGACAGGGTTCTTTTAAAATATCTAACAGTTGTATTTACAGTGCTGACTGGTTTTATATTTTTTTATATGCCCATGCAAAATATTGTCAGGATGGCTCCACTATACATGATCAAAGAAATACCAATAAGACAGTCTTTGCACAGCCCAAATTTATAAATCTGTGATTTGATCTAACACAAGTTGTAAATGTGAGAAGTTGCAAAAACTAATACTACATTTAAGAAATGCACATCTGTCTAGTTTTGACAACAATGTATCTTGAGTAGATTTGCATGTTATTTATGTGTATCAAAGTGGTGCTCCTATTGTAGATCAAGAGTCATAGTGAGCTGCACTTATTTCCTATCTTACCCCTTGTGGTGTTGTAAAACTTACTTCTGCCCGTCCTGTTGTTAAAGAAAAGCAGCCCATATTGTGCTGATTGCTATTAAATTAAAGCAAAAAGGGAGAGAAACAAATGTGGGAGCCCATCTTACCAGCAAGGATGCCACTATCTTTTATTTTGTCTTTTGGAGGTCACAAAGTCAGTGCAGGCATCCGACCTCTGATAACCTCTTCAGTGCCACAGCCTGCAGTTTCTTTCGGAAGAACTTAATTAAATACAACTGAATTTCCCTGCTAATGTTTGTGGCTGAAAAGATTCTTCTTTGATTGCTTGGTGTTTGCTGGTGAGGAGGGAAAGACAAAGATGCTCCTTTTGTTCCCAGAAGAAAAATTAGCATATGTTAGTAGAGTATTTGCGATTTCCTTTCCTCCCTAAAATTCCACAGCATTCTCTCATAATGCAGAAATATCAAAACTATGGAGTAGAAGTACACTCAGACAATTTAAGGTAGATTTCAAATGAGGCTAATCCTACTATTTTGGAGGTAATTTGATATTGTCTAAATTAAACTGCATTCAATGCATAACCAGGATCATGTATTGTTGACAGGTGGTAACTTTGATGTTAACTACCCAATACAAAACTGCATTATTTGTTGAACAAGAGTAATTGAAAATAGACGTACTTTTTGTAGTTTGCCTATGTCATGCCCATTTATTCTGTACACAGTACAGAATATTACATTTCTAGTTGTGGTACACTATATTTATTTGGATTGCTGATTAATTTTAAATACCTGGATATAGATTAGCTCTTTCAGGCCTTCTTGTTTGACTTTTTCTAAATCAAAAATATTTTGAAACAGAATCACGGACACAACATTTGATTACAGACAAAGACTGTTACTGAATCTCAGAAACTAACCATTTGATCCAGACTAAAGAATGAGATTAGTTGAGGGTGGCCAACTTTCTAATTGCACAAAACTGAACAGCCTTACACTGGCCATTTCCTGAGGCACTTTTGCCATTCATTGCCCCCCTCGTTTGCTCTCCACCACCCATGTGCATTCACTCATTGGGCTGGCGCAGGGTGTTGGGGTGCAGGAGGGGGTGGGTGCAGGCTCTGGGGTGAAGTTGGGGAGGAGGGCCTTGGAGGAGAAGGCTCCAGCCTGGGGAGTGAAGCTGAGGGTTTCAGCATGTGGGAGGGGGCTCTAGGCAGGGGATTGTGGTGTGGGAGGGAGCCAAGGGGTTGGAGCGTGGGAGCGGTTCTGAACTGGGAGAGGGGGAGGTGGTGCTGAGTTCAGGTTCTGGCAGGGAGTTTGGTTGCAGAAAGGGCTTCAGGGCTGTGGCAGTGGATTGGGGTGCGGGAGTGGGTAAGAGGTGCAGTCTCTAGATGTCACTCACCTCGGGCACCTCCCCGCAAGTGGTGACATGTCTCTTGGCTCCTAGGCAGAGGCATGGCCAGACAGCTCTGCAGACACCAGCCCCATACTTCTGACTGGCAGTGGTTTCTGGCCAATAGGAGCTACAGAGCTGGCACTCAGGGTAGAGGCAGCACACAGAGCCCTCATGGCTGTTCTAGGAGCCAGAAAGCTTGTTGCCATTTCTGAGAGCTGTGTGGAGTCAGGTGGGGAACCTGCCAGCCCCGCATCAACCAGACTTTTAAGGGCACGGTCAGCAGAGCTGACTGGAGCTGTGAGAATCCCTTCTCAAGTGGACGTTCTGGGCGAAGAACAAAAACTTGGCAACCCGACATTAGTTTTGAAGAAGCTAAATTCTGCCCATTTTGTTTGTTTATTTTGAAATAGAAAGCCTTATTGGAAGTTCTCATCATTTGGAGTGTGTTTGTGTTTAAGGAGGAGAAAAATTTAAAACATATATATACACTGCATTAAGATGTATCCCTGTGTCCGAGGTACTGTGGGTAGGGTTCTTTCCTACTACTGAAATCGTAGAATAATAGAACTGGAAGTGTCCTCAAGTGGTCATCAAGTCCTGTCTCTTGCACTCATGGCAGGACCAAGCACCATCTAGACCAGGGCTATTCAACACATGGCCCGCAGGCCGCACGTGGCCCACGGCTTGTTTGTTTGTGCCCCGCAGTGCGGTTTGGGTTTATGCGGGGCTCAACACGCAGCCCGTGGGTGAGACCTTTTGCACATGGCCTCCACTGGGAACACGCTCCAGAATGGTGAGGTGTCTCCCAGGCAGGGTGAGCCTTGAAAGATGCAAGTGGACAGGCTGGCTGGAACAGATGGGTACATGGTGTCGGCGTTTCTAGACCCCACACAGAGGTGCCGGGAGCACCAGGGCATTGTGGGAAGTGCTGGCTGCTTAGCCTTGTGGGCAGAGCTTGAGAGGTGTGGACTGGCTCACACTGGCCACACTTGGGTCCGGCACTGCAGCTGGGCAGCCCTGCCTCCGTCCTGCACAGAGCGGTGGACTCCCACATGTTGACTTCAGCCCTGCTGGGAATCCAGGACGGGGCTCCCAGGCACCTGTCCTTTTTTGCCTCTTGTGTCCAGCCTGACTTGCCCAGTTCCCTGCCCGCCATAGGTAGGAGCACTCTGGCCTGGAAACTTTTCTTTTTACAGTAAAATCACTCCATGAAATGCACAACCTGAAGCTTCAAGCTAAACACCCAAAACACTGGAATACAATTTTCTTTTTAATAAGAAGCATTAAAAATGGCAACATTGTTAAAATTGTGATGCCAGAGCAAAAAAGTAGTCAATATAATGGTCTTCTGTTGATATGCGTTTTAGTAGTTAAATTCCTGGACTGTCACTGCTCATTTCAAGTGCTGTCATGTGGGTGGAAATTGGGTAACTATTGCATTTTATTAATATCAGAAGAACTGACTTAAATGGCGCCTGCGTGTTGTGTAGTCTTGCCTTAATCTTTGTATTCATGCCCATCAGTGTGAAAGAAGCTATTTGCATATATATATTTGCATGTATATGCAACCACACTTTAGCTGTGGTCCTCGGCATGTGCTGTGAGTATCATTGTGGCCCCCAGGGCTTCCAAAGTTGAATAGCCCTGATCTAGACTGTCCCTGACAGGTGTTTGTCTAACATGCTCTTAACAGTTTAATCTTTGCTATTAATGATTCACTCATCTCTGATCAGTAACATATATTTATAGATCCTGATCCTGAAATAAATGTGGGGCAGACCCCCGAGCCTGTGCAGAGTTCCACTGAAGTTAATAGCTCAGTCCAGTTGTGAGATTTCATATTCCTGCATCTGTTTGCAGGATTGGGACCACCATGAGCAGAAATAAAGTGGTCAAACACCGATTGGAAAGATTATGTTTCCAGCTCATTAGAGGGAATGCACCCTGATAACAGTAAAATAAGCTTCAACATTCACTCATCTCTTGCATCCAATTTGCTGGGTGGTTTCATTTATTAGTGTACATTCAAATATGTGAGCACTTGTTGGTCTTTCTTAAAGAAACAAAATCATTGACCCTCTGGTACACCACCTGTTTGCACTTTATTGTTAACTGTGAGGGGGTTTTTATTAGCAAAGTTGTTTTGCTTTTTGTTAAATTTGGTCTTTATTAACACGCAGGCTGCAGTCCTATTTCTTTTTCGAAATGGACTTTGTTTGCCATTAATATCATACTTAGGCCGTCTCTCTCTTGTGAGGTATTTTAAAAGAAATAAAGCTTTTCTGTTCCTTTATATCTATGTACATTTAGTTTGTGGGCTCTATTTTTGTGGCTTTCCAAATGTACTTGATATATAGCTTTCAATATGTAATTACTGCCAAAGAAGTTAATTGTTTTATAAGTGTCCCAAATTCCCTTGTTTTATTTGCATTCATTTATCAACCTTCTTTATGCAGCGTATCCACATAAACACAAATGATTGTTAACGAATGCCTAATGTCATATTCATTAGAAAATCAGGTTAATGGCTAGCAATGAATATCTGAGGTACTTGGTAGTTTCAAGTGTGTTTTTTTCTTGTTAATTACAATGCCTTGTTATTTATAAAGAAATCCTACCTGTCTCTTAGTCTGACTAGAACATTCTGAGATCAAACCTTTGTGAAAACCCTATAACTGCCTCTCTGTTGCAGGGCAGGTGCTTTCGCTTAAAAAAGACCATGGGATACATAGAAACAAACAAATCTAAATGTGTGGTAACCCATTTGTTATTAGTGTGTGTTTACCATACTAAAGGGGCTACTCATACTTTGGTTTCATACATTTTAAAGCTATTTTATTTAAATAAGAACAGAAAGCACTACATGTTGCTTCTGAACAATCCTTAGAAACTTGGAAAAGAGGAGATCATTGTCTTTGATAGGCTTCTGCCAATCCTGTTGGTACATGTTGGAGTTTCAGATATGTAATAGAACAGTTTCCCTTTGTGGAAAGCCCCTTTGTAAAAGGGGCTGACCGGGGGTGTGCAGACTGCCCTAGCCCCGAGCCTCCCACCCCCCAGGTGCCCTTTAAGGGGAGTGCAGGCGCTGAAGCTCCCCTTCTCTCGGATTCATATGGGAACATTGCTGGCTGTTCCTCTTCATCAAGGACTGAGGGAAAAGTGCACATTGCTGCATTCCTCCCTCTGGCTAGGAAGTGCAGGGAGCAGACTAGGGTTGTGAAAGGTTAACCGGCTAGGTGATGCTTACAGGTTCTGGTTAACCAGCAGGCATCACGTTTAACCAGTTAACCAATTACACAGGATTTTACATCCCTGGAGCAGGCAAATCTGGACCTGCCTCAGCCGGGAGACATGTGCCCCTCCTCTGGCTGTGACCACTGGAGCTACAGTGGCTATGGAGTGATGTTTCTCACCTGGCCCCAAGCTGTTGTGGTGAGAGAGGGCTGGGGTTGTCCTCTTTCCCTGGGGCAGCCTGCTTGAACCCCTTATCCTCAGTCCCACCCCAGAGCAATGATTTAAATGAAACAAGTGCACTTTCATTTCCCCCCCCCCCCAAAATTATTTGAGTTAAGGAGCCAAGCAATGCTGGGTAAAACTTTTAGTTTATAAATAAATGAGTGTTGGTGTGCGTATATACCAGGGATGGGCACAACATGGGCCATGGGCCAGATCCAAACACTGGGCTCTGACCTGGCATTGCTAGGGCCAGCTATGAATCTGTATATGTGTATGTATGTGTGTGTGCACATGTGTGTTCCTATCATACACACACATGTGTGTGCCTGCACAGAAAGTGTGGAAAGTGAAATATAAATTATATGTATCTATCTGTAGAGTTTTGACATTTGTTTAAGATCTTACATTGATCCGTAAAAGATATCTGGCACTTTCTTCAGATATAAGTCATATTTTAGGCCAAATGTTCAAGTGGCCTCCTTCACTGATATTCAAAAAATCAAGACTTGGGGTAACTTTTTTAAAAGCACATAAGTAATTTGGTAACCTAAAGGTATGAAAGTCAATAGGACTTGGGTTTCTAGGTGTCTAAGGCCATGTCTGCACATACAAGCTTACAGTGTCACAGCTGTACATGAGCGTTCATGTAACGGTTGGGGCAGTGCCACCCAGGGCTAGCAGCACCGGCTGCCAGGGATGGCTGTCTCCAGGGCTGCTGTTGGGGGCTGCCAAAACAGAGGCTGGAGTGGATGTCCCCGGGGCTGCTACAACAGTGGCTGGTGTGGCTAACCTGGGGGCCACCTGAGCATCTGGTCCTGGAGGCAGCTGCTTGGGTGGTCCCTGCAAAAGTCACAGAGGTTGTGGAAAGTCACAGAATCTGTGACCCCTGTGACAGACACAGAGCCCTAGTTATTGGATGTGGTGCCACAGCATCGGGAGTTGCTGGGAAACCCAATTCTCAAGCAATAGTCATTACCACAGATAATGCCCACAAAAAAACCTGGAGCCAGAAGGTGCACTCCTAGGGCTTGAGGCCTGCTGTTCTTTCCTCATCATTCTCCTTGCTTTCCTGTCTCACAACCACCTCTCTTGCCTCTTTTATTCCCTGGTGCAGCACTGCCTTTCAGCGCAGCATGTTGTTAGCTGCATCTTCCTAGTTTGCAATGCTGACATTGAAAGTTTTCAGGTCCTGGAATCTAAGGCTCAGTTGGCCTCATAGTTGTGGAGCATCCACAAATTCTCCATGCAGGAGATTATTTGAATAACAAAAGTGGTAAACATGGCCCCTGTGGGAATACATACCAAATGGTCCTGGAGGCTGCTCAGTAATTATTCAACATTGCTCATTAAAATGTAGAGGCGCAGTTTAACCCTAATTACAAATGGTAAACTGTTTGGAAGGGGAAAATGGCATTTTAGTGTTCTGACTGCCATTGCTTACTAGAATGGGTAAACTCTTTTTAAAATAAGTTGAAAAAATTAATTGCCTAATTATAATATTCTTGTCAAATAGGTTGTGAAATGAAACAGTATTGCCAGAAATATTGGTAGAAGAAGTTATTCCAGTGCAAAATAGTAAAATGTGTTTAATCCTTCGTGAAAATATTCAACTACTTTTATTCTTTACAAAGGGCATAATTTTCTGGTTCATGCTGGCCAGTACAGTTTGGAAATAAACAAGATCGCCTGCTCAGGGGCCCAATTCAGCAAAGCACTTAGGTATGTGTATAAGTCCATCACCACTCAATTAGCCCTTGATCTCCAGAAAAGAACTTAAGCAAGTGCTTTATTTTAAGCACATGAAAAGCCACTGACACTGCTGAATGTGCTTACAATTAATGAACAGTTTGCTGGATTGGCACCAGAATGTTTAGCACTTTGCAGGAATAGAATCTCAAAGCATTTAAGCATGTGCCTGAAGTTAAGCATTTACTTAAGTGCTGTGCTGAATAGTAACTGACAGCTGAACTGGAGCACAAGACAGATTGTTGTAATCGCTTTTATGCAGGAAGTTTTATCTGGTCGTAGAATGTCCAGAGATTGGGTCCCAGAGCATAGAACAGAGAGGGAAATTTCTCCAGTTAGTATCAGAATGTGCTTTAACAAAGTATAAGAACAACATTGGGACAAGTGCTCAGATACTGAATATTATATATTTCTTATTACTTTGGTCATGGTTAGAATGTCAGACAGGACATGCTGGGAGAAAATATGTTTTTCTTCACATCCTGCTAGGATTAAAAAAGGCCCTAGGCAAGAGGGCCATGTCTAGCCAAATGGCTTAATTTATAATAAGATATCAGTTAAGAATTTGATACCAGAAGTTGTATGCTAGTGAGTCACACCTACACAGTACAGAAACTTCCTAAAGAAAATTGGCTGGAGAAAAAATGAGAGGAGAGCCCATCCAGCTATAATAAAACAATCCCATAAAAGACAAAATTTTTCTGTTGAATTAATTATTTGTATTTTTCATTCTCATCTGATGTTTGCAGCAATGTTGTGAAAGCTTCTTTAGACCTACCATACCATTAACATTTCTAGACATTGCTCCTAGAAATTGTTGTTTTAACCTGAGAAATTAGATTATAGTAAATTGAAATACTTATTTTTATACTTACAGGTGGTCCCTTACTATACAACCTTTGTGAGTAGCACAACTTTGTGGGACAGAGGTATTTACCACCCTGCCGTAAGTACTATCATGGTCACACTTACTATGTTAATAGTTGTTTTGTATAATGTACATGATTGTTCCACCCACATCAGTTCTGTACTCGTGCAAGGATAGTTTATTTTTAAGGCCTTGCTACTGAAAAGGCTTGCACATGCCCACTGACAATAGCTTAGTATCTGACTCAGAGAATATTCCTGGCTTGAACTATTTCCTCCCCTTGCATTGAACAATGCACACAATCAAAGATAGAACTCAGAACCCACAGCAAAGGACATGTCAAATACACCTAGGTAGATAACTCAATGGCAATTAAACAAGTGTCAGCTACGGGATAGACCAGTGTCCATTACCAGGTTGATGGATGTTATAGATAGGGATGGGATTTCCTTCAACTATTTGATTATCTATAAGGGCACCTCCGCCTTTGAACTGTAGCAAGAGCTCTGCCAGGCTCTCGCTACAGTTCAAAAGCAGAAGCCCCACAGGGAGCACGGGGCCAGCAGTGGGCTTATGCTTATCAGATTGTCAACTTGTTGCTTACATCCCTAGTTATAGACAGACAGAACTCCGCCTGTGTATCACAAGGGCTCATTATAATAATGCATCTTGTTACTAGACTAGCCAGACCTATGAAATGGCAACATGAAAACATTTGACAGAAAACACAATCTTAACTTCTCCTCCTTACCAATACTGTCTAACTCTTTAACTCCTTATTGGTTGAACAATATTACTGCAACATCTATACCATGCCAGCATAGCTGAAACCAGCACTAGCATATCTGAAACCCACACTATATCTCTCTGATTTATTGTTTATTTTTGTGCTTGTTCATTTCTTGCTGTGTTCTGTGGAATTTATATTCTGATCAGATGTTGAGCTACTTATTGGACACATTATTGAATGCTCTCAAATGTCCAATCCCTTAAATGTCCCCCTCCCCCGAAAAAAGAATTATAAAACAATACAAATCCCCCCCCACACAGCAAATGAAACCTTGTGAGCTTGCTCTGTATAATCTTTCTCAGTATTCTTTAGTATTATCACCTTAACTATTTAATGCACTATTCAAATGTCTATGTACAAAGTATTTGAGGACTCTACAGACATTGTGATATTGATTTTATTATTCATTTGCTTGCTAAGAATCAAAACCAACAGTATAGGTGTAATTTTCTCTTCAGCAGGGCTACAAAGCACAAAAATTACAAGAATAATTTCTTCTTTCTCTTTCAAATAAAAAATAAATAGCTGAGTTCATCAAGGAAATTGCTGACCTGTTATGTTTTTTCTTTCATTTGCTAATGATCACTGTTTTCAATGAATTAAGCTTGAGCCAACAGATTTTTCTAACATGTGTACATGTATATCTAGTAAATTAATGTAAGTATGTCTATGAAGATGGTAGCCATAAGCCAATGCTTTTCGTTGCCATGGATCCATTGCTGGCCTCTGTGATTGTAGCTTGTTAGGCTTTGTTTATACAAGTAGGAACTGAAGAAAAATGGTTTTCAGCTATTTTTCGTAATTTACATTTTAACAGTTCTAATTTTCCTAATTTCCTTCCTATTTACTGTGAATAGTGAGGACAGTAACCTTCAGTGATGACCAAACAAATCTTAAAAGCTCAAGACAAAGCACTACATACTGCCCTCATTTTTTTTCTGTGTAATCTTTGGATTAAGGGGTTGCAACAGATGACAGAAATTTAGACCCCAAAATCTCTTTATGCAAAATAAAGAGACCTGGCAACTTACTTTATCTTACACCTATTACATTCATCTGGAAGATCTTCTGCAAACACGTCTTTGCAGTATGATGATTACAAAACAATCACTTGAATTTTATTTTTTTCTCTGACTTGAATATGTTTGGTAGATTTTTGCCAGGGCTCTGACTACCACCCCAAAATGATTGTTTCTTTCAAAATGTTCTGTTTATAGTTATGGTAAATGTTTGGTTTATTTTTGAGAAAACCTTGAGGTTCTTGTGACAATTACAATAAGGTATCAAACTCTTGCAGCACAAATAAATGAACTAGTGTCATTGGCACTTCTGTGGGATGAAATGATAGAGACACAATGACCCTGAAAGTCTAATGTTGTAGGCTACTGGTTTTGATTACTGTACAGAGAGAAAATAACAGTTTTAGAATTGTACCATCTATGTTGCCTATTGTAAGATTCACTGAGGGATATAAAGCATGTGAAGTCTTTCAGGGAAACTGAGGGCATGTCTACACTAGGAAATTATTTTGAAATAACTACATTTGAAATAATAACTTCTGAAATAACACAATTGAAATAGTGTGTCCCCACTATGGGGGAGCCTTGGAATGAGTCTGAGGCAGGCTCCATTATTGTGGATGCGCTACCGTGACTTAGAGCCCCAGGAAGCACTGAGGAGTAATTACTTCAAATCCTAATTCGAACTACCTAGTCCGTGCCACGTGTAGCCGCAGGCACGGAGTTCGGACTAAGGGAGATTTAAAAATGGAGGCGCCCGGGAGCATGCAAATGAAGCCCGGGATATTTAAATCCTGGGCTTCATTTGCAACTCCGCTTGCCCTCATTACCCTACCTAGCTCGAACTAACGAGCTAGTGTAGACATACCTGGGAGTAGTTAATTAGAAATAGCAGCAGCGGAGTGTTCACACTACCGCTATTTTGAAATAAGCGTTATTCCCCAGGGAAAGCAGGAGTTATTAATTTGAAATAACAAGCTCCTTATTTCAAAAAAACGGGCGTGGTAGTGTGGGCACTCCACTTATTATTTTGAAATAACTCCCTAGTGTAGACAAGGGCTGAGGAGCCTGTATTATGATACATTGCCTTTTGCTGATTCTGCAGTTACCTGTGCTAAAGGATGTGCAGAAATCTCTCCGTGTTTTCCATATGTATCTGTATTCTAGCAGGAAATCGCACACTTCATATCTCTCACTTCCTCTTTCTAGATCTAGATAGCTACTGTATATCTAGAGACATATTGGACTTTATTCTGCCACCACTCTGGTAGTATAAAGGGGCCTTAAGTGGATGTAAAGGTGTCAATATATTTTCTGGAGCTTCAGGGGGTAGCCAAGTTAGTCCGTACAGAAAAAAAACAACAAATGGTCTGGTAGCACTTTATAGACTAACAAAATATGTAGATGGTATCATGAGTTTTCATGGGCATAGCCCACTTCTTCAGATGACGAAAGTTTTGAGTTTAGGATGTGCAGACCCAAAATAAATAGGAGAGAAGGGGTAGGGGGAAGACAGGGAGCAGAGGGTATAAAAAATCAGGAAGGTAGAGGGAATCAGTAAGTATTTGAAGATTTTAAAAATTTTTTTCCCCCCACCCTCCCTTCTCTCCTATTTATTTTGGGTTTGCACATCCTAAACTCAAAACTCCAGTCATCTGAAGAAGTGGGCTGTGCCCATGAAAGCTCATGATACCATCTACATGTTTTGTTAGTCTATAACATGCTACCAGACCATAATATATTTTCTGCCTACTTTAAGGTCCCATTACACCAATAAAGGGGTGTAAAGAAACATTAGAATAAATGAGAATCTGGCTCATTATGTTTCTAAACATACTAAGTGGATTGTTGTATGGCTGTTGTTTTCTCACTCTGGTGATGAGCACTGTTAACCTGAATTTGGCGAGTTATGTTTAAAATTGGTCCAGGGACTGTCTGTATCAAAGAAAATATTAAGCTCATAACTGAAGTAAATTATTTCTGATTCATTATCACTAACACAAATTAAGTAATAAAGAAATGGTGCCTAAGTCTGTGGGCTAATTATTGCTTATATTATTATTAATTATTTGTATACTGGTAATATCGAAGAGCCTTAGTCAAGGACTAAGATTCCACTGTGCTCGGCTCTGAACAATTGCCAAACAAAAAGGCCCTAAAGAGTTTACCATCTAAAACAGGGGTGGGGAACCTTTCTTTGAGTCGGGAGCTGCTGACCCACAGAAAAATCATTCAGGGGCCGCACACAAATGAGAAGCAAAAAGCAAACAACAACAACAAAAAACACTCACTGATGTGGCCTCTGACTGAGAAGGAGAAAGACCCTCCCCACATTCCCCTCACACACCAGAGCCTAGGGGGCCCCAGCTAGTAGATTTTGTGTGCTCCAGCTCTA
Source organism: Pelochelys cantorii (assembly GCA_032595735.1). Lineage (NCBI taxonomy): Eukaryota > Metazoa > Chordata > Testudines > Trionychidae > Pelochelys > Pelochelys cantorii. The sequence continues at coordinate 248,600,399 of CM064326.1, read as the reverse complement.
CAGTGGGATGGGGGTGGGGGTGGGGCTGAAGTGCCAGCATGGAATCCTCAATGCTGGGGGGCAGGGGAGTCCTGAGTTTTGGGGGCCGGATCCAGGCAAGCTGGGAGCCGCATTTGGCCTCCAGGCCTGAGGTTTCCCACCCCTGATCTAAAACAAGAGACAACGGATGGATACAGACAGATGAGGGAGTACAAGGAAACAATGAGATGATATTGGTCAGCATGATAGGCAGGCCTGCATTGTGGGGGGGGGGGGGGAGGCAAAGGGAGCAGCTGTGCCAGGACCCAGAGATTCAAAGGCACATTGGCACATTATTACATTGGCAGCAGCGGCAGCCATAGTCGTGGGGCCCTTTAAATCGCTGCTGGAGCACCATGCTGCATGCTTTGTGGGTGTGTCTAGACTACAGCTCTCTGTCGACAGAGAGATGTAGATTAGGCACATCGAAATTGCTAACGAAGCAGGGATTTAAATATCCCACACCTCATTAGCATAAACATGGCTGCCGCTTTTTTTGAAACGGAGTTTTTTCGAAAAAACCCCCCCACCCCCGGCAGTCTAGACGCGGATCTGTCGAAAATAAAGCCTTTTTCAACAGATCCTGTAAACTTAATTTTTTGAGGAATACAGGATGTGTTGAAAAAAGCTTTATTTTCGACAGATCCGCGTCTAGACTGCCTTTTTTTTTTCCAAAAAAACTCCGTTTCGAAAAAAAGCAGTGGCCATATTTATGGTAATGAGGCGCGGGATATTTAAATCCCTGCTTTATTAGCAATTTTGATGTGCTTGATTTGCATCCCTCTGTCGACAGAGGGATGCAGTCTAGACGTAGCCTGTGTGTTTTGGGGGGATGGAGGGAGCCCAGCAACTTGCTCTGGGCGGAACTGAGGGCTGGCTGGCCTTGGCCCTAGCCCCACCTCCTCCCCACCTTGCCTGGCTGCAGAAGCTGATGAGAGAAAGTGGTCTTTGCACACCAGCAGCCTGACCAATTATTTAAAGTTCTCCATGAACCAAATACAAAGTTCTAACTTTTGTTTGTTTCCTCCATTTTTTTATTTTGTTCAGGAAAATGTTGCTGGTGGTTCTGTGAAAAATATGATATGTCCAGTGTAGTAATAATAATTTAGGTTGCATCTTAAATTTTTACTTTTCACTGTCACTAGTATAATGTGAATGTACCAGAGCAGCTACAGAAAGCAGTTCAAACAGGTACTGTGCACTGGCGAAGGGCATGTCTACACAACAGGGTTTAACTTGAAATAAGCTACACAAATTAAGCTGCATCAATTGCGTAGCTTATTTTGAAATAGCTTATTTCAAGATTGGGATTGTTTACATGGCACTTATTTTGAAATAGAGCACTCTTCCTCCGACTTCCCTTACTCCTCATACAATGAGGGTTACAGGAGTCAGAGTAAGAAGTGCTCCAGCTTGACAGTATTTTGACATTATTTCAAAATAACTGCCTGCCATGTAGACATGGACTAAGTTATTTTGAAATAATTCTAGTTATTTTGAAACAATGTTACTGTGTAGATGTGCCCTTTGTGTGTATAAAGGGGAGGTGAGGGAAAGGGAAGGGATTTGGGCCACCTCTCCCCCGCCACAACACTGGATGATCCAGGACTGTGCAGGACATGTACCCTTCGAAGTCACAGACCCATGTGGCCTCCTCTTCCCCTCAGCCATGTGGTGTTTGAGGAAGACACTGTGGAGAGGAGCCAGTCAAAGCTGGAAGTAGGCAGAGCAGATACAGAAAGCAGTTCAAACCAGGCCTGCCAAGGGGGTCAGAGGGGCATAGCGGGCAACTGCCTTGGGGCCTGGGGATTCAAAGGGAACGGGAGCTTATGCCTGCCACTACTGGCAGCAGCAGTGGTGGCCAGAGCCCCAGGTCCTTTAAATTGCCACTGAAGTTTGGCACGCCCCAGGCTGCATTGGGGGAGGGTGTGGTCTGGGTGGTTGAGGGTTGGTTGCCCAGGTCCCAACCCTTCCAGGAGTACGAAGCCTCTTGCCCTGCGGTTCGGTGAGTCTGCTGGCCCCCCAGTTAAGACACCTATAGATGAAGATGATGTCATCAGACTGCTTTTTGCTGTTTTCACTCTGAACATTCCTTTCCTGTGTTGATTGGCTGCTGCCTCCCTCATGGGGTATGTCTACACTGCAACACTATTACAGGATACCAGAGTAGCTATCCCATGTCTTAACAGCAAGCCCGTTATTTCGGGCTTGCTATTCTGACATCCCTGTAAACTTCATTCTATGAGGAGTAAGGGATATTTCAGAATAGCACTTTATTTCAAAATTTGGCGCTGTGTAGACAGTGACAAATGACAAAATAAGCTATTTTGAAATAAGATACTCAATTTGCATAGCTCATATTGTATGTCTTATTTCAAGTTACGGAGCTATGTAGACGCATCCATGGTCTTCAACTCTTTGTCACCTTGTGCCTTCCTTTATCTTTTCATTACACTAATCCCTCCTAACATCACCCAGCTGAAATGATTTAAAAGTAAATTTAAAAATCACTGAACTCACATGACATTTGCTGCCATTGTACTGGTCACTCTGTTTGTGTTATACCCCTTCCTTCTGTCTTGTCCATTTAAGTAATAAGCTCTCTGGGGCACCAGCATCTTATTGGATGTTTGTAGAGTGCCTAGCACAATGAGGCCCTATTGTTGTTGGCCAGTAGACCGTTTGAGTGGGAGTCTAAAGAAAGGACAGGATTTATCAATGGAAGTGATGTATATGGCCCTGTAAAGTATAGGCTACTGAAATGTTCAAGGTATTGTGACAGGGTCAGTCCAGAGCGGTACAAGGAGAGTGGTCGAAGGGAAGTATATTAGGCCTAGATTGAATAAGTCTCTGTTCCCAGGGTAAACTAACAAGGGCTAATCCAGAACCAGCAGGAACTTGCCAGAACCAATAAGGGAAATTAAGTCACATGGAGCCAATTAGGAGGTTTACAGAGTCAAGTGAGTTAGACTAATAAGAATACCTGGGGCCAATGAAGAACCAGTTGAGACTAGTTAAAAAGGGCTCCCTTTCTGGTAGCTCAGTGTGATGAAGAGTTTGAGGAGAGAAGAAGCTGTGGAGAATCTGGGGGAAACAAGCGCAACTATGTACCAGGAAGAAGAACCTGCAGTAAGGAAGGTACTGGGGAAGGCTTTGGGGAAGTTGCCCAGGGATCTGTAGCTGTCAAACAGCTGTTACTAAGAACATTATGGATACCTGGAGTAGAGGATGGGCCTGGGTTCACTCCTCCCCCCACAAACGCCCTCATTTCAGTACTAGAAAGAGACCAGTTTTGGTACCAAGGGTTTGTCCTACCCTGTACCACAGAGACTTCAAAGGTTAGTTTCCCCTCTTTTTCCCATACTGGGCAATGATGAGAGTAGCTCAACCAACAGTAAGCTGGTGTCTAAAATGAGGGCTGCTGTTTGCCTCTGAGGCAAGTAATCTGCCTGAAAGGTAGAGGAGGAGCTCTGTTACAGTACATTTGCTATTACCAGACAAATTCACTGCATGGTGAAGACAAAGAGGGAAGTGGTTTTACTCCTTATATTATCAACTTCTGTGAGGACATGCATACTAGTATTCTGCCACTGTCTCATCTTTTCTTCCTCTATGATAAATATAATAAAGGAGTTGGAACACGGAGTTAATCTCCTGCCTTACTTCAGCTCACTGCAGCTTCCCTTCCTAAATGTTACTGCATGCAACATTGAAGTCAACAGATATGATCCTACAGCCCTTGGGTTTGTGTAAAGTGAATGACTGTTGTATGTGGAATGGCTGCAGGACCCTCTCCAGGACAGGGATATGAAGGACTAGTTGACTTGTCGACTATCGGATAAGCAAGTGCTTTTATCAGATAGTCGACACGCTATTCGACTAGTTTCTCTCCCCTCCCTCCGCTGCCGCTATCAGAAAGAGGCAGCAAGGGAGGGGCAGAGGAGGGGGTGCTTCAAAGCGGCAGTGCCTCCTAGAGTCCGGGGCCAGATTGGCCCCAGGCTGCATGTGGCAGTAGTATAGGACCTTGCTTCTCCCAGCCAACAGGAAGTTACTTGGTTCTAGTTACTTTAAGTGGGGATCTAATGGTGGGGAATTAAATCCTGGAGTAGGGATGTAAAATTTCGATTAATTGGCTAATCGAATAGTCGATGCAATTTGCATTGACTGTGCAATTAGTTGATAAGGGCACCTCCGCCTTTGAAGTGTAGCAACAGCCCCAGGCTGCATGCTGGCCCCAGGCTGCATGCGGCATTTCAAAGTGGCAGCACCATGTGGAGCCCGGGGTCAGCTGGAGACTCTGAGTCCCCAGCTGACCCAGGGCTGCATATGGCGCTGCTGTTTGGAAATGCTGCACGGGGCCAACAGGGGACTGCTTGAGTCCTCTGCTGGCCCTGTGCTCCCTGCAGCGCTTTCACCTTTGAAGTGTAGTAACAGACCTGGGGGCAAAGGTTGCTGCCAGCAGCAGACCTGGCAGCAACAGACAAAGGTGGAGGCGCCCTTATCGACTAATTGCATAATCGATGCAAATTGCATCGACTATTTGATTAGCCAATTAATCGAAATTTTACATCCCTACTCCAGGATTTAACTCCCCACCATTAGATCCCCACCATTAGATCTAGTTACTTAAAGTAACTAGAATGAAGTAATTTCTTGTTGGCTGAGAGAAGCAAGGCCCTATACTCAACTCAAAGGCACTTCTCTATTTCTCTGAAGCATGATCATTTTTGAATGTTGCATTCTATCAATTCCAGAATTTCAGGGAATGCTCTCGGCGTCAGTAGGTGAAACTCTATGGATGTTGATGAAAATCTGAAGATAGACTGGGGGATACACACAACCTCTTGCATCTGGTTAGTAGACCCAGCAACTTCAGACTCCTTTATAATTGCTTAGAGAGCAAAGAACCAATTGATGGCAAACATTAATGCCTTCCATCTCCTCATCTCAGGTTTGCCCCTCCTCCCAACAGAGGTAAAAATGTGGACAACATTCAGGACTTATGAAAAAACATAACAATGTGGTGGTGGAGGGGAGGGGGTAAAGAGGCATTGTGGTCCACAGAATCCCTGGCAAACTGGGGGAAAAGGTGGACCTGAGGAAGGGGGCAATCAGACACACACATTCTGCATAAGGGAGCAGAAGTGGCTACAGGGGGAAATAGAAGGGGAAGAGAGGGTGGCACATGGAGAGCCAGGCAGGGATAGGGAATGGAGGGATGTGAGGAAGCCCTAGTGTGTGCAATACAGTTAGCCTACAAAATGAACCCTCTAGTTTAGTTCAACTTTTTAATTTGAATAGCATCTGCTGGAAAAATTATCTTTAAAAGGAAACAAGTACTTTGCATGCTGCTGGCTGGAGTCACCTGAACAGAACTCTGATGTCATCAGTGCCCACATTCTTGTGAGTGTTCTGATTTTGGGCCCATGTTGTGCGGTGCTTGCCATCTTGTGAAAAAATGCATCGGTTCAGGAATTTTGCCTGGGCTGCCTGAAGATTCCCTTATGGCCACTAGAGGCCACTGTGCCACTTGTGCTGTCAGCAGCCTTAGCAGCTGTCTGGGGTGCCCCTGTACATTCTGACCAGGACCCTGCAGCAGTGGTAGTCCAGTTCAGCAGCGTTAGTCCAGGAAGAAGAAGTTACAGGAAATAGGAACCCTCTTCTGTAGGTTGGAGATGGGGGGTGATGGGGGCAGGGCCGTCCTTAGGATTTATGGTGCCCTAGGTGGGATTATTAAACTGCTGCCCCTATGCCTGACTTGCTCTTCCACCCCAACCCCCGCCCCTTCCCAGAGACTCCAGCAGCCAATCCCCTCCCTCAGACTGTGCTGCAGGCAGTGCATTCGGCTCTCTCTAGGACCCAGCTTTGCTGTTACATGCTCCACTGCAGTGTTTCCCAATTTTATTTGGCCATGGAACCCTTTTCAGCTTTTCAGAATTTCAATGAACCCCTAGGTTTGTTGAGCAAAAGGGGGGGGGGAAGAACCCACCAATACATTAAAATCACGTTCCTTCCCCAAGACCCCACCCCTTTGAGGCCCCATCCTCTCTGTTTCCCTCCTCTCCATCACTTGCTATCCCCAGCCATTATACACTCTCAATGGGTTGAAAGAGGAGGTGTGGGCTCTGGGGTGGGAATGAGGGATTTGGGTGTGGGAAGGGGTAAGAAGTGCAAGCTCTGGGAGGGAATTTGGATGCAGGAGAAGGGGATGCTGGCTCAGGGAGGGGGCTCCAGGCTGGGGAGTGTTGGGCTCAGGTGGGAGGTTGGGGTGCTGAGCAAGTCACAGGCTTGTGGATCTGAGGGTGCAGGAGTTTGTGTTGGATATGTGCGGGGCTCAGGGCAAGGAGGCTGTGAGTATGATGGGCTCAGGACACACATTTGCCGTGTGTGGATGGTGCAGGAATGTGGTGGCAGAAAACTGAGGATGTGGGGATGGAGGAGTTAGGGGATGTAAGAGGCTCAGAACAGGGGGTTCCAGTGTACGATAGGCTCAGATTTGCGGTCAGGTGGCGCAGGAGTGTTATGATGCTGCAGTGAGATGGGGATTTGGCCCCAACTGGGGGCATGTTGGCCAGGCTTCATTTTTAAATAAAATATTATGTTAAACTCAAAAGGTTTTAGCATTGTCTTTATATATATGAGAGGGGCAGGGAATCTGTTTTGAGTCAAGGGTCACTGACCCACAGAAAAATCAGTTGGGGCCACACAAGTGAGATACCAACCCTCCTCCCCCAAGCCTCACTAATGCGGTCCCAAGGATGCTGGCACAGCTGGCAGGGTGCTGGAGCCAGGGACAGGGTGGTGCTGGATGCTGCGGTGGGTGGCAGGGTGCTGGGTCCAGGGACAGGGTAGTGCTGGGTGCTATGGTGGGTGGCAGGGTGCTGGGGATGGGGACAGGGTGGTGCTGGGTGCTGGTGACAGTGTTGGTGGGGGCAGGGGACAGGGTACTTGTGGGGGGTCTGGGCAGGGGACAGGGGCAGCTGGGACCAGTATCTGGCAATCCTGCAGCACCTCTGGGAAGTGTGCGACTGCACTCCCCCTCCCCAAACAGCTGGCGTGCATGCTGCCTGAGCAGCAGGGGCTGTTGCACCCCAGCAACTTACCTCCGCGATGCCGTCTTGCGAGGAGGGGTAGGGCGCGGGGAGTCCCAGGGCAGAGAGTGCTGTCTGCACAGTCGGAGCTGTGCAGACCCAAGTCTCCTGACCGCCCCACACCGCGCAGAAAGGCCCCGGAACTAAGGTGCCGGGTGCCACAGCCCCAGCTGTTCAGGCAGCGCGCGCCGGCTCCTGTGGGGAGGGGAAGTGCTTCCTTCCCTGCTGTGGGTCACGTGGAGTCACTCCTGTCCGGCACCCCCTGGTGTGCCAGCCGGGAGCAACTGTTCCCTCTGCCCCCGCCTCCCTATGCCTCTGCATTGCCTGGGAGGAACGGGAAACAAGTCTGCTGCTTCTTTAAGCAGCTGGCTAGCTGGCACTTTCTCTTTGAGATGGGGCGGGGGAGTGCCGGCATTTCGCACTGCTCCACTGCTTCCTGACCGTCCCGGCAGAGTGGTGCCCCAGAAATACTGGTGCCCTACGCAACTGCCTATTCTGCCTATGCCTAAAGACAGTCCTGGGACGCGGGGGGCTTACTAGTGCTTATCAGTGATTGTGGACTGGGTGAGTTTGGGCCTGGGAAATAGGAAGCTACAGCCTGCTGAGGAAATGGGGGATGCAGGAGTCTGCCATTTGGGAGGGAGGAGGGGCTCTGGACAGTTGTGAGCAGAGGAGGAAGATAGTGCACAGGGGAACTGAGGCCTGTAAATTTGGGTTCACATTTTGTATTCATTTAAGGATCAGTTTTTTATTTGTAACTGTCAAGCAAAATTAGGAGCCAAACGATAGGCCAAAAAATCACGTTTTATCCTTTAAATCTCCTCATTTTGGAATTATGACCCTTAGAACTGGGAATAATGGAACTCCCATCTGAAAACAAAACTCCCTTCTGGGACTTATCCCACCTCCCTAGTAATGAGCTTATGATGGTGCACCTCTGCAGAGGAAGCAACATTTTTTTTGTAAGCTTTTGAATTCAGGATCTGACATGGGCAAGTAAAGCCCCAGATGGTCCCATATGATGCTGTCTGCTGGGGGGGGGAGTAAATCCTGGCTGAATGAGACATATGTGCATAGGATGCCATGGGAGCTCCATTTACCATTTTTTCTCCACTCTCCATAGTCTGTGGAAGGCTTTCAATACAAACCATATAGCTGGAATTTGGGGACTGAGATGGAAACTTCCTTCCTTCCACTGGAGTACCTAAGACACAGTCATGGACCAGGGCTCCATTTGTACTAAAGGTGCGTGTGACAGGGCGGCTTCCATGCCCCACATGGCCAAGGCGCCATCCCCAGCATGCTGGGAAGAAGCAGCGGCCCCGCGCCAGCTCCGGACCTGCACGGCTTGCTCCGCCGCACTCAGGGGAGGGGCTAGGGGTGTGAATGGGCCGGGATCACCCGAGCTCACAGGGTCCCAGCGTGAGCCGGGAGGCCGCGGGGCCGACGTGCCGGCCTCCCCAGGAGTCGGCACATGTGCAGAGTTCTCAGCGGCTCCAGCCGGAGCCAGGAAGGGGGCGTGACCGGGGGAACAGACCCAGGCCCCTCCCCTGGCGTACCGGATGTCACATCAGTGGGACGCCCAAAAGGAGTGCCGCTGCCAGTGCAGGGGAGGAGAGGAGATGGAGCTGGGGTGCACCGGGCCAAGGTGCACTGAGCAAAGGAGCACAGAGGAGAGGCAAGCGGAGGAGATGGCGGGAGCAGCCTGGCGGGAGGCCTCACGGGGGCTGCAGGAGCTGCCCCTACGGGGGGGCACCGGACAAGGCCACCACCGCGGCGCGGCGGGGGAGGTAGGAAGTGACCCAGGGCAGGGTATTAAACCCGGGGGTTGGTGTGTTTCGGGGCAGATTCTTCCCCCCACCAACCGGAACTGGGACAAGGTCCCCAGTCCTTAGGGCCCTGGGTCGGGGCTCGGAGTGGGGGTGGGCCCGAGCCCCCCTACCTCACCTCGCTGGCCCACCGATGCCCCGGAGGAGGGGCACCCCTGCCAAACTCGGGGCAGGGCGGGTGACGGGGAGCTCGCAGCGCAGGGTTCGCCTGTGGGACCGGCAACAGGGAGTGGGCTCGCAGGCCCCAGGTGGGGCACGCCCATGCACCCCATAACACATGGTGGAGAATGTGGGTATCATAGCGGGGCACTGACTGTGGCCTTCTCTCGGAGAGAGCGCAGAAGGGCAGACCGGTCCCCCGCAACCCAACCATGGAGACCCCCAAGCTATTGGAGTGGATGGTGGAAACACAGTGACAAAACCACCACCAACAAACCCAATTAATTCAGCAATTGATGTTGCAGGCCCAGGAACAGCAAAGGCAATTGATCCAGGAGCTGTGTGACCGGCCCACCGCCCTGGTGGGGGCGGGGGAGGCAACCCTGGGAGGCGCCATCCAGCCCCCGATCGGCCTGACAAAGATGGGTGCGTCAGACGACCCCGAGGCCTACCTGGTAATGTTCGAGCGAGTGGCGGCGGCGGCCCGATGGCCGGAGGACCAGTGGGCCACGATTTTGGCACCATATCTCATGGGCCCGGCGCAGCTAGCCTACCTTGGCCTGTCCAGGAAGGACGCCCTACATTACCACCGGGTCAAGGAGGCTATCCTGGACCAGCTAGGCATCATCCCCGAGACCCTCCGGCAGAAGTTCCGGGAAGTTCGTTACGGTGACAGAGATCAGCCCTGGGCAGTGGCCCAGAGAATCAGGGAGGCGGGGAGCTGTTGGCTCGACCCAGAGGCAAAGACTGGCCTGCAAGTGGCGGAGCTGGTGTACTTGGAGCAGTTCACCCACGTCCTCCTGGCGGAGGGACAAAGGTGGGGGTCTGGCGACACCGACCTAGCTCCCTTGACGAGGCTGTCGGGCTCCTGGAAGATTTCCTAGCCACCGAGGTGAGCCAGGGAGGCCCTGGACTGAGCCATCCTGCCCTACCCGACCGGGCTCCGGGGCTCGGAGAGACAAGGAACGCCCCAGGCAAGGTGGGGCCCCATCCAGGGGTGGGGAGGAAAAGCGGAGGTGAGCCCCTGTCTGGTCCCGCCCCGCTCGCAAGGAACCTGCCAGCCGGGGAGGCGAAACAGAATGGGAGCCCCCGCGGGTGCCAGGGGCAGAGCCCAAGCAAAACCTCTGCTTCGAGTGCGGGCAGGAGGGACACTTTCGGCAAGACTGCCCGTATATGGATTGTTTCTATGGGCAGGCACTGACGGTGAGCCAGTGGGGGCCGGAAGGCAGTCAAAGGCTTACGGTCCAGGTACACATCAGGGCGGTATGCGTGGATGCCCTGTTGGACACAGGGAGCAGCCAAACCCTTGTCCGAGCCAACATCGTGGACTCCAAGAGCCTGCGGGGACCTCCAATATGGATGCAATGTGTCCATGGGGACTTTCGGGAGTACCCTACGGTGTGGGTAGCTCTGACCGACGCAGGTGGTGAGACGCAGTGCCAGGTCGCCCTGGTTCCCCGGCTGGCGTACCCTGCAATACTCGGCCGGGATTGGAGGGGGTTTCAACGCCTGTGGGAGGCCTGGCGGAGCTCCGGAGAGACCAGCCAGGCATGTGCGGCTGAGCCAGGCCCCACGGCAGCTCGACCCGCCGACAACCCTCCAAGGAGGAGCGCCCGGGGCAATGCAGGCCGGTGGCAGTTGGCCACGGAGGACGTCCTTGACGGGAGGGACTTCATTGAGGCCCAGTGCGCCGATGCATCGCTACGCTGGGCCTGGGAATACGCGACCAATGGGCCCAGGGACAGCCCCGGCAACCGGGGGGATGGACCCTGTTTTGAGGTACACGCCGACCGACTATATAGGGCCATAACCGACCCTGTGGATGGGGGGGACTTAAGGCAGTTCTCGTCCCGGCCAGCCACCAGAGGGCGGTACTAGAATTGGCCCATGATAACCCATGGGCTGGACACCTGGGGAGGGAGAAGACCCTCCAGAGGGTCCTCCAAAGGTTCTACTGTCCCGGGGTGCATAGGGAGGTACAGGACTTTTGTCAGTCCTGCGAGGCCTGCCAGAGGATGGGGTCTGGACGGGTGCAGAGACCCCCTCTGGTACCCATGCCAATAGTGGGGGAGCCCTTTGAATGAATTGCGCTCGACCTCGTGGGGCCCCTGGAACGCTCCAAAACAGGGAATAAATACATTATGGTGGTCGTGGATTACCCCGAGGCGGTCCCACTCAGGAACACCACCGCCCCCACTCTTGCCACCGAGCTGGTAAAAATATTCGCAAGGGTAGGGATCCCCAGGGAAATCTTAACTGACCAAGGCATGAATGTGACCTCCCGCCTAATGGCAGAACTGGGCAAGTTACTGGACATTAAACTCCTTAGGACATCCGTATACCACCCCCAAACGGACGGCCTGGTAGAACGATTCAATCGGACCTTGAAATCTATGCTCCGCCGGTTTGTAGACGAGGACCCCCGTGGATGGGATGGCCTCCTCCCGGCCTTGTTATTCGCAGTCAGGGAAGTCCCGCAGGTCTCCACAAGGTACTCCCCTTTCGAACTTTTGTATGGGCGGAGACCCCGAGGGATACTTGACGTCTTCCAGGAGAAATGGGAAGAGCAGGGGCCGAGGGGCAGCGGTTCCAGTACATAATACAGTTAAGGGAGAGGTTACAGAAGTTCGCTAACTTCACCCGGATTAACCTCACTAGAGCCCAGGAGAAGCAGGCCCGGAACTATAACCAAGGGATGGAGCTGAGGACCTTTGACCGCGGGGATCAGGTACCGTTACTCCTCCCATCTAAGGAATCCAAGTTGTTAGCCAAATGGCAGGGACCATTTACGGTTGTTCGCCGGGTCAGAGAGGTGGATTATGAAGTTCGACTGGAAGGTAGGCTACGGGGCTCGCAGATTTATCACGTGAATCTGTTAAAAACGTGGCGGGCCCACGAACAACTCCTGGTAGTCCTGGTGGGGCCGGAAATAGAGTTGGGTCCGTGGGCCGGAGACCTAAATCGCGCAGCGTCGCCCCCAAGGACCGAAGACCTGAGCCCGGAACAACAGGACGACCTCCGCGCCCTGCTTCAGAGGTATCCTTCGGTACTATCCACCTTACCGGGGAGGACTGCGGCAATGAGCCACCACATCGCAACTACCCCGGGTAAGAAAGTGTGCAACGTGATCCACCCCCTCCCCCGGAAAATGTGGGACACCATAACGGGGGAGATATGCTCGAGTTAGGGGTAATAGAGTAGTCCCATAGCGAGTGGCGGAGCCCAATTGTCCTCGTCCCCAAACCAGATGGAATGCTCCGGTTCTGCATAGAGTTCTGAAAAGTTAATACCCTCTCCCATTCTGACGCGTACCCCATGCCGCGAATAGACGAACTGCTTAGCCGGCTAGGGGGAGCCCAGTATATCTCGACCCTCAATTTGACCAAGGGTTATTGGCAAATCCCCCTTACACCCGCCTCTAAGAAAAAGACCACGTTTTACACCCCTTTTGGCTTGTTCCAATTCGTAACAATGCCCTTCGGCCTTCATGGGGCGGCGGCAACCTTTCAGAGGCTCATGGACAAAGTGCTCAAGGACCACCAGCTATATGCAACGGCCTATATAGCCGTTTTTAGCTGATCTTGGCCCGATCATCTCCAGCACCTGGACGCCGTCTTAAAGGCCCAAAAGGAAGCAGGTCTGGCTGCCAACCCCAGCAAGTGCCGATTCGGGAGATGAGAGGTAACCTACCTCGGGTACACGGTCGGGGGAGGGACGTTGAGGCCCCTTGTAGATAAGGTCGGGGTATTGAGAGACTACCCAACCCCAACGATGAAGAAACAGGTCCGACAGCTGCTGGGCCTAGCCGGGTACTACTGCCGGACTTTGCGACCATAGCCGGTCCCTTGACCGACCTGACCCGGAATACCCAACCGACAAAGGTACAGTGGACTCTGCAGTGCGAGAAGGCCTTGCAGGACTTGAAGGACCGCCTGACCCACCCGCCTGTCCTGAGGCACCCAGATTTCTCCCTGCCCTTCATAGTCCAGACGGACGCCTTCAAGGTGGGACTGGGCGCAGTCCTCTCACAGGAGGTGGAGGGGGAGGAACACCCCATACTCTGCCTGAGTAGGAAATTGATAGCCGGGGAGCAGAATTATGCTACAATTGAAAAAGAAGCCTTAGCAGTGAAATGGGCAATTGACTCGCTGAGATATTATCTTGTAGGCAATGTGTTCAAGCTCGTGACCGATCATGCACCACTCTGATGGATCAATTCGATGAAGGACAGCAACGCCAGAGTGATGAGGTGGTACCTCGCCCTACAGCCTTATCAGTTTGAGGTCACCCATCGTCCGGGTAAGGCGCACGGGAATGCGGACTTCTTTTCCCGTCTGCACGAGGACTCAGACAGGGGGGATGCGGCAGATTTAAGGGAGGGGGTGTGTGACGGGGTGGCTTCTGTGCCCCATATGGCCAAGGCACCGTCCCCAGCATCCTGGGGAGAAGCGGCGGCCCCGCACCAGCTCCGGACCTGCGCAGCTTGCTCCACCGTGCTCAGGGGAGGGGCCGGGGGTGTGAACGGGCTGTGAGTGCCCGAGCTTTCAGGCTCCCGGCATGAGCCGGGAAGCTGCGGGGCCAACGTGCTGGCCCCCCCCCAGGAGTCGGCGCATGCGCAGAGTTTTCGGCGGCTCCAGTCAGAGCCAGGAAGGGGGCGTGACTGGGGGAACGGATCCAGCCCCCTCCCCCGGTGCGCCGGACGTCGCAGCAGTGGGATGCCCAAAAGGAGCGCCACCGCCAGTGCAGGGGAAGAGAGGAGACGGAGCTGGGGTGCACCGGGCCACGGTACACAGAGCAAAGGAGCACAGAGGAGAGGCGAGTGGAGGAGACGGCGGGAGCAGCCTGGCGGGAGGCCTCACGGGGGCTGCAGAGCCACCCCTACGGGGGGCACTGGACAAGGCCACCACCACGGCACGGCAGGGGAGGTAGGAAGCGACCCAGGGCAGGGTATTAAACCCGGGGGTTGGTGTGTTTCGGGGCAGATTCTTCCCCCCACCAACCGGAACTGGGGCGCGGTCCCCAGTCCTTAAGGCCCTGGGTTGGGGCTCGGGGTGGGCCCAAGCCCCCCTACCTCACCTCGCCGGCCCACCGATGCCCCAGAGGAGGGGATGCTAAGAGAGGACCACCCCTGCCAAACTTGGGGCAGGGTAGGTGACGGGGAGCACGCAGCATGGGGTTTACCCGTGGGACTGGCAACAGGGCATGGGTTCGCGGGCCCCGGGTGGGGCACACTCACGCGCCCCATAACAGTGCTGTACAAATGCAGAAGAAAATGACAGTCCTTGCCCCAAGGATTTTCTATTGTAAGTGTAAAATAAGAGTCAAAAGTTGGATATAGACAGTGGGAGTGAGTGTATGAGAACAATGAGACAATGTTGGGCAGCAATGGCCTCTGTATACTAGCAGGTTAACTAGTAGGCATCACAGCAAAGGAGAGTTTTGAGGAGGGATTTGAAGATGGACAATGAGGTTGCATTGTGGACATGTAGGGAGAGCACAATGCAAGCGTATGGGGCAGCATGGGAAAAAGCACAAAGGTGTTTGATTCTTTGAAAATCTAGTAAGTAGGCAGTGGAAATTGGCATCACAGGTTGATCAGACTTGGGAATCAACCTCTGATTAACGAATGAAAGAAGTTAAGTAGAGTGAGGATAGACTGAAGGACCTTGAAAGTGAACACAAGCAGGTTTTGTTTGATGCGATAGAGAAGGGAGAGCCAATGGAGGGATTTAAAGAGGGGTGACACAGATCAAGGAATAGGTTCAGAAAATGATCTGTGCAGCAACATTCTGAATGAATGAGTGGGACAGTTATGTTTGTCAAGGCCAGAAAGAAGATGTTGAAGTCCTCGAGATGTGAGATAATGAGAGCCAAGGTGAACGTTTTAGCTGTGTGGATGACTAACATGGGCCTTACCATTAAGGCTAAGAATATGTCACAGAGCTTACAGAAGTCACTGAAACGTCCCGAGACCTCCAGGATATTTTCTGCTTCAGCCCCGGAGCTGCAGGGCTGGCACTGCCAATTGGTTGAGGCTCTGGAGCTCTAAGCTGAGCTCTCAGCTGCCATTGGTGGTGGAGGGAGCCAGAGCACTGAGCTGCCAAGGGCAACCCATGGAGATTTCAGTCATCATAGAGGGACCTTGGAGCTGGTAGCCAGAGAGGTGGCGGGTGCTGGGTCCCTGCTTCTCTTCCCTCCCCTCCCACAGCAGAGCTCAGGCTCACATCCCACTTTTGTTGCTGTTATTTTTAGTAAAAGTCAAGGACAGGTCATGGGCTTTCATGATTTTTTTTATTATTATTTCCCATGAGCTGGCCCTGACTGCTCTAAAAGTAACTGTGACAAACTCTTCACCTGACTTATCCCAGAGATGTTATACAGAAGGAACGAGCAGCATTAACTTGGACTTTGCACTCTCTGAGCCCTCTAGACACATCACAGATTGCCACTACCACAGGGAAACTCCATGGCAGCATTGCCACTGAGATGGGTATTAGTGCATAGCCTGGGTATGAATGGAGAGCACGTTCACTGAGTCTGGATGCCTTGGGACCTAGACTCCTTTTTGGATCTTGTCTGAAGAAGAGGCCTTGCCCCCTACCAATTAGTACTGATTCCTTCTCTTTACCAGAAGAATGAGTTACACGCAATGATCCCTCTAATTTTTTCCATCCTTGTGTGGAATAAATATTGGTGTGTGCACCGAGGCATGTGTGGATGTGTGCTGTGAGTAGAAACACATGCTGATGGCTGCGGGTGCTCTGCTAATCATCAGGGCAGC
Organism: Pelochelys cantorii; assembly: GCA_032595735.1. NCBI lineage: Eukaryota > Metazoa > Chordata > Testudines > Trionychidae > Pelochelys > Pelochelys cantorii. The sequence goes on along the minus strand of CM064326.1, from coordinate 248,584,521 downwards.
ACCTGAATCTCTCCTGGGTGGTCTCCCAAGCACACAACTTACAGGGAACACTGGTCACACCCTGTGAGTTAAATTCACAGAGTTTTGTGATTAACTGTTCTTCATCCACGTCTTTGAGTTAAAGGAGGGCATGTGGCCCAGAATATGACTGTTGAGAGCCAGTATGCATTTCTTTGTACTGACTGGCCATCAAAGGGCAACTCACTCTGCCAGTGGGTACCAAATATCTCTTGTAAAAATAATTTGCACTCTTCCACTCAGACTTTAAAAATAACAAACACCTCCCCCCACATTCAGACATGAGCCTACAGTCTGTTGGCTGTGCAGCTGTAGAGGTGGCCATCCAGTAGAGGGAACTGACAAACCCTGCTCCCGCCATTGTGATGAGTCACAGTTTTGCTACGGTTAGGGGGAACGAAATGCTGCCTGCTGCCTGTGGCGTGCTATTTGCAGAATTACAGTATCTACTCTAAGGGTATGTCTACACTGCAGAGTTTTTCTGGAAAAACTACATTTACGTCCACATTGCAATTGCGTTCTTTCAACAGAAAGTCAAAAGAACGCAGGAGTTTTTCCGACAGTGATAAACCTCTTTCTATGAGGAAGAAGCCTTTTTCCAAAAGAGCTTTTTCAGAAAAAGGTGTGTGTGGACCGGGAAGAGGGTGGGGGGTTTTTTTTGTTTGTTTTTGTTTTTTGAAAGAAGAGGCCTCCAGGAAAAAGCACAAGTGCCCTGGTGGCCACTCCATCCATAGTAATCACAACTTAAATGCGAGATAGCGTCCAATCAATGTGGACGCTATCTTTCGAAAAAGCAGATCGCTTTTTCAATGCGCTTTTGCTGTGTGGATGCTCTCTTTCGAAAGAAGATTTTTCAAAAGATCTCTTCCAGAAAAGCTTCTTCCGAAAGAAGTCTTCAGTTTAGACTTAGCCTAATTGGAGTGACTGTCTTGGACTTAAGAGCAATGTGGTTCACACCCAAGCAAGCTGTCCTTGCTAGATATGTTTGAGATTTTTTCAGTGACACATATTTTTATTGGAAAATGACAATTTGTAGAAATCAGAACTGTGACGGGGCAGCCGAACCCCACGCTGGCAGCACGGGCCTGCCCCACACTCCGTGCCCGCCGATCCCCATCCTGCATGGGAATCGGGTGTAAAGCCACCCACCTGTAATGCTTGCTCAGCGGCTGTGGCTCAGCTGGGCCGCGGCAGTGGCTGGAAGGCGGAGAAGCGGCAGGGGATGTGTGGCAAGACCAGGGGCGGAGCTAGAGGGCAGCATGCGGAGTCACATGAAGACAGAGGGGAGGGGCCAGGGAGAAGGACGCCCGGTGGGAAGAATAAAACAGGGAGCAGCTGGAGTGAGGGAGGAGAGATGGAGGACGGAGGATAGGTCAGGCCAGGGCCACCGGGGTGAAGGAGATGCCCGGAGAGGAGTTGCCTGGACCTGAGGTAGGTAGGAAGTAGCCCAGGGCAGGGCGCCTGAACTAATAGCCCGAGGACTGGTGCATTGCGGCTGGAGCCCCACCAGTTGGACCAAACCAGTAGGTATTAGTCCTTAGGGCCCTGGGCTGGGACCCGTGAGAGGGGGCGGGCCCGGGTCCCCCTACCCTCCCTCGTGAGCAAATCTCGCTGGAGGGAGATACCTCTGTTTGCTGAGCCGGATTGGCCCCAAGGGCCAGTGACTCTTTAGACAAGGATCAAAGGATTGGGGGTGTAGGTGGCACGGAGCAAGGGAGAGGGGGTTGAATTAGCCGAGCAAGGGGTTACAGGGAAGAAGCCCCTTACGAGAACCTTCTGTGGAAATGTTTCCACAAAACTTTAATTGGGAAGATTTCTCAGGTCCAAGATAGAGGACCGGAGTGGGGAAGGAGAGAGAAACCTACCTGAACGTGGCTAGTGTTTAGGGAGGCCTGGGTTCAAGACACTGTTCTGCATGATTGGGACATCCTAAGTGAGTGCTCTGGCCACTGGCCATTTTTAGGTGGGTCTGTCTCTGGGATTTGCTTTGGAAAATTTTGGAAGGTCTCAGTTTCATTTTGATGCAAAATGAAAACAAACATCAAAATCTCTCTCTCTCTTTCTCTTTGTACAAAACAGATCTTGTTTTCCAGTCAGCCCTTTTCTCTGTTTCCCTAACCTGGTGCTCACCAGGAGCAGTTCTAGCAAAGTGAGGGCTCCATGAGGACCTGATTAGCTTGGGGTCCCTCCTTAAGTGATCATTCCATCATTCATACATTATAAGTTAGTAAAAACTTTGTCTGATTTTTTCCCCATTACTCCCAGATGGGTGTAGGATATAGGAGCACAGAAGCAGGCTGGATGGGGGTGGGCTGAGAGGACAGGGAATACAGAGATGGGCAAGTTGGGTGGGAAGAAGGTTGAGTGAAAAGGACATGTAGGGACAGTTAGTGGCCTGGGGCAAGGAAGAGGAGGTGGTGGTGGAGGATGTGCCTCACTGGGGCAACTTGAAGTGACTTGGGGAGTGAGGGAGAGGTGAGGAACAGAGACCCAGAGGAATGTCTGCTTATGACAGAAAAGCCATACAGGGTAAAGAATAAGGTGTGTATTTGGGTGGGAGGCAGCCCATTGAAGGGGGCTATGATGTGTTGGACTCCATTTCTGGGATGCTACCTTATGTAGAGTTCCACTGAGCCCACCCATTCCACCAGTCTGGGCTCCCTCACCCTGTCCTGCTCTGGCTAGCACTCAAGCCTACTCCAGTACAAACACAGGTAGAGATACACTTAGCTGTAGAATCATACAGAATGTGTCTACACTGCACCATAGGTCAAAATAAGATACACAATTTGAGCAATGCAAAGGGGCCTATCTTATTTTGATGTTATTTTGAAATAGCTTATTTTGAAGTTTGGTGCTGTCTACACAGCACTTATTTCGAAATAAATTGCTATTCCAAAACCTCTCTTACTCCTGATTGCATTTTGTCTGGTGGGCATTCTCCAGGTGCAAACCACAGTTGTGCTTGTTACATAGCTAACATCAGATACAGACATGCATAAAAATAGGATAATGATGTTCCATGAATCATAACCTTTCCAATGATATCTTACATGACCTATCGTGCATATACATCTTAGCTATGCCATATTCACATAACAATAATATTTCTGTGTAGAATATGGGATGCAGTATCACAAAGGCCTTGGAGAGAGTCTTGCTTGGGGCAGGAGCTGCCTCATGGAGGCAGAGAGGAGGTTCCACTCCATGTATTGTAGCAATGGTAAGAAGGACTGCAGAGGAGGCTCCTCTAGGCCATATCGGGGGGAGAAGCAGCATCAAAGAACAGTGGCTTTGGAGGAATCTCAGTGAAAGGAGTCTATGGAGATTAGGGGAGAAACCCCAGCCCTGATCAGGAATAAGTCAAGGAATCTGGAAGCTAGGGAAGAAAGAGGATATTGATACACTTACCTTTATATGTATCTCCTGGCCCAGAATCCCCATTTGTCTTGCTTTGTTTTAGGTGGGCTTTGGGTTGGGATTGCAGTTCTGGGAAGCTCCAAACACTGAACCAGGTCTGAAGGTTGTGGATCTAAGACATGTAGAGCGAGAGGTTTGACTTGGCATTCTAGCACTTGGTCCTAAGATGGTGTATGGGGAAGTTGCGAGCATGCACAGAACGCTTATCCCCTATACAAGATTGCCCTGTAGGAGCCCCTTTTATCCTGGGGCAGGCACTCTGTGACTTTAAGTTGTGCATCATGTCAAGTCTGGCTCTACTACATTTCATGGTCTGTTGCCATTATTGAGTACATTGTCTCAATTAGGCTGTAACTTCACAATAGAAAATCTTGTCTTGTATATGAAATGCCCAACTCAGATATAGGTGCATGCATTTAAAGAACCAGATTCTTTCTTACCTTCTTCTTTGTTCAGCTTTCTGCACCAATGAAATGTGAGTGGACAGTGGGTGCAAAACATTACCTATTTGATTTGTCAACATTTGATGCTCACTTTGAGTTGGTGCAAACTACTACCTACAATGCAGGACCAGGCTTTTTCTACCATTGTGAAAATTGTTTGAGAGAGTTTTCTGTTTGTACATTGGCAAGTGCAGGTAGCCCTAGTAATAATTTGAAACCGGTAGGAATTTTTAAAATGTTATCACTATATAGTACTACATATTCTGCAGAGTGGAAATGATTTAAATCAGATTGATTTGAATAATGATTTAAATCACTAGTGAGGAAGACTCGATTTAATCATGGCTTTCTACATAAAAGTGCATTCTTGTTGATGGTCATGACCATATTACATATTCTTCACAACTCAGAGATGGATGTAGGTTTCATTTTAGAAGGTACAAGCTATACATTTTTAAACAACGATTTATTTTGAAAACTTTTCAGATTAGTTTCATAGCTCTATCAGAAAATGAATGATTGGTTATTTCATTTACCAAAGGTAATTGAAGCAGGTATTTATGAAGTCATTGGGAGGTGAACGATCTCCAATTCAACAGGTTAATCATTAATATTTAAAGGATTTTCTTGCCAGGCTGTATTAAGAGGAGAATATCACCAGATGGGTATTTAAATTGTTTTATTTAACTGAAACAACATTATGTATTCTGGATTTTTTCCCTCAACAGCTACCAAGTAATATTTTAACAAAACAAGCATATGAATTTTGAATTTAATTCAAGTTTTTTAAAATCAAGTTTGTTTTTGTTAAAATTATTTTTAACTAAAATTTAATGAAATTTTTTTTCAAACAAATTAAATTGACTGTCAGTCAGGTCAACGTGAGAAACTTAAAACATTGGCTTCTATTCATTGAACTTACTGAAACTTTGCACTTTTAGAGAGAGGTAAGAGATTGACTCTATACACAAATTTGCACACACACAATAGGGTTGAGGTCTGTTTATTTATTTAAAACATTTTTCTGTTAACAAGAATGTTAGCTCTGGAGACACAAATCCAGTTTGAGAACTGCAAAACTAAGCATCTCTAATGGTGTCTTCTAGACTGAGCACCGAATCCCATTGGGTAGATAGAAAGATTAATTTAAATAATTGTATAGAGTCTTCTGTATAGATTGGGTGCCTAATCCCTGAACTATTGGAACTCATTTACAAAACTTTTCTTAAACATTACATGTATTAGAATTAGAATGTATACTCTCTATTCCAGGATGATATATTTTTGAGCTATGATGTATCTTAGGCTGTGTCTAGACAACACCTCTCTGTTGACAGAGATGTAGATTAGGCACATCGAAATTGCTAATGAAGCAGGGATTTAAATATCCTGCACTTCATCAGCATAAACATGGCCGCTGCTTTTTTCGAAATGGAGCTTTTTCGAAAAAAGGCAGTCTAGATCTGTATAATAAACCCTTTTTCAACAGATCCTGTAAACCTCATTTTTTGAGGAATACAGGATCTGTCAAAAAAGGGTTTATTTTCAACAGATCTGCATCTAGACTGCCGGTTCTTTTCGAGAAAGCGCCATTTCGAAAAAAAGCGGTGGCCATGTTTATGCTAATGAAGCGCAGGATATTTAAATCCCTGCTTCATTAGCAATTTCGACGTGCTTGATTTGCATCCCTCTGCCAACAGAGGGATGCAATCTAGATGTAACCTTAATTAAAAAGAACTTGACACAGTTTTTTCCCCAATAAAGCATTTTATCACAAAATCCGATTTAAATAAAAAAAAAATCCAGTTTCAATAAAGAAATCAAAATAATTGATTTTTTCCCACCATGATAGTCTGCCATTCCTTAACTGACTCCTCCACCACCAAACTTTATGGTGAGTCAACTTTTTGCTGTCGAGTCATACTAAAATGGAGGAAGTAAAGCAAATAAATAAATAAAATTAACCTGAACCTTTCTTTTCTTGTTTGCACAGTCTGTAGAAATCTGTCATGTGTCTTGTCAGAATTTATGTGGGTTTTTAAAAAATCCTTGGATTTTCTGCAGTGCTCATTAATCTGGAGGTCACTGCTACTCTATTGAAGTTGCGATTGATTTTAGAGGATCAGGTCCGGAATCTGTTTCTGCTCTGTATGGTCCAACTTCTGTATTTCATGATGAGCTATAACTACTGATTATCAATGTGGTGGCACCTTGGAGCCACAATCATGGACTAGGACCCTGTTGTGCTAGGTGCTGTACAAACACAGAATACAAAGACTATCTTTACCCCAAAGAGCTAACAATCTAAATGATTTATTAAATGTAATTATATATTTGTAATGTACAATTGTCAGGGCTGTTCCCTACTCTGGGGCCCACAAGGGATCTTAAATACCTTGCCTCTATAGGCTCTGCTTACAAAAACTCCCCAGAGTCACAGGTTTACCAGCTTTGGGGGGTAGCTGCCACCATCAAGTGATTTAACCCTGAAAAAACAAGGAACACTTGAATTCCTTCCCCAGCGGTAGCCCAAGCTCTTTTGTCCCAAGACAGCTTGAAAAAAGAAGCAAAAAGCACAGAAAAACAAACAGTGTCTCTGATAGCTGACCTCTAATGCTAGGCAGACACACACAGACTTCCTGTTACCTTCCAAGATACAAGAATGAACTCATTGCCTTAAAGATATACTTGATAAAGCATACTTGGTTGTTAGGTGTTACAGAGCAACTAAGAAAAGAACAGATCAAAACCACAAAGAACCATAGTTCTTTGGGCTGCAACTTAAATGGTGAGTGGGGGAGGGAAGGCATAGATTCTCACAGATAAGTTTAACCAAACAACCAAAATAAAGAAAAATACTGTGATCGTGACTAAATGCACATTTTCCCTCTACTCTCAAACCGTGCTGATCCGTACTTCAAGGCCCAGTTCACTCCCATGTCCAATATTTCTTATAGGCATGGTAATTCTGATTACTGTATCTGCTTCCTCCAGCCCTTAACTTTTTTCACAAAGAGAGCAGGCAAGGTATGTAAATACAATTCAGATTTCAGCACTGTATCCCCATTGGTTCTTCTGGCTCCCTGCAAATACCCCTGATAGCTGCCTGAGTTTAACCTCTTAGTCGCTGGGTGCTGGCCAGCACTCCTCCTATCCATCACAACAATATATTAGCTATGGGCATTTAGAATATTTATTGTCTTATTAACTGCCTTTATTGTTGCTGGAGTAGGTTTTATACATACATCCTCACATTCTCAAAAGCTGCATAAGAAATAGAATATTTGTCTAATGATGTTACTGACATCACTTTTACATTTCCTTTAAAGCTTATAGGAAATGCCTCAGATACACAAGTAAAGAAAATTTTAAGTATGGGCAGGTGAGATTATCCTTACAAATGAATGAAATATCAAATTGTGACAGGTTTGTAATAGTTGGATATTTCTAGTATGATGACCAACAGGGAAAAAAAGGCTAACATGTTGATATTTAAGAATGTGCAATTAGCTATTCAATTCAGTGTGCACTGCCAGGGTTTTCCTCACAACCAGGAAGTCTAAGTGACCTCTAATTTTGAATGCCTCAAATTTTATATTCACTTTAGACAGCTAGGGGGCTGACTTTCATAGGAGACAACCACGGACAATGCAGTTGATATTCAATGGAAATCTAGAGCAACTCTGTTGAAGTCAGTAGAGCTATTCTGGATTTACACAAGTACTTAAATTGGCGCTAGTGTGTGACTGGTTTAAATTCCTTTGGGCTCAGATTTTTAAACTACCTCTTAGGGTATATCTGCACTACATATTAAACTCTGGCTGAGTGCTAGTTTTTAAGTCAAAACCCCACTAGTATTCATATACGAAGCCTTCTGACTCAAGTCAGAATCCTCTTAGGTCTCAGACCTATGGACTCAATTTGTGGTAGGGTACCATGTGTAAGTTCCAGTGTGGCAAGGGACCAAGACCACGCATTTCACAGTATAGCTGCTGCTCAAGCCTGGGGTCATCATCCTTGTGTCCAGAATGTCTGCCAATACTACCCCACAATCGCTTAGGCCCAGCTCTCTTGGTCCTTCTATGCCCATATTTCCACTTGATTCCCTGGAACCAGAAGCAACTAGTTCACACAAGAGCTGGCATTTCATGTGGTTTTCAAGAGCTTTTCATGTGGAGACCTCAACCATAAACAGTTAACCCTATTGTGTTGTAGCTATGGCCAGTATTACAAAGAACCCCTATACCCAGTGCAGTGCTAGCTAGCCCCCATGTACATATCTGGATTTGGGTAAAACTTAGGGTGTGAGGCAAGCAAGACCCCTGACTTCAGCAAGAGTGCAAGAAATGATCGTGTGTACAGCGTTATGTTCGAGATGCTTGCAGTGTTGGGGATCCTCTGGATTGCCGATGAATACAGAAAGCGAGTCAAGCGCCTCAAGACTGACTATTGCAAAACCTAGGATGATTACTAGAACTCAGGAAGCACCCTGTTTACCTGCCCTTTCTATGAGGAATTCAGTCTGGTGCTGGGGACTACATCAAAGCACAGAGTCTGCTAATAACAGTCTTATAGCCCTACAGTCATGACACTACTGAGGGGAGAACATGTAGCTGCCAGATCAAGTACCCAATGTAACCCTGGAGCTGATGTTGGCCTTTGATCAGGCTATGCCATCAGAGCAACCACAGTAAGTTGCAGATCCATGTTTAGAGGGATGACATCAAAGAATGGCTTGAAGTTGAGCCTTGGATTGCCACTGCTCCCACTGAAGTCAAATGGCAGCTTTGACACTCCTACGTGCACTGCACAATTAGTTTGTAATGTTGTTAAATTGGGATAGTTGTGTTTGGATATTGCACATTGAATTACTTTAAAATGTTCTGAGTGCAACAAATACAAATTTTAGAAGCATCATTGAAGATTGCTTGGTAAGCAGTGGTATAAAGGACTGTGGCAGAGTAAAACATATGTTGAATAAGATGAAAGCAAACTGTTGGAAAACTGGTCTACTCATCAACTAACTGATAACATATTGTCTATGGATTGCTTCGCTTTCAGTGAACAAATTATAAATTATAAACATTAAAATGATAGGAAATTATTGAACAGGGTTGTGTGGGGTTACTCCATATGATATGATACGAAGGAAAGCTACAACAGGGAACGAGATGCATGGAAAACATAATCTTCCCCCCAGGTATTAGTGAGTCAAATTCACATAGCAGGCAGGTCCTTTGAAAATGCTCCCTTTCAGAAATTACTCATATAATGTATTGTCATCTCAGCTGGGGTCTGAAGAGTAGGCAATATCTTTGAACATGTAGTGGTAACAACATGAGAACAATCCCGGCTGCTAAATCAGAGAGTCTGGTGCCAAACCCCATCTTCTGCTAAACTCCTGTGCAGACTTGCTGGGTTGATCTGTCAGGACTATAGAAATATACAGCAATCCTTGATAAACAGCATAATAGAGAGTGAGGGATGAAACCAGAACAGGATACCCAGCTGTCCCTGGGGTTCTAATTTTACATTTTCACACATCAAGATAATAATAAAACTTAACATCTCTATGCTTTTTTTTCCATCCACAGTTCTCAGCACTGAACAGAGGAGGGGGTAAGAATTATCCTCCTAGTTTTATAGACTGGGAAACTGAGGTACAGAACTAAAAGGTACCTACTTGTCTTTAACATCGTCCTCTTTGAAACAGGACTGTTTTACCACTAAGTAGGCATCTTTACTGCAGTGGTGTCCCTCCAGGGCAATTAGCAGCATAGTTCTGGTGCACTCTACAGTTCACACCTCCCTCACCCAAACTGTGGTATAGTATAGGCAAACCCAAAGCAGCAGCAGTAGTAGTACATTATTTGGATTGATTATCAGTGACATGTTACTGAGTTCTGATTTTAGAAACAGATGATTCTATGGTATTTCATAGAATCTGGGCCATGAAACAAGTAAAAGAAGGTGACACTCTTGACCCTATTCATGTAGGCACTTTGAAGGCTTTCGGAGCCAGACTGCCTAAACTCCTGTGAACAATTAACTTAAGAAAATCACATCTTTAGGGCATTTGATTTTTAGGTTTTTATTAATTTAATTTTTAGGAGTTTATTTTTAGCAAATGTTGAGGTTTATGTAGATGTTCCAAAATCAGGTTTTTCAGGTCCTTTGTTTTTTGCATATAGTGTAATGCCTAATCTCTTTGTAATGTTCCTGTGATGTTATTTATTTCCATCACTTCTTAGTCTGGGCTCCTTCTCCATTTGTGGCTATGTCTTTTCATTATAAAATCTTCCCATCTTTTTGGAGGTCAGCCGAGTGTTAATTCCAGTTCCTGTGGGTACCACTCAGCAACAGCTGCAATCCATCGATTATCAAGTGGCCATTGCTATATGGTTGGCCCATCACATTTTACTATACCTGCTTTCATGCATTGCCTTTTTGTTGGAGGACATTCTTGATAGAACTGAATAGGCACCGACCTGCTTTCTTTCTTGGTGAGAGTTCATCTTCCAGATCATGGTGCATGTTAATTTCTTGGCTCAAATAGACATGTTGCTAATATAATATATGGAGATATACCATCTCATAGAGCTGGAAGGGACCTTGATATCATGGAGTCCAGTCCCCTACCCTCATAGTAGGGCCAAGTACCATTCCTGGCAGGTTTGCCCCAGATTCCTAAATGGCCCCCTTGAGGATTGAGCTCACAATCCTGGGTTTTGCAAGCTAATGCTCAAACCACTGAGCTATCCCCCCATCTCAATTGCTCAAGTTTTATTTGTTCTCCCTTGATTGTTATTTGGGATTTTTGGCAAGTTATCAGACCACATTAATTTCATTTTGGAGCAGTTAATTTTCACTCTGACTGCTTTTTGTAGCATTTTCTGTAGTTTGATAGTCTTTTTCGTGATCAACACAATATAGCCTGTGAATCTGAGAATGTTTAACTGCTTTCCATTGATGTGGATTCAGCCTTTCCAGTTCATCCAGTTCATTTACTATTTTGAGGCAGGCTGTGAAGACTTTCAGGGAAACCATGTCTCCTTGTCTCCACTAAATGTCCTTATATTTATCTCTGAACTTCTGAGTTGCTGTAGTGGTATGACCCTTAGACTGGGCAGTCTTTTCTGTGTTATAACTTGCACATTCTGAATTTCAATCGTCATAATTTTAAAAGATGGAACTATTTTTTTTCAAACATGAAATTTTCACCTTTTCTTCATTAAGAATGATGAAACGTAACCAGCATGAAGTGTCTAGCTTCAGTTATTTTTCAGCCATATGAGAGTGAAAAATAACATCTGGAACATAAAGTATGGCACCTGGAACAGAAGAAAACCTTTTCCCCCCACTGCCACTCTGCATAAGTAAAACTGCTGAACCAATTTTGCTAAAACTTTAAACTAACTAACTTTTTAACTTACGTACTTAGTATTGGGCTGATACTATAGCTAACTGACGTATTTACATCAGAATTTGAATTTGGCCCCTTTATCTAAAGATTAAGTTATCAATAATCATTGATTTTAATTTAACAAATGTGTTCATTCTTCCAAATGATTGGACAGGTGGTTCATGTGGATGTGTTTCAGTTTCTAGAATGTTTATGAGCCAATCACCAGGACTTGTGCAGAATGTTTGTTGTGAGTCATCGTTTCTGGCACAAATACTTGTGCGTGTGCTGTGTTGGTGGACACAGGGGTTTGGGTTGGGATCCCACATTTCACAACATGTAATGGTGTGCAGGCAGGAGCAAGGAACACACAGAAGCACATGTAGGTTCAGGAGCGGTATGTGATTTATTTAAGCTATTTCCGGGAAGCATGACATTAGTATGACAGAGAAACCTCCAATACTAACACTTTCAGTTCCTATCTTCATAACTTCATCCATTCACATTAATTTTTGGAATACTCTGCAAGTATTCTCATGCACAGACATTCACTTGCACAAACGTTTGTTGAAAATGAATAAAAGAGCTTGGCACACACCAGTGAAACAGTGCTTTTTAAATTTAAATAAATTTGCTGAGTATTTGTGTTTTTCCCAACTACAACATTTGACCTGTTGAGACCAAGCTTAGACTAAGTATAGAACATTACATCTTCAAAGAAATATTTTTTTAATTTATGAGAAAATGAAAAGTACGGTTAAAATGGAAAATGGAGCTCAGCTGTAACATAGTGTCTACAACAAACATCCTGAAAATAGCTCAAGTGTGTGACTCAGTTTTTCCAACTAAATAAATTGTCAAAATAGCAACATTAATTATGGATGTGGCATGAATTTATTAAGTAAAGTTCAAAAAGAGTAAAAGAAACAAACATATACACATAAAATAAATACATACATGTATATATATATATATATATATATATATGAAGTAGTAAACAATATAACACACAATAGTGTAGCACAGGGAGAAACATACAGTAAGTTTTCTCCAGATCTTTTCTGTGAGATCTCTATATGAAGGTATGTTTTCTTTCAAAAGAACAGGCTAAATAGGCTCTTAATGCTATACTTGTAATATTAGCACAAATCCTTTCAAGACAGATTACAGTATTTTGATTAGTTACTCATCAGTATGTATAATTATCATTTAACAATATTATGAAGGGCTGATGAAGAGAAGCAGGTGTTTAAACATGCACTGCCAGTAAGTTTGACACAGCGTCTCATTCTCTTTATGTGTACTTTTAAAAGACATCTATTGAAGGAGAGAAAACAATGGGGCACCACACAATGGTAAGTGTTTGCTAAAAAAAAACCCCTCCATATGGTAGGTGTTTAGTTAATTTTTATAATTTTTTTGAAAAAAAATAACAAGGATGTTTTATAATAGTAGTATTTACATGAAGAGAAAAGGGAGGAATGTAAGTTAGACTTATAGATAGCCAGGTATTATTATACTCAGATGGACTTTATACCTACAACATACTTTTGGGCAAAAGAGAACTAGATAAATTCATGGAGGTTAGGTGAATCAATGGCTGTCAGCCAGGATGGGCAGGAATGGTGTCCCTAGTCTCTGTTTGTCAGAAGCTGGAAATGAGAAACAGCAGATGGAGCACTTGATGATTACCTATTCTGTCACCTATTCTGCCACTGCTAGAAGACAGGATATGGGGCTAGATGGACCTTTGGTCTGACCCAGTATGGCCGTTCTATTATGTTCTTGTGTTTATCAATATAGCTATGTAACCTGTAACTTGAAAAAAGGAGAATATGGTGGTTAGTTACAATATACAATTCTCTCAGAATGACTGACACAGGCTGTGCTAAGTGTCATTTCAATCCTCTAAGACCCAGGCATTCTACTGATATGCAAACATTTAAGCAACAGCAATTTGTCTCACACAGTCTAATGTAGTGGGACTGCACGTGTGAACAAAATTACTCAGGTGTATAAATGTTTGAAAGATCAAGGCCATTAGAAGTATACCAATACATACGTTACAAATGCCTAAGGGTAAAAAGAAAAACCATTTTTATTTTCTGTAGCTAATTAGTGCTGCGACGTGCTTTAGTGCTATGGATCAATGTGAGAGTCCTCATCAGGGCTGGACCGAGCCATTCCAGCACCCCGGGCAGACAATTTAATTGCGCCCCAGGTTGGGGGAGGGTGCATGCGCGGCCCCGCCCCCGCCCAGCACATGGGGGAGGGCACGCGGAGCTGGCAATGGCAGGACGCACATGCCCGGCCTGGCCCAGCCCGGCTACCGCCGCTGGCGCGCAGCCTGGGGCTGCCCGGGGTGGGCCGAGCCTGGATGTGCAGGGCCCCGTGGCTGCAGGGGGAAGGGCGCTGCTAGCCAGCACTGCGGGGGTTAACGCGACCCTTGCCCTGGATGGCCACTGCAGGGTGGCTGCTGGGAGCTCCTGCAGCCCGTGATCCGGGCGCGTGGCGCCTGATGGCAGCTATAAGGCGCCCCCCATAGCTTGGCGCCCTGGACAGCTGCCCGGCTAGCCCATGCATTAATCCAGCCCTGGTCCTCATCTTTCTATCATACAAACAAGAAGCTGATCCAGAAACAGGCTTTTTTGCCCAGTTCCTCCTCCTCCTCCTTCCTCCTCACTGTGTAGGTATGTTTGCTTTTTGAGAAATTCCGAAGTCAGATTTAAACATTATATTTGGCATATATTTTCTAGTTACTTCCTGCTTACCTCCAGTGATGTCCTGGTAAGGTGTTCATCCTGGTACTGTTCCATCACAGAACACAATTAAGGAAGAGAAATGAATCTGCTTTTTTTGTGATAGAGCCATATCATTATGAATAAATAGATTTACCTAGCAGTGATGGTATCCGGGGAGGGAAGGAGTAACTTTAGAAAAACTCTGATGGGCTGGGCAAGAATGGACGGGACAAGCTATATTCTGGCAGGCTAAACTGAGTGGAAGAATGATCCAGTGGCTAAACCAGTGGCCTGGGACTCAGGAGACACATGTGTAATTCCCTGCTCCATCACAGACTTTGTGTGAGAGTTTGAGTAAATCTGTCTCCACCTATAAATGTGGATGCTAACACGTATGTACATCATAGTGGTGTTGTCAGGATAAATAGGCTAAAGGTTGTGAGGCACTCTGATGGGGGCCAAATAAATACCTGACTGAGTGATTAACCTGCATCTCTCATCACCATATCTTTATAATAATTATTATTAACACGCCTAGCGTGCTTATTTTGGGGAAGGTTTTTTATCAGCTTTATTACAATTACAAAAGATGTTATTTGTCTGCATATCTCTTTCTATATGACACTTATTAAAATAATGTGTTAATTAAATTTGAGATTGAACTGCTTGGAAGAGAATTGTATGTCTCCTTTCATTTTTTAAGTAATTTGTCTGCCCTAGTTTAGACTAATGATCATAATAGACCATTCTGGCTTTAAAATCTAAATAAAAATAAACAAGATTATTGCTCTTTCTTTGCTTCTTATCTGTGGGGTTTTTTATATTCTTGTGTGGTATTGTATTACTTAAAAAACTGTCTCTTTGAAGTGACTAACTTGGGTTACATCTTAATACTTCCTTCCCTGTTTATTGTTAATTTCCAGTACATACATGTATTTTCACTAATCTAAATGTTATAATTACATTCAATAAAGTCACGGTGACAAATTATTTTTGAAGTCTTTCCTGCAAAAGAGATTTTAATTTCATAATCACTATTGTGTATCATTGGTTTATAGTCTGGAATTGTTATATAAGTGGTGCACAAAAGGCTGATTATTTTTCATCTGTCATTCATCTTGTTACTTCAGTGTATGCTTGTATTGCATAACCTGAATAAAAAAGCTTTTATTTCACTTTAGTTTTGTTCTTTACTTTTGATTGACTGATAATTTATTTTCCAAAAGTTGTATTTGACTTTTAAAATAATATTTATTGAAGCCTTATAACAGGGTGCACTCATCTCTCACGAGAACTCCCTGGCTGAATGCTTGTGTCTGTGTGCTCTCCCTCTGTTTGTGGCAGCTCTTTGGTGACTCAGCCCTCCAGCTGAGTCACACACAGTCTGTTAAAACAAGGTGAACTCCTTCCAGGGTACAAGTCTAACAAGGTCTCTCTTGGTACTCTCTATTATCTTTCAGTTTATCCCTGCTCCAGAATAAAATGGTGCCCCAGGAATCCTTCCCTGGTGGCAATGCTTCATCCTCCCTGGGTTTTTCTAGCCCCAGATCTTCAGCTGAGTCACTATAATCTAATTTTTTCCCCTTCCCCTGGTTGCCTCACTGTCCAGGGCTACTTCCTCCTAGTGGCTAATGGGAGGTTGGGGAGAACCCAAGTCCACCCTCTACTCTGGGTCTCAGCCCAGGAACCCTGTAGATAGCAACTGTCTGCAATGTCCCTTTAAATAACTGAATTGCTGCTATAATTCCCTAGAGCCCTTCCCCATGGTTCCTGCACATTCTTCACCTTTGCCTCAGAGCCTTGTCCGGTGGAGTCCCAGCAGCCATCCTGAGGCACCATCTGCTCTCGCCCTGCTCTAGCAGCTTTTCTTATATGGCCCAGCAGGGCCCTGATTGGCTACTTCTCAGATAGCTGCTCTAGACAGGTCAGAAGACCTCTCTACTGCTCTTTCCTGGGGCTGAGTGTGGCAGGGTCTTAGTGCCTCCAACAGGGGGCCTCAGGGCCTAGTCCATCCCATCCCAAGCCCAAATTCTGCAAAATCCATAAACACGTGCTTAACCTTCAAGCACGTGAGTAGTATGGGATTGTTCATAGGGTTAAATATGTTTGTAAGCACTTTACTGAATCAGGGTCTGAACGAATATCTTCTGAGTACTAATTCAGAGACCAGTTCTTGAATACTGATACTGTATTTTCATTTCATGTGTAGATTCCTTCTCTTACTATTAAATATTAGTTAACTAGGATCCTATCCTGTGAGATGCTCATTGCCTCTGATTCTAAGTGATTTTAGTGTATGACTGCTAAAGATCAGGCCCTGACAGTATATTTTAAGTGGTAACAGAGCTGATGGAAAAAGAGCAGAAACTTTTCACACAGTTTTTCACAAAAACTTTCATTGCAAGTCAAAACAAGTTGATGATCTTTTACTTGATATGTTTAGTCATCTGTTTGTGCTTTAAAGCTGGTTAGCTGTGACTTATTTCCTATTGTAGATGGCACCAAATATCGCTTTTTTTTCTCTACATGTAACTTATCGGCTTTCATCTCTACTGTGATTTCACCTAATCAACTATTTTACATGTTATACAGTGCTATATAAAATTTTTATAGTGAGGTGAATGTGTAAATGTCAGTTCTTTTGAAGACAGTATTTGCCTTGTAGAAGGGGCTTTTGGGACAAATACAGATGGTCAGAGTTGACTTTGTCAAATTAATTTGTCATAAGGCTCACCAGGTGGTTGATACACATACCTATGTGGATCTCTGCTCTGTGCATTTCCTAAAGTGTGTAGGAGATTGGACCCTCTCCAGAGAGTCTTAGGAGATGCGCATTAGTAAGATTCTCTTACTGCAGATCTTAGACATCAAGAGGAAGGGGGAGGATTGCCCCTTCCCCCAGTTTTATTTACTACCCAGTGTTGTGTTATGATTATTTTAAAATGAAGGAAATTTGCACATGCAAAAAATGTGTTAAAGTGAAGTTAAAGTTGCAATAACTGATCGGTGAAATGAATTTACTCCCCTTGCCTACTTTTACACATATACAATATTTCATCTCTTCTTCTCTGTCAAGACAGCACACTAAGTAGTGGAGCTGGATGAAGAATCGAGAAGGAAAGTTAGTTGACATTGTTTCTATTTTTCAGTGAAGTTTGAAATCTCAATGAAAACATGCATGCAAATTTTCAGATAGCTGGTAGGTTAAATTCCATCAGGTATTTTCCGTATAGGGAAGCCATTTTCTCTAGACTACCTCACCAAAGCCTACAGGGACCTTAAAACATTTCAGTGTGATGCTTCCTGGTTCCTATTGGCCAGTGTGCTCAGACTCTTAATTCTCTCTGCTCCTATAAGCAGAAGGCCATTAGTGTAAATGAACCTTTCTCTCATCCCTTTTTAACTACTTCACAAAACATAACATTTATCAGGATAACAGTGCTCCTGCACTGTTTAATGAACATGTCATCATGTTAGTGTTCCAATACCTAGAAAAAGAGCTACAACTTTTGGTCTGAAATATTATTTTCTCCATTTGTTCGAAACATGTAAGGCCCAATTCTGCAAT
Source organism: Pelochelys cantorii (assembly GCA_032595735.1). Taxonomy (NCBI): domain Eukaryota; kingdom Metazoa; phylum Chordata; order Testudines; family Trionychidae; genus Pelochelys; species Pelochelys cantorii. Next base: position 248,566,929 of record CM064326.1, on the reverse strand, counting down.
GTGTTGAATATACTGAAGTCAATGGAATGCTGCAGGCATTCAGCGCTGCAAACATTTGTATCTTAAAGGCAAGATCCTGCAGACAATATTATGGCAAGATGACTACCATTAAGGCCATTGTGAGTTTTGTTTAAGTAAGAATGGCCAGACGGGGATCTTGGTGTTACTTTAATAGGGCTTTTGTGTGTTGATAAAAATGTAACTTCTCATACAAATTGCATGAGAATTGATATTTAACTTTTTGGCCTTTAAGAAATTATGCTTTGACATTAAGTTTAACTTTTCTGGCTAATGAAATTATCTTGATGGAACAGCCCAAGTAAATAATAAATACAGTAATTCTTCTTTGCCTATTGTGTGCTTTTACTATTCATAATTTTTAGGACCATAGATATTAGATACACTTACGTAAGACTGAACGAACAGTAATTATCTTTTGGCTAAAGAAAAAGCCCAAACAAATGCTAAGCTGCATTATCGCTTGGCTTCTGACATGAGCTGATAATCAGATTTTCTTGCTTAAATCCATGGTGCTTGAACAATGCTACCCACTGTCTGTCCTTCCTGATATTACCCTTAATTAGAAAGAACAGAAACACAAATCTGAATTATTTCAAAATCTGGTTTCCATGGTCAGTGGTTGGAAGGACTTAACTTTATTACAAATAAACCTGGCTTTATTGACTAATGAAATCTGAAATATTAGGCCTGTAATAGTAGATAGTATAATAGTATGGTGTTTTACATACTGAAAAATCTTGTGTGGGCAAAGTGTTTTGTAATAAATCATTGAGTAATTGAATTATGATTCCTTTACCCAAAAAATAAAATCAGAAAATGAACATCTTAGGAAGTTTAGATCTTAAATATCTGGGCCTATTTTACAAGCAACAAGACTGTGTTCATTGCATTGTTTATTTATTTTTACTTACTATGTCAAACTTTTCAGATAGCTTTATTGAATTTTGTATCTTTTCTCCCATTTTTGTTTTGCATTTCCTTAAAAAAAACCACTTACATGTTTTGGTTCCTTATTTTCAAAACAGATAAGGACATTACTGACTCATTACTCTTTGAACATGGGCATGGGAGGTATTTATATTTGTGGTTTGTGAGGCTAGGAACTTGAGGCAGTTTACAGTGATAAGCAGTAGTATTCTTTTCCTGTGACTGATAGGAAAATGGAAGCATAGGACCATTAAGTGACTTGTCCAATGACATAGAGCAAGCCAGCAGCAACGATAGGACCAGAGCCCAAGTCTGACTCCCAGTCCTATACTCTAACCATTACTAAATGCTGCCTGGCTTTGAGGATACCTTCTCAGGAGTGAACAAGACCTGATTTACATGTCCACATTGTAGGGTTGTCAACTTTCTAAGTGCACAAATTGAACACCTTTGCCCCCACCTCCTTCTCTGATGCCTCACCCCTGCTCCTATCTCCAAGACCCAGCCCTCTGCTCACTCCATCCCCTCTCCCTCCATCGCTCATTCTCCGCCACCCTCACTTTCACTGGGCTGGGGATGGGGTAGCAGGTTGAAGTGCAGGAGGGGTGAGGGCTCTGACTGGGAACGTAGGCTCTGGGGTGGGGCCATGGATGAGGGGTTTTGAGTCCAGGAGGGGGCTCTGGGCTGGGGCTGGGAGGTTTAGAGTGCAGGTGGAGGTGTGGGCCCCAGTTGGGGTGCAGCCTCGGGGTGGAACCTGGGATGAGGGACTTGGGGTACAGGAGGGAGCTCAGAGTAGGGGCAGGAGGTTGGAGTGCAGGAAGGGCTGTGGTATGTTGGCTCTGCCCAGGCATCTCCTACCTCAGATGGCTTCCCTCCTGTCTGTAAGCATTGCCTTCACCGTTCCCATTGGTCATGGTTCCTGGCCAATGGGAGCTACTGAGCCAGCACTCAGGACAGGGGCAGTGGGTAGAGCCCCCTATGGCCACCTGTGTTTCTAGGAGCTGGACATGCTAACCGCTTTCTGGGAGCAGTGTGGAGCCAGGGCAGGCAGGGAGTCTGCTGCACCACCAACCAGACTTTTAATGGCCTGGTCAGCAGTGCTGACTGGAGCCACCAGGGTCCCTTTTCAACCAGGCATTCTGGCTGAAAACTGGACACCTAGCAATCCTACTATACTGTCCATTCTCTCTAGTTTCAGTGACGTATTCCTTATAGCAGCTTCCCAGTTCTTGCTTTAATGAATGCACTCTAAATTTCACCATTAGGACAATGTATACATTTAATATTCAGCCTAATAAGTCATTTGCTCATTTTATAATTGAATATCATTACCCCTCAATTTACCATCTTAGATTACTCTGGACACTTCTCCCCCAGGTCTCACTTCCCTGTTTCTGGTTCAGGTTCCTTGCACAATGAATATTTTTCTATCCATTTTGATGAAAAAAATAATCAGATCTCTGAGTACAGTATGAAAGCTGGAAGTTGCTAGGAAAAGATCCAAAAGCTCAACAGATGGAATTAATTCAAACAAAAAGGCTGACTGATATAACACAAAAGACTGTGTTAAGATCATGCTTGGTAACGTGGGTAGCAGGTGAAGGCCCAGCTGGGAAAGGCAAGTCCAAGCCCTGCTCCTTCTACCCAAAGCCACACTGCTTCACCCAAGACCACATCCCTTCAACAACCTACCCCTCACCAAGCCCCACCTAACCCCAGCCCTTAAGCCCAGTCCTTCCTGACCATCTGGAGGGCTGGGGCTGCCATACCGTGGCCCCAACCCAGCAGCCGGGCAGAGGGGACAGTTTTGGGAAGGCAATGCCTTCCCTTGCCTATATTACCCACTGCTCATGCCTGGTAAAGAAGAAAACTGTGGAATCTGAAATCAGTGAATCAAAATTGGTCAGAAACTAGGCCTAACTGGTGGACCAAATAATGATGGAATGGGTTATTCTGTACAACACTCCCTTTTGTGGGTTCTTGAGGACAGAGACTTGGGAGACAAAAATTGGCTAGTGGAACAAGCTTTCATCGTGGCTGCCACCACTGTCATCTCCTGAGACCCTGGATCTTCTTCATCTTGATCCTAAAAGATATCCTGACCAGACTGGGCTAACGAGAGAGTCTTTTTAAGAAACAGGATCTGACTTTAAGAGCAGTAACAAGCTCCAACTTATCTCAACTGATTTCTATTGTTTTCTTCCAAATGAAGACTTATTATAATCTATTGACACCAGCTGAAAGACTGTCAAGTAAGAGGTGTTTCCCCCCCTCCCCCTCCAGAGATTCTCTCCAGCTGAAGGGAAGGGGAACAAAGGATGTTTTAAAATGAAAGCCTTTCTTAATACTTTACATTGCAAATGCTTTAACGGTTCCCCCTTCTTCTCTGTATCCGGTTAAAAGGCTGTAAAATGCTGGGCTTGCCATGGTACTAAGCGGGTTGCAGCCCCTGTATACCAAACCCTTTACCTTGTTTAGTACTGTTTAATGCTGGACAGTGACTGGATTGAATTAATAGTTGTAGCCCATAGATTCTATCAAAATTAATACAACAAGGGACCGCCCTTGTGTTTCCAACCTCTACACCCTCTGGGAAACTAAAAGGGGAGAGGGAACTGACCGGCCCATCTGTTGACTAAAAATTCTGGCTAAAGAAAAAGAAAGAGATAGCAACATTTCCCTTTTCCTTTGGGGGGGAGAAAGAAGAAGGGAGGAAGAAGGCTCTACCTCTCTGCCCTCCCACAAGAGAGGGACAGCTAGTGGAAAGGTGGGAGGGGAGAGGTGGGTCTTCTGTAGAGAATGGCAACTAGTGGTCTCACAGCCTAGGTGATTCTCCTCCAATCAGCTGCTGGTGTGGAAAAATTATAATCTGAAGAATTGGTGGGGCGGGGAGGGTGTGTATTTTTCTTTCACAGTTTTGTAAAAAAAAAAAGAGACAAATTTTCAGTGAAAAATCAATACCTTTGAATAGCACCTCTTACCTTGCGGTGCTGATAATTATTGTCCACAGAGCACTAAAAATGTGTTCAGCATTGCTAATGCCTCCCCACTCTCACTTCTGAATTGTGTAGCAGATGTAAATGTTGGCTCAGTTTGTGCATGCTTTTGTATCCACCTCAAAATCAAAATAAAAAGACTGCCCAATTAATAATGAGATATTGTGGACAAGCCCAATCTTTTCTCCAATACATCACCCTCGTTTTATAATCATGTACATATAGTACTTGGTACATGCAAAACTTGCACTAAGATTTGCTGGTTTTGTTTTTATGTCTATCTTTTCTAGAAAAAAAATGTATGGCTTCACTAGATGCTTTTCTTATAATAAACTGTTATAAAGAAGCTAGCAAGAAAACCGCAGTGATCTTGGCAAACCAACAATTGAAAAGTACAGGTGGTAGGAGTGTATATGGGCCTAAAGTAAACACTTTAAAAATCAAAAGAAGGTACCTTTCATTCTGAAAAATGTATGTAAGTATTTGCAATCCACAACCGATAGCACATAACGCCACTTTGCTTTATTTCTTGACAAAGGGAATAGCTTGTGGTAACAAGCAGATACTTGAGTGGTCTGGGTAGCATGAGGTGTACCATCAGTCAAGAAAATCAATATTTACTGTTCTAGTATCTTTGTGGTGTGGGAGTCTGCCTTGTTTAAAAAGAGGATTGTGTATAATATATAAGGCCTGGCTTTTAGCTAATCAAAAGAGAAGTGTTATTGAAAAGGGTCATTCTTTACAATGAGTCACATTTAACCACTAGAGGTTCCATACTTCTTTCTAGTCTCCTCATAAATTTTGCATAAAAATCACGGAAAAATAATATAATTGTTAAATTGGAAATCTTACTACAATCCCGTTTCTTTTTCAAATGTACTTGGGGCTAGCTAATGTGCTTTATGTGTGATATTAAAAACTATGTTTCTATATTTGCTGAAAATGTGAATCCTTTCTAAAAAACTTGGAAACTTTTAAATATGGAGCATTGCTAGCACAGTAAAGTAGTTCTAACACTGATTCCCAGCTAGAGTCTACTTTGTGCACATCAAAAGCATCACAACAATACGAACTGAAATATGGGTCTAGATAGTTCTCCAAACTTTGCCCTCAAGGAAACACAGTTTTATAGAATAATACAATAAAAGTTGCATAACTAGACTTTTAGCAATAAGAGTTTAAAACTCTATACATGAGTTTTGAGAGTACTCTTCATTGAAAAGTTCATTTTGCTTTGATTTTTTTTTGGTTGTGAGCTAATTAGTTGTAACTCTCATGTGCCCTTGTTTCTGGTTTGAGGCTTTTCAACTATAATTTATCATTTTAGTTTTTAAGGGAATATGTATCAACAAGGAAAAGAAACCTAGAGATAGTCCATACAGTTCACAATTTCCATATGCTTCATGTAGGCAAGTTATATGAAACTGGAAGTGACAAATTGCTTTAAATGCAGGGGATGCAAATTCTTGTCAATTGTTAACTGCTTTGTTATGGTTTACAGTTCTCTCTCTTCTTTCACTATGTCATTTATTATGGCCTCTCTGTTCATGATTCCAAAAATAAACTATAATCTGAAACACATGTTAAACAGGGGTTTTAAACCTGTATTTTGTAGAAATATCAATTCATTTGCAAAAAGCAAACCCCCAAACATGATGAACATAGTTTGAGTACTGTGGTAATTTTTCATTGTGGTTTGAGAAAAATTGGAGTGATACAGAAAGAATAGGAAGAATTAATAAATCACTATTTTCACGGTATGTCCTCGTTTTTTATTCCTTTAGCAAAAAATGTACAGCATGCTGGAATTGCTTTGTCCACACGGTTGCTTCACATGTGCTGATCTTGAGACTATCAGTTAAACATAGGTAGCATTTGTCTATAAGCAACATTATAACTTTGTAGCCATAAAGGAAATTGAGGTGAATATTAATGATTAATGATTACTTTAAAGTTGATGCCAGTTTTTTGTAGGTATTACAGCAAAGGAGAGTGTGAAGGAGGACAAGGAGGTAATTTTGTGGATGTTCATGGGGACCTCTTCTCAAACGTGAGGGGTAGCAGAGAAGAAAAATGAGAAAAGAAAACATGTAGGACCATAGAATGTTTATCTTGTCAGTTCACCATTCAGGAACAGTGAAGATGCAAGTTCTTGTTCCACTGAGTCCTGGTTACCAAATTGGTAGAGACCTGAATCTACAAATAATAGAAGTCAATGAGACTTTGTGAGGTTGCAGTGGCCCTTACTCCAATTTAGTTGCAGGATTATGGCTCTGGGTTAGTAAATGTGGTAAATGTCAGTCTGGCAAAAGTCAACACACATTCTCCAACAGCAAACAGGATATAGGCCAATTAGACAAAACATAGTCCTTATACCTGTATTCCATAAAAGCCTCAGCTCCTAAAATCTACACAACTATTGAGATGGGACAACACTGACAACTTCCAAAACAATTGCCACCATTACTAGTGAGCTGTGGACTCCTCTGTGCTGCTGCTGTTTTTCCTCATTTGGTTCCCAAGCCTGTAAACCAAAGCTCTGGATAGGAGCTCTGTTTAAACATGGAGTCTCATTTAATCAGGGAGCCAGAGTGTGTGCTAGGTTCATAGCCTGGGCTCTGATGAGTAAATGAATGAGCATGTTAAGTGGTTGTGCCTCCAGCACTTTAAAAACAAATCTGTAACAGAAAATGAATTCCTTTTCCTGACAATTAATGATACAGTATTCATTCTAATGTATTTATCTCAGACCAGTAAGTGATTTTCTTTCCTGTATGTAGTGGATGTCATCTTCAAATTCTTAGAATTTGAAGAATGCAAAATGAATTGGAAAATACTGGTGATGCCTCTATCCCTTTGGGTATGTCTACACTGCAGAGTTTTTTTGGAAAAATGCTATCTTTCGATAAAGCAGATCACTTTTTCGATGTGCCTTTGCTGTGTAGGCGCTCTCTTTCAGAAGAAGTTCTTTTCTGAAGACCTCTTCCAGAAAAGCTTCTTCCGAAAGAAGCCTGCAATCTAGATATAGCCTTTTAGTGAGTTGCTGTTGGCATAATCCTTTTAATAGCAAGGTGGTGGCTTTTTCTGCACACATGGAGGGTTGGTGGCTTCTCACTCTTATCTTTCTTTCCCCAGCACAATCGTCCCCATGAGAGATCTTCCTTACTATGCCCCAGGTTCACAGCTCACATGAAATTTTCACCTCGAATTCTTGAGTCTACCCAAATGCTCAGCACCAAGTTCCAAGGCCTTCCAGTCAAACAGAGTCAACACAGGAACATTTTCCCAACTCAGAGAAACACCTGGAGAGATTCAGGTAAAATATTTGTGCTTTAAATAATGGTCTGATAAAACATCTCCACTGTTAGCAATACAAATGTGAACCTCTGTGGTCATCTCAGTTTGTTTCCAAGAGTATGATGGGGAATGTAGGAGAGACCATCATGACGTGTTAGTACTTTGTGCATTCTTCTGTATTGCAGAACCACACAGAGTATAAACTTTAAAGTACTTTCACTTTGAAAATATTTTCTTGCAGGCCCACAGTATACCTGAGCAGTACACTATTTGATATAACCACACTTTCTGTCATTTAATTCTGGGGCTGTATATGGTGGCATTACAATCCATTGGTATAGTATTTCAATAATCAAGATTAGTCCTGTGTATTAAAACAAAATTGTAGATTGCATTGTTTCTAAAGGGCAACAATTGTAGATTGTATCAAAATTAAAATTTGCTGACTAATTCCACATGCATTACTTACCATTAAGGGAGTTGTTAACTTTATAGTGGTGATTACTATAACCATAATTTGAAATAAATTAATAAATTCTAAGGCCAAAAGGGACAATTATGGTTATCTGGTTTAACCTCCTGCATAGTCCATTAACTTTCACCCAACAACTCCTGAATCAAATCGATCACTTGTGGTTGAATTAAAGCATAACTTTTAGAAAAACACCAAGTTATTATTTAAATATTTCAAGTGATGGAGAAACTCTCCTTGGTAATCTGTTCCATCAGTTAAACCACTCTGTTATAAATCTGTGCCATATTTCCAGTTTAAATTTGTCTAACTTCAGATCTCAGCTTGACCTAATCACCAGGTTTTTTTCTCCAGATGCACATATCTGCCTTTTGAACTGTTTTTCTTGTACTATATTGTATCAAGACAGTGTGGCAGTAGACTTCTTGACATTTTCTTGGTATGTTTGTATGACTTGTCTTTGGCATAAAGTCTCACTGACTTCTGGATAAACTTAAAAGAAACAACAAATAGTTCTGCAACACCTTAGGGTACGTCTACACTTGCACCCTAGTTCGAACGAGGGATGCAAATGTAGGTGACCGAAATTGCTAATGAAGCAGGGATTTAAATATCCTGTGCTTAATTAGCATGATCTCACTGGCGCGTTACTCCGCTCAACAGCTGTTTTGAAAGTGAAAGTGCGCGCCGGGACGCGTTAGTTTGAACCAAACCCCTTGGTTCGAACTAACGTTACTCCTCATTTTTTACTTCTCATTTTTTGAGAAGTAACATTAGTTCGAACATTAGTTCAAACTAACACGTCCCGGCATGCACTTTCACTTTCGAAACAGCTGTTGAGCAGAGTAATGCGCTGGCAAGATCATGCTAATGAAACGCGGGATATTAAAATCCCCGCTTCATGAGCAATTTCAGTCGCCTACATTTGTATCCCTAGTTCGAACAAGGGTGCAAGTATAGATGTACCCTTAGAGACTAACAAAAAATGTAGATGGTATCATGAGTATCTGAAGAAGTGGGTTGTGCCCATGAAAGTTCATGATATCATCTACGTGTTTTGTTAGCCTCTAAGGTGCTGCAGAAGTGTTTGTTGTTTTTTAGGGTTTTTTTCAGTTACAGAATAGTACGGCTACCTCTTTGTGACTTCGGGATAAGTTGCAAGTGCACCAGAAACATGTCATACTGATTTTCATGAATACTGTGTCCTATGTCTTTGAAAGAGCCATGACGACACCTTGGCCTATAGGACCTACTTAAGAATATTGCCTTGAGTTGTAGGGACTCAGCAGGAGAGGTTGTGTAACCTTTTAGCTGTCTCTGAAAAGCAGAAGCTCTTAGTTTGGCTCTTCCCAGTTGTCTAGGGTCAAATGTTTACTCAGCAGGGAGTCAGACATTTTCTCTATAGTCTTTAGCTTCAAAGGAGAATTGGTGTGAGGCCAAATGCCAAGTGCTGTGGAAATTCCTCTCTATTTACTAAGGGGTAGTTTATCTCAAACGAGTGCTAAGAAAGGGCACAGATTCATCACAGGGAGTCTCAATTTAAGAGGCTCACATTTAGGAACTGTCTCAAATTCTTTAAGTGGAATCTAATTTAACAGTAAGGTGTCTGGAAAATATATGGAAAAAATGCAAGATTTCTGAATTAAGATTGTTTGGTCTGAATACGAAATAACATTTAATTGTTATATTTCCCAGACTGAGTGATTTCTGAGATTTGCCTCAAAAGTATTTTGAAGATTACAGACCAAAAATTACATAAGCCTAGCTACTACCGTAATATATATGAAAAATCAAAATATGCTTCTGTGTTTATAGATTGGTAGCTAATAAGTGTTCCATCTCAGAGTATTAATTGAACGTGAGTTAAAACACTCCCATTCTATATATACACGTATCATTCCAAAATAACTGTGCATGAGAGAGGAAAAGCCCTGGTATAACCAGGGAAATATACAAGTCAGTTGAACCACATGGATGGCTAGGAATGCTTTTGGAAAATATGAGTATATACAATTGTTCTTGTCAATTCTTAGATGAATATGCTTATGCATTTTCTCTTTATTGTGTAAATGGGGCAGGAGCTCAGAGTTGCGGGAAGGGAGGATAAGAGCCTGGACAGAAGAGGGTTTAGGTCCAAGATTTATTTTGCAGAAGTGCTGAGAGCCCATATCTGCAAGTGAACACAGTGTGAATATTAGAAAGCAGTATGAAATACTGTGAACCCTGAAAAATCAGGCACATGGCCTCTCAACAGGATATTCAACATTAGCACACATGATACTTTTGGCCTTCATGTCTCTGCCTCAGTTCCCCGTATGTAAAATGGTGATAATACCACATCCTCATCTGACAAGGATGTTGTGAAATACATTCATTTTCCTTTGTGAAGCACTTAAACGCTGTAGTGATAAGCAACATAGAAAGTCTCACGAGGTTTGGGCAGGGGTGGGCAATAATTTTTGACTGGAGGTCACTTCAGAAATTTTTGAAGTGGCCCCAGGCTGCCCCGGAAGGAGGAGAAAGGGGGCAGGGCCAGGATACTTCTGTGCTTCCCCACCCACAGACCCTGACTGGTCTGGGGGTGGGGGAGAGTGTGAAGTCTTTACCCCCCTCCCCAGAGAACCATCAGCTGTTCTGAAGAGCTGGCGGTTCTCTCTATGCGCCTGCACCCCTGGTGGTGGGAGGAGACATTGCACACTCCCTCCCTTGCCCCCAGGCCAATCAGGGCCTGGGGACAGGGAGAGCACGTGAAGTCTGCCCCCTTCCTGCAAGGGAGCACCACGCTTAGAATCATCTCCCAGCTGAGCAGCAGCTGGTGGTTGACTCTAAGTGCTGAGCCCCTTGCAAGGCGGGAGGAGACTTCGCGTGCTCCCCCAGCCCCCAGGCCAATCAGGGCATTTCTAAGCCCCGCTCACTTCTTGTAGGGTGGGGGCAGGGTGGAAAGAGACTTCGCATGCTTCCCTCTGCCCCCAGGCCCTGATTGTGGTTGACTCTAAGTGCTGCATGCTGGAGGGTAGGGAGCAAGAGACTTTCATGAGGCATAAGGGAGCGGTCGACAAAGGCTTCCCTTGTCGACCGATCCGCATCTAGACTGCCGCGCTGTGCCGGATCAGCTGATCGTCAGCACAGTGCGGCGGCCATTTTTATTTTAATGAAGCGGGGATTATTTAAATCCCCGCTTCATTGACTCTGTCGGGTAAACTATTTTACATGGCTGCATCGACGGAGCCATGTAGTCTAGACATACCCTTAGAGTCAACCGCTAGGGTTGACTCTAAGCACCATGTGCTCCCCTATTCCTAGGCCCTGACTGGACTAGTGGTGGGGGAGCAGCAGGACCTCCTGCGCAGGCTGAATCAACCTGCTTGGCAGGCCGTATCTGGTCCGCGGAGGCCCTTTTGCCCATCCCTGCCATACATTGACAGAGAATGTCAAGAGGCTGTAGATGTTAGCCAAAGAGGTGACCTTACAATCTTGTATAAGACAGTCCAGCAGTCAACATGAAATTTAGCAGGAGTAAGTATTGGAGGCTCTATTAATGATATAAATGGAAAGACTATAGCACAGAAGAAGAACAAAGAGATGGGTAGAATATTTTCATTTTGTTTCAAAGAAACTAAGCCCATGCAAATGACTAGTAATATGTGATGAGGACCAACCAGTCGAGCTTGATGTTGATTTAGCAGATGTTACAATGGAGGAAGTTAGAAAAGTCATCAGTAAATGCAAAAATAGAAAAGCAGATTGCATTTACTGGAGAGATGCTTAAAGTGACTGAGGAAACAACACCCCAGACTTTCCTTGTGTTTTTGGATGGGATATGAAATGAAGAAAAGAACCCAACCCAGTGGAAGAGAGGCCTTATAGTAAAATTGCCAAATAAGAGTGATGAGGTCTTCTCAGTACCTGAAAATCATGTGTGACATCACCCTAGGATATATCAAGAAACAAATAGGACTTCAAACTTATAGAGGAACAAGCTGGTTTAGACCATGGAGATTGAGTGCAGAGCATAATATTGTTCTTAGACATATTGTAGAACAAAGTTTGCAATGGCAGGCACCTCTTGTGATAAATTTTGTAGACTTTCAGAGGATTTTTGACAGCATACACAGTATCTTTAGAAAATTATGGTGTATTATGGAACACCAGCAAAAATAATTAGAGTAATCAAGGATCTATATGATAAAGCTGAATGTGCAGTCGGAGGTGGTGACCACACCAGATGATGGTTTGCAGTGACAACAGGAGTAAGGCAGGAATGTATTATGTCCCCACTTTTGTTTGCACTGGTTATTGACTATGCCATGAGGAAAGTAATTGCAGAAGGCAACCGAGGAATTTTCTGCACATATTATAAAGCATGATTAGCAAATGATAAAGGATGACCTCATTTGTGCTGATGACGTTGTCCTGCATAGCTTAAAACATCATTTAATGGAAGAAAAGACCCCACTTTTTGGCAGATACAGCAAAACAAATTGGTTTGTTTCTCAACAAGGGTAAGATTCTCAAAAGCACCAAACAACTTACACTTGAAAATATTTTAAAAGTAGTGTGATTGGCACTGGTACATATGTACAGATTTTTAATATTGGCATCATGTTTGTTTTCCTTTATGAAGCAGCGTTGTGGATATCTACAACAGAAATTGATAAGCTCAACTCATTCCATAATAAATGCCTGCAGAAGTGTTTCAGAGTCCCATTAGTGTTTTTTGAAATATCAGAAAATCTGCATAGAGCAAAACAATCTAAGGGTACTTCTAGACTACAAGGCTCCGTCGACGGAGCCATGTAAAATAGTTTACTCGGCATAGTCAAAGAAGCGGGGATTTAAATAATCCCCGCTTCATTAAAATAAAAATGGCTGCCGTGCTGTGCCAATGATCAGCTGATCCGGCACAGCGCGGCAGTCTAGACGCGGCGCGGTCGACAAGGGAAGTCTTTGTCGACTGCTCCGGTATGCCTCATGAATTATTTAAATCCCCGCTTCTTTGACTATGCCGAGTAAACTATTTTACATGGCTCCATCGACGGAGCCATATAGTTTAGACGTACCCTAAAGCATCAAATATGGTAAGGAGACAATGATGCATGCATGTATTTAGGATATGCTTTAAGGATGCCACCAACATAACTTTCATGGAAAGTGATAGCATGGATACTGCCTGGAAAGAAAGAGAGAGGGCAACCTAATAAAATGCTGAGCAACACAGAAAGAAGCGAAGTTCATCAACTTGAACAGACCAGCATAAGGTGGAAATAAATGGTGAAAATTGGTGGACAGCTTAACCATCTTTGGACACAGGAGGATAAAGAAAAGAAAGAAAATACTAATATGTGTGTGTGTGCCTGTGCATGTATGGGTGGGTGTTTTGACATGAAATACCTCACTATATCAATGCATTCTAGAATTCATGCATTCATTCAGTTTGCTGTCAACTGGTGGAATTAAAAATCATACATTTCTATTTCATATTCCAAGTCTAGGTAGCATAAAATTGAGGCAAATTCTTATGATGGTATATTTTGATAAAAGTAGCAATAAGATGAAAGATAAGAAGAAAATAAAGGGAGGTGGGAGGTGAGTAAATCAGTGGAGGATCATAAAGTCTAGCTGGAAGGTTTTATATAAGATTATGAGGTTAGAGGTGGAGTTAGTTGATTGCTGTGGAGAATGCAGCAAAGTGTTTGTACTGTAAGACACTAATGAAGAAATGATCTGCCCATTTTTGAATATAGCATGCTGGATGTGGCATGCATATTTCCCAATCCCTGGTAAAAGGAGTGGGGAGGGAGGGGAAAGAGGTTCCTGGACACACATCTGTGGCTCAGGCAAAGGCAGATCCTATACTTTGTTGTTTATGGAATAGTTGATTCTACTGGGTTCTGAATCAGATTAAATTTAGCCACAAAGAGCCAGGGAAACTTGCTGTCTCAGTTTTGGCTTAACAAGAGAGTGCCCAGTCCCCTCTAGAGCTAAGCATTTAAGCACATAAAAAGGTAAGCACATGCTTTACTGTATTGCTGAACAAGGTTGGATGTAAGTTTGTGCTATGCCATAAGGCCTGAAACATTTCTGTGTCCCTGAAGTCAGAAGCCTTTTGATTGGTCAGAAAGAAGTCTGCAGTGTTGCTTTTAGTGGAAGATGCTGTTTTTCCAAAATAATTTTTTTAGTTAGTTATCCCAGATAATTATTTTTGACAGCTTTTGGAGGCATCAGTAGGCTGATTTACAGTCCACCCACAAAAGCAGCACAATTGCTTTTCATGACCTGGTAGAGAGAGCCTTTTATTATTTGGTAGTAGCTTGGTTTATTTGGGGGAATGATGCATATACAAACATGAGACTTAACGCTCAGAAAAATTCAGGCAGCATCTATCAGGAAGTCCCCATGCTGCTATACACATATAAATGCTCCCTCTTTTGTTCTTGCAGGATTCGAAAGAATAAAACCAAAGCACAAAGCAGAGGAGGCAACCACTGAGTGAATGCAACAGTGTTTCCTTAATCCATGTGGATCAAAAACATGAACGTTTTGATTCTGTAAAGAATCTTCCTCAGCATGCTGGATTAATCACATGGATTAATAAAACACTGTTGCATTCACTCAGTGATGCCTCCTCTGCTTTGTATTTTCTTTTTTTTATTCTTTGGAACCCTGCAGGAATCCCCCCCCCCAAAAAAAAAGAAGAGAGAATTTATAAGAGTAGGTCTTTCATAAAACTCCTCCTGCATGAAGGTATATTTCCTTCATGTTTTTATGCATCCAGTATGCATTTTGAATTTTTCTGTGTGCTAAACCCTTGTTTTTTTTAAGATTTGCAGTGGTCACCTTGAGCTGCAAAATCTATTTGTGATGAATTTTTCCTTGTTCCTGTTTTAAGAGAGTGATGCAATTAAAATCAAACATTGGGATGCTCATAATTTAAACTTCATGTTCAAGTGCAAAAACTTTATGTCATTTCAATCACTTGCTAAAGAGTGGAGGTTATTGTTAGGGGTCCTTCCAGAGAACTGTTCAACTCTACAGGTTACACCACCCTAAATCAACGTGCTCTGGTCCGGCAACTGGTCCCAAGCCAGAGAGCCCCAGTGGCTGGGAGTCAGGCAGCAGCCCAGCGGGGAGCTTGGATGCATGAGCAGGGGGTCTGGCAGGGTGGCTGCATGAACTGGGAAACAAGGGCCACATGGCAGCCTGGCAGGGGGCAGGAGCCACGCACACCAGGGAGCTGGAACCGAAGCTGGGGCCATGCAGCAACCTGGTAGGGGAGCTGGATCCAGGGCCATGACAGTGTGGCAGGGAGACCAGGCTGTGGCAGCCAGGAGGGCCGGGGAGGGTGGGGAGGGGAAGGTGCAGAGCTGGCAGCCCAGTGGAGGAGCTGGGCTGGAGCTGTACAGCAGCTCACTGAGCTGGGACAATCGGTAGGCAGCCCAGCTGGGGCTGTTAGCAGGGTGACCAGCCAGAGCTGAAAGCGGAGCCAGCAGCAGACTAGAAAGCCGGCAGCAGGGAACCTCCCCTGGTTCAGCAAATTCCCTCATTCGGGACTGGTCAGGTCCCGGAGGGTGCTGGACCAGGGAGGTCCAACCTGTAATTACTTTCAGACTCATTGTAGGTTGAGGACTTTAGGCTGTGAGAGGCTGCCCTTCTAGGATAATTTTTTTTTTCGTTTTCATTTTACATATTCATGTATATTATATAAAATACGTACATATAAAATATATCCTCATGCTACAGAAGTAATACATTGTAAAATCATGTAATCGTGATAAGCTGTAATGCATGTACCTTTGATTCACCTGTACTCTGTCTTCATCTCTCCCTACTTTTTACTGAAGCCACCCGCCACAAAAGTATTCCCTTTTGTCCCTCCAATATGGAATTCACTTCTTCCTCCCATTACACATGCCCAAGACCCAAAATGAACAATATTCAGTCTCACGTCAGTGATGACGGCCAATCTCATGAATTTTTGGAGTTTCATGATTTTAGAGTGTTTGGGGGTGCTTGTATTGCTGTTTCAACATACAGCACCCATCTGAGGAAGCTGTGACGGGAGGAGAAAGACATATACACCAATATGTTGCAATAGACCCTATAAGGTCTGTTATTGCCTTTCAAAGATGGGTGCTAAGCTGTTGTGACTTTGGGACAGGTCAAAGGATTTTTATCCTCCCAGGCAATCAGACTGAATTTTGGGGGTGAAGCTGTGAGGCGACATAGGTCTCAAACATGGGCCCAAGCATCAACCTTGGGGGAACCCACACATTGTGAGATGCCCACTTGCTTCTCACAACTGGAATGTGATACTGTCATGGCTACCAACATTGCCAGGTGTTTGCTCACTGAACAAGATGGTTTCCTCCCGTAGTTTCACCCCAGAAGCAGTCTTCAGTGAGTGTGATGGAAGGACTTCAGCTATCCTTCAAAACATCATCTGATCAGTCCCAAAGCTGAAGGAGTTCACACCCTGCTGGATAAGCTGTAATGGCTGGTACAGGATCCATTCCAACCTGGTGGGTATGTCCATTAATTTTTTGGACAGAAGTGCTCTTGGTTATGCTCAGGATGTAAGGGGTTAAGTATTGTGATGAATACTGGGGCGTATACTGCCTTTCTGCTTGTTTAGTTTTTCTTTTGTTTTTCCTGATTCTTTCTCCCTAAACTCAGTGTTCCTGTTCCTCTTTAAGGCTCTCTGTGTGTGCATAGCGTTGGGTGTGGTGCAGCTACTCCAGGTGTAGTGTAGCCACTCCCGGTCAGGTGTGACATATGTTTGGACTGTTGTTGTGTTCTGTTCAGACTGTTGTTGAATCTTATAGTTTTAAACCCAATTTGATGGATTTTTGGAGCTTCATAAGAACGTAAGAGCATAAGAATGGCAGTACTGGGTCAGACCAAAGGTCCATCTAGCCCAGTAGCTTGTCTGCCGACAGTGGCCAGCACCAGGTGCCCCAGAGGGGGTGAACCAAAGACAATGATCAAGCGATTTGTCTCCTGCCATCCATCTCCAGCCTCTGACAAACAGAGGCCAGGGACACCATTTCTATCCCCTGGCTAACAGTCTTTTATGGACCTAACCTCCATGAAATTATCTAGCTTCTCTTTAAACTCTGTTATAGTCCTAGCCTTCACAGCCTCCTCTGGCAAGGAGTTCCACAGGTTGACTACGCGCTGTGTGAAGAAGAACTTTCTTTTATTAGTTTTAAATCTGCTACCCATTAATTTTATTTGGTGTCCTCTAGTTCTTCTATTATGGGAACTAATAAATAACTTTTCTTTATTCACCCTCTCCATACCACTCATGATTTTATATACCTCTATCATATCCCCCCTCAGTCTGCTCTTTTCTAAACTGAAAAGTCCCAGTCGCTTTAACCTCTCCTCATATGGGAAGAGATGATGATTTTTGAGTGTTTGGGGATGCTAATACTGTCAGGGTTCAGGGTTATTATATGTGTTGATTGATAACCTGTGTGTCCAGCTTCAGGACTGAGTTTTTTAAATGTGTTTTTGGATTGCCATTTTTGAGTGTATCAGAATGTACTGTTATGGCAACAAGTGCTCCTATGCTACTGCCAATGTTGCCTGCACATCTTTTATCATGGTCTATGTTTGTTTGCATCTTACAGCACTGATAACACAACATAACTTTTTTTAAAGGCCAACTTAGCATTGCATGGGAATAGGGTGGCAGGGATAATAAGAACTTAGTGCAATATTTTCTCCCACCATTGACAGATACAGCAATTAAGCACCAGCTAGCACTGAAAATAATGTTAAACAGTCATTTGACCCTAATAATGTGAACTAACACCGTGGTAGTGTTTTTTTAAAAATAAAACCAAAGAGAAAAGTAATTTTGAAAGAAGGGCCATCCCCATTTGTATGATAGACATATGCAAGCACCCCACAGATTCAATTCTATTGACTAAAACCACAGATATTTCACTCAGGGTTTTCTCTGGCAATGTGCTATGTTTCACAATGTGGAAAATAGCCACTAGGAAGTGGGAATTACCAAGAGAAGGAGGAGATCATCAGGGCCCTGATTCAGGCAAGTATGTAAGACTATGTGTAAATCCATTCATTTTCAGGAAAGCACTTCAGTGGCATTTACACATGCTTAAGCACTCTTCCTGAAAGGGGATGCTTCCCAGGGCCTCCCTTCATTCCTACTTATGACCTGTACCTGGACTTGAAATGGTGTCTCTGCAGGTGAAAAGTGAGGACTGAGGTAGCTATGTGGGTTCCATGGAGTCC
The DNA here is from genome assembly GCA_032595735.1 of Pelochelys cantorii. Classification (NCBI taxonomy): domain Eukaryota; kingdom Metazoa; phylum Chordata; order Testudines; family Trionychidae; genus Pelochelys; species Pelochelys cantorii. The sequence goes on along the minus strand of CM064326.1, from coordinate 248,548,953 downwards.
TACAATGTTGCCTGACGCTACCTGCATTTTTAATAAGGAAGCGTGGCATGTTGTATTTGCAATTCTCAGTGTGTGATGCTGTATCTTGGTTGGGGCTGGCTGCACCTCCAATCAAAGAGGAGGGCAGCTGTAATTTCCTCCATTTCATGCAAATTAGCTTCAGCCATAAAGGTCCTGGCAGTGTGCCAGTGTGGCCCTCTTTGGCTAAATTTTGATTTCTTCTGGATTAAAGTATTTACCCTTTTGCTTCAAAGACCTTTATTAATCAAAATGTTTTCAGCATTTTATGGACAAATATTTTTAAAATGTCTCAAAGGGATTTTTTAAAAAATATATTATGATAAACCGTTAGTAGTGCTGAAGTTAAAGGAACAGTGAACAAATAAAGAAAATAATGGAATCCATTCTTGTTCCTACTGAAACATTACTATAAATGCTACTTCACAAATGCCATTAAAATGCATGTCAGGAATTTTCCTTGGCCGTCTATATGCCTTCTTTTAAGATCATTCAACTACATAATGACTTGTAAAGATATTCTTTTTGAAGTGGAAAAACTTTTTCACAGGCTAGCTGAAAAAAAAAAGATATTCATGGATTTTCAATGCAAGATTTTAGAAACATCTTAATTTCATTACTCTGGGGTTTTTCCCCCAAAAATAGTTAAATTTAACTATGCTTTTGTGTTTCTCTTATCTTTTATTTAATAAGAATGATTTTAATTTAAACAACACTAAAATCAATTGGCAAGAAAATCATAGACCTGCATTCTTTCATTTTGCATTTTATTCTGGGAACTTAACAATTTTTGTTTTCAAAATCACATTTGAGAACATTTTTGTCTCTAAAACTAAAAAAGCTATTTATTTGCATTCATTTCTCTGTGAGTACATTCACAGATTACAAAAACCCTTTTGAAACCAGTATTTGAAGTCTGGTTCTGCCTTCAAAAGTGACTGTGGAAATGGGATTTTGGGGTTCCAAGTTCACTGTGTTGCAATGATTTCCATATCTAATTTGCTTAGTCTGCAAACAAAAAGAGGTTTTTTTCTAGTTATGAGCCCCACAAATTCTCTTTGGCTTCAAGTCAAGATGTATATTCCCCACACTGAATATCATCACCAGCAGTAGAAGTTAAGCAAACTCAATTTGGTCCTTAGCTCAGCTTGTGCAAACACATTGCCTTCAGATTATGTTCTCAGATAACATGTCCACAAGCCCTCTGATGGCTAATGGGGTTGCACAGACACTATCAAAGCTCCAATCTGAAGACATAGGTAATGCTGGAATGACTGACTTTTGCCTACAGAACCTTTATGACTGCGACTGCGACACAAGATAAAAAGATCTCAGACTGACTGTCAGAACCTAGAGTTCATCATTGTCATCATCATCATAGCAAATCCCAGAGAGATCTTTGAAAATGGAGTGCCACCTGGATTGGCTTACTCTCTAAGTAGGTCCTGCAGATAGTCTGGCTGGATATTCAGTTTGTGTCCATTTCTGGTGACTTTATCATACCACTGATACTTTTGGCAACCATGTAATTACTGGACATGTAGTACCATTCCTTCGTAAATACTCTTTATAATTTGTAATTGAAACAATATAGCAATTGCAATTTAATATTCCCTTGTTTTGGTTTGAGACAAAAATTGCTGATATATCATTGATCTATCTCTATATATAGGTTTTAGAGTCCGTCTGTCTCTGAGTCTGTCTGTCTCTGAGTCCGTCTGTCTGTGTGTCTGTGAGTCAGTTTGTTCAAGAACTCCTCCTAAACTGTAAAACCTACAACCACCAATTTGGCATGCAGCTTCCTCTGATCCTAACTTAAACCAAGGTCAGGGATTGGCTGTGCCTGGAAAATGGGAAGTGCTGGGATTGGGACAGTTTTCGATAATATGGAAAAGGAGGGGGCAGAGAGGTGAGGGACACAAAAGGGAGGAGCACAGAGAAGAGGGACACAATCCTGAAAGTGGCCACCATGGGCAGCTGCAGCACAAAGAGAATGGCTATCAGGGCTGGGGCTCTGCCAGATTGCCTGCCACCAGACTGCATAAGGAGCCTCCCTGCCCCAAACCTGGAGCCTGTCCCCCCCTCCATGGAGAGTCTGCAGGCCATGGAGCATGGGCTGCTCGAGGAGTGGACAATTCCTGGAGCCTTACTCCCCCCCCCCCCCGACAGCTTGCAGGATGTGGATGGGACCTTCTGGAGAAGGGGGAAGCCCCCAAAGCCTTGCCCCCCTCAACAGCCAGCAGGCCACAGGAAGTTACTGGCGGGGGGGGGGGGGGAATGGGAGAAGGGAAGCCCCCAGAGCCTGGCCCACCCTGACAGCCTGCAGGACATGGGGGCAGCCTCTGGAGCCTCACCCCCCTCCCAGACAACCTACAGGTTGCAGAGGGGCTGCTAGAGGCTGGGGATAGCTCTCAGCCCCTCTGGAGAAGCCACTGGCTGACGAGCACTGCTATGGCCCCCTGGGAGGAGCCACTGCTACAGCCCCACACCTTCCAGCCTCCTGTCCTGAGCCCCCTGCCCTGAGTCGTGCACCTCCCACCTGCCTTGACTTTTTCACCCCCACTTCTTTCCCTCTGAGCCCCCCATCTCCTTCTCCCTTCCCTGAGGCCCCCCCCCGCCTTGAGCCCACCCCATACCTCCCAACCCTCTGAACTAAGCCACTCACCTCCACCTCTCCTTACCCCCGAACCTTCACTCCAGCCTTCATTTTCCTTCATTTGTAAAAAAATACAATCATTGAAATAAAGCATGTCCATTTTTCATTTATTCCCCCCCCCCAAAAAAACCCCCAAAACAACCTTCAGTTAAACACCCGAGCAATGCTGGCTACATCTGCTAGTTATTTTATATATTTATATCACGTCTCTTCTTATTAGTTTCCTTTTTAAAGTAAACAATACCAGTCTTCAGTCTGTTCAGACAAGAGTGTTTTGAGGCTCTTTATTACTCTTGTTGCCCTTCTCTGAATCCCTTCTAATTTAACAATATCATGTTTGTGATGGTGTGACCAGTTCTGAAAACAGGGGTGGAACCAGATAGGATGAAGCTCTGTCTTATGCTTCTTTGGTGGTCAATTTTTCATACAGATATTTATTCTGATCTTTACAAAGTGATATAATATTGTACATATTTTTGTAAGAGTAGCTTATTGTTCTGCTCAAAGTATTTCAGTTTTGAACCTCTGAAGTTGTTCTCCTTCAAGATTTCTTAGTTGGTCAGGATTTTTTTTTCTTCCATAAAAATGGGCAGGAGGTATGGTCCGTTATTTTATTAGTGTTCTGTGTTTGTGACAGTTCTTGTCCAAGAAAGGGAAGATCGGATCCAGGAGCTTGTTTGCAATGCTAAAATATCCATTATGGGCAGTCGTGATTAAACAATATGATATCAGCCCTTGTGAAATGGTGTTTTTGTGAGAAATCCAGGTGAGGTGGAAAAATTTCTTTGCTTCTCTTAAATACCCATGAGCATGACAACAGTGATTTTTGCCTGTGAAAGGCAAGAAATTCCCTTAAAATATTAATCTCTCAACCACAATCAAAGTCAATCCCCATAATTTTTCTGAAGAGTTCTTTTATTTGATCATAGCCTGTAGTTAAAAGAGCCATTTAGTAAACCAAGTGGAATCTCACTCAGCTGATAAACAATCCTATTGGAATCCACACTAGCTTGCACTGAAATGGCAACAATATGGTCACTGAAGACTTTTAGTGTATGTCTACATGGCAAGCAGAAATCCACTGTAATGATTCTCAGAGCCTGGGTGTACAGAATCAGAATGTACATTCAATCTTAGGCTCTGAAGACCCCCCTGTCTTCCTGAATTTAAGAGCCTGAGCTCCAGACCAAGCCCAAATGGGTACACTGGTGTTTTTAATGCTGTAGCACAAGCCCCAGTCTATAGAGGTGGGCTCAGATTCATTGTTATAAATTTCTGCTTGCCTTGTAGATGTAGCCATAGTTTTGTTTTTCAGCACCAAATGCTCTCAGAACTTTAACTGCTACTGGCACATCCTGAGGTCTTTTCTCAATTTAATTTGGTCTTTACCTAGGGCAAGACTCACTTTGATATAAATGTCCAAGTGAAGATTTGAGGATTTGGCCAAATATGGGGTCATTGAGGTCTGCTCACTTGTATAATTCAATATGCATTTTTGCTTGTCTGAGTGTTATCAAATGTAAACCAGGGAGCTTCAGAAAGATGGATAATTATCATTAACTTCCATTTTATAGAAGGAGAAATTGCTGCAAAGAGGTTAAGTGACCTGCCCTAGGTTACACAGTGAGTCAACAGCAGAGCTGGAAATTGAACCCAGGTCAGTCTATCTATTTAGGTTTTCATGCCATGCTCACCACCATAGAGTCTGAGGGAAGGCGACTGAAGTCTGTTAATTCCTTATCTCACTCTCTGTGGGATCATCGCTCTTCAGTAATCTTACTATATATTTTAGAAATGTGCATCAGTGTGTCTGTCTATCTGTCCATGAGTCTGTTCAAGAACTCCCCCTTAAACAGTAAGAGCTAGGATCATCCAATTTGGTACGCAGCTTCCTCTTATCCTAACTTAAAAAAAGGTCAGGGTTTGGTTGTGCCAGTACAATGGGGTGTGTAATTGTTTCTCATAACATGGAAAGGGAGGCGTCTAGTAGGAGCGACAATTATACTGTAGAATAACCAAAAGGTGGCAGCAAGAGGTCGGAGATGGGGACTGGGACAACTTTAACCCCATTGAACCAGTGAGGGGCAGGGGTGGAGAAAGGGAAAGCTATCTACGATATATTTCAGAGAGTTTGTGTGTCTGTTTGTCTGTCCCTCAACCAGAGGACATGCACTCCTCCCACGGCTGTGTCTGCAGGAACTGCAGAGGCCATGGAGAGGCGCTTCTCACCTGGCCCAAGCTGCTGCAGTGAGAGAAGGCTGGGGTTGTCCTCTCTCCCTGGGGCAGCCTGCATCCTGAACCCCTCATCCCCAGCCCCACCCTAGAGCAATGATTTAAATGAAGAAAAACAAAACTTATTTGAATTAAGGACCTGAGCAATACCAGGTAAATCTTCTAGTATTGTATATAATTGTGACACATGTGAGTTGTGGATTTATAGGCTGTGCCTATTGTATACACTTCATCTGTCTATATTTTTATCAGTTTTTATCTAATTACATATATGACTCTTTGTAAATTATTTTTAACTTGAAAATTCCTGCCAGTGTGACTTTGAGAAGCTTAATAATGACAGACAATTGCCTGATGCCACTATATACTCTTTATATGATCAAGAATCCAAACTTCTGTGTAATACAAAGATATTTCCTTATATAGAAACAATTAGTGAAGATTTCGTTTTTATTTAGATGCCTCAAAAATGTTCCTTCCCCAAGTGAAATATTGTCAGTGGTCTTCACTGAGTTTTTAAGTCTATTTGATGGGACTTTCACACAATAGCTTATCACTGGTGATCTTAGGAGGTGAGTGTTTACTCAGAGGCCCAAGACTAAATCTTCAAGGAGAATGAATGCTGGAGGTTTTCCATATAAATTCATATAAATCAAGCACTCAGACAAAGAGAAGTGTGGTGTAACCTGCATTCTGGGTAGTTACACAATGCACCTCACTTGCACAAGAACAGAAGAGGTCTGTTTTAAATCTCTAAATTGCCCATCTTTTATGTGTGCTGAATTCATCATTTTATGAAAGGCTGGTGGAGAGACTAAAGGAGTGTTTTGGTTTATTACGACTAAGTTGTTTTAATGTTAAAAGATTATAAAATTCAATGTGCCTGTACTTTCCAAACAAAATAAAATGTTATAACATCTACCATGTCTTAGGAATGTCAAGATTCTTGAAAAGGGTTACAGCGTGCAGCAGAAAAAAATCCAAACTTGTGTTAATGTATAGGCATTCATCATCTGCTGTTCATTAACACACATATTGCTAATGCCTGGCAATGGGGCGAACATTTTTCTGGAGTGGGGTCGAAAAACTAATTATTCACCATATGGTGGCTGGCTCAGCAACAATTGCTGGAGCCATGGAAGCAAAGGGAAGTTGGCTGGTTGATTTCTTTGGGCAGTTTGCACAGCGATGACTCTCTTGACACATGCCATTCATGTGGTCTCTGAATAACAGATGGGCTAAGGCTGGGAACTGTGGAAAAATCATGGCAGAGATCTGGTGGCAGCCTCTGTCTTTTTATCCTTCAGAATGACTTTGGGTCACATGGTCTGTGGAAATAACAAGCAGGGGATTGTACTCTGAGGATTTCCCTGCTTCTTTCATAAAGCCAGAGTGTAATTTTGACTGCCTTTTCGTATTTTGTTTATTAAAGGGATCAGGGTTTTAGATGAAAGAGATTACTTGGTTTGTGGTAGGGGGTTGTGCTATGGCAGTGACACTTAGCTCATTGTTAGCAGGAAAAATGCTGGCAGTTTGATAAGGGATAAGAAAATGGAGGGGGTTTAAATTAAAATTTAAATTACTCCTTATTTGTTCTCTTCTCATTTGTAAATCTCACATAGGCAAGTTAAGATAAGAGCTGTTTTAGATTCAGAATACTCAAACCTGAAATGAGTTAGTGTTTTTTTTTCCAGAGGAGCTTAGGAAGGGAGGGTAAGATTAATTTGAACATGCTGCACTTGCAACTTGTATGCTTTCTGGATTTTACATTGTTCCAAAGAGGTAAAAAATGGGGAAGAAGGAGAAAGTAGCCAATAGGAGATTTTCTGGGCTTTTCATGCTTTCTAAGAAAATCAGATTAACTTGAACTGTTGATGATAATCAAATTAAATTTTAATTAAGTGCGGTAGTTCATGGTAGCTTGGATCAGAACTTTCTTCTGTCTCTTCCTATGTGACTGTTCTTAGCAAAAGGCAAAGTAAGTGTGCAATATAAGTATTTAGGGTGCCATTCTTGTAGTGTATTTGACCAGAATTGCCACTCTGAGGCTGGTCATGCTGATTATCCTTTACCTTGGTTATACAATGAGAAAGTGGCCCAATACTGAATATGCCAAAGTTTAGATCTACAATTCAATTGTGTGTTTGTTTTCCCAAACACAATTAACCACTAATTTTTCTGATCATATTTAAATGAGAACATTGCAGAAACGTAAATCTTTTGTAGAGTCAAACTCAAGATTCAAACACTACAAAACAGATAAATAGTGACTATCTTTATTGTGCAGTCACATTATTTATTGCACATGAGTTTTCGGATGGCTGCTGAGCATTAATGTAACTGTTTGTGAATCCTAAGAATTTCACAAGTTTTAGCATGAACAGCTTTTATTTGAAAAATACAATCTCTTATTTTTAATGATTCATCTCTTTATCAGTCAACGACAAGAAATAATATATCATGTAACTTCTGAAAGTCACACACAGGTAGAGTGGAGTCATGCTGAATGGCCCATGCTCCACACAACACATATTTACATTTGGCCACATAGGCTATTTGATGAACGCTTAAGAATAATGAATATATTTGTAAAAATACGGATTAATACACGTGCAGAAAAATGGGTAAAACTCTCAAGTATTATCTGCAATGGAAATTTGTCCAGCTCTAATTCAAACTCTTGCTTTTTTTTTTTTTTTTTTTTGCATTCTTGCAACTGAAAAATATCTCTGGTTCTTAGGGGCCTTGATTCTGCTGCCTTTACTCACAATGAATGCCAACTACTCACTTGTAGTTCTACTAACTGATCTGAGACTATTTGCAGGAGTGAGTACTACTGATTGTAAGAATCGTAGAAAGGAGTAGTATGCGGGGGGAGGAACAAAATAATTAGATTCAAGACTGAACTTGACAAATTTATGGAGAGGATGGTATGACGAGATATATGCAATTGCAGGCAGATCTGTCATCAGCTGCTATTAGCAAATATCCCCAGTGGCTGGAGGTGGGATATTAGATGGGGCTGCTCTGAGTTACTACTGAGAATTTTGTCCCAGATTTCTGGCTGGTGGGTGTGGCCCACATGAATATGGTCTAACTGGTCACCATATTTGGGGTCTTGCAGGAATTTCCACCCCTGTCCTACTGGCAGCAATCCTGGGAGTATTTTGCCTTCACAGCTTGAGGAACAGGTCTTTGCTAGTTTGAACAAAAGTAAATGATAGAGTCTCTGCAACTTGATATTTTAAAATCAGAATAGATGATTATGATGGTTCCTTCTAGCCTTAAAATCTATGAGAACTAACCAGAATGAGACAAATTCATCCTCAGTGTAGCTCTGCAGAATTCAATTTATGACATGTCAGCTCCTTGTGTTCTCTTCCCTCTAGAGCTCTCTAATACATGAGTGGACAGCAGTTTTTTAAATGAAAGTCTTTTCTACTGACCACTTTCTTAGCAGATCTTTCAGTATATCAGATAGGGTACATCCACAGAGCAGTGTTATTTTGGAATAATGGATGCTATTCTGAAATATCGTATTGCGCATCTACACAGCAAGCCCATCATTTCGGAATAAATTTGAAATAATGGGCTTCTTACTCCAACTTCTGTAAACTTCATTGTATGAGGAGTAAGGGAAGTTGGAGGAAGAGTGCTCTGTTTCAAAACAAGTGCTGTGTAGATGTGCCCAAATTTGAAATAAGCTATTTCGTCTTAAGCTACGCAATTAGCGTAGCTCAAGTTGCGTAGCTTATTTCAGGTTTAGCCCTGCTGTGTAGACATACTGTCAGCCGGTGGTCAGGGCAATGAGTGGTGTGTGTGTATTATACACCCGAGACTTCAACTGCTAGGACTGGGGTCTCTTAGCAGCGGGCAACCTGGAGGAGGTTGACAGGCGCCCCAAGAAGTTTACAGGAGAGCTTATTACACCTCAGATTTTGACTGCTAGGATACACGATCCCTTCGCAGCGGGCAGCCTGGGGAGGCTGAGAGATGCCCCAACGGATCTGTCCCCTGGAAGCGACATGATCCAATGCTCAAGCTCTCCCTATATCTGTCCCTTATGACCGGCTGGAGTTCTTTTTAAAATTGTGCTTGGTTCTGTTACAGCAACTGAAGGAGTCAGGTCACAGCTTAAACAGTTACTATTTTATTGTTACAGGGTAAACTTAGCTGTTAAATGCTACTATTGTGTTACAGATAACACAGCCACTACAAAGGACAGGACAGAAATTACACTAATAAGTCACTTACAGGTACCATGAAACCCTTTTGGTTCTCTGAGCTCTTATTAAATGCATGCAAAATGGACACCTAGCAGGTATATATTCTCACCCCTGCATTCCAGACTTGGCGTGGCCAACGTCTTTCTCTCAATCCCTCGGGAAGAAGTAGGGAGAGGCTGGGCATCCCACAGACCTCGGGAGACAACCAATACCTGCCAGCAGGTGTAGATGATTGGAGCTCAAAAGGGGTGGGCTACTAAACCCCCCTTTATACCCCTTGGGTCACGTAGGCTTCTTCCTGGTCTCAAGTGGCCAATTAGGAAAAATGGCTTTGAATGCCAAGTTTCCCACGAAGGGTGCAAAGCATAATTCACACCTGGGAAAATGCAGACAATGGGCACTTCTAGTATGTGATGGGACAGTGCAGGCGTGTCAATTACTGGTGCTAGCCATCAGGGCGATGGGAGGCCCCCGGGTCATCAGCTAGCCCATTTACTGTCTGGTTTCTGTTTATTAGAGTCAGGGACAGGCAGCACACCTGCGTTCCCAGGGCATCAAAGGCTGACTGCCTTTCTCTTGCTCTCTGGGGGGGGGGGAAACAAGATGGGGTTCATGTCTGGCTACACATACCCAGAGAGACCTCACTCCCACGGCCTTTGCTAATGGTAGCACTCTTCTTGCATTCTTCCATGATGTGGGTTGTCACCATCCTTTTGAGCGATTAGGCTATGTCAAATTGTGTATCTTATTTTGAACTACAGTGCAGTGTAGACATAGCCTTCGAGTGCAAAGTTGGCTGGTAATTCGTTCCACAAGATGTAGGTCAGGGAATATGTCCTTTCTCTGAAGGTGGCCTCCCCAGTTATGGTTCCTACCTCTGTGTGCCTATAACAAAAGTACTTTCCCCTTGGATGCAGAGCATCCCCGTGCTTGTCATCATCCCATAGTCCATTTGCAGATCAGAAGGAAGAATTCACCATTAAGTGGGTGAGTGTTTCCTGTGTCATTATGAAATTCAGTAACTCATAATGCTGCTGGCCTTGGATATATCCTGATATGTTCTTGCAATTGTAATCAATGTATCATTTTGGGGACAAAGTATGCTTCATTGGCTCCATATGTGACATACGTTCCTTTCAGCAAAATTTCACCTATAGCTGGTCTGAGCAAGCATAATGTGGTGCACTGTTTCCTTCCATCTATCAACCTTTCTGAAGTCTTCCATGTTTCCCTGGTCTTTTGATTACCCAGTAGTCACCTTGATAGGCCCTGAATGGTTTTCTGATCAGTTCATGGGTCCCAGAGCAGTGGAGGGAAACGTCCGTTCTTAGCCACAAGGGGACACAGCAGCTGGGGAGTACTGCTGTCTGCAGCGATGGATATCTTCTGAAAGGCCCATGTTTGAGTGCACTTCCAGCATCAGCCAGGTGTGGCAACCAGCAAAGAGGTAGAGTTTTCAGACTTCCAAAATTTTGAAAATGCTTCCCCAAAATCTGAAGCATCCAAACAAGAGAACTAACATTCTATGCTGGGTGCTCAACATGCCCCATTCAATTCCCCCAAACATGGGTTTCTCTACACACTTTCAGGAAAGAAAAAATATTTTCAGATTCTTCTCTTTGATTTACTAGGATATAGCTATAAATGTGGTTCATAAATCTGTACCTAAGCCAAACACAGCAAGAGGAGTGCGGTTAATTTTGACCCATAGAAAAAACTGAGAGCATAACTATTAATTGGAGAACTGTGCAGAGCTCCTAGCTCATATCTTAGATGAGAAGGGGTTTTGTGGACATATGGAGGAAGCAAATGACATGAACGCATTTATTTTTAATAATGGAGGAAATAGTTTTAAGAAATGAAACGTCTCTAATGATAATGATAATGTAACACAGACATATAAATGAGATAACTTATACTTCATGTTGATGCTCTCTTTAAAATGTACCTTGATGGACCTTTCCCCCAATCAAGCAGGTGAGTTAAACAGCTACTCTTGACTTACGAAAAGTTCGCAAAGCCAAGCCAGTTAGTTCCCTGTTTGTATATAAAATCTTAATTTCTTACTTAACTAGATATATGTTTTTCTTCTTTACATTGCAGCAATGGAAATGTGAGCTGGGTTGTATTCCTTCTTATAAAATATGAGTAGGAGAATGAGATGTTTAAATGAACCTAAAGGAGTTAGGCACCCAAATCTCTTAGATTCCTTTAAAAATGTCACCGTAATTTCCAACTGCAACAGACTCACTCTCAATAAATGATGAGGTTTCTAGTCTAGATAGTAATCCTGTGTCACTTTTATGACCAGCTGGACTATTGTCATGCATATAATGCAACATAAAACATCACCAACCATGTGAAACATATTGCTTTTATGCTGCAGAAAACAAAATTAGGCAGTTATTTCCTAATTCAAACTCTGCTGCTGTTGCTTTGTAACTCTCACCCTAAAGTATAGTGATAGAGATGCAGCCGTGTTAGTCTAGTCTAGCTGAAACAAAAGACAGGACTATGCAGAACTTTAAAGACTAACAAGATGGTTTATTAGGTGATGAGCTTTCGAGGGCCAGACCCACTTCCTCAGATCAATTTGTGGAAGAAAACTGGCACGACCATATATACCAAAGTGATACAATAAAAAGAAGTGAACACATATAAAATTGACAAATCAGATTTTAGAACAGAGGTGGGTTGAGGGGGGAAGGTTAGTGTCTGTGAGGTAATGATATTAGGGGTGATAATTGGGGAAGCTATCTTTGTACCTAAAGTATGTAAGACTTGTCTACAGAAATAACTTTCTGGGGCAAGATAGAGAAGGAGAGCCAGCCTGCATGCCTTGTGGGCAACTACCTAGCTCAGAAATGTGGGGGTAAGGAAAACAATCTTCAAGAAAATAGGGGAATGGGGATGCCTGTCACATCTCTCAGGGGAAAAAACTATTAATAGTAAATCAAGAGGAGGGGAAGGATATCTGTCTATCTATCTATCTATCTGTCTGTCTGTCTTTCTGTGAGTCCATCTGTCTGTGAGTTTGTTTGCTCAAGAAGTTCTCCTAAATGGTAAGAGCTAGGACCACTAAATTCGGTATACAGCTTCCTCTTATCATAACTTAAGGCAAAGTCAGGGTTTGGTTGTGCCAGGAAAATGGGATGTGCCTGTAATCTGATTTTTTTCCATAACAGAAAGGGAGGGGATGAGAGCAGGGACAGCTATGTTTCACAGTGGCCACTAGGGGGCAGTAAGTGCAGTGCAGGTCCTGCCCCCCCCCCCCAAAGGAACTGCTGGGGCCAGGGCCCACCATGAAGCCCAGCCCCCCACCCCAATGGCTTGCTGGGGCAGGGGACAGGCTGCACAGACCAGCCCCCCACCAAGGGCCTGCTGGAGCCAGGGCGAGGGCTGGGCTACACAGCCCTGCCCCTGGAATTGTCATGGTCAGGGCTGGGCCATGGAGCCACCCCCCTTGGAGGTGCTGTGGCTGAGCCATGCAGCCCTGTTCCTCTGCCCCCAGAGGATCCAGCAGCTGCAGCCCCCCTACCCCAAGAGGAGCTGGGGGGGGCGACAGTTGCAGCACCATCCTCACCATTGCAGGCAGCCCCTGTGAGCCCTCCCTGGCCTGAGTCTCCCACTACTTGCCTTGAGTCCTGTACCCCCTGCCCTAAGCTCCCCCATACCTTACCCTGACTTCTGCACTTCACCCCCTTCCCTATGCCCCTCCACACCCAGCCCTCTGCCCTGGTTCCTGCACCTCCCACTACCTGCCCTGAGCCCCACAACCCCTGCCCTAATTCCTGTCCTCTCCACTCTACCAGCCTCCTGCCCTGAAGGACTTGAGCAATGCTGGGTAAGTCTTCAAGTCTTTTAAATTCCTAAACCCACTTGTAACTGGGTTAGCTCTTTTAGGACACCTAAAACAGGAGGCTTTCCCTGCAGACTAGACTATGCCAATGAGGGAAGAAGGAAAAGAAGCCACAATAATTTAAAAGGCAGAGGCACAGCAGTCAAACCCGGTGCAAGTGGTGACTGCTTGAGTCTCTGCTCACGCCATTTCCCTCGCTGCGCCTCTGCCTCCCCTACCACCTCCCCCCCCAAGACAGTGCTGGGGGAAACCGGCTTTTAAGCCAGCTCCCCCCAGCACTGGCTCCTGCTCTCCCCTGTCGCTGCCTCTGATACAGTATCAGAGGCAGCAAGGGGTGGGGGAAGCAACTAGTTGAGTAGCCAACCTAGGCTTATCGGGTACTCGACTAGTTGCTTATATCCCTAGCATGCACAGGAAGCAAACAATTATCAGAAAGTTTGTATTTCACAGTTTATGCAGAGATGTTATGTGTTACATGGAAAATGCTCAGTTTTTCTCATGAATCTGGAATGACCAAATAAACAATATAGCTTTAATTGAAATATTCTCTCTATGCCATCAGAATCTACTTCTCTTTGAGGCTACATCTAGACTGCACTGTAGAATCGAAAAAAGATATGCAATTTGCAATACGCAAATTGTGTATCTTTTTTCAATTTAATTTCGAAAGAGGCTATTTTGAAATTTGGCGCATCTAAATGGTGCCAAATTTCAAAATAGAGTGCTCTTTCAAGCCATTCCTTATTCCTCGTATAATGAGGTTTACAGGGATGGTGAAAGAGAGCATCCACGATTTCGAAAATTTTTCCAAAATAGCGGACACATTCCTTGGACACAGTGTTGTTATTTTGGGATGCTTCCAGTATCCTGACATAGCAATGAAGTCTAGACATAGCCTAAGTGTCATGAATCCAAGACTATGACTTCAGGTAAGAGTTGAGCAATAGGAGCAGAATTCCTAGAACAGAAAGATCCTACATTTTTTCTAAATATTTTTAGTAATAAAAAAGAGGGGCAAATAGGATAATATAGGCTAAAGACCAGCAAAACTGATTCTAGATAGGAGTTCTTTGAAAAGTTCTCCAAGAGGTGAGTATGGCAACGTTGCTATGAGCTTTTTGCTTTTTAAAATGTTCATTTGATGATGATCTTAACATTCTGATGTAGCTTTTTACAAAGGTGATAGTTATTAACACAAACACAGCTATAAGGTGTGTAAAAAGGTTGTGTTGGAAAAATGCAAATATTCTGGATAAAAGTAGGTTTTGAACAAAAAGTCAGGAAACATTTACATTTAGGGTGATAAGAAACCTTCAGTTTTTCTATCATTTTGTAGTAAGCTTTATTTTTTTTCAAAACATCTTCCCAAGAAATTCTCCTTTTTACTATGTATAGATGATTTGGTTCTATACCAAGTCCTACCTAAGAGTGCGTCTACACAGCAGGGCTTAAATTGGAATAAGCTACGTAAATTGCGCAACATCAATTGTGTAGCTTATTTTGAAATTGGAAGCATCTACACAGTACTTATCTCAAAATAGAGCACTCTTCCTCCAATTTCCCTTACTCCTCGTACAATGAGGGAGTCAGAGTAAGAAGTCCTCCAGCTTGACAGTATTTCGACATTATTTTGAAATAACTGCCTACTGTGTAGACGCGGACTAAGTTATTCGAAATAACACTAATTATTTTGAAATAATGTTGCTGTGTAGATGTACCCTAAGTGACTAGCAAACTGACCACATCACATTCCTAATTACATAGCCCTAAATTCCAAGGAAACCTTTTCTTTTTATATGTTAGGGGCACAAGAGCACCTGTATTGTTCATCTGGGCCAATGTTTCCCAAGAACCCGATCACCCCCCCTCCACTCCCAGAGCCGGCCATAGGGGTGGGTGAGCTGGGCGGTTGCCCCAGGCCGCCATTTTCCAGGGGCCGCCGGCTGCCATGATATTAGGGGCAGGCCAGCTTTTTAAATTTTTTTTTGGTCGACCAGTTTTCCTCAGCATTTTTTTTAAAGGGTTCTGTGGCCAAATAAAATTGGGAAACACTGATTTGGGAAGTTGGGTAAGTACCCATCTGGGAAAAAAACATTCATATCTGTACAAATTGGTGTAAATTATGAGGATACATCAATCCAGCCTTATCTGGCTCTGTTATCCAGGGTGTTCAGAATTCAAAACAGTGGTAACTTTACTGGTTTTCTCTAGACAGTGTAAGGAATAAATCCACAGCACACAGTATACTGCAATGCTTTTACCTAAATCTACTTTTTATTAGACCTTAAGTGTGCACACACCCACAGACACACGCGCGCACACACGTATATGCATGCACACACATGCTGTTGCAGTAGGTTCAGAGTAACGCAAAAACATATTTACCTAAAATGATGAGATGGTTTTGAGGAATCAACAGCGAGGCTCCAGGGGGACCCTACTGTCCAACACACAACTAGGGAACCTAGGTGTGAGATCCTTCTCCAAAGAAAAATTTCTTGGACTGTTCCAAATCACATTTTCTAACTAAATTTTTTATAAATTTTCTCCAAACAATGCACATACCTCATAATAGATTCAAATGGGCTAAAAATTTCCCTAGCAACAGTCAATAACAACTCATTATTTTCCTTATCAGCAAAGCATTTCTAGTCATAACAATAATCAAATTTACATGTCAGAGGCATCTAAAACCAAAGCTGTCCGAAAATTCTTTCTGTTTTCATGGAACCTGTCCCATCCTCTGATTCTGACTAGCACAGCTGCAAACGTGCAGCTGCACGGCCTTGCCTTCTCAGGGTCCTACAAAGATTATCCCTACCT